>JARCIV010000001.1:13409334-18409334 GCA_029618585.1 Citrus australasica | reverse complement strand
CATTAAAATCCCTAAAACAAAGCCAGGGCATTGAGGAGAGTCCTGCTAATCTTTGCAACAACATCCATGTATGGTGCTTTTGATCTATTTCAGGGTGGCCATATATACTCGTACACCTCCAATAACAACCATTTTCAGCATGAACAACATCATCAATGTAGTGCTTGTTATATGATTTTATTTCTATAATAGTTTCATCATTCCATAGCAAAGCCAAACCACCTCCTAGGCCACTTCTATCGACAGTAAAACAATTGGAAAAATTAAGTTTCTTACCTTTATCCACCATTTGCTTATACTTCATCTTTGTCTCACAAAGAAACATCATCTGCGGTCTATATAAGCGGAGAATTTTTTGAGCTTCTCGGAACGTCCGGTCATTCCCCAATCCCCGAACGTTCTAACTGATTATCTTCATTGTTGTCGGCGGGGCTGGCAGCCATCCTCCGCCATTGATTCTCTCATAAACATTTCATCAGTTCCATTTCTTCCATTGCTCTGCATCTCTAGCATCAATCTGCATTTAGCCTTTGGAGATGCTGATATTACTGCTTTTATTGGGCTTTCTATCTTTTTCTTTTTGTTTCGGGACTGTCCCAAAGGATTTCCTCACTAGACCTTTTCAATGTTTTTGGTCCATTATTGTGGCTAGTGAATTTTTTTGCGTGTCTGGCTTGCAGCTTCCATTTACATCTCTTTGGCTTTGCTCTACTTGCTCCCGGCCCATCTCCTTCTTTCGCATGTGCTTTTTGGTTATCTAATAATGGGCTTGTTTCTATTGGGGCACCTTTCTTTGGGCTAAAGATACGCAGCCTATTGTCCTCTTCCTGTTAGTGCTTTTTTGATTTTTCACCTTCCGCTTCCCTTTCAAATTGCTTTTCCTTTCCCGCCTCAAGTTAACTTTCTCCCACTGCCTGATTTTCTCCTGCTGTCTCTGATTGCATTTTGCTGTTTTGATTTGACATTTTTGGGAAGGTCCCCCCTTGTGATGGTTCTTGACCCGTACCAGTTTGGCCTGGCTTTTGGATTACTCCAGCAATTGTCTCCGGGTTCCCCTGTTCACCTTGAACCCCGGTTGTTGTGTAATCTTTACTTGTCTTCCCTTGGTATGTTCTACCATTTTCTTTTCTTTTGTTTTGCTTCATTTGTTCCATTATTGTTGGGGCTTTCATCCATGGTGCATATGTCATTTCCTCTCTCCACTGGTTTTTATAGTTGGTGCATTCTTTGTATTGATGCCCCACATGCCCGCAAACGTAACAAAAATCTGGCAATCTTTCATACCTTACCGGCATTGTAATTTCCTTTTCTTCACCCCCTTCATTTGTTGTATCCTCCCCTTATTCTTCCTCTCCCCTATCCATTTTGTCTTCATCATCTTACTGCTTCAGATATAGAGCTTTTATCAATGGTTTGGTAATGTCCACCGAAATGCGAAGCCTAATATATTTGCCAAAACATGCTCCTGTAATATCTGTGGCAACCTCTTCCACCCTTCCAATAGCTTCACCCAGTTCCCGTATTGTCTCCTTGTTCGTGCACATGATGGGTACATTGAGTATTTGAACCCAAAATAAAACATGAGTAAAAGCTTGTTTTGTTATCTCCCTTATACCTGCTGGATCTGTTAATACAATTAAAGCTTTATCAAAATGCCACAGACCCCCTGCAAAAACTTTCCGCTTATCAGCTTCGCTTCCAAATTGAAAAATGAAAACATTTTCTCCTAGCTCTTCGATTTTAACATCCTTCATCGTTTTCCATACAGGGAGCAGAGCAGCTTTAAAACTTTCTTTTTTTCACTTCTTTATTTAGCAACACTTTTCCAACCAAGCATCCCGCAAGGATCTTCTCCCCTTTTTCCTTCATTTTACTTCTTAGGGTTACTTTCCCTCTTTTGTCTCCATCCAGCGATATTGCTTTACACTTCTTTATCAGCTCTTCTGTGTCCATCTGCACCTTCAAACTATCTAACTGCTTATTCACTCCACCTTTCCAACTGAACTTAAACTTTTTTTTTTGACAAATCACTGAGAATAAATAAGCTGGAAGAAAGATCTAAAGCTAGAAAGACTTAGCCTTAAGACCCCTTAAAAGCACCCAACACTTGATGGGTGAGTTTGAAGAGTCATTGCGACCCACTCATGAGCTCCCATTCTGTTTTTCAAGGAAAAACGAGAAAGGAGAGGACTCCTCCACTTAGTTTGTTTCACTCTTTTTACAATTTCCATTTGTTTCTTGAAACATATATATGCAAACTTTAGAACATCAAGGGAAAAACTTGGACAAAGATTCCATTTCCATTTGTCCATTTGTCCAATGGTTCCACCTCCGTTGTCGTTCTCTTTATTCACATAAACACATCAACATCATTACATGTCTTTTCTTCTTATACTTCTTCAAGTTCACCTTCTCTCTTCTTATCTTATTTTCAACCATTAACAGAAAAAAAAAAAACATTAGTAATTAGGATTTAAAGTGATAAAACTCAATTAAGGCATGCATGCAAATTTCAGACACCCCCCTCCCCCAACGAAAAAAAACCCACATTGCCAACAATTACAGTCATTTTAGAAATTTGAATTAATTGCATATGTATTCTGTATGTTGGGTAATAAAGAACTTTCAATCTCAATCGATTTTTTTTCTCTGAGCTTATTAATGTTTCAGTTTATCTCCATCTCCAAAAATCAACCCCCAAATTGGATATGCAATTTAAGTAGGAAGCCCGAAATTGATCTAATTAAATAAACTTTGGAAGAAAATAAAAATAATTAGTGGAAATGTTGATTAACTTACCTCGGAATTTCCTGAAGAACGAGGCCTCGCTACTTGGTTTCCGTTCCAAAATAAAATTTAAATCAACTTCAGGTTTTAACTTGATGGGACACGTGCCGCATTTAAATCATTTCAAAGAATTATTTAAAAAATAATTCACATTTTTTCAATTTAAAATAAATAAAATTTTAAACAATTAATCAATCAAATCCTTCTCATAATTAATAAATTTCATGAGAAAAATAGCATAAACTTTTTGAAATATCATATCATAAATGTATTTTAATTATTTAATGAGGATTTAATTAGTCAATTGCTTAATTTTATTCTTAATAATTTGAAATCATTAAAAATAATGTGAATTTTTTATGATTTAATTTTTTAAGGTGAGGTAGGTTTACAAAATTTGAGAGGTGGGAATATCACTGCCCTATATTCAATTATAAAGCAAAGCAAGATCTCTCTCTTTATATAATATAGATTTCGAGTGAATTTTCTATAACATCGTGTGGTATTATAGTCAATTGTAAAAGCATGTTAACATCATATGATTTTGTAGTGAATCCGAACGAAATCCATATTTAGACTTCTGCATTTGAAAGCTTTGATATATAGAAATTCTCAAGTGTGGATGCACTAGATGCAAATTTTGTGTAGATTCGCTATAACACCATATAATATTAAGTATATGCACTTAAGAATCTCTCTCTCTCTCTCTCTCTCTCTCTCTCTCTCTCTCTCTCTCTCTCTCTCTCTCTCTCTCTATATATATATATATATATATATATATATATATATATATATAGATTAAATTAATATTTTTTTATTGAAATTTTACTTTCAATCTTAGAATTCTAGACGACTTCCACCAAAAAAAAAAATTATTTAAATTGTTAAACAATCTAAAGTGTAATGGGAGTCTAGATATAATTTTAGATATATATATATATATATATATATATATATATATATATATATATATATAATTTTAGTACAAATAAAGGTCTGCAAACATTTATTAAGATGTATATATAACTAGTACTTATGATTCTATTAAATCTTGAAAAATCACATATCTCGAGAATTTCGTAAATATATATTTTAATTTAACCTTGGCAAAAAAAACTCATATATATAATATATGGCCTTAGCGTTTCAATTTAAAATAATTAAAATTCAAAATGGAGTCCACAGTTTGAGTTCTTTTAAAGGTAGTGAGGTGCAAAGATCAAATTAATTTTTACCTTCTTCCCTCACCACTATTTAAATTTAGGGGGTTAGTTAAATAAAACTACTTGAAAACTAAGAGGTCCATGGAGTCACACCACTAGCATCTTCATTCATGTGATATAAGACCTGTGAATCTAACGATTTACACGCCAAGTGTGTGGCAAGTATGATGTTCATAAATAATCAATCTAAACCTGCTGGTTTTGATCCAATTTCTTCGACGGTTTTACTTGTTTGTTTTAGAGCTAAGTACAAGATCATCCATTGGTCTTGATTGATCTTGGGGTTTCATTTGATCTGAGCAACCTTGGATTGTTTCAAATTTTCTTCTCTGTTTCATCGATGAATCCCGATGGCTATACAGAATCGTCTTTCCTCTACTGCAAGCAGGGGCTTCGGGACGACTGCAAGGAACTGGGATGATGGTGCGTGTTCAAGCGTTCAAATTTGCAGAGAAGGAATTGAGCAAGTGTTGACTGTACCTCCAGCTCTTCTCGTTTTTGCTCCAGCAAAGCCCCCGTGACTAGTTGTTCCAAGAACTTCTCAGCAGTTGACTCATTATTTTTTGGACAGAAACCTTCAGCTACCCACAATTGATACAATTGCCTGTTCGATATCTCTAAATAAAAACGAAAGACAGACGTGTAGAGAAAATAAAGTTTCAAGAAAAAAGGTAATGTGAAATTGTATTAAATCCTCTTATAATTTGAACTTATATGGTTTTGAAGAATCTTCTGATATATTTGTATTTTTATTTATATACAGTCAAGATTTATTCATTATTTTATTTCATTTAATAACAAATAATTACATAATTGTAGTAGCTCAGATCGGTATAGAATCCTAAAATGTGGAATATGCGAACATTTGATACCCACTGGAGATATGCCAAGTATCTAGCCAATTCTTCTCTAATGACACAATTCCATGGTATAAGATGAGAAAAGGCCATCGGTAACTTTTAGTGGTACTCCCGCAGGCACTAAATTAAGCCCAATGTTCTCTCCATTTTTCAGTTGGAACGATGTGAGCAAGTCTATTTGAGAGAGCTAACAGTCTAATTCAATAATGGGCTGAAGATCTTTTTCTAATTCTCCATCAGTTTTGATCTTTTTCAGCTTTTGATCGCAGCATAATCCAAGCTGTGTTGTTTCCACAGGCACTCAGCAAAGAAGCAACGATTTCGTATCTCTGCGTGAAGGTTTTGAATATGTTGTTTAGCTGCCTCGGGCAACGTGACTCCTTCCCTTCCCCTCTCATCACGTGGTAGTCCTAGAATGCAAATAAAGAAATAATTAAAAGACATCATGAAAAAAATTTTATATATATATATATATATATATCTTTAAATCTCTTGATGAATAATGATAGAGTGATAACTATCTTGTATAAATAAATTTGTATAGATTGATGTGATATGAAGAAAGTAATTATATGAAAATAACTTTACCCGATTGACGCCCTATGAGTGATGTCTAATTCTCTAATTAATCCAGTAGTAAGTTGCCATTCAAAAAATTGAATCAAGATTGGTGACCAATCATTATGTAAAAGGAATAGAAAGAAAAATTTTATAAAATGCAAATTAATTAATGTTTAGCTTTTAGGAAAGGAGGTTAGTGCAACTTGGAAAGATTCTATCTAGAAACCATCACCCACATACCAAGTCATTTACAAATAAAAAAAAAATAGAAAAACTAACGACAAGCTTCTTCATAAAATAGTCAAGCACCAGAATTATCACCCACATACCAAGCTTCTTCTTAATTTGATGCTATGATCTTCATCACTCTCAATTTTGTCACCCACATACCAAGACTTTTAAGGGTATCAGCAAACTTAAAAAACACCCAAATTCACGGCTCTTATTCATGCTACACACATGTTGAAATCCGAAATGTAACACATTAATCAGTGCCTAAAACAAGTAATCTCTTCCAATTTGTTGATGTTGTAGAGCCCATGTTGTTCCGCTATTTCATTTTTTTTTCTTTTTATCTGATTTGACATCATATGAAACGTGAGAGTGAAATCAAAACTTGTGAATAAGATTCAAACATGTACATATAGTGGATCTAACAAAAATAATGAAATGAAATTATTTTGTGGATAATTCAAATAATAAAGCACCTATTTTTTCTTAGAATAATCACAAACTTCAATATGCCGATGATATATATCTTATTGAGATTAAAAACAACACAAGCAACCTATTACGTGAAAGGAATAGAAAAAAAGATGTTGAATTTTATTCAACGTGGGTATTAATGGATGAATGATTTTGGTAGAATTGAAGTTTCTTTTTTTTTTTTTACAGTTTTTGTTTCATTTGTCAACTCCATTTAATCAATTAATCTCAATGGCTATAAGGATCATTTTTAATGCAAACGGGTATTTCTCTGCTGCAAAAGACGGCTTTGGTGTGATTGTAAGGAATTGAGAGTGAGCAGCACATCCTGCGTGCCATCAACTTCTTTGCACTACAGGCACCCTCTGCATGCTGTGGATGGAAAAATGTGAAAACCATTAGCATGCCGTGGGGCTGCTAATCAATCAATAGAGAAAGAATTCAGTCATCAGTTCTAACAAAGCTTCCAAAACGTGCAGCACTATAGATTAAATCTTCCACTTTCAGAACTTTACTCGTTAAACTTCTGCTCCAAATCACCAAGGATTAGTGCTGGTTTTCGATTTTACAAGGGCTGTTGGACAACCCAAATTGACAAGGGCTTAATCTCCATTTATATGAAGACTATGAAGATTAGGCAATATGCCCCAGTTTCTTTTTGTTGTGTTTAATCCTCTAACAGTACCAAGATCAAACACCTTAGACCATCTTTGATTTGATGTATGAAGACTCATTCTCAGAAATCCAAACTAAAAATTGAATCAAAGTGCCTAAATCCAGTGAAGAACAAGGATACAAGCTTTCAAGCTTTCACTATTTCACAAATCAAGGTTACCAGGATGTAGAGCTTGTTACAGAGAACAAGAATATACGACTTTCTACTTTAACTCTCTCTCTCTCCATAGCTTTGATGAGATCTGAGAAGATGACCCATCAACCAGCCTTATAAACTACGATAAAGGCTATCTCTAACAATCCTAGAATTTTCCTGTACTTTTTTAACTAACCCCAACTGACTTTTGACCAGCATTCTCGCCCTTATAATGACCGACACGTCGGTGAAATTCCAAAAAACCGAACAACAATGTCGTTCTGCCTGTGTTGAGATGATGGGATGAGATCAAAGCACAAATACTTTTCTTCTAACTGAAGTACTAAGCTTGAAGTTGAACTGTACCGCTACTTAAAAACTAGAGAAAGAAATAAAATAAAAATAAAAACATAACATATATCAATTTGAATGTTGACAAATTGAATACACACCAGTGAAACTGAAAATAGAAAGTAAAACAATTAATCAGACTTTTGTACAATATATTAATCCGAACATGGCATTATTACTTTTAGCATGCAAATCCTTGAAAACAAAGAAACCAAACAACGTGTAGACAACTCAGCAGAAGTGAACACTTAAAGGATGAAGGCTGGATTCTGGTTGAAATTGAAACTTTGGCTGCAGTACAGTTAAGATATTTTCCGCTCTGCTTTTACCTGCACATACAACTGATTGAAGATCTTATCATACAGTTTTTAATGAATGGTGTCAGCATCAGGAACTGTGACGGACACTTCAAGTTTATGTTGAGACAAAAATTAGAAGCAACCACAATTAGAAGTAGAAAACACTTTATAGTATGATTATAGTTTAGGCAGCTGCGTACTATCAAATCTATCGTAGAGAAGAAAACATTTATACGAAATTAGATCAATAATTAAAGGTTGAAGTAATCAGGGAAGAAGAAAAAACTTACATCAAACTCAATCGGGGCTAATCAAATTCCGTAAGGACATAGCTGAACGCCATACTGCTCCTTGTCCTCGAATTCCCGTAGCTTTTGTCTCAGCTCCGGCTGAGGCCACCAACACTCGAATTTGTTTTAGCTCTTTATGCACCAGAGCTGTTCCGGAAACCTTTTCAAGTAAGCACAAGGGTTGATAAGCAAGCATTCTAGTTTTGGCATGGCCCCAGTCCCCATAGTCCACTCCTCTAGCCATAGCATTGATTTCAGGTGCAATACCTTAAGCCTTGGAAAACCATCAGAACCACAAGTCAGCTTCCTACCTGAATACGAGTTTTGCTTCAGTTTGAGCACTTGAAGAAGCGGCAGCTTTTCTAGTGCCAGCATGGGATCATCCATTAGGTCAGTATTAGAGAAACTCAGGTGGGTTAGACTATGAGGAAATAGGTATTCAGCAAGGACTATTTTGGAGAGCCGTGGCATTTTGCTTTCATTCGCCAGCTTCAATGACTCAAGAGAGCTCAATCTGCAGAGGCTTTTGGACAACAAGGATTGATAATAACTTAAATCTCCCTGTATCTGGAGATTTCGAAGATTAGGTAGTCTGCCCAATATATCTTCAGTACCAATATATCTTCAGTACAGCAGCAAGGATGCAAGGCTGAAATGAAATTGAGATTTTCCAGAGAGCCACAATATTTTCCTGGATGCGCAGGAAGTGTGATTGACCCAAAATTTAGATGCCTGAGTTTTTTCATGTTCCAAAATTCATCTGCTGTATGATCTATATCGGTAAAGGGCATGTCTAGGGTGTAAAGGTTCAGAAGATTGCTTAATAATGATGGAGGCAGGATTTTGAGGGAAGGGATATTCAACTTTAAATATCTCAAAAGAAATAAATTTTCAATTCCGGATGGATATTGGATGAGAACAAGAGATCCCAAGTCCAATACTCTGAGAAATTTCAACATTACACAAATTTTCTCCCAATCTATTGGGTCAAGGTGGTCGCTTTTTGAAGTGAAGTACAACAAAGAATGCATGTGCGAGTCATAATCATCTAAGTGAACAAAATCACTCTGTTTTTCAAAAACGCTGACCCGTTTAGCATTCTTTTGTGATTTACCTTTTGAACCCATGAGCGAGAGAGAGATAAATTCTGCCTTGAAAGCCACTGTTAACAACACAGGACGGCAACGACCACGAACAGAGCATGTGTTGATAGTGCCTCCAGCTCTTCTCTTCCTTGCATCAACAAAGCCTCTATTGATTAGTTGCTCTAAGTACTTCCCAGCAATTGCCTCACTGTTGTCTGGAATGAAACCTTCAGCTATCCACAACTGATATAACTGCCTGGTGGATATCTCTAGGTGTGCGGGAAACACAGATAAGTAGAGAAAACAAAGTTTCAAGTGAAAAGGTAGCTTGCAACATATTGCAGTTAGAAGCCCTAAGGGTGTCTCGATTGCTTCCACTATATTTTGTTCTAATGAGATGCTTCCATGATATAAGATGAGGAAAGGCCATCCTTGGTATGTAGCTCTCAATGGTCCTCCAGTGGGCACTAAATCAAGCCGAATGTTCTCTCCGTCTTCGAGCTGAAATGAGGTGACCATCTTAATTTGAGTGAGTGTTATTAATATTCTACTTCCATTCTGATTATCCGGAAGGATTTCTCGAATAGCATCCAATACATCAGTGCTCCACACATCATCAAGCACAATCAAATACCGCTTAGTCATTAGATATTCACCAAGAATAATTTTTTTCATTTCGTAATCGTTATCCTTTATTTTACTCAACGTAGAAAAAGGCAAAAGAATCACAGTAACGATATCTAATATTTGGTCAGCGTCATAGTGATAAGGCGATGGAATCCAAGCGAGAGAATCAAAATAATGCTTCACATAACTGCTGTTGTAAGCCTCCGCAGTGAAAGCCGTCTTGTCCAACCCAATGCTATCGAGTATGGCCACCGCCGAAAGCTGAGTTGGTCCCTCGATCAATAGATCTAACAACTCCTCCATTCTATCATCTAGGCCCACCGTGTTCCTATTCTTAGAAGATGAAGATGCAGGAAAATAACCGGATTCAGCTTCAACACTTCTGAAGGCACCCATGAATTCGGGATCGATGTGCTTAAGTTGTTGAACCCGTTGCTTAATCTCAGTGATTCTGCTTTGGAGTCCTTGCAGAGCATCACAAATGTCCTTGCTGCAGCTGCTTTGACTCTTCTGTTCACTGATGCTGTTGATGAATGTGTCAATCACCATCTCAGATTCATACGTAAAGCAATTGATTTCATCCATAATGTTCCCAATATCTGGGTCATCAATTTCCCCTCCTCCTATTTTTTGCAGCAGAAGCCAGGACATGTCGTCTTCAAATTCACTCAGCCAAGAAGTAACGATTTCAACCTCCGCATGAAGGTTCTGAATAGGTAGTTTTGCAGAATCAGGCAACGTGACTTCTTCACCAGCCAACACCCTTCCCAGCCTCTCTGAAAATAGTCTGAAGCTGATGTCCATATCTCCTCCTCTCTCAGATTCACCCTGAAATCAGTCCTATAGCATGCAAAGAAATAATTAAAAGAGAGGAGGAAAAAGAAAATATGCTTTAAAGCTCTCAATTAAAACATTAGTGCTGGCTCTCATACCTCCCGTCTCTTAGCTAGTTCTCCAGTCAAGAAGTTGAATCAAGATTGTTGACTCTCAAATTCGAACAGATCATGGGAGAATCTTACAATACTCTTGTCTTCCATATGTTGTAAAAAGCATAAAGCAGAGAAAAATAACAGGACATCGTCAACGGTCGATCAAGACCAATTTGTTTTATACATTCCACTGGGACTATAAAAGCTTGTCTGAAAGGAAGAAAACAGAGCAAGCACAAGAGCGTTATCAATTATTTAATAATTTATGCTGTGGAAAAATGCAAAACCATGTCTGGTGTGTTAAATTTATTGCGAGACTTGCATGTTTGTATATCACAGATAAAATTTGTATCCCATGGTTATAAATGTAAAATTACTCAAAGAAATATGCATTATTAATCATGTACGATGCTACCTTATTTCTTCAACGAGATTTGGAGAAAGTACTAAATCGTTTGTAACATTTTATATTTAATACATGTTCATTTTAAAACTACATACATATCCCGCAGAAATTTGGGGATCTTTTTAGCATTCTTTTTTAAGAAATGAAAAATGATAAAGAATTCTAATGTGACAAAAATAATAGTAAATTGTGTAATCTTACAATGTTAACTGAAAAATAGTTATAATTTTTTATTTAACACTATAAATTTTATTTATAGTTGTTTTGTCACCATTGTATCATTCTTTGATTCAAATATCAGTATTATATGAACTCTCACCTTTTTTAAAGGATTACCTCTTAAGACACTATTCATAATTATTTTCATTTGAGTCCTTAGTGTTAAAAATATAACAATCCCTAATTCCAAGCCTTAAAGACCTATGTTAATGACCATATGCATGCAGAAAATTAGATGTACGTAACTTGTCATATGCTATATATATATATATGCTACTTTTAACAACACCTATGTTAATTTCTGTTGAGATATGTACGTAACCATTTCTTATTGATAAGGGCTGATATTGATAAGTTGTATTTGTGTATCTTAGGGAATCTTAGGGATAATGATGTATAGCTTAAAAGTAGGAGTTGAGGTTGAGTTATCTTGTAACTAAAGGCAGTAGTTGTAGTGGTTGTATGTACGTAACTTAGGGCTTCAGGTTAGTATAAATACTCTTGTATGTAATTACTGATTTTGATGGATGAAATACCCAAATATTAGGGTTTCTGAAATTTACACAAATAACTTTATATATTCTTTTTTCTTAAAAAATCATATGAAAGCAAAAATCTTTTATTACGAAACTTTTTCACCAATTTAATTTGAAGCCCTTGTTCGGCACATGAGAATCAACTTTTCAATTAAAAATTTTTTGAGCTTCGTTTTCCAACTTTTTATTCTTATTATTATATGTATATACGATTTTTATAATATAGAATTCATATTATTAGTTTTTTTTTATCATTCCATGGGAAAAGATATCAAAATATTACTACGAAGTAAGTTAATCTAGTAGAAAATAGAATCTAAAAACTAGGTAAGAAATACTGTAGGCCATCCTCTTGAGTGGAGCTATTTTAATTCCACAAACGTCCTAATACACTTCTTTCTCACTAACTTTACTATGAGAGAGAGAAAAAAATTAAATATATATTTCTTTTTACTAAAAAAGATTGCTAGAAGCTAATCCAATATCATTTTACACGCTGAATGTGACAATTCACGTGCTTTTATATGAACAGCAGCCAAAATAGTAAGCCTTTCATAATTTGAAAATAATGAACTAAATTTTTCAATCCAATAGAAACCATTAATTTAAGAATAAAAATAAAAATAAAAATAAAAAATATTTTCACTACAACAACAAAACTATCTTTTATTTAATAAAAATAAAACCCATGTGGGGTTAGAAGAAGAGACACGGATTGTCAAACGTGATTTGATTAAAGTTAAAAATATAAATTTAAGATATAAGAATTCTTTTAGATGTGCCAATAGTTCCACTCTATTCTCTTTTTGTAGTTCTGCAAGTTTTAGGCTCAGGGTTCTATGAGAGTCTGAGAGGGTGTCAATAGCTTTCATTAATATGCGTGTAGGTTAAACAATATCAAATTATTAGATGGACCTTGCCACCTTATAGATTTTGGGAAATTTATAAAAATAGCCATAAATATTTTATTATTTTCACAATTAACCATAGCAACTTTTTTCTATCAACATTAGCCAAATCCAATCCTTTCTTTCTAAATTACCCTTCTTTACAGACCAAAACCAACAATCTTTCTCCCATATCGTCAAACAAAACGCAGCTTTCTACTCTTGAATCATCAACCAACGACGACGGCAACAAACAATAGTAAAAGTCAATCATAATCTATCCGGATCCAACACTAATCGGCATCACTTAGTGGTATGAATTATTTTCTCAACTTGCTGAACTGAGTCTAGGTGAATCTGAGTCGTGGGTGAATCTGGCGATGGGCTGCTTGTCGCACCAAGCTTCGGGCGACAGGCAGCCTGTCGTACCAACATTTATTAAATTTGTATTAATTTGATCCCGATCTAAATAATTTTTTTTTATAATTTTAGGCTTAATGGATTCAGTTGTACTTGAATTGTGTTACGATGGTTGATGGGAGATATTAGAGGATGGCCGTATGGAGTATGTGAATGGTAAAAATCGAGCTTTTTTGGTTGGGAAAAATTGTCTGTTTGATCAGTTATTGGCAAGAGTATACGAGGTGTTACAAATAAACCCTAATGAATATAGTATCACAATGAAGTCAACTTTGAGGTCTAGTAACACATTATATCGTATATGTGCACTGCCTATGGATATATTTGATGATGAAATGGTGAGGGTTGTATTGCATATGGCATCCGACGTAGCCAATTTTGGATGCATTCTTATTTTCGTGACCACATCACCTCGAGTTCCGAGCGAAGGTATTGAGCAGCATGTCGATACAGAAACTTCGTTTAGAGCATATATGTCTGGCCCCGATAATGATGAAGAGGTGTTGCCAAGGACAGTATTGCTGCAGCAATATTACTCTCCAATCCACGACAATTATGACAACATTGATGATAACAGCGTTACGTTACAGGATGTTGGAGCAACGGTATTCCCAATAACGACGTCGTTGGAGCAACGGTATTCTCCGTATCACAACAATGATTTTCGGGACAATGATAATTTTCATGATGAGACAACGGGGGATAATGTTTGTGCAGAACCTTCTAATAATACGAGGGGCACTCATTTCAATAATGATGGTGATGATGGAGGAGCCGGTCCTTCGAATGTTCCGTCGGATCAGCATGAGGATGAGTGTGAAGATAATACTCCTGTGAATAACAGAGGCAATAGACCTATTCCTTCTATGGTTCGATCTAGAAGGAGAATTGACCCCCTTACAAGTCTTGCTCCAACTTTGCCTTCGAACATGGTTGCTCCAAGCTTTGTTAGCAGTTGTGACTCAGATGATATCAGTGTGGGTATGCTATTTGCTGAGAAGAATGAGTTTATATTACAACTACGCAAGGTGGCCTTTAGAGATAAGTTTGATTTCAAGATTGCACGGTCTACTACGACACGTTTTGAGGCTCACTGTTCTTCAGAATCATGTAAATGGCGTATTCAAGCAACTAGATGTTCGAACGAGCAAAATGTTCCTTGGGTGGTGAAGAGAATTGACAATGTACACACTTGTCATAATGAGGTATTGGTTGATGGACGTCCTCAAGTAAGGAGCAGGGTTGTCGGTCATATTATCGCAGATAAATATATTCAAGACAAGAGGATTTATACTCCGAATGACATAAGAGCATATATGCAACAGCAATACGGTGTTCAGTTAACATAGCAGCAGGCATATCGGGCGAGAGAAGTTGGTCTTGAAATAGTTCGAGGCAACCCTGCAGAGTCATACAACTTGCTCCCTAAATACTCTCACGTACTAACTACAGCGAATGAGGGTACAGTCACTCACCTCGAGCAGGATGGAGATGGTAATTTCTTGTACTATTTTGTAGCATTCGGATCTTCCATCAAGGGTTTTATGCAGTACATTCGGCCTGTCATTGCTGTAGATGGTACTTATCTAAAGGGACTATATCGTGGAAGCATATTCGTGGCAACATGTCTTGATGGTAACAATCAATTGTATCCGTTAGCCATTGGGATCATGGATTCAGAAAACAATGATGCTTGGGAATGGTTTATGATGAAGTTACACGGAATGATTAGCAATAGACCTGAGTTGGTAATCATCTCTGATCGATGCACTGCCATCAGGAGAGCCGTTCTTAAAGTATTTCACAATGCAAGTCATGGCGTTTGTTTTTACCACGTCAAAGGTAACATTAAGTCACAGTTTAGAATGTCCAAAGCTCTTTGGGATCAATTTGAGCCTACTTTTATTAATGCAGCAAAAGCATATGGCCACGAGGAATTTAAGAGACAACTTGAAGGGCTGTGGATGATCCACTCTAGTACGGCTGATTACCTAGAAAATAATGTCGGTACGTGTAATTGGGCAAGGTCTCAGTTTGAAGGTAGGAGGTACAACATACTTACCACCAACATCGCGGAGAGTGTTAATTCTTTCATGAGGGAACCTTGAAAATTTCATGTTACTCATCTTGTTGATCACTTTAGGAAAACATTGCAGCAATGGTTTTATGATAGAAAAATTTTGGCTGAATCAATGACTACTCGGCTAACAACATGGGCGGATGAAATAGTCACTGAGAGGAGAACTATAGCTGAAAGAATGATAGTTCGACCGGTGTCTCCGCATCGATTTCAAGTTATAGGCGGTGGGCTTAAGGAAGGTTTGGTTGACTTGCAAAAGAGAACTTGCACCTGCAGAGTGTTTCAGCTTGATCAGCTTGTATGTGCTCATGCAATTGCGGCGTGTCTAACACACCAGGTGGATTTTATTAGCCTTTGCTCGGACTTTTACACTACAGAATCGTTGGCGATGGCTTATGCACAACCAGTGGAGCCAGTTGGTGATGTGGTTGATTGGGAAGTTCCAGATGAAATTCAGGAGATGCAAGTATACCCACCAGTTGAGGCACCACCACCTGGCCGTCGTAAAGAGCTCAGAATACCCTCGTCTGGCGAGGACGTTAACCGGCGGACTGTACGATGCGGGCGGTGTCATGAACTGGGCCATAATCGTAAGCGATGTAAGAATCTCATTGCGTCGACTCCAAGCTAGTTGTATTTTGTGTGTTATTCGTTGGTTAAAACTTATATTGTTTTTAGTGTTTCGTTGGTTAAAACTGTTATTATTTTTTTGTGTATTGTACACTTATATGTCATACAACTTTATTTTATTTTAAATATTAAAATGTGAGCATTAAAATGATATAAACTTAAGTGCGCAAATTAAATTAAAAATTCAAGTTTCAACATTCAAATTACTACAACCGTTTACAATACAATATCGTCATTAAATATGTCAACCGCAATCTTCTTTCTAAAGTACTGGACATGACTAGCGTCAAACTCTAATCTAAGCCCGAATATTAAATACATCGTTACCATCAATACAAAAACACCGCAATCGCCAGTTCCGGGCTCTTGTTGTGGCGCGCTCTTAACTGCCATAACTTTCCAGGGGTCTGCACTCCGCAACTCAGGTCGAATGTTGTAGAAGCCAACATATTCCAACCATCGAGGGAATATAACTTCAAGTGGCTTGAATTTCAACCTGTACCTTTTGTCGTCGCGATATGTGAGCAATGAGTCATAAATCCATACTTTGTTTTTCCGAAAGTCAACTCGTGCTAGTACCCAATGCACGCCGTCCAAGTTAACAGGGATGAGTAACTGTATATAAAAATTGAAAAACATGTTCGTTATCTATGAAATTGAACAATAACCAAGAAAAAGCGTCAACTCAAATATTTTGACAGTGGAGTATGTGAAATGTAATAAAATCCATACCATATCAACATCCGTCATTGATTTGGACATTGTGTGTTGTCGCCCACAAAGATAACTATTCAAGCGGTCGTCGAATACTAATGAATTGACCGCACAATCCCCGTTGTTCCATAGCTGATGCAAGAACACCAAGTACATAGACAACCAAGAAATGCATAATAAATTAACAAAACTTAAAGGTAATAATTAAAAAAAATAAATAAATAGTATTTATAAGTTTTGTCGGAACGTTACCCAAAAAAATGTGTCAGTATGTGTGACACGTTGAACTAAGGCATTCGGATACTGTCGTTACTTCTCGCTAATCAAGCGGAGATACTCGTGAATGTGCTGTAGAGAAACAGAAACATTACGATTTAAAAGAAAAATTTTATACACAAATCCACAACACTTAAAAATCTTTGATAATATAAATACCTCATCGCCTAGCCATCCCATCGAGGCTGTACCCAAAATTATTTGAAAGAATGACCGCGGGTGCTGGACTCTCCGATCCACTGTGATATCACCATCGAACCATCGATCAAACTCAGCAAACAGACTAGAGTCCTCCAACCCTCTTAGTGGATTTACATCCACATTCGTACTCATGTCAATCGCATGCTCCATGATTTGGGGTTGAGGTAAAGGCCGCACGTTCTGTCCTCGCCTGACTGGAGGAATCACGTAAGGACTGTTATAAACATACGACGGTATGTACGCGCGGCTGAACTTACTAACGCCCGGAGGCGACTCAGTGAACACCTGCACGCTCTCCCCACTAACATCCCCGTAGAAACTATACAATGACGTGGGCGTAGACAAATTTTGATTGCCCACATCAGTATATACTCCATAGTCATCCGGGGCCTGTCCATTCGCAAAGAAGAACATATTAAACAACTATCAAAATAAAAGTTAAACGAACATAATTATTAAATTTAAATTTGCTCACCGCATACGAGTGTGCAGTGGGAGAATTATTATTTGGACGTTTAGAAAATGTGTCGATACAGCCAACAATGGTTTCTTTAAAATCTTTAAAATCTGACTGTATTTCATACACGTTACGATCAAGCTTATCCAACAGTCGTCGGACGTAATCATTAAACTGCTTTATCCTCGACTATTACAAAAGAAAAAAATAAAACTTTAGAATAACAGTAAAACAATAATGAATTATAAAGGAAAAATATCGTATATTATTTATAATAAATACCTCACGTGCGTCATCAGAGTTGTCTGTTTGCTCCTGGTGGTCATCAACAGCCACCTCCACCTCATCCTCAGAAGTGTCATGACGCTGCTCTGGTATTGGGTTTGGTATGTCGTCATGATCGTCATGCTCGTCTGATTGCCTTGTAACCGACGGCATTGCATTGATTGAGGGTTGGTGCTGTATAAAGTATCATTTAAAATTAATAAATGAAAATTTTCTTTTTCGATTAAAAAATTGATAGTACTTACAATATACCGACCTTATGAACCCGGTCTGGAATGCTTGGCATGTAACCCTTCACAGAGAGCCAATATTTTTGGCTACTCTCCTTTGAAGTTGGCTCAAGAGTTTGTAAAACGTCCCCCTGCCATAAATTCAATTAAAAATAGTAAATAAATATACATAACTTAAATTTAGTAAAGTTAAAAAAATAACTAATACATATTACTTACAAGACGAGATTCGTCGTTAAAGAACGTATAAACCTCCGCAAAGTTGATTCTCAAAGACGCCATAGGCTTCCATTGCAAAATGCGGGGAATTTTCGTTTTCGTTTTGACAATCCATGTTGATGGCAAACCTCCGATTGCTTCGTAAATCCAAGCCTACAACAACGAAAGTGAAAAATCAAATAAAATAACTATCAAATATTTAATACTATAAAACTTATTAATATAAAAAAAACGCACCTGAACCTCGGACGTAAAGCCGTAAACATTGTATTTTTCGATGTTATGATCTGGATTTTTTAACCGAGTCCTCTTAAATTTCTCATCTTTCTCGAACAATGCATTGTCAAGACTCTCGTAAATTATTTCCCACGACAATAGACCCCATGGACACTTTCAGAAGTACTCTATATTATCAACTTGGTCAAGCCAATCAAAATTGATTTGAGAGTGATTTTTTCTTGCATTTAGTACTCTGTCCGCAAAATAAAACAACGCAATCTTTAATGCGTCCATATCATCCATTTCCTCGAATTTCAACGAACAAAATACTGCATCTAATTCGTTCACATTGATCTTACGATGCACACCGCCAAAATACGTATTCCGTAGCCTCTACTCCATTTCATCATTTTTTTGTTTGGTATCAACAACAAATGAAAGTCCAGTAACCAAGCACCATTCGACAATTGACAAGTGAATCAAATGCTCACCAATCTTCTTCATGGGCCACTTGCCTCAGTAAAAGATTGTGCAAAATTACCCCACTAAATGGAAAACTTCGACACTCCAAGAAATGCCCAAATATATCCTTTTTGAACATATTCAACTGCCGCTTTGTTAATTTTTCCTCGATGACTTTCACGACCGAAGATAACTTACACATACTCGAAATTCGACCAGGAAAGTGATCGGCATAACGAAAATACATCTTGCCTACTTCGATATCCGGTGATTTTGATTTCGCCATGTATCTGTAATATTTATAAAATTATTACATTACATTTACAAAAAAAAATTGAACTCGTAAAAAAAAAGCCACTGTAAAATCTGGTGCGACAGGCCACATCTGCTGCAACCGCACTTCCCCTTCCCTTTCTCTTCTCTTTCTCTTCCCTTCCCTTTCCCACATGCATCTCACCCACCACCGCCATTAAACACCACCAACAACAACAACAACATCCCAAACAACAACAACAACCCAAACAACAACAATAACAACAACCCAAACAACAACAACAACAGCAACAACAACAACATCAATAACAACAACAACGACAATAACAACTCACCTAGGGTTTTCAATTTTTTCCTTTGATTTTGGAGATCTCCGAAGATTTTCAACCTGATTTAGCTTCTTTCAGCTGCCGACAACTTCCTCCGCTGCCGATCTACGCCGCCGCCGACGATCTATACAACTTCCGGTGATGAGATTTTGGTGAGAGGGAGAGAAATTTACTTGAGGGAAACGTGAGAATGGGGAGGGCAATTTCGTCCACAAATTGGTGATTTGGCTAATATTGAAAGAAAAAAGTTTGAGGGGTTAAATTTGAAAAATGCCTAAGTTTTTTGGCTTTTTTTTTGTAAATTTCCCATAGATTTTTCATGTCGACCATCTCTATTTTACTTATTTTGGATGGGTGTACCTTAAAGAATTTATAAGGTAACCATCCCCTTATTTGATCTAATATAATCTAATTGACTCACCGCTTTATGTTCATATATAATTATATTTTCTTTGAAATGTTAATTGTTATTATCGAGAAGATTGCTCGAAAATCAGTACTAATTCCTACAGATGGGAGGGGAAATAAATTGTGATAGAAAATAAATTGTTTGAGTCCTCTGCGAATCGAAGACGCACCCTTAGATAAACAACTATCTTAATATAGCATAACAGCAATGTCATTCTTCTCATTGGGTCATTTCTTCAAACGTCTTCCGTAAAAACAACTCACTCGCCATCAGAATCTATTTACGCTCATAAAACAAAAACCCAGAACCCAGTCAACAACACCCTCTTCCATTCTCATAAAAGTTTCAGCCCCTTCTTCTTCTTCTTCTCCATGCACGTCCTTATCCTCTATCTACCCTACGTCAGCGGAATCTCCTTATCTCTCAGTTCGCATTTGCTGTCAAAAACATGCCTTAGTTTGTTTCACTTTTTTTACTTGTCTTTGTTTTTAAGCATTTTGAATTAGTAATTATTTTCCATTAAAATTGAGGTTCCTTAACTTGTCTTGTCAGGATATGTTTTCTGAAGCTCTTCTATGTTTTCGGTGCAAGTTCTACAAGCGTGGATGAACATGATAATGATGTTGATGAGGTGACAAAAGGACTATGGATTGTGCCCGAGTGGAGTACACCACTAGTATGATTATCTCACTCTCTTTGGAGGTTTGTTGCAATAATTTCTCGTCTTTTATAGGGTACCCTCTTCTTCATTGCTTCTGCAGAAGTCTTATGAGCTAATTGCTTCCGAGTCTTTAAATTTCATCAATGAGGAACCTTCATTTGCAAAATCATAATGTTGATGTAATCCCACATTAGTTAAGTCTGTAATATAGCTGCTTATTTATTATTGGGCCTCTCTGCCTAATGACCTAAGGTTCTAGTGACTTTGCCTGATAGTTTACTTGGAAATTCTAAAATTAGGAAGAGTAATCCAAAACACACCGACTTGGCATTCTCATTGCAAATCTGTTTGACTGCTGGAATAGTCTCCCTTTCATTTTTACTTCTTTTAATTCTTTACAAAGAAAAATTTTAGCTTTGAGCAATGGTTAACACATCGTATCAATAATAATTTTTTTTTTTGCTGGCTACAGGATGTTCAAGTAACAAATATAATTTTGAATCCTGGATCGACATTTGGAACTGGAGAGCACGCCACCACTAAGTTGTGTCTTTTGTTGTTATGAAGCTTGATAAAAGGAGGATAACTCTTCGTGGACTATGGCACGGGTTTAGGAATTCTTGGAATTGCAGCAATCAAGGTAATCAACTATTAATTTTGCTATTGCGGCTATAAATATTCATCCATTACTGTAGCATAATTTGTCTTCTGTTGCACAATGTGAAACAAAGTCAATTCTTCTGTGAATTTAGTTCGGTGTTGCCATGTATGTTGGAGTTGATATGGACCCCCAGGTAATCAAATATGCCCAGCAAAATGCTGCTTTAAACAACATAGGACCTAAGAAAATGAAACTACACTTGGTTCCAGACGGAACCTTCCCGGCCTCCATGAATGAAAGGGTAGACGGAGTAGTGGAATATTTGAGCTCACATGAAATTAGAGGGATTTCTGAGAAAGAGGAGTATGATGTAGTTATTGCAAATATTCTTGTTAATCCTCTGCTCTAATTAGCAGATCATATTGTTTCTTATGCTAAGCCAGGAGCAGTTGTGGGCATCTCCGGTATTCTATCTGAGCAGGTAACTTCCTTGCTAAGGTGTTAAAAGTTATATATATGCTATAGATAATGAGTGGCAATGAGTTCCTCAGTCACAATTGGTAATTATAGTAAAGTATCAAGGAGAGGTCTCTACAGTGTACAATATTTTTTGCTTCTTCAATGTTTTCTATTGTTCCTTGTCTTTTTCTGGAAAATGTTATTATTCAAAATATTATTGCCAAGAACACGATGAAGTTGATGGCCCTCTCAGATTCATACGTAAAGCAATTGATTTCGTCCATAAGGGTCCCAATGTTCCCAAGATATGGGTCATCAATTTCCTCTTCTCTTATTTTTTGCACCAGAAGCCAGGACGTTTCATATTCAAATTCACTCAGCCAAGAAGTAACGATTTCAACCTTGGCATGAAGGTTCTAAATAGGTTGTTTTGCAGCATCCGGCAACGTGACTTCTTCACCAGCTAACTGTTGAAAAGTCAAAGAATGGCTTGCAAATTTCAAAAGACAAAGTTGGCGGGCTTGCCAATTTCAAAAGGCAAGGTTGGTGGCACGATTTTGTTGAAGTTACATGGAGGAATAAATGTGATGGTTTTCTAGAAGCCAATTGATTTTTTCAAAATTGTTGATTTTGTTGCCCACCAAATTGATTTTCCATTCTAAATTCAATTTGTCAATTTGCCAAGTTGTAGCCAAATTGAAAGTGGTAGGTGAGTTATGGTTCCTATAAATAGATGGGTCATTGTTCATTTGTAATGCATCCCAATTTGAGAGAAGTAGAGAGCAATTGCAAGTGAGTTCTTTGAGAGAATTTGAGAGAGCTTCCACTTGAGTGTTCTAGTGAGGTTCCATTTGGGTGTATTAGGGTTGTGGGTTTTGTGAGTTTTTTTTTCACTTTTGTAAATTTCCATTGTTAGTAAAATTATCTTTCAGTCTTTGCCCATGAACGTAGGCATTGCGCCGAACCACGTAAATCATTGTGTTATATTTTCTTTGCATTTGTTTATCACCACATTTATATTTCTCCAGAAGTCGCAGTATTAGTAATTGTTCAACCCGTGTTTCCGTAACAAGTGGTATCAAAGCCGACAGTTCATACTTGGGGGGATACGGTATTGTTCACATATATGGTACTATTCACATATACAGTACTGTTCACAAATACAGTGGAGACGACCATTTATACTTGAGAGACAATCTATTTTAAGTAGTGTGTATTTTTGCATGTCTAGGAAAGTTCTATCAACAAGGCGATAAGAGTCTAAGGATTCTGGTTTTTAATTAGGACCGAGTTCCCGTCTAGTCTCCTGAGAACTTTCCTGGTGCATTTATTCATGTGAAATAAACATCATAGAGGCTTTTTTTTTTAGTGTAAATAGTTATTGAAGAAACTGATCATTTAAGATAAAAAGGATGGCAGAGGCATCGTCGTCGTCTTTATCAGCGAGGACTACTGTGACTAATGCAAAGTTTGAAGTGGAGAAATTTGATGGTACCAATAATTTTGGTATGTGGCAATGTGAGGTGTTGGATGTCTTATGTCAGCAAGAGTTGGACGTTGCTCTTGAAGAAAAGCCTGACATGATGGATGACAAGGAGTGGATAAAGATCAACAGACAGACATGTGGTACTATTCACCTATGTTTGGCTAAAGATCAGAAATATTCTGTCATAAGGGAGACATCGGCAAAGAAATTGTGGGAGACACTGGAAGAAAAGTATATGAAGAAAAGCCTTGAAAATAGACTTTCCATGAAAAAGAAACTCTATCGTTTCATATATACACCTGGCATGTCAATGAATGACCATGTGAACTCATTCAACAAAATATTAGCAGATTTGCTAAATTTGGATGAGCAATTTGAAGATGAAGATAAGGCACCATTATTATTGAATTCCCTTCCTGATCAATATGATCATCTCACCACTACTTTGCTTCAAGGGAAGGACAATGTTACATTCGATGCTGTATGCAGTGCATTGTACAACTCTAAGACCAGGAAAAAAGATAGAAAGGATCACAGAGATACAGTAGTAGAAGCATTGACAACGAGAGGTTATTTGCAAAGCCGCAAAACTAGAAAAATGAACAAGTCTAAAGGGAGACTTGCCAAAGATGAATGTGCTTTTTGTCGTGAGAAAGGGCATTGGAAAAAGAATTGTCCTAAGTTACAAAAGGGCAAAACTATTTCTGATGCATATGTTGCAGAACATGATGAGGAGTCAGACTTTAGTCTGGTTGACATGACATTGATATGTCACTCAGATGAGTGGATTTTGGATTTGGGTTGTACTTATCATATGTGTCCTAATAAGGGCTAGTTTTCTAGCTTCAAGGAGCTAGACGGTGGAGTTATTTTTATGGGCAATGACAATGCTTGTAAAACCATGAGAATATGTATAATCCAATTAAAGAATCATGATGGCTCAATCCAAGTCTTGACGGATGTTCGCTATGTACCAAGCTTGAAGAAAAATCTCATCTCATTAGGAGTCCTAGAATCTAAAGGGCTCACAATCACTTTGAGAGATGGATTGTTGAAGGTAGTAGCTGGGGCGCTGACGGTGATGAAAGGCACAAGAAGAAATAACTTGTACTATTTCCAAGGAAATACAATTATTGGATCAACATCAATAATTTCTAGAAAAAGATGCAGATTCAGAAGCAACCAAGTTGTGGCATATGTGTTTGGAAAAAGCTGGTGAAAAAACTTTGCAAACTTTGGTAAAGCAAGGCTTATTGAAAGGTACAAATTCTTGCAAATTAGAATTTTGTGAACATTGTGTTCTGGGCAAACAGACAAGGGTAAAATTTGGTTCAGTAATTCACGATACAAATGAATTCTGGACTATGTTCACAGTGATGTGTGGGGACCTACCAAAACAGCTTCTTTGAGAGGTATGCACTATTTTGTTACTTTTGTTGATGATTATTCAAGAAAAGTATAGGTGTATTTGATGAAAAATAAGAATGAAGTTTTGGGCATATTTTTGAAATTGAAGAAAATTGTCGAGACTCAAATTGGTTGAAAGGTCAAAAGATTTTGCTCAGACAATGGTGGTGAGTACAAGAATGATCCATTTATTCAAATATACCAAGATGAGGGTATTGTGCGACATTTCACTGTTGGAGATACTCTACAACAGAATGGGGTGGCATCATGCATGAACCGGACTATACTGGAGAAAGTTAAATGTATGTTGTCCAATGCTAGATTGGGCAAAAAGTTTTGGGCTGAGGCAGTTGTATATGCGTGCCATCTGATCAACCGTTTGCCATCAACTGCAATTGAGGGCAGAACACCTATGGAGATGTGGACTGGTAAACCTGTTACTGATTATGATTCTTTACATGTTTTTGGTTCCACTGCTTATTATCATGTAAAGGAATCTAAGTTAGACCCAAGAGCAGAGAAAGCATTGTTCATGGGTAAAACTGGTGGAGTAAAATGATACCGTGTCTGGTGTCCTGTTACGAAGAAGATTATTTTTAGTAGAGATGTAACTTTTGATTAAACAATTATGTTGAAACAAAAAGATTCTCAAGAGGATGACAAGACCAGTAGCACTTTACAGCAGGTGGAGTTTGGAAAAAGTTAAAACTAATCCAGCTGGTGTCGATGAGATGGATAATGATTCTCCATCGACCGATGATGATGAAGAGGTTCTGACCCAGAAACCTTTACAACAACAAGATTCAATTGCATATAGAAGGCCACGCAGAGAGATTTGCAGACCTGCTCGCTTTGTTGATATAGTGGCCTATGCACTTCCAATTATAGATGATGATATTCCTTCCACTTATAGAGAAGCAGTAAGTAACCCAGAAAATATACAGTGGAAGAAAGCAATGAACGAAGAAATACAATCTCTTCACAAAAATGAAACTTAGGAGTTAGTTACACTGCCCAAGGAAAAAAAAAGCAATTGGGTGCAAATGGGTATATGTAAAAAAGGAAGGATTTCCTCGTAAAAATGAAATTCGATACAAGGCTAGATTGGTAGCGAAGGGTTACGCTCAGAAGGAAGGAATAGACTACAGGGAGGTATTTTCTCCAATTGTGAAACACTCGTCTATTCGAATTTTGCTAGCCATGGTTGCACAATTTGATCTTGAACTAGTTCAACTTGATGTAAAAATTGCATTTTTACATGGTGATTTGGAAGAAGAAATATACATTACTCAGCCAGATGGATTCAAGGTTGCTGGAAAAGAAAATTGGGTTTGCAAATTGACAAAGTCGCTATATGGGTTGAAACTATCTCTGAGGTTGTGGTACAAGCGATTTGATTGATTTATGAAAGAGCAAAGGTATACAAGAAATAAATTTGATCATTGTGTGTATTTTCGTAAGCTACAAGAAGGATATATTTCATTTATTTACTATTGTATGTCGATGATATGCTAATAGCATCGAAGAGCAAAGATGAGATCGAGAAGTTAAAGACTGAACTCAATCAAGAATTTGAAATGAAAGATCTAAGTGAAGCTAAGAAGATTCTTGGCATGGAGATATGCAGAGATAGAGCTCGTGGCAAAGTAAGCTTGTCTTAGAAGCAATATTTGAAGAAAGTACTACAATAGTTTGGCATGACTAAATATACAAAACCTGTGAGTACCCCATTGGCTTCTCATTTCAAGCTTTTTGCACAACTATCTCCTTTGACAGATGCAAACGAGAATACGTGTTACAAGTTCCGTATTCAAATGCAATGGGTAACTTGATGTATGCAGTGGTGTGTACAAGGCCTGACATTTCACATGCAGTTGGTATATTAAGCAAGTATATGCATAATCATGGTAAAGGACATTGGCAAGCTGTGAAATGGATTCTACGGTACATTCAGAAGACCGTGGATGTTGGTTTACTATTTGAGAGAGACGATACACTTGGTCAAGGTCTGATCGGGTACATTGATTCTGATTATGCTGGTGATTTAGACAAACGATGGTCAACCACCGGATATGTATTTACTTTTGCTGGAGGGCCAATTAGTTGGAAGTCTATGCTACAGTCTACAGTTGCACAGAGGCCGAGTACATGGCAATTACAGAGGCTGTTAAAGAGGCTATTTGGTTGCAAGGCTTGCTTGAAAACTTGGGATTGGCACAGGAGCACATTAATGTGTATTACGACAATCAGAGTGCTATTCATTTAACAAAAAACCAAGTTTATCATGTGCGTACAAATCACATCGATGTACGATTTCACTTTGTGCGGGAAATTATTGATGAGGGGAAGATTCTTCTTCAGAAAATTAAGACTGCAGATAATCCCGCAGATATGTTGACCAAGGTAGTGACGACGATCAAGTTTGAGCATTGTCTAAACTTGATCAATATCCTACAAGTTTGAAAGCAGTCGAAGAAGGCAAAGATTGAAGGATGATTTGATGTACTAGGAGTTTAGTATTCGGCTCAGAATTTAATAAATCTTCACCGATGTGGAGAATTGTTGAAAAGTCAAAGAATGGCTTGCCAATTTCAAAAGGCAAGGTTGGTGGCACGATTTTGTTGAAGTTGCATGGAGGAAAAATGTGATGGTTTTCTAGAAGCCAATTGATTTTTTCAAAATTGTTGATTTTGTTGCCCACCAAATTGATTTTCCATTCTAAATTCAATTTGTCAATTTGGCAAGTTGTAGCCAAATTGAAAGTGGTAGGTGAGCTACGGTTCCTATAAATAGAAAGGCCATTGTTCATTTGTAATGCATCCCAATTTGAGAGAAGTAGAGAGCAATTGCAAGTGAGTTCTTTGAGAGAATTTGAGAGAGCTTCCACTTGAGTGTTCTAGTGAGGTTCCATTTGAGTGTATTGGGGTTGTGGGTTTTGTGAGTTTTTTCCACTTTTGTAAATTTCCGTTGTTAGTAAAATTATCTTTCAGTCTTTACCTGTTAGTAAATTTCCATTGTTAGTAAAATTATCTTTCAGTTGAGTGTTAGAAAATGCATATTTGTAAAGGAGAAAATCATCATTTTACATTTCAAGTCTTATTAACAACCCTTACTTTTATGTATTTAAACTTCTTGTAATGTAATTATGTGTGTTTGATTTTAATTAAGTATTTTATGTATTTTAGGGGCATCATAGTCATTTTACAATAAACGAGAGATCAAATGGCAAAACGAACATCACTTTTGGACTCATGACGGTCGAAAACCTTAGGAGGAGTATAAAAGGAAAAATGGTACTGTTCACATGTACGGTACTATTCACATGTACAGTACTGTCTACGTTACTGTTCACGACACTGTTTACATAGACGAATCGATGATGTGGCATTGACTGATGAGGTGTCACGATCCTGTTGGACTAAAATTCTTATGCACTGTTGATTGGTGACGTGGCAGCATATTAGTGGACCAAAAATCGCGCGTATAGTACATGCATTACACAGGATTATTTTCAACCAAACCGCGTTACTGTTCAAAGCTGGGTCAAACTGTATTACTGTTCAAACCGCGTGGTCAAACCGCGTACTGTTGACTGATGATGTGGCGCAATCCTGAGCGTACAAACTGTTTTTAATCCGATGGCCATGATTTACTCAATGTATCTATAAAAAGGGGGCCTCCCCCCTAATTTGATAGCTCTTAATCCATTTTTGGGATCCATTTTCTGTAATTCCTTTTCCATCTTGTATTTTCTACGTATTTTAGTAAATTTCTATTTTGCCCCTAGTTCAATTATGAGTAGCTAATTTTCTTTCAAGCTTGGGTTGAAGGTGAAGTCTCAACATGTGTTATGGGCTTTATTTGGTAAATTTATTTTCTTGTCCCCTCTAATTTTTGTGGATGATTTGACTTTTTGTCGACAAATAATAATAATCTTGTCTAGATACCACCCTGGTTACACCGGCTCCCTAGTACAAGGTTATTATTATTTGGCACGATAAGCTCTTAGCACCATATTGATTAGAGTGTGGTTCATGAGGTGTGGATTCACCCCTCATGATTTAATTGGCACTAATAAGGAATATTTCGCCTATGGTGCATGTTGATACGAATCCAGATACCCAAGTACGTTATTTCAATAGATTTCTCTTCAATATTATTCTTGCCATCTTAATTCGAATTTTAGGATAATCCAAATCATTTTCACCACAAATCTAACCACCCATTTAGAAAATTAATTCTATACACAATTAAAATTCACCTACTCGTGGGATCGACATTCATCACCATTGATCTACACTACAATAGATTCGTGCACTTGCGAGTTTAATAAAATTTGCGCAACACATTACACCAAACTACGTAAATCATTGTGTTATATTTTCTTTGCATTTGTTTATCACCACATTTATAGTTCTCCAGAAGTCGCAGTATTAGTAATTGCTCAACCCGCGTTTCTGTAACATTAACACCCTCCTCAGCCTCTCTGAAAATAGTCTGAAGTTGATGTCCATATCTCCTCCTCCCTCAGAGTCACCGTGAAATTAGTCCTGTAGCATGCAAAGAAATAATTAAAAGACAGAGGGGAAAAGGAAAATATGCTTTAAACCTCTCAATTCAAACATTAGTGCTGGCTCCCATACCTCCCTTCTCTTAGCTAGCACTCCAGTCAAGAAGTTGACTCAAGATCGTTGACTCTCAAATTCGAACATATCAAGGCAGAATCTTACAACACTTTTGTCTTCCATATGTTGTAAAAAGTGTAAAGCAGAGAAAAATAAACAGGACATCGTCAAGTATCGATCAAGACCAATTTGTTTTATACATCACTTTTAAAAAAGGAAGGGTAAAAACAGTTCCACTGGGACTATAAAAGCTTGCCTGAAAAGAAAAGAACGGAGCAAGCACAAGATCGTTATCAATTGTTTAATAATTAAGCTGTGGAAAAATGCAAAATCATGTCTGCCACTTACTGGCATGCAAAAAAAAAAAGAAAATCATTGTTAAAACTTCTTAGCTCTTAATTCCAATATTTATGTGTCCGCTGAAACATTTATTGTTGATGAATGGAATTGGTCGTAGGTTGACCGACGCAACTCTTTCTGTCAGCACTCAAGTAGTGTGAGCATGTTAGTTTAGTCAATAATTTCCCCTATACATAAATGATGTTTTATTATAGAATTTTGATAATATGTACAATAGGGAAGTAGTTGTAGAAAAGAGATTGGGTATTGGTTTATGTGATATGGACTTGGAGCATAATATTGTACAACTTGCAATTAAATCCAAAATGGCAGTACTTCGTTACGTTTGTCATCTGTGAACATAAAACACTGACTATGTAATCATAATACTTTTTTAATGAGTATGATGAAAATTAAAGACAAATAATGATTTTATAATTATTTCATGGAGTCAGTCACTGACTGCTCTATCATGCACAAGTTTTTCCGTGACTATTTCTCGTGAAAAGGAAATTTTTAAAAACTTTATCAATGTAGGTAATAAATAAATATGCTACCACTTGCAGCAAGGTTGGAGAAGATGAGGGGAAGGTGACGCTAATGAATAAATATGCTACCACTTGCAATTAATGAAATGCTAACCCTGTCTGGTATGCTAGCTCTGTTCATTGAAACCAAAAGCAATAGAATCTTTCACCTTGCTGCCACAAGATGATTGTCATGGAAGGCACCAAAGTTTCCAAGTAACAGACAAAGTTGAAGTAGTTAGCACTATGAGCCGAGGCAAAGACATACTGCTAATCATCGTGTTTGCTTTTTGAGAGTCTTCACCCTAATTGGGTTCCACAGCTTGCTTCTCTGCCTCATACCTTAGTTTTAACAGCATCTCCATCTAATCCTCTCAACCCACTACACGGGGGTTTCTTGTTCATCTGCTCCCTCCTCCTCCCTAGAGAAGAATCAATGGCCTGATACAAACTTGATTTTACGCTATCAAGTATGGCCACTACTAAAAGTTGAGGTGGTACCTCGATGAATAAATCTATCAACTCCTCCATTCTATTATCTAGACCCACTGTGACCCTCTTCTTAAATCCTGAAGATACAGAAGAATAATTACCAGCATCAGCCGTTGTTGATGTGTTAAATCCTCGATGACGAATTATACATTACGAGACTTGCATGTATATCACAAACAAAATTTGTATCCCAAGGTTATAAATGTAAAATTACTCAAATGAATATACATGATTAATCATGTATGATGGTATCTTATTTCTTCAATGAAATTTACAGAAAGTACTAGATCGTTTGTAAAATTTTATATTTATTAGATCTTCATTTTAAAAGTATATATATATCCCACAGAAATTTGGGGATCTTTTAAGCACGTTTTTTTTAAGAAATGAAAAATGATAGAGTTCTAACAGAGACATAAGGGTGACAAAAATAATTGTAAATTGTGTAGTGTTACAATGTTGATTGAAAAATAGTTATAATTTTTTTTATTTAACACTATAACATTATATGATTTTACAGTTGTTTGGTCACCATTGTATCATTCTTCGATTCAAGTATCCGTAATATATGAACCCTCGTCTTTTTGAAAAGATTAATATCTTAAGACACTATTTATAATTATTTTCATTTGAGTCCTTAATGTTAAAAAAATAACAATCAATTAATGAAATCAATGACAATCAAATTCCAAGTAGGAATAGCAGAAAAATCCAATCCAACTAGAGCATGTTTTCTAAGTACTGTGGCTGCACTCGAGCTTTGTAAAAAAAATCCTTAGTCCAGCTCGAAAGCCCAAAAGCTACTTAAAAATTTTAAAAATATATATTATATATTTTAATTAAAATACAACTATTAACATATATTTAATCCACTTACATATATTTTAAATTTTAAATCATTCAAGTCCAACTTTTAAAGGCTAATCTAACTAAAACAAAACTAAATTTTATACACTATAAATTTACAAAATATAATAAAAAAAGTTTTTAGAAAATATAGAATGTAAACTTCAAGCTCTTGGCTTGGCTAAAAAAACGCAGCGTTTTGCCATCCCTAATTCCGAGTCCTAGAGACTTCTCCAAATGTATAGCATGACATTGTATAGAACCAATCACATGGAGATGGTTTGTAAATTTTTGTACACAATTTTAATATGTATATCCGGAGAGAGTATAATGTAAGAAATAAAACAAAGATTGCAAGAAACATTATAAATTTTGCAATTCAGCATCCAAAATATCACTAGAACTTGCAATACAAGCTTTAATTTCGTCAACAACACATCAAATTTTAGCCACGAACACCAACACAGAGATGGATATCAACAAGGGCGGAGACAACATATTGATTGATTGGGGGGCTTATTCAATGACAAAATAAAAAATTCAAAAAGTAATAAAGATATATATTTGAAAGATTTATAATACTTCAGCATATGTTTACAATTGTCCTTTACGAGTTGTCATACATTGATACATTGCATTAGAACTTCATTATCAATATTATTAAATAAGTCTTTTTCTATGTAAACAATTGACATAAAACCAACATAAAAAGATGTTTAGGGATTTTTTATGGGTGTTGGACTAGTGGTGGAATTGGAAAATGTAAGATTAATAAAAAATTAATAATGAGTTTGTGGGCTGTCTAAAATTTAAATTAATATTAATATTTATGGGCTTAATTTTAGTTTGCAAAGCCTATCTCTTTTGATTTGAACTTAAAAATCTAGAGTGTGAGAATTTAAGTGTAACTATGTATTGCGGGCTTGATTATAAATTAGTGGGGGCTTGAGAGAAATTTGTTGGGAATTTTAGGCAAACTAAATTAATTATTAAAAGATTTTTTTTTTCTAGTGGGGACTTAAGTCCCCAATGGTCTTATAATAAATCCGCCCCTGGGTATCAAGATCACATTCAAACGAATTTTGCAATTGTCATAGTCAGCATTGCTTTTACATGTGACTACTTTTGATTCCGGTTGAGCACCGGCATGGAAATATAAAACAACACACCTGTATATATAAATGCCAAACAATTAATTAGCTTAATGCTAATACCTTCATATTATAATTAATTATGCATGCATTGATGTGAAAAGATGAGGAAGAGAAGAACAAGGAACAAACATGAGGCCAGCAAAAGAGTGATGAAAAATGTGGATATAAGTTCCATAATGTATTAGTAAGCAGAAGTGCAAAACCGATAGTCTGAGGATAAAAATATTAATAAAGTATGTTGATGCCGAAATCCGGTTGAGTTGGTTAGTGACTCAATACCGATCCTTGCATCAGCATTAAATTTATTTGGTGGTGAAACGGCTTGCCAATCGTCAAGAATGCCCTGCGACCACTCATAAATAACCTGCGAACACCTGAAATCACAGAAGATGGTAAGAGGCATTGGAAGTTTTTTCGATGTGAACCCTTCAATGCTCAAGTCAGTTTATAGGTTTACTAGAATCAAAATAAATAATTTCTATTTAAAAAAAAATAGAGATCAAAAGCTTGAAAAAATAAAACCAAGTACCAATCCCCAGACTGGATGTTATCCACTTGGCTGAATCCTCTTTCTAGAATTCTAAGGAAGACCACTAATTTTCAGCCTACTAAGAATATGGTCCCTAGTATTTCAGAGAAGTTTTGACTTTGTCTTGCTTCTTGGTGACTTAGTTCAATGTCTCTTCAAAACCTATCTGATCGAGCTAATTAGAATTGCCTTCTGGTCCAGGTGACGTACTCAAAGTCACCAGACTCATCTTCTAGTCAAGATGATGTGCTTGAGTCATCAAATAACCTCCTGGTCGAGGTAATCTGTTCGAGGTCACAAAATAACATCATGGTCGAGGTAATCTACTCGAGGTCATCAAAATAACCACCTGGTCAAGGTGGTCTACTCAAGGTCACTATAATTTTCTCCTGCTAGCCTATTGACTATTTGCTCACTTTTTACTTTGAGGAGAGTACAATAACGTCTGAGCAAACACCTTATCGGGGTCACATTATTTCATTCCCCAAACAATATTGGTTTGGTTTGGTTTGTTTAGATTCATGAGTTTCTGTAGACAATGTTTATAGGGGAAAAATTAATCCATTTGACAACTGAAAAATTCAGAAATCAAACCTCAATGTGATAAATTAGAAATTTAAATAATTAATTTTTTTCCATATACATGTAGAAAATTAGATGTAACTTTGTCATATACCATATATTTTATGAGGTGGAAGATTTTATACTTTATTTATATCAAGTATAAGGCACCAATCAATAAATTGTAGATTGTTATATGTTGACCCCAAAATCTAGTTGTGTCAGCGTGTGGGCTACCTACCAGATTCCAACGCTAGCATTTGAATTTGTTCATGTGGACAGACAGTTTCTAACCTCAATTTAGTAACTTGAACGAAAGTTGGCAACCAAGAATTCGACAAGTCTGAGCAGGAATTGGCAAGCATGGTGTTGTCCTGGTGAGTACTTGCAACAAAAAGAATGGTCTGGGGTGCCAAAAGGTTTTTCAGCGTTAACCTTGCTCAAGTCAATATCATGGATTTTCGTGGGATAACCGAGTATATGAATATCTACCTAAAATAAATCAATCAAAGTGAATCAAAAAGAGAAAAGTTAGAAGAAACTCTCCCTTAAATAAAAAAAAGATGATGATATAGAGGGATGATGATAAAAAATAAAAGGGGTAAAGAAAATCAAAGATAAATCTTTGAATTTCCAAATATTAAACAAGGGTCCAGGGTATTCAAATTATGGACCCTTATCCTTTTGCCCTTTGGGAATTTTATAGGAGTTGAAAATCTCTCTCCCTTGGATCTCAGTGAAGTGGGTTTTTGGATAGGGCTCCTCCTTCATCTCCCCTAAATTCTAGGATTATGAGTTATTTGGATATGAGTCCATTTTCTTTACTCTTTAGGATCATGGAGTTGTGGGTTTTGTGGATAAAACTAAGGGGTAAAAGCCCAGTTAGTCCCTATATTTTAAGATTAGTGTCCGTTTAGTCCCTGTATTTTTAAAAATGCCTCGAAACATCCCTGCCGTTAAAGTATTGATACCCCTACCGTTACTTTTTTATTTTTTTGACTTATTTTTACAATATTGCCCTTTTATAATAATTTTTTTTGGACATTAATAAAAAAATAATTAAATTACCAATTTCACCCTAGAAAATAAAAAATCATATTAATTTTTTTTGCAAGCACCATTGCACACTTGGCAGTTTGCATAAAATTTTTGACAATTTAATTTTTGACAAATAAAAATTAATATATATTTTTTTATTTTTTAGGGTTAAATTGGTAATTTAATTATTTTTTATTAATGTCCAAACAAAATAAAAGGGTAATATTGTAAAAGTAAGCCAAAAGAAATAAAAAGTAACAATATAATTTTTGACAATTAAAAATTAATATAATTTTTTAGGGTTAAATTAATAATTTAATTATTTTCTTTTTATTAATGTCCAAAAAAATTATTATAAAAGGGTAATATTGTAAAAGTAAGCCAAAAAATAAAAAAGTAACGGTAGGGGTATCAATACTTTAACGGCAGGGATGTTTCGAGGTATTTTTAAAAACACAGGGACTAAACGGGCACTAATCTTAAAATATAGGGACTAACTAGGCTTTTACCCTAAAACTAAGTCCCTGGGTTTCCAGATGAGGTGGAAAGGTTGTTTTGACTAGGTTTGTTCACAGTTTCAACTGCCTCCTCGCCAAATTTCCTTCAGGTCGTTTTAAGTGACAAGGCAAGCATAAGGAAGCTTCAAGGAAATCTTGATTCTGGTTGCCCCATTTTATCAGCCAAACATTTTATGTACTTATAGTAACATAGAGTAAACTAAGAAATATTAAAGATCTTCTAGCGTATTTTGAGTTGTAAAATATAATTAATTATTTTTTGTTTCATTACAAGTATCTTTTGGATGTTCTTTTTGACCCATTTGTTAATAAGTGAAACTATTAGCACCACTTTAAACTCCTCATAAAACCTCTCTTCTAAATGACTATTAAAAACATATGTAAATCACATTACTTTTAACAACACCTATGTTAATTTCATAAATAACCTTATATACTCTTTTTTTCTTGAGAAATCATATGAAAACGAAATTCTTTTATTACAAAACTTTTTCTCCAATTTAATTAAAAGCCCTTTTCTGTCCATGAGAATCAACTTTTCAGTCTAGAATTCTTTGAACTTCTTTTTCCAGCTTTTATTCTTATTCTTATATGTATATATGATTCTCATAAGATAGAATTCATATTATTACTTTATTTTATTATTCCATGAGAAAAGATATCAAACTATTTCTATGAAGTAAGTTAAACCAGTAGAAAATAGAATCTAAAAACTAGATAGGAAATACTCTAGGCTATTCTCTTGAGCAGAGCTATGTTAATTCAACAAATGTTCTCACTAACTTCAGTACGAGAGAGAGAAAAAAGAATAAAGAAATATATCTTTTAGATTAAAAAAGATTGATAGAAGCTCATCTAATATCATCTAATGCTCTGAATGTGACAATTCTACGTGCTTTTATATGGACACATAAATAATTGAAATCAAGAGCTATAATGGTAAAAGAAAATAAGCCTTTCATAATTTGAAAATAATGAACTAAACATTTCAGTCCAACAGAAACCACTAATTTAAGAGTAAAAATAAAAATAAAAACATTTCACTATAACAACAAAAGTATTTTTTATTTAATAAAAATAAAACCCATGTAAGGCTAGAGGAAGAGAGATGAATTGTCAAACATGATTTGATTAAAGTTAAAAATGTAAATTTAAGATACAAGAATTCTTTTAGAGGTGCCAATAACTCCACTCTATTCTTTTTTGGGGCACGGTTCTATGAAAGTTTTAGAGGGTGCCAATAGCTCTTAGCAATGTGTGTGAAGGTGAAACAATACTGAATTATTAGATCCAATCCAATCCAATCCAATTGACTTGCCACTTTATGTTAATATATAATTATAGTTTTCTTCAATTGTTATAATAGTTTGATCAACATTGATTAGTGACGAAATGTTTACTCCAGATATTTATTCATACTCAGAAGGGAGGGAAATAAATTGCGATAGAAAATAAATTATTTGGGTCCTCTGTGAGTCGAAGACCCACCCTTATATAAACAACTATATGAGTAAAGCAGAGTAGCAATGTAGTTCTTCTCATTGGGTTATTTCTTCAAACGTCTTCCGTACAACCAGCTAACCCACCAACATAATCTATTTCCACTCATAAAACAAAAACCCAGAACCTAATCAACATCCTCTTTCGTTCTCATAAAAGTTTCAGTTCATTCTTTTTCGTCATCATCATCTTCTTCTTCTCCCTGCACTTCCTTATCCTTTGTCGACACACTCTTAACGGAGTCTCAATTTGCATGCGCTGTCAAAAACATGCCTTAGTGAGTTTCACTTTTTTGCCTTAGTGAGTTTCACTTTTTTACTTGTTTGTATTTTTAAGCATTTGAATTAGTAATTATTTGGTATTAAAAATTTAGGTGCCTTAACTTTTGTGTGTTGTCAAAATATGTTTTCTAAAGCTCTTTTATGTTTTGGTGGAAGTTCTACAAGTGTGGATGAACGTGATGATGAACATGAGTGTTAATGCAAGAATGTGGTCAATTGAGTTGCAACCAGGTGTCCACGTCAACGTTTAACACAAATTACGAATTAATTTAACATAAAATATATTTGGGGAGTATTTAAATAATTTAGAAATAATGAACGCATTAATCGACACAATAAGTGAAAAATTAATAATTGTATCCTTATTAAATGTACACTTTTTAGTGTCAATCAATTATCAAAAATACCTAAATCCGAACTCAATCCAAACCTAAAATACCATTCGAATCTAAAATACCATTTAAATCCAAAAATATATGAAACTAAATTCATTTGACATATTCATCAAATTCGATTTATTTTGGATCTGATCAATTGGATTTGAGATTTGGGTTGGATTAGGATTTTTTTTCCCTATTCGAAACAATTCAAAATCCAATCCGACTTATCCAAAATTAAAATACAATATTCATCTCTTTTTCATGTATCCTTTGCTAAATGAAGGCAATCATGATACCAGCCACTCCCCCCCCCCCCCCCAACCAAAAAAAAAATCAATTGTTAAATGTATATGTATATGTAACTCCTTTCTCATTATCAGTGATGACAATGGACACCGCTAGCAGTGGGTTTGCCATTACCGAACCCAAACCTATAAAAAATTTAAATTATTAAATCCACCCTCAACCCCGCTGTGTGTTTTAATTTTTTTTTTTAAGAAAACACATCCGTTGTAGGTTTTGACAATTACCAAATTCGCAATGATATTCGGTGGATTTTTTGTGGATTTCCATATTTAAAATCACAAATATTTAATATATAAATTTATAATAATAACCTAAAATTCCACCTGACATATTCAATTCTAAATTTAACCAATGTAAATGGAAAATTAAAATTTCAACATCAATCAAACACAAATCCTCAAAATGAAGTATAAAATCCATAGAAAAAGCCACAAATTAGTATCTAAAAATGACAATTATCATTTCATATTATCATTCAACACAAACTCCAAGAGAAGATATTCATTTCATTCACTATCATTAGCACCCACACAATACGATTCCTAAAATAATAATTAAGATTAATATTTTCTAAAGAATAATATGTTTTAAATACTAATCTGAAAAATAAAATTATAATAATGAAATAATATATGCATTAAATTAAAGAATAATTGTCCATACAAAATAATAATAAGTATATAATAATTCATGCTCTATAAAAAAAAGTATATAATAATTCATGCATTAAATTAAAGCCTGTTAGGACCTAGGCAAGTTGTAACTTGCACACACATTTACACTTTACATTATTTACTTTATATATTTTAGATTTAAATATTTTTCAATTAGAATTAAATTAAAAAATATTTAAAAAAAAGATGTGTATTGGCATATATCCATGCAGATATATGATGGATATTAGACTAATATCAAACATATCGACAACTCAGTACGGATTTCAATTTATAATACCAAATCTACCTGCAACCCACAAAATTACCCATAACAAACGATTTTGAACAGGCTTACGAGTACTATTATCATCCCTACGGCTCCCTACGGCCATTATTACTCTTCTTTGTGTTCGACTATTGTGTGCTTTTCTTTTGAGATAAACTTTATGGTCCCCAGTGGGATTGTTTTTACCCTTTCTTTCTTGAAAGTCGGCAAAACAAATTGATCTTTGATTGATACTTGATGATCTCTTATTTTCTTTTTCCTTTCATATTTATTTTTTCTTTTTTCCTTTTTTTAAAAACATAATGGAAGACAAGGACATAGATAAAGGTTAGTGCGTGCCAGAAAGAAAACTTTCTCTCAAGTCTGAAAATGATTTAAAAGAACCCTTTTTCTCCCACTAATATCTTCAAAATCATTATTGTTAATAACATAACCCAAAAAATAATTAAATAATCTCTTGTTCAATACGTTGCATGCTTGCAGAAAATAGCGGATGATTGAACCAATAATTCAACCTTGACTCCATAAGCTTTAAACCAATAATCCATCAGCAGTTATTGTCTAAACAAAGAAGTTTGTAAATCGGTATAAAATTGGGTCCCAAATCCTAACTTGGATTGAAAATTGGGATAAGAAATTTATACGGAATTTCATACAGGATTCTATATCTCGATTGGTATATGGAGAATTCTGCCAACCTAAATTCAAGTATTAACAGTTAGAGCAGAAGATCTAAAAAAAAAATGATATCTTGAAATTAACCAAATTCATTATAAGGATATGAACTCATTTGATTGCGTACGGGATCTCAACTGAGATTTTCAAATGTCCCAAATCCTCTTCTGAATAGTAGATTGAAAGAAAATTTAGATTTTGAATTCAACTCGAATAATAAATCAGAATGAAAATTTTGTTTCGGATTTCGTACCATTTGGGATGGAATCCCAAATTCCAATTTGGATTTGAGGAATTTTGCATTAGAAACTAGAGTGAAAGATCCCAAAAAAAATGATATATTAAAATTAACCAAATTCACATCAGATATGAACCCATTTGATTAGGCCCTTAAAAAAGTAATATAGATCACACCACACAAGTCCAGGCTAAACATGTATGCAAGAGCACAAAAAATAACTTCTTTCTGGTTATACAGGGTAGCAAAATCAGCTAGAAGTAGGGGAAACAAAGTATAATGGAAAATAAAATGAAAAAATGATACAGATTCATGTATTTAGCAAAAACCAATCACTATAAGGTAGGGGTGTTCAAAATCCAATCCAATCCGCTCAATTCATCTTATCCGTAGAAATTCAATACATAAAAATCCGTTCCGTGGATTTGTGAATTGGATTGGATTGAAAATTTGATAATCCGCAATCGATAGATTAGATATGGATCTACTTTTGTAAATCCGCAAAAATTAGCGAATCCGCAAAAAAATAAAATGTATTTATTTAATTTAAAAAACTTGTAAATATGATATTAGTACTTACTAGTAATAAATAAGTTAAAATATAGTTATATTAACACTATATTATATCTTATCCAATAATAATATAAAATAAAAACAACTAAATAAACAAATATAGCTTTTTAAATAGTTAATTTCCATATACTGATCTAAACGAATGAGATTTTTTTTCGTTTTGGTGTGTTATATTTTGAAACTTTAAATGTATTTTCTAGCTTTATTCAAATAATTAATTTATTTAAATCTTATTTAAATTTAAATTTGATCGGTAGTAAAATTATTTTTATATTAAATTTTTTTATTTAGTTAGTTTGTGCATTGGACATAATTAAAAAATTTCAGTCCGCAAACCAATCCGTAAAATGGTGGATTGGATATGTATTTGGTCAAATCCGTATCCGATCCGCAGATGTATGGATTGGATTTGGATTGAATTTCACCAATCCGTGGATTGGGTTGGATTGAAAATTTATAATCCGTAAAATCGTGGATCAGATATGGATTGATATCCAATCCATAAAATCCGATCCGCGAACACCCCTACTATAAGGTGAGCATGAGGCATCAACTTCCAACATTGTGTTGCGCGCGGAATTGCGGAATCAAGCGCACTAAATAATCACAAGAAAAATAAAGGAAACAAAATTTAACGCGGTTCGACAATATGCCTACGTCCACGGAGTAAGAGAAAATAATTGTATCACTAACAATTGTTAGAGTACAATATTTGGGTAAAGAAAAACCTCAGTTTCCAAAACCCAAATATACCTAATATTCTCACACACTTGAAAGGAAAAACCTCTCAGTTATACACTCTCCAATTGCTCACTCTCTCAACAATTCTTACAATTGAATTGTTACTGTCAATTTTGGGATGCTATAGAATGAAGAAGTTGCTTCAATTTATGGGCTTCAGGCTTCCACTATTCCACCTAACCCAAGCAATTTTTCAATGACCAATTTATCTCAATTTGACAAGTTTGCCAACTTTTCCATTTTTTTCATCATTTGTTTGGTAGCCTTTTGAAAAATTGCATGCTTTCTTAAAATTTGGATGCTATATGCATGTGCCCAACACTAGTTTTTCAACAATTCTCCACCTCGGTGAAATTTATTCAAATCTGAGCCGACTACCAATAAACCATCATCCCAAAATGGTTGTATCTATGTGACTACCTACGTAGCCAAAATCTGGGATCAAGCCGACCGTAGTTCATGATTCCCAAACTCAACACATTTGAAGGATTTGAATTCACTACAAGAAAACTAGCAATAGATGACACACGCTTGTTGACGGATTCTGTATGGGTCATAAAAGCATGACATAGTTGTGATATATTTTTGGCTATCATATATTCATGATAGATTTGTGATGGACTCGTGATAGAAAAAGAGTCTATCAAGAATATATGATGTCTTTGTGATATAAATTTAAACGTCAATAAGTCTTGATAGAAATTTAATGTTGACTTAATTTTGGCGCGTTTTTGAGCGAAACTTTTGGTGTTATTTAAAATAAAATATTACACGAAGGAAGAGACGTCGTCGTTTTAGTGAAGTTGGAATGGCGACATTTTGTACATAAATATAAAATATTATATTTTTAAAACTTTTTATTATAAAATAACATTAAAAAACATGAAACGCACCGTTTTGGTGCTGAGTTTCACTTCTTCAATCCCTAATTTTTTCTAAGTATCAACACATACAACTGACAAACATACAGAGAGTATAAGGTAAGGCTAAAATCTTGGTCGTCGTCATCTTGCCATCGTCTTACCCTCTCCATCGTGATCTTCATCATCGTTTTCTGTCCTCATCTTGCTATCTTCCTCAACGTCAATTTTTGAAAGCCCTTGGTATGATTTATATTATGCCTTCATTTTGCATGTTGTTTGTTTTGCACAGATCTAAGTTAAATCAATTAATTCTATAAATAATGTACTGAGAAAACCTAATTAAAAAAATTGATTAGTTAATTTGTTGAAAGAGAGCAAAGAATGTAGGTTGTTAGGGTTAGCAATAGTAGAAGTAACCGTAGCGTAGTATGAGTGAAGTAGATTTTAGAGATGAAGGATTAGAGAAAATGGATAATTATTTTGCAGCAGTAGTACTACTAGTAACAGGACCAAGAGCCAAATAATTTGCCTATTGTAGTAAATTTGCATGTCTAGGGTTAATTTTTCATTGAAGTTTGGGGTTATTAGGAAATGAGTGAAGTAGCAGTACCTTTTTTTGCAACAAATTTATACTTAGAACCTAATTTACCTTGTGATGCAAAATTGTATTTTATTTTATTGAAAAGGGTATATGTGTTTTTGTTGACTCTGTGTTTTTGTTGAAGCAGTTTGCTGCCACCTCTTTTGTTGCAGAGTTTGCTGCATCTCTTTTGCAGGAACAGTCTGCTGTAGAGGAATTAATTTGACCTGATAAATAAATTGCACTTCTTTATTTTAGAGTTTTGAGTTTGTTAGTTAATTTATAGATGCATGAAATATGTTTAATATTATGGTCCTTTATATGATAGCATGACTTGAAGTTGTATTAGGCTTAATTTTAGTGTTGTGTTTATTTACTACTGTAATGATTTTGAATACTGCAATGTGTTTAAGTACTTGTATTTTTTGTTGTGACTATTATAATGTGTGGGGTCAAAATTTGTTGTTTTGTTTATGTTGCAATAAGAGTATTTAAAGTGGTGTTAATTTGTACTTTGCTTAGATGAATTGGTAATATATTCTGATATTTTATTTATTTGTAACCTGCTTAATGTCTCATGATCAGAACTAATTGAAACTGAAAATGCATAAGTATATATGGCGTAAGTGGTTTAATGAATTTTCTTTAAACTAGTTTTATTTGAAATTAGCATACTTTTTTTATTTATGCACTGATTTTCTATTGAGGATGTTGGATTCCACCATTCTGCCAACCAGAAAAGGAATAAAACCATTTGGATTCATGTGTCCAAGTTTAGTTTGCCCAACAAATCCAAAGGCTGCAGAAAAATTTTGCTCAAAGAGAGTTGAGCATATCCACGACCGGTTGAAAAAAGCCAAAAACAAACAACTCATTCTCATGCCATATGTTGAGTGTTAGAAAATGTATATTTAAAAAGGAGAAAATCGTCATTTTACATTTCAAATCTTACTAACACCCTTACTTTTATGTATTTCACCTTCTTGTGATTTAATTACGTGTGTTTTATTTTCATTAAGTATTTTAGGGGTATCATGGTCATTTCACAATGAACGAGAGATCATACGGCAAAACGGACATCACTTTTGAACTCAGGACGATCGAAAACCTTAGGAGGAGCATAAAAGGAAAAATAGCATTGTTCACATGTACGGTACTATTCACATGTACGATACTGTCTACGTTACTGTTCACGACACTGTTCACATATATCAATTGATGACGTCGTATTGACTGATGAGGTGCCACGATCCTGTTGGACTAAAATTCTTATGTACTGTTGATCGATGACGTGGCAGCATATCAGTGGACCAAAAATCTCGCATACGGTACATGCATTACACAGGATTATTTTCAACCAAACCGCGTTGCTGTTCTACCCGGGTCAAACCGTGTTACTGTTCAAACCGCGTGGTCAAACCGCGTACTGTTGACTGATGACATGGCGCAATCCTGAGCGTCCAAACTGTTTTTAATCCGATGGCAATGATTTACTCAATGTATCTATAAAAAGGGGGCCTCCCCCCTAATTTGATGTCTCTGAATCCATTTTTGAGATCCATTTTCTGTAATTCATTCTTCATCTTGTATTTTCTACGTATTTTAATAAATTTTCATTTTGCCCCTAGTTCAATTATGACTAACTAATTTTCTTTTAAGCTTGGGTTGGAGGTGAAGTCTTAACATGTGTCATGGGCTTTATTTGGTAAATTTACTTTTTCTTTCCCTCTAATTTTTGTGGATGTTTTGACTTCTCGTTGACAAATAATAATAATCTTGTCTAGATACCGCCTTAGTTTCACTGGCTCTCTAGTACAAGGTTATTACTATTTGACACGATAAGCCCTTAGCACCATATTGATTAGAGTGTGGTTCATGAGGTGTGGATTCACATCTCATGATTTAATTGATATTAATAAGGAATATTTAGCCCATGATGCATGTTGATACGGATCCAGATACCCAAGTACGTCATTTCAATAGATTTCTCTTTAATTTATTCTCGCCATTTCAATTCCAATTTTAGGATAATCTAAGTCACTTTCACCACAAATCCAACCACCTTCATACAAAATTAATTCTACATATAATTAAAATCCACCTCCTCGTGGGATCGACACTCGTCACCATTGATCTATACTACAATAGATTCGTGCACTTGCGAGTTCAATAACATTTGCACAACAAGTTTTTGGCGCCGTTGCCAGGGAGGTAAGTAATTTTAATTCATAGAATTAATTTTTGTGAATAATTTTTTTTATTTTTTTTCTTGTATTTTTTTATTAAAAAAAGAAAAAAAAAAGTGAATCTACATTTAGAGGTAATTTATTTCATGTATTTTTTTTAGTGTATTTTTATAGAAAGGTTGTAACAACGTGATAAGGTTAGCATCGTAATTTCTCCTTCTTCTTTATTTTTATTTGTTTTGTTCCTTTTTATTTTTGTGTTCCTTGCATGCATGGTGGTAGGTCATTATTACCTAATCTTGAACCTATAGACTTTGAACTAGAAAAAACACTTCGCACACACAAACAATTTAAAAATAAAATGGATTTGCAACCACAGAGGAGGCCATTTAAGGACTAATTCAGTCCTTTAGCTAATTTGAGCATATCATGCATAAGATACTCAAATGTAGCTGCTAGGAGTTTTGAATTAAAACCTAGTTTGCTAAATTATCTCCCAACATTCTATGGCCTAGAAAATGAGGACTCATTAATCATTTGAATGATTTTCACGCTATTTATCAAACATTTAAATATGAGAATTTTTCAGATGATAATGTTGAACTCAGATTATTCCCATTTTCTTTAAAGGATAGAGCTCATTCATGGTTAAATACTTTGCCTGTTAATAGCATTACATCATGGGAACAAATGGTAACTAAATTTTTTAATAAATATTTCCCAATGCATAAAACTAATGCTATTCGCAGGGAAATTTCAGAGTTTACCCAGAGAGAAGACGAGCAGTTTTTGGAAACATGGGAGCGATTCAATGGGCTACTGTCCACATCATGGGTACGAGAAATGGCACCAATGTCAATACTTTTTGGAGAGATTATTGCCAAATGTGCAAGAATGACTAATGGCAACAAGTGGAGGAGAGCTAAGGTCAAAAAGTGCATCAGAGATTTAGGAATTCTTCCAGCGACCAGTAGATAATTCCCAACAACGGAGTCGATCACTCAGGAATATTAAAAGAATTAAAGGAGTGAATGAAGTTCACATTGGCAAGTCAACTTCGGGAATCAAAGAAGTCAAGGAGATGGTTGAAAGTCTCTCTCGACAAATAGCATCATTATCGACTGTTAAATCAACAGAACCACATGACCTTGATTCATATCCAAATCAAGCCAATGCCATAGGTGTAATGAGAAAGCCATCAAATTACAACCCATACTCCAACACATATAACCCTGGATGGAGAGACCACCCCAATTTTTCACGGTCTCAAGGATTCCAACAGAATGGACCAGCAGCTCCAACTCCACCCATGCAATAAATTCCTCAAGTTCCTCAAGCCTTTCAGCCACCATTTAGACCATACAATCAGAACCAGAACTACTCTCAACCTAGACCATGGAAGGATTCATTCCAGAATCTCAAGAATCTTACTCACTCCACGATTGAGCAACAGAACCACACCATTGATGGACTGCGAAATGAGTTGAGAGCAGGGTTTAACTTATAAGCCCAATCAGCTTCAAGCCTGGAGAAGATGGTAGGACAACTTGCTTATTCAGTTCAAACCTTGGCAATGACTGTTGAGAAAGGTAAACTTCCAAGTTAACTAGTGCCTAATCCTAAAGGAGTACATGAAGTAAGTACCAGTTCACCACAGCAGCATGGAGAGGTCAACGCAGTCATGACCTTGCGAAAAGGAAAAGAAGTCGAAAACAAAGTGGAGATGCCGGTGACAAAAGAAAATTAAATTGTACCTGTAAATGTTGAGGACTCACCATTGGAAGAGAAAGAAGAAACCAACCCACGAGAATATGTTCCTAAAGCTCCATTTCCTCAGAGATTAGCTAAAGGAAAGAAGGGAAAATCCACATGTGAGATTCTTGAAATCTTCAAATATGTAAGTGTTAACATCCCTTTACTTGATGCTATAAAGCAAGTTTCATCTTATGCCAAGTTTCTTAAAGACCTTTGTACTAAAAAAAGAAACATTCACGTTCAAAAGAAAACATTTTTAACAGAAAACGTTAGTTCTATACTCCAACACAAAATTTCTCTAAAATACAAAGACCCAGGCTCCCCCACTATCTCATGTAGTATAAGGAACCACACAATTGAGAATGCTTTGTTGGATTTAGGAGCTAGTGTAAATATGTTGCCTTACTCTGTATTTGTGAAACTTGGACTGAGAGAATTACACCCAACTCCAGTGGTGTTACAGCTTGCAGATTGGTCCACGAAAATACCCCGTGGTATTGTGGAGGATGTGCTTATCCAGGTAGACAAGTTTTATTTTCCTGTTGATTTCATTGTAATTAACACTCAACCAATACAGGATTCAAGGAAGCGCATCACCATTATTCTAGGCCGACCTTTCTTGGCAACTGCGGATGCCCATATTCAATGCAGAACTGGAAATATGCAGTTGTCCTTCGGCAACATGACTATAGAGCTGAACATCTTCAACATTGCCAAACAACCTCACAATGCAGATGATGGAATTGTTAATGTGGATTTAATAGAAACAATAATTGATGACACTTTTCTTTCAAACCTTAGTGATGACCCTTTACAAACATGTTTAACTCACTTTGGTTTGGATTTTAATATTGACAGATCAGTCAATGAGGTCAACGCACTACTTGACTCAGCATCATCCATGGACACTAATAAATGGAAGTCAAGAGTTGAACAACTAGCACCATCAGAAAATAAACTCATCCCATCATCATAATCACCACCGAAACTCGAGCTCAAATCATTGCCCAACACTCTAGAATATGCATTTTTAGGAGAAGAAAGTACTTTGTCGGTAATTATCTCATCATCCCTAAATGATGAACAAAAAGGTAAGTTGTTGGATGTTTTGAAAAAGCACAAAGGAGCATTAGGATGGACCATAGCGGACATAAAAGGTATAAACCCAGTAGACTGCATGCATTACATTCACCTTGATGAAAATGCTAAACTTACTAGGGAAATGCAACGTCGGTTAAATCCTAACATGAAAGAAGTTGTTAGAACTGAAGTCCTTAAGCTATTAGATGCATGTATCATTTACCTCATTTCTGATAGTTCATAGGCTAGTCATGTACAAGTTATCCTCAAAAAGTCAGGAGTCACAGTAGTTACGAATGCCAATAATGAATTGATACCCACTAGAGTGACTACAGAATGGCATGTATGCATTGATTATAGAAAGTTGAATTCTGTCACATCTAAAGACCATTTTCCTTTACCATTTATCGATCAAATGCTTGATAGATTAGCAGGCCATGAATTTTATTACTTTTTAGATGGCTATTCAGGATATAATCATATTCCTATAGCACCAAAAGATCAAGAGAAAACCACTTTTACTTGTCCTTTTGGCACTTTTGCATATAGGAGAATGCCATTTGGATGATGTAATGCACCTGCTACATTTCAACGATGCATGTTAAGCATTTTTTCTGATATGGTTGAACGATTCCTTGAAGTCTTTATTGATGACTTTTCTGTCTTTGGTGACTCTTTTGATCAATGTTTACAGCATCTAACACTAGTTCTGTAGAAATGTATCGAGAAAAACTTAGTCTTAAATTGGGAGAAGTGTCATTTTATGGTAAAACAAGGTATTGTTCTCAGTCACATCATTTCGAGCAAAGGTATTGAGGTTGACAAAGCAAAAGTGGATTTCATTTCCAATCTTCCTCCACCTAAAACAGTCGGAGAAGTAAGATCTTTCCTTGGGCATGCTGGTTTTTATAGACGTTTCATTAAAGATTTTAGCAAAGTTTCTAGACCTTTATGCAATCTATTTGCTAAGAATGTACCTTTTATCTTTAATGATTCATGTCTTGTGGTTTTTGAAAAATTAAAGCAATTGTTGACATCATCACCCATCATTCAACCCCCAAACTGGAGCTTACCATTTGAGCTCATGTGTGATGCATCTGATTATGCTGTAGAAGCAGTTCTAAGACAAAGAGTTGATCGAATTCCCCATATTATTTACTATGCTAGTATGACATTAATAATGCATAGTTGAATTATTCAACTACTAAAAAAAATGCTAGCAGTAGTGTTTGCATTAGAGAAATTTCGATCTTATCTCATTGGTTGTAAAATAATTATATTCACAGATCATGCTACTCTTAAATATCTTCTCACAAAGAAAGATGCAAAAGCTAGACTAATTCGTTGGGTGTTACTTTTGCAGGAATTTGACTTAGAATTTAAAGATAAGAAATGCACAGAAAATGTTGTGACAAACCATCTCTCTCGTCTCTATTTTGACACAATTACTGAACCTTTAATATTGAATGAGTTATTTCCAGATGAACAATTAATGAGTGTGGAAGTATTACCATGGTATGCTGACATCGTGAATTATCTTGTTACAGTTCAACTTCCAAAGCATTGGACCAAGCAAGACAAAGCCAAATTCTTTGCAGAAATAAAAAATTTCTTTTGGGATGACCTGTATTTATTCAAGTATTGTGCAGATCAAATTGTTAGACGATGTGTACCAGAAAATGAAATTCAGAATATTCTTTCATTCTCGTATGAACAAGCTTGTGGAGGCCATTTCAGTGCTAAGAAAACAGCAACTAAAGTTTTACAATGTGGTTTTTATTAGCCAACTATATTTTGAGACACTTACACTTTCTGTTCTTCATGTGATAGGTGTCAACGAATGGGGAGCATTACACGAAGGAACATGATGCCACTAAATTCAATTTTAGTGGTTGAGATTTTTGACGTATGGGGTATCGACTTCATGGGACCCTTTCCCCTTTCTTTTGGCCATCAATACATATTGGTTGCTGTTGACTACGTATCAAAATGGTTAGAAGTAATTCCATGTAGAACGAATGATCACAAGGTGGTGATAGGATTTTTGAAAAGTAACATTGTTTCACGCTTTGGATTCCCTCGAGCAATAATCAGTGATGGTGGTGCCCACTTTTGTAACAAAGCATTCAAGGCTGTTTTGACGAAGTATTCAATCACTCACAAAGTGGCGACCCCATATCATCCGCAAACCAGTGGCCAAGTTGAGATCTCCAATCGAGAAATAAAGCACATATTAGAAAAGACGGTGAGGGCAGACAGAAAAGATTGGTCATTAAGATTTGATGATGCATTATGGGCATATAGAATGGCTTTCAAGAGCCCGATTGGGATGTCACCCTAAAGGTTAGTGTATAGAAAAGCTTGCCACCTACCTGTAGAGCTCGAGCATCGTGCATATTGGGCCATCAAGAAATTCAACTTTGACATGTAGCAAGCCAGCTCAGAAAGAAGATTACAGTTGGCAGAACTTGAAGAAATTCGCAATGATGCATACGAAAATCCCAAGATTTACAAGCAACGAATGAAAGTTTTCCATGACAAGCAAATTATGAGAAAATCGTTCACTCCAGGTCAGAAAGTGCTTTTATTCAATTCTCGCTTGCACCTATTCCCAGGTAAGTTACGCTCTCGATGGTCTGGCCCCTTTATTATTCATAATGTTTTTCCACATAGGGCAATTGAAATTAAGGACCCAAAGAACGGTGTCACATTTAAAGTTAATGGTCAAAGATTAAAGCCATATCTAGAGTACCAACCACTTGGAGAGGACACCGAAATAAATTTGAATAACCCACCAGATTTGAATTGAGTTTTTTTTCTTTTTTTTCGGTGATTTGATTTTTTTCCTTTCTTTTTATTATTCTTTTGCTAATTGAAATTATTTTTTTTTCATAAGTGTGTTTGTTTAACCATTAAGTTTTCTCTTATCATTGTTAATCATGAGTGTCATAGCTAAACAGTTCCTTCTGAACATTCTTAAACCACTTCAATGTGTCAAATCTCATCTCCAAAGGCAGATTTAATTTTGTAAAACACATCGTATTTGGGCTCTGCAACCACCACAGTTAGTATCCTTTGTTGAGGATTTAGAAAGCTAACTCAGAGACATTGAGAGAAGTGTGTACAACATCCAGTTAGAGCTTGAGGTAAATTCAATAAGAGGACGATTGTAATTTTCTTTATGTGCTTTAGTTTGTTTTTCTTTGTTTGTGTGCTTTAGTTTGTTACCCTGGTGAAATGGCGAATAACGGTACTCCGTGACAATCAAGTCGGTTAATTCAGTTTCCCATAATAACTGATATTCTAAGGCGAAGGTATGGACATAAACGAGATTCTAGTAACGCTTAACAATCGATTCCTTTCACTTCCTCAGAATACCCTCCTTACGCTACAAAGTTCGGTCCGAACGCATGCGATTGCTCATGAGGAATAACATACATGCTGACATTTGTTGGTTAATCGAGGCTAAAGTACGATTGGCAGGTGAGTTACCTCCAAAATTTATTGCATACATGCCTGGTTGTGGTAAAGAAAATTATGCAAGAAAACGAAGAGCTCGAAGAATTTCTATTGCTTGTCATAAGTGTGCCAGAATGAGTGTGCCAGACCCCTAGACCTTTGTGTTGGAGCGTCCCAATAATGATGGTAACAATAGCCGCAGTAAGAAGTACAAATTAGATTTAACTCTCCGCCTGTAAATATTTTCTTCTGTGTTACACCACCCAGGTGATGTCTTCTAAACTCTACGTCTTTCCTTTAAAACATTGAGGACAATGTTTCGTTCTAGTTGGGGGGAGGGAATAGTCGACAAAGGTGGAATCTTGGTTAAGTTTTTACTGATTTTTTGTTCTAGAAACTAATTGTTGTAACTTTTGTGTTGAAGATGGCTGAATATGGAGTGTAGTGACTCTAGAAACGCATCTTCATCGTTTAAAAAAAACAAAAAAAAATTATAAAAAATCAGACATTTTCTTTTTCTTTATTTAGCTTTGATAATCATTTTTCTTCCTCTTTTTAATTTTTCCTTTATAAATATACATTTTTAAATTTTTGAGTCGAAGATGACTGAATATGGAGTGTAGTGCCTCTAGAAACGCATCTTCTTAGTTAAAAAAAAAACATTTTCTTTTTCTATCATTTTAAGTGTAACTTTTCCAATTAGTTTTTCTGCATCATTTTCACATTTCTACATGCGTATTTTCCTTTCATGTTTAGAATAGGTTGGGGGGTTAGGATGTTGTTTGAAGAAAAAAAATTGTGTGATTTGTCTTAACATTGGATGACATGATTAATTTCAAATTTTAGTATTTGTATTATCTTTGGTCTTAAGTGGTGTTACGCTATATTTGCTACTCTACATGTTGATGTCGGAGACAAATATGAGTTGCTTGAAGGAATGAACATGTCATAATAAGTACCAAGTGAGTTTTTGAGCCTATCATTTTTCTTGGAGAGTAACCCTTTTGCCCATTCTTTATACAGCTTAGCAGTTTATTATTTTATACACGATCTCTAGATTTCTTTTGAGTTAACCCTAAAAAAAATTGTAAAATTAAAAAAAAAATGTGTGTTGCTACATTTGGAGGCCCATCTAACTAGTAGATATGGAAGATTATTTAGAACCCTAAAAGACGATGGAAAGACCATCTTTGATTCGTTTGAGCCTTTCTAGCCATCCCTTTTGTAAAATATCCATAATTAACCCCTTTGACCCTTAAAACAAAAAAAAAACCTATTCTTTGTCAACTTATCATCTTGATCCACTCCGATTTGGAGTATTACCCGATGTCTTATAAGTTCCATCACCTATTTATGTTTGAGAAAAATGTAAATAATTATATTTTGCTCAGTGACGTGCCAAAAAAAACAAACAAAAAAATTATTGTTTCAAAAAAATAACAATAATAGGTGAAATCCACCTTGCAACTTCTAAAAAAAACAAAAAAAACAAAAATCTCTGCATTTTTCTCAAACATATACTTTGTTTTCCTTATTTCCCCTCATTTGTTAGCCATGTCCCTAGCCTACGTTACGTCCTAATAAAAGTCCTTCTTGATTTTAGGGAACTATAGTCTGAAGTAGAAGCTAGTTATATGGGCTAAAAAGATGTAGTGGTGCATAATAAAAAAATAAATAAATAAATAAATTGGGTTGACTAGCATTTTTGTTTGACTTGAGATCGTATTATTCTAAGCTAAGGGCATATTTCTTTCATTTTGGTAAGAGCATGTGATGTCACTTCTTTATTATTTTCTCTCTCAATTACCATTCATTGGAGTGACTATTTTATTAGGTTTAATTTTTTTGTGAGAGTGTCACCATTTCCAGTGAGATTTTGGGGTTTAACATGTCATTCTTGAAAGTAGCTGTAACAAAGTCTACTGGGTTGATTCATGTGGATGGTTGATGTGGGTGTGATGTTTCTTTAGACTGGAGATAATACTTGTACTTTTATTTGATTACTATCATTAGTCTGATTGAATAAACATGATTATTAATATATATATATATATATATTGGATTTGAATTTTGTTTTCACTTTATTTGCTAGGCACTAGCAATAAGCTGGTTGGGAGGTGTGTTGAGTGTTAGAAAATGTATATTTATAAAGGAAAAAATCGTCATTTTACATTTCAAGTCTTACTAACACCCTTACTTTTATGTATTTAACCTTCTTGTGATTTAATTACGTGTGTTTTATTTTAATTAAGTATTTTATGTATTTTAGGAGCATCATGGTCATTTCACAATGAATGAGAGATCAGACGGCAAAACGGACATCACTTTTGAACTCAGGACGGTCGAAAACCATAGGAGGAGCATAAAAGGAAAAACGGCACTGTTCACATGTACGGTACTATTCACATGTATGGTATTGTCTACGTTACTGTTCACGACACTGTTCACATAGACGGATCGATGATGTGGCATTGACTGATGAGGTGTCACGATCCTGTTGGACTAAAATTCTTATGTACTGTTGATCGATGACGTGGCAGCATATCAGTGGACAAAAAATCTCGAGTACAGTACATGCATTACATAAGATTATTTTCAACCAAATCGCGTTACTATTCAACCAGGGTCAAACCGTGTGGTCAAACCGAATACTGTTGACTGATGATGTGGCCCAATCCTAAGCGTCCAAACTGTTTTTAATCCGATGGCCATGATTTACTCAATATATCTATAAATATGGAGCCTCTCCCCCTAATTTGATATCTCTGAATCTATTTTTGGGATCCATTTTTTGTAATTCATTCTCCATCTTGTATTTTCTACGTATTTTAATAAATTCCCATTTTTTCCCTAGTTCAATTATGAGTAACTAATTTTCTTTCAAGCTTGGGTTGAAAGTGAAGTCTTAACATGTGTCATGGGCTTTATTTGGTAAATTTACTTTTTCCTCTCCTCTAATTATTGTGGATGTTTTGACTTCTCATCAACAAATAATAATAATCTTGTCTAGATACCGCCTTGGTTTCACCGGCTCTCTAGTACAAGGTTATTATTATTTGGCACGATAAGCCCTTAGCACCATATTGATTAGAGTGTGGTTCATGAGGTGTGGATTCCCCCCTCATGATTTAATTGATATTAATAAGGAATATTTAACCCATGGTGCATGTTGATACGGATCCAGATACCCAAGTACGTCATTTCAATAGATTTCTCTTCAATTCATTCTCGCCATTTCAATTCCAATTTTAGGATAATCTAAGTCATTTTCACCACAAATCTAACCACCTTCATACAAAATTAATTCTACATATAATTAAAATCCACCTCCTCGTGGGATCGACACTCGTCACCATTGATTTATACTACAATAGATTCGTGCACTTGCGAGTTCAATAAAATTTGCACAACACCATATAATCCTTTGTAAGTTTTAATTTTCATTTAACTTTTACAGTTGTTTATGAATTTATATTACTTTTACAACTGTTTGTTAATTCATGGTTTTGTTTTCTGCTTTTGTTTTTCCAATTGCCTTCTCCTATTGTAGATACCATTGGGTTTTGGTTGTGTTTGACATGGTGAAAAATGAAGTATTTTATGTAGATCCTGTGCAATCCAGTCATGATACTGATTTAGAATAGGTCCCTAAAATGTATGTATGCCAATCCATTTCATGCAATTGATATTTTAAGTTTTTTCAATATAATTAAGAGATAATACTTTGCTTTTTTTATAACACCATGACACTCTTCACAGCAAAGGAAAGTAGGGAAAATGGAATTATAATTCTAAGATGAGAATTGTGAAGGTAAAAAAAAAAAGTAACCCTACAAAAACTATATGTGCCTATCGATTACATAACTAAAATGAATGAGATTTTGTAAGCTATTTTTTTTTCTTTTTGTGGCATGAACAGGCTCCGAAACAAAATTTCGCAAAATTGGAGTGTGGCTATTATGTGTTAAGATGCATGAAGGAAATAATAGCAGATGTTAGTTTGTTAATGAACAATGTAAGTTGATGATGACATTTCACTAACTTTCTTTTATTCCATATATGTGACATTATTTTTTAAGTTTGACCTCTTAATAATCTTGTGATTAACAATTTAATGGAAAGAATGTATACACTCAGGACAAATTAGATGAGGTTCGTTTGGAGTGGGCTAACCATTTTTCCGACATCCTTGTTGCATTAGTAAAATCATTAGTATGAGTATGAAACTATAAATATTAGTTGTAAAAATATATTGAAATTAAAGTTATAGTGTCAAATTATAATGGTTACTGTTAACAACTGTAGTGTACGTGTTTTGCATTCGATAACATTGCGTATTTTGATTGATTCTGAACAGATTGGTATTGGTTTGCTGGGTTTCAATTGAAGGGTTGCTGGGTATGTGGCTGGAATATCAGTGGTGTGGACAGATGTTGGGTTGGAAGATGTTGGGTTGCTGCTGAATGTGTGTTGCAAGTGTTGTTGGGTAAGTGGCTGGAATAGCAATGGAGTGTAGTCAGAAGATGTATTATTACTGGAGGTTTTTGTTGGTGTAGAAAGATGTATTGGCTTGCTGCCATTATGCCAATGGTGTGGAATGATGCATGTATTGGCTTTGGTGGCTGGAATTTGGAAATTTGTTCTTGTAGTTTAACTATATGAATTTTTTTTTAATTTCGGATGTTGCTTGTATATGTATTAGTAGTGATGGCAATATTAGATACTAGATGTATTTATTTTGAATTTAACTTGTTGGAATGAGTGGATGTTAATTAATATTAATTATTTTTATTTTTATTTTTTTATGATACTCATTTTATTAATTAATTACATTTGTAAACATGAATACAAAAATTAATTGTAATCTTTTTTTAAAAAAAATTAACTTTATGACGGGAAATTCCCATCATATGGTTTGTCACAAACAATTTCCCGCCAAAAAATGAATAATAAATTTACAAATTATAACATAATTTCCCGCCAAAACTGAATAAAAAATTTACCAATTACAATAAAATTTCCCGCCAAAATTCAAAAATTTGGCACGAAATTTTAAATTAATTCAAATTTTAAGTTAATTATTTTTTTCACATTAAAATATTACGTGACGGATATATGACTATAAAATACCATCGTTAATATATGACAGCAAATAATTTGTCATACATTAATGACAGTAAGGGTGTTCAGAATCCGATCCGACCCGCTCAATCAGTCCGATCCGCTCAATCCAATCCCTATAAATGCGATCCGTGGATTAGTGGATTGGATATAGATTGAAAATTTAAAAATCCGCAGTCGATGGATTGGATATAGATTTACTTCTGTAAATCCGTAGAAATCCGTGAATCCGCAAAAAATAAAATAATATATATATAATTAAAAAATTATAAATGTGACATTGCATAGTTACTAAGCACTATAACATATCTTAGTCATTACCCAATAATACTATAAAATGAAAAATAATTAAATAATCAAATATACAAATATAACTTGTAAAAATTGTAAAACAAAATAAAAGCAAAGTCACACGCACTAGCAAAAGCAAAGTAACATAACGACAAGTCTCCAACAATTTGCAAACAAAAAACCCTAAGCTTCTCTGCCGTCACACACACTAGCAACACTCAATACGAGTTGAATACACTCTCGACACGGATTTAAAGGACATCGGCCGCGCGATTCTGGCAAGAGCAAGCCATCTTCTTTCCCAAGTCCATCGAACAACTTCACATTCACTGGTTCCAACTGAACAATTTCACTATCACAACCTTCAAGATAGCCACTCGTACGGCTTCTCCTGGTTCCCATCGTGGATGGCATCACCACTTTTCGACATGCGCAACAACCCTGGTGAAGGACCAGACTGTGTTTGGTTTCCGAAACTTCGTCATTTCAATCAATTATGGGTTTATTTGAACAATTAATTTCGGTGTTATATTAACGTATTATTGTAACTTTATTTGAACAATTAAGTTTGGTGTGTTATATTTTGAAATTTGAACGTATTATTGTAGCTTTTTTGAATAATTAGTCTCGATGTGTTATATTTTGAAACTTTAAATGTATTATTTTAGCTTTATTTAAACAATTAATTTATTTAAATTTTATTCAATTTTAAATTTAATTGGTAGCAAAATTATTTTTATATTAGATTTTTTTATTTCATTAGTTGGAGAGAACTAAAATTTTTAATTCGAAAACTAATGCGGAAAATGGTGGATTGTATATGGATTGAGTCAAATCCGCATCCGATCCGCAGATGTATGGATTGGATATGGATTGAGTCAAATCCGCATCTGATCCGCAGATGTATGGATTGGATTTGGATTGAATTTTATCAATCCATGGATTGGATTGGATTGAAAAATTATAATCTGCAAAATCATGGATCGGATATGGACCGATATCCAATCCATAAAATTCGATCCGCGAACACCCCTAAATGACAGTGTCATAGATGACAGATGAAGTGTCTGTCATGCACCCCCTTTTATGACGGTTATTTCCCGTCATCTTTTGCATATTTTCTTGTAGTGATTAGCTTCAAACAATGTTGAAACTTAACTCCAGAAATCACATTTGTCAACATATATGATGGATTATCTTTGCTATCGATCTTTCTCAACAACACAACACTGCTCTCAATAATCTCCCTCACATAATGATATTTCACATATATGTGCTTTGTTCGAGTGTAATATGTTTGATTCTTCAGTATGAATATCGCACTTTGGTTATCACAGAAGACCTCAATGTTCTTCTGGATTACTCTCAAATCTCCTAACAAGCCTTTCAACCAAATAGTTTCCTTTACAACTTCAGTTGTTTCCATGTACTATGCTTCCATAGTGAAAAGAACAATTGTCAACAGTAAAATCGACCTCTAACTAATCAAAACTCCACCCAATTTGAATACGTAGCCCGTTGTTAAACTTCGCTTGTCAAGGTCTCCGACAAAATCAAAATCATAATACCCAACACATTGTTGACCACAATCCTTCTTGAACAATAATCCAACATCAATTGTCCCATACAGATATCGGAGAATCGACTTCACTACAAGCCAATGATTTTTACTCGGATTATGCATGTATCGACTAATCATACTCATAGTTTGAGATATGTCGGGACTTGTGCACACCATAGCATATATAAGACTACCTGCATCACTAGCATATGGAACACAAGCCATGTAGTCGCGCTACTCTTAAGAAGAAGGACATAAAGAAGAGCATAATTTGAAATGAGAGGCTAGAGAAGTAGAAACTGGTTTGGTTTTGTCATCCATACTAAACTTTTCTAGCACTTTCTTCAAATAAGATTTTTAAGGCAACCATACGCTCTCATTCTTTTTGTCTCTCTGAATCTTCATCCTACGTATTCTCTGTGCATCACCCAAGTCTTTTATATCGAACTCAGAAGCCAACTACTTCTTTAATCCTTCAATCTCACCTTCATTCTTCGAAGTTATAAGCATATCGTCGACATAGAGTAATAGATAGATGAAAGCTCCATCTTGTAGTCTTCTAAAATAAACACAGTGATCGTATTCACTTCTGGTGAATTTCTGTCCTTGTATGAATTGATCAAATCTCTTATACTATTGCCTTGGTGATTGTTTCAATCCGTACAAAGATTTAATCAATATGCACACATGATTCTCCTTTCCAGCAACTTTGAAACCACAAAGCTGAGTCATGTAGATTTCTTCTTCCAAATCTCCAAGCAAGAACGCCATTTTAACATCTAATTGAGCCAACTCTAACTCATATTCCCCTGCTAAGGCAAGTAGGATACGAATGGAAGTAAATTTTACAATTGGAGAGAACACTTCATTATAGTCCATACCTTTCTTCTAAGCAAATCCTTTTGCTACGAGCCTTGCCTTGTATCGAAGAGTTGTTTGATTTGGAGATCTTCACTTCCTGGTGTAGACTCATTTATTGCCAATAGCCCTTTTTTCCTTCAGGTAACTCTACAAGTTCCCAAGTCTGATTTTGATGAAGAGACTTCATTTCTTCTTCCATGGCTAACTTCTAATGACCACTTTCACTACTGCGTATAGTTTCACTGAAAACGTTGAGGATGTCATCATCAACAACTAAAAGTGCATAGGCTACCATCATGTCTTTAGTAAGCCATCCGGGTTTCTTTATTACTCTTTTTAGTCTCCTTATGGCTATAGTATCATTTTCATCTTCTACATCTTCAGTTGTTTCTTCCTATTGTGGGACATCATCAGAAATAACTTCTTCTTCAACTCTTGGGGTCTCATCTAAAGTTGAGCTCTTCTCTGATGTAAAACTAATTGGTACATATGGAGTTACATCAAACTCCACTCGCTGTAATGTCTCATTAGTCTTGTTCTCCCCCTACTGAAAACTTGAAGCCTTCAACATAGAGGCTTCATTAAAAGTGACATCTCTGTTATGCACAAACTTTTTATCTTCAAAATTCCAAAGTTTAAAACCTTTAACTCTACCTTTGAATCCCATAAAGATAACTTTTCTTGCACGAGGATCGAGCTTATCATTCTTTACATGATAATAAACTGGACACCCAAACACACGAATGGAGTCATAGTCTCATGCATGCTTTCCAAACCATATTTCTATAAGAGTTTTCCCTCTAATTGCAGTAGAAGGCAATCAGTTTATTAAGTGACTTGCATAGCTCACAACTTTAGCCCAAAACTTTTTATCTAAACCAGCATTAGATAACATACACCACACTTTCACCAACAGAGTACGATTCATACTCTCAGCTACACCATTCTATTGCGGATTATTTCTCACCGTGAAATATCTTTTTATACCTTCACTCTAGCATACTTGCAAGAATAGATCATAAGTATATTCACCCCCATTATCCAAACATAATATTTTGATTTTTCTACCAGTTTAAGTCTCCACCTGTTTCTTCTATTTCACCAAAATCTCTAGAATCTCATTCTTTGCTCGCATAGTGTACACCCACACACATCTAGAGAAATCATCAACAAATGAAACAAAATAATGGCTTCCACCAATTGATGCAATTTTAGTTAGTCCTCATACATCGCTGTGAAAATATTCAAGAATCTCACGAGTATCGTGATTAGCCATACCAAACTTGACATTTGTTTTCTTGCCAACAACACAATGCTCTTAGAATTTCAATTTACAGGTGTTGGTATCTTTCAAAAGTTCATTCTTTATCAAAGTTGCAGAGACTTTTCTCCAACATGTCTCAGTCGTACATGCCATAGCTTGGTAGTGTCATTATGCACCTAAAAAACATTAGATTTATCGGTTGTTCCTCTCTTTAAATAGTACAAATTGTGACACTGAACCCCTTGAAGAATCACTATAGCCCCATGTGTGAACTTCATTGTACCATATTCAATGGTAACCTTGTAGCCTTTATCCTCCAAAGCACCAATAGAAATTAGATTTTTCTTCAGAGCTAGAACATATCTAACTTCCTTTAATTCTCTGACCATTCCGTCAAATATTTTAAGCTGAATTGTTCTTATCCCCATTGTGCGACAAGATTGATCATTTCTTATCATAACTGCACTAGATTCTAGATCACGAAAATCTATAAATCATTCCCGTATGGGACAAAAATGATAGGTTGCTCTGGTATCAAGTATCCACCCGATCGAATCAGCCACATATGCTGCTCGCATAATATTTAGTGAATAGTTAGAGTTTTCATCTTCATGTGCCATATTTACTGCTACTAGTTTCTTCCCATCTCTTTTATGAGCCTTTGAACAATCTTTCTTCCAATGGTCTCTCTCATGGCAAAAGGCATACTCATCTCGAGCTATATTTCTGCTTTTTGATTTGGACCGAGAATTCTTTCCACCTCGCTTCTTCTTTTTCTCCATCGTCCTTTCTCTGGCTAACAAAGCTTCAGATGATGCTCTTTCAAAATGTTTATCATTATTCTGAATTTCTAAATTGGTCAATATTGTGCAGATATCTTTGAAGATGATCATGTTTTTTCCATGTATCAAGGTAGTCACAAAATGGCTATATTCTTCTGGCAGTGAGTATAACAAAATCATAGCCTTGACTTCATCCTTAATATTTTCATCAAGATTCTTCAAATTAGCAAGTAACTTTTCAAATCTTGAGACATGATCATGCATTAACACCTTAGACTTCATTCGAAAGTCATACACTTGGATAATTGCATGAAAACAATTTTCAAGACTTTTCAGCAGGTACTTCTCCTCTAATGTACGCCACAAAGTCATCGTACACTCATCATCTTTCACCAAGTATCTCACCTCTTTGGTCAAACAAGATCTGATTTAACCACAGACTTTCTCGTTCATATGATCCCAAGTTTCTTCGTCATGCAAGTGTCTTTTATTTTTCAGAATAACATCAAGATCGCTTTAATAAGGGCATCCATAACTTTGTGCCTCCACATAACAGATGCCAAAAGGCAATGTGACAAGTCTTGCTTCCCACCTGAAGTATCTCTTGGAATAGTTTGGGTAGATCTCTTCCCACTCTTGGAAGTTTTATCTTCTACCATTTTCTCAATAAACTATTCTCACCTTAAAGATCAGTATGTATAGAAAAATGCACTAGGAAAGTTCCCAGAAAAGATAGGAGGGGTCACACTGGTCCCACTTAAGTATATGATAATAGTATCGTATACGGAAATAGTACCGTATACGTGAACAATGCCTTCTACCTCAAGTACGAACCGCCAACTCTGATACCACTTGTTGTGCGCTGAATTGTGGAATCAAGCGCACCAAATAATCACAAGAAAAATAAAGAAAACAAAATTTAAAGTGATTCGGCAATATGCCTACGTCAACGGGAGCAAGAGAAATAATTGTATCACTAATAATTATTAGAGTGCAATATTTGGGTAAAGAAAAACCTCAGTTCCCAAACCTAAATACACCCAATACTCTAACACACTTGAAAGGAAAAACCTCTGAGTTATACACTCTCAAATTGTTCACTCTCTCAACAATTCTTACAATTGAATTGTTACTCTCAATTTTGGGATGCTATGGAATGAAGAAATGGCTTCAATTTATGGGCTTCAGGCTTGCACTATTTCACCTAACCCAAGCAATTTTTCAATGACCAATTTATCTCAATTTGACAAATTTACCAACTTTTCCATTTTTTCTTCATTTATTTGGTAGCCTTTTAAAAAATTGCATGCTTTCTTGAAATTTGGATGCTATATGCATGTGCCCAACACTAGTTTTTCAAAAAATTGGACAGAATCAGCTAATACCTTAACATTCACATGCTAATACTATTTATAATTTCCTATCCATAATTTAAAATAATAGGTGATACTTGTTCAAAACAAGCATTTAGAATCAATATTTTTTCCTATTTTCGTATTCGGTTATTACCTATAGAATCTAAGATAATAAATCTCCGTAGAATTGGAGATTTTAAAGATTAAGCAATATGCCCCAGTTTCTTTTTGCTGTATTTAATTCTCTAATGGCACCAAGATCAAATACCCAAGGCCCCATTCGATGTATCAACAATCAATGCAAGAAACCCAAACTCCATAATTGAATTAAAAACATATTGAAAACATAGAGCAAATCACACTGGATTCAGCAACAATGGTGCCTACATCCGAACTTTTCTGCTAATGGAAGTGTGCAAAATTTCCTTAAGGTAACTATGACAATTTACATGTATTGCACATGGTACAACCAAACCACCCATGTCCAGACTAAGCTGAAGTTTCAAGCACATTACAAGAATTAAGACACACAAATAGAATACACACAGCGAATCCAAAAACTTGACATTATAACTTGTAGCATATCCTTGAAAACAAAGAAACCCAACAATGTCCTGCATCGATCCTAAGGACTCATTAATGTATAGATAGCAGAAGTGAATACTGAAAGGATCAGGGCCGGATTTTGGCTGAAACTGAAATTTTTTCTGCACTACAGTTGAGATGCGTAAGTAATTTATGATCTTAAATTATAATTTTTCTTGACTGTTCAACAATCAATACACAAGGTTTCTTCCTCTTGTGCAAATAATTAAGGGATAACTGGTTAGTGTCAGCATAAGGAACTATGATGAACACTTCAAGTATAATGTTGAGACAATAATGAGAAGCAACCACAATCAGAAAACACTTTATAGCATTAGGCAGCTTCATACTATCAAATCTGTTGAGGAGAACAGAAAAACATTTGTATGAAATTAGATTAATAATTAAAAGGTTGACGATATTGCATAAAATGAAAAACTTATATCTAATTTAATCCATGTAAATCAAATTCTACAACTATATATTTGAATGTCATACTGCACCTTATCCTTGAAGTCCTGTAGCTTTTGTCTCAGTTCCAAGCCTCATAGTCCACTCCTCTAGCCATAGCATTGACTTCAGGTGCAATATCTTGAGCTTTGGAAAGCCATCAGACCCACAAGTCAACTATCTACCTGAGTATGAGTTTTGTTTCAGTTTGAGTACTTAAAGAATTGGCAGCTTTCCTAGTGCAAGCATTGATCATCCATTAGTTCAGTATTAGAAAAAATCAAGTGGATAAGACTTTGAGGAAGTAGGTATTCAATAAGGACGATTTTGGAGAGCCCTGACAGCTTGCTTTCATTCACCATCTCTCGAGGCATCTCAATCTGCAAAGACTTTGGGACAAAAAAAATAGATAAAAACTTAAATCTCCTCATATCTAGAGATTTGGAGGATTACGTAGTTCGTTCAATATATCTTCAGTACAGCAACAAGGATGCAAGGTTGAAATGAAGTTGAGATTTTCCAGAGAATCGCAATATCTTCCTAGATGTGCAGGAAGTACAATTGATTCAAAATTTAGATGTCTGAGCTTGTTTAAGCTTTCGAAATTCATTTGTTGTATAATCTATGTAGGTAGAGGGCATATCTAGGGTGTATAAATTCAGAAGATTGATTAATAATGATGAAGGCAGGCTTTTGAGGGAAGGGGTATTCAGCTTCAAATATCTCAAAAGAAATAAAGTTTCCATTTTGGATGGAAGTTGGCTGAGAACAAGAGATCCCAAGTCCAATACTCTCAGAAGTTTGAACATTCTACAGATTTTCACCCAATCTATGGGGCCAAGATGGACACTTTTTGAAGAGAAGTATAACAAAGAATGCAGGTCCGAGTCATAATCATCTAACTAAGTAGAATCACTCTGTTTTTTAACAACATAGAACTGTTTGACATTTTTTTTTCGTGATACCTTTTTAATCTAGGATAGGGGAAAAGATAAATTCTGCCTTGAGAGCCATTTGCAACAATGAAGGCCGGCAACAACTACGAATAGAGCATGCGTTGATTCTGCCTCCGTCACTTCTCTTCCTTGCATCATAGTTGTTCTAAGTACTTCTTGTTGAAAAATTCAATACATAATTCAAATACATGCATTCAAAATTGGGAGGCAAATTTGAAGACAAATTGCTAAGGTAGGCACCTAATTTTTGTTCACAAAATTATTGGGATTGGTGCAATAGTGCATCCCATTTTTCCTATAAATAAAAGGCAATTCTTCATTTGTTTGAGCATCCAAAATTTGTGAGATCTAAGCTCATTCCAAGTGAGTTTTGGTAGAGAATTTCCTTAAATGCTAAGATGCTAAGGGAATTTGGGTATATTGGGTATTGGGTTTTTGAGAGTTTTTCCACTTTTGTAAAGCCTCATTATTAATAAAATTATCTTCTAATCTTTGTCCATGGACGTAGGCTTTCGGCCGAACCACGTAAAATTATTGTGTTTTTTTTCTTTGTGTTTGTTTACATCACATTTATATTTCTCCAGAAATTGCAGTCACCGTAATATTGGTAATTGCTCAACCCGTACTTCCGCAACACTTCTCAGCAGTTGCCTCATTATTGTCTAGAATGAAACCTTCAGCTATCCACAACAGATACAATTGCCTGGTGCATATCTCTAGGTGTACAAGAAACACTGGTAAGTAGAGAAAACAAAGTTTCAAGCAAAAAGATAACGTGGAATATGTGGCGTATTGAAGCAAAAAGGGTTTCTTCAATACTTCCCCTATATTTTCTTCTAATGAGATGCTCCCATGATATAAGATGAGGAAAGGCCATCGTCGGTAAGCAACTCTCAATGGTCCTCTAGAGGGCACTAAATCAAGCCGAAAATTCTCTCCATTTTTGAACTGAAATGAGGTGATGATATCATTTTGAGTGAGTGATATTAGTACTGTACTTCCATTCTGATTATCCCGAAGTATTTCTAGAATAACATCCCACACTTTAATGCTCCGCACATTATCAATCACAATCAAATACTGCTTGGTCATTAGATATTCATGAAGAAAATTTTTTTTCATTTCATAATTTTTATGCTTTATTTCTCTCAACGTAGATGAAGGCATTAGAAACTTAATAATGATATCTAATATTTGGTCAGCATCATAGTTGTAAGGCTCTGGGACCCAAGCGTGACAATCAAAATAATGTTTCACATAACTGCTGCTGTAAGCCTCTGCAGCGAAAGCCGCCTTGTCCAACCCATTGCTATCAAGTATGGCCACCACTGAAACCTAAGGCGGTCCCTCGATCAATAGATCTAACAACTCCTCCATTCTATCATCTAGACCCACCGTGTCCCTACTTTTAGAAGATGAAGATATGCTGGCTTCAGCTTCAAAAGTTTTGATGCGATCAATGATTTTGGAATCCATGTGCTCAAGTTGTTGCATCCGTTGCTTAATATCAGTGATTCTGCTTTGGAGTCCTTGCAGAGCATCAAAAATGTCCTTGCTGCGGCTGCTTTGACTCTTCTGTTGAGTGATGCTGTTGAGAATGTGTCAATGACCTTCTCAGATTCATACGTAAAGCAATTGATTTCATCCATAACGGTCCCAAGGTCTGGGTTGTCAATTTCATCTTCTCCTATTTTTTGCAGCAGACGCCAGGACATATCATATGCAAAGTCCCTCAACCAAGAAGTAACGATTTCGACTTCCATGAAGGTTCTGAATAGGTTGTTTTGCAGCATCAGGCAATGTGACATCTTGCCAGCGAACACCCTCCTCAGCCTCTCTGAAAATAGTCTGAAGTTGATGTCTATATCTCCTCAATTCAAACATTAGTGCTGACTCCCCTTCTATTAGCTAGTACTCCAGTCAAGAAGTTGAATCAAGATTGTTGACTCTCAAATTAGAACATATCAAGACAAAGCAGCGCCGGAAACGAATCTTACACTACCCTGTCTTCCATATGTTGTAAAAAGAATAAAGCAGAGAGAAATAAATACGACATCATCAACTATTAATCAACACCAATTTGTTTTATACACCCACTTCCAAGAAAGAAATGGTAAAAACAATTCCACTGGGACCACAAAGCTTATCTAAAAAGAAAAGAACAGAGTAAACACAAGAGCATTATCAATTATTTAACAATTTAAGCTGTGGAAAAATAGAAAATCATGTCTGCCACTAACTAAAGAAGCAACAACATAGCAACTTCATAAAAGCAATGGAAACAATCATTGCCATATGTTGAAATTAACCAAATCCACCATCTGGACATGAACTCATTTGATTGCAACCTTTAAATAGACTAATGGATCACATGACACATTGTCCTATAAATGGACTAAACATAACAAACCACACATCTCCATGTCCAGGCTTCGGAGGCTATATAATTCCAAAACAGCATGTGAGTATAAAAATACAAAAAAAAAAAAATTATAAGACACAAAATATGTTCACAAAATTAAATAAAAAAAATGAAAGTACCTCTTGTTGATGAGTACAGAAACGACCAAGGTGTAGTTTTAACTGAGCTGATGATCTTCCTCTGGAGGCATCACTTTTTTTTTTTTTTTTGGGGTGCCACGAGACATGACTGGCATCATTGTCATTGAAATACACCAGATATTTCTACAACGCCTGTGAATCTAATGATTTCTTTCCAAACACACTTGAGAGTTGAGATTGTCAACAAAAGATGAACATTGATGACTGACATGTAGGTTTCAAGTATTTTGTGTATGACGCTGAGATAAATTAGAACTCTACATGACAATCTGAAGAATTTTTCCTCAAAATGAATCTTTTGAGTTGGAATTTAGACACATTCACTATCTACGTATCTCGAATAAGTGGAGAATACATAAGACAAAGGGTGTAGTAACTAATTTTATGAGCGGAAACGGAAATGATTTTGGTGCGAAATTACAACAGGTGATTTGATTAACATACATGCTTTGTCTGTGGCAGCCTCATTAGAAGTGTTATTTCATCAAGTCAACTGTCTTCAGGAGAAAAACAAAGCAAGGGTTGATGCTAGTGATTCCTGAGTGTAGCAGCAGAAATAAAACTAAATTGTAGATTTGGTGTTGTCTTAAAAGGAGCTGTGTCTGAAGTTTGAGCTCTTTTAGAGGTAGTGAGGTGGAAAGACCAAATTAATTTTTATCTTCTTTTTTCACCACGATTCGGACTTAAGTGCTCAGCTAATAAAACTACTTGAAAACTAGAGGTTCATGGAGGCACACCACTAACATCTTCATTCATGTGATTTAAGACCTGTGAATCTAAGGATTTACACACCAAGAGTGTGGCAAGTATGAGGTTCATGGTAGTCCTGGCATGCAAATTAAGAAATAATTAAATGATACCATGAAAAAAAATAAAATAAAAAATCTTTAGATCTCTTAATAAATAAGGATAGAGCAGCAACTATTTTGTATAAATAAATTTGTACAGATTGGTATAATACGAAGAGATTGATTATATAAAAATAACTTTAGTTGTTGATGAAACTCAACTTATATTGACGTCCTATGACTGATATCTAATTCTCTAATTAATCCAGTTGCAAGTTGTCATTCAAAAAATTGAATCAAGATTGGTGACCAATCATTATGTTAATTGTTAAAGGAATAGAAAGAAAAATTTTATAAAATGCAAATTAATTAATGTTTAGCTTATAGGAAAGGAGGTTAGTGCAACTTGGAAAGATTCTATCTAGAAACCATCATTTTACGAATTAATCTGTTTGTCAATGCATTTCTAAATGGAAGATAGTTGGTCCTGGAAAATGAGCCAAATTGTGCTTGTACTCGAAACAACATTTGCTAAATGCTTATGGAATTGCTACCGACAAGCAAGCTTTCGTTTTTTTTTTTTTCTTTTTATCTGATTTGTCATCATATGAAAAGTAAGAGTGAAATCAAAACTTGTGACTAAGATTCAAACATATACATAGAGTGGATCTAACAAAAATAATGAAATGGAATTATTTTGTCAATAATTCAAATAATAAAGTATCTATTTTTTCTTAGAATAATCACAGACTTCAATACCCCAATGATATATATCTTATTGAGATTAAAAATAACACAGGCAACCTATTATGTGAAAGGAATAGGAAAAAGGATGTTGAATTTTATTCAAAGTGGGTATTAATGGATGAATGATTTTGGTAGAATTGAATATTGTTGCTTTTTTCCGTCTTCGTTTCATTTGTCAACTCGATTTAATCAATTAACCTCAATGGCTATGAGGATCATTTTTAATGCAAACGGGAATTTCTCTGCTGTAAAGGAATTGGCTATGAGCAGACAGGGCTGGCTTAATCATATTTGGGACCTTAGGCAAGTGGTTTTAATTAATTCTTCTTAAAATTTAGGACAAAATATATATATATATATATATATATTAGTTATTTATTATTTATTGAAAATCAATTCTTTAAACACTCTAATAGATAAAATTATTAAATAAAAATCTATTTTACTAGTACTAATCCGTGAAATTTTAATTCAATTATAACATTTTCACTTATTATTTTTTTAACTCAAATTACATCTTTTTTACTATTCTTTTTCTAGATTAAACTAATTTTTCTATTCTTCTATTTTCTAAAGTTTTTCAATATAGTTTTATTTCAAAATAGATAAAATAACACACACAAAAAATAGATTAATAAAAGAATATATTAAAAAAAAATAAGAACAAATAAATAACACAACTAATTAAGAAAATAATAAAAAAATAAAATATGAAATTTATTGATTTTTTAGGATACTAAGTACTACATTAAATAAATTTTATAGGAATTTAATAGTTTATTTAGGAAAAGATAATTACACAATAATAGTAAATTAAATGAATAATAATAACTTTTAAATTTGTTTTCCTTTTTTATATACAAAATAAATCTCATGAGGGTCTTCATGTAAAGTGGGACCCTAAGCAACCGATTAAGTTGTCTAGAGGTCGAGCCGCGAGCCGCTACTGTGAGCAGAACATCCTGCGTGCCATCAACTTCTTTGCACTACAGGCACCCTCTGCACGCTGTGGAGGGAAAAATGTGAAAACCATTACAACTGCTCTTCGTTCTCTTAATGCATTGGGGCTGCTAATCAATCAATAGAGAAAGAATTCAGTCACCAATTCTAATAAAGCTTCCAAAACGTGCAGCACTATAGATTAAATCTTCCACTGAACTTTACTCGTTAAATCTTCTGCTCCAAATCACCAAGGACTAGTGCTGGTTTCTGATTTTACAAGGGCTGTTGGACAACCCAAATTGACAAGGTCTTAACCTCCATATATCTGAAGACTAAAGATTAGGCAATATGCCCCAGTTTCTTTTTGTTGTGTTTAATCCTCTGACAGTACCGAGATCAACCACCCTTAGACCCTCTTTGATTTGATGTATCAAGAATCATTCCCAGAAATCCGAACTCAAAATTGAATCAAAGTGCCTACATCCAGTGAAGAACAAGGATACAAGCTTTCGCTATTTCACAAATCAAGGTTACAAGGATGTAGAGCTTTTTACAGAGAACAAGAATATACAACTTTCTGTTTTAACTCTCTCTCTCTCTCTCTCTCTCTCTCTCTCTCTCTCTCTCTCTCTCTCTCTCTCTCTAGCTTTGACGAGATCTAAGAAGATGACCCATCAACCAGCCTTATAGACTGCGATAAAGGCTATCTCTAACAAACCCAGAATTTTCCTGCACATTTTTAACTAACCCCAACTGACTTTTGACCAGCATTCTCGCCCTTATAATGAACGACACATCGGTGAAATTCCAAAAAAACCAAACAACAATGTCCTTCTGCCAGCGTTGAGAAGATGAGATGAGATCTCAGCACAAATACTTCTCTTCTTAAAAACTCAGTAATAAGCTTGAAGTTGACAGATTGAATACACAGCCGTGAAACTGAAAATAGAAAGTAAAATATCCTTGTTCTCAGTGAAGAACAAGGATACAAGCTTTCGCTATTTCACAAATCAAGGTTACAAGGATGTAGAGCTTTTTACAGAGAACAAGAATATACAACTTTCTGTTTTAACTCTCTCTCTCTCTCTCTCTCTCTCTCTCTCGCTAGCTTTGACGAGATCTAAGAAGATGACCCATCAACCAGCCTTATAGACTGCGATAAAGGCTATCTCTAACAAACCCAGAATTTTCCTGCACATTTTTAACTAACCCCAACTGACTTTTGACCAGCATTCTCGCCCTTATAATGAACGACACATCGGTGAAATTCCAAAAAAACCGAACAACAATGTCCTTCTGCCAGCGTTGAGAAGATGAGATGAGATCTCAGCACAAATACTTCTCTTCTTAAAAACTCAGTAATAAGCTTGAAGTTGACAGATTGAATACACAGCCGTGAAACTGAAAATAGAAAGTAAAATAATTAATCAGACTTTTGTACAAGATATAAATCCGAAAATAGAAAGTAACAAATCAACTCTCTCTCTCTCTCTCTCCATAGCTTTGATGAGATCTGAGAAGATGGCCCATCAACCAGCCTTATAAACTACGATAAAGGCAATCTCTAACAATCCTAGAATTTTCCTGTACTTTTTTACCTAACCCCAACTCACTTTTGACCAGCACTCTCACCCTTATGATGACCGACACGTCGGTGAAATTCCAAAAAACTGAACAACAATGTCGTTCTGCCAGTGTTGACATGATGAGATGAGATCACAGCACAAATACTTTTCTTCTAACTGAAGTACTAAGCGTGAAGTTGAACTGTACCGCTACTTAAAAACTAGAGGAAGAAATAAAATAAAAATAAAAACAATAACATATATCAATTTGAATGTTGACAAATTGAATACACACCAGTGAAACTGAAAATAGAAAGTAAAACAATTAATCAGACTTTTGTTCAATATATTAATCCGAAAATGACATTATTACTTTTAGCATGCAAATCCTTGAAAACGAAGAAACCAAACAACGTGTAGACAACCCAGCAGAAGTGAACACTGAAAGGATGAAGGCTCGATTCTGGTTGAAATTGAAACTTTGGCTGCAGTGCAGTTAAGATAGTTTCCGCTCTGCTTTTACCTACACATACAACTAATTGAAGATCGCATCAGGAACTGTGGCGGACACTTCAAGTTTATGTTGAGACAAAAATTAGAAGCAATCACAATTAGTAGAAAACACTTTATAGTATGATTATAGTTTAGGCACTGCGTACTATCAAATCTATTGTAGAGAAGAAAACATTTATATGAAAGTAGATCAATAATTAAAGGTTGAAGTTATTGGGGAAGAAGAAAAAACTTACATCAAATTCAATAGGGGCTAATCAAATTCCGTAAGGAAATAGTTGAATGCCGCACTGTTCCTTATCCTCAAATTCCCGTAGCTTTTGCCTCAGCTCCGGCTGAGGCCACCAGCAATCGAACTTGTTTAAGCTCTTTATGCACCAGAGCTGTTCAGGCATCTTTTTCAAGTAAGCACAAGGGTTGATAATCAAGCATTCTAGTTTTGGCATGGCTCCAATCCCCATAGTCCACTCCTCTAGCCATAGCATTGATTTCAGGTGCAATACCTTGAGATTTGGAAAACCATCAGAGCCACAATTCATCTTCCTACCTGAATACGAATTTTGCTTCAGTTTGAGCACTTGAAGAAGCGGCAGCTTTTCTAGTGCCGGCATGGGATCATCCATTAGGTCAGTATTAGAAAAACTCAAGTGGGTTAGACCATGAGGAAATAGGTATTCAGCAAGGACGATTTTGGAGAGCTGTGGCATCTTGCTTTCATTCGCCAGCTTCAATGACTCGAGACAGCTCAATCTGCAGAGACTTTTCGACAGCAAAGATTGATCATAACTTAAATCTCCCCGTATTCGGAGATTTTGAAGATTAGGTAGTCTCCCCAATATATCTTCAGTACAGCAGCAAGGATGCAAGGCTGAAATGAAATTGAGATTTTCCAGAGAGCCGCAATATTTTCCTGGATGCGCAGGAAGTGTGATTGAGCCAAAATTCAGATGCCTGAGGTTGTTCATCTTCCAAAATTCATCTGCTGTGTGATCTATATAGCTAAAGGGCATGTCTAGGGTGTACAGGTTCAGAAGATTGCTTAATAATGGCGAAGGCAGGCTTTTGAGGGAAGGGATATTCAACTTTAAATATCGCAAAAGAAATAAATTTTCAATTCCGGCTGGATAATGGATGAGAACAAGAGATCCCAAGTCCAATACTCTGAGAAATTTGAACATTACACAAATTTTCTCCCAATTTATTGGGTCAAGATAGTCGCTTTTTGAAGTGAAGTACAACAAAGAATGCAGGTGCGAGTCATAATCATCTAGGTGAGCAAAATCACTCTGTTTTGCAAAAACGTTGATCCGTTTGACAAGTTTTCGTGATTTACCTTTTGGATCCCCGAACGGGAAAAAGACAAATTCCGCCTCGAAAGCCATTGCTAACAACACAGGACGGTAACGACCACGAACAGAGCATGTGTTGACAGCGCCTCCAGCTCCTCGCTTCCTTGTATCAACAAAGCCTCTATTGATTAGTAGCTCTAAGTACTTCTCAGCAGTTGCCTCACTGTTGTCTGGAATGAAACCTTCAGCTATCCACAACTGATATAACTGCCTGGTGGATATCTCTAGGTGTGCGGGAAACACAGATAAGTAGAGAATACAAAGTTTCAAGCAAAAAGGTAAACTGCAACATTTGAAGTACCGAAACACAAGTGGCATCATCACTGCTTCCTCTATATTTTCTTCAAATGAGATGCTTCCATGATATAAGATGAGGAAAGGCCATCCTTTATATGTAGCTCTCAATGGTCCTACAGTGGGCACTAAACCAAGCCGAATGTTCTCTCCGTCTTCGAGCTGAAATGAGGTGACCATCTTAATTTCAGTGAGTGTTATTAATACTCTACTTCTATTCTGATTATCCGGGAGTATTTCTCGAATAATATCCCATACTTCAATGCTCCACACATCATCAATCACAATCAAATACCGCTTGGTCATTAGATATTCATGAAGAATAATTTTTTTCATTTCATAATTTTTATCGTTTATTTCACTCAACCTAGATGAAGGCATCAGAAACTTAATAACGATATCTAACATTTGGTCAGCATCATACGGATAAGTCCCTGGAACCCAAGCGTGACAATCAAAATAATGCTTCACATAACTGCTGTTGTAAGTCTCTCCGGCGAAAGCCGCCTTGTCCAACCCAATGCTATCAAGCATGGCCACCACTGAAAGCTGAGGCGGTCCCTCGATCAATAGATCTAACAACTCCTCCATTCTATCATCTAGACCCACCGTGTCCCTACTTTTAGAAGATGAAGATATACCGGCTTCAGCTTCAAAAGTTTTGATGCGATCAATGATTTTGGAATCCATGTGCTCAAGTTGTTGCATCCGTTGCTTAATATCAGTGATTCTGCTTTGGAGTCCTTGCAGAGCATCAAAAATATCCTCGCTGCAGCTGCTTTGACTCTTCTGTTCACTGATGCTGTTGATGAATGTGTCAATCACCTTCTCAGATTCATACGTAAAGCAATTGATTTCATCCATAACGGTCGCCAGATCTGGGTTTTTGTTTTTAATTTCCTCGTCTCCTATTTGTTGCACCAGAAGCCAGGACGTTTCATATTCAAAGTCCCTCAGCCAGGAAGTAACGATTTCAGTCTCGGCATGAAGGTTCTGAATAGGTAGTTTTGCAGCATCAGGCAACGTGACTTCTTCACCAGCTAACACCCTTCTCAGCCTCTCTGAAAATAGTCTGAAGCTGATGTCCATATCTCCTCCTCTCTCAGATTCACCCTCAAATCAGTCCTATAGCATGCAAAGAAATAGTTAAAAAGAGGGGGGAAAAAGAAAATATGCTTTAACCTCTCAATTCAAACATTAGTGCTGGCTCCCATACCTCCCTTCTCTTAAGCTAGTTCTCCAGTCAAGAAGTTGAATCAAGATCGTTGACTCTCAAATTAGAACAGATCAAGGCAGAATCTTACAATAATCTCGTCTCCCATATGATGAAAAAAGAATAAAGCAGAGAAAAATAAACAGGAGATCGTCAAGCATCGATCAAGACCAACTTGTTTTATACATCCACTTTTAAGAAAGAAAGGAAGGGTAAAAGCAATTCCACTGGGACTGTAAAGCTTGTCTGAAAAGAAAAGAAAAGAAAAGAACAGAACAGAGAACAGAGTAAGCACAAGAGCGTTATCAATTATTTAATAATTAATTATTAAGCTGTGGAAAAATGCAAAAGCATCTCTGGCGTGTTAAATTTATTGCGAGACTTTGCATGTATATATATCACAGATAAAATTTGTATCCCAGGGTTATAAATGTAAAATTACTCAAATAAATATGCATTATTAATCATATACGATGCTATCTTATTTCTTCAGCGAGATGAGATTTAGAGAAAGTACTAAATCTTTTGTAAAATTTTATATTTTATATATCTTTCATTTCAAAACTACATACATATCCCGCACAAATTTGGGGTTCTTTTTAGCATTCTTTTTTAAGAAATGAAAAATGATAAAGAGTTCTAACAGCGACATAAGAGTTATAAAAATAATAATAAATTATGCAATATTATAATGTTAATTGAAAATTAGTTATAATTTTTTATTTAACACTATAAATAAAATTTATAGTTATTTTATCACCATTGCATCATTCTTTGATTCAAATATCAGTATTATATAAACCCTCAGCTTTTTGAAAGGATTACATCTTAAGGCACTGTTTATAATTATTTTCATTTGAGTCCTTAGTGTTAAAAATATAACAATCCATTAATGAAGTCAATGATAATCGAATTCCAACTAAGAATGGCAGGAAATCTCGGCCCAAACCCAGCTCAGAAGCCCAAAAAATACTGAAATTTTTTTTAAATATATATCATTTTAATGGATCCGGCTATGTTGCAACGGTTGTACCGTACCTCAACTTTTGTCTTTTATGATTTAAATGCTGTCAAATTTACTTGAACACCTTGCACTAATTTTATTTATATTTTGTTTATAAATCTTAAAAGGACAAAATTACCCTTCTTGACAAGTGTTGAAGAAAATGGATAAGGTGCAGGGATTACGTATTTTGTGGTCATGAAAAGCCGTGGCAACAATCCCTCTCCTGGCCACCGGCGATCGTAAAGGAGTCTTAGTTGGGGGATGGAAGTCGAAAGAAGACCTCAGCGAGCCGCACGTGACAGAGATCGGGCGGTTCGCGGTGATGAGTACAAAAAAACAGTCAAAGAACGAGTTCAAGTTCAAGAGCATGGAGAAGGGTAAGACTAAGATGGTTTCCGGCACCAATTACCGACTGATCTTGGTCGTCAAGGACGGAAAGAATTGTTACCAACAATGCATAATCTATGGAGGAGGAAAGTAGTGTCGAATCCATTTTGTCAAAGGTGTAAGTGCAGAGGTGGGGATATTTTCCATGCTTTAGTGGAGTGCAAAGCAGCGAGGAGGATTTGGAAATTGACAGATCTTGATGAGGAAGTTAAACAGTTGGCTCGTCAGGACATGTTAAGTGTGATTCAAGATGTAGCTTTGAAGAGAAGAAAGAATGATATGGAGTTTTTTGTTGCTGTGTGCTGGGCTATCTAGTATTCCAGAAATCGTTTTTTTTTTTTTTTTAACGGAAGGATGAAGATCCGAAGCAATCTTTTGCCAGAGCAGGAGCTATAGTGGAGTCCTACAGACGAATTAAAATGCCAAATGCTCAAGCCATTCCAGAGCACAGCAAGAACAGAAAGTTGGAATGGACTACTCCAAATGGGTGGTTCAAAGTTAATGTTGATGCGGCAATCAATGTCTCAAAACAAAAAGTAGGGCTGGGAGCAGTTATTAGAAATTGCAGAGGCAAAGTTGTTGCTGCAGCAGTCCAGGGAATCCCATATCAAGGAAATGTAGCTTGTATGGGAGCTGAAGCTATGCTGCTCGGTTTTCAAAGTGCTTAATAAGCAGATTGCTTCCCTTTGATCCTTGAATCAGACTCAAAAGGAAGTGGTGAAACTAGCCTTAAGTAAGAAGAGCAGCAAGGCTGAAATTTCGTGGAGAATTGCAGAGATTCAAGAAAAAATGAAAGTCCAGACATTGGCCTCAATTACATGTCTCTAGGAGCTGTAATTCTATTGCTCACTATTTAGCTAAGGCTGCTCTAGATTTTGACAAGCAAGTTCTTTGGCTGGGAAACTTCCCAGAACAAGTCAAGTGTATTTTCTCTAAGTTCGCTTAATGGAAAGCTTTACTTTCTAATCAAAAAAATTGTTACTGACCAATGGTGATGGAGATGAAGGTGAACAGAGCAAGAACAAAAATCTAAAATTTTATGTTTAGTTTATAAATTTAAGGGTATTGCTGTCTTTTTGTTGATATTAGTGTTGGGTGTAAACAAATAAATACTTTAATATTTATGCAAATAATAAACAAAAAGAGTGTAAGGTGTTAAAACAAATTTTAATAGTGTATGTAAGTAAAAAGTATCATAATATTTGTTAATATTTTATGAATAAAATAGAGTATAAGGTGTTTTGTTAAATTTTACATTAGTTAAATCACAAAAGACAAAAACTGAATTACCTTACAACCGTGGCAACATAGCTGAATCTTATTTTAATTAAAATGTAATTTTTAAGTTTTAACATATATTTAATACACTTATAGCATATATTTACAGTTTTAAGTCATTTGAGCCCAACTTGTAAAACTTAATCTAACAAAGACAAAACTAAATTTTATAAATCATAAATTTGTAAAATATAATGAAAAAAGTTTTTTAAAAAATATGGAATGTGTACTTCAGACTTTTTGACTTGGCTTGAGGAAAGAGAAAAAAAAACCAATGTTTTGCCATCCCTAATTCAAGAGACTTATCCAAATGTACATACAATACAACAATGTATAGGGCCAATCACATGGAGATGATTTGTAAATTTTTGTACAAAATTTTAATATGCATATTAGAAGAGAGGCAGCAATCTTAGTGGATACTTTTATGGATAATTTTCAAGAACCTCTCTTGAAATTTGACGTATTAACACTTAGATATAATGTATTGATGTAATTAGAAACACCTTTCATGTCGTTATTATAAAAATACGTATAATATTAGTACAAAGGGTAAATATGTAAAAATATATTTAAATTTTAAAATAATTTAAAATGAAGCTCGAGATATATGGGTAAATTTTGACTGCTACACCCTATTAACCAGCTTGACAATGACTAGTGGACAAAAACCAAAGCTTGACAATAACTAATGGACAAAAACCAAAGCTTGGCAATGACTAGCAAACAAAAGAAAACTAAAATATCCACTAAATAAAACACCCACTGACCTTTCTCACTCAAATAAGAAAAAATCCAACACTATTTTCATCTTTTTTCTGAAGTTGTGAAGAAATCAAGATTAGAAAAATTTTTAGCTTTAGATTTTGGTGTTGGCTCAAGTCTTCCACGAAGGCGCGATGGAGAAGGAGCCAAAGGTGGGAAGAAACTTCCGAAGAAAGCCGCCTCTAGCGACAAGGAGAAGAAGTGTGCCAAGAAAAGCATCAAGACGTACAAGATCTACATCTTCAAAGTTCTAAAGCAAGTCCATCCTGATATTGGAATCTCGAGCAAGGCACGATATTTTTGAGGAGTTTACGAGGTATAAGAAGAAGCCGACAATTACATCTTGGGAAATTTAGACCGTTGGGAGACTTGTGCTTCCTAGTGAGCTAGCTAAGCACACAGTTTCTGAGGGTACCAAGGTTGTTACTAAGTTTACTTCTTGAATGAAGGTTGTTGAATCAGTCGATGGATTTGGGTGTTTTGGGATTTGCTTAGTTAGTCGTTTAGGCTTTTAATTTTACTAGACAAAGATGTTTTTATTTTCATTTTATTTTTATTATTTTCGTTTTGGGTGGGTTTTTATGGTTTGTTTGAATGTACTTGAAATTGGGATCTGATCTAAGTGATGGGCATGTTCATTATTTTATAAAATGAAAATGAAATATGATTTCAAAATTGCCTTATTGGTTCTTTAATGAATTGTGATTTTTTATTTTGAAATTCTCTTATGTGAAATAAATGTGTTTTAGGAATTTTTTTTTAATATGCAATGTCAATTACTTTATATCGAGGGGTATTTTGATTTTTTAAATGTTTTGTGATTCCAACTAATCTTATTACTCATGGGTTCTCAAAGTTTTCCTTAATAATTTATTGTTTTAGTGGGAAGGATATTTTAGTAATTTAAATAATTCACTAACAGTCAACTTAACTAATAACTAACGGCAGGGGAGATTTTTGTAATTACATCAATACATTTTATCTAAATGTTAATACATCAAATCTCAAAGGAGGTCCTTAAAAATTACCCTTTATTTTAATATCATGTAAGAAATGAAGCAAAGATTGTAACATTACAAATTCTGCAATTCAGCATCCTAAATATCACTAGAACTTGCAATATACATCTCTCATAAATTAAACTATAAATTTCACTTTAATCCACAACCAGTAAAGGAGATTGTATTTTACATTAAATATAAGATAACAGCTCTCGAAACAAAAAGTACGATATGGTGTAACTGTTGTAACATAGGTGAATGCATAATAGGTTATATTATAAAATTTCTAGCTTGTTTTGAGCTGTAAAATGTTTATAAAAAAAAATTGAGTTGTAAAGTATAATTAACTATTTTGTGTTTCAGCTATTATAAAAGGTTGTTGAAGCTTTTGGATGTTTTTTGACCCATTTGTCAATAAGTAAAACTATTAATACCATTTTAAACTCCTCATAAAACCTCTCTTCTAAAAGTACACAATTAAAAACGGCAAACTATCTTACCCTCGTTGTACTAAACAACATTTTGGTATTTTCTTTAGCAGTCTCTATATTTTTCTGTAAATAATAAAAACTATAAGTTTTAAAAATTTTATACATAAGCCCCAATTAAAATATAATAATTTCAAAATTTTTAAAAACTTATTTGTCATTTTCTTCAACAATCCCTATTGTTTTCTGTAAATAATAAAAACTATAAGTTTTAATAAGTTTATGTAATAAACCCAATTAAAATATAATAATTTTAAAATTCTAAAAAATTAAATCTCTCTCCCCTACTCAACCAATTTTAAATTTAAGTTTCATTTTTTATAATTTTAAATTTAAGTAATAGAATAAATATTATACAATTTATTTGTTTTCATATTAAATAAATAATTGATAAGCTTCATACGTGTGATAAAGTATAAATAATTTTACACAATCTCAAATTTACATATAGAAATTTATTATTTTAAAAATATTATTTATAAACACTATAATGAATTTGAATGACTATCCAAGCATTTATTTAATATTTATTTATTTTTCATTTTAATATTGTCAAATTTTATATAAAACCTTGTCCAATTTTGTGTTACACTAAATACAAAATAGTATTATTAAAATCTAATTGGTATTTTAAGTAAATGGAAGTGGAGAGTATTTTACCAAGTTAAAATAATCCATCCATATTTTTAATATATAAATATATTCATTTACTAAATTACCTTGGATAATAAAATATTTTTAACGGACCAATGTGTCAAAATTTTGAAACTTAATTTTTTCTTATTCTTTTAGTAAACATAAGGGACCACATCGTTAATAACTAAATAATACCATCCAATCCGTTGAAATAGCGTTTGCAACTCTCGATTGAATCCAATAGTTGAATCACAAAAAGACAAAAAAAATAAGTATGAATCAACAGTTGTATTGTAGTTGGACCCATTTAAAATGAGGAATAACAAAAATTCTTACGATGAGGACTCTTAGAAATTTCTTATTCGGTGAAAGGACGGGAAGAGTATCAGCACTAATTCCTACTCAAAAGAGAGGGGAAATAAATTGTGATAGAAAATAAATTATTTGAGTCCTCTGCGAATCGAAGACGCACCCTTAGATAAACAACTATCTTAATAAAGAGCAGCAATGTCATTCCTCTCATTGGGTCATTTCTTCAAACGTCTTCCGTACAAACAGCTCACCCGCCATCAGAATCCATTTCCGCTCATAAAACAAAAACCCAGAACCCAGTCAACAACACCCTCTTCCGTTCTCATAAAAGTTTCAGTCCGTTCTTCTTCTTCTTCGTCTTCTTCTTCTTCTCCATGCACATCCTTATCCTCTATCTACACTCCGTCAGCGGGGTCTCCTTATCTCTCAGTTCGCATTCGCTGTCAAAAACCTGCCTTAGTGAGTTTCACTTTTTTACTTGTCTGTGCTTTTAAGCATTTTGAATTAGTAATTATTTGGTACTAAAAATTGAGGTGCCTTAACTTTTGGGTGTTGTCAGGATATTTTTTCTGAAGCTCTTCTATGTTTCGGTGCAAGTTCTACAAGCGTGGATGAAGATGATAATGATGCTGATGAGAATTCTGATGAGGTTGAAACTTTATATTTTAATTTCTTCTTTTTTTTTTCTTTGATTATTGATTCATATCTTGTAAAGGATCTTGAGAGCAACAATAAACAAGAAATGAAACTCATATCCCATTTGCAAATTGGCTTCTATTTGTGTTAAAAATGTGCTTCTAAATTCCAATGTAATGTTACCAGTTGGCGCTAGATTTTTGTTGACTTTGTTGGTTCACTTGCTAGAAAGGTAGCCAGAGGAAAAAATCAATAATAATACTAAATAAGCACAAAATTTTCAATGTTTGGTATGGAATTGAAAATTGGCTTCTTTCTGAGTTAAAAGAGTGCCTCTAAAACGCCATTATAATGTTACTAGTTGGTCTTAGATTTTGTTGAATGTAGAGTGGCTTCTGAATAAAACCTACAGTTGTTTTAAATATTACTCACAGATTGCTTTTATGCAGATCTATATTGATTCCATATTTCCTGAATGGGAAGACGTGGATGAGTGCATATTAAATGCTGCTAATTCCATAGGCTTGAAAGAGATACCTCGCTATGAAGTTAAAATGGGAGAGCAATGCAACTGGATAAAGAAAGCTCAGGTTTGTTTGCTCTCCTTTTTCTCTCTATCACAATGGTATAATTGGAATTATGTTATCTCAATTTGATTCTACTTTCTTACACGTTGCAGGAGTCATTTCATCCCGTTGAGGTGACAGAAGGACTATGGATTGTGCCCGAGTGGAGTACACCACCAGTATGATTACCTCACTCTCTTTGGAGGTTTTGTTGCAGTAATTTCTCATCTTTTATAGGGTGCCCTCTTCTTCGTTGCTTCTGCAGAAGTCTCATGAGCCAATTGCTTCCGAGTCTTTAAATTTCTTCAATGAGGAACCTTCATTTGGAAAATCATAATGTTGATGTAATCCCACATTAGTTAAGTCTTAAATATAGCTGCTTTTTTATTATTGGGCCACTCTGCCTAATAACCTAAGGTTCTAGTGACTTTGCATGATAGTTTACCTGGAAATTCTAAAATTAGGAAGAGTAATCCAAAACACACCGACTTGGCATTCTCATTGCAAATCCGTTTGACTGCTGGAATAGTCTCCCTTGCATTTTTACTTCTTTTAATTCTTTACAAAGAAAAATTTTAGCTTTGAGCAATGGTTAACACATCGTATCAATAATATTATTTTTGCTCGCCACAGGATGTTCAAGCAACAAATATAATTTTGAATCCTGGATTGGCATTTGGAACTGGAGAGCACGCCACCACTAAGTTGTGTCTTTTGTTGTTACAAAGCTTGATAAAAGGAGGAGAACTCTTCTTGGACTATGGCACGGGTTCAGGAATTCTTGGAATTGCAGCAATCAAGGTAATCAACTATTAATTTTGCTACTGCGGCTACAAATATTGACCCATTACTATAGCATAATTTGTCTTTCTGTTGTACAATGTGAAACAAAGTCAATTCTTCCGTGAATGTAGTTTGGTGCTGCCATGTCTGTTGGGGTTGATATAGATCCCCAGGCAATCAAAACCGCACATCAAAATGCTGCTTTAAACAACATAGGACCTAAGAAAATGAAACTACACTTGGTTCCAGACAGAACCTTCCCGGCCTCCATGAATGAAAGGGTAGATGGAATAGTGGAAGATCTGAGCTCACACGAAATTAGAGGGATTTTTGAGAAAGAGAAGTATGATGTAGTTATTGCAAATATTCTTCTTAATCCTCTGCTGCAATTAGCAGATCATATTGTTTCTTATGCTAAGCCAGGAGCAGTTGTGGGCATCTCCGGTATTCTATCTGAGCAGGTAATTTCTTTGCTAGGGTGTTAAAAGTTATATGTATGTTATAGATGATGAGTGGCAATCAGTTCCTCAGTCAAAATTGGTACTTCAGCAAAGTTTCGAGGAGAGGGCTCGACAGTGTACAGCAACACGATGACGTTGCTGCTATTTTATTTCCCAACAAAGTTCTTCATTGTTATATTTAATTGGATTTTAGGCAACATGAAGCTGATTTTGTTGTTGTCATAACTTTTACACAGGTTCCACATATCATTAATCGCTATTCAGAGTTCTTAGAAGACATATTACTATCAGAGATGGATGATTGGACATGTGTGAGTGGTACAAAGAAACGAGCTAAAGAAGATCATTAGTGTTGAACTATAATCAGACACAGTAACCACCCAAGTTCTCACCTATTTAAGTACTGCATCCTTTGCTCTGATTGATTGCCAGTGCCAAATTGCCAACGTTCCCTCTCAAGCTTGTGGTGACAGGTGAACTCTAGGCGCCAGTTGCTGCTGAGAATCAAAACCCAAAATGTCCAGAAGTTTCGAAAAAACTTTCAGTGAAGCTCCAATATATTTTAACTTCAATATACTTGACTTCAGTAAAGCTATATTGAATGAACTTTTCTAGAGAAGCACAAGGTCTTGCAATTGTCCTTTGGAAATGTTCTATTCATTTTTATGATGCCCAACTTCTCTTGAACATGTGAAAATGAAGAACTTCCTCAAAAGGAAGATTCTAAAAGCACAATTAAGAAAAATTTAAGAATGGCTCATAAAGAAAAACATTGAGGAAACAAAATTAGATTCCAAAATAAATGTCAAGCATTAGGAGAATATTATTACCCATATTACAATGATAGAATCAGTTTTACATCAGTCAAAAGGTACCGTAAACACATTTCAATAGAGGAATGAAAACTACATATTTCCTGAAGCTATTTCAATTTTCAAACTGCTTTTGGAAGTGCTTACCAAGATGTTTTTTCCAACATTTCCTTCAAAGATCTGTCTGGACCTCAATACAGCCTTTTCCCATGCTGACAAAGGAACTTTCGATTACCGTGATCATGATGAACCAACTAATAACAGCTCACCCAGCCAGGAATTAATCAAACAGGGAGAAAACAATCTAAAGAACGTAAATGCGGAAACCTAAGAAAAACTACTTTCAAATAAACAGCATTACCATTAGTCATTTATTTTTGTTTTTAATAGTTACCACATACCCATTCCAACACAAATTTAACCTAATCTCCCTCCAAGGTCGGTGTAAGAGAGATCGAAGCACGTTAAACAACAATACCTAACGAACCTAATACAAACCTGAATTCTCTAATTACTATCGTAAGTATAAAAGTAAAGGAAGTAAACCCCAAATTAATTATCAACCTATTTAGATTATCAACTAATGACTTTTATCTGGCCTTGTTAGACACTTCAACCAAAATCATATAGATTAAACATCACCGCTTGAGCTGTTTAAACATCACCGCTTGAGCTGTCTCCGAGCCAAAGTGGGGGCTTTCTTGGGGATGTAAACTTTGTAACTTACCTGGCCAAAATAACGATAATGTTATCAGACCATGGCATATTATAAATTTTTAGTGCAACATTAGATTCTTATAGTTTAGAGATAAAGCTCTATAGTGTAAAGTTTATGACAAGTTAAAATGCTCACCTCTACCATTTCACCACCCCGCATCACAGTCATAGTCTTCTGCTGATACTGTGAACCCTCATTGGTTTCATCTTGTGGTTTCTTTGAGCTAGTACCACCACAAGCCAATTGTGTGCAAGAAGAAGGATCATCAGAGGCAGAGACATTTTTAGTTTCCTTATCATTATTATTGCCACCAAGGGGATTCACAATTGGCGTAGCTTCTACCATAGTCTTATCCACATTGTCCCCAGCGATGGACTCTGCTTGAGGAGGTTCTTTCAAAGTAAATAATTGCTTCTTGGTAGTGCAAGTACTAGATAATTCTGGCTTTGATACTAATACAACTGATGTTGGGTTATTAGTCTCAGAACTAGCGTGCCTCTTGGGGTTACTAGCAAGAGCCAGCAGATCTGGTGGGTACTGAACATCATGCTTAGCAGACCCTTTGCCATTATCATTCCTGTCAGAAATCTTTTCATTATTTATTGAAAGATCAGCAAAAGCGCTGCTCCGCTCCACTGCGTGGCTTGCACCTAAAAGTTCATCACCATCTCTATTAGAGAATCTAATTTCTGAGGATCTGGAATTTATGGTGGAGGGTGTGTTCACTTCACAAGAAATCACATCTTTCTGAGTAATAGGAACCTTTGCATCTGCTTGGCACCCCCTCCGGATTCTTAGATTTTCCAAGGCCTTTTGTCTTAATATTGATTCCAAATCATAACCATCAACACTGCCAGAATCCTGGTTCCTTTTTCCCTTTACATCATCATTCATCTTAACCCTATCGCAGCTAGGATTGCTTCCATCATGACCCTCACCGTTCCTGTGACTTTCCGTGACTTTACAGGTTCTGATGTTAGAAACAACAGCTTCTCCTTTTACAATTTCTTCATGCTTTTTCTCTTCAGATGCAACATGTGAATTATGGACTAACTCCCTCTTACTACCTGCATCAATACTATCATTGCTTCTGCTAGAAGGGTAATCATCATGATCATATACCATCTCTTCATTATGCTCATCATTGAACATCCCTGTCACATCCTCTCCTTCTCTGACAACAGTGATAACCGATCTGAACCGCCTCGAATTAGCCTCACCTGCTAATTTATCCTCCACCTTATGATCACTATATTCACTAAATTGACTGCATAACGAAGAACTTCTCGACCTTGACCTCCTGCTTTTGCTTTCATTTCTCACCTTCACCAGTCTCTTCCCATCTTTATATTTCTTCTCAGACCTGCCTCTATTCTTCTCAATTTCACGCTCATCACTGCTACTGTTACACGTTGAGCAACGCCACGACCCACTACTTGATGAACTAACTCTCACACCTCTCCTAGACTTTTTCTTCTTCTTCTTCTTTTCAAGCCTTTTCGTTTTCACCCGAAAGCCATCATTTTTCTTTGACCCTTTCCGCTTTTTAACATGCGGAGAATCCTCAATCCTTTCACAACTAGAGGACCGTCTTCGGCTCTTTTGATCGGCACCTTTTGAGCCCGCTGCTTCTTTGGTGCCGGAACATTAAAATTCACTTCGAAACTTTTTAGTGAATATCTGCTATAATTTCTCCTCGAGCAGTTTGAGTCTCCTACTAAGGTCGGCTCTCCCATAATCATCATCGCTACATTATCTCTAATGTCTCCTCTTCTCCCACCTCTTCTTTGGTCATCCACATACTCCTTTAGATATTGATTTTGCACTAGCCATTCAATCTGTTCCTTCAACTCTATGCAATCTACAGTTCTATATCTGGTCACCTTGTGAAACTCACAATACTTGTGGTGAGCATTGTTTAGGGATATTTCGACGAGATCGAGCATGACTGGCAGGAACCTGGGCGTAGGATGTGTTTCAATGAGGATCCGTGGAGGAGAGCAGAACCTTGCAGCAGGGGAGCTGGAGCAGAAACCCCCTGTCACCGCTCAGGCACTGTCCGCGGGGCTAACCAGCCGAGGAAGGCACTGTGCTCGTTACCGTTAAGGCTTGGAACGAGGAGACCCGGTCAATGCCAGCTGAAGTGACGTTCTCACCAACCCGAGACTTAAAGCCACACAAGATACGCAACCACCTACCACCGCAGTATTGGGGATATACGCAACCACCTACCACCGCAGTAATGGGGATATACGCAACCACCTGTCACCACAAAGATGAAGATATACGCAACCGCCTGTCACAGCAGTAATGAACAGCACGCAACAGCCCGTTACTGCAATAAGGGAGGATCCTCGGAAGGCCTATAAGAAGGGCGGTCGGCAAAGGTAAAAGGGGGGGATTCTTAATCACTCTAAGAGGCTAAAAAAAGCTAATCATCCGTAGCCGATAAACACCCAAGGCCAAGAGATTTACGGCCAATCTTTTCCCAAAAAACCTTCTTATCTGACTTGAGCGTCGGAGGGTTTACGTCGGGAAAACACCCGGCGTACCCTGACTTGTTCTGTGAATGCAGGGAATAAGGAAGAGCAATTGAACGAGGAAGAATCCTGGTCGAGATTGGGTTGAACGAGCGGAGGTTCTGGTTGAACGAACAGAGGTTCTGAGCACAGAAACTGCGACCAGAATTCTGCATCAACATTTTGGCGCCGTCTGTGGGGATTGATCGAAAAGCTTTAGTCGACAGTAGGGGCAGGGATAAAGCAGGAAGAGAAAGACGATGGAGATCGGGGGGAATAGCGCGCAAGGGGGTGACACAACAATCAGTGATTCCGTGTTTGGTCGGATGGAAAGGATGGAGAGGCAGATGGAAGCCCTAACATCCATCCTCCACGAGTTGCACAATGAACATGAGATGCACAATGAACGGAGGGATAATCGGGAAGAGAGGGTGAGAGCTGATAGACCTGCATCAGGCTATGATGCAGTGAGGAGGAATGACACTGCCGGGAGATTTGGTGGTGAGGGAGGTTATTGCTCTACACGGGGAGATGTCCATAGAAGGGAAGGACCATCCCTAGGAAGACCAAGTTTTGAAGAGGGCGCCGGAATGGCCAATGCAGAGGAGACAGAGCTCCAACAACCATTAGACGATGTCGAGCAGGGGCGGGGTGAAACTGCGACTCGAGCTCCCGGTCAGGAAATGCGGTTAGAAGAAGAAGTGCGCAGGCTCGCGCAGGTGATCGATGACATGCAGGGAAAGAGCAGAGCTCCTAGTTGGAGAATAATGTTAGATGGAGAATCACCACTCGCGGCAGAGATCATGAGGGCAATCGTCCCGAAAGACTTTCGCCTCCCCGACCTTAGATACTCAGGGCGAACTGATCCGTTAGTACACGTCGAGTGCTTCAACGACATCACCGGGGTGCAGGGGCTATCTCCAGCCCAGAGGTGCAGGGTGTTCCCGTTATCTTTGGAAGGACGTGCACGCGAGTGGTACAGGAAGCTTCCTCGCGGGAGCATCAGAACGTTCGAGCATATGTGCCAGGAGTTTGCAGAGCAATTCCAAGGAGCAATGGCACCGGAAGACGATATGATGGAGTTAAAGGGTATGAAGCAGGGGGAGCAGGAAACCCTGCGAGACTTCATCAAAAGGTATCACCGGGCGGTCCTAGATTTGGGCGCCTTCAACCACCCTCAGGCGTTAAGGGGATTGAGAGAGGGGGTAAAGATAGGAAGGCTGTGGTATAACCTGAGAAGCCCGCTCATTCAGACCTACGCAGCAGCATACGAGCAGGCCAAGCGAGATATAGAGATCGAGGAGGAGAAGGCCGCACGGATCAGAACAGACCAGCTAGAGGGACTGGGGAAAGAAAAAAGAGCGGTATTAGGAAGTGGGCCAATAAGAAGGAGGGACCATACGATACATGGTAGTAATGCAGCAGGCCGGGTTGCCGCTTACCAACCCCATCAGAGACCACCACAGCACCAGCGCAGCAGAGCACCACCTCCTCGGTCACCAGTTAGGGAACTTTGGAGACGACACGATTCAGCAGGTGGCAGCCGTCATCCCCAACCCTACAGTAATAGGGGGAGCAGACCAGAAGCGCTGCCACCACCGCCAACTCAGAGTGGTGCCAATGAGGGAAGGGCAGTGCATATGATTGGCCGGAATCAGGATTACGGTCGATACACCGCATTGAAGGTGCCCCTGGACGAGGTGTACGAGGCCATAAGGGATCGAGGATTGTTGCATCCCCCTGCTCCCATAACCAAGTTGGCCAGCAGAAGAGATAGGGGGCGCCATTGTAAGTTCCATGAGACCCATGGGCATACCACCGCGGAATGTAGAGATCTCAAGACCCAGGTCGAGGATTTGGTGAGAAATAGCTACCTGGATGAGTTCATATATGGAGATTTCCCCAGGGAGGCCTCGACATATGAGGAGGAGCAGAGTAGCCGAAGTTTGAGGCGTGAGCAGCCTCACTTGAGAGTGATAGCTGGGGGGCCGATATTGGCTGGAGATTCTAACAGAGCAAGGAAGAACTATGCGAGATACGCCATGACTAACAAGGAAGTGTTCTTCAGTACCCCGGCGGCGAAAAGGACAAGGATCAGGCAGGTTCCGATCATGTGGACTGATGAGGACGAAGAAGGGATTTTATACCCTCACGAGGATGCCTTGGTCATCAAGGCTACTGTTGCGAGCAAGAGGTTTGATCGGATATTGGTGGACACGGGAAGTTCGGTAGATGTGTTGTTCAAGTCAACTCTGGAGGAAATGGGGTTAACAGACCTAAAGTTAGAATACACCAACACATCCCTAAAAGGGTTTGGAGGAGGGAGGTTGGTCCCTCTAGGCATGGTTGAGCTGCCGGTCGCAATTGGGAATTCGCCGACAGAGCTGACGACGATGCTGGACTTCGTGGTAGTGGACGAGGAGGGTCCTTACCAGATGATTCTGGGCCGACCGTTTCTAAGAATGACCAAAGCGGTACTGTCCAATCATTACTTTGCCCTGAAGTATCGGGTAAATGGGCTCATAGGAGTGGTGCGAGGAGACCAGAGAATTGCACGGAGCTGTTACTCGTCAGCGGCGAAGGAAGCCATGCAGATAACGTCCCTTGATAACCAAGTAGAGAGCAGGAAAGGCAGACAAGAGCCCGTCGAGGAGTTGAAGACAGTAACACTAGGACCAGAGAATCCGGGCAAAACAATCAAGATTGGGTCAAGGCTACAGGGGGAGCAGAGGAAGGAGTTGATGCAATGCCTAGAGGCTTACGCAGATGTCTTCGCATGGTCGCATGAAGACATGCCAGGGATTGACCCAGAGATCGCATGCCACAAACTGGCGATAAAGAAAGGGGCGAAGGCAGTAAGGCAAAAGAGGAGATGCTTCAACCAAGAAAGATATGACGCCATAAATGGCGAAGTTGAGAAGCTCCTAAAGGCAGGTTTCATCCGGGAAGTCAACTACCCAGAGTGGATATCCAACGTAGTGTTGGTAAAAAAGGAAAATGGCAAGTGGAGAATGTGTGTGGATTTCACGGACTTGAATAAGGCATGCCCGAAAGATAGCTTCCCCTTGCCAAAGATCGACCAGCTTGTAGACTCAACAGCCGGACATGGTCTGCTCAGCTTCATGGATGCATTCTCGGGATATAATCAAATTCCAATGTTTGGGCAGGATGAGGAGAGCACGGCATTTATCACCAACCAGGGGTTGTTCTGCTACAAAGTAATGTCGTTCGGTTTGAAAAATGCGGGTGCTACATACCAGAGGCTGGTAAACAAGATTTTTAAGCCGTTAATCGGGAGAACAATGGAGGTATATGTAGACGACATGATTACAAAGTCAAAACTCCCAGAAGAACATGTCAAACACCTCGAGGAGACATTTTCACTCCTGAGGAAGTACAAGATGAAGCTCAACCCGGAGAAATGTGCTTTTGGGGTCGAATCTGGGAAATTCCTCGGGTTCATAGTCAGTCACAGGGGGATCGAGGCGAATCCCGAGAAAATCCAAGCGATCATTCAGATGAAGTCTCCCCGTAACCTTAAGGAAATGCAGAGCTTAACGGGGAAGATCGCAGCCTTGAACCGGTTCATATCCAAAGCCACAGATAAATGCCGGCCGTTCTTTCAGGTAATAAAGAAAGGGAAGAAAACAAAGTGGACTCAAGAATGCGAAGAGGCCTTTCAGAACTTAAAGTTATACCTGCAACGAGCACCTCTGCTATCCACACCAAGAGAGGGGGACAAGTTATCATTGTATTTGGCGGTATCTGACCGTGCCACAAGCTCTGTCCTAATAAGAGAGGAAGATGGGGTTCAGTACCCGATATATTATACCAGCAAGGCCTTGCTCGACGCCGAGACCCGATATCCGCAGTTGGAGAAGTGGGCTCTTTCTCTCGTGGTCGCTGCTCGCAAGCTGAGACCATACTTTCAAGCTTTCCCTATCTCGGTAATAACAAACCAACCATTACGTCAAACTCTGCATAAACCAGACTCCTCTGGTCGGCTCGTGAAGTGGGCTATGGAGCTGAGCGAGTTCGACATTGACTATAGACCACGAGCAGCAATTAAGGCAAAGGCAATGGCTGATATCGTAGCAGAGTTCGCCGAGCCCGAGGTTTGCTCGGAGCAGTTTGATAAGGCCTCAGACGCGGGTGAAGCCCAAGTATGGCAGATGTTCGTTGATGGTTCGTCAGGGGAGCAAGGATCAGGAGCCGGAATTGTCCTGGAAGGACCTGAAGGGGAAGAGGTTTCTTATGCTGTGAAGTTGGATTTTGCAGCCACGAACAATCAGGCTGAGTACGAAGCCTTGATAGCAGGGTTGGAATTGGCTAAGGACATGAAAGCAGAGAGAGTGAGGATCAGAACTGACTCGCAGCTGGTCGCAAATCACGTCAGTGAAAGATTCCAACCGAGGGAGGAGAAAATGGAACGGTATCTGAAGATGGTCAGACAGATGATGGGGAAATTTGAAGCGGTAGAGGTAGTGCAGGTCCCCAGAGAGCAAAACAGCCGAGCAGACATCATAGCTCGAATGGCAGCGGTGGCAGACCCAAAAATGCCCAAGTCAATCCCTCTGGAAGTGAAATCCAGTCCGAGCATCGAACAGACTCTGGAAGTGTTGAGGCTAGAGCAGAAAAGCTCGTGGATGGATCCTTTGATATCATATCTAAAGGAGGGAGCCTTACCTCCGGATAAGCTGCGAGCGCGGAAGATCAGAGCACAGGCCTCGAGGTACACGATGATTGATGGAATACTATACCGACGAGGATATACACTCCCCTTCCTCCGGTGCTTGGACGAGGATGACGCAGACTATGTGTTGAGAGAAATACACGAAGGAATTTGCGGAAATCATTCTGGTGGGAGATCCTTAGCCCATAAAGTTCTAAAGCAGGGATATTTTTGGCCAACAATGCATAGGGATGCACAAGAGAAGACCAGGAGCTGCGCAAGTTGTCAAAGTTTTGCAAGCTTCTCTAACCAGCCACCAGAGAGGCTCACTTCAATGGCATCCCCTTGGCCGTTTGCTCAGTGGGGAATAGACCTGATCGGCCCAATGCCAAAGGGACGAGGAGCAGCAACACATGCAATCGTCGCAATCGACTATTTCACGAAATGGATAGAAGTAGAAGCCCTTAGCAGCATTACGGAGAAAAAGACAACCGATTTCGTATGGAGAAATCTGGTTTGCCGATATGGAATCCCCTATGCCTTGATAACGGACAATGGCAGGCAGTTCGATAATCACAGTTTCAGAGATTTCTGCCAAAACCTCGGCATCACGCTCAAATATTGTTCGCCTGCCCACCCCCAGTCCAATGGGCAGGTAGAAGCAGCTAACAAGACAATCAAGCGGCTCATTAAAACCAGGCTGGGAACAAAGAATGGAGCTTGGGTCGACGAATTACCGGAGGTGCTATGGGCATACAGAACTACCCATAAGACAGCTACCGGGGAAACTCCATTTGCTCTGGCCTTTGGGCACGAGGCGGTTGTACCAGCAGAAATAGGAACCGCCACTCATCGGACGGAACACTTTGACGAGCAGGAGAATAATGACCAAATGTGCTTGAACCTGGATCTGCTAGCCGAGAAGAGGGAGCAGGCATCAAAGAGGGCCGACGTTTACCAGCAGAGGGTCGCTCATTATTACAACCAGAAGGTGAACGTGCGGCAGTTCAAGGTTGGCGATTGGGTGCTCAGGAGGGTGAATCAGAACACCAAAGATTCGACCCAAGGAGTACTCGGACCAAACTGGGAAGGGCCCTATAGGGTCAAGCAGCTAGTCGGCCCCGGAGCCTACAAGCTGGTTCGAGCAGATGGCCATGAGGTGAAGCGCCCGTGGAACGCGGTACACCTTAGGAAATATTTTCAATAGGATTTTGCAAGCATTTCAAAGGATACCTCTGTTCGTGATTACTACTTCATCTTTTATGCTTTATTTGTTTTACTTCGAGCAATACCATGTAAGCTGAGTGTGATGAGATATCAACAAATGAAGAAATTCAGTCTACCGCACTGCTCGAAAAATTGAATAAGCCGTGCAAATGCTCACGTCTCAAAGCCTGTATTATGGCGAGGCCGAAGCCAAGCATGCCAGGATCTGCTCGACCAAGAGAAGGCGAGCAGAATCCCAAATATCGAAAAATGATATAAGGCGTGCAAAGGCTCACGTCTCAAAGCCTGTATTATGGCGAGGCCGAAGCCAAGCATGTCAGGATCTGGTCGACCAAGCGTCGGCGAGCAGAATCCCAAATATCGAAAAATGATATAAGGCGTGCAAAGACTCACGTCTCAAAGCCTGTATTATGGCGAGGCCGAAGCCAAGCATGCCAGGAACTGCTCGACCAAGAGAAGGCGACCAGAATCCCAAATATCAAAAAATGATATAAGTCGTGCAAAGGCTCACGTCTCAAAGCCTGTATTATGGCGAGGCCGAAGCCAAGCATGTCAGGATCTGGTCGACCAAGTGTCGGCGAGCAGAATCCCAAATATCGAAAAATGATATAAGGCGTGCAAAGGCTCACGTCTCAAAGCCTGTATTATGGCGAGGCCGAAGCCAAGCATGCCAGGATCTGCTCGACCAAGAGAAGGCGACCAGAATCCCAAATATCGAAAAATGATATAAGGCGTGCAAAGGCTCACGTCTCAAAGCCTGTATTATGGCGAGGCCGAAGCCAAGCATGTCAGGATCTGGTCGACCAAGCGTCGGCAAGCAGAATCCCAAATTTCGAAAAATGATATAAGAGGTGCAAAGGCTCACGTCTCAAAGCCTGTATTATGGCGAGGCCGAAGCCAAGCATGTCAGGATCTGGTCGACCACGAGAAGGCGAGCAGAATCCCAAAATTCGAAAAATGATATAAGCCGTGTAAAGGCTCGAGTCTCAAAGCCTGTAAAATGGCGAGGCCGAAGCCGAGCATGCCAAGATCTGTTCGACCAAGCGTCGGCGAGCAGAATCAAACGTTGAAAATTTTCTCTAAGGCTCACAACGACTCACTAAGTTTCAAGCCTGCCTTACGGCAAGACCAGACGCTAAGCGTGCCAAGATTTTCTCGGCCAGACAAGTCGAGCAAACATCCAGAGAAATGAAAATTTTACTAAGGAAAAATAACGGAAGGAGAAAGCAAGTAACAATGTATTTTATTAAGTTTAAGATAAATAACGGAGCTGCTACATATAACACCCAAAAAGAAGAATGAGCATAACACAAGTCCAAACTTAAACAGCGGGTGGGTCAGTAGGTCGAGCAGTCTCCTCTGAGGGCTGGTCTGCGCCAGATGCAGGTGGAGTACCACCAGTAGCGTTTGGAGGGGCATGCACCTCACCAACTACAGCAGGGTCAGCACGAAGGGGAGGGATTTCCTCGACCACGATAGGTTCCACCTCCTCGTCGTCCTCCTTAGCATCCTCCTCATCCATGTGCTGAGAAACAGCTTCTGCAAAACCATCCATGTTGAGATTTGGATGCCGTTTCTCAAGGACGGCCATGATGCTGCGATAGGAATGCCGAAGCCCTTGGTTGTATAGAAGTTCAGCTTCATTTTCCAGGTCCTCGAGCTGAGCTTGATGAGACTCATGAAGGGATTCGAGCTGAGCTTCATACGTTGCTTTCTGCCTTTCCAGATCCTCTCGTACCCTGGTCAGCTCCTCGTCGAGAGTGACGGCTTTAGCCTCAGCAAGAGCTTCTCTCTCTTGCAGCTTCAAATTCTTGAGGTTCAGGTCCCCAGCTTTCTTCTCAGACTCTGGCGACTGCTGCCTTCTTCTCGTCTTGCATCTTTTTCTCGGAGCGGTTGGACTTGGCCTGGTAGTAAGTGAGCATGCAGCTGAGGTGGATGGCGCTGAACTGCATGGCATCCATCAGGTCGGGGAGGGCCAAGCGGGAAAACTCCTCCAAATCCTTCTTGCTTACATGCCTAGAAAGGTCGCTCATGTAGGAGACCAGGTGGTCTGGGATACGAGATGTAGGCTTCTTGGAAGCAGAGGAGGAAGCTGGATCGGTGGCTACACCGCTACTCTCCACAGCGACAGCAGGAGGAGGTGGCAAGGTTTTCAGGGGAGAAGCCTGCTCTGCTACGGTGGCTCGCTTCGCAGCAGGAGCCTCCTTTTCTTCACCCTTCTTGGTAGTCTGAGAACGGGTACGCTTCCTGGTCAAGGCTGCAATCACGGCGTCTTCCATCCTAGTGCCAGAAGTTACTAAGCTAGATGCGACCAGGTTTTCTAGAGTCAGCAGCTCCCGATGGGAGCAGGACTTCGCTAGCACAGACTCTACTAGCTTTAGCGGTTCGGGTTCAAGCGGGAAGTGAACGCCCCAAGAGCCTGCAACGCGAGCAGAAATTTAATTAGCATCAAAGCAACGAAAATAGAAGCTACTAAGGAGTTGATACACCTAAAGCGAGCGAGCAACCTGGGACCACGAATCGGGATGGGACGCGATAGTTCGTCCCATCAATCTGTGCGAGTTGACCCCAAGGACCCCCAGCAAAAAAGAACTTCTTCTTCCAAGCCCCACCACCCCCTGTTGGAAGCCCAGTCACAGGTTTCCTGCTCTTAGCGCTGGATTGGAAGTAGTACCAGCCAGCATCCTTGGGGCTGCTCTTTAGTTGATATAGGTGTCTCACGTCGTTAATTGTGGGCTCACTCTGACAACATCTGTCCCACAGAACGAACAGACCAGAAAGCACCCTTCATCCGTTGGGATTCAACTGACCAGGGGATAAGTTGAGCCCACTAAATATCCGAGCAAAGTATGGCTGTATGGGACACCTCAATCCGTATTTAAAGTTTTCCATAAACAAGGTGACAAAACCCGGGGGAGGACGACTAGGGGTATCTTTCTTCCCCGGGACCCTAAGGAGTATATCGCTAGGAATCCCGTACCGACTCCGAAGGACAGCAAGCTCATCAAATGTGGTCGTGCAAGTGATGAAGTCAATGGCATAATCTTGTGCTAAAGCTCTGCCCCCTGTCATACTCCTCGTTTCTGGTCGTGCTGCTCTTGGTAAGGGTTTCCCACCCGACTCTCTTCCCTCTTCGTCACCTAGGGTGTCCGACGAGCCGGATGTTCCCACTTCACCGCTATTTCGGCTCGAAGAGGTCATTTCTGGGGACATTCTTCTAGCCCTAGTTGCAATATCAGGGTCACTTGGCTCTAAGGGGATCCTAGGGTCAAAGACGGCGTCGGCGAACAGACTAGGTAAGAAGTCTGACTCGTCGTCGTCGTCTATCTCGATAATTTTTTCCTTGCCCTTAGACATTTCTCAATCTATAACCCTAGCACCACCACCAACTAATACCCGAGTGAAGTAAAGAGAAAAAGAAATGTGTATAGCTATTGAAGACCGAGGAAATAGAGGTAGTACCTGAAAAATCGGCCGTCGGAGAGGAAGGCACAGGCCGAGGGAATGGTTCAATCGGAGAGAATCAAAGGAGGAAGCGTGTTTACTGAAAATCGTTCACCGGAAAACTGGGAGAACGATGAGTGTTTTGGGGTGGAAATTTTGAAGCGTCCAAATGAGAGAGGGCATTTGGGCTGCCGGTATTTAAGTAGCACCAGATCCCGAGGGTTTGCGACTCTTGGTTTGAAATTCAAACGGAGGGCCAGATTTCCCCCACGTCGCTTCTCCGCAATTAAATGCGACACGACTCTTGGCAGCTTTTCCCGCCCCACGCAACCAAGACTGTTGAGTTTCTACTGTCGATTCACTTCGTTACCCAACACCAGAAACTGGGGGACCTGTGTTTAGGGATATTTCGACGAGATCGAGCATGACTGGCAGGAACCTGGTCGTAGGATGTGTTTCAATGAGGATCCGTGGAGGAGAGCAGAACCTTGCAGCAGGGGAACTGGAGCAGAAACCCCCTGTCACCGCTCAGGCACTGTCCGCGGGGCTAACCAGCCGAGGAAGGCACTGTGCTCGTTACCGTTAAGGCTTGGAACGAGGAGACCCGGTCAATGCCAGCTGAAGTGACGTTCTCACCAACCCGAGACTTAAAGCCACACAAGATACGCAACCACCTACCACCGCAGTAATGGGGATATACGCAACCACCTGTCACCACAAAGATGAAGATATACGCAACCGCCTGTCACAGCAGTAATGGACAGCACGCAACAGCCCGTTACTGCAATAAGGGAGGATCCTCGGAAGGCCTATAAGAAGGGCGGTCGGCAAAGGTAAAAGGGTTGGATTCTTGATCACTCTAAGAGGCTAAAAAAAGCTAATCATCCGTAGCCGATAAACACCCAAGGCCAAGAGATTTACGGCCAATCTTTTCCCAAAAAACCTTCTTATCTGACTTGAGCGTCGGAGGGTTTACGTCAGGAAAACACCCGGCGCACCCTGACTTGTTCTGTGAATGCAGGGAATAAGGAAGAGCAATTGAACGAGGAAGAATCCTGGTCGAGATTGGGTTGAACGAGCGGAGGTTCTGGTTGAACGAACAGAGGTTCTGAGCACAGAAACTGCGACCAGAATTCTGCATCAATAATTTGGACTGAAACCTTCAGCTACCCACAATTGATACAATTAAAGTTTCAAGAAAAAAGGTAATGTGAAATGGTATTGAATCCTCTTATAATTTGAACTTATATGAGTTTTGAAGAATCTTCTGATATATATGTATTTTTATTTATATACAGTCAAGATTTATTCATTATTTTATTTCATATAATAACACATAATTACATCATTGTAGTAGCTCAGATCGGTATAGAATCCTAAAATGTGGAATATGCGAACATTTGATACCCACTAGAGATATGCCAAGTATCTAGCCAATTCTTTTCTAATGACACAATTCCATGGTAGAAGATGAGAAAAGGCCGTCGGTAACTTTTAGTGGTACTCCTGCAGGCACTAACTTAATCCCAATGTTCTCTCCATTTTTCAGTTGGAACGATGTGAGCAAGTCTATTTGAGAGAGCTAACAATCTAATTCAATAATGGGCTGAAGATCTGTTTCTAATTCTCCATCAATTTGATCTTTTTCAGCATTTGATCGCAACATAATCCAAGCTGCGTTGTATCCACAGTCACTCAGCAAAGAAGTGACGATTTCGTATCTCTGCGTGAAGGTTTTGAATATGTTGTTTAGCAGCCTAGGGCAACGTGACTCCTTCCCTTCCCGTCTCATCACGCCGTAGTCCTAGCATGCAAAGTAAAAAATAATTAAAAGACATCATGATAAAAAAAAATCTTTAGATCTCTTGATGAATAATGATAGAGGAGCAACTATCTTGTATAAATAAATTTGTACAAACTAATGTAATATGAAAAGATTAATTGTATAAAAATAACTTTAGTTGTTAATGAAACTCAACTCCGATTGACACACTATGAGTGATATCTAATTCTCTAACTAATCCGGCAGTAAGTTACTATTCAAAAAATTGAATCAAGATTGGTGACCAATCATTATGTAAAAGGAATAGAAAGAAAAATTTTATAAAATGCAAATTAATTAATGTTTAGCTTTTAGGAAAGTAGGTTAGTGCAACTTGGAAAGATTCTATCTAGAAACCATCATTTTACGAATTAACCTGTTTGTCAATGCATTTCTAAATGGCAGATAGTTGGTCCTGGAAAATGAGCCAAATTGTGCTTGTACTCAAAATAACATTTGCTAAATGCTAATGTAATTGCTACAGAAACGCTAGCTTTCATTTTTTTTTTCTTTCTTTTTATCTGATTTGTCATCATATGAAACGTGAGAGTGAAATCAAAACTTGTGAATAAGATTCAAACATGTACATATAGTGGATCTAACAAAATAATGAAATGGAATTATTTTGTCGATAATTCAAATAATAAAACACCTATTTTTTCTTAGAATAATCACAAACTTCAATATGCTGATGATATATATCTTATTGAGATTAAAAACAACACAAGCAACCTGTTACCTGAAAGGAATAGAAAAAAGGATGTTGAATTTTATTCAAAGTGGGTATTAATGGATGAATGATTTTGGTAGAATTGAAGTTTTTTTTTAAAGCAAAGGCTATAAGGATCATTTTTAATGCAAACGGGGATTTCTCTGCTGCAACAGAGGGCTTTGGTATGATTGTAATTGAGAGTGAGCAGCACATCCTGCGTGCCATCAACTTCTCTGCATGCTGTGGAGGGAAAAATGTGAAAACCATTAGCATGCTGTGGGGCTGCTAATCAATCACTGGAGAAAGAATTCAGTCATCAATTCTAACAAAGCTTCCAAAACGTGCAGCACTATAGATTAAATCTTCCACTTTCAGAACTTTACTCGTTAAACTTCTGCTCCAAATCACCAAGGATTAGTGCTGGTTTTCGATTTTACAAGGGCTGTTGGACAACCCAAATTGACAAGGGCTTAATCTCCATATATCTGAAGACTATGAAGATTAGGCAATATGCCCCAGTTTCTTTTTGTTGTGTTTAATCCTCTAACAGTACCAAGATCAAACACCTTAGACCATCTTTGATTTGATGTATGAAGACTCATTCTCAGAAATCCAAACTAAAAATTGAATCAAAGTGCCTAAATCCAGTGAAGAACAAGGATACAAGCTTACAAGCTTTCAAGCTTTCAAGCTTTCACTATTTCACAAATCAAGGTTACCAGGATGTAGAGCTTGTTACAGAGAACAAGAATATACAACTTTCTATTTCAACTCTCTCTCCATAGCTTTGATGAGATCTGAGAAGATGGCCCATCAACCAGTCTTATAAACTACGATAAAGGCTATCTCTAACAATCCTAGAATTTTCCTGTACTCTTTTACCTAACCCCAACTCACTTTTGACCAGCACTCTCACCCTTATGATGACCGACACGTCGGTGAAATTCCAAAAAACCGAACAACAATGTCGTTCTGCCAGTGTTGACATGATGAGATGAGATCACAGCACAAATACTTTTCTTCTAACTGAAGTACTAAGCTTGAAGTTGAACTGTACCGCTACTTAAAAACTAGAGAAAGAAATAAAATAAAAATAAAAACATAACATATATCAATTTGAATGTTGACAAATTGAATACACACCAGTGAAACTGAAAATAGAAAGTAAAACAATTAATCAGACTTTTGTTCAATATATTAATCCGAACATGACATTATTACTTTTAGCATGCAAATCCTTGAAAACGAAGAAACCAAACAACGTGTAGACAACCCAGCAGAAGTGAACACTGAAAGGATGAAGGCTCGATTCTGGTTGAAATTGAAACTTTGGCTGCAGTGCAGTTACGATAGTTTCCGCTCTGCTTTTACCTACACATACAACTAATTGAAGATCGCATCATACAGTTTTTAATGAATGGTGTCAGCATCAGGAACTGTGGCGGACACTTCAAGTTTATGTTGAGACAAAAATTAGAAGCAATCACAATTAGTAGAAAACACTTTATAGTATGATTATAGTTTAGGCACTGTGTACTATCAAATCTATTGTAGAGAAGAAAACGTTTATATGAAAGTAGATCAATAATTAAAGGTTGAAGTTATGGGGGAAGAAGAAAAAACTTACATCAAATTCAATAGGGGCTAATCAAATTCCGTAAGGAAATAGTTGAATGCCGCACTGTTCCTTATCCTCAAATTCCCGTAGCTTTTGCCTCAGCTCCGGCTGAGGCCACCAGCAATCGAACTTGTTTAAGCTCTTTATGCACCAGAGCTGTTCAGGCATCTTTTTCAAGTAAGCACAAGGGTTGATAATCAAGCATTCTAGTTTTGGCATGGCTCCAATCCCCATAGTCCACTCATCTAGCCATAGCATTGATTTCAGGTGCAATACCTTGAGATTTGGAAAACCATCAGAGCCACAATTCAGCTTCCTACCTGAATACGAATTTTGCTTCAGTTTGAGCACTTGAAGAAGCGGCAGCTTTTCTAGTGCCGGCATGGGATCATCCATTAGGTCAGTATTAGAAAAACTCAAGTGGGTTAGACCATGAGGAAATAGGCATTCAGCAAGGACGATTTTGGAGAGCCGTGGCATCTTGCTTTCATTCGCCAGCTTCAATGACTCGAGACAGCTGAATCTGCAGAGACTTTTCGACAGCAAAGATTGATCATAACTTAAATCTCCCCGTATTCGGAGATTTTGAAGATTAGGTAGCCTGCCCAATATATCTTCAGTACAGCAGCAAGGGTGCAAGGCTGAAATGAAATTTAGATTTTCCAGAGAGCCACAGTATTTTCCTGGATGCGCAGGAAGTGTGATTGACCCAAAATTTAGATGTCTGAGTTTGTTCATCTTCCAAAATTCATCTGACGTATGATCTATATAGCTAAAGGGCATGTCTAGGGTGTAGAGGTTCAGAAGATTGCTTAATAATGAGGAAGGCAGGCTTTTGAGGGAAGGGATATTCAACTTCAAATATCTCAAAAGAAATAAATTTTCAATTCCGGATGGATACTGGATGAGAACAAGACATCCCAAGTCCAACACTCTGAGAAGTTTGAACATTCCACAAATGTTCTCCCAATCCATGGGGTCAAAGTGGCGGGTTTCTGGAAAGCAGAAAAACAAAGACTGCAGTTGCGAGTCATAATCATCCAAGCAAGCAAAATCACCCTCTCTTTCAACAGCATTTAACCGTTTGACATTTTTTCGTGATTTACCTTCTGGAATCGTGAAAGGGGAAGAGATAAATTCCACCATATAAGTAACTGTAATCAACACAGGATGGCAACGACCAGGAATAGAGCACGTGTTGATAGTGCCTGCAGCTTTTCTCTTCTTTGCTTCAACAAAGCCTCCCTTGATTAGTTGTTCTAAGTAATTCTCAGCAGTTGCCTCACTATTGTCTGGGATGAAACCTTCAGCTATCCACAACTGATATAACTGCCTGGTGGATATCTCTAGTTGTGCGGCAAACACAGATAAGTAGAGAAAACAAAGTTTCAAGCAAAAAGGTAAACTGCAACATTTTAAGTACCGAAAAAAAAGTGGTTTCTCCACTGCTTCCTCTATATTTTCTTCAAATGAGATGCTTCCATGATATAAGATGAGGAAAGGCCATCCTTTATATGTAGCTCTCAATGGTCCTTCAGTGGGCACTAAATCAAGCCGAATGTTCTCTCCGTCTTCGAACTGAAATGAGGTGATGATCTTAAGGTCAATGAGTGTTATTAGTACTCTACTTCTATTCTGATTATCCGGGAGTATTTCTCGAATAATATCGAATACTTCAATGCTCCACACATCATCAATCACAATCAAATACCGCTTGGTCATTAGATATTCATGAAGAATAATTTTTTTCATTTCATAATTTTTATCGTTTATTTCACTCAACCTAGATGAAGGCATCAGAAACTTAATAACGATATCTAACATTTGGTCAGCATCATACGGATAAGTCCCTGGAACCCAAGCGTGACAATCAAAATAATGCTTCACATAGTTGCTGCTGTAAGCCTCTGCGGCGAAAGCCGTCTTGTCCAATCCAATGCTTTCAAGTATGGCCACCACTGAAAGCTGAGGTGGTCCCTCGATCAATAGATCTAACAACTCCTCCATTCTATCATCTAGACCCACCGTGTCCCTACTTTTAAAAGATGAAGATATACCGGCTTCAGCTTCCAGATTTTTGAAGGCATCAAAGATTTCGGAATCGATGTGCGGAACTTGTTGAGTCCGTTGTTTTATATCAATGATTCTGCTTTGGAGTCCTAGCAGAGCCTCATAGATGTCCTTGCTGCAGCTGCTTTGACTCTTCTGTTGAGTGATGCTGTTGATGAATGTGTCAATGACCCTCTCAGATTCATACGTAAAGCAATTAATTTCATCCATAATTGTCCCAAGATCTGGGTTGTCAATTTCAACTTCTCCTATTTTTTGCAGCAGAAGGTTGGAGATATCATCTTGAAATTCAATCAGCCAAGAAGTAACGATTTCAGTCTCGGCATGAAGGTTCTGAATAGGTAGTTTTGCAGCATCAGGCAACGTGACTTCTTCACCAGCTAACACCCTTCTCAGCCTCTCGGAAAATAGCCTGAAGTTGATGTCCATATCTCCTCCTCTCTCGGTACCACCCTGCAATCAGTCCTGTAGCATGCAAAGAAATAGTTAAAAACAGAGGCGAAAAAGAAAATATGCTTTAACCTCTCAATTCAAACATTAGTGCTGGCTCCCATACCTCCCTTCTCTTAAGCTAGTTCTCCAGTCAAGAAGTTGAATCAAGATCGTTGACTCTCAAATTACAACAGATCAAGGCAGAATCTTACAATAATCTCGTCTCCCATATGATGAAAAATAATAAAGCAGAGAAAAATAAACAGGAGATCGTCAAGTATCGATCAAGACCAATTTGTTTTACACATCCACTTTTAAGAAAGAAAGGAAGGGTAAAAGCAATTCCACTGGGACTGTAAAGCTTGTCTGAAAAGAAAAGAAAAGAAAAGAAAAGAACAGAACAGAGAACAGAGTAAGCACAAGAGCGTTAACAATTATTTAATAATTAATTATTAAGCTGTGGAAAAATGCAAAAGCATGTCTGGTGTGTTAAATTTATTGCGAGACTTTACATGTATATATATCACAGATAAAATTTGTATCCCAGGGTTATAAATGTAAAATTACTCAAATAAATATGCATTATTAATCATATACGATGCTATCTTATTTCTTCAGCGAGATGAGATTTAGAGAAAGTACTAAATCTTTTGTAAAAGTTTATATTTTATATATCTTTTATTTTAAAACTACATACATATCCCGCATAAATTTGGGGTTCTTTTTAGCATTCTTTTTTAAGAAATGAAAAATGATAAAGAGTTCTAACAGCGACATAAGAGTTATAAAAATAATAATAAATTATGCAATGTTACAATGTTAATTGAAAATTAGTTATAATTTTTTATTTAACACTATAAATAAAATTTATAGTTATTTTATCACTATTGCATCATTCTTTGATTCAAATATCAGTATTGTATAAACCCTCAGCTTTTTGAAAGGATTACATCTTAAGGCACTGTTTATAATTATTTTCATTTGAGTCCTCAATGTTAAAAATATAACAATCTGTTAATGAAGTCAATGATAATCGAATTCCAACTAAGAATGGCAGGAAATCTCGGTCCAGCTAGAGCATGTTTTCTTAATACTCTGGCTGGACCTGGGTTTCGGCTAAAAAGCCCAAATCCAGCTCAGAAGCCCAAAAAATACTGAAAAATTTTAAAAAATATATATCATTTTAATGGATCCAGCTATGTTGCAACGGTTGTACCGTACCTCAACTTTTGTCTTTTATGATTTAAATGCTGTCAAATTTACTTGAACACCTTGCACTAATTTTATTTATATTTTGTTTATAAATCTTAAAAGGACAAAATTACCCTTCTTGACAAGTGTTGAAGAAAATGGATAAGGTGCAGGGATTACGTATTTTGTGGTCATGAAAAGCCGTGGCAATAATCCCGCTCCTGGCCACCGGCGATCGTAAAGGAGTCTTAGTTGGGGGATGGAAGTCGAAAGAAGACCTCAGCGAGCCGCACGTGACAGAGATCAGGCGGTTCGCGGTGATGAGTACAAAAAAACAGTCAAAGAACGAGTTCAAGTTCAAGAGCATGGAGAAGGGTAAGACTAAGATGGTTTCCCGACCAATTACCGACTGATCTTGGTCGTCAAGGACGGAAAGAATTGTTACCAACAATGCATAATCTATGGAGGAGGAAAGTAGTGTCGAATCCATTTTGTCAAAGGTGTAAGTGCAGAGGTGGGGATATTTTCCATGCTTTAGTGGAGTGCAAAGCAGCGAGGAGAATTTGGAAATTGACAGATCTTGATGAGGAAGTTAAACAGTTGGCTCGTCAGGACATGTTAAGTGTGATTCAAGATGTAGCTTTGAAGAGAAGAAAGAAGGATATGGAGTTTTTTGTTGCTGTGTGCTGGGCTATCTAGTATTCCAGAAATCGTTTTTTTTTTTTAAGGGAAGGATGAAGATCCGAAGCAATCTTTTGCCAGAGCAGGAGCTATAGTGGAGTCCTACAGACGAATTAAAATCCCAAATGCCCAAGCCATTCCAGAGCACAACAAGAACAGAAAGTTGGAATGGACTACTCCAAATGGGTGGTTCAAAGTTAATGTTGATGCGGCAATCAATGTCTCAAAACAAAAAGCAGGGCTGGGAGCAGTTATTAGAAATTGCAGAGGCAAAGTTGTTGCTGCAGCAGTCCAGGGAATCCCATATCAAGGAAATGTAGCTTGTATGGAAGCTGAAGCTATGCTGCTCGGTTTTCAAAGTGCTCAATAAGCAGATTGCTTCCCTTTGATCCTTGAATCAGACTCAAAAGGAAGTGGTGAAACTAGCCTTAAGTAAGAAGAGCAGCAAGGCTGAAATTTCGTGGAGAATTGCAGAGATTCAAGAAAAAATGAAAGTCCAGACATTGGCCTCAATTACATGTCTCTAGGAGCTGTAATTCTATTGCTCACTATTTAGCTAAGGCTGCTCTAGATTTTGACAAGCAAGTTCTTTGGCTAGGAAACTTCCCAGAACAAGTCAAGTGTATTTTCTCTAAGTTCGCTTAATGGAAAGCTTTACTTTCTAATCAAAAAAATTGTTACTGACCAATGGTGATGGAGATGAAGGTGAACAGAGCAAGAACAAAAATCTAAAATTTTATTTTTAGTTTATAAATTTAAGGGTATTGCTGTCTTTTTGTTGATATTAGTGTTGGATGTAAACAAATAAATACTTTAATATTTATGCAAATAATAAACAAAAAGAGTGTAAGGTGTTAAATAGAATTTTAATAGTGTATGTAAGTAAAAGGTATCATAATATTTGTTAATATTTTATGAATAAAATAGAGTATAAGGTGTTTTGTTAAATTTTACATTAGTTAAATCACAAAAGACAAAAACTAAAGTACCTTACAACCATTGCAACATAGCTGAATCCCATTTTAATTAAAATGTAATTTTTAAGTTTTAACATATATTTAATACACTTATAGAATATATTTAAAGTTTTAAGTCATTTGAGCCCAACTTTTAAAACTTAATCTAACAAAGACAAAACTAAATTTTATAAACTATAAATTTGTAAAATATAATGAAAAAAGTTTTTTAAAAAATATGGAATGTATACTTCAGACTTTTTGACTTGGCTTGAGGAAAGAGAAAAAAAAAACCAATGTTTTGCCATCCCTAATTCCTAGCCGTAAAGACTTATCCAAATGTACATACAATACAACATTGTATAGGGCCAATCACATGGAGATGATTTGTAAATTTTTGTACAAAATTTTAATATGCATATTAGAAGAGAGGCAGCAATCTTAGTTGATACTTTTATGGATAATTTTCGAGAACCTCTCTTGAAGTTTGGCGTATTAACACTTAGATAGAATGTATTGATGTAATTACAAACACCTCTCCTGTCTCGTTATTATAAAAATACGTATAATATTAGTACAAAAGGTAAATATGTAAAAATATATTTAAATTTTAAAATAATTTGAAATGAAGCTCGAGATATATGCGAACTTTTGACTGCTATACCCTATTAACCAAAGCTTGACAATGACTAGTGGACAAAAACCAAAGCTTGACAATGACTAGCGAATAAAAGAAAACTAAAATATCCACTAAATAAAACACCCACTGACCTTTCTCACTCAAACAAGACAAAATCCAACACCATTTTCATCTTTTTTCTGAAGTTGTGAAGAAATCAAGATTAGAAAAATTTTTAGCTTTAGATTTTGGTGTTGGCTCAAGTCTTCCACGAAGGCACGATGGAGAAGGAGCCAAAGGCTGGGAAGAAACTTCCGAAGAAAGCCGCCTCTAGCGACAAGGAGAAGAAGTGTGCCAAGAAAAACATCAAGACGTACAAGATCTACATCTTCAAAGTTCTAAAGCAAGTCCACCCTGATATTGGAATCTTGAGCAAGGCACGATATTTTTGAGGAGTTTACGAGGTATAAGAAGAAGCTGACAATTACATCTTGAGAAATTTAGACCGTTGGGAGACTTGTGCTTTTTGGTGAGCTAGCTAAGCACACTGTTTCTGAGGGTACCAAGGTTGTTACTAAGTTTACTTCTTGAATGAAGGTTGTTGCATCAGTCGATGGATTTGGGTGTTTTGGGATTTGCTTAGTTAGTCGTTTAGGCTTTTTTAAATGTTTTGTGATTCCAACTAATCTTATTACTCATGGGTTCTCAAAGTTTTCCTTAATAATTTATTGTTTTAGTGGGAAGGGTATTTTAGTAATTTAAATAATCCACTAACAGTCAACTTAACTAATAACTAACGGTAGGGGAGATTTTTATAATTATATTAATACATTTTATCTAAATGTTAATACATCAAACCTCAAGGGAGGTCCCTAAAAATTACCCTTTATTTTAATATCATGTAAGAAATGAAGCAAAGATTGTAACATTACAAATTCTGCAATTCAGCATCCAAAATATCACTAGAACTTGCAATATACATCTCTCATAAATTAAACTATAAATTTCACTTTAGTCCACAACCAATAAAGAAGATTGTATTTTACATTAAATATAAGATAACAGCTCTCGAAACAAAAAGTACGATATGGTGTAACTGTTGTAACATAGGTGAATGCTTACATAAAACGGAAATTACAGTGCAATTAAACTACAAAAGGACAAAAAATTATTTCAGTAACATAGCTGGATCCCAATAAAAAGAAAAATGATAGGCTACTTTATTAAAGACCATTAAAGCGGGAGTAGTGCTAGAGAGAGAGAAGCACGAGAGAAAGATGAGAGAATTTTGTTCTCTCTCTCTCTACCCACTCACTCTCTCTCTATCATTTTCTTCATTATTTCTCTCGTCTTTCTCTCATGTTTCTCTACACCAAGCATTTTCCTTAAAGGGGTCAGGACCACAAACGCAAATATGGGTATCAAGATCGCATTCAAACGAATGACAGGGATTGTCACAGTCAGCATTGCTTTTACAAGTGATTGCTTTTGATTCCGGTTGAGCATCAACTGCCGGCATGGAAATATAAAACAACACACTTGCCAAACAATTAATTAGCCTAATGCTAATAACACACCTGCATATATAAATGCCAACCAATTAGTTGTCATATCATAGTTAATTATGCATGCATTAAAAAGATGAGGAAGAGAAGATTAAGGAACAAACATGAGGGCACCAAGAGAGTGGTGAAAAATGTTGATTTAAGTTTAAGCTCCATAATGTTTATGTAATCAAAAGTGTAAAACTGAGAGTCTGGGGATAATGATATTATTAAATATAATATGGGTTTGGTTTGTTTAGATTCATGAGTTTCTGTAGACAGTATATATGGAGGGAAATTTAATCCATTTGACAACTAAAAATTTCAGAAATCAAACCTCGATTTGATTTTGTTCCATATGCATGCCGAAAATTAGATGTATGTTACTTGTCATAGACTATATATATTCTATCAGGTGGAAGATTTTCTATTCATTTGTATCAAATATATGGTATCAATCAACAAATTCTTGTTTTATTATATATACTTATGGTATCTTACAGTAAACTAAGAAATATTAAAGATTTTCTAGCTTGTTTTGAGCTGTAAAATGTTTATAAAAAAAAATTGAGTTGTAAAGTATAATTAACTATTTTGTGTTTCAGCTATTATAAAAGGTTGTTGAAGCTTTTGGATGTTTTTTGACCCATTTGTCAATAAGTAAAACTATTAACACCACTTTAAACTCCTCATAAAACCTCTCTTCTAAAAGTACACAATTAAAAACGGCAAACTATCTTACCCTCGTTGTACTAAACAACATTTTGGTATTTTCTTTAGCAGTCTCTATATTTTTCTGTAAATAATAAAAACTATAAGTTTTAAAAAATTTATACATAAGCCCCAATTAAAATATAATAATTTCAAAATTTTTAAAAACTTATTTGGCATTTTCTTCAACAATCCCTATTGTTTTCTGTAAATAATAAAAACTATAAGTTTTAATAATTTTATGTAATAAACCCAATTAAAATATAATAATTTTAAAATTCTAAAAAATTAATTCTCTCTCTCCTTCTCAACCAATTTTAAATTTAAGTTTCATTTTTTATAATTTTAAATTTAAGTAATAGAATAAATATTATACAATTTATTTGTTTTCATATTAAATAAATAATTGATAAGCTTCATACGTGTGATAAAGTATAAATAATTTTACACAATCTCAAATTTACATATAGAAATTTATTATTTTAAAAATATTATTTATAAACTCTATAATGAATTTGAATGACTATCCAAGCATTTATTTAATATTTATTTATTTTTCATTTTAATATTGTCAAAATTTATATAAAACCTTGTCCAATTTTGTGTTACACTAAATACAAAATAGTATTATTAAAATCTAATTGGTATTTTAAGTAAATGGAAGTGGAGAGTATTTTACCAAGTTAAAATAATTCATCCATATTTTTAATATATAAATATATTCATTTACTAAATTACCTTGGATAATAAAATATTTTTAACGGATCAATGTGTCAAAATTTTGAAACTTAATTTTTTCTTATTCTTTTAGTAAACATAAGGGACTACATCGTTAATAACCAAATAATACCATTCAATCTTTTGAAATAGCATTTGCAACTCTTGAATTGGATCCAATGATTGAATCAAAAAAAGACAAAAAAAAAAGGTATAAATCAACCGTTGTATTATAGCTGGACCCATTTAAAATGAGAGATGGTAAAAATTTTTACGGGAATGAGGATCCTTGAAGATTTTTCCTATTCATGAAGAATATGAAAAATTGAAAATGATTTTATACTCACTTTCTTATTCGGTGAAAGTACGGGGTATCAGCACCAATTCCTACTCAAAAGAGAGGGGAAATAAATTGTGATAGAAAATAAATTATTTGAGTCCCCTGCGAATCGAAGACGCACCCTTAGATAAACAACTATCTTAATAAAGAGCAGCAATGTCATTCCTCTCATTGGGTCATTTCTTCAAACGTCTTCCGTACAAACAGCTCACCCGCCATCAGAATCCATTTCCGCTCATAAAACAAAAACCCAGAACCCAGTCAACAACACCCTCTTCCGTTCTCATAAAAGTTTCAGTCCGTTCTTCTTCTTCTTCGTCTTCTTCTTCTTCTCCATGCACATCCTTATCCTCTATCTACACTCCGTCAGCGGGGTCTCCTTATCTCTCAGTTCGCATTCGCTGTCAAAAACCTGCCTTAGTGAGTTTCACTTTTTTACTTGTCTGTGCTTTTAAGCATTTTGAATTAGTAATTATTTGGTATTAAAAATTGAGGTGCCTTAACTTTTGGGTGTTGTCAGGATATGTTTTCTGAAGCTCTTCTATGTTTCGGTGCAAGTTCTACAAGCGTGGATGAAGATGATAATGATGCTGATGAGAATTCTGATGAGGTTGAAAATTTATATTTTAATTTCTTCTTTTTTTTTCTTTGATTATTGATTCATATCTTGTAAAGGATCTTGAGAGCAACAATAAACAAGAAATGAAACTCATATCCCATTTGCAAATTGGCTTCTATTTGTGTTAAAAATGTGCTTCTAAATTCCAATGTAATGTTACCAGTCGGCGCTAGATTTTTGTTGACTTTGTTGGTTCACTTGCTAGAAAGGTAGCCAGAGGAAAAAATCAATAATAATACTAAATAAGCACAAAATTTTCAATGTTTGGTATGGAATTGAAAATTGGCTTCTTTCTGAGTTAAAAGAGAGCCTCTAAAACGCCATTTTAATGTTACTAGTTGGTCTTAGATTTTGTTGAATGTAGAGTGGCTTCTGAATAAAACCTACAGTTGTTTTAAATATTACTCACAGATTGCTTTTATGCAGATCTATATTGATTCCATATTTCCTGAATGGGAAGACGTGGATGAGTGCATATTAAATGCTGCTAATTCCATAGGCTTGAAAGAGATACCTCGCTATGAAGTTAAAATGGGAGAGCAATGCAACTGGATAAAGAAAGCTCAGGTTTGTTTGCTCTCCTTTTTCTCTCTATCACAATGGTATAATTGGAATTATGTTATCTCAATTTGATTCTACTTTCTTACACGTTGCAGGAGTCATTTCATCCCGTTGAGGTGACAGAAGGACTATGGATTGTGCCCGAGTGGAGTACACCACCAGTATGATTACCTCACTCTCTTTGGAGGTTTTGTTGCAGTAATTTCTCATCTTTTATAGGGTGCCCTCTTCTTCGTTGCTTCTGCAGAAGTCTCATGAGCCAATTGCTTCCGAGTCTTTAAATTTCTTCAATGAGGAACCTTCATTTGGAAAATCATAATGTTGATGTAATCCCACATTAGTTAAGTCTTAAATATAGCTGCTTTTTTATTATTGGGCCACTCTGCCTAATAACCTAAGGTTCTAGTGACTTTGCATGATAGTTTACCTGGAAATTCTAAAATTAGGAAGAGTAATCCAAAACACACCGACTTGGCATTCTCATTGCAAATCCGTTTGACTGCTGGAATAGTCTCCCTTGCATTTTTACTTCTTTTAATTCTTTACAAAGAAAAATTTTAGCTTTGAGCAATGGTTAACACATCGTATCAATAATATTATTTTTGCTCGCGACAGGATGTTCAAGCAACAAATATAATTTTGAATCCTGGATTGGCATTTGGAACTGGAGAGCACGCCACCACTAAGTTGTGTCTTTTGTTGTTACAAAGCTTGATAAAAGGAGGAGAACTCTTCTTGGACTATGGCACGGGTTCAGGAATTCTTGGAATTGCAGCAATCAAGGTAATCAACTATTAATTTTGCTACTGCGGCTACAAATATTGACCCATTACTATAGCATAATTTGTCTTTCTGTTGTACAATGTGAAACAAAGTCAATTCTTCCGTGAATGTAGTTTGGTGCTGCCATGTCTGTTGGGGTTGATATAGATCCCCAGGCAATCAAAACCGCACATCAAAATGCTGCTTTAAACAACATAGGACCTAAGAAAATGAAACTACACTTGGTTCCAGACAGAACCTTCCCGGCCTCCATGAATGAAAGGGTAGATGGAATAGTGGAAGATCTGAGCTCACACGAAATTAGAGGGATTTTTGAGACAGAGAAGTATGATGTAGTTATTGCAAATATTCTTCTTAATCCTCTGCTGCAATTAGCAGATCATATTGTTTCTTATGCTAAGCCAGGAGCAGTTGTGGGCATCTCCGGTATTCTATCTGAGCAGGTAACTTCTTTGCTAGGGTGTTAAAAGTTATATGTATGTTATAGATGATGAGTAGCAATCAGTTCCTCAATCAAAATTGGTACTTCAGCAAAGTTTCGAGGAGAGGGCTCGACAGTGTACAGCAACACGATGAAGTTGCTGCTATTTTATTTCCCAACAAAGTTCTTCATTGTTATATTTAATTGGATTTTAGGCAACATGAAGCTGATTTTGTTGTTGTCATAACTTTTACACAGGTTCCACATATCATTAATCGCTATTCAGAGTTCTTAGAAGACATATTACTATCAGAGATGGATGATTGGACATGTGTGAGTGGTACAAAGAAACGAGCTAAAGAAGATCATTAGTGTTGAACTATAATCACACACAGTAACCACCCAAGTTCTCACCTATTTAAGTACTGCATCCTATGCTCTGATTGATTGCCAGTGCCAAATTGCCAACGTTCCCTCTCAAGCTTGTGGTGACAGGTGAACTCAAGACGCCAGTTGCTGCTGAGAATCAAAACCCAAAATGTCCAGAAGTTTCGAAAAAACTTTCAGTGAAGCTCCAATATATTTTAACTTCAATAAACTTGACTTCAGTAAAGCTATATTGAATGAACTTTTCTAGAGAAGCACAAGGTCTTGCAATTGTCCTTTGGAAATGTTCTATTCATTTTTATGATGCCCAACTTCTCTTGAACATGTGAAAATGAAGAACTTACTCAAAAGGAAGATTCTAAAAGCACAATTAAGAAAAATTTAAGAATGGCTCATAAAGAAAAACATTGAGGAAACAAAATTAGATTCCAAAATAAATGTCAAGCATTAGGAGAATATTATTACCCATATTACAATGATAGAATCAGTTTTACATCAGTCAAAAGGTACTGTAAACACATTTCAATAGAGGAATGAAAACTACATATTTCCTGAAGCTATTTCAATTTTCAAACTGCTTTTGGAAGTGCTTCCCAAGATGTTTTTTCCAACATTTCCTTCAAAGATCTGTCTGGACCTCAATACAGCCTTTTCCCATGCTGACAAAGGAACTTTCGATTACCGTGATCATGATGAACCAACTAATAACAGCTCACCCAGACAGGAATTAATCAAACAGGGAGAAAACAATCTAAAGAACGTAAATGCGGAAACCTAAGAAAAACTACTTTCAAATAAACAGTATTACCATTAGTCATTTATTTTTGTTTTTAATAGTTACCACACCCCCATTCCAACACAAATTTAACCTAATCTCCCTCCAAGGTCGGTGTAAGAGAGATCGAAGCACGTTAAACAACAATACCTAACGAACCTAATACAAACCTGAATTCTCTAATTACTATCGTAAGTATAAAAGTAAAGGAAGTAAACCCCAAATTAATTATCAACCTATTTAGATTATCAACTAATGACTTTTATCTGGGCTTGTTAGACACTTCAACCAAACTCATATAGATTAAACATCACGCTTGAGCTGTTTAAACATCACCGCTTGAGCTGTCTCCGAGCCAAAGTGGGGGCTTTCTTGGGGATGTAAACTTTGTAACTTACCTGGCCAAAATAACGATAATGTTATCAGACCATGGCATATTATAAATTTTTAGTGCAACATTAGATTCTTATAGTTTAGAGATAAAGCTCTATAGTGTAAAGTTTATGACAAGTTAAAATGCTCACCTCTACCATTTCACCACCCCGCATCACAGTCATAGTCTTCTGCTGATACTGTGAACCCTCATTGGTTTCATCTTGTGGTTTCTTTGAGCTAGTACCACCACAAGCCAATTGTGTGCAAGAAGAAGGATCATCAGAGGCAGAGACATTTTTAGTTTCCTTATCATTATTATTGCCACCAAGGGGATTCACAATTGGCGTAGCTTCTACCATAGTCTTATCCACATTGTCCCCAGCGATGGACTCTGCTTGAGGAGGTTCTTTCAAAGTAAATAATTGCTTCTTGGTAGTGCAAGTACTAGATAATTCTGGCTTTGATACTAATACAACTGATGTTGGGTTATTAGTCTCAGAACTAGCGTGCCCCTTGGGGTTACGAGCAAGAGCCAGCAGATCTGGTGGGTACTGAACATCATGCTTAGCAGACCCTTTGCCATTATCATTCCTGTCAGAAATCTTGTCATTATTTATTGAAAGATCAGCAAAAGCACTGCTCCGCTCCACTGCGTGGCTTGCACCTAAAAGTTCATCACCATCTCTATTAGAGAATCTATTTTCTGAGGATCTGGAATTTATGGTGGAGGGTGTGTTCACTTCACAAGAAATCACATCTTTCTGAGTAATAGGAACCTTTGCATCTGCTTGGCACCCCCTCCGGATTCTTAGATTTTCCAAGGCCTTTTGTCTTAATATTGATTCCAAATCATAACCATCAACACTGCCAGAATCCTGGTTCCTTTTTCCCTTTACATCATCATTCATCTCAACCCTATCGCAGCTAGGATTGCTTCCATCATGACCCTCACCGTTCCTGTGACTTTCCGTGACTTTACAGGTTCTGATGTTAGAAACAACAGCTTCTCCTTTTACAATTTCTTCATGCTTTTTCTCTTCAGATGCAACATGTGAATTATGGACTAACTCCCTCTTACTACCTGCATCAATACTATCATTGCTTCTGCTAGAAGGGTAATCATCATGATCATATACCATCTCTTCTTTATGCTCATCATTGAACATCCCTGTCATGTCCTCTCCTTCTCTGACAACAGTGATAACCGATCTGAGCCGCCTCGAATTAGCCTCACCTGCTAATTTATCCTCCACCTTATGATCACTATATTCACTAAATTGACTGCATAACGAAGAACTTCTCGACCTTGACCTCCTGCTTTTGCTTTCATTTTTCACCTTCACCAGCCTCTTCCCATCTTTATATTTCCTCTCAGACCTGCCTCTATTCTTCTCAATTTCACGCTCATCACTGCTACTGTTACACGTTGAGCAACTCCACGACCCACTACTTGATGAACTAACACTCACACCTCTCCTAGACTTCTTCTTCTTCTTCTTCTTCTTTTCAAGCCTTTTCTTTTTCACCCGAAAGCCATCATTTTTCTTTGACCCTTTCCGCTTTTTAAAATGCGGAGAATCCTCAATCCTTTCACAACTAGAGGACCGTCTTCGGCTCTTTTTACTGAACTTAACATCTTTCTGCATTCTAGAACAAGACCTTTTACTCCTATAATCACCCTCAAAACTAGAAGATGAAATAGACACTGAACTCCTTGAACCATCACAATCACTTGAATAAGAAACAGAATCATCACAACAGCGAACCTTCTTTAACTTATTACTTCTCCTGGTTCTACTTTTTCTTCTTTTCTTAATTTGAACCTATACATCCAACACACATCCATAAAAATAAAATAAAAAATGTTCGGCTTCTACGAAAGAATTAAACTTTGTTCAGAAAATACTTCAACCAATCATAATTATTAATTAATATTTCATCAATTACGAATAGTGTCTCATTGAATTACTTCGCTAAGCAAAGTAAAATCTGCCAATCTTTGAAGTACAATTGATAGAACATGAAAATAATAGTAGAAAGCAAAAAGAGAAAGAAATTACCTGAGAGGAAATCTTGGATCGTTTCTTCTTCTTAAGAGAAGAAGAAGGTGACTTTCCCATTGGGGTTTTTTTATTTGACCTGCAATAACAAAAAATAAATAAACCAGAGCGCGTTAATGGGTTTTTAAAGTATTAAACAAAAAAATGTAGAGGGAAGAAGGCCGGTAATTGGTAAAAGGCGACTGCTTTGCTCTCTCTCTCTCTCTCTCTCTCTCTCTCTCTCTCTCAGAACACAACACAAGAAAGAGAAAAAGCGACTGGTCGTGCCCAAATAATTGATTCAGCAGCAACCAGACAACCGCTGAGAATTAGGCATTATGACCGAACGATGGCGTTTTACCACTGTAACTTCCAGGTCCATTAATTTGGGCCATGGGCCTAGGAAATTATATTCTATATTTGGGGATTGTCACTTCCCCGCTACAGTAATTAATATATATCATTTATTTTTTTTATTTTTATAATGACCAAAAATCTCACAGTTAGTATAAGTTTATAATATTATTCTTATTTTAACTATTTTTTTATTTACATTTATTATAAATTAAATAAATTACATGAATAGAAACTAAATAAAAAAATTAAGTCTTAAAAATAAGAAATATATATTTTGATATGAAAAAAATTAATAATAAAACTTTTTCTGTACTTATTTATTTTGTGAATATTTTCTTATAATAAAAATTTGGTAATATTTTAAAATTAAATGTAAAAAAGTATAGGCAAAATATTTTATTATTTATCTTATAATAAATTTTTATTTGTCATTCAAGTTTTCTTATAATATTTTTTTATCATTTTACTAATAATTTTCTTATATATTTATTATAAGAAAATTTTCACAAAATAAATAAGTATAAAAAATGTTTATTATTAATTTTTTTGTTCATATCAAAACATATATTTCTTATTTTTAATGCTTAATTTTTTATTTAGTTTATATTCATGTGATTTATTTAATTTATAACAAATAAAAATAAAATAGTGGTTGAAAATAAGGATAATATCATAAACTTATACTATTAGGGGAGTTTTTGGCTATTATAAAAATAAAAGGGGAAAAATAGTATATGTTGATTACTGTAGAGGGGAAAGTGGCAATCTCCCTTCTATATTTATTTGCAAAATTAATATTTTAAGTAAGGTCCGATTATGATTGGTACTCTAACTTAGTGTTAATCATTCCCTTTTAAGTATGGTTTAAAGGTAAGACCGAAAAATAGTTATTAAAAAAATTATTTATAGGTTCAAGTGAATCTTTTCAAATTTTTTGAGACATTAAACAAGGTGTATTATAGTATCTGAGTTCATATTTGATCTTATTAATGAGTGGAGATAAATTTACTCTTATTTTAAAGGAAATGAGACCTAAAAGGTTCGAATTCATTCCTACAACATATGTTCAAAACATGAGTATCACTAAGCTATAAACACGTATTTAAGTTTATAATTGTTATTGAATAAACCTCTTTTAATATAGAGAAAAATTTTCAATGATACATAAAAAAAAAGGGGGTTCTCAACTTCTCATCCACTGTCGACTTTGGTTTTTTTAACAACCTAGAAAATAGGTTGTCAAAAGAACAATAATACTAATTATTAACAAATCAACGAGGTTATGTGATTGCTACTTGTCTCATATTACTTATTTTCTTTTATACCCTTTAAAATAAGAAAATATTGAGATAATATAAAATTAAGGATAAATATTTGTTTAGTTCCTATATATTAGATTAAATACATGTTTAGTCCCTAGATTTTGAAAAATGTCTCAAGACACCCTTGCTATTAAATATTTGATACTCATTCCTTTATTTTTTTTCTTTGCTTTTATGACAATATCCTTACTGCAATTTTGGGAACATTAACTAATTTATCTATAAAAAATTAATTAATTAATTAACCAATATTTTTTACTATCATATTAACCAATAATCATTTATTAGTAATTTAACCAATAATTATGAGTTTGAGAGAATTAGTATTTTCATACCCTTACAACAATCTTGCTAATAATTATTTATAAATAAATTAATATCAACCAACTTAAAAATAATGTTTAACACCTTTGCAATAATCTTGCTAAAAAAATTACATTTATTCTTATTTTAGTTTTAGAATTAATTTAATAACTAACTTTTTTATAGATAAATTAATTCATGTCCCCAAGAGTGTTGTTATAAGGGTATTTTTTTAAAAGTTAGACTAAATGAGGACAAAAGTATAACACAGCTGAATATATAAGGACAAAAGTGTAACATATTTAATAGCAGAAATGCCTTCAAGAATTTTTCAAAATATAAAAAGTAAATGTATACTTAAGCCAAAATTTGAAAACTAAAGGGATATTTACCCTAAAATTTAACTCATCCGATTGTACAAATAATGTTTGTACAAAAGTTTACATATGTAGCAACCAGCAAGCAAGCATTACTCTTTTAACAGAATCATAGGCAGAATCAAACGGCCAGGAAGGCCGGAACTACACTATGGCTCTCCTCATGTACCCAGTGTTTGCAAAAGTTAGAAGACACAATGTGAGAGAAATATGAACCTGGAAAATGGAACAGATAACACAATAGTACATTAGCACTACTTGTCCACGGGATTCGAACTAAAGTGCTAAGGTTGTCCCAAAAAGGTATACCGCCCATACATATATATACAGTAGAAGTGCATCTGTTCTTATTGTCAAAATATTTGGTACAACGTTTTGTAATAATGAAGCTACAAACTTTGCAGTTTCTGAGCTTCACTCTTCAGCGTCACTCACACTTGGACGGGTATCAATGTAGACTTCTGTTGAAAAGTCGATTTCATCGACAATCCTCCCTCTATTATATATAGAAACACATATAGTTACAGTGTAAATAAAACTGCCAGCTGGATGCCAACCGCCAAGCCAAAAGAAAAAGGGTATTTGAATGTATAAAAGAGAGACATATCTCATGTACCTTTCAAGAACAAATTTTCCTTCTTTGTACTTTTGGCTCTTCTCGCGTGCTGACTCCTGTAGGGGAATGATCAAAAATACGAACAAGAAGTTAGCACGATCCTTCCCAAAATATAGGTGTGTGTATGTGTTAAGTACAATGTATGTGTGCAAGCATGCGAGCGAGAGAGAGAGAGAGAGAGAGAGAGAGAGAGAGAGGGATACATATTTCCACCCAACGATTTGACCACAAGAGCAGCAAAATATGTCTGCTACAGTATGCATTCCCGAGAGCATCAGCCTCTCCTCTGAAGCTCCAACTGTGATGTTCACACTGAAATACAAACTCCATACCATTACAAGTAAACTCAAGAGTGTCCATCTTGATTACGATTTGCTCCTCTGAATATAATTATTAAAAGGATAGATAACAAAATGGTAGCCAACTTGACTTCTTTCTTGCATGATAGATGGAAGAAAAACAAGATCACTTGTATGTATTCTCAGCCTCTTATCAAACACATTAAATGATTTTCCAAAGAATGACAATGGATAAGACCCATTTGAATTCATTTCATTGAGAAAATGATCATTGGCACAGGTTTCAAGATTGCACAGCTCCATATTTCTACAACTAATACTAGCAAGAATAAATTCTCAACTTGCCCCATATGTCAAAATAAAACAAAGTACTCAACATACAAGTGCATTTAATATATCATACACCATTCCATGGATTGACATAATGTAATATTAAAAAACAAAGATTTCAAACATGGCCACATGGGTAGGAGAACACATAAAACTTGGTTCTTGTTTTGAGAGTTTCAGACACCTGTAACAATCTAATAGCAGTATATCTTTACATCATTGCAGAGTTTATGAAAGAATTTCAAAAGATTTGGGTCATACTGCAGACAAAAATCATTTGAATAGTGCCAATAACAAAAAAAAAAAAAAGAATTTACATGCAGTTGAAGAACATCATGATTGTTAATGCTTTCAAAAGGAACAATAAAGAAACTATGGATCACAACCAAGTAAAATGAACAGTAAAACTAGCATAATTCTTCATAAATGAACAAAGTTTTGTGCTGAATCTATCCACAAAGGAACTTACGCGCTATTGAAGAGATATGCTTTCCCTCTGCGACAATGAAAAGCCTGACCAAGTCAACCAAAACGAATTTATCAGTCATGCACAGCAGTACAATTACATCATCTGTGTATAAATCAACCAAGAAGAATCAGCAATTTAAAAGCAAGTCAGACAAATGCAAGAAATAAACAAAAATTGCATCATTAGGACTTCCCGCTGAAGATATAAATTTGATGAAGTAGTGTATGACCACACCTAGAAAAAGAGGGCTAAGGCTGAAGTCAGCTTATCCGCTTGTCCTAGAAATGGAGTATCTGTCCAGAAGATTGAAAAGCAGCTGAGGGTGCAGAACTTGACTTTCATCCATGATGTGATGGGTCAAAGATTACTCATTTAAGCTTCACAGCCGATTTACATTCCTTTTTAATATGGGAAGCTGAAATCTATCAGGTTTTCTTAAAGGGGAGTTTTTTATGGATCTTTTGTAAGATTCTGGGTCATATGCGAGCAAAAATAAAAATGTTCTTTGGAAGCTTTCTAGTTTCTAGGAGAAGTTTAAGCTTAAAAGCTTTTGAGGAACTTACACTTTTTAACCGGGCAGGTACCAGTAAACAACTAGCTTTGACCTTGATATGCGCAAAACTCTCTGACAAGGATGTCAAGCTTCTGATTGATAAGATTACCAAAAAGTTAAATATTCAGCAAATTTCTTTCATATGCTGGTAGATGGCGATCAGTTCAGTCTATTTTGTCTACAATGCAAGTTTACTAGAATAGTGTGGTTATTTGACCAAATCAAGTGAAGAACAAAGCAGAATGGGTTTGCAAAGCTTTGTTGTGGGATGATCCTTGGAAGGCTTTGTTGAAACAGAAAATAAAGTGGACTGTGTTAGAAGCACAAACTCCACTAAAGGGGACAACCAGAAGGAGCTTGCTAAATTCCTAATTGGAATTCGGTTATAGAAACGGGCATTTGGATACTTGGAGCCTCTTTAGTTGTCTCAAAGAGGCTCAATGAATGCAAAACTATTTTGTGCAGCATTTACCATTACCAACTTGAATCAAAAGTTACGAAAAAAAAGTTGGTGCCAACTCCATACTTTAATGATTCATCTGATGTCAGTAGCATTCTCGTTCCGCCCTGTTTATGGAAACAGCTTTCTCCAAAAAGTCATCAGCAACCCAACCTTGAATTATCTCCTTAATCCTTACTCTCACCACTGAGCACAGTGCAATTATCAGGGCCAGAATACCAAAAAGATGGCCATTACAGAGGCTCATTTGTATGGCTGCAACTGCAAGACCTCAATCTAGTTTGGGTAGGAAAGCAGTAAACAAAATCACCACTAAGCAGATAAGCCCACCTCCCTCGACATTTCCAATACATATGGTGAATCTTTATTCCATTTGCCGAGGACATAATTTCGAAAGACACCATGATTAGATTAAACAGGCACCCCTGTCTATACCAAGATTATGTACAATATTTAATTAACTTAAGCAGGTTTCAACGCATTCAATTATGTACCATCTTTCAAGTGAAGGTTTCTACTTTCCACACCATTCATGATTTCACATGCAGTTCTGATCTTCTAATAAACAACACAGATTATTAATTAAGAGCACATAATCAGCAAAAATTGTTACTTCTCATGTTCCATGAACTACTTGAACGCATAGCAAACAATTGAAAGACAGTAATAATAATAAACATAATTAAGTACCCGGGAAACAAGATCTTCAGGAAGGGCCAAGTGGGTTCTGCAGAACTTGCATCTGTAAGACCTTCCATCTAGCTCCACCACAAATATTCTTCCCATTTTTTTTTTTTTTTATCTTTTTGCTTGTTGCAACTGAAATCTGTAAAACCCTTTTATCTTTTCGCTTCTTGTTCTTGTAACTCAAACGGCTGCCTTGAGTTCAGTTTTGGATTCAGACAGTGTTTAAGATAAGACACGACGCATTTTTTCGGCTTTCAGGATCTGTTGCTGACATTGCCCGGTTAGTTTCGTGACGTCGCATGATTGGGCTTGCTTCTGTTTCAGATGTTAATAGCCCACATATCCCTTCAGATTGGATCGAGTAAATTTTGTTGTCAAAATTAATCTCCAAAATTTTTATATTTTGTTGCCAAAATTACTCGCCAATATTTAATATGTGTAAATCACTGCTTCTGCATCTGAAAAGGATTGGTGTAATTGAAAATCCGTGGGTGTACTTAGCAACTTTCCCCGGTGTCAATTGACCCGAGCTACGTTGTGTGCTAATTTTTCAATAAAATATTAACCGTGGGAGAGAGTTTTGAGTGGTAGGGGCATAATGAATTAGTTGTTTACTAAAAATAATATGTAGACTACTAATTAAAGGTAGACAATGAGTCGTGCCGTCTCCGTGCCGTGCTAAAAAAATCCATTAATTTTTTTTTCTTTAAGCTCACAATCACATGCCCAACGTATTTAAAAAAGTCCATATGTCCAGCGTGTCTAAAAAAGTCCATGTATCTAGCGTGTTTTATTTAAGTTCGCGTGGTTTACATACTTTTTTAAACTCATCAGTCTGATAATAATAATAATAATAATAATAAATTTTATTATCAGTTTATTACAATTTCACAATTATATATTTAATTTCACAATAATCAATCATAACCAATAATATATAAATTTAATTCCATAGATCATAATAATGATTAATTAAAATTAAAATTACAATCTTGAAATAACAATTAGTTAAATTAAATTTTAAAAGTTTATGCTAAAAAAATATATTAAAATTCTGAATTTCAAGATATTTGTAAAATCATAACATTTTATATTTACTTTTTATTAAAAAAATTTACTTTAATATACTTTGGCTCAAGTGCTATTGATGGGTCACGGTCCACGTGCTAGCCCACCATTGAAGTGTACTTATTACGTGTTTTTTCGGGTGTGGTGTTCTGGCACATCCTCTAATCGTGATGTGTTTTGGCCCATTCTCTAATTGTGCCCTACTTTTTAAGGCACATGTATCTAAAATTTTAGGTTTGGTCCGGCCCACATGTGTATCTTACATAAACGTATTCGTGCCGTACGGACACATGTCTTGTCACGTGCCGCCAGACCCATTAACCATCTCTATTTGTAATTAATTAATATAAAAAAAGAAAAAATTTTATTTACACGAGAATAGCTCAATTAAATGAGAGGTAAAATGATTTATTCCCCCTCATACTAACTTACCTACCTTTGAGGTAAAATCGAGACGCGCGTTGCGTAATTTCCCTAACATGTCACTCATTGAAGTATAAGTCGTCATCTCTTTTGAAAACTAATTACTGATTAGAGATTTAATATTAAATTACTTAATTTCATCTTTTCGTAGTCCTTAAAGTGAACGTTGGCCCTCCATACGACCAAACAAATTTAGACAAAATCTGTTTCAAATATACATTATATTTAATATGCATAGTTGTAGATGTTATTAAACTAGATTAAACTTCTTGAAATGTCACAAGAAGTCCGGTATTTGAGTGAGTGGGAAAAGAACATAAACAATTCTTAATTTCTATATCTTTCTAATTTTTTACGCCGCATTCATTTATCTGAAGTTAAATCTTTTTATGAATGAATGATTTTCGACAGTTGCTGCGTTTTTTTTTCTATTCATTGAGGTGTAGTTCTAATTGGGTGCACTAATCAAATTTTTTTTTTTTTAAAAAAAAAACAATTCCACACCATTCGTGTTCAAAGTTTAAAGTTTTCTTTCAATTGGGTATCACAATCCAAACAAATCGTAAACTATATTAATTAATCATCAAATTCTATACGTATGTGTGGAGCTGGCTAAGTTACAGCATCTGTAACTTACAAATGCTGCTTCAGCCAACCCCCAACCTTGCATTTGCATTGCTTTTTCTCTGTAAGTGGGGACACGTGTGCTATTCGCTTTGGGTGTGTATATGTTACAGATGCTGTAACATAGCAACCTCCGTTTGTTTCGTAGTGCTTTCTTCTACTTGTCCAATGCTCTCAGTCATCGTCACAAAAGGCCAAAACCCCCACCGAAGGCAGCATTTTTTAACTAACACGCCCGTTACCCGACAGCCCAATGAACTGCAGCTTTAATGCGGGTCACTCACTGGAGTCGGAGCGAACCTTTCCCTATCCGCTAAACTCTCAGCTGTTGCTTCTCTTGGAAGCACGTCCGCAGGCTAACACGTGGCTAATTTCCGTGCGTTAGCCGACGGCCAGCCATCAGCTGTCTGTCGTCTTCGACACGTCACCACCAAACCCCCCGCTTATAGTTTTTCAAACATTCGTACAGATACCATGTGAATCTTTACACGTGGAGACAGACGACTGGTGAGAGAGGTATTGGCTTGATGGCTTCATTATTAAAGAAAGAAAACCGCGGTGTTCGTTGATTCCAGACGACGACAGGCAGTCCGGGACCCACAAAAAAAATGCGGCTGCCGCGCCTTTTCTCGCGAGACTGATTCACACGTGGATCCATTGAAAAATAAACACTTTTGAAAGTCGTTTTTGTTTTTTTATTTTTAATAAAAATATTGGTATTATATTTGGTCTTAGATTTTTTAAGATTGAGCGCAATTAAAAATTTGTATTCTTACTTTATGCGCATTTACCGCCATTGTGGGTGTTTTCTTCTTGTTGTTTTTTTGAGTTAATACTTTGTGTTCACTCCTCTAAGTTCTAACCAAGAATAATACATTTATGATTATTTTATTTTTTTCATTAGAGCGAATAATAAATTTTTTATTATCACCTGACATTTCTTGAACACGTAAATAATAATTCTATATTTCGATTATAATGAAAAGTTTAGGATAATTCTTATTAAATTCCTTGTAGAATACACTTACGTAAATCAATCCTACACATTAAGAATTTATTTATTAAATATTTAAAATCTGAAATTTTTATTAATTTTATTTTTTTAAATTTGTTTATTTTACTTTTTATTGTTTATGTCTAATTTTTAAATATTTACATCTAAATAGAAAAAATAAAATTTTCTAATTGTTATCTAAATAAAAAAAGGTTTGAATATGAATTAAATATTATATCCTAAAATTATCTCTATGAACTATATTTATTTCTTAAACAATAAGACTTAATCCTTTTTTCATTTTATTTGACAAATACATGAATGTCAAATAGTTATGTTTAAGTTTTTTTATAAAAATAAATAAAATTCATTTATATTCGAATATTTAAAAAAAAGTATGCTATTTAAATATTTATATTCAGATATATTCAGATTTCAAAAAAATTCATCTTCATATTTCAAATAAAAAAATGCTACCTAATTTTTTTTTTTTGGTGTAACCACCCGGTATCCGGTGACTACATTGAGCCCCGACTACTCCGGATTCGGCCCGGGTTCCAAGAAAGGCCTCCCAACGCAGGTTGCTCCCAATGAGACTCGAACTAGGGAGCAAACCCAGTCGAGCCTCTTAGGGGGTTCAGTGGAGACAGCTGAACCAACACCACGTTGGTAAAAGCTACCTAATTTTAATTAAAACTTGAAAACAACAAAAATCTAGTTCGAATGAATTAAGTATGCCACCAAGCCACCGATAGCCAATGCCATTAACCGTTTCAAGTCCTCCCCATTTCGAAAGTTCAATAATTTATTTTTTTCTATAATTTGTTAATAAGACTTTATGTAGTTATGAGTATATTACAAGTCAATTATGTCAAATTTTTATAAATTTCAGATTATAATATTTGTAAATTATAACATTAAAAGAAAAATAAACTGTTAATGTTAAAAACAAAAAACGAACATGTTTTAGAAAAATGAATAAAATATTCTTTAGAAAAAAAAAACAATTGCTTTCCAATCGGACGGTGGAGGTTCGCAATAATTTAACTCGTATCCCGACAAGTACCTTGTGAACACGGAATTAGTCTTCCATGGCCCCCACATTTGGACGCCTATCGCGGAACACGCTGATTCGGTGTCGTATAACCCAGCGGCGGTTTCACTGTCGGTGCCGCCTAATAATTAATAATTAGCAAAATCAATAAATAAGAAAAACCAAGAAACAGCCAGCCACAAGAAACTCATTTCAAGTTAAATGATGACTCTCCCACCACACGCTTTCCATTTTCATTACCAACCGTCTGATTTGAAACACCCTAGGAATCGTTTGATGGGCAGACATGATAACAAAAGAAAAACAAGTAACAAAGTTCGAGAATCACGAGGAGATTTAAGTGGGGCCCACTTTTGTTTCTCGCCATGAAGCCGCCCCTCTTACCCGCTTCTGAATTAAAAAAAGTAATTAAATCAAGTGGGGCCGCAAGGGGTGACGTAAGCGGAAAAAATACTAGTAGCGTAAGCTGCTTAACGCCGATTCTCTCGCCGTTTCGCAAAGCATGGCTTCTAAGTATTGCATCTCATGACCCGACAGCGCCGGCGAGGCGGCGACATATTTGTACTTGAATCCTACCTTTTTTTTAATTAAAAAAAATTAAAATTCTACACGTAAAATGTAGTAAATAAACAAAAATAAAATTTTTAAAATTTAATTGACAATTAGCTTGATTGTAGTAAATAAATATAACATAAATTTTAATTGTTGCATTTATGGGGATAGAAGATGGGATACTATATTCTAAAAAAGTATTGTCATATCTCTTCAAGTTTGATTGAGGACTCCCAATTTAGGCACCATCAGATGAAAATAAGTAAAAAAAAGTTACTAATAGGGGTATAAAACTAATAACAAAATCTTATCAAGACATTCTTTTTCATTGTTAAGTAAATGAAATAAATATTACGTTTCGATTGTAAAACATACCCAGATAATCTATGAGAAGTGACAGTTATTACTGCATTAAAAAATAATGGATAAACTTTACAATTTAGTATTTTCAAACCGTCCTCCATATTTGGGTTGATGATTTATTTTTTTATCTTCGTAATGAAAATAAAAAATATATATTTAAATTTTAAAAAATAATAAGTCAATTTTTACACCAAACATAAACAGTTTTCATCTTTGTTCATCGCCAGAGCACAATAATTGAAAAAAAAAGCTTTAATTTTATTCATGCATGTATTTGACTTATCTGATTTACATCTTTTTATTTGGTTTTCTCGGCAACCAAACATAGGCATTAATTAACTTGAAAAGATGGACATTTTTTTATGAACGAGAAAATCATTGAATTTGACTAAAACACTTAACACTCAAAATCAAACATAGATCATAAAAAAGGGGTTCTCACTTCTCTGATATCATTTGACTAAGCATTAAACATATATATATTTCTAACGGCAGCAGTTAAAAACAACGTGGAGTAACCGTCCTAGATTTTCCAGTTGCAAAAACAAAAATACGAAGATCGACCAAAGGATCTTGCTAGGGTCACTATATACACATCACCATCGCCGTACACGTCAGCATTAGCTTCAGTCCAAAAACTCAAGCCACTTCAGGTGGAGGAGGGAGATTAAGATCAAGATCAAGATCAATCAATCTTCTCTCAGACGAACGAGGATCGTAATCAACGACGACCGATGACGAATCGGAGTCGCTCTGGGTCCCGCCGGGATAAAAACCAACACGGCGTGCATCACGGTGAGTCGCAACAGTTCCACCGGAGGAAAAAACGTCGAAGAAAAGGACCGGACGCGCCGTGGCGACTGGGAAGCACGCGCCGGCATTACGGTAGCTGTTGAGAGCGAGGTTTAGCTGTGGCAGCGGCTGTGGCTGTGGCAGCAGCGTCGGCGGAGGAGGAGAGGATGACTCCACGGTGCTGCTCTGGCTGGGGCTGCGGGCGAGGGTGCCAAGGATTTCGTTTGGCGTTGGGAAGTTTGTCTTGGCTTTGGCGCCGCGAAACTCACGCGCTGCTGCGTCGTAGGCACGTGCTGCTTCCTCGGCGGTGTCGAAGGTGCCGAGCCAGACGCGGGTTTTCTTCCCCGGGTCCCGGATCTCGGCGGCGTAACGCCCCCACGGCCGCTTCCTCACTCCTCTGTATCGGATCTCCATATCCTTCGAATTCGGATTCGGGTTAGAGGATGGTTTGTTGAGCTTATCTCTCGGAGCCATTTTGAACAGAGGAGCAAGTTGTTTGTTAGCTCTTGAAGGAAACGAACGAGAGCAGTGGCGGCTTTTATAGAATAATATGCGGGGAAGAGAGAGAGAATGTGTGTGTGTGTGTGTGTGTGTGTGTGTTTGTGTGTGTTAAAGCGACACCGCTTTTGTGGGCGCTTGTTGTTGGGTACAGTAAAAGCAAGAGATGTGGTGTGGCTTCCCTTACACGAACTAATATTCAGTTCAATTATGTTGCCTAATGAGACTACGCCACGTTGTGACCTTAGGGATTCTTGTTATCGTTGCATGGTCGAAATATTTAAGAAATTCTCTATCTTATCTTATGGCATTCAATAATCCTTACGCACCTTATATTTAGTAGACATTTATTTGACACCAGGATTAAATGCCGATATTTTTAAACGAATTTTTTACGTAATTAATTTTTGATGCACATGCACTAACTAAAATGGCTCTGGATGTTTATATTTACATTGTTGAAAAAAGAAAAAAAAAATATTAATGAGAGCCTGTATTTAATGAAAGCCTACCGAAAACGCTAAGGGCGCGAGCACGCCACTCACGTGCTACGGCCCTTCGCTTTTTCACTCGGCGCGGTCAACGATGACTTTGACTCTGCTTTTCCAAAAAAAAATTATGGGCTCCAGACGCCCTGCCGCAGCCAAACGTAGTGGGTCCACACTAGACATGATAAATGTTGAGCCCCCTTACTAGTAGACGCGTGGCACGCGGTTTCCCTAAGGAAACGTGGCAGCAGATAAGTCCAAGGGCGGCTATGATAACGGCGGTTATGACGGCAAGTCTGTGTGCCGCTTTCTGTTTCTCTTTTTTTAACACGAACGGGAATAACGGCGGTTCATATATTTTTAGATATTTTCTTTTTCTATTTTTGATTGATGATTTGTCGGCTTTCTCCGTCCTCTGGCCGCGTAAATCGGATCGTATCCATCCACCCGATCCCGCGGAGATGTTGACTCACCAGAATCGGACGGCTATTATGGTGATTCCCGTTGTGATTTGACACGTGTAGATAAGAAGTCGTCGTACAGACATGGGAATGAAAATAGTCAGTGCTGCTTCATATGAAATTCTGCCACGTGAATTTTTTAAATACTAGTGGACAACTTAATTTTTTTTAAATTTTAAATTAACATATTTTTTCAAGGTGTGACTTAAAACTCTAGGATGCAATGTCTGCACCATACATCCATACATATTTATTTTTTTGGATTTTCTTAAGTAATATTTATTATAATTAATACTTAAATTTTGTAGTATAAAAATAAATAAAGAGCAGAGACACTAGATGAATCAATGATGAATTTTATTTAACTGTAAGCTACATTTATGTGACGCCCCAAACTAAGTGTAGTTTAGTAAACCAATAGAAACAACACCCCCACTCGTTGAAAACTGAAACAATTGTCCAAATTTAGTAAAGAATAATTCAATGTTGCAAATGGCAGAGAGCTCAAAAATATTAATGAGTTAACTTGTATTTGTTTGGGTTTGGAAGCATGAACTTGAAGATAAGTTTCTTATTTATTTAATTTTTACCCAATTAAACATAATCTTTAGTTTTAATTTTAAACAACCATGGGATGCTTTGTAAAAAGAATAAAAAAACATAAATATAAATAAAAACACACGCACACTACCATTGGATTAAGGGTGCGTTTGAGATTGAGGTACTGTAGTTTTTAAAGTACAGCTGCTGTGGAAAAAAAGTGTAATTATGAAATAAAAATTAATAACATATAGTAAATGTAAATTTTAAATAATAATATTGATAAAATTATTAAAGATATAATAGATTTTTTATTATACAAGTGAAAAATTATATCAACATAACTTCCAAGATACAACAGCTAATATTTACCAAATACTTTAATACTATGACTTTTAAGCTACAGTTGCCCAACTTCAATTTCAAACGCACCCTAAGTGACCTTAGATTAGAATTTTCATACCTTAAATTTGTGATTTTTTTTTTACAATTTTGTAAGAAAAGTACTTATATTAACTTTCGTTAGGCAGTATCTATTGATACTAAAGAATTTAATTCTTTTTGCCAAAGATTAGGGGCAAATGTAATGGGAAATTTGTAACATGCCCCCAAATAAATTGACGTTTTGCACTCTGCACCCACTAAAATTAACATGTTGCAGCGCGTCCCCAATTCCGTTAGTTTTTTAGTTATTTTAAACAGCTCCGTCTGATTTTTTATCTAATGACAAAAATGCCCCTTTAAGTTTGATTACACAAAAACACCCCTTCTTCTTCTCCATTTCTAACGAGCTTATACGTACATTGTTACCATTTTATTTTTCTCCAAAAAAATCTTATCAGGTTATATAAAATACACAGTCGCCAAAAAAATTTAACAAACAAATAAAAAGAAATCTGAAGATAAAGAATAATTAATAAAAAAATAAACAAATTAAAAAGACCACAACACATTCAATGATTACAATTAAATTCAATCCCTTCCACAACCATTTTCATCACCACTGATTCCTTATCCGCCACCATATTCTTCAACCCAATCAGAAAAATTACCCATGAATCATTAATTGACGCATTTGATTTTGATTACTTGATTTAGGGTTTCAAAATACAAGCCCCTAAATCATAATTCAAAACAACCCAAATAATAACTAATGAAACCCCAAAATCCATAATACTAAGCCTAAAAGGAACTAAGCGGTGGCCGCCAAAGGAAGCAGCTGACGCTCTAGACTGGCGCGGTGGCAATCGCGGTGGTTGATGCTTTATAATAGAGCAAAAGAAGAAAAGAAAATGGAGAAGAAGAAGAAGAGAAGTAATGGAGAAGAAAAAGGAGAAGAAACAGTGAAGAAGATGAAGAAAAAGAAATGGAGAAGAAGAAGGAGATAAGTAATGGAGAAGAAAAATGAGAAGAAACAGAGAAGAAGATGACGAAAAAGAAATGGAGAAGAAGAAGGAGAAGAAACAAAGAAGAAGAAGAAAAAGAAATGGAGAAGACGGAGAAGAAATAAAAAGAAAAAGGTAAGGACGAAATAAAGAGAAGCCAAAAATAAAAAGAGTTTCCATTAAAATTGATTTAAGGCTTTAACTTCAGATTTTAATCCTGTGCCGTTAAACTTAACTGAATACATAACGAAATTGGGGGCGCGGTGCAACAAGTCAATTTTATTAGGTACGCAGTGCAAAACGTCAATTTATTTGGGGGTAGGCTACAAATTTTCCAAATGTAATTACCTACAACATTGCTTTATCTCATTCCATCTCTCCACAAATTAAATGGGACCATGATATTTGGATTGCTGATTACAATAATATTGCTTTTTTCTCGCCAAAGTAAATTCATAATATTAGTTGCAACCCAACACCAGGTAGGGAATATATATATATATATATATATATGAATAAAAATTTCAATTCCTAATTGAGATTCGGGATTTCGTATTGATGGAGATGGGATTGATCCACATTATTAGGACAAATTTAAAAGCAGTGGGATTCGGGATTGAAATTGAACCCAATTGTAATTTTGGGACAGGATTAAAATTCATCTCAAGATTTCATAGTATCCCAATCTGCTCAATTATTTAGCTAACAATGTGTTCAATTTTATTTTTTCTTTAACATTATTAATTATATATTGCGTAATTTGCAATGTTCTTTATTTTTTCAATTATATTGGAGATAATGTTAATTGAGTTGTTAATGGAAACACATATATTTTATATATATTAAAATTTTAAATTAAATATAATCAAAGCATGTAAACAAAATTAAAATATTAATTGGGGTGGGCCATTCGGGATATTTGTGATAATTGAGAAGGGACGGGATTTTGAATCGTCTGTAATTAGTTTTAATTTTGATCCCACAATTACAAATTCTTGGCCATCCCAGCTCATTGTCATCTCCATATTTAGGGGACCCATTTAATTAAAGGGATAAATCTGTATTTTTTTGAAAAAATATAAGAAGTTAGGGATCCCGATGTAATTACACATTCTCAAAATAGAATCAATCCAAACGTGGCTCAGGTAAGGCCGACAAACAAAATGCGTTCCCGATTTCGACAGTTGAAAAGAATTTACCGGGAACACTTCCAACAGAAATTCAAATTCCATTCTCAATTAACAACCCAATTCTCAAAACTTCAATCTTGCAACTCGGTTACTTCACATAAAACCCTAATCCCCATTATCAATTTGCAAGCCAGAAACTCTGAGTTTCTTTTTCTGGGCAGAATCGAAACAGCTCAGTTGGTTCATTCACTCGCTAATTCTGATGAAAAGTCCGAGTTTCAACGTTACCCAGGTGATGAAATAGCAATAAACGTTCAAAATATTCTCAAGACCTGTATCGTCAGCACAAAAGGAGAAATTGAGAAAGCTCTGAACCAATGTGAGCTTACACTAACTGATGATTTGATTGTAAATGTTATTAACCGTTATCGTTTTGATTGGGAAGCAGCTTATACATTCTTCAAATGGGTGTCTAGAGAAGGTGATTATTCACCCGGGTCTAATGTTTTCAATGCGATCCTTGATGTTCTTGGGAGAGCGAGGCGTTTTGTGGAGTTGACACAAGTGTTTGATGAAATGCCTGAACTAGTGAATGAGAAAACTTATGGAATCTTGCTTAATAGATATGCAGCTGCACATATGGTAGAGGAAGCAATTGGTGTTTTTGATAGGAGGAAAGAGTTTGGGGAATTGGATGATTTGTCTGCTTTTCAGAATCTATTGTTGTGGTTATGTAGGTACAAGCATGTTGAAGTGGCTGAAACTTTTTTCGAGTCTAAGAAGAATGAGTTTGGTTATGATATAAAGACAATGAATATTATTCTCAATGGATGGTGTGTGTTGGGGAATGTTTATGAGGCAAAAAGGTTTTGGAAAGATATAATTAAATCTAAATGTGAGCCAGATTCTGTTACTTACGCAACTTTCGTAAATGCACTAACCAAGAAGGGGAAATTGGGGACAGCATTGAGGTTGTTTCAAGCTATGTGGGAGAAAGGTCGTAAACCTGATGTGGTTACTTGCAACTGTATCATTGATGCACTTTGTTTCAAGAAAAGGATTCCTGAAGCTTTGGAGGTTCTTAGGGAAATGAAGAATAGAGGTTGTCTCCCAAATGTCACAACTTACAACTCGCTGATCAAACATCTATGCAAGATTAAGAGGATGGAAACGGTTTACGAGTATTTGGATGAAATGGAGCAGAAGAATGGAAGCTGTTTGCCTAATGAAATAACTTTCAATTACCTGCTCAAGTCTTTGAAGAAACCCGAGGAAGTTCCTTGGGTATTGGAGAGAATGGAGAGAAATGGATGCAAGATGAGCACTGACACATACAATGTGATTTTAAAGTTGTATGTAAACTGGGATTGTGAAGACAAAGTAAGACATACATGGGAAGAGATGGATAAAAAGGGCATGGGACCTGACCAGCGATCTTATACCGTTATGATTCATGGGCTGTATGACAAGGGAAGGTTAGAGGATGCTTTATCTTATTTCCATGAGATGAGATTGAAGGGAATGGTACCCGAGCCAAGGACTGGGATTTTGGTGAATGATATGAACATCAAGTTGAAAGAGAGAGGGGAGCAGGGCAAAAAGGTGATAAAACTCACAAGTCTAGGACTAAAAGGGAATGCATGAAAGAAAAAGGGAGATGAAATCTTGATATTGGGGAATTCCTAAGAAGCACAAAAATTCCGAAAAGAAAAAAAAAATGTTTTTCCCGTTTAGGAGTTAGTAGTATACTCTTGTTTGAGAAATTTTTCTAGTTTGAGTTACAGCAGTCCCTGCTAGTGGTTATAGTTATATTATGGAATAAACGCTTTGTCTGAGTTTCTCAGTTTACATCCATCAAAAGATGTCATAAGCTATTGTACCTATTCAGCTTATACTTGGTAAAGCTTAACGTGGTTGCTATTGTAGCTTCAAATTTAACTGCAGCAAACAGCTTAGCCATATTAAACAAGCAAATGCCAAGGAGCAGATGTAATAAGTTCTAATCGACAACTACAGTTCCATTTTCTTAATTCATTCAACTCAAGATTGGTTATAAACAGCAGCAGCGTATCATTCAATGGTCATATTTCTCACCTCTTTTCGCCCCTGTAAACTCAACATGACATCTGATACTAGGGTCATATTTCTTGATCTCAAGTTTTACCTTACTCTTTGTATTCCTCATCTTCGCATAGAAAATTCCGGGCCCAGCAGATGAAACAAGCTTGATAACTTTTACATTCTACTTCTTCCTTGTCTCTCCCCAACCTTTCATTTGCCCTGCTCCTCTTCTGATGGGAGTCACCACCCCTTTTATACTCTTCTTCTGTGATTAAAAAACATTTTATATATCAAAAGATTCTAACACTCAAAAATGATGATGAATGCAATGCTTTTAGTTTAGAATTCTGTGCAAATAGAAACAGCAAACTTTGATGCAAGCAGCGGCACACCTAGCTACACTGAATCAACTATATAAAGTAAAAACTGGGAAACACTACAATTCACCAGTTCAGTAAAACCATTACTAAAGTAAATAAGAAAAAGAGTAAAAAGCACGGAAGGGTTTTTCTATAACCAAATGCACTGTTAAAACTCACTTTTGCCTTCACACACAACCTCATCATTTTACTGTTACAATTTGGTCAGCAAATTCACACTTTCAACAAAATAGTAAAATTGCTCATTGGACGTTAACTAGAGATACGTGCCCCTATAGGCCAATCATTTATCAACAACACATCAGATGCAATTATACTTTACAAGAATCCTGATCTTTTCTTCTTCACAACTGGGTGTCTATGTCCATGGCCAAGCTTATAAATTTATCAAATAATTCTTGATTTCATCTTTATCCACTAATCATTACTACGGAATTGTTTTGACATGCAGATCAAATTGTTGAAACGGGCATGTCCAATGACACATAATAAAAAATGAACAATTTTCTATTTGTGAGACTTTGAAGAAAAGACATCAACTTGCAAAAGTGGGTACCTTTCTCAAGCTGGGGTTGGAAGCATATCTTCTTGCCAAGCAATCAACGATTGTCGAGTCGGCTTTTCAAAAAAATAGATCACCAAACCCCGACAAATGAACATTTCCCAGAATTTTAACCCAGATAACAAGCTTTACTGAACCATGCCTGATAATTCAGCTTACATACACAGCTTGGTTAGAAAACAAATGGGTTGACTCATTTTTAAGAATCGACAACAGTTCACACATAAAGATTCCAACATTTCTAGTCCAGTCTCTTGTTTTTGGTAGCGTTAATATTACTAGCAATTAATCAGAGTGAACAAAGAAAAGGTTACTTATTTTCTAAGAAACAACTACCTTTTACAAAAAGAGACCTAACTTTTATTGTTTTAGCCTCTTGTATTTGGTAGTTTTCACTCTCCCAGCAACAAATCAGAGTGAAAAGGGAAGGTCATGAGTAACTGCAACAGAAAGAGAAAGGCATAACCTTTGAAGAAGGGAGCTGGCTAAGTTACGGAATCTGTAACTTACAGATCCAGCTTAGCCAGCTCTTAATTGGATGCATTTGGATGGTTTTTCCTCTCTCCTCAGGACACGTGTGCTCTTCTCCTTGGGTGTGTATGTTACAGATTCTGTAACACAGCAACCTCCTTGAAGAAGACATTGTGGTCGAGACTTGTGGAGAAACTGAAGGACGTGAAAGTGGTCAAAGTTGACTGAGTTGAAGAAGAAAGGTGGGTTTTGGAAAATGTGTTTCTTGGCTTGCAAGAAACAGCAAAGCAACGAAGAACAAATGCCATCTTTGTCTCTTTGTCTCCTCCTCTCTGTATAATTGAAAGTTTGAAGTTGACGTTTCCTGTCCTACTATCTGTAGCTTATCATGAGACTTTTTGGATCCACACTATAATGCATCCGACAAGAAGCAGGTGTGTCATTCATTCTATTTACAAGGAAATGAAAGTGTCACACAATAAATACAATGTCAACTATAGTGAATTGCGTAATTAAATTCAACATATCAAATGAAAACAAATTGCATAAATAATTTATCATATAAAATGAATACATTATCAACTAAAATAATCACAATGTCATTCAAGGAACACACTAAACAAGTGCATTGTCCAGCAATATTACAAGTAATTATACAAACTACAATGACTGAAAAACGAAAAGTCTTCATGTCGATTCAGCTATCATTCCTTATGTTCTGTCTCTTGAGCTAAATTATCTCGCCGAATAGTCCACTCATTTGAAATCTCAATTGACTCAATAAATTGTGTTTCATCAACATTGTCTTGAATTCCATCATTATCTATTTCTTCTTCCATGACATTGAAGAGCATTTCCTTATGAAATTATGCAACATACAACAAACAAAAATTATACGCCGTTGTGTTACAATATCATAAAAGGCATGACTTCTCAATATAGCCCATCTCTTCTCCAATATCCCAAAACATTGTTTAATCACATTGCAAGCACTTGAGTGTTTCATATTAAAGAACTCTTTTGGCATATGAGGTTGTTGTCCATCACGAAATTCGCTCGAATAGTAACGTTCTCCTCTATATGGTGAAAGAAAATTCATCCCATTAGTGTAGCCAGCATCAACCAAATAATAATAACCTATTAAGAGAATAAGAAATCATCATATAAAAAAATTATTCGCTAAATAATATATCCTTACAAGCTAAAGAAAAATTGGTTAGATGTATTACCATGAGGAACTTTTAACCCATTTCTTCTAGTTAAGGCATCTCTTAGCACGTGCATATCATAAGTTGAACCTTCCCATCCCAATAAGACATATGTAAATTGCATATCTTGGGAACAAACCCTAAGACATTTATTGTATTCTCATTTTTCCTAGTTCTATATCTTAGCTTATTGGGCCTCCGAAACATGAAATTCTACAATAAACCATTAAAAAAATAATGAGTTAATCAACGAAAGTGTATTAGAGAAGACATTGATTTGAAGAAATATTATACTTACTGTAAACCACTTCCATTTTGGTTCCGTTAAATCCTCCATAATTAGCTCAGGTTTTTTCCTAAACTCCTTTTGACATCTAATCATTGCCTTCAAATACTCTTGGAAACATTTGCTAACTGTTCTTCTGAATCTTTTGATGTTAAAACCAACAACCCCATTTTTCATGTGATATACTAAAATCGACAAAAAAACATTGGAACCCCTCTGAAGGCACATTTATACTTCTAACCAAACTCCTTTTTCACAAAAAAGCTTACATAATTTGAAAAATGTTTGTCTATCTTTTTTTAATTGCGACAAACATTTCACATCACTTTCAAATACCAAGACATGCAAATGGGACAATGGTTGGTTGAACTCTATATACCGAATTTGGACATTCCAACCTCCATTCATAAGGTACGCGAAAATAGGAAGACATAGCAGTGCACACATAGATAATCATTTGCAACATGACAACTTCTTCTTGTATAACTACCAAGACTCTCTTCTTTTTTGCTAATAAACAAGTCATCCTATAGCTGAATAGGGAAAAATAGGGAAAAGAAAAGAAAATTAGATAAATAACATTATAGGCAGTGGCCTTAATAATCAGATAAAAGATGCAGTTGTCTAGTATGAAGATAACAAGACATTTTGATGTTTGAGACCAATGGTATATAAATTAAATGTAAATAAAAGATTATGATAAACTAAGAAGATAAGTTTAGGGCCCCCAAAAAAGAATAAAACTAAGAAAAAGTTACAAATAAAAGTCAGCAAACATTGGACAACAATCCCAATAAAAAAAAATCATCTAGTTGTTGAAATATTATTGTTTTACTATAATAGAACAGCGAGCAATTTGTTGTTTATTGGTCATAAGATTCAAACTTATACAAGAGTTCCTTATCATTTGGATCCACACTTTGGTTTATTAATTTTAAATTTTTGAAGATTGCTTATGCAGTAAGGATAGCAGTGAGTGATCAGTAGTAGTATCTTTTAGAAAAAAAAAATTAGTACTAAAAAACTGACTAATTTGGAAAATTTTTCCAATTAGTTTCGTATTATATTCCATGAATAAGGCCGTGAATATAGATAATATTAATACTCAATGACCAACTTAATTTTCATTTAGACATTGAAAACCTTGGACAAGCATTTCAAAACATCAAACCCATTAGACGAGAAAATAAGGATTTACAAAGCTAAATCCATCCACTGAGCCCCATAACAGATCATACAAGCAAAGAAGTAATTTTTTTTTTTTTAATGGAACCTCAACTAAGTGAGCTAGGAAAATATATTAACTAAAAGAAAGTGAAAATAGTAAAGAGAGAAGAAAGAGCAACTGCTAGCCGAGCCCCATAACAGGTTGATGTGAGCTTAATTTATTTATGCATGTTGTTTACGTAAGAATTGGCTAGGCATTCCATTAGTGTTGAGTTTTATTAGTTGAGTCAGTGAATCATGCTAGTGAGTTGTATTGGAAGTTAATTTGTATTTTAATTTCTATTTTCTAGCAGTTTCATTCAGTTATTGTAAGTTACATTGTCATATAACATGTGTTGTATTTAAACTGGAAAAGTGAATGAATAGAGGAGGTTATTCACTTGCTTAATGCTTCTTTTCTGGAGAGAACGGTTCTCTTGAACAACCGTATTTTTCCTTCCTTCTTTATTGCTTATAATATAATTTAGAACATAACATTTGGTATCAGAGCAGTCGTTTCATGGCTGAAGCTACAAGACAAAAGAAAGATGCAGATTTTAAAGCTTTTATTACTGAGAAGATTGAGAACCAAGATGCAATCATGCAGAAGGTCCTTAGCAAACTTCAAAGTTTGACATCTATGTGTGATAAATTGAGTGTTCAATATGCTCAAGTCAGCACAAACGTTGGCAACCATTTAATGCCAAGAGATCACTCACAAACTGTTGAACCGTCTAGCTCTTCTATTAAATCTGTTGACAATAACCTTGTGCGACGGTTGAAGTTGCACTTTCCAAATTGTAATGGTGTTGACCCATATGGATGGATTTATCAGGCTGAACAATATTTTGAGTATCAGAATATTGCAGAGGAGCAGCAAGTGCAACTTGCATCTTTCCATCTTAAAGGAGCAACGCTTCAATGGTATCGATGGATGACAAAAACTAAGGGTCCAGTCACCTGGACTGAGTTTTCAAGCGCTCTTCTCAAAAGATTCGAACCAATAGAATTTGATGATGCAACAGAGGCTTTATCCCAGTTAAGACAACGAACAAGTGTTATTGCTTACCAAGAAGAGTTTGAGAAACTTTCCCACTTGGTGGATGATTTGCCTGAGCCCTTTTTAGTAGGGTCATTTGTTGGGGGACTAAAAGATGAGATACGATTGGAAGTGAAGATGCAGCGACCTCATTCGTTGTCCACTGCTATAGGTCTTGCAAGGCTTGTTGAGGAAAAGTACAACCTCCGTAAAAAGAATTTCATGCCTTGTTCTCCATCTCCTAGTTCTCCTAAAAAGGGTACTTCGAGTACAGGATTGTTGGGAACTCAGCCTAATGCCACACCACCATCAACTTTTAAACGTTTGACTCCAAGTGAGGCAAAGGATCAACGAGAACGTGGATTATGTTACTATTGTGATGACAAGTTTGCTCCTGGACATAAGTGTCGTGCTTCTCGCTTATTTATGATCGAAGCATCTCATGAAGATGATGAGGTTTTAGATTAAGAAAGTCAAAAGGCACTTGAAAACGTTGCTAGTGATTCAACCTTGAGGACAAGGTTCATTCAAAGGGGGGTAGAATGATGTGAGCTTAATTTATTTATGCTTGTTGTTTACGTAAGAATTGGCTAGGCGTTCCATTAGTGTTGAGTTTTATTAGTTGAGTCAGTGAGTCATGTTAGTGAGTTGTAATGGAAGTTAATTTGTATTTTAATTACTATCTTCTAGCAGTTTCATTAAGTTATTATAAGTTACATTGTCATGTAACATGTGTTGTATTTAAACTGGAAAAGTGAATGAATAGAGGAGATTATTCACTTGCTTAATGCTTCTTTTCTAAAGAGAACGGTTCTCTTGAACAACTGTATTTTTCCTTCCTTCTTTATAGCTTATAATATAATTTAGAACATAAATACAAGTAAAGAAGTAAACAAACTACTAACTTATTACATTTAATTACATATAAGATTACAATAATTACTAGTTAAAAGAAGTAAAATTGGATGATCTTAACCAATGACAATTTTCTTTGGAGTATTGGAATAGCAAAAGAGATCACCTTTCAAATCAGAGAAAAGATAGTTAAAGAGGAGAAACTAAATTTAAACAGAAAATTGTGGATTCTTTTCATATTGTTATCAAAGAATTTACACGGTGGAGTGAGGTTGTATGCATCCACCTGCAATATAATCCCCGAAAGAACCTTTGATTGGACCACACCAATATCTCGCTCACTCGCTATACGTAAACCATGAAATCCCCCTTTACCAAGTATATCGAGGTTTCTAATCAATCCTCTCTAACTAGAAGATGAAAGTATTTCACAGTTCCTTTTTTTTTTCCTTAAAAAAAAAAAATCTTTTCTTCAGAAATTTGCTAATGGCTTCGAAAAGAAATAAAGAATTATTAAAGAGCAAAGGGTAAAAATGAAAATAATTTATTTAAAAATAAAGCATCTGGGAATCATCTCCCATCACTATTCATAAAATAAATAATTTATTTTTATCTCATTGCATGCATGACTAAGCAAAATCCAAACCAGCAGCACGGCTGTTTATAATTATAATTATACTTTGGGATTTATTTTTTATTAAATTTAGTGATATTTTTATAATTATAATTTTTTATTTTTAAAGCTTTATAAAATAAGAATGATCTTTTAATTTATTTAGAAATAAAATTGTCATTTTATTTAAATTATATAATTGTGTTAGTATAAAAGTGGCTAGTTGATACAAATTAAAAAGAAAGATGGTGCAAAAAATATGTTAAAACTATGGTTAGATAAACATAGACAAAAGAAAGATGGTTCAATGATAATTTTCCTTCAATAAAATATAAAAAAAATGTTCGAAGGTCTACCTTTTTCGGTTTTATAACAAACAAAAGATATTACCATCCACTTCTTTTCTAGGATTGAAACCATTTTCATTGATTAAATTTAGTAGTTGGGCTAGTGTCTTTGAGCTAATGCTTTTGATAAGACCATCCCATGAGCATCCCCATCGATTCTGAAGGTTTAGTCGTAGTTTTGTTGCTGCATACTGTGCATTCTGAATATGCACTGCCATGCGGTCACACTCACACATTGTGAATGTGTTAGTACTGTGTGTTACCAATTCAGCCCCTTGCTTAGGGTTTTTGCCACTTGCTCCACACGCAGAGCAATTTAATTCTGGGAGCAGCAGCCAGCATATCATTCTTCCAACACAATCTTTTCCCGCCATGCTGCTGTATCAGAAGTTTCAATGTGGACCTAACTAGCCAATGCCAACTTTGATAGGTCAAAAGGCACATTCAAAAGTACAAGTTTTAACAAAAGAGGCAGAAAAATGAAGGAGACATAGAGTATAATAACAAAAATGTGACAGTTCACAACCTCTACATTAAGAAACAGAACAACTTATTTTCCCACATGCTCCTCCCTTTTCATTGGACCGTTTCTGCAGGAGTAGGGGTATACCAGCCATGGTGAATCTCCACAGCCTTCTTTCTCCTAGCAAGCCGGGACTTTCTGCGAGCACCAGTGTTCCTGTGCAACGTTCCCACTTTCACTGCTTTGTCGATAACTGAATATGCCTCTGCAATCAGCTTCTCAACTGAAAGAACTTCCTCAGGTTGTGCATCAGGTTTCTTCCTGAGCCCATCCAGTGCTTCCAAAACCTGGAATCAGAGAGCAAAAACTTTATGACACGATCACACTTAACAAAATAATCTCCATTGCATATTTTTCAAAAAAGTTTTGCATATATTTGCATAAGCAAAAACATAACTTTGTGACGTTGAAGAAATTTTCATTAAAACCCACCTCATCCTTCACTATCATCACGGTTTACCATTGTGCACACAAATCAACAGCTGTATTATAAGCACACAAACAGCCATAAAGAGAGACAGGGGGAGAGGAGAACCCCTCTCTTTAATGTATAAATTAAGAATTCTCTTCATCCACAGCCATCCAATTCCTAACACTTGATATGGCTCATCAAATACCATTATTCCAATTCTAAGTTCTATGCATGATACAGTTTTACAGATGAACTTTAAAACGCACTTTACTGTTATTACCATATGACTTCCCTCAAATGATTCGGTCAATGGTAAAACTAAAATCTAGAATTGATGCTGCCCTAGTTCTCGCACAAGGAACACTTTTTCCAGGACAAAAAGCCAAGAACTCCATGAGCATCCGCATGATGCACAAAGTACAAGATTTTTTCAAAATTAGAACTCAAGCATCTTACACTAACTGTGATAAGTTAAAACAAAAAATGGCGAACCCTTTCAAAATCCCTACCATAACTATAAATGGCAACAGAACACCCTCAAAAGCCAATTCAAGATTTTGACTTTAGAAACTTTCATTTAATGAAGCGTTTCGAGTATTATCGCAGCCAGAATAGGTACCATCGACATGTGGAGATGGGTCCTTTTAAATGAGGATGCAGCATAGGAAACATGCTCTCTCCTTGAAACATACACCAGGCAACATGGCTATCTGTGTCCAGGAAAGGACTACACAAGCCTCACATTTATATTTGTCTTTTCAATTTGCATGCTGTTGAGAAGAAATGCAGTTACAACAATGCGCAATAATTCTTGATTTCTTTCCATTTCTTAAGTACATCGAAAAAGAAAATGAGCAGCATCACTTAAAGCTCATGTCTTATACTAGCATTGTCTCACATTCCAATTGTTAACAAATGCTTCACATTGTAGAAGCGTGTAGAACACTTAGGAAAACTTTGAAGAAACACTATCATCTTTGCCAGTCTCCCTCCCTAATTCTCAACAGAAAATACTACTCCCTCCCTAAAAGAGTTTAAATCTTACTGAATAGTACCAAATACCATATGAATTTTAATCAAATGCAAAATGATGATGCACAAGAGATAGTGTGAACTTTACTGGCAGCAAAAAGACCTATTTATTTCAGAAGCACAGCTTCATCCGTTTCTAACAAAACATTTCTATGTAAAAGAAACCATATTATCTAATAACAAGGAGTGGGTAAATCTAAGCAAAATACATAAGTTTTAAAACTAAGTTTGCAAATTCATCATATACCTTCTTCATGCGGGTTTTGACTTCAGATTTCCTAGATTTGTTATAGATGCGCCTTTTCTCAGCTTGACGAGCTCTCTTTGCAGCTGAATCAGCTTTCTTCTTAGTAGCTGCCTCGCAAACAACTGAATGACGCATTGGCCTCTGGATTGGGCTCATTGTGAGGGAGCCTAGATTCACAAAGCACCCAGAATTCACTCAAAGCATCCCAACGATTTAAATAATAAAGACAAGTAAAGAAACACCAAATTAAGCGTTTCGTTAAAATAAAGTCTGCATTTTTGGACTAAAAAACTCAATTTTGAATAACTACACAAACTGTTTGGTTTAACTGGAGGTGGGGTTTTTTTTTTTCCCCTTTTTCCATTTCCCAATTCTTTAAAACTCACAAAATGAACCATCAATTACCAGTTTTTCACCATTTTCTTCATATTTTTCAACTCAACCAAACAGGAAAAAGAAAAGAAGAAGAAGAATTTGTCAAAAAAAAAATGATACAAGAGAGAGTGAGAGAGATGGGTGAGTTAGAAGTTACATTACATTACCTGTGGAGAAGACATTGTGGGAGAGGTTATTGGAGAAACAGAGAGATTTGAAAGTGGCGAAGCTGGAGTGAGAAGAAGAGTTGTTGTTTAGTGAGAGGGTCTTGAATTTTGATTGAATCGTTAAACAAGACGATGATGATAAGCAGTGAAGTGCCATCTCTCTCCTTGTTTTTGTTTATCCACTCAACCACAGTGGGGGTCGGACGGGTGATGAAGATATAGTGCAGTTCCTCTTTAGTCCATCTGCTCTGTAATAAAAAAATCAAATTAATAATCTTTGTCTCATCCATATAGAACGACATGTCGTTCTTGCTTGTCCTGACGACGTCGTTTCTGGCCGGCCATACGCAGATTCTACAATTTTATTTGCAAAATTGTGGCAATCTAATGGAGGTCGTTGCGCCTCAAAAATTTGAAGAAATCAATCAACCCCCCAACACAGAAGGCCATGGATTACCACTAGCCAACAAGGCCCAATAAATATTTGAAACACAAAAATAAGGTTTGATGAATAATAATAGCAATAATGATAATAATAACCTCGTAAATGAAGCATTTTTCTTTAAATTTCGAGTTATTTTTCTTAAAAATAACTTTTGAGTTAAATTCATGAAAATTGCAAGGAGGAAAATCGCGGCTTCCCTTTTATTCTGTTTTATTTTTCTTTGGTTTCGTGCTGTATTGTGGTGTGATTCTTCTTTGCAGCAGTAGCAAAGCTTTCATGGTTTCACATCCCCCAAGTCCCATGAAGCAGTGCTCTACAATCTGTGTCTACCCCGTGAAAGTTGTGAAGTTCCTTAATGGCCCAACCACATTCTTGCAATTTAAATGTAAGCAAGAGAGGTTAGTCCAGACTCCGGACATGTAACTGTGAGGCTGATTGCATAAAAAGTTCAAAAGTTTTATGTCAAGTGTTTAGGCACAGAAATTTTACAAGGCCTTGGAAGTTTTTTCAGTCAAACCCAAAAGCGAAGATGCCAGAGTCCATGCCTCAACAATGGCCTTGTGCCCTAGTCCTGTATCTGAAAGAGAACTAGAACCTCTGCTCCGTCATCACTACAGGCTGTGCTTCAACACTCTTTCTTGCTAGATATGGACCCCTTCTAACAGCTTCATCAAGCTGCATACACAAGGGGGCAAAAAAATAAAAATAAAAATAAAAAAGAAACATCAACCAAGATGAAGAGCCATTGAAAAATTGGACCAGAAAAGAGTCATATAAGAGCCAATGGGAGAGGTTGCGGGTAGATCGAGCTTTGTCAGCAGATTCAGCATGCAACTGGAATGCAAATCACATTTCTTGCATAACCGGTGTCTGCCTATATCACCAGCTATGACATGATTGCCCTCCCAAACAAGGAGATACCAGTAGAAGAAACTTGGAAAGAAAACAGCACAATATATCAAAGATAGATCTAGATCTAACCTTTTCGCCTATGCCAGCGAAAGCGGGGTCACTGACAAGTTCACTCGAGACAAAAGCCTTACGAATTGCCTTGCAACAATTGTATCTAGCTTCCATACCTAAAATTTTCCATTAAATACTTGAGAGAGAGACTTGATTTCAAACCTCAAAAGAAAGGAGCAAATGCTCAAACATTCACTTCCATGAAAATTCAAAATTGTAATGATCGCAGCAACTAGAAAGACAATACTCTGTAATCACGCAATATGCTGATTACTACAATTAGGAGGTGAATAGGGAATTGAACATAGACCTATTTTTGTTGTTTCAGTACTTGAATCAGTCACTGTGTTTATTATCTCTTGTTTTGAGCAAAGCTCCATCAGGCACCATGGCCGAGCCACCAACCCAGTTATCATTCTGTATCCCTGAAAATACACACACAATAATGCCACGTCAAATTTCTCTGATTAAAGGTCTTCAACAGCTGTGAGCATAAAATTTTAAAAAATAAAAAATAAAATAAAACAAAAATTGGATATAACAATTTCAAACGAATCACAAGCTCCTCCAATTTTATATGCCAAGCATGTTCTATTCTGCCCTTTTTCAGGCGCAAAAGCTTATCAAGTGTTCACGTACTTTTTAGTTTCATAATAGTAAGAGGTAAGCTACAAGTTCCAACTCACAGTGAAAAAATACAACGGTAGTCCTGGTCAACAAGGAAGGCTTCAACTTATGAGAGGAAAAACACTATAGTGCCTGACCTAATTAGTCAAAAAGTTAAAAGGTTTTGGGCTTGCATGACTATCTTATAATAAACAACCAACTGAACCACAGTAAAGTAATCTTATAAGTAAACACCAATTCCCAAAGAATCAAAAAGCAACTGCTCACTAGACTGGTGATGATGACTTAGTGGCGTCTATTGTCCAGACCTTGACTTGGTCAGAAGCACTTATCAAATATATTTATATGATGGTGACTTACATAAGAACTGGGTGGGCCTTATCTCCATTTGATACGTGTAAATTCAAATGAGAAAAACAGAAAATAATTTACAGGGACGCAAACAAAAACTAAACACATACAAATAAAGAAGCTTGAGAACATTTCAGAGGTAATTTAATTCGATTCAAGTCTTTTAGTTTTACTCATCCTTGGTGTGTAAATAGAACACCCATGTAAGTCCATGAAATTTTTATGAAAATCTACAGCATGTTTTTGCTTACTTAAATCTTTTCCTAATTACTCAATTTTTAAGCACCATAACAAATAAGTACCCATATCCATTATCCTTTATCAAAAGGAACCTCCTGATGCAAGAGTTGGATTACACTGTAGTACATGGGAGCACCCATATAGAGATAACTAAGCAGAGACAAAAACAAATAACCATATTTAAAACAAAAGAAAGATAATTATAACAATAACTGAAAATAAATAAACTTTAAAAAGGCTTTTATGGGTCCACCTGGATTCTTTATTTAGACAATTATACACCATCAGGCAAAATTTTAATTTGTAAATAATGGATTTAAAATTCTCACCGCCAATCGGATTTCTGCGGCCTGTTGAAGAACTGATAGAAAGAGACCCTGCCAATTATACCACAAAAGCTTAGTGAAACTTTCTTAGAATGCATAGAAGTAACAATAAACTCATATGAACAAATGTATACAAGCAAAAGAACTTGGACTTATTAATTGAGATGATTCATAAAAGTTATTGTAAAATTAACGCAAATGATATAGTTACAATGACTCACAGCAGATACATAACTTAATTCAACACCATATATTCATTCAATTTGAATTATTACTACAAACAGTGCCCTTCCAATTAAAGAACAATCTGATTTACCAAATTAGTGCAACTAGAGAAAGAGCCATTGAACTTACTGATGGTGTTAGTTTCGAACTCCTGGACGCCACTTCATAAATCAAATGTCGAAGACTTTCTTCGGCATCGGCATTCAAAATTATTTTGTCTTCAGATCGAGTTTTTCCTGCGATGTTTGCTAGACCATGCAAAGCAGCCTGTTTACCATTACAAATTGTCATACAAATATTAAAGAAAGAAGGCACAGCACCAAGAAGTTTGCTGAGATAATGTAGACAAGATTACTTTAAGCACAATTCTGACAGCCAGTTAAGTCCTAATGCTGAAAATTTGAAACAACAAATTTCCTTTATGCAAAAGGTCAATTAAAGAAAAGCAGAGCAGCAGCCCACAAAAATAAACTCACTACAAAGGCAGTTTTATTCAATATGAAAAATGATCAGCTACTGAAACTTCCCAGTTCTGTTGAATATAAAAGAAAAGAATATCATTAGCTTACGATATCGAATTCCTACATTTCAGGGATTCAACTTGTTATCACTTCCATTAGGAGATTAAGGTTAGAGAGAAAAGAGAGATCCAGGGGAAGTAAAGCACACATGTTTTGCCTTCCCCCCCCCCCCCCCTCAAAAAGGACAATAAAAGTGACAGAACATGTGCACTTACCAACTGTTTACCATGTCCTTGCCTATCAAAGGCAGCATCAATAACATGTCTTGCAGCTGGTGGCAAACACAAGAGCAGCAGTGTAGCTCCTTGAATTGCTAAAAGGAACACAAATCAGTAGAAGTAAATCTAGAGTTCACAAAGATGGCATGAATAGGTTGGTTAAGCTAGCTACTTAGAAGTGAACAATGAAGCAACAAGCTTCAAGTCCCCAAAATTAACAATTTCAGATTCTCAATCTGAAATATGCAGTGACATACATACATGAGCCTATTTGACCCAATGCTTCAAGTGCAGATTCACATTCATCAGAATCTTGACCTTGCAAAAACCCCAATCTTCCATCAATTGCTGAGATCACAGTTTTAGCACCTGAATTGACGAGAAACATAAGCACATTACAAACCCAGCTACTGATCTTGGAAGATAAACAGTTGCATCCACAAGGGAGGCCGTCTCAAAACAGAGCTTTTTCTCATTTGGAAAAGGATGTACATATATGATAGCAGGAAGAAATTCTACCAGGTATGCAGCAGTATAGTCAAACCATATAACAACTTATTGAAAATCCATTTTCGCTAATGCAGCCATTTGGTCAAATGAATTCATAGGACCCTAGTAGTGCTTAAGTAGTGCTCTCCTTCATGAGAGGTACAAACTGTAGGCAATTTACGTTAAGCATGTAACACAGCATCATTCCACAAATCATACATAAGGGAACTATAATCAATTAATCACATGCTGCAGAACGGCTAATACACGTTGACACATTTCTACACTTCTGGAAAATTTGGACTACAGGTAATCATATACAGATTGCTGCTTATTCAAACATAAAATCAAACTCCAAAAGTAAAGCATTAGTCTTACTAGATTCATCAATGAACATGTGACTATCATCCTTGGATAGAAGCCTTCCACTTATCATTATTGCTCTTGATCTTAAAATTGTTTCCGTTGCCGAGTTGCTACATGAAAAGAAAGGACTACGATAACTAACAGATCACGTAAGGACTTACAAAACTAAACTGAAAAATTATCAATAACGTACCCAATGAGAGAACAAAGCAACTGAAGCAGAGTGGTCCTAGACAAGAATTCTGCACTATGCTGAATCTCTGCCAACTTCATCCATTGAAACCAGTATTAAGATAACCACAGAAGACAGAATAACGAAGAGAAAGCTTTATATAATATCATATTCAGATAAGAGCCGTCATCTCCAGCCCATAGCCAGTTTCACTTATTAATCTTGTATTAAAGATAAAAGACGCAACAGATTTGATCGGTGCAAGTAGAAAGAGCAAGAGATTTAATAAATGTAGTTGATTAACAGCCAACCTCATACAAGAGCTCCAAAATGCTCAAAGTTTCAAGGGTATCATTTTTTTTGCTGACCCCTTCCTCCAATAAAGTAAGCAGATTTGCTTTGAATATTACTGATGCCACCGATCTTGAAACAGAAAATAGCTTCACGATCAGAGATAAAACACGCACTCGTCCCTGAATTACCTTTTTGGGTTAGAAGGGATTTACAAAGAGCTTGTAACAATCTAAATTGCTGGATGTAATGAACAACTTCAACTAGCTCAGCTCAATGATTTAGAAAAGATGTTGACAGAGTCATTTATGTCCAACAGAACAGCGCACAACTATCTTAACTGTAATTACATGTTGAATTCAGAGAGAAATAAATAGAGCCGATAATTCCAATAGTACAGAGAAATCAACAGAACTGAAATATTTCCATGGCTTAGGAAAACTCATCTCAAACAAATCATATTGCGGTTAATAAAACAGACGGCATCAACTCTCATACCAATGATGAACACTGTGCCACCAAATTTCCAAGGTCCGTAGCTGCTTTGTTATCAGCTGGAAAGATGATATCCTCCAAAAAGTTGCATTAGAGTATCAGCAAACTGAATTAAAGTAATCAGTTTAAAAAGAATAGAAGTAAGCCTAGCAAAGCAGAATAACAATGGTTAAGTTCTTACAATGCCTTTTGGAAAGCCAGCTAACTTCTTTATTGCATCCATTGATGCAGTTGCGACTTCTTCATTTCTACAAAGGACAAGGAAACACATTTCAGAATTTACACAAAAGTCAATCTTCAGGAAAAGATGATGGTAATACATATAACAACAAAGAAAAACAGCATAGGTCATGTGCATAAACCTATTTTTGGTCAAACACTTAAATGTCATATTATGCAACATATGATTGCAAGTTCTCAGTCCAAAACGAGTCGTAGTCAATAATTCTACTGCCAGACTATGCAGTTCACCACTTTCCTTTCTATCTAACCTGATATGATATGGGATTACAATGGAAAATCGAAATGAAGAAGAAAGAGATAACGTCAAAAAGAAAAAGAAAAATAAAATTGTCATTACAATTGATTGAAGAAAGGCCTGCTTCAAGTATGCAAATATACTTTCTTACCCATTAATTAGGCAATCTAGCAAAAGTGGATATATCTCATAATCAATAAGTAGTTGAAGAGCACAGGAAGCCTCTAGATCAGAATCCTCCAAAAGGCAAGTAACCTGTATGCATTTGGATGGTGATAAATTAGTTGTATTGTACACCGAATAGCAAGCAATCATTAGTAACACCAAATCTAATTCCATATCATAAGTTTGACTTGCATAACATAGATAGGCAACAGCACAAACAAGAACTTTGAATAAACCAACACAAGTACATGTATATAGATAGAGAGAGGATAGATAGTCAGTGGCAATTGCTAATGCAAGCCAATTGTTTTAAGGCATGCATAAAGTTACAGCCAACTCATAACCAAGAACAGGCATTCAATCCACCATGTCAGTCTATCAGGACTATCATTTTGATTTCAAAGAGAACAATGTTCATGTTGTGCATCTGTGTGCGCATATGCATTGTGTGTAAGAAATGCTACTTTACACAAAGTTTGACGTAATAGAAAATCTAGAACAAACAAAGTGTCAAAAAGCAAAGAAGACAGCCTACACAGTAAGAAGACACACAGGACGTTTAAAATGTTAAAAATGTTTCAGAAAGTTAGATAAACTTGAACTCCTACTGAAAAAGATAAAAAGACATGAGGCAAGATTCAATTCAAACACTTAAAGCAAAATCGATAGTTACATATGTACTCACAGTCTTGCAAGCCAAATGTTTGACTGAATGAGAATCTGCGGTCAGACCAACTTGTACAAAAGGCTACAGAAAATAAAAGGAAATAAAGCATAAGGAAAATAGTTTAAAAACCTAGATCCAATTAATTAATAACTTCTTCAACCCTGCCCAGTCCCTCCAAAAGTACATGTAATAAGCATAAGGAAAATTTCACAAGCACAAAGGTATACACACCATGTAATGTGGGATGAGAGAGGCACCATATTTTGTTTTAAATATCCGTTCTAGACAAACAACCAGAGTATCTTCCAAACCAGGCACATCCGGTTTTGTTTGTAAAGTGCTGCAAACGGTGAAAAGAAACGACATCAAAACCAAAATTAACTACAATACAAATACAGATTCATTACACTTGGGGGAATAACCTCCTTCCAAACAATAGCTAAACATACATATACGATTAAAAAAAAAAAAAAGCACTAATACAACCTCACACTAAAATTTTAAAATTGAAGTAAACTTGTGTAAATACTGCGAATCAATGTTAAATTTATAATTTAGTACCAACACAAGCCAAGTCAAGCCAAACTGAATACATTTCTCTCAACCTCCAGCCTAGCTTCGTTGAGCTCAAAGGCAGAAATCACTCAATTCATAATATAAACACGAAAATATTTGTTGCTTATCTAACATGTAAACTAAAAAAGATTGTAAAAGAAAAAATTATTATCCATTTATAAAGCCAGTAAGTAAAATAACATTGCAAAACAATTCATAAGTAAGCCATAAAAAAGTAAATTAATAAATTGAAGTTACTTGAGAATAACAGGGAGGGGAAACCGGTCGAGGAACTTCTTCGCTGCGGCGTCGTTTTGAACACCTGAAATGTTAGATGATTAAAACGGACGATCTTGCTTAGATTATCTTAAAAAACAAATAAAGCAAAAGTGAAAGTGTGGAGAGTGGAGAGTGGTTACCAGGATGATAAGCGAAATCAGAAGCTGAGTCGAGTAACTGATTCGAATCGTCCATGGAGAGTTCTTCGTCCATAGCTGTGAGTCTGTGAGTGTGTGTGTGAGAGAGAGAGTTGAGTGTTGTTTTTTTGGCTTGCAGAGAAAGCTGAAGTCTCGAGGCCAAATGTGTTAACATGTATTGAGGGTGACGGACAGACGGACATAGAGTTTAAAAACGGCACGTGGACATTACTTTGAGTGCGTGTCACACGACCAACTCATGATGGAGCGACTGCGAGTCGAATCCATAGTTTCGGTTGCGGGCCGGCAAAATATCCGATCCACTTTCAACCTTCAAATAGTCATCCCATTTTGGGTGTCAAGAAAACCCGTCTGGACAGGATCCAACCCGAATCCAGCCAATACAAAAAAGGGGACCCGGGCATTGAATTTCAAAACCCAAACATTTTCAGGCACACCTCCAGTCACGGCACCAAAAACTCGAAACTTGGATCTTACCTGGTTTCTTAATAATACTAATAAAAAAAATTAAATACTATACCCAAAAATCAAAACTCAATCGAATCATAATCCCTAAATTTCTTCCGACCTATAAGCAAAACACAACTAGCAGCATTGTCATCGGCTGTCGCGCCTCCAACTCTCCAACACTTTAAGCCAACAGCAGCCACCACCCACCGTCGGCATCATCTCTTCTCAGTTGTTGACTCGCTGGCCTTGGCACGTGGCTTCGCTCCATCTCTAGTGCCTCTATCACAACCTATAGCCACGTTCGCCCAGCCGACTCTGCCACCATCATAGCCATTGTCTCCATCGCCACTTTCTCAACCGCCATCACAACATGCATGTTGACTGTTGATGAAAGATTAGTGTGTTCAATTGTAGATAGAGATGACAATTTTTCCCGCGGGATCCCATCCCATTTAGAACGAGATTGTGACATATTTTTGTCTCATAAAAAATTTTAGAGACGAGAGTAAAACATTTTTTTATCTCACTTGTATATGCAGGACGGGAGTGAGATTGGTAAATTTTGTCTCATCCCGTCTCATTGTCGATTAAAAATAGAAATTTTTTCAATTGGGATGGGATCCCGCATGATTCCATCTCTTTTGGGACGGGATCGAGGCATATATTTGTTTTAAAAAATTATATAAGGACGAAAATGGGACATTTGTCTACCCCACTTGTATATATGGAACGAAATTGAGATTGGTAAATCTCATCCTATTGCCAACCCTAATTGTAGATATTTGGGTGAGAGAAATGAAAGAATAACAGTAAAGGATTTTACAGTAGATTTCTTTTGTGTGTGGAAAGTCCTTTTGACGTACATATATTAATCTTTATAAATTATGATTGCATGAATTTTTTTTTCTCTCAGCTAGCTGTTACTTGCATGTGAAAAAATTTTGGCAGTTTAAATTTCGTGCGTGTTGAGGAGCCCGACTCAAAAACCCGTGTGCGAGAGGTGTCGGGCTTGACCTGGCCGGCACTTGGAAAATCGGGGCTTGAACCTGAGTCTAGGCAGCTAGTTTAGCCATCCGGGCTGGCCCCCGGGCAGCACCAAACCCGGACCGGACCCGGGGTGCTGCCATGAAAATATGCCCTTTTTAGTAATTTCCTTGCACTTTATTTCCAAGGTTTTAAGCTTCAACAGCCCAGTTTTAAAAGAGATTTGCAGCTTACCACACGAACTAATGACACCCAAATCCAATGGACTAACATCATGCACTCATAAGTTGCATGTGATGAAATCAAATAAGCTTAGCATCAACTCAAAATTGAGCAATGAATACAGCCCATAAGCAAAAGCTAACAACTTTAGATGTGAATTTTATTAACAATGTCAAATAATTATGAGCAATTAAGTAAAGATTCTTATTTTGTTATGCAATGAACGTTATGTTAATAAGTTTAAATTTAATATATCCTGTATAGTAGTATTATGGACAAATATAATATTGGCTAGTGTTATTTTTTTAATCATTATGAAATTTATAACTGAACACATAAAAGGTTGAGGAATCCGTACTGCCATTCATGCTTTGATAGAGGGTAGCACCGACTCTTTTCTTCTCTTCGACTCCTCAAAGTCAAAGATTGGATCAAGAAAATTGATATAACAACACTCAAGGAAGTCAACAGCAAGTACAAAAGAGCTATGGTAAATCAAGGTTCAAAAATCACCTCTATCATCAATGTACCTGAGTGAAAATTGCAAGATAAAATGGATTTATTGTTATAGATTTTATAATTAATAACCTCGAGCATTCATATTTGGGCAGAAAAATTTGACAGATTTATTATTATAGCAATCGGTTTTTGTTGTTGGGCCTTCCCTGGCCCATTTTGAGAACTCATGAAATGTCTGTCTTTGTCTCCTCCTAGATTGAGCTAAACTCAATTCCCCACACAGAGAGCAAAATAATTAAATAAAGAGAGAGAAAGTTGGCAGAAAAATATCGATCAAAGAGCATCAGAGATATAAAAGAAACAAACGTATATATTTTTGAAGAGGATCCCGTAATCACTCTTTCTCTTTACACAACATCCAAACCCTAGCTTTTGGACTTTTGACACTTGGTGGTGTTTTGGATGTTTCTTTTTGAAACCCTACGTAAATAAAATTCAAAGTCCAGGCCAAAAAAGTTTTTTACATTTTGCCCATCTGAAACTTTCACTGAAACCCCCAAAAAACTTAGAATAAGAATGGTACATGGCGTGCTGTGCTATTTCCATGCACAAGCTGTCTAGCTGCAGCGAGAGTTCTGGTCCCCAAAACAATACCCCAAAACGTTAGCATACTGATTGCTTTGCCGATCATGCACAGAACACGTGCCCAATTTCAACCTTTTATATGTATATCGTATTCTATGTATATCCTGACCATTCTCACATCATCATCATCATCATCATCACCACCACCACCACCACCAACACCATCATCTCATTTGTGTGAAGAATCAGCAGAAGGAGAAAAACAAAAATTTCAGATTCTCAGTTCCTGCAGGTACTGCATTTTTATATTTTATGTGTTTAATTATTTCTTTGCGTAGGTTTGCATGTAGATGCAGTCGTAGCTTTAGTAGGCTAATGAGTTTTCATTTGAAGATTGAGTTGGCTGTACAAGCAGATGATCCATTTCAATGATTTCGAGAGTTACAAATTTGCCATACATTAACTTAAAAAAAATCTACTCCCATTGAAATTCATAAAGAAATTTATCCGTAATTCACATTTTTACGATAGAAACTTTGAACAAGTCCATGGAGTGAGGGCATGAGCTGCCATTGGACAAACAAGCCAGAGGCCTGAGCAAGCAGTGAACTTATATGAAATGACATTTTTCATTCAAAATGCATCTAAAATTAATATCTCGGTGCGGGCAGGGCAAAGTGTCGGGCTGTGGGCATGTAAAAAGCAATGTTATTATTGACATAGTAAAGAAGGAAATGTCACAAGGGGAGTAACAAATTTGTCACTTGTGCATGCAGGTGGGGGCAAAGGGGCATGGCCAAGAAGTAGCTAGCTAGTCCTAGCTATTTGTAGCTCAATCCTAGACCAAATAACCCAGCCACATGAAATATGAGGTCACGACATTACAGGCCCTACAAAGGACCACCGACCACCCCACCCCTGGCTTCCATTATTCACCTAATTTCAACTGCCTATTTAATATGATGTATACTTCACCCGGCCTCTTCGGAAGTATATTTTTCCATTGCCAAGGGGAAAACAACACGTCACATTGGTATTGGAATTGAAAAATTCAACACATCGGTGAAACCGTATGTCATTATCTTAGAAGGAAGCCCAGAAACACACGTGGATTTTCCCCTTTAAAGCAATCACCTTAACCCAAAACGTAAGGGTCAGATTCTCCCCGATATTCATATGAGTAAATTATATTAATCTCTCTTAATTTGATATTTCACCTGATTAAATTATATTCATATGTTCGGTGATTAATAAATTAAAAAAATAATTAAATCATAATAATTTACTAACATAGCACAAGATCCTCTTCTAATAAAGAAGTATTCAGATAAAAAAAAATCCTGATCCAAAATATAAACCTATTACACTAAGGTATAAAAGTTGAATTTCATGAATGAAAATCAAACTACCTTTTTGTTACCAAGAGCTCGGACTCTTGGTAACGAAAATAAAAAATGATACAACAAGCTCGGACTCATGCGTTGAAAATTAAATAATTTGGGCCCCTTCTGATGGTATTTTGTCTGAATATGAATGCTATTGTTATAAAATAAATAATTAATAAGCACTTCTTAGCAAATCAAGGCCAGCTCCACATGCACAAAGATTGACAATGAGCAAATACCGGACGCATAAATTATCTTTTATAACATCAACATGCATGGAATAGCGGTTAATACAAATCCATGCAAAGCCAGCTAACACACTTATAACAGTCACTTTCTAAGCATCAACACAAACACATACTAAATATATAGTTAAAGCAGAAAGATCTTCTGATACTGATAGAAATTAACACAATACACAAAAGAAATGAAACCACTTAAATCTTAGTACTACAAGTTTCACTTAAAAGCCAAAAGCAAGTAGAAACATCTCAATTGCCAGAGAAAGAGTAGCTTGCAGCTACCTCCTCAGTAAGTCCACATGCAATCAAGCTCAGTCGGACCCACGTTCAACCTGCCGCCGCCACCAACAACACCACCGCCACCGCCGATGTCCTGCATCACCGTTGACCAGTTTGACCCACCACCGCCACCCTGAAAGGGAGGAGGCGCAACTGAAGAAGCAGGTGGTGCGAAGAAGAAAGGAAGCTGAAGATTCTCCTGCAGAGACCTCAAGTTAGGGAAAGCATTCAAGCCAAAATTGTTTCTTCCAAAACGAGCAAACGGGTCACAAGCAGCGCCGGCACCAGCAGCAGCATTGATAACAGGTGCTGGTACTGTAGTGAAGTCAAAAGCTGAGGAGCTGGTGTTGAATGTGGTGGCAGTGGCTGCCGAAGCTGCGGCTGCGGCGGCTGCAATGGTGGAGAAACAGGACACGTGCTGATCAGAAGGAGCGTGGCTTTCATCATACGAGCAGCTGTCATTGGGGACAGTTGTGGCGTTAGCAGCGGCAGCGATGGTGGGGTGATCAAGGAGAGGAGGAAGAGAAACTGATGAGGGGGAGCTGGGTTCCGGATACGAGTGATTGAAGGTTGAAGATGACGAAATGGTGCAGCTCAAACGACTTTTCTTAACGGCGTTTGCGACGGCAGCCGCGGTGGCGATGGCTCCACTGCTCTTTTGAAATACTCTTGAAATCACCCATTCATCCTGGCAAAGAAGATAAGGTTAATAATCAAAATTCAAAAGTAAAGTGAAGTACATAAAATGCATCAAGCAACTGAAAAAAAAAAAGTGCTCTTTGCAACGCAAAATGTCATAATGTATGATAAAAGGCTAAGGAGGTTAGCTTTTGCTTATCGAGACAAGCAAAGTGGAAAGCAGGAGAAAAGAAAAAGCACTGGATAATCTTTATGGAATGATAATGCTATCGTTATACTAAATAACATAGGAATAAGCCAAAGGGGATCATTATGAGTATGAACGTTAACAAAATTTTGATTAAAAAAAGCTGAGGAAAAGGTAAAGCTAGGGCAATCATGTTCATGCCATGCAAGAAGCTTAACTTTTTAGCCTGACATAAAACAGGGTTAAGAGTTATTTAAGTTGTATCTTAACACCAAATTAAGTGTACGATGTGTGTACATTGTTTAAACAAGTAGTGACAAGTAAAGATGTGTACATGAATGAAGAGACGTGAGGTGCCTGCCCACTGAAATAACATTAAAATGTTGTAGAATAAATCTCAATAATACTTATTAAATTTAAGCAAATGCCATTTTGAGTTTTGAGCCCACTTAAATGACAAAAACAGCATTCTGGCTGGCCTTATCAATCAGTTCTCAATTGCACTGTGATAATAACTGCCATGATCCATCTTGTGATCATAAGCATGAGTTGTTTCAGAGGAAAAACAAAGATAGCTTAACGGGAAAGAGGAACATTAATTACTTCATTGTTTGTAGTTTGTATTATCTCCCAAAGAACCAAACATGGCCATAAACCTAACAGCAAAACCCTAAACACTACTAAAATGTCTAAAGAAATATGAATGTGCGTGTATGTGATATATATAGAATACCTTGGAGCTTCTGGAGAGATATTGATAAGCAAATTTGCCTTCCAGGCGATACTCATGCATAACCCAGTTGCTTTTCTCTCCTTTAGGAGCTCGGCCTCTGTAGAAAACCAAAGTCTTCTTCATGCCCACAAGAGCACAAGTCTTGGAGCTGTAAATCTCTCTGTCCTTCCCAGTGGCCTTCCAGTAACCAGCCTCCGTAGCTCTGTTAGTTCTCAGCCCAGTTGGGTACTTCCTGTCTCTCAGGCTAAAGAAGTACCACTCTTTCTCGCCCATCTTTGCCTTAGCTGCAGAAGCCAAAACAAAAGTAACAAACAATGTCACAACAGATTCGCATATCAAGTATGAACAATGGACCAAAAAAAAGGGGGGTTTGTCAACTCAGCTTACCAGGAAGCTCCCAGGGCTCACACTTGTTGAGGTCAACTTCGGCAATCGCTCTGCCAGTGAAGTTGCAGTCAAGAACTTTCTTAAGAAGGTAGTAAGTGATGAGTTCTTCATCAGTTGGGTGAAACCTAAAGCCAGGAGGCAAATGTGCATCACTGTTGTCAAAGTAATTGTAGGTGATCTCCATGACTATGAACAAAAATAGCAACAACAAAAGAGTATGAAGGCAAATCAACTAAAAACTCAAACAGAGAAAAGATAAGTGCATGGGATGATGATGATGAGGAGTAAATAAAAGAACAAAGGGGTTTTGTAACTTAGTTGTCTAGTGTGTTTGAGAGAGTGTGCTTATTGGTCTAGTTATATGGGGGGCGCTTGGGTTGGTTTCCCATGGGGATTTGATGAATCAAGTGACAGGAGAAAAAGGCGAAATAAATAAAAATATTAGATCAATAAAAGCCATAAATAATAATAATCTCTTTGTTTTCTCTGATCTGTCCTGTTCTATTTTCTCTCTGTAATGGGGTCATCTGCTACATTACATAATAATGCCATAGCCTGAGAGTAGAAAGAGAGAGAGAGGAGGTGATGTATGTCTCTGAGGGGGTGGGCTCTGTGGGGTTCTGTTTCTGGCATTGAGTATGCGTGCGTGCGTGTGTAAATTGAAAGAGAGGGAACAGAAAGTAGTTTTATGAGAGGAAAAAAAAAAGAAAAAAAATTTATTGAAAGAGATTGAGATTTTCACCATCTCTCGATAAAGCTGTTTCATATCTCACCCTGTCAGCACAGTACAAGATTAAATTATCAAACTCGACAGGGACCCTTTGTGCTTACACACGCCACCTTCATTTCAATATATCTACAATTATTCTTTTTATTATTATTATTATTATTTTATTTTATTTTCTACAAAATTTGCATAAACAATGTATGAATACCCCTTTAAATAAATATCATTATTTGGATATGGTGTGTGTGTGTCCACAAGCCAAAGTGAAATGTTCAGCTTCAGCTTCAGCTTCTGCTTCTGCTGTGCTGCCGCTGCTTCTTCTGCAAATCTTTAATAATGCGGAAGACTGAGGCCACAGCTGCTTTTGCTAGTTACACTTACACATAACAATCTTATGCTAAGGAACGAGTACATGCATGGGCAATTTTTGACACAAAAAACAAAATGATTTCCACAGGGAGAGTGGCTAGCTAAAAAGCACCGGTACCCAGAATCCTCCTTTGTACAAAACAAGCAAGCTAGGCTCTTGTTGGTGTAATAAATTAATAATTCAGTACTGGGCTGATGCTTCTTGACACTCTGGATTTTGCATACTAAATTTTTCTTGTAACATGGCCAGGCCCCTACCCACATTTGTAACCAATGCGAAGTGCTAGTTTTTGGCGACAGTTCTATTACTTTTGCACATAAAATTCAATTCAATCCTCATCTCATAAAAGAATTCTGAATCATGCAATCATGCAATCAATATATTATTCTACATGCTACTTTTTTGCTGTTCACATTCATGTTTGAAACACTGTAAATCTGTAAAGATTTTTGCAATGTATAAGGAAAGCAGGATCAGAGTATCAGATCTGCTGTGTGAGTGAGGTAGAAATCTTTAATTTTACTCATGTGATTGATCCACTTAACTGTTTCAAAATCCTAGACTTTCTCATATTACAAGCCAAGCGTCATGTCCACTCAGCCATCATTTTCACAGATTCATATCCGAAATGGCAAAAGACTTGCTGTGATCTGCAGCTGTAGCAGACTATACATATGTTGTATTGCTGCTCATGACAAAAATTTTCGGCAATAACAACCCCTCTCTCATATTCTGGAACAAATAAATAATTAAATTTATTTAACCATGACTAAATTAGTTCAGTTCAATTTTTTCTAGTTTTGATTTGATTTTTTTTCCTTAAAAATTTGATAATATAAATTTGAACTGAACTAAAAGGTTCTGTTTGTATTAAAATAGCACCACGTGACATGATTTAAGGAAGCATAAGAAAATTAAAATATATATATATATATATATTAAACTTTATAACAAAATTTTAAAAAAAATCATAAATATTCAAAAAATCGAACCGAATCGAAAATCTAGCTCGGTTCTTTCTCTAGTTCGGTGCTTATCGATTGTTCAAAATTCAGTACTCCAAATTATAAGTTCAGAAGGGTATCAAAGGAAAAACGGACGTATACTATAAATACTCTAAAAAGTAAAAACTTGTAAAGAAGAAAGAGAACGAATATTACTGAAGCTGGGAATTGTGAAGAAAGGTTAAAAAAGAATTAAAAGAGAGAAGGATAAATGATGAGAGTGGTTGAATTTTTTTAATTATTATTATTATTATTTCTTTTTTACAGCAACAATAGTAAAAGTTTAGAAAGACTTGACTTTTTTTTTTTCTTCCCACTTTCTAACTAGTATATAAAGCATTTATATTATTTGTTTTGTGTTGGAATTTGCCAAGTGATGAATTGAAATGATGAAGCACACCATGCATGCATCACTTCGAGCAATCCCATCCATCCATCCATCCATCTATCAAAATCAAGAATCAACAAAAAGATTGATGGTATGAGATTTTGACGCGTCATGCTCGGATTTTGAGATGACCCTTCTTCACAGGCTTTACATCAAATCATATCAATATCATCAATCTGCAATCTGCAATTCTGCATTTCTGCACTCCCTCTCTCTCTCTCTCTCTCATTTTTTTCATTTTATTGTTGTCAAGGTTTCTTCACCAGTAACCATCCGAAAAAAGGCAACAAAATCAACCCCCTCGATCTTCTCCTGTTTTAGCCACCTGATGACCTGAATTACCTTCACTTTGCCTTACAATTTACGGCTTCTCCGTCTTTCTCTCTTTCATTTCCCCATGTTCATGCTACGATACGATGATTTTTAAGTTCCAAAACTTATAATAATAATAATAAATTTCTTAAATCACATATAATGTAACTTACAATCACATACATAAATAATGTATGGTGTGGAGTTCATACAATATTTATGTGTGTTTATAAATTATATTATATATAACTTAAAATTTGTCTACTAATAATAATAAGTGTGAGTCATTCCACATTATTTATTAATGTTCCTGCATACTCGTTCAAATAAATTTTACAAACAGAAAAATTTACTGATTTTTAACATTGTACAAAATAATAATCCCCGGTCACATTACATATATAATTGTTTTAATATTATTTTCTTATCTAAAATTTATCGAGATAACGGTAAGCAAGCATAGCCTAATACGTGGAAGTGGGTATTACAGGAAAATTGTGCATCCTTAAATTTAATGTTATTGTTTTATACATAAATGTTATGATTGTAAATTATGTGTTATAGCTAGAAAATAAACCCTAGTAGGAATTCTATAATTGTCGCCAGTTACATTTACAATTTATCTTTTTCTCATAAGATATAATTCAAAATGCAAAAATTACAAAAATAATGATATATACATATGTGTGTGTGTGTAACATATGATACATAATAATAACCTGTAAATATAGTCACAATCTTGTGTGATACAGATCATCTAGTAAGCAACAAAAATGCGATGTATGACATTAAGAGAGAATTGAATACCAAAAAGAGACAAAACACGTCCGCACATTTATTAAAATTAACACCACGGATTCGATGAAAAGGTGTCAAAATTAATACTCTGAATAATTATAATTGTTAATGGATTTAATGATTTTCAATGCAGAATATTATTTTTCTTCCCTGGTTTTGTATTTATAACGAGACCGCTGAACTTCAAATCACATAAATGTTTCCATTTATTTAATCGATCAATAATTTACACATGCAGCGATGTAACTCACATAATGGAGTTATAAAATATAATATATTGTCCTCTTATTATGTTATTATTTTTTTTGGTCTTATTACAGTACCTCTCGTACTATTAAATATTAGGCTTTTAATATATTCAAAATTTAAAAATTTATAAACTTTTGAAAAATTTTAAAATCCGCTCGTTGGGACTGAGAGGAGCTTCAATTTGGGAACAAAATAATTCTCATATTCATTTGTCTCTAGTAGTCCAAAACCTACACACCAATAATGTATGTATGTAATCCAGAAAGCAGTTGACTTTTTTTTATTTTTCTTAAAATTTTCATAATATATATAAATGGTTATTTATTTCCTGAGTTTTAAAAGTCTGAAAATAAAAAGAAATAAATAAATAGTGGGGAATGGATTATATGAAAAAACAAAAGGGACACGGTTAACGAGAGAGGGCGCATGGGGGGATTACACATGACGACAAGGTGAAGTAAGCCGCGCCGCCCTCCGCCTACGGCTCTGTGCGCTGCGTTTTGGGAAGCGAGTCCTAAAATAATGTCCAATAATTAATAATCTTTTTTCATTATTATTATTATTATTAAATGTATAACGTGAAGCTCTGCTTAAATAGTGACCACCACCCTTGCTGCCTAATGGGCCCCACCCACGCCCTCTCTCACTTACATTATAGTCCTTGCTCTGCTCTCTTTATATCTGGAACTTTGTCCAATCATCTTTTGGGCTCTGTGTGCCTGCTCCCCTCTCATCTTCACACGTGTACCCATCTCACTCACTCTCTCTCTCTCTCTCTCTCTTCCCCCTTCCGGCCTGACGCACAGAATGAATATTATTATTTTCACTCTCTCTCTCTCTCACTCACTATTTTTTATTATTATTTAATCAAGATAATGAATATTATTATTTTATAGCGTAATATCTTTTATATGTCATTTTATCTTAAATTTATTTGATAATTATTTTTTTGTGCTTGATGTTTTAGTTTTTTTTTATCACTAAAATAATAATTTTATTAGTAAATTACTGATGTCAAAAGAGTATTTTAAAAATTTCACAAGGTATAATATTTATAAATTCTCGATATATAAAATTATTAATTGATAAGAGCATTATTATTTTTGTATATAATTAATTTTTTAATTTAGAGGGTTGAATTATTCTTCCATAGGTTAGGATTAAAATAGACTGCTACTATAGTTTCAGTTCAAAATTCAGTTAACTTTAATGGTTTCATGTTAAAATAATAAAAATTAAAATATTTGTTGAAACAAATAATTGTCATCAAATTATTGGCAAAGTAATATATGAAAAAACATTAGGTGATAAAATATTGATATCCCTAAAGATAAAAAAATCAAACTAAATACTAATTTTTTGAACTAAATTATCACACAAAAACACCATTTTTCCCATAAAAAAATTAAATTCATTGTCCACGACAATAACGATACAAGTAATTTTAAATACTTTTTAAAAAAATAAAAAATAATTAAATAATTGACTTAAACTATAGACACTAAAAGTGAATTTTGGAATGATAAATATTGAAACATTTAGTGAAAAAAAAGTAATTGTTATCAAATTTTTGATAAAGTGATATATCAAAAAGCATTATGTGGTAAAATATTAATACCCCTAAAGATTAAAAAAAAACATAAGTTACATACTAATTTTCCTAACTAAATTATCATATAAAAATACTGTTTTTCTTTTAAAAAATTAAATTCAACGTCTAAGAAAATAACTACACAAGTAATTTTAATATTTTTTAAAAGTATAGAAATTAATTAAATAATTGACTTAAACTATAATCATTAAAAATTGGATTTACCGCTGTGCTAGGTGATTTTAAATCAGAATGACTTGTGCCTTTGACCTTTTGATATGTTTGATGACAATTCATTTATGCTTTTTCACCATTCTCTAGCCAAATATTGACAAAGCTGAAATGGGGCTCTGGCTATGGTACCGCCGTTCCTGTTTTTCGGTGATTTAACCACTGACCAGTTTCATTGAGCACCATGCACTCTTTTCTATTTATAGTTTTTATAAATTCTAAAGTGAAAAAATTCCCTTAAATTGTAGAAAAATGTTATAATGAGAAATTATTAATAGTATATCTTAAATTTGTGCTTTTCTCAAAAATACTACAATACTTTAAAGGTGTATCAATCATCCACCTTAAATTAATAAAAGTTATTTTCTAATCACTAAACTGTTAATTGTCGTTTAAAAGTGAACAAAACTATAGTGAATTTATGATTTTACCCTTAAAAATTATTGTATGTATACGCTTAAAATCTCTTATTATCACTGATATATCCTTAAATTATCACTTGTATCATATGAAAAGACCAAATTACCTCTCTGACGTCATCATATTTAAACGATAACTAACAGTTTTGTGGACGATAGATACATGTTATCAACTTAAGGTGGACAACTGATATGTCATTAAAGTGTTATAGTAAATTTGATAACGGAATAAATTAAGGGTGTACGATTGATAATTTTCATATTAGAATTCCTTGAAATAGTGCAATTCTAATAAATCCCAATTAAAAATAATACTTATATTCAATAACCAGCAAACTCAATAATCAATTTATGTATGGATTTACAATTAAATTGACATTTATCCTTATCATTTTTTTTGTCTTCCTAGAGAATTTTTATTAAACTCACTAATATAGCTAAAATTGCAATGTCATATTAGTACGAAGGTGGGGTTGCATCTAAAAGGTACTTTCATAATCTTTTTACTAAAATTCCTAAATGATAAAATGAAATTCTTTATTTTGAACTAATTAAAATTTTTATTGTATTACCAATATTCAGGAGGATTTAAAAAGTTATAGTTTATGCATAATTTTTATTCACTTAAAAAAAAGTCCTTAAAACTAATTTTGTTACAAATTATGTTAATAATAATTTTTTTTATAAACTAATTGGTATAAACAGTTTTTTTTTTGTTTTTTGTGGTGAAAATAACCCCTCCAAAAATACATACCCATTAAAATTAAAAAGAAAAAACTAAATCTTAATAACTTCTTTAATGAAAATCCCATAACAACATTTACTAATCATTTACTTCTTCCTTGTTTTGCTTTCTTCCCTTTGGTGGATGTGTGCTGGTGCTTCTTTGGTTTCTTTACCATTCTTGGAAATTTTATTAATGATGCCCGATGAAAGATGAACTCAACTGATATGATTTCTTGAGAAAAATGGAGTTGAGTGGAAAGGAGGAAAAAAAATGTCGTGATTCCTTATGGAAGATGAAATTATGAAGGTGAGAGGAAACTAAAAAAATTATAAAATCGATTCTTTCTTTTTAAAATATAAATTTGAGGGTATATTTATCTATTTGTTAATATTAGTGTGCTATGAACTTATGATGATTAATATGCCTTGGACGTGAACAAAAAAATGCTTAAATACTTATAGCGTATAGTAAATAAAAATAAGTGTAAGGCTCTGAATTAAATTTTGATAGTGTACATAAACAGACAATATTATAATACTTATGAATATTTTGTAAATAATAAATAGTATAAGAGTCTTAGTGAAATTTAACGGTAATTAAGCTTACCAAAGACAAAATGGATTGATTCCCAATTTTTTCTTCAACAAGCTCATCATGCATTTTTCTTTTTCTTTTTTTCCTGCAAAACCCAATGATGCTCAAAAGTGAAAACACTAGACAACTTTTTTTTTTTGACAATGTGGGTATGTAAGATCACTTATCACTTCAATTGATTTCATTTGATATTTGATTTTCGATTGATATAATTGTAGATTCTTTCTCCCTAGTCCCTATACTGTAACCGAGCCAAAAAGCGAACAGAAAAAATTTCAAGGAGATTCGGATTCCACTGTCTATGCTATGCATGCTATCTGCATTTTAATTGAAGCAACTTGTGTGTACGTGTGTTTGTGTGTGCGGCATTTGCGTCAAAAAGTTAATGAGCGTTCTTCCACCAACCTACACTTACACTGCTAACAGCAACAGGAAATGCCCTCTGCAAGGACACTCTCCAAGCTGGCTTCCAAGTTTTCTTTCAATAGGTACAACTTGAAATAGAACTTTCAAACAAGTCCTAATTTCACTTGTGAAGTGGATCTAATTAAATGAAATTAATACATTAGAGTTTTATACAATTTTCTTTTTTAATTTAATGCTACTTAAAACAATCGATAGAATGATTCAGGTAATTGTTCTTTTTTTTTTAATAAACTTGCATAACTTTCGTGTATTTCAAGTACATAAAATATAATTTGACCAATTTATAGGCAATCTATTCTGGTAGATAGAGGAGGAATACTTATTGATAATTTACCTAGATAAAATTTTTTAATTGGTACAAGAAATTTGAGGTTTAAATCCTACTTATGCGGGCGTAAAGAAAATTTCAATATGATATTAGTTAGGGGTGGTAAAAAATTCTCATAGATTCGGGGCCGTTATGTTGGGGTTGAATAGTGGGTCTAATTTACCTTTATTTTATAAAAAAAAGATCGGGTACAGGTATGACTTCTTATACCTGTTGATTGGGTGGGTTAGGCACAAGTATAAAACACTAATATTCCTACTTGCTGACAAAACTTATTTTACTATTAACTATTTATTTTTTAAATATTTTAGAAATTAAAATTAATAGCTAAATCAAATAAACAATAGAGTAAGAAATCAAAGCCCTAAAACATAAACATTAGCACTTAGCAACTTAGTAATAAGAACAATCATCTAATATGATATTCCTAGATATTTACACAGAGATTTTAGTTGTATAATAGACTAAACATTTATCAGACCATTTAAAATCTTATCTTAATTGGAAGCAAAAGATAATAGAATAATGTTCGAATCAACATTAGTTAAAAGAAGTGAATGATGACAAGAAAAATGTCAAAGTGGAGGCTTTTGTTTTTGTTTTCAATCCAAATATTTAATAATACATCGATTAAAATTGAATTTAACAATCATCAAATTGTAATTAATATTTACATAAAATTCAAAATATTTTTTAAAATATTAATTTTTTTTTAAATATATGCATATGTTTATAAAATAAAGAAAGAATATAGGGGGATAGGAGAAGACGATGTGTATCTCTAACTTTTATTAATCAGGGTCCCCAACCCATACTCGCTAAAACCCACAGTAGATAAAAGATCGGTGGTGGAAACGTTCTCTTCCAAATAAATGGGTGCGGATACAAATATTGGCTTTCGAGCACAGTGACCTGTAGCCAAATCCTATTACTAGTTGTGTTATAGTTAAAAAATAATAATAATAACAGCACATTGGTAAATAAAACTTGATGAAATCAACATTGGATGATCCAATAATCCGTGTTTACATTTTATTGGAAGTGACTAATAATGGACACTAACAAACATATCACAGCAACAATCTAATTCATCAAAGTGACCGCAGCCACACAATGGGAAGGTTGGTTGATATTTACTTGATGGGAGCGGGGCAATGATCTTGATGTGATTTCAATTCTTTGATTTATTGAAAAATGGTCTTTTGATTTCAATCAAACCAATTATCTTTTTCGAAAATAATTTTTTTTAAAAAAAATCAGCTAAAGCCTTTTTGGGGTCTTGTTGAATTGATCTTTTCAATCTCAATGAAAATGTCCAAACTAAAGTCAAACGTTGAACATAAACTATGAAGTCCACACTTCACATCGACAGACATATTTATTTGCTCTAAGTCAGCGAATGGGCAGACTTCACATCGACAGTCTTGTTTCGTTGACGATATTATTGCTCTAATTTTTTTAAAAAAAAAAACTCTTTTTTTTTAACCTTTTTCTTTGTGTATTTTTTAAAGAAGACAAGTACATCAACATCAATTAATGGTGATGTAAAATAATTTGTTGATATGTACCATGTCAATAGCCTATTGAATAAAAAAAATCATTAGCTAATAATACGCTTCAAAGTTCAAACAACACAATCCAAAGTCAGAAAAACTTAAAATTGAAGTAAAGTATTTTTTTTGTTTAATTTAATGGCCAGAAGTAATTTGAAAACAAAAAGCTAAACTTTAATTTATCTTTGGGGCAAATATATGGTAGTACAGTTGTATGGTACCACAGTTGCATTCAACCATTGAATATAACTCACAATTATCATCAGAGTTGGATCCAATAGCTGGATCCAGTTGTGGTACCATACAATTGTGGCACCACAGTTGGATCCTTATCTTTGAGATATATAAAGAATTACAATTTTTAATTTATCTTCTAAAAGTATGAAGACTTCAGTTTAATCTATATTTTAGTTCAAAAGATGAGGGCAAACAATGAACACATTTATGATTTTTTTTTCTTGCTTTCTTAACAGTAAATAAGGGTAAATCAATATTTTCACATGAATAAATAGAAAATTATCATTCTAAGTAGGGTTAAATTGATGTTTACCTTAATAAAATGAACTACATGGCTTAAGAGTTGGCAAATTCAGGTTCGGAGTCAACCCGATCATATTAGAAAAAAAAACTAATCCAAACCTATAATGTGATTCGATCCGACTATATTTGGATTGGATAAAAAATTCAAATTGAGTTAGGATTCGATCGGGTTATGATTATATATGGATTAGGTCGAATTTTTTAGTTATTTTGATTTTTTTACAAATTATTTTAGTTATTAGAATTTTTTTTAATTAATTATCTGATTGTATTATGTTTTTACCAATTTCCAAAAAAAAAAAATGAAAACTACTACTACGAAATCAAATGAATAAAAATTATAATAAATTACTACCACAAGGTAGTATCGGGTTATTTGCCCACCCCAAAATTTAGTTTCAAGTGTTAACCAAATCAAATTTTTAAGATCGGATCAAGTTTAACCTGATCCGCACCCGAACTTTTTTAGATGAGGTTAGGTTATTTGCGCACCTATAACATGGCTTGAGCGAAAAATCTTAGAAAGAAATAGTTGTGGCTTTGAATCTAATCCATTTTATTGACTATTGGGCCTACTGGGCTTTGGTTGAGCTCCCAATCAGACTTCAGGTTAGAATTGGGCTGGGCTTGAGGCCCAACAAAATTACAAGGAACTAATATATTGCGTAGATACTAATGGGCAAAAGTCGACATTATACAATAAAATTTATATAGTCAAAATATTGGAATCAAACTAATTTTATTATTATAAGAAAGTTATAACTTAATAGATATTGCTCAGTTGTCCTTAGTGCAAATGATATAAAGGTAAAATATGTATTACATTAATAATTAATTAATAGATAATGTCAAATCTAATATATAGATATTGATAAGAGAGATATATGTAATTTCAAAAAAATGACATTTTTTTTGTAAAATTTAGATAATTATTATTATGTAGAGCCAAGTTCCTAAAGACGGGATCAAAAAAAATTATAACTTATTATAATCCGGAGTTTATTCTTATTTATAACTAGCTTGAATTGGGACAATGATTTTTTGTGACTACTTGAAGGTTATTTTTATAAAAAATATCACTTTAGAGAGATTTTACTATATAATTAAATAAAGCCAAACTCAATCCTTATACACTATTACAAAACATTTCTCACACTTGCTTCTTGGCTTTAACATTGGATTGGAAAATCTTATGGTGCGTTAACTAAACTGAAATCAGAATGAACAATAATGAGAATGAGTTGAAATGAGAATGATAAATGGAAATTAAAATAAACTATTTATTTGAACTATAAGAATCGAAATCAGAGTGGGTTAGATAGTAACAAAATACTAAAAAGTACTTAATAAACAATCGTCATAATTATTTTTTTGTATTTTAATTATTGTCATTATTTATTCAAAAAATTTAATATTAATAATTATTGTTAATAATATACTAATAGATTAATTAATTGTAAAAATTTTTATCATTAATAATAATAATAAATTAATTAATTATAATAATTTTTTAACTAAGGACAAAATGAGTATTTTTTATTTTATGGGGGGGGGGAATGATCAATTTTACGAATAGGAGATTGATTCTAGGGTGGGCAAAAAAGTCCGGGCCATTCCAAGCCCAGCACAGCCCAGTCCAGGCCTGCAGACAAGGGCCCAAGAAAAAAGCTCGGCTAGGCCCATGCCCACTGTTTTTTTAAAAATAAATTTATAAATTAGAATAATATGATTAAAATTGAAAAGTAATTTAAAAATAAAAAAGAAAACTTAAATTCTTAATTTATAAAATCAATGATGATTCAAAAAAGCTAAATTTATGATATTAAACTCTCTCTTCTGTGTTAATTAAATAAGAGAGCGTTTGAAATAGAGAATTCAGTATTAAAGAAATTTAAAGTTATGAGCTTTTATTTGCTTTGTTTATTATTTTACTTTGAAATATTCATTTTCTTTAATTTATCTATCATTATAATAACTTGTTGATCATTAGTTTACTTCAAATTTATAATAATTTTAAAAAAATTTAAAAATAAATAAAGCATAAGTCCGACCCGAGCCCAACCCAGGCCCGCAATGGGCCCGACCCAAGTCCTCACACTAAAGTTGAAGTGGACTCGGGTCTGGGCTTGAAAAAGTCCAGCCTAAGTCTAATGTTTGCCATCCCTAATTGATTCCCACCACTCCCTTGGGAATCAATCTTCCATTTCCAAAATTAGGTGGGTCCCATGATTTTGATTCATATCTTCATTTTGTGAAATAAACACTGATAATGATTCTAATTCTGAATTTTAATTCTCCAATTAAGAAAGTAAACGCACCATTAATATAATCAGTATATGCATTTTGTGTCCAACTACCTTATAGTTATAAGTAATCCCCATATTTTGTCTTTTAGAAAAGCCACTGTTTGATTGAAACTATTGTAATCTAACGGGTAAAATACAATAGGCTAGATAGAAGAGGTTAAGTGCAACCGGCTTTTCCGGTGGCAACACTTTTTGTTCTCCGATCCACTAACGTCCACTACAAATAAAAAAAAAAAGGATTTTGATCAGGTGTAACCGAGAATTTATGTGTCTATCTACTAATTACCAGCAACCATTTTCTTAAAATCGCATGCTTGAACATCTTACGCCATTTTAAAGTTCGTTGAAATTGAGTTATTTAATAATTTTGGGTTCAAAGAAATTAGGGTTGTATTTGGGAATATCAAGTGTAAGGGGATTGTCGTCGATAATAAAAAACGAAGAGGAATGCCAATGGAGGCTTTTTTCGCATTTTGGTAGCCATATTATACAAGAGAAATAACAGTTCAGGAGCATCATTCAACTTAAAAGAGAGGTGGTAGGCGAGGCATAAAGAAGGGGATTTGAAATGATCCCAGTGTAGGTGTGGAGAATCAAATGCGAATGCGCGAGCGTGAAACTTGAAATTTAGGTAAATCTTCGTAAAGAATTGAAAAATTGGGGGTTCATTATCGTGATTGGAGGGAAAAAAAAATTAAGTTTACTGGAATTGAAAAATAGTATTGTATTCCTTACTTGAAATGATGCAATGAAGTACCCACATTATATGCGTCGTGAGTAGTATATTGTTTTGGATTATGACAATGGATTTCATGTAAATGTAATTCAGTTGGATTGATTTCAGTATGCAAGCACTTGATTTTATTTTATACCATGTAAACATGTTATATTGTCTTTGCCCTCGATGGTAGACTGGTTATGTGAAAAAATCTTATATAGTAATTATTAGTAAATAGATGAAATGTTAATATGTGATGGTTATATGATATATGAATAATTAAGGCCAAAGTCACTAGTTTGAAGGAAGGAAAGAAAAAAGGAATGTTAAAGCGATATGTATGAATTATTTGACAGTATTGTGTTGCAAGAATGGAACTGGGGAGAATTCGTAAGCGGAAGGCATGCAATCATAATAGACATCTTGAAACAGTGACCATTGTCGATGGGGAAGGCAATAAAGCCACACAAAGAAGCTATGGATTTGTCAGCTTCTTGTAAGTTTGTGAAAGAGTACCGATAAATTTTGAAGTCAATTAAACTGTTTGCAAAGACAGGGTTGAATATGATATATTGGTAAATCATTGCAATTTTGTAAATGTGCAGTGGGGAAGTTGTACGTCGAATGAAGGCAAACGATGCAAGGGCATGCATTACGAGAGAGGTTAGTAGATTGAAGGCGATGTTTTAATTGATTTAGTTGAGAATATATTGGAAATGTTATGTAATAATATTGATTTACTGTAGGTTCGCAAAGAACTAGGAATGGAATTTAAAAACTTACCTCCGAGCGAAAAAAAGCAAATATATAAGTCAATCGTACAGAGGTGAGAAAGTTACTGTTGAGGAGACAAAGTTTCTAACTCGATGCGCACCCGATAGGTTTGCAGCTGCTGTAGGACAATTGATAGACGACCAGAGGGAAGTAGATTCTGAAATGGCTATGAAGGATCAACTTGTGGAGTTCAACTACAGATGTCTTGCGATCAATGCAGTATGGCAGTTGATTCCAAAAATGCTTCCGAACAATCAAGGGGAGTACATATTTTTGACACTGAGGTAATAGATGCTCTAAAGGATGTTGATGAGTCTGATAATGTTGGCCACTCTCTCGTAAATATTCTGGATCTTGCTATCAACCTTCTTGCCAAAGATGTTATTGCAGAAGAACCACTTTCGCCATTTTTCAATCTTAAATGTGATATAGATGAACTCTCGAATGATGGGAGTCTATTTTTGTCCAACAACACTAACAATGATGGGAGTGTATTAGAAAACTCATGGGAAGGATACGAGGATGATTTATTCCAAAATGTGTTTGACAAAAAAGATGAAAGATCATCCATTGCTGGGTTCGTATTTGAAAAAGGGGGGACGAACGGTATTATAATAAAGCCGGGACATAAATTTAAGATGATTGGAAAGTAAGTGCAACGAAGGTGTGAAAAAGCAATGTGTTTGTGCTGAAGGAAATTACACCAAACCACACATGCAAGAGGCGCAATTACAAATTTCCATTGGGGACAAAATAGAATGCGGCAAAATTCTTGCATTTGTGGGTGCAAAACCCAAATATCGATTTCCATAGATTGAGGTATGAAATTAAAACATACTCTGATTTCAAATACCCTACATGGAAGTTAGAGGCTATAGAAAAAACTGCAAAATTATGGCTGCGAACAGATCACAATTATGGTTACGAGCGCTTGTTCCAATACAAAAATGAAATGTTAACGGTTAACAGTAACAACATTATCATAACACAGACAAAAACATTAGATGATCCAGATATTGCAGTATTTGATAGGATGTTTGTTCTATTTGCTGACTGTTCACATGCTTTCAAAACAACATGTTGGAGACTAGTAATTGTAAATGGATAGGAGATTGACAACCCGTACAAGAGTGTCATGCTCATTGCGGTGTTTCGTGATGCCAACAATGCTGTACTCCCCATTGCATTTTGCGAGGTACAAGAAGAGAACTTCGATTCGTGGTCCTTTTTCTTTAAGAATCTATATGAGGGACTACGCATGGACTACATGGATTATGGAAAGGGTATTTGCATCATGTGTGATGGGGATAATAGAGTCGACGAGGCAGTGTCAGAGTCCCTTCCCTACGCTCAATATAGGCAGTGTTGTTTTAGTCTTTACAACAAACTTAAGGAGCAATTTCCCCTTGCACCTGTGTACTCGTTGTTTTGGGCTGCTTGCAGGAGCACAAACAAGGTAACTTTCCAGCAGCATATGATGCTATTACAAGATGAAAACAGGGACTGTTATGAGTGGTTGATTAATAGAGAATACCATTGTTGGGCTCTTTACTGCAAGCCTGAATAGGCTAAGAGCACCGACATAACTATAAGTGCTGCGGAACAACTTCAAAGTTGGTTGTTGAAGTATCTAGATATGAATGTGACAAATAGATTTAATGCAATCACAAGAGAAATTGCAAAATTTTTTGAAAAAAGCTACTTGGCTGGGTGGGATTGGGTGTAGGACAACATCACTCCAGCAACACGACAACAAATCATACAAAATGTCATTGAAGGTGACAGATGGAACATCCATGGTGGCGCAGACTTAAATATTTTAAATGTCACGATGAATGGACTTTCCTTTGTAGTTAACAAGGAACTTTCTGTGTGCTCTTGTGGTTTATGGAAACTTTCGGGAATACCATGTTCCCATGCCTGCCAATGCATCATCCGTTGGGCTGGTGGATATCATGACTTTGTACATGTTTCAATGACAATTGACGTATACAGGTCAACTTATGAACCAGGTATGAAAGAGCTTCCCGAAATATGTAAGTGGACACCTCAGCTTATTGATATTGTTCAACCACCACCAAAAAAGTTGGTGGATCCTATGAATGGAGACGATGAAACAGAGGTAACATGCAATTAACTATTTAATATCTTACAGTTCAACATCTTATGTGTCATATGTAGCTAAATATCTTATGCTAAAATAACTATTGCTTCTTATTTGTTCTTGGTTTTTCTTTTTATACCATCCCACCAGAGCCACACGCCTCTGATCAAGTACAACAGCCTCAACATTATAAGCAGCAATAGCTGTGACAAATCCATTAGTAAGTGGGATCACTCTTCCCAATTGTCGTTGTATGATAAGAAATTTATTCACTTTGTTTGTTCTTCTCTGCAGGCCTTTAGAAATGGTTTCAGCAATCTCCAACTTTTTTGTTTGTAGCGATCTCCAACTTTTTTGTTTGTTGTACCTGGGGAATTCAATGTCGGTTACACTGTTATTTTGTATGCTTTGATATCATAATAACAATATCTATATTGCCATGAATGTTGTATGTGGTTCGTTGTTCATATAAAACTTGTTATTGTTCCTTGTTCAGCTTGGTATTCCAAATGGCTCATGCATGACGATGGTGCTTCGGTGAATATACTAGTTACATCCTCTGGAACGTTTCTAACTGGAGATGTTTAAAATAAATTAAAACAATTAATGTAAGGATTAAAAGAGCAACAAATACAACCCAATGGTACAACTGAAATTTTCTCCTTATATCCATACATTGGTTCATAACAATTATCACACTTGAGTAATAGAAAGATCAAAACCCCCTCAACAGAAAGGAGATGGCTTTGAAGATGATATGAGATCTAATAAAGACAAAAATAGATAAAAAAAATTATTAACATAAGTCAACATTATGGTCACTACAACAAATATATGCACCATTCCAACTACAGCTTTAGCAGTTTTAGTCCTTATTAATCTTGACTAGGCAAAGGGAATTCCAAGACCATATCCCAATTCGGTCTGCCATTCCTGAATCAAAATCACCAACACAGCTACTGGCGAGTGCAAGACCTATAACCTTGTATTGGTCACCAGAACATAAAACAAGACCATTCAGTGCACTTATTGGACCTTTACTCGTGTACATGTTCAAAAAAATGACACCATTCAAAGTCAATTAAAGATATCCTCAGCTTCGACGGTCAAATCTCACAGACATATATGAAACAACACAGGTGCAAATCTTCAATTAAAACATTTATGATTTTCTAGTCGTTAACCTCACTATTTCGAGAGTAATCACTTCCCCAACTGCATAAATGACATTATTTTGGTCAGTTAATCAACTTGGTAAACCCCTCCAAAGATGGATGCATACAAAGCAACATAACTTTTCCTCTAATGCAAAACTTTAAGCATTGTATTTAATAAATATTATCCTTAAGCTAAGATGTTTGAATATCCTATTTGGTAAATAAACGGTATCCAACAATGGAATTGCAGTTGGCAACATATTACATTGTTAAAACAAGAAGGAAGCTAAGTAATTAGCATAAAATTTGTCTAATAAGATAAATCACATTATCAAAGTTAAATCAACTAAGAAATTGAATTTATACCCCCGATATGATCACAAGTAGTATGCAAGCTTTGCTTCATGACCTCTTCCTTCTCCTTCTACCATTGTGTTTACCCTTATTGTTTCATGTTAAATCATGGCCTTTTCCCTCTCTGTTTGTTGCTTTTTCGCTTGGATCTGTTCTTCAGTACCTTGTCCAACTTACCCCACAATTGCCTTATTGATTACTCTAAAGGGAGATGTTCAAAGGGACACAACAAAAGTGGTCTTGGATTGGGACCAAGCAGAAGCGGAGGCTCCTGCTACGGTGATGGTGTTAACTACTTTTTCCTTTATTTTTTTTCTTTTCGCCAAGACTTGAGTTCTTTATCTTTCACCACTAAATAAATTGATGACATCACATGTGAATTTTTGTCCGGCGGAAATTGGAATGGATCCAAACAGTCGTTTGCAACGTACAATTGCATGTAACGAGTTCTTGCATTCAAGAACGTCTTTTCTGCTTGTAACCGGTTACTTGTAGTTGTGTACCACACAATTGTTATATTTTTTGGTAACTGGCTACTAACTTGTTTATAAGGTTACTCTCCGTTTTTTATTTGTATCTTTTCCAACCGTTAGATAATATCCAACGATTGGTTGACTAAAGACAAAATTAGGAGATTACGTATAACGGATGCAAAGTAGCGGGCTCCATGCATTTTCTTTTGTTGGATGTTTAACGTATTTAACTTTTTCTAATTATGTAAAAGTGAACGTGGATGTTGTGAAAAGCAATCAAAGAGAGCACCTTAAATTTTTCTTTCTCCAATCTGTAGTCTTAACTTTAGTATTCTTGTATCACCTAGCTCTAACACGTGTAAATGTAATCTACAAGCACACCTGAATCTAATTAAACAAGAGACTTTTAAGCCAAAAAAAAAAAAAAGGACATACACTTTTCATCATAAAATTTTTCTTAGTTGTCAATTTATTTGATGGTATCATATGGTCAAAACAAAATTGTTGTTTGGTAAGTTTCAATTTCTTAGAAGGTTGTATTCGGATAGACGTCCAAAAATAGTAATCTATTTGCACCCACTCAATTATTTTGATGAATCATCAAACTTATCTTGAACCTTTTAGATGGAATCTGTGACTAACCTCCTGTAACATCAGCCGTTGGATGTGGAGTGAGAAATTAAATGGCAGGAGCAAGAAGTTAAAGAAGATGGGAACCGGCTTGGATGTTAGTTACATAATCTGCAACGTATACAACTCCATATATATATATATATGTAACACAAAAAGATTACACCACTGCTCGTAGCTTGTATGGAAGTTGTGACTTGAAACTTTGAAAAGAAGACTCATTGTTAGCTACCTTCAGCACATAAACTCAAAAGGGAAGGCGGATTCAAAAATACAACTACATTTCTTCCAATAATCAGGTAATTCTTTTTAATTCTACCGATTAGCAATTATATTTATAATTTATTTCACTTTGAATCTTAACATACTTAGATTGATTCATCCAGAAAATATACAGATACATGTATTAAGTAGTAATGCCGTATTAAAGTGAATTAATGATCGATACTGTTCAACTTATCAATTTTGGTATTAATATTAGTAGTTTAATATTTTAGTATTATCAATATGATAAAATGAAACGATAATGATTTTTTTTACATTATTAAATAAAAGTTCTCAAAAAAAAAAAAGAAAAAAAAGGCAAGAGAACGATTGTAGAATGAAACGATAGCCCGTGAATCGTGAGATCAAAATGACTTTCTCTGTTTGTAGATCTATGATCACATGTGATGATTCTATAGGTATCTTCAAAATAGTTGCCAATTAAAAGCGATCAGTGATGATCACAATCGTTGCCACTCGCTTTGGGGTTGCGGGTAGAAATAGAGTTTAATAAATTTTGTTTGGAATATCCAAGGCTTTATGAGTGGGCCACTTGGTGAGTTGTGTGGCTTTGATTGGTCTGGTTATCTGGCACCATCACAATGATGTGCCGCTCTTGTCCTTATCTCTTTGTTTTTCAATCTATATACTTCTAAAGTTCTAATAGACTCCAATCATGATATTGTAATAAATTAAAAGAAAAAAAATCACAACATTAAATGCTCTCAAAAAATCAAATAATACTAAAAAAAATAAAAAATAAAGGAATTGATCAGGTAAAGCCAGGCCTAGATAATTATTGTGAAAAAGGCCCATTTAAACAGAACCCATGGAACTTTCAACCCGGTGGTCACAAAAATTGATGCATAGTTACAGTTTACTGGGTGTCTGTCGCTTCAAAAAGCCCAATTTGTGTACTCTTGGTTAGTTGTTGCACCAACAAGAAAATTAATTAAAATAACCTCAACTCCTCGCTCTCAAATGGCAAGATAATTAAAATGATTAACATATCAAGTTGGTCACATGGTACATATTATTTTATCTAGAGCTGATAAAATGGGTTGTTAGGTCTTATTTATTTGGTGTCAATTTCGTATTGTGCCAGATTTAAATCCAATTTATTTAATAATCGTGTTAAAATATCAAAATTTGAACTTAAAATGAAAAATAAATGGGTGGCCTAACTCTCTATTCAATAACTAGGTAATCATATCATCTAACATAATATAATTCAATAACCCCGTTTAAAACATACTTAACACGATGTACATTAAATATTGCACATCCATTTGAGACAAATTACAGTCTTTTATGAATATAAATAATATTATGTATAGATATTATAGAATATATATGTTTATGAAAATATTATGCATTTACACTACTAAGTTTTAAGTCTCTGAAATTTTTGAAAAAATGAAGCACTATATAAATATTAATTCTTAAAAAAAGTGAATTATGTCCAATATTTAAAAAAAACTTGAGTAAAGGCTTTGCATTTTAACTCAAGTACAACATAGATACAAGAGAGTGTTCAGAGGATAATCTTTGCTAACTCTAATTATTATATTATGTGATAAAGTTAGCTTAGAGATAAGATACATAATAAAGATAAGTGTGATGCAAGATATTTACAAAACATGAGATAATTGATGCAAACTGCCAGACCAAGCCATGTATGGAAGTTACACTATTGGTTAAATATTTGAGTATTGAAAAAGCATGGAACATTTTATTATTATTTAATAATTGTGTCACCGACGAAATAAATAAGTTAAGAAATTGAACCTTAACTTAAGATATGAAAAAAAAAATACTCAAATTAAATTTATTTAATAATAATATTAATTTTCACTGTCCAAACCTATTTATTTATATTGTGATCATGTCGAGTAAACAAAACGTCAATGTACTTAGCTTTATATACTAATATATAAAGAAATGTTAATCAATCGAATAAAATCTTACGACTTTGATAAAGAAATTTCATTTAAAATATTCTTTGCAAAAGTAATATTTTGTCTCGACATTCATGCCAATGATCATATATCAAAATTATCAACATTAAATCATATATCAAAATCATTTACATCAAAAGTGAAGATGCGATGCCATTTTTTTTTTTTGGGTATAAATACTACCTTTGGGAAACATTATATACAACACAGGGGTTCAAATTAGTAAGTTCATTCTTCATTGTTCAAGAACTTTTGTTTTTAACAGTGTTCCTCTAAGTATGCATTGGGATTAATATTATACATTGGTGTTATGATTAAATTTTTATTTTTCAAAAATAAAAAAAACAATTATTGTAAAAAAAATGGATTATATTCCTTGAGAAGGATTTGCGTGGAGTTGACACACCATCTCAGGCTGCTAAAGTGATATTTATGATCACTTGTAGCAGGTCTAATGGGTCTTGTCAATAGATTTCACAAATTAAATACTATGAAACCCATATCATTAAAAAAAAAATGGATTCTATCTAAAAACTCACCAAAGCTGCCAAATAACATGTCCTAAATAATCGGGTGCACTATTTTAATATGCTAAGAGGATGCACTCAATCCGTTTTTTTTTTTGAGAAGTTTTACAATACATCTGAGTTACTATATTAACTATACAACAAGTGAATAATATTATTATATAATATATATTTATTTTGAAAAATTAGTATATGAGTGATAATTAAATAAAATTTAACTACATATATCACAAATTCATTAATTAATTGTATTGTATCTTATGTGTCTTAAAATTCTTGAAATGTCTCAAGAAGATAGTACGCCCGTGCAAGAGTAACCATGATCTCTTATTATTATTATTATTATTATTATTTTTTCGATATATCACTTTCAGTCAAAATTAAGAAAGAGATGCAAAAATAGACTAATTTGTTTTATTAAACCAACGGATAGAGTTGTAAGTTACATGAATGTAACTTAATATTAACCAAAATATAATTTTTTTCTTCTTTTTTTTCTATTTTTTGAAATAATTAATTTTTTGGACAATTTTACATGGATAAAATACAATTGAATCACTGTAGTTAAAACATAATTTTCTTATAATAAATTCGTGCAACCATTTTAAAAAATAAATAGATTTTTATTATCATTTGGCTAAACCATAATGGTATCACGGTTCTTTTTTTTTTTTAATATTTTTTCCCTCCTTAAAATAAAAAATGGAATTCTAGGTTATGAAATGTCTCCATGTGTCAAGAAATCAAATAGAGGGTGATGGGTTTGTCACTTTTGCTCCAGCGCAATTCAATTCCAATATGATCACGATATCTCTTACTAATCAATTTTGGGTCACATTTTAAGTTACATCATTCTTTATACGACCATACATGTAAATATGCGCGCGCGTGTATGTCTAGTTACTTGTCTAAATGGAATTACCCAAAGGTGCATTGATCTTCCTTTTAAAGAAGAAAATGAAATAATAAATCTTCCTTTTTTTTTTTTGGGAAATAACTTCCTAGTTATCATATTTATAATAACATTCTTTAGGTTGAAGTGTTACATATTGGAATGACCGATAAAATTCTCTTGGTGATCACATAAATTTTATTCCAAAAAAATTTAATAGAAAATGAAATCCAAGTCATCTCAGATGTATCATAGGTCAACGGTATCTAACAAAGTTTTTTTTTTTTTTGGCAAAAGGATGATGATGGGTTAGGGATTTGATATATGTGGATTTTTTTTGTTTTTCTTCTTTTTTGAATTTCAAAATGCTAAATAAAATGTTAGTATTTTTTATTTTTAAAATTTAACAGGGACTTTATTGTAAATCCATTGAAAAATAAAATGTTAAATATATCAAATCCCTATTGTCTTCTTTTTTGAATTTCAAAATGCTAAATAAAATGTTAGTATTTTTTATTTTTAAAATTTAACAGGGGCTTTATTGTAAATCCATTGAAAAATAAAATGAATTTAGTCTTCCTTTGAAAAAATGAAGCAGGGGGTTGAAGCCGTTGCTAGTTCTTAAGTGGGCCGTCACTGCATTGTATTTCTACTTATGTATTATTTGATTTTCTCCAAAAAAACAAAAAAGTGTAACGTTGTACTAAAGCAGCCAGAAATTAAATTTGTTTCCATGCAGAGCAACTGCAACGTGTGGTGTTAGAACATGCACGGTCTATTCTTCTCTCTCCTGTATATTGAGAGACACGAAGCCAATAAAACTCAAGAGTTAAAAGGATTCCTTTAGTACTTGTGGTTGTGTACTTGTTGTCAGAAATTTCTAATAAGCAAGCAAGCAATGGAAATAAGCAATGGAGGAATTGATAATACAGGTTCAATAATCACCATAAAGGGGATGCTGAGTCTGTTAATGCAGAGTGTTGATGATGAGAAAAATGAAAAGAAAGTCATATCATTGGCGATGGGTGACCCAACTGTTCATTCTTGCTTTCACACAACTCATGTTGCTACCGAAGCCGTTGCTGAAGCTCTTCTTTCCGAAAAGTTCAATAGCTATGCCCCCACTGTTGGTCTTCCTCTAACTAGAAGGTAATTTTGATTACTCTTTTAATTTGTTAATATCATTATTCTGGGTTTCTTGGTTTTGGCAACAAATTAGTTGTTATATGTTTGTGTTGGATAGTAAATACAGAATTAGTTCTGTTATGGGTTTGTTTCATTCTAATCTAATTTCTAATTTCTCACAGTTGCAATTTGAATTAAGCAACTTTGGATTAACAATCTGGGAATGTCAATTTTCAATCCCGCTCCAATTTCTTATGAGTTATTTATTGTAGTTTGAAGATTTTTTAGAAGTAACATTTGGGTTTATTTAATCTAGTTCTAATACTTATTTGTTTTGTTTTGGGGAAGTTGCAGAATATGGAAATAGTTAAAAAAAAATGATAATCTTCCCTATTGGATTTTCACTTAGGGGGATGTTATGGTTCAATCTAATTATCTGATTACTATTAGTTAAATGTGTAGTAATGCTTGCAACTTGGGGTTACAGAATCTTGAATGTGTTTTCCCTTTGGACAGAGCCATTGCTGAATACCTCTCTCGTGATCTTCCTTACAAGTTAACACCCGATGATGTCTTTGTCACATCCGGCTGCACACAAGCCATTGATGTTGCTATGGCACTGCTTTCTCGCCCTGGTGCAAACATCTTGCTTCCTAGACCAGGGTTTCCCATCTATGAACTTTCTGCTGCCTTTAGGCATATTGAAGTTCGGCATTTTGATCTTCTGCCTGATAAAGCCTGGGAGGTGGATCTTGATGCTATTGAATCTCTTGCAGATCAAAACACTGTTGCATTGGTAATTATAAACCCTGGGAATCCTTGTGGAAACGTGTACTCTTACCAACATTTGCAGAAGGTTAGTAGACTGAAATGTTGCTTCAAGTGCTGCAAAGAATGTGACTTTACTTCACCTAAAGAGGTTGGAGTAATTAAATTGTTTGTTTATTGTGGTTAGATTGCAGAGACTGCGAACAAGCTAAAAACTCTCGTTATAGCCGATGAAGTTTATGGGCACCTTGCTTTTGGGGATAAGCCGTTTGTGCCGATGGGAGTTTTTGGGTCAACTGTTCCTATTCTTACACTTGGGTCTTTATCCAAGAGATGGATAGTACCTGGATGGCGACTTGGTTGGTTTGTCACGACTGATCCATGTGGCATGTTTAGAAAACCCAAGGTACTGTCTCCTTTCTCTGTCTCTTTTTGTCGTACATGTGTGTGAAGAAGTTATATAAAGCTCCTTCTTACATCTATGCTTGTTTAAGAACCTCTCACATGTAAGAAGGACACTGCATAAAATATGTCTCTTTGGCGGAAAATGCATTGGTTAGTTACTCCTCAGTTGCACTTTTTGCATCCCATGGGGGATGGTCTTAGTAATTAATTCATTCCTTCTTTATCTGATTTTTACCATTCTCATCTACTTAGGTCGTTGAGCGTATGAAGAAATACTTTGATATTTTGGGGGGCCCTGCAACCTTTATCCAGGTCTGTATCGTGTATGGTTGTTTGAGCACTATTATGCAGATTATGATACATGGCAAGTTTCTTGAAAATTTTGCTGGTAGTTGTGTGCTAGACCTCATATAAACTTATTCCAGAGCTAATAAATTTTAAAAGTACTGCTTCCTCTTTGAAATACCTAGACCTTTAACTTATCTGACTATATATTTTTCATCTAAAGCGCATAACATATTTTGTTTCTCATCAGTCCAATATTTTTGGTGTTGTAGGCAGCAGTTCCTAGTATTCTTCAGCAGCCTGATGAGGTTTTCTTTAAGAAAACTCTTAATTTATTGAAACAGAGTGTAGATATATGTTACAATAAGATAAAGGAGATCCCTTGCATTAGTTGCCCCCACAAACCAGAGGGGTCTATGGCTGTGATGGTAAGAAATTTGCAGAATTAGCTGCTCTTTCTGCTTGAAATGAATGACTTTAGTATGTCATCTTATTGATATTTATATTTACCTTTTTAATTCGATGCAGTTGAAACTAAATCTTTCACTCCTGGATGATATTAGTGATGATATTGATTTCTGTTTCAAGCTGGCAAAAGAGGAATCTGTTATCATTCTTCCCGGTAAGAAACAAACAATTTGAAGATTAAATTGTTCCATTGGATTCCACAAAAAGAGCATTCTGTACTTGTTGAGGCTGCCTTTCTTCATTAATTTCTTCTACAGGAACTACTGTGGGACTAAAAAATTGGCTGCGAGTCACTTTTGCTGTTGATCCATACTCTCTGGAAAAATGTCTAGATCAGATAAAATCTTTCTATCAGCGGCATGCTAAGCAATTGCAAAGATATTAGAGACTCAAGTAAGTCGACAAAGCATCTAATTCTCATATGTTGGTTCCTTGGTCATGGCATAGCTCTTATGAAGAATGATATTGTTCTTCAAGAGGTCAAAATTGTGTTCTATTATTTGTTAGTTCATCATCAATGTAAAAGCAGACCTCTTACAAGAAATAGCCTTGTTTGCTGGTCAATAATAACATGTGCACTAATAAAACTTGTTGAAGCATGTTGTTTATTGATTCAGAGGAACAAAAATTTAAAGTTAGATGCCGAAAGCGGTTTCTTTATGTCTTATTTGTTGTACCTGCCTTTGTATGAAACAATACAAGGTTTTCATTTTGGATACTTCATTATAATAAGACAAGGCTAATATTATTTTTATTATTTGATAAATTTAACACTAAAGTTAGATACCACAATCCTCATGGTAGCTAAACTATACCAATATTTTTTTTTCTTTTGCCAAATTGCATACACTTGCCGGCCAGACAAACAATTTAAAAAGGGCTATGAATCGTTATATAAACAGTTGTTTCATTGAATCTGTTTCCACCAAATGTAAAATTCCGAACTGACAGCAATGCCCTTCAAATAAGAAAGCTACAGCAGCCCGGATATCAAACAGGCTTTAATAACTTCTCACCAAAAATAATAAATAAATAAATAAAAAGCCTTCATTAAATAATGCAGACAAAGAAAGTGAGAAAGGAAGAACAGTACAATTTCATGCTTTATGACTAGAAAAGTTGTTGATAAGGTCAGTAAAAGAATTCTAGGACGATACTCCTTTGTGAGTTACAATTATGCCTGTCAGCAGTCACCATCTCAATATTTATAAGATATCAAAATTTGCAGATGAGAAGCCAAAAACCGCATAACCAAAGAACAGACAGTACAAAAGACAGCATCTTAAAGTTATTTGTAAGTTGTTTAGGAGATCATATTCGACACACTGCAAGACAAATTGCTAACATCTTACATGAAGATGGATTTCCTCTCACATACACTATTTTTTTTTATGTGGATGAAGAATCAGAGAGTATCACTTCCCTGATTTTATATATCCAGTAATTCTCTTCTTCATTCCATAGCTAAGTGGTCGGTCTCGACTTTTCTCCTTATCACTATGGATAAAAAATCTGGTAACTGCCCTTTATTTTCCTGTTAAAGTTACTGTTCACATACTGCGATTTTGTTTGGTAATTTATTGCCTTTGTTTGAAATTCTGTGTTTCTTGCTTGTTTTCAGTGGAGGCTGAAAATGGCAGTGAATTTAAAGCTCATGTGTTCTCATCATCATCTGAGGTGAAATCTCATATCTTCATCTCTTCCATATTTAAGATTTTGGTGTTGTTGTACTGTTGTAATGATTTTTTTTGTGCCCTGCACTTGTCAAATATCATTCTTGTTAAGAATGTTTTGATCATTAGCTTTTGGAAGAAATGCCTTGTTTGATAACTTTGTTGTTGCTTTTATGTTATTGCATAAATATAGTTGCTTCAGAAGCTGCAAGAGAAGTGGAGTTCAGTGAAAAAGAAGCCGTACCCCGCAATGTATTCCAGCATATTTGGTGGAATCATTCTTGATCCAGCTATGATGGTGATTCCCATAGATGATCACATGGTTCATCGAGGGCACGGTGTATTTGATACAGCTATAATTTTAGACGGGTAGGCATAATGCATTGTAGTGCTAATAGATTAATTTATATTTAGTTTTATGTCAAAAGTGTCTGTATAGCCGAACTGCTAAGGTCCCGTGCAATTCTACATGCCTGATTTTCATTAATTATGCAGTTATTGCTGGACTTACTAGTATTGAAAATTTTTTCTTTTGCCATTACCACAGATACCTCTATGAGCTAGATGTCCATCTGGACCGCTTCCTTCGATCTGCAGCGAGTGCAAGGATCTCCTCTCCCTTCCCTCGATCAACTCTACGGAGCATTCTTGTGCAATTGACAGCAGCATCGCAATGCAAGAAAGGAACTCTAAGATTTTGGTTGACTGCTGGTCCTGGGGATTTCTTGCTCTCACCTGCTGGCTGTCCAACATCAGCATTCTATGCTGTAGTCATCGATGATGACTTCTCCCAATGCACAGAAGGGGTTAAAGTGATTACAAGCTCTATCCCCATGAAGCCTCGTCTGTTTGCCACAGTGAAAAATGTAAATTACTTACCGAATGTCCTTGCAAAGATGGAAGCTGAAGATAAGGGAGCATCTGCTTCTATCTGGATTGATGAGGACGGATATGTTGCTGAGGGTCCAAATGTGAATGTGGCATTTATAACCCACGATAAGGAGCTTGTTTTGCCCTTTTTTGATAAGATCCTCAGCGGATGCACTGCTAAAAGACTTCTAGAACTAGCACCGAAGTTGGTTGAGCAAGGGCGTCTGAAAAGCGTCAAGACTGCTAATCTTACAGTGGATGAAGCTAAAGGCGCAGCTGAAATGATGTATGTCGGAAGCACACTTCCATTATTGCCAATCACTGTGTGGGATGAACAACCCATTGGAGATGGTAACCACTTAACACCCTTACCTTAAATACGATTTTGTTTCATCATTTCAACAAATTAATGTTGCAAGCACATGCTAAGGCTGCTTTGTTCTATGCATTGTTTTTAACAGGAAATGTTGGAGAACTGACAATGGCACTCTCTGATCTGCTTTGGGAGGATATGGTAGCAGGCCCTGAAACTCAGAGGCATTGTGTTTCCTATGATCAGTGAACCACACATTCACCAAGGAGGCTGGAAAAATGCTTTCATCTTCCAGTCATTTGTCTTAATTTTCTCTACTTGCATGCATTTTCGCAAAGTATCTATGCTTCAACTGTATTGTTTCTCTTAATAAATGTGCAAAATCTTGAATAAAATAACTACCTTGATATTCAAGTACTTATGTCTCCTTTACTAAACTAATCTGGTTAGAAATCATTTTATATTCCAAGGTAAAAGCTGAAAATTCATGACAAATGAATCAAGTCATCTCAATAGATGCTTGTTTATTTGCTATCGCAGTAAGATACTAAAATCTGTGTGGCCCTGCTCCCAGCTCTTTGTTAGTTTTGAAAATTAACCAAAATGCCTATCCCATGCCACCCATTTCTATAAATGGAAATCAGATGTTTCGAGCCACATAATCAATGAGTGTCCAATGTGCCTACTCCATCTCATAAACCACAAATTGTTTTTCTATTTTTTGAAATGGATTAAAGGTGCCCAGACAGAGAGTGGCTGAAAGTGAGGTGTTCACATTATAAATGGGATTTAATGGCTTACAGAATGCACAGCATCCAAAACACAATGCATCTTTTGCTTTCCTTCTTCAAAATCTGCTGTTTGTTTTTGTTCTATAATATTCTTTTATCTTCAATTTTGTTTGTTTTCACACATATAGAGGTTACTCCAGTTGCTGGCCAGCTTTTGAAACTTAGGACACATTTCACACTGACTATTAGCACATGCGTATTTATTCGATATCATCAAGGGTAACTTCTCTTAGACATCTCTCAGCAAGTGGATGCAAGATAAAGGTGGTAATTGACCGATTCTTAAGTTACATACACTCATGTATTTAATAGATGATACCCTAAAAATATTGAAGAAACTCAGCCAATCAAAACAACAAATGACACACGTCAAAGGATCGCAAAAAAAGACGAATAAAAGTTAAAATCAACAATGCTGAAAAAATCTTAAAGCTTTAAGACCTTGATCTTGCATTGCATTTCCAAACAACCAACAAAGGACGGAGAGAGAGTGAGTAGAGGAATTTCTCAGCTCATGCTCAAGTATCAACTGTATAAATAATGACTCCCAATAAGCCCGAGTTAGTTAGTTAAATAATATGGTTGAGTGTGGCTCTCAATATCTTAGTATAAAATTATTTACTGTATTATAAGTTAAAATAACACAATTAAAAATTATATTTGTCCAGAATATATTACTATATAATATGTATCTATATTAGACTTATTAACATAAATTTAATTATTTAATAAATGAGTCTATTAAAAAAACCATGGATCTTCAAGGGAGAGTAAATGCTAGCCTTATAGATCCCTCTTAAAGGGAGAGTAAAGTTTACTCTAGAAAACAAATTCAAATCATCAATAAGTTAATTAAACACATACATGTAGTAACCAGCACATGATGCTGGTTCGGACCTTCCAATTTCGAAAACTAATCATCTTTATTCATTATTCTGAAATTAAAAGACACGTGGAGGGGTGTGAGCCTTCCAGTAATAGGGTTCCTACAATGAATTAGTCTCTACACCTATGAATTAATTTTGAGTTTTGACTGATAATTTTAGCAAAAAGATCAGCGTAGCACCAATATTCTGCATGGTTGTCTAGTTTTGGCGGTAATTTTGCATGTAAACAACTCAAGTTTGCCAAAATAAGAAAATCAATTGAAATGGGAGAGGCCAAAAAAAGAAAAATATTGTTAGCTGAAATATATAGCCCTTGCATTTGCTATAAAAAATGAGCAACAAAGAGAAAAGTTTAATTAAATGAATGATCGTGCGTAGAGAGTCGAGTCATGGCAAGGTTCAGGCCAGTAGCTATGCTGGTCGGCATGCCCTTTGCTTCTATTTGTTCGACTCTATCTCTCATTGGAGCTGTTATTTGGGTTGTCGGGTCAGTTCGATTTCTTTCTTCTCCATTATTATTTATTGATTCTTCTTCCTAGCTAGCTTTTTAATCGCTTGCTTCCATGGTTTTTATAATTATTAGTTCTCTGCTGGATAAAGAAAACTGTGATTCAATTTAGAGTTAGATTGCGATACAACTTGAATACTTACAAACAAAAGTTGTAATTGCCTTTTGCTCTTAAAACCTTGTTAATTTAATAGATTATTGATATGAAAGAAACTTTTCTAGAAACATTTCAACCATAAATGCTTTAATATCTTATGATTATTTATGGCCATTGTTTTTTTCTTTTAAAAAAAAGAAAACAAACAAAATTTGAAGCATGCCATGATCATCCAAAGTCCCAATTTTTTTTCCGTACTTGTTTTGTCATTCTTAATTACTTGAATGAAACCTTTATTTCAATGTTGAACTAGAAATTTTTTTTGTGGTCTTGAGTGTTTCGTAAGGTAAATTTCACATTTGTAAAAGATGTTAATTATTATTAAATAAAAATATAAAATAAACCTCAACCATATATACCATTCTTAATAGGAACTCAATCCTCTCAAAAGATATTAAGAGTAAATTTTTATAAATCTGAGCAAACTTAGTGCCTTGGTATGACTTATCTAATGACCATAAGTGTTTATTTAATCCCATAAACTCTTATAATAATTTTTATTGTTGTTTGATTGTCTTTTTTGTAGAGCTTTTAGAGTTTTAATAAACTATTTTGACTCTATTAGGAAAAATTTAAAATTTGAGCTTTTGGGAGTTGAGGTTCAAAAGTTTTTTTTAAATGTTAAATTATCTAAAATATCATTTACTTATTTGAATATCTTATTTTATTCTTTTCATAACATAACTTAAAAAAATTACTTATTAAAGTAATTTTATATTAAAGTAATTTTATAGATTTTTAATGAAAGATTTTATTGACAACCAAACAACTAAAATTTTTTAGATAAAAGTTCTACTGTCAAAAACTCTATTTAAATAAGTTTTACTTGAAAAGTTATACCAAATGGAGCCTTATACCAAAAAAGGGATTTACATCTTCAATACACACACACATATATATATATATATATATATATATATATATAAATAGTCCTTTTTTAACTTCTCTGCAAAAACTTATTTTAACATTTTATGTCTCAAATTTTTATGTACATTTTTCAATTTTTCTTTCTAGTTATGGTGATGTTTAATTATGCTAACAACAATTATGATGATACTAAAATTAATTTGATGCAGGAAATTAGTGAGTTTAATTTTCCCTTGTTGGGAATGCATGGGACTCATCAATCGAGCAGTTTACCTTATTAGGCTTCCTGTAGTAACCATTCGTTATTTCCTTAACAAGATACCATTTTGAGAGATTAATGAAATTAGTTTTTTTCCCCTTATTTTCTTCTTAATTTTTTTTAATCGTTGTTTTTTAAGCAATTAGGGATTTAGAATGTCTGTTTTGCTACTGCATTGAGAGTTGGGGTAGATGCTCCTCAATTTTGTCCCTAAATTTAGCCAAGACTAGTCATATATGTATATTTTTGAAAATTAGTCGAAAGATTATTTAGCTTAATTGGCATATATCTTTCACTAATTACAAATTAGATTTAATTAAATTTTTTAGTTATGTTGAACACAAATATTATTTTACCTTTAAAAAAATTAGATCCTATAATAAGATTTTTTTTTGAAAAAAAAAAGTACAAGAACTAATTAAGTAATTGGCTTAAATTGTAGGGGCTAACATAACATTTTTGAGATCATAATTTGAAAGTATCATTAATTGGTTAATTACCTATTAATTTAATTAAACTATTAGCTTGAAAGAAACTTGTAACACTAATCTCATTCTTACCAATTACTTGTTTATAGAAGAATTAAAGAGTTAGTTCAGCTAATCTAATTTTTATACCTTTTATTAAAATTATCTGCATAAAAGCATTTGAGACGAACAAGATTACATGATTTTTCTTTTGAAAATTTTTAGATTAAGAATAGCGATCGACAATGAGTACCTATAAATATGAAACACAATAAATAATTTTAAATGATTTGGAATTAGCTAGTTACCTATATATAAATATGTATAATGTCAGATTAATATATTGTTATTGACATTAGAATCTCTGCACGTGTAAACTGAATTCACTACAATTCATGTGACCGCTGATTTGCCGTCACAAAAGACGACAAACAGCCGCTCGTGCTGTGCAAAAGGTCTTTTATGACTGCGAAAATACAACACAAAAAGTGAATGACAAATGTAATTGAATTTAATACAACCACCACTTGATATGATAGTGGTTCAGAATAAATGCAGACATATCATGATATTATTGTTTATTGTATGGATGACATGATACCTCGTATGTATTCTAAAAATTTTCAAAAAAGACGGCCTTAAGCCGTCACAAATCCATGAATTTCACTGCCTCTTTTTTGCCCATTATGATTCAGATTCCAAAGCTGAAGAGTCTTAAATCATTACTATGAGTTGATACAAATTCACAAAAGAAATAAGCACCTATTAAAATCAAAACAGCAGAGAAGCAAGCATATAACTAAAAGAAAAGTGACCCGGTCTTTCTTTTCGGCTTGCCAGAAACTAACGAAGGAATTGAAACAAGATCGTCAATAAGATCTGAAGCCATGAGTTAACTATTCTTTCAGTTCATTAATAGACTGAATATGGATTGAAATTAATATCAAACAAGTAAATCAGTTTGCCCAACATGTCCAATTTGCTAGGCCATGCCCATTTCAGTCTCCTCAAACATCATCTTCCGGGACTTATAACTGTAATACAAATAAATATGCAATCAATTCTGACAATATCTAATCATATTTGTGGGAAGAACAAAGAATTGGGAAAAAGAAATCCGTCCATAATTTATTCAGGTCAATACAAAACTCAATTCTGAAGAAGAAACAAATTGTTGGATAAAAAGGAATCCAACTCGAGAAAGAAATCTGCCTCTCTAGAATCCAAAGCCTGCTCTCTCCAAAAATTCTGCAAAATATGACACACTCAAAAAGTGCAGGCAATTGTAAGCACAACAGATTCTAATCAACTGAATGCAGGATGAGATTCATCTCATGTTCTAAATTGGCATATAAACCATCATGTTTCTTCAACAAACTTCCAGCAAACAAGAAGCAATTAACCGCAAATCCCACTCCTGCTGCGGCTCAGCCTGCTCCTAAAATTAGAGTGCTCTGTATCAATCAAGCATAAGCACTTTATCTCAGTTCGGCTAAAACACACCAAGTATCAGATTTTGCTCAGATGGCCAATTATAATTCATTTTTTTTTTGGAGCCATTTTAGTGGCTGCTGATCGGACCTTACCCCAATGAAAAAGCAGAGTTATACCAAAGCAAGCAAGTGAAACCTAACATAGTGTGCAAACCAGAAGCTCCATAATGCAATATATTGCTACAGAATTATATAAAAATTAGATAGTCCGGCAAAAGTGTGCAAACCGTCCCCATGGACACTTAAATCCTAAAAATTGTAACAAAAGTTAGATAGACAGGCAAAAGAATGTAATGCGAAAGATTTGTCCTCATATAGGAAAGATAGTTCGACAGCTTGCCCACCGTTGGTGGAATTGGACCATTTAAATTGGTCAAGTATAGATTCAAGCTCACCAAGTTTGTCAAATTTCCAAGATCCTTGGGAAACCTTTGACTAATGTTAATACTATAGAGACCCTGCGAAAGTTAAAACTCAATTCAATAATTCTAGCCCAAATGGAAGAGAACTAAAGCAACAAAAAGAAGTGAAAATGGCAAATGCAACTCTATTATGAAAATTCCACCTTGACTATGAATGAAGAGGAAAACATAGAAATTGGCACATTCATCCAAAAATAAAACCTGTATTATATAAAACATCATTTGGTCAAAAGAGAGTGAGCAATAAATACTAATAGTGAAATTTTCGACACATTCAAAGCATAACTTGTTTTGCACATCTCACTAACATTGCATTATTGTAACCTTTCAACATTGACAAAATGTAGTGACCTTTCAATTAACACATCCTACACTTGAGGAAGCCAATCACAGTATGTCAGTAGAGCTGTAGAGAAAATCAATCAAGGAATTACCCATGTCTCCTTAATTTTTCACTGAAAACGGGAAAGTTGAAATTTAGCAAGTTACAATTTAATAATGACCCAAAATTTCAACCAGAAGCATGTAAGCACAACAAAAACAAAAATTTCGAATTAAGACCAGCAGAAATCTAAATAAATATATAAACAACAGCACTGATTTTCTATCTAAATGCAACTTACAATCCAAGTTCATTGTAAAAGTGGGTTGCAAAAATGAAAAAAAGTAGAAAATGGAAAAGAAAAGAGTTCCCACCCAAGGACATTCTGCTGGTAAATATTGTCAACAATAGAACAAAGATTTTCAAGAAGCCCTTCCATTAACAGGATCATTTTACTAATTATGTACTTTTCATAGAAAAGTAACAATAACAGCAACCACGATGAAGCAAAGAACTGCCAAACCAAAATGCAATAAGCATTGTTAATAAATTATTTACTCCAATTCTGTATAACAAAGTATTATAGATTTCTGAACCTCATAATAAAAAACCAAAGAAATATTCACTCACAAGAATAATTAATTCGAAAAAAAATTAAAATACTCAAATGCATGCATCAATGGGAGACTATAAAGTTATTAAAGGAAAGAGTGAATTACCAGCAGGAGAGAAAAAGCTCGTAAGCTAAGTCTGCCAGCTGCTCCAATGAAACCTAAAATCAATTTCCACCACCTGTTTAATTTTGTGCCTCCATTTTCATATGAAACCTTAAATCTATGCAGGTTTCAGCCATACAAAGTCATCCAAAGCTATAAACCACGAGATAACATTAACTAAACAAAAATTCCACCGGAAATTACATTTTCATTTCTTCGGTTATGAAGAAACATCCGAAAGTAAAGATTAAATCAATCATCACTGCTTCAAAATCAAAGTATTAAAGCTGAAAATTGGAAAGCTGAATTCAACAATAAAACTGTTGTAATTAAAATTCTATACCAATTAATTGATTCTTACGAAAATTAACGCAAGTTTCGCTGCACCGTCAATTCTGATATCCGATACGGTGACTAATCGTTGCCGCCGCCGTGTCCAAAATTGACGGCAATGAAAAGCTATCGACTAAGCCGCTGCCACAGCCAGCCAACATATAAATAACAAAATTAAAATTTTAGATTTAAAATAAAATAACCTTTGTGATGTTGGCGGATGTAAAGTTCAGGGTTTTATGTGACCGCCAATCTCGCCGTCACATATGCCATTTCGATGGCTTGATAAAATTCAATCAAAATTCCATCTATATATCTTAAGATATATATCTAAAGATAGAATGTAAATTTGATCTAATTTATATTTAATTCACTATTTTATGAATTGAAAATTTTTAATTCTGTTCAATGCACGAACTAACTAAATAAAAAATTTAATATAAAAATAATTTTACTACCGATCAAATTTAAAATTAAATAAGATTTAAATAAATTAATTGTTTAAATAAAGGTAGAAAATACATTTAAAGTTTCAAAATATAACACATAAAAAATTCTCATTTATTTAGATCAGTATATGAAAATTAACTATTTAGGAAGCTATATTTGTTTATTTAATTATTTTATATTATTATCAGATAAAATATAATATAGTATTAATGTAACTATATTTTAACTTATTTAATTACTAGAAAGTACTAATGCCATATTTAAAAGTTTTATTTTTAATTAAATAAATACTTTTTATTTTTTTACAGATTCACGGATTTTTACGAATTTACAGAAGTAGATTCACATTCAATTCACCGATTGCGGATTATCAAATTTTCAATTCAATTTAATCCACCAATCTGTAAATCAAATTTTTACGGGTCAAATTGATTGAGCGGATCAGATTGCATTTTGAACACCCTTGATAGAATCAGTTGTTATTCAAATGTGTTTTGATGGATTATTGGAGAAATTGATAGATGCTCATTTTGAATACGTAAATAGCATCACATTGAAGACAAAGTTAAAGTTGAGATGTTCTACTCAATCGTATGTTTACTACCTATGGACGTATGTGATGATGAAATAGTAAGACTTTTGTTATATATGAGCTAGAATTCAATGAACGATGGGTGCACCTTTATTTTTGTTATTAAATCCTCTAAAGTACTGAATCAAGAGCCTATAACATGAGAGCCTCAAATTTCGTACAGAGGAACATCTCCATTCCTGATATTGAAAAAGAGATGTTACCAATAACAACATTATTGTAGCAATATTTCTCTCTAAGGAGGTATAATAATGATCCCATTAATGAGAACGTCACTACATTGGCGGCTATTGAAGAAGAGATGTGTACTACTAACGATATCACTACAACAAGATTACTCTCTTTTCCAAAACAATGATGATCGCATTAGTAAAATGAATAATACACTAGTAGATATCATTAATGCTAAATTGTACCATAGTCCAATTGATGATAGGGATGGTGACTTTTCGATACTCCTATTGATAATAGTGATAATGGTAATTTCGATAGTACTTTTGATAATGGAGACAATGTGTATGATGAAGGTTTAGTTGGCGATAGGGAAAATTTGCAAAATTTAGTTAGTGATAGGAAAAATTTGTCTCTCTTCCAGAATGAGCATAAACCAGGCCGAAGTTGGCTTATCATTCCTAGGTCCCATTCTAAGGGGCTAGCAGTTGACCTTGTTGTAAGTATTGCTTAAGTTTTACCTTCAGACTTAGTTACTCCGGACTTTATTAGAAATACTAGGTCCAATGATATTTGTGTGGGCAAATTGTTTGATTCCAAGTATAATTTAGTATTGAACTACGCAAATTTTTCTTGAGGTAAGTTCGATTTTAAGGTTCTAAGTTCCATATCGGCACTTAATAACTCTATGAAATAAGAGTTATTATAACACTTTTAAACTTGAATCAATAATACTTAGAGAGTAAATGACATGTTTTTATTATATTTTAGTTATATTTTGCATGAACATCAATTTTAGTTTATTTTTAATAAATTTAGTTTGTTTTAGATTAATTTGTGCTTAGATCATATGCATAATTGTGCTTAGATCATATATAGTAGCCATTGCTGTAGCACTGTTGGTGTAGCAATCCTGGAGTATTGACAGAGAAGATTTCGCACGAGACACTTAGAAGATTGTATGGAGTTTCCAAAAATAGAAGATACGCGCCCTAGACTTCCGATTGCCCTAATTCTAAGCTATAAAAAGAGCATACACACAAAGAAAAAGAGAGAGTTGCACCCAAGGAACAAACCAGAGAGAAAAACACAAGCAAAACAAAAATCAACAGAGAGATTGAAGGCTGACAGAGGAGGAATCGCAGAGATCAATTGGAAATCCGTTCTTCTTATTTTTTTTTTCTTGTTTTCTATTTATTCATGGGGATGTATTGGATGGCTAAAACCCTTTTATTTATTTTTCTATCGCAAATCATGAGTTGAATTTGATTGTAATTGAGTAATAAACAAACTTCATGGATGTTTGACTAATATACGCGCGTTGCTCTGTATTTGCTATGACATTTTGTCTTAATTGTATTTATTTTGTTCTATATTTCAGCTGGCCATCCATTTAGGGATACTAGCTAAGAGAGAACTTAAAAAAAGTCTGACTTAGTGAATCTCATTAAGACAATACTTGATTTTAGATTGAGTTTCCCAAGTTAAGTTAATCTTAATTTGAATTCGGCTATGGTTGATCTAAAATTAGTGATGAACTAGACATATGGATTCACCTTGTATGGTCAATGGAACCTAGATCAATTAATACTATATTTAATATTGGCGTAACAATTGGTTATTGTTAGATTACATTAGATATAAGATATCCAATATGCGACAGCTGAGGATGCATGAGAGATTATGCCCATTGTTGTAGTAGATGTTGTAGCAATGATACTGTAATTGAAAAATAGTCAATGCCATTAAGTGAATTTATTCACTCAACTACTCCCTTCCCATTGGTTACATCCTTGTGTTTGACGAGAGAGTTTTCTTTATTTAATTTTTCTTTATTGTATTTTTTATTTTAATTAGTTATTAGTTTCATAAAATTATTTTATCTTAATTTAAAACAAAACTGCACTGTTAAGATTGCTGTAGAAAATATGATAATGTCAATCTATGTGGAGATGATATGAATGCTCATTAATATATTACTTGTTGTGTACACTTAGACATTGACAACCATAGCATTAGAGATTGCACATTGTTGTGCAAATTTTATTGAACTCGCAAGTGCACGAATCTATTGTAGTGTAGATCAATGGTGATGAGTATCGATCCCACAAAGAGGTGGATTTTAATTGTATGTAGAATTAATTTTCTAAATGGGTGGTTGGATTTATGGTGAAAATGATTTGGATTATCCTAAAATTTGAATTAAGATGACAAGAATAAATTGAAGTGAAAATCTATTAAATTGACGTACTTGGATATCTAGATCTGTATCAACATACATCATAAGCTAAATATTCCTTATTAATACCAATTAAATCATGGGGGGGGGAATCCACAATTTTTTTTTTGTTTTTGTTTGGTACAGCTTCACTAAACAAAATAATTATTTACATTTTTCTCAAACATTAATAGGTGATGAAACATGTAAAATATTGGGTAATACTCCAAATCGGAGTGGGTCAAGATGATAAGTTTGACAAAGAATTTATATATATATATTAAAGGCTCAAAAGGGTTAACTATGGATATTTCATAAAAGGGATGGCTATAAAGGCTCAAACGGATTAAAGATGACATTTCCATTGTCTTTTAGGGCTATAAGTAATCTTCCATATTTACTAGTTAGATGGGCCTCAAAATGTAGCAATACACATTTTTTTCTCTTTTTTTAATTTTATAATTTTTTTAAGGGTTAACTCAAGAGAAATATAGAGATCGTGTATAAAGTCCATAAACTGCTAAGCTGTATAAAGAATGGGCAAAAGAGTTACTCTCCAAGAAAAATAATAGGCTCAAAAACTCACTTAGTATTTATTATGATATGTTCATTCCTTCAAGCAACTCATATTTGTCTCCGACATTAACATGTAAAGTAGCAAACATAGCGTAACATTACTTAAGACCAAAGATAATACAAATACTAAAATTTAAAATTAATCATGTCATCCACGTTAAAACAAATTACCAAATTTTTTTTAAACAATATTCTACCCCTAACCTATTCTAAACATGAAAGAAAAATATGCATGCAGAAATGTGAAAATGATGCAGAAAAATTAATTAGAAAAGTTACACTTAAAATGATAGAAAAAGAAATGTTTTTTATTTTTAACTAAGAAAATGCTCCGGTTACCGTCATTATTTGGATGCTCTAACACAAAGGTCTAGGGGTCTAGCTCCGGTTTATAAGCTTGTAACATATCAAGTAGCTCATTAGCAGTGTGAGTACAAATAAAAAGTTTTTTCGCATTGGAATGAATGAAGTATTTTTTTATTACATGGTTAAGAAATGCGATGAAGACATTATAAAAGTTATTGATATTTAACAAACTGATGAGTTTCTGGTGAATGTGCAGATGGGCCCAAGATGCCAGTGTGATAAGTGCCTATAGTGTTGCAAGTGTTAACATATATGTTTACATAATGTTGATTTTGATGATAACAAACAAGATTAAGAATGATTAATCTTTTAAGCTCAAATTATTTTTTATACATTTTTAAATAAATCATTATTTTCATATTATAAAGGTTTTATATTTAATGGAAAAATGATTTTATGAAATTGGTTGTTTTTCAAGTTATGATTTAATTGAAAGAATTTTGAAAACTTTGAAATCAACAAGTATTGCTTGAAATCTTGGAGAAGGACTTATTTGAAAAGTGTCATAACATTTTGGGCTATATTATAATTTCAGAAAGTTTTGAGTTTAACAAAGTATTATTTAAAATTTCTGAAATTGGACCTATTTGTAAACTTTCATAACGTTTTGAGTCATAATATGGTTTTGGGGTCAAAATATAATTTCAGAAAATAATTTCACTGTACCATCACTGTAGCAGTTACTGTAGCAAACGGCTAACCGTTTATTTTAAAACGGCTAACCGATAACGTCCAGAAAGCATGTTTTGTCCAGTTTTGTTAAAATGATGATTCTGGATCAAAACGGTGAACCGTTTACTGAAAACGGTTAACCATTTATTTTAACCTTGAACCGTTTAGTGAGAACGGTTAAGCCAAATTTGTTTTGCAGATTACTGGAAGCTAACGGTGAACCGTTTACTGAAAACGGTTAACCGTTTATTTGAAATTTGGCCCAACGGTAACTTTGACCAGTACAAACGGTTAACCGTTAACGAATAAATGGTGAACCGTTTTCGGGTCGACAGTGCATAACGGCTAGTTTTTAAGCTCTACTTATAAATAAGCTCATTAAAATTCAAAGAAGATTGATCACAACACAACCATTGAGCATATACACTAGTTTGCAATCTTCAAAGAGCTTTTAATATATTCTTACTCCATCAATTCACACTTTGAGCAATTGATTTTTAATCTTATACATAGTGTGAGAGGGAAACATTTTGTAATCCTTTTTTTTTGAGTGATTATAAGTGTTGGGATACACTTGGGTTAAGAGATTGGGAATAATCTCTTGTTGTAAAGGTTCATTGACACCTTGAAGTCAATTGTAATTGGTTGAAGTCTTGGAAAGGCTTGGATAGTGAAATCCTCAAGCCTGGTGTGCTTGGAGGCGTGGACGTAGGCGGGGATTGCCGAACCACGTAAAAATCCTTGAGTTCGTTTTCTCTTCCCTTACTCTTTTAATATTGTGCTTGATTGAATTTATTGTTTTGATTTGATTAAAACATTAGATTAAATTATTGTGTGGATTTGCTAGGATAAGTTTTAAAATTCCAATTCACCCCCCCTCTTGGGTTGCACACTTGTATTTCAGCAAGATCTCCTGGAAGAAAATAAAAGCATCAGCATGATTAAGCATTTCAGTTATTCTTTCTTGCATACCTGAGATGACTAACTCTTCTCCAATTGGTGAGTCAGACAAACTGCCCAAAGGTTTTAGGACTCTTGGGATGATGCCTAACACTTGGCTTCCTCTGACAAAAGCAGCTTCTGAGACCAATTTTGATAACTCTTGGTTATCTCCTCCATACACCAGTGTAATTTTCTCTCTGCTATGCTGCGACCAAGATCTATGGCTGTCTCAACGAACTCTTTATGTTTGCCATAGTTAAATCCAGAAAGCATACAAATGTTCTTGAATTGTCTATTGGGAGTAGCTACTATTGGAATATTTCTCAAAAATAATTTGTGAGTACTTAACAAAAAGTCATATTTAAGAATCTTGATGACAGTGGATCACAACTGTGTATGAGGTGGCATGTCAGTGTCAAATAACGCGTAAAGCACATGGCTCGCGAGTAAAAAAGGAAACAGTAAAAAGAAAAAGAAACAATGATAAAATAAAATTATTAAAGACAATATTGCAAATGATAAAACAACAGTGAAGTAAAAGGATATTTACAGGTAGTTGCGACTGTGGCTCACATCTTCATCTGGTTTTACGTCTAGAAACGGTTTGAACGCCCTTTATGGGTTGAGGATAGGCTTCCCATCCAGTTTTCTTATAAACTGGCAAACATGGTCGTTTATAGTTAGATTCTCGAGACTATATCGTGCATGCTCTTTCTGGAATAATGTCCATAACTGGAGAATCACTCCTTGCACATATCCACTGGGATGCGTTTCAAGAGACAAAAGGATATCATCGAATGACTCCTTATTCAAGCCATCCCTAATAAATTAAATCTTATCTTCCCTGTTATCAGACACCATTCCTAAAGAACATGGGTTTTTATCGTAACTAATTCTGGTATACTTATGACAAGCAACATAAATTCTTCGCGCTCGTCGTTTTCTTGCATAATTTCCTTTACCACAACCAGGCATGTATGCAATAAATTTTGGAGATAACTCACCTGGCAATCGTACTTTAGCCTTGATTAACCAATGGATGTCAGCATGTATGTTATTCCTCATGAGTAATCGCATGTGTTCGGACCGAGCTTTATAGATTGTAAGGAGGGCATTCTGAGGAAGTGAAGGGAATCACTTGTGAAGCTTCGCTAGAATCTCATTTCTGTCCATACCTTTGCCTCAGAATATAAGTTATTATGGGAAAACTAAAGTAATCGACTTGATTGTCACGGAGTACAGTTATCCGCCACTTCACCGGGGTAACAAACTAAAGCACACTAATAGAAAAATAAATTAAAACACATAAAGAAAATTAAAATCGTCCTCTTATTAGATTTACCTCAAGCTCCAACTGGATGTTGTAAACACTTCTCTCAATGTCTCTGAGTTGGTTTTCTAAACCCTCAACATAGGATACTAACTCTGGTGGTTGTAGAGCCCAAATACGATGTGTTTCACAAAATTGAATCTGCCTTTTGAGATGGAATTTTACACGTTGAAGTGGTTTAAGAATGTTCAGGAGGAACGGTTTAAGTATGGTACTCATGATTAATAATGAAAAGAAAAAAACTTAATGGTTAAATAAACACACTTATGTAAAAATAATTTCAATTAGCAAAAGAATAATAAAAAGAAAAAAAAATAAATCACCGAAAAGAAAAAAAATCAATTCAAATTTGGTGGGTCATTCAAATTTATTTCAGTGTTTTCTCCATGTGATTGGTACTCTAGATATGGCTTTAATATTTGACCATTAACTTTAAATATGACACCGTTCTTTGGGTCCTTAATTTCAATTGCCCCATGTGAAAAAATAATATGAACAATAAAAGAGTCAGACCATCGAGAGTGTAACTTACCTGGGAATAGGTGCAAGCGAGAATTAAATAAAAGCACTTTCTGACTTGGAGTGAACGATTTTCTCATAATTTGCTTATCATGGAAGACTTTCATTCGTTACTTGTAAATCTTGGCATTTTTGTATGCATCATTGCGAATTTCTTCAAGTTCTGCTAGCTGTAATTTTCTTTCTGAGCTGGCTTACTGCATGTCAAAGTTGAATTTCTTGATGGCCTAGTATGCACGATGCTCGAGTTTCACAGGTAGGTGGAAAGCTTTTTCATACACTAGCCTGTAGGGTGACATCCCAATTGGAGTCTTGAAAGTTGTTCTATATGCCCATAATGCATCATCAACTCTTAATGACCAATCTTTTCTGTCTAGCCTCACCGTTTTTTCTAATATGTGCTTATTTCTCGATTGGAGATCTCAACTTGGCCACTGATTTGCGGATGATATGGGGTCACCACTTTGTGAGTGATTGAATACTTTGTCAAAAGAGCTTTGAATGCTTTGTTACAAAAGTGGGCACCACCATCACTGATTATCGCTCGAGTGAATCCAAAGCATGAAACAATGTTATTTTTCAAAAATCCTATCACCACCTTGTGATCATTAGTTCTGCATGGAATTGCTTTTACCCATTTTGATACGTAGTCAACAATAACCAATATGTATTGATGGCCAAAAGACGGGTGAAAGGGTCCCATTAAGTCGATACCCCATACATAAAAAATCTCAATCACTAAAATTGGATTTAGTGGCATCATGTTCCTTTGTGTAATGCTCCCCATTCGTTGACACATATCACATGAAGAACAGAAAGTGTAAGCATCTCGAAATATAGTTGACCAATAGAAACCACATTGTAAAACTTTAGTAGCTGTTTTCTTAGCACTGAAATGGCCTCCACAAGCTTGTTCATGGCAGAATGAAATGATATTCTGAATTTCACTTTCTGGGACATATTGTCTAACAATTTGATCTGCGCAATACTTGAACAAATAAGGGTCATCCCAAAAGAAATTCTTTATTTTCGTAAAAATTTTGGCCTTGTCTTGCTTAGTCCAATGCTTTGGAAGTTGACCTGTAACAAGACAATTCACGATGTCAGCATGCCATGGTAATACTTTCACACTCATCAATTGTTCATCTGGAAATGACTCATTCAATGTTAATGGCTTTGTAATTCTGTCAAAATGGAGACGAGAGAGATGGTCAGCTACAACATTCTCTGTGCCTTTCTTATCTTTAAATTCCAAGTTGAATTCCTACAAAAGTAACACCCAACGAATTAGTCTAACTTTTGCATCTTTCTTTGTAAGAAGATATTTAAGAGTAGCATGATATGTGAATATAATTATTTTACAACCAATGAGATAAGATCAAAAATTTTCCAATGCAAACACTACTGTTAGCATTTCTTTTTCAGTAGTTAAATAGTTCAACTGTGTATCATTCAATGTCACACTAGCATAGTAAATAACATGGAGAATTCGATCAACTCTTTGTCCTAACACTGCTCTTACTGCATAATCAGATGCATCACATATGAGTTCAAATGGTAAACTCCAGTTTGGGGGCTGAATGATGGGTGATGATGTCAAAAACTGCTTTAATTTTTCAAATGCCACAAGACATGAATCAGTAAAGATAACAGGTACATCCTTAGCAAGTAAATTGCATAAGGGTCTAGAAACTTTACTAAAATCTTTAATGAAACGTCTATAAAAATCAACATGCCCAAGGAAAGATCTTACTTCTCTGACTGTTTTGGGTGGAGGAAGATTAGAAATGAGATCCACCTTGGCTTTGTCAACCTTAATACCTTTACTCGAAATAATATGATCGAGAACAATACCTTATTTTACTATAAAATGACACTTCTCCCAATTTAAGACTAAGTTCTTCTCGATACATCTCTGCAAAATTAATATTAGATGATGTAAACATTGATAAATGAATCACCAAAAATAGAAAAGTCATCCATAAAGACTTCAAGGAATCGTTCAACCATATCAGAAAAAATGCTTAACATGCATCGTTGAAATGTAGCAGGTGCATTACATAATCCAAATGGCATTCTCCTATATGTAAAAGTGCCAAAAGGGCAAGTGAAAATGGTTTTCTCTTGATCTTTTGGTGCTATGGGAATCTGATTATATCCTGAATAGCCATCTAGGAAGCAATAAAATTCATGGCCTACTAATCTATCAAGCATTTGATTAGTAAATGGTAAAGGAAAATGGTCTTTACGTGTGACAGAATTCAACTTTCTATAATCAATGCATACAAGCCATCCTGTAGTCACTCTAGTGGGTATCAATTTATTATCAGCATTCGTAACTACTGTAACTCATGACTTTTTAGGGACAACTTGTACAGGACTGACCCATGAACTATCAGAAATTAAGTAAATGATATATGCGTCTAATAGCTTAAGGACTTCAATTCTAACAACTTCTTTCATATTAGGATTTAATCGACGTTACATTTCCCAAGTAGATTTAGCATTTTCATCAAGGTGAATATAATGCATACCGTCTGCTGGGTTTATACCTTTAATGTTTATTATGGTCCATCATAATGCTACTTTGTGCTTTTTTAAAACATCCAACAACTTACCTTTTTGTTCGTCATTTAGGGATGATGAAATAATTGCCGGCAGAATACTTTTTTCTCCCAAAAATGCATATTCCAGAGTGTTGAGCAATGGAAATGAAGCTTTGGGAACATATTCTTGTGGGTTGGTTTCTTTTTTTTCCTTCGATGATGAGTCCTCAATATTTACAGGTACAATTTGATTTATTTTCGTCACTGGCATCTTCACTTTATTGTCAACTTCTTTTTCCTTTTCGCAAGGTCATGACAGCTTTGACCTCTCCGTGCTGCTGTGGTGAGCTGGTACTTACTTTATGCACTCCTTTAGGATTAGACACTGGTTGACTTGGAAACTTGCCTTTCTCAACAGTCATTGCCAAGGTCTGAACTGAAGAAGCAAGTTATCCCATCATTTTCTCGAGGCTTGAAACTGATTGGGCTTGTGAGTTGAAGCCTGCTCTCATATCATTTCGTAGTTCATCAATGGTGCGGTTTTGTTACTCAATCGTGGAGTGAGTAAGATTCTTGAGATTCTAGAATGAATCCTCCCATAGTTTGGGTTAAGAGTAATTTGGGTGTTAATTGTATGGTCTAAATGGTGGCTGAGATGCTTGAGAAATTTAAGGAATTGGTTGCATTGGTAGAGCTGAAGTTACTGGTCCATTTTGTTGGAATTCTTAAGATTATGAAAAATTGGGGTGGTCTCTCCATCCACGGTTATATGTGTTGGAGTATGAGTTGTAATTCGATGGCTTTCTCATTACACTTATGATATTGGCTTGATCTAGATATGAGTCATGGTCATGTGGTTTTGTTGATTTAACAGTCGATAACGATGCTATTTGTCGAGAGAGACCTTCAACCATTTCTTTGACTTCTTTAATTCCCGAACTTGACTAGCCAATGTGAACCTCATTCACTCCCTTAATTCTTTTAGTATTCATGAGCGATCGACTCTGTTGTTGAGAATTATCCGTTTGTCGCTGGAAGAACTCCCAAATCTCTAATGCACTTTTTGACATTAGCTCTCCTCCACTTGTTGCCATTAGCCATTCTTGCACATTCGGCAATAATCCCTCCAAAACGTATTGGCATTGGTGCCATTTCTCATACCCATGATGTGGACACTTCAAGAGTAGCCCATTGAATCGCTCCCATGTTTTGAAAAACTACTCGTCTTCTCTCTAGGTAAACTCTGAAATTTCCCTGCGAATAACATTGGTTTTATGTACTGGGAAATATTTATTCAAAAATTTTATTACCATTTATTCTCATGATGTGATGCTATTAACAGGCAATGTATTGAGCCATGAACGAGATCTATCCTTTAAAGAAAATAAGAATAGTATAAGTTTAACATCATCATCTGAAAAATTCTCATATTTAAATGTTTGACAAACAGTATGAAAATCATTTAAATGATTATATGGGTCCTCATTTTCTAGGCCATAGAATGTTAGGAGACAATTTAGCACATTGGGTTTTAACTCAAAACTCCTAGCAGCTATATTTGGGTATCTTATGCTTGATGTGCTCAAATTAGCTAAGGGACTGAAGTAGTCCTTAAATGACATCTCCTGTGGTGGTGCTTATTGTTGTTGTTGCAAATCCATTTCAATTTTATCTTTAATTACAACGTGTTTGTGTGCGAAGTGTTTTATCAAGTTCAAGGTCTATAGGCTCAAGATTAGGTAATAATGACCTTCGACCATGCATGCAATGAATACAAACAAATGAGAACAAAATTAATAAAAATAAACAAGGAGAAATTACGGTATTAACCTTATCACATTGTTACAACCTTTCTCTAAAAAGCACACTAAAAAAATACGTGAAATAAATTAACTAAAAATAAATTAATAAGATAAACAAAAATTACAAAGAAAAATAAATTACAAAATTTTAAATAAGAGAAAAAGAAAAGAAATTCTTACCTCTAAATGTAGATTCACTTTCTTTCTTTTTCTTTTTTTAATAAAAAAATTACAAGAAAACAATTAAAAGAAATTATTCACAAAAATTAATTTTATGAATTAAAATAACTTATCCCCCGGGCAAAATCGTCAAAAACTTGTTGTGCAAATTTTATTGAACTCGCAAGCGCACAAATCTATTGTAGAATAGATTAATGGTGACGAGTGTCGATCCCACGAGAAGTTGGATTTTAATTACGTGTAGCATTAATTTTCTATGGGGGTGGTTGGATTTGTGGTGAAATGATTTGGACTATCCTAAAATTTGAATGAAAATGGCGAGAATAAATTAAAGAGAAATTTGTTGAAATTGAGGCGCTTGGGTATCTGGATCTGCATCAACATGCTCCATAGGCTAAATATTCTTTATTAATACCAATTAAATCATGAGGGGGGAATCCACATCTAATGAACCACACTCTAATCAATATGGTGCTAAGGTCTTATCGTGCCAAATAGTAATAACCTTGTACTAGAGAGCCGGTGAAACTAGGGCGGTATCTAGACAAGATTATTACTATTTGTCGACGAAAAGTCAAAACATCCACAATAATTAGAGGGGAAGAGAAAGTAAATTTACCAAATAAAGCCCATAGCACATGTTGAGACTTCAACTTCAACCCAAATTTGAAAGAAAATTAGCTACTCATAATTGAACCAGGGGCAAATTGAAAATTTATTAAAATATGTAGAAAATACAAGATGGAGAAAGAATTATAGAAAATTGAACTAAAAAATAAATTTAGAGATGCCAAATTAGGGGGGAGCCCCATTTTTATAGATACATTGAGTAAATCATGACCATCGGATTAAAAATATTTTGGACACTCAGGATTGCGCCACATCATCAGTCAACAGTACGCGGTTTGACCACTGATAACTCTAGGAAATGAGTCAATTCTACACTTGAATCAAGGTCATTTAGAGAACAAATAAGGTGTTTTTATTACATGTTGATTACCTTTTGCATAAACATTCATTTTAGTTGGGGTTTAATAAATTTTGTTTAAATAAAGTAATTTGTGCTAAAAATAGGTGCATAATTGTAGGTTTTAAATTCATAAGGCGATGCTGAGACATTAGATGAGCAAGAGTAGGGAAGAAGATGACCACAAAAGAAGACAAGTACAATTGGGAATAATCTAGTGCTGTTGTGGATGCTAGGGCAACCAGTGCTGCATCAATTAGAGAGCAATGCAGAAGAAAGTTTAAAGCGTGGGTCAGCCATAAAATCACAATTTACACTTTTTCTAATTTAAACACATGCACGCGCATAGACTTTTGGTTTTTTTTACCCTAATTTGCAATATAAAAGGAGGCGTGCACCACTTAGAAAGGCGGCGAGGAATTATCATAAAAAAGAATTACAAAGGCAAGAAGAAGGAGATCAAGATTGGGGAGTGCTATTAAAAAGCAAAGAAAAGAACCGTGCAGAATTATTTGTCTTTCATCGTGCTCAACTTATATTTTCTCTTCTTCCTTGAATTGTTTTATATTTATTTTTCTCATCCAGATAATGAACTAAATTTACTTGTGGTTGAATGACAAATAATCCAATGGGTTTTTGACTGTTCTTTTATGTTGTTATAGTAATAGTAGTTTTTATGAATACAACTGTTATTTCGGTTGACCACTCATTTAATAGTTTCAATTAAGATAGAGCAGTAAAAGGGCATGTCTTAGCGGATATCATTAGAGTATTACTTATTCTGAAGTGGAGTTTCCTGGATTAGGTTACCTTAAATCCCATAAGGGCAATACTTGAAGTTAAGATTTGTGACACTCTAGACATAGGTGTTCACCTTGTAGGGTGGAGAGATTAAATGTTATAATGTCTTACCATAAATATATGAGCAACTGGTCATTGTTAGTAGATTTAAAGGTATGAGATTTCCAACATGCGATAGCTGCGGATGCAGATTCATTCTACCCATTGCTGCAGCACTTATTGTAACAACTGGTGCTAATTTAGTAAACAACAATCACCCCATTAGGAGAGTTTGATCATTCAACTACTATGTTCTCAATTGAATCTCAGACACATTTAACTTAGTTTATTTCATTACAGTATTGTTTTATTTCCATCTCTCATAATTATTAGTTACGATAGAATTATTTGATAATTGTTTGTTTCGATCTTTAGTTGATTTGTGCTATTGTGATTGCTTTAGTATTTTGGAGTAACATCAATCCCTGTGGAGTCGATCTTGAATACTCATCACTTTATCACTTGTTGTGTATACTTGCACATTGGTATTGATAATAATTGATTATAGAAATCAATCAAAAAGTTTTTGGCGTAGTTGCCGGAGACTATCAGGAGATTGCGAAGAGAACAAATGAATTCAGAAATTGCTTCAAGCATGAATAATTTACAGAATGCGGGGAATTTGAATCCTGACAGGCCCTTGCAACTAGTAAACATTCAAGAAGAGCAGTATGAATATGCTAACGGGAGACAGCTAGGCAATAACAACATTATTTACATGGCTGATGACAGAGACAGAGCTATAAGAGATTATGCTGTGCTAACTCCCCAAGTTGTACATCATGGCATCATCAGACCTGAAGTAGATGCTGCAAATTTTGAGTTAAAGCCAGTAACGTTTCAAATGTTGCAACCAGTTGGGTAATTCAATGGATTGCCAAATGAAGATATTCATCTCCATTTTAAATTGTTCTTGGAAGTAAGTGATGCTTTAAAGATTGCTGGAGCAACACAAGATGCCTTAAAGCTGAGGCTATTTTCTTATTCCTTAAGAGATCGAGCAAGAGCATGGTTAAATTCATTACCATCTAATTCCATCACTACATGGAATGAACTGGCTGATAAATTCCTAATGAAATATTTCCCACCAACAAAAAATGCAAAGTTGCGGAATGAAATTACTTATTTCCATCAACTGGAAGATGAAAGTTTGTATAAGGCTTGAGAAAAATTCAAGGAATTGCTCAGAAGGTGTCTTCATCATGGTATTCCTTGTTGTATTCAATTGGAAACTTTCTACATTGGGTTGAATCTCAGTACAAGGTTAATAGTTGATGCTTCAGCAAATGAAGCTCTACTATCCAAATCTTACACTGAAGCTTATGAAATTCTGAAAAGAATTGCTAACAATAATTATCAGTGGCCTTCAACCAGGCAACCAGTAGCAAGAGGATCAGCAATGGTACATAACATTGATGCAATTACAGCCTTATCAGCACAAGTAACCTCATTGACTAACATGGTAAAAGCCATGACAGCTGCTCCAGCAACAGTAAAGCAAGTGACTGAATTTTCTTATGTCTATTGTGGTGAAGAACATGATTTTGATAATTGTCCTGGAAATCCAGTTTCAGCAAACTATGTAGGTAACTTCAATCGACAACCTCATAATAACCCATATTCAAACACTTACAACCTAGGCTGGAATATAACACCCAAATATCTCATGGAGCAGTCAAAATCGAAATGCTCCAGCATTGAATGGACTGAGAAGAAATACACAGCCACTTGGTTTTCATCAACAAAGTCAAGGGCAAAAGCATATTAGTCAGGATCCAATCACTTCACTGGAAGCATTGATCAAGGAGTATATTGCAAAGAATGAAGCAATTGTGCAGAGTCAAGCTATGTCCCTGAGAAACCTTGAAAACCAAATGGGACAACTAGCTACAGCAATGAGCAGCAGAACTCAAGGAAGCCTACCTAGCAACACAGAAGACCCTAGGAGAGAGAGTAAAGAACACTGCAAAGAAATTAGTTTGAGATCTGGAAAGAATGTTGATATCCTAGTTGAGGTGACCAAAAATGGGATGAAATACAATTCAGCACAAAAATCAACTCAAAAGGAAAGCCTGTTACAACAAACTCCTCTTCAAGACACTGGTTACATGGCCAAGTTATAACAACTGCAGAGGAAATTCAACCAGAACATACTGAAAAAGAAGGCACAACACCAATAGTTACAACTTGCACCAAATCAAACAAACAAAGTTTGATATCTCCTGAAGCTACCCAGCAATTTAGACATCCACCACCTTTCCCACAGAAGTTCCAGAAACAAAAACAAGACAAGCAGTTCAGTAAATTCTTGGAAGTGCTGAAGCAATTGCACATAAATATACCTTTTGTGGAAGCTTTGGGGAAAATGCCAAATTATGTGAAATTTCTAAAAGATATCTTGGCACAAAAAAGAAGACTGGAAGAGTTTGAAACTGTTGCTTTAACACAGGAAATCAGTTATGTGTTCCAGAGTAAAATTCCCATAAAATTGAAAGATCTAGGGAGTTTTGCAATACCATGTTCTATAGGAACTAGGTATGCTGGCAGAGCACTTTGTGACTTGAAAGCTAGTATTAATTTGATGCCATTATCTGTATCTGTTACCTTCACATTTAAAATATGTTTATCTTGGTCAAAACAACACACTCCTTGTAATCATTTCTTCTACTTTGGATGCAGGTCAAGAACAGAGTCTAGTAAATTTGCTGGGAAAATACAGAAGAGCAATTAGGTGGACAATGGTAGATATAAAGGGGATAAGCCCCTTCATATGTATGCATAAAATCCTGTTAAAGAATTGTTCCAGCAACTCAGTGGAGCATCAGAGAATGTTGAATCCTATTATGAAAGAAGTGGTGAAGAAGGAAATCATCAAATGGTTAGATACTGGAGTCATATACCCAATATCAGACAGTTCATGGGTAAGCCCAGTTCAATGTGTTCCAAAGAAATAATGGATAACAGTAATGACTAATGAGAAGAATAAACTTATTCCTACAAGAACAATGACTGAATGGAGAGTATGTATGGATTACAGGAAGCTCAACAAAGCCATAAGGAAAGACCATTTCCCACTTCCATTTATAGATCAGATGTTGGACAGACTTGCTGGAAAATAATATTACTGCTTCTTAAATGGGTATTCAGGCTATAACCAGATTGCTATAGCCCCAGAGGATCAAGAGAAGACTATATTTACTTGTCCCTATGGAATTTTTGCCTTCAGAAGAATGCCATTTGGGCTATACAATGCTCCAGTAACTTTTCAGAGATGCATGATGTCTATATTTTCTGATATGGTAGAGCAAACTTTGAAAGTTTTCATGAATGACTTCTCAGTTTTTGGGGACATATACAATGATTGTTTACACAACTTGGAAGAAGTTTCTTAAAAGATGTGAGATGACCAACTTAGTACTCAATTGGAAAAAGTGCCATTTCATGGTGCAAGAAGGAATAATGCTGGGTCACAAGATATCTAAGGATGGCATTGAGGTAGACAAAGCTAAGATAGAGGTAATAGATAAACTGCCACCTCCAACTTCAGTAAAGGGTATTAGGAGTTTTTTGAGTCATGCTGGATTCTACAAAAGATTCATTAAGGATTTTTCCAAAGTAGCTAAGCCTCTGTGTTCATTGCTGGAGCATGACAAACCAATTCACTTTAACAAAGAATGCCTTCAAGCATTTGGAGAATTAAAGAAAGCTTTGATCACTGCTCTAGTAGTTATGTCTCCAGATTGGACTTTACCATTTGAATTAATGTGTGATGCTAGTGATCATTCAGTGGGAGCAATATTAGAGCAAATGAAGGATAAGGTTTTTCATTCCATATACTATGCAAGCAAAACGTTCACTCTAACTTAGACCAATTACACCACTACAGAGAAATAGTTGCTAGCAGTAGTTTTTTCTTTCGACAAATTCAGAGCTGACCTGGTGGGTACTAAAGTAACTGTCTACACAGACCATGTAGCCATCAAATATTTAATTTCAAAGAAGGATGTCAAACCAAGATTAATCAGATGGATCTTATTGCTTCAAGAATTTGATCTGGAAATTGAAGATAGAAAGGGGACTGAGAATCAAGTGGTAGACCACTTGTCACGGCTGGAAGCAGACACTAGTATATTGACAAGGAAGGGCATCACCGAAACTTTTCCTGATGAACAGCTGTTAGTAGTACAACAAGCACAAATGCTGCAGCAGTTAGAATCTCCATGGTATGCAGACTTTGCTAACTACTTAGCAAGTGGGTTGCTACCACTTGAGCTGAAGTTTCAAGAGAAAAAGAAATTTCTTCATGATATTAGAAGTTATCAGTGGGATAACCCACATTTATATAAGCTATGCTCAGATCAAGTAATAAAAAGATATATTGCAGCAGAAGAAATACCTCATATACTAGAGTCATGTCATGCTGTAGCATATGGAGGACATTGTGGTAGTCACAGAATAGTTGCCAAAGTTATGCAATCAGGTTATTATTGGCCCACTATTTTTAAAGATGCTTATGAATTTGTTAAATGTTATGACAAGTGCCAAAAAATAGGGAACATAACTAGCAGACATGAGATGCCACTAACTAACATACTGGAAGTGGAAGTTTTTGATGTTTGGGGAATATATTTCATGGGACCTTTTCCCCCAGTCTCTGGGAACTTACATATCCTTGTTGTTGTGCATTATGTCTCCAAGTGGGTAGAAGCTGCAGCATTACCTACCAATAATGCTAAACCCGTGGTAACTTTTCTTCAAAAAAATATTTTTTCCAGGTTTGGCACTCCTAGAGCAATTATCAACGATGAAGGCACACATTTTTGCAACAAAATCTTTGTTGCAACAATGATGAAATATGGAGTCAGACACAAGATAGCAGCATCATATCACCCACAATCCAATGGTTAGGCTGAAGTGTCCAACAAAGAAATTAAAAAGATCTTAGCAAAAGTGGTGAACCCAACAAGGAAGGATTGGTCTTTACACTTGCATGACTCTCTATGGGCCTACAGAACAACATACAAAAATCCACTCGAAATATCTCCTTACCGAATTGTTTATGGCAAACCTTGTTATTTCCCACTAGAACTAGAGCATAAAGCACATTGGGCACTGAAGAAATTAAACTGGGATATGCATGCTGCAGCAGAGCAAAGGAAATTTCAACTTTATGACCTTGATGAGTTGTGGCGATTTTCATATGAAAATGAAAGAATCTATAAAGAGAGGACCAAACATTGGCACGACAAGCATATTCAGCATAGGCAATTCAACCCTAGTCAATTAGTGTTGCTTCACAATACAAGACTAAGATTATTTCCAAGAAAGCTCAAGTCACGATGGTTTGGCCCGTTTAAGCTATTAAAATCATATGCTCATGGAGCTGTTGATCTTCTCGATGAACAAACAAGCCATGAGTTCAAGGTTAACAGACACAGGGTTAAACATTACATATATCTAGCAGCAGAATGTTCCAAGGAGGTGTTACTCCTTAAAGAACCCAGCAATTGAACAAAGAAAGAAGGTCAGACTAAAAGACCTTAAATCAAGCGCTTGGGAGGCAGCCCATTGAGGAGATAGCCACTTCAAACCAATTTTGATATCCTTTGGTTTTGTAGACAACTCTTTTTCTTTTACATTTTATTTAATCATGTTTTTTCCATATTAACCATTTATTTTTATTCTTTTCCATTATTGCATACTTTATTTTCACAGTAGTTTGATATATCTATTTCTTTTAATAATTTTAGACTTAATCTTAGTAAGCATGACAATTGAATTCCATATTGGCACACGAGAGTGTATGGTGGCAGAATTCAGAGGTGAACCACGCGTCAGAAGCTTTCGTGGTGAGTATGTATCTGTTGATAGAATAAGCGAATGGATGCTGCAGCAGCTAATTTTACCGTTACAGTAAATTAAAAGCTAGAGCCTTTCACTTACCGTTGGAGATAAAATCATGACAAATGGACACAGGGATATAGAGAAATTGCGGAAACAAATCTCCGAAATTAAAGCTTTAAATTCACTAGCCGATGATTTTGGGATATGTACATTTAATTTAAAATATTTTGTTCCCTCAATTATTTCAAGTTACCGTATTTATCTCTAATTAAAAGTCCACTATAAAAAGGAGTCACTATGCTTAGTACTCTACGCCACTATTCCCCATCTCTTTCACAAATCCAAGATACAATTTGTTACTGCTACAGTAGTGCCGAGATACAAGAAAACAGCAAGCCACCTCAAAGATTCGTCATGATTCCAGAGTTACCACGCTGAAGAAAAATATGAAGAATTTATAGACCCGCATCGGATTCTGAAAGAAAAAGTGTTTCAATTTCCAGACCAACTCACGGGAATTGTGCAAACAATTCATAATGCTGTAGCAAAGCGAGGATGGCTAGAGTTTTGCAACCACCCTCGAGACCCTGTGCTGCTTGTAGTCAAAGAGTTTTATGCTAATTTGGTAAGCCCTGATCAACACAACATTTAGGTAAGAAATACACTTGTCCCATTAGACTCCTGTGTTATCAATGCTTTTTATAACTTACCTGCTGAAATTACTTGTGAGTATGCTAAGCTGCGTGATAAATTAACCTCGAAAAAGTATAACACTATTTTCACAACTCTTACAATCGAAGAGGCATCATGGGCTAACGAGGAAGGGCATATAGTTAATAGGATAGATTTGAAACCTATTGCTAAGGTGTAGGTGAAATTTCTAAAATCTAGGCTTATGCCCACCACTCACACCACTACAGTTTCACAAGAGAGGTTGGTCTTGTTATATGTCATTGTTCGAGGGCTTCCCATAGATGTGGGTAGCATCATCGTTAAATAAATATGAGATTGTGCAACCAAGACTCACCGAACTACTGCCTTACTATTTCCCTCACTCGTTACCAGCATTTGTGTAGTTTCAGGTGTTCGTCTCGATGTCAGAGACGAACATGTAAAAAATGATGGTGCCTTTACGGCACTTACCATTGAGCGAGTTGCTGGTGAGAGTGTTGGAACAACCACTGAACCAGCTGTTGTCACAAGAGCAAGACGAGCTATTGGCTTAGAACAGACTATCCAGGCACTCAGCAACAGTATAACTAATGTGTGGAAGCTAAGCAGAGGGAAAATGGTCGGTTTTGGAGTTATCTACAGTACCTGGACAACCAACTGCACCAATTTGCTCTATACATGAAACACACTCACTGGAACTTCCCTGACGCACTACTCCAGCAGTACAATTTTGACACCAACACCACAAGTGCTCCAGTAGAAGCCAGTGAGGAAGCCACTGCCACAGATAAACCAGCAAATGAAGCTGTAGCCAAACCACAATCAGAGGTAGAATCAGAAGATGTTGAACCATCTGATCCACCTAAGGAAGAAAGTGACAAATCTGAGACTGATAGCTCGCCTACATAAGTAGAGGACAATTCAGAAAAGGAACGTGAGGAACCAACCATCCCAGTCCAGCCTAGCCTAAAACTAGAAAAAAAACACATTATTCAAGAAGAGGAAGATGAAGACCTTGAAGAGGAACTGTTTATTCCAGTCCTCGCGAGCAAGAGGAAGGCCAAGGGTAAAGCAAAAATGACAACACCTCCAGCCTCTGAAGATGAAATGGAGTAAGTCGATGCTGCAGCAGCCAGAGCTATGCCTACATCTGAGCAAGCCAAGCAACTACTTGCGGTCATTGCGGCCATCACAGCAGAGGGCTAGGCAGCTGATGCAGTAACTACAAAGCCTCCCCAGTAAACTCCTAGCAAACCTATTCGCACCAGTCCAAGACAATACAACAAACGAAAAGGCAGTACATCTACAGGTACTGCTACAACAACCCCAACACCAACTCCTCTCACTAGCCCCGTAGCAAAAAGACAAAGCCATTGCCAGCTGCTTCCTCAAAAGCTTCACACTAAAGGATAAGCTGCGCAGTGCATCCAAGAAGCGCTGATAGCATCACATCATGTGCTGCAGTCCCCACCACATGGGAGTACTCTTTCCTTATTAGTTTTTTTTAAAAAAATTCTATTTGTCAATTTGTGTGGTATTTTCTAAGGTCTTCCATATCCTTGTCCAGTTGTGTGCATTTGTTCTGTATGCTTGTGAGGACACAGTACCTTTCAAGTTTGGGGGGCGTTGTTTCCGAATGCATGTGTTTATGTATGCGTTTATGTTTGTGCTGTATGAAGCTCTTTATCTAATATTTGTGTATGGATTTGAAAGCCTAATGAAGATAAATTGAGTGTTAGTTAATATTTATGAGAATGCCAAGTATAGACAGTTATAGATAGAAGTGAAAATCTTGTCCCAACACTTAGACTTTGGTTGAATTGTTTGAGATTGCTAGAGCAGAGCCAAAAGAATAGGAAAGATCTTAAGTTTGGGGGGAGAAGCAAGTTGGTTGAATGTGATATCTATAAAATAAACTCTGCTCCAATGGCTCCAGCTGCTGAGTAATCAGATCTGAGTATGTACCCTATATGCAGAATTGTGTCAAAGACAACGAGAGTTATAAGCAATGCTGTAGCAATTTAAAAAAAATTAAAATAGAGAGAGAAAAAGAAGTCCTCTGTCTAAGGCATTGAGTAGCCAGGTCTGTTCATGAGCCCCATGTTCAGCCTTGAGTAAAAGATACCTTTAGATAAGATTATACCACAGATATTGCTGCAACAACTATGATTTGGACATGGTTTGAGTAATTAGGCATCATCATTATAAGTGATTGACATTCACATGAAAGATAAATGTTACAGTGAGGAGGTTGAGTACTTATCAGTTTATTCAATGTTAAAATAATCTCAGTTTGAGTATGTGAAATTTATGCTACCCCATTTATGAATGAAGTATATCACTGAGGAAATTTATGCAGTCTTTTGGTAATGTTACAGCATATCTGGAATTCAATCAAAGGAAGCACACAAACACTATGGATGGAAAGAAGCTGACATCTAGAACTGATTTACTATGGGCATTTTGTATGATTGGGATTGTGATATGAAGGTGGAAGAACCCTTGCAAAGTTGATAAAAAAACTAAAGTTTTGTGCATGTTTGTTTGCGGGAAATGTTAGTATATGTCATTACTTGAGGGCAAGTAATGGTTTAAGTTTGGGGGTGTGATAACTCTAAGAAATGAGAGTTATTACATCAATTCTAGACTTGAATTAAGGTCATTTAGAGAGCAAATAAGGTGTTTTTATTACATTTTGATTACCTTTTGCATAAACATTCATTTTAGTTGGGTTTTAAAAAGTTTTGTTTAAGTCAAGTAATTTGTGCTAAAAACAGGTGCATAATTGTAGATTTTAAATTCATAAGGGGATGCTGAGACATTAGATGAGCAAGAGGAAGGAAGAAGATTGCCACAAAAGAAGACAAGCACAATAAGAAATAATCCAGTGCCGTTATGGATGCTAGGGCAAGCAGTTCTGCAGCAATCAAAGAGCAATGCGGGAGAAAGCTTAAAGCGTGGGTCGGCCATAAAATCGCGATCTGTGTGTTTCCTAATTTAAACACATGCACGCACATGGACTTTGGATTTTTTTTACCCTAATTTGCAATATAAAAAGAGGCGTGCACCACTTAGAAAGGCGGCAAGGAATTATCATAAAAAAGAATTACAAAGGCAAGAAGAAGGAGATCAAGATTGGGGAGTGTTATTCGAAAGCAAAGAAAAGAACCGTGCAGAATTATTTGTCTTTCATCATGCTCAACTTATATTTTCTCTTATTCCTTAAATTGTTTGGATGTATTCCGAGATCAATAGATTTATGTTTATTTTTCTCATCCAGATAATGAACTAAATTTACTTGTGGTTGAATGACAAATAATCCAATGGGTTCTTGACTGTTCTTTTATGTTGTTATAGTAATGCTGTAGCATTATACTCTAGTAGTTTTTATGAATACAACTGTTATTTCGGTTGACCACCCATTTAATAGTTTCAGTTAAGATAGAGCAATAAAATGGCATGTCTTAGCAGATATTATTAGAGTATTACTTGTTCTTAAGTCGAGTTTCCTGGATTAGGTTACCTTAAATCCCATAAGGGCAATACTTGTAGTTAAGATTTGTGACACTCTAGATATAGGTGTTCACCTTGTAGGGTGGAGGGATTAAAGGTTATAATGTCGTACTATAAATATATGAGCAACTGGTCATTGTTAGTAGATTTAAAGGTATGAGATTTCCAACATGCAATAGTTGGGGATGCAGATTCATTTTACCCACTGCTGCAGCACTTATTGTAACAACTAGTGCTAATTTGGCAAACAATAGTCACCCTATTAAGAGAGTTTGATCATTCAACTACTATGTTCTCAATTGAATCTTAGACACATTTAACTTAGTTTATTTCATTACAGTATTGTTTTATTTTCATCTCTCATAATTATTAGTAACGATAGAATTATTTGACAATTGTTTGTTTCGATCTTTAGTTGATTTGTGCTATTATAATTGCTTTAGCATTTTGGAGTAACATCAATCCTTGTGGAGACAATCTTGAATACTCATAACTTTATTATTTGTTGTGTATACTTGCACATTGGCATTGATAATAATTGATTATAGAAATCAATCAATAACCACGCGGTTTGAACAGTGACATGGTTTGACCACGTGGTTTGAATAGTCCGGCGGCTTGAATAGTGACGAGGTTTAGTTGAAAATAATCGTATGTATATGCATGTACCGTACACGCGAATTTTTGTCCACTAACATACTGCACGTCACTGATCCACAGTACATAAAAGTTTTAGTACAATAGGATCGTGACGCCTTATTAGTCATTATCACATCATCGGTCAATGCCACATCATCGATCCGTCTATGTGAACAGTTTCGTGAACAGTAATGTAGACAATACCGTATATGTAAATAATGTAAATAGTATCGTACATGTGAACAATGTCATTTTTCTTTTGATACTCCTCGTAAGGTTTTCGACTGTCCTGAGTTCAAAAGGGATGTCCGTTTTACTGTCTGATCTCTTGTTCATTGTGAAATGACTTGATGCCCTTAAAATACATAAAATACTTAATTAAAATAAAACACACATAATTAAATCACTAGAAACTTAAATAATAAAAGTAAGGATGTGAGTAAGACTTGGAATATAAAATGATGATTTTCTCCTTTATAAATATACATTTTCTAACACTCAACAAAAAGTTCCATAAGGACAAGTAAATGTAGTCTTTTCCTGGTCTTCTGGAGCTATAGCAAGTCTGTCTAATATTTTGATCTATAAATGGAAGTGGGAAGTGATCATTTTGAGTGGCTTTATTAAGCTTCTTGTAATCCATACATACCCTCCATCCAGTCACTGCTCTTATAGAAATAAGTTTATTATTCTCATTTACTATCACTGTTATTCCTCCCTTCTTTGAAACACATTGAACTGGCTCACCCATGAACTGTTTGATATCGGGTATATGATCCCAGCATCCAACCATTTGCTGATTTATTTCTTCACAACTTCCTTCATAATAGGGTTTAACCTTCTTTGTTGCTCTACTGAGTTGTTGTAGCAGTCTTCTAACAGAATTTTATGCATGCATATGGATGGGCTGATCCCTTTGATGTTTGCCATGGTCTATCCAATTATTTTTCTGTATTTCCCAAGCACATCTACCAGGCTCTGTTCTGGACCTGTGTTTAAAGTAGATGAAATGATTACAGAGAGTGTGTTGTTTTGTCCAAGATAAGCATATTTCAAATGTGAGGACATCAATTTTAATTCAAGAATATGAGGTGATTCAATAGATGGTAAAGTTGTCTTTACTTCCTTGTATGAAAGATTTCGATGTTCAACAAATCTGCTATGTCTATCAGATTGTCTTTCTTCCATCCAATCTATCTGGTTTGCTGCAACATCTTTTTCTTCAAAGCTCTCAAATGTGGCAACTTTGATGACTTCATTACTACAACATCTGTCGATTCTATCTGCTACAACAAAATCCACAACACTCAGAAAATTGTAATTTTCTGTCTCATCAGGGTTCTTCATAGCCTCTAATACATTGAATGTGACTTGTTGGTCATTCACTCTTATTGTTAGCTTTCATTTTTGCACATCTATTAGAGTATTCTCTATTGTTAGGAAAGGTCTTCCAAGTATAATGGGTACCTCTTTATCAGCCTTAAAGTCTAATACAATGAAGTCTACTGGAAAGATGAGTTTGTCAACTTTCACTAGTACATCCTCAATTTTTCCTTCAGGATATGCATGAGATCTGTCAGGTAATTGTAGAGTGACTGTTGTTAGCCTGTATTCTCCTACTCCCAACTGCTTAAATACAGATAATGGCATTCGATTAATACTAGCTCCCAAATCACAGAGTGCTCTGCCATTGTACCTAGTTCCAATGGAACATGATATTATGAAGCTTCCTGAATCCTTCAATTTTTGAGGAATCTTACTTTGGAGCATGTGACTACTTTCCTGTGTTAAAACAACAGTTTCAAATTCTCCCAACCTTCTCTTTCTTGACAAAATATCTTTTAGAAATTTCACATAATTAGGCATTTGTTTCAATGCTTCAACAAAAGGTATGTTGATGTGTAATTGCTTAAGCACTTCCAAGAATTTACTAAACTGTTTGTCTTGTTTTTGTTTTTGGAATCCCTCTGGGAAATGAGGTGGATGCCTAAATTATTGGGTAGCCTCAGAAGGTATTAATTTCTGTTCATTTGATTTATTGTAAGTTGTTACCATTGGTGTTGCAACTTCTTCTTCAATATTTATTGGTTGATTCCCTTTTATAGTTGCTGCAGCTTGACCACTAACACCAATATCTTGATGGCTAGGCTATTGTAATATGCTCTCATCTTGAGGTGGTTCTTGTGAGGAGTTAAATTCCAACATTTTTTTAGTCACATCAACAGTGATATCAACATTCTTTCTAGATCTTAAGTTGATTACTTTACAGTGTTCATTTCCCACTCTTCTTGGATCTTCTGTGTTGTTGGGCAAGCTTCCCTGAGATTTGTTACTCATTGTTGTGGCAAGCTGTCCAATTTGGTTTTCCAGGTTTCTTAGAGATACAACCTGACTTTGCACAATTGGTTCATTCTTCGCTATGTATTCCTTAATCAGTGTTTCCAATGAAGTAAGTGGATCATGGCTGGTGTGTTTTTGCCCTTGATTCTACTGATGAAAACCAGATGGTTGAGTATTTCTGTTCTGTCCACTCAGTGCTAGAGCATTTTGATTCTGATTACTCCATGACAAGTTTGGGTGTTGCCTCCATGTAGGGTTGTAAGTATTTTAGTACGGGTTGTTTTGAGGCTGTCGGTTGAAATTACCCACATAGTTTACTAATGCTGGATTCCCAGGACAGTTGTCAAATATATGCTCTTCACCACAATACACGCAAGACAGTTCAGTAATTTGCTTTACTACTGCTGGAGCAGAAGTCATGGCTTTAACCATGTTAGTCAATGAGGTTACTTGTACTGATAATGCTGTAATTGCATCTATATTATGCACCCCTGCTGCTCTTTTTACTGTCGTCTGTCTAGTTGATGGCCACTGATAATTATTGTTGGCAATTCTCTCTAAAATTTCATAAGTTTCAGTGTAAGATTTAGATAACAAAGCTCCATTTGCTGAAGTATCAACCATCAATCTCGTACTTGGATTCAACCCATTGTAGAAGGTTTCCAACTGTATGCAACAAGAAATGCCATGATGAGGACATCTTCTGAGCAGTTCTTTAAATCTCTCCCGAGCCTCATACAAACTCTCATCTTCAAATTGATGAAAGGAAGTTATCTCATTCTGCGATTTTGCATTTTTGGTTGGTGGAAAATATTTCATTAAGAATTTATTAGCCAATTCATTCCATGCAGTGATGGAATCAGATGGTAATGAGTTCAACCATGCTCTTGCTCGATCTCTTTAGGAGCAAGGAAAAAGCCTTAGTCTTAAAGCATCTTGTGTTGCTCCAGTAATTTTAAAAGCATCACTCACTTCCAAAAACAACTTAAAATGGAGGTGAGGATCTTCAGTTGGTAATCCATTGAATTGACCTACTGTTTGCAACATTTGAAATATCACTGGCTTAAGTTCAAAGTTTGTGGCTTCCACTTTAGGTCTGACGATTCCAGGATGTACAACTTGAAAAGTTAACACAGTAAAATCTCAGATAGCCCTGTCTCTGTCATCTGCTATGTATATAATATTGTTGTTGCCTGGTTGTCTCTGATTAACAAGCTCGTTCTGCCCCTCTTGAATGTTGATAGGTTGTAGTGGCATGTGAGGGTCCAAGTTCCCCACATCTTGCAGATTATCCATGTATGAAACAGTTTTTGATTTTCTTTGTTCTCTCTCCAGTCTCCTTACAGTCCTTTCATTCTCAAGATCAAATTGGAAAACAACAGATCTGTCTTTACGCATGAAAGTATTGATCTGTCAATAAATAAAACAAATTAGATCAAGTTGGCACTATCAAGATTTACTTCACACTTCAAAAATAAATAATCATCACACTTCGAAAATAAATAATCAATCCCCAGAAACGGCGTCAAAAATTTGTTGGTTAATTTTTACTCAATTGCTATTGATGCCAATATGCAAGTGTATACAACAAGTAATAAAGTAATGAATATTCTAGATCTTCTCCATAGGGACTGATGTTACTAGAAATGCTACAACAATCACAATAGTGCAGTTTACCTTTATTTCAATATGAACCTAATTAAAGTTGATTATTACCAAAACTAACAATAGAAAATAAAATAAATAATTGTAGTAATTAAATAGATTAGATAAATTGCGTAAAAGAATTGAATAAGAATGAAGTAGTTGAGTGATCAAACTCTCTTCATGGGTTGACTGCTTTTCATCACATTAGCACCAGTTGCTACAATAATTCTTATAGCACTTGGCAGAATCATTTTGCATCCTCAGCTGTCGCGTGTTGGACTTCTCATACCCTTAAGTATCCTAACAATGAACAGTTGCTATTCTACCTAAGGTATAACATTATGAACATCTACTCTCTCTACCCTATAAAGTGAATGCCTATGTTTAGTTCTTTACAAATCTTAACTTTAAGTATATCCCTTATGTGCTTCAAGAAAAACTTAATCCAGGAAACTTAAATTAAGATCAAGTATTACTCTAATAATATCTACTAAGACAGTCCCTTTTGCGGTTCTATCTTAACTTGAACCATTAAATGGGTGATCAACTGAAATAACGATTATAATAAAAGCTAGTAGAGTAAAATGCCACAGTAATCGTATAGCAACTCATAAGAACAGTCAAAAACTCATTTAGATTGTTTGTTACTCAAATACAATCAAATTTAGTTCATACTTTGAAAAAGAAAAAAAAAATATTGGTCATGAAATACATCGGTTCAATCAAAGAGTAAAGAGAAGAACAAGTAGAGAGCGATGAAGATTGAATCCAAATAACTCTGCTGGATTCTTCACTGATGCAGAATTGGTTCCCTTGAATTCTGATTGTTTTCTTCTTTTCCTCTTGATTTTTCCAATGTTAATTCCTTACCGTTATTTTATGTGATGCGCAACTCTTTTTATAACTGAAAACTAGGGTAAACAAAAGCCTAGGGTGTGCATGAATTAGATTAGGAAACTGCAGATCGCAATTATGAAAATATCCCGCGATAAGTTTTCTCTGTCGTTGTTCTAGGATTGCTACAACAATAGTTGCTCCAGTAATGGCTACAATATTGCACTGCTCCAAATTTTGTTTCTCTTCTTTTGTGGCCATATTCTTCCTCTTTTTTGCCAACCTACTGCATCAGCATTCCTTCCATGAATTATAGGCTTCTGTAAACCTACAATTATGCACATGATTTGAGCACAAATTACTTTAAATTAAGTAAAACTTATTAAGACTAAACTAAAATGAATATTTATGCAAAACGTAATAAAAATGCAATAAAATGAATATTTCATAGAGTTATCAATATTCCGCCTCGATGGTTGAAAGTGCAACTGAATTGTTTTTCTTACTAAACCAAGAGATAAGTGAATGACTTAGGAAGTGACATGTTCCACTAGTACTTTTTCTAGTTATATCCGGCAAAGTCCGCATCCCAATAACATGTTACGTCTATACCAAAGGCCAAGATCTATGGTTCCACTTAAGTAATGAAAAATCCTTTTAACAGCAAGCAAATGAGACTCTTTAGGACATGATTGAAATTTTGCACACAAGCATACACTAATGGTGTGTTTACTTCATGGAATGAGAATTGGGTGAAATGAGAATGGGCTGGAATGAGATGAGATTCTAATGTTTACTTGGCAAAAATAAATGGAAATGAGAATGTGCTAGAATGCCATTAATTTGTTTATTTGGCAAAATAAATGGGAATAAGGAATGAAAATGTAAATTAATTTACCAAAATACCCATATTATTAAATAATGTAATTTTTATGAACTAAATACATGTATAAATATTATTACAAAAAGATATTAACTTAAAAATAACATTAATAATAATAATAAATGTTGATAATGATAATATTAATAAAAATAATAATAACAATAATTAACAATAATTAAAATAATAAAGTCAATAAATTTAATAATAATAATAATAACAATAATAATAATAATGACATTTAAAATAATAAAATTAATTGTTATTTGAACGAGAGTAATTAAAAAAAATGAAAAAATTAGAGGGATACAAAAGTCAGTTAAGGGAATGAGAATCCCCATTCTCAACTCCCAATAGGAATGGGATTCCCATTCTTTATTCCCAAATTGTGTGGAACCCACACATTAATTTCTATTCCCAAATTATATTTTATCAAGTAAACATAAGGTTTATTCCCTTTCCCTAAACCCTCAAGTAAACACACAATAAACATAATATCAAGCCTACTAGCAGTCAAGTAAAATAAGGATTCGATTATACCTTGATATGTTTTGATATCAACTTCCATACCTTTTTCATCCTTGTCAAACTTGTTTGTTGAGTTCATTGGAGTACTTTTTATCTTTCTATCTTGAAGTCTGAATCTCTTGAGTAGATCTCTTAGATATTTGGCTTGATTGATGAAAATTCATTCTTCAGTTTATTTTATTTGAAGTATAAGGAAGTATTTTAATTCTCTCATCATGCTCATCTCAAATTCTTTGCTCATACAAGATGAAAATTCTTTATACAAAAACTCATTAGTAGAAAAAAAAAATAATATCAACATAAATTTAAATAATGAGAATATCTTGATTCTTATGCTTAATAAAAACAGTTGTATCAGCCTTGCCCATTGAAAAACCATTATTCAGCAAGAAATTTTTTAGTTTATCATACCAAGCTCTAGGTGATTGTTTTAAACCATACAATGCTTTAGTTAATCTATAAACATGATTTGTAAATTTCTCGTTTTTAAAACCAGTGGTTTGTTTCACATAAACCTCCTTCATAATGTAACCATTTAAAAATGCACTTTTAACATCCATTTGATATAAAATAAAATCTTTATGACATGCAAATGATAATAACATCCTAATGGATTTTAATCTTGCTACAGGTGCAAATGTTTAATCAAAATCAATTTTCTCTTCTCGGTTGTAGCATTGAGCCACTAATCTAGCTTTATTCCTTACCACCACACCGAATTCATCCATTTTGTTTCTAAATACCTATTTAGTGCCTATAATGGATTGATGTTCCGATTTAGGAACTAATTCTTATATATTATTTCTCTCAAATTGATTCAACTCCTCTTGCATTGCCATAATTAAATATTCATCATTTTCCGCATCCGTAAAGGATTTTGGTTTAATTTGAGATATAAATGCAGCATGCTAACAAGTATTTCTAAATGATGATCTAGTGGTTACACCTTGTAAGGGATCCCCTAAAATTAAGTATTTAGGGCGAGAAAAATCATACCTTCATTCATTGGGAAGTGTTTGATAATTATCTTCGTTTTGCTTCAAATTAGTCTCTTCTTGGTGCTCCTCTTGATTTTCTCTTGATGTATAATCTTGTTTGTCTTTTAAAGATTCTTCTTGTTGTAACTCTACATCATCATCAACAATAACTTTCTTTATGGAGGAAGGGTTAGACTCATCGAATGTAACATGCATAGATTCTTCCACAACCAAAGTTTTGCTTGTGTTTGAATAACCAAGAAAAATACCAACATCAGATTTTGGATTAAATTTACCAAGATTATCTTTTGTGTTCAAAATAAAACATTTGCATCCAAATTTTTTAAAAGAACCAATGTTGGGGTTTCTATCTTTTCAAAGTTCATAAAGAGTTTTATTGAGACGAGGTCTAATTAACACACGATTTAAAACATAATAAGCGGTGTTGACGGCTTCGACCAAAAAATACTTAAGTAATGCATTTTCATTCAACATGATCCTAGCCATTTCTTGAATAAACCTATTTTTTCTCTCAACAACTCCATTTTGCTGTGGAGTTCTTAGTGATAAGAATTGACGCATAATGCCAAAATTATTGCAAAAGGTTTCAAATGCATGATTTTCAAACTCTTCTCCATGATCACTCCTAATGCATGCAATATCAAACCCTTTTTCATTTTAAATTTTCTTACAAGACACTTTAAAAGCATCAAGAGCATCATTCTTATTAGTTAAGAATAATACCTATGTGTATCTTGAAAAATCATCAAAAATTACAAAAGCATAATACTTGCCACTTAAGCTAGCATATCTTGAAGATTGAAATAAGTCTATATGAAGTAGTTGAAGAGGTTTCGAAGTAGAAATATGATTTTTTTTTCTTTTAAAAGATGTTTTTATTTGTTTATCAAATTAGCATGCTTCACAAAATTTTATTTTTTTGAAAATCAATTTTTAGGAGACCTTTAACTAAATCACTTTTTCGAAATTTTTGAAATCAAATCCATGCTTGCATGACCTAGTCTTCTATGCCATAACCAACCATCATCATGCAATGTGGAGAACATTTATCATTAGTAGATGCACAATCTATATTAATGGTATAAACATTAATACATCTATTTCTTTCAAACAAAATCTTGCCATTACATGCATTCTCAATAACACATATCGATTTATTAAAGATAATCTTATAGCCTTTATCACACAATTAATTAACGCTAAGAAAATTGTGTTTCAAGTTTTCAACCAAACACACATTTTCAATAAGAGTAGAGAATACATTATTGACATTGCCAATACCAATGATCTTTCTCTTTGAATTACCTCCAAAGGAAACATTTCCACCATTCTTGATCTTGGTAAAGCTTGAAAACCAAGAGTAATTCCTTGTCATGTGTCTTGAACACCCACTATCCAAATACAATTTATTTTTCTTTTTCTTTGATCCCCGCTGAAAAAGTTTCGAAGTTTTAGGTACCCAAAACTTCTTGGGTCCTTGAGTGTTAACTATGGTTCCTTTTAAAACTCAAATACATTTGACTCCATAATATACATTTCGTTTAACTGGACATTTGTACTTCATGTGACCATTTTGATTACAATAATGACAAACAATCTTATGATCCCTTGTAGAAGTAGCTTTAATAAAATAATTCCTATAATATTTTTGTTTCAAGTTAAGCTATACCCAAGTCTTTCTTTATCAAACAAACATTTTTTAGTACTCAGTAATTTTTCTAAGTTCTTTTGACCACTTGTGAATTTTAACACAATTTTATTGAGCTCATTACTCTTTTTCTTAAGCACTTCATTTTCTTTCATCAATTCATTAACATGTGATTTTTCATGCTTATATGAAATACTTTATTTACCTTTAAATGATGCAATTTATCATGCAACATTTTATTATCTAACTCTAGTCCTTTAATCTTTTCATTTAATGAATTATTGTATTTTTGTAAAGCATCATTTCATTTGAAGTTTCTAGCATTTTCTTTTTAAGGAATGCATTCTTTTTACCTATTTTTATCCAATCATCATACAATTCTTTAAAGGCATTATGTAACTCATCATATGTTGGAAGATCACTTCCCTCATCAAGTTCATCAAATGATTCTTCCTCAATTGCCATGATAACTAGATTTGTCATCTCTTGTTGCTCTTCATCATCACTTATTTTCTCATCGCTATTATCCCATGTGGCTACCATTGTCTTATTCTTGAGCTTGTTGAGAAGAGGACATTCTGATCGTATGTGTCCGGGCTTCTTGCATTCATAGTAGGTAATTGGCTCCTTATTCTCTTTTTTATTCTTGTAGTTTCTGAGCTTTCTCTGCTCACCTGTTTTCTTGTAGAATTTTTTGAATCTACTAGCTAGCATAGTCATCTCCTCATCATCTAGCTCGTTTTCCTTATTACTATAATGTTTTGAGGCTTTGAGAGCAATGCTTTTCTTCTTCTCCTTATTGTCATTTTTTGCCGCCAAGTCTTCCTCATAAGAACTAAGAAAACTAATCAAATCATCAATAAGTAAGGCATTTAAATTTTTAGCTTCCTTAAAGACAGTTAAGGTTGGGCATTTTTAGGTTCGGATCAGGTTTGGGTCAACCTAATCGGATTTCAAGTTGCTAAAAATTTCATCTAAACTTAGCTTGAACCCTCAACCCGATTCGATCTGATCTGAACTTAATTTGGATCGGGTCAAAATATCAAGTTGAGTTTAGTTATAATCGGGTTTGGATAATGCAAGATTCAGATCAAGAAATTACCAATTTAACAATACATATTACATGTCGGATCGGGAAATTATGAATTTAACAATACATATTACATGTTATTAAAATAATTAATTAATTACCAATTTAACATATAATATATAATATATTACCCATCCAGTAAAACGCATTACAACTAATCAAAAATATATATACACCATGGAATTGGAAGCTTTAAATTTCAAAAGGGAAATTCGGGTTCGGGTTGCCATTTGTCGAGTTCAGATGGAGCTTCTAGGAACTTGATGATAGGGAGGCATGGACCAGTAGATTTGTAGGCAGTAGCAACAGATCCGATTGGAGTTAGTGCTGGTGACTATAGGCAGAATTTGCTGCGTCTGATGGCATCACAATCGCTTTCTTGAGTTTCTTCTCCAATGTGTGTGCGTGTGTCCAACCGTGTGTGTGTCACTGTTCTATTCTTAATCTTCTTGAATCTTGAGAGTTGAGACTTGAGAGAGAGACGAGACTTGAGACTTGAAATAGAGACGAGAGTGAGATGAGAACTAAAGTAGTGAAGTTGATTCGAGAGTTGAGAGAGACGAGGGTGTTGGCTGCAGGCTACTCACTGTTGTAGGTTTGAGTTTGAGTGGGCTGAGAGTGGTGTGACCGTGTGAATAAGTGTGTGGTGTGTGTATATGCGTATGCTGTGTGGTGTGTGGTGTGTGTATATGTGTATGATGTGTGGTGTGTGAGACTGTGAGTGTCATGTGTGCATTTTTTTTTCTTTTTTAGCCAACTCGATCGGATACTACCCTCCATCCGATCTGATCATAACCGGAGTTTGTTTTATCAGATCGGGTCGGGTCGGATAAAATGGCCACTCCTAATGACAATACTCTTAGGTCTCCATTCTTTTGGTAGTGACCTAATAATTTTCTTAACTTTCTCACTATTCGAAAAGGTCTTTCCTAGGGCTCCTGGATCTTTCACTTTCGTAGGAATCTTGCTTTGGAGCTATAGTAATTTGGTTGTAGTCTGAAACCCATCTAAGAAACAATAATATTGTTTTCCAGCAAGTCTGTCCAACATCTGATCTATGAATGAAAGTGGAAAATGGTCTTTCCTTGTGGCTTTGTTGAGCTTCCTGTAATCCATATATACTCTCCATCCAGTCACTATCCTTGTAGGAATAAGTTCATTCATCTCATTAGCTATGACTGTTATCCCTCATTTCTTTAGAACACATTGAACTCGGCTCACCCATGAACTGTCTGATATTGGGTATATGATTCCAGCATCTAACCATTTAATGATTTCCTTCTTCACCACTTCTTTTATAATAGGGTTCAATCTTCTCTGGTGCTCCACCAAATTGCTAGAGCAATCTTTTAACAGGATTTTATGCATGCATATTGATGGGCTTATCCCCTTCATATCTGCCATGGTCCATCTAATTGCTCTTCTGTATTTTCCAAACAAATCTATTAGGCTCTGTTCTTGACCTGCATCCAAAGTAGAAGAAATGATTACAGGTAGTGTGTTATTTTAACCAAGATAAGCATACTTCAAATGTGAAGGTAACAATTTTAATTCAAGACTATGAGGTGATTTAATTGATGGTAAAATTATTTTTACTTCCCTGTCTGAAAGATTTAGGTGTTTAATAAACCTGTTTTGCCTATCAGATTGTTGTTTGTCCATCCAATTTGTATAAATTGCTGCAACATCTTCCTCTTCAACAACCTCAAAGGTGGTGACTTTGTCAATTGCATTACTACAGCATCTGTCCATTCTGTCTGTTACAATAAAATCCACTATACTTAGGAAATTGCAATCTTCTACTTCATCAGGGTTCTTCATAGCCACTAGTATATTAAATGTAACTTGCTGATCATTCACTCTCATGGTGAGATCTCCTTTCTGCACATCTATCAAAGTCTTTCCAGTTGCTAGAAAAGATCTTCCAAGTATAATGGGTACCTCTTTATCAGCTTCAAACTCCAGTACAATGAAATCCACTAGAAAAATGAATTTTTCAACCTTCACCAGTACATCATCTATTTTTCTTCAGGGTATGCATGAGATTTGTCAGCTAATTGCAGAGTGACTGTTGTTGGTCTGCATTCCCCTACTCCCAGCTGCTTAAATACAGATAATGACATCAAATTAATACTAGCTCCTAAGTCACAAAGTGCTTTGCCAGCATACCTAGTTCCTATAGAGTAGGATATTGTAAAACTTCCTAGATCTTTCACTTTTGTAGGAATCTTACTTTGGAGCATATAACTACTTTCCTGTGTTAAAGCAACAATTTTAAACTTTCCCAGCCTTCTTTTTCGTGCCAAGATATCTATTAGAAATTTCACATAACTTGGAATTTGTTCCAAAGCTTCCACAAAAGGTATATTTATGTGTAGTTGCTTCAGCATTTCCAGGAATTTATTGAACTGCTTGTCTTGTTTTTGCTTCTAGAACTTTTGTGGGAAAGATGGTGGATGTCTAAACTACTGAGTAGCTTCAGGAGATATCAAACTTTGTTTGTTTGGTTTGGTGCATGTTGTGGCTACTGGTGCTGCAACTTCTTTTTCAGTATGTTTTGGTTGAATTTCCTCTACAGTTGCTGTAGCTTGGTTCATGTAACTAATGTCTTGATGGAGGGCTTGTTGTAACATGCTTCCATTTTGAGGTGGTTTTTGTGCTGAGTTGAATTTCATCTCATTTTTTGTCATATCAATTGGGGTATCAACATTCTTTCCAGATCTCAAATTAATTACCTTGCAGTGTTCTTTGTTCTCTCTTCTAGGGTCTTTTGTGTTGCTAGGTAGGCTTCATTAAGTTTTGCTGCTCATTGCTATGGCTAGTTGTCCCATTTGGTTTTCTAGGTTTCTCAAGGATACAGCTTAACTCTGCACAATTGCTACATTCTTTGCAATGTACTCCTTAATTAGTGCTTCCAGTGAAATGATTGGGTCTTGACTGATATGCTTTTGCCCTTGACTTTGCTGATGAAAACTAGGTGGTTCTGTGTTTCTATTTTGTCCATTTAATGCTTGAGCATTTCGATTCTGACTGCTCCATGAGAAATTTGGGTGTTATTTCCAGCCAGGGTCGTAAGTATTAGAATATAAGTTGTTTTGAGGTTGTCGATTGAAATTATCCACATAGTTTACTAAAGCTATATTTCCAGGACAATTATCAAAGTCATGTTCTTCACCACAGTATACACAAGAAAGTTCAGCAACTTGCTTTACTGTTGCTGGAGCAGATGTCATGGCTTTTACCGTGTTAGTCAATAAGGTTACTTATGCTGATAAGGTTGTAATTGCATCTATGTTATGTACCCCTACTGATTCTCTTGCGGCTGGTTGCTTGGCTAACGACCACTGATAATTATTATTGTTAATTCTCTCTAAAATTTCATAATCTTCAGTGTAAGATTTGGATAATAGGGCTCCATTTGCTGAAGCATCCACCATTAACCATGTACTCGGATTCAACCCATTGTAAAAAGTTTCCAATTGAATGCAACAAGGAATACCATGATGAGGACACCTTCTGAGCAATTCTTTGAATCTTTCTCAAGCCTCGCACAAACTCTCATCTTTAAGTTGTTGGAAGGAAGTAATCTCATTCCGCAACTTTGCACTTTTTGTAGGTGGGAAATATTTTATTAGAAATTTATTAGCTAATTCATTTCATGTATTAATGGAATCAGATGGTAACGAATTTAACCATGCTCTTGCTTGATCTCTTAAGGAATAAGGAAAGAGCCTCAGCCTTAAGGCATCTTGTGTTGCTCCAGCAATCTTGAAAGCATCACTTACTTCCAAGAACAATTTAAGATGGAGATGAGGATCTTCATTTGGCAATCCATTGACTTGACCAACTGTTTGCAACATTTGAAACATCATTGGCTTCAACTCAAAATTTATAGCTTCTATTTCAGGTCTGATGATGCCAGGGTGTACAACTTAAGGAGTTAACACAGCATAATCTCTTATAGCTATGTCTCTGTCGTCAGCCATGTAAATAATAATATTATTGTCTGGTTGTCTCCCGTTAGCATGTTCATTCTGCTCTTTTTGAATGTTGACTGGTTGAAAAGGCCCGTGATGATTCAAATTTCCTGCATCCTACAAATTATTCATGCTTGAAGTAATTTTTGAATTCCTTGGTTCTCTTTACAATCTCCTGACAGTCCTTTTAATCTCATGATCGAATTGGAATACCTCAAATCTGTCTTTGCGCATGCATGTACTGATCTGCCAATAAATAGAATAAATCAAATCAAATTTAGCACTATCAAGATTTACTTCACATTTCAAAAATAAACAATCAATCCCCGACAATGGCGCCAAAAACTTGTTGGTTATTTTTTATAAGCAATTACCTACCAATGCCAATGTGCAAGTATACACAATAAGTAATAAAGTGATAATTATTCAAGATCGTGTACACATGGATTGATGTTACTCAAAGTGTTAAAGCAATCACAATAGTGCAAATCAACTCAGGACCGAAACAAACAATTGTAAAGTGATTTCTAAAGTAATTGAGGATTGTGAAAGAATTAAATAAAATAATGCCGTAACGAAATAAACTAGGTTAAATGTATTTGAGATTCAATTGAGATTATAGTAGTTGAATGATCAAACTCTCCTCATGGGGTAGCTGTTGTTTATCAAATTAGCATCAGTTGTTATAACAGATGCTGCAGTACAGGGCAGAATAAATCTGTATCCTCAGCTATCGCATATTGGAAGTCTCATACCCTTAAATCTATTAACAATGACCAGTTGCTGATATACTTATGGTATAACATTATAACTTTTAGTCTCTCCACCCTACAAGGTGATCACCTATGTCTAGTGTGTCACAAATCTTAATTTCAAGTATTGCCCTTATGGGATTCAAGATAACCTAATCCAGGAAACTCAACGTAAGATCAAGTAGTACTCTAATAATATCCGCTAAGACATGCCCTTTTGATTCAAGAATTGATGTAATAACTCTCATTTCCTAGAGTTATCACACCCCTAAAATTAAACCATTACTTGCCTCAAGTAATGACACATACTAACACTTCCCGCAAACAATCATGCACACAACTTTAGCTCTTTTATCAAATTTACAAGGATTCTTCCACCTTCATATCACAATCCCAATCATACAAAATGACCATAGTAAATTAATTCTGAACTTAAACTTCTTTCTGTCCATAGTGTGTGTGCGTGTGCTTCCTTTGATTGAATTCTAGATATAATGTAACATCACCAAGGGATTGCATGAATGTCAGCAGTGATAACACTTTATTCATATATAGGGTAGCATAAATTTCACATACTCAAACTGTGATGTTTTTAACATTGATAAACTGGGGAGTAATCAACCTCCTCATTGTAACATTTATCTTTCATGTGAATGTCAATCACTTGTAATGATGACACCCAATTACTCAAACCATGCCCAGATCAGAGTTGCTGCAACAATATTCGCAGTATAATCTTATCTAAACATGGGACTCATGAACAGACTTAGCTACTCAATGCCTTAGACAGAGGTTTTTTTATTTATTTGTTTGCTGCAACATTGCTCATAACTCTCACTACCTTTAACACAATTCTACATATGGGATACATACTCAGATCTAGTTACTCAACAATTTGAGCCATTGGAGCAGAGTTTATTTCATAGATATCACAGTCAATCAACTTGCTTCTTCTTCCAAACTTAAGATATTTTCTATTCTTTTGGCTTTGCTCTAGCAGTCTCATACAATTAAACCAAAGTCTAAGTGTTGGGACAAAATTTCACTTTTATCTATAACTATATCTACTTGGTATTCTTATAAATACTCAATAACACTCAATTTATCTTCATTAGGTTTTCAAATCCATACTCAAATATTAGATAACAGAGCTTCACACAACACAAACATAAACACATGCATTCAGAAACACAACCCCCCAAACTTGAGAGTTACTCAAGTGTTTGTCACATTTATACACTCACAAATTTGATGAGAAAGTAAATATTACAATAAAAACACTCTTTTAGAGTGGATATACAAATTATAGCACAATGATGATTCAATATTGGATGATTTGTTAAATGGAAGCTCGATATATATTGTAAGCTTTTTGTTTTTGCTTGCAAAAGTCTCTAAAATTGAATTGGATTTGAGTTTATATAGTATCAGCCTAAAAGCTAGTCGTTGTAGATTTTTTTTGTGATAACCAGCTTATTGCTTTGTGTAACCGGCTTGCCGCTTTATGTTGCTGTTATATTCAAATATTTGACTTTTTACACATTTGATTTTCCGCGTTTCATTTTCCGGCTAGCCACTTTTATTCTAGAGGGCTTCTACTTGAAAACCAATTTGCTGCTTTAGTAAATCCAGTTAGCTACTTGAATTCTACACAGCTTCTGCTTAGTAATCGGTTTGCCACTTTGATAAATCTGATTAGCCGCTTGCTACAGTGAAACAATTATTTTCTAAAACTATAGTTTTGCCTCAAAACTTTATAAAATTATACTAAAGCCTACATATTTATAAAGATTTGCATATAGGTCTATTTTCAGAATTTAAAACAATACTTGTTGATTTCAAAGTTCTCAAAACCTTTTCAATTTAAACCATAAACTTGAAAACAACCAATTTCATAAAATAATTTTCTTATTTCAAAAGCATGTGTAATTCCTTATTTATCCAAAACATGTGATTTGTTATCATTAAAATAGTATTTTATAGCCATATAAGCTAAAAAGATGTTAGGAAGGTCATTGAGAAAACAATTCGAGAGTGTGTATTAAAGAAACAAAAGACTGCTACTTTATTTTTTCCTTCATTAATCACTGGATTTTGTGAGGCCTTTGGAGTGAGAGTTGAGGCAAAAGATGAAAGGATGAAGAATGAGGGAGCCATCACAGTAAGAACGGTTGAAAGAATTGCTGTGGAATATGCTGTTGCAGCAACTTTAGAGCACCTTACTCCAACAATTCCAGAACGCCCTACTCCAACAAGAGCAGAACAGGATCTTGGGCTTGAGGATATGATTCAAGCAATTAATGAGGTAGAACAAGTATGTGTCGAAGCCCAAATAAAAGAAAATCAAAATTTTTGAACCTATTAGGAGTATTTAGAGGCCCAAAGACACTAATTTGCTTTGTACATGAAGAACAAAGATGCAAACTTTCCAGATTCACTATTACAACAATTTAATTTTGGAGAGACAAAAGAAGTTGAGGAAGAAGCTTCAGCAAAAAAGTGTAAAGATGCTGCAACAGGAAAAAAGAGGAAATGAGAGTCCAAAGAAGATTACCAATCAGAGCACAAATAAGTAGAGGATGCTAAAACAGAAACCAAAAACTCAAAAGATGAAGAGGAAGAAGAAGAAAAAAAAAATACAGAGGAGGAGGAAATAATGGAAGAACTTTCGAAGGTGACTCCTTCAAGCAAAGGCAAAGTGAAGATGTTGGAGGAAGAAGAGTCAGAATCAGATTGAAAGGAGGACGTGGATACAGCTATAGAGCAAGCAATTAGCAGAGTTACTCAAACAAAAGAAGCAAGAAGCAACTAAATGGTCCTCATTGCCAATTTCACTACGCAGGAACTTACTTCAGTAACACGTGGTGCAACTGCAACATAACAAACTCTAACCAAATCTCATGCCACAGCTCCTAAGATATCCAGCAAATAAAAAAGAGCACAAATCTCTGGAGATGCTACGACACCAGAAGAGCCAAAGAACAAGCGAACAAGACCAACTCAACCCAAAGCTATTGAATCTCCTAGAACCCCACCAATCAATCTAACTTTGAGTCAGAAAAAGAAGCAGCCAACTACCTTACCACAAGGTTCGCCCAAAGAACGCTTGTGAAGTGCATCTAAAAAGAAGTGAACCTTTTCTAGCAATAGATGCAGCAAAACATACAAAATTGGGGGTGTCCCCTACCAACCCATTTTAATTTTTCTCAACAAACTTTTTTTTAAATTTATTTGTTTTAATTGTTAATTTGTATTTCTTGCTTGTTAATGCATGCATGTTTGTTTTGGTTTTATCTTGTATACTTATGAGGACGCAACACCTCTCAAATTTAGGGGGGGAGTTTTGTTATGGTGTAATGTATTTGTGATTGCATGTGTTCATGTTGTGATGTGAAGGTCTGTTATCTAGTATTTGTATATGGATTAAAAAACCTAATAAAGATAAATTGAGTACTATGTAGTACTTGTGATTGCCAAGTAGGAATAATTTATAGATAAAGGTTGAAATTTTGCCTCAACACTTAGGCTTTGGTTAAGTTTTATGAATATACTATAGTAGAGCCAGGAAAACTAAAAAGGATAGAAAATATCTCAAGTTTGGGGGAAAATTTTTGTTGAACTATGCTTGTTATTAAATAAAATATGCTCCAATGGCTTAAGTTACTGAGTAACCAAGGCTGAGTATGGACCCTATATGCTAACTTGAGTCAAAAGACAACAAGAGCTATGATCATTGTTGTAGCAACATAAAAAAAAAAAAGTCTTCTGTCTAGGATATTGAGTAGCCAAATTTTTTTATGAGCCCCATGTTCAGCCTTGAGTTAAACGTGCCTTTAGATAAAACTATGTTATAAGCATTGTTGTAGTAACTCTGATCTGTGCATTAGTTGAGTAGTTGGGTGTCATCATTACAATTGATAGACATTCACATGAAACATCAATGACACATTGAATAGAATTTGATTGACTAAAAAAAAAAAGAGATATTTTGCTACAGCACAATTTGAACTTGTTTGTGACTTCTGCTCCCCCATATGTGAATGCGCTTATGCTTTACCTTTGAGTTATATATAATGTATGTGCAATGCTGCAGTACCTTAAGACTTGATTAAAGTGGCACACACACTTTGGACAAAATGAGGCTCAAGTCTAGAACTGAATTGCTATGGCAAAATTTTGCATGATTAAGAGTGTGATCTAAGAGTTGAAGAATTCTTACAAATTTGATGACAGAGTTAAGTTAATTGTTGCATGATTGTGTGATTGAAGTGTTGATGTTGTTGTCATTTCTTGAGGACAAGTAATGGTTTAAGTTTGGAGGTTGGATAACTCTATGAAATGAGAGTTATCATGGCATTTTTAGACTTGAATCAACAATATTTAGAGAATAAATGACATGTTTTTACTGCATTTTAATTATATTCTGCATAAACGTTCATTTTACTTTGTTTTTAATAAATTTTATTAGATTTAAAATAATTTGTGTGCTTAAACCATGTGCATACTTGTAGATGACCAGAAGCTCGAATTTTAAGGAATGAATGTTGCTGCGATAAGCTTGCAAAGATATGGAAAGAACTTGATTATAGAAGAACTGAAACAAGCTAGAGTAGTGATGTTGTTGTAGCAATCCTAGAGCATTGATAGAGAAGATTTCGCGTGAGATACTTAGAAGATGCGCGCCCTAGACTTTTGGTTGCCCTAATTCTAGGCTATAAAAGGAGCACACACACAAATGAAAAGAGAGCTGTCAACCAAGGAGAAAAACCGCAAAGAAACAATAAGAAAACAGAATGATAATGTAGTAAGGAATGATTAGGAGAGAATAAAAAGTGAAATACATTGGCAGACTAATGGCAAATCCAATATACAACTTAGCAAGGATGGAGATGAACATATTGGACTTCGATTCAACAAGGAAAAAGATAAAAGAATTGAGGAAGAAATATCAAATTTTTGATGATATTACACTTAGGTTACTAAAGGAAAATGAGATGACCAGCAAATCAAGTGATGGAGAAATCTGAAATACAAGTGTGCAACCCAAGAGGGGGGGTGAATTGGAATTTTAAAATTTATCCTAGCAAATCCACACAACAATTTAATCTAATGCCTTAATAAATTCGAAAACAATAAATTTAATGCAAGCACAATAATTAAAGAGTAAGGGAAGAGGAAAACGAACTCAAGGATTTTTACGTGGTTCGGCTATCCCCGCCTACGTCCACGCCTCCAAGCTCACCCGCTTGAGGATTTCACTATCCAAGCCTTTCCAAGGCTTCAACCAATTACAATTGACTTCAAGGTGTCAATGAACCTTTACAACAAGAGATTATATCCCCAATCTCTTTACCCCAAGTGTTTCCCACACTTGTAATCTCACAATTTGAGAAATGAAAAATACAACACTCAATCTCTCTTTAAGAGTGGATATACAAATTGAAGAACAAAGATGATTCAACAAATGATTTACGAAATGGAAGCTCAATATATGTTGTGTGATCTTGTTTTTCCTTGCTTGGATCCCCAAAAATGAATTGGCTTTGAGTTTATATAGTTTGAGCTTGAAAACTAGCCGTTATACACTTGTCAGCCCGAAAACGGTTAGAGGGTAACTTATAAACGGTTAACCGTTTCGCTGGTCAAATGTTACCGTTGGGCCAAATTTCAAATAAACGGTTCAAGGTTAAAATAAACGGTTAGAGGTTAAAATAAACGGTTAACCGTTTTCCGTAAACGGTTCTCCGTTAGTGTCCAGTAACCTGCAAAACAAATTTAGCTTAACCTTTCTCAATAAACGGTTCAAGGTTAAAATAAACGGTTAACCGTTTTCAGTAAACGGTTCACCGTTTTGTTCCAGAATCATCATTTTAACAAAACTGGACAAAACAAGCTTTCTGGACGTTATCGGTTAACCGTTAAAAAATAAACGGTTAGCCGTTTGCTACAGTGATTGCTACAGTGAAATTATTTTCCAAATTTGCGGTTTGACCCCAAAACTTTATAAAACTATATTATGACCCAAAACGTTATGAAACTTTGCAAATAGGTCCAATTTCAGAATTTCTAAATATTACTTTGTTAATACCAAAACATTCTGAAATTATGATATGACCCCAAAGAGTTTACTGTTTCGCACAAAGGTCCTTTTCAATATAATACCCATATTTTCAAAGTTCTCAAAATCTTTCACTTTAGTCCAAAATATTCATAAATCATAGTATGACCCAAAACGTGTAAATAGTTTCAAATAGGTCCAAATCCGAAATTCATAAACAATATCAAAGGTTTTATAACACATTTATTTTAGTCCATAACACTTTGATTTTATAGCCTCATTTTCTTATTGTAAAAACACAATTCATAAATCTTTGTTTAATCAATACATATGATTTGTTATCATCAAAATCAATATCTATAGCTATATAAGCTAACAAAATCATGGTATACTTGGAGATGTTTAGACTTGCATTCAGGTTACCAATTTAACCCTATTTTGCTCGAATGTTGGTAAGGATGGGTTTAAGTCTTGGTCAGCTTGACCCTAATGGCTGGAGGGTTTAGGTGGTATGTCTATTGTATGGGTTGAGCAGAACAAAACTGAGCCTTGTTTTAAGGAGTTCACGCTCTTATTTCTATGCAATGAACATAGAGTAGGCCATAAAGAATGATGCTATTTTATGTCAAAGTCAAAGTGTGGAAGAGTAGCATTTGACTTTCCATGTTCATGTAAGGGTTGGAAAAACAAATACTTAATGATTGGTGGAAATTGAGGTAGGGACGTGGAGCTGACAAATGGTTGTTTAAAGTTCCTACTCAATTTAGTAGACAAGGTAATGAAAGTTTTATTCAGGTTGAGGTTAGAATGAGGTAATAAACTAACACTTATGTTTTGTTACGGTGACTTGGAAATTTTTTTTTGGCATAAGTGAGAAATTAAGTGTTAAAGTTGAGAGAGGATTGCTAAATATGGAGGATTGGAAGCTATTGTTCACAACTAAGATATTATTTAGCACTAGCCTTATTCTTAGATTAATACAAAACAAAAATAAAAAGGAAACAAAGAGTAAAATTCTTCTAAGTGGTTATCTTCGTTGTTTTATACAAAGGTTCACCAACTTTAGTTTTTCTTTTCTCATTGTCATAGTGAACATGTCTACTGCTAAGCGCACCTCTATAGAGATATTGAAGGCCTTGGCTGAGGAGATATCAGATGAGAAGGGCGAACCACATAGCAAGAAACTGTGATAGGTAGTGCATAAAACCAAGGCTGATGAGAAAAGAGAGAAACAACTTACGGTTTTGGTTCGTAATGTGCTACCTTAGAACAAAGATGATCAAGTCGGTGACTTACGTCCCTTGCTCATTTTACCTCCCACCTCTTTTTTTATATATCCTAAAGGGAACTTACTTGAAAGTAATGATAACAGAGAGTCAAAGCAAGGAAGAGTGGAGAACTTGCTACCCGTGGTCAATCTAGCTGCTCGGTCTGTGGCCAAAATGCCCTTGATGATTTTTCCCACTTGTCGGCCACTTATGCTCTTGAAGTGCTTGTTCAAAACCAAGCTAAAATAGATATTAGTTTTTTACTGTTATTTGTTCTTTGATGTATATTGCCCGTACATCTCATTTTGGTTAAAATGCTTCCCATCTCAACAATTTTATTTATGGTGGTGCATATCGAAACACACTTTGTCCAAAGCTAACCTAAATAATTAAAAGATAACTAGTGAGCGAGACCGGCTCAAGTATGACCTCAATGATTGGAATAAGGAAAATGCCCACTTGGTACAAAACTTGGTGACCGAAAAACAATCCAATGTGAACAAAGACTCCAAGATTGACAAACTTACCCATGAGTTGAAAAAACTCAAGTCCAATGTTGACCAACGTGTTCGATTTGAAAAAAAGGCAATTGAAAGTTGATGTAATTCAAATGTGCATTGAGTTCTTCTAGGAGAAACACCCAGATATGGACTTTTAATGGATGTTAACAGCTTGTGTGAACAAAAAGAGAGCTAAGAGAAATCTCCAAGTATGGGTCAAGAAGAAATCCATGACCAAGTGCTCCAAGGTAATAAGGTCGGAGTCGAGGGTGAGTTGAGGTCGTTGAAAACCAAAAGAAAACTTTCTAAGTGAATTTTAAAAGTTATCATACTACTTGCCATTTATGGTCTTGTGTAGGCTTTTGTTGAACTTTAATTTTTTTTTTTTTGCATTCTAATAATCATTGTATAACCTGCACTTTTCATTCTGTTTGTTTGCCTAAGCTTATCATTGTTTGGATTCCATAAATTAAAAACCAACTTGAACTTTGTACAATTGAACAAATAGATTTATTAACCTCGATATCAGTAAGATAACCTCAGTACCTCTCTTAATCTCAAGATTGGAGATGACTTTAATAATGATCTCAACAAGACCAAAATGTAGGCTAGTGTTGATCTTAATAAGGCTAAAAATGTTGAGGTTAGTGAAACCTCAACAAGGCTGAAAATCTTGAGGTTAATATCGATCTTAATAATGATGATCTTGTTGAGGTTAGTGCCAACCTTAACAAGATTGAAAATCTCGAGGCTAGTATTGACCTCAACAAGACTGAGAATGTTGACCTCAATAAGGCAATGTCAAGGCTAATGCTGATCTCAACAAGACTATTACTGACCTCAACAAGATTGAAAATGTCAACCTCAACAAGACAACGTTGAGGCTAATGCCGACCTCAACAAGATTGAAAATATCGGCCTTAACAAGAAAATCTCGAGGCAAGTGCTGACTTCAATAAGGCTATTGCCGACCTCAAAAAGATTGGAATATCAACCTCAATAAGACAATATTGAGGCTAGTGCTGACCTTAACAAGATTGAATATGTCCTCGATCTCAATAAGATTAGATTAATTTTTCATGTTAGTCTTCAATGAGGCCAAGATAATGATTTCGATCTCAACTAAATTTGATCACAACTTCGATCTCAATAAATTCAGATTAATTTATTCACATTGGACCTCAATAAGGCCAAACATCGACTTTAATCTCAACAAATTAGATCACGACCTCAATATCAACAAGATTAGATTAATTTATTCACGTTGGATCTCAATAAGGCCTAAATGCCAACCTCAATCTCAACAAATTAGATCATGAGCTCAATCTTAATAAGATCATATTAATTTATTCATGTTGGACCTCAATAAAACTCAAATGTCGAACTCAATTTCAACAAATTAGATCATGACCTCGATTTCAATAAGATCGGATTAATTAATTTACCTAGGACCTTAATACGGATAAGATGATGACTTCGATCTCAACTAAATTTCATTGATCTCGATCTCAATAAGATCAGATTAATTTATTCACATTCGATCTCAATAAGGCCATAATGTCAATCTCAATCTCAACAAATTAGAGCACGACCTCAATCATAATAAGATTGGATCAATTTACTAATGTTGGACCTCAACAAGGCCCAAATGTTGACCTCAATCTTAACAAATTAAATTGATTAGTGTTAAAAATTGTATATTTATTAAGGGATAAAAATGTTATTTTGTACTTATAATATAATTTACATTTGTAATTATATAATATATTATGAATTTCTAATTATTTTTCTAAATGTTTGATTTTGTGTGTTTTTGTGTATTTGTTAGGTAAAAATAATAATTTCACGCAATTCAGGGCTCCAACACAAATGTACGGATATCAAATTTGGATTTTGGAAGTTCGAGAAATTAGATCATTGTTAAGGAGGATTCGCGACTTTTGTTGTAAAATTATAAGTTTTTACCACAGTAAATGTGGTAATTTTGAAATTATAAGTTTTTATGTTAGGTATGGTAATTGTTAGTGAAATTTGTTAGATGTGTTTGAGTGAATTAAGTTAGGTTTATGTTTTGTTAGTGGAACAAATGTAAGGTTAAGACGTAATTAGTTTTATTTATTTGTGTGGTGTGAATTAATCTTGTATTAGTATAAATATAGAGGGAGAGAACACACCTCTCCACATCTTTCCCCTCAAATTCTTCTTCTCATCTCTCTTTATAATATATTTTCAATAAATAAAATTAATTTTATTTCAATTTTCAAATACTATTTTTTATGTATTTTTCAATTTTAATAATTTTCTTTATTTCAAATATGTTTAGTTAAAGACTAATAGTTAGGGTGAGGTGAAACTCTTAGTAGAAAAATATGATTTAATCAAATTATATTTTAATTATATAAATTAAATTATTTTCTATTTAATTTTATCCATATTTTATATTTTGAAATTTGAATTATTGTAGACAAACTAGGGAGTTTGGCACATTAAATTCTTAATAACTTAGTATAAAGTATGGTAAAATGATATTTTGGCTTATTGTAAACAAGTTAAGTTTTGGCACATTAAGTACTTAATCCATAATAAAATTAATTGAAAAATAATTGTAATTTATACAATGAAATAAAAATAAAATAAAATTTATTAAATTGTATTTTTATTAGGAGTGTATCCATAACCCTAACTAATTTAATTTCATAGTTTTTCTCAAATTAAATTGCATATATTTAAATTTTATTTTTATTTTTAGATAAACTTAAATAAAAAAATTAAATCATTTCTCTGTGTATCGACCTTAAACTCATCGAGATATAATATAATTAGGCACACCTATGAATGAGAGTAAATTAAACACTTTTAAGTCGTGCCAAGTTTTAAGCACCAGGGAGATATATTTATTTTATTTATTTTTCTTTTTTTTACTTTTTGTGTAAATTTTCATTTACCCCATTTTTCTTTTCTTAAATTCTGTTCTGTCCTCCAAAGATTTCTGAATTTTAGTTTCACCCCAAAGATCTTTGCTTCAGGCCATTCTTCTCATAATTCCAGTTTGACCATAAAATTACAAAAGTTTTCGAACAAGTCCCCTGCCAAAATTTCCCATAATACTCAAATTCGGACCTACAACTTGAACTTCTTTGGACCATATTTGCACTTCTTTGGACCTTATTTGGATTCAATAAAAAGAATATTGACTCTAAAAATTACTACGAAGGCCTATAAATTTGAATTAATCAACTTAATTTGTTGGTAATTTTTAAAATTTGAAAAAAAAAGACCCTACATTTTGATTTTATTATTTCTTTTCTTTTTTTATTTCTATAATTTAATTTTGCATTTATTTTATTTTTCTTTTTGGCATTTACTTATTTAGTTATTTTAATTTCAGTTAGTTAATTTTTAGTTTATTTATTTATTTTTATTTTGCATTTTTTCTTGTACATTAACTTGTTTAATTTTCATTTTGTTTTTAATTTGTGTAATTTTTATTTTTTCTTATGTTATTCATTTGTTTGTGTATCATCTTTACAACATAATTTCACACACACACACATCATCATTATTGCATGAGACGTTGGTCTCGAACTTCAAGTGGCAGATTAATTAGTAAATCTCAGATACCACCACCAATCATCATTTTGGGCCAACTTAATCCTCCAATTGATCAGGGAGACAACTAATCTCAACATGACCATAATCAACCAAGAAATTTGAGAGACTACATAAATCCAATGAGAACCGAAGTACCGTCGTGTATAGTATTTCCTCCAGAAGCATCTCGATTCAACTTCAAACCATGTATTATCCAACTTTTACCAACATTTCATGGTTTAGAATCTAGGAATCTGTATTTGCATCTAAGAGATTTTGAGAAAGTTTGTAATACATATAAAGACCAAAATTGTAGTATGAACATAATTAGATCAAAAATTTTTTCCTTTTTCATTAAAAGATAAAGCTAAAACTTGGCTACAAAACTTTAGATTTGGATCAATAAGAACTTAGAATAACATATAATAACAGTTTTTAAAAAATTCTTTTCACCTCATAGAACGAATTCTTTTAAAAGGCAAATCACTTCTTTTACTAAAAAAAAATAGAGAAACATTGTACCAATGTCATGATAGATTTAAAGAGTATGTCCACACCATGGTTTTGAAACTTGGCAATTGGTCACTTATTTCTACAAGGGCTTAACACCCCAAAGTAGACAAGTTGTAAAAATGGTGTGTAATAGTGAATTTAGAGATTAAAAATCCTGAAGATGCACTAGATTACCTTGACCAATTAGCTGACAATGCTCAACATTAGGGTACTATTGGCACTTTTGAACTGACAAATAAGCCACAACCATCTCTATCCAGTGGAGGAACCTATAACCTTAGAGAAGATCATGATCTATAAGTAAACTTTGCATCTTTAGTTAGGAAGGTTAAAGCTTTGGAGAATAAAAAAAGTGATCAAGTAAAATATGTTCAAGAAATTACATGTGATGTTTGTAGTTATAATGATCATTTCACTCAAGATTGCCCCACTTTGCCTGCTTTTAAAGAATGTTTGCATGATCAAGCTAACGCTATTAACACTTTTAACAACCCAAGCCCATTTCCATAGACTTATAATCTTGGTTAGAGAAATCATCCAAACTTTAGTTGGAGGAATAATAATAATACAAAATCTTCACATGCACCACCTCCACAAAATTTTCAAAATGCTCAATCTTATGCACCATATGTTCCACCACCATGGAACAATTTGGAAGATGCAATTCATTCATTCATTCATTCATTCATTAGGAAGCAAGATGATATTAACAATTAAAATGCACAAACCTTTTTTTTATTTGAAAGATATTCTTGCTAAAATTACTTTTGCACTCACGATTCAAGAAAACAGGAAATTTCCAGCCAACCACAACCCAATCCTAAGATTCAATAAAAATCACCCATAGACGAAGTCAAGTTAGTTATAACTCTTCGTAGTGGTAAGGTTATTAATAGACCTATTCTTAAACCTTGTGAAGATAATTATTGTTCCATTTGAACTGCCATTTCCATATGCATTGAATAAACCAAGGAAATCAAACCACTCTTTTGAAATTTATGAAATTTTTAAGCAAGTAAAAGTTAACATTCCTCTGTTAGATACAATCAAGCAAGTGCCCTCATATGCCAAATTTTTAAAGAACTTATGCACTATCAAAAGGAAATTGAAGGTGAGAAAGAGTGCTTTCATGGCTGAACAGGTAATTACCATTCTGTCTACTAATAATAAGTTGAAATATAAAGATCTTAGTTATCCTACTATTTCTTGTATTATTGGAGATCACAAAATTGAGCATACTTTGATAGACCTTGGTGTTAGTGCTAATTTGCTTCCATATTCAGTTTGTCTTCACCTTAATCTTGGCGAGTTAAAATCAACTTCAACAACACTTTTGCTTGCTAATAGATTAGTTAAAATACCAAAATGAATAATGGAAAATGTTTTAGCACAAGTTGATAAATTCATATACCCTATGGATTTTATTGTCTTAGAAACTAAACCTATTGTGAATAATTATAAACCAATTCCTATAATTTTGGGTCGACTATGTTTAGCAACTGTTAATGCTTTGATTAATTGTAGGAATGGTTTAATAAATTTGTCATTTGGAAGTACGACTCTGGAATTGAATGTTTTCAACATGTGTGGGCAACCTAATGGAGGAAATGAGAATGAAGATGAGATTGATGAATAAAAGGAATTGCTTAAATCTTGTATAGAGGAGAATATTCAAAACAGAATTTTTCTGAACTTAGTGATATTTGTTTGGTTAATTCAATTAAATCAAATAAGCAACTTGAACATGATACTTCTAATATAAATTTGTTGCATGATTCTTGTCAGACTTTATAAAATAATGATGGGAAACCAAAATTTGACGAGGTCGGAATCATTGATAAGACTGAACAGCAAGAAGTACCTAAATTGGAATTGAAACCTTTACTGGAGGGATTGAAGTATGCTTATCTTGGAGAAGAACAAACTTATTCTGTTGTGATTTCTTCTACCCTATCAAGTGACCAAGAAGTTAAGTTGCTATTTGTTCTTAAAAAGTATAAAAACGCAATTAGATGAACTTTAAATGATATTAAAGGTATTAATCCTTTAATTTACACACATAGAATCAATTTAGAAGAAAATGCTAAAACATGTCAACAACCTCAAAGAAGATTAAACCCACACATAAAAGAATTAGTAAAAACAGAAGTCCTTAAATTGCTTGATGCGGGAATTATCTACCTTATCTTTGATAGTAAGTGGGTAAGTCCTACACAAGTAGTGCCTAAAAAATCTGGAATCATTGTTGTTAAAAATGAAAAAGGTGAATTAACTCCAACACAAATTACATCTAGTTGGCGCACGTGCGATGATTATAGAAAGTTAAATGAAGTCACTAGAAAACATCCTTTTCTATTACCATTTCTTGACCAAACCTTAGAAAGAGTACTTGGACATCCTTACTATTGCTTTTTAGATGGATATTTAGGTTATTATCAAATTCCTATAGCACTTGAAGACCAAGAAAAGACCACATTTACATGTCCTTTTAGAACATTTGTGTTTAAAAGAATGTCATTTGGACTTTGTAATGCTCCTGCAACATTTTAAAGATGCATGCTACGTATTTTCAGTGATATAGTTGAACATTGTTTAAAGGTCTTTATGGATGATTTGACTATGTTTGAGAATTCTTTTAATGATTGCCTTGATAATTTAGAAAAGTTTTAAAAGATGCGTTGAAAAAAAACTCTTGTTAAATTGAGAAAAATGTCATTACATGGTTACTTATGAAATTGTTTTGGGTAATGTAGTATTTGTTAAAGGAATTGAAGTTGAAAAAGAAAAAATTGAAGTCATATTTAAATTGTCACAACAAAAAACAGTTAGAGATGTGCGATCGTTTTAGGAAATGCAAGATTTTATAGGAGGTTTATAAAAAACTTTAGTGTCATATCTAAACCACTTTGTAATCTCTTATTAAAATATGCACCATTTGAATGGATTGATGATTATCAAAAACCTTTTGAGAAAATAATTTATCTTTTGACATCTGCACCCATTATATAATCTCCTAATTAGTCTTTACCTTTTGAATTAATGTGTAATGTGTGATGCAAGTAATTTTGCTGTTGGTATTGTTTTAAGACAAATAAAAGATGGTAAGCCATTTGTAATTTATTATGTGAGTAAGACTTTGGATAGTACTCAGCTAAAAAAGATTTGCTTGTTGTGGCGTTTGCATTAAACAAATTTCGCTCATATTTGCTTGGTTTTAAAACTATTTTTTTCACTGACCACACTGCTGTGAGATTTTGATAACTAAATAGGATGCCAAACCAAGACTAATTCGTTGGATTTTGTTACTTCAAAAATTTGACCTCGCCATCAAAGATAAAAAAAGGGGTCGAAAATGTAGTCGCTGATTATTTATCAAGACTCACATTTGAATTCTAAACTGACATAACACCCATCAATGACTCCTTCACAGATGAATTTTTATTTTCTGTTACTTCAATACCATGGTATACTAACATTGCTAATTTCCTTGTTACATCTAAAATGCCTTTGCAATGGAATACTCAAGAGGAGAAAAGTTTTTTGGTTGAAGTAAATAAATTTTATTAGAATGATCCTTACTTGTTCAAATATTGCTCTGATCAAATTTTTCAGTAATGCATTCCTAATAATGAGGTAAGTAATTTCATTAATTTGTCATTCTGAAGCATGTGGTGGACACTTTTCTTCAAGAAAAAGTACAGTTAAAATTTTGCAATGTAGATTTTATTGGCCTACCATATTGAAAGACACATATCAATTTTATTAAACTTGTGAAAACTGTCAAAAATTGGGATCAATTACTAAAAGAAATATGATGCCCTTGAATCTCATACTTGAGATTGAGATATTTGATTGTTGGGGATTGATTTCATGGGTCCATTTCTACCGTCTTTAGGATTTTTGTACATATTAGTTGTAGTTGACTATTTGACGGTTGTGATCAAAATGGATTGAAGCAATTTCTTGTTGAAATAATGATAGCAAAACTGTAGTTAAATTTTTAAGAGAAAACATTTTTAGTCGATTTGGAATCCCTTTAGCCATTATCAGTGATGGAGGTAAGTATTTTTGTAATAAGTCATTTGAGTCTTTAATAAAAAATATAAAATTACACATAAAATTGCTACCCCTTATCATCCTCGAATAAATGGTCAGTTGGAATAAGCGAAAAGGGAGGTGAACCAAATTTTAGAAAAGACAGTTAACCCAAACTACAAAGATTTATCTCTTCGACTGACTCATTCACATTGGGTCTACCGTACTGTATTTAAGACATCTTTAGGAATGTCACCCTATCGTCTAGTTTATGGTAAACCTTGTCACTTACCTGTTGAACTCGAGCATAAATCATTTTGGTCTATTAAAGTTTTTAATTCAAATTTGGATGATGCTGGTAATGCACGAAAATTGCAATTGAATGAACTTGAGGAATTAAGGAATGATGCATATAAAAATTCAAGAATTATTAAGGTAAGAGCAAAACTTTTCATGATAAAAGAATTTTTCTCAAAACATTTGAGATTGATTAAAAAGCGTTGCTTTATAATTCTCGTCTTCATTTGTTTCCAAGAAAGTTAAAGTCAAAGTGGAGTAGTCCATTTGTTGTAAAAAATATAAACCCATATGGGGCAGTAGAAATTGGGAATCCAAAGAACAATTCACATTTAAAGTTAATGAACAAAGATTAAAAATCATATATGGAATACTAACCATGTGAAGAAAACACTGAAATAAATTTGAGTGACCTACCAAATCTTGATTAAGTTTTTAATGAGTGATTTAACTTTTCACTATTATTTTATTATTTAAATTGTTTGATTGCCTTGAATGATATGCGTTATGATGTTTCTTGCTTAAGTGTGTTTGATAATTGTGTTTTGTTTTCATCATTATACATTATGAGCACCTCAATAAGAAAAATTTTGCTCAAACATCTTAAAAACCTTTTGAGAGTGAAATTTCACTTGAGAGGCTTGATACAAAGTTGTTGAATTGTCATAGCCAAACACTCTTGCTGTAAAACTTAGTCACATTTTGCTTGTAAATTGCTAATTGACCTCTTACCGCCTCTCTCTTCGCTTCAAGCAAGTCTAAATCCAACAGTTTGTATTCCCTATTTGCTATCTCATCGTGGTACTTTGTTCGGTGTGGCTCTATACCAATTTCAACTGGGATTATTGCCTTTTGTCCAAAAGCAAGTGAGAATGGAGTCTTCCCTGTTGAAGTCTTTACGGTCGTTTTATAAACTCATTGCACTCCCGGAAGCTCATCTACCCAAGCTCATTTCTTCTCACTTAATCTTTTTTTCAATAACTGCTTTTTAATTTTTTTCGCCGCTTTCACTTGTTCATTTGCATTTAGATGAGTAGGTGAACTAAATCGTAATTCTATACCGAGCTGAGCATAAGATTTCTTGAAGTTTACATTGTTTGACTGGGTTCCATTGTTAGTGATGATTGCTTGAGGTAGGTCATGTTTACAAATCATACTCCTCCATATGAAATTCGTTGTTCACTTCTTAATTATTTTCTGAAGCAGTTTAACTTCAATCTACTTGGTAGAGTAATCAATAGCTACCACAAAATATTTCAATTGGCCCTTCTCGGTCGACATCAGTTTGATAATATTTACCCACCATTGCAAATGGCCATGTGCTCAACATTGTGGTCATGTTTTCTAGTGGTTATCTTCTAATAACGGCAAATATTTGGCATTAATCGCATCTTCGAACTAACTCTCGATCATCCTCATACATGATTGGCCAAAAATAACATTGCCTTATTATTTTGTGGGCCAAAGATCTACCTTCGCCGTGATTTGGACAAATTCGCTCATGCACCACTATCATTACATTGTCGGCATCAGTTGAAGCCAAACACATTAAGTAAGGTAAGGTATGAACACTCTTGTAAAGTATACCCTCAATGATGGTGTAATGCATCACCCGATATTACAGTCTTCTTGCCTTTACTTTATCTTGAGGTTGCTCCCCGAACTCAATATACCTTGTAATAGGCACCATGTAGCTCTTCCCATACACTACCATACAAACTTCAATCTCGATCTTAGCTATACACGGCTTTAAAACTATCTCTAATAGGATTTCTTGTGGGAACTTTGGACGCTCCGCGGCTGCTAGTCTTGTTATGAAGAAAAACTATCTTTAGAATAAGATTTGTTGAGGTTGATAAACTTTACACACATTTTCCATTTTCTATTTGCCTTTTTCACCATTACCACATTTGAAACACATTCTGGATAATTCACTTCCCTTATAAACCCTACTTTTAGCAGTTTATCTACCTCATCATAGATGATATCATAACTTTCTTAGTTGAACATTCTCTTTTTCTGCTTCACGGGCTTGTGTTTTTTTAATCTACAGCCAACTGGTGCCATAAAATTTGAGGATTTATTCCCATTATATCTTCATGTACTTAACTAATAAGTTCTAAAGCTCATTGAAAATTTTATCCATCATTTTTGTTCCTACTCTTACCACTTTGCTCGACTTATCCTCACTCACTGGTACTTGTTTCATCTCTTCATTAGGTCATATTGGTGTAATCTATACTTAGCTCATAGATCAATACTTATGATTTGCATAGATTTTCTCGTGGTTGTAGAGTGATAGCTTTGATTTACTTGTTGTTGACTCTGGCCCTATCTTGGACTCTAAATTTTATGTGGATTGAGCTCACTACTCTTACTATCCTATCGAACGGTCTGCCCAAAATAACTTGATAAGGGCTAGGTTCATTAACCACTGCCTATGTCACCATTACTGTTTTTTGTGGTGGGCTAGACTTTGTAGCCAATAGCAAGTCAATCACCCCAAGGAGAATCAACTCAATTCCTCCAAACTCTATTAACGATGTTATAATAGGATCAAGCCTGAGGTTGCCAATTTACATATCGTAAATTTTTTGCTTAAATAAAATTTCGACTAAGCTACCCTCATCTATGAGAGCTCGATTCAACTCCTGCCCTACTAAGGTAAACTTCATTATAAGTGTGTCTTCATGTGGATGTGTGACCGCTTCTTCATCTTCGTCTGTGAACATAATCGGTGCTTTTTAAACCCATTATTTCTCGAATATTGGAACATTAAAATTCACCTCATAACATTTCAGAGAGTATCTACTATAATTCTTTCTCGAAAGATTTGATTTGCCTGCTAAGGACAGCCCTCCCATGATCATCACCACCATATTGTCTTCGATATCCCTTCTTCTCCCATCTCTTCTTTGGTTACTCACATACTCCTTTAGATAGTAATTTTACTCTAGCCTCAATCTGCTCTTTGAAGTCTATACAATCTGTGATCCTATATATGTACACCTTGGTAAGCATTTTCACCCAGACCTCTCATTATAGGCTTTGGCAGGCTCAATAGCCCTTATATTTTATATAGCAAATACTTTTGCTCTGCTCATGTTCAAAGGTGTAAATCTCCTACACAGCTCTATTAAGCTCACCTTATGATATGATCTTAATCTTTTTCAGTTTATAGATGACGACAATATGTTGTACTCTCATGGTTGGTTTTCTTGTTGGCTCTACCCATAATTATTTCTTCTGCTTCAGTCGCAACCCATTAGTGAGACTTTCATTTTTTTCACGATTTCTTTCCCTATCTTGAATTGGCCTCTCAAGTTTTCTACCTCTGTCATAATGATTCTTATTATCCAAGTTCCTCCTCGAGCTATACCCGAGATTATCTCGTCCCCTTTTTGGTTCCCCTTCGCACCAGACCCATAGTATGTTCCTCTATTTTTCTTTTTTTCTTCCTCCATATTTTCAATTTTCAAATCCAGTTTCGCCTGATCATGCGCCTTAATGAAAGTTGAAATTCCCTTACTATAAAAACTACTCTACACTTGATTGATTCTCTACCCCTTTATTAGCCTTCCAGAGCATCTGGGTAATCAAAGGCCCCAAAATCAATAACTTCTTTATGACATCTGGTCATAAAGCTTCTCAAACTTTCAAACTCCCCTTGGATAAGCTTTTTCAGCCTACTTGCATCCTGCTCAAGTATGCAAGAACCTTTGAAATACAGGGCAAAGAGTTCACACAACTCGTTGAAATTTCTTATGCTTTCTTTCTTTAATCTCTGGCACCACTCCTCGCATCTAACTTTCTAGAGTTAAGGGGAAAACACGACACTTTTGTAGATCACTCAAGCTGTGAATTCAGATCATCTTATTAAGCATCTCCACATGGTAGTTAGGATCGATTTCCCTTCATAAACTAAAGTTGGAACCACATACTTGGGCGGTAAAGCCACATCCATCACTTCCAGTATTAGAGGAGATTCATTGTCGAGCAACAATCTTTCTACCACTTTCTTGTCCTCTACCTTGACCTCTAATGCTTCTGGAGTTTTTTAAAATTGAAGCATTCATTGCTCAAGCTCATTTGCCCGTTGGGGTTTCTTAACTCTTCCCTTTGCCTCTTACGATCCAGGTCATCAGTTCGCCTCCTCAACTTATTCGCTTGCTCTCTTGCACTTATACTCTCTTGTCGTACCTTAGTTTAATATAGCCTTATTCCGCTCTATCGTTCACCACTGAGCTCCTCTCTCTCTATGGTCCTCTATTATTCTCTGGATCATCACTCTAAATCTGAGTCCCTCTGACTTGGGCATCAACCAGCCCCTTAGTCATCTTCTCAAACCTTTCCATATGTCTGTCCACCACTTCTCTCCATCTTTTATTTACAATGACATTCATTTCGTCTGCCATTTGGCATAAAGTCTGCTTATCTATGTCATCACCGTCCACCACCATTTTATAGTTCTATAGCCTCCTCTCATCGAATTTTCAAATGTATAGCTTTTCACACCGTTCCCCATAGATGGCACCAAGATGTTGATACCGAAGAACGACCTCAACAGCTGAATTTGTTTTTTGGAGAATGACAGCACGAATCCAAGCTCAAAAGTCAATTTGACTGCAACTTTCCACACCCGTCAACCACAAAACATGGTTAAGACATGCCGGTGGGGGTTCATGCGTAGATCCTTTGATGATTAAGTTAGATGTTTGTATATAAGGAAAATAAAAATGAAAATGAGGAACCAAAAAAAAGTTAAAATAAAGGAATTTTCTAATGATGGTGTTGTAGATCCTATAGAAAGTAAAAGAGTTTTAAGATTGGGAACTTGTAAAGTTTTTAGTTAATTTGTTAACCCCCTCCTCTGATGCCCTCTTCAGCTTAAATAGACTCTTGGTTGTGAGTGGTTACCTCTTTGGTTTTAGCCCACTCTCTTCAGTAATTGCAAGTAGTTGTCAGTTGAAAGTGGTTTAAAAAGTTGTGGCACATAACTTCACTAAAAATTAGGCCACATTATCCTGACAAATAATTTTCCATGTCAAGCTAGCACATTCTTAGGTCAAACAAATGAATTTCCAAGTTAGACTACTTCACTTTCGGATTGGACTGGTAGATTTTTTAGTAGCTCACATAGACTTAAGGTTGTATTTTTTAAATCAAGTCATCTACATAAACTTCAGGTTGTACTTGTAAACGAGGTCGTCCACATACACTTTAGGTCGTACCTATAAATCAGGTTGCCAATATAGGCTCTAGGTTGTACGTATAAACCGGGTCACCAACATAGGCTCCAGGTTATACTTACGAGGTCAGCTCAATGGCAATAGGTTTAAAGTAGGTTAATGAAAAGAAAAAATATAAATTTATCTAATTAGCCTTAAAAATACAAATAAATTAGTTGTTATTTTACTTTTAGGTTTGACTTGGTAAATTAATTTTTTACAAAAAATTATTAGTAAGATTGTTGTAAGGATATTAAACATTACTTTAATTAGGTAATATTAATTTATTTATAAATAATAATTTGCAAGACTGAAAAATGCCGATTGTTGCATAATGATATCTATTTCTTAATTTGCTAATAAGTCATTATTGTTTATTTGCTAATTAATTTTTTTATAGACTAAAAAATTAATGTAAAAAATATTGTTGTAAGGGTATTATTATAAAGGTAAAGAAAAAGTAAGAGTAACAGTATAATATATTTAATAAAAAAATATTTTAAAATAAAAAACTAAATAAATACTTAAATTAAAATATAAGCACTAATTGAGCATAAGCTTACAGACTAATTGTAATTTGATCAAAGCTTAATTGTTGGCCATCTATGCATGCATGTCTTTCGTGAAACAAAGACTTGGGTCGGGTTGGAGTGTGGTCGGGTACTTTGGTTGTAGATAGCTTTCAAATTCGATGCACGTATATCTAATCGGTGTGATTTCCAATGCTAGCTTAAATTAATTTGTTTCTCAACAACTGCCCCCCCCCCCCCCCCCCTCTCTTTTCTGTTAATCGATGTTTACAAGTTTTAGCATTGGATACGATTGTTATAAATCCATTGTCATTTTCAATAGCATATCTTGCCTAATTCATACGTTTGTGAGCAAGTGGGGCATAAATTGATTTCAATTTTGTCAAATATTAATTGACGCATATATATATCAATTTCGATTTCAGTTTTTGTTACTTCAAATTGACCTTTCATTATTGTCACTCACAGTTCTCTAGATGAATGTGATATTTAGCCAGCCACTAGAGATGGTCAATGGACCAAATGGCACGTGGCACGGCATGGGCACAATATGAGAACACATAGCATGGCACGACATGCGTATGTTTTGGTAGAGTACGCAGCACGGCACAACAAGCACGTGGATCGTGCCGGGTTTAGAATTTTAGGCATGCAGACCTTAAAAGCACGGCATGATAAAAACCCCGCAATAAACACATTTTATTTTTTAATGATACTAAATTTAAAATTTTATGATTTTATAAATAACTTGAAATTGAATTTTTTAAATTCATTTAATTCTTAGTTTAAAAAATTATAATAGATTTATATTTATAATTTTTTAAATAAATAATTGATATCATGATTTTAATGAATAAAATTATAAATATCATGATTTTATAAATATGCATTACTATTATTGTGAATTATGATTTATAACTCTATGTAAGTCCAAGTTAACAATTAAGTTAACTCATAAGAAAATTTTATTATCATTATTATTGTTGTTGTTAAGTTTTAAAAAAGTTCTAATATTATAAGGTCAAATTTAATAATTAATATTATATTTTCTTACTATTATTAATTTATTATTATTAAATATGGACTTGAGTTTTGAATTTTCGATTTTATTAAATTTGAATAAAGGTATAAACCTAAGAAAAGTACATAGACTTGAAAAAAATATACCAACAGCTTTGCATGCGCTCTTATATTTTTTTTACCAACAGCTTTGCATGCGCTCTTATATTTTTTTTTAAAAAAAAATTATTAGACTTTTTTTCTTAGGCACGGTACGGCCCACGGACGACATGATCTAAGCAAAAAAAATTTAGGTAAGGCACGGCACGGCACGGTACGGTACGGGCACGAGCAGGCATGGACCTTACTAGTACGGCCCATTGGCCATCCCTACCAGCCACATATCTTATGTGCTTCACCTTAACGAAACAACGACATTATATAGTTTAATTCCTTGGCGCACCAAGAGTCTGAACGTACAATTTGCAACATTCAGTATTGCAACGTTGTTCAGCGTGAAATTAATTATCAAAAACAAGAAAAAAGAGTATTGGTTCATCGATTTCTATATGATATATCAAATTTAAATTCCTTCATGAGTAGATTATGTGATAAGAATCACACAAAACGATTTATTTGCACATAAGGGAAGATTGAATGAGAAAATCCTACATTAATTGTGGTTTATTTTATCAACAATCTTTACTACACTAATATTGTGGTTGCCTAATACAGAGTTAATTATTTTTCTGGTCAAAATTAGGTGAATGGTTAAAGATGAAATGTTTTAAAAAATTACTGTTTAAGATATAATTGTTTTACCATTAAGGATAATTGTCTGTTTAATATCTATATTTAAAAAAAGTCTTAAAACACCCTTGATGTTACATTTGTTATACTCCTACTCTTACTTTTTTTTTTACAATAATATCCTTACAACAATATGCTTGGGGATGTTAATGAAAAGAAAAAAAATTATCAAAATAACCTCAAAATTAACATAAAAATTTATCCAAAATTTTATATTATTATTTTACTTTTAGGATTAGTTTGATAAATTAAATTTTTATAAAGTAATTATTAGTAAGATTATTGCAAGTATATTTAACGTTACTTTAAGTTGACGGGGATTAATTTATTCATAAATAATTATTAGCAAAATTATTACACAGGTATAAAAAATACTAGTTCTTTCATACTAATATTTATTAGTTAATTTACTAAAATTAACATTTTTTAAAATAAATAAATTAATGTCAAGAATATGGTGGCAAGGATATTTTTGTAAAAGCCAAGAAAAAAATAAAGTTTAGAATAATACATATTTAACTGTAAGGATATTTTGAGGTATTTTTAAAATGTAGGGATTAAACGAGCACTTAAATTAAAATATAGAAACTAAATAAATATATACCCTAAGATGAATTTATAAGTTATTTAGAACAAAATCAATATCTACTTCAAAAGTATGAGCTATAAAGTCCAATCCCTTTTAATTTATAACAAAAAGTAATTTATTGGGGGCTTAGGAGTTAATTTACTTAGACAATTTCAAGAAATTTCTTTTGTTTGGAGGATTTGAGTCTCAAGCGTTTCAAGAATCCTTCGCACTTGCTTAAGGTAATCTTCAACTCATGGTTTTCTATTACTATAAATTAACATTGACCGCTTAACAACATGAAGTTTTATAAATCAATTTCATATAAAAGTAAATACACACGTGAAGGCGAAAGCCGTCATGAGTTTACAGACCAATTGTAAGTTGATCAAAACTTGTTGGCCATGCATGCATGTCTTTCGTGAAGCAAAGACTTGGGTCATGTTGAGGTATGGTCGGCTTCTTTGTTTGTAGACAGCTTTAATTAATTTGTTTCCCATCAAGGTTTTTGATCGATGATTACAAGTTTTAGCATCGGATACGATTGCGATGAAACCCATTGTCCTTTTCAATAGCAAATCTTGCCTAATTCATACGATTTTGTTATAGACAAGTCGACAATAAAATTCTTGGTTTGCACAAATATGCCAACCTCTAAATTACTTTGATCGTTTCATGTTTTTCCTTTTCTAATTCTTTTTTCAGGGTGATCGAATTGATTATTCTACAGGATTAATTTTTAAGACTTAACACATTTGGTAATTATTATTATTATTATTATTTTTGCTGATGACATGGTGAATTTACCAATTAAATTATCTGGTAATTAATTTTTTTTACAGATTATTATAAGCTAGTTAGCTTTTTTGAGTATGAATTAGGTTAACGAAAATCTAAAATCTATATATATTACCCAAATTTTCATGCTTAAAATAGAATCATAATAATATCTGCATGTGGTAGCGGATAATTTAATTAATCATGTTTCTAGTATTATTATTAGTTATTACACAATATCACAACACCTAGCTAATAAAATTTACCGAACTTATGCATGCACCTATTTTGCAATTCATCTTAGCACTGTTAACAATACAATTTATCAAAAACCTAATTATTTTTTAATACTGATAATTAATTAATGGGAGACTACCAGTTTTCTCCTACCAAAATCAATACATACCATTCATAATACTCAATAACTCCCTAACAATAAAAATTAAAGAAAAGAGGGGTAAATGAATTATTCGCTTGAATTTGATTTTACAAATATAAAATACTTATTTATTATAAGAAAAAAATTTAAAAATAACAAAAAGTAAAATAAAAATCTTATTATTAATTTTTTATTCACATCAAAATATATATTTCTTAATTTTGGTGTTCATTAATTTATTTTAATTTTAATTTATATTAATTTATTTATGCCCCATAAGTTATGTATACTACCCCATTTCAATCAATAAAATCACATTTTTTTTAATTTAAAGTAAAGAAAAAAGTTTAATTAATTAATTAATTATACCCTTTTCTTTACATAAGTCTATTGGTGATCACTGTAGATGCAATATTTCAAAGACAGCCAATTACGCCACGTGCCTACTCTTCTAGGTAAAAAGAAATTTTTCTGAAGGAAGCGACAACTAAGATAAAAAGGAATTATTCCAGGAGAAATAACACCCAAGATAAAATTTCCTAGGAACTTGTAAAAGCGGCAAGAGGGGGAATTAAACTCATTTCAAATTCAATGGCCTAAGGAAACCACGCCAAAAGTCATATGTAGGGAAACATGCATGTAGGAAATAAGTATGTTTGTTTCCCTACAATCAAATTCATATCCACGTATATAAAAATGATAGGTGACATGTGTCATTAGGAAGAGAGTTTAAGGCAAAACCCCTAAATTCACGTCACCCATCATCTATAAATAGATGCCACCTCTATAAGAAAGGGGTATTTTGGCCTCTGAAGAACAATGTTCATCCTAGAGAGTGAAAACCCATTTTCTTCTCCATTCTTCCTTCTATCAACCTTACTCAAGCACTAATTCGGGTGTTAGAGTGTCTTTTTTAGGTATTTCCCTCGTTGGATTTAAGGCCAACTAATCTTTACAAGTTTTCCACAACTACAAATTCGTGTGAAGGTAAAAATCTATCCCTTCAATCACTAATGTTGTTTCAACTAAAGGGTAGAGCTATTTGAACCCACAAATTTCCTCTCTAAACCCTCTTTTTAATTAAGTATTTTATTATTTAAATAATTTTTTAAAATATTAGTTGATCAACCATTTCTTTTCTTTCTCTTCTCAATTTCACAAATTCTCATCAATTCATTCATATATTTTCTTTTATCTGCAAATAATTGATATATCAAACTAAAAGAAAAAACTTACTATTTAAAAATGAACACCAACAACTTTTTAACAATCATGAAAGTTAATGAATATTAAGAAATTAATTTTTACCAAACACAAAAGCTGTTATCAAATTCTTACATACAGAAAACATGAAATATAAATCATGATATATTAAGAAAGGAAAAAAATAAAAGAAAAAGTGAAATTGAGTGTTTAATTCGCAGAATATAAGAGTAGAGAGATTATGCAATCATAAGATAGAGAGAAAAAAGATTAGTGAAGGATAATTTTGAGATTTTTAAATTTTAAAAATTTTAATAATTAAATTATTTTTTAAAACGGGTATGGAGAGGAATTTAGTAGATTCAAATAGTCCCCCCACCCTTAACTTAATTTAATTTGACTATTTTATCCTTATAATATAAAATGGCTAAATTATTTAAATCATGTGCTTTTTGTTTGTAAGTTAAAAAGATTAATGAAGATTTACTTGTTAAAATTTCTTCTTTATTTAAAATTGTTAAATATTATATGAATTTTCTATAATTATTTGTTGGAGTGGGTTGGGTTTAAATAATTTGAGGGGTGAAAATATCACCACCCATCATTTATTACCTATTAAATGAGTAAATAAAAATTGAAACATTTTAATGGATACCCTTACTGTTTAAATTAATGACAAAATAATTGCGCGAAAAAGTTACTTTAATGAAGTTGGGGTTCATTAGGAAGGTGAGTATCATTTTTTTCTTTTGAAATTTATAAGTCAAAATAAGCATCCTCATTCATTTTTTGAGTATTGATATTTGAATTTAAAGATGGCTAACAAGCCGTGCCGGCAAACCAAGGCCCGTGAGAGCTGACGCGTTGGCATAGCACAGCCCACCAAATTGGTGGGTTGTGCTGTGTTGTGCCCCTTTGTTTTTTATTAAGCCCAGCACGGACCATGGCACGAGCCCACGCATGCCATGCTTGTGCCGTACCCAAAAAAGGCTCATCAATTTTTTTTCCTTCAAACCCACGTGTTTTTTTAAGTCTACATGCCAAATGTGCTTTTACCAGCCCATCAGTCCATCTACTAATAATAATTTTTATTAACTATTAAGAGAATAATTAACATTTTATTATAAGTTTATCACAATTTCGTAACTATATATTTAAATATTTAATTTCACAATTACCAATTCAATTATAACACAACAATATTATTTAAACTACAGTGAAGCAAATTACATATAATTTTATTTGAACTATTAATATTATAATTGGACTTGAACTCCATTGAATAAAAATGCTACTTTTAATTTATCATAAAAAATAAAAGAAATATTTCGTTCATAATTTTATTTTGTGTATAAATATGAAAAATATTTTATTCACAAATCACAAATAGAACATATCTCCGTTAACTAAGTTATGATTTTATAAATGAAATGTTAATTGTCGTAAAATTTTGATATATCATTTATAAAATCGTGATATTTATAATTTTATTTATAAAAATTATGATATTTATTTATTCATTTAATAAATGATAAACATAAAAAAATTAGAATTTTTCTAAAACTAAGACTTAAATTAATTTAATTTTAAAATATTTGTAAAATCATAACATTTTATTTTTATTTTTTATTAAAAAATTTACTTTGATATACTTTAACTCACGGGCGGCGTGCTAACCCACCAATAAAACATGTTTATTACGTATCTTTTCGTGTGTTATACTTTAATCCATTACTAATTATACTGTACTTTTAAAACCTACATACCTAAAAATTTAAGCCTACGTATCTTGTTGAAATGTGTCACATGCCACCCGGCCGTTGACGCTCCTTTATTTGAACTGAAGATTATCACACAATGACCACAAAATAGTTGTAAAATTATATGGTATTACTAATGCCGTACGATTTTATAAATATTTAATCGCAATTATATCACCGTTAGAGTTGTTTATCATTTTCTATCATCTCCTTTCATCAAATTTTGTCAATCGAATCTTATACAATTATCAGCTCTCTCATTTATTTCGGATTTTTATTTTTTTACGATATCTTTCTTTTTCCTCTGTCCAAATGTAGACAAGTTGATGCTCGAACGAGTTGACTTCCCATCATTCATTGCATCTAATTGCTACACAGAAAAGGAAGCCATGCATTAAAACAATGAACAATTTGTACTGTGAAAGGTACATATACTGTCCGAAACCTCAATTAATTTCATCCATCCGAAACCGAAACCCTAACCCTACTAGAGTTTCATTTCAATATCATTTTCACAGAGAGTTGGCCCAGATGGCCATAAGCCTACAACGTATAACAAACCCTAACCCTACTAGAGTTTCATTTCAATATCATTTTCACAGAGAGTTGGCCCAGATGGCTATTAGCCTACAACTTATAACATGATATCACCAGTATTCTCAAGTCGCAGGTGCATGAATTAATTAGGGGCCAGCTTCAACGACCATTTAATGGTGACCCCAATGTGGGGAAGCATTGTAAACCCTCCAAACAGCACAATGACACTGATGTAACCCCATGCAATTTTCATATTTTTGTGTTAATCCATCATATGTCACAACTGTAGCTGACTAGCTGTTTTAGCTTTTGGGACACAAACAATATAGAAGTTGAATTTTGGTGCAACTTAATTCAAAAGCCTTAACAGGTTTTTTGCCTTCTTGTTGCAAATTGGACCTAGGCGGCTCTGCATACATGCACTTGGTTGCAAGTTATCAAGACTTTGAATAATTAAATGAAAGCGGTAGTTGCATTAGATAACGTATTTAATATTTGTCTTGGACAAAAACTCATATTTATTAATAAACATATGGTATTCATTAATTGGTTACATGGCATTTAAGATACCAATTTTCTGTAACTTTGAAAGTGTATTGTTACTGCAAGACATTGGGTCAAAGGCTCGAGTGAAGGAGAGAAATTCTCAATAAAGTTGATTTCTAATAAAAAAAAGATTTCAATGTATAAAGTGTGTTAAAATTGTGGAGGGTATAATTGCCTTTGAATGTTATAGGTAATAGAAATGAGATGAGGATCCTTAAGGTCATGACACCAGTCAAATCAGACGACGATCGTTCACAATTAAAGTAGATATAACCAACAGCGATATTATAATGACACATCGAGAATGATATTTATTTCATTCTTATCACTATCTTAAAATCTTCACTTGATTTCAACAGTTAAATATTTAATATCTCGGAGGGCTGTTTGGGATTATCGATGAAAGGTTTAAAAGTAATTTTATAAAATTAAAGATAATTTTAATTTTAAAAAAATTTACATAATTTTTGTCAAAATTTCTTACAACATATTTTTAAAAAAGAAAAAAAGAAAAAAAGAAAAACTTTTCAAAATTTAATTTTGAGACATAATTTTATAATTGATATAATTTTATATATATCCTCACATTTATTATAAAAATCTAAAATTATCCTTACTCAATTAGGAAATAAAATTATTAAATTTAATGATATTATTATTATTACCAATTATATTAAGATAAAAAATAAAGATAAAAATAAAAATAACGAAAAAATTATTTTAGTTATCAATTATTATATATACACAATCGAAAATATTATCTGTATACACACACATATTCAACATTATGTCTATTTTAGTCATTTATATTCTTACAACAGTTCAACATTAAGATTTACTAAACACATACTACTACTTTTAAAACTCATAGCATCTTTAAAAATAAATTTTACTAAACATTTAACTAATCCACTTACAACTGATTACTTCTATAGTACAACTAACAACAATTATGGTGCGTTTACTAATCAAGTTAATCGAAAAGGGTTGAATCGTAATGGAGTGAAATCGGAGTGGGCTAAAATCGGAATGAGGAATAAAAATTAAAATAAATTGTTCACTTTAACTATAAGAATCAAAATCGAAATGAACAACATTGTCATTGATGTATTTACTTTATTTTGGAATCGGAATGGATTGTAATAAGTTACTAAACTGACTTTAGTTGATTATTGTCATTATTTATTATAATAATCGTGATTAATAATAATAATAACAAAAAGAGATGACAAAATGAGAATTTTAAAATTTAAGCAGAGGTAATATGATCAGTTTAAGGAATAAGATTTTTATTTCTACCTCGCCTATGAGAGTAGAAACTTTAGTAATCATTCTCAATGTTAACTGAGATCCATCACTTTAATTCTCATTTCACCTTTCATTTAAGTAAGTAAATAAATCATTTATTTTCATTCCTTAATTTTTATTTCAATTTCTAATAGGTAAATATATCATTATTTAAAAGTTAAAATATTACCAAACCAACCCTAAATATTACACTTCTGAAATTTGTCTGTCAACTTTAACTGCTTTTGATTTTCAAACTAGCACAACAAAATAGAAAGTAGAAGGGGATGGTCAAACGAATTAAACTTGGGGTCAAATTCAACAAGGGCGCAGCTGTCTTGTTCAAAAGTCATCGCCCAATTTTTTGTCCAACTTATAAATGTAGCAAGTTGGCCAAGTAAGACGAGACATTCCCCTTTTTCTAACTTTCCAATATACATCCACTTTCAAGGGAAATTAATAGAAATTATTGATTAATCTAATATGTAATTAATTATCAGTTTATCGTTTGAATTGTGTAATATTATTGGTTAAAATTATTTAGTTAGACAGACCCTAATATTATTATATCATGATTATCATAAATTCATCGTAACAAACCAATATTGATAATATTTAATACTTACAAGTCATGTAACTCACAAAACAGAGAACATGATCATGTCTGAATTCATTTCTTTTTCTAGATATTCTTCTCTTTGACTTATGTTGAGCTGCAAGTTGCAACTTATTTGTTGAAGATAATATTTCAAAAATTACAAAATATAGTTAGCGAACTGGTAGGACAATAGAGATTGATTGATCAATATGAATCTTCACTTGATTTCATTTATATTGATAAAATTTAGAACTGAATATTTTGTACGGACATTTTAGGTCACTGTTATAAATTTATATTACAAATTATATAATTTAAATTTTTTTATGTATTATTAAAGTACTTTTTTAATATTTATGATTTTAAATATAAAAATCCATAAAAAAATTGCTGCAGTTTATGGATGGATTTAATAATTTAAATTTTTTATAAGCATAGGTTTGGTAATGACAAATCTAGAGCGTGTGGGATTGATCACCAGGCTAATGAAGAGGAATTGTTTATTGGGAAAAAGGGCAGTGAACCCTCTAACATTTGGAAAAAAAGACATAAAACCCTTTAACGTTTAAAAAAAACACATAATCCAATTTTTATTATGAAATTCCATTTGTTTTAATAATAAATTTATTTTTAATTTACAATTACTATTATGTCCCTATAATAAATAATTCAATATATTGACTTAGGACATGTTATTGATAACATGTATAATGAAATCAACAACTTTTTATTTAAAACTTAAAATTGAGTTGTAATTACCTTTTACCCAAATTATTCACTCTAAATTATTAATATACCCTTCCTAATGATATGATGATAAAAAATGATGAATAATTGGTAAAATTAAAATAAAATTTATCATTGGAAAGGGTGTGTTTGTAACTTATAGTGAATAATTTACGCAAAAGATAATTACATCTTAATTTTAAGTTTTAATAAAAAATTGTTAATTTCATTATACCCATGACATGTCTTAAGTTAATATATTAAATTATTTATTATAAGAAAATAATAGTAATTATAAAGTAAAAATAAATTTACTATTAAAACAAATAAAATTTAATAATAAAAAATAAGAGTTATATGTCTTTTTAAAAATGTTAAGAAATTTTATATCCTTTTTCTCAAACATTTTCTCAAACGTGAAGGCCTCATTATCATTTTCCCTTATTAATTATATATGAGAAATTAATAAAGTGGGGGCCAACTTCACGTGCATAGACCACACTCATGCATGACTATCATTCAACTATCTCAGCGTCATTACTATTGTAACAGTGTTATCCTACAATTTTATTCGAACTCAGCTGATTAGTTAAATAAAAATCATTTTTAGAGCAGCATTGTCTTGCACTTTTATTCGAATTCAGCTAATCAGTTAAATAAAAGTTATTTGAAAACACTTGACGATGCCTTTGGAAACTTATCAACCATTTGATGAACATCGCATCACATACCACATTATTTGTAATAAAATTTTGAGATAAAATTTAGAATATTTATTGTTGTTACACTTTCTATTTAGCCATCTCAATCTCTCTCTCTGCCATGGAAAACGACAAAGTAAGATTGACTATTTCTCTCAAAAATTTTCTCCCATTGGTAGGGCACTAGGGCCCTTCGTCTTAACTCTACATGACTTAATCCCTTGAAAAATTTTCAGAAAAGGAAAGTCGAAAAGAGTTATATAAAGCCACAAATATCATAACCCAAATGCTTCATCCACCAAACATTCTCTTCTCACATATCTCTCTAAAAGACTGAAACTTAGAAACAAAAACCAAAAAGGATTATATGGATATCGCTGACACCCAGCAAAACCAAAAACACCCACCACCTAATAAATTAAACACCAAAAAGAGGCTAAATCAAGAGCAGGTGAGGGTGCTTGAGAGAAGCTTCACCACCAAAAAGAAACTTGACACAGAGCTGAAGCTGAAGCTGGCAAATCAGCTTGGCGTGCCGGCGCGACAGGTGGCGGTTTGGTATCAAAACAAGAGGGCAAGGTGGAAGACACAGAGCTTGGAGCTTGATTACAACACAATTCAAGTGAAGCTGGAGAATGCATTGGCTGATAAAAGGAGGCTTGAGAAAGATGTGAAGCTGCTTAAGGAAGAGTTAAGGCAGGCTCAAGAGATTTTGTTTGCTAAGTTGATGACTAGTAATAACAATAATAATCAGGAAGCAGTGGAAGCAATAACTTGCAATAATAACACTAACTATTCAAGTGCTACTTCTTGTAGTGCTGAGAAAGCTGGCAGCTGCTCCAGCTTTAGCTTACTGCATGAGGAATACCATGTACATGGTGATGATCATGACCATGATCAGGGGCTGCAAATTGATCATGAGCTTTTTGCTTGTTTGATTGGCAATGGTGGGTCTGCATGGGGCTCAAATGAGTGAGATGATTGAAGAGGCATGTTTTGATGTAAGCTAAAGACAAGCCATACGAAGGGTGACCTGTAATTAGGATAGCGTGTTGATAATGATATTAAATAATTAAGTTAAGAAGCCGGCTAAGTTACGTTCCAGGCACAGCAACAGTGCGGGTGGAAACGTAACTTAGCCCGAGCCTTAAGTTAAATGTCTTCAGCGTATTACAAGTACTATTACATATGCTACGTACATTGCTACATATCATGAAAAGTGATGGCTCATATGAAATTAATAATTAGATTAGATTTTTATTTTTAATCATCCTTTTTTCTTTTCTAAAGCTAAAACATGACTAAATAAAAGAGCCAGCTGGCAACCCCAACACCAGAGCCTATGGTTAGGCAAGTTACAACAAGAGCTAGCCAGGCAGGCACGACATAATTCACTCTAACGCATTGGGGGTAAGCACATCGGGCCACCACGCTCACCTCAACACCAAACACCGGTTTAGAGTTACCACAATAAATTTGATTATTTAAGACGATTTTTGTTTTTTTCACCACATTTATAAACTTGTTCGGAATAATAGTTATTGCATCGAGAAATTTTGAAATCGTAGTCAATAATCACACATCCTCATTTACGTTTTAGCTGTTTTTGCAAGTCAACATGTTAACACCCAACCAGTAAAATTAATGCATTGTTTGGGGAGAAACCGAAAAATTGTAATAAAACGCCACGTGTCGATGAGGGTGCCATGATGTTAAGTCTGTACGCACCCGAGGCACCTAACTTACTCCACAAGTTTGGATATCCAAGGTACCTGACCTACACCATAAATTCAGATACTTAAAGTACCTTTCCTATACCATAAATTCGGATACCTGAGATACCTGACCTACACCATAAGTATAGATACCTGAGGTACCCAACATACACCAGGTACACTTGGAGATTAAAAAGATATGAGAGGTACCACAGATCATATGCGAAACAGTCAAGGAAACATCCCTAAAAAGTCAGTCACGAGAGACGTCTCCATCACCTAAAAGATAATATTTGATTTTGAAAAAATAAATATTAAAATATTTTGTTGAAAAAGCGGCAACAGTCGACTATCACCTTTGCCAAAAAGTGAAGGACACTGTACCAAGGACAGTGGTCCTTAGTAGCCATGCCAGACAACCTCTGCTAAGGTATCTTAGACTATCCTCCAACGTACACCACGTGTCCAAAAAGATAAATTACACCATGAACGCCTTCTTTCTCCCCAACCATGCTCCTAACGGCTCAAAAAATCATGAAACATGGGAAAAAGATAGAAAAAGCCTGGAAAAGGACAACCAATAACCATTAAAAATATGCCACGTGACAACTGGGGTACTCCATAAATAATGAAATCCAGGTTATGTTTTCATCATTCAACACCATGCATACACTCATGAAAAGGCAGAGGTCTTCTTACACCTCAGACCACCATTTGAGAGGGTTGGTAAGTTCTCACCACAGTAAAATGCTTGAGCAACTGACTTGAGCGTCGAAGTGTGGATGCCGAGCTACCTCGACTCTAACTCTAACCTCTTTTTCATTATTTTGCAAGTTAAATGCTCATCTCAAAGGACTTCAATTCCAGATTTCGACCTCTCGCTGTAATCACCATCCTCCCACTCTCCTTACCTCTTTTGAATCCTAAAAATATCGCATACACCAATCAAGTGAGGTCCCTTGTTTCCGCAAAAAAAAAAATTATTATTCTAGATAGGTTTTCTTCTTTTCTTTTGCACCCAAAATATATTTAAAACATGCATCAATAACAAAAAAAAATTATTTGAAACTTCTTTTTAAAATAAGTTGGAAAAAAAGAAGATAAATTAAATGAGTCTGTAACTCTCAATGTATAAGATGTAGCAATCAAAGTTAATTCCTATATTTAAAACGCAAAAAAGAATAATCACAAGTTCAATGACGTTTTCTATAATTCCTTTTTTTTAATTTAAAATTAGTTTATAAAATGAAAATGAAAAAAAATTGAATTTATGATTTTGATATCTTTTTAAGTGTTGTTTTAAGGTGTTGGGCTTTTACCTTCATACATATTTGTAACTTCTGGAGAACTTGCCACGATTATTTGGCCTAGAATCAGGTAGAGCGTGTACTTGAAAAAGACACTTCAATGCCCAAGTTAATGTTTGTTTTCTAAGGATGAACATTGTTCTCAAAGGCTATAAACCTTGCTCTCTTAGAGATGGACCTTTATTTACATAAATATATAACATAAAATTAAGGTTTAGAATACATGAAAGTTTTCCTTTCGATTATCAATGTATTGTGTGTTGTCTATCAAGACGATGACCTTTCTAGAACGGGACTGTTAAGCCAGTTCCTTCGAGTAACGGATACTGCTATAAGAAAATAAGGGATAAATTATAGAAACTAACTGTCATAAAAGGTAGTGAATGACAGATAATTTTTCTGTCATCTATGTCACTATCATTAATTTATGAAAGAATAATTTACATCATGCATTCATGATGGTTTTTTGTTGTCATATATCTCACACACAATATTTTAATGTAAAAAAATATTTTAAATTTACATTTAAATTTATTTAAATTTTTGCGACTTTTTTTTAATTTTGGCATGAAATTTGATTATTATTTGTAAATTTATTATTCACTTTTGGCCGGAAATTACCTATTACAGAATTTATGATGGATATTTCCCATCATTAATTAATATAATTTTTTAAAAAAAATTATTACAATTATAATTGTTGATAAATTCCTATATATTAATAAAACGAATATAATAAAAAAACCAGAAAACAATTATTACTTAACATTCATTCAATCCAACAAATTAATTTCAAAAGAAATACATAAAATGTTCAATGTGATACATAATAAAACATCTCAAATTGGAGAAAACTATCTCAAAATATAAAACAACGGTTAAATTCCAATTCAACTACAACAAAAGCAACTAAAATTCCAGCCACCAAACCTAATTTCTCAACAACACTTCCAAAGATTAATGCAAGACTTCTAGGACTTCCAGCACTCTAACTCCAGCCACAAAGCCAAGTTTCTCAACACTCTAATTCCTACCATGTAGCCAGCAACACTCCAACTCATATCTAGCAACCACCATCTTCCAACAACACTCTAATTCTAGCCATATACCCAGCAACAATCCAACCCAAACCCATCAAACCAGTCTATGCAAAATCAATCAAAATACGCAGTGTTATCAAATGCATAACATCTACATTACAATCCTTAATTGCAACCATTATAATTCGACACTACAACTTCAAACTCAACAATTTGTACCAATTGATATTTATAGTTTCATACTCATGTTGACTATTATGTTAATGTGACAAAGATGTTGGAAAGATGGCCAGCCCACTCCAAACAAACATCATCTAATTCATCTTAAGTGTATGCTTTATTTCCATTAAACTATTAATCATAAGATTAATATCGTCAAACTTCAAAAATAATGTCACATATAGGGAATAAAAGAAAGTTAAAATATCTCATCATCAACTTACATTGTTCATCAACAAACTAACATCTACTATTATTTCCTTCATGTACTTTAACACATAATAGACACACTCTAATTTTGTGATGTTTTGTTTTGGAGCATGTTCATGAAAAAGAAAAAAGAAAAATTTTCTTAGAGAACCTATCCATTTTAGTTAAAGTACGTAATCAATAGGTACATATATTTTCTATAGAATTATTTCTTCTTTTTTTTTTACCTTTACAATTCTCGTCTTAGTATTATAATTCCATTTTTCCTTACAATCTTTAGTTGTGAAAAGTGTCATGGCACTATATGAAAAACTAAACTATTATCTTTTAATCATATTGAAGAAACTTAAACTATCAGTTGTAGGAAATGGATTGACATAGATACATTTTAAGGAGCTATTCTAAATCAGTTTCAAGACTGGACTGCATAGGATCCACATAAAACACTTCTTTTTTTACCACATTAAACACAACTAATACCCAATGGTAGCTAGAAGGCAGAAAAAAAAGCCAAAAGCAAAACCATGAATTAAGAAACAGTTGTCTATTTTTGGCCTCCTTCAAGTGGTCGTGAATATGCTCAACTCTCTCTGAACAAAATCTTTCTGTAGCCCTTGGATTTGTTGGGCAAACCAAACTTGAACACATGAATCCAAATGGTTTTATTCATTTTCTGGTTAGTAGAATGGTACAATCCAACATCCTGACAAGAAAATTAGTGCATCAATAAAAAAGTATACCAGATTGATGTAAAATAGTATAAAGAAAAATCATAAAACCACTTATACCATATATACTTTAGTAGCATTTACTCCTAGCACTTGCATTGACAACAGATCATTGCAATCTTTCTTCACAATATAAGCATAAACATCTCTTTAGAATACATTATTATTAATCATATATGTCAAAACACCATCATTTTCACCAGGCAGGTATTTCTCACGCAATTTCCCAAATAACTGCAGCATCGGATGGTTGTTCTGGTGCTTGACTATTGTACTCCTTGTATTCCTCATCAGCTGCACTATAATTTTTTTAGATTTATCCTTATTCAAAAGTGTCTTTTTTGTTAGGTTGTTAGGATGAATCTTGCGTATACCATCAGTATAGTCAAAGTCCAATTGTCTTTTACTACTTATTCTTTTGCTCTCATCATTTGTATAATCCTTTAGAATTGAAGGATTGAGTCTTGGACTTTTCCTTAAAATGGTTGTAGTAGCATTTCTTGGTGACTTGCCCAAATTATGTAGTTCCTATGAATACTAATGATATGAACTAGTAAGTATATTAAATTAGATTGAATAATTGATATACAACGCAGTGAGTATATTAAACCAAGAAAAATACAACTAATTTTATACATAAACTAACCTTATGTGCATCTCCTTTATTATCATCATCGTAATCATCATTTTTGGATGACTTCATCGGAATGGTAGCAGTAGTGTTTTTTGGTGTCTTTTATTTGTTCATAGTTTCTTCCTTCTTTCTCAATGTTGATACTTTAGGTTGTTCTTTCTTTTGGCTAGACATCCATTTCCTTTTTTTCTCAGCTGACTTGGCCAAATTATCCTGCTCTTGTCTGCATTATCGACAAAAAGTAAGTAAATTAAATTGTATTAAGTGGGAGATATACATGGAAAAATATCTTAAACCAAGAAAAATCGAGCTAATTTTATAATAAGTAACCTAAAGTAATCTTCCTCACTATCATCATCATCATTGACTTTATTATGTGGCAAAGTGGAACTTCCTACATTTGAATTAGGGGTGGCCATGGGGTGGTTTGGTTTGGTTTGGTTTGGATTTTAAGTCAATCCAAACCAAACCATCAAAATTTGGGCTCAACCCAAATATTGTTAACTCAACCCAAACCAATCCATTTGGATTTGGTTTGAACTTTTATAATCAAAATATTTTTTATTTTGATAAGTTTAATTGTATAAAAATTATAAAAATTATAAATTATTAAATTAATACTAAAATATAAAAAATATAGTGGATAAAAAATTATAAATAATAGATTTTAGAATAACTTCATCCTTAAATATTAACCATATTACAATATAAAATCTAACAATGTTAACACAAATTAAAATGAGAAAAGACATCTCAACTCAAGTATCAAAGCAATCCATCAAAATTAAATTAAATTAAATTCTTCAATTTTATAAATTTAAATCTTCCAAAAAATGAATCTAAAATTTATTGTAATTAGAAAAAGCTCCAAAACTTTAAATGCAATAAGAAAAATTAGACATGAAATCCAATTAGAGTTAAATTTAATTAAAAAATAACAATAGAATAATATTTTATTTAATAAAATTTTATAATCAATTACATTTTTAATTTTAGTAAGTTACAATACAAATGGGACTATAAAATTATATTAGAGGATTTCATAAAAATATTGTTTGAATAATTTATTAAAATATTAATTTAGCCTTTTAACTCAAGTTGAGATTGTAAAACATTATTATATAATAGTGATAATTAGTTTTGAAACAATAATAATGACCACCCAGCAATAATAAAGACTTTAAACTCTAAATTTTGGTCTATCTAAAATTTTCCATGTCAAAGGGAAATTCCTTTTTTTCTTTAAAAGTGGTTAGATTATTTTATATATCACTAGATACATGGCAAAAACTCTGACATAAAATCTCTTCTCAATCTTTTTAATTTTAAGCAGGTCCAAAAAAACTTTTTAATTTTAAGATTATGAGATGTTGGAAGTATAAACTCACAAAAAACTGAATAAATAAAAAAATAACAAAAAGTGGAGTGTACATTAAAAAAACAAAACAAAACATTAGCTATTAAGGGGGAGATATCTTACTTAAAAAAGAGAATTGGGTTTCAAAAGAAAAATAAGTCAAACGCCAAACATAATTAAATATATAAAGAAGTTAGCTTAAAATTTAATAGCTTGATAGTTAATATGTCGTTGTCGATTTGCTCAATTTCAATGTGAGATTTTAGAATTGAAAATAATGGAATTAATCGGTTTCCATTTATTTTGTTTAATTTATATTTTACTAACATGCCATCTTGAATTTGTCTATGACCCATGGATAAACCATACCCAAACTATTATGAAATGGTTTTTTAAATAAAAACTTAAATTTTACCCATTTCATGATTTATCCAACCTAAACCATTTTATTTGGTTTGGGTTTGGTTAAACCCATGGGTTGTGGGTTTGTGCTCACCCCTAATCTGAATGGTGAGGTGTCCTCTTCAATTCTCTATAAATTTCTTGCAACTGATTATCAATTGATTTTTTCCAAGCATCCAGCTCCTTCTCTCTCTCACTTATGATGGGTCCACGAATGGTGTGAAAGTACGTAAAAGCATATATAAATTTGCCCAGATCTTGCATATGACCAGTTAGAAGAAGCTTTCCCAATGTTTGTGCAAGTCATTTTTTGCATCCAAATTCAAGAAGTTTTTTTTGTCCTCTTTAGTTTTTCCTAACACCTCACCATAAAAATTATTATTATTATTATTATTATTATTATTAAATGAGCATAGATCTAATATCATAACAGTTTTTGTTTTAGTTAAACTTGATTACTAATTTCTTCATGACTTGTTTAATTTTAAGGTCGTATCCTCTATTCTTTAGCATTCGAGCTCTCTTTCATAGCTCACTCTTGTCTATTAAGTCTTTAGAAAGACCTGATTCTATGTACTATTTCGATAAAGAAATTAGAACAGTTAATTAGTAAAAAATTTAATAGTTAAAAATACCTTTTATATTGATATATATATATAAACTTGCAATTTCTTTCATTAACCCAATGTATCCTTTTTAACTAAGGCAGTGATTGGACTTATTCAAAGCTCTCATATTCTTATTGACACGACTGATTTTCTGCATAAAAAGAAACATCTTCTTAACACAAGGTAACTATGATGTAACTATTAACATGTTTCTTGTCCTAACTTTAATATACTTATTTCAAATGATTCAGACAAACATTCGCCGACAAACTTTATCCAAACATACCACTTTATTTAGGGGTAATCAATTAGGGGTGTATGCAATTTCTTTTTATCAATTATGAACTTCTAGATATAGTTCTTTGTCAGCACATACTAAAAGTTTCGACATGTTGTTCCAACTAATTGTATTACTTACTAGGAAAAACAATGAAACAACCTTAAATATGGAGGGAAAATTGTTTAAGTGTCAGTTAATAAAAATCCAAATCATATAACTAATAAATGAAAAATGACAAGAAAAGGTTTAAATAAAATGCAATAGATTTTTCAAGAATTACCAAAATAGATTTTCACAAACGCTCCTATGTCTTTGGAGGAAGATTGGAAACTGATGTATGAGCCAATACCCCAAGAAAAGAAGCCAACTTAATGGTTTCATCCCTTGCAAGAACACCCATTTCATTGTATTGCACCCTATCCTTCCCTTTTTTGTTTTAAGTCTTTTATTTTGCCTAGGACTCATATTCATACTTGTTGTGCAAATTTTATTGAACTTGCAAGTGCACGAATCTATTGTAGTGTAGATCAATGGTGACGAGTGTCGATCCCATGAGGAGGTGGATTTTAATTGTGTGTAGAATTAATTTTCTAAATGGGTGGTTGGATTTGTGGTGAAAATGATTTGGATTATCATAAAATTTGAATTAAGATGGCAAGAGTAAATTGAAGTGAAAATCTATTAAATTGACGTACTTGGGTATCTGGATCCGTATCAACATGCATCATGGGCTAAATATTCCTTATTAATACCAATTAAATCATGAGGGGGGAATCCACACCTCATGAACCACACTCTAATCAATATGGTGCTAAGGGCTTATCGTGCCAAATAATAATAACCTTGTACTAGAGAGCCGGTGAAACCAATGCGGTATCTAGACAAGATTATTATTATTTGTCGACGAAAAGTCAAAACATCCACAAAAACTAGAGAGGAAGAGAAAATAAATTTATCAAATAAAGCCCATGACACATGTTGAGACTTCACCTTCAACTCAAGCTTGAAAGAAAATTAGCTACTCATAATTGAACTAAGGGCAAAAAGAAAATTTATTAAAATACGTAGAAAATACAAGATGGAGAAGGAATTACAGAAAATAGAGTCCAAAAATAGATTAAGAGATATCAAATTAGGGGGGAAGACCCCCTTTTTATAGATACATTGAGTAAATAGTGACCATCGAATTAAAAACAGTTTGTACGCTTAGGATTGTGCCACGTCATCAGTCAACAGTACGCGGTTTGACCACGTGAGTGAACAGTAACACGGCTTGACCCGGGTTGAACAATGACGCGGTTTGGTTGAAAATAATCCTATGTAATGCATATACTGTATGCGCGATTTTTGGTCCATTGATATGCTGCCACGTCATCGATCAACAGTGCATAAGAATTTAGTCCAACAGGATCATGACACCTCATCAGTCAATGCCACATCATTGGTCAATGCCACGTTATCGATCCGTCTATGTGAACAGTGTCGTGAACAGTAACGTAGACAGTACCGTACATGTGAACAATGTTATTTTTCCTTTTATGCTCCTCTTAAGGTTTTCGACTGTCCTGAGTTCAAAGTGATGTCCGTTTTGTCGCCTAATCTCTCGTTCATTGTAAAATGACTATGATGCCCGTAAAATACATAAAATACTTAATTAAAATAAAACACACATAATTAAATTACAAGAAACTTAAATACATAAAAGTAAGGATTGTTAGTAAGGCTTGAAATGTAAAATAACCATTTTCTCCTTTATAAATATGCATTTTCTAACACTCAACAATACCTCTCCTGGAGTTACTACTTTTAGGAACATCAACTTCAAGAGCAGCCAAATTAGCACCATCTCTCTTAGAACCATCTAAATTAACTCCATCCAAATTAGCACCATCAAAATAACTTCCATCAAACTCAACTCCATCCATCTCAGAACCATCCAAGTTAGCAATACCATCCAAATCAATCTCATCTTTTTTATCTTCTAAATCAGTGTTATCGGCAAATAAGTTATGATAATCATCTTCCAAATTAAGGTCCTCATGAGAAGTACCATTAGCCAAAGTGTGTTTTCCCTTAGCCATATTACTACCTCTGAAACAAACAAATGAATACTATTAGTTAAATGATTTTATCAACCTATATAACAATCAATCAGCTGTGGGAACAAAACGCTAATCAATTTAATATCATATCAATTTGTAACCCAAAAATAACATAGATAGTAAATAGTTTACTGCAAGAAGTTAATCAATTTGTAACCAAATTCCCCCTTTATTGTACGTGCATAAATCACTCGATAGCCATTAGCGGAATATAACAAAACATTAGCCGATAATTCTTTGGTGAATTGAGGATATTCTATTATATTATTAACTTCATCTTCATTTATTTGATTAGGATTACTTTTAGTAGGCATATGACATAAAATATACCACTTTGTTTGAATATAATCATTTACATAAAATACTTGTTTGGCTTGAGAAGTCAATGTAAATGGATCATATTGATATCCTAATTTGTTTAAGTCTACTAAGATGAATCCAAGCTCATGCTTCTTAGTCTACTAAGATGAATCCAAGCTCATGCTTCTTGACACAACTATTTTGAACCCAATCAAACTTCAAAACATGAACATTTAACAAATGATAGTCAAGTACCTAAATCTCATCTATAACTCAATAATATGTCATGTCACATATTTCATAATCAACTACACTAACTCTACTGTTTTGAGTTACTCGACTTGAGTCTCGATCTCGTGAAACAATATAGAAACCATTGATGTCGTAACCATTATGTTTAATTACAAAAGGAAGAGGCCTCTGTGCTAAGTAATGCAAGATATATGATAAATGATCACCCTTTCCAATTAACCAACAAAATTAGATAAAACATAAACCAAACATAGTTTTAACACATCTTAAACATCAAGACATCAAATTAATCAAACAAAAAATAGAAAAAAAAAATCACTAAAGTTCTCACCTATTGTCCTAAAGTTCTTACCTATCCACTTTTTTCACCTCATGACCTAATCCAAGCTTTGTGTGATTTGAATTACTGCATGGGTTTGGCAGCAAATTGTTCAAACAATAACATAAATTGAAAGACAAAGAGCTTTATATATATTATAGTATATGCAATTTTTTTTATAAATTCAACAGTCAGTGCATGAAAACACTACTAATGAAAGATAACCGCTAATAGACTATAGAAAAACACAAGCTTGGAGAAAAAATAAAAAATGGGAGAAATTATTGAATACCTTGATGGCGAATGAGCATGGTTTCCTTAGAGAACTGGTTGAATTTTGTTTACTTGGCTGGTGTTTTTTATGCTATGATGACCATTTCAAAATGAAGAGACAATAATTTAATTGGGAAATTTCAAATCGAAGTGAGAGAGATAAAAGTATTAGGGGTCAAAGCAAAACTGAAGAGGTTGATGGCTTACAAGGAAAAAGACTAATAGTTGAACAAAAAGAATAAAACAAGTATGACGACATCAGTAGTATGTGATGGTGGAAGAACACCAAGAATTAGGGTTCCAGATAGAGGGCTTGTGAAGGAACAAGAGAAACAATTTGCATTTAGGGATTTCAATTATTTTAAATGTGTGAATGTTTGACACTTAGAAAAAAAACAAGGAAAGAAAGTTAAAAGTACCCAAAACGGTACAGTTTTGGTGGCACTTTCTTTTTCTTTTTTAATTATTAAAGTGACTTATTAAAATAAAATAATACATCAAATTTGGTCAAACATGGTGAAAATCATTTTTCTATCACAACTTCTTGATAGATTAAATTTCTATTATGATTCTATCATAAATTCATGATAGAAAATATTTCTATTACAAGACCATCATTAATCTAGATAGATTGAAAATTCTATCGTGAGTTTGTTTGAATTTTGTGATATAAATCATTTTGCCTATAATCAGTCACAAACTATCTGTCACTTATTGCATGTTTTTTGGTAGTATTACAATTTCCCACCTTTAATACTTCCCATTCGTGTACACTACCCACCAAGCTTCTTGTCTTAATACTATGGTGTCCGACCAATCCAATGAGAAGAAAATCAATCTTTTCCTTTTAAGGTAAGCTATCGAGGAATCTATTTCCCATCCCTTTGATTGTGTAAGGTAAAGAGCACTTTTGCCCTTTTCCCAAAGAGTACAAGAATGATACCTATTCTATTTTTTGTGCTACTACCTTACCTGACCTGATCATCCCAATCCTTAATAAAAATAGATAGATCTCATATCTTTATTGAATATACCTTTCGAGTGTTTTTGGCTTCTCATTCAGACACAGTAGTGCCCAAACTAATAAGCCTAATAAGTAGAGTGAAACAATAAAAGCAAGCATGGTCTTATTATACATTAGATAATGCCACCCCTAACTTGACTTTAGTCCCTGTAGCATAGCCGCATTTTTCAAAGCCATAGTGGATAGCCCATTTGGCGTGGGTTCTACCCCTTTGTTTAAGATCAGTAAAAGTCTTTCAACACCTTACCTTCTTTTTCCCACTGAATGAAACACAACAACACATCCGAGTAAAAAAAAAGTCTTTCTCTAAAGGCAGCTACTGATTTAACTAATTAAGTTGAGTCAAACGTGATTCTTCTTGTTCTACTATCAATGGTCTTGTTATCGTATAAAATCTTTTTCTTGGCTTTAGTGCCTTTTTGGTCTTTAGCTTTCACTGGATTCACTACTCTAAGTGAAGGAACCCGAGAGGAGGAATCCAATCTTTCAAGGGGAATGAAAAAAAAAAGAGTGGATTGGAAAAGCTAAGGAAGACAAGTTAGATCGAGAGACAATGCCTATGCTTCTTATTTATCAATAGGATTTCTGTCATTTGTAGTCTCCATCAAAGGGCGAGGTTAATGTCAGTTATACTCAACCTTTATCTACCATTAGTAATCTCAGTATGCTTTTCCTATTCACTAGAACATTACGAAGTAGGTTGATATTGGTTCAAATCAAATTGTGAGCAGGAGTATCAAATGATTTGGATAGTTATTGCACTAGCAGAGCATGGAGCCTACAAGGAAGATTAGGGCAATGAAGAGCTTGACTAGCACTCCCTACCCCTATAAGATTAGTTTAGTCATAAAAGAACTTAAATTTCGCCCTTTGACAACTTTACTAAAAAAAGAGAAAGTAGGTTCAATCAAAAAACAAAATTGATCTTGATTTAAGAAAAATGAACTGAGTGCCAAAAAGATGTTAAGGCTTCATAAAACTAGTCATTAAGACTATTAAAAAAAATTCAGTAATTTTCTTGACTTGGCCCACAGTAGTCCATTTAAGCAAGAGGGGTGGGTGCCCTATCTATACTTAATTAAGCCAAAAACAAAAGTGTAATGCAAAGTCGTAGGTGCCTCAATGTTGGTTGTTCCTTTCTAAGGTAGTAAGTGAATGAAGCAATACCAATGGAAAAAGATTAGTGGGAGGTAAAGTAGAGGAGAGTAAAGCAACGAACTGAACTAATCTTCACTCACCAGAGTTCAGGAAAACTCTCTATAGTCTAGAAGTATGTCCCCACTCTTTTATGTGTTCATTCAATGCTTTGTTTACGAATTAAAAATGCAATAAGGTGATGAAGTGGTAAGCTCGTTTATCCGCTTGTCTTATTATCTTAAGTGATAGCAGACTTTTTGGCTCGGTGAAAGATGTTAGTGTTAGAGTGCAATTTATGCACTAGTTTTGCATTGTTTACTTCCTTTAATATCGATGTTTTGCACTTAATAATAATGATTTACTTGTGTTTTACTTTTGTAGGTGCAATTCTATTGATTTGTGATAAAATTGAGCTATAAGATGATGTTTAAAAATGATTGTTCTCTTAGAGAAATTTAGAGCGTCAGAGGAACTTTGTTGATAAGGCGTGGGCACGTGCTGTCAACTGCGGACCTGCAATTTTTAGTTTAACGTGTTTTGTATTTTTGGTTATTTTTGTAATTACGAATTTAATATTTCAGATATCAATATTTTATTTTAAATAGAACTCTAAAAGAGAAGAGAGAGAAAGTATTTAAGGGAGGAATCTATTGTAAAAAAGGGGGGAGATTTTTAGAAAAGAAAGAAACCCTAGATCTAAACTTTTCTCTTCTCTCTATGGAGAACTAAACCTATTTTTCTGGTTGAATGTTAATGAAGCTTTGATTCATCACTACTGTGAGATCTTTCTTATGCTTTAATTGTTTTATTACTTTTTGGGTATTTGTTTATTCTCTGAATTATTTTCATGATTATGTTTGTTAATTAGGTAATTGACCACTATTTAATTATCAACTTAATCTATTGTCAATTAAAGGATTCATCATATGAAGATTTTAATGTTTGTGACAAATAACATAGCAGAGAGTTGTGTTGTGAGAATAAACAATCTAATTTAAATGAACCATCATATGTGTTTTCCCCATTTTACGTTTTACATTTTAAAAGGATTTAAATAATTACCGATCTCTATGGACACGACCCTGCTCAATCATTATACATAATTTATTTAGAGTAGGTATTTATTTTTACTGGCTTCGACAACCATCAGTTGGCTTGTCCATCTACTAAGCAAGTGACATAAGTGGTATCCTTTACAGCAACCAATTCATTAATCAGTAAAGAAGACTCAGTTCCTTGGGCGGATAGGAAGGGAGATGAAGCAACGTTGGTTGTATCTGCTATAGAATCAGAGTGGTCTATTTTGCTACGAATCAGTCAATTCATTCACGTATCAAAAGGGCTACAAGTTGGCCGTTTACTTGTGATAAGGGTTGCTTACCTTTATATGGCTTGGCTTGACGATCACTCAATCGGCCTACAAAGTCGTATTCCTACCATACAAGAATGCTAAAAACTTAATTCCAAGGACACGTGTCACTATTTTATATTAATACACGTTTATGTTGATTTGTGTGGAAGAATTTTGTGCATTATTCTATGACGTCTATTTCCTTTCTCTCGTGCTCCTGTTGATAGGTTTTGATGAGACTTTGAAAGCTCCAGGACAAGGAAGTGAAGATTAGAGAACATCAAGACTTACAGCTGAGTTAAAAAACACATGGACAACGTCGAACCTAAAATTAAAATACGTTTGCGTTTGTGTTGGCCAAAAAAATTAATAACATGAAGTTATACAAAAGTTGGCTTGTGAATGAAGAGTGTGTGAAATAAAATCAACAATGATCAATGCAATACAACCTGACACATTTTATTTAGTCCTTTGATATGTGAAGGCAAATACACAAGCGTCTAGCGATAAGTAACGTGAAAGTTGAGGCATACTATTACTACCTCTTGATTAGGCTTATTAATTGGTGACAACAATACCTAGTATTATAAAGTAAACTTGTTGCTTAACTTAATTATATATATATATATAACCAGCACAGCAGAAACGAACAAACAAAAGGCAAAATAAAAGGCATCGTCTAACGGAGCTTCCTCAATCCAAAATAAAAGGCATCGTCTCAGGTAGAGCTGGTAAAATTTGACACGATCCGATTACCCAACACGATCCGATTACCCAACACGAACACGACACAAATAAATGGGTATGAGTCGTCAAATTTAACACGATTATTAAATGGGTCGGGTCCGGGTCAATACGATTTTTTTCCGTGTCGGGTTAGGTTTAAAATTCTTGACCCATTTACCCGATCAATAACCCGATTATATTTTCTATTTTAAAATAATTTACATATTCTTATAATTAAAACTCAAATATTAGAGATGATTTTCTTTTTTTTATTCTTTAAAAGGGTGAATATAAACACAATGTTTTATTTATAAAATTTTACATACATTTAGAGCTTCAATAGTGTAAATGTGTAAAAATTGATAGACATGTATATTTTATAATATTGATATATAATATTATATATATATATATATATATATATATAATTAAAACGTCAATAGTGTAAATGTATAATATATTGGTAGATATATATCTTTTATAATATCAATAAATTATGTATGTATGTATGTATGTATGTATGTATGTATTTATGTATTTATGTACATACGTATGTATGATAGTGTGTAAATATTTGATGTAATTTTTGTTCAATATATAGATATTAAACGAGTTATTGGGTAACTCGATTATTTTTCTGTGTCGGGTTTGGATCTCAATATTTTGACACGATTATTAAATGGGTCGGGTTTTGATCGACCTAAATTTGACACAACACGAAACTGACACGACACGAACACGATCCGATGACCCATTTTGCCAGCTCTAGTCTCAGGGGAACACAAGTTTTTTGGGCATATATGTGTTGTAATCTCTGATTCCACAAAGAGAGGCATGTATAAAGCCGGCTTCGTTGGGGTAAGCTAATAGTCAATACTGTCGTAGCTTCTCCAACCCACTATTTCTCTTCTCTTCTGTATACCATGCGGAGGTGCGAGCGGAGAAAAAGCCAGGATTCAAATATGGCAACAAATTACTAAGACTAACATAACAATACGGATTGCAAGTAGCTAGCAAGTAGAAACATGAACAGATACGGTGGGAACTAATAATATACTTACACGATTTTCCACGTGGGTATAAAGAAGAGTTGCAAACATACATATATAGATTAGAATTAGATAGATCATCGTAAAGCTTCATAGTCTCATTAGGTGTTTGATCCAAATCATGTTGGACCTAATTCCTCCTTTTATTCTTGTTTTCCTTTGTAACTAAAGAGCTTTATTTTGGATGTCATCTTATCTAGAATGATTTTTGCTAAGTTAATGCTTCTGATCATAGTTTCTTTAGATGATAGGTCCACAACCATATTGAACCTAGTTCCTCTTAATTTTATCCCGGATGTCATTTTGTTTGGAATAATCTTTCCTTAGCTAAAAGGTACATATTGCAAGATCTGGCTCCTAGAAAATTGGATACTTATACTTTTTAAAATATAATAAAATAAAGACAATCCCTAAGTTGTGTTTAACATAACGTGCAATATGGAAAATCTTGACCGTTCAAAATGTTAAAATCTAATCCAACAGCTGATGTTTAATTAATCCAAAAGTTGTAAAGGACGGGAAACCGGCTGAATTGGTTTGCCCATTTGACAATCTTCTCTGCCTCTCCAATAACCTTTTCTTGCTCCTCCATTGCCTTCTACAGTATCTTTTTCTATTTTTAACAAAAAAAAAAGTACTCAAATCCGACAAGAACTCATCGTTCTTTATACCCCAATCAATCAAGATCATCACCAAGAAATTGGACTTCCCTGCTCTTTTTGTTTGAAGCACTCTATAGAGAACATAAAAAATAACCCTTTTTCTGCGGCGGAGACGGCAAAGAAGAAGACGAAAAACTCAACGACAAAAGGAACTTAAGCAAAAACGAACCAATATATAGAATTTTCTTTAGAATCAATTTCTCGATCTGGATTATATTTGGACTCCAAGAAAATGGCAGGGGAGGAGAAGAATCACAACTAAAAACTAATTTTGCAGTCTCCAAGCCAGGTTTCCCATCTGGGTTTTATTTGGAATAAAAAAAAAACTCTAACTTTGAAGTTGGATTTGAATGATGATGATGAAGAGATTTTGTGTTTTTTTTAGTGTGATGATGATTATTATCATTGATATGGGTTTTGGGTTTGGTAGTAGCCGGGAAAGATTTGAGCTTGCAAAATCGTGATTCTAACTCAATGAAAATGACTGAGTTGTCGGAGAAACCAGAATAGTTGACAGCAGAGACAATCGCCTGTAGAAGGGTGTCTCCTGCGTTGATTTTTTTTAGTGATCGGCTTCCAACTGCGTAAATCAGTTTCATTTTATTATTGTTATGTTTACCTGATAGGGGTTTTTAATTAAATATGCCTTAAAAGTAGGGTATTTAGTTAAATATACCCCATGCTTGAAAATTATCTAAATATGCCTTTTTATGTGGTACATTGTCTAAAACATCCCTAAAGAAAAATATAAAACACACACAACTCACAACACTCTTTACTTCACTCTTTAACTCCACACAACAAAAACTCACACTACACTAAAAATCACTCACAAACGGCTGAGATTTTTGTTTGCAGCTGGGTGTATTATTCATCACATGAATAAGGTATTTGAAACTTTTTATTTTTTATTTTGGGTTATCTATTCAATTTATTGACATTATATTATTTTTAGGGTTTTGTTTGGTTTGTGATAAACACTAAAGCAACTCATAATTTCATTACATTTGCATCATATGACTGTTATTTGATGGATTTTATAACTATATTCGTTAAAACCTGAAGTTGTTGTCAATTTTTTTTTCCGCACCCGACATACACGACAGCAGTCGTGTATGTATGTATTTACACGACTGTAGTCGTGAAAATGTGCCAAAAAAATTCAATTATTATGACACCTTATCATTCTATTGGTTCAAAAAATATATATTTTTCACTATATATATCATTTTACTATTACTGGACTATAGTCGTGTGTGTTAATAAGGATACCATCACAAGGCGAAGAGAAGTTACGCCGTAAGTGTGGTAGGTGTGATTCTCAAGGACATAATCGACTAACTTGCAGTGCACCAATCCCACTGTCTAGCGATGAGCTCGTAGTTAGACCAAATGAAACATAAACAAGCACATGTACTACTATGAACCTTATATACTTGTTATTTTTTGTTGTTTTAATTTTTTTAATATATTTCATATTTAGTGATAAATTTCTACCTTTTTGTTTCGCAGATGAATAACCGTGTTTGTGTGGCTTTCTAAGAATAAGTATTGAAGGGAGGCGACCAGAGGCTTATAAAATATAGACTGAGTGTTTGGGTTGAATATGCCAAAAATTTATGATGAATGTTAAACAACTTCTATTGTATTACGACTTATTTACGATTTCAATAAGTATTGGATTTATGTTATTTGATAGGCAACCGGACTATAATTAGTTTCATTTATTTGAAGTTTAATATGTTTCATATCTATATTGATTGTGTCATCAATATAATGAATGATTGAAAAGAGTTTTTATTCTGTGCACATACCCAAGTACAATCGTGTATTTTGACTGTTACAGAACTGGTCATGTTTATTTCTAAATACTCGACTACAGTCGTGTATCTGTGCAAATACCCGACGGTCACAGAGAGTTTGTCATGTTTACTTCTAAATACCCGACTGCAGTTGTGTATCTGTGCAAATACCCGACTGCAGTCGAGTATTTTGTCACAGAGAGCTTGTCATGTTTACTTCTACATACCCGACTGCAATCGTGTATCTGTGCAAATACCCGACTGTAGTCGAGTATTTTGTCACCGAGAGTTGTCATGTTTATTTCTAAATACCCGACTACAGTCGTGTATCTGTGCAAATACCCGACTGCAGTCGAGTATTTTGTCACAGAGAGTTTGTCATGTTTATTTCTAAATACCCGACTGCAGTCGTGTATCTGTGCAAAAACTCAACTGCAGTCGAGTATTTTGTCACAGAGAGTTTGTCATGTTTATTTCTAAATACCCGATTGCAGTTGTGTATCTGTGCAAATACCCGACTGCAGTCGTGTATTTTCTTACAGTGTATTCCCTGTGCATATATGGCAATCATATTATATTACATAGATTGTGCAAACTATCTTATCTATCATTAATATAATTAACAAAGAAATAAAATATATTAATGCTGTCAATTGTCTTTAATGACATCAAATATCAACAACATCCTCATTATAACTATTACATTTCATAGTCCAAAAATGTGAAATTGTGTAACATGATCGTGTTGGCAGTATGAATTGACATCAAGTCCATGGGGTAGGACCTCCAAGTACCGCAGCAAAAACGCTCCACAATCACCACTAAAAAAATTCATATAAATTAATTGTTAAAAATCATCATTCTTATTATTATGTTCAAAACACATTATATATATAGTACATATCCTGATTTTTGTTGCGGAATGTCACGCACTCGCACAATGGGCCAATGAATTTTTGAAATAATCTAACTAATAGTCATGCATGTTTGAACCAAAGGCTCCAAGTCATTCAACCCGAACTCAAACTTCTGAGCTATACGTTCTAAATGTTCAACAGCTATTCTAGAAGCCATCTCATAGCCCTCTGCAATCCGAATAGGATGAATTCCCCGTTCCAAAAGCTTCTCAGCTTGCTCTAAAAATGAACCAGCCATAACAACAACGCCAGTTGTACCATCACCAATTTCATAGTCCTGACTCCGAGACAACTCAACCATTAGCTTTGCAATTTGATTGTCAACATCCATCTGCTCCAGGATTGTGGCACCATCATTTGCTGAAAGCACACATATATAGGAATAAGAAAGGCCAAACACATCCTAAAAAGCAATTTAAGAAACAATCTCAGAGCATCATTTCACTTTCTTAATCACCAAATGTCAACATGCCAACCCACAAGAAATTTTCATTACAAGGCCTAAAATGTCTTACTTCAGCTTAATCTCCAAAATCGACTTCAAAAGATCGTGGAGACTACATCCTTTCCTAGTAATTTATGAGTGATGATAAAACTAACAGTATGGCAACCGAAAGCATTAAAATTTCACTAAAACCAAGCAGCCTTCCAATACGAGCTGCAAATGTCTTAGAAGCAAATCAAGTTGCCAACAGAGAAAAATCTAAAGGTTGAAACTTCAACAGACATGGTACAACAATTATATGATTCACAATATTAATGCCTCCACTCACTGCATTTGCAAGGCATAAAATGATTTACAAGAAAGACATGAACACCTGTAAACTCTGTTTAAAAGGCATTGTTTTTAGCCACCTATAATTTCTTCAGCATAATATCTATAATTGAACCGTACACCAATTTAACCAAACTACTTACAACCATCTAAACACTTAAATTCTTCTAAACATTCTCTCAACAAACCACTCACTCAGATCCATAGCCAATCCAGAAAAACCCTAATCGCTAACTTCGTTAACTTAAAAAGACAAAAATAAAAAACAAGAGAGAGAGAGAGAGAGAGAGAGAGAGAGAAATATTTGAGGTTGAGAGAACATACTAATGGTGACATCACCGTCGGGGCTTTGGAGCATCTTGTCCATGCCTTTGGGTTCGAGGGAGGTTCGGAGGATCCAAGCCACCGCTTTGCCGGCCAAAACGTTGGCTTTCTGAGCATCGAGTCCACGCAATCTGGACTTCTCTTCTTGCTGCCTTAATAATATGAACGGTCGACCGAACTCGTCGAACGCTAACGCCATTTTCTCCTATCCTTGATTCTCACAGCTGCTGCTTCCTCTCCCCCTTCCACATCAAATATCTCACTACGCTGAAAGAGAGTGGGGGAATTGCAGCTACTGGTTTGCAGAGAGGCGGCGTCATTTTACTTATTTTGCCACGTTTCGGCGAGAGTGTGTAGAAGAATTATTGTAAAATGGCAGGGATTTGTAAAATGGAGGAGGAGAAATCCAGAAGAACGGGCTAAAGGAGAAGCTGCTCATGAGAAAAAATTAAGAATTTTGTTACACGATTTAGTTGTGGTAGTTTAGTTGATTTAGGTTTTTTATTAAGGTAATTTTGTAACTGCTTATTAAAAAAGGCATATATAATGAATTTTTGAGTATGGGGGTAGTTTTAGATAAATATCCTGTTTTTGGGGTATACCACGGACAAATTCCTGTACCTGATATATACATATTGGTCAACTAATTATATCACCGACTGTATATTACGTTAAACGTAACTTAAAGAGGTCCTAAAATAAATTATTTTGTAAAAATTGGTATCGCATAATTTTATTAGTTAGGTGAAAACAAAAAAATATTAAAAATAATTAGTGTCGGCCTGGCCAGTAACCTCGAACTGGGTGCATATACACTGATTTTGTTAGCTTTCGCCTTCCAGTAGAGTCTACATTAATTTTTGTTAAAAAAATTAATATCTTTTTAATTTTATTATTACCGAATATACGACAAGTGTCCTAAGTCCTCACGAAACGAAAGCGTTTTGCCTAAGGATTTTCCCTCTTCAACAATCCCAAACTCCCTCCCCCTCCCTCCAAAACGAACCCCCAGACAACTGAAACGAAGGAGAGATTTATCAATTCGACTCCCCAAAACGCAGCGTTTTTGCGGAAGATGGCATCAACCTCGGCTTCTCGGCACGACGCCGTCACCGGAAGAATCCGAAATGCCGCTACAACTCTCTATAACGACAATCATACTGTCATCGGTGTATGCCTTCTTCTGTTCTCCTTCAATTTCAGAATCAGTTTTCTTTTTGTAAACTTAAAAAGAAAAAAGAAAAAAGAAAATTTGAAAATCTTTTTTATTTTTTCAAAAATTAAAATAGTAATAACTTCAGTTTAAGAGTGTGAAATTAATCGTTAGATAATGATTACTCCTCGAATTTAAAGACTAAGGCTGTGTTCGGGAAGCAACATATCTGAAGTGATAGACTAAGGCTGTGTTAGTCTCATTGTGTTGTTCTGTTTTCTTGTATCTTATTGAAGTGCATTTTAAATTTTGAGAGTTATTAGGTCTATTTAAAAGTGCTTTTGTGAAAAGTGCTTTTATGTATTAAGTGTTTTCTACCAATTGAAAAGCACTTACAAAGCATATTGAAGAGTGCTTGTAATGTTGCCAATGGGCATTCCAAATGCATCATTCGTGTAAGTGTTACTGTATTTTTGCTAAATCAAAAACATATTTAAAACTTAATATTAACGTTTACATGTTACTATTTAAACCAAATCAATCATGATATGTTGCTTCAATGAAGCAAGAAGAAAGTGATAACTAAATAGTTTCTAGTGAATCTCAACCCTAATATTGGCTGTTCTTTCATTTGGAATTTTTACTTTTTGTTGTAGGAAATCCGAAGGGCTTTGGGTATGATAAAGGAAATCGCAGTTGATTTGGAAAAGGACAATCAGTCTCAAATGGTATTTTCATTGATATTCTGAAGGGCTACGTGTTTGGTTGTACATGTACCTGAGTTCACATGATTCTGGTTGTCAGAAGATTTGGAATGTTGAAATAACACCAAAGTTTTGGATTTTTTTATTTTTGTGCTCCTAAGCAGAAAATTGTAGCTTCCTTCACATTGCCGTATAAAATCTTTATTCATTTTTTATTACAAGTTGGGCTTCAGTCCTCTCCCGAATCCACAAACCTTGGCTTGTTTGATGAAGCTACAATTTGATTCCAATTGCCTATACACATACTAGTTGACTAGATAATGCCTGATAAAGATTTTGCCACTTGATTGAGTTCTTTGCTGCTTCCATATGCATTCATGTCCCATTTCTTTTCAAGAGGATTTTTATCTTTTATTTCTTTACATATCCTGCATTCATCCACTCTAGTTTCTTACGTTCAGTCCTGGCTCTGTTATGAATTGCATTAATTGCAGTTAATGTAGTTTCCATTTTCTTCTGAACAATAATCCTGTTATATTATTTTGGATGTATTATATGTTTCACTTGATATACTGCAATTCAGAATTATGCAATGTGATCTGTAGTTTTTTTTTTGACATGTTTAATTAATTGATATTTGTACACTATTGCAGGTGAAGGAGCTAGAAGATGCTACTATTCAGTTGATGGAAGCTTTTGGAGACTGTACACACCATTCAGCGGCCATTCAATCAATTGGGAATACATACCAGCCTGGGACAGAGGTGATTGAATTTCTTTGTTCAATTGACAATTCCGTACACATGCTTTTCTCTCTAATAGACTTTATTGGTTTTATTTTTGAACTGCAGTTAACTGATTTTAAGAAGTTGCTTGTGGATGAGGATTCAAAGTCCAGGGCTGCTTCTTCTTCTGTTCCTCAGAATGGCCCACTACATAAATTCAGAGAAGCAGTTTGGGTATGCATCCTGAGATCTTGGACAAAACTATGAATATTATCCTTGGATGTTGCCATAAAGATTGAGTTATTTTTTATTATTGGGGTCACTATTTTAGTCTTTAGATAGAATACGTGTGTGCAGAGTGAACAATTAGATATTTCTCTGCAACTGACAGAAACTTTAAAATTATATGTATGAAGTGAAAATGGATTAAGATGTGTATTCGGCAAGAATAAATACTTCAAAAGTGATCTTAAATTTAGATAATTAACATTCTATGATCTGCCTGACTTGCTTTAACTCTTGTTGCAGCAGTCAATGCAAATTTTTTCTGACTTCTTGAAAATAAAACATAATTTGAGTATATCATTTTCCATATTTATTGGTGATACAATCTATTGGCTGTCAGTGACTCCTTGGGTTTGTTTCGTCTAATTATATATCTGGTGTTTTTCTCACTGTCTTTGTGCAGAATGTTCATCATGCTGGTGAACCAATGCCAGGTGAGGAGCAGGAAGACATTGTAATGACCAGTACCCAATCCAATATTTTGAATATCAGTTGCCCATTGAGTGGAAAACCCATCACTGAATTAGCAGAACCAGTTCGCAGGTACCAAATCCTTCAAATATATCCTAGTTTTCTTTTCTTCCTTTTTGTTCTTTAGATTGTTATTTTCCAAGATGTAACCATTTTGGCTGGCAATTATATTTTAACTGGAAAAAGTGTGTGTTAAAATACCACCTGAAAGGGCATATGCTTTTCATGCAAGTTCTGGAATATGACGGGGATATATACCTCCTTGGACTGGCAAGTGGGACTTCACTTTGCCCACTATATGAATGAGATAATATATGTAAGTGTAAATTGGTGGGGATAATATTTTCAAGGGAATGATAGAATTAAGATATTATTAGATAAAAAGAAAGCCAAATTTTTGGAAGCAACCGTGCCTTCCCAAACTGTGAAGTGCTTTTTAAATTAGTTGAATACCAGAATGAAGAGTGGCCAATGTTGATAGCAACAAATAACAATGTTGGATGTTATGGACATAGTTACATCTAGTCTACAAGCAGAGGTGTTGCTTACTTGATGGTAGGTTAAGTATGCATGTATTATTTTTCCTGCGGTAGTTAAGAAGTTGAAGAGCCTGGATTAAATTATTCCATCAAAACTTGGGAAAGATATGCTGAGAATTATAACCCATAGACAGCGGACTTTCTAAGTCTCCAACATGACTTCTTTCGTTCTTGTATATTCTCCTTTGCAGTGTAGAATGCAAGCATATATATGAAAAGAATGCAATCCAGGCCTACATAAAATCCAAGAATGCCAATGCTCGATGCCCAGTAGCAGGTATCTTGTTTGCTTTGTTTTTTGATTATGTAGTTAGTTGTTATCTGCTTCATCTTTGACAATTGACTTTTCTTCTCAGGCTGCCCTAGGAAACTGCAGGTTTCAAAAGTTGTTTGTGACCCGTTGTTACTTGTCGATATTGATGAAATGCGAAGAACGAGTAAGGAAACAGCTAGAACTGACATGATTGAAGACTTCACTGCAGTTGATGAAGAACACAGCCAGTGATGAAATTAAGAGCTAACTGAACTCCATAAATGCCATCTCTAGAACAGAAGAGTGCAAATTACACTTTCTTAGTATACCTTTCATATTCTCTTTTGGGGGGAAAAGATTAGTAACTGATGCTAGATTGGCTTTGTAACTGTTGCCGATCAATTTGTCTTGAGCATCAATTGACTGGCCTAACGATTTTTCTCAAACATCTAAATCTATCAATTTTTGTCTAAAATGAAATTACTAGCATTGTCCTTATTGAGTGAAACAAATATTTGAATTACACTGCTGGGGCCATGACAGGGTGGTTTCAAGCAGTTTTATTTAACTGGCCATCCAAATTTAAATTTTAAAAAAGGTAAGATATTAAACAATAAATTTGTGTTTTGTTTATTTCCTTATCTTATAAAAAAGAGAAATAACAAGATAGAAAAATATATAATTGAAGGATTTTTTTATAATGCTGAAGGAGTTTTTACAACATTGATAATGGGATTGTCATGAGCTCTTGAATTTTAGTAATTTAACCTCTACCATTTATTTGATATAATGGATAAAAAATTAATTATTTAAACAATAACAGGCAGCTTTTAGGTTGCAAGTAAATGAAAATTTTTTATTTATTTTTAATTAATTGATAAAAGAAATTTTCTATTATATTGGGATAAAAGTCCAATAATAAAAAATCGGATGATTAGATTTTAGATTAGAAATTTCACCCTTAATTTAATTTTAATGGATAAGTAATTATGTAATAGGTAATTTGTAAGTTGTGATAATTCTTCATGCTTTAAATTATTTTTTAGTTACTCAATGGATAAATATTTTTAAGTCACCAAAAAATGAAAAAAATACAAATAATTTTTTAATTAAAATTATTATGTACTTTCTATCACTTTACAATTTTTTTACTTTTACATTTAGTATTAGAAATTAATATATATAATAACCTTAAAATAAATGTAATTAACAAGTAATGTTATTTCAATAATACTTTATATAAAGATATTTCAAAGTCTTATAATAATTTATATTGTATGAATTTAATTACAAAACCAGTAATACTTAAACAATAATGATAGTAGAAGGTATTTTAATAAAATAATTTTTATATATTTTATTAATGATACTATATGAATCACAGCAAATGAAAGACATTTTATTCGACAATTATTATTGAAGAATATATATGTGATATGTCTATATAACTACATCATGAGAAATATTTTGATTTAAATAACATTATAAAATATTACTTTGACTTTAAATATCAACTATTAGACCGAGAGAGATTAATAGCTCAACTTTTGTGTTAAAATTTTAAGTTAAAATGTCCAAACCATATTTTTTTTATAATGGAAATATAAAAACATACAATGAATTTTTTTTCGCATTTTGCCCGTTAAATATTATTGGACGTAATATTTTATTTATTTTCTTCATTAATTATCATAATAAAAGTATTAGTAACATAAACATATTATAATTACAATCGAAGAATATCAATAAAATAGTTTTTCATGATTCATAAACTAAAGCTAATTAGGAATATATGTTAGATTTAACTATTAACAAAGTGATATTCAAAATAAAAAATGAAAATAGACTTGTGAAACTTAAATTTTATAAGACTTAGATAATTTCCTACCATGTAAATAAAAATATAAAAATTTATTAAAGAATTTCTTTCTCATTCTTTCCCATGTAAATATTATCGGAGATAATATTTTATTTATTGCCACTATTAATTACCATAATAAAAGTAATGACTCTAAGTAACATAAAATTTTATAATTACAATTAAAGGCTATCAATAAAATAATCTTTCATGATTATATGTTAAATTTGACTTTTATGAAATTATCAAAGTGATATTCAAAAATAAAATGAAAATATATAGGCTTGTAAAATTTAAATTTACTATCATGTAAGAATATTAATTGTAACATAAACTATAAATTCATGTGGAATAGGTATGTCAAATGGGTGTTAAAAATAATATATAGTTCATGATTAATTATACAATGGTCTTTAATAGTATATAAAATAACGAGTCTTTTAATATGCGATGTTAAATTTTATTAAAACATGGGTGATGAAATATTTCTTAGGTTACTAGCACTCTTACCCATGAATTTATTGATAAAATTATGACATTTAGTTCAATATACGTGCTTAGTTGTATCGTTTATTGGTATTAGATTATATATAAATTTTACAATTGCAACTTATTTGATTTGTTTTAGATAACCTACTAGATTTTATATCTTATACTTAAATAGTAATAGATTTAGAAACATTTATTTAAAAAAAATTATCACATTACAAATTTAAACTTTTAAAGGAGGATTGAAATATGATTTTTAAATAAAATATTATCTAAGTGAAATTATTTTAAACTTTAAGGATTGTCACGATTATTTTACAAAAATTCTCCACCCTTAAACGGATAACAAACAGGTTACAAGTATTTTTTTAATTATTAATTTTTTTCTTAATATAAATATTATTTACCATTAATTAAATTTAATGGTACACAATTAACATATTATTGATACCCTAAAAAAATTATGGCATCATAAAAGAACAATCATACTGTTAATAGATTAATTTTATGATAGGAATCAGCCATAAGCACGTTATTGGATTGGTGCCCTCAATAATGTTGAGTCCTTGAGGCCTCTGGTTCGTGTTCTAACCATTAATGATATGGGTAAGGCCAGGATAAAAACATTCTAAACGAAATAGCAGCCAATTTTAACCAAATCCCCCACTTCTGACTTGCATCTGAATTGCATCTGAAAAAGCCCATTAAAAACCGAAACGTCGAATTTGTCAAAACTCGAAAACGACAATGTCGTTCTCAAAAATTTGTCTCTCCAGATTTGCTCCCCTTCGCTCTCCCAACTCTCTTTCTGCATTTTCATTTTCTCTTCCCGTTCCTCTCACTCGTGCCCATAAACTCACTTGTGCCCAGCACATATCTTGTTCATGTTCAGCTTCTTCTTCTTCATCTTCTTCTTCGACTCATCAGAAGGGTGCAAGTACTCGATGGAGACCAATGTGTTTGTACTTCACGCAAGGAAAGTGTACAATGGTAACTTTTTGTGCTGACCCTTTATTGGTTTTTGCTAAGATAAGCTACCTTTTCTGCATCTGATTTTTCAGTTTGTCAAATTTCGTATTGCATATCACATGTTCGATCAAATGTTTCAATGAATGTACACGAACCTCGTTCTTGCTTTGGTGTAAGGTTTGGTTCTCACAAATGAAAGCATTTATTTGTATATAATAACGATTCACATTAAACATAGGCCGAGAGAGATTTAGGATCAAAGGGATGTTTGTAACTGCTATGGTTCTGCTTTATTTGCAAAGCTAATTTGGAAAGTATATCTCTAAACACCCTTGCTGGTGTTTACTTATGCTTAAGTTTGAAAGCACAATGGCTAAAGTGTGTGGTACCTACTTGGCCTTCTATTGTTAGCACTTTACTTACCACGCTCCTGTGTATACTTAACAGCTAGTTATTTCATCCTACTGTGGATTTGGATTAAAAGAATTTTTCACTCATGTCCTTTCATAATTGACAGCCACCTTAAGGCATACTTTGTCGGGTAACTTTTTAATTCGTATCTTTCAATAACTTTTCTAAAATGTTCCAGTTTACAAATTCAACCACATTTGTTTCTAGAAGTTGGGATGCTTGTGCAATCTGTGTTTTTGATTACATTTTCTCTCAAAATGTTGTTTTGAATTGTGTTCCAGAATCTATTTTCTTCTTTGCATTTTGAAATGTGGTTTGTAACTGGAATTACGCCCTCTTCATTTTAGATGGATGATGTTATGCATCTGGAGAAGTTTAATCACGATATCTCTAGGGATCTTCAAGTTGATGCAGCTGCCTTTCAACACAAGTGCTCTCAAGATTTAGATTTTTTCTTGGTGCTCGATTTGGAGGGCAAAATTGAGATTCTTGAGTTTCCTGTTCTGATGATAGATGCAAAAACCATGGCTTTTGTAGATTTGTTCCACAGGTTGCTGCTCTTTTTTTATTTATGACATACTCATATGGTGGGTAAATTATTAACTGCATTTCCCTGTTGGTTCTTTGCATTTGGTCAATTGAATATGTGCATTGTATATTTTCCTTGCGTTGTAATTTCTTCAAATCAGGCATCTTCATGGCCTTAAATTTATTGGAAATAATATATAGTGAGAACTTGTGCACCTACTGTTTACAGGCATTTGCAGCTATCATAGTTCTGTCATAAAAAGATGAGGTCATCTTAGGCTGTAAGAACTGGGATAAGATTGGACTAGTTCATTTTCAGTTCTCTATGATTATTAGAGTAAACTATATCATTTGACATTTTTGCATGCCTATGAAGGAGTCAGCATGTTGAACCTTTATGCGAGCATGTTTGCTTGTGGTGTCTGAGTTATGGAATTCACCTTTTAAGTTAGTCTTTAATTGGTTTGGACCTATGCAAGTATCATATCAGCTGAATAAACAAATAAATACTTTTTTTACTTTTTATACAGGTTTGTGAGGCCCTCAAAAATGAGCGAACAACAAATAAACAAGTACATTGAAGGAAAATATGGAAAATTTGGAGTTGATCGGTATGCAGCTTATCAGTCATTGATCCTAATAAAACTAGTATTTTGTTTATGGTTACAGTATTATTAGTAGATCTTTCCCTTGTTCTCATATTTGACACCATTACGCCAATTTCAGAATGCATTGTAGTCTATACTGCTTCTGTAGTTTCAGATACTTTAATAACGTTCTTTATGTGATTATATGATATATTCTATAGACAGGAAGCAAATTTTGTATGGCATATATCTTTTCCTCACTGAAGTTGTTGAGTTTAAGTCTCTTTCTTGTCCTAATTTATGTAATTTGAACTTTTTGTGACAAATTGATATAGCAAATTGTTTAAATTTGCAGTGTTTGGCATGATACTGCTCTGACATTTAAGGAAGTTATTCAACAATTTGAAGCTTGGTTAATTCAGCATCACTTGTGGGAAAAGGGGCGAGGTGGTCATCTTAAGCGAGCAGCATTTGTTACTTGGTGAATCCCTCTTTATTTATAGATGGACATATTAATTTACCTTTATGCAAAGCAAGTCATTTGCATCTCTCCTTTTCTGTTCCTAGTGTGTGAGAGAGGTGCTCTTGCTTGCCTTATCGGGCTAGTGACTTCAGCAAGGCACTTTCCTTTGCCTTGGGACTATAGTGCCTGAGCTGAGTCAAGGTGCTTCAGGCAATTGCTTCAATAAATAAACCGTCTTTTCATAAGAATATACTCAGTCAGTTCACCTTCAGTTAGGCAGCCCACCATTTGATGTTTATAAAGTGTTTTATAAATGATATTTTTCCTTCTTGAAACAAATGAATGATTAATTATTACTCGTAAGTTTTTTAATTGCAAAGTTCTCTTTGCATCGTGTACACTTATGATACTTTTTTTTTTCCTTTCTCTTGAAAATACATTCGACTTCTGACAATTCAAATGGTCAAATTTTTCTAAATTACTTGAATGGTATTCAACTTGGTTAAAATTTGAACTTGTCCAACTTGGTTTTTTGAATTATTTTTTTCTACTGCTATTATAGTGGAAACTGGGATTTGAAGACAAAGGTCCCTGATCAGTGCAAAGTCTCACAGATCAAACTTCCTCCATATTTCATGGAGTGGATCAATCTGAAGGATGTTTTCTACAATTTTTATAAGCCTAGAAAGAGTGAGGTAAGACTGCTCGAGAATTTAGCTTTCCAATTTCACTTAACAAGTTGTCCTTTTTCCCTCTATGTATCATCATAGTATGAATTGTTCAAGAAAAATAGTGGGACTTTCTTCCTGTGTGTGTGACTTAGTTTCTGTTGTTGCTCAGTTAACATGATATGTATCAAGGTAATATGCTTTAAATGTTGATTCAATGCTCTATTTCTCGAACCACTAATAGACTGACCAATTTGTAATTGTACTGAACCCAGATGCACTATTTGTCTTCATTTTTTATAAAAGGAAAAAAGAATTGATGCTTTTGCATAACTATGTAACACAGGCCACGGGAATGATGGGAATGATGAAGAACCGCCAAATGCCAATGTTCGGAAGTCACCATCTTGGCATTGATGACACAAAGAACATAGCCAGAGTGTTGCAGCGCATGCTTGCTGATGGTGCACGTGTGCAGATAACTGCCCGGAGGAATCCTGATTCACGAAATGTTCAATATTTGTTTGAGGATCGTATTTGATAGTGAAAGGAAGATGTACAAGCTAAAATGCTCTTTGGACAGGTTGTTATTTATTCAAATTGTATTTACTCGTATTCTACAGTTGAGATGCTCTCTCTCTCTCTCTCTTTTTCGCGCGCGCGTCCAGGTGAGATATATATGAATGTGGTGCTTCGCTTCTTTTAGTGCAAAAAACTGCATTACTTTAATGCACATTCGGCTGTTTAGGGTGTATATTATGAAAATTTGCGAAAACTAGGGGTTTCCAACATAAAAAGTAACATATAAAGTTACCAATCCTAGGGTTATTTTAAGTTTCTGCTCTCATTCTTTTAATCTTATCATAAAGAAGCTTTATAGTTTTGCATCTGAAATTTGAAAACAGTCAAATAAACACAAACCCTAATGCCTTATCCCCCAATGCTCGAGAGAGACACCTTACAAAAGCGTCACATTATGTAGATATAATCTTTTAAAAAAGAGCCGTTGTCCTTCACCAATGCAACAACACAACACCACACATCCACAAACAATTTATGCATAATTGGCGGCAAATTTTTGGTAGGAAAATTGAAAAAATATCAGCAAAATCACCTTATCTCAATCCCCTTCCAATTCCCATCATAGCGCGTGTCCATCACTCTCAATAATCACTCCAAAATTTCCAAATTATCATTCTAGCCAGTAGCCATATAATAAATAAATCTAGTCAAATTATACTCTTAATCATAAAATACTTTTGTAAGTCTACTAGGACTCACTAGCTTTTATTTAAATCAATAAATTGCATAGCATAATATCAGTGGTATTGAATTGAATTTAGTAAACCTACTAAATTTATTAAAATGAGAAGTGAGTGATGGTACATCCGACTCCTAAAATTTTTTCCAAACACCGAATACGTCAAATTATCTTCACGCGTGATTCCACGCGCGCGTGTGGTAAGTCTCTCACAAGGGAAAAAAAAAAATCAGGTGAGCAACCCTAGTCTTGCTAGAAGTTACAGGCAGGCTTGGCAGGGCAGCGAGAGAAATTTTAGAAGAAATTAAAAAGGATTCGTATTGACGGACCCAAAAAAATAAAAATAAAAAATAAAAACAAAGAAACAAAATCGAAACGGAAAAAAAAAAAATCAAAAGCAAATCGATTGCTAGGATTTGCTTTTGTTTGTTCTACGAATGGATTCATGTAAAAATCGAATTCTCTGCCATTCAACTTAGCAGAAACAGGTGAGCCACGGAGCTAAATCTCCTTTTTCAATGATTTTCATTGTAACTTTTGCTTAATAACACACCCATTTGGCCAAAATTCAAGATCGATCACTACTCATTTGCGCTAATTTACTCTTGTTATGTAAACGCATAGGGATAGACAGATATTACAGATATTTTCTTTTCATATATAAACGATATTATCCGTGTAGAACTTCTGGATATTAACTGTTCCAAAGGTAATGCAATTATCAACGGCATCTTCTTCTTCGCCAAAGAAGAGGGACGGTAGTGTGTCGGGGCCTCGGCTTCGAAAGAAGCACAAGAGGCTTGATGCAATATGTGAAGAGGAGTATGCTAAGAACCATAGTGAACCAAATGAGGATGATGATGAAGCTGCTGAGACAGGGTCAGCTGCCAGCAATTTGGAGCTCCGCAGAAGCTCCCGGGTGAGACGGGCTCCGGTGTTGCTTGATGTCTCTCCCTCCCCAGTTAAAAAGAGGCGTAAAATGGATAAAACAGTGAATTTGGATGTTAGTAAGAGTTTGAATAGTAGCAGAAGGAGTGCTAAAGAGAAGGATAATGAGAAGTCCGTTTCGCCAGGGGTTTGGGGATCGAGGCTGAGGTCAAGAGGGAGAAATGTAGGGTTTGGGGCTAAGAGTGACGAGAGTGGTCACCTGAGTAGGAGGAGGAAGCTTTTTAGGGAAATGGATGAGGATGCTGAGAGTGAGGTTGGTATGGAGAAGGGATCGGAAGGTGGGGATTTGGTGGTTTCGGAAACAGAGAAGCTGGACAGGTTCAAAGAGTTGAATGATTTGGGGGACGAACCAGAGAAGAGTGGGCAGGAAGAGGAAATGCATGAAAAGGAGGAAGAGGTGGGGACCAGTGGGATGAAGGAGGAGAGTGGGAGGGGGGAGGAATTGGAGGTAGTGCGCAATGAAGGTGAGGACAGTAAGACGATTCCAGAGAGTGTAGTGGGCAATGAAGGTGAGGACAGTCAGATGATTCCGGAAAGTGTACTGGGCGTTGAAAACGTAACAGAAGTAGTTGAGGCTGATGCTAAAGTGCTAATTGAGGAAGAGGAGACAAAAGAATTAAGTGATAAGGAGCTAAAGGAGGACTGCATTGGTGATGAAAATGTGGAAGTGATGGATACAACAGAAAAGAGTGATAAAGAAAGGATGCAGTTTGAGGATAGAGATGAAAGAGAAAATCATCAAGATGGTGGAGAACATGATGGAGAAGATCATCGAGATGGTGGAGAACATGATGAAGTAGAAGATCATCAAATTGGTGGAGAACATGATGAAGTAGAAGATCATCAAATTGGTGGAGAACATGATGAAGTAGAAGATCATCAAATTGGTGGAGAACATGATGAAGTAGAAGATCATCAAATTGGTGGAGAACATGATGAAGTAGAAGATCATCAAATTCGTGGAGAACATAATGAAGGAGAAGATCATCCAGATGGTGGAGAACATGTCAGAATTTCCACAAGTGAAGTGAAAGATGGAAGTTCTGATCATCAAAAGGATGACTTTCTTGCAATGCTTGAGGAAAAACCTGTGGAATGTGAGAATGCTCCGAAGGTGGATGCCTTTAACCATGGGTCAGACAGTACACTTGGCTGGCCACGCATTAAACAGGGGAGGCGGTGTGGCTTATGTGGGTGTGGAAATGATGGTAAGCCTCCAAAGAGGTTGATCCAGGATGCAGGTGATAGTGAAAATGAGGTGTACAGTGGGTCTTCAGCTTCAGAGGAGCCTAACTATGACATTTGGGATGGATTTGGTGATGAACCTGGGTGGCTTGGTCGTCTTTTGGGCCCTATAAACGATCGTTATGGCATTGCTGGAACCTGGGTTCATCAGCACTGCGCTGTCTGGAGTCCAGAGGTGCATTCTTTTGACTGATTAGCACAATGAATCATGCTTAGCTCTTTCCATTTATGTTTTGCGGATGGAATTAAAGTGTATTCATGCTGATTTTAGAGATAATGATTCCTCATTTTTTGCCTTGTACAAAGAATAAGTAATATTTGTTATTTCCACATGCATGCTTCTATATTCTTCTTTGTGATTCTGTTTAGATCAAGTATCTATTTTACCAAAAGGATTGGTGAGAGTTAATGACTTCACAGGGTATATTGTATATGTAGTTTATATGAAGCTAAGGAATTATATTAATCGAAGAATATCAAAAAGACAACCTCCATGTTTGACTGGGAAGGCTTATGTGTTGATATGTTCCTAATGGCTGGGCGTTATGTATGAAGGTGTAGGCTTGTATAGGCTTTTACATAAAGCTATTTGGACAATAACACAAATTAGATCTTAGAAACCCATACTGGGCATTTCATTAATTAAACCTTGATTGAGTGGAGGTAGAGAAATGATGAAAAATGTACTCGAATTGCTCAACTAGTTATCTTTCTGAATTTCATTTTTGAAGAACAAGGTAATTTCTGATGGTGATGTTTGATTATTATCAATTGATTATCTTCATTAACTACTTTGAAATTTTTTTGGCTAATAGATTATTTGATTAGTTTGCTAGAACTGAATGAGAAATTTTGGAGTTCATATTTTGGCCATCCAAATGTTTAGATATCATAGTTAAGGCAATGCCATTTACCTCGGGGATGCAGTGAAATATTATCCTCTGATACTTGGATTAAAGGTGTAAAGTGGAGGTTTATTCAACTTCTTCTGTTGTTTTTTCACGATCCTGTTGAGACTATGAACTTGAAAGGTAGTGACAGGATCTTCAGAGGAATTGATGGTACATGAAATTTGTTGCTTCTCTATCTGAAGAGATTAGCTGCAGATATTTGCTGTTTTCCTGGAACTGAAATTGCATAACAAATTTTAATTGTGAAACTTCATTCTTCTTTTCACTTCTATTCTTTATGTAGTGGTCTATTCTTAATTAACAAAAGTTGGTATACTTTCTCAGAATTAAGGTTGGTGGCTTTCTGCTCAAAAGATCTCACTGATTATCTTTACTTGAAATCTTTCCTCTTCTCAAGGGGATCCCTATTGGTGGACTCATCTCTGCCATCCCCTTTCTGCTCAAAAGACTCACTGATTATCTTCTGAGCATGAATCATTATTGATATTGTGTCATTAACATCATCAGGGCTTAATGTTATACCTCTGTAGTCCTGCCATGTGATGGAACATATTTGTAGGAAGTAAGAAACACTCTTCATTGCTTGTGTATCAACAAGTTTGTTTTTTGTTTTTTGACTTGCTATTGCTATCCTTTTTTGTTCATATTTTTGAATTTTTGGGTCATCATCTCAATCTTTGAAATTTCTTTTCATCCAATAAATTTTCATACATGATTATACATGTTTGCAGGTTTACTTTGCTGGTCTCGGATGCTTAAAAAATATAAGGGCTGCCCTCTGCAGAGGAAGAGCACTAAAATGCACTCGGTGTGGGAGGCCTGGGGCAACTATTGGATGTCGTGTTGATCGGTGTCCGAGAACTTACCACTTGGTATTTAATATCTGATTTTGTTAGTGATTGGTTTTTCCTTTTCCCCAACCGTAGGAAGCCAGAAATCTTGTTCCTTATTTTCCTTATTTGGTTGCTTATGTCAATGTATATTTTGCAGCCGTGTGCACGAGCTAATGGGTGCATATTTGATCACCGCAAATTTCTGATAGCTTGCACAGATCATCGGCATCTTTTCCAACCTTATGGTAATCAATATTTAGCCAGAATAAAGAAGTTGAAAGCTAGGAAAATGAAGATGGAAATTAGGAAGCTGTCAAATGATGCTTGGCGAAAGGATATGGAGGCGGAAGAAAAATGGTTGGAGAATTGCGGTGAGGATGAGGAGTTCTTGAAGCGTGAAGGAAAGAGGCTGCATCGAGATTTGTTGAGAATTGCACCTGTGTATATTGGTGGCTCAGACTCTGATAGTGGAAAACTATTTGAGGGTTTTGAATCTGTTGCTGGGCTTCAAGATGTTATTCGTTGTATGAAGGAAGTTGTTATTTTACCACTGTTATATCCTGAATTCTTTGACAATCTGGGCCTTACTCCTCCTAGAGGTGTTCTTTTGCATGGGCACCCTGGAACAGGTAAAACGCTAGTAGTTCGGGCATTGATAGGTTCTTGTGCTCGTGGTGACAAACGAATAGCGTATTTTGCGCGCAAAGGCGCAGACTGCTTAGGAAAATATGTTGGTGATGCTGAGCGACAGCTTAGACTCTTGTTTCAGGTTGCTGAGAAGTGTCAACCTTCAATAATTTTCTTTGATGAGATTGATGGATTAGCTCCTTGCCGGACTAGGCAGCAAGATCAGACGCATTCTTCAGTTGTGTCCACATTGCTTGCTTTAATGGATGGTTTGAAATCTCGAGGTTCAGTGGTTGTGATAGGTGCAACAAATCGTCCTGAAGCTGTTGATCCGGCATTAAGGAGGCCTGGAAGATTTGATAGGGAGATCTATTTCCCGCTGCCATCAATGGAGGACCGGGCTGCTATTCTCTCACTTCACACAGAGAGGTGGCCAAAACCAGTCACTGGATCATTGCTAAAGTGGATTGCAGCCAGAACTGCAGGCTTTGCTGGTGCTGACCTGCAGGCTCTTTGTACTCAAGCAGCTATTATTGCTTTGAAAAGGAATTTTCCTCTGCAAGAAATATTGTCTGCTGCTGCAGAAAAAGCTTCTGGCTCCAAACGTGTTACTCTTCCTTCCTTTGCTGTGGAGGAAAGAGATTGGTTGGAGGCTTTATCATGTTCCCCTCCACCATGCTCAAAAAGAGAAGCAGGAATTGCTGCTCATGATTTGGTATCATCTCCTCTTCCATCCCATCTGATTCCTTGTCTGTTGCAACCGTTATCCACCTTGCTTGTTTCACTTTATCTTGATGAACGCCTATGGCTGCCTCCTTCTCTTACTAAAGCTGCAAAGATGATTCAAAGTGTGATTGTTTCTGCTTTGGATAAGAAGAAACTACTGAGTGATCATTGGTGGTCACATATTAATGATTTTCTTGAAGAAGCGGACATTGCAAAGGAGATTGAGAGAAGGCTCCAATATGCTGGCATAATAACCGGAGAGGCTAGCTTTGCTGGTCTTGATGCTTTTGCTGGTGATAGTAATGATGACTGTGCTAATAGTAAGCCTTCTATAGCGCATAGTTATGGTATAAACTGTAGTTTACTGCAAAATATATCTTGTACAGCTAGCAAGGGATCTGGATTTCGGGTCTTGATTTCTGGAAGTCCTGGATCAGGCCAGAGGCATCTTGCTGCTTGTCTTCTTCACTCTTTTATCGGAAATGTAGAAATTCAGAAGGTTGATTTGGCAACTATTTCCCAAGAGGGACGTGGTGATTTGGTGCAGGGTTTAACACTGTTACTAAGTATGTTCTCCTTTCTCTAGCTTCTTTATTTCATATTACAGACCTATTTGTAATAGTGCTTGCATACCTTTCGGTTTTGGTCTCTGAGACTGGCTAATATTGTCTGTGCAATGAGTAGGAGGCTTCAGATTACTATGATCTGTGTCAGATTGTCCTTCAGAAACAGAGGGGGTAAAGAAATATCTAAGAGTTTGTGACCTGCTTTTGTACAGCTATATTTTGGGTGATTTGACAGGAAAGAAACTCTTGTATTTTTGAGAAACATGAACATTGAAGATTTATGGGATAGAGTCCATATGCTAGCTTCTGTTTGGGCTTCAACTTCTAAGGCATTTTAAGATTGATCATTTCTTTTTTCTTTTAATTAGTCTTAGTTGGAGGGGTGTTGAGATAGTGTAAAGGCTGGTTTAGTCCTCTAGAGGGGCGATGGGTGTCTGGCTATATCTTTGGATGGCACAGAAAATTTGATTTTTGCTTACTTGGTGGATAACCATTCCACTTTATAGTAATTATTCTTCATCTTTTATATTTTTGTGTCTTTATCAAAAAAATAAAAAATAAATAAATAACAAATAAAAGTGCTTACATGTTTGAATAACTCAGTTTGGGGACAGAAAAGATCACTACATAGTTTCTGCTCCAGGAATTATTTAGTATTTAGTATTAGGAAATAGAAAACATTATTAATTGTCTGTGCAATGTGTGGGAGGATTCAGATTACTACGATCTGTGTCAGATTGTCCTCCAGAAACAGACAGAAAAAAAAAACAAATAAAAGTGCTTACATGTTTGAATAACTCAGTTTGGGAACAGAAAAGATCACTACATAGTTTCTGCTCCAGGAATTATTTAGTATTTACTATTAGGAAAGAAAACATTATTAATTGACCAACTTAGCAATGTAATCTGACAGAGATCGACTGTCAACTTTGCTAAATACACTATTCTGCATGAACCTATATGCTAACTGAGTTCTTGGTGGAAAATTTCCAGTACAAACCTGTGTATGCTAGTTTCTGGGTTGTTTACACATGCCAAACTATATGTTTGAGTTTGCCTTAGTCATTTGTTTAGATACTTGTTTGAAATTCAACAGCTCTTTTAAGTCTGAAATTTGAACTCCCGGGCATAGTTGAATGAGAAAGCTTCTAAGTACTTGCATCAATATGCCGTAACGAAGTGTTCATTCTTGATTAGTTTGAGAAGTACTAACTGTTAGCTATTGACATGGCAGTGAAATGTTCTACTGTGGGGTCGTGTTTTGTGTTCATGCCCCGAGTAGATTTGTGGGCTGTGGAGACACTTCAACAAGGTAATGAGGAGAGTGATTCATGTGCAACAAACGATGACCTTGCCAGGAGCAATGGATCTTGTTTTGCCGATGGGCAATTTGTTGAGAAGGATACTGATTCCTGGTTGCAGCAGCACAAATCAGAAGGGCCCACAGAATTCCAAGGTCGCTCACATGCCTGGAGCACATTTGTTGAGCAGGTGGAATCTATATGTGTGTCTACATCCCTGATGATTCTGGTACAAGTGCAACTCCTCACCTGTTGATCCTTTCTAATATTTTTGAAGTTAACTGTATATTAGTATTTTACAAAACAATTGATTCTTTCTGCCAAACTTCTTTTGTCCATTTCTAGCTATGTTTTATCGATGTAAACAATTTTTTCACATCTCATATTTCATTTTAGTTATTAGGTGAAAGGCTTGACAATAATGTTTTTTGTGTCTAATTAGTTGCACCACACAGTTTAATTTATACTATTGTTTTAGATAGACGGTTAGACACACCTTTTCTGTTGAGCAAAATAAAGAAATAAAAGATTGAAATAAATGGACAAATTGAAACAGAAAAATGATTGAGTTTGCATCAAAATTAGGGGTTGTCAATAGTCTCAAAGAGCTCAATTTTTCAATTTTCCTAGTCCTTTAAGCTATTCATACACATTACTTTTCACTGGTTTCTGCACTATACTGCACAGTGAGAAAAAAAACTCAAATGTTTATAGAATTTGTTTGTGGTACATGTCACCTATTATTATATCTCTGGCATGAAAATGGTGGCCAGATTCTCAAACACGAACATATAAGGTAGAGAGAGGTCACCTGTAGGAATTCTCTTTATTTATACATGCAGTGGAAAATAGTTGTTTTAATTTAGTGTATCTCATGAGTGTTCTCGTAGAAAAACTTTGTTCTCAAAGAAAAAATAAATTACCTTATATTTTCAGCAACGATAGAGGAAAACAATATTTTAGAACTCGATCCTAAACTTTCCAATTAGTCTTTAGGAATTGATCTAGTTTTAATCATGATTTGGTTGAATTTTAATTACATATCAAATTTCCTTTCTCTGTATCATAGGCTCATAGCAACCATTGTTCGTAAAAGTGGTTGCTCAAATTTAATGCTTTTATGTGCCTACAGGCTACTTCAGAAGTTCCATATGTATTACTCCCCAAGAGAGTAAGGCAGTTTTTCGAGAGTCATACATCGAACTGCAGTCTGTCAATTCCCTTGGAGCACCCGATACCCCGATTCTGTATACAGCTTGGCGGGAACTTTAACTGTGATAGAGTGATCAATCTATCTGCAGCAGAGTTAGCGAGGGATGTTAGTCAACTGGTTGTTCAGTCAATTCATCAAAGAACACATCCCTGTGAAACTTCTTGGAAGGTGCCCAAAGATTGTGGTTTTACTGAAGTCTGCACTGACACTGAATTTCACAATACAAGTCATGGTAATGCCAATGAACATGAGGTAAAAACCCAGTGTCCTGATGATTTCTCTGTAAGAGGGCCACCACCACCCAACAATAGAACTTTGAAGGGAAAATCAAGCTTAGTATTAGCAATATCTACATTTGGCAATCAGATTCTGCGATATCCTCATTTTGCTGAACTTTGTTGGGTCACATCAAAGTTAAAGGAAGGTCCTTGTGCTGACATAAGTGGATCTTGGAAGGGGTGGCCATTCAATTCTTGCATTATTCATCCTAATGATTCAGTTGAGAAGGTAGTTGTTGCTTGTGGTTCCACCAGTATTAAGTGCAAGGAAAAATATGGTTTAGTAAGAGGTCTAATTGCTGTTGGCTTGTCAGCATATAGAGGTGTGTATGTTTCACTTAGAGAAGTCTCCTCTGATGTAAGGAGGGTTCTTGAGCTCTTAGTTGGAGAGATTAATGCAAAAGTTCAAGCAGGGAAAGATAGGTATCAATATGTCCGTCTTCTATCGCAAGTGGCTTATCTGGAAGATGTGGTTAATAACTGGGCATATGCCTTGCAGAGGTGTTAATTGCTATTATCCTTGTTTGCTTGTGTTTCCATTTTTGTTCTCCAATTATTTTCTAACAATTAGTTATTCTATTTTCAGTTTGGAGTCGGATGCTCTGGTGAAAGAAAGCCCTAAACTTAATGTTGTGGGATGTGCAGAGAGTCTTACATGTACAGGCAATTTAGTTCAAACAGAAGAAAGTAAGCAAAAAGTTTCTGAGAAAGGCATCCATGAATCAGAAGGGACAGAAGACAGGCCTGATGGAGCAGCCGCTGAAAACTTAGGAGGCCTTAGCTTGAACAGTGGGGATAGTGATACTGCAGGGAGAGATATTCTAATTGAAGAAGGGTCTTCACGGCATAATCTCCTTCCTGATACTTTACTGGACAAGAATCTTCACAATTCTCCTGTTGCTGATCAATCAACTGGTAATACTACAAAGGAACAGAACGGTAAAAATCTGGGACCATGTGAGTCAGAAAGGACTGGGAATATTGCAGTTGATACAAATTCTGAGTCCTTGAAACATTCCAATGGATTTGCATTCCAAGAATCTGTTGTTATTTCCCAGAATGGGCCCTGTAGTGCAAGTGAATTAGGTGCTACCGTGTTCTCAGATTCCCAAAAATCTTGTGACCAGATTAATGGTTTTTCCATGACAGAGACCGAACCTCCCTGTAACAATGGTGAAGCTGATCCCTGGGAGCATACAGTTGATGTCGACTTCTCTTCAAGAAAAACTACCAGTCTCTCTACTGACTCGGGCATTGTATGTATGTATCGTTGCTGCACTGAATGTGTATGCACCCTCCACAACTTGATGAAGAAAATTCTTATTCATACATTGGGATTGGGTGGGAGCGATTGGACGGCAGAGGATGTCCATGATGTTGTTGCATCATTATCTGTGGATCTTCTGTCGGCAGTTGGAAAAGTTTATTTTGCTGGTTGTGGTGGAAATGATATCGAGGAAGATGTGAGATGTGAAGATCCAGAGTTGTCGGAGTGTCCAGAACTCAGTGCATGTTGCTGCAAAAGTTCAGGAAATTGTTTAGATGCACCAATGGAATGCAGTTGTCACTCTCTAGGTGGAGGTGTAACCGAAGCAAGTACGTCTACGAATACCCATTTGGGGTTTGATCCAAAATTTGTTTTACGGGATGGCATTCTGGTTCCTGTAGATTCTATTACAGATGGTTCTTTTCACTGTACATTTGAGACATTGTGCCTTTGTTCTCTCATAAAGTCATTAGTAATGATGAAGCAGCCTTTTGATTGATTTGTTTATTTTATTTTATTTTCCTCATGTTGAATTACCTGGTGCTGCTGCACAGAATGTAGCTGAAGTCATCTAGCAGAAAATCAAAATTTTGTTGCTGAGTTTCAAATATTAGGCGGTGCCATTTCTGGTGTATTCCGTTTTATTTTAACTTAAAACCGCTTCTCTCTTTTCCCTGTAAGGTACCAACCCGCACCACGCAAGTATCTTTTTGAGGGTATTGCTTTTACTGATGAAACCATGCTTCGTTAACACACTTTTTACAATTGCTTATGAAAAATTAAAGAGAGCAATGATATGCTACAAGCCTACAAAAGAGGGTTACAAAGTTTGTATCGTAAACAATACATCATTTTTTTCACTTGAATGACTCTATATTGTCAGCTAGGAGTCATCCTAGATTCCCTATCTACAGGTAGATAGCGATCATGATATTAATACCTGAAATATTAAGCTATTTTGATAGGCAAAAGGGTTGGAAATCTAAGATTTAACATACTGATAAATTGAATTTTCCCCTGTTATACTACCACTTGCAATTATCTCAATTAATTAGAGTGTTGAAGCATTCAGATAACTTTAACCTTTCCAACATTTAGATATTCCTGAAGACACGTACAGTAGTTAAATGAATGTGTATGAGCCTCACCTATGTGTGGGAAACCATTGCCAAAAATATCAGAACAACAAATATGCAAATGCTAGAACGGCAAAATACATTATAAAATAATGCAGAAACTTATCAAAACATGTATCTTAAAGATCAGTGATGCTGTTTGCATGATACAGTAATTCTTATCAATCAACTATTTAACCCCAACGATCACCAAACAGACTATGGAGGATTCAAATAACCAGTGTGGAATCAACTTCAGTCCACAAAGTCTTCCAACCCTTAACTGAATATCTATTCCGTCGATACATTCCCCCTTTTGAATCCACTTGCCATCAATTTAAGTACCTGAGTTGTGAGCAGTCTTTGGCCAGTCAGTTGCCCTGTAGCTTCCCCCTCTGTCTGATAAATAGGGACGTGACATGTGATGAATTCCAAGGATTGTAATTGCAACCCTTCTGGCAGAATCCTCAGCGATGCCGCAGCACTGGTCATCGTTAACATTATTGTCTGTTGCAATGGCTTGTGTTTGGAAAATTAAATAGGGTGACCATGATATCCTCAAAGTGAAAGTGGGCAAATGGTTGAGCAGACCACCTCGACCAGGTGTTATGAGCTTGAGCAGACCACCTCGACTAGGTGGTATGAGTTTAAGCTGGTGACCAGGTGGTATAAGCTTGAGCAGATGACCAGGTGCTATGAGCTTGAGCTGATGACTAGGTGGTATGAGCTTGAGCAGATGACCTCGACTAGATGGTAATTTTGATGATCTCAAGCAGACCACCTAGATTAGGTGATGACCAAGAAACAAGACTCAGTCAAAATAAACCACCACAAACCTCCTCCGAAAAATCAGGGTAGAAATTTGATCAATTAATTATTATTGTCACGACCCAAGGACGTGGGTAGAAGGTGTTTATAAAAACCCCAAGAAAATCACGCCGAGGGAGGACTTTTCCTTTCTGAATTTTTATTTTATTTCTTTATTACATTTACTTAAGATTATTTTTCTTCATAAAAATAGAAGATGACATATTTTATTTTTCCCGTTAACCCATAAACTGACTTGGGCGTCGGAGGGTTTACGCCGGGAAAACTTTCGGGGCCTTTGACTATTCTCTGTAATTTTAGGTACGTATTGATTATCAGCTTGAAGATTATATGCTCATAAATGTTCTGCTCATAGTCATAGAATATTCTTGGAGATCAACCAGCAGCTTCCCACCAAACAAATTTAATACTGATGCAAGGATCTAAAATTGAGTCACTAACCAATTCGTTCGGATTTCGGCATCAACAGCTTGGCCAAATAAAATTGTTGAGTTAGGTTTGACTAAAAGCTTAAGCTTGAAATTCAGCAAGGGCCGCAATAATAGAATTTAAGTTTTGACAGTCCCCCTTTAAGCAATGTTGTCCACTTCTAAATCAATAACTTAAAAATCTCTCCTGCATTTAGACATTCCTGAAACATTGTAAATTATATTTATTATTAAGCTATCAACTTATTGCCTTTAGTCTTTGCAATGTCAGCGGCTCTGAGATGGCACTTTTTTTTTATTTAAAAAAAAAGCCATGGCAGAGAAATAAAAATAACATACTAACCCATGCCCATTTAATATTAAGTGTACTTACTGAAATAAAAGCTGATGCTGTATGTATGTTCCACAGAGCAGTTGACTGTCAAGGGTGAACGACAAAGGTTTTTATTTCAAAAAGTATGTGTTACATTAAGAAGGGGTCATCATGATGCCATTTAATCCAATTAGCAGACTAAATGATTGTATTTTTTCGGCTGAATTCAAATGGGAATAACAATAAATAACAGCGACCTTCGATATTAGGATGTTAATTACTGCGATTGAGAAATAGAGAGATGTCGGATTTTTTGCCAGTGATGGAAAATTCTTTTCAGTATTTTAATATATCTAATTACTGTTTGGTTAAAAATTATTTTGCAGTGGAAAATTTTGGACCGCAATTCTCACATAATATATAAAATTACGATAATTTATAAATCATATCTTTGCTTTTTCATAGAAGTAATTTAGGTTTCAAGATCACGATTCATCACCACTAATCTTGTTAAATCACGATCTATCACTGATGATTTTATTGCATCACGATCTATCACCAATAATTTTCTAGGTTATGACTTAAATTTGAACCGCACTTGACATGTGGGCACTTTTATCACTACTGTAAGCAACTAGCAATAAAAAAATTATTCTCTTAAAACTAGAGAAAAACTTCCTTTTATGTGCTATATATTGTGGCTCTTCTGTTCTTTTGTGAAAGAACAACTCTCTTGGTGGAAATCCTAAACTCTTTATTTTATCTCTTTTTTAATTCTATTAAGTCAAAATTATTTAATTTAAATTAAAATATAAAATTAAAGCCAAAAATGAAGTTATGATTGTTCTTACTATAGAGGCCCATCTTGTCAAATAACACAAGATCCCTTAACACAAATATATTAAACAGAGCCTCCTACCAAATAATATATTTAGGGTTTTAACTCAAATTGCTAGTTATCTTACTTATCAATCCAATAGTGGCATAGCCAATTAAATGAGCTAACCCGGGAATTATATAAGTATATACAATAATGGCTGCAATAATTAGACCTGTAATTAAACTAGCTTAATTATTTATCTTCCAAATCTACTCCATTAAAAGATTGAAATTGACTTTCATAATTATATTGTATCTAGGATAGTATTCTTGAATAATAATTTGACTCATGCCACATTAATTTCTTTACTGAACAACCTTTTATACCACATTGCTAATTAAATTGATATCTCAATTGTCCAATCAAATTAATTACTCTTATTCCTTGACACTTACTGGTTTTCTCTAACAATGATTTTCAACATAATAATTATGTTGACACATTCTGGCTAGAGCATTCTATGATCAAGTACTGAAAACTCGTCAAGAGATATGTTGTACAAATTCTATACTGTTAATTTATGGTTTCACTGTTCATAATTGCTTCCACCAAGATACTAAGTAATCTTGATTACAAATGTATGTCGCACCTATGGTAACTCAAATGAAATGACAATTACAAACATGAAAATATAATTAACTCAAGATTGAGATTGCAATAAAATCAATTCCTATGGGATTTAATAAGTCTGACAACCTATAAGATTCAATAAGTCTGACAGTTATTTCAAGGTTGATTAAATCTCGTATGTGATCCAGTCTAATGTAGTCTAACTACATCAATAAATTCATGCATGATTAAGACAAATTATTCAATAAATTTACTATAATCTAAATATAAATAGGGTGTCCAATTTCATTTATCAACTACGAACTTAATTTTTAATCATAAAATAACTTGTATTTATATCTTTTATAAATTTATATGATGATCACATAAATACATATAATATGATTAAATAAACATTATTTAAAATATTTATGTAATTAAAATGTCTGAAAAAATATCTCAAATATTTTATTAATCAGAATATGTATTTATTGTTGATGCAAATTTTTGCTCAATGTACAGTAATTGATTTGTGTTTTAAACTTTCTTCTAAATCAAGATTTGTGGCTTATTTTCTCCTTGAGGCGAGCATCTCAAATCACGTGTCTCATTATGGCTAATTGTTCTGTAAAAAGAAACAATTATCAAAGGACGTTGACGTGCCGACGATAACTCTTTGATGCTCAAGTCAGTTCTTTTTACTCAATTTTAAAAAGAAAAAATATAGAATGAGATGGACAGAGTTTTTGTATTAATTTTATGCCCTTTTTTTTCCTCTTACCTTCAAATGGGGGGTCTTGGCCTTTATATAGGCATCCTAAGGTCAATTGGAGAACTTATGCGACATTTTTCTTATGACAAGTTTCAGTTAAAACCCATGAAAAGAGACACATATTCATATGTGTCAATACTTGTTCATGACAAGTATTCTTTGGACACTTGTCATGTTTTTAGGTCCTTAACCTTTTAATGGGCTTGAGCTTGAATTCAACACTTATATTGGTTCCTTATAAAGAAGATTGATTTTGTAATGTTTTGCATGTAAGCATATTCTGTAGAAAAATATCGTAGAATGTGTATTTGCTTGTAGTTGTATTTCGTAGAATGTGTATTTGTTCGTAGGTGCATTTCGTAAAATGTAGATTTGTCCGTAGGTGCATTCCGTAGAGTGTATATATAACTATAGGTGCATTCCATAAAATGCTTATTAGCTTGTATGCTCTAACTTAAAAAAATTTTTTGGTGCTTATTAGCCCGTATGCTATTACTTAAAAATATTTTCTAAGTGTCTACATTATTCTTTGTGAGGAATGACCTAAATAATTTTTTGCAAAGAATGGACCTAGGTCTTTCTTTGTAAAGAATTGACCTAGGTCTTTCTTGAATCATATCTTTAGCGCTTTGTCAAAAACTTGCACTTTTAACGTTTTACTTAGAAATATTTTCTAAGTGCCTAAGTCATTCTTATAGAAAATGGACTAGGTTATGTAATGTAAAATATTTTTATTGGACCTATATTTTTCGTGGGTTTTGGACCATTCAAAATTTGCTCTACCATTTATAAATAAATGGTATGCTTTAAAGAGCACATAATCCCAACAATTATGCCCTAGTTGTGGTGTGAATGAGAATAAAAATAATATTTTACAGTTACTGTATTTTGAATTTAAGCAAACATCTGGTATCATTTTTGTTAGCCTAAACAGTTAAACGAACCTTAATTTTGATGATAACAAACCACATGTCAAGGGTAAAATGGTAGATTTATATTTCACAATCTCACTAATTCTTAAAGGCTAAAAGTTTATATATGCGAGATCAAGATCGAGATACTCAATGGACAATGATACAATCAAGGACGAATATTGAGGTTAGTAGCTTAAAGCGATCTTTATTGTTATATTTCTTGTAAAGATAGTATGATTTAATGTATGCATGATTTAGCATTTAAAAGATCAAGCTATTTTTCATGACATATTAAATAAATCATCATTTTTTCAAATACATATAAGAAAAAACGATTTTGTAAAATTGGTTGCTTTTTAAATTTATGGACTAAATTAAAAAGTTTTGAGAACTTTGAAATCAAATAGTATTGTTTTAAATTCTGGAGTTGGACGTATTTGCAAATGTCTAACAATTTTTAGGCTATAGTATAATTTTAAAAAGTTTTGTTCCAAACTATGAACTTTGGAACAGAAGCGGCTAACCACTTAACTAATAACAGCTAATTGCTTCAGGTCCAGAAAGATAGCAGCTAAGCTTAAAGCAAGCGGCAATCCGCTTGGGCCAAAATTTCAAATTTGATTTGTAATGGTAACTTGCCCCATTAGCATTGCGGCTAACTGTATCATTTTAGCGACGATTTGGAAATTCTCCAAAAACTGCTAATTTGCTTGTTTAAACTATAAAAATCCGGATCCAACTCAAATCAAATAACTTTTTCGATCTCTATAAAGCTTAAACTTGTTCATGCAACTAATTTTGAGCTTTTGTTTTGCTTATCTACATTTGTTGCTTCATTATTGAGCAATAATTTGTCTAAACATTGTTGTAGAGAGTAATCCTTCTAAACTTCATTTCAATATCAAAACTGAGTAGAGTAAGTGTGGAAAATACTTCAGAAAAAAGTGTGTATTCATCTCCACTTGTCTAAACATTGTTGTAAATGCCTAGATAGTGAAATTCTTAAACTCGGTTTGTTTGGAGGCATGAACATAGGAGGGTTTTGCCGAACTATGTAAAAATTCATGCGTTTACTTTCTTCTCCCTTATCTCTTTAAATTTATGCATTTTTAAATTTATTGTCATTGAATTTCTTGAAGCATTGATTTAAATTGTTTGTGATTTTATTTGTATATTTTTCTTAAATATCCAATTCACCCCCCTTGGGTTGCTAAGCTAGAATTTCAATTTTTTGTGTCTTGTACTTTAAAATTAAAAACAGTAAAATGTGTTCAATAGATACAATTGAAAATAATAAAAACATTGAATGTGTTCGATAGTACCATTTTTAAAAACAACTTTTGCTAAGTATTTTAAGTCATAATAAAAAGTCTTGCATTTGTTATTGTTCTCAGATTAAAATTAATTCAAATATTAAAGAATTAAAATCCGCAAGCATTGTCTCAATTGGTAATTTGGTATCAAAGGATTAATTAAGATCAGAAGCAACATTACAATATCAATGGAAGCATTTACTCTATGAAGATAAACTTTTATACGAAATTCCAATCCTCATCCACGGCTGCCCTTTGCACCCATGCAAGCATTAAAAAAAAAAAGTAATGAAAGGCCTGATATAATTATATATACCCACCATTAACATAACAATGCTACTATAACGGCTCTCGATCATCTCAAATCTCAAAATTTAACATACACGATCATCGACTTGATGACAATTTTGCAGCTACTTAGCACATTTTCTTTTAGTTTGTAATTTAAAATAATCAATAAAAGATGAGGAAGACGAGGAATAAATAAATAACAAATAATATACAGCCAGATATTTAAAATTACAAAAGCAGAAGCCAAAGACCATAAAACAAAATAAACCCAAATGAATAAAACAGAACAAAATGACTCAAATCATCTATAGAGATTTGGCTTTCAGTAAACAAAGACAAGGAAGTCAGTGTTAGATGAATAAAAAAGTAAAAGAAAACAAATTATGCAAAACAAAAGAAAAAAATTAAATTAAATTAAAAAAAATTACATATAAAAGATGAAGAAGATGGGAGTTAAAGAAAAGACTTTCTAGTAAGGGAGTGAGGGAGAAGAAAATGATGAGAGTGGGAGCTAACATGTGGTGGACGGGAGAGAAGAAGATGTGAGAAAATTTTATTTTATTTTCTCTGCTTAGGAGAACGTATAGTATATTATTTTATAATTCATTTTGTAATTTAGAGAAAACGTGGCTAAGTGGCTTTAACTTTTATTACCGTCAAATAGGCTCTGTTTTCTATATTTTATAATTTGATTTTAAGTTCAGGCCCACCAAACTTGTATTTCACTTCTACTATTAAAATGAAAATGAAAATAAAAATAAAAATATGGGCCACAAAATAGTACCGAATAGGCCCTAACTAATTCAGCCCAACTAAGACCCACAAATTCAAAAATAATGAAACATTGTTAAACAAATAATTTGGAAAATCAATAGCAACATTTCATATTAACAATATATGCTTAAGCTACTAGAAGAAACCTGGTTTTTTTTTTTTTTTTTTGGGAGTAACCTTGATAGTAATATTACACAAAGATTTGATTACTTAAGAAAAAAGAGATGCACCTTGTAGGAGATCACAACGAGCCTTACCCCCTCATAGTATAATTATACATATACGGTATATGCTTCAAGCTATTACATGAAAAATGAGAAACTCTATAAAACAAACAACTATGCATGCTCAAATGACAAATACAAATAAACAAATGTACAAAACCAATAAGTATAGCGTGGCGATTTGCATTTTCGATGTCCTCCCACCAAGTGAAATGTACACAATGAAGCTCCAAATTAGCCAAAAAATCAGAAGCCTTATTACTTCTGGAACAGTGTGCATGAATGAAAATTCATACTAGATAACTTCAATGAACAATTAGCCCAACAACCACACAGCAAACATAGAGGATTCAAAGATGGGTACTCCTTTATGCCACCTTGAAAATTTATTTGCAAAGCCAGACATTCACGATCAAATTGCTAGTGCACACAAAATCACAAGTTCACAGTAAGCAAGAGAGGATGTAGGAAAAAATTTGGAAAATGGAAATACATACATGGATTTAAAAGAAATACCAACCTGTTGAAAGAGAGAATCATTACTATGCATTCAATTGATAGCATCCCCCAACTGGATCAAGTCGTTATCAATTCGAATATTAGGGATATGAGCAATCTTTGGCCAATCAACAGCCATGTTGTTTCCACATCTTTCAGACAACTGGGGACATTGGATGATTTCCAAGGATTGTAATTGCAGCCCTTCAGGAAGAATCGCCATATTAGGACAATCATATATCCCAACAGTCTTTAGTGTGGTAGCATTATTGAGCCGCTGTGGAAGAGAAATCAATTTCGGGCACAACTCAATAGATATATTCTGGATAGAAGGAAAGTTTGGCATCATTTCCTCCGGCCAAGTTTCTAAATCATCAATAGATTCAATGGTCAGAGACTTTAATTTGGAGAATGGTGGTTCTGCAGTAGTCGTCGTTCGCATCATCGTTTGCTGCAACGGATGGGAGCTGGTAGAACACAGAGACAGTTCTTCCAAAGATGGGTACAACGGCATGAAAACCAGCTTTGGGCAACCGTCTATTGTTAATTTAGAGAGCCTAGGAAACAAAGGTGGCTCTGCCGTTTGGGTAGTGGATCCATCTGTCCTCCACCATCCCTTTAATTCAGGGCAAGCAAAGATTCTGAGTTCCTCAAGGGAAGGGAATATAGTTGTTGATGGTGGGGAAGAAGAAGAAATGTATTCCAGAGCAGATAATTTAAAGAGTCTCAACCGCTTTAGAGAAGGCAATTGATCCAACTCTGGAATATATTGGCATTTTATACAGATGGATATGTCAATCATTGTCAGATTGGTGACAGAGGAAAGCCAACTAGAAAGCCTGATGCCCCCAAACCTGATTATAGTAAGTTCTTTCAGATTTTGGTGTGGTTTTAGGCCTTCTAACAGAGCATCATCAATGTCAATATCTGTCTTGTTCGCATCCCACTGCAACACTAGAGACTGAAGACCTTCCTTTGCTTCTAAGTTAGCTAACCTCGAATTTTGCTTCTCACCCAAGTTTTCAATTCTTAGGGAACCTCTCAATTTGTTCAGCCCATTTAATTGGCTCAGCTGAGTCTTCCTGCCTACCATGAACAATGGTAAAGTACGGAGATTTGTTAACTGGCCAAGTCCATTTGGCATATCAGTCAAGGATAGACAGGATTCAATTGCAAGATGTCTGAGGCTCACCATTTTTCCAATATCTCTTGGCAATTCCACAAGGTCATCACAGCAAGAGAGATCTAGTGTTTGGAGATTCAACAATCTTGACACAGAGTCAGGAAGGCTTTTAATATCAGCATTATGAGAAAGGTTGAAATATCGCAGGTGCTTCAGCTTCCCAATCAAACTTGGAACTGTCTCAATCTCTGAATTACTCAAATTTAACGTTCGCAAACACTTAAAACTAGACACGATTTTGTTACAGTAGGACTCATTTAGTCGCCTGTCAGATGAAGAATAAACTGTCGAAAGAAAGGTTCTTAGATTCTTAGCTCTAAGCAATGCAGTTGGAAATTCCAGTGATGAATTGAAACCAGAAACACATGAAATGTGATGAGTCCTTTCATCAACATTTCTTGCATCCAGTTTCACCTTGGCACACTCAGTTCCAGCAACTGACTCTGCTAGATCATGCATGAGATCATGAATCTTGCATCTGATTATATTTCCCCATTCATCATATTCTGCATCTTGAAAAAATGACCTCGAAAGCAAACTCATAAAATACTCATGACCAACATCTTCTGGACATTGGTTGTCGATTGATAGCCCAAGAAACCCTTGTGCCATCCAAAGTAAAACCAGTTGCTCCTTCACTATTAGATAATCTTTGGGAAACAATGCACAGTAAGCAAAGCACTGTTTCAATGGTGATGGCAGATGATCATAACTGAGTTTGAGTTTTGGTAAAATATCACTTTCTTCCTGAGGAACTTTTGACAGCTCATCATCCCTGAAGTGCAGCCAGTAAGTTTCTGTATTGTTATAGTAAAGTAAGCGTCCGATCGTCCTTATGGCAAGAGGAACTCCAGCACATTTTCCTACAACATCTTTTCCAATTTGCACTAACTTGGAATCTTTTGGTTCCGATCCTTGTTCAAATGCCATTCGCGTAAACAAAGACCAGGACATGTCTTCAGGGAGGCCTCTGAGAGCATGAAACGGAAGCTTGCTAGTAATTCTTGCCACACGTTCACTGCGAGTGGTCACCACTATCTTACTTCCACTCACACCATTCATCAGCAAAGCTTCCAATTCAAGCCATTTATCACGATTCTCATTCCAAACATCATCTAAAACCAACAAGTATCTCTTCCCATCAATTTCTCCGCGAAGGCGTTCCTGTAGTTGGTCTAGATCAAGTTTCTCAGCCTCCCTATTGGTTGCAGATCTTATCATCTTTTCAACAATAGTAGTCACATCAAAGACATCAGAAACACAGACCCACATTCTTAGATTAAAATGGGTTTTCACATCCTCATCATTGTACACTAACTGAGCAACCGCCGTTTTCCCCAATCCCCCTATACCCACTATAGGAATGACCGCGACAGACTCAATCTCACTCTCACTCGAATCTAACAACCGATCTATAATTTCATTTTTATCACCATCTCTGCCAATGATGTCCTCTTTATGCACAAAAGAGTGTGTTTCCCTCTTTGTATTCTCCACTCTTCTTTCATAGGGCTGCTGAAGAAGATGGAACTGCCGATCATTTTTTATAGACTCTAGTCTCTCCCTAATTGCCTTGATCTTACGACCCATCTCAAGAGCATAAGCAAATTGGTTATATTTTGAGAAGAAAAGAAGTACCTCTTTGGTTACTCTACTCCCAGACATCAACTTTCGGCGCAAGAACTCAGTGGAGAAATCGTCCAACAAATCTTCGGCAGCGTAGACGGCGTCTTTGAGCCTCCGGAGCCAAATGGTGACAGCGTGATCTTTCCTGCTGTGCTTGTCTTCAGCGTCCAGAAGAACAGCCTGGATGGTGTCGACGGTGTCCCTGAGGTTGCTGATGTCATCTTCGACACCGTAGGCCAATCCGATTTCGTGAAAGATTTGGGACGCAAGCACTTCCAAGATCTTCCCAACTGTGTCAAAGAGAAGCCCTTCCGCCATTCCTTGGTTGAGTGAAGAAGAATAGTGACAACTGACAAAGCAAAAATGGTTGGTCTCTTTTCAGAACTAGATGCCACTGTTTTCATTTTTCTATCTCAGTCAACGCGATTACCAGACTTCCAAAACGTCAATTATTATTCCCAAAAAGTGGATCCCGCTGTAATAACCTCCTAATAAATTAAATACATAAATTAAGATAAGAAGATTTTTTTTATTGTGTTTGAACAGTAATGATACAAGTATAAATTCTTGTATAAATTTATTTTATATAAATTAACGTGACATTAATTCATTGATTGAATGAAAATATAAAATAATAAAAACAAATTATGTACGCCAAGTGATATTTAATTCAATCAATTTTATCATGCCACATCAATTTATACAAAATATGTTTGTACAAGAATTTATGACTATATTGTTACTCTTAAACTATTGGCACCCTATAGACTATAACGCTTATAAAAATCCTATTTTATTATAATTACATTAAAAGATAAAATAAATTTAATTATACTATTATATTTCTCTCCCTAACTCTTTATATTTATACAATTACACTAAAATCTTTTATATTTTTTTGTTTCCTCACAAACACTTTTCATTTTAAATTTTTTCTTTTTTAATTTAAAAGAAAGTTACATGGGTGCCAATAGTCTCACTCTTTTTTATTTAGTTGATTAAATACATGCATTAAGATAAGAGAACGTTTTATTTGACAACAACACAAGCATTTTTTTTTCACTTTTTAATTAATATTTCACGTAATTTACACTTATGTATTAGGGCCAATTTAGTAATGTTACAGCTTTTAAAATAATAATTATTAATTATATTATAAAATTAATCAGTTGTAAAAAGAATCAATTAAATATTTAGTAAAATTTATTTTTAAAAATATTTTGAGTTTTAAAAGTAGTCATATGTGTTTACTTAATTTATTATTAAATTATTATAAGAATATAAATAAATAAATTAGATACAACTTTTTCTGTAAAAATATTCTTTGGGTCGAAATGTGCTGTCTCAGTTGATTTGATACTGTTTCAAAAGGTTCCAATAGTTTTTCAGAACTTTTTTTAAGAAAAAGACCAAAAAACGGAGTTTTTCTTAGATACTTTTTGAAAATTCAATAGAAACTATTCCATGGCTCGAAACAAACTCCTTTTTTCCCATGTCATCATTTCACTAATATCGAGGTGCGTGCATAAAATTGGGCCAGGATTCCAATGCCGTCTTGGAGAAGCTTATGAAAATCCAAAAACTAGTGTGCTATAGCTTTCGGTTTTGGACCCCAAATGAGCATAGGGAAGAAAAGTTGAGTTTTTCTGCATAAGTTGTTAAGAAAAAAAAGATAACAGCACTTATCTAACAACCAAGATTCACAAAGACAAACCAAGAACAGAGAAAGAACCAAAAACAAATGATAAACAATGAAGAAGAATTTACGTGGTTCAGTACCAGAGTACCTACATCCACGGCTGAAGAAAACCCAAACTGGGCGTGAAACTTTATTGCATATAGTTGATTACACTGGACTATAGATTACAGAGAACAAATCCCCTTCTACCAAGAACTCAACTCTTAGTAATAGCCTCTTAACTCAACTAGAAAGAATACTGAATGATCAGCCTCAATTTTGTGTTTTATACAGCTCCTAGTCATAACTAATTTACCACATGCTGGCCCACACTATGCCACCTCATCAGCAACTAACTTAACAGAATGCAACTAACTCTCGGCTTCACAAATCTCCACCTTAATTCATTCTGTAAATAAAAAAAAAACTTTCACTTATATCTTCAGTAACTACTAGCTTGATTCTCAAACTATCAACACCAATCAAGTTCAGAGAGTTTCTAAACTTGACTGCAAGAACTGCTTTAGTTAAAACATCAGTTGCCTTGGTTAGAGTAGGAACCTTGACAACATTAACCACATCATTAGCAATCTTATCTCTGATAAAATGTAGCCTAACATCGATGTGTTTTGTCCTTTCATGATACTTAGGATTCTTGCTGAGCTGAATTGCACTGGAGCTGTCACAACCAATGCAAACTAAATCATGCTTTAATCCAAACTCAGAAACCAGTCCACTCAACCACTTTGCTTCTTTTACTGCTTCTGTCAATGCAATGCACTCAGCTTCAGTTGTGGACAAAGCAACAACTAACTGGAGAGATGCTTTCCAACTCACTGCCCCTCCATTCAAAATGAAAACATACCCTGTAATAGACCTTCTCTTGTCTATATCAGCAGCAAAATCTGAGTCTACAAAACCTGATACTTGGCATACTTTAGTATTAGAACCACCAAACAAAATTCCATGACTTGATGTACCACTTAGATACCTTAATAACCACTTAACAGCATTCCAGTGTTCTCTACCTGGATTCCCCATAAACCTGCTAACAACTCCTACTCTATGAGCTATATCAGGCCTTGTACAAACCATGGTGTACATAATGCTGCCAACTGCATTTGAATAAGGCACTGTCTTCATATGTTCAGCGTATCTATCCTCTTCTGGTTCTTGGAATTTTGACAGTCTGAAGTGTGCTGACAATGGTACTGATACCGGCTTTGCATTACTCATTTCAAACTTATTAAGCACCCTTTTAACATATAGAGTTTGAGTAAGGAACAAAGTTCTTGAATTTCTGTCCCTCACAATCTGCATCCCAAGGATCCTTGTAGCAGCCCCCAGGTCTTTCATCTCAAAACTGAATTCAACTCTATCTTTAGCTTTTCTATCTCCTCTATTCTTTTACATGCAATAGGCATGTCATCAACATAAAGAAGAAGGTAAATACCATCTCCAGAAGGTAAGATTTTAAAGTACACACAGCTATCATATTGGCTTCTGCAGAATTCATGGCTGATCATGAACTCATCAAACCTCAAATACCACTGCCTGAGAGACTGTTTCAGTCCATACAAACTTTTCTTCAGCAAGCATACCATATCTTCAGTCCCCTCTTCAACAAAACCCTCTGGTTGTTCCATGAGAATTTCTTCTTCTAGACTCCCATGCAAGAAGGCAGTTTTCACATCCATTTGATCCAATTCCAGGTCATTGAATGCTGTTATTGCCAGTAGAACTCTTATGGAACTATGTTTAACCACAGGGGAGAATACCTCATTAAAGTCCACTCCATGCTTTTGTGTGAATCCCTTAGCCACAAGTCTTACCTTATACCTAGAAAGCTCACCATCAGCAGTCCCTTCTTTGATTTTATAGATCCATTTGCATCCTACTAGCCTCTTGTCTTGAGGTTTCTTGACTAAAATCCGTGTCTTATTTTTCTTGAGTGAGATGATTTCTTCATTAATAGCACCCAACCATTTTTTCTTATCTTTACTACTCATGGCTTGTTTGTAGTTTATAGGCTCTTCACCAATAACTTCTTCAGCTACTACCAGGGCATAAGACACCATATCAGCTATGCCATACCTCTTTGGTAGCTTAATAACTCTCCTCTGTCTGTCCCTTGTCAGTTGATAATCATCTAATTTCAAGTTATTGTGTACTCTCTGATTAGTTATGGAATCCTTTTTTGTGACCTTTGATTCCTCACTGGTCTCCACCTTCTGGTTGTCTTCTTCATTTCTATCCAGGTCAGTTGCTGTAAGCTCAGTTTCTACCTTTTGATGCATCATTGATTCTTTATCAAACACAACATCTTGGCTGATAAGGGTTCTAGATGGTTTTCCATTAATGCACTAAATTTTGAACCCCTTGATACCCTCTGGATACCCAATGAAGTAACCATTTATGGCATTTGGTTCCAACTTTCCTTAGTTTATGTGAGCATAAGCAAGGCAGCCAAAGATTCTAAGATTGCTAAGGGCTGGTGGCTTTCCTGACCAAACTTTATGAGGAGTCCTGAACTGCAGGGCAGATGAAGGGCTCCTATTAACCAAGTAAGCTATTGTAGTGACAGCTTCTGCCCAGAAATTTTTGGACATATTTGCATTGAATAACATGCAACTCACTTTTTCAACTAGGGTCCTGTTCATCCTTTCTGCCAACCCATTTTACTGAGGTGTATCATGTATGCCTTACAGTTTTGTGCCTTGTTATCCCCTTTTTGATGCAGAATTGGTTAAATTCATTTGAGCAATTTTCTAACCCATTGTCTGTTCTTAACCTTTTCACTCTCCTCTCTGTTTGGTTTTCCATTAGAGTTAGCCAGTCCTTAAACTTCTCTAGTGCTTCATTTTTTTGCTTTAGTACATAAACCCAGACTTTTCTAGAAAAGTCATCTATAAATGTAATGAAGTATTTGGCACCACCATGAGATGAAACCTGAGAGGGTCCCCATAGATCTGAATGGATATAATCCATGGTGTTCTTGGTTTCTTGCTTTCCTGGATTAAATCTTTGCCTGGTTGCTTTGCCAAACACACTTTTCACAGAATTGAAGTGATGAAATTTGATTAGTTCCTAGCAATCCTTGTTTACTAAGTTCCCTCAAACCATTTTCACTCATGTGAGCTAACCTCATGTGCCATAGTCTAGTTTTATCACTGCTTACACTATTAGCCCCAGGTGATACTATTGAGCCATTAAGAACATACAGTCTATTTCTTCTACAGCCTTTCATTATGACTATACCCTTTCTAATGATCTGTAGTTCTCCATTTTCAGCCTTTATACTACAACCCAATTGGTCTATCATCCCTAAGGATATGAGGTTTCTTTTAAGCTCTGGAACATATCTGACTTATTCTAAGCTTATGACTTTACCATCATGCATTTTAATGCTAACTGATCCTATACCAGCAACCTTACAGGCAAGATTATTCCCAAGTAAAACTCTTGCACCATCAACCTTTTCAAAGGTTATAAAGAAATCATTTTGGGGACACATATGGAAAGAACACCCTGAGTCAAGTATCCACTCACCAGAAAACTTCTTATCTGCAGTAATGAGAACATCTGCATCCTCTGACTCTCCTTCATCTATAGACACGATATCAGCTTTCCCACTTGACTCCTTTTGTAGTTTCTCTAGCTTCTTTTTCTCAAAGCAATATTTTATATAATGTCCCTCCTTTTGGCAGAAATAACATTTTCTTTTCTTCTTCATCTTATCAGTCTTCTCTTTCTGATTTTTGTTCTTCTTATCTTTGTACATCTTCTTTTCTGTCTTTGCTTTGGCAACTAATCCATCTCCAGTGGTCTGATCTTTGGCATCTGCTCTTTTCTTCAAGTCTTTAGATTCAAGAGCATTCTTGACATCTTTTAAGGTGAGGGTTTGCCTGCCATAGAGCAGAGTATTCACGAAGTGTTCAAAGGAGTCTGGTAATGAGCTGAGCAAGATGAGAGCCCTATCTTTATCTTCAAGCAAGATGTTGACATTTTCAAGATCGAGTATCAGCTTGTTGAACTCATCAACATGGTCCTTCATAGTTGTCCCCTCCTTCATTGAAAATGTGTAAAGCTTCATTTTTATGTACAACCTCTTAGCCAGAGATTTCTTCAAGAAAAGCTCTTCCAATTTTGCCCATAATCTAGATGCTGACTTCTCTTTTGCTACTTCCCTTAATACTTCATCAGACAGGTGAAAGATGATCGTACTGTGGGCTTTGTTGTTTATGGTTCTCAAGTCTCCACCTGAACTTGAAGAACCTTCCTCTCTTTCTTTCTTGGACTTTAGTTCTTCCTCATCATCAAGGGCACTGTCTAAGCCCTGCTGTATCAAGATAGCCCTCATCTTTAGACTTCATAAGTAGAAGTCGTTTTCACCATTAAATTTTTCAAGGTCAAATCTAGTGGTTCCCATCCTTGAGTATCAAGAACAGAGAGCTTTGTAGCTCTGATACCAGTTTATTAAGAAAAGAAGATAACATCACTTATGTAACAACTAAGATTCACAAAGACAAACCAAGAACAGAGAAAGAACCAGAAACAAATGATAAACAATGAAGAAGAATTTACGTGGTTCGGTACCAGAGTACCTACATCCACGACTAAAGAAAACCCAAGCTGGGTGTGAAATTTTATTGTGTATAGTTGATTACACTGCACTACAGATTACAGAGAACAAATCCCCTTCTACCAAGAACTCAACTCTTAGTAATAGCCTCTTAACTCAACTAGAAAGAATACTGAATGATCAGCCTCAATTTTGTGTTTTATACAGCTCCTAGTCATAACTAATTTACCACATGCTGGTCCACACTATGCCACCTCATCAGCAACTAACTTAACAAAATGCAACTAACTCTCGACTTCACATAAGTAATACGATTTTTGTCTGCTAAAACATTCTTTGAGTCATAACAAATTGTCCCAAGTGATTCGATACTGTTCCTGATGGTTCTACGGAGTTTTTTTTGAATTTTTTAATACAATTCTGTAGAAACTATTATGTGAGTCAAACGGGTTCGGAATGGTACTGGTAAATATCCTGGGGCAAGGATGGTCAGATATCCTGATGGTACAGCAAGGCAAGATTCAAAACTTGTCATCCCTCATATAGAAAAAGCTTTATTTGTTAGTATGCGATTTTATTGTTTTATTATACAGGGTGTTACATGGTAGTTTCAGAACTAAAGTTGCCGATGAATTGAAAGTCGACTGTATGGTAGATCGTCATTTGGAAGATGGGGATGTTGTTCTTTTCAACAGACAATCAAGCTTGTATCGAATGTCTATCGTGTGCCACAAGGTGATCAATGTTAATGCCAGACATTATAACTTTTTTCTAAGGCTTATTTCTAGTTATTCAATCCATTTTTTTTTATCGTTTATGCATGCAGCTGCAAGGTGAGAATAATGCCTTGGAGAACTTTGAGATTCAATGAATCTGTTTGCAACCATATGATGCTGATTTATTTTTACGGTGATGAGATGCATATGCATGTCCCACAAACAGAAGAAGCTCGAACGGAGGCCCATTTGTTGATGGGGGTAAGTCCTATTCGTCTCACTATTAAATGTGTAAATTTACAATGCAAAATTTTCTTTAATCCTAATTCTAATGAAACTTTAAAGTAAAATGATAAGGATGAACTTAAACTCAAATGCAACAAGTCGTTGAGGATGGACACTCATATAACTTTTCATTTGAGGAATTTCAGAGCCAAACCATCGTGTCTTGATTTGTCATCTAAAGTGTAAATGCTTTACGTGTAAGACACATGATATGCTTCTAATTCAAATAGATTAGAACGACGTTGATGTGTGACGTTTTACGCTCACTTAAGATGGCTTGTGAGTTGCACTTGGTTTCAGTTAGTTTTGGCGGGAAAGGTTTGTTGGCATAACAAACCAAGAAATAGAGCAGAGCACATGTGTATATATAGTTGCTTCCGGTACATTCTTAGTCAGTCGAGAAGAGAGATTAGATCGTAGAGAAAACATTGAAGAGTTGATCTTTGTAGTCTTTGTACACAACTTATGATCTCTGTAACTTTGAACTCATAATATTGAAATCTCCATGCTTGATTCCTCAAGTGGATGTAGGCATCTGCAATAGGCGGTGAACCACTATAAGCATTGTGTCTTTGTTCCTATTTGCTTTTGTTCTTGATCAGTGTGTTGGATATTTGTAATTCTACTCAATATACATAAGTGAAAAAGATATTTATTCTTAGGAAGCCTTCTATTTTATAAGGATGAGTACCTTAATCTCTTGGAGCAAGTTATTTTATTGTAAATGATTTTTTGTTCATTTGGTTTATAATTTTTCAATTGTTAATATTGGTCACTGGTTTTATCTGTGAAAGGTAGCAAACGAATGCCTTTCATTCTTAAGCATTCTCTCAAAGCTACTTTTTTCTCATTAATCACTTCTTTTTAACTTATATTGCTTGTAACCATATGAGATATTCTGTGTTCCTTAAGTGCAAAATAATTTGTACACACCAAAAAATAGAGAGATTTTGGTTGCTTCTACTCAAGATTTTCTCACATCTTCTTTTCTCATAACGCCAAAGAATAATTTCTATGATCTTGCAGCTTTTTCACTAGTGTGTAGTGACGTGGGTGATGGGATGGATTCTATTGATTTTCCACCGCCTGCAATACTTAAGGTTGGCGATGAAAGTTTGAATGCTAAAATATACATTTTTTAATCTCATCGTTACTGTTTGGTTACCTATCGTCGTCATCTTCTATTTGGGTTTTTTTTTTTCTTTTTAGTTCTTCACTTTTTATTAGTCACTAAGTGCGATATTTGTAGTTTTAGCAAACTTCGTTCCCCTGGAAGAGTTTATATCAATATCTAGTTTCACCCGGTTTGGCTTTATGTTGTAGCATACTTATTAAGTTATTTTTGGTTTAATCACTTAGTAATTTTTCAGTTATATAAGTTTGGTTCAATGGTACATAAAAATTTTGAAGGGTTGAAGTGGAGAGTTATTAGTGATATTTCTCTGAATGTGGATTGTTATATAAGAGAAGCTTAAGTTTCAAAAATGGCAGTTGTTTGTGTCTGAGGTTTAAAAGTGAGATTCCTGAATCTTGCTGAGTATACGTCTCACAACTCATTTTTCCATTGGGTTGGGCAGTCTCTTTTGGGTAAATTAGACTTTTAGGGATTGATGTGTTTTGTATGGAACAAATTAAGAAATGGAAGAAAATAAATAAATCATGGCTGATAACCCATTGATATCTTCCTCTTTTTCACCTTTAAAAATGTAGCTATTTCTTTCTTGCTAAATCACCCCCAAAAGAGCTAGGGTTAGATTCTTTATTTTGGCATGGAGGATTGTTTTTATATTGACATGTTTGTTTGTAATTTAGAAATTTGACTAAGTAGCACTTGTACTTTGGTTCTTTATGTCAAAAAAGTGTAAATCAATGCGCTATTTATTTATTTTGTAGTCTTGTTGCCTGCTGTTTATCTTTAATTTGAGTAAAATTATGTGATGCAACCGGTAGAGCTTTGGACTAGGAAACAATTAGTTAATGTTGTAGTCCAACTACATGCAAATATGAGAGTCCATGTCAGTTTAACTGTGAAAAAGAAGACCTGCTCAAACAAGCTAATTAGAACTGAAGGAGATGAAGAAATTCGAGTAGAAACCATGTGCTCTAATGATGGGTTTGTTTATTTCCAAAACAGTGAGCTTATTTCTAGACAACCTGGCATGACAACTTTAGGTGAGTTACTTTGTTGTTTTTGTTGACATAATATACTTATAATATTGATTTTAATGACAACAAATCATATGAGTTATAGGTTAAAAATGTTAGAGTCTTTAAAATTGAATGAAATTCTTAGACCGAATAGTATTTGGGACACGATTGAGGTTCTTAAAATAAACGGATAACCATTAACTTTGAAATGGTTAACCGATAACCTAAAGGTTAATTTTAATTGGTTTTGGAAGATAACGGTTAACGGATAATATGCAAACAACAAGCCAGCTTCGAATAGGTGAGCTTTTGGAATCAAATGGTAAACTGTGACTTGAAAATGACAAGCCGATTTCGATTAGTGAACTCTCTGGAATTAAACGGTTAACTGACATCTTCTAACGGTGATCTAACAATTCAAAATTTTGTATAATGATAACTTGCACAAAGACAAAACGACAATACAACTTCTGTTAACGGCGATCCGATTGTGCCCAGAAAGTCAACAATGGCTAATTTTCTTCTCCAACTATAAAGGCTCAATCAAATTTAAATTTAGGATAAGATTCAATAATTGTCATTGAGCTTGCTTTTGCATATTCAAATTATATTGAGTTCAAACTTGTTTATTCTTTCATCAAATCACACTTTGAGCTTTTATTTATAAACATATACATTGTGTGAGGGAATATCTGTGTAATCTTCATTTTAATATCAAAATTGAGTGATTGTAAGTGTGGGAAACACTTTGGGAAAAGGGGTGAGAGATCATCTTAGATTGTAAAGGTTTTATTGGCACATTGGAAGTCAATTGTAAGTATCTTGAAGCCTTGGGTTGTAAAGGTTTGGATAGTGGAATCCTCAAGCTTAGTTAGATTAGAGACATTGACGTATGCAGAGTTTGTCGAATCACATAAAACTTTTGTGTTCGATTCTCTTTCTCTTATCTCTTTTAAATTTATATATTACTATATTTGTTATTTCAAGTTTGTAGCATAAATTTGTATTAAATTTTAAACTTATTGCTTAATAACTTTTAGATACCCAATTCAACCCCTCTATTGCGTTGCTTAGCCAGAATTTCAGTTTTTAATTCTTTTGGTAATGGTATGTGCCTATTTAATTTTAGATCTAGCACCAAGGAAATAATGATGCTTGTTTGATCGATTTTTATCCTTGGAAGAGGGAAGGAAAACAATTTGATTATAATGTGGAATTGATCTTGGTGTGCCTATTATGAAAAAAATTAAGAAAAAAACATTTTCATTTGAAGAGAAGGAATTGTTAAGCTTGCCAATGGTTTGGGGGGATCTGGTTTTAATCTTTCACTAAATGTTTTATCTATATTTTATGCAGTTCTTGTTTTTGTAGTTCAGTTTTACTATCTACCATAGAGGAGTTTTTTCCTGAGGTAAACAAGTACTAGCAGAACTTTCTGCACAGAATTTTTGTAAGCATCAAATGATTTTTTAGCATATATGTCCTTTGTAGCGATGTTATTCGATGTACTAGCAGAACTTCATTCACAGAGTTTTGTAAGCATCAAATGATCTTTTAAGATGTCCTTTGTATCAATGTCATATATATATATATATATATATATATATATGGGGTTTTATTCAGTATTGAAAGTACTTGGTATTCTTAGTCCACCAAATGAACTTTAGGACATTGCTTTACATTGGTGCAGATGTCATCTATCTTGGTAAGGCAAAAATAGTATCAACATCCAAAATAAAGGCGAAAACCTTTTGAAAAAACAAAAGCCACCTAACCTAAAACTCCTTCGCAATTTAAATGTGTGAAAAAGAATGAAGTATCTTGAATTTCCTTTGAAACTAAGGCCAAAGAGAAGCTAGAAACCGAGCTCTATCCCAAAGATAATTGACATCTTACTCTCAAGGATCCTCGAAAATGATGTCAATCATAAGAAAGAGCCCAAGCAAAGAATTGTACCTTTCAAGGCACATTAGTTTTCCATATAAAGATTCCAATTCCAAGATGAAGTGGACGAGCTAAAAACCATTCTAGACTTGATAGAGACGTTATGATCACGAGTCAATCTATATAGTCTAGGAAACAACTGACAAAAAGGAACAGTACGAGACCAAACATCTTTGCAAAACTGAGCCTATTCTCTATTTTCCACCTGAAATCTTGTATGCATATGAGAGGAAGGATACCCCAAAGAGATGAACTTCTAGGGGCTGCGGTTGGATCCATTAATGACCACCTTAGAATCCCATTTATTGTTTGGATGTCATACTTACTCTTTATGACATTGTGCCATAAAAAGTGTTGTTCCAGAGGAAATCTGCAAAGCCATTTAGCTCGGAGGCATGATTCATGTTCACCACATTGCCGATACCCAAAACATCTATTTTTTTTCTAGATTTTCTGACAGTTTCCTATTTCACCAAATGCATACTCTCGCCTTCTCCAAAAATTTCCTATAGAAAAATCACGCATCAATTTTTCTATCCTTTTGGCTATCTTGCTAGAGATTTCAAATAATGAAAGGAAATATGTGGGGAGGCTAGAAAGAACAGATTGTTTAAGTCTTCCCCGATGCAATTGAAAAGTCCCTTTCTATCCTCCTAAACCTTTTCCTATTTTCTGCACCACTAGATCCTAGAAACTTACTGATTTTGATTGCCACCCAAAGGTAAGCCGAGGTGCTTAAGAGGCCAACTTCTAACACTACACCTAGTTCTAATTGCCATGTCAGAAAGCTTGTTAGTTGAAAAACATATTTACTTTACGCTCCTATAAACGTTGCATGGTGACATACTGCTATCATCAAAATGTCATCTATGGTTACTTAAATTTGCTATAAATTGCTTATGAACAGCAAGCAGAGCATAAATCACAAAATGCTTTATAAAAGATAATGACTTGAATAATTGAATACAAGCTTAGGTTCATTTATATACAGAGAGAAAAAGAAAGAGACAACTGGCCCAAGGGGTAAGATTTGTAAATGAACAAATAACAACCTGTGAATATGACAAATATTAGCCAATTATTTTCAACTTCTAAAAACGTAATCCTTGCATGCTTATTTGCTGAGATTCTTCAGTAGCTCCATTTTGCCAGCTCAGTAAATCTTCTGCATATTCTGATTGCAAATGAGTGTAGCTGAGATGGCATGCCAGCTTGTCATCAGAGTCAGCTGTTGAATTCTCACAGCTGCTATTTTCAACACCCTCTCTCAAACACAAGGTCTTGTCAAAGACATTAAGTTTGCTTTTGAAGTGGTCAAATTTATAGCATGGTAGAGGTTTAGTTAGAACATCTGCAGTTTGATCTTTGCTGGCAACATAAGTTATTTCAATTTCACTTTTCATAACTTTGTCTCTGATGAAGTGAAGATCAATATCGAAATGTTTGATTCTCGAATAGTATACAGGATTGGCAACTATGGCTGCTGCACTGGTACTGTCACTTAGAATCATTAGAGTTCTTTGAATTTTTAACTGAAGCTCAGCAAGTAATGAACTAATCCATGTAATTTCAGCATTGCGTAGAGCTATAGCTCTGTATTCAGATTCTGCAGTAGATCTAGCAACCACACCTTGTTTTCTTGAACTCAAAGCAACCAAGTTATTACCAAAATATACACAATAACCATTGATTGACCTTCTGTCATCTGGATTACTAGCCCAATCTGTATCAGTATAGGCAATAAGATCAAAATATTTTGACTTTTTGATCCTTAGGCACATGTTCATTGTATTCTTAAGATATCTCAGTACCCTTTTACATGCTATCCAATATGACTGTCTTGGATCTGACATAAACTGACTAAGCTTGTTCACAGAGAAGGCAAGCTCAGGTCTTGTAAGCACTGCATATTGTAGGCTTCCTATGACACTTCTATAAAGTGTAGGGTCATGAAACTTGGCTCCCTCATTTCTTTTTAGCTTCTCTGAAGTGCTGAAAGGAGTTTCTATGCCTTTGCAGTCAATCATTTTTGCTTTTATCAGCAGATCTTGAACATATTTGGTTTGCGAGAGTAGGATGGTATCTTGATTTCTGGTAACTTGTATTCTGAGAAAGAAATTTAAGTTACCTAAATCCTTTAAGGCAAAAGTTTTGCTCAATTTCACTATCACTTCTTTGACATCCTTGCTGCTGCTTCCAGTGATTATTATGTCATCAACATAGATGAGCATAATAATTATATCTGATTTTATTCTTCTGAAAAATAATGATGTGTCACACTTAGAATTTTCGAAATCCCAAGAGTATAAAGCACTCTTCATCTTGTCAAACCAGGCTCTTGGAGCTTGTCTTAATCCATACAGTGCTTTGTTTAGCTTGCATATGTAGTTTGGCTTGCTTCTGTTTTCAAATCCTTCAGGTTGTGGCATGCACACTTCCTCAGTCAAGTCTCCATTTAAAAATGCATTGTTTATGTCCACTTGCCTCAGCATCCAGTTGTTATTCACTGCCAAAGTCAGAATAATTCTAATTGTTGCAGCCTTAAATACAGGGCTAAATGTTTCCTTGAAGTCAACACCTGGTGTTTGCAAGAATCCTTTAGCAATAAGTCTGGCCTTGTACTTGTTAATGGTACCATCAGGATTTTCTTTTATTCTGTACACCCAGTTGTTCCCAACCAACTTATAATTTTGACTATTGGGTATCAAAGTCCAGGTTTTGTTTTTCATCAGGGCATTATGCTCATCTACCATTTCTTCTTTCCATTTTGGTTCTTTTAGGGACTCACAGGTGTTTTTGGAAAGAGAGGACTGGATTTGGGTAGATATTTGGCATAGTTTTGGTTTGAAAATCCATGTTTTAGATCTGGTTATCATAGAATGTGGCGGCCAGATTTTTTGTTTACCAAGGTTTTGAGTTTTTGGTTCTGTGGCTGGGAGTGAATTTGAGCTGTCTTCTGGAATGTGTAACAAGAGTTAATGAGGTGAGTGGTTACCTAATAATATGTAAGTCTCAAAGATCTGTTGTGCTTAATCTTGGACAAGATTTTGGGGAAGTTCCATATTTCCAGCAGTGTCTTGAGAGTGACTGTGTACAGTTGTTGGCTGAGTGAAATTGTTAGGGCTGTTGACAGGGAAAGACACAACTTGAAATTTTTCAGAGAGAGTAGTAAACTCACTTTCATTCATGGACTCCTTTTTGTTAAAACTTGGATCATTTGAGAAAGAAAAAGAATTTTCATTGAACCTCACACTAGCTGAAATGTATATCCTGCCAGACTGACTCATGCATACATACCCTTTGTGAGCAAGACTTACTCCTAACAAGACACACTTAGAGGTGTGAAAATCGAATTTGTACTTGTTGTAAGGTCTCAGGTAAGGAAAACACTCACAGCCAAACACTTTAATTTGAGAGTAATCTAGTTTAGAAGAGTACAACAATTCAAAAGGTGTTTTGATCTAAACTACAGGTAATACCAGTCTGTTAATGATGTATACAACATATGTAAAGGCTTCTTGCCAATATTTCAATGGCATTTTAGCTTGGGATAGCAGTGTGAGTCCAATTTCCACAATGTGTCTGTGTTTCCTCTCAACTTTGCCATTCTGTTCATGTAAGTAAGGGCAAGAATGTCTTAGGGCTATTCACTCTCTTTTAAAATATGGTTCAAAGGCTTTGAATTCTCCCCCTATGTTAGTTTGCAGTGCTTTGATTTTCAAGTTTAGTTGATTTTCTGTTTGCCTTTTGAAAGCAATGAATGTGTCAAGAGCTTGAGATTTTGTTGTTATAGGGAAGAGCCATGTGTAACTGGTTCTGTCATCAACAAAAGATATATAATATCTATATCCTTTTGTTGAGGGGATTGGTGTTGGTCCCCCTAGGTCTGTATAGATAAATTCTAAGGCTGTTTTGTTTGGGTCTCAGTGTTCTTGAATTGCCTTTTTGATTGCTTTCCATATTGGCATGCACAACAAAATGAAGGGATAGTATTTTTATTTATCCTTAACTGATTACAAGACGACAAAGTGTTTTTCAAAGCAAATACATTGGGATGCCCTAGTCTAAGATGCCAAAGAAGAATCTCCTTTGTAGCTTTTGAAACACTGACGTTTGATTCATCAGTTACACTAGACTCATTAATACTAAAAGACTCATTACCATTAGAACTGACGGATAACATAGACACTGGATCACTAATGGACCTTATTGACACAGGTATTGAAGATGCTGATAGGAAAGCAGTGTGTAAATTTTTGCTTCTGCTCAAGTGAACAAGTAAGCACATTAGCTCATACAGTCCCTCTCTAGCCACTCATTTCATCAGAATTTTCCCTTACTTCTTGTCCTTGAAAAAACAGGCAGATTTTTGAAACTCAACATAAATGTCATTATCATGCAACAATTTGGAAATGCTAATAAGATTCTTAGTAATGTCAGGAACATGCAACATATGGTTTAATGTGATGTGTTTTTGAGGGTCAAAAGTAGGTAAAACAGAATAACCAATATGAGATATCACAAGTTTCTCACCATTGCCAACAGCAAGTTGGTCATTACCTTGATACTCAAAGTTGATGTTGATATTTCCAAGTGCATTTGTGACATGGTTAGTGGCACCACTGTCCAGAAACCATGCTCCACTACTTTGCCCATCAGTTGAGGCTACATAGGCACCTCTTGTTTCTCTTCTTCTGTTTGGCTGAGGTATAAAATTCTTCTTGAATCTATGCCAACACTCAGCAGCTGTATGCTGCATCTTCAAACAAATTTGACATGGCCCTTTGGATTCTGAACCATCATAATTTGCTATTGCTTTGCCTTTTCCCTTATCTTGAGGATTTTGATTTCCTTGATTGTTTTCAGTTCCACTACCAGGGTTTCTAAAAACTATTCCAGGTTGATATTGATTTCCAGTTCTGTCATTGTTACCCCAGTTTCTCCTCCCATTTCTCATTTGAGTGCAGTTTGCCTCAACAGCCCCTAAACTTAAATTTTGTTCAGTTTTGTTCTCTTGGCTGAGCAGCATACCATACACTTCTAAGAGTGAGGGGCTCTCTGGCATAGAGTTTATGTTGGTGATTATTGAGTCGTATTCAGGTCCTAGTGCAGCCAATACACACATGACAAAGTCGTCATCACTCATGTTGTTACCTACTGCTCTAAGTTGATTTAACATGGACTTCATTCTAGAGTAGTAGTCATGAATGTTGAGTGAACCCTTTTTGGTTGTTTGGATTTGGGTTCTGAGGTGTAATATCCTGGCTCTAGTTCTAGCACCAAATTGGTTTGTGAGATTTGTCCAAACCTCACACGAGGTATAACAATCAATCATTGTGCCTAAAACCCCTTCACTCAGGGATGACAGTAACCAACTTAGTAAAATGTGGTCTTGCTTTTTCCAGATTTAATGCTCAAGGTTAGGTGTATTTATGGTGGTTCCATTTGGTCTCGGGTTTATGAAATGTCTTGGAGGACAAACATGGCTGCCATCAGCAAATCCTTCAAGCTCATTAGCCCTGATCCTAGAGATCACTTGTGACCTCCAGAGCATAAAATTATTTTTGGTGAGCTTGATGGGAGTTGTAAAGACATATGTGTTGCTGGTAATATTTTGTGTGGGTGAATGATTAATTACTGCTGAGTTTGTGGCATTGTGCCCTGAGTTTTGATTTTGATTCTCGTTATCTTCTTGGTTGTTTGGATTCATTTGTGACTGATTCGTGTTTGTGTATGCGTTGCTGCTGCTGCTTGCCATAGCTCAAAGTATGGCTTTGATACCAACTTAAATTTGCTATAAATTGCTTATGAACAGCAAGCAGAGCATAAATCACAAAATGCTTTATAAAAGATAACGACTTGAATAATTGAATACAAGCTTAGGTTAATTTATATACAGAGAGAAAAAGAAAAAGACAGCTGGCCTAAGGGGTAAGATTTGTAAATGAACAAATAACAACATGTGAATATGACAAATATTAGCCAATCATTTTCAGCTTCTAGAAACGTAATCCTTGCATGCTTATTTGCTGAGATTCTTCAGTAGCTCTATTTTGCCAGCTCAGTAAATCTTCTGCACATTCTGATTGCAAATGAGTGTAGCTGAGATGGCATGCCAGCTTGTCATCAGAGTCAGTTGTTGAATTCTCACAGCTGCTATTTTCAACATGGTTTAGGGGCATTGATCTACAACATTTAGAAAGTAGTCATGTTGTTAGTGTGGGTTCAATGCAGAGCCCATAAGTTGGAAACTTCTTTAAATAAGCTAAAGAAAAACTGACATGGAGATCTTGTTTTCTTCCAACAGGAAATTGTTATTTCAAAAAATATTATCTATTGATATCTTGCATGGATTTAAATATCCTCCGTTTGCAATCGCACATGTTGAGAAGAGGATTCAAAGCTTAGTGGATTTGCTTCTTCATTTTTGATATATTAAACCATTTGTTATTCGAAGATCATACTGAGTCCCGACTAATCTTTATTCAAGTCGGGTAGGACCACTAGGGCAGCAAAGCTCTCCCATTAAGTATTTAACGCAACTGCATTTCCAAGCCTCGAATCGAGGACCTTGGTTAAGATAGAACATCGCCATCCTAGCTGATCTACGCACTTGTTGGTATGGATTTGCTTCCTTCAATTAGTATGTAATATTAAATTCCCTAACTTATTCAACCTTTTTCCTAATATATAGAGCAACTTTTGTTTTCTTTTCCATTTTCTCCTCAGATTTTCTAATGTATTTCAATATTTTTTCTGTTTGTCTTCCCTTTTAATCCTCTCTCAAGATCCTACTTTCACACCTGGGCTTAGTCTTTGGAGTTTGTCATGATGGTTTATTATCATTGTTATTATTATTATAATTATTATTATTGTTTTCCTTTTCTTCTTGGCATTTGCCATATGAGATTTCATATTCTTACATTAGGAAAATGACTTCAGGAAATGGTAACAAAGATGGACTTTTCTCTGTTCTTCATTGAGATTAGGGAGCACATGCTGCTTCAGGCTGCATGAATCGACTAGAGAAATTGAGTTAGCTTTCTACTTCATTTTCATTTTGGTAAAAATTCGTTTTACATTTTACTTTTTGGTGTTCTTGGATATGAACTTTATTTGTTGGCACGTGTACTTTCTCTTTTAATTACTTTGACAACCTTGCTTTTTCTTGTTTGCTTGAAACTGTTTAAGAACTTTATTTCTTGATTGAAATACTGATTAATGATATAAAGTTTCTCTTATAAGCTTTCCATTGTAATTATTGTTCTATAACAGAAGAGCCTTTGTTAAAATTGTTTTTTTTAAGTATTTGTTTAGTCAACTTTATGTTCACTATGTATGCTCATTTACTATGCTATCACCATATCCTTGCATTTGTTTGATGATTCATTGTTTACGATTGAATGTTTAATCTTCTGAAGAACAAGTCTCGCCATTAGAATTATTACAAGAATAAACAAACAAATAAATGAGAACAATATTATTTTCAAATAGAATATTTCGAATGGTAGTAGATAGAAAGTTAAGACGATGAACTGATTATTAGATAACAGATATGATGAATTTTGTATTTCAAGAAACTAATTTTTTCTTATTTAAACAAACTAATGAATGTAATAATTTTCTTTGTAAAGAAAGGCGCAAGAATTTTTTTTTTTGTCTACTGATATTTTAGATTATAAGGTTTTATCGAAATCAAAAGGAATATTAAAAGTTAAAGATTTTAATGTTAAATAGTCAAGTTCTTTTATGAAATTGAAAAGGTAAAGAATTTAATTTTTTTTTCCTTCGAAGGACTAATAATGAATGAATTAATTGTTAAACAACATTATTAATCATATCCCTTGAAAGTTAAGGTTAACAAATATTGATTTTCTATTAAAAAAATCTTAATTGTAGAATAGTTGTTAATTATAAAGATGTCTAATAGGCTTTTCTACAATAAATAATTTAAGAAAAGATCTTTATTAATTAGAGAATTATTAAAAAAATACTCAAACAAATGAGGTATTCGAAAAAAAAATTGGGCCTTAGACGACTGCCTTACTCGCCTATACTTAAAGCCACCCCTGCTTATCAATTGGGATTGATGATATCCAACCAATAAAAAAAAAATTGAGTGATAAAAAAGAGAAGTTGATTTCATAAAATTATGAAGTTTGCAATGTAAAAATAAAAGAGTACAATGAAGGAAAGCTACAGTTTAACTGGTTGTGATGCTGCTCAATCACTAGAAGCTGTGATAACAGACATATCAAATAGGATTCGAGAAGATGTTGGGAGAGTGAATTTGATTTTGCTTTTTAGCAAAGCCTGATACCAGATTGCTTGCCTTCAATTATTCGGTTTAATCTTGAGACTTTTGGCTGAAAATCTTGATGCTTCTTCTAGAAAACTAATGCTATGGAAAGTTTTATTTATTTAATTTTTTTCGGAGTTTTCAACCTTAATTTCCTTTTTTAGGCGGCTTTAATCTGGAAACTTTTGGCTGAAAATCTTGATGCTTCTTCTAGAAAACTAGTGCTACGGAAATTTTATTTATTTAATTTTTTTCTGAGTTTTCAACCTTAATTTCCTTTTTCAGGCAGCTTTTCTTTCCTTTTTGGCGTATTGAACATTCTGATGACTACTTGGTTGCTTTTTAACAGGCATGCATGGGGAGCTTACCTAGGAGAAATAGTCCATTGATCATGTCATAATGTGATTCCAAAGGATCTCCCATCAATATTAGTCATGTTATGAAACGCAACCCCTGTTAACTCCTTCTTTATTCTTAATTAAACTAGCAACTTAAGCAATCTAATTAATAACACAAAGAATTAATGACAGTGAATCAAAAGAATAGAGAACAAAGAACAAAGATTGAAAGGAAAAGCGAGAAAATAGAAGAAAAAAACACGGCAACATAATGTGGTTCAGTATCAAGGTACCTACATCAACGGTTGATAATACCCTTAGGGCTTCAAGCTTTTATTAATGAGATTGATTACAATAATTCTTGAGGTTACAGAGAATTAAATCTCTCTTATTGATAAGGAGCCAAGGAGGTGCTCATGCAACTTCATGAAGACCATGTTTTACGTGCGGGATGAATTTGTTTGAGTGTCGAAACAATAGCGGGAGAATCACGACGTCAAACTATTTGTTGCTAGTTTGCAAGAGAATCAAATTGTGGTTGTCATGTTTGATTTGGATTCGGTCACTAGGTTTATCTTTAGATATTTTTTCTTGTTTTATTTTACTATATTCTAGTTGATATTGTTGGCTAAGAACCAAAGACTTGTGATGTTAGCTACTATAAATAAGTTTCCCGCTGTGAATAAAAGGGGTGAGCAATTATCAAACTAAATTATCTCTGGTCGTTCTCGCCAAAAGTAGAACAACATTATCATCTTTTAATAATTGTTAGCAAGCATCTGACTGGGACCTATCAATTGGTATTAGAGCTAGGCAAGGATGACAACCAACAAGGAACGCATCGAACAGATAGAAACGAAGCTCGGGGAGATGCAAGATAAGATGTCGTGCATGGAGTTAGGAGTTAACGACAAGTTGGCTCACATTGAAGAAACCTTGAGAAAACTTGCAGTCTTTCCATACATCCAAAGACGCACCTTGCATCAACAACAACATCGCGACCAAACCGAGAAGACAAGGATGGCAAACGGTAGCAGTTTCAATCAAGAGTGGCAAAACTGGAGTTCCCACGTTCTGCCGGCAACGACCCCACCGAGTGGTTCAACTGCGTCGATCAATTCTTCGAATACCAAGGGTCAACAGAAGACCAAAAAGTTGTCTTGGCTTCATTCCACTTGGAGGGAGAAGCTAACCAATGGTGGCAGTGGCTTAGGAAATCTTATCAAGAGGAAGGACGAGACGTTACTTGGGAAATCTTCATAGAGGAGCTATGGGCGAGGTTTGGGCCAACCGATTGCGAGGACTTCGACGAGGCGCTATCTAGGGTCGAGCAAACCGGCACTCTTCGAGATTACCAGAAAGAATTTGAGAGGCTTGGCAATCGGGTTCAAGGGTGGACTCAAAAGGCTCTTGTCGGCACATTCATGGGAGGATTGAAACCCGAGATATCTGAGGAAATCCGGTTGTTCAGACCGAGAACTCTTAAGGAAGCGATCAGTTTGGCAAGAATGAGAGATGAACAATTACAGCGACAGAAGAGGCTGGTGAGATCTCCGGATTTTAGTCGTTCACCGCCAACATTGCCACCTACTCAAGCATCACCAATTGTGCCTGTCAAAAGATTATCGTGGGATGAAATGCAACGACAACGAGCTCAGAGACTGTGTTTCACTTGCAACGAACGGTTCACTGCGGGTCATAAATGTCAAGGACCTCAACTTCTATTGCTTGAGAGCTACAACGACACCAACGAGATCACTTGTGAAGAAGTTGCAGAGGAACTACATGGAGAAGAAAACAAAGGAGAACAACTTGGGAAGATACGGTATTGCTACAACAATAATTCCTTTAATGACCCTTGAGGACAAGGGTCCTCTTCCACGATGGGGTATTGATAAGGAGCCAAGGAGGTGCTCATGCAACTTCATGCAGACCATGTTTCACGTGCAGGATGAATTTGTTTGAGTGTCGAAACAATAGCGGGAGAATCACGACGTCAAACTATTTGTTGCTAGTTTGCAAGAGAATCAAATTGTGGTTGTCATGTTTGATTTAGATTCGGTCATTAGGTTTATCTTTAGATATTTTTTCTTGTTTTATTTTACTATATTCTAGTTGATATTGTTGGCTAAGAACCAAAGACTTGTGATGTTAGCTACTATAAATAAGTTTGCTGCTGTGAATAAAAGGGGTGAGCAATTATCAAACTAAATTATCTATGGTCGTTCTCGCCAAAAGCAGAACAACATTATCATCTTTTAATCATTGTTAGCAAGCATCTGACTGGGACCTATCACTTACACAGAATTTTCTAGTTCTTTCTCAGAACTAATCAAAATCTCTCTTTAATGTGTTGCACTAGTCAGCTCTGCTTCTTTTATACTTAATCCAGAAGCTTGTAGAGTTGTAGGACTATTGTAATGACTTAACCACCAAGGGCCCCACACTCGCCAGCTCAGTAAGCCACCTCAGCATTATTGTTTAACAGAATATAACTAACCCAATTCACAAGTCAAATGGTTGCATGTGTTGGACAGCAGCTTATTGGGGGTTGTTGAGCTCCTAATGGATTCATAGATCAGAGCCTTCCTCATTGCCCTAGAAAAGCAAACGAACATGTTGTATGCACTACTTTTGTTTTTTAGCTCTTTAGCTTTTGATTTTAATTATGAGGGAAAAAACAAAGAGAAGAAAAATTCTCTTAATTCTAATTTAATAATATGAATTACATCGATTTTTAATAGAAAAGAGCTTAAGGCTCGGGCCCTAGAATTAAGGAGCAAAAACAGTAATAGAAAGAAAATGAAAAAATGAAAAAAAAACAAAAAAAAAAGAAATATCGTAATATTTGAATAATTCAAATTCAAATTTCTTGATTTAATGGGATTAGATTCCTAACTTTCCTACACTCCCCAATAAAGATGGCAATAAAACCCGGTGGGATCGAATTTGGTTTGCTAATCCGGTTCGGGTTTTGCCCGTACCGCATATACAAAAAATACGGATCCGGTATTGAAATTTAATACTGGGGCATTTTTGGGTTTGGGTCTGGGCATGGCACCAAAGACCCGGAACCTGGATCCATGCTTGGTTTTTTGATAAGTTAAAAAAAAGAAAGAAAATATAAATACAATACTCCCAACATCAAAATGAACCCTAATTTTTCCTATGGTTAAACAAACAAAAGCAGTGCTGCCGGTTGCTGCACTTCTAGCTCTCCAACACTCCAAGCCAGCAACCACCACTCAACATTCCAAGGAAAGACAAACTATCGGCTACAAAAAGTAAACACCCCAAGCTAACACTCCAAGCCAGCACTAATTGCAAAAAGCATCTTATATATCTCACAAAATCAACATCTGATTGCAAAAAGCAAAAGGTCTTGACTCTTGAGTGCTTTGACCACTATTTGATAGGCTTAGATCTTAACTCTTGAGTGCTTTGACTACCATTTGATAGGCCTTACTTGCTGTTCTATGGCTATGGTTTTATGTTTTCTTTTTCTTTTTCCTCTACTTTTGGGTTTCTCTAGCATGAGTCCTTTTTCAAAGAAAAAATCTGTAAATGATTTAATTTACAGCAAACCAATTCCAAAACTAGCAGGACAACATCTTATCCGGGCAGGGGAAGCTTGGATAAAAAACATGTACCTGGGAGGTGTAGGGCTATACCCGGACCGGATGTGAAAAAACCAGGCACCAATCCGAGTCCGAGCCATTGTATTTTTTATCCAGGCTGATCCTGGGCAAGGCCAAACCCGGACCAGACCTGGATTTTGCCAACCCTACTCCCCATCAAGTTAGTGCATCAATGTCAATCATGCCCAGCTTGCTTATCAGATGCACAAGGGTAGGTCTAGCAAGCCCCTTTGTCAAAATGTCAATTGTTTGCTGACCAAAAGGCATAAACGGCAAGCATATGGTCCCAACTTCAAGTTTTTCCTTAATGAAGTATTGATTAATCTCAATGTGCTTCATCTTATCACACTGGTTAAGATTGTGAGCAATACTTATTACAGCTTTGCTGTTGTAATATAGCTTTAGAAGAAGTTCAACGGTCTTCTTGAGTTCTTCAAGGATTTTGTATATTCACAGTACCTCATAGATCTCTTAAGCCATCGCTCTAAACTCAACCTCTATGTTACTTCTGGCAACAACACTTTGTTTCTTGCTTTGCCAAGTAACCAAGTTTCCCCACAAAACATTGCAATGCCTTAAAGTAAATCTCCTATCAGTCATCGAACCTGCCTAATCTAAATTAGTGAATATCTCAATACTCATTTGATTAGTCTTTTTTAAAAATAGACCTTGTCTAGGAGTAGACTTCAACCATCTCAAAATTTGTTGGACTACCTTAAGGTGTTTTTCATAAGGTGCGTGCATGAATTGACTGACAACACTGACTGAGAAGGCAATATCCAGTGGAGTATAGGATAAATAGATTAGTTTCCCAACCAATTTCTAGTGTCTGCTAGTATTAACAAGAACACTACCCTCTTCTCAGAGTTTCACATTAAGATCCATGAGAGTCTTAGTCAATCTACAACCACTCATCTGGTTTCTTTCAAAAGATCAAGAATATATTTTTGTTGAGAGATAAAAATTTATTTTCTTGAACTAGAAACTTTCGTGCCAAGAAAAAATCTTAATGCTCCCAAATCCTTAATCTTGAATTCTAATGCAAGGCTCTTCTTTAATCTTTTTATCTCACTCATATCATCACTTGTAAGAATAATATCATCAATGTAAATATTAGCACAACAACCTTTCCTTCAAAAGAGAACTTGAAAAACAAGGTATGGTTAGCTTGTCCTTAGGGGTATTATTGTTTTTTAATAGATTGTGTGAACTTCTCAAACAAAACCCTCATAGAATATTTGAGACCATACAAAGGCTTTTTTAGTTTGCACACTTTTGAGCCAAATTTATCCTCAAAGCCTTGTGGATTATCCATGTACACCTCTTCCTCTAAGTCACCATTGAGAAAAGCATTCTTCATAACTAGTTACTGCCAGGGTCAATCTAGATTAGCAGTGAGAGATAAAAGTACTCTCACTGTGTTCAACTTTGCAACAAGAGAAAATGTCTTAGACTAATCAATGCTAAATGTCTGGGTGAATCCCTGAGCCACCAACCTAGCCTTGTATCTTTCCACTAAACCATCAAAATTTAACTTCACAATGAAGACCCATTTCCGGCCTACAATAGTCTTTCTAGCTGGCAATGCCTCCACACTCCAAGTATGGTTCTTCTTAAGAGCTCTCATCTCTTCAAGCATTGCTTCCTTCCACTTTGGAACTTTTAGAGCCTTTTGTACACTGTTAGGAATTTCTACCCTAGACAATTGAAAGGTAAAAGCAACAAGAGATGAAGAGAATTTCGAGTATGACATAAATTTAGAAAACAGATGACTAGTACAGGATCTAATACCTTTACGAAGAGTTATAGGAATGTCAAAATTAGAAAATTTAGACTGATGATTAGGAAGTGAAATGGAATTACATGTACTAGACTCAAATTGTTGATTTGTCCTTGGTTCGAAATCATGGTTGTGCTATAGAGTCAATTCCTTTTTCATTTTCTTATGATTATTCTTCAAGTAAACAATCCCTTTCCAAGTTCAGTCACCTTCCTTGAATCTATTACCTATTGTTTTAGTAAAATTATCATATTGTGGCATTGTAATAGGCTGTCCTTTATTTTTAATTTCTAAAAATTGTTTTCCAAAATTCTATTTCTTAGATTGTTTTTCAAATACAGGTCTAGACTTAGGAGAAAAATCACTCATTGTGAAAGGAGTTTCAAAAAATGAATATTTCCTATTTGATGTAGGCGCCAAGGTACTAGGCTTAAAATCTTGTGAGAGAAACACATCATTTAAGAAAAAGATATTGCCAGAGTTAATAAATGAATCTTCCTTAAAATTATCCCCCTGTAGATGAACATTTTAATTTTTTTTTTAAAAAAATGTGACATCCATTGTGACAATTTTTTTTTATATCGGGTAAAAACATTTATAGCCTTTCTGAGTCAGGGAGTAACCAATGAAGATATATTTTATTGCTCTAGGCTCAAGTTTTCCTATTTTTCTATGTTCATGAACAAAAGATGTACAACCAAATATTTTTCGAGATAGATCAGTTGAAAGTCTAGCAGTTAGAAGGCAATTTTTGAAAACTTGGAAAGGAGTTTGAAATTATAAAATTTTGGAGGGCATTCTATTTATTAAGTTTGAAGCAGTTAAAGCAGCCTCTCCTGTAACTAAAGCCTTGAATTTTGGATTATCTGGTATTGTGCTTTTCCTCCATCCTTTCTTATTAGTTGCATTATTGCCACAATTTTTTAGCATAATATTTTTCATCCCTTGAATTTCTATGGTGCAACAGTAGGATATGAGGTATGATTTATAAGGCCATTAGGATTAACTCAGGGTCGGATGGAGTAGGGACTAATATGATATTTTCTCGATTGCCCCTGATTAGAGGAAATTTGAAACATACCATTTGAGACTGAATTGCTTATGAGTTGAACTAGAATTCACCATAAATTTCGAGGACAGAAATTTCCTTTAGGAGGGGAGAATTGTAACGCCTAAATTTCTATTATTTTATTTTGTTTTAATGAAATTTATAAATGGCATTAGTGCCCTTACAAATAAAGTTATTCATGGGGTAATTTTTGGAAAAAATGTTATTTTTCCAAATTTAATAGGGTTTCTTAAGACTTCCTATAATTTCATATTTTTCCCTCTTCCATAACCCTAAGTCCATAATGTTTTTTTCTTTTTCTCTACTGCTCATTATATTATTACCCAAACCCTAGGATTCAAACATTTGTTTATGAGAGAATCAAAGCGATTGGTATTGGAGGTGTTTGAGGCTCTTAGAGGCTTAGAGGTGTGTTAGTTCAAATTCTTTTATCAAAATAAGTAACTTCATTCCTATGTACTGTATTTGTATAATTATTTTGTTATTATTATAAGTGTTTTTATACTATTTAAAAGATTAATTGATTTTCAAACAAAATTAGTTTATGTAAATGTTTTCAAATCTGAAAAATTATGTATTTTATTTTTTTTACAAAATATTATAAATACTTCTAAATTTGATTTATTTTGTTACATGATTACCTTTTATGATTTTGTAAGCCTAAAAGATTGTTATAGATGTTTATGAATCTGATACGAATGTTTTGTGCTTATGTACGATTTAAATTATTTATAATTGTATGGAGATCACCTCTTGATACTATATGGGGGCCACCTCTTGAGGGCCAGATCGCCGCAAAGTGCCACATATAGTGCAAAGTGTCATGTATAAGTCATTACATATGAAAAAACTAATTTGAATGTTTTGGCTCATTGTCCATAGTTATTCCGATTCTGTTTCTGATTGTATAATACGATGCATATATGTTCTTGATCAGTACTAGGTTTCTGTTCTACGTGTGTGCACACGATATTCTAATTCTGATTCTGATTTTGTTTCTAGCCAAGTCACCGAACTATGGGTGACACTATGTGACATGAGCTAACCTTTTATTTTCTGTGTACGTGTTGTATGATTTGCTTTCATAAGTTATTATGCTTTTCATATTCTGGATTACTATGAATTTATGTCATACATTGTGGTAAAATATCATTTTACGAAATTTATGAATTTATGATATATGTTTTCCTAAAAAAGAAGGCTTGCAATATTTTCGGTAACGATAAATCTAGTGTGTTGGGAATGGTCTTATTTACTGAGTTGACGGCTCACACCTCGTCATTACTTTTGTAGATTAAGTTCCTTGTTGAGAAGTGTGCTTCTCATTGGAGTTAGAGATTTTGTTTCCTTTTGACCAATTGAATAAGAGAAGGATAGACTCATGTTTCTTTTAAGTTTATTTCTATTTTGAATTTGTAATTTGAAGTTTTGGGATTTTTGTTATTTTTTTGTCTTCGGGAGAGATTATTTAGTATTAGACATATGGATTTATGGATTTATTTGAATAAAAATTTAAGGTATTTCAATTTGAAATTTATGAGTAAAGATTACGATTTGTTAGTAACCTCCTTTGTTACGTGCTCCGCACATATTAGTTTTGGGGTGTTACAATTATGGTATTAGAGCCATGGTTTGGGATTTTGTAGACTTTATTTGAGGCTAGTTATGTCTAAGCATAATCAATTAGATCAATGGTATTGCTTACCATGAGGTTATCGGAGAGAGTAGATCTTTAAGGTAGGGAGTAATCATCTATAGCTACAAATTTGATTTAGACCCTTTTTAATCATATATAGCTAGAAATTTGATTTAGACCGTTTTGGCCTTTTGATGACTTATGACTACGTGATAACTACATTCATAGAGGATTCCTAGTATCAACAGACCATGAGTTACTTATTGCTCTTGTTGACAACCTTCAAATTTGGTTATTAATTTTCTCCACTTATTTATTACTTTGAGTGTTGGTACAACCTTTATTTATTGCCTACTTTCTATCTATTTGTTTATTTATTTTTCTTCTTAGTCGTCATGGTTTAGTCGAAGATGTCACAGGGGGAAAGTGCTAGGAATGCCTCTAGCTTGAGAAATACTTCTAGTGCCGCTGATGACATTGACCTAACCTTACGTGAGATGGCCAACGAAGGTAAATGTGTGCAATGGTTAGATTGATGGAACAACAAAGTAAGTTGATTCAAGATATGGCTAGAGGTTGAGTTGGGGCCTAAGAGATTGTGCCAACGTAAAGACGAGGTGGTGGAAAAGATCAATGAGCTATGATAAGCTTAGAGCGGTTTAAGAAATTGGGACCACCTATCTTTCAGGGGACTATCGATCACATAATAATAGAGGCATGACTAAAACAAATAGAGAAGATATTCGTGGCTATTGGTTGTAATGATGATCAGACAGTGATATTGGCCTCATTTGTCCTTCAGGGTGAGGCAAATCACTGGTGGGATGCCAAATCTCATCTTTTAAGGGCTGGGTTGCGAGATGCACATATTACTTGGGAGTTATTTCTGGAGGCTTTTCATGAAAAATATTTTCCTGAACAAGTTCAACATTAGATGGAGGTTGACTTCCTAAAATTCACTTAAGAAACAAAATCTGTTGCGGAGTATGAGGAGCAATTTACTACTTTATCTTGTTTTGCTCCTACCTTGGTCGCTAATGAGGGTAGTAAGTGTAGGAAGTTCCTGAAAGGGTTACGTCCAAACATTAAAGGGCGGTTGACCATCCTTAAGTTTAATAATGATGCCAAATTGGTGGATCGTGTCATTATTCTAGAAAGGGATATAATTCAATCTCAATCTGCGATCTAATTGACATAATAACCAGCCAATAAAACATGATGACAATGGTAGTAAAGGTGAACATAAGGACTCTAATGGTGGGTCTATTCAAGAGAATGTATCATTTTGCAATCGTTGTGACAAGTACCATTATGACACCTGCTATTTAAAAATAGGAGTTTGTTTTGGCTGTGGATAGATTGGGCATAAGGTTATGGATTGCCCAAAGAAACACAGTGGTAACATAGATTCTGCCGAGAACCAAAGGAAAAAGCCATGTGCCTTTGCCATGATGGACCAAGATATTAAGACATCAAATAATGAAGCTTCAGGTGCATTACCTATTTTCCATATAAAGCCTTAAATTTGGATTATGTGGTATTGTGCTTTTCCTCCATCTTTTTTTATTGATTGCACTATAGCTACAGTTTTTTAGCATAATATTTTTCATCCCTTGAATTTCTATGGTGCAATAATAGGATATGAGGTATGATTTATAAGGCCATTAGGATTAGCTTAGGGTCGGATGAAGTATGGACTAATATGATATTTTCTCGATTGCCCCTTATTAGAGGTAATTTGAAACATACCATTTGAGACTGGATTGCTTATGAGTTGAACTAAAATTCATGACAAATTTTTAGGATGAAATTTTCTTTAGGAGGGGAGAATTGTAGCACCCAAGTTTCAATTGTTTTATTTTGTTTTAATGGAATTTATAAATGGCATTATTGCCCTTACAAATAGGGTTATTCATGGGGTAATTTTTGAAAAAGGGTTATTCATGGAGTAATTTTTGGAAAAAGGGTTATTTTTCCAAATTTAATAGAGTTTCTTAAGACTCCCTATAAATTCATATTTTTCCTCCTTCCATAACCCTAAATCCACGGCGTTTCTTCTTTTTCTCTGCTGCTTATTACACTATTATCCAAACTCTAGGATTCAAACCTTTATTTAGGAGGGAATCAAAGCGATTTGTGATGGAGGTGTTTGAGGATCTTAAAGGCTTAGAGGTGTGTTAGTTCAAATTCTTTTATCGAGGTAAGTAACTTCATTCCTAATGTACTGGATATGTATAATTATTTTAATATTATTATAAGTATTTTTATACTATTTAAAAGATTAATTGATTTTCAAACAAAATTAGTTTATGTAAATGTTTTCAAATATGAAAAATTATGTTATTTTTATTTTTTTACAAAATATTATAGATGCTTTTACATATGTGATTTATTTTGTTACATGATTACCTTTTATGATTTTTCTTATAAAATATTTTGCAAGCCTAAAATATTGTTATAGACATTTATGAATCTGATACAAATGTTTTGTGACCATATACGATTTAAATTATTTATGATTGTACGAGGGCCACCTCTTGTTAGTAACCTCCTTCATCGCATGTTTCGCGCGTGTTAGTTTTGAGATGTTACATCTCTTGACAAATACTTAGGAACTTTAGTTGCAATTTACAAAAGTTAATGCATGAGCCACCTCCAACAAATGTTTATTTATTTTTTTTAGCAATACCATTTTTTTGGGGTGTATCGATGCAAGACTTGTGATAAATTATTTATTTTTCAAGGAAAAAATTTGCCAAGATCATGTTAAAATACTCTACCCATTATCACTTTTGAAAACTTGTATGTTAGTCTGAAATTGAGTCTGCACTATATTGTAAAAATTTTTAAAAACCTTTTCAGCCTCTGATTTTTCTTCCAATAAATACGCCCAGTAAAATCGAGTATGATCATATGTAAATGTCTTGACTATCTCTTGTTAGAAGGTGTACTTATTTTATTAGGACTCCAAACATCATTGTGAATAATAGTGGAAGATTTTGAAGGTTTATATGGTTGTAAAGGAAAAGATGTACGGTGGTGTTTTCCAAATTAACAAATTTCACAATGGAATAAAGATGGGTCTCTATTGCCAAACAACTTAGGAAATAAATGTTTTAAATATCTGAATATTGGGTGGCCTAATCTTAAATGCCATAAAATAATAATAATATTATTATTAGAAAAATAAATCGATTCAAAGCAAGAACTTATTTGTAGAGATTGTCGCCTTGATTCAGATCCATCATCAAAGAAGCGGAGTGCTCCACTCTATTTAGACTACCGATCATCCTCCTGAAGGTCAAATCTTAGAAAAGACAATGAGTTTAAAAAAAAAAATATTTTGGCATTTTTTATCACAAGCTAGCTTACTAACAGAAAAAAGATGAAAAAAAATTCTGGGAACATGAACAACATCATGAAGAGTGAGTGATGGACACACTACAATAGAACCTTTTCCTGCAATGGCTTACAAAACCATCTGCAATCTTAATTTTATGTCTACTTGCACAAGGACTATATAAAGAAAAAAAGGTTTGACAACACTGTCATATGATCTGTTGCATCTAAATCGATGATGCAGGTACAATTAGAGTTGACACCAATGAGAGCGGCTTCCAAGTAATTACCTTTTTGACCTAATGAGCAAGAAGGAATTTTCTGAGACTCAAGAAGCTTGTACAGTCGGTCTATCTGCTCCTTGGTGAAAGGAAACGAACTTGAGGAAGACTGCTATTCTCAATCAGAGGCATTAGCCTAAAGTGTACGCCCCTTTCCACTATACTTTTTTGTCTAGTTTTGAGGCTTGCCATGAATTTTTCAGCATGTTTCCCTCGTGTGCCACGAGTGTTTGCAGTTGTCGCACCACAGCCTTTTAGATTTCTTACCATCCTTCTTCACTTCTTCTTAAAAACACCGAGTTATAAGAGCAGAACCTTTTACTTCTGAGTTAGTAGTAATAGGAACATATTTGTTATCAAGCATCACTCTTTATCGTGCTTCTTTTCTCTAAACAATTGAGAAGACCTCAGGAATTGTCGGCAGAGGACTTTTCCCTAAAACTCGGCCCCGCACTTCATCTTACTCTTTGTTAAGTACTGCTAACTAAGAACATTAAGACACGATCATTCTCATGTCGTTTTATAAAATTGACATTTCGTGCACTTCCAGATGACATTATAACAAAGATCTACTGCCATAAGGTCATCAACTCGTTGTAGTAGGAGGTTACGTCTCGGTCACCCTGTTTCGCGTGCCAAAGTTTGGATTTTAATTCAAAAATCTACAAAGCATTCTCCAAATTGGAATACGTATCCTGATTGCTTCCCAAACATCTTTGGTCGTCGATAGGTACATGAAGGACTTGCTAATTACAGGTTCCATTGAGTTCACTAACCACCCAATAATCAAAGAATTTTCTGATTTCCAGGTCTTGAGAGTTGAATCTCCATCTGTAGGTTTTGTCACTTCTCCTGTCAGATATCCAAGCTTCCCCTTGCCTCCCAAGATCAAACAAAGGTTTGCGACCATTTTTTGTAATTTTTTCCATTTAGACGGTGGATATTCAATTGGAGCAAATTGATGGACCCCTCTAAACTATTGAACGAGATGGAGGAGTTCAAATTTGAACTCGTGGTGCTTTCCCCCAACGCCACTGAGTCCTTGCTAGTTGCACCAATTAAATCTGTCTTCCACGGATTTTGGCTCGTCATAGATAATCCCTAAGTTGGAACTTAGGGCTCTGATACCATGAAAGAAAAGACAAAGAGAAGAAAAACTCTCTTAATTCTAATTTAATCATATGAATTACATCGGTTAACCCCCACACATCTGTCATGTCATTAAAACATTCGATATGCACCAGCGAGTTGCTTCTCTCGGAATACTTGAGGTCGAGGAACCGGAAATCTCTTAGGATCACAGTACTCATGATCTCGGCTGATAGCGGAGGCTCATCATCCAACACTATCCTCCATCTTGGTGGCTTTCTCTTGCCCTGCATCTCATCTATCACCTGTGCCAACCGTCGCACCTCTCCCTCCAATTCTAAAGCCCGATCAGGATCACGTGCAGCTACCTAGTCACGCTCCCACTCAATATTATGCAGTCGTTGTTTGAGCTCATTTTCCTCAACATTCGTCCCTCGGTTATCATTTCCCAGAACCCGTCCAGATCGAGATTGGTCTCTCCCTTCACCCAAATGCTCTCCTGGGATCCGAACTGCACTTCTATGGGGATGAATCCCATAAGGTTACTCCCTCAACAGAGGAACTTCCTCGTTTCTATGCCTCCAATGGCTGGGTTCCGCTGTGGCCTCATCTCTTGTTGCTGTGGTCTCATAATCCCTTCTCCGCTCATCCCTCATCTCATGCAATATAGCTGTGAGAGTCTCCATTTGCTTCTATATCCGTTCCATCCGCTATTGTATCATTCTCTCTCTAGCCTCATTTGCTATCTCTCAGAGAGTGATTGTCTAACCGGTTTCATTATCGCCCCCTAGGGCATCCTTCCTTGTCATATCCATAACTGATCGCTCGCTGCTCTTCTGATGGTTACTATCTTGGTGGTACCTTTTTATCTAGCTCCCCACAGACGGTGCCAACCCGACCAGATTGTTTCACCAATGACTGTGTTGACAATGACGAAAAGACTGCACTCCACTAACTTTAGCAATTACCCGAGCTCCTGGGGCCCAAATCACTCTTCCTCTTCTTTCCAAACATGCGCTCACAGAAACAAATCAGAGATGCTGGTGGTTTTTCCGGCGTAAATCCTCCGATACTTAAGTCATTATACGAAGTTTATGGGAAAACTATATGATTTATGGCTACACACACTCATTGCAATGTTCTCGAAGTAAAATGTATTTAAGGTTTTTATGTGGTAATGTCTGGTCTCAATTTGGCAGAGTTTCCCCCTCTTTTCTATTTTTTGTGTCCCTTTTTCCATCTATTTTTCAGTCTTTTATAGGCAATCATCCCACGTTCTCATAGTATTCTTCATGCCCCTCATTTTCGGGTGATCATGGACCTTAATGGGTCTTTAATCAACCAAGCATGGGTAAGCGTGGGGCGTCATGTTTTTCCAGCGGTTTGGGGCATGGCGAAATTGTCGGGTGTTTGTGAGATCACGTCCTTTCTTCTGGGTGACAAGTACCTGGTCGGTATGAACTTCTGGTCGGCTCGTGCTTCATAAAAGATACATTACCAGGAATTTGCTCGTTATATTCAGCTGGGGAGATTCGCCCCCGAGTAAGAAATGGGGAGGCGTATGACTGGTACTTTTTATTACTCAACAATCTATGTCGCTGGCTCACCAATACTTTGAGGTCCAATTGCAGTTCCAACTTTGACCTTTTTAAAACGATTACGATAAAAGCAGGTTTGGATGAAAACCTAGCATAGTTAAAGGAAGAGTACTTAATACACCCAGATCATAATAAACTAGACGTGTAATAACTTATATGTCCATCAATAGCAATGATACAATATAGCAAATAGCATAAATAATAGCTAAAAACAATAATAAAAATTTACCACGTTGAAGCCAATGTCATAAATGATGCATCCATTCATCACTTTCAATTATAAACAAAAAATTTCGACATGTAGGAGAATGGCATAGAAAAATTTTCCACATGTAGAAGCGGCATAGAATGCATTTAAAGTGCAAATGATTAATTTTAAATTATAGGGTCTGTTTAAACTATATCTATTCTTGTTTTTCATGTTAGAGGTTTAAAGGATAGTGATGGCGAGCAATGACAAACCATTTGCTTTTGTTCTATCAGTATTTTAAAAAAAGTATGTTTTGAATGTCTTCATTCTTTAAGGATACTAGTAGCAGAGGTAATAAAAAAGAAATTATGAACAGGTGGTTGTATCGAAAGCTTGGAATTCGTGACGATGTGACATAATGGCATGGTAGTGTTGGCGACATGTCTGTGGCAACAACGATAACATTGCATTATAACATGGTAAACGCTGCAATGGGGTTGAAGTGTTGGTGGTACCTCAGATCCCTCTGACTTAAGTAGTCAGATTAAATTTTTGAAAAAAGCATTGAGGGAATACACAGGCAAAAAAAGGAAAAAAAAAATAAGGTAAGTTTTTTATGGAATAAAAAACGTAGAATATAAAGTGATTACCTCCAGCTGCTTTTCAGTGATACCAAATGTTTAATGGAAACTTTCTCTAGAATCTTAGATTTTTCATTGCCACCAATATCTTTAACAAATTTAATTTTCCTCTCTAATTTATCTCGCTGAACTTGAAAGAATTTGCTCAGAGAATTAAAGAAGGCTTTAGAGCAACTCGCTTTCGGATGCATACCAAATCCTGGTAGCTGCTTTTCGACCATCTCAGGGATTTGTTGAGGAGAGAAGTATCTCTGTCTCATAGCGGTACAAGGAAATAGTTATCTCTGTCTTGCAGCGGTTCAAGGAGATACATATCCATTTCCTGCAGAGGGACAAAGCAGCCTACAAAAGACGTGAAAATTGAAATAGACTTTAAAGTTCAAGTTTCCCCCACTAATGATGCAAAATCTGTCAAAGTTCAAAGGCTCTCCACTTTTTCCTTCCGTATTTGCAGGGTCCATACCATTGTCTCCATACAAAAACTGAACTATACATCTACCTGCATTTCGTACGGTGTTATCATATTGAGTTCGACAAGTCCTCTAATGCTTTAATCAGTCTACGAGACATGTATCCGGTATCAGCTGTTTTCACCTGCAGTAGTTGATTGCAATTTTTAATAACATGCTCAATTCTCCACTCTAACCAATGGTAAAAGTTGAACAACCGAACCCAATCATTTTAATAGAATAATTATCAAGATCCAAATTCAGCTGTAACTTCAACGCAAAATAGTGGGGAATATCTTAGGACCAAACATAGAAACCATTGCACAAATCACTAGCACAAAATAAGCCATGGTTAGAAGTTCAACAAAGATCTAACAGCACAACAGTAGGATGTAGGCGTTCATGTATGTCTTTACTCAATAAAAATTTCATGTATGTGTTAGAAAAAAAAGATACTTTGACCATCAAATTCATTAAAGAGCATTTAATCTCTATATATCTCAATCAATTAGATTCAAAGCTACGTTTCTCAACTTCTTTTTGGTCTTATCTATGCATTGAGGAGGATAACAAAGTCCCAATTCGTGACATCATTTTTCAAAAACAAGTCCTACATTGGAGACCTATGAACAGAGTGAACTTATTTAAGAATCCAGGACCACATTTTCAGAACTAATGGGCTTATATAACAAATTTTATTGGACCAGCTATCAAACGGTAAACAACAAGGTTATAAGCTGTCCATGCATCAAAATTGACTAATGTATATGACTAAATGTTGCGATTATGAAAGCAGTTGTAATTTGTGGATATATGAGAAACTTTATATATGATAATGCAACAGTTGACAGACAATGGAGTACATAGAATTTGTTGTAATGACTAACCTCAATTTAAATTGACAACTAAACAAAATGCAGAAAGAGAATCAGTACTGCTGTATCCACGAGACCTTCTCGTCCACCCATTGTATGAAGAAAAACTCAGTAGCGACAGCCCATTATGGAATGAATTAACAACAAACCTTTTAGCCTGTGTTAAGAAGTACAAATATCCATTCAAAGCCTTGAGTAAAGAACGTTTTTGAAATTTGTGCTCCCTGCTGGATCTTCAAAACACATAGCACCAGCTTGAGGATGAGTGTGAAAGTTATGGGCCATTTTACTGTCGTTAACTCGTTATATGTACTTACTTGACCTGTAATGGGACAACTAAATTCTAGTTCTTATTCTTCTTCCTTTCTACGTTTCTATTGTGGCAATTCCTACAGGTTATCCAATTAGTTCGGACTCTTGCAGTGGAAAAAAGAGGTCAAGGGTTCAATTTCGAGTGGATGTGTTTAATTTTGGGTTGGGGTTATACATATACATATACATCTATAAAGATATCAAATAATATTTCAATGAGAGATTCTTAAGTTATTAAAACACAAATAAATCAAAAGACAAGAAAAATATATATTCCAATGCACGATGAAAATACACTACATTGGAGTGTGTGTTTTACTTATCTTTTAGTTTATTCCTTGCTTTAATAATGACTTTACATGTATACAAATAAATGGAAAAACTAAATAAATAAGGGATGCTTATGGAATTTTAAAGGAGGCAATAGTGTTCTAGAAAGGTAAGTTAAGTATTTCTAACAAGGAAAAAGTAAGTTGAAAGGTAAGACACGTTCGCTGACTACACCAATTCCACTACAGCACAAACAAATGGTCTAAAGTATTACTTAAAGATAATTTCCAAACATCTTATAAGCAATATATGTGCATCAATTTTCATTTTACTCCAACAAAAACTCTAGCTATTGCTAAGAATTTTTTAGTATCTGGACTAGCGTGATAGGATTTTTTTTTCATTTTTTCTTTTTCTATTATTGTTTCTGCTCCTTAATTTTAGGAGTAGAACCTTAAGCTCTTTTCTATTAAAATTTCACATCTATGTGTTTTGTTCGAGCATGATATGTTTAGTTTTTTGCCAGAAATATCGCGCTTTAGTTATTACAAAAGATCTCAATGTTCTTCTAGGTTACTCCCAAATCTCCTAACAAGCCTTTTAACAAAATGGCTTCCTTTACAGCCTCAGTTGTTGCCATGTACTTTGCTTTCGCAGTGGAAAAAGAAAATTGTCGACTGTAAAATCGACCTCCAACTAATCGGACTTCCACCCAATGTAAATATGTAGCTTGTTGTTGATCTTCGTTTGTCAAGGTCTCTAGGGAAATCGGAATCACAATACCCAATACATTATTGACCACAATCCTTCTTAAATAATAATCTAACATCTACTGTCCCGTATAGATATCAAAGAATCCACTTCACTACAAGCCAATGGTTTTTACCCGAATTATGCATGTATTGACTAACTATACTCACAGCTGTTGAGTGTTAGAAAATGTATATTTATAAAGGAGAAAATCGTCATTTTACATTTCACGTCTTACGAACAACCCTTACTTTTATGTATTTAAGCTTCTCGTAATTTAATTATGTGTGTTGTATTTTAATTAAATATTTTATGTATTTTAGGGGCATCATTGTCATTTCACAATAAATGAGAGATCAGACGGCAAAAGGGACATCAATTTTGAATTCAAGACGGTCGAAAACCGTAGAAAGAGCATAAACGAAAAAATGGCATTGTTCACATGTACGGTACTATTCACGTGTACGGTACTGTCTACGTTACTGTTCACGATACTGTTCACATAGACGGATCGATGACGTGACATTGACCAATGATGTGGCATTGACTGATGAGGTGTCACGATCCTGTTGGACTAAAATTCTTATGTACTGTTGATGGTGACGTTGCAGCATATCAGTGGACCAAAAATCTCGCGTACGGTACATGCATCACACAGGATTATTTTCAACCAAACCATGTCACTGTTCAACTCGGGTCAAACCGTATTACTGTTCATCCACGTGGTCAAACCACGTACTGTTGACTGATGACATTGCGCAATCCTGAGCGTCCAAACTGTTTTTAATCCGATGGCCATGATTTACTCCATGTATCTATAAAAAGGGGGCCTCCCCCCTAATTTGATAGCTCTGAATCCATTTTTGAGATCCATTTTCTGTAATTCCTTCTCCATTTTTTATTTTCTACGTATTTTAATAAATTCTTATTTTGCCCCTAGTTCAATTATGAGTGGCTAATTTTCTTTCAAGCTTGGGTTGAATGTGAAGTCTCAACAAATATTAGATAACAAAGCTTCACATAACACAATCATAAACACATGCATTCAGAAACACAACCCCCCCAACTTGAGAATTGCTATGTCCTCACAAGCTTATAGAACAAAGACACACGAACTGACAAAGATATGGAAGACCTTAGAAAATATCACACAAATTGATAAACCGAAAGAAAGAATTTTTTTTTTGTTTTTTTTAAAAGAAATGAACTAGCAAGGAAAAAATACTCTCCTGTGGTGGGGACTGCAGCACATGACGGGATGCTATCAACGCTTCTTGGATGCACTGCGCAGTTTATCCTTTGGTGAAGCTTGTGGGGAAGTAGTTGGCAATGGCTTTGTCTTTTTTGTCGCAGGGCTAGTGAGAGGAGTTGTGGCTGGGGTTACTATAGCAATGCCTTTAGACGTACTGCCTTTTCTTTTGTTGGATTGTCTCGAACTGGTGCGAACAGACTAGCTAGGAGTTTGCTGTGGAGGAATTGGAGTTGATGCATCAGCTGTCTGGCCCTCAGTTGTAATGGCAGCAATGATCGCATGTAGTTGCTTTGCTTGTTCAGGTGTAGGCATAACTCTGGCTACTACAACAGCTAACTCGCCATCAACTTGCTCCATTTCATCTTCAGAGGCTAGAGGTGTTGCCATTTTTTCTTTACCATTGTCCTTTCACTTGCCTGCAAGGATTAGAATAGATGGTTTCTCTTTAAGGTCTTCCTTCTCTTCTTCTTAAATAATGTGTTTTTTCCTAGTTTTGGGTTGGGTTGGGATGGTTGGTTCCTCACGTTCTTTCTCTGAATTGTCCTCTGCCTCTGAGGGTGAGCTATCAGTCTCAGACTTGTCACCTTTGTCCTCAGGTGGGTCAGATGGTTCAGCATCTTCTGATTCGACCTCTGCTTGTGGTTCAGTTGCAGATTCTTCTATTGGTTCATCTATGGCAGTGGCTTCTTCATTGGCTTCTGCTGGAGCACCTGTAGTGTTGGTGTCAAAATTATACTGCTGGATCAGTGAATCAGGAAAGTTTCGGTGAATGCGTTTCATGTACAGATCAAATTGGTGTAGCTGGTTGTCCAGGTTCTGTAGATAACTCTAAAACCGATTGTTTTCCCTCTGCTGAGCTTCCACACATTGAGTGATACTGGTGCTGAGTGCCTGGAGGGTCTGTTCTAAACCAATAGCTCGTCTTACTCCTGTTACAACAGTTAGTTCAGTGGTTATTCCAGTACTCTCACCAGCAACTCTCTCAATGGTACGTGCCGTAAAGGCACCATCATTCTTGACATGGTCATCTTTGGCATCCAGACAAACACCGAAAACTACACAAATACTGGTGATGAGTGAAGGAAATAGCAAGGCAGCAGTTCGGTGAGTCTTAATTGTATACTCCCGGATTTCTTTTGTGATGATGCTACCCACATCTATGGGAAGCCCTGGAACAAGGACATATAACAAGACCAACTTCTCTTGTGAAACCGTAGTAGTGTGAGTGGTGGGCATAAGCTTAGATTTCAGGAATTTTACCTACACCTTAGCAATAGGTTTCAAATCTATCCTATTAACTACACGCCCTTCCTCGTTAGCCCATGATGCCCCTTCTATTGTAAGAGTTGTGAAAATGGTGTTCCACTTTTTCGGGGTCAATTTATCACACAACTCGGCATACTCACAATTAATTTCAGCAGGTAAATTATAAGAGGCATTTATAACGCGGGGGTCTAATGGAACAAGTATGTTTCTTACCCAAATGTTGTGCTGATCAAGGCTTACCAAATTGGCGTAAAATTCTTTGACTACTGGTAGCACAGGATCTCGAGGGTGGTTGTAAAACTCTAACCATCCTCGTTTTACTGCAGTATTATGAATTGTTTGCACAATTCTAGTGAGTTGTTTTGGAAATTGAAACCCTTTTTCTTCCAGAATCTTAGGCGGCTCTATGAATTATTCATATTTTTCTTCGGCGTGATAAATCTGGAAGTGTGACGGATCTTTGAGACGGCTGACTGGTTTCTTATACCTTGGCATTGTTGTAGCAGTCACCAATTGAGGCTAATGATCCTGAAAATAAGATGAGAAGAAGAGGTTAAGAATTATGAGAGTTGTATTTGCGAAGGAGATGGGGAATAGTGTCGTAGAGCACTAAACACAGTGACTCCCTTTTATAGCGGACTTTAATTGAAGATAAATACGGTAACTAAAGATAAATGAGGGAAGAAAATATTTTAAATTGAATGTGCATATCCCAAAAAGATCGGCTAGTAAAATTAAGGCATTAATTTTGGAGATTTATGGGCAATTTCTATCCACATCCATGTCTCCATCTGTCATGACTTATCTCCAACGGTAAGTGAGAGGCTCCATCTTTTAATTTACTATAACGGTAAAATTGGTTGTTGCAGCATCTATTTGCTTACGCCAGCAACGATTACATACTCCACACTTAAGCCTCTGACACGTGGCTCACCCTGCACTCTGCCATCATGCAACCTTATTTGTCAATATGGAATTTAATTGTCACATATACTTCCCACAAACTAAAATTAATTTTAAAATTAAAATTAAATAGATCAAATGATGGCAGAAGTAAAAAATGCAATAATTTTGAAAAGATAAAATTAAATAGCTAGAATGAAAGAGCAAAATTAAATAAAATGGTAAGAAGAGAGAGCTTGTCAACAAAACCAAAGGAGATCAAAATTGGTTTGAAGTGGTTGTCTCCACAATGGGTTGCCTCCCATGGAGCGCTTGATTTAAGGTCATTCAGCCTGACCTTCATTCATTGATCAATAGCTGGGTTCTTTAAGGAGTAACACCTCCTTTGAACAATCTGCTGCTGGATGTATGTAATGCTTAACCCTATGTCCATTAACTTTGAATTCTTGACCCGTTTGTTCATTTAGAATATCAACAGCTCCATGAGGATAAAATTTTAACAGCTTAAATGGGCCAGACCATCGTGACTTGAGCTTTTCCGGAAATAATCTTAGTCTTGTATTGTGGAGTAACACTAATTGACCAGGATTGAATTACCTGTGCTGAATATGTTTGTTGTGAGTGTGTTTTGTCCTCTCTTTATAGATTCTTGCATTTTCATATGAAAATAGTCGTAATTTATTAAGCTCACAAAGTTGAAGCTTCATTTGCTCTGCTGCAGCATGCATATCCCAATTTAATTTTGTCAGTGCCCATTGTGCTTTATGCTCTAGCTCTAGTGGCAAATGACAAGCCTTTCCATAAACAAATCGATAAGGAGACATGCCGAGTTGAGTTTTGTATGTTGTTCTGTAGGCCCATAGAGAGTCATGTAAGTGTAAAGACCAATCCTTCCTCGTTAGGTTCACCACTTTTTCTAAGATCTTTTTAATTTCTCTGTTGGACACTTCAGCCTGACCATTGGATTGTGGGTGATATGTTGTGGCTACCTTGTGTCTGACTCCATATTTTACTATTGTTGCAGCAAAGACTTTGTTGCAAAAATATGTATCCTCGTCACTAATAATTGCTCTAGAAGTGCCAAATCTGGAAAAAATATTTTTCTGAAGAAAAGCCACCACTGTTTTAGCATCATTGGTAGGTAATATTGCAGCTTCTACCCACTTAGAGACATAATCCACAGCAACAAGGATATACAAGTTCCCAAAGGATGGTGAGAAGGGTCCCATAAAATCTATTCCCCAAACATCAAAAACTTCTACTTCCAGTATGTTGGTCACTGGCATTTTATGTCTTTTAGCTATGTTCCCTATCCTTTGGCACCTGTCACAACATCTAACAAATTCATAAGCATCTTTAAAAATAGTAGGTCAGTAATAACCTAATTGTAGAACTTTAGCAGCTATTCTATGACCACCAAAATGTCCCTCATATGTTGCAGCATGATATGACTCTAGTATGTGGTGTATTTCTCCTTCGGAATTACATCTTCGTATTACTTGATCTGAGCATAATTTATATAAATGTGGATCATCCCACTGATAACTTCTCACATCATAAAGAAATTTCTTCTTCTCTTAAAATTTCAGCTCAAGTGGAAGCATTCCACTTACTAAGTAGTTAGCAAAATCTGCATACCATGGGGGTCCTGACTACTGCAGCATCTGTGCTTGCTGTATTGCCAATAGTTGTTCATCAAGAAATATTTTAGTGATACCCTTCCTTGTCAATGTGTTAGTGCCTGCTTCCAGCCGTGACAATTGGTCTGCCCCTTGATTCTCAGTCCCCTTTCTATCTGCCACTTGATTCTCAGTCTCTTTTCTATCTTTAATTTCCAAATCAAATTCTTGAAGCAATAAGATCCATCTGATTAATCTTGGTTTGGCATCCTTCTTTGAAATTAAATATTTGATGGCTGCATGGTCTGTGTAAATAGTTACTTTAGTACCCATCAGGTAAGCTCTAAATTTGTCAAAAGCAAATACTACTGCTAGCAAATATTTCTCCGTAGTGGTGTAATTGATCTGAGTTGGAGTGAAAGTTTTGCTTGCATAGTATATGGAATGAAAAACCTGATCCTTTCTTTACCCTAGTACTGCTCCCACGGAATGATCACTAGCATCACACATCAGTTCAAATGGTAGAGTCCAATCTGGGGATATAACTACTAGAGCAGTGATAAGAGCTTTCTTTAATACTCCAAATGCTTGAAGGCAATCTTTGTCAAAGTGAAAAGATTTTTCATATTCCAGCAATGAGTATAATGGTTTACCTACTTTAGAAAAATCCTTAATGAACTTTCTATAGAATCCAGCATGACCCAAAAAACTCCTAGTACCCTTTACTGAAGTTAGAAGTGGCAGTTTATCGATTACCTCTATCTTGGCTTTGTCTACCTTAATGCCATTCTTGGATACCTTGTGTCCCAATACTATTCCTTCTTGCACCATGAAATGACACTTTTCCCAATTGAATACTAAGTTGGTCATCTCACATCTTTTAAGAACTTCTTCCAAATTGTGTAAATAATCATTATATGTTTCTCCAAAAACTGAGAAGTCATCCATGAAAACTTCTAAAGTCTGCTCTACCATATCAGAAAATATAGACATCATGCATCTCTGAAAAGTTGCTGGAGCATTGCATAACCCAAAGGGCATTCTTATGAAGGCAAATGTTCTATAAGGACAAGTAAATGTAGTCTTCTCCTGATCTTCTAGAGCTATAGCAATCTGGTTGTAGCCTGAATACCTATCTAAGAAACAATAATATTATTTTCCAGCAAGTTTGTCCAACATCTAATCTATGAATAGAAGTGGGAAATGGTCTTTCCTTGTGGCTTTGTTGAGCTTCCTGTAATCCATACATACTCTCCATCCAGTCATTGTCCTTGTAGGAATAAGTTCATTTTTTTCATTAGTTATTACTATTATCCCTCATTTCTTTGGAACACATTGAACTGGGTGAGCCCATGAACTGTCTGATATTGGGTATATGATTCCAGCATCCAACCATTTGATAATTTCCTTCTTCATCATTGCTTTCATAATAGGGTTCAACCTTCTCTAGTGCTCCACCGAATTGTTGGCGCAATCTTCTAATAGGATTTTATGCATGCATATAGATGGGCTTATCCCCTTTATATCTGCCATGGTCCATCCAATTGCTCTTCTGTATTTTCCAACCAAATCTACTAGACTCTGTTCTTGACCAGCATCCAAAGTAGAAGAAATGATTACAGGTAGTGTGTTATTTTGACCAAGATAAGCATACTTCAAATGTGAAGGTAACAATTTTAATTCAAGACTAAGAGGTGGTTCAATAGATGGTAAAGTTATTTTTACTTCCCTGTCTGAAAGATTCAGGTGTTCAATAAACCTGTTGTGCCTATCAGATTGTTGTTTGTCCATCCAATCTGTCTGAATTGCTGCAATATCTTCCTCTTCGACATCCTCAAAGGTGGTGACTTTGTCAAGTGCATTACTGCAGCATCTGTCCATTCCGTCTGCTACAACAAAATCCACTACACTTAGGAAATTGCAATCTTCTACTTCATCAGGGTTCCTCATAGCCTCTAATACATTAAATTTAACTTGCTGATCATTCACTCTCATGGTGAGCTCTCCTTTCTGTACATCTAACAGAGTATTTCCAGTTGCTAGAAAAGGTCTTCCAAGTATAATGGGTACCTCTTTATCAGCTTCAAAGTCCAATACAATGAAATCCACTGGAAAGATGAATTTTTCAACATTCACCAGTACATCCTCTATTTTTCCTTCAGGGTATGCATGAAATCTGTCAGCTAATTGCAGAGTGACTGTTGTTGGTCTGCATTTCCCTACTCTCAACTGCTTAAATACAGATAATGGCATCAAATTAATGCTAACTCCCAAGTCGCAAAGTGCTCTACCAGCATACCTAGTTCCTATGGAGCAAGGTATTATAAAACTCCCTGGATCTTTTACTTTTGTAGGAATCTTACTTTGGAGCATATGACTGTTTTCTTGGGTTAAAGCAACAGTTTCAAACTCTCCCAACCTTCTTTTTTGTGCCAAGATATCTTTTAAAAATTTCACATAATTTGGCATTTGTTCCAAAGCTTTCACAAAAGGTATATTTATGTGTAATTGCTTCAGCACTTCCAGAAATTTACTGAACTGTTTGTCTTGTTTTTACTTCTAGAACTTTTGTAGGAAAGGTGGTGGATGTCTAAACTGCTAAGTAACTTCAAGAGATATTAAACTTTGTTTATTTGGTTTGGTACAGATTGTGCCTACTGGTGTTACAACTTCTTTTCCAGCATGTTCTGGTTGAATTTCCTCTGCAATTGTTGTAGCTTGGCTCATGTAACCAGTGTCTTGATGGAGGGCTTGTTGTAACATGCTTCCATTTTGAGGTGGTTTTTGTGCTGAATTGAATTTCATCTCATTTTTGGTCACATCAACTGGGGTACTAACATTCTTTCCAGATCTCAAATTAATTACCTTGCATTATTCTTTGCTCTCTCTTCTAGGATCTTCTGTATTGCTAAGTAGGCTTCTTTAAGTTCTGCTGCTCATTACTGTGACTAGTTGTCCCATTTATTTTTCCAAGTTTCTCAAGAATACAGCTTGACTCTGCACAATTGCTTTATTCTTTGCAATGTACTCCTTAATCAGTGCTTCCAGAGAAATGATTGGATCCTGACTGATATGCTTTTACCCTTGACTTTGCTGATGAAAATCAAGTGGTTGTGTGTTTCTATTTTGTCCATTTAATGCTGCGGCATTTCGATTCTGACTGCTCTATGAGAAATTCGGGTGTTGTTTCCAGCCAGGGTTGTAAGTATTAAAATATGGGTTGTTCTGAGGTTCTCGATTGAAATTACCCACATAGTCTACTGTTGTGCAATTTTTATTGAGCTCGCAAGTGCACGAATCTATTGTAGAATAGACTAGTGGTGACGAGTGTCGATCCCACGAGGAGGTGTATTTTAATTGTGTGTAGAATTAATTTTGTAAATAAGTGGTTGGATTTGTGGTGAAAGTGACTTAGATTATCTTAAAATGATAATTTAAATGACAAAAATAAATTGAAGAGAAATCTATTGAAATAAAACACTTGGGTATTTGTATCCTTATCAACATGCACCATGTGCTAAATATTCCTTATTGATACCAATTAAATCATGAGGGAGAAATCCACATCTCATGAACCACACTCTAATCAAAATAGTGCTAAGGGCTTATCGTGCCAAATAATAATAATCTTATACTAGAGAGCCGGTGAAACCAAGGCGGTATCTAGACAAGATTATTATTATTTGTCTATGAGAAGTCAAAACATCCACAAAAACTAAAGGGGAAGAGAAAATAAATTTACCAAATAAAGCCCATGACACATGTTGAGACTTCACCTTCAACCCAAACTTGAAAGAAAATTAGCTACTCATAATTGAACTAGGGGCAAAAAGAAAATTTATTAAAATACGTAGAAAATATAAGATAGAGAAGGAATTACAGAAAATGGAGTCCAAAAATGGATTCAAAGATATCAAATTAAGGGGGAAGAGCCCCTTTTTATAGATACATTGAGTAAATCATGGCCATCGGATCAAAAATATTTCGGACGTTCAGGATTGCGCCACGTCATCAGTCAACAGCACGCGGTTTGAACAGTAACACGGTTTAACCCGACTTGAACAATGACGCAGTTTGGTTGAAAATAATCTTGTGTAATGCATGTATCATACGCGAAATTTTTGGTCCACTGATAGGATGCCAATCATCGATCAACAGTGCATAAGAATTTTAGTCCAACAGGATCATGACACCTCATCAGTCAATGCCACATCATCTGTCAATGCCACATCATCGATCCGTCTATGTGAACAGTGTCGTAGACAGTACCGTACATGTGAATAGTATCGTACATATGAACAGTGCCTTTTTCCCTTTTATACTCCTCCTAAGGTTTTCGACCGTCCTAAGTTTAAAAGTGATGTCTGTTTTACCGTCTGATCTCTCGTTCATTGTGAAATGACTATGATGCCCTTAAAATACATAAAATACTTAATTATAATACAACACACATAATTAAATGACAAGAAATTTAAATACATAAAAGCAAAGGTGTTAGTAAAACTTGAAGTGTAAAATGACGATTTTCTCCTTTATAAATATACATTTTTAAACATTCAATATCTACTGAAGCTGGATTTCCAGGACAATTATCAAAGTCATGTTCTTCACCACAGTATGCATAAGAAAGTTCAGTAACTTGCTTTACTGTTGCTGAAGCAGATGTCATATCTTTTACCATGTTAGACAATGAGGTTACTTGTGCTGATAAGGCTGTAATTACATCTATGTTATGTACCCCTGCTGATCCTCGTGCTGCTAGTTGCCTGGCTGAAGGCCACTGATAATTATTATTGGCATTTCTCTCCAGAATTTCATAAGCTTCAGTGTAAGATTTGGAAAACAAGGCTCTATTTGCTGAAGCATCCACTATTAACCTTGTACTCAGATTCAACCCATTGTAAAAAGTTTCCAATTGAATGCAGCAAGGAATACTATGATGACGACACCTTCTGAGCAATTCTTCGAATCTTTCCCAAGCCTCATACAAACTCTCATCTTCAAGTTGATAGAAGGAAGTAATCTCATTCCGCAGCTTTGCATTTTCTATCGGTTGGAAATATTTCATTAGGAATTTATCAACTAATTCATTCCATGTAGTGATGGAATCAGAACCATGTTCTTGCTCGATCTCTTAAGGAATAAGGAAAGAGCCTCAGCCTTAAGGCATCTTGTGTTGCTCCAGCAATCTTGAAAGCATCACTTACTTCCAAGAACAATTTAAGATAAATATGAGGATTTTCATTTGGCAATCCATTGAATTGACCAACTGTTTGCAACATTTGAAACATCACTGGCTTCAACTCAAAAGTCGCAGCTTCTACTTCAAGTCTGATGATGCTAGGGTGTACAACTTGAGGAGTTAACACAGCATAATCTCTTATATCTCTTCTTTGTCATCAGCCTTGTAAATAATTTTATTATTGCCTGGCTGTCTCCCGTTAGCATGGTCATTATGCTCTTCTTGAATGTTGACTGACTATAAGGGCCCGTAAGGATTCAAATTTCCCACATCCTGCAAATTATTCATGCCCGAAGCAGTTTTTGAATTCCTTTGTTCCCCTTCACAATCTCTTAACAGTCCTTTCAATCTCAGGATCGAATAGGAATATCACATATTTGTCTTTGCGCATGCATGTACCGATATGCCAATAAATAGAATAAATCAAATCAAATTTGGCGTTATCAAGATTTACTTCACACTTCAAAAATAAACAATCAATCCCCGGCAACAGCGCTAAAAACTTGTTAGTTATTTTTAATAAGCAATTACTACCAATACTAATGTGCAAGTATACACAACAAGTAATACAGTGATGAGTATTCAAGATCGTCTCCACAATGATTAATGTTACTTAAAAAGTTAAAGCAATCACAACAGTGCAAATCAAATTAGGACCGAAACAAACAATTGTAAAGTGGTTTCTAACGTAATTAAGGATTGTAAAAGAATTAAATAAAATAATATTGTAATGAAATAAACTAGATTAAATGTGTCTAAGATTCAATTGAGATCATAGTAGTTGAATGATCAAACTTTCCTTATGGGATGACTGTTGTTTGTCAAGTTAGCACAAGTTATTATAGCAAATGTTGCAGCACTAGGCAGAATAAATCTGCATCCTCAGTTATCGCATATTAGAAGTCTCATACTCTTAAATCTATTAACAATGACCAGTTGCTAATATACTTACGGTATGGCATTATGACTTTTAGTCTCTCCACCCTACAAGATAAACACCTATGTCTAGTGTGTCACAAATCTTATTTCAAGTATTGCCCTTACGGGATTCAAGATAACCTAATCCAGGAAACTCAACTTAAGATCAAGTAATACTCTAATAATATCCGCTAAGACATGCCCTTTTGCTGCTCTATCTTAACTAAAACTATTAAATGAGTGGTCAACCGAAATAACAGTTATATTTATAAAACTATTAGAGTAAAATGCTATAGCAGTGCCATAACAACATATAAGAACAGTCAAGAACCCATTGGATTATTTATCACTCAACTACAAGTAAATTTAGTTCATAATCTGAATGAGAAAAATAAACATAAATATATTGATCTCAGAATACATCAAAACAATTAAAGGAAGAAGATAAATATAAGTTGAGCATGGTGAAAGACAAATCCAAATAATTCTGCACGATTCTCCAATGTTGCCGAAACAACACTCTTCAATTCTGATCTTCTTTTTCTTTCCTTTGTAATTATTTTAATGATAATTCCCTTCCCGCATTTCTATGTGGTGCACGCCTCCCTTTTATATTGCAAATTAGGGTAAAACAAAAGCCCATGAGCGTGCATGCGTTAAATTAGGAAACATGCGCTGACCCGCGCCTAAGTTTTCTCCCGCATTGCTCCCAGAGTGCTACAGCACGGGTTGCTCTAACATCCACAACAGCACTGCATCATTCCCGATTGAGCTTTTCTTCTTTTATGGCCATCTTTTTTCCTCCTCTTGCTCCTTTAATGTCTCAACATCCCCTTATAAATTAAGACTTTCTGAGAACCTACAATTATGCACCTGTTTTTAGCACAAATTACTTTGATTTAAACAAAACTTATTAAGACTCAACTAAAATGAATGTTTATGCAAAATGTAATAAAAATACCTTATTTGTTCTCTAAGTGATCTTGATTCAAGTCTAGAATTGATTTAATAACTCTCATTTTCTAGAGTTATCAAGCCCATATACCCAAAAACATGTCTTGCCGATTAAAAGGTGGATCACCCCTTATAAACCCAATATCTCTCTCGTGCTTTGCTGATGTGGGATTCGCCTAGAGTGTTACATACAAATCCCTTAGGGACTCAGCATCCTCGTTGATGTTTGCCCAACCATCGCTCAAGAGGACACACGAAGCTACTCTGATACAATAATGTCATGACCCAACCCAAACCTCTCAAGATATTGTCCGCTTAAGGCCTTAACAAGGCCCGCACGATTTTGTTCATTGGAAGCCCATACACCCCAAAATGCGTCTCACCAATTAAGGTGTGGATCATCCCTTATAAACCCAGCATCTCTCCCGTGCTTTACTGATGTGGGATTCGCCTAGCGTTTTACATACAAACCCCTTAGGGACTCAGCGTCCTTGCTGAGGTTTGCCCCACCATCGCTCGAGAGGACATGAGTGAAATGCAAGTTATGCAATCCAAGAGGGGGGTGAATTGGGATTTTAAATTTTATACTATACAATTCGCGCAACAATTCAATCTAATGTCTTAATGGAATTGAAAATAATAAATTCAATATAACACAATAATAAAAGAGTAAGGGAAGAGAAAACAAACACAAGAATTTTTACGTGGTTCGGCAATCTTCGAGTACGTTCACGCCTCTAAGTCAATCAAGCTCGAGGATTTCACTATCCAAGTCTCCCAAAGCTTCAAGTTCTTACAATTGACTTCTAAGGTGTCAATGAACTTTACAATCAAGAGATTATCTCCTCAATCTCTTCACCCCAAGTGTTTCTCACACTTGTACACTTACAATTTGATAAGACATGAAAATTGCAACAAAAACTCTCTTTAAGAGTGGATATGCAAATAATAGCACAAAAATAATTCAATAAATGATTATTTACGAAATGGAAGCTCAATATGTGTTATATGATCTTATTTATATTTATATTAATCTGTAAAATGAAGTTGGAGTTGATTTTTTATAGTTAAAACTCGAAAACTAGCCGTTATAGGTAAATTCCCGCAACAAATCAGTTAGCCGCTTGATTTATCCAGCTAGCCGCCCAGAACAGTGATATTACCGTTAAATTTCAATTTTACCCCAATAATTATAAATATGGCCTAAAATGTCATAAAATTTTGCAAACATGTCCAATTTTAGAATTTCTAAATGATGCTTGTCATTCTCAAGACTTTTTTAAATTATGATATGGCCCCAAATATAATGGTAGTTTTCAAAGAGGTCCTTTGTAAAATTTAGTATAATACTTATATTTTTCAAAGTTCTAAAAACATTTCACTTTAGTCCAAAATTTGAAAATATGAGACGTTCCTCAGGCGGCTAGCTGCTAGCCTCAGGCGGTTAGCCGCTCACTCTCTGTCCAATTTTGGATTTCAAATGTTTGGATTATATTTGGGTCCTCAAACTTTTATTAATTATAGTATGACCCAAAATAATTCAAATATTTACAAAAATTTCCAACTTCAGAATTCAAAATACTACTTATTAAATTCAAAGATTGCAAAACTTTTCATTTTAGTCTAAATTACTCAAATCCAGAAAATAATTTATCTTATAAATATAAAACCTTTTAGTTTATGAAAAGTAATTATTTAAATAAACTCTTGAGCTTTTCAAATGCTAAATCATGCATCAATTAAATCATACCAGCTTTACAAGAATTTGTCACAATAATTTGTCTGTTGAGCTCTAAACTTTATTCTTAATTTCGCCGTTGTCCATTGAGTGTCTTGAATTTGATTTCACTTAATTCACTTGCATAAATATTAACCTTAAAAAACTAGTGAAAATGTGAAACACAATATTTATTAAATCGCTTAAGACACATATTTGTTATCATTAAAATTATATTATGTAGCCCTTTAGACTAACAATCTCCCATTTTTTTATGATGAGAAACATCCATGTATTTTAATATTTATACTCCCCCTTAATACATGGCATACATAATTAAATGTATAAATCAAATTTAAGAACAAACTCCCCTTGAATATATAGTCTATAACAATTTGTAAGCTCCCCCTTAATATTTCAAAAATGTGCACAAAGACTTCAAGATCAAAATACATATTACATGTCTCCGAATTCAAAAATACATGACTTCTCCCCCTTCATCATCAAAATTATTATAAATCCATGCTTATACCAAAAAGAACATCTCAATGATCAATCAAGAAACATATATAAATTAAGCTGCATTAACTAAAATATTATAACAATCCAAGATTTCAGAAAACATCAACTAAACATGACATATCCAAATACAAAACAACAAGCATCCTCAATCCACAATCAAGGTAACAATGCATGTAGAGATGTAGTGCAGAGTGACAATATAGAGCTCTAAGGAGATGGTGGAAACCCAAGAGCTGCAAAAGGTTGTTGCTGGCCATCAAGAAGCTGCTGCCGCTGAGCAAAGAGGTGATGTTGTTGATTAACTAAGCGTTGTTGCTGCTCAAAGAGGCATTGTTGCTATTCAGATAAAGAATCCACTTTAGTCAATGGCTGCTGCATTAGATCCTCAAGTTCGGTTAAAGAAGAGTGAGAAAGACCCTCATAAAATGGATGATGTGAGCATTGTGGGGCACTAAGATCAGGGAGTTTCCCCGATGGAAGAACGTCGTTAAAGAAACGATGATCTTTAGGACCGAGTTCAATAAACTTGGATTTGTATCTCCGATCTTTATACCATCGATTTTCCACCCACATAAAGCCCAAATTTGCTATTGCTTCGTCTTTTAATTCCCTCGGATTCAAAAAGGTTAGCTCAGTTATAGGTACTCAGAAATACTTGAGAATACGGGTAATAATACTAGCATAAGGAAAGGATTTTTTGCTATACATGGAGTGCTAAGCATATGATGAAGTATAATATAACCAACATTGAACACCCTACCCTCAAGAATGCAGTCCAATATGGCAACATCTAAGCGGTTAACTTCATTCGCATGTCCAAACCTAGGAGTTATAACATGGTGAAGAACATAATGAAGGATTATAACTTGATGAGGTAAGGTTTGAGGCTTCAAAGGAGATCGACAAAACTCAGAGGACAAGTCACGTCGTTGACAAATTTTCTGAACAGCATTCTCAATTGAAAACCACGGATAATCTATTCTGGTTCTAGCATTATATAGTTCCAATCCCTCATTTGGAGTTCCAAGAGTACGATTTAACTTCGTAACATCAAATTCAATATAAATTCCCCCAACACTTGCAGCAATTTTGTCCGAGTTTCTATATCCATATTCGAATAAAAAACCTTGCCTCAATTTTCATAATATTGTCCTTTAACAACCAATACATTTTTCCAGCCCATAGTAATAAGAAAATTACTAAAAGATTTGTCACAAATTTCTAAGTTCGCCAAATTACTAAGATTGACAAAATAGGGAAGAATGACCGACCTTGACATGAAATTATCGAGAATTGTTTCTGAAGCACGGGACGAGGAAAATGAGTCAACATAAAGTTCGTATTATCGCCATAATCTTCCTTGCGCTTCTTGGCCACATGCTTGCCCTTGGACTTTTCACCACCTGCCATTGTTGAAGCAAGAACAAGCCTAAATACCCAATTTCAAATTTCTAAAAATTGAGTGAAATAGAAGTGTTTGAGCCAAGAAAATCGAACCTAGAGATGATTGAAAGCTATAAATGGCGTTGATTGACTAAAAAATGAGTTGAAGAAAGTTTGACAATGAAGAGAGAGAAACGGGTAGAGTTAGGTTTTTTATTTTGGGTTTTATATGGAGAGTTGATGAAATGTTGTTTTGAGAGTGAAAATTCAATGAGTAATGGATGAATGATGATTTGAATGATTGATTTTAACAAGAAAATGAGTGAAAAATGAAGAAATTTTAGAGAGAAATGGATGAGTACTATTCACGCGTGAGAGATGATGACCAAATGATAAATAACAAGTAAAGAAATGATGATTGGGAAGTATTTAATGAAAGTAAAATGCATGGGTACTGGTTTGAATGATTGAGTGATTTTGGCATAAACATGGGTGAGAAATAAAGAAAGATTAAATGGAAAATGAGAAGTTATTCACTGTTTTGGTGAGAGAAAGAACATAAGAAGAAGAAAGAAAAACGAAGAAGACGAGTGAAAACTCGTGACCAAGAGGCTAGCCGCTTGCTCTCGAGTTTGGAACAGATTTCAAGTGGCTAGCCGCTTGATGCAGGTGGCTAGCCGCCTGATTTTTGCCCTTCTGCACCAATTTGTTGTTCGGCTGAAATTTGAGCAATCCCGAGACCATTTTGTGATCTCGAAACATTTCAAAAGCCATTTTAATGCATGAATCAATATAATTAACATTCAAAAGATCATAAAAATCAAATTCATAACATATTCATCATGCATATACATCACAATTATGATATACGATTAACACTTTAAGAATGAAATTACAAACATATCAATCATTTTTCATGCTTAAACACTTCATAAACATCAACAATTTCCATTCAATTAATTTTAATAGACTCAATAACATAATTAGAGATGTCAATGTGAAAATCTTATTATCCCAAGTTTATGCGAAATTTTTAAAAATTGTTCTTCAGAAAGAGGTTCTGTAAAAATATCGGCAAGTTATTTTTCCGTAGAAATAAATTCTAATGCAACATCTCCCTTTTGAACATGATCTCTCAATAAATGATGTCTAATCTCTATATGCTTGGTTCTAGAATGCTGAATGGGATTCTTTGATAGATTTATAGTACTAGTATTATCGCACTTGCTAAGAATTTTTTTAAGATTAATGTCATAATCTCTAAGTGTTTGTTTCATCCAAAGGGCTTGTACACAACAACTACTCGCAGCAATATATTCCGCATCGGTGATTGAGAGTGCAACTGAATTTTGTTTCTTACTAAATCATGAAACAAGTGAATAACCTAGGAAATGGGAAGTTCCACTAGTACTTTTCCTATCAACCTTGCAACCGGTAAAATCGACATCCGAATAACACGTTAAATCTAAATGAGTTCCTCTAGGATACCAAAGGACAAGATCTATGGTTCCACTCAAATAATGAAAAATTCTTTTAGCAGCTAGTAAATGAGATTTCTTGGGACATGATTGAAATCTTGTACATAAACATACACTAAACATGATATCGGGTCTACTTACGGTTAAGTAAAGTAAAGAGTCTATCATACCTTGATATTTTTTAATATCAACTTCTTTACCTTTTTCAAGCTTGATTGTTGTGCTCATTGGAGTGTTCTTGGTGTTTGAGTCATCAATGCCAAATTTCTTGAGCAAATCTTTGACATATTTAGCTTGGTTGATAAAGATTCCCTCATTGTTTTGTTTGATTTGAAGTCTAAGGAAATATTTCAATTCTCCTATCATGTTCATTTCGAATTCTTTACTCATACAAGATGAAAACTCCTTGCATATACACTCATTAGTAGAACCAAAGACAATATCATCAACATCAATTCGAACAACAAGTACATCTTGGTTTTTATACTTAACAAAAAGAGTAGTATCCGCTTTTCCCATTAAAAAATCGTTATCCAACAAGAAATTTTTAAGTCTATCATATCATGCTCTAGGTGCTTATTTTAATCCATACAATGCTTTAGACAACTTATAAATATGATTTGGAAATTTTTCATTTTCAAAACTGGGGGGTTATTTCACATAGACTTCTTCCATAATATAACCATTTAAGAAAATACTCTTGACATCCATTTGAAATAAAATGAAATCTTTATGACATGCAAATGCTAATAATATCCTAATAGATTCTAATCTAGCTAGAGGTGAAAATGTTTCATCAAAATCGATTCATTCTTCTTAGTTGTATCCTTGAGTCACTAATCTAGTTTTATTTCTTACAACCACACCGGATTCATCCATTTTATTTCTAAATACCCATTTAGTACTTATAATGGATTAATGTTCTAGTTTAGGAACCAATTCCCACACTTTATTTCTCTCAAATTGATTTAACTCCTCTCTCATTGCCATAATTCAAGACTCATCATTTTCCTCATCCGCAAAGGATTTTGGTTCAAATTGAGAAATAAATGCAGCATACTCACATGTGTTTCTAAGTGATGATCTAGTTGTAACAACTCTTGAAGAATCACCTAAAATTAAATCCTTAAGATGAGAGGAAAAATACCTCCACTCATTGGGAAGTGTTTGAAAAATTCCTTCTTATTGCTTCATATTTGTTTGTTCTTCTTGTCTATCCTCTTAATTTTCTTGTGGTACATTCTCTTATTTATCTTTTAATGATTCTTCTTGTAACTCTCCATTTGCATCATCATTAACAACTCCTTTCTCCGTAAAGGATGGGTTAAATTCATCAAACGTAATATGCATGGATTCTTCCACAATTAAAGTTATTTTGTTATAAACTCTATAAGCTTTGCTTGAGTTTGAATACCCGAGAAAGATGCCAACATCAAATTTTGGATCAAATTTACCAAGATTATCTTTTGTATTCGAAATAAAATATTTGCATCCAAAAACTTTGAAATAACCAATGTTGGGTTTTCTATCTTTCCAAAGCTCATAAGGAGTTTTATTGAGATGAGATTTAATCCACACCCGATTTAAAACATAACAAGCGGTGTTGACGACTTCGGCCCAAAAATATTTTGGTAATGCATTTTCATTTAATATAGTCATAGTCATTTCTTGAATAGACATATTCTTTCTCTCAACAACTCCATTTTGTTGTGGAGTCCTAGGTGATGAATATTGATGCTCAATGCCAAAATTATTACAAAAATTCTCAAATGCATAATTTTCAAACTCTCCACCAAGATCACTTCTAATACAAGTAACAAAATAATCTTTTTCATTTTGAACATTTTTACAGAAAATTCTAAATGCATCAATGGCATCATCCTTATTAGCTAAGAACAATACCCATGTGTTTCTAGAATAATCATCTACAATCACAAATGCATAATATTTCCCACTTAAACTAGCATATCTGGAAGGTCCAAACAAATCTATGTGAAGTAATTGAAGTGGTTTTGAAGTAGAGACATGATTCTTAATTTTTAAAGAAGTTTTGATTTGTTTTCCAAATTGACAAGTTTCACAAATTCTATTCTTTTGAAAACTAATTTTTGGAAGTCCTTTAACCAAATCAATTTTCGAAATTTTTGAAATCAAATATATGCTTGCATGACCTAGTCTTCTATGCCATAACCAATTATTATCATGTAATGTAGAAAAACATTCATCATGAGTGGATGCATACTCTATATCAATTGTATAAATATTACCACATCTATTTCCAACAAACAAAGTTTTGTCATCACATGCATTCTCAATAACACATCTTAATTTATCAAAAACAACTTTATAACCATTATCACATAATTGACTTATGCTAATCAAATTGTGTTTTAAATTTTCAATCAAACACGCATTTTCAATTAGAGTTGAGGAAACTTTACCGACATTACCAATTCCCAGAATTTTTCCTTTTGAGTTGTCTCCAAATGATACATCTCCACTATTTTCGGTTTTAGTGAAGTTTAAGAACCATCCATAGTTTCCGGTCATATGCCTAGAACAACTGTTATCCAAGTACCATTTATTTTTCTTCTTCTTCAAGCCCTGCGATGAAAATCTTTAGCTTTAAGTACCCAAACATTTTTTTGTTCTTGAGTGTTAGCAATGGTTCCTTTTGGAACCCAAATACATTTTACTCCATAATACGCTTTTCTTTTGACATGACATCTAAGCTTCATGTGACCATTTCCATTACAATAATAACAAACAATCTTGTGATCACTTGTGGAGGTAGCTTTAACAAAATAATTCTTATAATACTTTTGCTTTAAGTTAGGCTTATACCCAAGTCCTCTTTTATCAAATACACATTTTTTAGAGTTAAGCATGTTATCCAACATCTTTTGCCCATTTGTAAATTTTAAAACAATCTCATTTAACTCATTGTTCTTCTTCTTAAGCCTTTCATTTTCATTTTTTAAGTCATCTATGTGTGATTCTAAATGCTCATGTGAAGTGCTAGGTTTCTCATTTGATAATGCAACTCTATCATACAATGTTTTATTCTCTAATTCTAGGCATGCAATCTTTGCACTTAGAGATTCATTTTCATTTTTGAGCTCTATCATTTTCTTTTAAGACATACATTCTTTTTACCAATTTTTATCAACTCATCATGTAATTCTTTAAAAACATCATACAATTCATCATAGGTAGGATCACTTACCTCATTGAGATCATCATCATCTCCTATTACCATAAGTGCTAGGTGTGATACTTCTTGCGACTCTTCTTCATCACTTGAATCTTCATCGCTATCATCCCAAGTAGCAACCATAGCTTTCTTCTTGAGTTTTTTGAGAAGTGGGCATTCCGATCTTATATGGCCAGGCTTTTTGCATTCATAGTATATGATTACCTCTTTCTTCTCCTTTTGGTTCTTGAGGTTTCTAAATTTTCTTCGATCAACGTTTTTCTTGAAAAAATTTCTAAACCTTCTCACTAGCATAGCCAATTCCTCATCATCCGGCTCACTTTCCTCATCATCCGGCTCACTTTCCCCATCACTCACATAATTTGTAACTTTGAGAGCAATGTTTTTCTTCTTTTCCTCATTTCCTCTTTCGGCTGCCAAATCTTCCTCATAAGAAATAAGAGAACCAATTAAATCATTAATAGATAATATATTTAAATCTTTGGCTTCCTCAATGACAGTCTTTTTTTGTCTCCATTCCTTAGGTAGCGACCTAATGATTTTCTTAACTTTCTCACTATTTGAAAATGCCTTTTCTATGGCTCCTAGAGTGTTCACTATGTCTGTAAATCTAGTATATATAGAATACACACTCTCATTTTGCTCTGTTTGAAACAATTCATATTGTCGAGCGTACCTATTAATTTTAGATTATTTCACTTGATTCGTGCCTTCATAAACAACTTTAAGTTTGTGTCAATTTTCATTAGCACTTTTACAACTACACACTCTACCAAACTCTTTCTTACCTAGTGCACAAAACAAGGCATTCATAACTTGGGAATTTAGAGAAGCGTTTCTCTTTTCCAATTCATTCCATTCCTGTGAAGGTTTTGGAATATCTTCCACGGCTTTTTTTTTTAGTCAAAGGAATAAATGGACCATCACATACAACTTCCTAATTTTTATAATCTAGTATTTGTAAATAAATTCTCATCCTAATTTTTCAATACGGGTAGTCATTTCCGTCAAAGAACGGTGGTCTAGTTGTGGACTGTCCTTTCTTAAAGGTTGAGTCATTTTGGGTTACCATGAATCTTTTACTCTAAACGGTTGAGTCCTAACAAGAGAATCAAGCTCTGATACCAAATGAAATGCAAATTATGCAACCCAAGAAGGGAGTGAATTGGGATTTTAAATTTTATGCTAAACAATTTGCGCAACAATTCAATCTAATGCCTTAATGGAATTGAAAACAATAAATTCGATATAACACAATAATAAAAGAGTAAGGGAAGAGAAAACAACAAGAATTTTTACGTAGTTCGTTAATCATCGCTTACGTCCACGCCTTCAAGCCAACCAAGCTCAAGGATTTCACTATCCAAGCCTCCCAATGCTTCAAGTTCTTACAATTGACTTCCAAGGCGTCAATGAACCTTTACAATCAAGAGATTATCTCCCCAATCTCTTCACCCAAGTGTTTCTCACACTTGCACACTCACAATTTAATACTAAATGAAAATTACAACAAAAACACTCTTTAAGAGTGAATATGCAAATAATAGCACGAAAATGATTCAATAAATGATGATTTGCGAAATGGAAGCTCAATATGTGCTATATGATCTTATTTCCGCTTACATTAGTCTCTAAAACGAAGTTGGAGTTGAGTTCTTATAGTTAAAGCCCGAAACCTAGCTGTTATAGGCAAATTCCCGTAACCAAGCAGTTAGCCGCTTGATTTATCTGGCTAGCTGCCTAGAAAAGTGATCATAAAATTATATTTTTGTCCAAAACTTTTTATAATTACAATATGGCCCATAATGTCATTAAAGTTTACAAACAAATCCAATTTCATAATTTCAAAATAATTATTATCATTCCCAAGACTTTTTAAAATTATGATAGGGCCCTAAATATAATGGTATTTTTCAAAGAGATCCTTTTCAAAATTTAACATAATACCCATATTTTTTAAAGTTCTCGAAACCTTTCATTTTAGTCCAAATTTTGAAAATATGAGATTTTCCTCAGGCAGCTAGCTGCTAGCCTCAGCCAGTTAACCGTTCACTCTCTGTCCAATTTTGGATTTCAAATGTTTGGATTATATTTGGGCCCTTAAACTTTCATAAATTATAGTATGACCCAAAACAATTCAAATGTTTGCAAATAGTTCCAACTTCATAATTCAAAATAATACTTAGTAAATTCAAAGATTGCAAAACTTTTCATTTTAGTCCAAATTACTCAAATCCAAAAAATATTTTATCTTATAAATATAAAACCTTTTAGTTTATGAAAAGTAATTATTTAAATAACCTCTTGAGCTTCTCAAATGCTAAATCAAATATCAATTAAATCATACCGATTTTATAAGAATTTATCGCAATAATTTGTTCCTTAAGCTCTAAACTTTATTCTTGATTTCGCCGTTGTCCGTTGAGTGTCTTGAATTTAATTTCACTTGATTTACTTGCATAAATATTATCCTTCAAAAACTAGTGATAATGTAAAATACAATATTTATTACATCACTTAAGAGATATGTTTGTTATCATCAAAATTACATTATGTAGCCCTTTAGGCTAACAATGCGGAGCTGCTCTAATACCATAATGTCATGACCCAACCCAGACCTGGCAAGCTATTATCCGTTTTGGTTCTTAACAAGGCCCACATGATTTTATTCATGGTGAGCCCATACACCCCAGAACACGTCTTGCCAATTAAAGTCTAGATCACCTCTTATAAACCCAATATCTCTCTCGTACTTTGCTGATGTGGGATTCACCTAGGGTGTTACATACAAACCCCTTAGGGACTCAGCGTCCTCGCTGAAGTTTGCCCCACCATCGCTCAAGAGGACATGCAGAGTTGCTCTGATATGATAATGTCATGACCCAACCCAGACCTGGCAAGATATTGTTCACTTTGAGCCTTAACAAGGCCTACACAGTTTTGTTCATAGGGAGCCTATATACCCCAAAACACGTCTTACCAATTAAGATATGAATCACCCCTTATAAACTCAGCATCTCTCCCATGCTTTGCCAATGCAGGATTCGCCTAGGGTGTTACAGTACTGATTGGCAATTTATGCATATGTTATTTGTTATGGTAGGGCTAATTGTGGTTTCTTATAAACAGAGATGTTTTCCCTCTATACTGAAATATGGGGCACCAGATCCAATTGTCTCGCGACTTCATCTAATTTTCATAATTAAGTACCAGAATTTATAGAGGATCAGACTGGTTTATGTGCTTCAGCATGACACAATGTGCTAAACGTTGTAGAATGTAGCATGGATGACGCGTCCAATAGATAAGGTTTTGTTGCAATTGTTTCGCGGATCCTTACAAAAATAAGCTAAATCAAGGCTCAGACCCTGAGTAATGTTGAGCATAGGGGTGTAGCCTGATTAACTTAAAAGTAAATTGTTAGGAATATGAGAGTGCATTTTCATGTTAGGAATGCAAAAAGAACATTTAAGAACTAAAGAACATGAGATTTTGCTCTTTCTGTAAGTCTGTCAGCCCTCTATTTGCTGCAATTGTAATGAGCTTTTTCTTTTGTGAATTTATTTGCATAAACTTCTTATTGACCCTTGGCACTCTTTCTGGATGTTGTAATACTAGTAAAGCTCGTGGATAAAAGATTACAAGGATTAGATAAAAATATTGGCACATGAAATAATGAAATAATTTAGCTTTTATTTATTATTAATTGAATTAGGTATACTAGCTCCTACATTTTTTCCAATTCTTTTTCTATTGAACTTTTAGGTTGGCAGTCAAACAACATTACAACCAAATGGATTTACAATCTCAGCAAGTGCCACTTTATTCATAGTTAAGCTTTTATCTTAGTGTAGCAAATAAATCTACGGACATTCTCTATTAGATTTTCACCAAAGATTCCCTCTAAAAATCCAGATCCACACATATTATCTAGATTTCATAAACTTTTAGATGACTTAATGAGGCAAATGATCTAATATGCTAGGGGAGATCATTTAGAGTCCGTGTACTGCACTGTAGTCTGCATGCTCTTCAATAAAAAAAAAATTTTTTTTGCATTAACTACATAAAACAAAAAAAAGGAATGTGGACATTTAAGTTTATTTGTAATCCAAGAAAGAAAAAATGCATCACAATTTTAAGGGTTAGAATGGCACACCAGATCCGAGAAGCGAGAACATTGATGACCATATGTTTAAATGTTTTGGATTGCTCTTTTTAATCAGTAAGACAAGTTAGAAACCCAATTAGAGTATTGGTCACTATTATAAAGTGGACCATTGGTGGAAAAACCACTTCAACTGTGAAAGAATCAATATAAGTATGAACCTAAGGAAAAACAAAATAGCACAATTCAAGAAATTTCATCAAAACAAAGAATGAGAACTCTATCAATCCAATCGCTATTACTGATAGTCTTGCATTAGCTGGAAGTCATGTTAGCAATTTAAATCTGATCACTTATCTTATCACTGGATTAGGTCAATCGTATTATCCTGTTATGGTTAAAGATGGCTAATGGGCCGAACGGCATGTGGCACGACACGTGTCCGTATAGCACGGCATGACAAGAGCACGTTTCGGTAGGGCACGAGGTACGAGGGACGGCACAACACGCACGTGGGCTGGGCCGAGCTTAGAATTTTAGGCACGCGAACCTTAAAAGCATGACACAATTAGAGATAAGCTAAGCACGACACGATGAAAAAGCCCGCAATAAGCACGTTTTATTTTTTTATGAAAGTAAACTTAAAATTTTATGATTTTACAAATAACTTGAAATTGAATTTTTTAAATTCATTTAATTCTTAGTTTAAAAAAATTACTATAAGTTATTTATATTTATAATCTATTAAATAAATAATTGATATCATGATTTTATAAATATGCATCAATATTATTGTCAACTATGATCTATGACTCTATGTAAATCCAAGTTAACAATTAATTTAACCCTTACGAAAAATTTATTATTATTATTGTTGTTAAGTATTAAAAAAATTCTAGTAATATAATGTCAAACTTAATAATTAATATTATATTCTCGTACTATTATTAATTTATTATTATTGAATATGGACTTGAGTTTTGAATTTTCAATTCTATTAAATTTGAATAAAGGCATAGACCTAAAAAAATACATAAACTTGAAAAAGGTACGCGCAACAACTTGGCATGTGCTCTTAAAAAATTTTAAAAAAAACTTATTGGGCTTCTTTTCTTAGGCACGGCACGAGTTCGGGCCTAAGAAAAAAAAGGTATGGCGCGGCACGGCACGGGCACGAGCATGAATGGGCCTTTCTTTGATGGCCGGCCCGGCTCATTGACCATCTCTAGTTGTGATTCACATTAAGGCAAACATGTTAACTATGGAACTCAGTGAAGCTTATGCTATACTTCTCACACATGAGGCTAGACTTTAAAATAGTAAATTCAATGAAAACAAAAAAATCAAAAGCAATTATACAACAAATGTGGCTCAAATTGGAAATTTTCAAAAGAAAAAAAATAACAAAGTTTAAGCAAACTTGAACAAAAATGGAGAAAGTAATTGGAATTACAATTCTAGTGGAAGAGGTAGTTTTAGTGGCAATGGCAGAGGCAATTATCAAGGTAAAAACTCAGGTAAAGGAAGATGGAACAATAACTTTGGTAGAGGTGGCTTTAACAATGGCTTCACTGGTAACTTCAATAATAGCAATGGAAGAGGTGGTTTTGGCTTAAGAAACAATGGCTAGAATTTTGGTCAAGGGGGAGTCGAATATCAAATATGTTTTAGGTTCAATCACATTGTTGCTAATTGTAGAGACAGGTTCAACAGAAACTTTGTTCCTAGTTTTCATGCTTTAGGTCAATTTCTAGTTTAAAGTCAAGGATCTAGAGCAGCTTATATGACTACATCTGAGGGCATAGCTTATTAAGGTTGGTATCTTGATAGTGAAGCAACTCATCACCTTACTAATTCAATCCAAAACTTAACTGATGGTAAAGTTTATTTTGGCTCAAATTCATTACTTGTAGGAAATTGTCAAGGTCTTTTAATTATACATATAAGATACATTTACATCAATACCTCTTTTGATACATGTACTTATCTTAATGATGTTTCATGTGTTCCTCAAATCATTAAAAATGTTATTAGTGTGTCCAAACTCCTTGTTGACAATAATCTGATTATTGAATTTACCCCTGATATTTTTTTTCTAAAGGACAAGGTGAAGGGCACTCAGGCGGCTCAGAGGATTGTTAAAGATGGTTTGTACAAGCTATTATCACAAGATGAATGTGTCTCATCCTCAAAACTTTAAGTTTTCACCCAAGTTCTATGGTGTCTTTTCTTTCTCCCAATAAAGATGTTCATTATATCAAAAACTCAAATGATGCACTACTTTTGAATTCAGTGTATATATATGTGTCTCTTATAAGCTTTCTTACATCAAGTCCTATTTCAGTAAATCTCTTGCACAAGAGACTTGGTCATCCAAGTAAGCATGCTATGCAAACTATTCTGAAAACTAAGTTTTTACCTTATGTTAATATCAATAAACATTCTTTTGATTCCTGTGATGCTTGTCAAATTGGTAAAATGTATCAGTTACATTTTTCACTTACTAAAATCATATCAACAGCTCCTTTAGAATTAGTTCACATAGTCTTATGGGAACTGGCTTTTGATTTTTCCTTAGATGGTTATAGATACTACAATTTCTTTTTTAATGATTACTCTAGGTACTGCTAGATTTTTCCTCTATTTTTAAAGTTTGATGTATTAACTACCTTCAAAAATTTTAAATAGAGAGTTGAAAAACAATTTCAACTCTCTATTAAAGCTTATAATCTAATATGTAGGGAGAATTTAGAGTTTTTCACTCTTTTCTTCAACAAGAAATAACACAAATTAGATATAATTGTCCTCACTCACTATTAAAATGGAGTTATAGAAAGAAAACATAGACATGTTGTTGAAATTGGATTGACACTTCTTGCTCAAGCTAAAATATGCCTATTTCTTTTTTGTGTGAAGCTTTTCACACAGCCTCATACCTCATAAACAGAATGCCAACTACAATTCTTAACAATTTATCTCCTTATCAAAAACTGCATAAAAAATGTACCAATTATCAACTCCTTAAAGTGTTTAATTGTGCATGTTATCTATTGCTAAGACCTTACAATCAACACAAGCTTGATTTTCACCCTTAAAAGTGTATATTCTTAAGCTATAGTCCTCTGGATAAGGGATATAAATGTTTAAACAAGTCATGCAAAGTTTTTATAGTTATATGTGTTCATTTCAATGAATTTGATTTCCCTTATTCTAAGTTATTCTCTTCCTCTCAGTCCTGTTCTGAGTCAGTACCAGTTTGCTATGTATTATTTACCATTCATGGTAACAACTCTAATAAGTTCTTTACAACATCACTTGCTTTACCAGTGTTTACAAGATTAGATTCCCAGCCATCACCAGTGTTACCAACAACAAATTCCTAATTAATTTCCTAGCAAACCTCTCCTTCAAACTCATCTTCCACAAGCGCCTTATCATTTAGTCAATTTCCCCCATCCTCCTCTTCTTTATCTCATCAACCTCCACAACCAATAGTATCCAAACACCTTATGATCACTAGAGCCAAATTAGGAATTTTTAAACCAAAAACTTATCTCACTGCTACACAAGACCTTGATCAGCAAATTATAAAGCAACTTTGGCAGATCAGAAGTGGTATTAGACTATAAAAAATGAATTTAGAGTTCTAGAACATAATGGCACTTGGACTCTAGTACCACCTGAATCAGCAAAGAAGTTTGTTGGCAATAAATGGGTGTTCAGGGTTAAATACAACCCAGGTGGCAACATTTCCAAATATAAAGTAAGGTTAGTTGCAAAGGGATTTCACCAAACATATTGTGTGGACTTCTTTGTAACTTTCAGCCCTGTAGTAAAACCCTGCACTATTATAGTTGTCCTCAGCTTAGCTGTTATGCATCATTGGCAAATAAAGAAACTAGATGTAAACAATGCCTTTCTTAATGGTGTTCTTACAGAAGATGTATTCATGCATCAACCAGAGGGATTCATTAATCCACACTTTCTTTTATATGTTTTCAAATTAAACAAGGCATTGTATAGTCTTAAGCAAACTCTTAGAGCTTGGTATGACAGGTTAAAAGGCTCCTTAATGCAATGGGTTTTCAATTATCCAAGTCAGACACTTCTTTGTTTCTGAAATATACATGTAGAGATATCCTCATTATTCTTATCTATGTGGATGATATTCTTATTACTGGTTCAAATCAAACTCACATAGAACAAGTTATCAAGCAACTTGGTTTAGAATTTGTTCTCAAAGATTTAGGGGAATTCAATTATTTTCTTGGCTTGGAAATCACACCTTCAGTCAGTGGTCTACATCTCTCCCAAACTAAATACATAGGAGATATCTTAAAGAAGGCCAACATGCTTGAAAGTAAATGATGCAATAACTCATAAGTGTATCTGATAAGCTGCATAAGAATAAAGGTCAAGCTTTTGAGAATATATCTCTTTACAGAAGCATTATTGGCTCTCTTCAATATGTCATTTTAACAAGGCCAGAGCTAGCCTTTACAGTAAACAAATTGAGTCAATTCTTAGGAGCTCCAACAACTCTTCATAGGCAAGCATGTAAAAGGGTGTTAAGATATCTTCAAAGTACAGCCACTTATGGCATCCAGTTCTTTAATACAGGAATACTTGCTTTAACAACATATTTTGATGTAGATTGGGGTTCAGACCCTAATGATAGAAGGTCTATTAGAGGATATTGTGTTTTTCTTGGTTCTAATCTTGTCTCTTGGTCCTCCGAGAAGTAGAACATTGTTTCTAGGTCTCTACTGAATCAGAAAATAGAGCTCTAGTACTAACAACCTTAGAAGTTTTATGGATTACATATCTTTTAAAGGAGCTTAAGATTCCATCAATTAAATCTCTTATGTTGTATTGTGACAATAAAAGTGTTGAGGCTTTAGCTAGTAATCCCAAGTATCATACAAGAACCAAACACATAGAGTTAAGTCTTCACTTTGTCAAAGAACATATTCCTTAAAAGGAACTTATTGTTGAGCACATATCTAACTTTAATCAATTGGCTGATATCCTTACAAAGCCTCTTGGTTTTGATCATTTTGCCTTTTTGAGAGATAAACTCAATGTCTGTCCAAGACATTGAGCTTGAGGGGACATGTTAAGATTAGTTGTTAACGTGGACATAACAACAGTTTATAAATGACTCAGCAGCCACATGGATGGGTTGTTATACGAATTAAAAAGTTTTTTATTTCCCTTCAATATTTTGGTTCAACTAGTTGTAACTAAAACACACATTTTTGTTGCTTTAAGATGATTCTAGATGTATGTATAAATACCACTGTAATTCAACTCAATATAGTTTTATGACACTACAAGAAAAATAAGATTTTATTACAAAGAATATTAGTCACTATAAATATTAAATTTGTCACTTTATATTTTTTATGACAAAAAATAAATTGTCACACGTTAGTCGTAGAAGGACCGTCTTAAAAGGTTCTAGCGACCAAAATTATTTTCGTCACTTTAAGAACATGATTCTATGACAAACATGATTGTCTTAAAATTAAGTTAAAATTGTCACGAATAGTGTCTAAAATGGTCAAATTAGAGATTCAAAAATGCAATCAATGACACTTCATATTGGTCATAATATGTGGTTTATAGTGACTATAATATTTGTCTCAAGAGTTTGTAAACATAGTCACAACAATTACTAAAATCGTCATTTTAGAGGTTTGACGATACAATTAGCGACGCTATTTTTTTGTTGTTGAAGTTTATATATCGCGACATTTCATAATCGTCCCAAGTAGTTTTCATTTGTGACAATTTTTGCTAATAAAATTAGTAATTAATTTAGTGTCAACTTTATTTTAATGACAGTTTATTTTATTATTACATGACTAGTTAAATTGTATCAAAACATTTTAAGTGACTATTATCTATTGTCATAAAATGTAAGCATTCGCAACTATAATATTTAGTCAAAAAAATTAACATGTTGTGACGTATTCTTTCGTTGCAAAATATATGTAATATAGTCTAACATTATTTTTAATTACAATGCACTTTATTATTTTATGACTATTTATATGGTATTAAAAAAGTTTAACTGACTACTTTCAATTGTCATTAAAAGAAAGCATTCACGACGATATATTTTAGTCATATAAATTGATATATAGTGACCAATAAATTTTGATTCAGAAAAAATTATTCCGTGACATCTAATTTAGTTTCAAATGACGAGCAATATAGTCTCACATTATTTTTAACCACAATACATTTTACTATTTAACGACTATTTATATTGTATCCTAAAAGTTAAAGTGACTATTTTAAATTGTCATTTAAAAGAAAACATTCATGACGACACATTTTAGTCACATAAATTGATATTTATTGACCAAAAGTTTTTTATTCAAAAAATATTATTTCATGACGATTAATTTCGTTTCAAATGATAAATAATATAGTCTCACATTGTTTTTAATCACAATATATTTTACTATTTGACGACTATTTATATCGTATCCGAAGAGTTAAAGTGACTACTCTAAATTGTCATTAAAAGAAAGCATTCACGACGACATATTGTAGTCACATAAATTGATATTTAATGACGAAAAAATTTGGATACAAAAGAGATTATTCCATGACAATTATCTTTGTTTCAAATAACAAACAATATTGTCTCACATTATTTTTAAGGACGATGTAATTTACTAGACAAGATAGTGTGATTATTAAAAATAGGTGTAGTCATTAACAATCAAACCAACAACAATGAGAATAACATAAGAAAGACTTCCAAATATTAATTCATAATCCGAAGGATTCAAACACAAAGCATGACATTGAAATCCAAACAAATTTGGTTCTTAGCAAATAAACGTAAATATAAAAGTCACAAATCACTATCAATGACCTAAAAGTAAAATTTCATAGTAGATGTATTTGCAAAGGTCTTATTGGGATTGAGAATCAAATAATGCAGGATCAACTGAAGGTGTAAGTGAAAATGATGGTTGCTCTTTCATGAATTTTATGAAATCTTCAACTACCTGTAGTCTGTTATCTTGCTCCTTAATCTTTTTTGCTTGCTCCTCAATCGTCATTGCCATCTCCTGATTTTGTTGGGACAATGCTACATTGGATGTTAACTTTGAAGGACCTATCATTTTCTTCACAAAATTAGATTTCTTCCCCAAAACAATTTCACAAATTTGATTATCAGTTAATGGCTCAACATTTTCCTCGGTATTGGAGTTTTCCTTCATGTCTATCATTTGGTCCTGCATAATTAGAAATTGAATAATTACTAAATCTTTAAAAATAATACTAAACACGTCTACAAAAGATAGCGAATCATATTTTATTAGTCATATTAAAAATAAATCTCTTCAATCCCGTTATAAAAAGATGTTAACAGCAAGGAGGAAGCTCTTGAATGCATGAGGAGATAGAAACAAGAAAAAGAAAGATGAGTATAAATGTATAATATATATAACTCGGTGAGTGGATTCTTTAATTATTACAACTATAATAACATACTTTCTGGAATCCACTAGTACTAGAAAAGAATAATAAAAACAGAAATAAATATAAAATTACAAGAAGGGTTCTAAGCAAATAATATAATGAGTTATGAGTATGATTTCAATTAATATTCTGTTTACATTCATATCTATGTTGGAGAATGATGTAAAATAACAATTCTAAGCATATTGAAAATCTGGTCGCCACTCAATGCACAAGTAGAGCATATTAAGTCCGTCATACATGAGTGGAAAGTAAGCTCAGAATTAAAAGCAGAACAATCACAACAAGTCATACATTGCAAATATAATCAATGTGCATGTTGAGCAATATATGATAGTTATATATAAGTGGAGTGTCATCATACACCTGTCCAGAACTATTATAGCTACCATAGACAACTTGATACTCAACAAACATGTGTATCGATAAAAGCTGGTCGCCACTCAATGCACAAGTAGAGCATATTAAGTCCGTCATACATGAGTGGAAAGTAAGCTCAGAATTAAAAGAAGAACAATCACAACAAGTCATACATTGCAAATATAATCAATGTGCATGTTGAGCAATATATGATAGTTATATATAAGTGGAGTGTCATCATACACCTGTGCAGAACTGTTATAGCTACCATAGACAACTTGATACTCAACAAACATGTGTATCGATAAAAGCTGGTTATATGTAGACTACAATAAACAAGACACTCACCCAAAGTGAACTCACAAATGGCAGAGATAGTCAGCAAGCTTGTAGGGAAACATAAACTAATAGTGATATTGCAACGGTTCAGCAACATATTTCAATTCAATATTAAAATACCAAATCTGGAGAGAAATGCATATAAACTTATCAATATTGTATTTCTGCACATGAATAAATTCGGATATATAAGTGGAGTGTCGTCATACACCTGTGCAGAACTATTATAGCTACCATAGATAACTTGATACTCAACAAACATGTGTATCGATAAAGCTGGTTATATGTAGACTACAGTAAACAAGACACTCACCCAAAGTGAACTCACAAATGGCAAAGATAGTCAGCAAGCTTGTAGGGAAACATAAACTAATAGTGATATTGCAACGGTTCAGCAACATATTTCAATTCAATATTAAAATACCAAATCTGGAGAGAAATGCATATAAACTTATCAATATTGTATTTCTACACATGAATAAATTTTGATTAACGGACTGCATGTTATTTCCTCAATCACAGTTACACTTTACAATCACGTAATGGAACAATTCTTATTTTTCTTGTAGACTAATAAAATATAATTTTATTCTTTGTAATAAAATATGAGTAAAATGATAATACAATGGAAGAATGAAACATTAGTTAAATTTTTTAAGCAAATATGTCCTCAATCCCACATATACTTCTAACTGCAAGTAAACGTAAATAATTTGGAAAAACTTACATATTTCGCTTTTGCTTCCATATTACTCCATCCTTTGGCTTCACTCCAAAACATCTTGTGGAACAAAGCAATCAAACCAGGAGACTCTCCAAGCGTTTCTGTCTTTACAATATAAAAGAAGAAAAGCATTTTAATATTTATAAATATGATACAAGTACATAATAGAAAAAGGTCAAACAAAATCTCCATCATTTCAGGTACCATTTCATTCAGATGTTGTACATGAGACTTCGATCCACCACGATGCACAGAAGACACTTTACTATGATTTTGTTTATTTTTTTCTGATCGTATCTGTAATTAATTTTGTTAGAACATGTTATCAAATTAATTAATAGAATTGAAAATTATTACATGAAAACTATGTCATCGTTTGAAATGGGTAAGCTGACCTAGGCTCTAATAATAATTTACAGCACCTAAGTTTGCCATAAATTTCAATTTTCTGAAGCGTTTTAACAAAATAGTTGCATTTTATGATTTACACAGAATATGGTTCATGGAAAAATCCTCAATGATATATTTTATAATAAACATTAATAATAAAAGGTACCAATCTAATTATAGTGATTGAAATCACAAAGAAAACAATAAAAATGGTGTAGAAAAACAGTGCCAACAAAAAGAAATCACAAAGAAAAATTCTACCAGCAAATAGCAATTGGTATATTAAAATTGTACCTTAAATGCCTCACTTGAAAAATAATCACAAAGACTCTCCCATTCTGCTTGCTTATGACGAAGATCTTTCGGTGGATTTCGCTTTGCCTCTTCAACTGTAGGATATTGCTCAAACTCTTTCTTCAATTGGTGACGGAAATTTTTGAACCTCGTCGCCAATTTATCCAGTAAGTAGTTTCTAATGATTGGATTATGGACATCAATAACAAATTTGCTCTGCAATGTAAACAAGGAGAAAATACCACAAATGTTAGTAACATTGAATTTGTACAAAAAGGGGACCACCAATCCATTAACTATTAAACATGAAATGAAGTAAAATAGTACTGCAATATCATCTATCATCAATATCCTTTGAGATTCTGGCACATCTTTCCATTTTTTTGCCCCTAATGGAGCAATTTTCCTTAGAACGACACCAATATCAGAAGCCAATGCTGCTGCATTAGCACCAACAGGCACTTTCATTGTTTCACAAAATTCAATTGGCAATGGTGCTTGGGACTAGTGAATGAGCTTGTCAAGTTTTAAGCATCTTGACTTGGATCTCTTGTTTTTCTTAACATTAGCAGCTATAAAAAAAAAAGAACAAAAATATCAATAATTTTAAATGACATGAGGCAAATAAAAAAAAATATGACTAGATAAAATACCAAGAATAGTGTTAGAGCTAGAATTGGATAATGAATTAGTTGGTGCAGCTAATTCATTACGTGCTTGTGCCCCTGCTACTGAACGTGATCGGCGAGAACCTCCAGGAGCCATGATCCAATATCCTATAATTTAACAAAACATAATTAAATCATCCATAATACAAATATGTGCTAACATAAACAAATAACTAAAAATAAATCATACATAATAATGCACATAAAATAAAGATTACCAAATTGTATTGCATGTATTATTAATTGACATCATTGTCATTATCTTTTGATGAAATATTTTCACTATCACTACAATAATTTTCAATTGTTTCATCCTCTTCCCTAATATCAGAAGCCTCATCCTCAAGTATTAGTCCCTCATTATGTATTCCATCGTTGTCAGCTTCTTCAGGACTCACATCAGGTCGATTGAATTGTCTACCATCTAAACATTCTTCTTCGACGGCCAATTGAATGTCAGATGACTCATTCTCTTAATAAATATTATCTACACTTTCAAAGCTTTCTTCTATGTCATTTATTTCTGGAACATCCCACACATGTTGGTGTTGCATCTTGTTTACCACTTTCCAATTTGATCCTAGCTTGTTGTCATCAACATAGAATACTTGTTGGACTTGAATTGCTAACACAAAAGGATCATTCTCGTACCACATTCTGCTTACATTAATGCTTGTGAGATGATAATCCTTTTGTATTCTCTTTTTATTAAAATCAGTATCAAACCAATCGCATTTAAATAAGATAATCTGATTTCCGAAAATATAATTTAGCTCTATAACACTAGATAAAACACCATAAAAGTCAACATTGACGCTGCCATGTTGACCTGGTACCATAACTCCACTATTTTGAGTTTTTAGATTCTTATCACGAGTGTGAACATGATATCGAACTCCGTTGACATTACATCCAGAGTATGAGTACACAACAGGATTTAGACCACAAGCTAATGAATAAAATTGGTCAATGGCTTCTATCGACCCTTCACAACGCATAGTCATCATCTACAAAGAAATAATGAAAAAGTAATTTAATCCTAAAGTTGATTAAGTATAATTATTAAATTACTAAATGATATTCATTACAAACCCGATTTTTAAACCATGTAGGGAATTGCTCTTCTTGTCTTTCCGATATATTAGAAAGACTATGTGCCTCCAACTCCGCAGCATGCTCACTATATAAATTTTTTTTATTAAAATTAGAAATTAAAAATCATATAAATAGCACGTGTGTGTGTGTGTGTATTTCAAAAGACTATAATTTACTTACTCCAAGTAAGGTTGTAATTCCTCGCAATTATTCAAGGCATACCAATGAGCTTTTTGTATAAGCTCTCGAGGTAGTTGTATTTCTTCCCTTTTACCAAATGGCCTAGCACGTTGGTTGAACACCGCTAAACTAGAAATTTCTTCATTTTGTCTATCATCATTCCGCTCATGTCGATTAAACCTTGTTTCGACTCCACTAAGGTACATCGAGCAAAATGTAAGTGATTCTTCCACAATATATGCCTCAGCAATAGAACCTTCAGGTCTGGCTTTATTTCTTACATATTTTTTTAATTTCCCTAAATACCTTTCAAATGGATACATCCACCTAAATGCAACAGGGCCAGCAAGTTTTACTTCTAATGGCAAATGTATTGCCAAATGAACCATAATATCAAAGAAAGCAGGTGGAAATATTCTCTCCAATTTACAATGAATGAGGACAATTTCTTTGGCTAATTTTTTCAAATCACTAACATACAAAGTTTTTGCACATATTTGTTTAAAGAAGTTTGATAACTCTACAAGTACTGTACAAACATCTTCTCGCAAATATGGTCGTATACCAATTGGAAGCAATTGCTGCAGTAACACATGACAATCATGACTTTTAAGTCCTGAAATCTTACCCTCATTAACATTCACATTCCTTGAAATATTAGAAGCATATCCATCCGGACACTTAACAGATCCTAGCACGCTTGGCTTCTGGTCTCGCCATAGACAGGCTTTGAGACTTGGTGAGCCTTTGCATGCCTTAGTAAAATCTTAGATGCTTAGGATCCTGCTCCCCTTCGCATGGTTGAGCAGATCCTGACACGCTTGGCTTCTGGTCTCGCCATAGATAGGCTTTGAGACTTGGTGAGCCTTTGCATGCCTTATTAGAATCTTGGATGCTTAGGATCCTGCTCCCCTTCGCATGGTTGAGCAGATCCTGGCACGCTTGGCTTCTGGTCTCGCCATAGACAGGCTTTGAGACTTGGTGAGCCTTTGCATGCCTTATTAGTAAACTTTGATTGGCTTCTCAATGCTAGCCTAGCTCTCTCTTCTTAAATCATTCTCATATTGAGTAACTTTCAAGAAATCAAGTTAACTAAGTTATACCATCAACCCTAATATGAGCACAATCAATTTAATGAATATAAAGTATCCTCATCTCACGTAGCAGGATTTAGAGAAATAATTAAATTTTCATGAAAAAATTGCTTGTAAATAAAAATTTAACTTCTAACCTGTTCTGATTTCTACAAACGTGTGCCTTCAATGTGCTCTCATTTAAGATTTTTTCTTCCTTGTTTAAGCTCATCCATTTATGCACTATAACATTCTGGTTTGCTTCGACTAGATGAAAATTAATAGAGACAAAAAATTGGCTTCTCGTACCATTCCCCACAGACGGCGCCAAATGTTGATGCCGAAATCCGGATGAGTTGATCAGATCTCAGATCCCTGCATCATCATTAAATTTGTTTGGTGGGAGGCTGATGATTAGTTAGCACCATGAGCAGATTTTCTATGAGCAGATGTTCTGTGAGCAGACAACCCATGAGCAGACGATCCATGAGCAGAAAACTTGTGAGCCTGTGAACACAACCAACAGTCAGGAGGTGCCGGAAGTTTTTCCGGCGAGAACCCTCCGACGCTCAAGTCAGCGATTCAAATCTTATTTGGAAAAACCCATACCACAATTCATGTGGCTTAACTATGATTGCTTTAAACAAAAAGCTTTTAAGTAAATTTAAAAGAAAAGAATATGAAATAATCAATCTTAAAGAAATCACAGGCGAAAGAGAAATTTCTCAGTGGTAGAGAGAGAAAAATATCTAATGGGTTCAGTTGCTTCCAGAGAGAGAGAGAGAGAGAGAGAGCCATCCCCTTTTCCTTTCCCTTCCTAGGGTTTTTATAGGAAACTATAACGGTTTTCATCCACTCTACTAGAATTATTAAGAAAACTATTAATTTTCAACCCACTAAGAATATGGTCCCTAATATTTCGGAGAAAATGTTTTGACTGAATCGTGCTTTCTGGTAACTTCCTGGTCGAGGTGACCAATAACATCCTGGTCGAGGTGATATGCTCGAGGTGACCACATATTATTCTGGTCGAAGTGACCAATAATATCCTGGTCGAGGTGATGTGCTCGAGGTCACCATATATTATTCTGGTCGATGTGATCTGCTCGAGGTGACCACATATTATTCTGGTCGAGGTGACCAATAACATCCTGGTCGAGGTGATGTGCTCAAGGTCACCATATATTACTCTAGTCGAGGTGACCAATAATATCCTGCTCGAGGTGACCACATATTATCCTGGTCGAGGTGACCAATAATATCCTGGTCGAGGTGACCAATAACATCCTGGTCGAGGTGATGTGTTCAAGGTCACCATATATTACTCTGGTCGAGGTGACCAAATGATATGCTCAACCATTTGCTCGCTTTTACTCTGGAGGAGAGCACGATAATGTATGAGCAAACACCTTTATCTTGGTCACCCTATTTCATTCCCTAAACAGTTAATCCAAAGTTGCTTAATTCAAATTGCAACTGTGAGAAATTAGAAATTAGATTAGAATGAAACAAACCCATATCAGAACTAATTCTGTATTTACTATCCAACACAAACATATAACAACTAATTTGTTGCCAAAACCAAGAAACCCAGAATAATGATATTAACAAATTAAAAGAGTAATCAAAATTACCTTCTAGTTAGAGGAAGACCAACAGTGGGGGCATAGCCATTGAACTTTTCGGAAAGAAGAGCTTCAGCAACGGCTTCAGTAGCAACATGAGTTGTGTGAAAGAAGAATGAACAGTTGGGTCACCCATCGCCAATGATATGACTTTCTTTTCATTTTTCTCATCATCAACACTCTGCATTAACAGACTCAGCATCCCCTTTGTGATGGGTAGCTTCGATAAAGGAAAAGAAACACCATTAAATCTACTGGATTTATTATGTAGCAATAAATGCTTTGGATAATAACTTGTTTTTTTGTGATGGGTAGCTTCGATAAAGGAAAAGAAACACCATTAAATCTACTGGATTTATTATGTAGCAATAAATGCTTTGGATAATAACTTGTAACTTCAGCTTTTTTTTAATTTAAAGTTTTTGGAATATAAATGGGTTATTGCCAATTTACCCTCATCCATTAACAATACATGAAATAATAGGGGAGGAAAGTGGAGATATTGTGATACTTTCATCAAATTGGAAATAAGACAAATCTTAGGGGGAAAACTGAAAATTATCCTAAGTAACAGTAGTATGTGCGTGTTTTGTCTTGCTATGACCGTACTAAAGATTAAGGAAGACAAGTTACTATTTCTTACCTTTGTTTAATACCGATTATTATTATTTGGTGAGACCAATTAATTGTTTATACATACTTAAAAATTAATTTTGTCTAACCTTTTAATTACATTTTATTATAAGTAATTATGTGTAAACTAAATCAGGAAATAAATTAATTACTCGGTCATAAAAATACAACGTTATTTAAGACAAAACTTCTAGTTACTATTTTTAGTTTTGTGACTATAATGACTACATTTGCGACTAAAAAAACAAAGTCTTAAAATTATAAAAAATTATAATAGCTTTAGAGACTAATATTATGTGTCATTGATGGTTTGCCTAAATTTACACCTATTTTTTAGTTACAAAATATTTTTGTCAGCCATAATTATATTTCGTGACCATTTATTTTGTCATGAAGGATAAAATATTGTCTTAAAACGTTCAATTTTTTAACGAGATTTTTATGTAAAAAAAAAAAATTATTTTTTCCGACTACAATAATATTCGTCACAAGAACATTGAATCAGAAACCAAATAGTGCGTCCAAGAAAAGAAAGAACTTGGTCACAAAAATACAATGTTATTCAAAACAAAACCTTTAGCTACTACTTTTACTTTTGTCACTGTAATTACTCATCCAAGACCAAAAAATGGCGTCTTAAAATTATAAGAAGTAAAATTAGTTTTAGAGACTAATATATATGTCACAGATAGTTTGGTTAAATTTGTACTTAACTTTTAGTTACGAAATAGTGTCATCGCCTATACTAATATTTTGCAACCATTTTTTTTGTCATAAATAATGCAATATTGTCCCAAAATGTTTCAAATTTGGAGGGAAATTTTTGTGCTAAAATAATATGTTTTTCAGTGACTAAAAAAATATTTGTCACAAAAAGGTTGAATCAGATACCAAATATTGTGTTCCAAAATAAAATTATTGGTCACAAAATATAATACAAGTCAGGACAAAATTATTAGATACGATTTCATAAATTTGTCACAGTAAATATCATTTCGTGACCAAATGCCAAAGCGTTGAAAAAAATATCGTCTTAAAAAATCAAATTTCTTGTAGTGTGAGATGAATCTAGAATTTACACTCTCTCTGAAATTACAAAATTCTCTCAGAAACTTTCTTTAGGTTTCTTAGTAAACAAACAACAGTCAAGTCTTTAATTATCCATGATCTAACGAATTTCAAAAGTTTAAGCAAAAAATAGTCTTAATTAACAAACTTTTAAGCAGCACCAGCTCCCTGACTCTTCTTCCTCAGTCTCTTTTTCATGTAGAACTCTAGCTTTGTACCCTCCAAGATGTATCTGACAGAAATCAGATTGCTCATCAATAAATAAAAGCAAAGCAACTATTATACTTAGTCTTATTATACTTAGTCTTGTATCTAGTCAACAACTTTCATTGAAAAAAAAAAGTCGATGATCAGAAAGAACATCTTTGATTTTTCTCCCAAGCTAAATTTTAGATGTATAAAGTTATTAAGAAAATATGGCATTCTTCTTTTCATACCTCATTAAGAGGTAAGGACTAGAAAGAAATTATAGACATAAAAGCTTATGATAACTCGTATTTGCTTTATAACATGAAAGTTCAGGTATTACCAGGTGCCTCTTCAATATTATCATTATCATTATTATTATTGTTGTTGTTGTTGTTGTCATTGTTGTTGTTGTTGTTGTTGTTGGGTTAGCAAGGAGCCTTCAGTAATCAATATATTTTGGAAACTAAAAGAAGATTAAAAAAAGTCGAATGCCCATCAATAAGTCTGCAATTGCTAGATACAAGCAAACAAACAACCGAGGAATAATTACCTTTACCATACAAGAAAATTTGTCTAGTTATTTTGTTCTCTTTCAATTAACTTAAAAGAATTTGGAAATATCCAGTGTTGATCAGAATCCATCATATATATAACCAATAAGTAATTAACGCAAAGATGCTCATTTGTTTCCATTATTTTGACATAAGCAATGCAAAACAATGTTTACTTTGTCAAGAAGCAACAAAGCTTAGTCGCTGACTCAAGAACAATCATAGAAATAACACATAATCAACAGAACTCCAAATTATATGAAGAGATTACATCAATATATATCTTCCTATTTTTTAAAACATCTAAAAGCCAAGGTTACTATCATCATTATCATTTCCTTCTCTACTGTACACTGCGAGTGCACTTCCTTGATGAGCACGACGAGAAAAGACTCTCCAAGTAGAGCAGAGACTTTTGAGATACAGTAAGATGATTTGGCACCCCACAATAAAGCACAGGAGCCTCAACATAGCAAGCAAAACACTTAGGTGTCATAAGCCAATCCATAATTGAGGGGTTATAAAATTGTACATTTAGGTTATCAGTCGACGCAAGCAAGCCATTGCATGAACCGATGGCCTTTCCTCGCCAGTCCAAAGTGGGGTAATAAATCTTACAATTTTTCTTTAAAAGTAACCTAGTTTTTCTCTGCTAAAATATTCTTTGGGTTATAACGGGCCATCTCAAGTGATTCAATACCATTCCCGAAGATTCTAAATTTTTTTCAAAAAATTTTTACAAAAAGAAAATTAGGATTTTTCATTTTTTTTCTAAAAAATTCCATAAAAATTGTTCTGTGGCTTGAAACAGACTTCTATTTTTTTTCTCATGGCATTATTTCATCAATATCAAGGTGTGTGCAAGAAGCTGGGTTAGGATTCTAATGTCGTCTTGGAGGAGCTCATGGAAAGCTCAAAATCAATGTACTATAACCTTTGGTTTTATGCAGTAAAAATTCTTTGGTCATAACGAGCTGTCTCAAGTGGTTCCATACTGTTCCAGAAGGTTCTAATAATTGTTCAAGAATTTTTTGAGAAAAGATCAAAAAATAGGGTTTTTTTGGAATTCTGTAGAAATTGTTCAGTGGCTCGAAACAACACCTTCTTTTCTTGTGGTATCCTTTTCTTCAATATCGAGGTGCATCCAAAAAGTAAGATCATGTTTCTAATTTTGTCTTCGAGGAGCCTATGAAAAGCCAAAAATCGATATTGCTATAGCCCTTAGTTTTTAGCCTAAAATGGGCTTGAAGAAGAAAAGCTGGGTTTTTCTCTGTCAAAATATTATTTAGGTCATAACGAGCCATCTCAAGCAATTCCATACTATTCTAGAAGGTTCTAATTGTTTTTCAGGAATTTATTCAAAACAAGGCTTTTCTTGGATTTTTTCAAACGTTCTATAGAAAACAATTCAGTGGTGAAATGGACACTTGTGTTTTTTTCTATGGCATTGTTTTGCCAATATTGAGGTAAGTGTAAAAACCAGGTCAGGATTCTAATGTCGTCTTGGAGGAGCCCATGAAAAGACCAAGAAAAGCTAGGTTTTTTCTTCAAAATAACCTGATTTTTCTCCACCAAAGCATTCTTTGGGTGGTAACGAGTCTTCTCAAGGTTGTTTAATATCATTTTGTAAAGTTCCAATAGCTTTTCAAGAATTTTTTTTTTTCAAAAAACAAACCCAAAAATGGGGTTTTCTTGGATTTTTGTGAAAATTTCGTAGAAACTATCCGTGACTCGAAATGGACTCTGTTTTTTTCTATGGCATCATTTTACCAATACCAAGGTGGATAGTGTGAAGCTAGTTAGGATTTCAATGCCATCTTAGAGAAGCCCATGAAAAGTCCAAACCGGTATGTTTACAGCCTTTGGTTTTTTTTAGCCCAAAATATGTGTAGGGATGAAAAGTTAGTTTTTTTTCTCAAAAGTAACCTAGTTCTTTTATGGAAAAACATTCGTTGGATCATAACGAGCATCTCAAGTAGACTTGGCAAAATCTGGGTTCGGTCTGAGTTTTGGTGTTGCCGGGACCGGACCGAATGAGAGAAATAAAAACCCGGACCCGGGTTAAAACTCGGTTTTTCCAGGTACGGTCCGGGCTTGAGCCCGGCACCTTCCGGGTCCGGGTTTTGTCCGGGTTTTTAAAACCCGGATGTGATAATTTTAAATTTTTTTTCAATTTTTTTCTTTAATTTTTTCTTTCATTTCTCTAACAATAAAAATTTTAAAAAAGAAAATAATCAAATAAACTCATTCAATTTGAAACTTTAGAAAAGAAAATGGCCAAATACAAATATATAACACACTAACAATACAAATTTTACACAAATGATAAATAAAAATTATTTCAATCTACTTTCTAATACCTAAATTCATCCAATTTCTAACTTAAACTCATTTAATCTATATATAAAATAAATAAATAAAATTCAACAACACAATAATCATACAATAAATTTAAATAACATCCAACATATCATAAATTCATAATTATATATTTATATCTAATATATTTATTTTTTAAAATTTATTAAAAAACCGGGTCCGGTCCGGGTTCCGGGTTTTTTTTTGTTGAACCCGGACCCGGACCCGGAAATACCCAGGTTTGAGAATTTCAAATCCGGACCTAGATTTTATATGCATGCGGTCCGGGTCCGGTCCGGACGGGTTTTTTTGCCTTCCCTAATCTCAAGTGGTTTGACACAGTCCCAAAAGGTTATGATAGATTTTCAAGAATTTGTTTAAAAAAGACCAAAAGAGGAACTTTTCTTTATTTTTTTCAAAAATTCCATAAAAACTATTCCATGACTCAAAATAGAATCCCCTTCTTTTTTGTGGTTATCGTTTCATCAATATCAAGGTGTTGCAAGAAGATGGGTCAGGACTCCAACGCCATCATGAAAGAGCCCGTGAAATGCCCAAAATTGTTGTGCTAAAGCCTTCGGTTTTGACCCAAAATGGGCGCAGGAAAGAAAGTATGGGGTTTCGGCCTAAAATAACTTGACTTTTTCTGCCAAAATATTATTTGGGTTGTAATGAGCCGTCTCAAGCAGTTCAATACTGTTCCGGAGGGTTCTAATAGTTTTTCAAAAAGAATTTCGAAAAAAGTACCCAAAAATAGGGTTTTTCTTAGATTTTTTTGAAAACTCCATAGAAACTATTATGTGGCTCAAAACGGACTCTCTATTTTTTCATAGCAACATTTCACTAATATCAAGGTGCCTGCAAGAAATCATGTTCAATTTTAAGCCCAAAATATGTGCAAAGGAGAAAAGTTGGATTTTTTTCGAAAAATAACTTAGTTTTTCTCAGTCAAAACATTCTTTGGGTCATGATCAGCCATTTCAAGTGGTTTGATATTGTTTCACAAGGTTGTAATAGTTTTTCAATAATTTTTTTTCAAAAAAAGATTGCAAAATGGGGTTTTTCTTAGATTTTTTTGAAAATTCTGTAGAAACTATTCTATGGCTCGAGACAAACTTCTATTCCATCTTGTGTCATTGTTCCCAAATATCAAGGAGCATGGAAGAAACCAAGTTAGGATTCCAATGTCATCTTGGAGGAGTCCCATGAGAAGCCTAAAACTGATGTGCTACAGCCTTTGGTTTTGGGTCCAAACTGGTCGCGGGAAAAAAGTTGTGTTTTTCTCCAAAGGTAACTCGATTTTATTCCATCAAAATATTCTTTTAAGTCATAACAAGCCCTCTTAAGTGGTTCGATACCATTCTGGAAGGTTTTAATAGTTTTCTAAGAACTTTTTTAAAAGAAAAGTCGAAAAATGAGGTTTTTCTTGAATTTTTTTAAAATTTTGTAGAAAATATTTTGTGGCTTGAAACAGACTTCCATATTTTCTATTGCATTGTTTCGCCAATATTGAAGTGCATGCAAAAAATTGAGTCAGGATTCCAATGCCATCTTGGAGGAGCCCATGAAAAGCCCAAAAGCAAGTGTTAAATCCTTCGGTTTTGGGCCAAAAAATGGCGAGGAGAAGAGTAGTTAGGTTTTTCTCTAAAAGTAACTCGATTTTTATTTGCCAAAAAATTCTTTGGGTTGTACTGAATCGTCTCAAATGGTTCAATACAAGTCTATTAGGTTCCAATATTTTTTAGAATTTATTTTTTTAAAAAGACCAAAAATAGTGTTTTTTTTTAAAACTCTATAGGAATTATTATGTGGCTCAAAACAGACTCCTATTTTTTTTATGTGGCAGCGTTTTACCAATATCAAGGTTCGTGCAAAAAACCAAGTCAGGATTCTAATGCCGTCTTAGAGGAGCCCATGAAAAGTCCAAAACTGTTGTGCTATAGCCGTCGGTTTTGGCCCCTAAAAGGGTGGGGGAAAAAATTTTGTGTTTTTCTCCAAATGTAACCCAGTTTTTCTCCACCAAATCGTTCTTTGGTCATAACCTTGAGTGTTCAAAAGGTGATAATAGTTTAAAGACTCCCATTTTTTTCTCGTGGCATTGTTTCGCCAATATCGCGGTGCATGCAAGAAAGCGAGTCAGGATTCAATTGTCATCTTGGAGAAGCTCGTAAAAAGCCCAAAATCGGTGTATTATGTTAGAATAGGATTCGATTGTTATCTTGGAGAAGCACGTAAAAAGCCTAAAATCAGTGTATTATGTTAGAATAAAATTTATTTAAACATTTATATAAAATATTTTTTTATTTTATAAATATAATAATTGATAACAAAAATAAAAATTTTATATTATTAATTTTATTTTTATTTTGTTATCTCAATATAGTTGGTAATAATCTATTTAAAATTAATGATTTATTTCATAATTAGAATGATAATTTTAGATTTTAATAATATAAATGAAGGCATATATAAAATTATATTAAGTATAAAAGTAATTTTCAAAATTAGATTTTGAAAAGCTATTCTTTCTCTACTTTTCAAAATATATTGTAGGATGAGGTATTTTTACCAAAAGTAATTTTAAAAAATTATCAAATTCCAAAATTAGTTTATAGTTTTTCAAAATAACTTTTAAACCTTCCAAAAATAATCCTAAACAGGCCCTAAGTTGTATTAGTTAAATTAGTTTTTTTTTTTAATTCTAGTTCAATTATTTTTTTGGATGATTTTTCATCAGAACTATTATGAATTTTTTTATTATAATTATTGATTGTTACGTCGATCGATTTTGTAAAATTAGAGAGAAGACAGATAATTAATAATTTTCTAATTAAAATGTTAACACAATATTCTATCAATTGAATTGGTGTAAAATTTGGTTAAAAAACGAAGGGGTTGTTACTCCACCCATCCAACCTTTTTTTACTTCTTGGCTATATTTTACGATTTGGATGGTTAGTGCTCTATCAAGCAAAATGAAAATTAATTTGTCAAAGGAATATTAGAGAAAGGTAACACTTCGGGTAAGAGATAGAATGTTACGATCCTAAATTCTATATGCGCTAAATATAAAAATGTAAGTGAGCATATAAGCTCATCTCAGGATCCAAAATTTTTAGCTTGCAGGTTCTGGTTCTACCATCTATCAAATCACATTTTAATTAGTTTATTATTTCATTATAAATCGTACTTTTTAATAAAATGATTTTTTAATTTCTAGAAAAAAAAAAGAAAAAAAATTCAGGTTGGTTTATTTGTAGTTTGATTTGAATATATTTGCTACATACCATACCATTAATAATCATACAACATAAATAGGCCATGCATGAACTTGAAGACAATCGAAGTTAAGAAACATTGAAACACCTACAAGAAGAAAGAAATTAAATCAAACATCCATTTTAACTAGTGTTCACCTCACAACTCACAAGCCCCCGCATATTTTGAACAAACTTATCAATGTAACCACTCACGAAACCGGGACTCACCAATGTCCCCTTCCACTTTGCATGGTTTCTCCTCACCACATTACCCACTTCACTCTCTTTATCCATCACACACTTAATGGCTTTGCACAAACTCTCCTTCGAAAACCATCCATTTTCTTCTCTCTCAACCTCAACAGCAACCTTAAGCTCCTCAGCCAACAACCTAGTGTTCAATATTTGATCACCGAGATGCGGCACCAACACTATCTGACAGTCACTCATCAAACTCTCCCACATCGAGCCAAACCCACAATGATTCACAAAGCATCCCACCGAGGAGTGTTCCAAAATGGGCACTTGTTCCACCCATTCTCCGCAAACCACTCCTCTTCCTTTTGTTCTCTCCGCAAACCCATCCGGAAACGCTTCTTCCACCGTCGAAGCTCCCGTCGGTGGCTTCAACGCTATGAGGAAAGACAAGCCTGTTAACTCAAGCCCTAGAAGAAGTTCTTGAAACTGCTTCTTTTCGAGAATGATTTGGCTCCCGAACGCACAGTAAACCACCGAACTTCTCTCAAACCCGCCTAGCCACTTATCCCATCTCTCCTCCAACGGTGTCTTAGCCGGTTCATGCAGAACTGGACCGGTCAGAAAAACCGGCTTATTGTACTGACGTGCAATATATTCACACAAATCCCCTTCTATTTCATGGCAAGTTCTTATTGATATGGCGTCAGATTCTTTCAAGGATGTTGTGATTCGCTCGTAAAACGACATTCCTTCTCCGAACGGGAATGATATGAACGTCAACTCTCGTGCTTCGTGCCGACGTAATACGATGGTATCCGAAGGGTAGCCTGCCGGCGGCATTGCTAATTCAGCTTCTGTTACCGGCCTATCCTTTGGAACATTTCTAGCCGGAACAAGGGCAGTGGCAATCGACGCGGCACAGACGACGTTGTATTTAATGCATTTGATGCTCAACGACTTGGATATTGTCGCCATCCAGTAAGCAATGTCATAAAAAAGAAGCCTAGGCTTTGCGGCTTTGATCACTGCTTCCACTTGGCCCCGGCAGCGGTCCATTGCAATGACGAGGAGATTGATGGAGGACATGGGTACGTCCGATGCGGTTTCGGCTCCGGCGGGGAGGCCGTCGACGTGAGGGACGGTGAGAGGGTGTAAGGTGATGAGATCAGGATGGAGGTTGAAATGTTGAAGCTGTGTTTGAGCCTTTCTGGGCAGTAGGATTGTGATTTTATGGCCTTTTTCAGCTAGCTTGTTGGAGAGAAGAAGAAATGGAGTCATGTGGCCGACAGCAAACCATGGTAACATTACAATGGGAAATGCTGCTGCTGCTGATGATGATGATGATGAGCAGCTCCCTGAATCTGCCATTTTGCTTCACTTTTCGAACTTGTAATTAAATTTAATTAATGAATCGAGAGTTGGGAGAATGTTTTAGGTACTATCATTCCTTTCTGATTCATTAATTAGTTGAGAGATACACGTAATAAAAAAAATTAAGACAAATGGTTGAGAGTTTTAGGTATTAGTGGAAAGTTTTAGGTATTTAATTAATGTATTAGTTGAGAGTTGATTCATTAATTATGCACCGTGCGGCCGAAATTAATTCTTCCATGGAGAATATCTGTAAACCAGCCCATGAAAGGATAATCAAATGGTTGAAATGGATGGCCCCACCTTGGCCTTTTCTTAAATTAAATACAGATGGTGCTCGAAAGATTTCAGGACATGCAAGTGCAGGTGGCCTCATTAGAAAATATTGCGGAGAATGTATTCATGGCTTTGGTATGAATATTGGCCATTGCACTATTACTGGGGCGGAGCTTTCGGGTCTATTTTAAGGGTTGCAACTTGCCTGGAATATTGGGATTAGACAACTACTTGTTGAAGTTGATAGTCGATGCATCACTGAGATCCTAGCCACAGATAACAATCATCCCAATGCTTACTCCTCTCTTATTCAGGGAATTAAAAGACTTCTTAACATGGAGTGGCAGGTATCTCTGTCACACAGCAATAGAGAAACAAATTTTGCAGCTGATTACCTTGCCAACCAAGCTCTTCTTTTGCCTCTTGGGATCCATGTGTTTCCAACGCCTCCATCCGGAACTGAAGGGTGGCTGTTGCATGATGTATCTGAGTCTGCGTACCCACGAATGGTCGTTGCTTAGCCTTTAACTAAGCCCTTTTCGTATAAAAAAAAAAAAACCAAGTCCGAAAACAAGAAAATAAATAAATAAATAAAAACTAAGGCCTTGTTGTAATACATATAAAGTAAAAATTATTAAGATGGCATCACAAGCCTTAGATCTTGTTTTTTCAATGTGATTGTTTTCTGATTTATTCAAGAGAAAAAAATAAAAAAGAGAAAAAAAAAACATGTGATTGTTTTCGTTGGGTATAGTTGTAAGTGTTGGCATTTTGCAAGAGAGAGGGTTATAGCAATCCACGAAAAAATGGGAATAAAATTGACTCAGCCTGTAACTAAATAAGCGCATGTTTTGCCTTGTTTACTGTAAAATCATAATTTAGGGGGTCATCTATCAGAAAATTATTTTGGGGTAGTTTTTTTCTTTTTTTTCCTTGTAACATTTTAACCCTAGTTTTTTATTTTCTTTTTTTGGGTTTTAATTTGTTTATTGTGTGGTGTCCATACTCCACAGGCAAGTGAGTAGTTACATTAATGATTTAAACAGCCCCATATTTCCTACAAGATACGACTAAATTTGACAAATCCGAGTAATATTTTCCCAATATATTTTCTCCCATTTCGACTATTTAAGGAATTAGGGTCCGTTTGGGATTGCTTTTGAGAGGTTTGAAAGTGATTTTGAAAATTTAAAAACTAATTTTAGTGTTTGGTAAAAATAAAAATAAAATCACTTTTGTTAAAACCCGCCCCTCCTACAGTTGATTTTGAAAAGGAAGGAAGGAGTAGCTTTTAGATTCTGATTTTGAGAATCAATTTTATCCTTTAATACAATTCCATAGATATCCTTAAAATTATTACCTAAACCCAAATTATCCTTATTCAAATTAGAAACTAAATTAATATTTTGATAAATTTTTATTATAATTCACCAATCTAAATTTATTAATATCAATTTGTTGGTCGAATTATTATTAAATTTGTTTCACTATATTATAAATTTAATTATCAATTATTTTAAGATAATAAAAAATAAAATCAATATATTATAAATTTTATTTTTAGTAAACATTGTTATAAAACACAATTAAAAATATTATATGTACATGTTTTAATATGTATAAATAAACGTTATTCTATATTATGTACATTTTAGTCATCTGTTTTCTCTCAGCAGTTTAATAGTAAAATTTACCAAACGTCCATAACTGCTTTCAAAACTCACAGTACTTTTAAAAACAAAATTTACCATACACTTAACTGATTCTTTTCACAGCTGATTATTTTTATAACACAGCTAACATAAATTATTTTAAAAGCTACAGCATTCCCAAACTGGCCCTTTATGGTTTTTGCCATGTTTAATTTGAGATCATTGGATTGAAAATTCAGCACTTGTATGTCAATATTAATTAATTAGTAATGGTGGGTGTATTTAGACTATGTCATAATATAATGCTTGTTGACACGACTTAAAAGTGTTTAATTTACTCTCAAGTATAAGAGTGTCTAGTTATACTATATCTTGGTGAGTCCAAGGTTGATCCACAGAAAAATGATTTAATTTATTTATTTAAGTTTATCTTAAAAAAGAAAATAAAATTTAACTATATGTAATTTGATTTGAGAAAAACTATGAAATAAAATTAGTTAGGGTTATGGATCCACTCTTAGTAATAAATACAATTTAATAAATTCTTTTTATTTTTATTTTATTGCCCAAAAGATTAATTATATAAATTATAATTATTTTCTCATTAATTTTATTATGGATTAACTACTTAATGTGCCAAAACTTAATTTGTCTACAATAAGTCAAAATACCATTCTACCATACTTTATACTAAGATATTAAGAATTCATTGGGCCAAAATCTCATGTTTGTCTACAATAAATCAAAATTCAAAATATAAAATATGGATAAAATTAAATAGAAAATAATTTAATTTATATAATTAAAAATAGAATTTGATTAAATCATATTTATTTCCTAAGAGCTTCACCTTCCCTAACTATTAATATTTAGCTAAACCTACTTGAAATAGAGGGAATTATTAAAATAAATAAAATTAATTAAAAAAGTATTTGAAAATTGAAAATAAAACTAATTTTATTTATTGAAATATATTACAAAGAGGTATGAGAAGAAGAATTTGAGGAGAAAGAAGAGAAGGAAATGTGTGAAGAGGTGTGTTCGCCCCTCTCTATTTATACTAATACAAAATTAATTCACACCACATAAATGAATAAAACTAATTATATCTTAACGTTACATTTGTCCGACTAACAAAGCATAAACCTAACTTAATCCAATCAAGCACATCCAACACATTCCATTAACAATTATCATACCCAACATGATAAAAACTTATAATCTCACAGTTACCACATTTACCGCAGTAAAAACTTATAAATTTACAATAAAAGTGGCAGTTCCTCCTCGCCAATGACCTAATATCTTGGACTTCTGAAATCTAAATTTGACATCCGTAATTTGTTTGGACCCTCAAATTGCTTATTTTTACCTAATAAACACACAAAAACACACAAAATAAAAAATTTAGAAAAATAATTACAAATTCATAATATATTATATAATTACAAATGTAAATTATATTATAAGCACAAAATAACATTTTTAACTCCTTAATAAATATATAATTTTTAACACTAATCAATTGTAATATATCATAGAATGTGTATCTTGCAATTGGGACATTGGTATATCGTAGAGTGTGTATCTTGCAATTGGGACATTGGTGATACCCCACGATTTTCAGTAAATCTAGTAAGATGATGTTTAAGAGAAGATAAAACTCCCATTCATTTACGACTATTATATTTAACTAATTTGCATCATATATGCTAGACCATTATCCATCTACACCACCGTAATCAAATTATGGGAAATTTTTTTAATTTAGAATTAAAATTTTGGACGAATTTACAACATCGTAAATGAATTTTACAATGGTGTAAACTTAAAGCGAGAAAGTTTTTAGCTGAGATTATTGTTGATCCAATATCTGTTGGTTTTGAGGTATTTAATAGAGTTCCGTCATAGACCAAAATTTATTTCCAACATTAATAATTTTGATAAAGTATTTTTCATGGAAGCTGAAAGTATTTAACCTTTTCTTTGGGAATTAACAAAAGAGTTGTTTTACATAGCCTGGATTTTTATTTCAAATGATGTCATATTCATCAATTAGATGATGTGATAATACAATTAATAAAGAATTGACAATACGACACTCACATGTCATATTATTTGAGATGAAATTTAAAATTAAATTTAGGATGTCTATCATTATTCTTAATAAAGAATTAAGGGTTAAAATCATTAATTGAACAACGAAAATTATTAGATATAGGACTTTTTTCAAAATAAATAAATCTTAGCTTCAAGATGAAAATTAACGGATATAGGATTATTATTAAAAAGCTTTTTGGATTATTATGATCAGGACTAATAATAGAGAGATGCCTAAAAATTTGGCTTTCCTACATAATTAACTTTAGAAAAACTTTGATATCTTAAAGAATAATTATTAATTAGTTTATTAATAAATAAATATCTAAAAATTGGGGTCGCCCAAAAATTTGAAGTTCTAGGCAACCGTCTGCTGCTAAAGTTGTCCCTGAAAATGTTATAAATAGTAGTAATAATAATAATATACTAATAATAAAGACAATGTATAATATTGTAAACTCTTCCTTGATTTTAATTCCTAACATGACTATCAAACTATATTAATTGGCTTAATACAAGTTTAAGACCAAAACATTTATTCTTGAAAACTTTGGTAAAAGACATATAGATCCCTAAAATTTTGTAAAAGTACAAATGCACCCCGTTAATTTTTTAGAAAGGACATATGTACCTCCATCTACACCACTCTGAAGCAAAAATCTACATTTGCACTACACATATACGAAGAAGTTTTCAAACAGGGATTCTTAACTATATTAAAGTCAGGAATAAACTAAACAAAATATATAAATTTTAATATATTACAAGATAAAATACATTGCATTAAAGTAAACATTTTTTTTTCTTTTAATTGATACCTCACTTTAATATGGTCATATCCCTAATATAAATATATATATATATATATGTGTGTGTGTGTGTGTGTGTGTAGTCTTTCTCTACTCTCTAGTGAGGTCATTCTCATTTTGTTAAAAAAAGATGTGGGTATGATACAAAAGCACAAATCTCAATACATAGGATTTTTTTTGTCTTATTAGTGAAATGAAATCTTTTTTTTGTTTTACTAGCATCCTCATTTAAATTTAATAAAGTGAGGATATCCTCAATAGAATGTATATATATAGTTTTTGAAATTGAATTAAAGGAACCGATTATAAGAATCTATTTGGCAACAAACAGTAGAATAATAAATAAAAAGGGTCCATTTTGTTTTCAATGAAATCAATTCATGAGAGTGTTCTAAAACCCTAGGCACTTGTTTCTAGCAATACTGTCACAACTTTAGAACACGAAGACGTTATTCGAATTGGATTTTATCGAGGTAAGATTATCTATTAATCAAAAATTTGTTCTTTGAAATAAGCTGGTTAATTAAACTAACTTCAGTAGTTCCAATTTTGAAAATGCCTGGCTTAAGTAAAGGGGTTTAGAAAATGTTTGGTGTTTGATTCGCTATTACTTATTGCCCCTCAAAGCTTTTTTGTATTTTGAGCCTTTGATTAACAGCATTTGGTAATGCATGCAGAAGGAAAATCGAAATGCATATTGTATTTCAATTTTATAAAGACAGATAAGAAAAGCATGTTTTAGTTGGCGTCAAAATTATAAAATAAAATAAAAACGAATAATTAAATACAAGTTATTGTTAATATTGTCGGCAAAATAGTCATTTTATGAGCCAAACAGAGAGCGGCTCTGCTTAAAAAAAAAAGTAAAGTAATGGATGGGAATGCAAATCTCCTTGTCAAAAGAATAAGGGGTGCATTTATCTTTTTTGTGAAACTTTAAGGGTGCATACTGTGACTGGTTGCCCAAAATTTCAAATTCAAAAGCGTAAATCCAAGACAGGCTATTGTCATTGATGACTAATTTACATAGTAACCCGTGCGGCACTTAGACAACTTTTAATACATAAGTTGCTAAGTAAGCCTAATGAACCTCTCAAGGTAACAAAATAAGATAACTGCAGAAAGGCTAGAGAGAAAAAAGAGCAATGTGGCCAAATATAATTTTATTACAAAAAAATAAGATACAAGAGAACTTTTTACAAGAGTGCTTGAGTTGCTTGTGTGTTGTGTGTGTGTGTGCTAGTATGGCGATGTGTGTGGTGAGCAAAATAGAGGGTGGCATCCCTATTTATAGAGTTGCTAGCCTAAGTCCATAACCTTCCTAGCAAGTGTGCAAGTTGCCTAAAAATCTAGCTATTTACGAGATGTAGAGATTTTTAGAAATCGACCCGGGTTTGTTGAATGTGGGATGTTCGCTTGCTAAGTGTATTACGACTCACTAGTTTTATGAGGCGGCCTTACTATTGAGTGCACCCTATTGCTGAGTGTATCCCAAACTTTACTAAACGTACCTGCGTGCGCCAATTTTACCTCTGTTTGTGACAAATTTGAGTTGCCCGTGATATTATGCTAGCTTGATTCTAGTCTAGAATATTCTAGCACACTTTGACACTCGTATATATCTAGCATCTTTCACATTTGTGTATACTTAGTACAAAATCTAAAGAATTCTATACACATGCCACGTGTTACACTATTCTACCAAGTTCTGGAGAATTTTAGGTTGCGCAAGTTGTATGGAATTTTCTAGAATTAGGCAAGCCTCCCTATAAATAGGAAATGACAATGCATTTGAAACACAAGTCAGCAAATAACTCAAACATACTTATAAAACTCTCAAGCTCTCTTGTATGCACGCTTTTGGGTAATTAACTCTCTTTAGCTACATTACACTCTCTTTTCTTTGGCTTTTCCACAAGCATCTTTATTTAGTTTAATAAGTTCGATGAACTTAACAATTTTTGTACTAAAGTTGTCTTAAGTGACGCACGAATTTACTGCACAAAATACTTATTTTCATAAAAATATGCTCTTTACCCAAAGAAATATGGGTGTAGGTCTTATTATATATAACTTGGATTTTTTTCATTTTCATGATCAAAAGAACAAGGAATGAGGAAGTAGTAGAAGGCCATCTTTTCATGACAAGATCAACTATAAACAAACTTCAATTAATGTTTTGTCTGATAATTTTAAGACACTGCATGTCCTCTGTATTTGGCCCATACTAATATGTCTTCTTATTGGAATCTTAAAATTATTATAAGGGAACCATTATGTTATTAACTAGACATACTTTTTATTTTGAATTAAAAAATAAATTTATTTGCAATCATTGCTTGTTAATTAACTCTTCCCAAGCAATGAGATAATAATTCCAATAATAGATTCGTAATAAATTTTCTCACCGATTCGTACTGATTCTCATTAAGTTAACCATATAGTATTACACTAATGATAGGTGATTACTTAGAGAGTTTTTTTTTTTTTTTGTGTAAATACAGTTGCTTTTATCAATGGAAAATGAAATAATAAAACTAGAAGATTTAACACTAATTAAGAAAATCCGTATTTAGGCAAGCCTCAAGAATCTTCATGCAAACTCTTACAGATGACAATTAGGAAATGACCCCATCATGTGTAATTACGGAAGTCAATCTAATATGAACTAGAGAATCCGTAATAAAGTTTACTTGTATGAAGATATGAGAGCATTTGAAATTGATAGAGCATAAACCATTTTTACAATTTTGCCAGTGAATATAGAGCTCCCAAGGTAGATGATAATTAAGCAACAACAACAACCATTGAATCACATTCTAGCCATATCTGAGTCTATCCCTTATCGGTGTAAACTCAAAATTCATAATAATAGCATACATCTCAACATAGGAAGATGATTTAGTACCCAAAGACATGACAAAATATCTTAGAAAATAACTATTTACACCAAGAGATTACACCTCAAGTAATGTATCGTTCATCTATTCGATATGATAAAATTTTATAACTTACGAAAATATTTAATTATTCATTGATGGTAAATTTTTAAAACCTACGAAATTATTTAATGAAAATTTTAATTTGCATTTTTGTGCATTTGGAACAAACACTTTAGATGTTTAAAAATAAAAACAAAAACAAAGTTCAAACAGTTCAATGAACTAGCTGCTTCCATGTTAAACATAAGCCCAGATTCAGGTTCGTGATCCATTTCTAGCCAGTCCCATGAATTACGGAACCTTTTGGCTAATATGTTGCAAAATATGGAGTAGCAGCCAACTTTAGAAATAAATTGAACACCTCCAAGTCTCTAAACCTTAGCTGTCAACTATTAGGAAGAAACAAAACAGAATGCAAAAGAATATTTTTCTGTTGTGTCATAGACAAATTGATTCAATCACATGGGCTATGCGCTGGCATGACAAAGCCATCTATATGACTATATCCAAACAATAAATCATCCCCATATTTCAATTTCTAACAACCCCATTTGATAAATTGAACCCTAGCTAGCTCTAGCTCACCCCACCCTCTCAGTGTATATAACATCAAATAATTAATTAAACTTGTAAAATATTAAGTGTTGTGAGCTTGAAGCACATGGTGCCATGTCTCACATGGATGGCTGATACCAAGGTCAAGCCTTCATATGCATTGCATATTTTAAATACATATATAAATAAGAGAATGCAAGAGACCAGAAACAGACATGAATAAATAATCTTTACAAAGATTAGATTTTCATACAAAGTTTGTAAAAAGCTATGGAGAGTAATGGTAATGGGGATGGTGATGGTGATGACACTTTTGTGTCATGTTCTAGCACAGATGACAAGGCTGATAATGAAGCTGTTGATGATCTATTGGAAGAGTGTTGGTTCTTTGATAATTTGCTGAAGGGAAGAGCAAGAATGATGTTAAGGTGCAATTCTGATCCTTGTCCATCTTCATCAAACACTTCGTTAATAGAGAAGAAAGAAGATGATGATGGTGTGGTTGCTCGTCGTGGATTGATTCGGGCACCATCTTTGCCACCTTTTATAGGGAGGAAAGAGGAAGAGCTAGAGAAAGAGAGCATTGGAACAAGAAAATTGATAAGGCAATCATCACATCCGATTAGGCTTCAAGCACCAAAACCAAGTTGTAGTAATAAAGAGAAGGGAGGAGGTAGTAAAGAGAAGGCAGGTACAAGCAGGACCAAATTTTCCGGGGAATTGTCATGCCGGAAACTGCAAAAGGCTCCTTCTCTGCCACCAAATATAGGGAGAGAAGATATCAGCTGCCAAGAAAATGAGAGTGATGCTAGAATGAGCAGATTGATTCAGCTGGCATTTGCTAATTCTACAGAAAGCTTGCAGCCAAGGCATTCTTCAGAGGTACTAATTCGATAATCCTCGCTTGTAATAGTTGAGACTTATTTGAGTTGCCCTAGGGCTCCGCTAAGTGGTTTAATTTTTTTATTCGTTCATTCATTTTTTTTATTGGCCTCCGTGTTCGAATATTAAAGAAATTAATAAAGAAATAAAAGATTCATTTGAGTTTATAAGTAAAATATTTCCACCTTGATGCTGAAATATGATGGAGCCTTTCAAATATGTGTTTACAGGGCACGATTCCAAGTTACAGCATTTCGAGGGCCCGGCCGCCAAGAAGCTCGGAGGTGGAAAGCAAGAACACAAATGGGATCAAGGAAATGAGCCGTCGGTACCATAATCATCAGAAAATGATCAGGAAGAGCTTAAATGATCTTGAAACAGAGGAAGTGCAAGGTTTCAAAGACTTGGGATTCACGTTTGAGAAAAAAGACTTGAGCCCAAATGTAGTTAACATACTTCCTGGCTTGCAAGAAAAGAAACAAGAAAAATTGAGCCAAATAGATTACAAGATGAGGAGACCATATTTATCTGAGGCTTGGGTTGTCCAAAGCTGTGCCCCTCCAGCAGCTCCAGTTCCAAATTGTGTGCCCAAGAATTCTACAGAAGACATGAAGGAACAACTCAAGTTTTGGGCTCGAGCTGTGGCATCAAATGTGCGGCAAGAATGTTAATAACTTATAACATAATTGATTAGAAGTGAATTTGACATTAAAATGATCATATTATATGACGCTCAAATATGTAATTCATGAATGCATACGGGCTCTGCTAAGTGTTAATCCATTCTGTGGTCCTCCTGCAATTTCTGCAAGATTTTCAGGAATGGCTTGGATGGTTTAAGAAATAAGTTCATAGGATCTGAATTCCTGTCTAGTTATTTCATTCTTGTATAAAAAAATTTCATTTCAAATTTTTCATTCTTGTACAAGTGTGCCAATCTCTCCCTCTCTCACCCTCTCTCTCTTTTATATTAATAATCCAATTAGAAACTATCTAGACCAACCTGGATCAGCATGGTGGCAATAAACTTAGCCCAAAAATTAGCTCCGAAAATTGGTTTCAAAATCTTATCAACACATCAGCAATGAACGCATTCCAAAAAATTGGCTCACATTAAAAATGGAAGGAAGCTACTCCAAATGACAAACAATGGTTATACTTTACAAAAGAAAATTTGTATGTTCTAGGATCCAATATTTGGATAAACTTGGTCGTTGTTACTATACAAGGATCAATTTGTTTAGTTATCCAAAACTCAGAACCAAAGAGAAGATATTTTCTCAAAACCCCACCAAAATCTCAAAACACACCACAGAGTCACAGACTTCCAACTCCCAATCTAAAAGCAAAGACAGCAAAACAAGCACCAAGTACACGCAACGCATCCATCATAACAGAAAACAAACTAAAAGCTAAAAGAGCTTAAACATGTTACAAACTCATCATCTGCTCTCCTTAAACTTCCCCTTCACTGTCTCTCACCATCCCCAAAAACTCAACTTTCTTCAGAAGCCCACCATTTCTCTCTCAGCCTTTCCTCGACGAAGACCCTTAATCGAGCCGTATTGTCTCGCACAGGCTCAAGAACCCACCACCAACATAACCGCACCCACAACATCTGAAGAGGGTCCTGTTGAGCTGCCGCAATCTATATTTGCAACCACAGATGAACCTTCTTCTCTCCAAGTCGCCACAAGTGTTCTTCTCACTGGCGCCATCTCTGTCTTCCTCTTTCGCGCTCTCCGACGCCGAGCCAAGCGTGCTAAAGAACTGGTATCTGTCTGTTACTTTTCAAATTTTCTTATACTTTCAGTTTGTTTAGTATAGCTGTTGTTATATAGCTTTAATATACAATGTGATGAACTGGGTTGATAATAGTTCATTGTTTCGATCAAAATTTCTTCAGCTTTCACTATGAGTGATGAAATTGTTAAGTGATTGTTCTTAATTGTCAACATCATGTGTTGTCATCGTTTAATATAAGTGATGAAATGATTTCTATCGATATTTGATAACTTGTGTTACAATATGAATTTTGAGTAACTGGGGCTTTTTGGTGGGTCTCTGTTTGCTATGTTATTGCTATTATGAAATTTGGAATGGGAGGAAGTGCTATACCATTGCTTTGTTATTCTGTCCAATGTAGCATCTTCATGTCCTGTCATATCTTGATTTGGCACATCAGGATTTAGTTGCTTGCTTATTTGTTACTAAAACTTGGTTTGGATTCTGAGGAAATGGATTTTTCTGGTTCTAGAAATTTAGGTCTTCGGGGGCAAAGAAATCGTTGAAAGATGAGGCGTTGGATAACTTGAAAGCATTGGGGTCATCTTCAATTGATGCTAAAGGTCCTCCTTCACCTGTCCAGGCATTGTTGGGTGGATTAACGGCTGGTGTGATTGCCATCATTCTTTATAAGTTCACCACTACTATTGAGGCTGCTCTCAACCGCCAGACTATTTCTGATAATTTTTCAGTTTGTTCTTCGATTTTCCTTTCTGATATTTTAATTTAATGGTTTGTTTCAAATTGGTTGAGCTTTCTTTTACATATGGTGACTAGGCTTTAGAAATACTTTCATCAGATTATTTAGGTGAAACGGAAAAATGTAGGATACTAATCCCTGGAAAACATTTTTTCTTTTTGGAATAATTACTTTCCTTCTTCCAGTTAATTGAACACAGTGCTATTAGAAGTAAGTTGTGAATTGTCTTATGACTTTCCTGTATTATTAAGTAGTAACTGTCCATTGCTTGTATTAACTTTGTATTCCTGATTTTCAGGTGCGTCAAATAACAATAACAATAAGGTAGCTCCTAAGACTACTTTCATCTGTCACAAATTACTGTAAATTCATTGATGAAAGTCATGATTCCCTATTTTCTTCATGCCACTAAATCCGTATTCATTCTTTCAGGACTATTGTAAATGGGTTGTGTTACCTTGCAACATTTGTTTTTGGCATCAACTCAGTTGGTTTGTTTCTATATTCTGGCCAGCTTGCCCTGAATTCTTTCACAGAAGATTCTAATAGTAGTAAAGAAACAGAGAATATAGGTGAACAGCAATCAGGCTCACTGAATTCAACAGCTGAGAATGCCACAGATACTGAATTGAATAGCAGCAAGGAGGATCAAAGCTCAGATAGCAGAAAGTAAGGGAAGAGGAAACCTGAATTGACAATGGAGAAATAGATTTCTGTAACCAATTTGTAAAAAGATATACATCGAAATTAATAAAAAAATTTATTGTCAGTTTTAACTGCGCTCTGAACTAATAATGATCTTATTGATCTCACTGCTGTCTATCTTCTATTGTATTATTTTCTTATAAGTACATTACAAAATGATTTAGTTTACAGCTGTTGCTACTGCAGATGACTGTACTATGATAAAGAAAAAAGAAAAAGTTGCACTTTCCTGATATCATGTCATTGCAGTGGTCCAGCAGGATTTTGATTCATGTGTTCCTAGTATGGATGAACAATCAACAGATTGTCAGCCCAGAGCTTACAAATATGCATATTAATTATGCAGGACCTAGCAAACTGCATGTGGGGTTTTGTGCTTGCTAGCCATGGAGGAACTGAACCCATGGAATGTTTAGAACTAGCTACTTCCACCTGTTTTGTGTTTCTTTTTGGTTCCTTGTGTTTCAGTTTGTTGCTTCTAAACTCAAATGGAAATATTCAACTTCCTATTGTTTTCATCTTGATCTCACAATATCTTTCGTGGTGTTCAGTTACCCTTGCAACTATAGTTATTTCCTCATCAATCTTCCCAAACAGGTTATCACTATTGGCCAGTTCATAGTGTTTGTTGCATTGGAGTTGAATTTTAGTCAAGAATATGTAGAACAACTGTAATGACAGAAGCAACAAACATTTGTATAGGACCAAAATTCCACAGCAGCAAATTAGTGGCGAAGTAGATTGCTGGCAGGCCAACTGACCAGAAAAAGCACCCTCTGATCAATTCCTTCCGCACATGGTTCACAGGAATATCAGTGGTTGGCTTGCTGATGAGGAAATTGGCATGGACGGTGCACCTTAGACATTAGAGTAAAGAACCAAAAGCCAGCAGGAAACAGATTAGAACGAGATGATGGAAGAGCTCATGTCCCCAGAGATAAAGAGTACCTCTGAAGACGTTATTCAAAGAGCTACTGATCCATGCCCCAATCAGAGAACTTAAGAGTTAGAGATGTCGAAGCTAAGAAAGTTGAAGCTGATTCTTCGTCATTGATCACTGTAAATGCAAAGCCTCTGTCCTTTGCCTCAAGTTGCAACAATTTTTGCAACCCAATCTTTTTGGTTGTGGTATTCACTGCCGATGATCCTGGTCTCAGGAAATTTTTAGCATCTGTGAAGAAGGCATTGTGACTTAACCTGCATCAAAGTATTCCTTCCTCCAAACCATTTTTGGCCCTCTGTTTTTCTGAATTTCATAAGATTCCAGGCTAGTTTTACCTTTGGTTGGAATTTTATCTCGTATGAAATTAGTTGAAGATGACAACTTACAAGAGTGACAGTTATAACTAAAACTAAAAGGAGAATCCTTTCAGTTTATTTATACATTGTCTTCCTGGTTTGCCAATTTCTCTTCCTGTAACAGTTTTGAAGTTTCACAATTTTAGTATATTGTCATAGAATCACATGCTAGCATTTGGATCCATGCATTGCCGCTTTATTTGCAAACTACAGCTAAGTTGTCAGGGAAAATTCCCATGAAAATTTTTTTAGTCCTGAAATGAAACCAGGCAGTCATCTTTAAATTCTTTCCTCCATGTAGGCCAAAGCCCTGCACCCATTCAAACTGAAGACCATCCATTGATGTATTTCAAATGATTGTCCTTTAAATCTCTGTCACATCGTTTATAATCTTGTACTATATCATTTCATTCAATGAAATGAAATGAAAATTTATGTATCCAATATTGGTCATTGGGTCATTTGCGGACAAAAATAGGTGCCCAAATCACTACAGATAGCCCAAGATCTTTGATCCACTGAACTGTTCTCACTTTTGCTTCTTTTTCTTATTTGAACCTTTTACCTTTATTTTTGTCGCCACCTTATAAAGTTAAAGACACAGCACACAGACGCAGTTTGTGCAATAGTGTTAGTGAAAGAAAAGTCCAGGCCTTGAAAAGCCGTAAAATGGTTTGAAAGATTAAAATATAAAAATCTTTGGCCTTGAAATTTACTGACAGTATGCTATATTGTATGATATTTGATCAGTGTTCTGCTCTGCCACTTACAGAAGCACACTCCAATTTCCACAGAGACACGATACCAATAATGAATTTCCCCACTCAAAAAATAATAATAATAATAATTACTGATATTTCTCATCATTAATTCTAAAGAGAGACATTGGAAATTGCTCTAAATTATATAGCTGGTATAGGAAATTCTTTATTAATTTAAAAACGAAACATGTAGATTTGTTACTTATAGTAAGATTTTGGATATAAATTGAGGTGGCTACAGTACCTTAAGAATGTCGTAGTAAGAAATTTGAAGGGTTAAAATCAATCACCAAATTTATTATTGAATGGTGGGGACATAGTTGAAAGAGGATCACCATCCTAACCAAAATTATTTGGAGACAACAACATGACAACAAACCTTGACCTAATCTACAGCTTTAATAATTTCACCATCAAACCCTTGTCCTATTCCTTTCAACCGCAACCAGCCCTACACCAATCCAACGGCCTGAATTGACCCCTGCTCCTGGTAAGGCCCATACTAAACCCTTTACACCCACAACCAACGTGACAAGATGATAATATCATCACAACTTTATACTTTTTGTTCCACAGAATAGGTTATTTTCAATGAATAATCATAATAATATACCTTTCATTAAATTTGTAATTATTCGCACAAAAGAGGTAAAACTAATAGTAATAATAAAGAAAAAAAAGTTTCTAAATATGAAAAATAAATTTACGAACAAGCCAGAGCAGTTAAAAAAAAAAAAGGCCTACAAATTATCCATAACATACAAACTGACGGCTAATTTTGACCCGACCCGATTCTTCTATTAACCCGGCTCAACACCCGACTCCAGCCGCGCCGACCCCGAACGTAGCTGGGCGATGCGGCTCGATCTTTCTGTTCTTCCAAAAGCAAGTCTCGGGCGCGAGCTTAGCCGACTGTTTCCTCGGCTCGGACTTGCAGCGCGTGAGCGCAAACGGCTCGTAAGAAGACGGCTTGGCTCCCACGAGCTTTTGCTCTATCATGATGTTCATCGTTTTCACGGACGGCGCGCCGAGAGCCGGAGGCAAGGGTGGAGCCGCTGGGAAAGAGCAAGATGACCTCGGCGGCTGCATTAACAACAACTGGGGCTGCTTCTGCTGCTGCTGCGGCGCAGGAGTTGCGTTGTCCACGCTGACTCTCTTCTTTGGCTTCTCATCACAGCCGTCCGTTTTGTTGACCGTTTGCGGCGGCGGCTTTTTCTCCGACGGCTGCCATCTGATGAAGTCCGTACTGCAGACCCAAGTCTCTTTCGATACCTCCATTGACAGCTTCGGCTCACACATCATTAACAGCAAGCAATCCGGCAGTAAGTTCTCTTTATGACGCTCTCCCTCCTTTGACTCTTGACCCATTTCCGGTTCATCGGGTTCGGATCTTTCACTTGTCGTCTCCGTTTCTTTTTCTTCCTCCTCTTCCTCTTCCTCTCTCTTTTCCGCTGAATCCTCTGCTACTGCAACTTCAGATTCTTGCTCTTGCTGTGAGAATACTTCAGAAGAACAAGAAAAGCTTGGCCTTATGTCTTCAATGTCGTCAAAAGCTTCTCGTTTCTCTAATTTTGGAGCTGGTTCAGTCTCATCTTCAAGGAAGTTTTCATTTTCTTGCACCAACTGGGCTATATTTTGTTCATTGTCTGGATCTGGAAGTGCTTCTGTGTAAGAATCACTTTCAGCAGCTGCTTCTTCTAACACAGCTGGCTGGTCCAGTACTTGTTTATCTTCTTCTTCTGCTTCTTCTTTTTCTTCTACTTCCTCTTCTTCTTGTACTACTTCACTGACTCCTTCGCTTTCAGCTTCTACTTGTGCTTGCGCTTCTAATTCTGCTTCTTGTTCAGCTTCTGCTTCTGGGATTCTAGCTTCTTCAATGGTTGTCTTTCTCACTTCTTCTTCTGCTTCTTCCTCTTCATTTTCAGCTGCTTCATCTTCTTGAGGAGGAGGGCATTCCCAAAAACGATTAGCAAGAGCAGCCATTTTAACAGGATCAGATCTACACCTCATCAGTAACAAAGCATTCTTTGGCGGAATACAAATACTCACTCTCCCTTCTTCTTGTTCTTCTTCTTCTTTTTCTTTTTCTTTTTCTTCACCAAAGATCTCATTTTTGAGCTCACATTTATCTCCTTCAATCACAATATCCTCAAAGACATGCCTCCTCTGACTCCTCCTCGGCATATCATCTTCATCTTGTGCTTCAACAACGCTGCAATTCCTCTCTTCTTCTCCTCCCACCACCAGCCACCTAGCAAACACTGCCCCACAAGAGCTATCGCTTCTATTTGCATTTGCATCACCATTTGGGCGGTGGTGGTGATGGTTCACTTTCTCTTCCTTGTTATTGCTCGCCATGCAAGAAGATCTACAAGGCAAAAAGCAATTAAACTCAGCTCCAAATGTCCTCAAAGCCTCACATATTGTCACAGGCAAATGAACCCATCTTTGGTTTCTGTGCGGCAAGCATTCTTGTGGGTGCCCTTGCACAAAATCTTGATAATGATTCACATCAAGATTGTTGTGGCTGTTACAGTTACTGTTCGTGCTTGTACTGTTGATGCTGATGTTAGTAGCCCCTTGTTCTGTTCTCCTGAAGCTGACTTCCCTTCGGGATCTTGCCCTCATCTTCTTCCCTTGCTTCTTGGTTTTAACCCTCACTTGACCAATACAAGTAACTTTAGGCGAAGACGGCTCAGGGTTCTCAAAAGAACAGCCTCGTTTCTTCCCATTAGTAGCGGTTGCCGGGAACATGGGTGAAGCCTGGCCACCTTTTAAGCTCCCACTGTTCCTCAGCCTTCTGCTCAGAGAAGTTGAGAGGGAGATTTGTGAGGAATCTCTACCACGGCCGGGGCTCAAGATTGATTTTGAAGGGAGTTTCATGGAGGATGAAGAAGATAAGCGCGAAGTGAAACAAATGAACAGCTCACTACTTGTGTTTGTAGTACAAATATTACTTGTTGTTGTTGTTGTAGCGGTTGCACTGCTGCTGCTGTTGCTTGTGCTGCGATGCGGGGGTCTATCACTGTCCATTTCTTATTTGTTTGTACCTTTTTTTTTTTTTTTTTTTACTGCTGTGTTTTGGCCATAAACAGAGCCTAAGCCAAGATGCTAAGAGGATTTTTTTTGTTAGGGGTGGTAAAGGGCTTGTGCTGTGTTTGCAGATGGATTGATGCAGAGAGAGAGAGATAAGCGGGAGTGGGGTTTTTCTTATTCAATGGAGGATGACGATATGCCGTTTGTCTTTAGCAGTCAATGATAATAATATTCTGTTACTTGATGCACTCACTGTGTGTATTGCTTTATTTTCTTACTTGGGACATAACCGCGAACATAAACATTTTACAGTTGTGTTATCATGCATGGTTTTCAGGATATGACGATTATGCCCTTGTGCATTGTCACAGTCATACGTTGACCAGAGTTGAGGCAAATTGAGAGTGCACACACCTGTCTTTCGGAACAAGGTTTCGTATGTTTTGAGCACAGATTTTCAGATTACTATTATAAAGCCGATTCAAGAAGATTTTGGTAACCTTTTTAATTTTTTTTTTAATACACATTACACATCTTATTATTGAATTATATAAATATTTATAACTGTTATTATAACAATATTACACTAATATTTACATAACTGTTATTATAACAAACATTACACTAATATTTATAATCAGATATACGTAACTGAAACCTTACATTATTGAAGTACATATTCAAATAAATATAAACAAATATGGGATAAATTTATTATTTGTACTTTTTTTTCGTAATTATTTATTTTTCATAAGTAGATTTTTATCTGTTTTGAATTTAGGTATTGAGATTGCTACTAGTTGATTCAAGAAGTGTGATGCCGTAGATTTTCAATTCTATATTATAACGTAATTTTAAAAAAATCGATCAATTTGTTTTGAGTTTAGGTATTCAAACTGCTACTACAGAACTAATTTAGAAAGTTCCGGTAGACTTTTAACCGTAAATTATAATGTAATTAAAAAAAATCCTACCTTGTGAAAATGATTTTTCTTAATAAAAAGCAATTAGAAACGGAATATGAAGTGCAAATGTGTAAGTTTTAAATTGCAAAGTAAATAGCAGGATCCTTATCTGCTTGCTAGTGAATAGTGATAGGTTTGTTTGATCTCTTGCTGCAGTAGCATACAGCAGGACCAACGATCACGTAGCTTTCCCAAGTGGTGACAAAGAGGTAATGCTCACTCGTACATAAAGTTAGGGGCAATGTGGACTGGTGTATGAGCACACGTAGAGATCAGTTGGTTAGTTTTTATCTTGGATTAAAAGTGTGTAAAGTCAAAGAAAAGAGACTTTTTATTTATTTCTTTCTTTCTTTCATTTTCCTTTTTCCAGTAAAGTTATGGGAAAAGAAAGCAAATTCACGAAAATATTGTGTGTGTTGCACATCTTTTGTGAATTCTTATATAATTTCCCCAAATCAATAGGAAGGTGAAATTAAAGAAATCATAACATAAGGTAACTAATTCTCCCGTGGGTTGATTTTTATAATCTCCTAATTGATTTTCGGGCTCAACTCGTTATTTTTGTGCTGATTTTCCATCAGACTTGTCATAAATGGTATGTAATAATGAAAAAAAAAGGTTGATAATTGAGTAATTTTAATTCTATAATTACTTAAGATAATTACTCGAATGATTTATGTGGCATGTGAACGTGGGCAGATCATAATTTGGATACAAAGCAAATGCAAAATGATAAGGCAAGGCAAAATTACAAAAAGCACAATATATAAAATAGAGTGTGGGGGGGGGGGGGGGGGGGAGTGAGGGCTAGAGCTGGCAAAATTTGACACGATGCGATTACCCGACACGAACACGACACAAATAAATGGGTATGGGTCGTCAAATTTAACACGATTATTAAATGGGTCGGGTCCGGGTCAACACGATTTTTTTCCGGGTCGGGTTCGGGTTAAAATTCTTAACCCATTTACCCGATTAATAACCCGATTATATTTTTTATTTTAAAATAATTTACTGATTCTTGTCATCAAAACTCAAATATTATGATGATTTTTTTATTCTTTAAAAGGATGAATATAGACAATATTTTATTTATAAAATTTTAAATACATTTAGAATTTAATAGTGTAAATGTATAAAATATTGATAGACATGTATATTTTATAATATTGATATATAATATTATTTACATATATATAAGTAAAACCTCAATAGTGTGAGTAATATTTTAGTAGGTATGTATATTTTATAATATTGATAAATTATGTATGTATGTATAGATGTATGTATGTATGTGCATATATATGTATGACAAAGTATAAATATTTGATGTAACTTTTGTTTAATATATAAATATTAAGCGGATTATTGGGTAACCCGATTATTTTTTCGTGTCGGGTTTGAGTCTCAATATTTTGACAGGATTATTAAATGGGTCGGGTTTGAGTCGATTTAAATTTGACACGACACGAAGCTGACACAACACGAACATGACCCGATGACCCGTTTTACCGGCTATAGTGAGGGCCATCGGGAATACCAAATCACCAGTTCACCACCATCCGTGTGTGGCATTTTGTTTGTGGCCACTTTTGCGCACCAGAAGACCAGACGGAGAGACGACTTAGAACGAGTAGCCGTTATTTTCTTTTTTACTAATAAAAATACAAAGGAAGAGACAAGAGCAGAGAAGAGAAGTGGCAGTTCTCGAAATTTAATGCGAAAACGATGGGGTTTCTGGGAGTAATGGCACATGGGGGGCGTGAGGGTGAAAACAGAGAAGAGCAGAATCCAAAGGTTGTCGCACGTGACCACACCCCCGAGGGATAGGGTTTGGGTTTCGTGACGATGCTCTGCATTGCATATGCAACAAGAATGATGAAGACGTACGTACAAGCTTTCAAGTTTCGATCTTCATTAAATCCACGCTACTTATATGTTGCGTGCTTAACACTCTCCCTAACCGATCGTGCCCTAGAGACAACAACATTAGGGTATTGAATTATGAATGTATGAATATTGAACTTTTTGTAGTTCAATACAAGACAAGGCAATGATCCCTTGGGCATTTATCACTTTCATCTACATCTTTTTAGAAGAACAAAAACTTTTTAGATTTCATTTATGGTTGAATTCTAAAATCTACTTATTGTAGCAGTCAGCCAGCGCAAGTTTCATTCGAAATTTATCTATTAAAATAATTAACACCTATAATCTCTATAGACGAAATGAGTAAGAAATAATTTTTTTTAAAGGATTAATTTCATATCATGAGATGATAATCTTCAAAATTTTTATCAAAATGACAACAAACTAAAATTTATTATAGTTTAAAGAGTATTTTAATTATTACATTTCACAATAAGAATAATCCAAAACTTACGGAAGTATAAATTGATTGAGCAACTATTTTCAAAATGTTGAAACAAATTTCATAAATGAATCATTATGAAGTTACATGACACGCACTGTGGAGGGAGATTGGGCGTGAACTATTCAACGAACAAAATGCCTCGTTGGCAGAGACCTATGCTTTGTACAAAAACACTACTATGCTCCCACGCATTACATTGAGAATCGCACAAAAACGGGCGCGTGTGGTTAAGAAAGGGTCAAAAGCACACAGGAGTACCCCAGTCAACCAATGGTCTGTGGCAACGTCATAAAGAGTACAAATTACTTTTTCTTTTGTTAATGGCAAAAAGCCATCCTGTGGGTAAAATCATCAATGTCAGGCTGCAGTGGAGTGGTGCTGTGTGCATTAAATGCTCACTCAACATGACATTTTTAGCTTAAATTAATTTTAAGGCCGGAGCCAGACTGCCGAGAAGGGCCTCTCACACACACACGCACACACACGAACGAAGGCAATTGCTAAGTTAACTTCAAAGTGAAAATGATGATAGAAAGAAAATTTGTATTATAATAATAATTGGGTCAAGGGTTACTTGAAAAGGCGGAATTTGACCAAACATTTACACACCAGAAACGGACAAAAACCAAGTATTCAAAGCAGCTTGATTATGCTTTAAGCAATGACCAAACTTATAATAATTACAAGCTATATATAGCTCTCAGGAAAGGCAAACACTACCTTACAATCAATGTACCATACATCCCTCACTCATCAACAGTGTATGAATGAGTCCCACTCACTGTTTATGTGAGGGATGTATGGTACATTAATTGTAAGGTAGTGAGATCCCTCAGGAAAACCTGTAATAGCAAATCTGTTTCAATTACAATACAAATAAGTAATTGTTGTTAATAACGTAGAATAAAAGCAGTATCTCTGAGGTTTGTTTCTATTGACAATTGACAGCCAGAAAACTTCGATTATTGCCCTCAATTGCATTCCTTTTAAATAAGAACACATTTTTCCCCGCATACTAGTGAGAATAAATTTCCCAATCTAATTCTCAAGAAACCTCTAGACTGTATTACAATCATCCCTATCTACAGTCCCAACAAATATTTGAGTAAATATACCTCTAAACTATAAGAATTTCAAAAAAAAAAAAAGAAAAAATCTAGCAGAGACTGGGTTTTGGGATTTTGTAAACTGATTATATGATATTATTCGTTGGGTAGAGACTGGGGCCGAACTATTAGATAGGTGTAAGATGCGGTGACCCATGCGTGGACCACTGGCTTGGGGAGTTAGGGTTGGGCACGCCCTGGCCAAGCCTTCAGTGGGCTCACCACAGCAATATCCATTCATACAAAGACTGGGTGGCTGTAGCATTCGTGTTATGATGTCAACAGAGTTTTGGTGCTTAAAGCCAGATGAAAATCTCTTGGCCACACGATACTAAATCACAATTATTAAAAGGGCACCTGCCCCTTAACCTCAACAGTTGGAGAATTCTAGCGATATTGCACATCATATGACATGCTGTTGCTGCCACTTATAATTAAAATACTTTTAGGGCCTATTGTTTGTTGTTCTTACACATTAAATGATAGGAAGGGATTGTTTATCTCTGTACTTTAAACTAAAAGATGTACAATACTATAAAAAAATTAAAAAAAAAAAAAGTTAACATCCCGACAAAGTGACAAACATTGCCAAAATATCATATCACTCCAATAACAATAAAACAATTTTGCAACTTAATAATACTAGTGATATTCAACATCAAGCAGTAACATCTCCAGAAATTAACTTACTGTCACTTAATAATTTTAGTGATATTCACCATCAAGCAGTAGCATCTCTGCAAATTAACTTAATGACAGAAGCATAGAGCACTACATTTCATAATTGATGTTTCATGTTACCAAGACATTGGAACGGTACCATAAAACCAACTAGTTATTTAATTACTGTAACAATCAATAAACAAAAATGTTCTCAATGAGTCACATTGCCGATACACGTGTGAATGCTCACTCCATTGCAATAATATATACTTTTTAGTAATGACTAAAGTGTGTTGCAGATCGACAGGCAGAGACTTCAGAATATGGAAACTTTAAAGCACAAAGAGATTGAGCAGACTTTTCAACGTGAATGAATGTTTTAGGTTATTACAAATTTTGGCAAATCAATTATCAGAAATCACACGACACAAGTGGAGATGACTAACTGATATTACAAAGTAAACAACACCATGCATTACTTTGCTGCATGGCAATTTTAATTTCAATTATTACTCTACTCATCCGGTGACTGGAATTACTGTAGTTCCCTTAAGTTTACAAAGGTAAAATCCCATATATCATTATCTACTGATCCCCATCTAACTACAAAATCATATAGTTCCAAAATAGAAGGCAACTATACATACGAGAAAATGTAGAATTCTTTTTCTTCTTTCTGCAAGGCAATTTCAGAACAAGAGATCTATTTAAACCCACTTATCCTATCACCACTTGAGCTTAAACCAGACGATACTTTCTCAAATATTTACAGATTGTTGATTGGATATTGATAGTCATCAATGGCAAAACCTACTTTTCTAGACATACTGGTAATGCTTAGGGAGTAAAGTGGGCCAAAAGAGCAGTTATGACCTTACAACCATTTGCAGAAATGTTGCAGGCATATTGGTGTCAATAGTTTCAATCATCAATCAAATTCCAGAACTACTTTACCAGGAATGAGCCTCTTGTCTTTGGCCTCATGAGCTTCTCTTACTTGCGTCATGTGAAATGTTTTATCAACAGGTATTTTGAGTTTTCCAGTTTCAGATAGCCTGCGAATCTCCTCTAACCCTTCTGCATCAGCCCGCATGTATATGTACGAATAGTCTGGATCAACAATTGAAAAAAAGAGAACTGGTCAATCATCTAGGCGTGACGGTTTGCACATTTAACATGGGAAGCAATTACTCAGTGAAAATAATACTCAACATCCTCTTTTTTCCAGCATAAGAAGGCATAAATAACGTAAAGAATTGTAAAATTTATATTGTTCGTGTTTCAAAGAAACCAGAAATGGATCCAAAAGACAGTGGAATAACTAGTTAGTTGCCACCTATGTACATATTTAGAGTCTTCCAACTCTTATGCCCAAAGGATTTAATTCATCAAACCCCGTGATTTCTTCTTATGTACTATGTAGTACTACTGGAAGTCCACATTACCACTGCAGCATGCTAATGAGTCTAAGGCAAAATTGGTCTGATAACTGAATACAACTTCCTTCTGTTTCACATCAGAACCCGTATAATTATAAAAAAATAAACAGTCTTTTTCTCTAGTAAGACAAAAATGGTTCCAATGCTTAATAGATCTGAAGCAGCGGAAGTTTAATGTTCTATTGTTATGTTGATTCTTGAGAATACTAGAATAAAGGAACAACCTAAATTTACATTGATTCGAAAGAATACCGTGAGCCTAGAGGGTTATAACTCGTTGATTCCGCAAAATGCCAAGAATTAACTAAACTCAAAAACTCACACAAAGTTCTAATAACTGAAAAAATTATTGAACTCAAATCTAGAGTTTATTAGAAGAAATAATTAATAGCAAATAATCAAGGCCTACTTGCAAAGCTACAAAAGACACTTACTTATAATAATTATGAATTATCCTAATTTGACTAGAAATTCCATTTTAACAAGACTTATTCCTAAATTAGGAATACAACTCAAATAAGCAATGCACAAACAATAAAACTCTAAATAGGAAACCAAATTAAACTAGAATACAAATTAATTAAAATATTCCTAAATATTATAAATTTCAATCTAATTAGCATTCTTTCAATTTCTTGCTCTACATCAAGATCCCTAACAACAGAATGAGCATTTTCTAGCGTGAAGTTTCTCCATACAAGATTCTTAGCAAAGGCTTTATCCTCAAAAAAAAAAAAAAAAAAATCACCAATGCCTAGGTCAGCCATGGAAGCAGCATCCACCAGAATGCCATCTTATAACTCTCTTCCTCGTGGGAGCAGGAGGCAGGGAGGGATACCTTAAAAGAAGAAGAAGAAGAAGTTACCATGCGCCCCACCCTAGCCATTCAAAATCAAATTAATCACTATCCTAGGTTGGAGTGAGGGGAGTTGAACCTTTGACCTCTCGCTTCCTCTGTAAGAGGCCAAACTGGGTTATCCCCTAGGGAACAAGATGACAAAGCCCTAGGAGATCATTGATTCTCATATCATGCAAAGAAGATAATTTGTTGACTAAACGTTGTTACTTCTTAAATCCCCAACATCTTTTCACAAGTGAACAGACCAGGATTTTGCATTCAATGTTCTCTAGAGTAGATGTGCATTGTGTTTTGTGCAGCTAAGCTCAGCAATTGCAAACCCAATTGAAAGATAGCAATGATCCAAGGACACCATAGTCTGATTATCATATTCAACTAACTATAAACAACCTACATAGAGGGTAAAAGAAGAAAAGTATTTTAGCTGAAAAAGGGAACTTAGATCCACAATTTGGCAAAAGACATAAAAATATAATTGCATATTTCTTGCTCAAGGTATTTGTAGTACATAGAAGGTATTTTTAGTACATAGATCCCAATACCTATTCCATAAGAATACCAAGTTTGCATCTGTTTCTTCAGTAGAACAGTTGTAGCTATAGGCAGCCCGAGTGCGAGTCCATAATGATCAGCCAATGCTGCTGTCTCACCCTTAAAGAAGGATGTAAATATAATCATTAATTGCTTATGTGGAAACAGTAGAATATATCACCCTAAAAGTTCTTTTAACAAAAAATAATTAACAGACTTTAATTTCTTACGTGAAGTGTCATATAATGTCCACCCCTCTTCAAAAAATTGAGGCCCAATCTTTCAGTTTCTGGAGCACCAATAGTGTCCAAAACTGCATCAAACTTCCCCCTTATTGCCAATTCAATGTCCTGAGAATAAAATATGTTTACTGGTTAGAAAAATAAATCCTAAACACTAGCCATAATTAAAAAAAAAAATCACTTTAATTATCCAGATATGGAATCTAAATTATCAAAAGCAGAAAAATATAGGGTGAAGCAACTCAAAGTTGATCACCTTAGAAGAATAGTCAACAGCTTGCTCAGCACCAGCTGCCAGTACTCGATCTATACTTTTGCTTCCACAAGTAGCACTAACATGAAACCCTGAAGCTACTGAAAACTGTACTGCAGCAAAACCTACTGCTCCTCCACCACCCAGAACTAATAACCTTTGCCTATGGAGATAAGAACAATAATTAATAATGATTGAACTAAAAAATAAAATAAAATTTTTTAAGATTTGGGATTATCATAATTTTCATCAACTTCAAAATTAAAAAAAAAAAAGAAAAAAGAAAAAAGAAGTATGGAAATAATCTTCAAGTTAACATGGTAACTGCTGATTTGAAATTAGAAGATGGGATGCACTTAAAAGTTAAAACATCAATGACAGTGCAGGCTTCATAAATTGCTATTAACCTTTAATCATAAACCTTTGATATAGGTTATGAAAGGTTGCTAAAAAAATTTCTTACGAATGGGCCAGAAAAGTTTATCAGCAAATGATAGCCAGGGAGGCGAGGCGGGGCGGGGTGTTATATATATATATATTTTCCCCTCTCTTTTTGTGTATCACACAGATGGATGGGAACATAACCAATAATTGTGAATGCTGTTGAAGACGAGCAGCAACAAAATAGAGACACCACAAAATTCAGGACAAGCGAAGAAAAATAAATTGGAAGCCAAACATCCAAATAGAAAACAACTTGATGCAGTTTCATTGCAGCATCAGCAAGAATAAACGGCATAAATTCAATTACAGAAAAAATAAAATAAAATAAAACCATAGGCTCCTTCCACAAACCCCCAAACCCAAAAAAAAAAAAAAACATTTAAGGAGCTGCAAACTCAACATACCCCTCAGACATCCTAGCAGCACATTTTAGAGCACGCCATGCAGTCAGTGCAGCAAAAGGAATTGCACTTGCATCCTACAGGAGCACATTAAACTATTTAAATCATATTCTACAAGGAAAAGGCAATTAACAAATGAGAGAAAAAATGTTTTTAATCATTCAGCTTAAAAGAAAAGCTTCCCAAATTGATACTTCTCAATTTAACCAAAAGGAGACACAAGCACCACATTTGGTGCCAAATGTTATACAACTCAGACATGGCTAATGCAGAGAGCAAAAACAACTGACAAAGTACATCCAACAATATTAAAAGCAAAACCATAAGCTATAAACAGTAATAAGAAACAAATATTCAGCTTGAGATTTAAAAAAATTAGTTTAAAACTTACCGCATGAGTAACCGATACTGGCTTTGGAGTGAGTTCATCTTCTGACAGAACAGCGTAGTCAGCATAAGTGCCTCTCACAGCAGTTGGATGCAATGCACCAAACACTTCTTGCCCGACAGTCAGCGACCTCACTGAAGCTCCAACAGCTGCAACTTCACCACTAATATCGCGGCCCAAAATGAGAGGTAGAAGTGGTTCAAATATCGAACGACCATAGCCTGATCGCATCTGAAACAACGAATATTGTGAATATTTAACAAATTACAATCCCAAGGCCTGGCCGAACTTTTTCACAACAATTTCAAGAACACATTTGTAGTAGCCGACAAAAACAGTATAAAATCCCAAACCAAGGTCAAGCTAGTGACTGATGCGCTTATCCTAAATTTTGAAACTGAAGCAGCTAAAGGGTTCCGTTAAACACCCACTACCCACTAGTAATTACATTTTGATAATCCCAACTTGAATACAAACTGATTTCGCAGCTCATCTGAAACTATCATATCATCTTAAACATTAATAACTAACCAATAAACTGCATCGGACTCAAATCCAATAGCAAGCGAACCCTAAATCACTTATTAATCAACAGCTGCAAAATCAAGTTGACCCAACGATTGTTCAGAGTATAAACGCTAGACATTTCTGATCACGTTTATTTATGCTGTTTGATGCAATTCTCTCTGCACGATCATCAGTTTACATGAAACAAAACATTATCATTTGCTAACAATTACGTAAAAAAGAAAAGAAAAGGTTTTTAGATTAACAAAATGAAAGCCAAAAAATTTAAATTTGAAGTCGAACAAAAAGTAATAATTTAAAATTCACTCACTCTTGTATCGAGTGGATTGATAGAGACAGCTCGGGTACGAACGAGGACCTCATTGGGCTTGAGATCCGGAACCTCCACATTTGGCCGCACCTCCAGGACCTCCGGCCCCCCAAACCGCGGCAGCACCACTGCCCTGCAGCTAGTGGTAACCAGGAATCGCACGAACCGTAACGGACTAACCAAATAGTCGTTAACACTCTTGCGGGCTTTTAGGATTTGCATTTTGGTTCTGTTTTTGTTTCTGCTTTTGGTATTGAATTGCGTGTTTGCTAGTACTCAGCAGCGTGTTTGAGATGCTTTTGTAGGCCGGAGTTGAATGAAGTGCGAGTGTGTGGCTGTCACTACGTGTTTGCGTTTTGTCCGTAGGGAAGGCTGTTTTGCCACGTGGCATCCATATATTAACTGATTCTCCACTTTTCTTTTTCAAAATTTATTTTCACGATGAACTATTGTCAGATTAATAAAAATTAAAAATGAAAATACTTACAATTGTGTTTTGCTTTTTTTTTAAAAAAAAAGAAGGTAAATGAGTGGGCAAACTCAAATTAAAGCTTTTAGATAAAGTTATTTAAAAATTACAAAGTCAAATCCGTGGGGAGATAGAATCAATACAACCCTTTCAACAATCTGCATTAGGCTTTTGTAAAATTTAGATAAGTTCCTTAAATATATTTTCTAAATTATCCAAGTTTATATAAATAAATCAGTGATTTTTTTTTTTAAAATTTTTATGAAATGTGAAGGTAGAAATTTTTCAAAATTCTATAATATTATTCCACATATATATATAATCATTTTCATTTTCATTTGCAGACACCTTCATCTTCTGTTAAGAAGATATGATGTTCAATCATGCAATTTAATAAAAAACGCAAAGGATGAAGCCTTTTTGCATCTCTTTAGAATTTGATAAAATCGATGCCATTCTTAAGAATGAAGTTTCCTTCATTTTCCTGTTCACTTTTTGGCTACCACAAATACATGGGGACATAAATAAACAAAAAGAAAAGAAAAGAAAAAGAAAAAGAACACAACTCTAAACAGGATAAAATATTAATGGTTCAAGACAAAAAAATTCCTTTCACTGAAGCTTATGCAACTATTCAAGAAAAGATACTGTCAAAAACTGTCAAATAAAGCTCTACTATTTTCCTTGTATGTTTCAAGTAGGGTGGCCAGTCGTCGCAGTTGTTGCAGCTGTGCCACTTATTACAGCAGCACCACCAGGAGGAACAGCTGGATTGCTCGAACTGATGCCACTGCTGGCACTGGCATTTTTGGGTTCCACAGTTTGGGCAGGTACAGAAACAAAAGAATGAGATAATGGGGCCCCTTGGGCTATGTTTGCATTAATCTGCTTTTGCATCATTTCAGCAGAAGAAACGGTCACCCTAGTAGCTGTAGATACAGAAAGATCCCCACTGGTTTTCTGATGGTCTACCATTACTGAGTCATTCATGGCATGAAGTTGTTGCAACCTGTAATCAGTTTCAGGCCGACGGCAAACCTTTCTAAGAGGCACAATTTCCTGAATGAAGTTAAGAACCAAACACATGCACAAATCATAAAGCCCGCCCAAAAAACGATTGATTCAACCGATGCAATAACGATCAACCGCACAAAGAACAAAGCACAAAGCAGAACATGAAATACACAATGCATTATATTTCTTATCAATGAATCATAACTGAATTGTTTTTCAGTAAACAAGCAGGTTGAACTATGCGTATTTCAGCTGCAAATTATGAATGCATTTACAATCATAAAATGTATAGCATTGTGGACAAAATCCATTTCAAGTTTACATTTGACAGATAACATGTACAAACCCACGAAAATTATGCACATCAAAATATGTTTGCTTTTGCTCCGGTAGGAACCATTACGTAATCGAACGCTCATGGTTCTGTGATCACCTAATTGTTTAAGTTAGTCTAAATCAAAAGGCTTAAAAGTAGTCTAAAAGGAAACCGTTGCCAAATTCATCATATTAAATGGTTATTTAAAATAGGATTTCCTTCAAAGACAAGCGAAAATCATCTCCACTTCTACTCATTGCAAAAAAAAAAAGCACATGGGCTATTAGATTGTCACTGTCTAAATGCTTTCTAACAGATCTCTTTAGGAGAAGGGAACATCATCTTCACCAATTCTGCCCATTGCCAAAATAAGCACATGCATCAAAAGATTGTAACTATCCACAGGACCTTTGACTAAATCTCACAGCCAACACCCAGACCCAACCTAAACCTAGGGTTTTTCTTCTCTTTTCCCGCTTTGCAATAGGCACAAAACAGCACATGATAGCAGCAGCCATTGAAGAAAGAGAGAATTTGCAGAGAAAAATAAAAATACAGCACAATGGCCAAAGCCACCATAACAAGTAATTTACATGTAAACTAAAAAATAAAACGAAAGGTTCAAAAACAATAAAGAAAAGTCAACCATCTACAATTGAGTAACGACCCCAATGAGATCCGTTGCAAATAAGCAACCTATCATCATACTAACCATGCAAATTGTATTAATCTCTCTCAACAGAAGTCGCACCTTATAGAATTAATTAATTAAGTAAAAATTAAAAATCAAAAACCAGAAAAGGAACAGACAACTTATACCTCAGACTGATCGTGGTCATAGCGTACTAAAAACCTACAACGACAACCTCTTACATCATGCCTTCGCCGTTGGGCATCAAGAACATGGGCATCAAAGTAAAGAGCCTGATCTTTACCTTCCTGAGAATTCCACATGCATTAGAAATGGAGAATGCACGCAGACCCAATCACAATTAACTTCTATAACAGATTGATAAAAGGCATTCTTTTATTTGCCTTATACATGTGGAAATTCCCACCTGAAAACAGAGTATGAGATCTCCTGGAAGAACCGCAACACATTCTGATGCTTCACAAGGGAGAGAACGCTGCCTGACATGCCTTTTTATGTTAACCCACTCATCCTCCTCAGCTCCAAAACCAGCAAACCTCACCTGTACTTCCTGAAACACCCAGCAATATTTCAACTAGAAATCCAAATGAAATAATTGAGAGCATCATTACTACTAAGTAATGCTTCAGAAATACCATCAGAATTTTACAAAATTTCAGAGTAGCATTTGATGAATACATTAAGTAAATTGAAATTTGATTTATAACGTATTCTATCTAGTGACCATCACAGCCCATTTGTCCTCATTTTCTTCCGTGAAATCTCAGTGAGGACAATTGATAGTTCATCCTAAACACTAACAATAGGGCGAAAAACCAAGCAGTATACATGTCTTTAGGAGCATAGATCAATTTTCTAAAGTAAGGTGGGATCTATAATTTGATGATAGATCTTGCAAATTATATTTAAACTTTTTTTTTAATTAATAACTCATGCACCCATTGGAGTTTGAACTCAGAAACTAAGTCCTAGAATGGCTGCTCCTTACTGCTGGAGCTAGATCTTGAAAGAGTTTAAAGTCAGACAAACTACAAACACATAACTTAATTTCTGTTTACGAGAAAGAAGTAAAATTGTAACACCAATTAAGTTTAGAAACAAGTGTTTGATACTGGCAAAAAAAATGAGGGCAAAATAAAACCTTAGATATTGTACTTTATTCACATATGATATATTGATAATTGTAAGTGTGAATTTAGGTGAACCGGGTAGAAAATAACTTGGTTGAATAACTAGGCCTGTATTGACAGATGCAGAAACACAAATTCAAAATCTTACTGGATCAGCTGTGTCGAAGTTCCTCTGGGCCAGAAAGGCAGAAACATCGTACCTGAGTCCATAGGACCAAGTATTAAGACTATTTACTGATAATTATCAAGTAGGACGAGAGGAACCACAGAAGAGAGCCATCAGGATTCCAGATGTGAGTGGCCGGGTAGACTTACCATGCACCATCCCTTGCAGATTTAGCTTCAAACTCCATAAAAGTACTTTCCGATGCAGCCCTCCCTGCAGTAGAAACTGGCAAAATATAGGGAAAAAAATATGGGTAAAATAATTCCTAAGGTTATGTAATGAAAAGAAGCATAATATGAATATGAGGCATAGGAAAGAAAGGTGCATTCAAACAAGCAACTTGTTGCTTCAGCTCTGTTCTAAATCCTGACTAGTGAGGCTTCTCAATGACTTCTCGGGACTTCAGGTGTCAATTAAAAAGGGAATGCTTTGTATAAATGACTTTTCACCAATTCAACAAAATTCTAAACATTGAGTTCTCAAAAAAATTAAGAGAAAAAAAATCAAACACCGCACTCTGACCCAAGTGCCCATTAGCATACTGACACCAAGCTCACACTAGCCAATAACTTCAGGTATTTTCAAAAGATGTATATGACATGAGTAATTGAGAAACATATTCAACCATGCAGCAACTGTAGTCCAGGACACAAGTGTAAATAAGAATGCATACCAGACAGATGACACTTGGACAGAAACCAGCAAATGCCAGTAATTATAACACAAAATTAAAAGATAAAAATAAGAATAAGGAAAAAACAGGGAAACAAGTGGTTCAAAACTTTAAACCTAGAACAGAGCCCATTCTACCTGAGGGAACATTCGCAGAAGCAGGCATGGTTGGGGGCACAGAAGCAGACATAGGAATAGGAATTGGAGCAGCCACAGGTTGAGGAACATTTCTCCCTGGAGTGGAATCATCTCGAGCCAAAGGTGTTACATTTAACTTCCCAGGAGATTTAATTGATTTTGCCCTTATTGCATACCGCCTATTTTGGAACCAGTTCCAAACCTATAATAAAATTATTAACAAACTAATTTGGAATGAATCCTCATTGTTCAAAAGGGCGGTAAAATAGACTTACTTGCTTCATCTGCACCATAATCTTCCCTTTTCGTTCTGGAGACTCACTACAGTCAGCATCGTAACAATTCAATTCCAATCTAACTACCAAGAATAATAATTATATAATATATTGAACTCTCAAAAGGAAAAAGGCACACCTGAACTTCTCCGCAAGAGCCACAAGGATTTCCCGAGATGGCATTGCATTATGGTGCTCTTGCAGAATACCTTCCATCTCTGTGACCTTAATAAAGATGCACTTGTAAAATTTATTATTGAGAGCAATAAATAAGTTGAAAACCATAACAGCTGCAAAAGTAGTTTTCTTTTCTATTTCACAGATAACATTTTGCCTATTAAGCTAAATAAAATAAGAGAAGCCACCAATCAGATTATGCAATGAATAAATTAACTTTAACAAAGCAAAGTTTCATTAACACACATTTGCATTTTCCACCGACAGCAACATCAAGAAACTCATTGACTGCACAAATCATTTAAGATTGATAAGCATTGCAGCTCTAAAAAAAACTTCCAATGCCTTTGCATCGCATTTGGAATTCACAAATGAAATAAGTACTTTTAAAGAAATACAATTGAACCATAAGATGTCTCTGTGCATGGCATTCACAATAAAATTATAAACTCACAACCCAGAGCCTACGTAAAAATATCAAGAACCTGAGGAATTTTCCAGGATTACAATTGTCAGAAAAAGGAATAAAATGTTAAGATACAACTGAATCAATCAGATAGTTTAGATTTCCTTCTTTTTTTAAAAAATAAAATAAAATAAGAGAGGTGTACGGAGATCCTATAAAAGCGTTGACATAAGGGATAAAAGTGGTGCGAGAAGTTTATTTAAAAACTTCTTTCCGCAAAACTACCCTCTAACAGCCAACAATTCAAGTTCCAACAAGTAGGATCATTAAATAATTGTTTCCAGCTTCCATTTTGAGATTTATGTTCAGGAGAAACAAGCCACCACAAATAGAACAAGCCAACACAAATAGAACACCCTCAATTTTGTTTGCCATTTCACCTTCAAAATTAGCAACACTATCTTAAAAGTGTGAGATATAAGACACCTAAACCACTTAAACTTAAAAATCCAAACTAAATGACAACTAAACCAGCTTTAGCAACAATTGCATACCAAAATCCTCAAATAAGAAATCCCTCAAATTAAAGTATATTACTGAACAATTTTAATGACATAGTATTCGATATGCAACTTTCAGTAGAAAAAAACACAGCAAAGCTATCACAAACTACAATCAAAACCCAGAAAACTAAGTCGTTAAAATAAAACCTAAAATCTAACCAAAACACAAAAAGTCTTAACATACATGCAGCACATTTTAAAATAACATAAGAACGCACAAAAGGAGAAAATAAAATAAAAAAATCGACCCAATAAATATTTACAACAGTGATATAAGAAATTGAACATGCAAATGCAATAATATCTCCAATACAAAATAAATGGAGGGAAAAGTTTTGAACCTCAGCAGGATTGAAGCGAAAGGCAGGGCCTCCATTACTCGGAGGACGACCCATCTCTCTGTTTCTCTATCTCGTGAAACCACCTGAAGGAGAGAAAAGCTCTTGAAAAAGAAATTTGTAATCGAATAAGTGGGGAAAAAGAAAAAAAAAGAGAAAGTTAATAATGTTTTTGGCAAGTGGCAAGTGCGTGCTGTTGAACCCAAGGGATATATTTAAAAAAAAAATCTGATTCAAGTTGATTTTGTCTTAAAAACAAAAACGGCCGATTGGATGAATCAGACAGTCAGGTGAATCCCGTGCTGTGACTTTGGATTTTTGATCTGAATATATGAACCAATTAGTGTCGGACTTGGGATGGGATGCCCTCGTTTAATTTTAAATCAACCACCAATCACCTTCTCTCCCTTTTTTACTCTTTTCCTTATAATTAAACCTATTTATTTTGTCTTTGACAACGATGGTTAAGTTCTAAAGTCTATGAAACTTATGTACAGTTATATTTTAAATACGAGCAATCTCTATTTAATAAAAAAAATTATGATTACCTTATGAATGTATCGTAATAAATGTGTATATTTATAACATACATCTTTTGATCTCTTCATTAACTCCCACTAATAATCCTTGTCTTTTCTATAACTTTTAACATCTCACAAAAAATTATAATTCATAATGTTTCCATTTGATTATATAATTATAAAACGAAAGCTCGTTTCTTTGTTTTGTACACACTTGGCATAAATAAAATGTGTTGTTCTCTCATTTTACTTTTTATCTTGTGTTGCTCTTTTATTTTGTGTTGTTGGTTAATAACTTTTCTAATATGTTATCAGCACAAGACTTTGATCAGGTATTAATTCTTTTGTTTCTTATATCTAGCAATTTTAATTATTATATAACTATAATTGTTTGTCACTAATAACATATCATATTAGCTATTATTATCATGTTTGTATTTGTAATAAGATTAACTTCTAAAGAATGCACGTCTATTACTTGTCTTCATTGTGTCTCTTGAAATACACATAATTGATGGCATAAGATTTGAAATAAAATTTATGACGTGAATAGTATAATATGTGATGATTAGAACTCTATTATTATACTACCATGAGTGATTATACGACATATCTAATATTTACTTGTTAATAATGATCAGGCATTAATTCTTTTGTTTCTTATATCTAGCAATTTTAATTGTTATATAACTATAATTGTTCATCACTAATAACATATCATATTAGCTATTATTATCATGTTTGTATTTGTAATAAGATTAACTTCTAAAGAATGCACGTCTATTACTTGTCTTCATTGTGTCTCTTGAAATACACATAATTGATGGCATAAGATTTGAAATAAAATTTATGACGTGAATAGTATAATATGTGATTATTAGAACTCTATTATTATATTACCATGAGTGATTATACGACATATCTAATATTTACTTGTTAATAATGAATCAATTAGTTATCTTTGTTTAATATTGTTTTATAGCTATCTGAAAATATCGAATCTCAAGAAATTTAAATTTGTGACACTTGATATCTTTGGTGATAATTATATATCATGGGTCTCGGATGCTGAAATCGATCTTGATGATGTAATGAATTTTGGAGATACTATTAAAGAAAATAATGATGAATCAACCCATGATTATGCCAAGGCGATGATTTTATTTCGCCACCATCTTCATGAATAATTGAAAAGTGAGTATCTTACGATCAAAAAACCATATGTCCTCTAAAAATGTCTTAATGAAAGATTTAATCACCAAAAAACCGCTATACTTTCAAAAGCTCATTATGATTGGATACACTTACGATAACAAGATTTTAAATACGTCAGTCAGTACAACTCTACATTATTTAAAATTGTTTCTCAATTAAAATTATATAAAATGGAGATTACTGATATAGATTTGTTGGAAAAGACATTTTCTATTTTTCTTGCTTCGAATTTACTCCTGCAGCAGTAATATCGAGAGCGGAGATTTAGAAAGTATTCTGAATTAATCTCATGTCTTTTAGTAGCTGAAAAAAATGATGAACTTTTGTTGAGAAACCATCAGTCTCATCCAATTGGATTTGTACCTATCCCTAAAGCGAATGGTATTTCAATCAATAATCGTAGTGCTAATCAAGGTCGTGGCTGAGGCTATGGATGAAAAAATAATCGAGGTCGTGCTGGCTATAACAAGAAATGTCAATCAAACCACTCGAAGTGAAATAATGGTAATGAGAAACAAGAAAAAGATCCACAAGAGAAATCTCCAAACGATCATGAAAATGTTTGCTTCAGATGTGGTGTGAAAGGACACTAGTCTCATGTTTTTCGTACACCAAAACATTTAGATGATCTTTATCAAGTATCCAAAAGAGACAAAAGGAAAAGAAATTAAGACAAATTTCATTGATCATGAAAATCTAATTGATATAACTCATTTGGATGTTTTAGAATTTTTTTGATAATCCAAATGGTAAAATTGACTATTTAATTGGTGATGGACATGTTAAGACCAATTAAGAATGCTACACTTTAAAGTGTGTTATTTTTTAAATTTGGTGTGTTTAAATTCTAAAACAAGTATTAGAGTGTTTAAAGTTTGGTGTATTTCTTTACAGTTATAGTGTGTTTTAAGTTTATATTGTAAGAGTGTTTATTATTTTGTGTGTATTATGAGAATTTGGTGTGTAACTTTTCAATTTCTTTAATAAAACATTTTCCATAATGTTTTATTTATACTACTTGAATATTCTTTATATTCAATTGACTTATTTTATATCCATGTGTGAAGTTATACAATGAATTTGAACAATCACTTGGTGAATAATGAAGATGGATGTTTGGTGGATATTGTGACAATGTACACAGTTCTGCGAAATAAAAAATATTTTCATAATCATTAGCTAAGGCTAATGTTAATATAATATCTAGTCTTGCTAATCTAATTAAAGGCTTATCTAGTCTTCCTAATTTAATTAAAGGCACCAGAAGAGCTAATATTATGTTACTAAATGGTACAAAATTACAAATAAATGATGTTTTATACTCCAGCATATTCAACAAAAATCTGCTTAGTTTCAAGGATATTCGTCAAAACGGATACCACATTGAAAAATCTAGTGCAGGTAAAATTAAATTTCTTTGCATTACTTCAACTATTTTATGCTAGAAGCATGTACTAGAAAAACTACCTTCTTTTTCTTTTGGGTTGTATCATACAATTATAAGAACAATAAAAATAAACTTTACAATGAACCAGAAGTTCTCTTATCTAAATTTTTTTTGAACTTTGGCATGAACTACTTGGGCATCTTGGATCAATCATGATGCATCGTATTATAAAAAATTTACATGGACATCAATTAAAGAACCAAGAAATTCTTTTATCAACTGAAAGTCTATGTGCTGCTTATTCTCAAGGAAAATTAATAATTCGGTCATTTCTAATGAAATTAAGTCTTAAATTTCTTAGAAAGAATCCAAGGGGATATATATGATTAATAATTGGGTCATCTCTAATGAAAGTAAGTCTTGAATTTCTTAAATTTTTAGAAAGAATCCAATGGTATATATATGACCTTATACATTTAAGTTGTGGACCATTTCATTATTTCTTGGTCTTAATAGATGCATCAATTAGACAGTCAGATGTCTCTTTACTTTCTAGTTGTGGTATTACATTCCCTAGATTTCTTGCTCAAACCATTAGATTAAGAGCAAAATTTCTTGATTTTCATATTAAAAAAAATAGACTTGATAACACTGGTGAATTCACATGTAAACATTTTGATTATTGTTGCATGTCTGTTGGAATTGATGTTGAGCATTTTGTTGCACACTCTCAAACACAAAATGGTTTAGCTGAATCTTTGATTAAGCATTTACAATTAATTGCAAAACCATTAATTATTAGATCAAATTTGCATTTTTCATGTTGGGGACATGCAACACTACATGTTGCATCATTAATTTGCATTCGACCAAGTTCTTATCATATATATTCACCTTCATAACTTGTTTTTTTACCAACAACCAGATATTTCTCATTTAAAAATTTTTGGGTTTGTTGTTTATGTCCCAGCTGCTCCCCCATAAAAAAATAAAATGGGTTTGCAAAGAAAAGTTGGAATTTATGTTGGTTTCGATTCTTCATTAATAATTAGGTATCTTGAATGTTTAACAAGAGATCGTCTTACCACACGATTTGCGGATTGCCATTTTGATGAACAAGTTTTCCTATTATTGGGGAAAAAAGATAAAAATAAATGAATGGCATGAACTTACATAGCATGCATCATCATCTCATTTTGATCCTTGTACAAATCAATGTAAACTTGAAGTTCAAAGGATCATTCATTTGCAAAATATTGCAAATCAAATTCCTGATGTATTTGTTGATTCAAGAAAAATAATAGAATCACATATTCTAGTTGAACATGCCCCAACACATGTTGGGATCCTTAAAGCATAACATTACAAAACTAATGAAAGTAAAGTATGTTTAAAACGTGGAAAGCCAATTAAATCAAAAGACAAAATTCCCCAGAAGAAGAAAACACAAGAAAAGTTATAAAATAAAATTAGCACTCCTGAAGAGTCATTGCCCACTAATCAAATAATAGAGATTAATCAATCAAATAGTATTCATCACATTGACCCAGAAGAATAAAATTTGCTAACAACTGAAGAAGTATCAATTTATCTTGAAGAGAAACAAAATGATAAAATTATTATTGGTTTTGTTAGTATAGAAAAATCTTGGTTTCGAAATGAAATAATTATTGATCATATTTTTTCATTTACAGTTGGTCTTAATATTACAAATGATGATGAGAATCATGATCCAAAAACTGTGGAAGAATTTGACATAGAAATGATTGGCCAAAATGAAAAGATACTATTCAAGCATAGTTGAATTCACTTGCAAATTATAAAGTATTTGGACCAATGGTCCTAACACCTCAAGATGTCAAGCCTGTTAGTTATAAGTGGGTACTAATTAAAAACGAAATGAAAAATTGAAATTGTGAGACATAAAGTAAGGTTGGTAGCACAAGGTTTTTGTCATATTCTTTCGTTACGGATGCAATTACATTTCGATTTCTAATTAATCTCGTAGCCTCTGAAGGGCTTGATATGCGTCTTATGGATGTTGTGACTGCCTATTTGTATGGTTTTATAGATACATATATTTATATGAAAATCCTCAAAGAATTTAAAATACCGAAAGTAAAAAAATTTAAACCTCGTAGTTTATATTCTTTAAAACTATAACGATCCTTGTATGGATTAAAACAGTCTAGGCGTATGTGGTACAATCGTCTAAGAAACTATTTTATTGAAAGAATGATATGTAAATAATCTAATTTGTCCTTGTGTTTTTATTAAAATCTGAAATTGAATTTGCAGTAGTTGCAATATATGTTGATGATTTAAATCTCATTGGAATTTTTGAAGAGCTTTCAAAAACAACTTCTTCTTATAAAAAAAAAGAGTTTAAAATAAAAGATCTTGGAAAAACAAAATTTTATCTTGGCTTACATATTGAGTATTTGCCTAGTGGAATACTCTTACATTAGTCAACATACACTAAAAAAGTTCTTAAGTATTTTTATATAGATGAAACCTATCCATAAAGTATTCCAATGGTGGTTCAATCACTTGATGTGGAACAAGATTTATTTCATCCTAAAGATGATGGAGAAGCAATTTTCAATCACGAAGTATCATATTTAAGTACAATTGGTGCATTCATGTATTTTCAAATTATACTTGACCTAATATTGTATTTTCAATTAATTGATTGGCAAGATATCGTTCTACACCAACTCATAAGCATTGGAATGATGTAAAGCATGTATTTTGCTATCTCCGTGGAACAATTGACATGAGTTTATTTAATCTAAATGGATCAAAATCACCACTAATTGGATATGTAGATGCTAGATATCTCTATAATCCACATAAAGCCCAATCTCAAATGGGTTGTTTATTTAATTCTAGTAATATTATTGTATCACGGCGATCAATGAAACAAACAATGGTGGCAACATCTTCAAATTATTCAAAATTACTTACTATTCATGAAGCAAGTCATGAGTGCATTGAGTTAAGATCAATGATATAACATATTCGAGAAATATGTAGATTGTCGTCAATTAAAAATAACCCACAATATTATATGAGGATAATGCAGAATGCATTGATGAATTAAAGATGGTTATATAAAAGGTGTTAGGACAAAGCATATTTCACCAAAATTCTTTTATATACAAGAGCTTTAAAAGAATGGCGATATAGATATTTAGCAAATACACTCAAGTGACAATCTTGTAGATTTATTTACAAAATTCCTACCAACCGCAACATTCAAAAAATTGGTACACAAAATTAGGATGCGTCAACTCAAAGATTTTTTTTTCTAAATCTTAAAGAATCTATGTCAAAATGAGGAGGAGTATACTTGTTGGGGAAAATAATTTATTTTGGAGCCAATTTTATATGTTGTATTCTTTTTTCTCACTATTTTTTTTATCCCATAGGGTTTTTCCTAGTAAGGTTTTAATGAGGTATATCTCCAAAATTATTTGTTTCAAGGCATCAATGAATAATGTACTCTTTTTCCTTTACTAATTTTTTCCCATAATGGTTTTTTAAGTAAAGGTTTTAATGAGGCATATTCTTTTGTAATGAACATCCAAGGAAGAGTGTTATGAATTTATTAAAATAAATATGAATGTTCATAACATACATCTCTTGGTCTCCCCACTATCTCCCACTAGTAACCCTTGACTTCTCTATAACTCCCACTATCGCATAAGAAATTATAATTCATAATGTTTCCATTAATTTTATGGAGTGATTACGTAACTATAAAAAGAGAGTTCATTTCTTTGTTTTGTACACACTTGGAATGAATCAAATCGCCTGATAATATATTGTTCTTAGGGTTGGCAAAATCCAGATTCGCAAAAAAAGATGTGGATCCAGATGCAGGTGGATATTTCGGATATCCAAATCCTTAAAAATTAAAATTTAATAATTTAATATATAATTTAAAAATTCAATAATTTACCTAATAATATAAAATAAAATCCAATCATAATTCAAAAATTAATAATTCAACATGAATAACATATAATGATCTCATACATCTACAAGTAAAATTTAATTTTTAATTTAATTTTAATTTAAAATAAAATTCAATAATTTACCTAATAATATCAAATAAAATTCAATCATAATCTAACAATTAATAATTCAACATGAATAATATACAACAACATCATAAATCCACAAATAAAATTTATTTTTAATTTTTAATATGTATTTTTAATTTAAAATAAAATTTATCCATATCCGGATATCCAATTTTCTGGATGCACTTGCATCCAGATCCGGATTAGTGCGGATCCCAAATTTCCATATCCGGATCCGGATATAATTGTCATCCCTAATTGTTATCTCATTTTACTCTTTATATTGTGTTACTCTTGTGTTATTGGCTAATAGCTTTTTTAATATATTACAATTTTAGATTTGTCTCACTGAAATTATTTCCACATAATAATAATTATCTGTGTATTAATATATATATATATATATATTAATTTTTAAAATTATACCTATCTCCATTATCAATGCATATACATTGGATTCAATATGCTCGATTAACTAATTATTAATGTGCTGCATATTTTACTTCTAAATCACTTCTACTAAGGATAAATATGTCTAAACAATAATGATGGGCTAGTGTCTATGTTGCTCTTCTTATGGATCTTTCCTTGAAAGAAATGCTTATGTAAAACTAGTGCACCTAGAGATCCTTTCAAATTTTATTTTAAATATTATAAAGTCCCAAAGGTTTTAATTGTGGGACTCATCAGTCTTATCAAATGATAGGTTTAGATTAGTAAAGGTCAAGCTCAAGCTCACCCAATCCCTTTTTTTTTTATAAATAAATTTCCAAGAAAAAAAATTGATGAAAGTTCTTGGGAAAACCTCTTATGATCCTAGGACAAACTATTTAAGATAAATCTTTTAAATAAAACAACCTAAGATAAACTATCATATGATCTTATGATAAACTACTGAAGATAAATCTCCAAAGATCCTAGGACAAACTACTTAGGATAAATCTCTTAGAATTCTAAAGCAAATCATTTAGGATAGAACTTCCTAGAACAACTTATGTAAGAAAAATCTCCTAGGACAAAAAAAAACATATAAGAAAAATCTCCTAGGACAAATATCTTAAGAAAAACATTCTCGAACAAATCTCTTAGGTTAAAATCTAGGATAAAAACATCTCCTCTTTTGCACTAAGCATGGGGTGCCACGTCCTCTATCAAAAGAAAAGGATAGAGACACCTCCGCATCTGACAAGATTGCATATCAAAGTATCACTCAACATAGGCATAAGAAGACAAGTGTTGCCATGTGGCACAAAAACAATGACATTTGTCATCAAACAAAATAGGACTCAAGTAAAATAAGGTCATCTATATATAAGCTCTTCATTCTTGTTCAAAGGAAGTAAAAATATTCAAAAGGGAAATGATGACTTTCTCTGTCTAAGTTTACCTACTCTAAACTTTACTCTTTAAAAATCTGGTGTCTGCCTCGACCATTGGTAATTTTCACGAAGAAAGCTGGTCCTTTGACCATTTTCTTATCTTTGTAGGGCATTATCAAAGAAAACTCATCTTTGTCAAATCTAAGTGGGTATTTACTCTTAGGATAAAACTTAAAGGAGCACCACTAGGCTTGAAAATAAAAGGCCCATTATGATCAGCCTAAAGGAAAAATTCATCATTGTTCAACTAAGAGAATTTGTACCAATAAATTGACGTTGTCTATAATGACTTTTGACTAAAAGTCTTGAAACCCCTATCGCAAGCATAAATGCAAACTGTGAGTATTATAACTTTGAGATGAATTATGAAAGTTCTACAGTTGATGAGAAAGTTTACTTTTGGTGAAAGAGATGACAACGAGATTCGAACGATGATGACACGGTGCATATCTATCCTCCTCCAAATCCTTAACTGAACCCACATTGCCATATCAGATTCCAAGGAGAACTTCGTGTTCTTTGACTTCGATAACAAGTCAATTAGTTAGCTTAACTTCATTATAATGTGAAATTAATTCTAAGCTCAATATAAGGAAAATAAGAACTTATGTGGTGGTAATTTAATTTATTTTGGCTCCTTTAGAATGAGCTCTAGGAAAGAATTGGATGAAAGTAACCTTAGACATTCCTTAAATGAGCAAGATATAGTGGCTAGAGATGATACATAACAAAAGATAGAGTGGCTAGAGATGATGCATACCAAAAGAAGGAAGTTGACAGAAGATTACAAGGCAGGATGTAAAGACTTGCAAACAATCCAAAACATGGGACGATGATAAACAATTGAACATATGCCATCATCCAAAGTCAGCTTATCATTATCAACTTTCGTATCAAGTAATTTTTCATTCACTTTCTCATCATTCTTTGTCTTGTTCGAAGACTAACGAAAATAAAGTCATCCTTGTTGATGTTTTTAAAATTGTTTTGTAGGCCTACAACAATTCTAGGAGCTCATCCACCTAAGCTCCCTTTTGCTCACATATACGTTTCTTCAATACCTAATTTATAGTCTTTTTTTATACTTCCACTTATCCATTTACCTTTGGACGAGAAGGTGAATTGAATCAAATTTCTATGCCTAAGTTGATCCTAAAACTTCATGAAATTATCATTGTTAAAATGGATTTCATTACTAATGATAAATTGTTGTTTATTTCTTGGTTAATTTTTTGATCACTCAACTTCAATCCATTTGGTAAAACAAATCGAAAACCACCATAGTATATTTTATTTAGCTCTTCCCAATCGGTATCGGTCCAATGAAGTCTACCCCTATCATTAGGGGTGGGCATTTTACCCGATCCAACCCGACCCGACCCGATAAATTTTGGGTTCGGGTCGGGATTAAAATTCCCATTGTCAATTTGTTAAGCCATCAGAGCTCATAAAAAATCCTAAGGCTTGTAATCATTGTTAGAAACTTAACAAAAAAGAATGAGCTTAGCAAGGAAATTCTCTTGCCCCACACCTGTAGGAGGAAGTTAAATAAGATTAGATGAAAAGAACTCAAATCCTTTTGTCAATCCTGCACAGCACACACACACAGCCACTGAGCCACACACACACAGCCACTGAGCCACACACACACAGAGTCACATACGCACAGCACACACAAGTCACGAGCTGCACAGCACACACACTGACACTGTGACACACACGCTGCAAGTGCACACTGCACAACACACACACACGCTGCAAGTGCACAACACACACACACACAGCACCTAACAATTCACTCGCAAAGACGCAAACCTAATACACACACACACTGTCAGCCACAACTTCACAAATCACAAACACAAACACAAACAATTAAACAAGGCAGCCGCAACCCGTAATCTACAACCAGCCACCACAAGACTCAATTTGTTGCTGCCAACTGCTGAAATCACGATCTGTTGCTGCCAAGTGAAGTCACGACCAGCTGTTGGCAAGTGCCAAGTCAAACCCGTCCAGCCGTGAGCCGTGAGCAGTCCGCATCTCCGCGATCTGCTGCTGCCAACTCCCAAGTGAAGCCGCGATCTGCTGCCAAGTGAAATCCCGTCCGTCCAGCCGTGAGCCGTGGCCACCAATCTGCTGCTTGAAGGCCGAATCCTCTCCACCCGAACCCGATTTTGAAGCTTCCGGTTTCCACCTTCCACTTTCAACTTTTCAAGCTTCAAGCCTTCAACTTTTTGACCCATTTCCTAAGTGTTTCGTTTCATCATTCATGGTATATATACACTATATAATTAATTAATTATACATGCTAAATAGTTTATTATGTAATTCAGTAATTGTTGTAATTAACTAATTATGTATTTATAAATATTAGTAATAAAATCAAGGAAATTTTGTTCATTATTGAGCTCATCAGAAATTATTTTTTTTCATATATAAAAAGGAATTGTTGATTGGTGGGTTTTGTTAATTGATAATTGTTAATTGTTAATAATTGTTAATAATAGTTAATAATTGAAATAATATTAATTGATAATTGTTAATAATAGTTAATAATTGATTTTTTAATGAATAAATTAGCACATTAGGTAGATTAAATATTAAAATTAAGTATTATGTTGTATATATTTTATAATTATAACGTGTTTATGTTATGTAATTATGTGTACTTGTGCAGTAGCTTCAAGCTTTCAACCCTAAACAAATTAATAAATTCAATTAATATTTTATTATATGTTAATCATTCGTTAAGTTGTAAAGAACAAGTAACTTGGACTTGAAATTAAAGGATTTAATTTATAATAAGAAATAAGATATAGATAGACAAATAATATCATATTATTTATTATGGGGAATGGGTAATTGGATATTATAAATTAATTAATTAATCTTGAATTTCTTACTTTTTGTTTATGGAGCATGAACAACTTGAATTGAAATTACTAATTTTTGTTTATGGATTATGTTAATAATATTTATGTGTTTTGATTTTTGAATTAATGATTATTAATTATTATTTTGAATATTTATATGCTTGGACACTCAAGATCGAATTCGATGAGTGACGATGAAGACCAAAGTGTACAAATGGAAGGAACCCATAGAGGAAAGGAAAAGGCAAAGCAGAAAAGACCGCCAATGAAGAAAAGATCAGCAGTATGGAATCATTTCACTTTACTCGAAGATAATCCAAACAAATGTATCTGCAACTATTGTTGTAAGCAATATCAATGTCATTCAAGGCTTGATGGGATTACAAAATATGACAAGGCATATAAAGACATGTGAATCATACAAGACATTTCGGGCACAACAAAGTGGAAGTAACAAAATTTGACATCCGAGGGTGGCGAAGAAAATGCAAGTAATTTGGTTTTGGGTAAAGGATGGAGTCAAGATGCGTGTCAAAGGGCAGTAACTAAAATGATTATTATGGGTGAGTTGCCGCTCAGTTTTGTAGACAACAAAGGATTTAGGCATTTATGCAGTGTAGCTATCCCTCAGTTTGTTATGCCATCTCGAAGAACAATTGGTAGAGATGTTATGGAGTTATGTTTTGAGGAAAAGGCAATATTGAAGAGTTTGATTTGCAACAACAAGCAGAGGGTGTCTCTTACAACTGATTTATGGACTTCTGTTCAAAACATGAGCTACATGGTGATTACAACTCATTTTATTAATAGTGATTGGTGTTTGAATAGGATGATTATTAGTTTTAGTGCCATCGAAGATCATAGAAGGAAGTCGATTGGTTAAAAGATTGTGGCTTGCCTACAAGATTGGGGGATAGAGAGGTTGTTTGCAATAACTGTTGATAATGCCACTGCAAATGATATTGTTGTTGGTTATGTCACTATGCAGTTGCTTAGTTGGAGGAATGATGATGCACTTGTGTTGGCGGGACAATATATGCATGTGCGTTGTTGTGCACATATTTTGAATTTGATTGTTGTCTCAGGATTGGGAGAGTTGCCTGCTAGTGTTACCGCTATTCGAAATGCAGTGAAGTACGTGAGATCCTCCAGCATGAGGCTGCAGACATTTAAACAATGTGCTGAGCAGGTGAATTGTCCAAAATGAATTGTTGTTTTGGATTGTCCTACCAGGTGGAATTCCACTTATTTGATGTTGATGACGGCACTGAAATTTCAAGCGGCATTTGATAGAATGGCAGAAGTGGATAAACCTTATGAGGCATACTTTGCTGAGAAAGAAAATAATGTTAGAAGGGTGGGCCCACCTGGACCGGATGACTGGGAGAGTGCCGAACGAATTGTGAAGTTTTTGAAGGTATTTTATGATGCCACATTATTGTTTTCTGCCTCTTTGAGTGTGACTTCTAATCTTTGTTATGATACTATTGGCTTAATTGAGAGTTCATTGACTGCACTGCAAGAAAGTACTGATCCTTGGGTGTCCTCTATGGCTTATAGTATGAGGGAAAAAATTGACAAGTATTGGGAGTCCACAGGAAAGATAAACAAAATGTTGATTATTGCCTCTATTATTGATCCCCGAGCGAAAATGGATTTTGCTAAACATATTTTTGAGATCATTTTTTGCTATGATAATTTGATGGTTGAACAAATGACCAAAGCAGTGAAGGACTTGTTGAATGAGTTTTATGATGCATATAGTGCATTCTCCGCTAGTTCCACACCATCGATGTATGGTGAGAGTGGTCTTAGTGGCAGCTATGGAGGTACAAGTTCTTCTCAACGTTTTACAACTTAGGCTAATTTGGTGGATGTTGCTGGTGGTGAATATGATGACGCTTTTCAAGTATCTCGCCCTTTCCTTGGATATGCCAGGAAGGTTTCTGTTCAGAATGAGAGTAGAAGAGTAGTATCTGAGGTGGAAAGGTACTTGAAGGACCCAGTTAAAGATCCCAACAATCTTAAACTTAATGTTTTGCTTTGGTGGAGGGTGAATGGATCGAGGTATCCAATTCTTGAGAAAATTGCAAGAGATGTCCTTGTTGTTCCTGTTTCCACAGTGGCATCTGAGTCTGCCTTTAGCACCGGGCGTCGTATTATTGATGAGTATAGGAGTTCTTTAACTCCGGCTATGGTTGAGGCATTGATATGCACTGAAAATTTACTGAAGTCTAAACTTTTTGCAAATCCTGTCTACAACCTCCAAGAAAATATCAAGGAGCAAATGTTTGATATGGAATTACAAGAAGGTAATGTTTTTAATTTTTTATCATACATTAAATACATAATATATTTAAAATGCATTACAACTTTATATAGAACATCTACATATTAATTTTTTTTTTGGATTTTATAGAACTTATAAGATCGCAAGCTTCGACAGTGGAAGCGGTGAGCGTCGACATTGGTGTTATGGATGTTTGAAATGTAACTTTTAATATATATTATTATTCATAATTTGATATTATAGTACTATTAGTATTTGGTTGTAATTTAAGCTCCTATAATTATAGTTGTTATAGTTTTAAATTTTAAGTCTAATTTGTAATTGTTTTAGTTAGACAAGTTGAAGTTGATAAAATGTTATTATTGTCTAGTATTATTATTAACTTGATTTGGTGATGAATGCCATAAAATAAGCATGATATAATAGAAATATATAATCAAGTGTGTATTGAAAAATTTGGTAAACATATATATTTATTTGTAATTATAAATTTATAATGATATAATAGAAATTAGAAAGATTGTAACACCCCTTAGTTTAATTAAAGATATGAATTGGATTTATTTATTTGTATTTGTGTTTGATGTGTAACCTTATGAATTTGGTTTATTTGCTCAATTTTTTATATGAATTGAGTTTGTTCATTTGGAACGTGACTTAAGGAAAATATTTATTGTACATTTTCTCAATCTTTCTCTAGGCAATCGGCACTTGAACTTGGAGTTCAAAATTTTGAATTTTGAATTTGTCAAAGTACTTGCATGGAGCCATGGAGGAACCAAGGTGGAGGAACCAAAAAAGCTTATTTTGTTTTAATGTTTGAACTTTGAATTTTGTGATTTATGTTTCTAAACAATTTAATTTTGTGACTTTGTGAGTTTGTGTTTCAAACTTTTAAAGACTAATATTTAGAAATTGTGCTTTGGACTTTGTAAGTTTGTATTAATTTTAACTTTTATTAAGTTTGGAACTTTAGATTTTGTTGATTGAGCAAATAATAGTCCTAATTCTACCCTCCAAGTCCAAGCCAATAGGCAAATAATGCTATTATAGCATTTTAACTTTATTCATTTGAATTAATAACATTTTCTTTTCTTTTTTCAGTTGAAAATTAGTAAAAATGACTACAATTAAGAAAAATGTCTTAAAAGTTTCATAAAAACTACAATAATAGGAAAAAAAGAGCTCAAAATTGTATTAACCGAATTTGACCTGATTTCAACCGACCCGAACTGACCTGAATTGACCCGAACTGACCCGAATTGACCCGAACTCGATCCTACCCATTTTAAATCCAACCCGAACATAACCCGAATTAATGACCCGATCCGAACTATGTTCGGGTCGGTTCGGGTTGGGTCATTAATTTGGGTTATGTTCGGATCGATTCTTGTCTAACCTGAACAACTCGAAACCCGATCGGATTGACCCAAACCCGATCGGGTTGACCCGAACCCGATTTTGCCCACCCCTACCTATCGTGCTCAACTAGGGATGTCATTTCTTGTAATTGTGTTGAGAGGTAGGTTCTTACAGCTATCTATAGAATTCCAGCAAAGGTTGATTCATACAAAGAAATTGAAGGTGGACGTACTATTATCAAGTTTGTTCTTACTGATAATCCATGATCTTGTCAAAGAAAACTTGAAGGTGATTTTTTGTCAAGTGGAGGAGACAAATGTAGGACAAAATTATGAAGTTTAATTATTTTAAGGAGTCCTTTTTATTAAAGTCATATTTGCTATAAAAATTGAGTCTTTATTTTCTTATTTAAGTGGGATCTTTTTTTTACATTTAAGATTACATAGACAAGAAGGTTTGCACTATATAAATTAAGTGTTTGTATGACATGTTTGATCAACCTTTTGAATAAAATTCTTATTTTCTGTAGGAATTCTGTGAAACCTTGTGTTTTATTTATCTTTACCATGTTTTTAGTATCATTAGGACAATTTAACATCTTAAGGACCAATTAGTCAATCGATCAGCTTAATGCTGAACAGATGGTTCAAGGGCACGGACAAGTGGTAAATGGGAGCTCATTAACCCATCATGACTCTCTCTCTCTCTCTTTATCTTTTTAAGTTTTAATATTCTACCTCTTTTTTTTGTTACATATTTAATAGGGTTTTAAGGCCAAATAAACAACTATCTTAGCCTTACAGGTTTGAAGTAAATGAATGGCTAGATTTCGATGTCTAAATTTAAGTAAAAATATAAAATTATAAGTTGTCCACCCTAAGAACTTGTTTGGAGTTTGTTTGTTAAACGTTTGAAGTGTATACTTTTATTAATTTTAGATTTTTTTTCAAAATTTGCTTGTTTTTTTAACTCAATGTGATTATCAAACATTACATCCGAATAGAAAAAATGAAATTTTTGTGTGAATGAGAAGTAAATATTATATCTTTAAATTATCTATATTAAATATACTTATTTCCTAAACTATAAAACCTAATCTCTTTTCTTGATTTGATTTACACCGATATAAATATCAAATAATCATGTTTAAGATTTTCTTATTTATAAAAACAAATAAAATGCCACTTGTACCAAAATATTAAGAAAAAATAATAAAAAAAACTAATTCCTTGAGCATTGGATTGGCGACGGCATGAGTTTACACCGACGAAGGGCAATCTCAATTTGTATTATGTTGTATTACACAAATACCCTTGTACAAATATATTTTTATAAAATAATTTCTAGATGAAGGTGCTCTTGTCACGTCGAGGCACTACAAATGAAAACATCGGGCTCTCCTGATTACTAAAAAGTTTATCAAGCCTCAAAAATAGTAAATCTTGCATCTAACTGGTTGACCAAATTCAATATTCATTGTAGCATACTGATTATTGTTTCTCTGTGGAGCTCTAAAACTTTTGGACCCACACGAATTTGGTAGCAACTAGCAAGAACCCACAGAGGATTAGAAATGGTTTACCTCATTATTAAAAATACTACAAAAATTTAAATTTTTTTTTAATTTTACACCTAATATTCAATTTATATCAGCCATCTACCAAACAGATTCTAATTCGGTTAGCTCTTACCTATATTTAGCAGGAGCCAAAAATTTACTCAGTAATATTATTATAATCCAAACAAACAATCCCTCTATGGTGAACAAATTCATTTCATTTTGCAGTTTCGTTACTACATGTCATCTATTAGAGACAGTTCAATGGAAAACTTATTAATTATATATCAACAACACGATAACAATGCATTTAAATTAAAAAAAAAAGGAAAGAAATTAGAATTTATTAGCTCAATAATAAAAATTTTGTGGACAAATTGAAATGCAGAAGTCAGAAGATTACACTGGGGGGGCGGGGGGGCTCATATATTTAGAAAAAAGCTATTTAATGGGGGACTCGGGGCTATCCATTTATAACTACAAGTTGATTGCTTCAGTTAAAGCTGCAAAACACAACACGAAAAACATTAGTTCAACTCTGATTATGATAAAAGACTTCACCAAGAAAATGTACAACTTGAGAATGTCATGTCGAGATAGATAAACATGTTCATCTAGAATGCAATTCCTATTATTGCAATCTGAAAAAACCTTTAAAGTCTGAAAATTGAAATGCTGAAGCCCTACAATCGATAGTTCATAAAATAACAATACAAGACAACAAACTAACACATACCTGTGATGGTTGTACTAAAACTCTCCCCGCAAATCCCACATATTGCTCACCAATCAAGTTCTTCATGTCACTACAACCAAATATTTCACTCCTGTTAGTTCCAGACTTAAACCACTTAAAGCGAGGAACAAAGGATGGGAGGTAAACTAATTTACCATCCTCACTAGCTTAAAGATCAAACTAAATCCATGAAAAAACTTGTACCAGTTCTTCATTTAGTTCATTTTGGGAAGAGGCACACGATATCAAGGAAAGCATGCCACAATAACAATTTCAAAATTTTCAATCAAATAATTCTAGACATCCATGGCAGTACAAAGAAATCGAAACTTAAATATATCAGCACTTTCGTATTATGAATGTAAACAACAGTACAAGGGTAAGTGACCATTAACGTTAATTTTGTAATTGTCACTCAGTTTGAGTAAGGAAATGATGTGCATGCATTACAACAACTGTGAAGTTGTTACGTAACAGCACCATTTGTTTAGGTTCATTAGACGATGCCATCTCAACTGATTTTTTATGTTTCATCCAAGCACATATACAAAGATAAAGGAGAGGACACCAAAGGAATTTACATACGACATTCAACACTTATTCATGGTTGCAGAATCGACAACTGAAAACAGTGTCAAGTTTATCTGTTCGCTTCTTAGCGGCTGGCTTTGCCCTTCACTTCCTCTTTCCCCATTTGTCAACTGAAGCCTGTCTCACATAAAAATTTCAACTTCATTAGTTCATCATGACAATAAGGATTAAAATAAGCCACATTTGAGGGCATTGCACCAGGATGACAAAATAAAAAGAACCAATCCAGGCTTTGACCAATAATAAATATGATATTAGCATGCAAATAAAAGTTAGACTGGATTCTTCAATAAAAAATGTCTCCTCAAGTAACAAGCATTCTTACTCGTTTTGATAAGCTCAACTAAAATTAAAACTTTCAAATATAACACCATGGAAAAAGCAAAGGAAAAGGGGGAAGGAGACAGGAAAGAGACCAACTCCTTCCTTTGATCCATTTGGTTGACAGGAAGGAAAGGAAAGGAAAACACAAATGATTTCTCACTTTTCACTAAATTGCATGAGATTTAGCAACTGTAAGCTGAATTTGCAAATATAAGTAGAACAAAACACAAATTGCCTCCCTCGGAATCTCCCATTTGTAGTTTTTATTCTTTACTTCCTAATCTTCCCTATCTTCTTCTCTCTCCTACTTCCTCAACCAAACAGAACATGGCAAACGAATCAGAACGTGCAAAACATTTCTCAAGGGGGGGCTGTTTCACTTTCAATTCCTATTTCCTTGCAATTAATTGTGTTTCACTTGTACTTTTATTTCACTTCTAATCATGAACCAAATCAAATCAAAATTTATACCAACTCAACGTATCCATACAGACAAATCCCGCAAAAAAAATAAAAATAAATAACGAGTACAATTGAAACCCTAGACATCAATTAATCCGAAGAAAATGAAAAACAATGATGATAACAACAGGATTAGCAATGTAAATAATTGAAACCATACCTGAATCAAACACTTGATATGAAGAGAGAGAGAGAGAGAGACCGGAAGGACCAAGATTTTCGTAATTTTTTCAAAAAGCAAAAGCAAAACCCTGAAAAAACTCAGGTCGCAAAGATTAATCATTTTTTCAAACTGAGTAATAACTAAAAAAAGGAAAATGATTCTTTAAAGATTGTTCTTTTGAGAATGTGAAGAAGCTTACCAAATTGAATCACGACGGCTTCAAGAATCAAGATCGAGAGAGAATTCGTGATTGAAGAAGGATGCGTTTGGTCTTGGGAAATTGAGCAACGTCCGCTACATAAAAGCGATTTGCCGCGCTTAATATTCACTATATTTTGAACGGTCCGATCCACACGTGGCATCTCCTCCGCACGTGGATTGCGCTATAGGAGCCTCAAGTCTGGACGAATTTGAATAATTTTGAAACTTCTTTCAAATTTTATTGAAAATTGTGATAACAGATATTTTCCATAAATTTCTATGCTGTTAAAATCTCTTTTTATTTTTTCAAATTCATATTTATTCAATTTTTTGACATCTAAAAATTAATAAACTAAAATTTAAAATGTCAAAATAAATACATTAATTTTTTTAATGGAGTAAACATCATTTTTTTTAATTAATGTTTTCAACTGTACTATGGTCCGGTTAGTATCTCCCTAATATTTAAAAAATAAAAACAACATAATGTTAAATAAAACGAAAAGAAGGAATAAAAGTGGAAAGAATTTCAAAAAAAAATCTCAAACTATCAATGGGTCCAAAAAGACAAGAAATTTAATGAGGATTTAAGTATAACAAACATATAATTTTTTTAAAAAAAAAAGATCTGGACTATTGGCCCCCCTTTATTAATCTTATAAAACCCTTATTATATTACAATTAGAAAATAGAACCGCGCTTCGCGCAGCTTTTAAAAAAAATTAAAATTAAAATTTTTTATTACTTTGCATTTGATAAAACTGATAAAAAATATAAATTATTTTTTTAAGATAAGGCAGTTTTATAAAACTAATGTTATTTATGAAAGTTATTTATTTTTTTGTTAACTTTAAAAATATATATTAATGTGTATAGTGTAAGTGTACAGACATTATATCTTATGTAGTTGTTGATAAGTTCCAAATTATATTCAACTTGCTAATCTGTTAGAACTTTTTTATCTCTTTTTTTTTCCAACCAGCTCCAACGATCTCAATATCACCCACATCACATAAACTTCCGACGACAACATTATAATATTATGAAAAAATAACATAAACATGTTAAAACATAAGGATCAATAATTTCTAATATACACTTAAAGATTAACAAACATTAATAATTAAAAAAAATACCTGAGAGAATTGTGTTATCATTTACACGTATATCAATCAAATTCGGAGATATGAATTGAAATCCATTTATCAGAATTTAGCAGTTCCTTCTTCTAACCTCTTAAGCGAAGTTATAACCAAAAAAATAATCTTATACTGATTTGAAAGTGGTCTGTACTCGCTTGTAGTTGAAAAAACTTTTAAATTCTTGACACTGTACAAAGAACCATTATTTAACATGTGCTTAAACCTTGTCGCTAAAGTTTTCCTAATTGTTGCATGCATTAGATTTTCCTACAAAAAAGAAAAACATGCTACATTAAGTGTAAAACAATTGGGAAAAAAATTAGAGAAAATAATGGGAGAATGAATTTTTTATACAACCTTTTCATCAATAAAAATTATATTCACACTAATCAATTCTTCATTCTTCTTGGTATTAACAGGCTCATACATCCTAAAAAGTCTAACATTTATCATCCAACTATCTTTATCATTGTTCAACTCATGAAGAAAAGAGTACTTCATAAAGCACACAATACTAAAAATTCAAATAAGTTAAAAAATAAAAACACAAGAATATTTCTAAAGAGGATGTTGGTTAAATATTAAAAAAAAAACTCAACATAAAAAATCTTAAATACTTAATGTTTATAGAGTTTGATGAAGCCAAAAGAGACTAAACAAAAAGTTGCATAATTAAATATGAGATTATAGCATTAAAATTAAACCCTAGTGGCATTGGTGATGGAAGATGAAGGAACCTTCCTTCCTATATTAATTAGTTGGTGTATTTTAAGCCACTAAAGTTTAGTTGTTGGCTTAATAAAATAAATGAATGTTTCAAGACTTATAATTAATTATTATTAATGGTTACATATTGTTGAATTTAAATAGAAAGAGGAAAAGACATGTAATCTTTTGTAATCTAATAATTATTTTCTATTTTTAATATTTTGTAATGTAATTGTTTTTTAATCTCAACCAATATATTAGATAATAGAGAATATAAAAAGATAAGAAATAATGATGCCACAAATCTTAAATATTTAATGTTTATAGAGTTTGAAGAAGCCAAAAAGTAATAAACAAAAGATTGTATAATTAAATATGAGATTATAGCATTAAAATTAGGCCCTAATGGCATTGTTGAGAGAAGATGAATGAACATTCCTTCCTATATTAATTAATTGATGTATTTAAAGCCACTAAAATTTAATTGTTGGCATAATAAAATAAATGAATGTTTCAAGACTTATAATTAATTATTATTAATGGTCACATATTGTTGAATTTAAATAGAAAGAGGAAGAGACATGTAATTTTTTATAATCTAATAATTATTTTCTATTTTTAATATTTTGTAATGTAATTGTTTTATAATCTCAACCAATTTATTAGATAATAAAGAATATAAGAAGATGAGAAATAATGATGCCACATCACCTCTTGTAATCTAAGCTTTATATATATTAAATAGAAAGAGGAAGAGACATGTAATTTTTTGTAATCTAATAATTATTTTCTATTTTTAATATTTTGTAATGTAATTATTTTTTAATCTCAACCAATTTATTAGCTAATAGAAAATATAAGAAGATGAGAAATAATGATGCCACATAATCTCTTATAGTCTCAGCTTTATATATATTAGGAGTGTTCGCGATTCGTATTTTACAGATTGGATATCAATCCATATCTGATCCATGATTTTACGGATTATAATTTTTCAATCTAATCCAATCCACTGATTGATAAAATTCAATTCAAATCTAATCCATACATATGCGGATTGGATGCAGATTTAACTCAGTCCATTGCAAATCCATACGTCTGCGGATCGGATGTGGATTTGACTCAATCCATGTCAAATCCACCATTTTGCACATTAGTTTTCGAATTAAAAATTTTTAGTTCTCTCCAACTAATGAAATAAAAAAAAATCTAATATAAAAATAATTTTGCTACCAATTAAATTTAAAATTGAATAAAATTTAAATAAATAAATTATTTAAATAAAGTTAAAATAATACATTTAAAGTTTCAAAATCTAACACATCGAGACTAATTATTCAAATAAAGTTACAATAATACGCTCAAAGTTTCAAAATATAACACACCAAGCTTAATTGTTCAAATAAAGTTACAATAATACGTTAATATAACACCGAAATTAATTGTTCAAATAAAGCCACAATTAATTGAAATGGCGGAGTTTCGGAAAGCAAACACGGTCTGATCCTTCACCAGGGCTGTTGCGCCTGTCGAGTTTTTTTTTATGTTGAGTTTTTTTTTTAATATTTAACCAACATCCTCTTTAGAAATATTCTTGTGTTTTTATTTTTTAACTTATTTGAATTTTTAGTATTGTGTGCTTTATGAAGTACTCTTTTCTTCATGAGTTGAACAATGATAAAGATAGTTGGATGATAAATGTTAGACTTTTTAGGATGTATGAGCCTGTTAATACCAAGAAGAATGGAGAATTGATTAGTGTGAATATAATTTTTATTGATGAAAAGGTTGTATAAAAAATTCATTCTCCCATTATTTTCTCTAATTTTTTTCCCAATTGTTTTACACTTAATGTAGCATGTTTTTCTTTTTTGTAGGAAAATCTAATGCATGCAACAATTAGGAAAACTTTAGCGACAAGGTTTAAGCACATGTTAAATAATGGTTCTTTGTACAGTGTCAAGAATTTGAAAGTTTTTTCAACTACAAGCGAGTACAGACCACTTTCAAATCAGTATAAGATTATTTTTTTGGTTATAACTTCGCTTAAGAGGTTAGAAGAAGGAACTGCTAAATTCTGATCAATGGATTTCAATTCATATCTCCGAATTTGATTGATATACGTGTGAATGATAACACAATTCTCTCAGGTATTTTTTTTAATTATTAATGTTTGTTAATCTTTAAGTGTATATTAGAAATTATTGATCCTTATGTTTTAACATGTTTATGTTATTTTTTCATAATATTATAATGTTGTCGTCGGAAGTTTATGTGATGTGGGTGATATTGAGATCGTTGGAGCTGGTTGGAAAAAAAAAAAGATATAAAAGTTCTAACAGATTAGCAAGTTGAATATAATTTGGAACTTATCAACAACTACATAAGATATAATGTCTGTACACTTATACTATACACATTAATATATATTTTTAAAGTTAACAAAAAAATAAATAGTTTTCATAAATAACATTAGTTTTATAAAACTGCCTTATCTTAAAAAAATAATTTATTTTTTTTATCAGTTTTATCAAATGCAAAGTAATAAAAAATTTTAATTTTAATTTTTTTTAAAAGCTGCGCGAAGCGCGATTCTATTTTCTAATTGTAATATAATAAGGGTTTTATAAGATTAATAAAGGGGGGCCAATAGTCCAGATCTTTTTTTTAAAAAAAAAATTATATGTTTGTTATACTTAAATCCTCATTAAATTTCTTGTCTTTTTGGACCCATTGATAGTTTGAGATTTTTTTTTTAAATTCTTTCCACTTTTATTCCTTCTTTTCGTTTTATTTAACATTATGTTGTTTTTATTTTTTAAATATTAGGGAGATGCTAACCGGACCATAGTACAGTTGAAAACATTAATTAAAAAAAATGATGTTTACTCCATTAAAAAAATTAATGTATTTATTTTGACATTTTAAATTTTAGTTTATTAATTTTTAGATGTCAAAAAATTGAATAAATATGAATTTGAAAAAATAAAAAGAGATTTTAACAGCATAGAAATTTATGGAAAATATCTGTTATCACAATTTTCAATAAAATTTGAAAGAAGTTTCAAAATTATTCAAATTCGTCCAGACTTGAGGCTCCTATAGTGCAATCCACGTACGGGTGGGGATATTGAAGGTTATGATAGTGAAATTGTTCGACTGGAACCAGTGAATGTGAAGTGGCTCGATGAACTTGGGAAAGAAGATGGCTTGCTCTCGCCGGGATCGCACGGCCGATGTCCTTCAAATCCGTGTCGAGAGTGTATCCAACCAGTATTGAGTGTTGCTAGTGCGTGTGACGACAGGGAAGCTTAGGGTTTTTTGTTTGCAAATTGTTGGTGACTTGACGTCATGTTATTTTGCTTTTGGATGACTTTGTAAATTGTTGGTGACTTGGCGTTATGTTACTTTGCTTTTGCTAGTACATGTGACTTTGCTTTTATTTTGTTTTACAATTTTTACAAGTTATATTTGTATATTTGTATATTTGATTATTTAATTATTTTTCATTTTATATTATTATTGGGTAATGGTTAAGATATGTTATAGTGCTTATGTAACTATGTAATGTCACATTTATAATTTTTTTAATTAATTATATTTATATATATATATTGCAGATACACGGATTTCCGCAGATTTACAGAAGTAAATCCATATCCAATCCATCGACTACAGATTTTTAAATTTTCAATCCATATCCAATCCACCAATCCACGGATCGGATTGAGCGGATCGGATTGGATTCTGAACACCCCTAATACATATATATATAGATAGATAGAGATATATAGATTACATTTAAGGGCAACTATAAATAAGATTAACCCCATTTATATTTTCTTTCTCTCTTTAATTTCATTTTGCTTACACAATATAAATTTTTTTATTATCATTAAAATAATATGAATTTAAGAAGTAATCCTCTAGGTCAAAATAATATTCTTGTAACATGCAAAGCAACAAAATTAGGATACAACATAGTGAGAAAATAAATTTAAAAAAAATCTCACTACAAGTAATTTTTTAAAAATTCTCAACTAATTGCTGCACACAATTTATAGGCACGATAAAATTATATTAAACCTATAAAATATTCATTATTTTTTAAAATTTTTCTTATTTTTTAAAGATATTTTTCTTTAAAAATTAAATAATAACGAAAGTTTGAAGAAAAGAATACAGTTATTAATACTGAAAAAATGAGAAAGTTACTAAAAATTGTAAGATTTATAAATAAAAAAAAGTGTTTATTTGTAAAAAAAGATATTTTTTGCATTAAATGGGCTATAATTGAAAAAGGGATTTCAAGAGAATTTTGGAATCGTGCTAATACTCCGGCTAAAAAAAAAAAAAAATTCAGAGAGACATCAATAATAAGTGAAATCTCGTAGCACTAGTGCACGTTAAAATCACTCTCAAGTTTTGAAGTTTTGTTAGTGCCAAACTCCATTATACATGGATACAAGAGCAATAAAAGCGCATGTTCAAAATATTGAACAAATCCTCTTGTTGGGTTTATCAATGCCTTCCAAAAGAATGGTAAATACAAAGAACGGTTCAATTCAATACCAATTTCCGGAGGGCACTTTTGCCGGATGGCCGACAAAATGCAGTAATGCAGTTCCTTTCTGCAACGAGAAAGGAGGAATCATCTTAACAACATGAGATCACCGGCTAAACCAATTACCCATATGGTGACTGTCTGCTTCTTCATTTTACCGGTCGAGAGCAACTCTCCAAATGAGTAGTATGTTATTTTGCCTGATTTTTCCTGTATGGTAGCTCCCAAAGAACTTCAACAGATATACGAGCAAAAGTGTTGCTATGATGCTGTTACAGCAGCTTTGACAATCGCAGCATCTTTCAATTTTGGTTTCTTTTTTGGCTTTCGCTTCTTCTGCTTCTGTTCAAGCCTTGTTTGATCCTTGACACTTTTCTCCCATTGTTTTCTGTTTTTCATATACAGCAGCATTGCAGCACGAGCATCGTCTATCTGAAATAAAATATAAGAGTTTAGCTTATCAAAAAAAATATATATCTAAGAGTTTAGACAGTCCATGTTCTGTTTCCCCACCCCTCCCCTTCTTCCCCCCCCCCCCCCCCAAAAAAAAGGAGACTACAAAAGAATTGAGAGATGAAATAAAACTAACAGACAAACAGAGATAATATAGGAGTTTCTGGGGGAAGTGAATTTAAGTTGCAGTAAAAAATACTCCAAAATCAAAATTAGAAACAAGATAAGAGGGAGAGCAGGAGACCCTATCCTTAACATTTTCTCAAATTTTCAGAGACTATTGAGTTTTAGCATATTATCATCAGTCGAGATGACGTGAGAGCTCCCGTAGCATCTCAATCATCAAGAAAATGGCACAGCAACTCCTATGATAATGGTTAAAATGCCAGACATAGTATTTTCCAGAAAATGTAGCTTTTATAAATTTGAGATAACACCATCAACTACAACGGAAGCCTGTCAGATATCAATGTCTAGACTCCGAGTCATGACCAATAGCCTTACCCCCATAACTATCTGTCTCTAGTTATTGTATGTCAGTAAAGACTATGCTATGAATCTGAAATGAACATCACAGAAATAATCCAGCAATAAAATAAAACAACTCACAGAAACAATCCACCAATAAAGTAAACAATAACTCACAGGACAGTGCTCCCCATTCTGGATCTCAACAGCAAGAATTTCTGCTGCAAGATGCCGAAGCGCCTTACTACGGCCATTCCTGCTTTTCACCAGTATAGTTAGTTGGACACATCATAAGCATGAATAATAAAATTAATGAAACTGCAAAATTTAGTCCCAAATTCAGCTAGAAGGGTAACCGCTACTTTAAGAATGGTTGATACTCTGAGGTATCTCGCAAGTCCTTCTTTGGATGTGTTAGAAGTAATGCCTGTCAAGAAGAAAACTTGGTTAAAAACCTTGTGTTCATGCTGCAAACAACCAACAAAAAGAAAAACTTGATAAGCAAAACCTTAAGATCATTGTGCAAGGCATGGCCAACAAGAATCCTTCCTTCAATCAACTCTGCCACTTTCTTCTGAACTGTTGGGAAATCTTTTGCTGCAGACACATAAAAGCATGCAAAAAATTTTCTAAGACTGTCAATGCACTTTCAAATATGATAGCTTCAAAATTAGCATTTAAGACACTAACTCATACTGTCTAATGACAACAAGAATTTCAATTTTTCAGAATATTTCAGCAATAAATATGCCATCAAAAAGTGGAGGCTAACACAAAACAAATATGCCTTCTGTGATTGTGAACTACTAGTTAGGAACCTGAAAATGGCCCACAGCACATGCAGTGCACTCAAATGTATAGAAGTTCAAGAAAAAGCATAAGCAAAGATAATATTGACCTTTCCTCAGGTCTCTGGGTCGAATACCGCTTATTCTTGTACGGAAGTCAACAACGCGTTCCACTGGGCGCACAAACTCATCATATATCAGATTTCCCCACTTATTTACCTGTCATAATTTAATACTTGAGTGATCAATGACCTCCAAAGAGAAATATATATAAATGTAAACTTGCAGTCAAAAAATTTAAAGTTTTATAAATTATGGATGAAATCTCCGTTGCACAATATAGAGAACTCTTTATGTCTACTTGATTCTTGAACACATAAATCTCATAAATCCTGCATCATAGAGGGAACTAGAGAAAGATCTGCTCATTTGAAAATCAACCTAGACCTGAAAACCAGCTAGCTGCCACACACCAAAACTTGCTAAATTAAAAGATCATTTTATAAGAAGACGCCATAGTTCTCCTTAACATGAAATCATCCAACCATTGAATGCCGAAAGTCAATGCCAAAAGATCTCTATAGTATCAGAAGAACAACCATTTCACAGTGCATAGGTAAACAATTAAGAATTTTAGTGCAGGAATAGGTAAATACCAGTGAAACTCTTCCAAGAGCACTTTTATTTCCCTGACTGATGCCAACCATCTCACAATCCACAGCTACCACATCTGTCAAACTGTCAAATCAATAATTTGTTAGGCTTTGCTGCATTCAGATAAAAGGTCAAAAAAATAGAAAATGGACAACCATAACAAAGTGTTATGAACTACGAGAATGCGAGATGAAGCTCTGCTGTTGTGCCAATAACACAAGAAAATGACCATACTAAACACACCACGAAGTAATATGAAATTTATTAGATCTGACAATTGTTGCTGATCTCTTAACTCCATGGTTTATCTCTATAGCTCTGCAGACAACTACATAATATATTAAGGGAGATTGCCAATTTCCCCCTATAGTAATCAACATATACCATTTTCAACCCTACTGTTTTTATAATGGCCAAAAACCCCCATGACAGCATAAGTTTACAATATTACCCTTATTTTCAACTACTCTTTTATTTATATTTATTATAAATTAAATAAATTACATGAATAGAAACTAAATAAAAAATTAAGCATTAAAAACAAGAAACATATGTTTTGATATGAGCAAAAAAATTAATAATAAAATTTTTTCTTGTACTTATTTATTTTGTGAAAATTTTCTTATAATAAATATATAAGAAAATTATTATAAAATGATAAAAAAATTATTATAAGAAAACTTGAATTACAAATAAAAATTTATTATAAGATAAATAATAAAATATTTTGCCTATACTTTTTACATTTAATTTTAAAATATTACAAAATGTTTATTATAAGAAAATGTTCACAAAATAAATAATTACAAGAAAAAAATTTTATTATTAATTTTTTTACTCATATCAAAACATATTTCTTATTTTTAATACTTAATTTTTTATTTAGTTTCTATTCATGTAATTTATTTAATTTATAATAAATGTAAATAAAGAGTAGCTAAAAAATAAGGGTAATATTGTAAACTTATACTGTCAGGGGGGTTTTTGGCCATTATAAAAACTGTAGGGGAGCAAATGGTATATGTTGATTACTGTAGCGGGGAAAGTGGCAATCCCCCAATATATTAAGGTAGGTTTTTTTTTTTTTTTGGGTTTAGTTTATAGGATAGGTAAAATCCTGTTTTATCCTAGCAAAACTGCATAAACCAAGATGGAGGCCTTGTTTCTGAAGTTCCTTTTCTTTTCCTTTTTGAAAAAAAAAAAATTATTTCAATTCAAAATGTTCAAATTTTTCTGACTCGACTAGCACCATCACACGTAAGATAGATTATGAACAAATAATATTCTTTATAATTTGTTCAACACTTATCACTGTGGATTCCTAAAAGGAGGAAGACTTTGTTTGTGGAACCCCTTTAGAACTTTTAAACCAGGAAGTTTGCTATATCTTGGAAAAAGAAAATCTAAATCCAAATAATTTACTTCATAATCTAACTGGTTGATTTGCAGAATTCTGAAGCACCATTTGGTAGCTGAAAATTTATAATGAACAAAAGAATGAAAACACTACAATTTGCAACATTATCACATTAAAGCTCAAGTTAAGCTTCAAATATAACATTTTTTTAATACCTAAAATCTAATTTTTCCTGCTACCCAAATGATGAAAAATGCTAACTTGATATTGTTAGGTCTTTCCTTTTCATATGTACAATTTGCTTATTATGCTCCCTACGGTAGGAGACAATTGATGAAAAATATCAAGTCCCTGACAACCACAAATGCCACCAAATAGCGAATGAAAATACAGACTTGAAAGAAGTACCTGAAATCATCATTTATTGGAGTCAAAGGACAAGGTTTAGAACCATCAGACTCTGCCTCAAGCCTCTCTTTTCGCTTTCCTGTATAGAAGAAACATCCCACTCAAAATCAGACAATGCTAGTATGCTAAAGAACTAACACAAAACAAACAAATTGAAGCATTGTACTTCGATCAACCTGTTGAAAGCAATTCTCTTTCAACAGTCCCAAATATTGCAGAGAAAAGGAACATTAGTTTCAGCTCATAGAAACAGAAAAAATTCCCTCCAACATGCTAAAGAATCATGCCAAATCCATAACAAAGCTCACCAGCGTAGAAACAAAGAATACGAGAATATAACAGAAAATACTTATGCTACTTTCCCAAAACAAGAAAGTGTATTCAAAGTTCGAGCTCCAAAATAATAATCAAGCAGTATATGGGGCACAAGAAGACCAATCAATAGCTGAACTTTTGCACTTGAAAGCTAATTTTATAACTGCAAAAGGATTTTGTTTCTCTTTCACCCGTGAAAGCATCAAAAGTGACTAAGCAAGCAGGATTATAGTTACCCAATATCGAGTTATGGGTTTCCGATTCTGGGTTTTTTGTGTGCTTTGAAGACTTGTTAAGGCCATTGCTTTTCACCTTCTGCAAAACGAATTACAATTAAAAATAAAAAGAAAAACAAGTAATTAATGAAGTTAAAAAGAGAAAAAGAATGTATTGACACTGATAAAGAAAGAGAGTACAACTTACTAGTTGAAGTTGAGCCCAGTTGGGATTGAGTTGTAAATGGGTTTTAGGGTTTTTCTTCTTCTCTTCACTCACCATCTTCTTCTCAGTCTTCGTTGGCGCCGTATGAGCAAGAGAACCGAAGTGACATCGTTTCAGCAAATAAATAGACTTTAGACAGTTTTTGAACAATACTTTAATTGAGGAAATTGCAGCACCGTAGTACTTTGAAAATTATCTCCGTACCCTATAAAAACTGAATTTGCCAAAATTTTTATCAATACCCTTTAAAAGCTAATATAAAATTATTAAATTATCCTTATTTTAAAAAATTATTAAATTATCCTTATTTTAAAATACTTTAACTCAAACATAAAGACTCAAACAAACACTAACATTCCATACATGCTAAATCGAACATCAACACAAGCAAATCAAGCCTAAGAAAGGCAAGCTGTCACAACTGAGCCTAGTTTGTCACTGCACAATCACCGATGAGAGCTGATCATTTACTACAAAATTATCATAATCTAACTACTTGAGGTGGGTAATTCCTTGTAATTAATTTTCTTGTTAATATTTAGGGAAACATAAAAAATTTAGGGCTTTATATTGAAAAAATAAATTAATTAGTTGTGGGCCTCTCATAACATATTCAAAAATAAATTTCTATATGTTTTGCTGCATGCAAATTGTGAAAAATTAATAGATTGTGCCGATTATAATTTGGTCATGTAACACACGATTTGGTCGTGTAAGCTCATATAACAGAGAATTCAAGGTTGTGCACTACGTACACGAGTTCATGTAATACACGACCCTTAGTTGTATATGACATGACTTTTTATAATATTATACGACTTTCAATCATGTATTACAGGACCTTCAGTAGTTTATTACACGACCTTTATGTATTGTACGATTACACAATCTTCCCGTATTACACAAATTCACGACCTTCATGTATTATTCTAATCAATTTCCTCTCATTGATATGCTTTTTACCTCTCATTGATATGCATTTTTCCTAATGGATTTCATGGAATTATCAAATGCAGGCAGTCCTCATATGTATACATATATGCTTGGGCAGAGGAAGAAAGCACTTTCAAAATAAAAAAGAATAAAATGGTTGTAATATTTTTAAATGCTATGTTCATTAGTGTATCCTATCCAAATATTGAAAAATCTCAAGAGAACTTTGTTTGTTTATACTAATTACTCTAATCATTTCTCGAAATGTTGGATATGTAAATTTTATGGACTTGCTGCAATTTTAGATTTCATTTCATGTACAATTGGGGTGACTGGAAAAATATAAGCCATGGTAAGCCATATATAATTAATGGGTTAGTGTAGGCACATATTTTTAATTAATTGTGAGTACAGTTGAGGTTCTTATTAGATTCCATTACAAGTCATACTTACCAAAATAAAATACCATATATTTATATAGTTTTTGTTAAATCCAAGTCGCAACACCATACACTAACCCATTAATAATCAATTTATTAATTTATTCATACATGATCAATTTATTCTTTGATGATTGCAAATGTTTCCTTTGATATAATTTTGCTAGACAGTTGAAATTATTCTTAATTAGGGTGAAACTCAAGCACTAAGAAATATCTACATGCTTGCCCAGAACTAGTACTTGTAAACTGACTAAAAAGAGAAGCATTTTAAATGAAATCACTTAAGTTCGCTTTCTCTTTATTGAAAATGAGGATAATTCTGATTTCAAATTCTGAAGTATCTATATTAATAACTTGAGCTATCTTCTCCACCAGTGCGGCATATGTTGTCGATTGTGATATCATTATCCATTTAGCCTTAAAACCTTTGAACTTATACTCATTATTTTGTTCAATCTATTCACCATTGAAGAGAACAGGCACACGTACCAAAACCATATTTGTTGATACAATAAAAACAACAATATCAAATTTCATATACAAGTAAATACACGATCTGCACGACTTAGACGAGTACAATACTTACATAACCTATACGACCTACACAACCTACACGACTATATTACTTACACGACCTACATGACTACCTGATCTATACGACTGATTACATGACGTACACGATGTCAAAAGGAATGCACGACACAAAACATTTTCGCCATAAATAAATTATATTGTTGAAAAAAATAATTAAACAACCTACATTGTATATATTTCTACATATAAGGAAAATGGTGAAAATAATTGAAAATGAAACATTATAATGTGAGGAAAAATTCTAAATTTTCCTAAAAAATAAAAAACTTGAAACCTAACAACATTAACATACCTTATTGGGTTATTTAATGAGCAATGCACCTCATTCAATTAAAAAAAAGTGGGAGTTAAAGAAGTGAATAGACACTTGTATTTGTGTAAGAAGTTATGAGAGATTTTAGGAGATTTTGAGAGAATTTCGGTAAGAAGAGATTTGAGTGAAAGAATTATAAAGACAGTGAAGTGGAGTGAATTTAATGTATTCATTAAGAGCACTTTAGACTTTATACGCATTTATTAGGGTATCTATGAAAATTAAAAAAGGTAGTAGTTTTCTAGTCATGGATTTTAAAGTGCGGGAAAATCCGGAAAAGCTTTAAAACCACACGACTTTAAAGGCCTACAGTTTTAAACCTTTAAAATCATGCGATTTTAAAGATTTCCCGCATTTTCCCGCACTTTAAAATTTTTGACTGGAACATTTCTCTTAAAAAAAGAAGGGGTATTTAAATAATTTTACAACTATTAAAGGGTATTTAATTAAAAACCCCTAAAAACGACTTTAATTCGTAGGTGAGAGACTATTTTAACTTTTTTTCCCAAATAAGAAAACAGAGCATCAAATTTGAAAGATTACAAGCTAAATATAATGCCAAGTCATTTTGCTAAAATATTAGTTGTCTAATTACAAACACTTGAAACATAATAAATTAAAAAATCTTACTTCAGCATAAATAAGTGTAATCTCAATAATAAATTAAAATTACAAGTATTAGTCTGACTTAAAACTAATTTTACAATATGTAAAGAATCTAACTCTATTATCAACAGCGATAACTCAATCTCACAGACGAATTGTAAGCCAGAACGTATGGTCTAAGCCTCACCGTAAACCACATTATGCAAATAAATCCTTTTGTCAACACCAAACACCATTACCTTACCCTTGTGATTATGCTCTACCACTGCACCCATAAACAACATCAACATTCAGTTTAGGGGTAGGCATGAGTCGATTTGGTCTGGGTTTTAAGTCAATCCAAACTAAACCATAAAAGTTTGGACCAACCTAAATATTTTTAACTCAACCCAAACCAACCCATTTGGGGTTGATTTGAATTTTGTGATTAAATTTTTTTATTTTAATAAATTCAATTATATCAAAATTATAATAATTATTAATTATCAGTAATTATTAAATTAATATTCAAACGTGAAAAAGATATGGTGAATAAAAAATTATAAATAATAGATTTTCAATAACTTCATCTTTAAATTAAAGATTACTAGAAAATTAAAATAAAGATTAATCACGAAAATCATTATTTCTTAATAAATGAGAACGTAAACTCTAATAATAAAATTTTACAAAAATGACATCAACAAGTAAATTAAAAGAAAGAAAATAAACACCTGGTAGTATTAATCATATTACATCACAAATTCTAATAATGTTCATACAAATCAAAACAAGATAAGACATCCCAACTTGTATGCAATACTTTAATCAAGAGATTCCATGATCAATTGAGTCTACTCCTTCACCAACAAACAAATAAATAAATAAATAAATATATAATATTGAATAGTTATTAATATGAGTGAATTTAGAAAAAATCATGATTCATACTAAAGTCGTAAAACTAACATCAATTTAAAGCCATTGCCTCCGTTATTACACTTGATTCAAATCTACATTAAATAAAAATAAAATAATAAAAAATACAAGTGACAAACAAATGCATAAATATTTTTACTTGTTATGATAAAAAGTTACCTGACATCATGGCTTTATAAATTCTAACTCCTCCATTGATTCATCTTATAATGGAACAAACATTGAACCATTAATCTATTCTAAAGCTGAAGTATTATAGGGCCACCACAATACCAACAACTTTTTTTAAAAAAAAAATGAAGCTTTTGCAATATAACCTCACTTTAAATCAATAGAAAGGTTATAATCAAATTGGGGGCTTTAAGATTATGCAATTTTAGCTGAGGACAATGAATGAACAAATAATATTTGAGAATTTTTGCGTCATGTTTTTGGATTTGAATTAGGTTTACTTGTTCCCAAATTGTGATTTCTTTTTTATCGGATACATTAGAATTGGTTTATTTTTATTTATTTTGCTTAATTTATTTACTACTAACATGTCACCTTGAGTTTGGGGATTTGTCCATGTCCTATAGGTAAACCATTATGAAATGGTTTCTTACATATAAACCCAAATCTAACTCATTTTCATGATTTAACCCAACCCAAACAATTTTTATTTGGTTTTGGTTTAGGTAAACCCATAGGTTGTTGGTTTATACCCACCTCTAATTCACTTTGAAGCATTCCACTATCTTATGGGTGGCATTTCCCAAGTTACAGTAACTGTCCTAGCATTTTGACCAGTATTAGGAATTGACTTCTGCCTTTCAGTCTTGCACTTAAAAAAAGAAAAAAAAATTCCCTCAGCCCTACCTATAATTCATTGTAGCTCCAAAACTCATTATCATGTAGGTCTTAGTTGTGAGCTGGCCAAATAACAAAAAATACAAATGTTAACATTCGATACAAATTTTAAGGCATTGTAACATTTATTCTCCATTTTTATTCTTCCATTTTCATTTTCATTTTCATTTTTTATGGGAATGAGATTTTCATTCCTCATTTCTAAATTTGTGTCCTCACCCAAGTTTATTCTCATTCCTTATATTTTTAACAAGTATCATCAATTATTAAGACATTATGATCTCATTTGTAAGCAATCCAATGATAGATAAATTGCTATTATTAAGTACTACTTTAATTTTGAGCTTAAGTGGTAACAATTAGCTGTTTAGCATAATTTAAGGTGAGGGCACCGGTTCGGATAAGTTCAGTTTTGGAAAAAACGAAAATTTTTTGTTCGGTTTGATTTGAGAATTTTAAAAAATCACTTTGCGAATTTATATTTTTCTTGGTTTTGATATTAATCCTTTTGGTTATTTTTGGTTATAAAACACCGAATCGAAAATAAGAAAACCAATTCGAATTGAATTTTTTCGGCCTGGTCTAGTTCGACCCACCCATAAAAATCACATGGCATTTTTCATTTAAAAATAATTTTAACTTTTTCGATTTCGTTTTTGTATTTGAAATTTCAAACCAATAATCGAACCAAAGTATTTAGTTTTATACCAAATCAAAATATTTTGCTTTTTTAAGAAAAATATCAAACTGAACCCCTAAAAAACCAAACCGAACCAATAATTTTTTAGGTTTGGTTTGGTTCTGCCCACCCCTACTGAGGGCAATAATTCAGATCCTATTTGTAATTGGATAGAGGTAGACATCTTTCCTTCATTTATTAGGTGAAATATTATCTATGAAGGTAGAAACTAGGTTGACCCTTGATAGAATTGATTTAGGAATAATGCAAATAGATTTCTAGAAAAAAAAAAAGATCTAATATTTTATGTAATTAATTTACGATTTTACACCCTATAACAAAACAAAAACATTGCAAGTGAATCAAAGTAAAATATTAACTTTTAAGTCTTCAAACGGTGAAATTCAGTCAAATATTTAAATGAGACAAAATTATATTTAAAAGTTACGTGTGGCATGCATGATTTGATTGAATGCTTGGCATGCATAATTAGATTGAACTAACTACTAGGATATGATTGAGTTAGATGGAATTCGATTACAATTGACTATATTATATTGTCTTGTGTTTAGAGTAGCATTGGATTAAACTATTTTAAATTATATAAATTAAATTAAACAGCATCTACTTGATATTTAAATAAAAACAGAAACTATTCATGAATATTTAACAATAATGATAACTAAGATAAATTTAAAAGATAATTAATAGAAAATTAAATATATTGTAAATTAGTTATTGGCTAGTTGTCACCGCTTGAGGCCATGTAAGCTAATGTCGAGGCTTGATTTGGGGCTTTATACCAAGATGAGGGCAGCAATGCAACGTGCATAGGGGCGCGTTCTAAATCAAGGCAAGTTGGCGTGAGAGTTGTGGCAACGATAAGCTTAAGGCAGCAAGCAATGCAAGTTTGGGGCGCAAGATAGTGTGCAATAGCAACTAGTGCACGCTGATAGGCAACGCATGAAGGCACACAATAGTGCGTGAGGGCACACAAAGTAATTAGCGACAAGACATGTATAGGTAGCGCGTATACTGGTGGGCAATGCATGTGAGTGCATGCAGGGTAGCGCATGCTAAAGTGTGTAGAGGTAATGCACAACGTGTAGCATAAAAAGACATACATGAGGGCTAAACTATGCGATTATGAGAGGCGCTCAAGGTTTATACACACAGGTTGTGTTCGGATAATAGCGATTAAGTGTGGAGCATGTTGGCTAGAAACTTTCCAGTTGAGACCATAAAAATTGGCAAGAGTGGACTAATGTTATTGTTGCAATCAATGCTTAGTCAAGCACATCACAAGATATCTAAAACTGGAGATATTATAAGAAGTGACTTGTTTGTTACGGACCGCCCAAATTCCTAACCCAAGTGCCCAAAATTTCAGGCCAAGAGCCTAATACAAGACCAAAAGTGCTAACTTGGCCCGATTCTAGAATTTTCTAGCTAACTCTAGCACATTTCAAGCTTGTACATATATAGAATTCTCTACACATCTCTAACACATGTAAATATCTAAATATTTAGGCAAGTTGGCAGAATTCTCTAGAACTCTAGAGCTTGGTAAACCTTCCTATAAATAGGGCATGGCATTTGACATTTGAGTATCAAGCTTTGAGCAAGCAACTCAAGCACTCTTGTAAACATTTTGCGAGTAATACATTTTTCTCATTCGGCTCAATTGCTCTCTTCTCTCTAGCTCTTTCGAAAGCCTCCAGACTTAGCTAGTTGAGAAGCTCAAAGGTTTACTTAGCAACTTTCGGCAAGAGTTGTCTAAGTGCCGCATAGGTTTGTAGTGCAAAACACTCATCCCGTGACATGTTGCTGACTTTCAAACTTCTCTTTGATTTTAGATATGGTGGCTGGCAATCCCTAACTACATAAGTAGTAGGGAAGTGGTGGTTCTACATCTTATTTCTTAATCACCTATTTTAAATGGAAGCGAGTGAGTGGTTCCTAAACTTGGGGGATTGTAATTTGAGGTGGTATCATGGGAGATGCCACCTAACCTAGGTAAATGAAGTTGCCACTTGTGTATAAGGCATGAGTTGTGCTCTTTGTAAATTACTTTGGGCTAGAGAGCCTAAAGATTATTAACTTTGGGCTAGAAAGCCTAAAGAGTATTTAGTTTCCATAAACTAAGATTCTTCTATTCTTTGTATAGAATGTAGTATCAAAGAGCACAAATGCCTTTGGGTTTGGTTGTTTCTTTTCTGTTGCTGTATAAATAATAAAAAAGTTGGGGGTCAAAGCCTTCCCAAAATATTGTGTGTTCTTGACTTTAGTTTATCATTGTTGGTTTGGCTAGTCACTTGCCATAACCTTCATTGTGGGCCTTGCGGGGCATTTTTAGGCATTATAGAGTGGCTGGCTAAGTGAAACTTAGTGCTATCATGTGATTACAACATCTTCAGAGAAAACCCAGTAACACTAATCATAATTGTAATAAGAAAATATGAATTAAATGAAATAAATAAAACTATTTTAATATGCATTTAATATTTTTTCAAGTATTTAAACAGTATTCTATCAAAACAATGAATATATGAAATTATTAATTTTTATGATTATTTCTAATATTATATTAGTGATTATTAAATTTAATAAATCCATGTTGCAATAAGTTATTGACTGGTTAATTTTATTGATGAATTATTAAAAATACAAGTAATGAAAATTTAATCTAAAGAGTTATTAGAAATAAAAATAACAATGTAATTAGATGAGTATAAGTAAAAAATAGTGATATAAATGAAAGAAATGGATAATATATATTTTTTAATTTATTCCCAACTAAATCCATATGTAGATTAGGATTGCTAATCCTATGATTTTAGGACTAAATTTAAATTAGTCCCCCTAATCTAATCGAAGTGAAGCTTGCTAAAAATGAAATAAATATTTAATTTCAAAATTAGTCAACCCTACCTTTAATTTTTACTCTTAGACATAGCCTATTGACTTAAGTAAGAATATTTAAAAAATTTATGGTATTTAAATCCCTTTCTACAGACAATAGGGACTCAAGGAAAAAATATCCTTAAAAATTGCAGTAAAAACTAATTTTCATATAATAATAAAAATCAAAAGTTCTTAAGTTGATAAAAATGACGTTGAACAACTTTCTGAATCATAAATGACGGAATTTATCAAATTATGTTAAACACTTTTGGAGTCATAGCATTGAAACCTGTTTTATTTATGCTTGGTTCGTCAAAATTAATTTTTCATCTTAGAAACATTTAGAGCTTGTTTGGTACCATTTTCCAATCATTGTTTTCATTTTTGTTTTCAAAATACATATATAATACATGTTCAGTAGATTGTATTCAAAATATAGATTACAAAACAAAAAATCCAGATTCATTATTATAATTGATAAACTGAAAACGTGTTAAACATGTTCTCCAAATATTACAAAACTAAACCCAAAAATGAATTAAAAAACAAAACCACAACCTCGTGACCTATCTCCTTATCCTTATCTCTTCATCAACACTCTCTCTTCCCCCTCACCTTTCTCGATCCAGTTACAGCAAATCTGCACTCTCTCTCCTTTTATCTTCATCCAACAACATTCTCTTTCCTTATTTCTCTCGATCTACTCTCTCTCGTTGTATTTCATCTCTGTTGTTGTTGCTATTCATCTCAACCATTGCCACTGGTACTCCGTCTCTCCTCCGCCTAGCCGTTGCTGCTCCGTCTTTGCCTAGCCATTGTTGCTCCATGTCCACCTAACTGCTTTTGCTTCGTCTCGACAACCTCGACTGTTGCTGGTTGCTCGACTCTGTCTCTTGCTGGTATTTATTTTATTTGAGTAATTACTTGAGTGATTTGATTAATTGTTTTTAATAGCATGTAATTATTTGAGTGATTATTTGAGTAAATTATTTGAGTGATATGATATTGTTCATGATTGTCATTGTTATGACAGTGACTTCACTACAAATGTCATTTTGGTTGAGTTTGTTGCATGTCACTCTAAAAATATTGTTTTCTTGGATAGAAAATGATTTAGGCAAATTGGGCTTTTCTTGTTAGAGAGAAATAGAGATTTTTGAAGCTTTGCTTTTGATGAAATTCACTTAAACATCCTGCAACTTATGGAATTGAGAACAAAAAATAGAAACTCATTTTACTAATTTGATTAATTCGTTGTAATATAATAGCATTGAATATAAATTTTTTGTTGTCCCCTGAAAAAAATTGGTTAAAAAAATTTGATGAGAGCTCGGCCTTAATTTGAATTGGCCAATCTGTAGTATTTGATTTTGATATGTGTAATTTTTAAACTATGACATATTGATGAAGTGGAAATATGATATGTTGAATTTCATATGTGTAATTTATTATAATATGTATGTATGCATGTGATCGATGTTGAACTATGTAATGGCTTGGGATAACATTGATCACATGTGTATTAGCTTGGAATAACATTGATCACATGCACATATTTGGACTATCAAACTTTATTATAACATTGCACATTTGAAAGCTATCTTTTTCTACACAAACGTGCTGACATGCATATAGACACCATGATCTTTCAAGTTTTTGGATTTACGGGGAATGTTATCTTTTTTTTTTCCATTATACCACAACAATGAATTGAGAAAAAAATAAGAGTAGTTTTTGAATTTAATATGTGTAATTTATAATCTATGTATGTGTAAGAGCGGTATCTTTAATTTGATTAATATTTGATATATGCTATTTTTTTTAGTAACATTCAATTTTTAATCTATAACAAGTTGTTGAAATGACTTTCATACTATATTGAATCTGATTAATATTTTATATGTATTTTTTTTTTGAACTTTTCAAGATATAGATCCACATGATGTTGATGGTGAGGATAAGGCTGATTGGTCTAGCTGGACCAAAACTGCTTTTACTCGTATAGTGCATGACCATGTTAAAAAGGGTGATTTACAAACATCAGCCTCCACTAAGAAAATTTGGACCACTATAAGTGATGAGTTATTGGAACAGTCCCAAAAAAGATTCAATGTAGGGCAGCTTAAGTCCAAGTTTAATAGGTTACGCAAAAAATATAGAGAGTTTTCTGACTTAATAGCTCATACTGGGTTTGGTTGGGATCCTATTTCAGATACGGTTACAGTATCAAAAGTTGTTTGGGCTGAAGATATTAAGGAAAAACTATATTCGCAATATATTATGTAGTTTTGTACAAATTTTTTTGGTTTTATACACATATTTTTTTCCATAGAGAGTGCCTAGAGTGAAGCCATATCGTAAAAAATGATCAGAGCACTACCAAACTCTAGGAGAGATATTCAACACCACCATAGCTTCTGGCCATTTACGTTTTTCCTCTAACCAAGTTCCATTATCCTCGGATGAGGATCGTGAATTGGAAGAGACTTTTCTTGGTCATGGAGTCCATGTTGATATTGAGGATGATGATTCAATGGAACCTCTTTCCGAGACTAGGATAGAAAAAATGCCTCGTCGGCCAATTTCAAATCCAACTGAGCGTGGTAAAAGAAAAATAAGAGTGAGTTTGACAGCTATTTTAAAATGGCTAGTTCAGTGATGAATGCTAGATTGAAGATTGTTAAATGTAAAACTGCAGAGTCAACTTTTCAATGTGTTAAAAAGTGGTCCGTTGAAGAGTGTAATGAACCTGTAGAGAAATAGGGAGATATTGATGGAGATACATACAACAAATTGATGGATAAGCTAGTGCCCAGTATTGAGTGGCAGAAAGTTTTTATGAGCATGCCTAAGCATAGGAAAAATATTGGTTAACTAGTTTGTAATATGTTCTTTAAGATGTAATGTGTTTAACTTAGATGTTGTTTGTTGTGAACCGTGCTTGTTCATTGTATGGTTTGAACTTTGTAGGACTTTTATTTTTTAAACTTTATTTTATTTTTATGAACTGAAATGTATCTGTTAAACTTTATTTTATTTTTGTGAGTTGAATTTTCTAATTATTTATTTATTTATTTATTTGGTACAATATCTTTAGATGGTGAATGAATTTGTATTTGTATGTTCATTTTATTTTTATTTTTTGGAATCAATTATCACATACTTGAGATATAATTTGTGATTTTTTTTAATCATAACAAAAAAATGAACAACAACAACAACAACAACAATGAAAATGATGATATTGAAAGTCTAACAGATATCGAGGAAGAGGTTTTAAAGGTAGCCATTGCTATTAAATTATATGAGAAACAACAACTTACTATTAAAAGGCAATGTTATACAGGACAATTGTCCCGCTTTAATTTTGTTCAAGAGTTGTTAAATGGTCATCCGGACAGGATGTATAACATGTTTTAGATGGATAAAGAAGTTTTCATTCGATTATGCTTATACACTTTAATATTTACAATTGTTAGAGCATGATAGACATGTTTGTATCAAGGAGGCTGCGGCAATGTGCTTATATATATTGTCTCATGGTGCTGTTGTGCGGGTTGTGTTGGGTGTTAGAAAATGTATATTTATAAAAGAGAAAATTGTCATTTTACACTTCAAGTTTTACTAACACCCTTACTTTTATGTATTTAAGCTTCTTGTCATTTAATTATGTGTGTTGTATTATAATTAAGTATTTTATATATTTTAGGGGCATCATAGTCATTTCACAATGAACGAGAGATCAAACAACAAAACGGACATCACTTTTGAACTCAGGACGGTCGAAAACCTTAGGAGGAACATAAAATGAAAAATGACATTGTTCACATGTACGGTACTGTCTACGTTACTGTTCACGACACTGTTCACATAGATGGATCGATGATGTGGCATTGACCGATGATATGGAGTTGACTGATGAGGTGTCACGATCCTGTTGGACTAAAATTCTTATACACTGTTGATTGGTGACGTGGCAACATGTTAGTGGACCAAAAATAGTGCGTACAGTACATGCATATACACAGGATTATTTTCAACCAAACTGCGTTACTGTTCAACCTGGGTCAAACCGTGTCATTGTTCAAATCGCGTGGTCAAACTGCTTACTGTTGACTGATGATGTGGTGCAATCCTGAGCATCCAAGCTATTTTTAATCCGATGACCATTATTTACTCAATGTATCTATAAAAAGGGGGCCTCCCCCCATAATTTGGGATCTCTGAATCTATTTTTGAACTCTATTTTCTGTAATTTCTTCTCCATCTTGTATTTTCTTCGTATTTTAATAAATTTTAATTTTGCCCATAGTTCAATTATGAGTAGCTAATTTTCTTTCAAGCTTGGGTTGAAGGTGAAATCTCAACATGTGTCATGGGCTTTAATTGGTAAATTTACTTTCTCTTCCCCTCTAGTTTTTGTGAATGTTTTGACTTCTCGTCGACAAATAATAATAATCTTGTCTAGATACCGCCCTGGTTTCGCCGACTCCCTAGTACAAGGTTATTATTATTCGGCACGATAAGCCCTTAGCACCATATTGATTAGAGAGTGGTTCAAGAGGTGTGGATTCCCCCTTCATGATTTAATTGGCATTAATAATGAATATTTAGCCCATGGTGCATATTGATATGGATCCAGATACCCAAGTATGTCATTTCTAAGTCACTTTCACCACAAATCCAACCACCCTCATACAAAATTAATTATACATATAATTAAAATCCACCTCCTTGTGGGATCGACACTCGTCACCGTTAATCTATTCTATAATGGATTCGTGCACTTGCAAGTTCAATAAAATTTGCACAACAAGGTTTTGACGCCGTTGTAGGGGAGGTAAGTTTTTTTAATTTGTAGAATTAATTTTTGTAAAAAAAAAATTCTTTTAGTTATTTTTTCTTGTAATTTTTTTAAATTTAAAAAAAAAAGTGAATCTGCATTTAGAGGTTAGTATTTCTTTTCTTTTTCTTCTTTAAAATTCTGTAATTTAATTTTCAAGTTTTTTTTCTTTGTAATTTTTGTTTATCTTACTAATTTATTTTTAGTTAATTTATTTCACGTATTTTTTTGTGTATTTTTATAGTAAAGTTGTAATAGCGCAATAAGGCTAGTATTGTAATTTCTCACTCTTCTTTATTTTTATTTTTTTTATTTTCATTTATTTTGTGTTCTTTGCATGCATGGTCGAAGGTCATTATTACCTAACATTGAGCCTATAGACCTTGAACTTAAAAAAATACTGTGCACGCACAAACACGTTAAAAATCAAATGGATTTGCAACAACAAGCACCACCAGAGGAGAGGTCATTCAATGACTACTTTAGCCCCTTAGCTAATTTGACCACATCATGCATAAGATACCCAAATGTAACTGCTAGAAGTTTTGAATTAAAACCTAGTGTGCTAAAGTGTCTCCTAACATTCTATGGCCTAGAAAATGAGGACTCATATAATCATTTGAATGATTTTCATGCTGTTTGTCAAATATTTAGATACAAGAATTTTTCAGATGATGATGTTAAACTTAAATTATTCCCATTTCTTTAAAGGATAGAGCTCGTTCATGCCTCAATACATTACCTGCCAATAGCATCACATCATGGGAACAAATGGTTACAAAATTTTTGAATAAATATTTCCCAGTGCATAAAACCAATGTTATTCGCAGGGAAATCTCAGAGTTTACCCAGAGAGATGACGAGCAGTTTTTTTAAACATGGGAGCGATTCAATGGGCTACTCTTGAAGTGTCCACATCATGGGTACGAGAAATGGCACTAATGCCAATACTTTTTGGAGATTTGGGAATTCTTCCAGCGATAAGTGGATAATTCCCACAACAGAGTCGATCACTCAGAAATACTAGAAGAATTAAGGGAGTAAATGAAGTTCACATTGGCGAGTCAAGTTCAGAAATTAAAGAAGTCAAAGCGATAATTGAAGGTCTCTCCCGACAAATAGCATCGTTATCGACTGCTAAATCAACAGAGCCACATGACCATGACTCATACTCATATCAAGCCAATGCCATAAGTGTAACGAGAAAATCATCTAATTACAACCCATACTCCAACACATATAACCCTGGATGGAGAGACCACCCTAATTTTTCATGGTCTCAAGGATTCTAACAGAATGGACCAACAACTCCAGCTCCACCAATGTAACCAATTCCTCAAATTCCTCAAGCCTCTCAACCACCATTTAGACCATACAATGTAACCAGAACTACTCTCAACCCAGACCATGGGAGGATGCATTCCAGAATTTCAAGAATGTTACTCAATCTGCGATTGAACAACAAAATCGCACCATTGATGGACTCCGAAATGAGATGAGAGCAGGCTTCAACTCACAAGCCCAATCAGTTTCAAGCCTCGAGAAGATGGTGGGACAACTTACTTCTTCAGTTCAAAACTTGGTAATGACTGTTGAGAAAAGCAAGTTTTCAAGTCAACCAGTGTCTAATCCTAAAGGAGTACACGAAGAAAGTACCAGTTCACAACAACAGCATGGAAAGGTCGAAGCAGTCATGACTTTGTGAAAAGGAAAAGAAGTCGACAACAAAGTGGAGATGCCAGTGACAAAAGAAAATCAAATTGTACCTATGAATATTGAAGACTCACCATCGGAAGATAAAGAAGAAACTAACCTACGAAAATATGTTCCCAAAGCTCCATTTCCTCAGAGGTTAGCTAAAGGAAATAAGAGAAAATCCACAGGTGAGATTCTTGAAATCTTCAAACAGGTAAATGTTAACATCCATTTACTTGATGCTATAAAGTAAGTTCCATCTTATGCCAAGTTTCTTAAAGACCTTTGTACTAAAAAGAGAAACATTCACATTCAAAAGAAGGCATTTTTAACAGAAAATGTTAGTTCTATACTCCAACACAAAATTCCTCTAAAATGTAAAGACCCAGGCTCCCCCATTATCTCATGAAGTATATGGAACCACACAATTAAGAATGTTTTGTTGGATTTAGGAGCTAGTGTAAATCTGTTGCCTTATTCAGTATTTATAAAATTTGGACTTAGAGAATTACACCCAACTCCAGTGGTGTTACAGCTTGCAGATCGGTCCACGAAAATACCTTGTGGTATTGTGGAGGACGTGCTTATCAAGGTAGACAAGTTTTATTTTCTTGTTGATTTCATTGTAATTGACACTCAACCAATACATGATTCAAATAAGCACATCCCCATTATTCTAGGCCGACCTTTCTTGGCAACTGTCGATGCTCACATTCAATGCAGAACTAGAAATATGCAGTTGTCCTTTGGCAACATGACTATGGAGTTAAACATTTTTAACATTGCCAAACAACCTTACAATTCAGATGATGGAATTGTTGATGTGGATTTAATTAAAGCATTAGTTGATGACACTTTTCTTTCAAACCTTAGTGATGATCCTTTACAAACATGTTTAACTCACTTTGGTTTGGATTTTGATATTGACAGATCAGTCGATGAGGTTAACGCCCTACTTGACTCAACACTAGGGGTGGGCGTTCGGTTCGGTTTGGGTTAACTGGTGAAACCCGAATGGTTTGAAAGCTTCAACCCGTTCAGATTAAATTTCAGTTCGGGTTGAACCCGAACCGAATTTTCAACCCGTTTGGGTTGAAGCTTTTTTTTTAATTCAGCTTTTAAATTAAAAATATATATACATTAAACCAAAAAAATCCCTAAACAAAAGTCTCACCGTCTCACTCTCTCCCCCTCCCTACTCTATCTTCTCAGTTCTCACTTTCTGAGTTTCGTAGCCGACGACGACAGCAGCAGCCAACAGCCGCATTCAGCTCCAACAGAAACTCTCGGTCTCACCATCTCACTCCCTCCCCCTCCTTGCTCTCTCTTCTCAGTTCTCACTTCTCACTTTATGAGTTTCGTGGCCCACGACGACAGCAGCAACCCCGTCCAGCTCCAACAGACACCAGTCGTTCACCACAGCCTACTCGCTGTCAGCCAGCACGCCTCGCCCGCAATTGCGCTTCACCGCAGCCCACTCGCGTCCCACTCAGCCCAGCATAGTCTCGATCTACCGACGTTGTAGCTGCTCCGACCTCCGAGATCAAGGTTTGTCTTGCCTTGCCGACGCTGTAAGACTGTAACTTGCTGACTTGCTCGCAGCTGATGGCAACAAGCTTAATCGAATTTTAAGTTTTTGACAACCTGTTGCTATTAATTAAATTGTATATTTTTAATTAATTGATTGTTGTAAGCTATTGTGATTAGTTAAAATAGTAGTTAATTAGCTATAATTGGTTGCAACAATTGATTTGAGCTTCAGCTTTGTATATAGAGGAACCTCTTGTACATGTCATTTGGTTGTTGATGAATAAAATGATGTTCTAGAGAATTCTCAGATCCAGTTCTTATTTTCCTTAAATTTTCTCACTGCTTTCTTAGCTACAAAACAATATTTTCATTCTTCAACTCTCCCAAACCCGATCGACTTAATTAACTATGCCTTCTTTTGATTTTGTCCAGCTCTTTGGGCTGTACTTGCCAAGCTTATATTACTAATTCTGCCTTCCATTTCTATTTGGATTTTGGCCTTCCTTTCCTAGACATTGATTTTCTTTGGCCTTCATGACAGTTACTCAATTATTTGAAGTGGGTTTGTTGTTGTTGATTGATAATTGAACAAATAGAGATTGTTATTAATTAAATTGGAGTGGGTTTGTTGATGTTATTATTAATTAAATTGGAGATTGTTAATTAATTGATTAATTTTTACTTTTTTTTTAATTTAGAAAATGGCAATATGCTGAATTGTTGATCATAGTTATTATTAGTGTTATTATTATTGTTTGTGTTTAACTTAATTGTTGTTCGACAAAGTTATATATATTTCCAAATGTTGTTGTTATTATTGTAGTTATTATTAATTAAATTGTGAGAACCTAATGCGATCATGTTATGGATTTATGATTCAGATGTCTGATAGTGATGGCTCAAGAGTTCATGAAAACATCCAATCCACTGAATCTAATGAAGTTAGTGATATATCACCAACGGCTACGGGAGCCCAATCTGAATCAAAGAGGAAGAGGTCATCGAGGACATCATCAAAACCACCTCAGCCAAGAAAAGTGATGGCTCCGAGATCAAAGGTGTGGCAAGATTTCACTAAATTGCCAGAAGATTATAATCGGTGTAAGTGCAACTACTATGGCCAAGAATATTCATGTAAATCTACTGATGGGACTAGTAGTTTGTCGAACCACTTGAAAAGGTGTTTAGAATATGAAAGTTATTTACAAAATCAAGCAACTTTAAGTCAAGAAACTATTGGTGTCGGTAATGAAGAGGTTGGTCAGGTTGTGGTTAGGGGGTTTAGTCAGGGGGTTTAGTTAGGAGGTTATTAGAAGAGCAACTGCTAAAATGATTATTCTTGATTAATTGCCATTTTCGCATGTGGAGAATTCTGGGTTTAGACATTTTTGCAGTGTTGCATGTCCTAGGTTTATGGTCCCATCTCGTAGAACCATTACGAAGGATATCCTTGACATATTTCTATCAGAAAAGGCTTCGTTGAAGAGTTTATTATGTGATAATAAGCAAAGAGTGTCTCTCACTACGGATATTTGGACTTCCATCACGACGGCCAGTTATATGGTAATAACAGCACACTTTATTGATCAAGATTGGCAATTATGCAGGAGGATCATCAGTTTTAACACAATTTCTGATCATAAGGGGGAGACGATTGGTAAGCAGCTCGAGAAATATTTGCTTGATTGGGGTATAGAGAGGGTGTTCACAGTCACCGTGGACAATGCAAGTGCAAATAAAGTTGCCATTACCTATTTGATGAATAAATTGAAGACTTTGAGAGATGGTGCCTTGGTGTTGAATGGTGACTTTATCCATGTACGTTGTTGCGCACATATCATGAATCTTGTTGTTAATGAGGGGTTGAAAAAACTAGATAACAGTATTATTAGTATCCGCAATGCTGTGAAGTATGTAAGATCATCTACTGCGAGATTGAAAGCATTTCAAATTCGTGTAGAGCAAGAAAAGATCTTGGGGAAGAATGGTCAGCCTTCTAGAGGAAGTGTGGTTTTAGATTGTCCAACTAGCTGGAATTCCACATATACCATGTTAACGACGGCATTGAAGTTTAGATCGGCATTTGATCGAATGGCATATGAGGATAAGCTTTATGATGCTTATTTTTGTGAAGAATAAGACGGGAAAAAAAAAGTTGGACCACCAGGAAGTTATGATTGGGATAATGCTCGTCGGATGGTCAGGTTTTTGAGGATTTTTTATGAGGCCACACTATCATTTTCTTCTTCACTGAGGGTGACATCTAGTACGTGCTACAACAAGATATGCAAAGTTGAAAAGGCTTTGAATACAATGGCGGACAGCCTTGATCCACACATTAGTATGATAGCAAGTAGCATGAAGGAAAAATTTGAGGTGGGAGGGGTCTTCGAAGATAAACAAGTTGTTGATCGTTGCTTTTATATTAGATCCACGAGGGAAAATGAATTTTGCAACACTTTGCTTTGAGACTTTATATGGTAAAGATAGTGCAAAATGTGCTGAGATGAAAGATGTGGTGAAGGATGTGTTAAACAAGCTTTTTGAAGCATATAGTGCTCAATACTTAAAACCAAGTGCTAGTGCAAGTGCAAGTGCATTTTCGAGTGAAAGTGTGAGTGCATTTTCGAGAGAAAGTGCGGGTGTTAGTGCTAATAGTGGGCTGAATTTTATGGATGAAGACGATGAGGTATTTGAGGACCCTTTCTCCAAATACACTGAGATGGTTGCTGTCACTAGAGATCACATAGAATTGTCAAATGAACTAGATCTTTACTTGATGGAGTCGGTTGAATATCAAGCGCCTAATGCATTGGGGGCTCCATTTGATATTTTATTGTGGTGGAAAGCTAATAGTTCGAAACACCCAATTTTGTCGCAAATAGCTAGAGATGTACTTGCCATTCCGGTATCTACAGTTGCTTCTGAGTCCGCCTTTAGCACAGGAGGTCGTATTTTAGATGAATATAGGAGTTCTATGACTCCTGATATGGTAGAAGCATTGATACTGACACAAAATTGGTTGCGAACTTCACTTTTTGTTGATTCAACGACAAACCTTCAAGTGTTGGTGGAGGAAAACGAGTTCATGGATGCTCTTACACAAGGTATAAATATTAATGATTATTTATTTATTTTTAAGATTTATTTACTTTAAGTTAATAGTTATTTACTTCAAGTCTTTTTATTTTATGTAGAGCTTCGTAAATCGACACAAGCGGAACATCCAAGTGTTCTAATATGAAGATGTTTTGCTGCAACAGTAAGTATGTAATTATGTATATCGATTTGGATCAAACTTAATAATCATTTACAATTAAGGCGTAGTCATAATACAAATATGCTACTAGTAATATTGAGAATTGTTAAGGCATATTGAGTGATTCAACTAAATTTTAATTAAGTGTTTTAATTTTTTTGCAGCATGGACTGATTTGCTTCATTTTCTATCCGTTGTTGTTCAATATTTTGCTATGATGGTGGTTAATTATTGCTAAGTTGGAGATGTGTTGAGTATTGATGGTGTTGGAGATGGATTATTAGCTTGTTTGTCATGTGGAGAATGGAGATGTTTAATCATGGTTGCCATTTGCCATTTTAATTTTTAGATTTGTAATTTTTATAGTTTTATTGTACTTGACTACATGTTTTATGTTTTGTTAACTTTAAAAAGACTTGTTGAAATGTTATTAAGGATAATTTGTAGTTGATATTTGTTGTTAAGAATGTTTGGATTGGAATTGATATTTTTGGATTTTAAGTGGTGGTTGTTAGAATTTTTAGATTAAATTGTTCCTTAAGAATATTTGGAATATTTGGAATTGAGAGTTTCAAATTGTTGAAATGTTATTAAGGATAATTTGTAGTTGATATTTGTTATTAAGGATGTTTGGAATTGAGATTTTTGGATTTTAAGTGGTTGTTATAATTTTTGGATTAAATCGTTCCTTAAGGATGTTTGAAATGTTTGGAATTGAGATTTTTAAATTGTTTAAATGTTATTAAGAATGATTTGTAGTTGATGTTTATTGTTAAGAATGCTTGGAATTTAAATTTTTAGATTTTAAGTGGTTGTTGTTAGAATTTTTAGATTAAATTGTTCCAACCCATTCTAACTCGAACTAACCCGAATTATTCTAACCCGAATTATTCTAACCCGAACTAACCCAAATTAACCCGAACCGAAAGTTTAACCCGAAATATCAACCCAATCCGATCCGAATTGCCAACCCAAACCGAACCGAACGAATTAAATTCGGTTCGGTTCGGGTTGGCGTTTTCAACCCGATTGGGTTCAATTCTCCAATCCGAATGGGTTGAAACCCAAACCGAAACCCGAACAACCCGAATCGAAACCCGATTTGCCCACCCCTACTCAACACCATCCATGGACACTAATAAATGAAAGTCAAGAGCTGAACAACTAGCACCATCAAAGAAGAAATTCATCCCATTATCAGACTCACTGCTGAAACTTGAGCTCAAACCATTACCCAACACTCTGGAATATGCATTTTTGGAAGAAGAAAGTACTCTGTCGGTAATCATCTCATCGTCCCTAAATGAAGAACAAAAAAATAAGTTGTTGGATGTTTTAAAAGAGCACAAAGGAGCATTAAGATGGACCATAGCAGACATAAAAGGTATAAACCCAGTAGACTGCATACATTACATTCACCTTGATGACAATGCTAAACCTACTAGGAAAATGCAACGTCGGTTAAATCCTAACATGAAAGAAGTTAGAACTGAAGTCCTTAAACTATTAGATGCATGTATCATTTATCCAATTTCTGATAGTTCATGGGTGAGTCATGTACAAGTTGTTCCCAAAAAGTCAGGAGTCACAGTGGTTACGAATGTCAGTAATGAATTGATATCCACTAGAGTGATTACATGATGGCGTGTATGCATTGATTATAGAAAGTTGAATTCTGTCACACGTAAAGACCATTTTCCTTTACCATTTATCGATCAAATGCTTGATAGATTAGCAGACCATGAATTTTATTGCTTTCTAAATGGCTATTCAGGATACAATTAGATTCCCATAGCACCAAAAGATCAAGAGAATAATACTTTCATTTGCCCTTTTGACACTTTTGCATATAGGAGGATGCCATTTGGATTATGTAATGCACCTGCTACATTTCAACGATGCATGTTGAACATTTTTTCTGATATGGTTGAACGATTCCTTGAAGTCTTTATGAATGACTTTTCTATCTTTGGTGATTCATTTGATCAATGTTTACATCATTTAACACTAGTTCTGCAGAGATGTATCGAGAAAAACTTAGTCTTAAATTAGGATAAATGTCATTTTATGGTAAAATAAGGTATTGTTCTCGGTCACATTATTTCGAGCAAATGTATTAAGGTTGATAAAGCCAAGGTGGATCTCATTTCTACTTTTCCTCCACCCAAAATAATACGAGAAGTAAGATCTTTCCTTGGGCATGCTGGTTTTTATAGACGTTTCATTAAAGATTTTAGCAAAGTTTCTAGACTCTTATGCAATCTACTTGTTAAGGATGTACCTTTTATCTTTAATGATTCATGTCTTGTGGCTTTTGAAAAATTAAAACAATTGTTGACATCATTACCCATCATTTAGCCCCCAAACTGGAATTTACCATTTGAGCTCATGTGTGATGCATCTAATTATGCAGTAGGAGCAGTATTAGGACAAAGAGTTGATCGAATTCCCCATGTTATTTACTATGCTAGTATGACATTAAATGATGCGTAGTTGAACTATTCAACTACTGAAAAAGAAATGCTAGCAGTAGTGTTTGCATTGGAAAAATTTCAATCTTATTTCATTGGTTGTAAAATAATTGTGTTCACAGATCATGCTGCTCTTAAATATCTTCTCACAAAAAAAGATGCTGCTCTTAAATATTTTCATCAAGGTGAATGTAATGCATGCAGTCTACTGGGTTTATACCTTTTATGTCTGCTATGGTCCATTATAATGCTCCTTTGTTCTCTTTTAAAACATCCAACAACTTACCTTTTTGTTCGTCATTTAGGGATGATGAGATGATTACCGGCAGAGTACTTTCTTCTCCAAAAAATGCATATTCCAGAGTGTTGGGTAATGGTTTGAGCTCAAGTTTCGGTAGTGAGTCTGATGATGGGATGAGTTTCTTTTCTAATGGTGCTAGTTGTTCAACTCTTGACTTCCATTTATTAGTGTCCACGGATGGTGTTGAGTCAAGTAGGGCGTTAACCTCATCGATTGATCTGTCAATATCAAAATCCAAACCAAAGTGAGTTAAACATGTTTGTAAATGGTCATCACTAAGGTTTGAAAGAAAAGTGTCATCAACTAATACTTCAATTAAATCCACATCAACAATTCCATCATCTGCATTGTGAGGTTGTTTGGCAATGCTGAAAATGTTTAGCTCCATAGTCATGTTGCCAAAAGACAACTGCATATTTCCAGTTCTGGATTGAATGTGAGCATCGACAGTTGCCAAGAAAGGTCGGCTTAGAATAATGGGGATGTGCTTCCTTATATTTGCACAACAGGTTGTATATAAGCGTTTTCAATGTTCAGTAGATATTGTATTTACACACTTTAAGCGTGTGTTAAAAGCATTTTGTCACTTGACAAATCACATTATAAAAGTAAAACCTCAAGGGGAGACGCCACCAGAGATTAGAAACAATCCAAATTTTTTTTCCATATTTTGAGGTAAGAAATTAAATACACGTTACTTCAATGTTTATGTTACATTAACATTTGGTTAATAAATTAATAATTTTTACATATTTTCACAGAAGTGTATTGGTGCAATTAATGGAACCCACATTGTTCCATGGTCACCAGCATATAAACATATATCATATTGAGATAAAAAGGCTCAAGTGACTCAAAATATCACGTGTGCGTGTTCTTTTGACATGATGTTCACATTTGTATATACTGGTTGAAAAGGTATTGCCGATGACTAAAGGGTATTTATGGATGTCTTAAATATACCAGAATCTGAGTTTCCACATCCAGAAAAAGGTAAGTTAATATTTTAGCCTTTATTATTTTAATTAAGTTATATATATATATCTTTAGCCTTTATTTTTTATTTAAGTTATGTTTTATTGTTTCCCTATTTTAGGATATTACTACATTGTGGACTCTGGATACATAAATATGAACGGTTTTTTAATGTCATTTAGAGGTGAGAGATATCATTTACGTGATTATAGAGGACTAGGTCGAGCACCTAGAGGTCCCCAAGAATTGTTTCATTATAGACATTTATCATTGTGTAATGTAATTGAGCGATGCTTTGGTATTTTAAAAGCACGATTTTCAATTTTAAGGGATATGCAAAATTATAGTTTACATAAATAACGTCTAATTCCAATTACATGTTACGTTTTATATAATTTTATTCGACGAGAAAATGCAAGTGATAGGTTGTTTGGGAACTTTGATATGCAAGATTTGGTTACCAGCGAAAAAAGGAGATACTAGTAGGTCACTTACTAATATTAATTTATCTCCAGCAAATGTCATAGAAATGAATGCTACAACAGATAGAATTGCAGCTTTTATGTGGCATGATTACACACGTAATGTATAATGTCTACCATGTGATTTTTTGTAATTATTTTGTTTAAATCACGTGTTGTAATATATATCTTAATTATAGTGTAAAAACAATGACAATGTAAAACTTTTTTTTTAATGGTAATTCTAAAACTTTATCATAATGTAATTTTTTATATAATTCTGTTTAAATTGTTATTGTATATTTGTGTATGTTTTAGCTAAACAATAATTTTCAAATTATAAGTATGACGTAAATGCTTAGTAAAAATTGTTTTTGAAAAATGTACTACCGAACACATATTCTCTGTTTTTATCATTTTCAACTGTGTCTACCGAAAGCATATTACTGTTTTCATTTTTAAAATAAAGGATACAGAAAATGATACCAAATGCATACTTAAATTCGAATTACAGCAACTGCAAAACACAATTTTTATTTTCATTTTTGTTCTCAGAAAATTAAAATTCAGAAATAATACTGAACAAGCCCTTAGTTTCCAACACCGATCATAGCCTTTTGATATCGAAAACTAAGGGACTGGTATTTGGCTTCGGCTTCTCTAATGTCACCAAGAAGAACATGCCAAGCCAAGTTCACTTGAATCTACTGTATTAACAAGATAAATTGACGTTATAAGTCCGATTTAAAATCCATTTGTTCGACCTAAAAGCCAATACTATCCAACCTAGAAATCCACTAGTCCAATCTAAAATTTAAGTGGTTTAAGCTAAAAATATACTTGTCGGAGTCACTTAGATCAACATATGCTCTAAAATGCGTCCTAAAGAAATTGAGCAAGTGCTATGATCTTGTAAACGATACTCAACTAGCAAAAATAAACAACAACTATTTAGAGAGTGGGCTGAAATCAAGTATATAACTGCCATTAAAAAAAGTCTATTTAAATTATACAGGGGATAAGAGATAAGGGTTGGCAAAATCTACCAAGAACTTACTAGAAAGAGATCTCATTTTACCACCAAACTACTTGCATGATTTGCATAGCAACAAAACAAATCTCCTATTGAAAGATTTAAATTTAGACCTATTTTTCTCAATTCATTTTCCTTTCTCATATATCAAATATCTATTTTGGGCATCGAAGGATCTTATGTCAAAACCCCACCGGCTTATGTAAACTGTGTTTTGTGTTAATAAGTATTGAGGATTAAGGTTGAGTTGGCAAATAGGATCGATTCGTGTTGTTTTTCCCAAAAAAATGAATTCAACTATTAAGGTTGTTTTTATGCATCAACAATTTCTTTGATCAAAATTCAAAACAACATATTATCTGCCAAATCGACATTGCTTGTCCAAATTTTACTAGCCAAAATATATCTTAAATGAGATATCCCCTATAAAAGACTCACCTCAAATTATATACTTCAATACATGACAGATCAATTGACAATAAAAACCTTTTATTTATTGAATAATATTGCCATTATAAATTTGAAACACTGCATAAAACTCTTGGAGCCTATTTAGTATGCATTACAGGATAGGATATGATATGATATAATGGGATAGGATGTGATGAGATTGGATATAATATTATGCTATATTTAGTGTAGTTTAGGATTTGACTATAAAATTAGTGATGTATTTGGACTGATATCAAATTGGATAGTCAATAATATATTTCATATATTAATTTTATCAAAACTATCTTAAATTAATTGTTAAACCGCAATCTGAAATAGCAAATTTGCTCCGTGTAAACTCATATTTTAGAGTTATATTTTACATCAAAAGTTAAATATAGGTAAAAATGAAAAATTATAATGTAACAGCAAATATAATCTAATTAAATCAATTTATCATAAAACTGAGCAATGAAACAAATGACAAAACTTTCCCTTATTATTATTATTATTATTATTATTATTATTATTATTTATATATTTAAGTTGTTTATAGTTTTAAATAAGAATTTATGCAATAGTATCATCAACAAAGATAATATGAAAATTAATCGATAAGTACAAAAATATATTATACAATAATGTCATCCATCCATATATGTAAAAATACTACATATCAACAACTTTCAAGAGTACACTGGCACATATGTATTCCCACAATTTTTTTTATTAAATCAAACGAAAAATAAACAAAATATTTTAAATATTGCTATTTAATAGTTATATAAGTTTAAAATAATAATATAATTTAGTCTAAGTATGAAATACAATATTTAGAATATTAGTTAAGTAAATAAATAATTAATTAATTAAAAAATAAATTATTCATTATCCCATGAATAGTTAGGATAATATTTTGAGTCTTAGATGTTATTTGTTTTTTAGTCTGAAGCCTGAATTTAACTTTTTTTTCAGACAATTATTTATTTTAGGTTGTTTATTTTTTAAACTTATCACTTATTGTCAGACAATTTTATTTTAATAGAAAAAGTAGAAAAACTCTACTCTTATATGAAGTCTAAACGAAAAATTTTATTTTCAAATCTCAAAAATATCCTTAACAATTCATGTTTTTTCAATATTATGTATAAACCTAATATTTTTGTATTATTCTTGAAGTTATTTTTTTAATTACTTTAAAATTTTATTCACAGGATAAGATTAACTAAAATGAAATATTAAACAAATCAAATTATATCCACTGTGATAAATCAAAAATAAAACAATGGTGTTGACTTTATAATAAACGTTAATGTCATAATTACATCTTTTATTACAAAATTAAATTAAGATCAACAATTATAGTATTTTTTTAATACTACCAAACTAATCAACCTATGAAAATTATAAATTTTGAAAAACAAATATATTCGCTACTTAAAATGATCTTTATGTCAAACTACTAACTTTTAAAATTTTCTCTTCGGATGTTGAAAAAAAAAAATAAACATGTCATTTAGACATTTTCATTCAGACTTATTCAAATTTTAACTAAATTCAAACCTATTTATATTTCATATAAAAAACAAACGTAACCTTAAAAATGCAATCCTAGGGTCTCCTGGGATATAATTTTTATACTATTTAGCATTAAATAATAGGCGCATTATAATTTATCCCAAATTTACTTTTTAGCAATAAATATGAGATTAAGATCAACATCCCCTTGTTGTTTATGGGCCACTTCTATCAAATTTTATGCCGTATGAGGGTGTGCGAGAATTATGTTTTCATTTCAAGTGCTTAATAAATCAGAATGAAAGGAATTGATGCACTACACCCATAAAATTTGGATCATTTTCAATAAAATATATGCTCCAAAGTTCTTTCCTAAAGAATCTACAATATATTTTTATTCATAAAAATCTTAGTTCCTACACATTTCTTGATAGTCGAAAGTCAGAGAATAAATAAAATTGACAACTTGTAGTGCCCAAACGACGCTAATGAAGCATATAATCGTCGTCTTCACATGGCGTCCCAAGAACGCACCTCCATATAAATGTGGACTCCTAGTAAAGTTGAATCCCAAATTCCCCAATTCGTAAAGTGATCAATTCTTGCACCTATTTTTCTGAGGGAATCACTTCCCTTGACACATGTTCTGCCATCATTTATCATTCTTTATTTATGGGCGTGGCCGCAGCGCGTTATCATAGATTAAATATTTTCACTCAAAAATAAAACATAAACTTCCATTGTCTATTTGATAAAATTACTAAATTAATAAGATTAAGTTCTGTTTGGTTCTGAAATATTGTACATTTTAAATTATAGTTGTTATAGAAAAAAATTATAATTATAAAATAAAAATTAGTAACATTTAGTAAATATATAATTTAAATAATAATTTTAATAAAATTATTGAAGATGTAATAAATTTTTTATTATAAAAATAAAAAATTATGTTAACATATATTTCAAAATACAACAGTTAGTATTTATCTAATTATTTTAGTGTTATAATTTTTAAATTATAACTGTTCAACTTTAATTTCAAACGGACTCTAAGATAACTATCTCTCGAGCACAAATTTTGAATTCGGCCATAATAAGGGTTTAAAAAAATAATAATAAGGCCATCTAACAAGGGACAGACCAAATAGAATATATTTATTATCCTGTAATCCGTTGCAACTTAACTTCGACCAATTATTCCATTTATCAATACACTTTAGGATAATACGAAAAAAAGTAAAGGAAAAGAAAGATGGCGGAAGCACTCGCTATAATGTCGCGTGGAGGCCACACACTAGCGCTCTGCAGCTACCCAAAAAAAAATAAAAAAAAATGTTCACCCTAGTATTATAATTAAAACGAACTGTTGAAACGCAGAGATTCAAAAGCAGCGACCGAAGAGCAGAAGCTTAAAGCGTTAAACAACAGGAAAAACAAAATCTGTGATAAATTTTCTTCTTCTTGTTATTATTATTGTTGTTGTTAGTAGTAATCAGCAAAAATGGGAAGAGGAAAGTTCAAGGGCAAGCCCACCGGTCACCGCCACTTCTCCACTCCCGAAGAAATGCGTATGCTATTTGCTTTGCTTTTCTCTTTACATGTTTTATATCAAATTTAAACAAAGTTTCTCGTTCTGGGTCGTTTCCATTTTTTCTTGATTCAGCTGCTAGATTAGAATGTGTTTTCACCGGATCTGTCTGTAATTTTTGCATATGTAAAATAAGGGTTGTTCCTGTGACGGTGCTTGTTTTATATTATCAGCTGGGAAAATCTTGATTTTCAAAAGAAAGCTTTTAAGTTAGATGAGTTTGTTTCTTGGCTGCATATTATTTAATACTAACTATTATACTCGGTGGCATAAGCTGACCCTTTTAGCTCGTTTCATTTTAACGGTTGCAGTTGCTGGTACCTCGAATCGTCGCCCCCGCACTTTTAGACAGGTATGCTTCATTTGCTTTTTGCTTCATGGATCTATTATTATTGTCTTACATTTATTCAATCTTTGTTTCTAAGGATTGTACTTTGCGTAATGCTTATTGACGAATGGTTTTCTGGTGATAATATAATAGTGTTTTCATACTTTATTTCAATTGAGTTGTTCAGAATCAGTTATCAAAATTGTTAAAGTGCAATATGCAATAGGTTTACCCTCAATCTGTATTCTACTATCTCTCTTTGTTGCTATGTGTTCCCCCCCCCCCCCCCAACAACAACCAAAAAAAAAGAAAAAATAAAATTTTCTTGTATTCATATGCATCTTTAGTGTTCATATTCAGTATGTTAGAAAGGGATATTGTTCCTAATCATATCAGGAAGAAGATGGACTGAAGGAAGAGGAGGAGGAGGAGGAACAAGAAGAGTCGGGAGAGGAAGAGGAAGAAAATCAGGTCATTATTTTATTTTGCTTCATTCATCGGTTGAATCACTTTATTCCATTTTGAGTACATTTTCATTAAAAAAAAAAACATCTTTCTTATGGTTGATGTCTGTTCTCATTGTTGGCAGAAGAGGAAAGGCACCCAGGGAATTATTGAGATTGAGAATCCTAATATAGAAAAACCTAAGAATGTGAAGGCTAAAGATGTTGATGTAAGTTTTTATCTATTATCTATTTTTCCTGTTGTACAGCTTTCAAAGCTGCCTTGAGTAACCAAAATTTCAAATTTCAGATGGGGAAAACAACTGAGCTCTCAAGGCGTGAAAGGTTTGTAATTCTCATTAATTTATCGGATCAGTATGAACATTATTTACCACATGAGGAATCTGAAATGTTTTCATCTGTAAAGTCGGTTGTGCTTTGTTCTCATATTAGCGTGAATATTCTTGCTTGACTTCCTACCTCAATGTCATTTGAATGGTCTGGTAAAAGAGAATATAATGGTGGGATTGCTAGCTAGAATATTGGAGCTCATGAAAATGCATGGTCATGCTGTCATGTACTGCTGTTGGCAATGATGTTTGTGAGCAAAAGAAAGCACAGATAAAGATTTATGGATTTTTTTTAGCCTGTCATGCCTGGTGCCGTAAAAGTTCATCCATATGAAATTTTTTCATGAAATTTTTGGATTTGGAGATAATTATAGATGGGGTTGGAGATGCATAGGGAGAGGGTGGCAGAGCTGCAACGTTAATTTATTTACTTTTTACTTGTGAAAGTAGAAGAAAATGACACTAGAATTCTTCCTAAGGCTTGCTTCTTACACAATTACTATTTATCAAATGGATGTGTTGCATGAATCAAGCTTGTTGATTTTTTAGATAAGGAGTTCTTTTGATGTTGTCTCACATTTATTATATCTGTTTGCAGAGAGGAGATTGAGAAGCAAAAAGCTCATGAGCGATATATGAGGCTTCAGGAACAAGGGAAAACAGAACAAGCAAGAAAGGATTTAGGTAATTGGTTACTGTCTTTGCATTACTTTTCTTTTCAGTCCACTGAATTGATGTTTAGTGTAATACACAACCCTATTATTTACATTTTGCTTGCCACATGTTAAGAAGAAAAGTGCTTGCAGTATGAGATAGGGCCATAAACTATCTTATTATTTTGTTCGATATTTTTCTTATCTGTCTGTACACAAGTTTGGTTGTTTTGGTGGTTAACCACATGTGAAGTACACCATTTGCTATAGTCAAAGTTGAAATTTCTCTGCAGTACGTGTTAAGAATGGGGAGTAATGAACTCTTTGGGAACACTGGGTAGATTTTGTCTTTGATTTGCCTTTGAGCTTCTGTCTCTAAGGAGTTCAAGATTCCTCAGTTTTCTTTGTTCATCTCAGTTTTCTTTGTTCATCTCCATTGTCTCCTATCCACATTCATTGAATTCCAAGCTTATACATTTATGGGATTTCCAATATATTCTCAGCCAAAATTTAGCTAAGCACTTTTTAAAAGAAATTGTTGACGGAAAAATAAAATTTTTAAGATTTCAAGCACTAAACAACCATAGAAAAGTTTGCTCAGCCCTCCTGGATCCAAAGAAAAAAAAGGTGTAATATGGCATATAATGATCCATTGTAATGCTTGATTCTTTAATTTGCTTAGAAAAAGAAATATATGTACTTAAAATAGTTGCAGGGTATCGATGCCCCCAACAACCACGCCTGTTCCAAACTAGCTACAAGTTTTTCATTGAATACCAAACCTGTCCCAAACACCATTTATATGCATATCAAACTGGATATATGCGGATACCTACGTCCACGGGTTAAATTGTTTCCCTAGGCCAATGTGAGTAAAAATTGCTTATGGAAATGTGTCTCTATTGCCATCGTGATTCACCGAATATTGGCTTTTTGAATTATATAGTTGCATGGTGAATTTTTTGAGTTATTGATTTATCTTTGTCATAGTTTTTTGTACAGCTGTTATAGCATCTAGCTGTATCTGCAAGCATTTGCCTTCATGGTAATTGTGGAGTTGCTTTTATTTTTGTTGTCCTTGTTGGAAGAAGAAATTTATTGAACAAAAGAAAGTGCATGCTTGAAAATACTCATCAGTAAAAGCAAACTATCAATACCAAATAACTACTGTGGCAGCCCAATGGTTAAACAATGTCTGACCCGAAAATTGAATCTCAAAATGGGTCTCTGGATTTTTTGATTCTTACAACCAAACCATGGTGGACTACATGGTTGGTTATACATATTTCTAGAATTCAAGTGAATTGTGTGTCTTAGGTGTGCCCAGGCATTAGATATAATCATCTAGTTTTGCTGTTTTCAATCTCAAAAAACTGTACTTCACCTGGTTATGCCATTGCTTATCTTGTACCCTGAGTGGTGTCTATAATGAATTTATGATTTTCATGAAGAGCATAAGCTTTTTGGAAATGTCACATTGTCTTTAATGGACCCATTTCCATGTCCACAATGCTATCGTTTGACTATAAACTTTCTCTTTATAGATGCCAATTCGTGCCCGGTGTATTACACCTACACCTTTGCATTTACTGCATGACTGATCATTTAGTTGATCAGTCATGCTATTTTCTCCCCTTTTTTAAACTTGTTTTTTCAGTTCAGATTATTGCTGTTCCTTTTTATACGCATCTTCTTTGCAATTATCTTCTTAATTTGTTTTGATTCTTTTTATATTGTTTTTACAGAGCGCTTGGCCCTGATACGTCAACAAAGGGCTGAAGCTGCCAAGAAGCGAGAGGAAGAGAAGGCTGGTATGATTAATTTCCCGTGGCTTGTATTTCTCTACCTAGAGTTTGTGCTACCACTTTTTGCTTCACTTAGTGATGCTTCCTCCTTCCTGTGAAATTGATTTTTTTTTTTTTTTTTTTGTGTTGGGGGGGTGGAAGCCAAGTGGAAATTGTATTTAGAATCCATAGTTTTGCACTGTCTCTTTTTCTTCGAAGCTAACATGAGATCCATTTTTCAATTTTTTTGTCAGCCAGAGAGCAGAAAAAAACTGAAGCTCGGAAGTGAAAAGAATCCAGAGGATAGTAAGTTGCATCTAATTTTCTTTATTCAAAGGAAAGAACCTTATCGTTTGTATACTTAAGCTTCTGAGCAACAAGAAGAGAAAAAATAAAAAGAAGCTGAAGCTGATAAATTTCACTTCCCTTCATAAGTATTAGAAACATATAGTTATATCATGTGTGGCATCTGAAATTTTTATCTGAGTAAACTCTGTTTTACCAACACATGAAGTATGAACATAGATATCTTGATGATGTAAGCTAAGAACATTGTCTCATGGAACATAAGGCTTCTATCGAATTGAACAGACGAAAGAAGACGATCCTTTCATAAGCTTTGATATACTTAAAATCTTTTTCATTTTGATATTTTGCCTCGAAAAGTTCCATTGTGTGAATGTGATGTGCCTACAGCCAAACCCTTTCCATGAACAAATAGATAAATAGATAGAGAGAATCTGTTGAGGAAGTTGAGGATGGTTGCATTCATTGATTCTTTTGTATAAAAAGATTTGGGGGAAATTGAAGATGGTGGTGCAGGTAACCTTCTGAAAAGACAAAAGTCAGCACATTTCTTTTTTGGGCAATAAGTCAGTGAAAGAATCTTGGTTTAGACCTACTGCTTAACCAGGTAACAAATAAAAGAAGAGAAGTGCATGCTTTTTGTCTAATACAAGGTGGGGCGGCAAAGATGCCCTTCATTTTTTTCAAGAAAAGCATTTTGCTTTTACTATTTTCTATTTTTAACCTCATTCGGAACTTTTGTGATGTCTGTGATCATTCCTCATTTGGAATAGGTTACGTGTCCCGGTTTTTATTTAGTATCATTTCAACAGGTTAGGGTTCAAAGGTTTAAAGTGGTTCTTGTTGGGTTTTGTGTTAACTACGTTGCAGTGAGTATTACTTGCAAACCCTTGCTAATTTGTTGTCGTTTTGAGGGAACCTGTGGTGCAACTGTGGTACCGTGCCACAGTTGCATCCAGCCGTTGGATGCCAGTAGACCTCACCAATTCAAGTGCATCCAACGGCTGGATACAACTGTGGTACGGTATTACAGTTGCACCGTTGTCTGATCCTAATGATTTTCGTAGAGCTATCGTTGTCGGTGAGGACAAATCTAATAAAACTGCTGACGCGATAGCAGTAAGTTTATGCGCATTGCAAGTGACGGCCGACGCAACACCAGTGCGTTTTATTAAGGGATAATTTGCGGTCAATAATTGAAGTTATTGGAGTTGGGTGAATTTTAGACGCAAATGAATCATAAATTAAGGAAGCACGTTGTAATTAAGGCCAAGATCAAAGATGCATGGAGTTAGAATCGTGCGATCGTGGTCAAAGGCACAATTCGAGAATCATGAAACAGCACGCGGTACTGAATTAAGAACATGGCCCACGTTTCTTGCTGATGTAGTGATGCGTGCCCTCAACCCGTGGGTTCCACTTTAAACTTGAGGACCCACATGCAAAAAAATCTGATAATCTGCTAAAAAAATGTTAAAAAAAAAAGGAGCTCTTTTTCATGGAGAGAAAGAATAGGCTTTTCCGGTTTTCCCCCACCACCAGTGTCAATCATATCCAGATACTTTGCATTCTTGGAGTTTTATCATTAATATGTACAGTTCATGATAGGAAATGCAAAATTTTTAATGTATTTGACTGTTAATATTAAAAATATTCTTTTTTTTTTAAGAAAATGTGAATATTCTTACTAAAGAACTATAAAAATCTATTTGCGACATGTAATGTCATAGTCAATTTTTTATTATATGTGTCATATAATTTCTATTTTAATTTTTTAAACTAAATAGATTTTTGATGGAATGGAATTAAAGTAAATTAACCATCAAATGAGAACAACAAATTTGAGGTTCTAAATTATTATTATGTAACCCAAAACGCAAATCGTTTTTTGAAAGATACCAGATACAAGTTGTTTCCCTCTGTTTTACGGCTACTCTGTTGTGGCAGCCAGATGAAGTCCTCCTTCACACGACACCAAAATTTGTTTAAAGCATTTATTTATTTATTTGATCATTAGATTTGGACATTTACTTGCGTTTTCGAGGGTCAAAAGCAAAGGTAAAAAAGCTGACGTTGCCCGAAAACAAGAAAAACACTTTCTTCTTGTGTGGATATCGTTTTCTTGTTGTCAGATGTGTGGTCCGCAACTATATTATTTTATTTCATTTCATTTGTCATTAATAATAATGGGATTTAGACTATTATCCAACTAATTCCTAACTTTGGAATTTCTTGATAATGTGATTATTGCGGTTTCCAAATTTGCTTTTGCATAAGCAATATTTAGCTAATTTTCACATTTTTTAAAGTAATCAAATTGTAGACAAATTTAGTTAACACAAAAAAGAATAAATTTTGTTCATTTAAGGAATATTCAGTCAATTAAGGGGTCCATCTATGGTAGTTCTAGAGTATGGTTGACACACTACACTAGATAGGACTGTATTAGCTAATACAATAGAACTCTATGTTTGGGAAATATTCTTGTTCACATTATGGTGCATTGTAATACATCATAATCTAGAGTGTGGTCGACACACTACACTAGATAGGACTGTGTTAGCTAATACAATACAACTCTATGTTTGGAAAATCTTCTTGTTCACATTATGGTGTATTGTAATACATTATGGTAGTTCTAGAGTGTGGTCGACACACTATACTAGATAGGACTGTATTAGCTAATACAATACAACTCTATATTTGGGAAATCTTCTTGTTTACATTATGGTGCATTGTAATACATCATAATCTTGAACAGTGTGGGACTAAGTAAACCAGAGAGAGGTTTAGGTTTGTGTAATATGGCATTGTTCATAACATCGTGTTTTACACTAAAATTTGGTATTACTAGAATACTTACCGTCAAGGCTACCCAATAGTGCAATTATTACCAGTAAAAAAGTTTCAGTTTGTCATAAATTTATAGTAAAAAATTTAAAAGTTGAAACTTTAATTATAGATTTGTGGCAAACGAAGATTCTTTTGCCGGTAATAGCTGCATTAATGTGTAGTCCCAGTAACAACGATTCTAATAGTATCAAAGTATAATTCAAATGACACTAAGGTATGACAGTTCGTGGTGAATATTAATTATTTTTAATTATAAAATATAAAATTATTGATTGCATATAAATAATAAGAACATATAAATGAATCCTAAATTATGAATTTAATATAAATATTAAAATAAAAATTATTTTATATAATACAATGCATACTACATCAAACATAATATTGTATTATAGCTTAATACAATCTAATCCAAAACAACCTAATATCATACAACTAATGTAATACAATACAGTATATCAAACGCATCCTTACAAAATTATATCTTATATCTTAATACGTCAAATAATAAAAAATTTAATAAAAAATTAGTAAAATTTGATCATCTAACGATGTTCATGTAGTAGAGTACAATATCCTTGAAGTACAGTCGGTACAGTCTCAATAACTATGGTATCTCATGGGTGCCATACCCCACAACTTAAGTACCCCGAGATGGTAAGTTTGTCTAAATTGTATAAATTAATATAAATCAAATTTGTAATATTTATAATGAACAAAGTGAAAGACAAGTTTTTAATAATAGAAATTGCGAGAAGCCATGCCTATAATGGTGGAAAATTTAGGGGGGGGGGGAGAAATTCATATGATCATTGAATATTAAGTTCATAATTTGACTAAAATTAAATCAAATTTTTATTTACCCCTTCTGCCTTTTTATCAATTTTCTTTATAAAAACAAGATCCAATTTTGAGCACATTGTTAAAAGAAAATAATATTTTTTTTGGGAGAAAAGAAAAAAAAATCAAAGCAAGAGTTCATTGTTATGTTATTTTGTTTTTCTTATTAATTAGCTACATTTTTTTGACCTTGCTTAAAAATAGAAAATTGATGCAGATAGCCGAACCTCCGCATAATACATTACAGAAGATACGCTACCATCAAAAGAAAAATTATTTTTTTAATGGTTATGAAATTTTTTAAAACAAGCATATTGCATATCATAGTTAAAGAAAAATATTTATTTTGTGATGGTATTTCCGTAATTATCATTAAACTCGGTATATAAACAAACACGAACGGTAAAAAATAAATAAATAAATAACCCACAAACTTTTTTATTATATAAATAATAGAAAGTAGAAACGAGTCTCTGATCTCTCTCTTTATCTCTCAATTAATCCTCAATTAGGTCAGTTTTCCGATTTTCCCAATCCATGGAATTCACAAATAATTTAAAATTTCTCATCAAAATTGAAACTTGATGGCCTGTGATTATGTTATTCGCAAATTTTAAATTAATCAACGTAAAAGAGTCCTTTTTTTTTTCTTTTGCAGGGAATTCCAATTAATATACATTTTTGAAGCTAAATTTGTTCATGATAACAAGGTACAGTTTTTTTCTCTTCTCTTTCTTTATGATTTTGTATGTTTGTTAACAAATTTGTGTTGAATTTTGTATAATAAAAAATGGGTATGGTTTACATTCCTCTGGGTTGTCCAATAGCTTGTTAAAGTTCATCAATTTAAGATTTTTCTTCAGTTATGTGTACTATTATATTTATGCACCAATGGGTATTTGCACAAGTTTAGGTTGATCAAGTTTGTTTGGGGGAAGATAGATATTTTGTGGTTCAATTTGTTTTTGTGGGTAATGGGTGTAAGAACTGAAATTTTCAGTGTTAGGATGGACTTATTTGGTGTTCAAAAGCATGGCTGCTAGTCATATTATATTACACCTTCACAGATAAGAAGTTTGTGTCTGATTGTGAGTCAGTTTGTGCAATGAAATTTGTGCGGCTTCATCTTGCAAAGTTGGATTTTAGATGCTTGTATGAGTTTATGATGTTAGGTGGTCTTTATTGTTGCGGGGTTGAAGTATCATATGAATGTGATCTGTTAATTGGCTGTCAGTCATTTTTTTCCTTTTTGGTTTTGTACTTTTTATGTTGTTTGGACAGAAATGAAATATTTTTTAAGTTGATCTCTGACCTGGGTTTCGAATATTAAGTTGGATAATGACAATATATTAGTGAAGTTTTGCGAGTTGAATGTTTGTTGGACATAGTTAGAAATTTGATCTCTGACCTGGGGTTCGAACATCTTCCTCTTCGGTTGCCACGCTATAGAGATGAAGAAAAGCGGTCCTCCTTGTTGGTTTGTTTTATCTTCAAGTTATTGCTGTTAATCTGTTGTCATATAGATCATGCAGGTGAACATGGCTCTTTAGTATTCATGCTAGGTGCAGAATGACGGTCAATTTTCTTTTACAAGCCCTCTTGTACAGGAATTAGGTTCCTATCACTTTGTTCTGCCATTTATTTTAATTTCCTTTCTTGCATTAAAGGGCAAAGTATAAGGTCCTTTTATGTAAATCACTTGCTTGGATGTCATTAACTAGTACGCGATATTCCTTGTCAAAACGGTGAGCAAGTTTATTATATTCACATGTTATTATAGTGCTGCTCTTATTGTTGGTTGAAAACTGGAGTCACATCATCTTCCTTTTATTATTATTATTTTTTTATGTTTTTAGATAATTGACTTCAGCTGCCGTTGCAAGTTCCTTGCAATTTTATGATTTTGAATAACCTCTTTATTTAATTGCTCTCTGCATAAAGAAGATTGTAACAATGACTACTTGTTCACTTGCTGTATTTTACTTAGTTCTATCTTCATCAAGTGAACTTGTCCTTGTCGAAGTCGATATTTTTTTATTTGAACTTGTGAGACTGGTTTCATCTCAATGAAATGCTTTTGTAGGCTAGGCTCAGGTTGTTTGTTGATTGAATTTATAGCTTGCTGATTATTATATATGTTAGGCTGGTATGATGAACTTTAAGATGCAGAAAATTATTATATATGTTAGGCTGGTATGATGGACTTTAAGATGCAGAAAGCGTTAATCTGGTCTTATCCTCAGTTTGTATGTATGAGTTTGTTGTTGAACGTGCACAGGACTTTGATCCTGCTTTTATTTTGTGTGAAACATTCAGACGACTTGCACTGGGTTACAGGTTGTTTTTGGGAGACTATTCTGTTGTCCTATGTTACGCTATGAAGCTGTAGTTATTAAATGATTTTGACCTGAGCAGCGGTCAATTTGGTCTTAATTTTTGTTGTTGTTTCTTTCTCTTTCTTCTGCTCCTTTTTATTTTCTTAATTTATTTTAAGGTTTAAGTTTTACTTGGCAGTTGAACATAGGTTAGTTTTGTGGCTTCTTCCTTTATTCTTATAGGTGAAACATGTGCAGAAGTTTAATTTTATTGTATTTGGCATTTACTTTCATGTTATTCAGTCTGTTAAAGCAATTTTCCTGATGATTACTACTCCATAAAAATTAAAATTGAACAGTCTCTAACAAAATCTGGTTCTGCGTTTTGGAAGTCAATTTTCCAGCTTTGATGGCTGATCTCTTTGAATATTGTTTGGGATACAGGGATTTAGTAGTATGGGCCAAAGAAATATGCCATGCACTAGTCAAATGATTGATTTAGAAATGGATCAGCAAAACCAAGGATATTTGCTCCCTGAGCCCTGTGTCGTTTTGGGTGGTGTAACAAGCTTCCCACAGCCTATGCAAACAATAGTAAGAGCTTCGGGGAACACATCCAGTCTTGATGCTCATCAGCACTATGATAGTGCCATGTTCTATGGGATGCCACAGTACCATGGTGTTCATCATCATCATGCTGCAAGTGTTGATCTAGGTGCTTCAACTGCTTCCAACTTATATGTTCCTTACATGCCGGCCCTATCGTCGGGCATGCCTGTTAATCATGGGTCCACAGATCAGTTGCCATCATCAAGAAATTTTGGAGTCATTGGAGCTTCCGCAGAAGAGTATGGAAGGAACAGCCATTTTATGGATAATGTAAGAGGGTCATACAAGAGAAAGAATACTGAAGGCTTTCCTGGGAGTTTCCAGAATCTTAATGCCCCAGCAAGCTCTAGTTCTTCAGTTGCTCCTTTGCATCCTAGACATCCTGATGGTGTAACTCCAATGGATGCTGCATGTTTCTCCCTGCCTCAGTACAGAGGAAATGGCACTCCATCAATCAGGGAAGTAGAATCTCAGAGAAGTGTGAGGAACAGATTGGTTGCAACTGGTGGGATGGACCCTGTTCTGGCTCATAGCCATAACCATTTTATTCAGGGAAACTTTATTGGTCAGCCCTTTCAACCTTCTGGCTGGTTGGAACAGCCAAGTGATGGTGGTGGTTCATCCTGGACTCAGGCCCCTGCGATACCTTATATGCACGGTGATTTCTCCAATTATCTTTCTCCTCCATTTTGGATCTCCATTTGTACTAAACAAACTTTTTTGCCTTTCTGAAAACCAATGTTCCTTTTCCCCCTCCTTAATCTGATCTCATAACCCATTCTTTCCATAGTCAGAAATTTTATTTCTGTCCCTCCTTCGTCCTTTGAAGCAAATTTCTTGGAGATGGAATACAAGGAGTTTGGTGTATGATGTGTACTGATTAACTTGGATACTGTGAACTAAAGATGAGATCGTTTTTATGTTTTACAGGGAGCAATGTCAGTGGTGCTCCTATGGATTCTGCGAACATGGTTGTGCAACGGTATCCCGAGACTGCCAGCAACAGAAATTCCTCTACTTTCCTGCATCCTCCTGTCAACATCCAGCATCTCAGTTTCCCTCACCCACCACCTCCTTTTCAAGGAATTAGAAATCACAATACGAATGTTCACCCTCAAGTAGCAGCAGCTTCATTCAGAGTTCCATCAAGTTACAGGACTATGAATATTTCGCAAGATGGTTCGGAGATGGTGCCAAGACATATGGGACCTGTTCCACCAACTGGCTTTAGGATATATCGATCTCCACGGGAGGGACCAGTGCCCGAGGCTTTAAGACAGCGGAGCCTTCCTCACCTGAGAGTTTTGCCATCAGATGTACTACTTTTTTTAAAAAAAATTCTTGCGATTTCTGTTTTATCTTCGTCAGTCAGAAGTGGTGCATCGTTTGAAGGACATATTTTTCGATCGTTTCTTCAATTCTGTTCTTGTGTCTGATCTATTCAGTTGATTTTACTAGTTTTACGGGCTACTGTCTATAAAGTAATATCTTTTAATTAATGTGTCTAGGGAGTTGCTTTACTAGAGATTCCAGACTTTTATGAAGTAGGGAATTTTATCGACCGACACAGAGATATGCGCTTGGATATAGAAGACATGTCTTACGAGGTAAGTGTACCACTCATTTGTTAAATATTTTTTCTTATAATGCCTGATTGCCCAATAAATGAATTTAGTAGAAGTGGTTTGTGGGAGCTATCTGAGTGGAAAGAAAACCATCTTATGGGTCCCAATTAGAACTGAATCTAATTCTTGACCTATTTAATATTTTAATCCTTTATTGTGTATTTTATGAGATGGAGAAATGTATTTGCTTTGCAAAATATTTCAATTCAAATCTCGTGAATGAGTGTGCATTTTGGACTCGCACAAATTCTGCAAACTTTCTTTTGGGTACACCTTAAAACCTTGAAATTCAAAATCACAGGAGCTTCTTGCACTGGGGGAACGGATTGGCAATGTAAACACTGGATTGTCAGAAGAAATTGTTGCAAGACAATTAAAGACAAGAGTTTATTGGTCAGCTACAAATTATATCAATCTGGAAGAGCCAGCATCTAAAGATCAGGAACCTGGTTCTTGCATTATATGCCAGGTAATAGAAGCTATAGCATTCCAAACCACACCCCCCCCCCCCCCCCCCCCAAGCAACAAAAGAACCGAAGTGTACCTTACATTGTAGAATTATTAACACTTGTACATTCATTTGGGATTTGCAGGAAGATTATAGGGATAATGAGAAGATTGGAACTCTTGATTGTGATCACGAATACCATGCAGAATGCTTGAAGAAGTGGCTCTTTATTAAGAATGTCTGCCCCATCTGCAAATCTGAAGCATTAGCCACAAAAAGCTAGGATGTGTAAGAAATGGGGTGATCTTACCCATCAAAGAAAATAAAGAAATTTGGCTTCTTGGCGGCAAATCGGTTCGTATAATGCTGCCTCTCTCTCTGCTCTTCAACTGATCTATTTATTATATAACAAAAGTGGATGTTTTGTTATGTATTCTGTACATGTACTGCATATATTTTGCTAACAGTCACAATGACTCAAAAATCATTTATTTGTTGATACTGTATTTAATCAATAACTGTACAGACTTTCTTGGTATGGTTTTGACTTTCCTGTATTATTGTTACAATTTTCATTTTTCCCCTTCTTGGATCTTTGATGTAATGATCCAGTTTACCAAAATGTTGAATGAACTGTATTATTGACTTCAGTTATTTGCATAAAATCTTTGTAGTTCCCACTCATGTCATCATCCATTACTGTTTTCTTTGGATTTATAAAATAAGTGAAACTATGCCATAGATTTTACGAACTTTTGGAGAAAAAAATGTGACCAATTTGATCAAGAGGACCTATTAACATTTTCATCTTCAACTTACTTTTTGAAAGCACTACTATTCTTTTTTGACAAATAAGCATATTCATCGGATGAAACTATGTTGCAACGGTTGCAACGTACCACCGGATTTTGTCTTTTTAGTTAATTACACCACACTCCCCTATAGTTTATGAAACATTCAATAAACACAAGAAGTTACAAATTTTTATATATAAGTCCTTTTTGGCATAAAATAACTTTTAAAAAAATTTAACTGTTATTATTATTATTTTTATTAATGTCATTGTTATTATATTAATATTATTGTTATTATTATTAAAAATATTATTTTAATTGTTGTTCTTTATTATTATTACTAACATAAATGTCATCATTAATAATAATAATATTATTATTATCATCATTAAAATTTATTAATTTATTAATTTAATTATTATGTATTATTATTACTGTCATTAATTATTATTATTATGAAAATTTATTAATTTTATTATTTTAATTGTTATGATTACTTTAATTAAGTCATTATTATTTATTAATTTTTTTATTTTTATTACTATTATTAATATATTAAATTTATTATTGTTTTATTAATATTAATATTATTGAAATTGATTACTTTTATTATTTTGATTATTATATTATTATTATTAATGTTGTCGACATTATCATCATTATTATTAAATTTTATAAAAATTTTATTTTAATTAATACTATTATCATTATTATTATTTTCCTTTAAGTAAATATTTAAAAACTTTTAACTTTCATGATTTTGCAATAAATAGTAAGGATGTAAGTATTAATAACCAATTGAAGCCATCTCAGCCGTTGAACATTTTAACTACTAGATCTAATGGCTGAATCAGAAAAGGACAAAGTTTGGGATGCCGTGTCACTGTTGCACCGTAAGCCGATCCATATTCATCACTTAAGATAGCAATGGAAAGATGTCTCTTTCAGAGAAAAAGATCAAAATTACATTCCAAAGGCTACTGTAAATAAATTGGACAAAGCCATCAAAAACGAATAAAACTATGTTGCAACGTGTTACTACTTTTGTCTTTTTGTGGCTTAATTATGCCGCAATCCTTGATATTTTTTGTAAGATTATTAAGGAACTAGAGATTTCAAATTTTTACATTTAAGTCCGGTTTCGGATGAAATGGCGTTTGAAAGGAATCTCTTAACTTCTGCTTTAATACTCTGACTCTTATTGCAGCGACGATTGATGGCAGAGATCAGAGAAGGATACAGGTCTTTGGCGACCGCCTTTTTGCCGCCACAAAAGGTCTAGGACATCGCAAAAACAATTTTGTAGCCGCCCCAATATTTCCTTAGAAATTGATACTTATCCTATCATTTTTAATTAAAAATAATTTATAAGTTCTTATTAAAGTGTGGATTCACAGCCTAAACTTTTAAAAGTAAAAATAAAATAAAATTGGATAACCCTGAAGAAACATAACATTCAAAAACTTTTGAACTTTTTTTTAACTTTTAAACTAATTTCTATTTATATTATTCTTTTTTATCTTTCTATACGATTTTGTTAGACTACATTTAGAAATTTAAAATTGCAATGTTGTATTTAAAGAGCGATGTTGGTATTTTACAATAAATCAATATGTCGTACTTACATCATACAAATAAGCTAACATATCGATTAATATTAGAAATGAAAAATAATAAAAATAAAATTTTATAACGATAAAATAATATAGTGTTACAGCCTAGTACACAATTTTTTTATTTTGTAATTTCACCATTTTTTTTCTGAAGTATTGAAACATTAGTAACTCATAATTTTTAATGCATATTCAATTTATTTACTCTATATTAAGCGTATATTATATAAATAAAAAATTCTTTGCAAGTGTCAATTTTTCATGTATTAGAAAATTTTAATTGAGATTACATTGTTACCATCATACTATCACTCATTTTTATGGTTAAATTAGACCATTGGATCAAAGTTTAAAAAATAAAAACAATATGAACTTCAATGTGTAAATATTCTAAAACTTTTGACTTTTATAATTTTGCAATAAAACAATAGGGGCTAAAGTGTTGATAACCAATTAAACACATATCTAGCCGTTGAACTACTATTTCATTAGATTTGTTGGCTAAATTAGAAAAGGACAAAGTTAGGGCATCTTGCATTTGTTGCAAGGTAGCTAGATCCATTGAATAGTTAGTGAAGAAGTGAGGGAGAATATAGGGCTAAAAAATGTTGGATTGAGATTTAATGTTAAGCTTAGCTTTTGTTGAGTGATAAATCATTGGTCAAAATTTATTTTTAATTTTATTTTTATATTTTATCTATCAAACAACCACTGATTTATAGATCAAAAAAAGAATAACTCGGCATTAAATATTTGTGTAAAACTATTAACAATAAATTTCTCTATCCAATTGTGCCACTCTAAAGAAGTATGCTCTGAAAGAAGAACCAAAAAAGTGCATTCAAAAGCTCTCAAGCTAAATTTACAAAAAAATAAGATAGAACAAGAAGATGAGAAATTTGTCAGCATTCCCAAATCAAATGGTTGGTCAATGGAAGTAAGCATATTTTTTAATGCCCCTAAAAATAAAAATATACAAAAGAATGTTTAATTTTAGGGTTAATTTCGGTTTACTCCCTTCGTGAAATGACAATCTTTAAATCGCCCACTTTACTATTGAAAACATCAATCTACCCCATAAAACTCGTTATCTTTAACCATTGACCGCCGTTAACTCATAAAAGTACGAAAACACGCATACCTTAATAGAATATTCTTGTAATGACATTGTGAGGTAAAAAAAAAAATTGATGTGTGACTAGTCATTAGAAAATGAAAAAAGTAGTTGATGTATGACTAGTAATTAAAAAATAAATTAAAAAAATAAAGTGTTGAAATGACTTAATGGGTCTAAATAAATTACTAATTTTCCTAAATTAGAAATGTTAGTTAAATATATTATAAGACATGCCATCATATATTAATTACGATAATGTCATCTTCGTCTTTTCTTTCATTTCTCTTCATCTTTTCTTTCATTTTTTTTCTCATCGTCAGTCCTTTGTCTTTTCCTTTCATTTGTTTTTTCCTCATCTTTACTCCTTCATCTTTTTCTTCATTTTTTTCTTTTCTTTCATGTACATGACTCCAATAACTTTTTTTTCTTTCCTTTCATTTTTCTCATCCTTACTCTTTCTTCTTTTCGTTTCATTTTTTTTCCTCATCCTTACTTCTTTTTCGTCTTTTTCTTAAATTTTTTTTCCTTTCATGTACATGACTCCAGTAGCATTTTTTTTATTTTCTTTCATTTTTTCTCATCCTTACTCCTTTCATTTGTTTGGTGAAACTCTAGTATCAGTTTTCTTTTGTTCTTTGATTTTCCTTTTTTTCATACCTATATTTTCTTTAAATACCTTTACAAAATGAAAAAAAAAGAATAATAATGATAATAATAAAGAGGCAGACTTCTAAACTCCACGAATTTTACAATAATAATGATATTTGGGATTACTTAATTTTAGATTATAAATATTCTTTAATCTTGAACTAACCATATTATTAATAATAGAATGAATTTATTTTATTATTGTTTATTATTTTCAGTTTGATGAATAAGCAAAGGATTTGAAGAGTTCTGGCTTGTGTGCAATGACAGTGATTCTGGTGAGAAGAGTTTTGAAGTTTTAGATTAAGTTTCTGGTTGCATTTTTCTTTTGTTCTTTGATTTTTTTATCCATATATTTTTTAAATGCCTTTCCAAAAGGAAAAAAGAATAATAATGATTATAATAATAAATATAAAAATGTAAAATATTATTCTTTTTTCCATTTATAACTTTAATTAATTTCTTTATTTATTTTTAAAATAAATTTTTAAAATACAAAAAATTAAAATTTAATCAGTTTGAACAAAATTAGACATATAGGTGCAAAATGAAAATATTTTAAAATTTAGGGATGCATATCATAAATATTGCAAATAATTATTTGTGTTTTGAAAAACTTAGAAAGATTTGAACCCATAAAAATTAACCCATATAAAGATTTGACTTTTTTTTTTCCGTTTTTTGACTATTAGAGGAATGCACAAATACTGTATTACCTTTTTAGCCGTTAAAAGTAAACAGATAACGATTTTTTAAGAGTAATTTAATATTTTATTAGTAAAGAAGACAATTTAAAAATTGTCATTTCTTAATGGGGTCGGCTGAAATTTACCCTTAATTTTATTCAGAGGCTTTGGCATCAAATCTGCAACATCTTTCTGCCTAATCATTGTCTGCCTTTATATCTTCAACCATGAGTGGTACCAGTAATTTTGCCAATTGTCATTGCCATTATCATTACATCAACTGCCTCCTCCACATATATCGGTGACGTTCAAGACAATTTTTTATGATCTTTGTCTTCTTCGTAACTTCCAAACTAGTGTTTACCCTATTGGATCATAAGAGTTCAATAAAGTCACCAAATTCCAAAGGATAAGATCAACTGATTTTTTAAATCCTTCAAACATTTGGATTTACTCATCTTTATGATATGTTTATGGGTAAGGATATTCTCACCCAATAAATACTACTCATTAAACACTTTTACTCACTCTTTAATTTGCTCTTAAAATAACATTATAAACAAAATTATTATTATGATTTTTAAATAAACCTCTTAAACTTATTTATAAACCCATTAATTATGTTTATATTTATTAAACCAAACACTAATGTATTGTTCATTTATTTAAAAAAAATGAATGATGCACTTAATTGTTTAAAACCTATTATTTCATTGGGTTATTTTTAGCCGACACATTGAACTTACTTATAACTATTTTGGTTGAACAATATTTGAACTCTTAAAAAAACTAATAATAATCATAGTATTTGTCCCTAAAATTTACATTTTACCTAATTAAAATTCTCTTCAGTCTACAATTGGGTTTTTGAAATTAATTCTTCTTCTCTCTCTCTAAAATATGGCCGATTGAAACATGTTCCGACTATTCTAAATTCTAACATACACTTATGTGGTAAAATCCAATGGTCGCAAAATTAATTCGAAATTAATTCGCTTGTACTAAAAATAAGAGGTCTGAGATTAGAATCTTACATAGACGGAGAGAAGGCTCGGAGTTGTTGGCTAAATAATAAGAAATAAAAAAAGGGTAATGATACAGCCACAAACTCTTGTACAAATTTATTTTGTACAAACTGACGTGGCATTAATTCATTGGTTGAATTAAATATCACTTGGCCCACATGATTTATTTTTATTAATTTATATTTTCATTCAATCAATGAATTAATGCCACGTCAGTTTGTACAAAATAAGTTTGTACAAGAGTTTGTGGCTGTATCATTACTCATAAAAAAAATATAATGGTTATGTTTAAATGAGCTACTAATCTTTATTCAAATTTAAAAGATACTTTGGATAATAAATATGTCTAAATATCTTTTTTTTATAGTAATTAATGTAATATAATTTTTTATTAGAAAATAGGTTTATGAATATTTTTACTGGTTCAAATAGTCTCATCCTAATCTTTAAATCCCAACGTCTACAAACTCTCTAATACCAAAGATTTTGTTTTCGAATAAGAGACATAGAATGTCTTATGTTTTGTTTAGTATAGTTTTTTTTTTAAAATAGAGCTTACTTAATTAGAGTTTTGTTGATAGAGCTTTAAAAAAAAGCTATTTAGTTGTTAATGAGAGTTTTTATTGAAAATTATAAAATTATTTTAATAGATAAATTTTTAAGTTATATTATGAAATGAATAAAATAAAATTATCAAATAAATAAATAATATTTGAAACATTTTAATGATACTTTTAAAAGCTCAAAGTTTGAGTTTTACTGTAAAGGTAAAATAGTTTATTTAACTTCAAAAGCTCAACTAAATAAATAACCAAACAAAAAAAACTAAAAAAATAGAATGAAATAAATATTTATGACCATTAAATAAACTACACCAATTGAGGACGATGAAATTGTTTTCGGATACAAAATTACAATTACCCTAATTAATTTGTGATAATAATCGTCAAGTTCCCATTTCAAGATAAACTTTCCGACACCTCAATAATTAAAATTAAAAAAGAAAAAAAAATCCAATTCCAACGGTTTTGCCTCCAGCGGGAATAGAGAGTAGGGCCCCCCACGCCAACTATACGCCAGCCCCGCGCTTCTAGAAAACTTGTTTATTTATATGCAAAATCTGGACACCTTAATGAACTTGCAAATCCTAATTAATCATTGATCATGAGGAAGAAAGAGAAGCATCAAAGCCAAGACCAAAACCAAAACTCAGCATCATCAACGCCGTGGCAAGACCTAAACCCTTATCTACTATCAATGATATTTGCACGTTTGAGTCTCCAAGACCAGTTATCTGGCCCTGCTTACGTTTGCCGTGCATGGCTCTCAGCAACCCTCTTCGCTCTCTTCCCCAACTCCGTACTGGACCTTAGCTTGATCGACAAGCTAAGGGGCAGACGCCAGCGTTTGAGATTCACCCTTCTTCTCAAACAAGCTCTTGATACCTACGATGGTTGGGTTGCTATCTATTTTCCAAGTAAATTTGTCTTCGGATACTTTGCTACCGCTTACATTGCCGAGAAAACTCCTAATGTTGCATCCCTTGTCTTGTCTTCTGATCTCGTTGCTGGCTCTATGGCCTTGCCGCTATGCGTGTCGTTCATGTATTGGAAGAAGCTTAGGGTTTTTCATTCGCGGGTGATTAATCCTGAAGAGGGTTTTGCTGTTTTGACTCAACTGGCTGATTTCTGTGGGAATCTTGTGGAGCTTGGTGTTCACGGGAGAATTACAGAGAGGCAAGTTGTCTGTATTGTTGAAGGCTTTCCTAGACTTCGAGTGTTGGATTTATCGGAGTCTTGTTTGTATAGCACAACTTTGGGGATTCTCTTGGAAAGGGGATCCAAGTACCTGAAACAGCTTAATATATTGCACTGCATGATTCTGGACGATGAGGATGGGAAAGACATAAGAGATGGACATTACTGTTTAGTAAGAAAGTGGAGGAGAGAAATGCTTGGCAAAGCTTCTACTAATCTTAAGAATCTCAAGATGTTTATGCATTGCTTGGAAATGGATATAATATCTTGTGCTAAATGCAGAGATGTTAAGTCGAAATATAATAAGAACTTAGCAAAATAGAGCATTTGATGATGACAGGTCATCGTTGTTCTCTTCTCACTGATATACTGTACATACATATGGATGAATATGATGAACTAATAGTATTAGGTATGTAATCAGCAGAAGACAGCTTAATTTAAAGAATACAAAAGCAAAATTGTCAGAAAGAAATTTTTTTCTATTCTATAGAAACCAAAATACAACAAAAACTACTAAAACAATGCAAACAAGGAAAGAGCATTGAGCATTGAGAAACAGGTGTCAATTGCAGCAGCAACTTCTTTCAACTCCATCCCATAAATAAGCCTCATTGAAGGTTATTATGTGTCACAGCCAAATCCAAGTGCAAGGGGGCCACATCTTGATTCATGACATGTGAAACTCTTGAATTTATATGACTGAAATAGGAGGAAATATGATCAGCACACTCAATCATTAGCCTTCATTTAAGCATTGCAGCAACCCACTTTCTTAACAGCCGAGACATCATCCTTGCCTCCAACATTAATCGTTTGTCCCTTGGGCAAGGCTGCAGGATCACCCCCTATATCAAGTGCTTTTCGGCTAACAACATGATAGATTTGCGTTAGCACTTCTGTGAATGCATTTTCAACATTCATAGACTCCAGAGCTGATGTCTCCATAAAGAATGTGTTTTCCCTTTCTGCAAAGGCTTTAGCATCTTCTGTAGAAACAGCACGCAAGTGACGCAAGTCAGCTTTGTTACCCACAAGCATAATGACGATATTGGAGTCTGTGTGACCCCGCAATTCTTTCAACCATCTCTCAACATTCTCAAATGTGACATGTCGCGTAACATCATAGACAAGCAATGCGCCAACAGCTCCTCGGTAATATGCACTTGTAATTGCTCGATATCTTTAGGAAAGAATATAAATAAGTAACCATAATCTCAAGCTACTCAAATAACTAATACAAAAACATATAAATATTTAAAGAGAAGAATTTCTTGAAGTTCATCACCAAACTAGTTCATCTAAATATTAAAAAAAAAAAAATCTAAGTTTGGCCCCTTATCTTTTATTTTTTATTTTTTTAACCCCTTCTTTTCTACACCAACAACAAAGTATGCCTGCTTAATACATCTAAACTTCACAGCATCTACAATTTATATAGCAGAAAGGATTAACAAAAGAAATATTACAATGGATTCTTCTACAACTGATTGCGAACATCAATAAAAGAAAGTGGACGGATTCTTTTTATTCTCTCTACAGTTAATGGCACTCAACTACTGCTACCAGATAAGTCTGAGCTTCAGAGAAATACACAGCTAAAACTTCTATGGCCATAAATATGGTTATAATAATTAAACCTTAGGTCACCATATCAAAAAGAATATTTGAAACATATCACAAAGCTTGACATAAAAAAGTAAACTAGGAAGTTCAAAACCTCGAATCCTTTCCACAATAAAATAAGCAAAAATAGACAACAGCCACAAACAGCTATTCGATCTCTCATTTCTTACCTTATAATCTTTGATCTGTGAACAGCCACTTTACCTCTCTAAGCAGTTTTGCAGGGGTCAAGGACCTCAAGAAAGCTTGAAATGGTTTACTTGCCCCTTAAAGAATAACAATAAGAAATAAGTGTGTCCACTAAGACTACAGCAACCTTAGGGCAACACCAACAGAACTACCCTACCAAATACTCATTTCAACAAGTAATGCTATATCAACAAAAAGCCATATTTAACTAATCAAATAATTTCTCAATCACCAATTAAACTGGCCTCATTCATTCAAAATTTATTACTTCAATTCTTTCCTCCAAATCTCAAACAATGACAAAGCTATCGAACCCCAGATCTAAATCCCCTGTCCTTTATTTTTCTCAGCAAATGAACAAAAAATGTAAAAATACACAAATCTAGAATTCAACATCCCATAAGCTATTTTTTTTAAAATGAACATTTTATAATTTTCTTCCACTTTACAAAATGCATATAGCAATGAATGTGATCATTGACTCATTGTATGAATTCCAAACCCAAATAAAATTAAACAAGCAAGCTTAATCAACAATAACCAAAATCAATCACTTAAACTGCAATGAAAAATGCCCACATTTTCCCAGCAGCCCCATCACTAACGACATTTTCCTATCAACCAAACAAAATTTATTTTCCCAAAGCCAAAAAACCTAGAAACAAAATCAATAAAACGACAATAAACCCAAGTGCGAAAATTACTAAAAAAATTACCTTTCTTGGCCAGCAGTGTCCCAAATCTGAGCCTTGACGATTTTATCTTCGACCCGAATGCTCCGGGTGGCGAATTCGACTCCGATTGTTGACTTCGATTCTAAACTGAACTCATTACGGGTGAATCTCGACAGCAAATTGGACTTGCCCACACCCGAATCCCCAATCAAAACAACTTTGTATAGATAATCGTAGTCCTCGTCTGCTCTGTAAGCCGCCATTTAAATTATTCGGGTCGGGTCAATGGTAAATGGATTAGGAAATGGTGAAATGAAACAGTGACATGTGAAAGTGAGATTTGTTCAAATGAGAAAGAGAACTGAAGAAGAAACGTGTTACGTGTAGGCTGAGGCTGGAGTCTGGGCCGGAGCAATAAGTTCGTATAATTGTATGAATTCGGGTTCGGGTCTGTCAGTTTATTTGGTTCAATGTTAATTCTAGCCCAAGCTTTTGGTGGGCTTGTTGTGAACGATTCTTTGGTGCAAGAGTAATGGGCTTTTATAATATATTTTTTATTTTTACTTTTTACGTATGATAGGGATAGGGACCATTTGGCTTCATATATGTATGAGTTACCTTCTGTCATCACCGTGAGTCATGATGGTCAAATGTCGTGGCTTAGCTTGGCCTTTTGCCAAGTCTTGGCGGCAGCATGTGTATGTTTGTGGCAAGCACGAAAGCAAGGCAAGTTTGACGTGTGGGCTGGGGCACGGCAGCAAGCGTACGCTGTGGCATAGGCATGGGAATGTGAGACAACGTGCGTAAGGGCATGCATGGGTGGCGCACATAACATCTTGCAAGTGCATGGGCACATGGGTGCGCGAGTTTGAGGCGCAATGGGAGCGCGAGAGCAAGGCTTAGCAATGCGTGAGCGTGACATAGGGGCTCGCGAGCGAAAGGTGTAGTAGTGTGTGAGTGTGGCACAGGGGTGTGCAAGGGGCGCAACAACAGGTAGGGGTGGGCAAAATATCCGAACTGACCCGATTCGAAAAATTTTGGGTTCGGATTGGATCGGGTGGTGAAGAAAACCCGATAAGATGAATTTGTCTTAACTCGATCGGATCATGAAACCCGATCCAATCCAAAACCCCGATTGGGTTGAGTCAAAAAAAAAGAACAAAGCCAAAAATTACAGTATTACACACTCACACAGTCACACACTTGACACTACACATTCTATGCTAGTGCACTACAGTACACGGAGTCAGTATTCACCACACAACACATACACAAAGTCAGTATTCACCACAATAATTCACAAAGAACACACACAAAGTCACAAACCCTCACGGCCTGACGTCCCTCACAAAGAACTGCCATTAACGCTTAGCACACACACAAACCAGCACTCAAGCACAAGCAGCCAGTCCACTGCTAACCGACAACGTACATGCCACACCCATTCATGACCTCCGTCGCTCACCACACGCAGCAAACACACACACATAGTTCACGGGGCTAGCTTCATCCGGCCACCACATGTAGCAACCGCCGCCGAGAACAACACCAACTGAAGCCGATTACGGATCTGCTGCAACCAAGCACCGGATCCACGCCTTGAATCCTCCATTCCACCATCACTTGGTCTGATTGAAGATCCACCCGGCAAGCTGTCCCCAATCCACTCCACCATTCACGGCTGTTGACTCTCATTCTCTCAAAAAGTCTTTTGAGCTTTGGAAATTGGAAGCCCGAATCCGGCCTTTGATACTTATTTAAGAGATGGTATATAATATATATGCATTAATTATAATTGTTATATGTTATATGAGAAAGTGAAATGTTAATTGCAATTTTGTATGTTAATAATATATAATTATATATTGTTAAATTTTAACAATAAAATGAAAATAATCGGGCATTAATTTTCTGTTACTTATTAATAATTGATTTTTTTTGTATGAATAGTAATGGTAGATTAAAAATTAAAATTAAACGTTATGTTACAATATAAATTATAATTATATATGTCATATGATATGTGTACTTGTGCAATAGTTTCAACTTCAATTAAAAATTAACCAATTTAATTGCAGTAGTTTCAAGTTTCAACTTCAACAAATAATTAATCAATTTAATTAATTGCATGATAACCAATAAGTAAATATTAAGTGGTTAAGTACATATAATGTGGGCATAATACGGATATTTAATTAATGTTATATTATTTTGGCCAATGGATAATTAGATATTATGAATAAAATAATTACATTAATTTCTTGGTTTTCTTTTATGGAATATGCATCTCGAATTCTTGATCATATATAAAAATTATGGTGGAAAATTGGAAATATCAATTTCAAAAAGTTTCATAAAATTAAAATAACAATTATTTGAATCAATTTGTAATACTAACTATTAAGTAGATTTTTTAAATAATCTTTTTGTATTTTAATTTATGAATTAATGATTAATAATTATTTATTTGTATGTTTAGATGTCTGGACACTCAAGATCGAATTCAATAAGTGATGATGACAATCAAAGTGTTCAAATGGAAGGAACTCAAAAGACAAAGCAGAAAAGACCACCGATGAAGAAAAAATCTGCGACGTGGAATCATTTTACTTTACTTGAGGACAATCCAAACAAATGCAAGTGCAACTATTATGGTAGACAATATCAATGTCATTCAAGGCATGATGGGATTACAAATATGAGAAATCATATACAGACTTACCTTGCATACAAGACATTCCAGGAATAACAAGAGTGAAGTCAACAAAACTTGACAACTGAGGGTGGGGAAGGAAATGCAAGTAATATGGTTTTGGATAAAGGGTAGAGTCAAGACGCTTGTAGAAGGGCAGTCACCAAAATGATCATTATGGGTGAGTTGCCGCTTAGTTTTGTGGATAACAAAGGGTTCAGACATTTCTGTAGTGTAGCCATTCCACAGTTTGTTATGCCATCTCGGAGAACTATTGGTAGGAATGTTATGGATTTATTTTTGGAAGAAAAGACAATGTTGAAGAGTTTGATTTGCAACACCAAGCAGCGAGTGTCTCTTACCACTGATTTATGGACTTCCGTTCAAAACATGAGTTACATGGTGATCACAACTCCTTTTATTGATAGTGATTGGTGTTTGAAAATAAGGATTATTAGTTTCAGTGTGATTGAAGATCATAAAGGGAAAACGATCGGTAAAAAGATTGTACCTTGTTTACAAGATTGAGGGATAGAGAAGTTGTTTGCAATAATCGTTGATAATGCCACTACAAATGATGTTGTTGTTAATTATGTGACTATGCAATTACTTGCTTGGAGAAATGATGATACACTTGTATTGGCAGGACAATATATGCATATGCGTTGTTGTGCACATATTTTGAATTTGATTGTTGTTTCGGGGTTGAATGAATTGCATGCTAGTGTTGCCACCACCCAGAATGCTGTGAAGTATGTGAGATCCTCCACTATGAGACTACATGCATTTAAATAGTGTGCTCAACATGTGAAATGTTCAAATGGAACAGTTGGTTTGGATTGTCCTACTAAGTGGAATTCCACCTATTTAATGTTGATGACTGCGTTGAAATTTCAAGCAACATTTGATAGAATGACAGAGGTGGATAAACCGTATGAGGCATACTTTCTCGAGAAAGAAAATAATGCTAAGAGGGTGGGCCCGCCTGTGAGAGAGTGCAGAACGAATTGTGAAGTTTTTGAAGGTATTTTATGATGCCACATTGTTATTTTCTGCCTCTTTGAGTGTGACTTCTAATATTTGTTATGATACCATTGGCTTAATTGAGAGCTCATTGACTGCATTAGTGGCAAGTAAAGATCCTTGAATGGTGGCTATGGCTTATAATATGAGGGAAAAGTTTGATAAATATTAGGAGTCTTCAGGAAAAATAAATAAAATGTTGATTGTCGCCTTTTTTTCTTGATCCACGAGCTAAAATGGACTTTATCAAACATATTTTTGAGATCATTTTTGCCAATGATGGTTGGAAAGTTGAAGAAATGACCAAAGCAGTGAAAGATTTGTTGAATGAACTTTATGATGCATATAGTGCAATGTGCTCTAGTTCCACACCATCGATGTGTAATGAGAGTGTTCCTAGCGGCAGCTATGGTGGTACAAGTTATTCTCCTTATTTTACAACTGTAGTTGGTTTGGAGGAGGTTCTTAGTGGTGATGGTGACGACATTTTCCGAGTTTCTCGCCCTTTCCTTGGGTATGCTCAGAAAGTTATTCTCCTTATTTTACAATTGTAGTTGGTTTGGAGGAGGTTCTTAGTGGTGATGGTGATGACATTTTTCGAGTTTCTTGCCCTTTCCTTGGGTATGCTCAGAAAGTGTTTGTTCAGAATAAGGGCAAGAGAGTAGTATCTGAGGTGGAACGATATTTGAGTGACCCAGTTGAGGATCCGAGCAATCTTAAGCTCAATGTTTTGCTTTGGTGGAAGGTTAATAGATCGAAGTATCCGATATTAGAGAAAATCGCAAGGGATGTCATCGTTGTTCCTGTTTCCACAGTGGCATCTGAATCTGCCTTTAGCACTAGGCGTCGCGTCATTGACGAATATCAGAGTTCTTTGATCCCTCGTATGATTGAGGCATTGATATGTACCGAAAATTGGTTACAAGCTAAACTTTTTGCTAATCATATCTACAATATTCAGGAAGATATTAAGGAGCAGATATTCCATATGGAGCTACAAGAAGGTAATATTTTTCTCATAGTTTAGAAAGTTAAGATGTATTATAACTTTATAAATAACATCTACATGTACTTAAGTTACTTACTAATTTCATTTTTTTGACATTTTAAATAGTTTATAAGATCACAAGCTTCAACGGTGGAAACAATGAGTGCTAATATGGGTGTTATGGACATTTGAAAGGTAATTCTTAATAGATAATTAGATATTATTATTTATAATTTCATATTATATGTTTACGTTGTAATTTAAACTATAATAATAGATAATAGTTGTTATAGTTTTAACTTTTAAGTTTTAAGTCAAATTGTAACATTATAATTGTTTTATTTATTTTAGACACATTGAAGTTGGCGGAATGGTATTACTTAGTAATTAGGATTATTGTTAAATTTACTTGGTGATGAATGCCATGAAATAAGCAACGATTGACTAAATTTTTTTGCTTATATTTAATAAAGTACACACATAAATTGGGCATATGTGTTTGTGTTTAATGTCCCTTTATTTGCAATGCGGCTTAAAGAAAGAAGTTAAACATTTATCATATATTATTTTTTTAATTTTTCTCTAGGGGATAGATGCTTCAATTCTTCAACTTGGAGTAGAAGAAACTGAAGTTAAAAGTTGTCGAAGTGCTTGCGAGGAACGGTGGAGCCTTACAGGAAGTTGATCTAGATTTACATTTAAACTTTGTTGTGTTTTGGATTTTGGAACTTTGTCATTTGTGTTTTGGAAAGTGGAAACTTTTAATTATGTTTAATTTTGTGACTTTTTGTTCTAAAGATTAATGTTTAGATTTTAAAATTGGACATTGTGCTTTGGATGGAGACTATTAAATTTAAACTTTGTGTTAATTTTAATTTTATGCTTTGTGTTAATTTTTAATTTTCAATCATTTGAATTTAATTCTATAGTAGTTTTCTTTTTTTGTTGGTTGAAATGAATGGATGGATGAATGAAAGAGGACAAGGAAGGTGGGAGAGAAAACTCTTAGTTAGTAAGGTGACAAGAGGGTCTTTGAATTGAAATTTCATTGGTCAACATTATTATTATCATTACTATTTATATTATTTTTCATGTGGATTAATGGATTGGGGTGGGTTTGCCTTAATGTTTTAGCCCTTGGCTAAATTATTTTTCATGTGGATTAAGAGATTCTCTACAACAAATTGGTATTTGTTAAATGTTTATGATGAATTTTTAGGTGGGATTCATATTAAAGGCAAAGAAAATTAGCTCCAAATTGCTTAGACCCGAATTGACCCGAACCCTATTTGATCTGATTTCACCCGACTCGAATTGACCCGAATAACCCGAATTTAATCAAAACCCTATAGAACTCGAATATGATCCGATCCGAACTCCACCCGACTTTTTAACCCGATCCGATCTGAATTGAATTCAGATCGGGTTATAAGTTCGAGTGGAGTTTGGATGGATTTTTATCCAACCCGACCAACCCGAAACCCGATCGGGTTGATCCGAACCCGATTTTGCCCACCCCTAATAACAAGTGAGATAATGGCTCAATTGTGTGGGTAGTTTATGAGATGGTGGTGTTATTGCGTGCCGGAGTGCACGCAAGTGTGCAACATCATAGGACATGCACGTGGGGCCGAATCATGTGAAAATGAGAGGTGTTCATGCGCGCGGGCTGTGTACGAACAATGGCGGTTAAACGTGGAGCATGGTGGCTACAACTCTCTGAAAATAGGCTTAAAATCAAGCATGAGTGGCAATTGTGGGTGCAACTAAGTGGGGGAACATGGCCTTGGATAATGTACCTAGAAATGAGGGGCAAATATAGTGGGCGTGGCAGTTACATCCCATGATTTCCTTGCTACTAGGCTAAATAGGCGGTGATTGCTTGATTCAAGGGGGAGTGGAGATGTACTCCTAAGATCATGCTTAGTGGGTGCTTAAAACTTAGGGATGGAAATTGAGATGGTGCAAGGGCGGCGTGCCACCTGACCTTAGCAAATGAGGGTGTCATTTGCAAACTTGTGTATATAAATAGTGATGGGGATGTATGTTGGGGAGCGAGTTTGGAGTTGAGAGTTGTGTCATTGAGCATACAAAATTTGAACTCTTTGTAATCTGTTCTTATTGCAGAAATAGAAAAGTAGGGGTTGGTGCCTTCGTAAAAAGAAAATTACTTGTGTTCTTGTGGCTTGTGTGTGTTGTTTTTTTGTGTTGGTGAGAAATCCCTCTTACATAACCTCCATTGTCAGTCTTGGTGTACTTACAACACGTTAGCTTCCGTTGGGGCATTTTGAGTGGCTGGTTAAGTAGAGTACTTAGCGTTATCACGAGGGTTACTAGACATAGTTAGAAAAAGCCCGATGACACCTTCCAATACAAAAATCTCATGTTGTAAATTTGTAAGATGAACTTACAACGTTATAATTTTCTTTTAAGGATTTAAGTTTATTTTCAACATTTAAAACTCATTCCGCATTTTAATAAAGTGTTGAAATTTTTTATTAAAAAATTTTCAAATATGTATATAGTCAGCTTCCAATATGGGAATTCCATAATTTATTAAAATACCGGATGAGTTGAGTTTATAATGTTATAAACTATGATTTTTTAGCATTTACAACATTGTAAAATTCCCTTTACATTGTAAATTCTTCCTGCATTTTAATAGCGTACGAGTTTCCTATAATGTAAAATTTTCGTACATACAAACGTACGTCTCTCTCTCTCTCTCTTAATGAGTAATGATATAGGCACAAATTATTGTACAAATTTATTTTGTACAAACTAATGTGGTATGATAAAATTGGTTGAATTAAGTACCTCTTGGCCCACATAATTTATTTCTATTATTTTATATTTTCATTCAAACAATGAATTAATGTCACATCAATTTGTACAAAATAAATTTATACAAGAGTTTGTGGCTGTATCATCACTCATTTTCTTAATAAGTAATGATATAACCACAAATTATTGTATAAATTTATTTTGTACAAACTGATATGACATGATAAAATTAGTTGAATTAAATACCTCTTGACCCACATAATTTATTTATATTATTTTATATGTTCATTCAACCAATGAATTAATGCTATATCAATTTGTACAAAATAAATTTGTACAAGAGTTTGTGACTCTATCATCACTCATTTTCTTAATGAGTAATGATATAGCCACAAATTCTTATACAAATTTATTTTATACAAATTAATGTGGCATGATAAAATTGGTTGAATTAAATACATTTTGGCTCACATAATTTATTTCTATTATTTTATATTTTCATTCAACCAATGAATTAATGCCACATCAATTTGTACAAAATAAATTTATGCAAGAATTTATAACTATATTATCATTCTTACTTAATATACATCTAGCTCAAGATTGTCATAAAATAGTTATTTTATGACTTTTTCTAACATGTGTCTTATCCCGAAAGTTACTCATCTAATGGACTAGTATCATTTTGGGCACGAGTTTTCATTTGTGCGATCATTTTGCAGAAAACTATCGATTTTCAATTCAATAAATTCTTTAGAGATTCGAAAAGGATTTTGCTACGCTGCTCATTTATACTTTTATTATTGTATTTTTTATGGATATTTTTGTTATTGTTAGCAAAAAATAAATTTTAATTAATTTCTCATCACAAGGGCCAGCACATCGGGATAATAACACTGGCCCCCTAATTTTTGCATTTTCACAAATACGTACATAAATTTTCTATTTGTATCAAGTATGTCCACAAGCCCGAAAGTATGTTAGCAATTGTTTGTTTTTTTTTCTATATTTTGTATATTTTGATTTTTTTAAATTTTGAATGGATCTAAATATATATGTTTGAATAATATACTTATTTTTTTTTATTTTTCATATCTGATTATAAAGGTATTTTTATGAACCAAAATATTTGAAAATTATTTTTTTCCAGACATAACTTTTAAAGGTGTCACACATGCTTATTGTTTCTTGTAGATGAAAATTTATAAGTTAAATATTTGAAAAACATACAGAAGCATATCATATTATTATTACTTAAAAGAGAGAGAGAGTGTGTGTGACATCTTGAAAATTTTAAGGTAACCACCTTTTTTAAAAATAAGATAATAATAGGTAATTTATATTCAATAAATATCATCATAATTTTTTTTTCAAGATGATATACAATTTTTTTGAATAAAAAATAATTAATTTGCACTAGAGTTTTCCAATTTATTTTGCTAAACATAATATAATTTGAGGACCTTCCTTAAATTGAGGACCTTTTTGTGTATATTATAACCTTTTGCAAAATAAATTTTACTTGGCTATAATACAGATCTGAATAATGATAATAATCCTCTTATGGCTTTTAGATGGATACTTACAGGAGCACTGAAATTCCAAATTTGTGAGTGTTGTCTTTTATTTTGCAAACTTCAGTGAATGGTCTTTTTGTAATTTTAATTTTGATTTGACGACTAGTATTATTTCTTGGCTCAAAAATAAAATATGAACAACCGAAGTCTGCAGTAATAATTTTAAAGGGTAGGCGTACGTAGGGATGGCAAAATCCGGGTTCGGGTCCGGGTTTAGCTTTTCCGGATCCGGACCCGGATATAATTTTCTTTTCCCGGACCCGGGTTTTAACCCGGATTTTTTCACCCGGGTCCGGGTCCGGGTTCAACCCGGAAAAATCCGGGTTTCCGGATTTCGGGTTTTGAACCCGGATTAATAAATCAATATTAATTTTTAAAATTCTAAAAATAAAAAATTAATACATTTAAAATAAAAAATAAAAAATAAAAATAAAAATTAATCAATAAAATTAATTAAAAAAATAATATTAAAATTAAATATCCGGGTCCGGGTTCCGGAAATCCGGGTTAACCTAAACCCGGACCCGGACCCGGATATATCCGGGTTGTTAAATTTTATTCCGGACCCGGGTTTTTTTATATTCCGGGCCGGGTTGAACCCGGCCCGGATTATCCGGGTTTGTCCGGGTCCGGGCCGGGTCCGGGTTATTTTGACATCCCTAGGCGTACGACGTTATATAATAGAAAATTAGGAAATACATGTATTTAATATAGTTTTCATTCAGGTTTCAATTTTCATTCCGGTTTTATTTCATTTATATAAAAATCAAAATTTATAACTTTTTCTATTTATAGGTAAATATCTTAAAATCAGACATAAAATTATAAAAGACACAAACAAACAAAATGCTAAATCACCAAAAGCAAATAAAATTTAGACTTTACCTAAAAACAAAGAGACCAAATAAATTATGAAACATATAATATAGGATACTTTCGTCATTTCAATAAATATCTAGGATCTATTTTTGACAAAGGTGGAGTTATTTGAATCCACTTTCCCTTTATAGTATTTTAAAAAATAAATTCATTATTAAAAAAAATTTAAAATTTCAAAATTACACTTTACTAATTACTTTTTTTTTCTTTACCTTATAATTATATATTCACTCTACTCTCATATTTCGTAAAGTAAACACTCAATTTTACCATAATTTAAATTTATTTTTTTTATCCTTTTTTAGTATTTCATGATCTTTGTTTTCATGGTCTTTGTTTTCATGGTTTTTATATATAAGATTTTTTTCTTGACATTCATTAACTTTTGTGTTTGGTAAAAATTAATTTCTTGATATTAATTAACTTTTATGACTAATAAAAATTTAATGATATTCATTTTTAAACAGTAGATTTTGTTTTTCTTAGTTAGTGGTATTAATTATTTACATAAAAAAAATATTTGAAAGAATTGATAAGAATTTGTGCAATTGAGAAGAGAAATAAAAGAAAGGATTAATTAAATAATTTTATAAAAAATATTTAGATAATAAAATTTTTAATTAAGAAGAGGGTGCTGAGAAAAAATTAATAGGTTCAAATAACTCTATCCTTTAATAAATAGAGAGCCATGCATTTCCTTTGCCTAATAAAAATGTATTTAAATTAAAAATTAATATAAATTATTTGTTTAAACGATAGAAATCAGAATTGCAATAAATTATATCCATGTATACATATATATTTTGTTTTTATTGAGAATGGAATGGATCGTTATAATTATCCGATCAAATCAGAGTGTCCGTAAAAGTTGTGACCCAACTGTACACGTCTCTTCAAGCGAGCACAATGCCACGTCACTCTCCCGTTTATTTGGCTACTCTTTCTCTTATGAGGAAATCTTGAGCTGAAGGATTGTTAGTGAGCTGCTGAGACACAAATGGAGAAGAAGAGGAGTCAACATCAATCATCATCATTAATCAGAAAAACGGACGGCGAAGATTTCTCTGATCTGAATTACGAATCAGGATTCGGCAACAGCTTCTCGTCGGAGGCGATCGACGGTGCGTTGCCACGTGGACAGAACAGCCCCCTCGTTTGTCCGTTGGGTCTCTACGCCGAACAGATCTCCGGCACCTCCTTCACCTCCCCTCGCAAGCTCAATCAACGCAGGTCCCTCTCCCGCCTTGATAATTGTTTCATTTCATATTCATATTAAAAAAAAAAAAAAATTTTATTTGAAGAAAAAAAAAATTTATGCCTTTGCTATGTTATTGCTAGTAGTATTCATGTTGCTGAATGATTTTGGTGTTTTTTTTTTTTTTTTTTATTTTGAGCAGCTGGTTATACAGAATAAAACCTTCTGTAACACATGAACCGTTTAAGCCTCGAGTGCCTGCTCATGGGAAGCTGGTGAGTGAATTTGACAAGTCTAACAGTTACACTACGCCGACTCAGCTCCGGTGGAAGCCGGTTGATATCCCTGATTCACCGACTGATTTTATTGATGGGTTGTACACGATATGTGGGGCTGGCAGCTCATTTCTTCGGCATGGATATGCTATTCACATGTAATTGGTATTCCGTGGTCGTTTTCTGTATTTTTATTTTGTAGTAAAGATTATCTCGATGCCCTTTTCTTTTTGTTAGAATTATTAATGTCGTAGTTCAGTCCTAAGTGGTATGAAAGCTTGTTGCTTGGTTAAGAAAAAAGATGTTGTGAGAGGTTACGCGAGTTATAGATTTTAAACTATCTTAATTAATCTTACAACTGAAATTGAGGCAATTGTTTATTGAACTTGGGCAAGCTATATGCAAATTTTGATAAGCATGGGGCTTTTTGTTTACGATGTAGGTACACTGCCAACAAATCAATGGACAACTGTGCCTTCTGTAATGCTGATGGAGATTTTTTGGTAGTTCCCCAAAAAGGAAGTAAGTGACTTTGTATCTTCTCCAAATATTAATTTAATGACTCTTGTTTATTATACATACCTGTGTTAATTTCGACTGCCTTTCTGTTTGTCAGAGGTTCAGTCAAGTAATAGCTAATCATAGGAGATATGGAGTCAATGGTGCCTTAATCTTTATACGTCTATAACATATCAGCTCATTCATTTTTTTGAATGCATATGAAGATTCTGTCCTGCCATAATTTTTTGAACCTTCTGGTGAAATTGATTGATTCTTAACCACTTGGATTATTTGGTGCTTTGAAAATTTTCGGCTCCATTCAGTCCTGCCTGTTTGATAAATTTTCTGATCATTCAAGAATATCTTTTCTAATACTTTGAAATGGTTGCATAGGGCTGTGGATTGCTACTGAATGTGGAAAACTGGAAGTCTCTCCTGGTGAAATTGCCGTTTTACCTCAAGGGTTTCGTTTTGCTGTAAGTTTACCAGATGGTCCATCACGTGGTTACATCGCAGAGATTTTTGGTACCCATTTTCAGCTTCCTGATCTTGGTCCAATAGGTACATTTTTTTTTTTAGCATTTTTCTGGAAGTGAATTAAGCACATAGTTTGTTTTTCTTTTGTATCTTTCAACATAGCTTGCTTTATCAGTCTCTATAATCTTTGTTGTTGTCATCATTATTTTATTTTTAAGTTTTATGAAGGTGCTAACTCAGGGAAAAATGTAATCTTGTTGCATTTAGGTGCAAATGGTCTTGCTGCTCCGAGAGATTTCCTTGTTCCAACGGCCTGGTTTGAAGAGGGTTCCCGTCTAGGATACACGATTGTACAAAAGTTTGGGGGAGAATTGTTTACAGCTAGACAAGATTTTTCACCCTTTAATGTTGTTGCTTGGCATGGTAATTATGTACCATATAAGGTGGGTGTTAATCCCATAATATCAGCCCCTCTTATTTGAAATAGAAGTGAACGGGGGCACGCACTTAGCCAGCTGTTTTGTTTTCCTATGTGTGAAGTCAATCAGCCAAAAGATCTAACTAGTGTAAAAGAAAATGCTTAGTTGTAGGTTTATGATAATGCACCCTCATGCACACTAATTTGTAAACTTCTATTTGCAGTATGATCTCAGTAAGTTCTGTCCTTACAACACTGTTTTAGTCGATCACGGTGATCCATCTATAAATACTGGTACGATTAGTCTTTATCCTTGTTTTTCTTTTCTCTAGAATTATTCTTGTTATTTTATTTGTTATTTTTAAATGTATCATTGATAGCTTATAATAATTTTCTTAATTTGATTTGGTTGAATGTATGGCAGTTCTGACAGCACCAACTGATAAACCTGGTGTGGCACTGCTTGACTTTGTCATATTTCCTCCTCGATGGTTGGTTGCAGAGCATACATTCCGACCACCATACTACCATAGAAATTGTATGAGTGAGTTTATGGGTCTGATACATGGTGGATACGAGGTATACGTTTGTACAATATACGCTTTTATTCTTATATGGTCATAGTTACTCAATTCCTCACTTTATGGCTTCGTACAATAATTTGCTCTTTGGAGGAGCTTGTTGTGTCATGCACATAAACTTGGCAATACTTCATTCAGTTCTATTATTCATTTTGTTTGTTTTGCTTTTTAGGCAAAAGCTGATGGGTTTCTCCCAGGTGGTGCGAGCCTTCATAGTTGTATGACTCCCCATGGTCCTGATACGAAGACATATGAGGTATGCCTCTAGCACACAATATCTATGTTTACTGCTTGTTTCCCATCAAGACTCTCCCTAATCTCCATTTATAAAAATCTAGGACCTAATGATTCAGCAGTTGTTTTGTACATGTGGAGATGCAGAAAACAAAATTGTTACATGATTATATGTATTTACAAAACCTCTCTGATTTCTTTATGCCTTTTTAACTTTTCTTGATTAGTAACCATATGCTCAAATTTAAGAGATTGACTGACTGGTAGAGGCATTAAAGCATTGGCTGGCTGGTAGAGGTGTTAGTGTTAAAGCCTTAAAACATTCTGCTTAACGATGAATGATCCTGGTCTTACAATTTTTTTTTTTTCTTTTTAACACAGGCCACCATTGCACGTGGAAGCGAGGCTGGGCCATACAAGATCACTGATACTATGGCTTTTATGTTTGAATCATGTTTAATTCCTAGAATCTGCCCTTGGGCTCTCGAGTCTCCCTTTATGGATCGTGATTATTATCAGTGCTGGATTGGATTAAGATCTCATTTTTCGTATGAAGAAGCAGATAATGAAAGCGATGGGGAGTTGACAATGTGGGACATGGAACAGAGGATACTGTGCGCCTGATTTGGTCACCAGGCATGACAGCTTCTCCGGTAATTGATGGGCGAGTATTTATAAACACCCAAGGTAAAAAATTTGCGATTAATCACACATGTATGATTGGGTTATATATAGCTTTTGTTTGTGTGTTTGTGAATGTACTAAGTACTGATAAAAACGTGGATGTACATATATAATTGATGTAAAAAAATTTTAAAAAATGTGTATATGTATGGTATGTGTCCTTTATGCTTGATCACTTGCACCTCGCTGTGAGTGTGCATGTTTTAACTTCTAACCCTTTAATTTGAACAAAAAAATTGCAACGGGGGGATAAAATTTGTGTCGTATTTATTTATTTAAATTTTAACGTTACGTCATAGTACTGATAAATGCATCACAAGTCTTGTTGGGACTTGAAGTTCAGTCTAATACCCATTGAGACGTACATCGATGTATCAAAAGTTGTAGTTAGTTCGAAAATTTGTCCAAAAAAATAAGAGAGAAAATGGCTTCCCACATCAAGGAGTTTCCAAAACTCGATGTCAAAACTTTTATAGAAAGGTGCTTTGAATTTTGTTAATCGGTTTTAAAGTGGTGGGATAGTTCTATGTCGGCCATAGAAACTCAATTGGCCTCGGCTGAGGAAACGGAAAAATGCCCAAGCAGAAGTGATGGAAGAGTAGAGTTATGTGATAGCCTTCAAGGTTTGTCTAATCAATCCCCACCTGTCTCGTTTATTTTAATTTCAATTTTACTTGAGATAATATGCCTATCGAGGTCAGAAGTTTTATATGAGCTGATTATTTCTTGGGAGGACGAGGAGAAGATAATAAAAATGAACTAGGAGAAAGTAGCTTCTCCATCATTTTTGCCTGTATTATCTATAAACATCAAATTATTTACTGTTGATCAAACTAATTTCTTCTAGAAATAAAAGAGCGGCATGTGTAGTGGTTAGTATTGAGAAATGTTAGTATTGGATGAGTAGAAGACATGGGCAATTTTTAGATTAAATGTTATAAATAGAAAATTTCATATACTTTTTACATTTTAAAATGAAATGGGGTCACATGAGGGTGAGATAGCTTCACTCTAAAAGAGTGAAAAAACAGTTAACAAAGCAAACTATTATTGTATTATTTTGAAAGATTCTTTATTTCTTATTATGTGACTTAGGCACCATTTTGTTTGGTGTTATAGTATTATGGCTTTGAAAGTCACGGTTGTTGTTAAATGAAAACTTCGGGTACCATAATTGGCATGCTAATGAGTGAACGATACATCATATTCCTTCTCAAGTTGACCCGCAGTTGATCAACTCTCCAGAGTATAGATGCTTGAATTAAGCTGTTACATGAATTAGTCAATTAGCATTATGTGATTTTCTGCAAAGATTTCTTGGATTAGTTTTTTATTAGGATTAGGTGACTAAATGAATTAGTTAGTTTAAATCCATGTCATGATTAAAATCATGGTATCTATACTGTAATTAAACATGAATTATGTAAATAAAACATAAGGCATGTAAATTTACATGAAACTTGTAAATCAACTTTTAAGTGTGAAATAGAACCAAAATTAAGTAAAATAACATTGAAATATTAAATTGACATATTATTGATAAGCAAAACAAAAACTTATAAATGTAATATAAAACTTGTAAATCAACATTAACTATCAAATAAAACATAGATAATGTAAATGAAAGATAAAACTTGTAAATAGAAGATCAAATAAGTAAATTAACATAGGAATGGTAAATTAGTGTATTACTGAGAAAGAAAACAAAAACTTATAGATGTAATATAAAACTTGTAAATCAATATTATGGTAAACTAACACATAAATTACGTAAATAAAACATAAGACTTATAAATAGAAGGTAAAATAAGTAAATTAACATAGGAATGGTAAATTAGTGTATTGTTGGTAAATAGAACAAAAACTTACAAATGTGACTTAAAATTGTATATCAACATCAATTGTGAAATAAAATATAAATTATGTAAATGAAATATAAGATTTAAACATAAGGCTTGTAAATGAAAGTTAAAACAATTGAATAAATATAGGAGTGATAAATTGGTTATTATTGGTAAACAGAATGAAAACTTATACATGTAATATAAAACTTGTAAATCAACATTAAGTATAATTATATAGATGGAAGGTAAAACATATAAATTAATATAAGAGTTATTAAAAAAATAAAACTTACAAATGTAAAATAAAAACTCATTAGAATAATGATTACCTTATATATTTACTAATTTTATTTATAAATTGGATAATGATAGTTTTGGGCTTATGTAATACATATGATGATGTATGTGAAATTTGAATAAGAATAATACTTATTTGAATAAGAATAATACTTATTCTCAAAATTGGATCTTTTATGTTTTTCAAAGCTGTTTGTAAAATAAAATGATTTTTCATCCTTCTAAACTTCCTGCAAAGCACCCCAAATAATCTTTAAGTACAAGTAAGAAGTAAAGTTTAAAACTATATGAAGTACTTATAAAATTGAAAATTAGATCCAATCCTACGGATACATCATCTATATCTAGTAAAACATGAATATCTTTTTATTTTATTTTACGGTGATCCACATCAAGAAAAATAATTGCTTAATTAACTTGTGTAGTAAACAAATACCATGATAGAAAATGAAATAAAAAAAAGTTTATAAATGTCTTACAATGAATATAGAATTTATGGCCAAGCCCATTCAATAAAACTTATTCCAATTGTTTTCAATATAATTTTTTTTATTTTCAATTGATCAAAGATTTTTTTTTGTTAATTAAATTAAATTAATAAACTATTTTCTATTTTACTTTCTATTTACAAGTCCTATATATAATTTACAAAATTTATGTTCATCAAAGCAGTGATGCTGTAATTTTGGTCACAACACCATAAAATTTTCTAGGAATCAAAGTTGTTTCTTATTTAGTAGCACTATTTCCTTTCATGTTAGTTTAACATGTATTTAAGCCACTTAGGTCCTGTTTGGGATTGAAGTGCTGTAGATTTTAAGTTATAGCTGCTGTGGAAAAAAATTATAACTATGAAACAAAAGTTAATAATATGTAATAAATATAAATTTTAAATAATAATTTAGACCAGTCAAAATTATTAAATATATAATAATTTTTTATTTTACAAGTGAAAAATCACATTAATATAGCTTTCAAATTACAGCAGGTAGTGTTTACCAAACACTTTAGTGCTGTAGTTTAAAGGTTACAACTATCCAACCTCAATCCCAAACACACCCTTATTATAAAAAAAAGGGTGTGCTAGAAAGTTGCGTCAAGTAGCAATCCTTTGGAGGTCTTGGTTCCCTCAAAGCAACCAACTCTATGTTTTAATTAAATCTACTCTTTATTTGTTGATTAATCGTTTTAGGCATAGGCTCAAAGAAAAATATTAGTGAGACTATACCAAAGTGGTACTAGAGTTTAAGAATGAAGGAACATATTCAAAAATTGGAGCTAACCATAAACTCAATATAAAAAAAGGGCAGCAACTTCTTCTAAAGAAGAATACTGAGCTATTCTAGCATTTACCTTTAAATGGAGGAGTCAAGAGTACCTATGAAACATGGGAAGCTTCAAATGCCCCAACGGGAGGTAAAAGAAGATATGGCAGCCTACGTCCTTTCACTCCAAAGATGGTTAAGTTGGATTTTCCGCATTTTAATGGTAGTGAGGATCCTACAAGTTGGATATGTAGAGTTGATCAATCTTTCAAGTTTCATATACACTAGAGGAGGAAAAACTAGCATTGGCCTCTTTTCATTTTTGGAAGGAGAAGCACAAATATGGCACTAATTATTGTGGTAAGAGTTTAAGGAAGTTTCAGCCTTCATTCGCAACATGGTCCAACCAATTAGATTGTTAACACCAGAAGAACTTCGGGAGTGACAAGTGAAAGGTTTTTGTTATAGAGTGGAGCTATTGGCACCCCTACATTTTTCTTACAAAATTCCACTTTAAATAAAATTATAATTAAGAACAATTGAAAATTAAACACATATAGATTTTTTTTCCAGCAAATTACTTAATTCGTAATCAATCCTTTAAAAAAAAAAATTCTATATGTTACTTCCTATTTAACTAAAATAAATTGTACAAACTTAGAATAATCTATTATTCTCTTTTGATTTCTTATTGATTAAATATTTTTATACTTAAAATTACTTTGAAATTATAATTTGAAATATGTGTTATTTCAGCCAATGATTAACACTAAAAAACTTATCACCCGTATAACTTTTTAATTTGTGTAGATTAATTATAACATTGAAAATAATTAAAAATAACACAATAATACTTTGAGTTTTAACAATAAAACAAATCAAATGAAAATTAAGAACCTAAAAAAGTGTATCTAAAAAAAGGGCAGTTTTAAAAATAAAATGAAAATAAATAAAAAGGAGGTTTTATGAGGAGATGAGAGGGGTGCCAATAGTCCAACTCTTTGTGTTAAATGTGAAGGAAAGTTTAATTAAATATACATTTAGTCCTTATATTTTAAGTTAAGTATTCATTTATCTCTTATATTTTGAAAAATACTTCAAGACACCCAACTATTAAACATGTAATTGTTGAAGTTACCGTGCCTTGTTGAAAATTCTAGAAAATTGTAAGTAAAATATCAAAAGAAAAAATCTTGATAAATCTAAGCGACAGTTAAAAATATTGTTTGTATAAAGTTACGAAGATAGTGGATAGGAAGAAGCAGCTAAATATGTGGTTATAATACCACAATTATGTCGATTAATTAGGCTACAAATATAAGTCAAGGAATTATTACGTAAGTATCGGAAAAAAAAAATTAAAGAAAAGGTCTTTAGAAATAAACTACATGATATCTCTCCTTCTCTTTAACCAATACTTATTACCTAACAACTTTCCACTTTACTCACGTATCATTACCTAAGAACTTTCCACTTTATTCACAGAACACCTTTCCCACAAACTATGATTACTTCCCCAGTTTTCCAACAGTTGTATCGGAGCTGAATTGGTCATGTCACTGGGCGAAAGAGTCATCATGGCATGGCCAGCAAGAGCTCCATACCACCATCATTTCCTATCCGGAGAAAATTTTTATTTTTGGAGCACTAAAATGAGGACTTATTTTAAGTCCCATAAGCTATGGGACATTATTAATAGCGGGTGTCTATTCCAATGACTACCTCCACTCTGTCTGCACAACAACAGCAACAGTTAGAAGAAAGCCAATAAGATGATGCAAGTGCATTATTCGTTCTTCAACAAGGAGTGGAAAATACTATCTTCCTAAGAATTGCTGGAGCTTCATCAGCAAAGGAAGCCTGGAACATTCTGAAAGAGGAGTTTCAAGGCAATGCTAAGGTACAAACTATCAGACTTTCAATTTCTATGAAGTGATTTAGAAAATATTGAAATGTAAGATTGTAAGACTGTTAAAGATTATTATTCAAAATTAAAAGATATAGTAAACCAATTAAAAGCATAAAAGGAAAATATTAATGATGTATATGTGTGTGTGTGTGTGTGGTGGAAAAAATCTTAATTAGTGTCATAGAAAAATTTGACCCATTAGTAAGTGCTATTGAAGAATCAAAAGATATATCAACTCTTTCAGTGACAGGACTAATGGTATCTCTTGAAGCATGGGAAAAAAGGCTGAATAGGCATAATGATAGTTTTGCTGAAAGCATCTTTTAGAAAATTAAATATGCAACATGAAAATTTTAAAGGGGAGTTAATAAACAAAATTATAAAGGAGAAGATAAAAAAAATAATTATGAAGAAAGAAAATCACAAGAGAAGAAAGGCTTTCCACCATGCGGCATTTGTGAAAGAACAAATCATCCAGAGAAGGATTGCTGGTATCGTGGAAAAATAAAATGCCAGAATTGTAAAAAATTTAGGCATATAGAAAAACATTGCAGATTCAGGGAAAATCATTGAGCTAATTTCTCTGAAAAAATAAGGAGGAGCTCTTTTATGCCTATGAAGCAGCTATGGGGGATAAGAACGACACATGGTACGTAGATAGTGCATGAAGCAATCGCATGACTGGAGATGACAGCATCTTCTACAATCTCGACACATCAATAAAGTCCCAAGTCAAGCGAAGGAACGGCACACTGGTAGAAGCACAAGGAAAAGGTAAGATCGCCATTCAAACTAATAAAGGAGTTAAATATATTAATGACATAGTCTTGGTGCCAAGTTTGAAACACAATTTGGTGAGCGTCGGTCAAATGATTAAGGACGGATATTCTTTGCACTTTTGCTGGTGATACTTGCAAATACATAACAAAGATAAAAGGCAAATCATAGTCAAAGTGCAGATGTAAAACATAAATTTTTTCATCAGTGGTAGAAAATCAACACAGCCAGGAAAGCAATGATTGAAGATTCATGGTTATGGCATAAAAGGTTTGGCCACTCTAACTTCCATGCACTAAAGATTCTTCAGCAGGAGAATATGATCAGAGACTTGCTAAGCACTAAGGAAATGAGTAATGTATATAAAGGATGTATTCAAGGAAAGCAATGGCGGCAGTCATTTCCATCCGGAAATATGCAAAGAGTTAAAGCACCAGGAGAGCCAGTGATAGATATTTCTGGACCCATGAGGACTCCGTCATCTGAACAAAGAAGGTACTTCATGTTGTTCATCGATGATTTTTATAGTATGACATGGGTATACTTTCTGTATGAAAGATCTAAAGTACTCAATGTCTTCAAGATGTTCAAGAACCATGTTGAGAAACAAAGTGGCCACTATATAAAGATGCTCCGAAATGATAGAGGTAAAGAAATATACTTCCACAGACTTTAACAAGTTCTATGATGATAAGGAGTCAAGCATCAGCTAACAGTATGCTATGCTCCAGAATAAAATGGAGTTTCATAACGAAAAAAAGGGACAATAATGATGATGGCGAGGTCACTGCTACATGAGAAAGCATTAACAAATAAATTTTGGGCAAAGGCTGCCAATATTGAAGTGTATCCATTAAATCGGTGTCTAATTAAAGAGTACAATAAAAACCTCCTATAGAAGCATGGAGTGAACAAAAGCCTTCAGAAAAGCATCTCAGAATATTTGGATCTGTGTGTAATGTTCGTATTCCAGCTGAAAGAACCAAGAAACTGACGGTCAATAGGGATGTCAGGTTCGATGAAGAAACGTCATGGAATTGGAATGAAGAAAAAGTCGAGAAAAGAAGTATTATACATCCAAGAATGCAAAAAAAGACAACCACGTTACAATACATAAAAGAAGCAGCAAAAGGGACGGATTCAGATACTTCAGACTCATCCCCAATATCTCTATAAGAGCCATCCTTTAAGTCACTAGTAAGAAGAATTTGAGAGCTCTAAGTGTTGATACTGAAATCTGGTCGAGCTGACAATGGCGACTAGATTGTTACGTCAACGCTAATTGCTTTTGATGGGACGCTTTCTGCATTTACGGAAAACTGTCAGGGGCGCCGAATTTTTTCGGCAAAAACCCTCCGACGCTCAAGTCAACAATTCAAGTTTTCTTTTTAGAAAAGATAATAACGACACTCTCGTGACTTTAGTATTTTTCTTTTTACTAGAATTCCTTTTCTTTTTTAGCTGCAAAGAAAAAGTCCCCTTCTCTGGATCTCCCCCAATTCTTATAAGCAACTGTGCATGTCGTGTGTTATTGCTCGTTTTTTAATGTGCGGCCGTTATCAAATTGAACGTGCCACATGAATTTAAGAGTTAATATATCCGTTTGTGTAGTTATTGAGCTACCGTTATGACGCTTGATTACATTAAACATTGCATCAGATCATGCTTATACATTATGGATGAGCTCCCAAACGAAACTCAAACAATGCGGTTTGATTCCGGTCTCCTCAGAAAATGCTGGTCGCGCTTGCACATGCGACCATATAATTTTCTCCTTGAACTCAAGTAACTATCTTTTTATGCCCCAAACACCAGTCCCCTTAGTTTCTAGTATTTTGGAGTGGAACGAAATAAAACTAAAAACTAATGATTTAGTCGATAATTTTTGCTACACGAATTCCCAACGACACGGTTTTCTATCTTGTCGCATTAAATTCGCATGACGGGGTTGAGCCTGGGCCAAATGTTTAAACTTTAAAGTGACGGCCCTAGTTTTCTCAGCATGTCTCATCAAATCAGCGCATCGTTTCAAATCACCGCGACGCTATTCCAAACACTTTTTCCCCTACTATAAATTCAGGATTTCTTTCTTCTTCTTCTCCTATTCTTCGATTAAGATTCAAATAAAAGCTTCTCCATTTTCATTGCCAGAATTGTAGTATCCGCCTTTCGGTTACAAACACTTACTGGTCCATTTATTTTTAACTCGCTACCCTTATCTTACTTGGTTGTTTCTTGCATGACTATTTTTGTTTCTTGTCTGGAATTTGGTTCTAGTTATTGCAATGCCTAGGGTAAAACACACATTAATAAACCTTGATAGTGAGGATGAATTGGGTACCCTACTTGATTATTCTACTAGGTCAAACCCTAACCCTCAAGGACCCATAGAAGAAGTTGGGCCACTTAGAACTAGGAAATTCCCTAGAAGAATGTCTCCGGATATTTCCTCTTCATCTGAAGTAGATAGATCCCATGAAAGAGCTGGTGAAGAAGAGACCAACACCGATGAAAATCCTGATGCTAGTGCAGTGTTGATGAGTATAATTCGGGGTTGTCATTCTAATATGATTGCATCATATTCGTGCTGACAAAGGAATATCAAGAGTTGGACATGAGCAAGCTTGCAGCTGCTGTTAATGCTTTATGGATGAACATAACAAGGCAAGTGGAGAGACAGATCCTCCTCCTCAAACCACTATTGATGCAGCTCCTCTTCAGACTACGGCTGACGCAGCCCCATCTGGTGTTGAGAAATCCCATGGGGAAGAAGCGGATCCTCCCGCAAAAGCTCCTTAGAATTTGTTTTGATTGTACCTTTAAATATAGACTCCTGTTAAAAGACTTGTTTTTTCTACCTTTCATTTAATAAATTGTTGTCTATTTCGATTTTTAGTTGTTAAAACAATGCTTCTGACAACTTTTGCCTTTTGATCCATCTCAAATAGGCCTTAGAGCCGAGTTTTTATTTAGATAATGTTTTTTACATATATATTTATCTGCTAAATTTTTATCTAATTGAGCTAACTATTTGAGCTCGTTCGAGCAAGCTTCGACCCTTCTCACTTTGGATAAGCTTTAAGACTTCCAGGTTTTCTCATAGTTTTTATCTAAACCTCGTTCTTGTCCGACTATGATCAATCGAGCTGACACGAGCTGACTTTTACTTATGCCTTGCCTCAAGCAGGTTTTGAGAGTCTACCATGCAAATTTTATGATGTTTGCTCGAATCTATGAATAGTCTTTGATTCTTATCTCACCTTATGGGCTTGGAGACTTTGAACCTTTAATTCGACAATTTTCTTATTGCGAATAGATTAAGTAATTTTATTACCTTATAAATTTTTTTACTAGAACATATTACAAATAATTCAAACCACTAATGAAATTCTTACAAGAGGGCTTACTGGAAATACTTTCGTAGGTGCTCGGCATTCCAAGGTTTTTTTTTTTATTTTTCTTCCATTCGCATGAGCTAACTTGTATAGGTCTTGCTGCTTATAAAACCTTATATGATCCCTCCTAATTAGGGCCAAATACTCCGTGGTTGGGGTCTCTCATGTTCTGATTTACCCTCTTGAGCACCCAATCACTAGTCTTGAATTGTCGTATTCGCACATTCTAATTGTAATAATGAGCAACCCATTACTGATACTTTGCTGCTCTCTTCAAGGCTAACTCTCTTTTTTCTACTAGTAAATCCAAGTTCAAACACATCTGCTCATTATTTTGTTCTTCATTAAAATGTTCTATGCGGTATGTGCCCATCCCAATTTCAACTGGAAAAACAGGCTCATGTTGCCAATGCAAAAGGGGGTTCTCTTGTGATAGTCTTGTGAGTGGTCTTGTAGGCCTAGAGTACAAAGGTAATTCATCAACCCAATCTCTTTTCTTTTCACCAAGTTTGGTTTTCAACAGCCTCTTTGTATTCTTGTTCGCAGCCTCCACCTGCCCGTTTGCTTGTGGATGAGCTGGTGAGTAGAATCTCAGCTTAATTCTTAAATCCATGCAAAATCCTTTAAAGATATGGTTATCAAACTGCTTGTCATTATCTGCAATAAGAGTGTATGGGATCCCATATCTGCACACGATATTTCTCCAGATAAAATTAATTGTTTTCTTCTCAGTGATGTTGCTCAAACCTTTGACTTCAACCTACTTCGTAAAGTAATCTACTGCGATAATAATATACACTGCCCTTCTTTGACCTTTTGGCAATGGTCCAATAAGGTCAACTCCTCACTGAGCAAATGACCATGGCGAGGTCATGGAAGTAAGATTTTCCGATGGCTGGGTGGGAAAATTCGTGAAGCTTTGGCAATTCTTACAATTCTTAGTTTTCTCCTGCGCGTCCTGATGCATTGTTGGCCAAAAATACCCTTACCTTAATGCTTTGAAAGCCAAAGACCTTGTGCTAGAGTGGTTTCCACAAACCCCCTCGTGCATCTCCCTTAGAACATAATCTACTTCTGCATTAGTGAGACATCGTAGAAAAGACAAAGTATATCCTTGTCAGTACAACACCCCATCTATCAAGGTATATCTAGCCGCTTGGCATCTGAGCTTCCTTGCTTGTCTTTTATCTGCAACCAAAATCCCATCTCAGATATATGAGATTATTGGATCCATCCATGACGCTCTGGTTTCTAAACACATCACCTCTGCTTCTTGCTTGATGCTTGGACAAGCTTTGACCTCCACAAGAATTGACTGGGCATCTTCGCATATGAAATTGCCACAATTCTTGCTCGGATATATGCTTGAAAGTTTTCAGTTCGTGTTATTTGTTCAACTTTCACTTCTCTAAACCTAGTTATAATCTGTTTGGAACATTTAAGATACTGCACCATCTTTTCATCATTCGTTTAAAAGTTTTCATTGAGGTGATTGGCTATTAGTTGGGAATCTGTTCGAACTTTCAATTTTTCTGCTCGCAACACCAGCGCTAATTTCAACCCTGCAATGAAGGCTTTATACTTTGCTTGGTTGTTGGTGGCTTTAAATTCGAATCTTATTACATAAGAAACTTCCACCCTTCTAGGTTGATCAAAATTACACCTGCATCTGCTTCTTGTTTTCCACTGAAGCCATATACCATTGCCAACCAAACTTTATTAATATCTTCCTTATTTATCCCACTGTTGCCACCTGACTTGTGGCTTGCTTCAGTACATTCGACCACAAAATCTGCTAACACTTTAGCCTTGATTTCTGTTCGGAGTTGATAGTTGATGTCAAACTCAGTCAACTCTACTGACCACTTCACCAATCATCCAAAAGCTTCAGTGGTTGGCTAGTCATCACAATTATCAGATACACTTGGAAGTACAGCCTCAATTTCCAATCAGCCATAACTAGCGCTAACACCCATTTCTCTATTTTGGGGTATCTTGTTTCCGTATCGAGCAATGCCCTGCTGGTGTAGTATACAGGGTATTGAATTCCTGCTTCTTCCTTTACTATAACCGTACTCGTAGCCCATTGGGATATGGCTAAGTAAAAGTACAGTTTATCTCCTTCTCGAGGCATTGATAACAGCGGAGCTTTGATCATATACTGTTTTAACTGCTGAAATACCTCTTTACACTCTGTTGTCCACTTTATTTTCCTCCATTTTCTCATCACCTTGAAAAAGATGTAGCATTTGTCAATTGCCTGCGAGATAAATCTGTTTAGAGCTGTTAATTTTCCTATGAGACTCTGTATATTTTTTAGTGGGCGATGAGACTTCATCTCGATAACTACTCTTATCTTTTCAGGGTTAGCTTCAATTCCTCTATGTCTTACCAAGAACCCCAAGTACTCCTCTGATGATACTCCAAACACGAACTTTTCTGGATTAAGCTTCATTTTATACTTTCTTAGTAACTCGAAGGTCTTCTTTAAATGTACTATATGCTCGGCTGGAACCTTCGATTTCGTGATCATATCATTAACATAGACCTCCATTGTTTTCCAAATCAGCGGTTTGAAAATTTTGTTAACCAACCTCTGGTACATTACACCGGCATTCTTAAGGCCAAATGGCATCACATTGTAGCAGTATAAACCAGCGGTGGTGATGAATGCAATATACTCCCTGTCTTGGTCAAACATCGATATCTGATTATAACCTGAGAAGGCATCCATGAAATTGAGTAAGCCATGGCCCGCTATTGAATCAACCAACTATCCTCTGGACACGCCTTGTTGAGATCTGTAAAATCTACGTACATCCGCCATTTGCCATTGCATATGCCTGCAAGCGGCTCACCAACCTTTCATTTATACTTGCTTCGACCTTTGACCCTATCTTAATAGTTTTTTCTGGTTGTTCCTACTGAATGCTCACTGTTTCGACCTCTTTATCTGGTTCCTACTTGCCTTTTTCTGCATTATTTTTTAGCTGTTGTTGCATAGCAACTTCATGCAATCATTTGGTCTCCTTTTACCACTCCCACATCGCTGTTCACCCGATACTTCAAAGCCAGATAATAGTTGGACACTACAACCCTACTGATTCTAAAAAAAGGTCTGCCTAAGATTATTTGATAAGAGTTATCTTTATCGACTACCATGAAATCCAACATCATGATTTTCCGGAACAGGTTAGTGTCTATTGTGACAGGCAACTCAACCACGCCAAATTGAGTTAATTTTTCCCCCATAGAACCTCTTCAGGGACGTACTTGTGTTTTCCAACCTCAAACTCGTAGTCTCTATTTCATTTAGAGTAGATTTAAATAGGACATCCACTGAACTCCCGGTATCCACGAGTATCCGATCGAACTTCTTACTTGGCATATCAACACTAATAACCAGCGCATCCTTATGTCGGTACAATACCCCCTCGTCGTCTTCATTAATTCAAAAAATGGGCACCTGTCTAGTTTTTGCTCGCTTCGCAGCTAGGACACTGAACAAGATATCCCTATTGGTGATTCCATACATTGAGTAGCTATTTCTCGACATATTTGAATCTCCAGCCAAAGTTGGTCCCCTCGCAATGATCATAACCGTTGACTGCTCACGCTAATATCTTTAGCATTTTCCTCTGGTCTATGTTGCAAGTTTGCTACCGGATGATATCCCTCAATAAAGTCATCCAAGTACTGATTTCTCACCAAATCCTCCACTTGGTTTTTGAGGTCTCGGTAATGGGATGTTGTGTGACCATAAGTGTTGTGGAACTCACAGAATCTGCTCATGTCTTGTTTGTTAAGTGTCTTTGCTATAGGGATTGGGGGATACAACAAGCCATGTTATTTAATCATGTGATACAGGTACTCCAAGAGGATTCCCAAAGGAGTGAATTACTGATATGTTGGGCTTTGATCTTTCATCTGTATTGTCCTGTCCCTTTGGAACCCTTTATGTGCATGATTAGATTATGTAGTGGCTGATCTGTTAGCTCTTGCATCTGGTGGGTAATGAGCTATCGAAGCGTTGTACTGAAGCTGCTTATGATGTTGGTTTGGTACCTTTCATTGATCGCGGTCGGGAAAACGAAGAGGTGGAATCCTACTATGCTTGAACTGAGGCTGCCTCAGTATGGCTGGTATGGGAATGCCAAACAAAACTTCTCGTTCCTCCTCTACTCGAGGATGACTTGTCGTTTCAGATGGGCCTAGTTGCTTTTTGGACCTTATTTTCCTTTTTTTCAACCCCTCAAGCTGCTCAACCCCTAATTTTATCGCTTTTTCTTCTTCAATGTCAGCATCTCTCTTTGCTTGCTCATAAACAACGAAGTATGACTGTGTGTGTACCAGAGACGCCTTATCTTTACCCTTTTCTTCAGCCCTTTCGAAACCTGCGGATGGTTAAAGGCTTTAAGGTTAAGAACTGCTTGGTGGTTTCTATTTAAGAACTCTCTGAGGGTCTCATTTTCTCCTTGTTTAATTCCCAACAACTCCATCATATCCTCTTCTGGAGCTACTACCTTGCGAAATTGCTCTACAAACTCTCTGGACATTTTCTCAAAACTCTGGATACTTCATCGAGGTAATTTTTGGTACTACTCCAGTGCGCGCCCATCTAAAGTTAACAGAAACACCCTACACCTCTGGGCCTGTGTTAAGTTTTGCACCTCTGTCATATCATTAAAATGTTCAACATGAACTAAGAGGTCACTCCTCCCCGAATACTTGAGGTTAGGGAACCAAAAATCCTATGGGATTATTGTACTCATGATCTCCTCTGAGAGAGGTGATTTATTGTCCAGTATAATCCTCCAGTTTGGTGCCTTCCGTCATCCTTGAAACTCATCTATCACTCGAGTTAATCGACGCACCTCTCCCTCCAGTTCCATGGCACGATTTGGATTTTGTACTGCTGTTTGATCGCACTCTTATACAACAACATATAGGTGTTGCCTTAGTTCCCTTTCTCGCGCATCTAATAATCCTTCTAGATTTACCTGGCTCTGGTTCACTCCTGGCTGATCTTCCATTTGAACATTTTGACCACTGCGGACTTGAATTTCTTTACCATGATTCTGTCCACCTTGGGCAACTCTATTAACTAGGCTAATGACACCTGTGTTTTCCACCCGAGAGACTCCTCTAGCTCCTCTTTACCATTCTCTTAATTTTTGAGCATAGCAATGTGAGTTTCTATATGTTTCTTCATTCATTCCATCCGCTCGTACATCATTCTCTCCCTTTCTTCATTTGTCATTTCTCCACTTCCTGCTGATCTCATTTTCCCTATCTAGTTATCGGTTTATCTGGTATACTGTAGCTTTTTGCCTCGAGTGCCTATAGATAGCGTAAAAATATTGATACCAAAATTTGGTCGAGCTGATAATGACGACCAGATTGTCTCATCAACACTTTAATTGGTTTTGATGAGATGATTTCACTTGCTGCTGTAGCAGAATTTGAGTTGAATTATACTTCCTTTGATCTATAATCATAGAAAATTGTCAGGGGTGCCAGATTTTTCAGGCGAAAACCCTCTGATGCTCAAGTCAGCAATTCGAGTTTTCTTTTTAGGAAAGATAATAAGGACACTCTCATGACTTTAAGTATTTTTCTTTTACCAGAATTCCTTTTCTTTTTTTTTTAGCTGGAAAGAAAAAGTCCCATTCTCTGGATCTCCCTAAGTTCTTATACGTAACTGTGCATGTCTTGCGTTATTGCTCTTTCTTTAATGTGCGATCGTTATCAAATTGAATGTGCCACATGAATTTAAGAGTTAATATATCCGTTTGTGTAGTTATTAAGCTACTGTTATAACGTCTGATTGCTTTAAACATTGTATCATATCGTGCTTATACATTACGGATGAGCTCCCAAACAAAACTTAAACAATGCGACCTGATTCTAGTCTCCTCACAAAATGCTTGTTACACTTGCACATACGACCTAATAATTTTGTCCTTGAACTCAAGTAACTAACTTTTTACGCCCCAAACACTAAGAAATATACAAGTCATGCAACTTCACTACTATGGAACCAGAGTTCTTTGAAAAAGTAGCAGAACAAGAAGTATGAAAGAAGAAATTAAGATGATTAAAAAAAACGTAGGAACTAATAAAGCATCATCAAGACAAGGAGATCATTGGAGTCAATTGAATATACAAAATCAAGATCAATCTTAACGGCTTAATTCAAAAAATACAAAGCATGACTTATGGCTAAAGGCTATTTACAACGACATGAATTGACTACAATGAGATTTTTGCTCCAGTGGCATTGATGGATACAATATAAGCACTCGTGGTAATTATAACTCAAAACAGTTGGAAAATTTATTAGCTTAATGTAAAGACGACATTTTTTATTAGAGTATTTAAAGAAAAAAGTTTATGTGGAATAGCCATGATGGTTCATAGAAAAACGAAGCGAGCACAAAGTTTTAAAACTGAAGAAAGCCTTTTATAGATTAAAGCAGGCACCGTAAGCATGGTATAGCCATATTGATCTTTATTTCATTAACATAGGATTCAAGAGGAGTAAAGTAGCCGAGATTATACATTAAGAGCCAAAATAAGTTAAATACTCCCATTGTTACTTTACACATAGATGATCTTATTGTTGTGCAAATTTTATTGAACTCCCAAGTGCACGAATCTATTGTAGTGTAGATCAATGGTGACGAGTGTTGATCCCACGAGGAGGTGGATTTTAATTGTGTGTAGAATTAATTTTCTAAATGGGTGGTTGGATTTGTGGTGAAAGTGACATAGATTATTCTAAAATTGGAATTGAATTGGCGAGAATAAATTGAAGAGAAATCTATTGAAATGACATACTTGGGTATATGGATCCGTATCAACATGCACCATAGGATAAATATTCCTTATTAATACCAATTAAATCATGAGGGGGGAATTCACACCTCATGAACCACACTCTAATCAATATAGTGTTATTGGATTTATCGTGCCAAATAATAATAACCTTGTACTAGGGAGCCGGTGTAACCAGGGCGGTATCTCGTCAATGTTATTATTATTTGTCAACGAAAAGTCAAATCATCCAAAAAAATTAGAGAGGAAAAGAAAATAAATTTACCAAATAAAGCCCATGACACATGTTGAGACTTCACCTTCAACCAAAGCTTGAAAGAAAATTAGCTACTCATAATTGAACTATGGGCAAAATGGAAATTTATAAAAATACCTTAGAAAATATAAGATGGAGAAGGAATTACAGAAAATGGATCCCAAAAATAGATTCAGAGCTATCAAATTAGGGGGGAGGCCCCCTTTTTATAGATACATTGAGTAAATCGTGGCCATCGGATTAAAAATAATTTGGACGCTCAGGATTGCGCCACGTCATCAGTCAACAGTACGCGGTTTGACCACGCGGGTGAATAGTAACACGGTTTGATTGAAAATAATCCTGTGTGATGCATGTACTGTACGCGAGATTTTTGGTCAATTGATATGTTGCCACGTCACCATCAACAGTACATAAGAATTTTAGTCCAACAGGATCGTGACACCTCATTGGTTAATGCTACATCATTGGTCAATGCCACATCATCGATCTGTCTATATGAACAATGTCGTGAACAGTAACGTAGACAATATCGTACACGTGAATAGTACCATACATATGAACATTGCCATTTTTCCTTTAATGCTCCTCCTAAGGTTTTCGACCGTCCTGAGTTCAAAAGTGATGTCCGTTTTGCCGTTTGATCTCTCGTTTGTTGTGAAATGATCATGATGCCCCTAAAATATATAAAATACTTAATTATAATACAACACACATAATTAAATGACAAGAAGTTTAAATACACAAAAGTAAGGGTTGTTAGTAAGGCTTGAAATGTAAAATGACGATTTTTTCCTTTATAAATATGCATTTTCTAACACTCAGCACACCCCCCAACTAGCTTATTGCTAGTCCCTAGCAAATAAAGTGAAAACAAAATTCAAATCCAAAATGAAATTTTTTTATTTTTAACAATCATGTTTATTCAATCTGACTAATGATAGTAATAAAAAAAAGTATAAGTATTATCTCCAGTCTAAAGAAACATCATACCCACGTCAACCATCCACATGACTTAGCCCAGTAGACTTTGTCATAGCTACTTTCAAGAATGACATGTCAAACACCAAAATCTCACTAGAAGTAGTGACACTGTTACAAAAAAATTAAACCCAATAAAAATAGTGACACTGTTACAAAAAAATTAAACCCAATAAAAATAGTCACTCCAATGAATGGTAATTGAGAAAAAATAATAAAGAAGTGATATCATATACTCTCACCAAGATGAAAGAAATATGTCCTCAGCTTAGAAATAATATGATCTCAAGTCAAATAAAATGCTAGTCAACCCAATTTATTTATTATATTTTCTTATTATTTTTTTATGCACCACTACATCTTTTAGCCCATATAACTAGATTCTACTTCAGACTAGAGTTCCCTAAAATCAAGAAAGACTTTTATTAGGACCTAACGTAAGATAGGAACATGTCTAACAAAGGAGGGAAAATAAGGAAAACAAAGTGTATGTTTGAAAAAAATGTAAAATTTTTTTTAGGAGTTGCTAGGTAGATTTCACCTATTATTTTTTTTAAACAACAATTTTTTTTTCTTTTTGTTTGGCACAACTTCACTGAACAAAATAATTATTTACATTTTTCTCAAACATAAATAGGTGATGAAACATGTAAGATATTGAGTAATACTCCAAATCGGAGTGGGTCAAGATGATAAGTTTGACAAAGAATTTTTTTTTAAAGGCTCAAAAGGGTTAACTATGGATATTTCATAAAAGGGATGGCTAGAAAGGCTCAAACGGATCAAAGATAGCCTTTCCATCGTCTTTTAGGGCTATAAATAATCTTCCATATCTACTAGTTAGATTGGCCTCCAAATGTAGCAACACACATTTTTTTTTATTTTACAATTTTTTTAAGGGTTAACTCAAAAGAAATCTAGAGATCGTGTATAAAGTAATAAACTGCTAAGTTGTATAAAGAATGGACAAAAGAGTTACTCTCCAAGAAAAATAATAGGCTCAAAAACTCACTTGGTACTTATTATGACATGTTCATTCTTTCAACCAACTCATATTTGTCTCCGACATCAACATGTAAAGTAGCAAACATAGCGTAATATCACTTAAGACCAAAGATAATATAAATACTAAAATTTGAAATTAATCATGCCATCCAATGTTAAAACAAATCACACAATGTTTTTAAACAACATCCTACTCCCAACCTATTCTAAACATGAAAGGAAAATATGCATGGAGAAATGTGAAAATGATGCAGAAAAACTAATTAGAAAATGATAGAAAATGAAGATATTTTTTTTAACTTAAGAAAATGCATTTCTAGAGGCACTACACTCCATATTCAGCCATTTTCGACTCAAAAAAACTAAAAAAATGTATATTTATAAAAGAGAAATTAAAAAAAAGAAGAAAAATGAACATCAAAACATAATAAAGAAAAAGAAAATATCTGATTTTTTTATTTTTCTTTAAATTTGGTTTTTTTATTTTTTTTCAAACGATGAAGATGCGTTTCTAAAGTCACTACACTCTATATTTAGCCATCTTCAACACAAAAAGTTAGCAACAGTTAGTTTTTACAACAAAAAATCAGTAAAAACTTAACCAAGATTCCACAATTGTTGACTATTCCCTCCCCCCAATCAGAACGAAACATTGTCCTCAATGTTTAAAGGAAAGAAGTAGAGTTTAGAAGATATTACCTGGGTGGTGCAACATAGAAGAAAATATTTACAGGTGAAGAGTTAAATCTAATTTGTACTTCTTACTGCGGCTACTGTTACCATAATTATTTGGACGCTCCAATACAAAGGTCCAGGGGTCTGGCTCCGATCTATAAGTTTGTAACATATCAAGTAGCTCATTAGCAGAGTGAGCACAAATAAAAAGCTTTTTCGTATTGGAAGGAACGAAATAGTTTTTTATTGCATGGTTAAGAAATGCGATGAAGCCATCATAAAAGTTATTGACATTTAACAAACCGATGGGTTTCTGGTGAATGTGCAGATGGGCCCAAGATGCTAGTGTGATAAGTGCCTCTAGTGTTGCAAGATCTCTTGGAAGGAAAATAAAAGCATCAGCATGATTAAGCATTTCAGTTATTCTTTCTTGCATACATGAGATGACTAACTCTTCTCCAGTCGATGAGTCAGACAAACTGCCCAAAGGTTTTAGAGCTCTTGGGATGATGCCTAACACTTGGCTTCCTCTGACAAATGCAGCTTCTGAGACCAATTTTGATAACCCTCTGTTACCTCCTCCATACACCAAGTGTAATTTTCTCTCTGCTATGCTTCGACCAAGATCAATGGCTGCATCAACGAACTCTTTATGTTTGCTATAGGTAAATCCAGAAAGCACACAAATGTTCTTGAATTGTCTATTGGGAGTAGCTGCTATTGGAATATTTCTAAAAAATAATTTGTGAGTGCTTAACAAAAAGTCATATTTAAGAATCTTGGTGACAGTGGGTCACAACTGTGTATGAGATGGCATGTCAGTGTCAAATAACACGTAAAACATATGGATTGCGAGTAAAAAAGGAAACAGTAAAAAGAAAAAAAAATAATAAAATAAAATTATTAAAGAAAATAATGGAAATGATAAAATAACAGTGAAGTAAAAAGATATACACAGGTAGTTGCGACTGTGGCTCACATCTTCCTCTGGTTTTACGTCCAGAAACGGCTTGAACGCCCTCTATGGGTTGAGGATAGGCTTCCCATCCAGTTTTCTTATAAACTGGCAAACAGGGTCGTTTATAGTCAGATTCTTGAGACTATATCGTGTATGCTCTTTCTGGAATAATGACCATAACTGAAGAATCGCTTCTCGCACATATCCACTAGTATGCGTTTCAAGAGACATAAGGATATCATCCAATGAATCCTTATTCAAGCCATCCCTAATGAATTGAATCTTATCTTCTTTGTTATCAGACATCATTCCTAAAGAACATGGTTTTTTATCGTAACTCATTCTAGCACATTTATGACAAGCAACAGAAATTCTTCAAGCTCGTTGTTTTCTTGCATAATTTCCTTTACCACAACCAGGCATGTATGCAATAAATTTTGGAGGTAACTCACCTGCCAATTGTACTTTAGCCTCGATTAACCAACAGATGTCAGCAGGTATGTTATTCCTCATGATTAATCGCATGCGTTCAGACCGGGCTTTATAGATTGTAAGGAGGGCATTCTGAGGAAGTGAATGGAATTGCTTGTGAAGCTTCGCTAGAATCTCGTTTCTGTCTATACCTTCACCTCAGAATATCAGTTATTATGGGAAAACTGAAGTAACCGACTTTATTGTCACGGAGTACCGTTATCCGCCACTTCACCGGGGTAACAAACTAAAGCACACAAATAGAAAAACAAATCAAAACACACAATGAAAATTAAAATTGTCCTCTTATTGAATTTACCTCAAGCTCCAACTGGATGTCGTAAACACCTTTCTCAATGTCTCTGAGTTGTCTTTCTAAGCCCTTAACATAAGATACTAACTCTGGTGTTTGCAGAGCCCAAATACGATGTGTCTTACAAAATTGAATCTGCCTTTTGAGATGAAATTTTACACGTTGAAGTGGTTTAAGAATGTTCAGGAGGAACGGTTTAAGTATGGTACTCATGATTAACAATTATAAGAAAAAAAATTAATGGTTAAACAAACACACTTATGAAAAAATGATAAAAAGAAAGAAAGAAGAAAAAAATCAAATCACCGAAAAAAAGAAAAAAAATTCAATTCAAATCTGGTGGGTCACTCAAATTTATTTCGGTGTCTTCTCCATGTGGCTGGTACTCTAAATATGGCTTTAATCTTTGACCATTAACTTTAAACGTGACATCATTCTTTGAGTCTTTAATTTCAATTGTCCCATATGGAAAAACAGTATAAACAATAAAGGGGTCAGACCATCGAGAGCGTTATTTACCTGGAAATAAGTGCAAGCGAGAATTGAATAAAAGCACTTTCTGACCTGGAGTAAACGATTTTCTCATAATTTGCTTGTCATGGAAGACTTTTATTCGTTGCTTGTAAATCTTGGCATTTTCATAAGCATTATTGCGAATTTCTTTAAGTTCTGCCAGCTGTAATCTTCTTTTTGAGCTGACTTACTGCATGTCAAAATTGAATTTCTTGATGGCTCAATATGCACGATGCTCGAGTTCCACAGGTAGGTGGCAAGCTTTTCCACACACTAGCCTGTAGGGTGACATCCCAGTAGGAGTCTTGAAATCCGTTCTATATGCCGATAATGCATCATCAGGTCTTAATGACCAATCTTTTCTGTCTGGCTTTACCGTCTTTTCTAATATGTGCTTTATTTCTCGATTGGAGATCTTAACTTGGCCACTGGTTTGCGGATGATATAGGGTCACCACTTTGTGAGTGATGGAATACTTTGTCAAAAGAGCTTTGAATGCTTTATTACAAAAGTGGGCACCACTTTTACCACCTTGTGATCATTGGTTCTACATAGAATTGCTTCTACAACAGCAACCGATATGTATTGATGGCCAAAAGAAGGGGCAAAGGGTCTCATGAAGTCGATACCCCATACGTTAAAAATCTCAACCACTAAAATTGGATTTAGTGGCATCATGTTCCTTCATGTAATGCTCCCCATTCGTTGACACATATCACATGAAGAACAGAAAGTGTAAGCGTCTCGAAATATTGTTGGCCAATAAAACCACATTGTAAAACTTTAGTAGTTGTTTTCTTAGCACTGAAATGGCCTCCACAAGCTTGTTCATGGCAGAATGAAAGGATATTCTGAATTTCACTTTCTGGAACACATCGTCTAACAATTTGATCTGCACAATACTTGAACAGATAAGGGTCATCCCAAAAGAAATTCTTTATTTCTACAAAGAATTTAGCTTTGTCTTTCTTGGTCCAATGCTCTGGAAGTTGACCTATAACAAGATAATTCATGATGTCAGCATACCATGATAATACTTCCACACTCATCAATTGTTCATCTGGGATTGACTCATTCAATGGTAATGATTCCATAATTGTGTAAAAGTGGAGACAAGAGAGATGGTCAGCTACAACATTCTCTGTGCCTTTCTTATCTTTAAATTCCAAGTCGAACTCCTGCAAAAGTAACACCCAACGAATTTAGTCTAGCTTTTGTATTTTTCTTTATGAAAAGATATTTAAGAGCAGCATGATATGTGAACACATTTATTTTACAACTAATGAGATAAGATTAAAATTTTTCCAAAGCAAACACTACTGCTAGCATTTCTTTTTCAGTAGTTGAATAGTTCAACTGTGCATCATTCAATGCCATACTAGCATAATAAATAACGTGGAGAATTCGATCAACTCTTTGTCCTAATACTGCTCCTACTGCATAATCAGATGCATCACACATGAGTTCAAATGGTAAGCTCTAGTTTGGGGCCTAAATGATGGGTGATGATGTCAACAATTGCTTTAGTTTTTCAAACGCCACAAGACATGAATCAGTAAAGATAAAAGGTACATCCTTAGCAAGTAGATTGCATAAGGGTCTAGAAACTTTGCTAAAATCTTTAATGAAACGTCTATAGAAACCAGCATGCCCAAGGAAAGATCTTACTTCTCTGACTGGTTTAGGTGGAGGAATATTAAAAATAAGATCCACCTTGGCTTTGTCAACCTCAATACCTTTGCTCGAAATGATATGACCGAGAATAATACCTTGTTTTACCATAAAATAACACTTCTCCCAATTTAAGACCAAGTTCTTCTCAATACATCTCTATAGAACTAGTGTTAGATGATGTAAACATTGATCAAATGAATCACCAAAGATAGAAAAGTCATCCATAAAGACTTCAAGGAATCGTTCAACCATATCAGAAAAAATGCTTAACATACATTGTTGAAATGTGGCAGATGCATTACATAATCCAAATGGCATCCTCCTATATGCAAAAGTGCCAAAAGGGCAAGTGAAAGTAGTTTTCTCTTGATCTTTTGGTGCTATGTGAATCTGATTATATCCTGAGTAGCCATCTAAAAAGCAATAAAATTCATGGCATGCTAATCTATTAAGCATTTGATCAATAAACAGTAAAGGAAAATGGTCTTTACGTGCGATAGAATTCAACTTTCTATAATCAATGCATACACGTCATCCTGTAGTCACTCTAGTGGGTATCAATTCATTACTAGCATTCGTAACTACTGTGACTCTTGACGTTTTGGGGACAACTTTTACAGGACTGACCCATGATCTATCAGAAATTGGGTAAATGATACCTACGTCTAATAGCTTAAGGAATTCAGTTTTAACAACTTCTTTCATGTTAGGATTTAACCGATGTTGCATTTCCCTAATAGGTTTAGCATTTTCATCAAGGTGAATGTAATGCATGCAATTTACTGGGGTTGTACCATTAATGTCTGCTATGGTCCATCATAATGCTCATTTGTACTCTTTTAAAACATCCAACAACTTACCTTTTTGTTCGTCATTTAGGGATGATGAGATGATTACCGGTAGAGTACTTTCTTCTCCCAAAAATGCATATTCCAAAGTGTTGGGCAATGGTTTGAGCTCGAGTTTCGGTGGTGATTCTGATGATGGGATGAGTTTATTCTCTGATAGTACTAGTTGTTCAACTCTTGACTTCCATTCATTAGTGTCCATGGATGGTGCTGAGTCAAGTAGAGCGTTGACCTCATCAACCGATCTGTCAATATCAAAATCAAAACCAAAGTGAGTTAAACATGTTTGTAAAGGATCATCACTAAGGTTTGAAAGAAAAGTGTCATCAACTAATGCTTCAATTAAATCCACATAAAAAATTCCATCATCTGCATTGTGAGGTTGTTTGGCAATGTTGAAGATGTTCAGCTCCATAGTCATATTGCCAAAAGACAACTGCATATTTCCAGCTCTGCATTGAATGTGAGCATTGACAGTTGCCAAAAAAGGTCGGCCTAGGATAATGGGGATGTGCTTCCTTGAATCCTGTATTGGTTGAGTGTTAATTACAATGAAATCAACAGGAAAATAAAACTTGTCGACTTGGATAAGTACGTCCTCCACAATACCACGAGGTATTTTTGTGGAACAATCTGCAAGCTGCAACACCACTGAAGTTGGGTGTAATTCTCTCAGTCCAAGTTTTATAAATACAGAGTAAGGTAACAAATTTACACTAGCTCCTAAATCCAACAAATCATTCTCAATTGTATGGTTCCTTATGCTACATGAGATAGTGGGGGAGCATGGGTCTTTGCATTTTAGAGGAATTTTATGTTGGAGGATAAAACTAACATTTTCTATTAAAAATACCTTTTTTTGAACATGAATGTTTCTATTTTTAGTACAAAGGTCTTTAAGAAATTTGGCATAAGATGAAATTTGCTTTATAGCATCAAGTAAATGGATGTTAACACTTACCTGTTTGAAGATTTCAAGAATCTCACCTGTGGATTTTCCCTTCTTTCTTTTCGCTAACCTCTAAGGAAATGGAGCTTTGGGAACATATTCTCGTGGGTTGGTTTCTTCTTTCTCCTCCGGTGGTGAATCCTCAACATTCACAGGTACAATTTGATTTTCTTTTATCACCGGCATCTCCACTTTGTTGTCGACTTCTTTTCTTTTTCACAAGGTCATGACTGCTTTGACCTCTCCATGCTGCTGTGGTGAATTGGTACTTGTTTCATGTACTCCTTTAAGATTAGGCACTGGTTGACTTGGAAACTTGCCTTTCTCAACAGTCATTGTCAAGGTCTGAACTGAAGAAGCTAGTTGTCCCACCATCTTCTCAAGGCTTGAAATTGATTGGACTTGTGAGTTGAAGCCTGCTCTCAACTCATTTCGTAGTCCATCAATGGTGCGGTTCTGTTGCTCAATCGTGGAGTGAGTAACATTCTTGAAATTCTGGAATGCATCCTCCCATGGTCTGGGCTGAGAGTAGTTTTGGTTTTGATTGTACGGTCTAAATGGTGGCTGAGAGGCTTGAAGATTTTTTGAAATTGGTGGAGCTGGAGCTGCTGATCCATTCTGTTGGAATCCTTGAGACCATTAAAAATTGGGGTGGTTTCTCCATCTAGGGTTATATGTGTTAGAGTATGGGTTGTAATTCGATGGTTTTCTCATTACACCTATGGCATTGGCTTGGTCTGAATATGAGTCATGGTCATGTGGCTCTATTAATTTAGCAGTCGATAACGATGCTATTTGTCGAGAGAGACCTTCAATTATCACTTTGACTTCTTTAATTTCTGAACTTGACTCGCCAATGTGAACCTCATTTACTCCCTTAATTCTTTTAGTGTTCCTGAGAGACTGACTCCGTTGTTGGGAATAATCCGCTTGTCGCTGGAAGAATTCCCAAATCTCTGATGCATTTTTTGACATTAGCTCTCCTTCACTTGTTGCCATTAGTCATTCTTGCACATTTGGCAATAATCCCTCCAAAAAGTATTGGCATTGGTGCAATTTCTCGTACCCATGATGTGGACACTTCAAGAGTAGCCCATTGAATCGCTCCCATGTTTTGAAAAACTGTTCGTCTTCTCTATGTGTAAACTCTGAATTTTCCCTGCGAATAACATTGGTTTATGCACTGGAAAATATTTATTCAAAAATTTTATTACCATTTGTTCCCATGATGCAATGCTATTAGCAGGCAATGTATTAAGCCATGAACGAGCTCTATCCTTTAAAGAAAATGGGAATAGTCTAAGTTTTACATCATCATCTGAAAAATTCTCATATTTAAATATTTGACAAATAGCATGAAAATCATTCAAATGATTATATGGGTCCTCATTTTCTAGGCCACAGAATGTTGGGAGACAATTTAGTACACTAGGTTTTAGTTCAAAACTCCTACCAGCTACATTTGGGTATCTTATGCATGATGTGCTCAAACTAGCTAAAGGACTGAAGTAGTCCTTAAATGACCTCTCCTGTGGTTGCAAATCCATTTCATTTTCAACTTGTTTGTGTGTGCGAAGTGTTTTCTCAAGTTCAAGGTCTATAGGTTCAAGATTAGGTAATAATGACCTTCGACCATGCATGCAAAACAAATAAAATAAAAATAAAGATGAGAACAAAACAAATAAAAATAAAGAAGAAGGAGAAATTACGATACTAACCTTATTGCGCTATTACAACCTTACTATAAAAATACGTAAAAACAAATACGTGAAATACATTAACTAAAAATAAATTAATAAGATAAACAAAAAAAATTTACAAAGAAAAATAAATTAAAAATTAAATTACAGAATTTTAAGGAAGAGAAAAAGAAAAGAAATACTAACCTTTAAATGTAGATTCATTTTTTTTAATAAGAAAAAAATAATACAAGAAAACAAATAAAAAAATTATTCACAAAAATTAATTCTACAAATTAAAAAAAATACCTCCCCAGCAACGGTGCCAAAAACTTGTGTGCAAATTTTATTAAACTCGCAAGTGCACGAATCTATTGTAGTGTAGATCAATGGTAACGAGTGTCGATCCCACGAGGATGTGGATTTTAATTGTGTGTAGAATTAATTTTCTAAATGGGTGGTTGGATTTGTGGTGAAAGTGACATAGATTATTCTAAAATTGGAATTGAATTGGCGAGAATAAATTAAAGAGAAATCTATTGAAATGACGTACTTGGGTATCTGAATACGTATCAACATATACTATAGGCTAATTATTCCTTATTAATACCAATTAAATCATGAGGGGGGAATCCACACCTCATGAACCACACTCTAATCAATATGGTGCTAAGAGCTTATCGTGCCAAATAATAATAACCTTGTACTAGGGAGCCGGTGTAACCAGGCAGTATCTAGACAAGATTATTATTATTTGTCGATGAAAAGTGAAATCATCCACAAAAATTAGAGGGGAAAAGAAAATAAATTTACCAAATAAAGCCCATGACACATGTTGAGACTTCACCTTCAACCTAAGCTTGAAAGAAAATTAGCTACTCATAATTGAACTAAGGGAAAAATGAGAATTTATTAAAATACGTAGAAAATACAAGATGGAGAAGGAATTATAGAAAATGGATCCCAAAAATGGATTCAGAGCTATTAAATTAGGGGGGAGGCCCCTTTTTTATAGATACATTGAGTAAATCGTGGCCATTAGATTAAAAACTGTTTGGACGCTCAGGATTGCGCCACGTCATCAGTCAACAGTACGCGGTTTGACTATGTGGGTGAACAGTACACGGTTTGATTGAAAATAATCCCGTGTGATGCATGTACCGTACGCGAGATTTTTGGTCCACTGATATGTTGCCACATCACCATCAACAGTACATAAGAATTTTAGTCCAACAGGATCGTGACACCTCATCGGTCAATGCCACATCATCGATCCGTCTATGTGAACAATGTCGTGAATAGTAACGTAGACAGTACCGTATACGTGAATAGTACCGTACATATGAACAGTGTCATTTTTCCTTTTATGCTCCTCCTAAGGTTTTCGACCGTTCTGAGTTCAAAAGTGATGTCCGTTTTGCCGTCTGATCTCTCGTTTATTGTGAAATGACCATGATGCCCCTAAAATACATAAAATACTTAATTATAATACAACACACATAATTAAATGATAAGAAGCTTAAATACATAAAAATAAGGGTTGTTAGTAAGGCTTGAAATGTAAAATAACGATTTTCTCCTTTATAAATGTGCATTTTCTAACACTCAACACTTATCTACACCAAAAATAATAAGAAAATACTACTAGAATTCAAAAAAGAAATGACAAGGACATTTAAAATGATTGATCTTGTTAATGATCTACTTTCTTGGCGTAGAAATAAACCAAGAATCATGATAGATTTTATATGCCAAAAGAAATATACTGAGAATCTATTGAAAAAGTTCAAGGTTTACGGATGCAAGGCCATAGCCACACAGTTACCAATGAAAAGTACACAAAAGAATATGGATAAAAAAATCATATTGTTTACTCTACAGAAGCCTGATTAGAAGTTTGTTGTATTTAGCAGCAACAAGTCTTGACATAATGTATACTACTACTCTTCTTTCACGATTCATGTAGGAACCATCCCAAATCCACAATAGAGTAGCAAAGCGGGTACTACTAAAAGCATGCTCTTCAAATAAGATTTTATTACTTATTTGAAGAGTTGAAGAGCTACATCAGCATTTAAGACTCTAAAATACACTACAATTAAGATTCTTCAAATAAGAAATGATTCTCTTTCTTCAATTATATAGATTTGTTTTCTTTATTTTTAATTTATATTTTATTACTTTTTATTGGAGAGAGAGCGAAGTGCTTTAATTGCCATTATTTTTCCTTTTGAAAAAAATATTTATTTGATTAAAAAAATATTAACTTATTCTATTTGAAGAGTCTTTTAGAGAAACATATTTTTTCACTTTCCTTTTGCCACATAAATAAAAAAATAGATATTTAAAGAGTAAAATTAATAGAGCTTCTGGGAGATGCTCTAAAATGTTTACAAGGCACAATAGATTATGGGAAATGGTATTAACCTATATAAGATTCAAGACTTATGGGATGTACAGATAACGATTGGGCAGGATCTGTTGACGACATAAAGAGTACATTAGGGTATGCCTTCATAATTGGATCAGGTATATTCTCATGATCCTAAAAAAAAAGCAATAATTGCCCAATCAATAGCTGAAGCAGAGTACGTAGCAGCAGTAAGTACAACATGCCAAGCAAAATGGTTAAAGAAGAATTTTCTAAGACACTGGCAAAAAACAAAGTAAAGTTACTGAATTATTTTGTGACAACAAGTCTACTATCATAATTGCAAAAAATCCAGTATCTAAAAACAAATAAAACACATTGCCATCAAACATCATTTCCTAAGACAAGTGTCATAAAACAAAGAGATCGAGTTGCAGCATTTTAGTACGGAAAAACATATCGCTAACATCTTCACTAAAGCACTTCTGAAGACTAAGTTCGAGCTTTTATGAGAAAGCTACATTAAGGAGTGTTGAAGTTAATGCGCCATGTTGAAAATTCTAGAAAATTGTAAGTCAAATATAAAAAACAAATCTTGATAAATTTAAGTAGCGGTTAAAGAAATATGATTTGTATAAAGTTGTGAAGATAGTGGATATGAAAAAACAGCAAAATATATAGTTATAATACTAAAATTATGTTGGTTAATTAGGCTATCAATAAAAGTCTTGAATCTTGTGTGGATTGTTATGTATGTATCAAAAAAAAAAAAATTCAAAGAAAAGGTCTTTAGAAATAAACTACATGATATCTCTCCTTCTCTTTAGCCAATCCAATACTTATTACCCAACAACTTTCCACTTTACTCACGTAATGGCCTTCTCAAAAATATAATTCTTCCTCAAAATTCCAACAATAACAATCTTGCTCATAATTTTCTTTTCTTTTGCAATGATAGTCTTGAAACAATATTCTTAGTGATATTAAAAAAAAAATGTTAATTTATCAAACTACCACTAAAATTAAAATTAAAGTAATTTTTTATTATTTAATACTAAAAGTAAAATAAAATAAAATAAATTAATTTTTTATTATTATTTTACTTTTAGGGTCAATTTGGTAACTTAAGTTTTTACATATAATTATTAACAAAACAAGAAGGTGTTAAAGATAGCTTTAAGTTGGTTGATATTAAATTGTATATAAATAATTATTAGAAAGATGGTTGCAAGGATATGAAAACTACTAGTTCTTTTAGATTGATAATTATTTGTCAATTTGCTAATTAACCTTTTGTATGGATAAATTAATTAATACTCGCAAGAATGTAGCAAGCGTAAGATTATTACAACAGCAAAGAAAAATAAGGGGGAAAGTATTACATATTTAACAGTAGAGGTGTCCTGAGGTATTTTTCAAAATATAAGAACTGAATGGACATTTAATACAAAATATAGGAACTAAACGAACATTTATTTTGGAAAGTTTCAACCTAGTTATCATTGCACAAACTAATTCATAATACAAAACCTAGTTATCATTGCACAAACTAATTCATAATACAACCTTGTAATCAAGATGACAATGATGGTGATGTAATTCTGGAAGTTAAAGGATCCAAGACACATCCTTGAGCACAAGGAAATGCGTTAAGGAGGAGGGATGTTACATGAATTAGTAAATTAATATTACATGATTTTCTGTAAAGATTTCTTAGTGTGATACCCATATTTATATCAAACTCGACCCAAGGACCCACATCTAATAACATGTCCTAATTTAAATAAGATAAAACAACACAAGTCTTGATCTTTCAAACTCGAATCCTACAAGATTTTAACTTAATTATACTTGTGATTGTATCTCTTATACAAAGTGGTCACCACTCAAAAATATAAGTATGACAGATAGTACACGAGAAATGGGTATATTGGAGGAAGAGGTACAATATCCTCTAAACCTTTTCTCTTACTCTATTTCTCTCTCTAATTATTTATTTATTATCGTGTCACTCTCAATCTTTGCTCTTAAGCGTCGAAGAGCCTGTGCTACTAATACCCCCGGCGACCCCTGATGAGTTATTATTTTGCAAGATTCAGACCATTGAGCTCTTCACTCCCATAATGGTAATCTCGAGGACATCAAACTCTCTTAGAGTCTGTTCCCCATTTAAAACAATTCTCTCTTAAATTAGTATCATCGATCTAAATTTTAGTATCAGCACTTGAATTAGTTTTTTTTTATTAGAATTAAGTGATTAAATAAGTTTGTTTAAGTCAAAGTTTGTTGTCAAAGTTTGTTCTTTACTCTTAGCATCTTTATTTTGGTTTAACGTTAGTGTTGTGCAAAAAGTTGAGTCAACTAATAATTCTTTGGAGGTTTTAGTTCCCTCGAAGTAACCAACTCCATCGTTTAATTGAATCTACACTTTATTTGTTGATTAATCATTTCAAGTCTTAAGAAAAATACTAGTGAGACTATACTATAAACATGCACCATTTTAATGTAAACACTAATAGAAACTTTAGAGTGATAACAAACCTCATTTGCCCTAGTTGAACTAACTCACATGAACTCCAAAGCAGATTAGTGGACTCTGGAAAAGCACAATATCTCCATAGATGTGGGAAACAAATATTATAAGTAGAATATATCCCGTGTTCATGTCCAAAATAAACCGGTGGATCACCTTGAAGGCAACAAATATTCCTCAAGGCATGTACCTATAAATAACAGTATGATGACACATTCTCGGACACTTACAAACACATGAGAATTATCATTCCACTTCATTCTTTTTTTTGTCTTCTTACCTCACTTAAATTGCTTTCTTAAGTTGTGCAAGCTGCCTCTTCATTAGCTTCTTTGTCTTTAGAAAGTTGCTCTATCTTTCCCTGAGCATCTCTCGAGAGTTAAATATTCAATATCTAATTATTCAGAGCTCACATGCCTATTTCTCAGTTACCTTAGCATGTTATCTCTCAAACCTAAGTCTTTTTAGAGATAATGAAAATATTTCTCCACATTTTCCCGACATTATTTATTAGCCCTTAAATCACTCCGGAGTATAAGAGAGGATTACTCAAGCTTTCTTCGATCCTTATTTCCAATATCTAGGTCATCTTTCTAGCTCTTAACACTCTCTACTAGTTCCAATAAATGTTGACTTATTGTAGTTAGCTCATCATTCAATCTTCACAAAGCATCCATAAAATGGACTTCTGATGTTTTTAAAAGACACTTTGCTTTTTACCCACTTTAAACTTGTGCCTATAAGGACTTCACATTGTAATAGTGATAATTGTCTTGAACAAACTACAACAATCAAACCACATAAATCAAGCAAAGTAACTTTCACCAAAAACTAAAAAAATAAAAAAGAGAGAGAGAGAGAAAAAAAAGAGAAAGAGCTTCTTATATTTAAGAATTAACAGCCTTTTTCATTAACATATGAGAGGAATTTGTAAATTAGATACAATTATTTGCGATATTCTGGAGACTATACCAAATGCCAAGCACGCCTCCGGATCCTCTTAGAGAAGAAAGCTGTCCAAAATTGGCCCGTTGGAAAAGGTCATATAAAATATTGGACTCAAATGCTTGGCCCATCTTTTAAAACCACTGTAGAAGAGAGAGCATCCAATTGAGGAGCTCTAGAGATGGACCCTGAAGGGTCCTCGTAGGGTACATCGAAACCCAGTTTTGAAGAAGCATGAGTATTGTCATCCATTGCTTTTCTTCATTCCCTTGACATCGAAATGGGGCTTTAACAGGATGCATCTATCATAAATCTCGTAGCCTATTAGCATAACCCATACACTTAAGGTATGAGTGCACTTTAATTACATGGGTTTGAGTCCCAACCAATTCCCTTTTCAATAAAATTGGGTAAGGATAAAATTATCTCTTCGTAATTCAGGATAGAATAGATATTCTTTTAGTACTATGTGAGTATAGAAATTCAAACTCATAGCCTTCACTTTTTTGGTAAAAAAATCCCCAATATCGATTTGATTGCACTTATTATGATTCCAGAGAATCTTTAATTTTATAAACCACTAATTTTTACTCTCAATTATCGAAAGAAAAAAAGAACATATGAACAAAAGGTCTTTATAAAACCACAAAGGTAATGAAAATATAATACACCCTTACTGGAAAAAGGAGAAAGATTGGAATAAGCAAAAATCAGAGCAACATGAACTAAACCCTTAGATCAACTTAAAACCTACCTACTAGTGTCACTTAGAGGAACAATTATTTCAACAATGGGCCTTTGACGGACTTTGAGATTAGCTCTCTAGGGTTGACTATTGTATATTGGCTTTATAAGGAGATTTCTCTAACAAAAAATCGAGAGCTTAAAACCATTTGTCTATTAGAGAAATAATAGTGGTCTCTGAATCAATATGGGAATAAAAAGTATGAAATGTACCTTTGTTCTAGATATATTATTCTTTATTTTTTTCCATGTTTGCTTTTTGTTAGAGAGAAGTTCCCTCACAACCTACCTCATCACCAGCCTAAGAAAAACTGTTAGATTTAGCATCCATGATGGAATGGATTAATCTAACGTAAGTGATAACATAAACTTAGGGTTTGTCTAGAATTCTTATAAGATAAAATTAGTATTTTATCTTAATCTTAATCACATAAGATGCAGCTTGTCAAATAACTCTCGGAAGTTTATTAGAATTAAACTATACTTATTGTACCATATAAACACTACATGGGTGAGTGATAACACTTACAATAACAATCATAAGAATTAGAGTAACATCAAAAGAGAGTGACAGAGAAAGGGAAAAAGGCAGTGGGTTCTTGCTTCATCAATTGAGGAGATTTTCCAAACACGTGATTGTCTTCCTATCATTAGTGACATAAACTCGTGATGATCCGTTCGTGAAGGAGATTTGCTCTTGAAGGTTTTTAGCAATCAATTCCTATTCATTACGATCTGCTCGTGCTAATTCATGACAATCCACTTTTGGAGGTTAGAGGGAGCTTATTCTTCATTCTTACAAATTTGTGATGATTAGTTTCCGCATCAACCAATAAGGCATAGATTTGGTTGAAAAAAAATAAATTGCATGATTTATTTAGAAAATCATCATTGGTATCAGAGCCTGTGTAGTTTATGTCATGATCTTGGGTCCATTATGTATGCTAATATGCCATGTTTTTCTATCAAAATTTGATAAATCACACATTAATGGTATATGATAATATACATAATATTAAAGTATGAAATTCAGAACATAATCACGTGAACATACACGTACTATATCTGGAACTTTGTTTGATGTAATATGCTATTGAAGAATGAACAAATTGAAACCCTAAATTATAAACCTGCATGCTTATTTTGCTTATAACTTTTTGTATGTTCATTCATTCTCAGGAAGATTGATATAATTGGAAATCTCTTTTAATTATGATCGCAACAGTATATCATATGCTTGATTTGGACCTGTAAATTGAGAGAACAAAGCGTTTGAAGTTCTGGTTCAAAATCTAGAATTTTTGTTCAAGTTGAAAAAGATGAACAATGTTACATGTGTTGTCCCAATCTCGAGTAGGCGCGTGAATTTCACCTCTTTAATAAAATAAAAATCCAAGACCAGATTTAAATTCAGGACATGAGAAAAGGATGGAAGGTCGGAAATATAAGATTGGAAAATGGCTGGAACCATCACACGCGTCGATGAGGAGAGTGAGACAAAAAAAGGCTTGACTCTAAATCAGAACAGACCGCGTGAACCAACTCGCTCGAACCGAACCGCGTGAACCAAACCCGGCTGGACTGCGCGTTAGTGCAAGTCATGCGCCAAGCATGGCTGCATTGACCCACGTTACATGTGCCATCTTCCCGGCCTCCGATTGCAGTGCTGCTTGCGGCAGTCGAGCCAGAATTTAATTTCCTATTTTTCTATATTTTAAAATTCATTTTTGCCTCTGTTTTAGTTTTAATTTAATTTTTATTTTTAAAACATGCTTGAATTTTATGAATAAAAATGGTTTTATAGTAATTAAATTCACATAATATGCGTCTTAATATAAAATACCTAAAATATTAAGGGGATAATTAAAGTTTGTCGTAGTAATGTGAATTTATGCATGTCTAGAAATATTCTGTCAAAAAGACGATAAGAGTCTAAGGAAACAAGTTACTTAAGTGGGACCATCATGTCCCCACCTCTTTCTTGGGAATTTTCTTGGTGCTTATTTATGTAAATAGACGCATGAAGCTTTTTTATCCATTAAAACTAAAATAAGTGCTCTATTATTAAATATTAAAAAGATTAAATAATAACAGAATTAAGATTTTTGCGCAAAAGGACTAAATGATGATAATTTAATTATTTGGAGAGGATGATGATTATGAGCTTTAAAGACTTTTTGATTCTAATCCTTATGTTAGATAATCATTTTTGGGTCTTGTGTTTGCGGCAAAATTAAATATGTGTAGGAGTCATGCTAATTATACTTTTTTTTGTGGCTATAAGAAATGGCATCTTCAAAGAATATCTTGGCCGAATTGAACAAATGAGAAAAATTGAATGGTGACAATTATGACATTTGGCACCGAAAATTTCAATATGTTCTCGAGGAGCAAGAGACTTTTGAGACTCTCCAAAACACCATAATTAAGCTTGAGGAGCCTGAGAGAGGTCTTATAGAACAGTACCATATGGATCTTGAAGCTTATCAGTCCTGGAAAAGGAAAAATAGCAATGCTCACATTATACTGCTGAGTTGTACGGAAGATGACCTTACGTGTGAGTTCGAAGAGTACTGTACGGCTCATGAAATGTGGCTTGCCTTGAAAGAAAAGTTTAGTGGTACTTCGACCACTAAACTAAGAGGGCTCAACATCAAGTTTGACTTCTTCAGAAAGCGCCCAGAAAAGAGCATGAGGTAGCATTTAAGAGAGATGTCGAACATGATACGTGAGTTGAAAAATACTGGACATGCATTGACCGATGAGTAATAAGTTCAAGCAGTTATACGATCCTTTCCTAATAATTGGGAACATAAGAGAGTTAATATGACCCATAATGATAACATTAAGACATTTAATGATATCAAACGTCATTTGTAACTAGAAGATGATCACCTAAAGGTTGCTAAAACTTCTAGTCAACTCTTTATGGCTAAATCTAAGCTGTAGAAAGCTTCGGGTTTCAAGAGCAAAAGAGGAAGCAATACTTTCTAAAGGGAAAAGAGAAATGTGCCAGCTCAATGGCAGCCTAACAATGAAAAACAGATTATGGAAAGCGCAATGGATAGAAGAAAGATAAGACTAAATGAATTGTTACAATTGTGGAAAATTGGGCTACTTCGCTCGTGAATGCACTGAACTGAAAAAGGTACAATTTATCGCCACAAATTTATGTTATAACTATGTGACAAGTTCTATTTGTCTAACCGAATCTTGTCCTTTGTGGACTGTAGACTCAAGAGCAATAGACCATATAGCCAGAGAATGTGGAGCATTTGTGGAGTATCGTCAAATTAGTCAAGGAACAAAATGGATATATGTGGGTAACAACTCAAGGGTTGAAGATAAAGGAATTGACACTTGCAAGTTAGAGTCGCGTGGTGTCTGAATACTTTATCTCAACGATATTCTTTATGCTCCAGAAATCCAAGGAAACTTAATCTCTGTTACTATTTTTCTTAGGATGGGATATTAATTACAATTTTATGGTGTTAGTTTAAAGATTGTTCTTAATTCAACTCTAGTTGCTATTGGTCATTTGTTGAATGTTTTTATTGTTTTGAATACTTATTATAATGATTCCAATAATAGTTGTTTTTAGATAAATGTTTCCTCCAATGTGGATGTGAATACTTGGCATGCTAGACTAGGACATATAGGGTAAGAAAGAATGAATAAATTAGCTAGAGAAGGCCTATTAGGCTCACTCACTAATATTGACTTGCCCATTTGTGAAAGTTATCTAGTTGAAAAAGCTACTTGAAAGCCATTTGGTAAAGCTACTAGAGCTGACAGTCCATTGCAAATAGTCCATTCTGACATCTATGGACCAATGAGTGTAAGGACTAGACATGGAGCCATGTACTTTATCACATTCATTGATGATTACTCACGTTTTGGTCATGTTTACTTGATTTCTCATAAATCTGAAACATTAGATTGTTTTAGATCATACTTGAATTTAATAGATAATCAATTAGATAAAAAGATCAAAGTCTTAAGAATAGACTATGGACGTGAATACCTTTTAGAGCAGTTCAAGTAATTATGCAATGATAAAGGTATTGAGAGATAGTTAACCATTCCAAGGACTCCACAACAAAATGGTGTTGCGAAAATAAGGAATAGAACATTACTCAAGATGGTTAGGTCTATGATGGCGCAAACAAATCTCCCAGTTTCTTACTAGGGAGTTGCATTATTGACTGCCACTTATGTACTTAATCGAGTTCCGAGTAAGTCAGTAAGTTCCACTACGCTATGGACATATAGAAAACCTAATCTTACTCATTTGCGTCCCTGGGGGTTTGCAGCGTATGTTCACAACTCATCTCATAAACATGGGAAATTGGGTCTAAGATGAAAGAAATGTATCTTTATAAGATACCCAAAACACTTCAAAGGGTATGTGTTCATAGGTGAACATGATGATAAAACTATAACTGAGATAGAATCACGAGATGTCATAATTTTGGAAAATGAATTCCTTAACATTTCAGAGTTTGATAAAGACATTCATTTATATGAGTTGAATGATCTAGAGATTAATGAAACTTCTGATTTACAAACTAAGAAAAAAATAGATATGTCTGGGAGTTCTGATTCTAGTGGGAGTTAACCACAAAATGGGTTTACTCCACATGACAACTCAATTAAAAAAAGTAATCGTATCCCCATCCCACATTGTCGTTTTGAGATTAAAGGGGAGGCATTTATGATTGCTTCACATGATGGTGATGAGCCAAGAACTTATAGTGAGGCTATCGCATCATCAACTAAGGAATTATGGATTAAAGCAATGGATGAAGAAATGGAGGCAATGAGATCAAACCACATTTGGGACTTGGTTGATATATCGCCCAACTGTAAGGCCATTAGAAATAAATGGGTTTTATGTGTTAAACGAAAGGCGGATAGCACAATTGAAAGACACAAGTCACGCTTGGTAGCGAAAGGATATACCTAACAAAATGGTATAGACTATGAGGAAACTTTTTCCCTATTGGTAAGGTTTGCCTCTATAAGATTAATTATAGCCATTGTTGCACAAATGGACTTAGAATGATATCAAATGGATATTAAAACAACTTTTCTCAATGGAGAGCTGGAAGAGGAAATTTATATGAAACAGTCAAAGGATTATATAACCAATAACCAAGAGCACAAAGTTTGTAAGCTCAAAAAGTCTATATATGGGCTAAAACAATCCTCCAGACAATGGTATCTTAAGTTTCATGAATCTGTAATGACTTATGTATTCTCAATAACTGAAAAAGATCATTTTGTATATGTTACAAGGTTAGAAGGTAACTTTGTCATCATATCGTTATATGTGGACGATATATTGTTGGCCAGAAATAATATAGAGTTTGCTCAAACCATCAAAGAATGATTATTTTCAAATTTTGAAATAAAAGATATACGTAAAGCATCTTATATCTTGGGAGTTAAAATCCATAGGGATCGTTTTAGAAAACTTCCAACTCTATCACAAGAGTCTTATATTGAAAGAATTCTTGAAAATTTTAAAATGGATAAGTGTAAGTCTAAGGATACTTCTATTTCCAAAGGACAAACTCTTAGCTTTGAAATGTGTCCAAAGACTTCAAAGGAACAAAATGAAATGACACGAGTTCCGTATTCCAATGGCGTTGGAAGTCTCATATACGCTATGATGTGTACAAGGACAAATAATTTTTATGTTGTTGGGTTGGTAAGCAAGGCCAAACATTGGAATACTATCAAAAAGATTTTAACATATTTGAAAGGCACTACCGACTTTTCTTTATGTTATCAAAGAGATGATTTACACTTAATTGGATACACAGACGTTAATTGGGGAAGCGATCTTGATGAGCGCAAATCAACCTCAGGATATGTATTTCTACTTAGTCGCAGTGCAATCTCATGGAGCAGCAAGAAGCAAACACACACAACTCTATCAACTATGGAAGCAGAATATGTAGCATGTTCAGTCGCAGTATAAGAGGCTATTTGGCTCAGGCGCTTCTTAAATGATCTCGAGATCGTTACTAGTCTTCCTCGGCCAGTAACCAGATATTTGATAGCCAAGCAGTCATATCCTTTACCAAGAGTGCAAAATACCACATCAAGTCTAAACATTTAGAGATAAATTATAATTTTGTGAGAGACACTATGGTGAAAAAGGAAGTGTTGATGCAACACATATCTACACACTTCATGGTTGCAGATCCATTCACTAAAGCCATGACATGAGATGTTTTTATCACACATACGCGATCATTAGGATTGCACAAATTATAAAAGTTGTACTTAATCAATTCTCTATGCAATAAAATTATTTTGATTTATTCTCATAAGATACTAATTAGCATGATTACACATATATAATTATTAAAAAATATGTCCTTAGGTTTTGACTGACTTTCTTACACAAGCAGTCACCTCAGATGTTAATGAAATCAAGTTGGGATGAGATACAAGATTAAGAGAAACTACTGGATACGTTCTCATGGAGCTTATATCTTGAAAATGTCGCCTTGACTGGGTCAAGATGAAGAACTTAATTAAGCCAAATATAAGTTCATTTGGTGCCTTATGAAGGCGAGCTTTTTGAGACTTAAATTAGGTGCTCGAATAAGCAACTGATTTAAGATCTGTACAATGGATAGCCAGATATATGCTCTTATACAAAGAGAATTCACTGTAACGTGTAATTCATACCATGCATGCTTTTGTGACCAAAAGAAAAAAAAGTGAATAAATCCATAATTCTTATTGTGGAAGTTTCTTTGAGGTATAAGAAAGACCTCAACAGTTTCCTTAGTTACCATTGACTATATCTTAAAGGGAAAGATTGGTGATAGCTAGTTTATTATGTTTTCTCTATGACTATGATGTTATTCAGTCTATGAAACATGTCCAAGAAAGCAGCCAGCCTAGAACTAAAAGATATGAGAAGAGTATGAAGATTTATTCTCTTAATATCTGACTTATGTATTAACCGGTCGACCAATTGTATAATATGCCTATAGATGAATACAATTGTGAATACATAGAGTGCACATCATCAAATATAATTTTTGCTGAAGATTAAATATGTTTATACCAATGAAAAGGATAATGAAATCTAGGAAATATAATGAACAAGTTATTTGAATCTATTGCAAAAAGTGAAATTGAGATCTTTGGCTCTTTAAGCTCTAGTTTATGTTGTTTATGGGTCACATGTTGCATTTTCCAGTATGATACTACAGTTGTAGCATGTTCAATTGCAGTACAAGAGGTTGTTTGGCTTAGGCGCTTCTTAAATGATCTCGAGATCGTTACTAGTCTTCCTCGGCCAGTAACCACATATTTGATAACCAAGCAGTCATATCCTTTACCAAGAGTGCAAAATACCGCATCAAGTCTAAACACATAGAGATAAATTATAATTTTTTGAGAGACACTATGGTGAAAAAGAAAGTGTTGATGCAACACATATCTACACACTTCATGGTTGCAGATCCATTCACTAAAGCCATGACACGAGATGTTTTTAGCACACATACACGATCATTAGGATTGCACAAATTATAAAAGTTGTACTTAATAAATTCTTGATGCAAAAAAATTATTTTGATTTATTCTCATAAGATACTAATTAGCATGATTACACATATATGATTATTAAAAGAGATGTCCTTAGGTTATGACTGACTTTCTTACACAAGCGGTCACCTCAGTTGTTAATGAACGCAAGTTGGGATGAGACACAAGATAAAGAGAAACTACTGGGTACGTTCTCATAGAGCTTATATCTTGAAAATGTCCCCTTGACTGGGTCAAGATGAAGAACTTAATTAAGCCAAATATAAGTTCATTTGGTGCCTTATGAAGACAAGCTTTTTGAGACTTAAATTGGGTGCTCAAATAAACAACTGATTTAAGATCTATACAGTGGATAGCCAGATATATGCTCTTATACAAAGAGAATTCATTGTAACGTGTAATTCATACCATGCGTGCTTTTGTGACCAAAAGAAAAATAAGTGAATAAATCCATAATTCTTATTGTGGAAGTTTCTTTGAGGTATAAAAAAGACCTCAACATTTTCCTTAGTTACCATTGACTATATCTTAAAAGGAAAGATTGGTGATAGCGGTTTCATTATGTTTGCTCTATGACTATGATGTTATTCAGTCTTTGAAACATGTCCAAGAAAGCAGCCAACCTAGAATTAAAAGATATGAGAGGAGTATGAAGATTTATTCTCCTTATATCTGACTTATGTATTCACCGGTCGACCAATTGTATAGTATGCCTATAGATGAATACAATTTTAAATACATAGAGTGCACATCATCAAATATAATTTTTGCTAAAGATTAAATATGTTTGTACCAATGAAAAGGATAATGAAATCTAGGAAATATAATGAACAAGTTATTTGAATTTATTGCAAAAAGTGAAATTGAGATCTTTAGCTCTCTAAGCTCCAGTTTATGTTGTTCATGGGTCACATGCTGCATTTTCCCGTATGATACTGCAATTGTAGCATGTTCAGTCGTAGTACAAGAGGCTGTTTGGCTTAGGCGCTTCTTAAATGATCTCGAGTTCATTACTAGTCTTCCTCGGCCAGTAACCATATATTTAATAGCCAAGCAGTCATATCCTTTACCAAGAATGCAAAATACCACATCAAGTCTAAACACATAGAGATAAATTATATTTTTGTGAGAGACACAATGGCAAAAAAGGAAGTATTGATGCAACACATATCTACACACTTCATGGTTGCAGATTCATTCACTAAAGCCACGACACGAGATGTTTTTATCACACATACGAGATCATTAGGATTGCACAAATTATAAAAGTTATACTTAATAAATTCTTTATGCAATAAAATTATTTTGATTCATTCTCATAAGATACTAATTAGCATGATTACACATATATGATTATTAAAAGATGTGTCATGAGGTTATGACCGACTTTCTTACAGAAGCGGTCACCTCAGTTGTTATTGAAAGCAAGTTTGGATGAGACACAAGATTAAGAGAAACTACTGGAGACGTTCTCATAGAGCTTATATCTTGAAAATGTCACCTTGACTGGGTCAAGATGAAGAACTTAATTAAGCCAAATATAAGTTCATTTGGTGCCTTATGAAGACAAGCTTTTTGAGACTTAAATTGGGTGCTCGAATAAGCAATTGATTTAAGATCTGTACAGTGGATAGCCAGATATATGCTCTTATACAAAGAGAATTCACTGTAACGTGTAATTCATACCATGCGTGCTTTTGTGACCAAAAGAAAAATAAGTGAATGAATCCATGATTCTTATTGTAGAAGTTTCTTTGAGGTATAAGAAAGACCTCAACAGTTTCCTTAGTTACCATTGACTATATCTTAAAGGGAAAGATTGGTGATAGCTGTTTTATTATGTTTTCTCTATGACTATGATGTTATTCAGTCTTTGAAACATGTCCAAGAAAGCAGCCAGCATAGAAATAAAAGATATGAGAAGAGTATGAAGATTTATTCTCCTTATATATGACTTATGTATTCACCGGTCGACCAATTGTATAATATGCCTATAGATGAATACAATTGTGAATACATAAAGTGCACATCATCAAACATAATTTTTGCTGAAGGATTAAATATGTTTGTACCAATGAAAAGGATAATAAAATCTAGGAAATATAGTGAACAAGTTATTTGAATCTATTGCAAAAAGTGAAATTGAGATCTTTTGCTCTCTAAGCTCCAGTTTATGCTGTTCATGGGTCACATGTTGCATTTTCCCATATGATACTGCAGTTGTGGCTTTATGCCTAAAACCTTATTCTCGTTGCTATGGTTACTTAGTCATCCCATCACGTGCGAGTGGGGGATGTTAGATTTAGCGTAAGGGATAAGATAAACTTAGAGTTTGTCTAGGATTCTTATATGATAAAATTAATATTTTATCTTAATTCTAATCACATAAGATGTTGCTTATCAAATAACTCTAGGAAGTTAACTTGAATTAAACTACACTTATTGTACTATATAAACACTAAATGGGTGAGTGATAGCACGTACAATAACAATCATAAGAATTAGAGTAACATCAAAAAAGAGCGAGAGAAAAATGGAAAAAGGCAGTGGGTTCTTGCTTCGTTAATTGAGGGTATTTTCCAAACACGTGATTGTCCTCCAATCATCAGTGACATAAAGTCGTGACGATCCATTTGTGAATGAGATTTGCTCATGAAGGTTTCTAGTAATCAATTTTTGTTCGTTGTGATCTGCTCGTGCTAATTCCTGACAATCCACTTTTGGAGGTAGGAGAGAGCTTATTCATTATTCTTGCAAATTTGTGACGATTCGTTTCCGCATCAACCCATAAGGTATGGATTTTGTTGAACAAAATAAATTGCATGATGAAATAATATCTAGGCAACCCAAGAGGGGGGGGTGAATTGAGATTTTATAAATTAAGCTAATACAATTCGCAAACCACACAACAAACCAATCTAATGCCTTAACAAATTCGAAAATAATAAATTCAACGAAAGCACAATAATAAATGAGCAAGGGAAGAGAAAGCAAACTCAAGGATTTTTACGTGGTTCGGCAATCCCCGCCTACGTCCACGCCTCCAAGCACACCGGGCTTGAGGATTTCACTATCCAAGCCTTTCCAAGGCTTCAACCGATTACAATTGACTTCAAGGTGTCAATAAACCTTTACAACAAAGAGATTATCTCCCAATCTCTTCACTCAAGTGTCTCACACACTCAAACTCTTTCAATTGAGATGAATAAATGAAGGTTACAATAAAACTCACTCAATGAGTAGATATTCAAAAATGAAGAACAAGAAATGATTCAATCTTTTGTGTTTTGCAAGTTGAAGGCTCAAGATATCTCGTGTGCTTTTTGTTTTTTGCTTGTTAGAGAGCTTCAAAATGAGTTGGATTTGAGTTTTTATAGTTTGAACTCAAAAACTAGCCGTTATGTTCATTTCTGGTCGGAACCGGATTGCCGGGTATGGAATCCGGATAGCCGCTTGATGTTACCGTTACAAGCACAAATTTGAAATCTTGAACATCCGGATTGCCGTTTGTCGAATCCGGATTGCCGGTTGCGTTTTGGTTACATTCTGCCCAGAAATCGGATTGCCGTTTGTCATAACCGGATTGCCGCTTGCGTTTTGGTTACATTCTGCCCCGAAACCGGATTTCCGGATTTACGGATTTACACATCCGGATTGCCAGTTGCTACAGTGAAATAGTTTCTAATTTTACAGTTTGACCACAAAACTTTATAAAATTGTGTTATGGCCCAAAACGTTATGAAACTTTGCAAATAGGTCCAATTTCAGAATTTATAAATATTTCTTTGTTAATCCCAAAACTTACTGAAATTGTACAATGACCCAAAATATTTAAATAATTTCAAATAGGTCCAAATTCGAAATTTAAAAAAACAATATTAAAGGTTTTAAAACATGTTCATTTTAGTCCAAAACACTTTGATTTTATAACCTCATTTTCTTATTATAAAACACAATTAATATATGTGGTTTGTTATCATCAAAATCAATATGTATAGCTAAATAAGCTAACACATGATTTATTTAGAAAATCATCACAAAGCATCTATCTTGTCTTACCTAAGGCGCCACGCAACTTGTCATTGGTATCGAACACACATAATTTCTCTTACAAGACTTGCTCGCCTTCCAACTTATCTCCGGCCTTAAGAGTGTCCTCTAGTTCGACTTAGTCCTTAATGCTCTACCTATTCTCCCTGGTAAGTTTTGGAGAATAAAAATGCATTGTAAAATCAAAAAATTCCTAAAGTGGTGGCTCGCATAAATACTTTTCTGGAATATCTCCGTGATCTATAATGTCCACTTATAAAAAATCACTTCTCTCAGAATAAATTTTTTTATACATTCAAATAATAGATAAAACAACTCAATAATTTTCCATCACCTAAAAAGAGGATAAAACGAAGCTTGTACCTTCAACTTAAGGTCCAATGTGTTGGGAAATTATGCTCTTTAAAAGCATATGTGTTTATTTAATTGTAATAAATATTTTTTCTGATTAATAAAATTAATGAGGTATTTTATTCAAATATCTTAATTGCATTTATATTTGTATTAAAGTCCATTTAATCATATTATATGTATTTATGTGATCACCATGTGGATTCACAGAAGACATAAATACAAGTTATCTTATGATTAAATAAATTTAGTTCGCAGTTGATAAATAAAGTTGGGCACTTTATTTAGGTATAAACTGTAATAAATTCATTGAATGATTTGTCTTAATCATGTATGAATTTATTGATGTAGTACGACTACATTGAACTGGATCGCATATGAGATTTAATTAACTTTGTAATAACTGTCAGACTTATTAAATCTCATAGGCATTGATTTTACTATAATCTTAATCTTGAGTTAATTATGATTTCATGATTGTGATTGTTATTCCATTTGAGTTACCAATGGGCACGACACATCATTGTGGTCAAGATTACCCGGTATCTTGGTGGGAGCAATTATGAGTATTGGAGTTATAGATTAACAATATAGAATTTGTATAACACATCTCTTGATAGGTTTTCGGCACTTGATCATAGAATTCTCTGGCCAGAGTGTGTCAACATATTTAGTATGTTGAAAATGATCATTAGAGAAAACCAGTAAGGATCAAGGAATAAGATGTTATTAAATTGATTGGACAGTTGAGATATCAATTTAATTAACGATGGGGTACAAAGGATTGTGCAGTAAAGAAATCAATGTGGCTTGGGACGAATTATTATTCGAGCATACAATTATGGAAGTCAGTTCCAATCTTTTAGTGGAGTAGATTTGGAATTAAATAATTGGGCTAGTTTAATTACAGGCCTAATTATTGTAGCCACTATTGTATGTTCCCAAATGATCCCCGGGTTAGCTCATTTAATTAACTGCACCACTACTGGACTAATAAGCAAGATAACTAGCTATTTGGGTCAAAAGCCTAATTATATCTTTTAGTGGGAGGCTCCATTTAATTAGCTCATGTGTAAGGGGTCTTATGTTATTTTACAAGGTAGGTCCCCTATTGAAAAAATAAAGAACGTGAGTTTTATTTTTGATTGTTTGGAGCTTAGGGTTTCACTAAAGAGAGATATAAAAGGCTTATTTTCTCAACAGAAAAGTGAGAGGCCACTTAATACAAATCTGAGAATAAGATTTTTCTCTCTATTGTTGAGAGAAAAATTTTCTCGTGCTAGTTGCTTTGGTAGTGATAAAGGCGCCCACGCGTCAAGTGCAGATCGAACCTGAGTCATAACCTGGAAGATCATTGGTGACAGTTCGTGATCCAACAAGCGTGGTGGTGACGGATCGTGATCTAACAGGCGTGGTGGTGGCGGATCGTGATCTAACAGGCGTGGTGGTGGCGGATCGTGATCTAACAGGAGTGGTGGTGGTGGATCGTGATCTAGGAGCCTAAATCACTTCAGCGGAAAAAGCCAACTCGGATTTTCAAGGTACGATTTCTAGATTACGTATTCTTATATATTATATGAGAGCGTTCCTTAAAAAGGTTTTATAAAAATTTAAAAACCTAATTTTTCACCAACAATTGGTCTTTGAATTTTTTAGAATCTTAGTTGGAAACATAAGTTCCTCCCTATTGTCTAGGAGCACCTATAAAAATGTTAAAAAGAAAAAGAAAAAAAAGAAATAGAGAGCATAAAAAAGAAACAGTATAAAGAGCTAAGAGCAACAATAGTAAGACAAAAGGCATAATATGATCACCCATGGTTGACTTTGAAAGATCCTGCTACTTTGTCGGAGTAGACTTTAGAGGCTCTATAATTCATTTCTTACGAATGCTTTTCGTTCTTATGTACTTTTCCTCTGGTCTAGGTTGCTTTGAGGGTTTGGGAGAACCTGAAGCACTTTCCTTGCATTTGGAACTGAAATGGGTAGAAACATTGGTAGGAGTTTTCTTTGAAGCATAAAAAACCTCAATTCGGCCTAGAGTGAGGATCATTATCAGAATGGAAATGTAATCGATAGCTACCCAGAAGGATTAACCCTAACCAAGGATATGTGATAACTCTATGAAATGAGAGTTATCATGATACTTTTAGACTTCAATCAATACTACTTAGAGAGTAAATTATGAGTTTCTATTGCATTTTTTGTTACATTTTGCATAAATAATCATTTTAGTCAATCTTAATAAGTTTTGCTTGATTTAAAGTAATTTGTGCTCAAATTGTGTGCATAATTGTATGTTTCCAGAAGCTTATAATTTATTAAAGGAATGCTATGCAATAGGCTTGCAAAAATAAGGAAAGAACATGGCTACAAAAGCGTTGAAACAAATCTAGAACAGTGCAGTTGTTGTAGCTATTGTTGTAGAAACCATTGTTGTAGCAATCCTAGAACAACCGATAACGACAGAAAAAATTCTGTGCGGGATAACTGCAGAATTGCGATCTGTAATTTCCTAATCTGATTTATGCGCGACTTAGGCTTCCGTTTACCCTAATTTTCAACTATAAAAGAAGCACACATCATAAGGAAATAGGGGAGCCGTCACCCAAGGAGAAAAACACAAAGAAACAAAAGAAAAACAAGATTCAAGAGAGAGATTAAGGGCTGCACAAGAGGAGAATTTGTAGAAATCTCGTTTTCTATTTATTTATGGGGATGTGTTTCATGGCTGCAACTTTGTTCTTTATTTTTCTTTTACAAACCATGAACTAAATTTATTTATAGTTAAGTGATAAACAATCTTAATGGTTTATTGACTGAATATATGTGTTGCTGCATGTTTGCTATAGCAGTTTTTTTTTATAGTATTTATTTTTATTCATTATTTTGGTTGATCACCCATTTAATGATAAAAGTTAGGAGAGAGCCGCAAAAGGGCCTATCTTAGTGGAACATATCAGAACGATACTTGATCTTAAATTAAGTTTCCCGGATTGAGTTTTACTTGAGTCTCAAAAGGGTCATGCTTGATTTAAGATTAGTGATAAACTAGACATAAGGATTCACCTTGTAGGGTAAATAGAACCTAAGCGTGTAATGTTATATCTTATGTTAGCATAGAAACTGATCACTGTTAGGTTGCATATAGATATAAGATATCCAACATGCGACGGCTGAGGATACATAAGGATTTTTCCCAGTGCTGTAGCAAATATTGCAGCAACTGAGCCAATCATTAAAAAATAGTCAAGATCATTAAGAGAGTTTATTCATTTAACTACTCTATGTTCTCATTGTTTTTATCCTTGAGTTTGACGTGATAATCTACTTTGTTGCATTTTATTTATTGTGTTTTTATTTTAATCAGTAAATTAGTTTCATCAATTGTTTATCTTGATTTAGACACAAAATCGGCATTGTTAAGATTGTTGTAGCAAGTCTAATAACATTAATCCCTGTGGAAACGATCTTGAATACTCATCACTTTATTACTTGTTGTGTACCCTTGCACATTGACACCAATAGCATTAGTATTTATACACCAACAATAGGAAATCTCAATACTCTACACTAAAAGTGTACATTCAAATGAGCACTACAATCATTGAAGCATTGATCCTTACAACTACAGCAAAAGATGAAATCTTTTAGGAAGGAAAAAGTGAAGATCCTCTAGCAAGAAGTCCCAGTGATGAACATTTTCCCGCAGGACCAACTTCTTCTAATACTCCTATGAATTCAATGACAAATATTCACAGCACGTTCTCCCTTGAAGTTGGCATTTAAGTATGTCCATTGATCACTATCCTCTGGGTTGGTGAGTGTATTAGCCTACACGCACACACACACACACAGACTCCTGTAGAGATCATATGAAAAGCACATTGTAGCTTCAAATTAGCACATTTAATCAACAAAATATATGTATTGATGCACATAAAATTGATTTTTTGAATCAATAAGCTTATAGACATGTTGACTATAGGCATACTCATAAAGCATATCAAAAGTAATTGCTTGAATTAATCACTAAAAATATATAAAGCTACCACAACAGTATGCTAAGTCTAAATTGCGATAAAATATATAAGCTACCATAACAATGTGCTAAGTCTAAATTGCGAGTTGAACTCTATCATTTAGAAACAATAGACGACCGTCACTAGTTTGCTGCTGTAGGTTGGTGTATTTTTCAAGCATTTTGTTCAACAATATGTAGAAATAGTTCTATGTCAGTATTTTTATGATATATCTCTTTTTGAGGCTCACTTAAAATTGCTCAAAATAACTATCATAAAAACATGTTTAGTTTATTGAGTAAGATTCAAAAAAATTTAATATTATTTTTAATCAACTTAATTTATTCTATTTTCATTTTTTGTCTCTTTCTCATGCTTAACAAAACCAAATTTCAGGTTGAGGCAAGAGAGAAAAGTAAATGTTCTAAGTAGTTTCTAAAACTAAATATCAAAGCAACTAATTGGGCAAACTAATGAGGGAAAAACATGTGGCATTGGCTCCTATGTTGACCCAAAGTTAACCATCTCTCTCTGGAGTGAAGAAACTTGAATTAAGCATGCATCATTTGAATATTAAAAACTCTAAAGTGGTAACAAAATTTGTTTGTCCTAGTTGATTAAATCACATGAACTCCGAAGTTAGTATGCAAGTCAAGAGCAAAGTAGTGAATTGTGAAAGGCACAATATCTCTAGAGATGTGGGAAACATATATTACAAGTAGAATGCCACTTGTCTATATCCAAAATAGATGCGTGGCACCTTTAAGGACAATAAATCTTCCTTGAGGCATAATGACATATTCTAGGACACTTATGAACTACGAGAATCACTCATTTGACTTCATTCTCTTTTCTTTCTTCTCATCTCACCAAAAATCTTTTCTTACTTAAAACATCAGAGTGCCTTTGCAAGTACGCCCTCCAACTCTGGCATTTAAGCTTTAAAAAAAAAAAACTTAGGCCTATTTGAGTGTATAAAGCTTGGGCCCTACCTGGTGTACACAGGCTATAGCCTACGATTCAATTGAGAAAGCCCTCACTAGAATCAACCTATACTTGGGCTTCTGTAAAGAAACATGGGTTTAGTTTGGAGATTGAAAAGAGTTAAAAAAAAAAAATTTTATGAACAACTTGCAAACTTCTCTATCCACCCTTCAATTTTTCTTTATATATGCTAATAGATTCATTTATGCACCCCACTAGATTACATACCTATTTCGTAAGCTCATTAACCTTATCGTTTTTCTTTTTATAATAATTAAAAATAATTTTGAAAATTTAAAAAAATTTAGACTGAAATAAAAAATTTGGATTTTAAGAAAAAATAATAAATTTTTTATTAATAAAAAAGGCTTAGATCAAGTTTGAGCCCATCTTCAACCAGCCAACCCTATCAAGCAAAAACCTGGCTAGATTAGAATTGGGCTTGTCTAAAAATAGTTGGGTTGGGCCGACCCTTTTTCATCCCTAATTGAGGTGCACTGCCACCCGCCCACTTCCATCACTTCAGTGCTCGTGGCTACGTACTCGTACCTCGTCATTGTTTAACTGCAGGATTATAGTTAGAGATGGCCAATAGGCCGAATGCAACATGGCACGGCACGTGTCCGTACAGTACGACACAACACGAGCACGTTTCAGTGGGGCACGCGGCACGGCACGACACGCACGTAGGTTGGGCCGAGTTTGGCATGATTAGAGATGAGATAAGCATGACACGATGAAAAAGTCTGCAATGAACACATTTTATTTTTTTAATGAAAGTAAACTTAAATTTTTTTATTTTACAAATAACTTGATATTGAATGTTTTAACTTCATTTAATTCTTAGTTTAAAAAGAATACTATAATTGATTTATATTTATAATTTATAAAACAAATAATTGGTATCAAGAGTTTAATGAATAAAATTATAAACATCACGATTTTATAAATATGCATTAATATTATTGTGAACTATGGCCTATGACTCTATGTAAGTCTAAGTTAACAATTAAGTTAACCATTAAGAAACATTTATTATTATTATTATTGTTATTAAGTAGTAAAAAAAATCTAATACTATAACGTCAAACTTAGTAATTAATATTATATTATCTTACTATTATTAGTTTATTATTATTGAATATGGATTTTAATTTTGAATTTTTGATTCTATTAAATTTGAATAAAGGTATAGACCTAAAAAAAGTACATACACTTGAAAAAAGTACACCAACAGCTCGGCATGCGCTCTTAAATTTTTTTTTTTAAAAAAGAAAAAAATCTTATTGGGTTCTTTTTAGGCACGACACGACACGGCCCAGAGCACAGTACGTGTAAACAAAAAAAAACGGTCATCTAATCTTCAAGTCACTATCACGATTATATAGATTAAAATTGTTGGATTTAATTGGTACAATTTTTTTCTCTTTTGGTCTGTATACGATCCATAATGATTGTCCCAGTTTTTCAATATTAAAATTAATATTCATGTATCTTAAAATTTATTGTTTTTATTTTATTTCGTATTGATGCATTTTTTTATTTAATAGTGCTTAGGCCGAATGTCCGAATTCTGCAAAATTTAGTGTACGATCAAGGTTGTGTAGGGCCATGGAGTTGTTTTACAGTGTTGCTGTAGACTCTTGATTGTAGTTTAAAATTGGATTTGGTAAAGCACTAATACGCGCATGCACACACACACATATATACGTATATATATAAGAAATTATGTCATTTTGCTCAGTGAACATGCTCATCACACTTTTAGAATTAATTTAACCAAAGTTGTATAGCACATTATTCGATAAATAGTTTATAATTTACAGAAAATCATTTCTATGTTTCTAATTAGGTACCAATCAACATAACTGAAAATAAGAAATGAAAAAGGAACCCATAAACACTCATATATTTACTCAAGATGGCTGTTTTTTCACATTAAAATTCTTTCAATATCTTTTTCTATTAAAAATATACATACATACATACATACATACACGTACACATATACAATAATAATAATAATAATTAGTATTATTATTATTATTATTATTTAATGAAGACATTCTTATTTTAACAAAATGAGAATATCACTAACAGATAAAAAAAATACAGATTTTAATACGCTAACAAGTGAAAAAAAACACAATTATCAATGTATTAAAATATATATTTTTTTATAATTCACTAAGAATCTTCACTTTAACAAAGTGAGTATGTTCTCACTAGAGAATGATTATATATGTAAGTAAATTAAACAACTTCAATGTATAAGAAAAAAATAATTATTTCTCTTTTTGTTTCCTTTCCAATGAATATATGTACAAGTACCCAATGATAGAGTATTACACTTACTTAATGCATGTATGATATATATGCGTTTGTTTTAAAAATTTATAATGTAATTGATGATAATTATATTTAATTCATCCATATGTATCATACATGTATTAAGTGAATGTAATACATCAAAGTATTTTAGAATCTCTCCCCAACGCATGCTCGTGCCCCAACACTGTGGACATGAGTTCAAACCTCCAACGTGGGTAGGTATAAAAAAGATCAACAACATATCCAAATTCATGAAAAGAACTTACAGCAAATTAAAGTATAAAACATGCCATGCCCATGTAAGGCTTCACGTTCGCGACATCGTTCAAAGAACTTAACCCAGTTCCTCAGTTTTGGATTAACGACCATTGAATGCAGCAGAAGCTGGCAATTAACCCTTATCTGGATCTTTCTCTCTGTGTGTGTAAATGCAAAATTATTATCTTTTTATAACATAAAAAAAATTCTTAAAAAAAAAATTGATTACAAGAATATATTAATGCAAATGGGTGATGAGGCCGCTTCTGTTCTGCGGCAAAGTGGTGACCACTTGAGCTTTTCCTTCTTTATTGTGCTAAGTTTACGCGTCCTCTTTTTCTAATGCCCTTTTTATTATTATTAATATCTGAAAAAAGAACAAGTAGGGCCTTTGTTCTCTGCTCCTTCCACGTGCAATAATGCTTCTTTGTGTTTATTTTTCTCAGTACTATTTTCTCCCCTCGACTCTGTACGGCTCTCACAGTTTCTGGGATCGATCAAAATGAAAATTTGACAGAAGTTTTATTTTCTATTATTATTTTTTTTTTGATAGCGTGGTTATATTAATCCATTCCCTCCGAGTTGTCAAACTTTCATGACATGCACATGCAAAATCTAAATCTCGGAATTTCATATCATGGGAAATGAGTAATCACATGCGGATCCCTAGGCATTTACATATTTACAAAATAGTGGTATAATATATGCCTTTTATAAAATGGGTACTTGATCTCTATTGAAGTAGCTGACCCTGAAGTATCCTTTAATACAAAGTTATATAATCTTGCTCTGGATTGAGAGAAAATCAATACCGAGCCCTAGATTCAAATAATTCAATCCAAGTTTGGCTAACCAACATCCCTTAAATAAATTTAAGTTCTAGGGTTTATTATTACACTTATTAAAATTAAAAAATTAAGTATTTTTTTTCTTTTCTTGGATGTGGAAATTTAGTATAGACTGAGGTTTAGATTTGATATGGTAAGGCTCTTATCTCTAGTAGGTTTTTCTCTGCGAGCAATTTTTTTAGAATATTTTACTTAATTATTTTGTTAAGGATGGTAGGCACATTTAATTTTTTTAGTTTTAATATGACTCTTTACCAGCGTTGTTTCTATTTACTATTATCAATAAATAATTAAGTCATTAATAATTGGACGAAAACAATAAATAACCCATCAAGTGCGAGATTTAGTTTCCAGGTGCACGTCCAGCTTTTCACTAATCATTATTTTTTTTTTTTTTTTGACCACGAGGTATCCTGGGGAGGGCCCTAACTGTGGGAGACACCGTTAAGCCTGTACCACAACCCAGACTAGAAGTCTCCGCTCGAACCGAGAGGCACAGATTCTCCCAACAAAGACGACTTCCCAGCGATTTGAACTGGGAAACAAACCCAATCAGGCTACTTAAGGGGACTCCATTGTCAGTGGAGCCAACACTTTGTTAGTTTTCACTAATCATTATTAGTGTCTCCTAAGTACTCCCATTATGTCACAACATGAAATAATGGAAGCTGCTAGGAAATTAAATAACTTGTGATCACACATAGAGAGAAAGAGAAAGAAAAGTGACACAGGACAGGCCTACATGTGAAGTCTGATTTGGGGACAAAGGAAACGAAAGGTGGGCTCTTACAAACAGTTCACATGGGGGGAAGAAGAAGGGCATTATTCCTACAAGTTTCCCTTTCTTTCACAGCTCATATTCCTCTTCCGAAATCTTCCTTCTTCTTACTATATCACTATCTTGGATTTCATTTATTTATTTTATTTTTGGTGGAAGAATTTTCATTTGCAGAAAAATAAATAAATAAATAAAATTAAAAAAATCCCAATTCCCTTTTCGTTGTAATCTAGATTAACATCCTGATGTGAGAGAGCTTCAAATCTTAAATTAATCGTCTGTACTATACTTCAAAAAAATCTATATGTAGGATAGTTGCATGGCCTCTAGAGGTCACAACTTAGGTTGCAAGTGTCTGTTTTAAGCATATAATATATTGTCTTAAAATTTTCGACGAGACGAATCAAACAGAAGAGCTTGCACAATTCTACCCTGTGGTCATTTTTTAATTTTAAGATATTTTTATATTTTATATTTTTTAAAGATTTTTATCTTTTTTTAAATATAGATTTGGGTATCGTTTGTTTTGACTTTTTTATTTAGATTAGGAGAATTTTACTATAACATAATATTTTGAATTTACCTATTTTGAAAAATTCATAATATTTAGGGTTACTACATAAAGGGTCCAAAATCCTAATTTTGTTAATTTTAGACTTTTTAATAAAACTTTCAATATTCAAAAATTTTATTTCTCTTATCAATCAAATTCTTATGTACGTTTCCATATTGTCATATTAGTTAAACTAATTAATTAGTATTGACATTGGTACATCATATGTATATCAATAAAGTTTTTTTTTTTTTGGGTTTTGCATATTACATGAATCAAATTTAAAGCAAATGGGATATTAAAAAAATAATTCTCTTGATTTTGTTATTAGATTTTCTTAGTTCCTGAGAACCTAACACAACTAAATGCTTTTCGCCCATTTGGTTATAAATATATATTTGTTCAACAAAATGCAGCTCATATTAAAACAGGTTGATCATATTATTCATATAATTGATAAAACAAAGCATTAATAATTCTAATTATATAGGAGCTATATTCAAAATCCAATAAGTGGGCCACGCATTGATGTATGATCTAGAATCTACGATGAGGGCAGTACGCGCTATGATAACAAAAAAAAACTCGAATATGTGGGTTGCATGTGCTGTGGAAATTGATTTACAGAAAATTAATATACTTAATTAATGTATATATTTTTTAAAAAAAATTATTATGTAATTAATAATTATATTTAATTAAATTATATATGACATACATATATTAATTGAATATAATAGTCTGATGTAGTAAAAAAAATTCTTACTATACCTACATGGATCTTATTGCATAAATAATAATATTAGATAGAATTGTTATAATACAATAAGTTTGATAATGGCAAAGAGAGTGGTCACATCGGCACGTGGTGGCTGGCTGTTTGATTCCTCTTAAGTTATTAAACTCACACTGCAAAATTTCCAGTAAAACCGTTGAGCCCTCAATCCCCAGCTGTTGCTAGCTGTCCCTAATTGCCCCCATGTGACCCACCCAAAAATATAAACACTAATCAAAACACACACACACACACACACAGAGTTCCGAATCTACGCTATCTATTTATCTCTATCTCTCTATCATATCTTTGATTCCATATACTTTGATTTATATTGTCTCCTTAATTTCTATTCCGAATTATATGGTCTCTTAATATTGTTTTGCTGCTAGAGAGTGTTTTTAGGGCTTGCAAGATTTGATTTGCTTTTGCTTTGCTATTGTTGTTGTTTGTCTTAGCACATATTTGACGAATGGCACAATTGCCTCCAAAAATACCAAATATGAGCCACAATTGGTCTTCATTTCCTTACCAACGAATGTCCTTTATTTCTTCTAATAACAACAATAACAACGACGACAACAATAACAATATTGCCAATGCTGCCACCACCATGACCCTTAACAACAACAACAATATCCACCACAATCAACCCCATTGGGTTGACGAGTTCCTCGACTTCTCCTCCGTCCGACGAGGGGCGCACCGCCGGTCCATCAGCGACTCCGTCGCCTTCCTCGACCCACCGTCGTCGTTGGTTGTTGTTGAAGAATGTAGGAATAGTAACAACTCTAATAATAACAATAATAATAGCACCATGAATAACATTATGTCATCATCGGTCGCCAATTACTGCTTTGATAGGCTTGATGATGAGCAACTCATGTCCATGTTCTCCGACGACATATCGGTGTCGGTCCCGCCTACGGCTTCCTCATCAAACCCTTCCACGCCGTCTGATCAAAATAGCAACAATGATGAGAAAGTTACTGCACCGTCGGATCAACAACAACAACAAAAGCAGCAGCAGCAGCAGCCCAAGAATGAGCCTGGAGAAGTGGAAAGCTCGTGCAAGAATAACGAGCCATCATCATCACAAGCCACCACGCACCAGACGCCTCCTGCCTCTAATGGTGATACCATCATCGATCCAAAAAGAGTTAAGAGGTAAAACACTATATATATATATTCTCATATTGCACGTTTAAAAAAAAAAAATCAAGAACCCATGTAGCAAAATACCTAAGCTTTAATATTGATATTTTTAAAAAATATATTTGTAGCAGAATTTTGGCAAATCGGCAATCAGCACAGAGGTCAAGAGTGAGGAAATTACAATATATTTCAGAGCTTGAACGGAGTGTTACAACATTGCAGGTTTGTACTTAATTGTGTGAATTATTAACTCATTTTTCTTATATATGACAGCATGAAAATGAATATGAATAATTAAAAAAATTGTTTATTTAAATTTTTTTTTTTTATGATGCAAATCATGAAGACTGAAGTATCAGCATTGTCACCGAGGGTTGCATTTTTGGATCATCAAAGGTTGATTCTGAATGTTGACAATAGTGCTTTGAAGCAACGGATTGCTGCTTTGGCTCAAGACAAGATCTTCAAAGATGGTAAGATAGATCTATCAATCTTCGTTATTAATTATTTTAGCTACCCTTTTCTTTTATTATCTTTATTGATTTAGATATGCATGATATGATGAACGCTAATTTTCAAGACAGCATAATTCTCTTCCATCTTCATGCTTCTGGTTTAAAATTATTGCCAGTGAATCATAGGGGCAAAAAAGAAAAAAAAATAGTTAATGTGATGGGAATTTTTTATAAATTAATTATAAGGTTAACTTTAGGATGTCCCTTGCGAAAACTTGTTAAATATCTTTTAGAGAAAAAATTTCTAAAATGTAGCAAGGTTTAAGTACTTTAAATTATAATGCTAGTAATAATAAGGAGAACTAATACCATATAGAATTTTGCATAAGTTTGAGTCTTAGCTGGCCTTCCAAAATGGATAAACATTTTTTGTTTGTGGACTTTTTAATGCAAGAAAAGGTGGCTTTGTATGTAGATTCTTTCATGCTAAAGCCTACGTAGAGTTTAGTGCCATATTAATTGCATTGATACATTCGATCAAGATTATTAAGTACTTAATTAATATGCACTCTTTTTGTTTGCATAAATTTTCAGCTCATCAAGAGGCCCTAAAGAAAGAAATAGAGAGACTAAGGCAAGTTTATCACCAACAAAACATCAAGAAAATGAAGAACAACAACAACAGCAACAACAATGCAACACCGCCACCGCAACAACCACCATCACAGCCAATGAACACTGACACCATCGTATGTATGGACAAGGATCAGTAAATTCTCAATCGATGAGAATTGAAGGACTGAGAAATGGTCCCCAAAAAAAAAATAAAAAATAAAATAAAATAAATTTGGGAAAAAAAAGGCTGTGATACATATTCTGCAAACTGGGCTTTCACGTGATGTGTTCCCACTTGCTATCTTTTTTATTTCAAGAAGTGGGGTCCTTGACAAGAATTGTGACAATTATTTTTAACAAATGTTTTTGTGTGGGATATTTTTTTATTTTGGGGGGTGGTGCTGGACTGGTGGCGGTGGATTTGTAAGGTGATTTATTATTTTTTCTTTTCTTTTTTGGATTTTTTTTTCTGCTGATGAAAATGATAATTTAAATTCTTTTGGGAGGCAAGTTATGGTGGAATTTGATTGTGGGGGTGTATGTATTAAAAGGAGATATTGTCAGGGATGGGTGCCTATTGTTGTAACCTTTTTTCATCTTTTTTTTTCTTTTTTAACTTGGACTGAAAGTCTGAAACTGAATGTGTTCAAAGCATGGCTTTTTGTTATTTTGATTCAATTCATTAGAAAGATCAAAGATGTAACAACGTTGGCAAAAATTATTGGAATTCTGCTCGAATTGCTCATGAGTCATAAACCACGGGTATCTTTACCTGTGTTTGATACCTGTTTTTGAGTTTATTCAACAAATAATGTTTGACCTCATCCTCTAAATTGAATTAATATACACCATGTACCACTCTTGAATTTACAATTTCTTAAGTTTCATTTAATATAATTTTTTAAATAAAATATATTTAAGTAAAATTTTTATTAATAAAACTTTTATAAATACAATTTTTATAAAAAATTAGTTATTTAGTTGTCAATATAAATTTTATTAAATATTATTAAATTAATTTAATAAATAAGTTTTTAAAAATTATGCTATGAAAGGAATAAAATAAGATTGTCAAATAAGTTAAAGATATTTTAACATTTTAAAAAAACTTTCAAACTCTATTTTCAAAGTCTAAAATTTTAACTTTTACGGTTAGATGCAAATAATTTATTTAATTTTTAAAAGCTCTACTCAAAAAATAATCAAACAATAACAAAAAAAATAAAAAAAGATTATGGGATTAAATAAAATCTTATGGCCATTAGATAATTCATATTAATTAGGCACTAAAATTAGTTGAAATACACTTTCAATTATAATACTTTTCTCTAATAACAAAATTAATTGGGAATACACCTCCCCTCATATGCAATCTCATCAACATGAATGTGGACATGTGATTAGGCTCAACTATTTCAAATAGATTTACATGAATTCTTGATACATCTCATAACCATTATTAGGGATGAAAAAATTGGATCAAAATGTAAGTGTATTTAGATCCAAATTCAGATGATTTATATGGATTTGAATTCGTATTTGAATCCAAAAACATAATGTGAATTTGGATGTGAGAGATGTGAGTAAAATCGTATAGGTCACTGGATATCTACAATCTAGAAAAAAATATCCATATATTATTGTAATATTAGGGTAAAAAATTTGGGGCAAAATAGTTACTTATAGTATACATAATGTATAAAGCCATAGGCACATTTATTATAATATTCAAATTTATGTCAACAAATAGAAGATCTGTAAAGACCAAAGAAGAACAGAAAAAGTAAAATGATAAAAAAAAAGATTTTACAATTTTCTTTCAAACAATCTGAAGGAGATTTTTACCTTCATAACTTAGGATGATTCAAGAATTAAGAACTTACTCAAGTTTATTGATTTGAAGCACGGTATGATGTACTTATGAAAAAGGTGCTCTAACGCTCAAGTCAACATGTTAGTATTCAAAAATTTAATTGAAAATTTTCTTTGTTTAATAGTATTATTTTAAGTTTTTATTTTTTAACTAGTGTATTAATTTAGACCATTAGGTTTATGCATGATTAGGCACAACAAAGCATGTACATTGGACATATAGTTGTATACTATTCATTTAAAGGATACTATTATATATTATCAATTTCATTATTGGCAAATGTTTATTTTCTTGTGAGATCTCAATTCTATCATTACTTCATTTATGAAACCCAACTAAGCCAATTTATATACACTCCAACTGACGTGAAACCTGATTAGATGAAAGATTCAATGTAGGCTTAGATAACACTCTTGGGATTATGTGCTCTTTAAAACATATTGATTTATTTATTTTCTAATAAAAAAAATATTTGAGATATTTTTCAAATATCTTAATTGTATAAATATTTTGAATAAGGTCTGTCAATCATATTATATATATTTTATATGATCATCATATGGATTCACAGAAAATATATTTACAAGTTATCTTATAATTAAATAAATTGAGTTCGCAGTTGATAAATAGAGTACGACACTCTATTTATATTTAAACTATAGTAAATTCGTTGAATAATTTGTCTTAATCATGCATGAATTTACTAATATAGTTTGACTATTTTGAACTGGATCACATATGAGATTTAATTAACCTTAAAATGATTGTCAAACTTATTAAATCTCATGGGCATTGATTTTATTGCAATCTCAATCTTGAGTTAATTATAGTTTCATATTTGTGATTATCATTTCATTTGAGTTACTAATGGGCGCAACATACATTTGTAGTGAAGATTACCCAATATCTTAGTGAAAGTAATTAAGACTAGTGAAATTATAAATTAACAATATAGAATTTGTACAACACATCTCTTGTTGGGTTTTCGATACTTGATTATAGAATTCTCTTGTCAGAGTATGTCAACATAATTAGTATGTTAAAAATGATAATTAGAGAAAACCAATAAGTGTCAAGGAATTACATGTAATTAAATTGATTAGATAGTTGAGATACAATTTAATTAGTGATGTGGTACAAAGGATTGTTTAGTCAAGAAATTAATGTGGCATTGGTCGAATTATTATTCGAGAACATTATCATAGATAGCATACAATTGTCAAGGTCGATTCTAATATTTTAGTATGGTAGATTTGAAATTAAATAATTGAGCTAGTTTAATTACAAGCTTAATTATTGTAGCCACTATTGTATGTACCCATATAATCCCCAATTTAATTCATTTAATTGACTGCATCACTACTAAATTAATAAACAAGATAACTAGTTATTTCAATTAAAAGTCTAAATATATTATTTGGTAGGATTCTCTATTTAATACGCTTGTGATGTAAGGCGTCTTGTATTATTTTATAAGGTGGGCCCCTATAACAAGAACAAGTAACGTTGCTTTTGGGTTTTTTAATTTAAATCATTATTTTGATTTAATAGATTTAAAAAATAGGTGATAAATAAGGAACCTAGGGTTTCCACCAATAGGATATAATAAGGCTCATTTCACTACAAAAAGAGACACATGAGCCACAATATACAAATAAGAGAAAAAAGAGTTTTTCTTTCTAACTTTGAGAGGAAAATTTTTCTCTTACTAGTTGCTTTCAGTAATGATAAAGGCACCCACGCAAAAAAGTAAAGGTACGATTTCTAGATTATAATAATTTTATATGTTGTATAAGAAACAAGATCCAAATATTTCCGCTGAAATTTTTTTTAATTAACAAATAATTGTTCATTAAAGTCAATAACATGCATTACATGCACCTTATTTAGTTTTTTCTTTTCTTAGGTAGGTTTTTTTTTTCACAAATTGAATTGAATTCAAAACAATCCAAAAATTGAACTGAATGACATCGATCACAAAAGTTTCAATTAAAAAACGTTGTTTATTTTAACAGTTTCTGAAATATCTATAAAGTCCAAATGCCTAAGGAAATATCTTACTTCTCTAACTATTTTGGGTGGAAAAAGATTAGAAATGAGATCCACCTTAGCTTTATCAACCTCAATATCTTTGTTCAAAATGATGCGACCCAAAATACTACCTTATTTTGTTATAAAATGACACTCCTCCTAGTTCAAGACCAACTTCTCCTCTATATATATTTGCAAAACTAGCATTTGGTGATACAAATATTAATCAAATGAATCATTAAAATTAGAAAAGTAATCCATAAAAATTTTAAGAAAATGTTCAAACATATAAAAAAATATGCTTAGCATACATTGTTGAAATGTGACAGTAATATTGCATAATCTAAATGGCATTATTTTATATGTAAAAGTGCCAAGGCGAGTGAAAGTGGTTTTCTCTTGGTCCTTTGGTGCTATGAGAATATGGTTATATCATGATTATCCTTCTAGGAGACAATACAGTTCATGACCTACTAATCTATTAAACATAAGATCAATAAATGGTAAAGGAAAATAGTCTTTTCGTGTGACAAAATTCTATTTTCTATAATCAATGCATATGTTCCACCCTATAGTCACTTTAATGGGTATTGATTCATTGCTGATGTTGGTAACTACTGTGACTCTTATTATTTTGGGACAATTTGCATAGCACTGGCCTATGAACTATCAAAAATAGAGAAAATGATACCTACATCTAATAGTTCAAGAATTTCAGCTTTAACGACTTCTTTTATATTAGGATTTAGCAAATGTTGCATTTCCCTAATAGGTTTAGCATTTTCGTCAAGGTGAATGTAATGCATGCAATCTATTAGGTTTATATCTTTTATGTCGGCAATAGTTTATCTTAATTCCTACTCTTTAAAATACTCAACAACTTACTCTTTTGCTTGTTATCAAGAGAAAATGAGATTATTACAAGCAAAGTGTTTTCGTCTTCCAAGAATGCATATTCCAAAGTGTCGGCAATAGTCTATCTTAATTCCTACTCTTTAAAATACTCAACAACTTACTCTTTTGCTTGTTATCAAGAGAAAATGAGATTATTACAAGCAAAGTGTTTTCGTCTTCCAAGAATGCATATTCCAAAGTGTTGGATAATGGTTTGAGCTCAAGCTTTGGTGATGATTTCGATGATTGTCTAAGTTTCTTCTCTAATGGTGCCAATTGCTCTATTTTTTACTTTTATTTGTTAGTATCTATAGATGGTGTGTGTCGAATAAGGCATTGACCTCATCAATTAATATGTCAATATCAAAATCTAAACCAAAATAAATTAAACATATTTGTAAAGGATCATCAGTAAGGTTAAAAAGAAAAATATAATTAATTAATTCTTCAATTAAATCCATATCAACAATTCCTTCATCTCTATAATGAGGTTGTTTGGCAATGTTAAAGATATTCAACTCCATAATCAAGTTGCCAAAAGACAATTGTATATTACCAGTCCTACATTGAATGTATGCATCGGCAGTTGCCAAGAAATGTCAACCTAGAACAATGAAATGTGCTTTTTCAAAACCTGTATTGGTTGAATGTTAATCAAAATAAAGTTAACAAAAACATAAAACTTGTATACCTCGATAAGCACATCCTCCACAATATCGTAAGGTATTTTCATGGATCGATCTACAAGCTACAATAAAACTAGAGTTATACACTACAAGAAAAAATGATAATAGATGACAGTCGCTTTATGACAAGTTTCATTATATTATAAAAATATGATGGACTCATGATAGAATTTTCATCTATCAAAAGACTAATGATAGACTTATGATATAATTACTATCTATAAAAAATGTATGATAATGCAATGATATAAATTTTATCCATCAAGAACTTTTGATAGAAATTTATCTTGACTATATTTGACCGTATTTGAAATTATAAATTTATTAAAAAAAACAAAACAGGGCGTTTTAGATGGAAAAATAATATTAAAAAAGTTAAATCCAATAAAGGCCTTGAGTCGCAATCCAATCCTCTCAAAATCAAAAAATAGAAAAAATCCTAAGCTGCCTAGCTATCTCTTTTTCATCTTCATTTCACCAACTCACTCTTTGTCGTCGGTGTTTCAGCCCGTCAATCGATAGCCCGCCATCTTTTCGGCTATGCCAATTAGTTTCAAAGACTCATAGCTTCCATCTCGTCAGCGTCGGGGCTATTATCTTGTCGGCATTGTAGCTTCCATCTCATTGGTGTTGTCCCATCTAACTCATTGGCCTTGCAACTCTTTCACGAGATGGTAAGTGGTAGCTTCACTCTTCAAGGTTTTAGTTTGTATAATTTCTTAAATCTGGTTAAAGAAAAATATTGGTGTACAGAAATTGATTGGGTGCATAAAGGGATTGGATATGCATAGAAATTGAATTAGTTTACTGTAGAAATTGCATGAAGAAATTGATTGTGATTTATTTTGGGTTAAATGGAATGCATGTAGATTAAATTTGGGTAGCATAAATACCAGGGCATATCGGTTTTGATTTAATTTTTTTTTTCTCTTAGGTTGATTACAAGTTATTACATACATAATTTTTAGGTAATTATTTGTTGATTTATGGCTTGATTTTGTGTTTTTTTCTTTTCGGTTTTAAACCTTGAAGGCTTGAATTATTTGTTGCATCTAGATGTAATTTTGGACAAAGTCCTAAAAGTTAGTTATGTAATAAAATGGTGATATAGAATTATGCATGGCTAATGTTTGATAGAATGCCTGAAATGATCAAAATGGTTGAAAAGTTGATAAAAACGAATAACAATGATGCTGAGATAGCTGCAAAGATTAATGATCTTTGCATGCACAAGCAATGCAATGGAATAACAATAATCATAATAATGTAAATCAAGGATCCAAGGCACGTGAGGTATGTTTAATTTTTCTTTCCTTAAATATTGATAATTTTTTCATGCCATTTATGTTCTTAGTTTTTGGTATTGCTTATTTATTTATTTATTCTGGATTTTTTAGGGCAATGATGAGCAAATGCTATATATACATTAAAAAAAAAGAGAATGTATATTTGGTTTTGACATTTTGGTTTAAAAGTAATTGTTTGTTTATTTTTTTGTTCCTTTATTACAGTAAAGTGCATTGGTTTAGGATATAGAAAAATATATTTGAAGAGATAAAGGGACTTTTTTTTTTTCTAAGTAGATAGACCTAAAACTCATGTATTAAAAAACCAATATTATTGACTATAGTGATGTGGCTGCATGTAGTTGGGGGAGATGGCTGCATGTAGTTGTTGTTGAAATCTTGTTGTTATGATGCTGTTTTTTTTTTTTTTTTTTGCCTTTTTTTACAGCTAGTTGTCTCAAATAAGCCTATTGTTCATTGTTGTTTTAGCAGCTGGTTGTTACTGTCTATAACTTGCTATTTACTACTGCTGTTTGTTGTTGTTTTTTCACAACTATTGTTTGCTACTGTTTCTCTTTGATTTACCTCCTGTTTGCTAGTGTTTTACTTGATGGTTGTTGCTGTTATTAGCTATTTTTTACTGTTATTTTGTGATATTTTCTACTGCTATTTGTCTTAGATTTACCTATTGTTCACTACTATTTTTTATTGCTAAGATTTTTACTTCCTATTTGTTACTATTTTACTAAGATTTTTACTTCCTATTTGTTACTATTTTACTTGCTGGTTACTACTGTTTATTGTTGTTTTTATTTGTTGGTTGTTACTGATATTATGTGCTATTTTTTGCTGCTGTTTGTTACACTTTTTTGCCACTGTTTTTTTTGCTATTTTCTGCAACAAGTTTTCTTAGATTTACCGGTTATTTACACCTTTTTCGGCTACTTTCTGCTATTCATTGTCTCAGGTTTATTTATCTGTTGTTTGTTGGTGTTTTACTTGCTACTAGTTTTGTTGTTGAAGAGTAATTTTGTTGTAGTTGTATTTGTTTTTATTAGTATACATAATAATGAAGAATAGTTACATGTCTTTTCTTATATGTCTCAAGTTTTTTTGTTACCTCATAGTCACAACTTTCAATGCTTATTGTTTTACCTTTTTTCTTGGAGTAGGAATATAATGCAGATAAGTGAATTGGCATTGTGATAAAGATTGAAAGGTTACCTACTCAAGCAAATGGCTTCTCTTATGCTTGAAGGTTACCTCATTGTATAAAAGATGGAATTAAAACGAATTCTATTTTACATAATTTAGGGTAATGTACTATGAATCCTTGAACAATAGAGGGAGTTATAGTTTGTATAAATGAATTTTGTGTTTGAATTTATGAAATTTTAATGTATATTTATTTTATAATTATCATCATTAGATTTTTAATTAATTTTTAGTCTAAAAATTTTATTTTTGAAAATAAATTTGCAGGATTTGGGGATTTGAAAATAAAATAATAAAAATAATAAAAAATAATAATAATGCCATTTAAATAATAAGTAAAAATTCAAAGCAATATTAATATTTTTGGATAATGATTGTTCAAATAATTCATTTTCCCGCAAAAAAATTAAATAATTTTGAATTTCCCACTAAAATATGTTGTGACATACATATCACTATTGAAAATTATCATAAATTCATGACAAATTAAAATTCTGTCATAAAAGAGTGATAAGTACATAAATGATAGATAAATTCAATGTCATCCACCCCTGTTTATGACAATATTTTTCCATCATCTATTGCTTGCTTTCTTGTAGTGAACTAGGTGTAATGCTCACAATCTAAATTTTACAAATACTAAGTAAGGTAAAATATTACACTAACTTCTAAATTCAATAAAGCATTCTCAATTATGTGGTTCCCTATATTACATGAGATGTTAGGGGACCCTAGATATTTGTATTTTAGAAGAATTTTCTTTTGGAGTATAGAACTAATGTTTTTTTTTAAAATGGTCTTCTTTTGAACATGAATGCATCTCTTTTTAGTGTAAAGGCCTTTAAGAAATTTGGCATAAGATGGAACTTATTTTATAATATCAAGCAAGGGGATATTAACACATACTTGTTTAAAGATCTCCATAATCTTGTAGAATTTCCCTTATTTACTTTAGATAACCTCTAAGAGAATTAAGCTTTAGGGAAATACTCTCGTGGCGTGCTTTTTTATTTCTCTTTTGGTGATGAGTTCTCAAAGTCTAAAGGTACTACTTGAGTTATCTTTTTCACTGGCATCTCTATTTTGTTGTCGATTTCTTTACTTTTTCACAAGGTCATGATGGCTTTGACCTTTTCACCCTCTAGGACAAATTGTATTAACTTTATACACTCCTTTAGGATTGGCCACTAGTTGACTTAGGAATTTACTTTTCCCAACAGTCATTACTAAGATTTAAATTAACGATGCTAGTTGACCCATTATCTTTTTGAGGTTTGAGATCAATTGGGCTTATGAATTGATGGTAGCCCTCATCTCATTTCATAGCTCAATATGATGCGATTTTATTGTTCCATTATGAAGTGAGTCAAAGTTTTGAAATTCTAGAGTGCCTCTTCCCATGGTCTAGGATGTGAGTAGTTATGATTTTAATTGTAATTTCTAAATGGTGGTTAAAAGCTTGTAGAATTTGATGAAATGGTTGTATTGGTAGAGCTAGAGCTACTATTTCGTTCTATTAGAATCCTTGACTTTGAGACCACGAAAAGCTGTAATAGTCTCTATCTAGAATTGTAAGTATTAAAATAAGGGTTGTAGTTTGACTGCTTTCTTATCACATTTATGGCATTTGGTTGATCAGGGTATGAATCATGGTCAAATTGACTATAGGCATGTGGTTCTGTTGATTTTGCAGCTATTAATAATGCCATTTGGCAAGCAAGTCTTTCGACTATTTCTTTGACTTTCTTAATGTCTAATCTTGTTTTACCAACGTGGACCTTATTTACTCCCTTTAATGGTTGGCTTCGCTGTTGGGAATTATCCACTTCTCGTTGAAAGAAATCCCAAGTTTATAATGCACTTTTAAACATTAGTTCACCTCCACTTATCACCATTATCATTCTTGCACATGTGGTATTAGTCCCTCTAAGAAATATTGAAATTGTTGCCATTTCTCATATCTATAATGTGAACACTTTAAGAGTACCCTGTTGAATCACTCTCATACTTCAACAAATTGGTCATCTTCTCTCTAAATAAACTTTGTAATTTTCCTGCAAATAGTGTCAGTTTTTTTATGCACTGAGAAATATTTATTTAAAAAATTAATTACCATTTGTTTCCCATGATGTGATGCTATTAGATTATGCACTGAGAAATATTTATTTAAAAAATTAAGGGAAAAGGACACAGGGACCCCTATTGTTTTAGTTAGGGACATAAAACTCCCTAATGTTTAAAAAAAGACACACAGACCCCTATTAGTTAACGGAAACTGTTACTTTTAACGGAAATTATAATTTTAAAATATAATTACCATTATACCCTTATAGTATATTAAAAACTAATTGTTCATTGTCCAATTTATCCCTATAGTATTAATAAAATTACAAATATAACTTTATTATCCAATTTTTCTATTTAATTTTTGTTAAATCTTTCTTCAAACTAAATAAATTTAATCCAAGAATAAAAATAAATTAAATTAATTATTAATATAATAAAAATAACAATTCAATCATTTAAATTTATATAATCAACAAAATAAAAAAAATTATTTATAACAATAATTACAAAATTTTAATTGTACCAAATAACATAAATAGACATTAAAACCATAAATCTAGTAAACATAACAAAAAATCATTGTATTATAATATTGTATCAAATTAGTACTGGTAAACATTACAACAATAACCATAATATTTTTAAAAAAATATTACAACATTACAACATAATCTGTTCACAAATTGGTATAACAACTCTGATTACTAGCTTGTGAACTTCCTGTCATATCTTGTGTGGTTGTTCCTGCATGATAAATGTATAAATATTAGTATATAAATTTTATTTTTATATAAAAAAGTAAAAAAAAAATTAGGCTTACCTGAGGGGTGTTGAGTGGAATCAATTGGTCTTTTACATGATCTTTTATTATGGCCGAAAATTGCACAACTGCTACATTTTTGCTTGGTCTTTCTTTTCCCTTGTTCTTCCCCTGGCTCTCTTTTCCTCACTATTTTAGGCCTACCAACTCTTGTTTTGACATATGGAGGCAAGACTTTTAGACCTTCAACAACAGCCCATGTACTTTGATCTGGAAGTGGATGTATGATATTTGCATATGTGGCCAAATATGCTTCCACTGTCAGTTTTTTATCCATATAATCAACAGCATCTTCATGTCTTAAGGCAATACATGGGATGATATGTTTACATGGTATTCCACAAATTTGATAAACACTACAATCACAAGTTTTATTCTGCATATTAACTATAAATGTTTTATTATTCCCATCCATTACCTCAAATTCATACTCACTAGCCATAAGCACCCTTACATATCTTCCTTCTTGTCTGGAAACATTCAATTTTCTCCTCACAGTTGGAGGCAGCTTCCCAATCCATTTTCTTGCATCAGAATGCCTTTTATACAGTCTTTTCATAACTTTCTTCCGAATGAATTCCATAAGTGTCAACACAGGCTTGTCTCTGTATTCATTTAACCAGCTGTTCCATGACTCAGTTAAGTTGTTAGTTACATGATCAACTTTTACATCATCAGGAAATGCATGACATCCATTAATGAATCCATTCTTCAAAGCAACAAAGCTAAGCATAAATCTCTGAAACTTCAAGGCTGGTCTTCTATCTTTATCAAAACTAGGCACAAATTTCATCTTTACTAACGTATTGGGATTGCTTTGTTTGAGTATTTGGGCATAATCCCTTAACCTCTGATATGAATTTGCATAATTCCCATTTAATTTATCCATTGCTCTTTTCTTGGCCCTATACATTTTCTTCATGCTTGCCTTAATCCCTAAATTAGAAACCAATTCATCTTTCATAGCCTTTACTGGCATTTTTGGGTTATTCTTCAAAGTTCCCTCAAACTGAGAGGCAATCCATTTATATGATGCCTCTTTGCTCTCTAACACTCCATTACATTCATGTACATTATTCAGCTTCTGAATTCTGAATTTTGTGCCAGATTCTACTAGGGCTGCATAAATAAACCACGGACAACCCTCATTGGAACACTTTGCTCTGAACCTTCTCTTCTCATTCTTAATTCTATTAAGATCAAACCCATTCTTAATAACGTAGTTTTCAAGTACTCTTCTGAAATGTTGGACATTGTCGAACTCCTGCCCAACACTGATTTCAATCATTTCATTAGGGTTAGATTTTGAACAATGAAATGATTGCTCATCTTCAGAATCAGAAAGCAGGCCATGCTCTCTATCATCTGACTCACAATTAGAAAGAATTCTATCTTCTTCTTCACTATCTTTATAATCCACTTCTTCACAACCTTCAATATGCCCAACATTCACTCCCTCATCATCCCAATTTAATTCCATTTCATCATCAGCAGGTATTATATCTTGATTGTCATCATTTGACCAATATGTTTCATCATCTTCTTGTTCAAAAGAATAAAATGAGAGAGTATTCAGGTTTTGGGATGGCTGATCAACCATCTGTAAACCAATATATTCTTTTTATTAATAAATTAAGCACAAAATTCACATGCTCCAGAACCATTAAAAAAATGCATAATATCTCACTTAAAAAAAATTATTTTCATTAAAAAAAATTCTCGTAATCATTTATTTATATTCTTGCACATACATCACATATGCATCAAACATGCTAGAGAAATTAATTTCGTAAAAAAAATGAACATTAAAGAGAAAAAATAGGATTTAAGAGAATTCACCGTGGATTCCACAAGCAAGAGCAGCAACCAAAAGCGAGCACAAGCAGCAGCCAAGCGCGAGATTCAACAGGCAGGATCAGCAGCCAACCGCGAGCACAAGCAGCAGCCAAACGCGAGCAATTCCAACAGCCAAACACGAGATTCCAGCAGCTCCAGCAACTTGCTGTTGCGTGTTTGCCTTTCACCAGGAAACTTGCTGTGATAACTAGCCCGCGAAGCCTTAAAATCCAGCAGCTTCCGGTAGCGTGAGCAGTTCCAGCAACTTCCAGCAACCCACGCGAGATTCCAGCAGTTCCAACAGCACAAGCAGCAGCCAAACGTCGATCGCGAGCAGATCCGGCAACCAGCAGCTCTCGATCGTGAGCAGTTCCAGCAGCTTCCGGTAGCGTGAGTAGTTCCAGCAACTTCCGGCAACCCACGCGAGATTCCAGCAGTTCCAACAGCACAAGCAGCAGCCAAACGTCGATCGCGAGCAGATCCGGCAACCAGCAGCTCTCGATCGTGAGCAGTTCCAGCAGCTTCCGGTAGCGTGAGCAGTTCCAGCAGATCCGGCAACCCCAGTTCGGCAAGGCAAACCGTGTGTGTTAAAAGATTTGTTTGTGGAATCAGTGTGTGTGTCTGGGGTTTGTTTGTTCGTGTGATGTGTGCAAGGGTTTTTAGTCAATTTACTTATTTTTATTTTGCAATTACGATATTAACCTTGTACTGATTTAATTAAACGATTTTCGTTAACTAATAGGGGTCTGTGTGTCTTTTTTTAATCATTAGGGAGTTTTATGTCCCTAACTCAAACAATAGGGGTCCCTGTGTCCTTTTCCCAAAAATTAATTACCATTTGTTTCCCATGATGTGATGCTATTAGAAGGCAATGTATTGAACTAAGAATAAGCTTTATCCTTTAGACAAGATAGGAATAATGTAAGCTTAACATTTTTATTTGAAAAATTTTCATATTTAAGAGTTTGACAAACAACATGAAAATCATTTAAATGATTCTATAGGTCTTCGTTTTCTAGTTTATAGAATGATGAGAGTCAATTTAGCACATTAGTTTCAATTCGAAACTCCTAACAATTACATTGGGTTAGGGATGACAAAAATATATGGGTCCGACCGGGATGGACAAAGATCCAAATCTTAAAAAAAACCATATATGCACATTAAAAAATGCGAATCCAGTCCTTAAAATTAGAATTTGTGCATATTCGAATCCAGATCTGGATGTAAATGCATTCAGAAAAATCGGATATATAGATCCGCATTATTTTTTAATTAAATTATTTATTATATTAAAGTTAAATTAAAAAATATATAAGTTAAAAGAAAAAAAGTAATATGATTATTTAAAAAATATAAAAGTTAAATTAAATTAAGAAATGTATTGGGATCCGCATTATTTTATGTGGATTGGTGGTGTTTTTATAATTTTATTTGTGCATTTGTGGTGATGTTAGACTCGAATTTATGTTATTCTTGATGTTTGATTTATTTTGTGGTATTTTTATTTGCGACTTTATGGTATTGTATGTTATTCTAGGTATTAGATTTTTTTATTGCTGAATTATTATTGGATTTTTATTTAATATTATTAGGTAAATTGTTGAATTTTAATTTTTGCAGATCCAGATATCTGGGATACTTGCTCGTAGTTCGTATGAATATTACCTGCATCTGAATCTAGATCTAGAGTTTGTCATCCCAACATTGGTTATCTTATGCATGACGCACTTAAATTAGCTAATGGATTAAGTAGTCCTTAAATAGTCTCTTTTGTGGTGCTTGTGGTTATTGTCACACTAAATCTATTTCAATTTATCTGCAATTTTACTATATGTTGTAATGTGTCTACGTGTGCGAAATGTCTTTGTGTCTACTTGTGCGAAGTATCTTTTCTAGTTCAAGGTCTATAGGTTCGAGATCATGTGATTGCGACCTTCAACCATGCATGCAAAGAAAATTAAAAAAAGCCTAAAGAGAGGAGAACTTACGATAATGACCTTATCATACTATTACATGCTTATTGTGAAAACACACTCAAAACTTGCACTCAAAGTTATTTACACGATATTTATAGATAAAATTAATTTTACAAATAAAAAAGACTTACCTCTGTGGCAAAGGTGCCAAAAACTTGTGTAAATTTTATTATACTCGTAAGCCCATGAATCTATTTTAAGTATAAATTTAAAATGACGAGAGTCGATTGCAGAAGAGTGATCATGTGTAGAGTTAATTTTCTAAGTTTATTTGTAAATTGGTTGGATGCAATTTTTGAGCAATACTAAGATAAAAAAATGGCGGAAATAAATTAAAGATGAAATAATGCAAATGAAGCGCTTGAATCTCTTGATTTACACTTAACACTTCACCATGGACTTAATATTCTTTTTTAATTCTAATTAATTAATGAAGGGGAAATTTCTACTCTTCATAAGTCTCATTCTACTAGATATGGTATCAAACACTCATTATGCCGGGAAAATAATCGTCTGCTAAATGTGATATCAAGTATACATTGTGCGAAGTGATAACAATCTTTCTATCAATAATTGAGCAAGATCATCCACTAGATAGTAAGTAGAATTTTTTCTCTAATACTTATAGTGTAAAATACTCATCATGCCACATAGTAATAATCTTGCACTAAGGAGCCGATATACTGTGAAAAATCTAAACAAGATTTACTATCTATCAATGATGAGGAAAAAAAATCCACACAAATCTCAGAAAGATGGTGAATAAATTTACCAAATTAAGTTTATGGATCATGTTGAGACTTCACATTCAACCTAAACTTGAAATTAAATTAGTCAGTCATAATTGAGCTAGGGGTAAAATATTAGTTTTACATTAAATATGTAAAAATAAAAGATAGAGTGAGAATTACACAAAATGGAACTTAAATATGGATTCAAAGCCATCGAATTAGGGAGATGAGCTCCTTATTTGTAGATATAATAAGTAAATCATGGTCATTAAATGAAAACAATTTAGACGCACAAGATTACGCTACGTGGCAAACTATGATTTGATAGAACACGTTATTAGGTGTATTGCATGTAATGTACGTGTGTTTTTTTTGGTCCAATAATATGCTGCTACATCATCGATCAATGCAAAATTCATCTGGGCTTACTAAATTTGCATGCATCCCACCACACTATCTTAGGACATCTCTAAATCTTGTTTTATGCAATTAAAGTACATTTAATCACAGTTTCTGTCGTTCCTTAGGTTTTCAAGGTTTCTAAATCTATTTATGATGTCAGTGCCACCATCAGAGACCCTGAGCATGAGCAAAATTATAATTTTACCCTTTATACGCTTATTAAGGCTTTTAGTTATTCCATCTCATTAATTTTGAAATAATTAAAATACCTCTAAAATGCATAAAATAGTCAAATTATAACAAAACACACAAAATCAAAGCTTAAGAGAATTAATTACATTAAACTATAGATATTAGTGAGACTTAGAGTGTGAAGTGATGATGTAACCCTTTGTAAACACATACTTTCCAGCACTCAACACATGTCAATATCATGCTAACCAAACTAAAATCTAACTCCTCAACATCATGCTCAGCTGCACATGCATCAGAGATAACCTTGCCCTTTTCATTCTTTTGTGGTTTAGGAAAAATATTCTCTAATGCCCTTTCTTCCCACAAAAAGCACATTCATAATTGGCAAGTCTATGTTTAGACTTGCCTTTTTTTTCTAGGTTTATGGCTTTGTGAACAACCTCTTGCTGTTAATGCTTTTGCTATTGTATCTCTATGATCATTTCTATCTTTCTTTTTAGTGTTACAGTTATACAAAGCGTTGCATACAACATTAAATGTGACTTTATCATTCACATAAAATAAAGTGGTGGTGAGATGGTTATATTCATCAAGAAGGGAATTCAACAACAATGCATTGTTTTCATCCTCAAAAGTCTCATCCAAATTTAGCAAATCAACTAATATCTTATTAAATAAGTTCATATGGTCATTCATTTACATGTCAAGTGCTTACATGAATCTATAGAGTTTCTTCTTCAAATAAAGCTTATTTTCAAGGCTTTTGGTCGTGTACTTATCCTCTAGCTTCTTCTATAATTTCTTTGCTAATGTCTCCTTCATGACAAAATACTTCCAATCTTTAGCCAGATATAAGCGAATGATACCACTTGACTCTCTATTGATCTTTGTCCACTTTATGTCATCCATCTTGTCAGACTTTTCTTAGAGCAATTAGGACTCAAATATTGATATGCCTATTATTAAGTAGTTTTTTTAATTTTAAACTCTTGCTTCATTTATATTTATCAAAACCTAATGCAACATTACACATTATAAAATTTTTATCTCAAAATTTCATCCCTAGTAGTGGTCTCATTCATCAACTGAATTGTAAGATAATATAATTATTTTTCCAAAACGTAAAAGTGTTCATTTTTTTTAATCCCTTACCACCCTTAGGATTCAAACTCAAGTGGCATAATTAAAAAAGTAAAAAAGATCAAAACACATTATAGCCACCTTCACAACCATCAGTACATTTATCTAATGTCATTCCACCATATAAAAGACATTAAAATAAGCAAAAGGCACCGCCCATTAAAGGCCATCGAAATTTGGCACAAATTGGCCGCCAATATCATCCAAACCACTGTCAAATGCCAGCATGCACTACCATCTTGATTCACTACTGATTAACACTAAAAAATGTATATGTAATAAGGATAAAATTATTAGTTTTTTCACTTAAAGTATTTATTAATGCGCTCATAACTTATAAATTATATGAATGCTCCCCTAATAAATTTTTATGCTAATTTAATTCGCAATATGTTAATTTTAATATTGTAAATAGTTTTCAGGAATAAACATTGAATTGGAATTGAACGCGGGAATAAAGAAGAATTGATAGGGCAATTTAAAATACACCATTGAGGAGATGTAATTAATAAATATTTAACAAAAGTAAAAAATAAAGTAACCATGCTCGTGATGGTCAGTCTATTTAAAATATTTCATATTATATTTATAATTCTACTGACCATTCTACATAGGATTGTCCAACCTTACCAACTCTGAGAGAAAGTTTGCACGAACAAGTAAATATCGTCGAAAATTTCACAAGGCCAAATCCCAATCCATACTTCCAAACTTACAATTCTAGTTGGATAGACCACCCAAATTTCAGTTGGATAAATGAAAATCATGAATAGCCTTCACAATCAGCTCCTTTACGCTAAAATTTCCAAAACCTCCAGAGTTACCCACCATATCTCCCACCATATCTCCCACTACTAAGAAAAACTCTAGAAGACACATTGCATTTGTTTATTGAAAAACAAAAGTCGATCAATAACCAAACGATGTAAACCTTAACCAATTTGAGAGAAATTGTCTCCAAACTTACATCTACTTTGACCATGCGCAGAAAAAGAAAGTTTCCTGCTCAACTTGAACCAAACCTCAAGAGTTAACAACATCCTCAAATGGGTAATACATAAAAAAAAAATATGAGTCAAGTCAATCGGTTATAACCCTTCATGGTGGTAAAGTTGTTGAAAAATACTTTTTGGACCCTTGTGAGACTAGTAAAGATTCTATTTCAGAAAATACAGAAGATTATGTCGAACCTTTAACCCATGAAGAAATAATAAACTCTCCTCTTGTACCCCAATTTCCTCAAACACTAATCAAGTCAAAAAAATCAAACCACAGTCCAAAAATTTATGAAGCTTTTAGTCAAGTGAAGGTCAACATTCCTTTACTGGATGTCATTAAACAAGTATCTTCTTATGTTAAATTTCTGAAAGATCTGTGCACTGTGAAAAGGAAACATAAGGTGCAAAAGAAAGCTTTTCTAGTAGAGCGTGTAAGTTTCATTCTCTCAACCAATAACGCTTTGAAATACAAAGATCCTAGTTGTCCAACTATTTCTTGCATTAATGGGGATTATAAAATTAGGCATGCTCTACTTGATCTTGGTGCTAGTGTTAATTTGCTTCCTTACTCAGTGTACCAACAACTCAATCGCGGTAAGTTAAAACCAACTTCTACCATTCTTTTACTTGTTGATAGGTCGATGAAGATTCTAAAAGGAATAATTGAAGATGTATTAGTCTGAGTCGATAAATTCATATACCCTGTGGATTTTATTGTTTTGGAAATGGAACCAATTGCTAATGAAATGCAAATAAATTCCTATTATATTTGGTCGACCATTTTTAGCTACTACTAATACTTTGATTAATTGTAGGAATTGAGTAATGGATTTATCTTTCAGTAACATGATATTGGAACTCAATGCGTTCAACATGTGTAAATGACCTTACGACAAACAAGATGATGATAGTGAGAATGAGGAGATTGATCTCATTGAGTCAATCATTGAGGAACATATTCAGGATCAGAATTTTACAAACTCTATGAAAATTTATTTTGCTGGTTCTTTTAAATCAAGTAAGAAATTAGATTGTGATATTGTTAACATACACTCTATACTTGATTCTATTTAGTTACCTACAAGTGACGATGACCAATCGAACTTTGAAGATACGACACAACCCAAATAACCAAACAAAAAAGAAGTAACAGAGCTGGAATTAAAGCTCTCACCGGAAGAATTGAAGTATGCCTATCTTAGAGAATAGTAGACTTATCTAGTGGTAATTTCTTCCCAAATCATGCATGATCAAGAAAGTAAATTGTTGTATGTACTAGAAAGGTATAAAAGTGCATTTAGTTGGACCTTAAGAGACATAAAAGACATTAATCTTTTATCTGCACACACCAAATACACCAAAAAAAAAAACTAGTTTCAAATTGGGAAAAATAATATTTCATGACCATTTCTGGAATTGTCTTGGGCCATGTCGTGTCTTCAAAAGGAATTAAAGTTGACAAAGCCAAAGTTGAAGTCATCTCAAAATTACCATCACCAAAGACAATTAGATAAGTCCATTTCTTTTTAGGACATGCAAGATTTTATAGGAAATTTATAAAAGACTTTATTGTTATATCTAGATCACGTTGTAACTTTCTAATAAAAGACACACCATTTGAATGGACTTAATATTGTCAACAAGCTTTTGAAAATATAATTAGTCTTTTGACATCAACTCCAATAATGCAATCGCCTGATCGATCTTTACCTTTTGAGCTAATGTTTGATGCTAATGATAATGTCGTTGGTGTTGTTCTGGGACAAAGAAATGAAGGTAAGCCTTTTGTTATCTATTACGCATGTAGAATTTTAAGTAGTGCACAAATGAATTACAATACAACTGAAAAAGAACTACTTGCTGCAATATTTGCATTGGATAAATTTTGTTTGTATTTAACTGGTTCATCTACCATTGTTTATTCTGATCATGCTACTGTTAGATATTTAATGTCTAAACAGGATTCCAAACCAAGGTTGATACGATGGATTTTGCTACTTCAAGAATTTAATTTAACAATCAATGATAAAAAAGGCACCGAAAATGTTGTTGCAGATCATCTTTCAAGACTAACAAATAAGTTTTTAATTGAAACAACACCCATCGATGATTCTTTTCCTCATGAATTTTTGTTTTCTATAAACAAAATGCATTGATATGCTAATATTGTTAATTATCTTGTAACAGGTGGAATGCCATTTGGCTGGAGTTCCCAAGACAAGAAGAAATTCTTAACAGAAGTGAAAAATGTTTACTAGGATGATCCATATCTGTTCAAGTAATGTTTTGATCAAATTTTACGAATATGCATACCAGATGATGAGGTAAGTAGGGTCATTCAATTCTGTCATTCTGAAGCATACAGTGACCACTTTTCTTCAAAAAAGACAGCTGTAAAAATATTGCAGTGTGGATTTTATTGGCCTACATTAATTAAAGATTCACATGCATTCTGCAAAGTGTGTAAAAATTGTCAAATGATAGAATTTATTTCAAAGCGAAACATGATGCCTTTAAACCCTATCATTGTCATTGAAATATTTGATTGTTGGGGAGTTAATTTTATGGGCCTTTTTTCCATCATCATTTGAATTTGTATATATTTTGGTTGCTATTGATTATGTTTCAAAATGGATTGAGGTGATTCCTTGTTGGCACAATGATCACAAGACTGTGATCCATTTAAAAAAAAAATCTTTTGAGCAGATTTAGAATACCTCGAGCCATTATCAGTGATAGAGGTAAGTATTTTTGTAACAGACCATTTGTGTCCTTAATGAAGAAATATGGAATTACACATAAAGTTGCTATCCCTTATCACCCTCAAACAAATAGTCAAGTTGAATTAGCAAATAGGGAGATAAAATAAATTTTAGAAAAGACAGTTAACACAATCTTTGGGCATATCCTACTGCGTTTAAAACATCTTTAAGAATGTTAACCTATTCGCCTTGTTTATGATGAGTCTTGTCACTTATGGTTGAACTTGAACATAAATCATTTTGAGTTATTAAAGCTTTTAATTCAATTTTTTATGATGTCGGTAATGTGCATAAATTGCAATTGAATGAACTTGAGAAATTAAGGAATAATACATATGAGAATTCAAAATTATTAAGGTAAGAACCAAATTTTTTCATGATAAAAGAATTTTTCGGAAAACATTGAGATTGGTCAAAAAGTGTGGCTTTATAATTCTCATCTTCATTTATTTACAGGGAAGTTAAAGTCAAAGTAGAGTGGCCCATTTGTTGTAAAAAGTGTATATTCATATAGGACAGTAAAAATTAAGAATACAAAGGATGATGTCACATTTAAAGTTAATGGTCAAAGATTGAAACCATATCTGGAACACTAATTATGTGAAGTATTTACCGAAATCAATTTGAGTGACCCACCGAATCTAAATTAGACTTTTTATTTTAACTTTTTGTGAATTTGTTTTACTGCTACTTCACCGTTTAAGTTGTTTGATATCTTTTTTTTCTTCTCTATGTCTTAAATGAAGTGCATTACATTATTCTTGTTTAAGTGTATTGTTTGACAATTGTGTTTTAACTCATCATTTTTTTATATATGTCATGAGTATCTCCATGAGAAGGACCCTTTTCCAAACAACTTCGAGAACTTTTACATGTAAAATTTCACCTGAGGAACTTGATCTGAATTTGTAAATCACATCCTATTTGGGATCTACAACTACCAGAGTTAGTATCCCACATTAAAGATCTAGAAAGATGACTAAAAGAAATAGAGGATGATATTTATGAATTGCAATTGGAACTGGAGATAAATTCAATAAAATGATGAAAGTGAGTTACGTATTTAATTATATTCATTATGTGTTTTTATTTTGTTGTTCTTCTTTGCTTGTGAATTGATTTTGCAGATTTGATTTGTTTCTTTGATATGTTTTGATTCACTCTCCCGTATAAATGGCAGATAATGGTACTCCGTGACTTTTTAAGTCGGTATTCTCAGTTTCCCACAACAACTGAAACCCCAAAATTAAGCATGAAACAAATACAACATAAACTGCATAAGTGTTTTCCTTATCTCCCTCAAAATGCTCTTAAAAGGATTTACAAAACTCGTTGTGAATGACTATGTTTGCTAATAATCAATGTGGATTCCTGTTAACATTCGCTGGCTAATTGAAGCAAAGGTCTGATCAGCATGTGAGCTTTCTGATCCATTTGTTTCCTATATGCCAGGTTTGGCAAAAGCACATTTGCTATAAAAAAAAAAAAAGAGTTAAGCGACTTGGCTCTAAATGTCGTCATTGTGTAAGACTTGCTTGCAACAAACCACATTGTAAAACTTTAGGAATGGTTTCTGTAAATCGTAAAGATCAAATCAAATTCATTAAGGATGACATGAGAAAAGAATCGTTAGATGATATCTTACGATCTCTTGAGACGTATCCAGCGGATATGTGGACCGTGAAATTCATAATTCATGGAAGTTGTTCCAAAAAAAAAATGCACAGTTTAGTCTTGGCAATCTGACTCTAAAAAGACCTTATTTTCCAGTTTATAAGAAAACTGGATGGAAAATTGATCCTCGACCCATAGAGGGTGTTCAAACCGTTACTGGACGTAAAACTAAAGGAAGATGTAAGCCACAATCACAACTACTGGTAAAAATCCTTTTATTTTACTGTTCTTTTATCGTTTGCATTATTATTATTTTTTGTGTGATTTTATATCTAATCATTATTTTCTTTTTCTTTTCATTGTTTGCTTTTGAATTATTGAGTAAAAAGCTTTATGCTTCATTTGACAAACACACCACCCCATTTACAGATGTGCATCATTGCGTCTGTCACTAAAATCCTTAAATAGGAGCTCATTTTCAAGCACACACAAATTGTTTCTTTTTAAAATTGTTCCAATTGTAGCAACTCCAAACAGACAATTTAAGAACATTTGTGTGATTTTTTGATTTCTTTATGGAAAGTATAAGGAGTTTGTTCAGGCAGCCATAGATTTTAGTCGTGGTAGAGTAAAGAGAAAACTACATCTTGTATATTGATGAGATGATCGAGAGTTATCAAAACTTGTCTCTGAAGCTGTTTTTATTCGAGAAAGCCAAGTGCTAGGCACTATTCCAAAAGCCTTAAAACCTTTAAGATGTATGTCCAACCCATTAACTGGAGAAGAATTAGTTGCTTTAAGTATGAAAGAAAGAATATCTAAAATGTTAAATCATACTAACGCTTTCATTTTCTTGCCAGAAAATCTTGCAACTTTAGAGGCGCTAATTACATTTGCTTCTTAGGCCTATTTAAATATCCATAAAAAATTCATCGGTTTGTTAAATGTTAATAAATTTTATAATGGCTTAATAACATTTCTTAATCATGCAATTAAAAATTATTTCATTCCACCTTTAGAGAAAAAATTCTTTATTTATGTTCTTACTGCTAACGAATTACTTGATATTTTGCAAGCTTACAAACCAGAGCTAGATCCCATGACTTTTGTGTTGGATTAGGCAACTGATGATGATGGCAGTAACCCTCTCATAAAAAGTGTAAATTAGATTTAATTCTCCATTTATAAATATTTTCTAGCAGTGGCCAGGTGATGTCTTCTAAACTCTACTTTTTTTCTTTTAAGACATTGATGACAATATCTCCTTCAGGTTGAGGGGAGGGAAGAGTTGACAATTGTGGATATCTTAGTCCTAGTAATGTTTTACTAATTTTTTTGTTGTAAATAACTAACTTTGGATAAAATTTGAGTCGAACATAGCAGAATATAGAATGTAATGTCTCTAGAAACGTATCTTCTTAATTTTAGAGTTTTATTTCTCCCTAAAAATTGTTTCTAACTTTTTTTCTCTTAATCATGTTCTTTAACTTTCTACAATTAGTCCTAATTTAAAAAAGAAAAAAAATGCAAACATAAAAAAAAAGAGTTTTTCTTTTTCTATGTATTTTTTAACATTGGATAATCTGATGATTTCCAAATTTTGGTATTTTTATTTTATTTTGCCTTAAGTTATGTTACACTATGTTTTCGCCCTTGCATGTTAAATGTAAATTCAGAAATTTGATGAGTGAAACCGATTAAGCCATTTGGAGGAATGTGTATTTCATGATAAGCCCAAGTGAGTTTTGAGCCTATTATCCTTAATGAGTAACCTTGTTTGCCTATACAGCTTCACAGTTTATTATACAAGATCTCTATATTTTCCTCAAAGTGAAAAAAAAAAAAAAAGATTTGCAGCCGCATCTAAAAGTGCATTGAACTAGTGGATATGAAAGATATTTAGAGCCCTAAAAGATGACAGAAGACCATTTTTGAACCATTTGAGTATTTCTAGCGAATCTTATTATAAAGTATCCATAATTAACCCCTTTAAGCCTATATATATAACTTTTTTTTGGTAACCTATCATTTTGTCACACTCCAATATGGAGTATCATCTTATATTTTATGTTTTCCATCACTCTATTATATTTGAAAATAGGGATGATAATATATTTGCTAGTGCTATAAGCAAGCTCGGGTAAACAGATGAGCCGGCAAACATAGCTAAGGCAAAAGTAGAACTTAGCATCGATATAATGCATTTCCCGCAGGTAATAACTAAGAATCGCACCCAAGCCCAAATTACACGAGACGTTCTTATATGAGATTTCACTCCTGAAACCACGAAGAAAGCGTATTTTCTTGACTTCTTGTGGTATAAAAAATTCTGGTTTGCTTGTCTTTAGGATGTGAAGGCCTCATGGAGAGGCATAAGTTACTGAGGGAAAGGTGATAGTGGGATGTTGAGCTTAAGAAGGGGAATTAGTAATACAGGCTTGGTGGCAAAATTCCTAATAATGGTGTTATGAAAAAAAAAAAAAAGATATGTATATATAAATAAAAATAAATAAAATAAATAAATAAAGGAAAAAAATTCCAAGCAAAAAAGCATCTTGTAATCTCCAAAAAGTCTCCTATTTTTCAAACATATATTTTTTTTCCTATTACCCTTTTTTACTAGCCATGACCCTAGCTTACGTTACGTCCTAATGAAAGTTTTTCTTGATTTTAGGGAACTATAGTCTGAAGTAAAAGCTAATAATATAGACTAAAAATGTGGTGATGCATAAAAATATAAATAAATTAGTTTGGCTAATAATTCCCCTAAGTTGAGATCATTTTATTTTTTTTAAGTTGTGCGCATTATTCCTTCATTTTGGTGAGAACGTGTCATATTATTTTACTATTCTCTCAATCTATCACTTCTTATGGGGGTTTATTTTCTTTTGAGAGAGTTACTCTTAACCGTAAAATTTTGAGGTTTAACATATCATTATTAAAAGTGGCTTGATTAATGTGGTTTTGATAATTGATCATTTTATATGATTTTACTTAACTGATTTGTATGGGTGTGATTTTCTTTAGGCCGACGATAATACTTATACTTTTATTTGATTGTTGTCATAAATCTAATGAAAGAAGTAAACACAATTAAAGAAAAGATTTAAATTTGGTTTTAAAATTTTGTTAAATTTTTATTGCTTAAATTGATAGGGCCTAGCAATAAGCTGGTTGGAGGGTGTGATTAACACTAAAAAATGTACGTGTAATAAGAATAAAATTATTAGTTTTTCACTTAAGGTGTTGATTAATGCGATCATAACTTATGAATTATATGAATGCTCCCCTAATAAAATTTTATGTTAATTTTATCTTGTAAATATTTTTCAAAAATAAGGATAGAATTGGAGTTGAAAGTGGGAATAAAGAACAACTACTAGAGCAATTTGGAATACTTCATTGAGGAGATGTAATTAATAAATATTTAAAAAATAAAAATTAATTAATTAATTAAAAAATAAAGTAACTATGCTCGTGATCGTTAGGTGACCATCTTGCCACTTGACCACCACACCTCTCAATGTATATGTATATAAAATAATAATAATAATAATAATAATAATAATAATAAAAATAAAATATATATATATATATATATATATAAAGACTATGCATCCCTTGCCTATAAAAAGCAAGGGGATGCAAGTGAAAAGGAAAGCTGAGAGGGGGGACGAGAGAGCGAAGTTGAGGAATTATTTCTTTTTCTTGGTTTGTTGTGCAATCAATTTCCTTATAATATATTTCAAAAGTTTATCAAATAAAAAGAGCTTTGTTATTTTTAATATGAATGACTAATTTTACTAAGGTAAGGTGAAAGGTGAAGCTCAAGGATTCAAATTATTAAATTTATTAGTTTCTCGAGTGATTTTTAAGTTTGTTTTATTCTTTTCTGGTAATTTTTATATCATATTGATTTATATATTTTTCTAGATTTGTATGGTATTTTGACATAATGTCGACATATTAATACAATTGTGGCACATGCACATTAGGTACTTTATTCTATATTTATCACACACATATTTAGTCAAGAATTAAATGATATAATAATTAACTAGTAAAAATTAGGCAAAATATACAAAAAATGAGAGAGTATTAAAATTATTGTTTGAATACTAAAAGTGAATCTTGTAACCTTAGCATAATTTAAAATTGATTCCTAGTAATTTCTTTTCCTGCAATTAATTTTTTTTATTTAACAAATTGACTACTAGATTTTAAATCTCAATGGCTCGATATTGGACTTACTCGGTTATATTATAATTAGACACTTTTATATTTGGGAGTAATAACACTTTTGAGTCGTGTCAACTACCAACCATCATGATATACATGTACCTTAAGCAATCATTTCACTGTTGTCTAAAATAAAATCAAGGCTCTTCCCACTGTATTCTTTTCAAATAATAAATAACATCCTTAATTTTTTTCCTAAATTTCATCCTAAATGATGTAGCATATGATGTGTCATTTATTAAGTGGATCTTCACAAGTTCTAAGTGAATGAACTATATTATCTCATCATCAAACTGATAAATACGATATTATTTGGGATGGACTTTTGAGATAAAATTTTGGCATGTGTAGTACTACGCTTTAAATAATTTATATTTATGTATTCTAATTATTACTGAAATTCTAGCTAAGCAACCCAAGAGGGGTGAAAATGAGTTTTAAAAGATTCTCCAACGATAAGAACCAGAATCCACAATCCAACCACAACAAACACAATAAGTAAATTAAAGAGGTAAGTGTGGATAAAACAAACAACAATTTTTACGTGGTTCTGCAAACTTGCTTATGTCCATACCTCTAAGCATTTTGAGCTTGATGATCCCACTAAGAACGAGCCTTATATCCCAATGCTCAAAAAATGAGCATAATTGACTTTAAATGTGTCAATAAATCTTGATAAATTTGAAGTATGCATCCTACACCTCTTCACCAAGTATTTTCCACATGTACAATCACTCAAATGAAGGATTGAAATGAATTTTACATAAAACAAACTTTTCACAAGAGCATACAAGCAAGTGATAGCTCAAGTATATCTAAATTTATGTGGATAAAGAAGTAAAAGCTCAAGGGTATTTAGAAATATCACGTTTTAGCTTAGATCAACCTTTGAAAATAATTTGGAGTTGTAGATAGATTCAAAAGCTAGTTGGTAGAAACATAAAAGAAAAATTATATGCGAAACTAGTAAGCCGTGTTGATGACATAGCTAGTTACTGTTAGGGACTTTTAAGTAAATCGATAGCAACTCTATCCAAATCATATCGCCAATTTGTTGCTGGGGGAGCTAAATATTGAATGAAGTTTGTCATCATCAAAAAGGGGGAGATTGTTAACATGAATATGTTAATAATATTGATTTTGATGATAACAAACTTTAAATGGTTTTTGATAAAAATGTTGGAGCTATTTCTTAATAAACGAAAGCCTTAATAATCATTCCATTCATACTCATAAAAGATGGACTTTCAAATTAGAAAAAGATTCTCTGCAAAATCTGGTTTAAAATGTGATTCTGGAAATAAACGGTGAACCGGTTTCTTTTAAACGGTTAACCGATTAATACCAGAGAGCAACATATTGCCTAAGCTCTAACCGTTTATGAAAAACGGAAAACACAAAAAATAGAAAGGCTACAGAAAGTTAACGGTGAGCCGTTTATTTAAACGGTTAATCGATAACATCCAGAATTAAAGGTTGTACTCCTCTGGCATCGTTTAACAAAACCAGAGAAGGCTTAATTGTTTTGCAGGTTACTGGAAACAAACGGCGAACCGTTTATTACAAACGGTTAACCGATAATATCCAGAGAAGTCACTTCATGCAAATCCTTAACCGTTTACTATAAACGGATAACTGGTGTTCATTTTGCAGGTCTCTAAAAGTTAACGGCGAAAGGGTAATCCTAAACGGCAAACCGTTTATTTGAATTTTGGCTCAACGGTAACTTTTGACCAGCGTAAACGGTGAACCGTTAATGGTTAACGATGAACCGTTTTCGGGCCGACAGTTTGTAACGGCTAGTTTTTCAACTCCAAATATAAATAAGCTCATTCAAATTCAAAGAAGGTTGATCACAACACAACCATTGAGCTTATATTCGAGAATGCAATCCTCATATAGCTTTAAACACATTCTTGCTTCATCTATTCACACATTGGGCATTGATTTGTAATCTTAAATATTGTGTGAGAGAAAAAAAATTTGTAATCTTTTACTTTGAGTTATTATAAGTGTTGGGATACACTTGGGTTAAGAGATTGGGGATAATCTCTTGTTGTAAAGGTTGATTGACACCTTGAAAGTCAAGTGTAAGCATTTCAAGCCTTGGAGGCTTGCTTAGTGAAACCCTCAAGCCCGGAAAGCTTGGAGGTGTGGACGTAAGCGAGGTTGGCCTAACCACGTAAAAATCTTCGTGTTTGAATCTCTCTTCCCTTATCTTTTTACTTTGAGATTGATTTAATTGTTATTGTTTTAAATTCGTTTTAGATTTGCATGATATTTTATTTTAGAATTGAATAATTTTTAGAATCCCAATTCACCCCCCCTCTTGGGTTGCATAACTAGTATTTCAACAGAGAGAAAGCTATCAAACTCGACCCGAAACTGACCTGATAACCCATGAACCTGACCTGTCGTTATCTTTATTTTCCAGTAACCTTACCGGCCAAGGGAGGTACCAATCAGAAGCATGCGAGTCGACCACTACATCCCCGCTATCATTGAGGGCAGTTTAGTAATTCACCATTTCAGGGGTAATTTATGTTTTAGGAGTGTTTTAGCAATTTCTAGAGGTAGGGGTATTTCAGTAATTTCATAAAATCGAGAGTTGTATAACAGGGATAGATGATTGTTTTGAGTTTTATATGCATAACGTTGATTGCATTTCACATTTATGGATAATAATTATGTTATTTCCTTGAATTAGAAGGATTTGCGAATGAGAATCAATCTGTAGACGTGGACGATACCTGAGTTTGAACATTGTCACTACGAGTGGAATATACAAAATTTATTTTCATAGTTTATTATGATTTTATAGTATGATAAAGCATGATTGCAAAATAAATTTTTAATTACTACAAGAAAACTTATATTTATTACAAAAAATTTAGTTACTAAAAATAACAAATTAGTCATCTTATATTTTTGTAACTAAAAATATATCGTCACGCGTTAGTCATAGAAAGACCGTCTTAAAAAGTTCTAGTGACCAAAATTATTTTCTTCATATTAGAGATACATTTTTGTGACAAAAATCATTGTCATCAATGTCTTAAAATTAAGTTAAAATTGTCACAAATAGTATTAAAAATGGTCAAATTAGTGATTCAAAAATGCAATTAATGACACTTCATATTTGTTAGAGTAGGTGATTTATAGTGACTATAATATTTGTCTCAAGAGTATACAAATAAAGTCTCAATAATTATTTAAAAATGTCATTTTAGAGGTTTGAATATACAATTAGCAATGTTATTTTTCTATTGTTGCAGTTTACATATTGCGACATTACATAATCGTCTCAAGTAGGTGTCATTTGTGACAATTTTTGCAAATATAATTGGTAATTAATTTAGTCTCAAATTTGTTATAAAGGCAATTTATATAGTCTCACATAAATTTTAATAACAATATGTAGTCATCGAAATCAAAATTTAATGACAAAGAAATCTAAAATGTGAAAAAAAAATTCAATAGTCTAAAAATAAGATTACATTGTAGAAGAAAAATAAAAGTAACATTATACAAAAGGAGAAATATGTAAAGCACAATTGTTTCATGAATGCTTCAACTTCCTTAGATTTTATATTTTATTTCTTTATTTTTATTTTTTATACTCACTTTGTTGAGTCAATGTTGTAGTAGATGATGACTTTGAAGGTAACTGTCATTTTTAATCTTTACAAAATTAAAGATTTTTCCCAAAACTATTTCACGAATTTGATCATATGTCACTTCAAACTAACAATATAATCAAAAGATTACAAGCACATACTCAATCTTAATTCACTTGCAAAATTTTTGCATTCAAAACGCTTTAAATTAATCTATTAAATAGTTTGTGTCAAACTTGAACTAAGTTAAATTATTAAGCACCCAATGAATCAACATTTACAATAAATATAAAGCTGAAAGAAATAAGATATTGAGTAAAAAATAATAATAGTAATAATCATAAGATAGCTTACATATTTAGATTTGGTATGGAGACTACTTGAACCTTTTACGCCGACTCTAATACATCTTCTGAAACAAAGTAATGTAGGACAGACTCCATTCATTTTATTATTCCAGTACAAAAGAAGATAAATACATTAATTTTGATTAAACATACAACAACCACGTTAGAGGGAAAAAAAAAAAAAAACAAGGCTTGTTGACCTTTATTAGTTTATTTAATCACTTTACGTGCACTTCCTAGCAAATCCAACAACATTTTGAGTAAATTGGACCAACCCAAACTTCAACACCATCCTTCGAACCAATGTATCAAAGCTACCTAATATTTTATAGTTAATTTGTAGCTTAAATATTCTATAACTCTAACTTTTGAATAACTTATTAACTCTTTTCATTACATTAATACTAGCTACAATTTTCTTTAAAAAATAAACAAAGATGATTAATTACATACCAAGATGAAGTGAACAATAATAGAAAGATCCCAATTTTCTAAAGTTCTTACAAAAGATTTTTTTTTTTTTTTTTGGGTGAGGGGATCTAATGTCATCACACCTAACTCCTAGATCCTAATTTTCTAAGTTCTTATGAAATAATTTTTTCTTTGGGGGGGGGGGTGTGGAGGATCTAATGTCATGACACCTAATTCCAAAATCCACTAGCCAAATTGAAAAGCAAATTCATCTTAATATCCCAATTTTGCAAAAGTTTCTCAAAACCTACTAAACTTCGCTTCCAATTTCCTTCATTTATTGGCATATTTTATGTTTTTCTTTTACTAGATTCTCTTAGGAATTTTATCAAACACTTGAAAGTATAAAAATATTCAAATAATAGCTCCAAAGTATTTCAATCCGTAACATATATATATATGATTTGAAGGGAAAACATAAAAGGAGAAACAAGACAAATCTGATGACAAAAATCAAAACTTTTACTCAATAAACAACACCCATATAAGAAAATTGAACAAAAAATGCAAGGAAAAGTTGAAGAATTACCGTGAGTAGAAGAAAAGACAATATGGGTAAAGACGGTTGTTTGTTAAACTATCCTGAAATAATCATTCACACACGCACAATTAGAAGAAGGGGGATAAAGTTGGGTAGTTTTTAACATGAAGTGGACAGAGAGAGAGAGAATATTTAGGTTTTATTTAAGTTTTAGTTTTTTTTTCTTTATATGCATATATTTAACTTAACTATTATAGTGTTCTAAAAATAAAAAAAGAAGCTATAATAAGGTTGTTATTATTGATTTGAAAAAAAAAGAGTCTATTATCATTTTTTATTAATCCAAGTTAATTATTTTAAGGCTATTATTTTATTTATTTTTATTAATCTAACATTGTTAACCAAAATTTGTCTGAAGCTAAACAATAATGTCTCTGAAAAGGAAAATATATTGATCATTATTCTCTTTTTATTTTGGTTAGTGATGTGAAGTTCGTCACAAAAAAATTAATTAGATACTAAATAATTTGTGTATGAAAAAATGGTTATGAAATACAATATTACTCAAGACAAAACTTTAGACTACTATTTTTTAGTTTTGTCACATCTCTCCTTTAGTTACAAAATAATTATGTCACCTATATTTAAATTTTGCTACCATATTTTTGTCATAAAAGATGGTATTTTGTCAAAAAAATGATCAATTTTGAAGGGAATTTATTGCGCTAAAAAGTGCATGTCCTTTTGCAACTAATTTTATATTTGTCACAAAACATTTGATTAGGTGACTAATTAATAGGTCCTAAAATAAATATTATTGGTTACAAAATATAACATGAGCCAAGACGAGAATATTGGCTATGATTTTAAAATATCATCGTAATAAGTACTATCTTATGACATAATCTACAAAAGTCATAAATGAAGCTATCTTAAAAAGTCAAATTTCTTGTAGTGAATTAAAAGTGCATAGGCCACCATATCAACATAGCAAGTAGGCTTACGAATTTCTCTTTATGGGCTTCTATATGCAACTGAATCATGTTCCTGTGAAGGTCTATAGATCAGAACCTCTTCTTCATCTTCGATTAATGGAGAGTCATTGTTTATCTCATCAACACTAGCTGATCAGTTTTAACTTTTTCAAACTCCTTCTACTGTGAAGTACTACTAGTTTTGTCATTCCTTTGAGAATCTTTTTGTTTTAACATAACGGATTCATCAAAAGTTACATCCCTGCCGAAAATGATCTTTACTCTAACTGGACACCACAGCCAATACCCTTTTCCCTAGAGTTATGCCCATGAACAATGTTTTCCTTACTCTTAGGTCTAACTTAAATTTATTTACATAATAATATATAGTGAGAACCAAAGACATGTAATGAATCGTAATCTATAGCAAGTTCTTCAGTTCACATCTCTACGAGTATTCTTGCAATTGTAGTTGATGGCAAACAATTAATTAAATAGCGCTCATATAGACCTACCTCAGCCCAAAACTCCTTGCCTAACCTAACATTGGACAATGTTCAATGAATTTTATCTAATATAGGCTGGTCTATGCTTTCTGCCACCCCATTCAACTGTGGTCTATTATAAATCATGAAGTGCCACACTATGCCCTCATCTTGGCATACTTGTAGAAATTGATCATTTTTGTACTCACTACCATTATCAAATCGAAGTCGTTTAATCTTTCGACTAGTCTAAGTCTCGATCATCTTCTTCCATTTCAGAAATATGCCTAAAACTTCACTCTTGTTTTCCATCAAATACAACCATATTTTTCATGAATGGTCATCAACAAAAGTAAAAAAAAATAATAATAACTCATACCTCCCAAAGTAATTCAAAATCTTTTTGTGTATAGATTATTGAATTAAACTTTATTCTACTCTGCTTGCCCAGTGCACAATGTTCACAAAAGTTCAATTCAAAAGAATTTTCACATTTCAACAAGCCTTACTTCACTAAAATTGTAAAGGTTTTGGTGAATATTATACTCTGGGCAAGCAGATTAGAGCAAAGTTTGATTCAGTATATCCTAATCACATATGCCACAACTTGATTACCTCTGAATCTACATTTTTTAAAAAATTGTTGATGCTAATCCAATAATTGTATGTTCTTAAAAATAGTACAAGTTATTTTTTCTTGTAACTTTTATCATTGTCAACGCCCCAACTAATACTTTTAAAAATCCCCCACTTAGAACGATTGTGACATGAATCCTAATGAGATGAGATTTTTCTTCAAACTTGGTTTGTAGCGGATATTTATTAAGATTTGGATTGATTCATCATGATTCTTCCAAAGGATTAAGCTTATCCTTGTTGTTTTACAAGCATTATCATTGGTCATAAAAATAATTTTGCCGCATAGCTCTTTAAAACTACAAAACTAGTCTTTGTTAGGACACATGTGATAAGTACATCCTAAATCCAAAATCTACTCTTCTGAGTGACATGTCAACATCATGCTGACCAAACTAAAATTTGTCTCTTCAACATTACACTCAGCTACATATACTTTAGAGACAATCTTGCCTTTATTATTCTTTTGTAGTTTAAAACAATTCTTTCTTCAATGCTTTTTTTTGGGACAATAATCACATTCATGTTTGGCATGTCTCTATTTAGACTTGCCTCTTTTCCAGGTTTACAGCTCTATAAACAACTCTTGCTATCAATGCTTCTGTTATTGTATCCCTGTGATCCTTTTTATTTTTTTCTGGTCCCACAGTTATACAAAGCACTGCATACAACATCAAGTGTAACTTTATCTTTCCCATGAATTAAAGTGGTAGTAAGATAGTTAAATTTATTAGGAAGGGAATTCAACTGTAAAAATGGATTTTGTTAATCCCAAAAGTCTCATCCAAATTTAACAAATCAGCTAATATTTTATTGAATAAGTTCACATGTTCATTCATCGACATGCCAGGTGTATATGTGAATCTGTAGAGTTTCTTCTTCAAATAAAGCCTGGATTCAAGGTTGTTGGCCATGTACTTACCCTCAAGTGTCTTCCATAGCTTCTTTACTAATGTCTTCTTAATGACTTCTAATCTTTAGCCAAACACAAGCAAATGATACCACAGGTTTGTCTATTGATCTTTATCAACTCTTTGTCTTCCATCTTATCAGGCTTTTCTTCAAGAATGAGCTCTAACTCTTGCTGATATAAGGCATCTAACATCTCACATTGCCACATACCAAAGCTATTGATACCGTCCTATTTCTCCACTTCAAACTTTGCATTACTCACAGTAGTCTTTCCTGACGAAGATGTTGTTGTCGCCTTTGCCATTTTTTTAATCACTTAACCCACACAACTAGTGCCTAAGTGTTTATTTGTATAGACAATACACCAAGAAAGTTCCTAAAAAAGATTGTAGGGGTCACAACAGTCCCACCTTAAACCCAAACTCCTTAAGCAATTATAGCCATGCGGATAGAACTTTCCAAGACATGCATTTATCCACACAACCACACTACAGGCTCTAATATCAATTGTCTTAAAAATAAGAGTTGAGCAATTATCAATATTATGGTGATTGTGACTTCTGGAGAAATATAAATACGATGATAAACAAATGCAAAGGAAAGATGACACAATAATTTACATGATTCGGCTTAAAACCTATGTCCATAGACAAAGATTGAAAGATAATTTTACCAACAAATGAGGTTACAAAATTAGAAACTACTCTCAAAACTCAATGACCCAATACACCCAAAGAAATGCTCTTTATACACTTTTAAGGAGCTCACTTGCAAATACTCTTAATATTCACAATTTAGGATGCCTTACCCTTTTAAAATGAAGCATTATTTATAGTGTATGAGTTACCTTAAGTTTCAACAATTGTTGGGAAATAGCTATCATTTCAATGTGCAAATATTGACAAATCAAGCATGCATTGCAGACCATTAATAATAGCCAGAGACCAAGGAGAACTTGCAACCAAATTTTGCTTGCATGTATTGAAGACATGCATACTTTGTCACCAACTTGCATGTGCAATTTGTTGCTACCTTCAATTTTCAATAACATCACTGTATAGTATTTAACTACATGAAAAATTGTCAAACAATTATACTATTTCATCTTCACGCTTTACTAATTACCCTTATTCGAGTCAATAATTCAACATTCCATTCATATTTGATGATATCAAATCTTGGCTAATTCAGGTGAGATTGCTATCAATAATATGTTGGTATAATCCAAAAGCGTTTGTTGATAAAAATTGTATATTGTTAGTTTGGCTTAATTATGAATTCTTTGAATTGTGCTTATTAGTTGAATAATAATTTTTAGAGTTGCAATTTTCATTTATTTATGTTCTGTTGTTTTCGAGTGGTGGTTGAATTTGGATTTTGTGTTGAATAGGTTTTTACTACTAATATTTGTTGGACTTTGGTTATTAGTACAAGTAGTGATGGCAGTAGGGCGGGTTCGAGGTGGGGATCATAATCCTAAATCCAAACTCAATTTCGAAGCAATTCCTAAGCTCACCTCATACTTGAAAATTTTCAAATTGAGCGGGGATTAAGATAGGGACCTCAATAGAAATAATAATATTTTAACACTAGAGACCCTCTTTTTTCAAAAAAAAAAAATTGAATATACAGATTTTTAAAAAAATAAATGATCAAATTTTAACAACCTCCAAATAAATAAACATAATAATTCCAACCTTTCAATATAATTACAAATGATCAAATTTTACATGAAAATTAAAATAATGCTAAGTTTTTAACATAAACTTGTAGTTGCTTGTCAATAACCATCACCATTGATGCACATTCTAAGATTCTTTATAATCCTATAACAAGATTTTCAAAAATAAAAATATGTTTTAACAATTTCAACTTAAAAAATACTTGACAAATTAATATAAATTAAAACTATATACCTCCACAGCCTCTACATCTGTTTCAATCTCTTGTTTCTCAAAAAGAATCTTAGCATATGCTGGGTAGATAGTTGCCATAGTTAATTAAAGAAATACAAATGAAAACCAAAATCAAGTTAGCTGTTAGTTAAGTTAAATAAAGAAAAATATAAAAACAATTACAATTATTGCACATAGCCTTATCAATCCCATTAATTTCTTTCTTCTTAAAATGCTCCCACACAATTGACCTCAAACATCCTTTACGTCGCAACCCACCATGAGTAACACTAGTGGCTGAATCACCTTGATTTTAATTGCCATCATCATCCATTATGTGTGGTGTAGGCAAAGAACTCGACATATTGAATGTTGAATCCAAAATCAATAATCTTTTTCTTTACTAAATCTATAGAAAAATATGTAAATGAAAATATCCAATTTCGGTTCACAGGGGAAAACCAAATTGTAAATATATGTAATCTAAAATGATAAAGGAAAAGAAAGCATATCACCAAATCACAAAGGAAAATGTTTTGAATATCCCAAGCACCTATACTTGTCCAAACAAACCACATTTTTTACCTTTTTTATAATGACTAAAAATATCAAGCCAATAAACCCAATCACGTTTATAATTTTGTCCGGATGAATTTTCAATTTTTAATAGAAAGGCAGCTCAACTACGCCAATTATTTGCTTTTGTCTTGGGAACCAAATAGGGAATTTCAATACAAAACTATAAAGTTCTATTTCATTTCACCATTCTCATATCAAAGTTGTTTCGGACATAATTAAAATATGAAAAAATAAAATTTTAAAATGAATATGATACTAGCTTTTACATGAAGCAAAGAATTAAGAACTATCCAAAAACAAAAATGTTAAAGTTGATTCCACCACGAACTAATGATTATTATTGTATTAGGTTTAAAAACTAATACCAAGTTATTAGCATTCAGCATTACTGCAACAATATGGCTGATACTGCAACAATAAAGCTATATGGGTGAAATTAATAAAAGAAGCAACAACAAACTTCAGCTACCAACAAATGAATATGAGGTACTTATAAATGAAATCTCACCTTTATTAGGGCCAAATCATGGTTGTCTGTGACTCAGATCATGGCTGCAGTCTTTGCTTCAGTGAACTCTCCATGGCTGCAGTCCCTGCTTCGGTGCCATGCAACCGAGAATGTAACTAGAAGGAGGTGAATGAAAACACAAAAAATGTCAAAATGACTCTAAATCAATGAAACCAGAAGCAATTTGAGATTCTTTCAAAAAAAGTAATTTGAAATAAATAAATAAATAAACACGCAAATTGAAAAAAATAGAAAAAGTAAAAACCATCAGGGCAGTAGTAACCGACTGGAGCAGGAGTAACAGCGAACAACGGCGGCTAACGGACTGTAAATGATGATGAACGATGGTCGTTGATGGGCTGTTAGTGTTTTTAGTTTTGTTTGGAAAAATAAGGGTTAACTCAATTAAGGGGAATCAAGTATTGAAAATTTAGAATACTACTTAATAGATAGATTTATTTTTTTCAGATCAGGTTCGGGAACCCAACAAAATCCCTAAACACAAACCCGAAAATTTTTTGGGGCTTAGGACCATTCCCAAAATTGATCTGAATTTATTTTTAGATTTTTTGGGACCCATACCCACCCCAAAAAAATCGCGGGCCCGAGAATATTGCTGCCATCCTTACATATAAGTGAGTTTTATTGCCCGTGAATACTTATATTAAGACATGTTGCAGAGAATTTGGAGTTGATATATAGTTTGAATATTTGAACATTTGAGGTTTTTTGTAGTTTGTATGGTTAATTAATGGATATTGCAATTTGAATATATATTAAATATCATGTATTTTTGTTATTTATTGGATTTTAATTATTATAAATATTTTAGACTTATAAATTTTATTTGTCTATTATGTATTTAAAAATTCCTTAAGGAAGATCACGAGACTTTTACGTACGATGAGAGGGCCGTACAACATGTCAAATAGCTTAAAGAGAAGGTCAATAGTGAGAGATGTGAGGTTGCCAATGTTTCTAATAAGACCAATGTTGCTGATAAGAAAGTGAGTCTGCTGCTGAGACTTATGTGCCACATGATTCCTTTTATCCTAAATGGCTTGACTAGGAATTGAAAGAGATCAAAGATAAGCAATATGAACTCAGAAAGTGTTGGGAAATTATGCTCTTTAAAAGCATATGTGTTTATTTAATTGTAATAAACATTTTTTCTGATTAATAAAATTAATGAGGTATTTTATTCAAATATCTTAATTGCATTTATATTTGTATTAAAGTCCATTTAATCATATTATATGTATTTATGTGATCACCACGTGGATTCACAGAAGACATAAATACAAGTTATCTTATGATTAAATAAATTTAGTTCGCAGTTGATAAATAAAGTTGGGCACTTTATTTAGGTATAAACTGTAATAAATTCATTGAATGATTTGTCTTAATCATGTATGAATTTATTGATGTAGTACGACTACATTGAACTGGATCACATATGAGATTTAATTAACTTTGTAATAACTGTCAGACTTATTAAATCTCATTGGCATTGATTTTACTGTAATCTTAATCTTGAGTTAATTATGATTTCATGATTGTGATTGTTATTCCATTTGAGTTACTAATGGGCACGACACATCATTGTGGTCAAGATTACCCGGTATCTTGGTGGGAGCAATTATGAGTATTGGAGTTATAGATTAACAATATAGAATTTGTACAACACATCTCTTGATAGGTTTTCGGCACTTGATCATAGAATTCTCTGGCCAGAGTGTGTCAACATATTTAGTATGTTGAAAATGATCATTAGAGAAAACCAGTAAGGATCAAGGAATAAGATGTTATTAAATTGATTGGACAGTTGAGATATCAATTTAATTAACGATGTGGTACAAAGGATTGTGCAGTAAAGAAATCAATGTGGCTTGGGACGAATTATTATTCGAGCATACAATTATGGAAGTCAGTTCCAATCTTTTAGTGGAGTAGATTTGGAATTAAATAATTGGGCTAGTTTAATTACAGGCCTAATTATTGTAGCCACTATTGTATGTTCCCAAATGATCCCCGGGTTAGCTCATTTAATTGACTGCACCACTACTGGACTAATAAGCAAGATAAACTAGCAATTTGGGTCAAAAGCCTAAATATATCATTTAGTGGGAGGCTCCATTTAATTAGTTTTTGTATAAGGGGCCTTATGTTATTTTACAAGGTGGGTCCCCTATTGGAAAAGTAAATACCGTGAGTTTAATTTGGAGCCTAGGGTTTCACTAAGAGGGAGATATAAAAAGCTTATTTTCTCAACAGAAAAAGAGAGGCCACTTTATACAAATCTGAGAATAAGATTTTTCTCTCTATTGTTGAGAGAAAAATTTTCTCGTGCTAGTTGCTTTGGTAGTGATAAAGACGCCACACGTCAAGTGCAGATCGAACCTGAGTCATAACCTGGAAGATCATTGGTGACAGTTCGTGATCCAACAAGCGTGGTGGTGACGGATCGTGATCTAACAGGCGTGGTGGTGGCGGATCGTGATCTAACAGGAGTGGTGGTGGCAGATCGTGATCCAGGAGCCTAAATCACTTCAGCGGAAAAAGCCAACTCGGATTTTCAAGGTACGATTTCTAGATTACGTGTTCTTATATATTATATGAGAACGGTCATTAAAAAGGTTTTATAAAAAATTAAAAACCTAATTTTTCCCCAACAATTGGTATCAGAGCCATCTCATATTAATATATAAGAATTTCGTATGAAATTAATCTTGAAATTTATGTATTAGAGTGGCACAATTTATTCAGAAATATATTATTTGTGTAATATATGAATAAAGCATGTTTTGGTTTGTCTTAATTCATGGTTAAATTTTCCGTTGTATTTTTCCGTTTGAATCTGTAACAAGAGGGGTGGTTTTTTATCACCATAATTCCCTCTTGATTTATTTTACAGTTATAGATTTTTTGTAAGCCGAAATTGGCCTAGGATATTTGTAAAGTAATCTCGGATGAAAAGATCGGAACATGGAAACCGGAAATTTCAGAAACGAAGGCCGGAAATTCTGCAGCAACGAACCAGTGCGCGAGCAGCGCGCGGCCAGCAGCACTTGCTGCCAGCAGCGCGCGCTGCGCGTGCAGCGGGCAGCAGTCACGCTGCTAGCAGCCCGCGCTGCACACGCAGCAGCTGCAGCGCGCGCTGCACATGCAGCAACTGCAGCGCGCGAGCAGCAGCTGCAGCGCAGGCTACAACGCTGCAAGCAGCGCAACCATCAGTGCGCGCGAGTTGGTCGGCTTCCGGTGACGCGGGTTCCGTCGTTTTGGTACGTTTCCGGCGTGACGGCGGCAGCGAAATTGGCCTGGGAAAATCATGAACAGTCACTGCCGTTTTGGAGATGGCGGCTGGGGAAAGAAAAATATGATTTTAGGGTTTCATGGTTTTTATCATGAAGGGCCCTATGGTTTCATAAGTTTTTTTTTGGGCATAAATATTTTAATTTTTGCATTTAAGTCCAAAAGTGATTTTGGGCTTAATGAATCCTAGTTTTAGGCCCAATTTTAATTGGGTTTAATGGATTAAAAATGTATAGACAAAATTAAATACATTAAATTTATTTTTGGTCCAAAAGTTTTATTTTAATAAAAAATATATATATATTTATTTATTTATTTCTTTTCAAAAATAAAATTGGACCAATTATAAATTTTAAAAGCCCAATTTCCCCTAGTCCATTAACAAAGACAAGCTTGTGGAAGATGGACATTGACAAGAAGCCCAATGAAGATTAGGCTTAGGGTTAATGTATTTTTCATTATTAGGAAAGTCATGAATTAAGATTATTTAATTGTTTTTTCTATATGTTATGTTTTTGGATGTTCACATGCCATGATAACATGTCATATAGAATAGGTAGTGCCACTCTATGCATAATGATACATGTCATTCATTAATTATGAATTTCATTATATTGTTTGTAATTTGCCTATGCTTAATAATATTGGATATCATCTAGATAATATTATAGGAAGCATGCAATTAACAATATGTATGTTTTAAAAAGGAAAAATCAATTTTAAAATATTGAGTGGGAGAGGGAAAATTCAAGATAATTTTTCCCACGGGCTCCATTGTTAGTTCAATAATAAAATTATATATATACCTCGACTTCATGATACGGTGATGCTCCCTACGGAGGGTATATATATTAGATATTTTATTTGATGAACTTCTTCAAAGATAAAATTGAAATATTTTTCAATCAATTGTTCGCCCCAACGGTGACTGTTGATATGAAAAATACGTAAATTGAAACAATGGTTATACACTCAACTAAAATTTGTTATTAACCTTCCCAACGAAGCTCTGTTAACAAATTGAGGCCCAAAAGGATAACGATAGTTATTTATCATGTCTCTACATGAAAGTAAATAATCTAATGCATAATTGGGTCTAGTAAGTGTAGACATGACTTCCCCAACGGATAGCTTGTCAAAGCGGTACTAGATTATCGTTACAATAAATTAAAATGCATTTATGATTTTTTGCATTTTTGTCATTTATTGTGAATTTTGTTTCAAATATTTATGCATGTTTATTTTGTTTTGTTTTTCAGAAAATGTCTTCCATCAACCCATTATTAATTATCCTTGTTAAAAATGAACTCACTGGTGAAAATTATTTAGATTGGAAACGCAATCTATTTAATATTCTCACTGATAAGGGAAGCAAATATGTGTTGACCCAGCCTTGCCCTCCTGAACCATCGTTATACGATTATAGAAATCAGAGGGAGCCTTATGAGAAATGGTGCGAAGCTAACAAAATGGCTAAGCGCTATATATTGGCTTCGATTTCTGTGGAACTGCATAAGAAACATCGGAGCATGGAAACAGCCACTGAAATAATGGCTAGTCTTCATCAGATGTTTGGGCAAAATACCCATTTTGCCAGAGAAGAAGCATTAAAACGTATTACGGATGTTAAGATGGAAGAGGGCACAAAAGTTCGTGATCATGTCCTCAATATGATGGACTATTTGAATGAGGTAGAGATTCATGGTGTCCAAATCAATGATAAATCAAAAATTAACATAGTGATTGAATCTTTACCTGATACATTCAAAGAGTTTAAGGTCAGCTATATCTTAAACAATAAAGATATGACCTTAATTGAATTAATGCACGAACTACATGCTATAGAAGAATTTTATCATAGAAGAAAACTTCCTGAAAAAGGATTCTCTTCAAGGCTTAAGTCGAAAGACAAGAATGAGCCAGCAAGAGTGGGGATCGATAAACTGTCCATTAAAAGAAGTGGCAAGCCAAAAGGCAAGTGTTACAAATGTGGACAGAAGGGTCACTGGAAGAAAGATTGTCCTAAGATTATTAAAATCATGTATAGGAAATCTTTAAGCTTCCTAATTAGTTCAGATTTCTATTGATTCATTCAATGATGAATTCTGAGATAACTAATCTTATTTGTAATTCATTTATTTGGTTTTCAGGAAACCAAGAGATTAAGTGAAGAAAGCTTCAAACAGCAGTTGAGGACATGCTAGTTTATATCAATTGAAAGGCTAGATCAATTTTACAAGACTTAAAGTTTTGATATTTGTCTTTATTTTTCCAAACATTAGAGGAATTTAATTTCGGTGACTTGTTTTAATAAACAAAAGTACACTGTTATTTTTTTATCCTCTGTTTATAAAGACAATTTATATCATATAAGTCTATTGATCTATTCAAAGCAAGATATAATGATAAAGAGTATATGCATCTATCTAAGAAAAGAAATGTTTCTTCAAACCAAAATCACCTCTGATATTTATGCTTAAGTCATATAAACTATAATAAGATTTTAAGAGAATGATTAATGATAGACTTGTTGGCCTATTAAGATTGATCATTGTAACTCTATAAATCTTATTTAGAAAAGTAATATGACAAGGATGCTCTTTTTGACCTAAAAGCATAACATTGTATTTGATGATTTAGCGCATACGAATGTATACGGACTAATCAGTTTACATGTTATAAGAGGTTATGAGTATTCTATCAATCTTGTTGATGAATATTCATTTTAATTTATGTTTGTCTAAATGCGTCATGATTCCATTGCTTTTGAAATTCAAAAGAGTACGTGGATAAGACAGAAGCAATTAGACAAGGAACATAAAAGAACTTCGATATGATCGAAACAAAGAATATCTCTATGGAGAATTCTAGCACTATTTGGTTGTCAATGAACACTATGATACAATAGTGTAATTAAATGGAGAAACAAGATTCTTTTAGATAAGACAAGATATATACTAAGTGGTTTATCATTTACCTTTTTTATTCTAGATACTAGTATTTGAAACTACAAAGTTTTGTTGAACTTAGTTTCATCTATCTCGGTATCTACTACTCCAAGAAATTATGAAAAAGTCACAAACATAGTTTGAGACACATTCGTATTTGGAGTTTACTAGTATTTCTACTAGAATCAGAGATAGAGAAGATGGATTCGTGTTCAGAAGCTTGCATGTTTTAGGTATCTTAAAGGAATAAGGGAAAGTCTGAAGTATAGTCCTCAAGATAGGAATGTATTTATAGAAATATTCTTTACTTTCTTTGAGGAAGACTATATAATGACTTATAACCTAAGAGTAAGGTAAAACTAGAGCAATAAAAGAGATCAGGTTGTTGCTCAGCTTTCAACACCTGTTATAGAACAGGAAGAACAGCAACAATCAGCTGATCAGCACAGGATTGTCCTTGAACAACCATCACTTTTAGAACCTCGTCGTAGTGGGAGGGTAACTAAGTTACCTACGAGATACATGTTTTTGGGAGAAACCTATAAGGCTATCTCGGATGAACATGTACAAGATCCCACTAGTTACAACGAAGCTCTGATAGATAGAGATGTTGAATTTTGAAAATGGCCATGAATCAAGAAATGGGATCTATGTATTCCAATAAAGTCTGGGAACTTGTAGAGGCACCAAATGGGGTAAAACCTATAGGGTGCAAGGGGATCTACAAGAGAAAGAGAGGAATAGACGGAAGGGTGGAAACATTTAAAGCAAGATTAGTAGCCGAAGAGTTTACTCAGAAAGAAGGAATCGATTATGAGGAAACCTTTTCTCCGGTTGCTATGCTTAAATCCATCAGGATTCTGCTCTCTATTGCTGCAGTGCTAGATTATGAAATTTGGCACATGAATGTCAAGACTGCCTTTCTTAACGGGCATCTTGAAGAAAACATCTACATGCAGCAACCAGATGGATTTATACAAAAAGGCCAAGAACACATGGTATGTAAGTTGCATAGATCTATTTATGGATTGAAGCAAGCATCTCGGTCATGGAACATCAGATTTGATCAAGCGATTAAATCGCTTGGATTCATTCAGAACATTGATGAATCATGTGTGTACAAGAAAATTCAAGGAAAATTTGTAGCCTTCCTAGTTCTTTGTGTAGACAATATTCTCCTGATTGGAAACAATATAGGAGTATTGACTACAATAAAGATTTGGTTAGCAAAACATTTTGATATGTAAGACCTGGGAGAGACAAGTTATATTCTTGGTATCAAGTTACTACGAGACCGGAAGAATAAAACTTTAGCCTTGTCTCAAGCGGTCTATATCGATAAGATATTGGCTAGATTTAGCATGGAAAATTCCAAGACTGGTTTATTACCATTCAGACATGGAATTACATTTTCTAAGGATCAATCACCTAAAACATCTGAAGAGATAGAGAGAATGAGACGAGTTCCCTATGCAGAAGCTGTGGGAAGTCTCATGTATGCCATGCTTTGCACTAGGACCAGACAAATGTTTTGCGGTAGGGATGGTTAGAAGATTTCAATTTAATCCTGGACCTCAATACTGGACTGCAGTCAAGCATATTATAAAGTATCTGAAAAGAACTAAAAATTATATGCTTGTGTATTCTGGTGATGAACTTATACTAGTGGGTTATACTAATTCTGATTTTTTGTCAGATAAGGATTTTAGAAAATCAACTTCCGGCTATATGTTTACACTAGGAAGTAGAGCTATTAGTTGGATGAGTGTGAAACAATCTTGTATCACAGACTCAATAACTAAAGCTGAATATGTGGCTACATCTGAAGCTGCAAAAGAAGCTATATGGCTCCGCAAGTTCCTATGAAATCTTGAGGTGGTACCTGTTGTAACTGCACCCCTGAAATTATTTTGTGATAATGGTGGTGCGGTAGCTCAATCTAAGGAACCAAGGAACCACAAGAAACAAAACATATTGACAGTAAGTATCATCTCATAAGGGAATAGTGTAGAAAGGTTATATGACAGTACCCCAAATGGCATTAGATGCTAAATGGCAGATCTTATTACAATGGCCATTAGTGGGAAACCTTTATAACCTGCACTTAGAGCCCTAGAGCATGAGCAATATGCTAGATATGCTTTGAGAGCTAGTGGGAGATTGTTGGGAAATTATGCTCTTTAAAAGCATATGTGTTTATTTAATTGTAATAAACATTTTTTCTGATTAATAAAATTAATGAGGTATTTTATTCAAATATCTTAATTGCATTTATATTTGTATTAAAGTCCATTTAATCATATTATATGTATTTATGTGATCACCACGTGGATTCACAGAAGACATAAATACAAGTTATCTTATGATTAAATAAATTTAGTTCGCAGTTGATAAATAAAGTTGGGCACTTTATTTAGGTATAAACTGTAATAAATTCATTGAATGATTTGTCTTAATCATGTATGAATTTATTGATGTAGTACGACTACATTGAACTGGATCACATATGAGATTTAATTAACTTTGTAATAACTGTCAGACTTATTAAATCTCATTGGCATTGATTTTACTGTAATCTTAATCTTGAGTTAATTATGATTTCATGATTGTGATTGTTATTCCATTTGAGTTACTAATGGGCACGACACATCATTGTGGTCAAGATTACCCGGTATCTTGGTGGGAGCAATTATGAGTATTGGAGTTATAGATTAACAATATAGAATTTGTACAACACATCTCTTGATAGGTTTTCGGCACTTGATCATAGAATTCTCTGGCCAGAGTGTGTCAACATATTTAGTATGTTGAAAATGATCATTAGAGAAAACCAGTAAGGATCAAGGAATAAGATGTTATTAAATTGATTGGACAGTTGAGATATCAATTTAATTAACGATGTGGTACAAAGGATTGTGCAGTAAAGAAATCAATGTGGCTTGGGACGAATTATTATTCGAGCATACAATTATGGAAGTCAGTTCCAATCTTTTAGTGGAGTAGATTTGGAATTAAATAATTGGGCTAGTTTAATTACAGGCCTAATTATTGTAGCCACTATTGTATGTTCCCAAATGATCCCCGGGTTAGCTCATTTAATTGACTGCACCACTACTGGACTAATAAGCAAGATAAACTAGCAATTTGGGTCAAAAGCCTAAATATATCATTTAGTGGGAGGCTCCATTTAATTAGTTTTTGTATAAGGGGCCTTATGTTATTTTACAAGGTGGGTCCCCTATTGGAAAAGTAAATAACGTGAGTTTAATTTGGAGCCTAGGGTTTCACTAAGAGGGAGATATAAAAGGCTTATTTTCTCAACAGAAAAAGAGAGGCCACTTTATACAAATCTGAGAATAAGATTTTTCTCTCTATTGTTGAGAGAAAAATTTTCTCGTGCTAGTTGCTTTGGTAGTGATAAAGACGCCACACGTCAAGTGCAGATCGAACCTGAGTCATAACCTGGAAGATCATTGGTGACAGTTCGTGATCCAACAAGCGTGGTGGTGACGGATCGTGATCTAACAGGCGTGGTGGTGGCGGATCGTGATCTAACAGGAGTGGTGGTGGCAGATCGTGATCCAGGAGCCTAAATCACTTCAGCGGAAAAAGCCAACTCGGATTTTCAAGGTACGATTTCTAGATTACGTGTTCTTATATATTATATGAGAACGGTCATTAAAAAGGTTTTATAAAAAATTAAAAACCTAATTTTTCCCCAACAGAAAGTGCATGGATATTTTTTTATCTTGCTCTACAGCGCATTGAAAGCTTGTTAGAAGATATCAATGAGAATACCTAATATCGTTTTTACGTGCTCAGAAAGGGCATGGACTTTTTATTAGTTTTATTGCTTTATTTAGCAAGGACAGACATTTATTTATGTTGTTGAAGCCTTGAATCTTTAGTTGGTTTTACACTTTTCATGATTTAGTAACTTTATATGACCTTGTGTCATATAAAGTTACTAAGTATTAAGAAGTTTTCTTTCATCATCTATTGTTGCTTTGTTAAGCTTATAGTGATGATTATTGGCTTTTAATCTCTTCAAGCATGACTTGCCTTGATTATTTTTTTAAGTTTATTGAGCATCAATATCGAGTTTATTTTTGACAGCGTATGTTGAGAAGGAATCCACACAAGTAGTTATAAATTAAGCAGAAACAAATTATTTCTCTCTTGCTGTGATTAAAACGAGATGTGTATCACAAACAAATAAACATTAAATAAACCAACACAATCTAAAGTAATAAATCAACCACAATAAACACATATATTTTACGTGAAAACTCAAATCAGTAAAAATCATGAGACTCGTAGTCCGATATAACCTTGCACCATATTAATAGTGAGATTACATCACAAATTCTTCTTTAAATAACAATAGAGGCTAACAATATTAAAAATCTCAACAGTTTTAGCTTATAATAACAGTCTAATATATATCTTTCTTATAAGTGGATATCTTAAATAATAGTTAACGAGAAGATAAAACAAAAATTCAAGACTAGAAAGAATGCAAAGAACGATATCAGAAACTTACCCTTCAAATTTGAAAAAAAATAGAGTTAAATTCGTTTTCCAATTGTCTAATCAAAGATTGAAACCTTTGGCCCAAAATTTAATAATCGGCCACTATTTTCTCCTCTCTCTCCTTTTTTTTCGTTCATTAATAATGACTGCCACTTTCTTTTTTTTTCTTTTATACCCACGTGATTTTCAAAGCCTTTTTTCATTAACAAATTTCATCCAAGTCCAAACTTAATGATAATTGTATATTAAGCAAGCCTTTTGCACTTTAGGTTTCTAGGTCATTAATATGAAATGGATCCAACAAATCTCCTCCTCTAAATAATATGAGGGGTACCACCAAGCCCACTTTCTGCTTGCAACTTTCCAACTTTTCTTTGGGCAATGACTTTGTCATCGTATCTGAACCATTCTCCACTATGTAAATCTATCAAGCTGCAATTATTTTTTCTCAAGCATATTTCGTATCCAATGATACCTCACATCAATATGCTTGAATTTCAAAGCAAAAGCCCACACTTTTTTAGAACATACATCAATAAAAATTACAAAATAAAGTGCACCTTCTATTAATTTATTTTACATTGTTCAAACATCAATGTGAATTAAATCAAGGATATGCTACTTTCTAAGTACAGAAAAAAAAATTTAAAAGCTATTGTGTGTGTCTTTCTAGCTAAGTAATGAACATTTAAGGGATATACCTGCAAAGGTTGGTAAAAATCCTTTTCCGATAAGAGTTTCTAACCCTTTCTCACTAATGTAACCAAGTCTTTTATGCCATATCTCAATATCATAATCTTTTACAATCCTGTTAACATATTCTTTCTTAATCTTGGCTTCTATTGCATAGAGGATATTCACTTTCTTCCACTTAGTTAACACTAGGGAGCCTTTGGCAAGCTTTTATTTTTCTTCACCAAATTGATTAGTATAACCATCATCACCAAGTTTGCTTGCAGAGATCAGATTAAGGTGAATATCTGGTACACATCTGACTTTTTTAAATAACAACTTACAGCCAACAATAATTTTGAAGCAAATATCTCATGTGCCTGCAATCTTAAATGCCCCCTTGTTTCCCCTCTGAGCATGACCATAATCACCATTAGTATAGAATATGAAGTAATCACAATGCGCAGTAACATGAAATGAAGCACCCGAATTAATCACCCAATCATTGGTATGGCAAGAGAGATATACAGAGCTCTCATCATAAACAATACTCATATCACCATCAATGATAGCTACAATATTCTCTTTATCATTTTTCTAACCATCGGCCTTTTCTGCATGTTCTGTTTTCCCCAATTTACACTATCTTTTTATATGACCCTTTTGCTGACAGTAAAAGTACTTAACGTTTCTCCTCTAGGAATTAAATCTTCATCTGGGGTTATCATTATTCTGTTGTTTTGGCTTCCCCCTCGTCTTTCTTGTTTTTCTGAAACAAGTGCATTTGAGTTAGAAGGAACCACTTCCACACTCTTTCTTCTACATTCTTCATTTCACAGCCTATCGTAACCATATTCAAAGTTAATTTCTCATTCAGTGTTGAATTATTCACTAACACCAATAATGTCTCCTAACCATCAAGCAAAGGACTAAGCAGCAACAAGGCTTGCAACTCGTCATCTAAAATAATCTGCACAGCATCAACTGATCAATTAAGCCTTGAAACTCACTACTCTATTCAGTTACACTGCCCCCTCCTCATATTTTAAGTTAATAAGTCTTTCAATCATATTACCTTTATTATGTGCTGTCAATCACTCGTAAATAGTTTTCAATTTTCTCCAAAGAACATCATCTCTAGATTTCTTCACGACATAGTGTTACACACTTTGATCAATCTATGATCTTAATAATACCCAATGCCTTCTAGTTCAATTGAGTCCTTTCCCATCTAAATCAGCATGTCTAGCTTCTTCGTCTGCAATGGGTTTATATAAGTCTTTCATTTGGAGCATATCCTACATTCTAGACTTTCAAATATCATAATTTCATGATTTCAATTTAATCATGCATGTCGAAGACTCCTCTATCTCAACCATACAAGTAATAAACACACACAACTTAATACGCTGATACCACTCTTCTGGGAAAGGAATCCATACAAACACTGCAAAATTAAGGAAAAACAAACTCTTCTCTCTTTTTGTGATTAAAACAAGATGTATCCCACAAATAGATGAACAGAAAATAAACCAACCCAATACAAAGTAATAAATCAACCACAAGAGACATAAATTTTTACGTGAAAAACCCAAAATGGGAAAAATCATGGGACCTAATCTGATATAACATTTCACTCTATTAATAATGAGACTACAACACAAATTCTTATTTAGATAAAATTAGAGGTTAACAACATTAAGAATCTTAAAAAATTTTCCTTATAGTAACAGTCTAATATTTGTCTCTCTATTAAGTAGATATCTCAAATAATAGTCAATAAGAAGATAAAATAAAAAATTAGATTAATAGGAATGTACATGGTACAAAATTTAGGAGACAACGAATTTAAATTTACCTTCTCATTGTCTAATCAAATATTGAAACTCTTACCACCAAATTTAATAGTCGGCCATTGTTCTCTCTTCTCTCTCTTGTCTTTTTGCGTTTATTAATAACGGCTGCCGCTTGCTTTTCTTTTTCTTTTATATCCACATGATTTTGAAAACCTATTTTTAATGACAAATTTCATCGAACTCCAAAGTTTAGTGATAACTGCACATTAAGCCAGCCTTTTGGATTTTGGGATTTTAGGCCACCAATATGAGATGGACCCAACAACATTTTTTATGTTTTGATTAATAATTATTGGTTTAGTTATGATATTAAATAAAATTATTATTTGTCAAAAAAGGGGGAGAAGAAAAAGCAAGTTCTTAAAGTTCTTTTGAGGGAGAAGAAAAAAGCATAAATTTCTTTTCATATTGCCCTTAATTAATTAAGGGAGAAAAATTTACATTTATTTGCATATGGATTGACTGGTAAATTTTTCTATTATGAGCTGACCTATATTATTGTTTATATTTCTCTAATCATTTATTTAAGGGGAGAGCATTTATTTAGGGGGAGCAGTATTTGTTTTAAAAAGCATTTTATTCGTATGCATACTTTATTATTGAATACATTGTTCGTTCTAAACCTATTTATTATTTTTACTCTCAATGCGTTGGACCTTAAACTTAGAGAGTTTACTATGTTTAAATCTTTAGATACAATATACGCTTAGATGCTTTGATATATACTCTGTTTTAATTGAAGTCATTTGAATTATCTAATTTCACTTGTATTACTTTAAATCTATATTGACTCCATCAATTTACTTCATTGATATGCATATATATATGAGGTAACTAGTATGCAATTTGTGTGTGCACATGAAGGAAAATATTTTTCAACACACAAGAAACATAAGGATACTGAAGAAACTAATGGCACAGAGAGTGTAAGCAAAGTAAATAGGAGATGTTCAACTGTCAAATGTGGTTGTGAAGCTAGAATGCAGATTGTACATGATAAGTTATCTAATAAATGGAGAGTTTCAGTATTTAAGGGTATTCACAATCACAAAGTAGTTACTCCAGCAAGAAGAATGAAAATGAACTCAAATAAGTCTATGCCTACCGTAGCTAAAAATTTGACAGAGACGTTTCAAAAAGAAAATTTGCAAATTGGAAAAGTTTGTTCAGTTCTTAATGGTGTGCAAGTTGGTTTTGATAGTAGAGATTATTATAACACTTGAGAAATGTTCGACGTAGACAATTGGATGGAGGAGATGCTCAGTCAGTTCTTACTTACTTTAGGCGAAAGCAAGCTGAAAAACCAATGTTCTTTTATGCAATCCAATGTGATGAAAGTGGGAGGGCAGTTAATTTCTTTTAGGTAGACTCTCGATCACGTATGGCCTATCAATATTTTGGGGATGTAGTCACATTTGACACCACTTATAGGACTAATAAGTATGATATGCCTTTCACACCATTTACAGGAGTGAATCATCATCTGCAGTCGATACAATTTGGATGTGCTCTTTTACAAGATGAGACAGAGGTAACATTTTTGTGGTTATTTGAAACATGACTTGAAGCTATGGGAGGACGTCACCCTATTTCTATCAATACTGACCAGGACTTGGCAATGAAAGGAGCGATTGCAAAGGTTTTTCCAAATACTCATCACCATTTATGTCTTTGGCACATTAAAAAAACGTTTGTTCAAAAATTGTCTCATTTGTATTTTAAGAAGTCAAAATTCAAGGCTACAATGAAAAAATGTATTATGTCGACATACAAGATTGAGGATTTTGAAGAGAGGTGGCAGACACTTATGGTTGAAAAAGGACTAAAAGATAAATGAGTGGCTGAATCATCTCTATGAGATATGAGCTTCTTGGGTGCCTGTTTATAATCGTGGTATATTTTTTGCTGGAATGAATACTACTGGGCGTAGTGAAAGAATTAATTCTTTTTTTGATGACAACAACAAATCTTATAGAGTTCGGTGACAAATATGGGCAAGCATTGAAGAAGATCACGGAAAAAGAAAGCAATGAAGATTTTAAATCTGAACACAAGTATGGCATTGTGAGTGACGGAGAATTACTTTTGAAACATGCAGCCAAGTTATATACGAGAAATGCTTTCAACAAGTTTAAGGATGAGTGGAGTCAAGTTAATCGATACAAAGTTGAAGAAAAAGGATGTGATGGGGAATATCAAGAATTCTCGGTGATAACAAAGTTCGGTGAATTTGAAGAATTTGTGGTCCAGTTAAGTCTACAACATTACAAGGGTATGTGCGAATGTCAAAAGTTTGAGTTTATGGGAATACCTTGCAGGCATGTTTTGAAAGTATTTGTTCGGTTAGCTATTGATTTGATACCAGATCATTTCACTCTTTCAAGATGGAAACAAGAGGCAAACAAATTTAGAATTATGGATTCAAAATATTTGGGATAGGATGATGGTTTTCAAGAATCAGAGACATTGACGCTTACTCATATGTGTCAACAGGCCACAAAATTGGCTTGTATTGCTGCATCGTCTAATGAAACATATATGATTTATATGGATGCCATCAATGAATTATCTAAAAAGTTGTCAGAGGTATCTAAACATGCAACTATTGACTCCCCAAAAAGAGATGATCCAAATATTGATACACAAGGCTCTGGTATGTTGCTTTTAGATCATAATATCTCACAAACTAAAGGTAGAAAGAGAGAGGGCAGATTGAAAAGTGGCCTTGAGTTATCCCAAAATAAGAAGAAAAGGTTTTGTGCCTTATGTGACAAGTCAGGACATGACAAATGAATTTGTCCTTAATTTGAATCCAAAAAGAAAGAAAATTGAGTGAAATAACCCAGGTACTAATTATTTTTTCCTTTCTTTTTGTTTCGTTATCAAATTTTTCATCTTGTCTTATTAGTTTTTGTTAATCCGTTTCCATCAAAATTGCAGGCCTTGAGGAGAAATCAAAATTGGATCAAGCGATGAATAGTGATGCTGGGCGAAAATTTTGTGAATTCAATTTCTTATCACTTTTTTTTTCTAACACTGTTCATTAGTTAATTGTAATAGAAAAATGTTAGTGTAGAAGGAAGGTAGTTTGTTAGAGCATGTATGGTTTAATCTTGTTAAAAATATACATTTTTGACTATTTTTTTTAAGAAAATACATTTTTATTCTTTAGAAAAATAGAATGAATTGTGCATTAATTATTATTTTGAATCATTATTATTGGGTATATACTATATAACACAATTTATTTTGATATTTTTGCAGGCATATGAAGGAGGTGAAAATAAGTTGATAACCTCTTCGCTGATGCTCAAATTTTGAAGTGGAGCACTTTTATTGATTAGAACATTTTTCTTTTTTGTTCTGTACTTGATGCTTTGGAATTTTTTTTTATTGAACATGTTTGAATATTAAAATATCATTTTGAATAGATGAACTACTTTATTCTGTAACAGTTGAATTTTGTCCTTACTTATAAAATTTTTGCCGTACACAAGAAATTTCCGGGCATAATTTCCAGGCATAAGGATTATTTATTATTGCAAACTACCTTATTTTTTCCGTACACAAGAAACTACTTTTATTTTTTTCCCAGGCATAAAATTTCGCTGTGATTCATAGAAGAAAGATGAATATAAAAGAGAAAGAGGGCATAAAAGTTGAAAAGAGAAAGGGGGAAAACATTAAATGAGAGAGACGAGTGATTATTTATTATTGCAAGGTATCCACTGCATTAATTTATTAATTTTCAGAATTAAAAAAAGACATGTCATATTTAATCTCAACCCTTAATTATTTTTAATTTAATGGTCATAAAATTATGTCTAAACTTGTGTTTAAAATTTTGACTCTAAAGTTTTCAGCTTAATATATCCACTATCTTCACAATATTCATTTCTCAATTTATCTATGTCATCAATACCAAGACCCACGTCAATGTTGACTCCACCATCTTTTATTCCCATAATGTACTCAAAATCTCGAGGCGACATATTGATACTCTTACCATGCAAAAAAGCACATGAAGTAAATGGATCAAAATTTTGAACCAACCATGAACATAAATCTCGTTTCAGTCGACCACATTTTATGTGTAGAAGACTTTCAAATCCCAACTCCACAATAGTTTTTTTTTTCTGACAATTTTGCCACTAGTTTTGCAAAACGCTCTGGAGCACATCTAGTTTCCATGGCTTTCTGAGTTCCCTTCACAAAATCATCTTCTTTGTCTTCATTCCGTGCTATATCACTACCAACCATTCTAAATTTAGCCTTCTCTTCTTCACTAAAATTTTTGAAACATTTTTCTAATTTAATTCTATCCTAAAAAATTAAAAAAATATGACAATAAGTTATTGCTTGAAACATGTCCCAAATTTAATGGAAATTAATTATTGCACCTACACTCACCACTTTTTTTCCTTGTTCCCGTAATATTTTTGCTTCTTGCTTGCTGCAATCAATTTAATATTTTGAAAAAAAATACATATAATCAGTGCACGTTAACATTATTGTGCTTAGCTTTATGAAATACTCATAAATTTACCAACAATCAAACACATAATATTTAATATAAGAAGACTTACAAATACTCAATGAAAGGCCGATTTTTTCTTAAAATTTCATTTTCCTGGCTCACATTATCATTCTCCTTAAAATCATTCTCGTTACACTCATCAACATTTTCAGCCATTTTCGAGTTTACAAGAATATGTACATAAAGATATTAGGCACAAAAAGAGATGGAAAATATCATAAGTTTTGGATCCTGTAAAACAAAAGAAAATTTAACCCAAAAACAGTAATAAATTTATCCAAAAACAGCAGAAAATTTAAACTAAAAATTGCAGAAAAGTTATCCAAAAATAGTAGAAAATTTAACCCAAATACAGCAGCAAATGAAGCCCAAAATACCAAAAAAAATTAACCAAAAACGACAGCAAATCATCTCAAATACAGCAGAAAAATAAACTTAAAAACAACAACCAATTAACCCAGAAACAACAAAAAATTTAACCTAAAAACAGCACCAAATGAAGCCCAAAACACCAAAAAAAATTAACCAAAAACAGCAGCAAATCATCCCAAATACAGCAGAAAATTTATCCAAAAATAGCCAAAAATTTAACTAAACAACAGCAGTATATTTACCTAGAAACAGCAGAAAATATAACCCAAAAACAACAGTAAATTTATCCAAAAACAGCAAACAATTTAACTGAAAAACAGCAGCCAATTTACCCAGAAACAGCAGAAAATTTAACCTAAAAACACCAGAAAATTTTAACCACAAACAGTAGAAAATATACGAATTGTCAAGTAGACTCTTAAACCAAATAAATTCATTGGTAAGATCGGCAGAAAAACTTGATCAATTCTAGTAGAGCTACACTAATCCAACCATGTTAACAAGTTTTGTTCCAGATAAGAAAGGCAGAAAAGCTTGATCAATTCTAGCAGAACTACACTAATACAACCTGATAACAAGTTTATGTTCCAGTACACGAAACCTACAAAATAAAAGTGATTCCCAATTGGGAACTGAGGAGAGTTGTCGCAATGGCACATGGGAATATTATTCTTACTCTTTCTAGCCTCCAAAATTGAACATGAAAGATCTGAAAATGAGATAAAACCTTTCCCACCTGAATATCTTGGTAATGCTGAATAGCAAGGTATGTCTCAGCCAAAAAAATTGTATCGCATGAACAGTAGATCATTGCATGAGGTAAATCAAACACATTTGTCCACAGATTTATGCATCAAAAGGAATTTTTAAAAGGAACTGCTTATGAAGAGAAACCAAATAGGATATAGTGCAATGTAGGAGTTATCGAACTCCATCGAAATAAAAATAGTTCCCAAGAGAGTACAAAACTCCAAATGTTCAATCTAAGCATTGATTCTGGATCCTCTAAGCCCATCATTAATGGGAAAGGGAGGAGTAATTCAATGCTAACCATTAAAAATTTTTCACACGCAAGCAATAGGTTCTGCGAATTCAGCCCGAATATCATAATAAAATAATCAAGGAAAATGTCATCATATATAGCAAGCTAGATGCTAAGCATACCCCAAAAGCAAAAAAAAAAAATCTAAAGCTCCAATTTCATGTATGAATCCATCACCATAAATTACATCTAGATGAACTACTGCAAGTAACTTGATCTCTAAAAAAAAGGGTATAAAAATTAATCGAATTAAACTTCAATCCAAAAACAGCAAACAATTTAACTGAAAAACAGAAGTATATTTACCCAGAAATAGCAAACTATTTAACCTAGAACTAGCAGCAAATGAAGCCCAAAACACCAGAACATTTTACCTGGAAACAGCAAAAAATATAACCCAAAAACAGCAGAAAAATAATTAAAAAACAGCAGCCAATTTACCCAGAATCAACAGAAAAATTAAACCTAAAAACAGCAGCTAATTATTTTCTTTCTCAAGCCAAAACAAGACATCTATAAAATCCTTATGATCTTCAACTTGAGAATTGTCACTCATCCTATTCTCATGTTCTTGAATGACTACCTCAAGAAAATCATCAACCTACTTTGAAGTTTTTTTGGTGTTAAGTGGTTGGATAAGAAACCATTTGAACCATTTGAAAAGGACAAATACGGCAAAGATGCAGGCTGCAATTGTGAACAATGATTGCAAGTTTAACAATTGCTAGAAAACAGACATGTTATTACAAATTATCATGAGCGTGAACTTGGACTAAATTATGATCTGTTAGTAGTAGTGAATTATTACAGATTTCTTTCCCACAATTGAGATATATATACACTAGAAAATGGAGAGTATGAACTTACTATTCACTCAAAGACTTTGAGAAAGATGTCTATGTGGTCCAGCCGGTATAGCGACAAACTGCCAGGCAAGTGGGCAATGTCTTTGGGGTCCAGCAAACCCAAACACTTTGCACAGACCTTCTTAATTCCGTGAACAAATCCGGTGTGCAGAGACTTGTTAATTCCAGCAAAGCTGAATCTAAGAATTCCGTGAACAAATTATGACGATGATACTATGTCAGTTAATATAAAATTGAATGAGAAATCTGGAATTAAATTACTTAGCAAATTCAGCAAAGAAAACGAAATTGCTTAGCAATTCGAACGAGAAAGAGGATTAAACTTACCTTGAACAGGTGACGACTGCCAAAACCAAGACAGAGGCAGCGACGGCAGAGACTCAACAATTCGAACAAGACAGAAAATCAACTCAAAGAATGGTTGCAATCTGCAGACGTATCGCCGGTGCACCTGAACGGAAGTTAACGCAGCAGTGGGTGTGAAGAAGAAAAAGAAGAAGAAGAAGAAGAAGTTTACGTTGTTCAAATTTTTTTTTTTAATTAGGGATCTTTTGCAATTCGTTAATTAGGGATCAAGTTTTCCCTTTGTATTTTTTTATTCTTTTAAAAAGTAAATCATTTTTTCCTTTAAATTTATATCAGTGGAATTTTATTTTAAAAAGTACTTAACCGGTTATATATAATTTAATTAATTTTTTTATGGGTCCGCCTAAGTTACATTCAATGTAACTTACGGTCAGCCTCTGAAATTTCATCTAACCCCCTATGCTCTATGTTTTTTATATGTTATTCATGAATGTTATAAACTTTTTTAATTATAAATTTTCGTTTAACCCCTTATACTCAATTTATTACCCTAGAGTATGAATTCGCCCCTATAATTTTAAATTCTCAAATTAACCTCTTTTTAATTAAAAAATATATAATTATTGTTAAATAAATTATAATTATAATTATAATTATTATTTTATTATAATCATAAATATAATTATATTTTTTAAATAGATTATTGTTATTATTAATAACAAGAATAAAAAACATTATAATTAATTAATCTATTAACAATAATTATTAATAATTTTTTATTAAATTGTTAATAATAATAATTAACGATAATTATTATTAATAATTAATTTTTGAATAATAATAACAATAATTAACATAGAAAATAATAATTATGATAAAAATTAATTAAGGATTTTATAGCAATTGGTTACATTTTAACTTATTCTAATTTTGATTCTAAGACAAAATAAACACATAAATGGTAATACAACTCATTCTAATTACGATTTCTTCAGTTTAAGTAAATAAATTAAATTTATTATTATTATTATTCATTTAATAATATATTTTCTCAAATATTTATTTTTAATTTAATTTTTTTTAACAGCCAATATATTTTCATCGAGTTAAAATCGATCTACATTTTACAAAATGTGATTATTTTCAAAAGTTAAAAAATCTACACACACTCTCTCTCTCTTTCTTTAGAAAATGTTTCAGAGAAAAATAAAAAAAAAAAGACAAAATAACATTATAATTTATTTACTTGAACTGAAGAAATCATAATTAGAATGGGTTGTATTACCATTTATTTATTTATTTTGTTTCATAATCAAAATCATAATGAGTTAAATTGTAAACCAATTTTTATAAAATCCTCAATTAATTTTTATCATAATTATTATTTTGTATTTTAATTATTATTATTGTTATTATTATTCAAAAATTAATTAATAATAATTATCATTAATTATTATTATTAACAATTTTAAAAAATATTATTAATTTGTTAATAGATTAATTAATTATAATGTTTTTTATTCTTGTTATTAATAATAACAACAATCTATTTAAAAAATATAATTATATTTATGATTATAATAAAATAATAATTATAATTATAATTCATTTAACAATAATTATATTTTTTAATTAAATGGAGGTTAATTTGAGAATTTAAAATTATGGGGGCGAATTCATACTCTAGGGTTTTAATAAAATAAAATTGAGTATAAGGGGTTAAACAAAATTTTATAATTTAAAAAATTTATAATATTCATGAAAAACTATAAATAACATAGAGGATAGGGGGCTAGATAAAATTTTAGAGGCTGACCGTAAGTTACATTAAATGTAACTTAGGCGGACCTTTTTTTTATTATTTTATCATTATTGTGAATCGTTGATTTAATCTAACGGTCTACGTCCATTACGGCATCAATGCCATAAATTTAATTTCGGCATTATAGAATTTTCCTTAATGTGTATTAGTATCCCAATTCAAAAAAAAAAGAAAAAAGAAAAAGAAAAAGCATTTCTTCGAGGGTCCAACTACGTTGCCCTGGGTTTGGTGCCCCATTTTTTGTCTTTTTCAAATTCACCATTGGATGCAACGCAAGACTTGCATAATGGCTGGGTTTGGTGCCCCATTTTTTGTCTTTTTCAAATTCACCATTGGATGCAACGCAAGACTTGCAGCTGAGATGTGATTTTAGGTTATTAATATTAAAGGCCCCTCTTATTCACATAAAATAAGAAAAATCAAAAGTTTTATAATTATGACATAAAAGTCCATTATATATATATATACACACACATATATTACACTATTGAACTAGATTTCTAATTAAATGACTTATTCTTACATGTATTAATATCTATTTAAATTAATAAATTTACTTATTAATTAACAAATTAACTAGTTTATTACCTAGTTACATATTTAATGATAAGTATAAATATGATTTTTTTAATTAAAATAATTCAAAAAAAACTTTTCTTTTAATTAACTAGTTGTGTGTATAAAGAGAATGCGTGCTTGAATTCTAAGTAAATCATGGCTTCTAGAAGCATTAATGTAATTGAAAATTTATAGGTGTAGGACTAATGTGTGAAAATTTAAAAATATTTAATTTTTTTTATTTTTATAACCAATAACAGGACTTCATTATAATTAACCTTCAAAAAGACAAAAGAAAAAGTACCAAACACATGTTGCAACGTAGTTTTGCCCTTTCTTCGAAAGCGGTCTCACAAGCCAAACCCAACGGAACAAAGAAATGGGCCTGATTTGGCGGATCTTTTCCAGCTTTCGATAATTCAACATTTCACTTGCTTTGATATATTTCTTCTTTCTTGCATCTACTGCCACTTTCTAGAAATGTGATTATCTGGGGCCCATTCTTCAGTGACTTGAGCATGATTTTAAGCTGATATTACTAACCGACCACCTCTGAGTTCGTGTTTCTTTATAGTGGTTGCAACTTGCAAGTAAAGTTTAAAGAGCGGTGCCAGTGAGTCACTCGCTAGTTTCTTTTGTTGACACGTATCTGATATTTTAGTTTGTGTGTAATTTTAAATAAATGTTAAAATATTAATATTTTTTAGTTTTATTTTAATATTATTATTTTATGTATAGCAAATTTACGACAATATCCTTGTTCTTCTTGCCACTGCAACTTCCTTCCCTCGTTCTTCAGTTTCTTTTCTTTATTTCTTTCTCTAGTGAAAGTTCGGAAAAAAAAGAAAAAAAAAGGGGGGGGGGGGGGGAAATTAAAAGTAAAGTCTCTTTTTTAGCAAAAAAAAAAAAATTTTAAATATTTTATTTCAGAAACTAAATAACAAAAATAATCTAAACCATGTAGATCCGACTAAACAACCAAATCAAGATATTATATTAAATCTGAAGTAAAAAAGTGGAGAGACGATCATCTTTCAAGCAAAGAGAATATTTTGTTTTTTTTTTTTTAAGAGGCTTTGTTTTTAAACTTTTTTTTGTCTTGTTTCTTTTTTCCAAACTTTCATTAAAGGAGAAAAAGAAAGAAAAGAAATTGATGAAGTAGAGAAGGAAGTTGCAGCGGTAGGGAAACAAGGAGAGAAAACTTGGCAAGAGGGAGAGGGGATAAAGATATTGTGGTAAATTATCTATACATAAACATAAGAATATTAAAATAAAATTAAAAGATATTAATATTTTAAAATTAATTTAAAATTATACGTAAATTAAAAATACTAACACGTGTCGGTAGAGATAACTAGGGATTAAGTGAGTCGCTCATAAGGGCGACTGTCGCTGGCACTCCTCAAAGTTTAAATTCCTCAATCAAAAATTCATCCTATCTCTTCTGAGCTACCTATTTGACACCTATTTTTCTACTAAAAATAAATTTTGTTCCTCCGACAGCATATGAAGATTTGACATCAAATTATTTACTTTCTGTCTAACCAATACTTTTGTTACACATAAATTTGTTTATCATAACTAGTACTCAAGTTTCCAATAATACCCATACAAATAAAAAAAATGAAGGACACATGACTCCTGTAACTGCAATCAAGACGGGACAGTTTTCGTTAACCTAACACAAATTTAAGTTTTCTCTCCTTAAATGAATCAATAAGTTGGGCTATTAGAATTTTCATCTAATATTAATGAATCAATAATTTCTCTCCCACCTAACACTATAACAATTAAATAAAAAATAAAACTGAAAATAGCAAAAGAAAATCCAACGACCTTCATTCAACTTTTAGAAAGCACTTGACTCCTTTCGAGTGAAATTTCTTGAGAGCAGGTAATCGCACTTTTCTCAGAAAGGCACGTGGACTACACGCGCCCAAGGGGTTGTGAGATGGGCCAATTTAATTATTTTTTGTTTTTTTATATTATGGACTTTACTTGTGACATTGGTTAAGGCTAAAATATGGACGACTGAGAGAAGGTGGGAAAATATGAAATTATCATAATGCAATGAATTGTTAACAAGAATAAAAGTGACGGGTCTAATCATAAAAGATAAAAGAGAGGTATGATACAATAGTTGTAACATGATTTTATTGAGGATAAGGATATTAGGAATAAAAATGAAAAATTTACAAAAAATAGTCATAAATATTTTATTATTTTTAAAATTAACCATAACAACTTTTTTCTATCAACATTAGCCAAATACAAGCCTTTCTTCCTAAATTACCCTTCTTTACAGATCAAAACGAACAATCTTTCTCCCATATCGTCAAACAAAACGCAGCTTTTCACTCTTGAATCATCAATCGTTGGCGACGGCAACAAATAACAGTAAAAATCAATCATAATCTATCCGAATCCAACATTAATCGGCATCACTTAGTGGTATGAGTTATTTTCTCAACTTGCTGAACTGAGTCTGGGTGAATCTGGCGACGGACTACCTGTCGCACCAGTGCATGTCGCACTAACCCTTGAGATTTATTAAATCTGTATTAATTTGATCCGGATCCAAATAATTTTTTTATATAATTTCAGGCTTAATGGATTCAATTGTACTTGAATTGTGTGGTTGAAGAGTGCAAATGTTTAATAAAGAGGCAGGGCATGTGGTTGAGGAGTGCAAATTGAGAGTGATTTATGTTTCTCCACTGCAACCTCCATCTCCTGTTCCTGAAGGATCCGAAGAAGGGTCTTCACCCAGGGGTTCTGTGTCAGACAATGGGCATGTGAATAGCGTTGAGTTTGCTGCTGCTGCTGCCAAAGCGTTTACTGAGCGGATTGAACACCAAGACAAAAGCACAGAGGCCAGAGCTCTTATTTCAAAGCTGACAGATGAGAAAAATAATGTAGTTCAACAAAATAATAAGCTTCGTCAGGATCTGGAACTCCTGAAGCGTGAAGGCAACAAAAATCGTGGTGGCGTATCATTCATATTTGTCATTTTGGTTGGCTTGGTCGACATTGTTTTGGGGTACGTGATGAAGAAATCATAAGTATTTGTGTCCACTACAGGGTTTTGTTGAAATTTTCATCTCTATTCCCTTTTGTCCTCGATCAAAGAAGACGAGGAAAGGGGAAGAAGACAAACTGATGAGCAGATAATGGTGTCTTCTTTAGTTACCTTTTATCGAATTAGTGAACTTTGTTTAGGTGTGGTTATGGGTCTTTAACTTGCTGAAATTAAGTGTATCTGATGTGGTGATTCATGCTTCTGTTAACATGTATTCTTTTGTAACTTATAAAGAGGAAGGAAGAACGGTGACATGGAGAGATTTTGAAGAAGATGTGCGACAGGCGCCTGTCGCACTTAGCTTCGTGCAACAGGCGCCTGTCGCATTTAGTATGTGCGACAGGTTGGTTAGCAAAAACAAGGGTAATTTGGGGAGAAAAACATATGTTTGGCTAATGTTGATAGAAAAAAATTTAGAGGGTTAATTGTGAAAATAGTAAAAATTTTATGGTTATTTTTGTAAATTTCCCAATAAAAATAATAAAAAATTTACTATGCATGGGGCAAAGTAATAATAAATTTTATATAAAAAATCATAATTTTTGAATCATCTTAACTAAGTTTGAGGAGTTACGGCTTAATTTATGAATGTAATTTAAAGGACTTTTAAATCACGCGTCTCCACTTATCCAATACTACCTTCGTTCTTATTTGTTACTCGAGAAATTCTTATGTTTTCAAAAGAGATTTGTGTTTTATTTTTTTTTGTGGCTTATCAGATGATTTAACAAAATTATCAATTAAATCTAGTCATTTACTAATTTTCATCTAATATTAATGAATCAATAAGTTGGGCTATTATGCAGGATTAGAATTTAATTCTGAATTTACTTTTTACTAAGCAAAAAATTAATTATCAAAATTTATTTTGTATTTTTCTTATTTAATAATTATTAATTCAGTGTTGAGAAAAACTCAGCTCAACACTTAATATTTATTCATTTTGTACTTTTACAAATATTTTTGAGTTTTTAACTGCCTTTATTTTTTATTTTTTTAAAGGTAGATAATAGATTAAGTTTCAATTGATTTTTTTTTCTGTGGAGGACCTTGGCCAATAATTGTTGTCTGATACTTTGTAAGTCCTTTTCAAATGAATTTATTTTTTAAAAAATACAATTTTTAAAAATTAATTAATTGATTAATTACTTGGACACAGCAGTTCGACTTGCCGACATAAAATTGATTTATCAAATTTGTATTTATTCGTGGCCTATCTTCATTTATTTTGGCACTCCGTCGTTGGGTCAAAACTGCATATTCGGCGGCCTAAAGTTAAGATCACTTTTGAAAAATAAAAAAATGATTCAATTGATTTTATTCGACGTTGAACCAAGTTGACATAAGATTAATAGATTATATTCCGAAGGCATCAAGGTTTTGATCAGTCTTCGTGCGTGTTGCCTTGTCAAATTATTTTTATTAAATAAGTGACTATCAAATTCAAACACAATCTCGAACATGAACATTTTTTTTTTAACTTTCCGCCCCAGATTTGCTTTGTGAGGCTTTCAAATAATATATAGAATCTCTGATCCGCGGGACCATTGTTTCCAGTGCAAACAGGGGAGGACAGGAACTTTTAATTTATTAAATTATTGTCTGTATTTATATGAATATTGCTGCATATAAAGAAGTAAAAAATCACATATCAAATAAGGCGACATCATAAATCTTTGCACAGTATTTATTTTTAATAAAAGATTGACAACAATACAACAATTAAACTTATAATATAAAATATTAAAAGCGTAGCGTTAAAAAATTATTTTTGATATCTTTTTTTTTTAATTTTATTGATTGAGAAAGTGAAATCTTTTAAATTTGATATAATGAAAAAAAAAATGAGCAAGTATGACTGTGAAAGAAACAAAGCATGAAATTGTGGGATTTTGATTAATATACATAGTAAAAATTAATATTTTAAATTTAAATGATGGATGTGCCTAGTAAATGTGTGCTCTAAATATATTTTAAAGTGTAAAATACCCCTCCTATATATTATATATTTGATATTAGTTATTAATAGAGCCCTAAAAGCCATTTGAATTAGGAAAGAGATATAGTGGGTTTCATCTAATTAAGATAGTAAAATCTCCTGAAATGAAAACAAGAGATCTGAATTTGAAAGTCTATAGGATAAGATCGAGAGCGCCTCTTTTTTTACACAAATTTTTGACACAAAATTTTGGTCCTTAAATCATAATCAATTTAATGATTGAAAATAAAGATGATATGTATTTCTTTTAAAACAGAAATTAATAAAATTTGGTTCCTACTAAATATTATTTCTTCCCTTTATTTTCTTTTTATCTCTTTACGGTGTGATTCCTCAATAGCAATAAATTTTAAAAAAATAAATAAATAACTCAGGGACGATCTAATGTTCCTATTTCAAGCTCCAAGAGAAAATGTTCCAAGAGAAAATGATCTAGCCTTATTAATATAGTCATACAACACTTTGCATCAATTTGATTTTTTTTACATCCTTTTTAATAATAGGAATTAGATAATAGAGCAATCACTCCACAAACAGATATACATGCATGCAAACTTTTTATAGCTAATATTTTTATGAGAAATAAAAAGAAAATTATAGAGTATCAGTGAGCTTTTCTTTACCTTATATAATGTGAACAACATTTTTTTTGTACTTTTAATTTTCCTTTGTTGATAGAGAAGAATACGTAGAAAACAGAGAAATAAGGAAAAAAATAAAATAGGTTAAAATACAAGAGAAAAAGGTAATAGAACGAGCATATAATATTTGGTGGAGTTAAGTTTATTGATTTTTATTTAGAAAAAAAAATCACATTAACACTAATTTCAATCATTGGATTGAATAGCATTAAAGGGCTAAAATTTTGTGTGAAAATTTATGTAAAAAATTAGAAGCTACCAATCCTACCAGTCCTACTAAGTTACATTTGTTGTAACTTACATTCTAGTTAAAACAATTTAAAGACCGCACACCAGCCCACTTGATCCACTTATCGTGTTACTCATTTCTTCATGTTTTTATTGAGTTGTAAGTTATAATAAATGTAACTTGAGAAAATTCCACTATTTAAATGAAATTCTGAAAAGTATCCAACTAAATCAATTTAAAGGAAGTTTTAGTAGGTATTTAAACAATTTTTTGCCAGCAAAAGTACTAAAAAGTAAACTTACTCTTTAATTACATAAATAGATCTTAAATAAACTTCTTCTTTTTTATTCAACCAAAACTACCATCTTATCTCTAAAGTATCATCCATATCAGTTTGACCACATTATACATCCACTTTTAATCCAAGAATAATGATGATTGCTTCCTCCACCGGTGATTGAGTCCGATTTAGTTAATGTCATTAACCTCATTTCTAAAAGAATTGGTAGAAATCTAGAGATTGATTGACTAATATATGGGGTAGCCCGGTTCTAATTCCATATGTGGATTCTGTATGCCTCTTGTAATGTTATGGTGTAATGAAAGCAACTTTTATTGCAAAAAAGAAAAAAGAAAATTCATGAAGTGATTAATCCTTTTCCAGCTACAGTTTATTAGTTCATCTCGAGCATCACAATTTCGAATGGTATAGGTTCAGTAGTTAGCATCAGTTGACAGACAAAGCAAGATATGACAACTAATCCTTCCTTTGTTGTCCTTGCTTTTTGGGCGGCTTTTGATAGGATGTGACAACTAATCCTAAACGTGTCAATCCTTATATCTCATGTGGTTAGAAATATGATCACAATGTGGATTTAAGACACAATGGAAATTAAGGATACGGACGACAAAAATACTTAATCCCAAATTTCAAATAAATTAGAAAAGAATAATAATATACCGAAAAGGTATAAAAAATATAAAAATAAAAAATTATTTTTAACATTTTTAAAATCTTATGGATAATTTTTTGTTTTCAAGTAATAACATATTATTTTTTGTGTTTTTTTTAATCACACATCAAGATTGATTAGAGAAATAGTGATTCTATATTTTTTAAGTTAAATTTAAAGTCAATTGAAACTACAGTGAAATTATGTACCATTTAACAAATTAATATGTGATTAATATGGTTTTTAAATACCAATTGTATCGATTGCAATCCTGATTCTACCACTATTTTTTTTTGCTTAACTAGGAAAAAAATCAATTTGCAGTTTTTATTTACTTTGAGATAAATTAAACAATGAAAAAAATTAAATAAAAACAAAGGAGAAAAAAATCTAGACAATTGGGACGATATTTAGAGTTTATGAGAACAAAATTAAATTGTATTTTTGTTGGTAGGATATGAGGTCCCGATTGCACAATTCAATGGGATCAAGTTTGACAAATTCCATATCCATTTATCCCGATTACTATCCCTAATTAAAAATAATTTAATTAATTAATTATCGAAAACTTCATTTTTATTTTATAAATTTTTTAAAATAATATATTTTTATTGCACCTCTTTTATCTGAAGTGGGGGTGTCATTTAAAAAAAAAAAGAAGTGGGGTGTCTTTTTGTTTCTCACCAAAGGCAAAGCCACAAGTAAGGTTACGCTGGTAGCTTTGACATTCCGTCATGTGAACACGTGGGATTCGTACTTCATTCTTGAAAGCGCCTTCGTCTGATTTTGACCCGGGCAGTTAAGGGGTAGTTGGTGCACCTTACACGTGTTGCTCGTTGTTCTTGATAATAGCCTAACAGGTGCTCATAAGCCTAGAACCTGCGTTTCATTGTTGCGTCATTATCTTCTGCACCGTGTTTGTTTCGGCAGAAGTGATATGGACAAAATAATGTCAGTACTATTTTACCCCTTTTGCAGTTTCAAATTACCTGAATGCCATTTCCTTTATGAGAATTTGACTGATAGCGATAAACAAGAAATGATATTCTCATTGAAAGATCCATTGACAGTTTCACGTCGGTTGGTAAGAAAATACGTTTTATTAATTTATTTCTAGAATAATGCTTTTGAGATAAACACGGCCAACCACAAAATCTCTGCTTTTTTTTTTTTAAAGTTACAGTTCAACAATAAAAGGATAATAAGATATTTTGAGAACTTTAGGATGTAAGTATGTAACAGAACCTAAAACTATTTAGGAAAAAGTGTAATTGTATGGTAGCACAATTAAGAAATTATAAACATAATAACTATCAAATGCACAATTCCTTATTTAAATTGGTTAGACATAAAGCTTTACTTCATTATTAATGGTGCGTTTATTTATTAAGAATAAAAATGAGAATTAAGGAGTGAGAATGAATAATATGTTTACTTAAGTGGAATGTGAATCAAAGTGAGTGACCCAATTAAAAATTAGAAATGATTACTAGAGTTCTCATTCCCATGAGAGAGGTGGGTCCCACTCCTTAAAGTGATTATATTATGCTCACTTAAATTTTGAAATTCTCATTTTATCATTTTTTATATTATTTTATTATTATTATGAAAAATTTATTGTTGATAATAATAATAATTTTTATTATTATTGTAATTTTATTATTAATATTAACGGATAATAATTATAATATTATTGCTATTATAATTATAATAATTACTATTACTATTATTATTATAGTAATTTTATTATTAATATTAATTATAATGATTAACAATTATAATAGTATTTCTATAATAATAATAATAACAACAACAACAACAGTAATAATAATTGTTATTGTTGTTGTTATTATTATTATTAGGAATAATTATAAGTATTAATTATAATAATAATAACAATAAGAATAACAATTACTATTACTAATACAATGATTATAAACAATAATGATGATGATTATTATTCTTATTATTATTATTATTATTATTATTATTATTATTATTATTATTATTATGACAATAATAAATTAAGGTCAGTTTAGTAACTTATAACTATCTATTCCGATTTCAAAATAAAGTAAACACATCAATAACAATACAATTCATTCAAATTCCAATTTCCACAATTAAAATAAATAGTGTATTCTGATTCCCATTCCCCATTCCGATTCCAGCCCATTACAATTCCACTTCATTTCGATTTCAGCCCATTCCAATTACTGATTAGTAAACACACCATAAGTTTGATGATACGAGTCTCTCTCGATAGATATGAGAGTTTATTTACTCTTTTTTTTTCATATTTATGAGATAAACTTCAACTTTGATATGTGGTGATAGATCCTGCAGATAGGCATTAAGGTGGACTTTAGGTCCTAACAAGGTTATTTGATTATATATATCACTATATATACTGTTATGTAATATTTTAGAGAAAGTCTAACCTCATTTTACTATATATAAATATATCTTGAATTAATTATTTTTTTTAATGTTTTACATGGTAAGATACTAGTATTATATTTTTCTTTCAAATTATTACAATTTACAGATACATATTATCGACAACTGATTTCTTCCGTCTAGGGTCGAACCAAGTTCAATAGATGGAGGTAACCTGCACAAATAGTAACAAACAAGAAAAGGGTGAAATGGGGCCGAAGGTGGTGGTCTCTGGCATGCCCACTCCGATGCTTAAGTCAGTAGAGTGTCTTTAGAGTTGAAATTAAAATGTTTTTAGTTTCCTTGAGTGATCATACCTTTCTCATGGCGATTTTTCCTTAAAAATCGTTAATGGAGAAGAAAATAGGGCATGATTCTTGCAGTGGGTGTTCTTCCCTTATTTTTGGAGGTGTTGTAGGCGCAGTGGCCTTGTGGCCAATTTCTTTATCCATTTCTTGCAATGTTTTCGTGATTCTTTCTTGGTGATAAGTATCATCCCGACATTTTAGCCTTGTTGGCTTGGCAGGTTTGACCTATTCTGATACGACTTGGCCCATTGCCGTGAATCAGATCGAGCTCCAGGAGATAACAAGAGAAGAAAACCAACCTACAGAAATGGAAGAAGCCCAACCCTTGAATGAGACTTAAGCTAGAGAGCAGCTCAAGACAGGTCCAGCTCGCGCGAGAAAGAAACCAGGATGGCTCAAAGACTTTGTTATTTGAAGAAAGTTTGAGAATGCTTGAGATATCAGAATAACGAATATTGTCCTATTTCAATTATTGTTTTGCTGTTATTATCGATTTTATTATATTTAGTTAGTTAAGGGTGCGTGACTGTTTCGGCAGGAAGAATATATTTGTACTGTCAAGGGACCCGTGAGGTCATTCAAGAAATATAACATTTTGTCTTTTTCTCAGCTTCGTCTTCTTCTCTGCAACTCCCCTGTCCCATTTTCTTTCTTTCTTCAAATTCTCTTCCCCACCGATTGGAGCCTACACTCGCTCAAAAAGTGTCGTATCAACTGGTGCTTTCATTGCATTTCATCTATTTACACAAAAAAAACAAAAAAACAAAAAAATGACTATTACAGAGCCAACGACTGATTCAATGATTCTCTCTAACATGAAGACGCTCATTGAAAATCAAACGCTTGTTGTTCATCAGACCTTACAGTAATATATGTCCATGGTTGATTCTCGATTTGAGGAGTTACGTTTCCAAATCAATGGTTCCGTCGGAGCTTCAGTGGGTTCTTCCTGTCCAACGGTGCCGGAACCGACATCTTCGCCTGTACTGGTCAGGTGCTATTGATATCTCTCCTCTGTTACGTTCTATGAAAATGAATGTCCCCAAATTTGATGGCGCTGATCCGAATGGTTAGGATTTTCGCATCAACGAGTTCTTCGATTTTCATGGCACCCCTGACCATTTATGCCTCCGTATTGTATCTTTTCACATGGAGGGGAAAGCAGCAGCATGGTATCAATGGATGAAGGCCAACAGCTTGCTAAGCACTTGGCAGAATTTTTTACTCAATCTTAAGCAAAGATTTGGTACATCTATGTATGAAGATCATCAAGGTAACCTCTCCAAACTTACCCAAACATCGACTGTTGCTGATTTTCAATTCGCCTTTGAGGATTTGATGAACAATGTCATGGGCATCTCCGAACCACTGCTGGTTAGTTTTTTTATCACGGGCTTGAAACCCGATATCCGGCGAGAACTATTATTTGCAAGACCCACATCTCTCATAGAGGCTTTTGCTTTAGCCAAAGCTTATGAGGCACGATCGGAAGAAATCAAGACCTCCAGCCGATCTTGGACAAAATGGACACCTTCATCTACTCACACTCGCCAATCCACCATTACTGCTTCACCAAATCCTGCACATAAAACCCCAACAACAAGTCCTCTTCCTCGTTTGTTAGCCACTAAACAACCACCTCAACCCCCATTATTGCCTACTCCTACCCTGCCCATTCGTAGATTAACTCCAGCAGAGTTACGAGAGAAAAGAAAAAAAGGTTATATTACAATTGTGACCAAAAATATCATGCCACACATCGTTGTCGTAGCAAGTTTCTGTTACTAATGGGTACCGATGATGAAGATGATGTGTCGAGTGATGACACTTTTATTCATAAACAACTAGAAGAAGTAGTCACAGCTGGCATATCCAGTTTGAATGCCTTGACTGGACAGTCTAATCCACGATCTTTAAGGGTGCTGGGCATCGTTGCCAGCTATCAGTTTCAGGTGTTAATCAACAGTGGCAGTACTCATAATTTTCTTAAGCCGTCATTGGCTGAACGACTTGGCCTTTCCATTCAAGCTATAACTCCTTTTCGAGTTTACATTGGCAATGGTGATTTTCTCACTTGTCTTTTCTCTGCCCTAAGGTGCCTATCAATATGCAGGGGCATGAATTTCTTTTGGACTTCTTCCTTTTGCCAATCGAAGGCCTAGATGTTGTCCTTGGAATTCAATGGTTACAAAGCTTAGGAAGAATTTCTATGGATTACTCTAAGATGATGATGGAGTTTAAGTGGGAGGGACAATCTGTCATTTTACGTGGAGACCAAATTCCAAACCCAAATCTAATCTCTTTTAATCAGTTTTAGGCCTTGCTATCTAATTCCAAAATCGACAGCTTATTTGAACTTCATCCTCTACCAACTGAACCAACAACAACTCACACATCTACCAACACATTACCGGATAATGATTTAGCATTTCCAGAGTCATTACCTGAATCTATTACTATTCTCCTTAAAAAATTTAAAGCATTATTTGCTTCACCCACTAGTCTTCCCCCTCAACGGTTATTTGATCACAAAATACATCTTATTCCCAATTCCAAACCAGTCAACGTTCGCCTGTATTGGTATCCTTATTTTCAAAAAACCAAAATGGAGAAATTGGTGAGAGAAATGTTAACCCAAGGCATAATAAAACCCAGCCAAAGCCTGTTTTCTTCACCGGTAATGCTAGTAAAGAAAAAAGATGGCTCATATAGATTCTGTGTGGATTACCGCGCTGTGAATGCGGTGACAGTAAAGGACAAATTTCCCATCCCCACCATTGATGAATTGTTTGACGAACTGGGCGGTGCTCGGATTTTCAGCAAACTTGATCTACGAGCCAGATATCACCAAATAAGAGTTCACAAGAGGGATACTTATAAAACAGCGTTTCGCACGCATGAAGGACACTACGAGTTTCTTGTTATGCCGTTCGGTTTGACCAACGCACCGTCCACTTTTCAAGCAACAATGAACCAGCTATTTGCTTACGCAAATTTGTTATTGTCTTTTTTTATGATATATTGGTATATAGTGCATCATTGGCTGATCATGTGTATCATTTGGAGCAGGTCATGAGTTGTTTATACACATCTCAATTTTATGTCAAACTCTCCAAATGTTTATTTTGTCAGGAATCAATTGATTATTTGGGCCATATAATGTCGGCTCGAGGAGTACATGCAGATCCTCAAAAGATCACAGCCATGGTGGATTGGCCTTTATCGAAATCGGTGAAGCAACTGAGAGGGTTCTTAGGGCTGACCGGGTACTACCGATGTTTTATTCAAGGCTATGCAACCATCGTAGCTCCTCTCACTGAGTTGCTTTGTAAGGAGGCTTTTCATTGGAATCCTGCAGCTACTCAAGCTTTTCAAGTATTAAAAAAGGCTCTTGTGGAAGCTCCTGTACTTCACTTGCCTAATTTTTCCTCGGAGTTCATCATTGAGACCGATGCTTCTGATGTAAGGATCGGTGTTGTGCTACTGCGAGCCGGGCATCCTCTATCTTATTTTAGCAAAAAGTTGGGTCCTCGCATGCGTGCATCGTCGACATATTTGAAGGAATTATATGTTATTGTCGCTGCAGTTCAAAAATGGCGTCAATACCTCATTGGCCGATTTTTCTTTATACGCACTGACCATAAAAGCATAAAAGAATTGTTTCAACAAGTTATTCACACACTAGAGCAGTAATTTTACATTTGCAAGTTGATGGGTTATCAATTCAGAATTGATTATAAAGCTGGTAACTCTAATAAAGATGTTGATGCTTTATCACGAATTCATGAGGAAAATGTGACTGAAGAACCTAAACCAACAGCTCTTTGTTTGTCGTTGGTAAGTCAACTTTCTAGTGAAATATTGGCAGCTCTGCACAAGGAAAATGGCTCCCTTCCTGATATGAAGCAACTCCATCAGAGGTATGCAGCTGGTTCACTCACTTCTGATTCTCAATTCAAGGACGGTTACTGCTATTTCGACACTGGTATTATCTCAGCCCCCACTCATCATTAAAAACCATTCTACTCAAAGAATTTCATGAGACACCTATGGCAGGACATGCTAGTATTAAAAAGACATTGATATGTCTTTCATCTACTTTCTTTTGGCCTAAGATGAGGAAAGATGTTGAGCAACATGTAGTTGCTTGCCTTGTTTGCTAGCAAATTAAATATTCAACTTAAGCACCAGTGGGTCTATTACAACCTTTGCATGTTCCTTCATTAGTTTGGAATGAGTTAACCATGGATTTCATTACAGGGCTGCCACTTTCGAGAGGATTTGAAGTAATTCTAGTTGTTGTAGACCGTTTATCAAAGTTAGCTCACTTTGGAGCCTTGCCTTATCAATTTACTGTTGTCAAAACAGGAAATTTATTTGCTGACATGGTTGTAAAGTTACATGGATTTCCTAGCTCTATAATTTCAGATCGTGATCCTATCTTCATGAGCAACTTTTGGCAGAAATTGTTTGAATTAAGTGGGACACAGTTATGCCACAGCACGGCCTATCACCCTCAAATGGATGGCCAATCCGAAATAGTTAACAGGGGGTTTGAGCAATATTTACGAGCCTTCACACGAGACAAGCCACAGACATGGTTTTCCTTTTTAGGCTGGGCTGAATTTTGCTACAATACAAGTTCTCACAGCAGCTTGCGTATGACTCCCTTTCAAGCCCTTTATGGCCGACTTCCTCCTACAATTCCAAGTTACTCAAAGGGCTCTACTTCAATCCAAGCTTTAGAAGACATGTTAATTGAGAGGGATTCCATGCTTGGCTCATTGAAAGAGAACTTGCGACAAGCCCAGCACCGAATGGCTCAAAAGGCTAACTTACATCGCCGAGAAACTCAATTGCAGGTGGGTGATAAAGTGCTGGTGCGCCTTCAACCATATCGTCAGGCATCGGTTGCTAAAATGCTCATCTCACAAGCTGGCAAGGCGCTATTATGGACCATTCGCCGTGGTTGAGCGCATTGGACCTGTTGCTTACAAGTTAGATTTACCCACGTATTGTCGAATTCACCCGGTGTTTCATATTTCCTTACTCAAACTGTATGTGGGAAACTCCTTCGTTGACGTTTATTCACTGCCTCCGGGAAGTGTGGATAACAAGCCCTTTTCATTACCAATTGCTATTTGTTCTGAGCGAAAGATACTTCGACAAGGCAAAGAAATTCCACAAATTTTGGTGCAATGGTCTGATAGCTCCCCAGAAAATTCAACTTGGGAGGACTTTGAGGAATTTCGTAAACTCTATCCTGCACTACACCTTGAGGACAAGGTATGCTTTTAAGGAATGGGGAATGATAAGACTTGGCCCATTGCCGTGAATCAAATCGAGCTCCAGGAGACAACAAGAGAAGAAAACCAGCCTACAGAAATGGAAGAAGCCCAACCCTTGAATGAGACTTAAGCTAGAGAGTAGCTCAAGACAGGTCCAGCTCGCGCGAGAAAGAAACCAGGATGGATCAAAGACTTTGTTATTTGAAGAAAGTTCGAGAATGCTTGGGATATCAGAATAACGAATATTGTCCTGTTTCAATTATAGTTTTGCTGTTATTATCGATTTTATTATATTTAGTTAGTTAAGGGTGTGTGACTGTTTCGGCAGGAAGAATATATTTGTACTGTCAAGGGACCTGTGAGGTCATTCAAGAAATATAACATTTTGTCTTTTTCTCAGCTTCGTCTTCTTCTCTGCAACTCCCCTGTCCCATTTTCTTTATTTCTTCAAATTTTCTTCCCCACCGATTGGAGCCTGCACTCGCTCAAAGAGTGTCGTATCATATTCACAATTTAAATTAAGGTTTCCATATTTCCCATCTTGAGAGTTCCTTTTGAGGGATACAATTTTCCTTTCTGGAGACTCTTATCCCTTGGAGGTGGTATCCGTCATCAATTACCTCACCAACACATGCCTCCAATTCATGATAAGAGTTTTTGAAATTCAAAAATCCTTATCATGAACTAAGAAGTTTAAAAGCCTTAATCTAGATTTTGAAATTCAAAATTGTTCATTACTCTCGGGATATGTATCGTTCCCAAACACAACTTGTTCTTTCTTTTTCTTCCACAGCGTTTGGCATCCTCATTTTCTCTTGCTTGCTCAAGGTACGTTTCTCTCTTCTCTCTTCCTTTTCCCGTTCCACTTTTTTCTTCTTGCTTTCCATGGACCTTCTCCAAGTGAAACATGGTGAACTGAGTAAGGGCGAAGGCTCACTTAGACGCGCTACCAGGAGCGTTCCGTGTTGCTCCTCCTCCGTCTCTCAACCCTCTAGGGCTTCTATTCATATTTCTGATGATGAAGAACAAGATATCCCTATAGGGGGGTTCTTGGCCAACCAATGAACTTTACACTCTTTCATTCTAAATGAAATTTACATTCTTGAATTTTTGAAATATTAATATATGATGAACTTGGAAGTTGAATGGTTCGTTTAATTATGTCATGTGAAATAAACTTACAAAAAGAAAAAGAAGATGAAAATGTCAATTTTGAGTATTAGGAGCCTGAGCTATAATTACGACTCTTAGGTGGAAGTGAAAATGGTTAGATAATCTATTTTTCTATAAATAAAATAGGTGGAATTATTTGTACTCTGAAATTCACTACACTCTATTTCTTTAAACAATCATCTTTAAAATTTTAGAAAATGAATTTTATTTTAAGTACTCTTTAAAATACTAAAAAAGTCCTCATATAAATCTTTTAAATTAATTATCTTTGTTAACTCCCATTAGAATATTCAGCACAGCCAAAGATAAAAAATTCTAACCTTCTAAAAATAATAATAATAAATAAAAATTTGTATATATCCTTTTTATTGTTTTTTTTTTTTAAACTGGAACTTCATTGATCGGGAGAATTTACATATGTTTGTCTTTGTATACATAAGTAGATATCTCACTAGGAGCTTCATCCATCCAAACTTGCTCTGTAGAATGACATAGAGATAATTTGGCAAGATGATGCGCCACTTCATTGCAAGATCGCGGTGCAAAGAGTACTTTAATACGGCTTTGAGAAGAAGTCAGACCTTCTTGAATTTCCGAGTTTAGCCACCCCACTTCGCACCTGCTTGTAATTTTGTTACTAATGAGATTAACTACGCTGAGAAAGTCAGATTCGATTATGGCCGGAACCAGCCCAATGTTGTTGTTGTTGTTGAATTTACTTAATGATTTTCATTTTATTTGCCATTTCACTATGAAAATTAAAATCTATGTGTGGACTATTGTTATATTCACAGCACAACAAATAATATTTATGAATTTCATTCTGTTGGCTCATTTCCCTAAAAACGAAAGAAATCTTCTGACTTCTGTAATGATGATAATGTGATGATTTCTCATTAATAACTCCAAAACGAAAAAAAGAAAAAAAAATAGATCCAGTTTTAGTGCCACACCTGCGAATTAACTTAAACGTACACACACTCTCACACTCACACTCACACTCAAGACAAATGGAAGGTTGTAAATATATTGCAATTTCCAAATCTGTAATTTGTTAAAATACACTTGCTATCTACTATTAAGAACAAATTATGGATTTTGCATATATTCAATGGTCATTTCATATGGGCGTCAAGAGAAATTACATTTTATTAAGAAATATTAAATTGTCCATAATTTAGCAACATAAAATTTTATTTATTAAATAAATAGTGTCGAAAGTATTTATTAAAGTACAAATAGCCCCACCTAAATAAAAAATAAAATAATAAAGACTATACAGTAGAAAGAGTATAAATGTGTTTTCAAAGCTTAGGAGTTGTCGATTATTAATTTTTTTCTCAACTTTTATTTTTATTTTAATAATTTAAAAACTTTCATTCTATTAAAAAAATTTCAAAAATTTTGGGGCATATGAATAGTTAGGCCACATTAATCTAATTGGATGGTATAATAATAATTTTGTTAGTCATAAAATTCATCATCTAATAAATCAGTGACACATATAATTGACATACAAATTTATATTTAAATACTAAAATCTCTAACATTATTGGTTGAAAATAATATGAAATGAATCATATAATCGATGCAATGTTGTTAAATTTTAAATTATTTTATTCCTCATAGAAAAATTATCACTGCACCATTTTTTTTTTGCCATATATTCATCTAACCACTAAAAATTTTTAACATATTCTTTGCACTATTTTTTTTTTTAAATTTATATCAACTAGTCACTTTTTAACTAACATCATTAAATAATTTAAATAAAATAATAATTTTATCCCTAAATAAATTAAAAGATCATTTTATTTTATAAAATTTTTAAAAATTAAAAAAATTATAATTATAAAAATACCGTAGCCCTCTCCCATCTTATCTGTCGAAGAATCATAAAGTAAATCCATCTCAGTTTCACCGCTTGATGCGATTGACATGTTTGCTTTATTCACTCACTTTTCTTTTGGCATCACAAATGAAGAAAAGCAATCAAAAGAGGGCACAAGTAAGTACAAGAGTACAATTCTCGTGGGGCATAATAGTACGATATAGGATTTCGTAGATGGCATCGTTGGCAACCAGCAGTCTATTTTGTTATGTTTTGTTTCCAGGTTCCAAACCGCCTCAATCAAGAGGAAATATCCTGTGGACACGGCTGAATGATTGACTTGGCTTCCTTCCCACCACTAAAAGTTTAGCACTTGTTCATGATGATCCCACAATTGCTTCTGACGCTTTGGACTTTCCTTGCGGGCAACAAAATTAATAACTCTCCGTTGTGACTATGATAGCGTACCCCCACAAATTGGACACTCTTACAATCATATTTTATTGAGTTTTGATAACCATCTCATGTTGTCATAAAATGTTTTGAAATTTGCATGGGATGATGATATTTTGAAAAATTTTGAATTTGAAAAACAAAAATGATAACATTATTTATAGGTAAAAATATATATTATTCAATATGTTTTGTGATAGAAATTAGAAAATTATAACTTCACATTGAAGGGGTGATGTTTAGCGTTGGCAGAATTTCTCGAATTTTGATAAGGATTTGGGATCCTGATCCATTTGAGGTGGGATTCAAAACAAAATTTTATCTTGATTGATTATTCAGGTCTGGAATCGGGACTCAAATTTATCTCGATTCACTGTTCAAAACGAGATTCGAGAAGTTTGAAAATCTCGATCGGGATACCAAATGTCTCCAAAATCTGGATTTTCAAAAATGTATCGGTTTGATGAATCACATAAATTTGAGATATTGGTCATCTATTAATAACAAGTCATTTTGATAAATAATATATAGACTCGTCGGTCATAGTGTATGACATACCAATTATAGATATATGACATTTGTTAATGTCCAAATCTGTATCGTATAATAGAAAAATGATCATGTCATCTGAGACAAATCAAAATCTTTATCGGGTTATGATATATTTTTATCCTAATTTATTATTCAGGATAGAATTCAGAACATATCTTTTTTTCTCTTGATTGATAATTAGGACAGAATTAGGATCGAAAAATCCCAACCCTTCCTGTTACCTACCCTAATGATGTTAGGGGAGGCCAGGACCCTCTTTTTTTTTTTGAACCCAGGTCAGGGCCCTATTTGATACAACTAAGCAAACCAATTCTTAATCGAGTAAATATAAAAACTTAAGTGACACATTATTATTAGTCGGCGTTTTTTTTTTTCCCGAGAAACCCAAAAATAGCAAGGACAATATAGTAAATTCAAAAAAAGTAAGTGAACTTACCATTTTCCGTTGCTGCCTTTAATATTTAATAGTCACCAGCTTCTAACAGTAACGAACTAACGAATGATACGACACTGTTTCCCCTCGGTATCTCACAATCATTCGGCACGGCCATTGCGCGGCTTCAACGCGCTGTCACTCTCTCTCTCTATATCCCTTAGATTATCGTAAATAAATGTCGTAGTCTCATCAAATTCATCCACAACACAACAAAGGAAAAAAAGAAAGGCGATGGATAACAACAGTAACAAACTCCAACTATTACTCCTCTCACTCTTCCTCCTCGCGATCACTGCCGTCCACTCGAGATCCGTCCCCTATTCTACGCCGTCTGATCTGATCTCCGATGGGATCAACAGCAACAATAACCACAACCAACGGGGCCCGCAGTACTTACTGCTCAATCCGTTCATTAAGGCAGAGGAGGAATCGTCTTCCTCCACGTGCGAGCAGACCTACGGGTTCTTGCCTTGCACCACGACGGTGTTGGGGAACTTGTTTTTGATTATTGTTTATGGCTATCTCATGTACGTGGCGGCTACTTATTTGTCCAATGGCAGTGAGCTTTTGCTCGAGATTCTCGGCCCCGGTGTCGTCGGTGGATTGTTTCTTCCCATCCTCGGCGCCCTTCCTGATGCAATGCTCATTCTCGGTTTGATTTTTTCCCTTTTGTTTTTTTGGGAAATCATATTTAAAATTTTCGTTGTTGTTTGTTTTGTTGGTGAGAAAGTGTAGGAAAAGAAGAGGATAGTTTTGAGTTTAGAGTTCTGATACTCGTTTTTTGGTGATAATTCAGGTGAACGAAGTAAAATTCGATTGTGATCTCTTTGTTCATTTTTTTTTTAAATTGGATGCCTAGAAAGTGAGGGAAAATGATAAAAATGAGGAGAGGATTTTAATTTAGATTTTATAGATATGACGGTCTGTTAATTGGGTGAGCAAGATCTTAATTTTGAATTTTGAAGGCTATTACTCAGTTTTAGAAGATAGAAATTTGAAGGAAATAAAAAAAAAAGTTAAATAAATGAAAACCTATAGTGTTTGAAGGAATAAAAACTGGAGGCCATTATGCTCTGTTGGATTTTATTAAAATTGGAAATCTATATATTATTGTTTGTCTTTGTATTGCCTCTGATTCAATCTTATTTGTTTGTTACAGTATCTGGACTCTCTGGAACTAAAGAAACTGCTCAAAGTCAGGTCTCAGTGGGAATGGGCTTGCTAGCTGGGTCAACTGTCATGCTTAGTACAGTAATATGGGGAACCTGTGTTGTTGTGGGGAAGTGTGACCTTCGCGAGTCAGATTCGGTCGCGATAGATGGCCAAAACATGAAAGGATTGCGCTTAACTGGTATGTCACTTTACTGAGAATTTTCATTTCCTTATCCTTTCAGATGGTGCTGCAGAGTAGTCCTGTTATGCATTATGCAGTATCCCAGCATGAGTTAGCAGAAATTAAAAATGGAAACCATACTACAGTTGGAGTTCAGAAGCCGCCACTGAACAGGCACCTGAAAACCTAAAATGAATTTATTATTTCAGTTGTAGATTGCAATTATGTTTTTCTAATCTGAGAGGAAAAAAAAATTCTCCTTCATGACAGGTACTGGTGTTAGTACTGATGTTTGGACTTGCTATGCTGCTAGGATAATGGCTATCTCTGTCATCCCATTTGTTGTTGTTCAACTACCACAGATGCTCAATTCAACTTCAGGAAGACACTTAGCAGTCTTGATTGCACTTATTTTATCTGTCTCAATGCTGATTTCTTATTGCCTCTATCAGGTATTGGTTCTTCTAAGCAGTGTGTATAGCATCATGTAATTTGTTTGAATTGAAGTATCTAATTATTAGACTATCAATCCAAATCTTACTTATATGGAAAGGTTTATGAAATTTTAAATTGGTTTAGTCAATATAAAATGGATGAGAATATGGGGGCCAAAAAGTCTTTGTTTCTCTTATTTATTTATTCGTTGATTGGGTTGTCTGGATCGCAGAGAACAGTACTTTATCAATTAAAGCATTCATCGGCGATCTTTTTTGAGCTCTCCATTTACTATCAAAGCTAGGAGTATAGAATATGCTGAAAACTTAAACTCACATAGTACCATTCATTGCACATTTTTCTGTGTGAAGTTGGTATTACATGTGAACTTTCTAGTAATCTTAAGTCGCCGAGCCACGGTTATTATTTCTTGTCATCTTTGGTGAGTTTCAAATGTGTTGGATCTAATCCTATATGCTAATTTATTTAACAAACTAAATTTGCAGGATATGTGAGTTTGTGATCTTTGGTATTTTGTATTGCTTCACTCAGCATGTGAAATTGTCTTGATATGATTGTCAGTTTGTTATTATCATGATCTATCACCTCTTCCAAAGCACATGCGTTTTTAACCACTTGTGAGTATGTGACGCTCTAATCCTTCTACTGACATATTGATAATAGTGTAATGATGATTTATTTGTGGTATTTGTAATGAACTGTTAGAAGGATTACACAAAACAACTGAGTTGTGTCTTAGAAGGCCAATTAAGTTAAAGTTTTTACATGGTAGCAAGAAAAGTAAGTTTTTTACATGGTAGTCAGAAAAGTCTTGGAAGTGAGCAGTTGCTTGCTCATATTTGGAAGCTTGATGATGGTTTGAACCTTCAGTCTCGATCTTTGGTAGCATGAGATAATGTCTCATTCCCTTTTTTGTATCCTGAAGGATGGCCTTGTTCCACTGTTTAACAACTTTTGGGAATTTTAAATCTATATGTTGGCTCTTTACTTTCTGTCCATATACAACGCGCAGGTCTTTCAGCCTTGGATTCAGAAGAGGCGTCTTGCTTTTGCAAAGCATAAGCATGTGATATCAGGAATTTTGAAACATCTGAGACAGCATGCTTTGGGAAGACTCCTGACTGATAGTGGAGAACCTAACATAGATGTTATTGAAAAGTTAGTTTTTATTTTTTAACACTTTGGTGCCTTAGTCATTCCCCCTTGCACCTCAAAAAAAGGAAAAAGAAAATATTTGTTCCATTGATACTTCCTATCACTTGTTGCAATAACTGTGTTTTTATGACAGATTATTTGGTGCAATAGATGAGAATAAAGATGAGCGTCTTTCAGCTTCTGAACTAAAAGCATTGATCATAGGAATTCGGTTTGAAGAGATAGACTTGGATCAGGATGATGCTGTCAGCAAAGTATTGAGCGACTTTGATACCTCTAATGATAATCACATTGATATCAAAGAGTTCATCAATGGCATTGAGAAATGGCTTAATGAGGCAATGCAAGCTAGAACTGGTTCTGCTGATCCCGGTCCCCACACAATGAAATTTTTAGATGACTTTCACCTGGTAAGTTGCAGAATTGTGTGTCCGTTCTACCTCTAGAGCTTACTACTACTGAGTCCATGATATCTTGCAAATCATGTGCAGCAAACAAAGAGGGAGCATGCTTTGTTGGGACCAGAGGAGGAAAGTGACGAGGTCGCTGCGGGGGTTGAAAACCCGAAGTGGGTTTCCTTTAAAGCGGTTTTGATGCTGTTGATTGGAACCATTATTGCTGCCGCATTTGCTGATCCACTTGTAGATGCTGTTGATAACTTTTCAGCAGCAACAAGTATTCCTTCATTCTTCATCTCATTTATTGCATTGCCTTTTGCCACCAACTCAAGTGAAGCGGTATCAGCAATTATTTTTGCCAGCCGTAAGAAGATTAGAACTGCCTCGTTGACGTTTTCTGAGGTTTGTTTCTCATTTCTCTCTAACTTCTATCATATTTCTTTGCATTAAAAAATACATAATTAATCACTTTAATCTGTGGCCCTAAGCAATTGCAAGTGCTTCATGTGATTTTAGTTGCTTCTGTGATTAAAAGGCTCTGTCAGCAATTCCCTTGACGGGGATAATTAATTTCTGCTCTAACGATTGTTACATCATATCTTATTTCTTCTTTTATTTCTGCAGCTATATGGAGCCGTAACAATGAATAACATCCTCTGCTTATCAGTTTTCTTAGCTCTTGTCTACGCAAGAGGATTGACGTGGGACTTCTCATCTGAAGTGCTTGTTATTCTTATAGTTTGCTTGGTGATGGGTGCCTTTGCCAGTTTCCGAACCAATTTCCCCCTTTGGACATGCTCAATTGCCTACGCCCTTTACCCGTTTTCCTTGGCGCTGGTTTACGTTCTTGATTACTTCTTTGGTTGGTCGTAGAGCATGAAATTGGGTACCTGTACTGTTGTTTTACTTTTTGTACTTTTTATCGGATGGTACCATTCTGTTTGATATGAGACAGTTGAATTTTCTAATTCGATGATGCTTTATGGATTTGGTCTAAGTTTTATCAACCTTGTTTTTAGTTGGGCATATAGATTAGTCATTACTTATACTCCCCTTGTAATTACTTTTCCTGTGTATCGTTGTTTTACTTTTGTACTTTAATCGAAAGGTACCGTTCTGTTTGATATGAGACAGTTGCATTTTGTAATTTGATTTTTACAGTGTGTGCTGGGTTACAAAAAAGGACGCCACCAAATCAAAGAGAAGACAACATAATCAAAAACCCACATTACACATGCAGAGAATTTGTTACCTATCAAGTGCCTGTCTTGTCTCTTCCACCAACCAAACTTTATATACAACACATGCTTTTCTCCTCTCAATTCTCATGGTTCATATGGCCAAGATTTTGGGTTACTTCAGTCTTTGATGGTCAAATTTAAGATAGCAAATTTATACGTCAATTCCAGCTTGCAACTTGTAACTTGCTTCGTTACGAAGAGTATTATATGCTGTTGTGAAGTTCCATCGTTTTTCGGTGTCCTTTGAATTAAATTTCAGTATTATTGGAAGCTACGCAACGGTAAAAATAGGACCAACAATAGAGTTCCGTTCACCAGTCAAAGTTTTGAAGATATTAGGGGATTAATTAGATAAATTTGGAATGGAAATAAAATCATATTATTTGTTACAAATAATAATTAATGAGGTGCTTTTAAAATTAAAAAAAAATGTTTGAATAACCCTCAAAATCTAAAATAGTTGATATCTTGGGCCTGATGTGTTACAATATCTAAATTTGTGTGTTAGAGCGCATTATGTAAAAGTCACGCCAAAATTTGACACGATCCGATTATCTGACACGAATACGATACGAACAAATGAATATGAGTTATTAAATTTGACACGATTATTAAATGGGTTGGGTCTTAATTGACACGATTGTTTTTGGTGTCAGGTTGCGGTTAAAGTTCTTGACCCATTTACTCGATCAATAACTCGATTATATTTTTTTATTATAAATTAATTTGTAGGTTCTTATCATCAAAACTCAAATATTGGACATGATTCTATATTTTTATTTTTTATTTTTTAAGGATGAACATATATATAATATTTCATTTTTAAATTTTATTTCAATTTAGAACTCCAATAATATAAATATATAAAATGTTAGTGGACATGTATATTTTATAAGATTAATATATTACACTATTTACATATATGTATTAAAACTTTAATAGTAAAAAATGTATAATATTTTGGTTGATATATATAATTTATAATATCAATAAATTATGTGTGTGTGTATTTAATGTGAATTTTGTTAAACATATAGATATTAAGCGGGTTATTGGGCCACTTGTTTATTTTTCATGGCGGGTTTGAGTCTTAATATTTTGACATGATTATTAAATGGATCGTGTTTGGGTCGACCTAAATTTGATAGACACGAACACGACTTGATGACCCATTTTGCCAGCTCTACACAATTTGTGACCTACTACAAACATACGTTTGTGAAAATTTTTAATATACTTGCAAGTGCACGAATTTATAAATATAAATTAATGATTATTGATTGACACTAAAAAGTGTACATTTAATAAGGATAAAATTATTAGTTTTTCACTTATTATGTCGATTAATGCGTTCATTATTTATAAATTATTTTAATACTCCCTAAATATATTTTATGTTAGATTAATTCGTAATTTATTAATTTTTATCTTGTAAATATTTTTCATGAATAAAGATGGAATTGTAATTAAAAGCGGGAACAAAGAAGAATTACTGAAACACAATTGAAGAGGTGTAATAATAAATAATAAATAAAATTAAAAAAATAAAAAAAGAACAAAAACATGTTGGTGATGGCCTCCTATATATATATATATATAATATAATATAATATAATATAATATAAAAATAAAATAAAATATTAATATTAATAAAATAAAAGAAAAGAAGACGATTCCCTTGCCTATAAAAGGCAAGGGGATGGAGGCCAGAAAGGAGAGAGCAATTTTGAGAGCTGAAGTTGAGACTGAAGACTTTCTATCTTTCTTTATTTTCTTTTCTTGTTTCCGTTTGTATCAATTTTCTTTGTAATATATTTCAAAAAGTTTATCAAATAAAAAGAGTGTTGTGTTTTTTTTCAATATGAGTAGCTAATTTTATTAAGCTGAGGTGAATGGTGAAGCTCAACGTTTCAAACTATTAATTATTATTATTTTCTCAAATGAGTTTTTAAGTTTATTTAATTCTTTTCTAATTATTTTTATACCATGTTAATTTATAAATCTCACTGGATTTTATGGTATTTTGACATAATGTCGACACATTAGTATAGTGTGGCACATTAGGTATTTTATTCTATATTTATCCACACACATAGAATTAAATGATATAATAATTAATTAGTAAAAGTGAGGCAAAATATAAATGAGAGAGTATTAAAATTATAGTTTGAATACAGAGAGTGGATCCTAAACCTTAGCTTATTTTAAAATTAATTTCAAATAATTTCTTTTTCCTACAATTAATTTTCTTAGTTTTACTAGATTAAAAACTCCCTGTGGTTCGACCCCGGTCTCACCGGGTTATATTATAAATAGACACTCTTATACTTGAGAGTAATACACTTTTGAGTCGTGTCAAATTTTTAGCGCCGTTACCGGAGAGTTTTATAAATTTAGTATTAGTTTGTCTTTACTTTATTTTTATTTTATTTTAATTTTTTTTTGTCGTTACCATTTTTCGTGATTCTATTTTATTCTCTTTTTATTAAACTTCAGTTAGCACCCCTCTTCTTTTCAAAGCTTAACATTATCTATAAAATGTGTGAGAAACTTCATCTTAACCCAGAAACCTTTGCAAATCAGTCCCCAAATCAAATTTATTTACTTTCCACATTTATTTTAATTGGTTGGTTCTACCGCCTGACTGTTATTTAAATTTTGTTAATTTATGTATATTTATTTATATGGTCGGTTCTACCGCCTAACATTTTAATTTCAGTTTATTCATTTTTGTGCATTAATTTATTTAATTTTTTTTGTTTTATTATATGGCTGATTTTAAAATACTGCCTAAACTATTTCTTTTAATTTCTTTGTTTATGGCTGGTTTCACCGCCTAATTTGTTTATTTTATTTATTTTTCAGTTTTTTTATTTTCATTTCATATTTTTTGCTTATTTAATTTCCAGTTTATTTTTATTTCTGCAATTTTCATTTCGCCTTTTTTTGCATCATTAGTTTAGCACACATCATTAGCATTGCATGCTTCGTTGGTCTCGTACAAATAGTGGCAGATTAATTAGAAGATCACATTCACCACCCTTAGATATGGCTGACACAGGAGCTGAAAATTTTTCGAAGAACGAAAATGACCAAGCCTTGCAAAATCTTCATGAACAACCTAGGACCCTTAGAGACTTCATGCATCCTACTAGAACAGGGTCACCATCATGCATGATCTTCCCTCCTGATGCATCACGTTTTAATTTCAAACCTAGTATCATTCAACTTTTTCCTACTTTTCATGGTTTTGAGTATGAAAATCCATATTTGCATTTAAAGTAATTTGAGGAAGTCTGTGACACATGTACTGATCAAAATTGTAGCATGAATATAATTAGGCTTAAGTTTTTTCCTTTCTCACTAAAGGATAAAGCTAAAACTTGGGTACAAAATCTTAGGTCAGAATCCATCCGAACTTGGGATGAAATGCAACCACAATTTTTGAAAAAATTCTTCCTACCCCACAAAACAAATTCTTTCAAAAGACAAATCACCACTTTCACTCAAAAACCAGGAGAAACTCTCTAATGTTAGGATATGTTTAAAGAACTACTTAACATTTGTCCACATCACGGTTTTGAAACATGGAGATTAGTGTCTTATTTATATGAGGGATTAACATCCCAAGGTAGACAAGTCATTGAAATGATGTGTAATGGTGAGTTTAGGGATAAAAGCCTGAAGATGCATTAGACTATCTTGACCATATAGCAGAAAATGCACAACACTGGGATACAGTTGGTTCTTATGAGTTATCAAGTAAACCCCAGTCATTTCCATCTGGTGGAGGTATGCATAACCTTAGGGAAGACCATGATTTTTAAGCCAAATTTGCATCATTAGCTAGAAAAGTCGAAGCATTAGAGCTGAAAAAGAATGATCATATAAAGTCTATTCAAAATATTTCATGTTATGTTTGCGATTCTACTGACTATTCTACGCAGGACTGTCCAACTTTGCCAACTCTAAGAGAAAGTTTGCATGAACAAGTAAATGTCGTTGACAATTTCAAAAGGCCAAATCCAAATCCATACTCCCAAACTTACAACTCTGGTTGGAGAAACCACCCAAATTTCAGTTGGAGAAATGACAATCATGTACAACCTTCACAACCAGTCCCTCCACGTTAAAATTTCCAAAACTCCCAGAGTTACCCACCATATGTCCCACCACCAAGAAAAACTCTGGAAGTCACATTGCATTCGTTTATTGAAAAACAAGAGTCAATCAATAACCAAACGATGCAAACCTTAACCAATTTGACAGAAACTATCTCTAAACTTACATCTGCTCTGACCATACATGAAAAAGGAAAGTTTCCTACTCAACCTGAACCAAACCCCAAGAGTCAACAGCATCCCCATATAGGAAATTCAGGAAACCAAAATATGAGTCGAGTCAAATCGGTTATAACCTTTCGTGGTGGTAAAGTGGTCGAAAAACACATTATGAACTCTCGTGAAACTAGTAAAGATTCAATTTCAGAAAATAGGGAAGAGTCTGTTGAACCTTTAAACCATGAAAAAATAACCAACTCTCCTCCTGTACCCCCATTTCCTCAAGCACTAATCAAGCCAAAGAAATCAAACCACATTTTAGAAATTTATGAAGTTTTTAAACAAGTAAAAGTCAACATTCCTTTGCTGGATGTCATTAAACAAGTACCTTCTTATGCTAAATTTCTGAAAGATCTGTGCACAGTGAAAATGAAACATAAGGTACAAAAGAGAGTTTTTCTAGCAGAATAGGTAAGTTCTATTCTCTCAACCGATAGTGCTTTGAAATACAAAGATCTTGGTTGTCCAATTATTTTTTGCACTATTGGGAATCATAAAATTGGACATGCTTTACTTGATCTTGGTGCCAGTGTTTATTTGCTTCCTTACTCAGTGTACCAACAACTCAATCTCGGTGAGTTAAAACCAACTTCTACCACTCTATTACTTGCTGATAGATCGATTAAGGTTCCAAAAGAAATAATTGAAGATGTATTAGTCCAGGTCGATAAATTCATATATCATGTGAATTTTATTGTTTTGGAAACAGAATCAATTGCTAATGAATGCAAACAAATTGCTGTTATATTGGGTTGACCATTTTTAGCTACTACTAATGCTTTGATAAATTGCAGGAATGGATTAATGAACTTATCTTTCGGCAACATGACACTGGAATTCAATGTGTTCAACATGTGTAAACAACCTCACCACCAAGAAGAGAATTTTATAATGAGAATAAGGAAATTGATCTCATTGAGCCAATCATTGAGGAACACATTTAGAATGAGAATTTTATAAACTCTGTGGAAATTTGTTTTGCTGGTTCTGTTGAATCAAGTAAGGAATTAGATTTTGATACTGCTAACATATGCCCTACACTTGATTCTATGTAGGTACCTATAAGTGACGATGACTAATCGAACTTTGAAGATACAATACAACTTGAAGAAGCAAACGAAGAGGAAGCACCAGAGCTCGAATTAAAGCCCTTACCAGAAGAATTAAAGTATGCCTATCTTGGATAGCAGCAGACATATCCGGTGGTAATTTCTACTCGGCTCACCCATGATCAAGAAGGTAAGTTGTTATCTGTACTAAAAAGGCATAAAACTGCATTTGGTTGGACCTTAAAAGACATAAAAGACATTAATCCTTTAATTTGCACACACCAAATACACTTAAAGGAAAATGCCAAAACAACCCGTCAACCATAAAGAAGACTAAACCCTCGTATGAAAGAAGTGGTAAAGAATGAGGTCTTTAAACTACTAGATGTAGGAATTATTTACCATATCTCTGATAGTCAATGGGTAAGCCCAACTCAAGTAGTACCAAAGAAATCTGGAATAACTGTTGTAAAAAATAAAAAAAGGTGAATCAATCCCAACACGAGTTCCATCTAGTTGGCGCATGTGAATTGATTACAGAAAATTAAATGATGCCACTAGAAAAGATGATTTTTCCTTTCCATTTTTAGACCAAATTCTCGAAAGAGTAGCTGGACATCCCTATCCCTACTACTGTTTTCTTAATGGCTACTCTGGCTATTATCAAATCCCTATAGCCTTAGAAGACAAGGAAAAGACCACATCTACATGCCCATTTGGAACATTTGCATTTAGGAGAATGCCCTTTCGACTTTATAATGCTCATGCAACAATTCAAAGGTGCATGCTAAGCATTTTTAGTGACATGGTTGAAAATTGTCTAGAAGTTTTTATGGATGATTTAATTGTATTTGGTAATTCTTTTAATACATGTCTTGATAATCTAGAAAACGTTTTGGAAAGGTGCAAAGAAAAATGACTAGTTTTAAATTGGGAAAATGTCATTTCATGACCACTTCTGGAATTGTCTTAGGCCATGTTGTGTCTTCAAAAGGAATCGAAGTTGATAAAGTCAAAGTTGAAGTCATTTCAAAATTACCCTCACCAAAAACAATTAGAGAAGTCCGTTCTTTTTTTAGGGCATGCAAGATTTTATAGAAGGTTTATAAAAGACTTTAGTGTCTTATCTAGACTAATTTGTAACCTCCTAATAAAAGATACACAATTTGAATGGACTAAAGATTGTCAACAAGCTTTTGAAAAAATAACTACTCTTTTGCCTTTTGAGCTAATGTGTGATGCTAGTGATTATACCGTTAGCGCTGTTCTGGGTCAAATAAAGGAAGGTAAGCCCTTTGTCATCTATTATGCAAGTAGAACTTTGAATAGTGCTCAAATGAATTACACTTCAATTGAGAAAGAACTACTTGCTGTAATATTTGCATTGGATAAATTTCGTTCGTATTTAATTGGTTCATCTACTGTTGTTTATTCTGATCATACTGCTGTGAGATATTTAATGTCAAAACAGGATGCCAAACCAAGGTTGATACGATGGATTTTGCTACTTCAAGAATTTAATTTGACAATCAAGGACAAAAAGGGCACTGAAAATGTTATTGCAGATCATTTTTCAAGACTTACAAATGAGTCTTCAATTGAAACAACATCCATCAATGATACTTTCCCTGATGAATTTTTGTTAATTATCTTGCAACAGGTGAAATGCCATGTGACTGGAGTTCCCAAGACAAGAAGAAATTCTTAACAGAAGTGAAAAGTTTTTACTGGGATGAACCATACCTGTTCAAGTACTGCTCCGATCAAATTTTTTGAAGATGCATACCAGTGACGAGGTAAGTAGGGTCATTCAATTTTGTCATTCTGAAGCATGCGGTGGCCATTTTTATTCAAAAAAGACAGCTGCAAAAATATTACAGTGTGGATTTTATTGGCCTACATTATTTAAAGATTCACATGCATTCTGCAAAATGTGTAAGAATTGTCAGAAGCTAGGGTCTATTTCAAAGCGAAACATGATGCCTTTAAACCCCATCCTTGTCATTGAAATATTTGATTGTTGGGGAATTGATTTTATGGGCCCTTTTCCATCATCATTTGGATTTGTATACATTTTGGTTGCTGTTGATTATGTTTCAAAATGGATCTAGGCGATTCCTTGTCGGCACAATGATCACAAGATTGTGATCCGCTTTTTAAAAGAAAATATTTTGAGCAGATTTGGAATACCTAGAGCCATTATCAGTGATGGAGGTAAGCATTTTTGTAATAAGCCATTTGATTCATTAATGAAGAAATATGGAATTACCCATAAGGTTGCTACCCCTTATCACCCTCAAACAAGTGGTCAAGTTGAATTAGCAAATAGGGAGATAAAACAAATTTTAGAAAAGACAGTTAATCCAAACCGTAAAGATTGGTCTCTTCGACTAGTTGATGCACTTTGGGCGTAACGTACTGCTTTTAAAACATTTTTGGGAATGTCACTCTATCGGCTTGTTTATGGAAAATCTTGCCACTTACCAGTAGAACTTGAACATAAATCATTTTGGGTCATTAAAGCTTTTAATTCAAATCTTGATGATGCTGGCAATGTTCGTAAATTGCAAATAAATGAACTTGGGGAATTAAGGAATGATGCATATGAGAATTCAGAATTATTAAGGCAATAACCAAATTTTTTCATGACAAAAGAAATTGTCAAAAAATGTTATTTTATAATTCTCGTCTTCATTTATTTCTAGGGAATTTAAAGTCAAAGTAGAATGGTCAATTTGTTGTAAAAAATGTGTATCCATATGGAGCCGTAGAAATTGAGAATCCAAAGCATGGTGTCACATTTGAAGTTAATGACCAAAGATTGAAACCATATATGGAATACCAACCACATGAAGCAGATACCGAAATCCATTTGAGTGACCCACCAAAATTTTCATTAAGCCTTTTCATTTTAACGTTTTGTGAATTTGATTTACTGTTACTTTATCGTTTGAATTATTTGATTTTTTTCTTTTTTCTTTTCCCTATGTCTTGAATGGAGTGCATTGCATTGTTTTAATTGTGTGTTGTTTGACAATTGTGATTTAGCTCATCAAATTTTTACACTTGTCATGAGTACCTCCATGAGAAATTTCATTTTCGATCATCTTAAAATGCTTTTTCATGTAAAATTTCACCTGAGGAAATTGCTCCGATTTTGTAAATTACATCCCATTTGGGATCTGCAACTACCATAGTTAGTATCTCACGTGAAAGATCTAGAAAAACAACTCAAGAAAATAGAGGATGGTATTTATAATCTGCAATTGGAACTAAATTCAATAAAACGACGAAGGTGAGTTATATTGCTTGTGTGTTGTTTTATTTTGTTGTTCTTTTTCACTTTTGATTTGATTTTGCAGATTTGATTCGTTTTGTTTTGATTCACTCTCCCTTATAAATGGCGGATAACGGTACTCCGTGACTTTTTAAGTCGGTATTCTCAGTTTCCCACAATAACTGAAACCTCAATGTCAAGCATGAAAGAAATACAACAAAATTTGCATCAACATTTTCCTTCTCTCTCTTAAAATGCTCTTAAGAAGATTTACAAAGCTTGTTGTGAACGACTGCGTTTGTTAATGATCAATAGGATTCCTGCTGACATTCGCTGGTTAATTGAAGCAAAGGTTCGATTGGCAAGTGAGTTTTCTGATCCATTCATTTCCTACATGCCTAGTTTTGGTAAAAGCACATTTACTAAGAAAAGAAGAGCTAAGTGACTTGGCTCTAAATGTTCTCACTGTGTAAGACTTGCTTGCAAAAATCCACGTTGTAAAGCTTTAGGAATGGTTTCTGTAAATCGTGAAGATAAAATCAAATTCGTTAAGGATGGCATGAGTAAAGAATCGTTGGATGATATCTTACGATCTCTTGAGACGCATCCGAGCGGATATGTTCAACGTGAAATTCAAAATTTATTGAAGCTGTTGCAAAAGAAAAGTGCACAGTTTAGTCTTGAGAATCTGACTCTAAAAGACCATGTTTGCCAGTTTATAAGAAAACTAGATGGGAAGCCTATCTTCGACCCATGAGGGCGTTCAAGCCGTTACTGGACGTAAAACCAGAAGAAGATGTGAGCCACAATCACAACTACCAGTAAATATCCTTTTATTTTATTTTTCTTTTATCTTTTGCATTATTATTATTATTGTGTATTTTTTCTTTATTTTATCTAATCATAGTTTGATTTTTCTTTTCACTGTTTGCCTTTGAATTATTAAGCTAAAAGCTTCACGCGTTATTTGACAAACACACCACCCCATTTACAGATGTATATCATTATGTCCGTCACCAAGATCCTTAAATAAGAACTTCTTTTCAAGCACTCACAAATTTTTTCTTTTTAGAATTGTTCTAATGGTAGCAACTTCAAGCAGTCAACTTAAAAGCATTTGTGTGCTTTCTAGATTTCGCTATAGAAAGTATAAGGAGTTCGTTCAGGCAACCGTAGATCTTGGTCGCACTATAGCAGAGAGAAAACTACATCTTGTATATGGACGAGGTGACTGAGGGTTATCAAAACTTGTCTCTGAAGCGGCTTTCGTTCGAGGAAGCCAAGTGTTAGGCATCATTCTAAAAGCCTTAAAACCTTTAGGATGTCTACTAGACCCACCAACTAGAGAAGAGTTAGTTGTCTCAGGTATGTAAGAAAGAATATCTGAAATATTGAATCATGCTGACGCTTTTATTTTCTTGCCAGGAGACCTTGGAACTTTGGAGGCGCTAATTACATTTGCTTCTTAGGCCCATTTGAATGTCCATAAAAAACCCATCGCTTACAAACCAGAGCCAGATCCCATGACTTTGGCGTTGGCTTGGGCAACTGATGACGATGGCAGTAACTCTCGTAAAAAGTGTAAATTAGATTTAACTCTCCGTCTGTAAATATTTCCAGCAGTGGTCAGGTGATATCTTATAAACTCTACTCCTTTCTTTAGACATTGAGGACAATGTCTCCTTCAGGTTGGGGGGAGGGAATAGTTGATAATTGTGGAATGTCTCAGTCCTAGTGATGTTTTTACTAATTTTTATTGTAAAGACTAACTTTGGATAAAAATTTGAGTCGAAGATGGCAGAATATAGAATGTAGTGTCTCTAGAAACGCATCTTCTTAATTTTTGTGTTTTCTTCTAAAAAAAAATGTTTCTAACTTTTCATTTTCGGTCTTTTTCTCATTTTCTCTTAATCATCTCCCTTAAGTTTCTGCAATTAGTCCCAAGTTTTTAGTGTTTTCTTAAAAAGAAAATTATTTTCTTTTTCAGTGTGATCTTTTAACATTGGATAATAGGATGATTTTCAAATTTTGGTATTCGTATTATCTTTGGCCTTGAGTTATGTTACACTATGTTTTTTTCCTTTGCATGTTGAAACGTAAATTGAGAAATTGAATGAGTGAAATTGATTAAGTCATTTGGAGGAATGTACATGTTATGAAAAGACCAAGCGAATTTTTGAGCCTATTGTCCTTGGAGAGTAAACTTGTTTGCCTAAACAGCTTCACAATTTATTGTACAAGATCTCAATATTTGCTAAAAAAAAAAGGAAGTTTGTGCAACCGCATCTAAAAGTCTATTGAGCTAGTGGATATGAAAGATTATATAGAACCCTAAAAGATGACAGAATGTCAACTTTGATTCGTTTCAACCTTTCTATCCAACCCTATTATAAAGAATCCATAGTTAACCCCTTTGAACTTTTGAAAAAAAAAAACTTTTTCTTTGGTAACCTATCATATTTTCCTACTCCAATGAAGAGTATCACCTTATGTTTTATATTTTCCATCACCCAATTATGTTTAAAAATATGGATGATTATGTATTCCTAATAATGGTGATATATAAAAAACGAAAATATGTATATATCAATTAATAAATTAAAAAAGAGAAAAAAATCCAAGCAAAAAGAAAAAAAAAGCACCTTATAATCTCCAAAAGTCCTCTATTTTTCAAACATATATTTTTGTTTTACCTATTACCTTTTTTGTTAGCCATAACTCTAGCCTACGTTACGTCCTAATAAACGTTCTTCTTGATTTTTGGGAACTATAGTCTGAAGTAAAAGCTGGTAATATGGGCTAAAAGATGTAGTGATGCATAAAAATAAAAATAAATTTTACTAGTAATTCATTGGACTTGAGATAATTTTATTTTTAAGTTGTGGGCATTATTTTTTCATCTTGGTGAGAGTGTGTGATATTGTTTTATTATTCTCTCAAATTTATCATTTTTTAGAGTGACAAAATTAATTTAGGGTATATTTTCTTTTAAGAGAGTCACTCTTAATCGTGAGATTTTGGGGTTTGATGTATCATTATTAAAAGTGACTTGATTAATGTCGCTCTGACGATTGATCATTTTACAGGATTTTACTGAACTGTTTTGAGCGAGTGTAATTTTCTTTAGGCTGAAGATAATGCTTATACTTTTATTTGATTGTTTTCATTAATATGATGAAGGAAGTAAACACAATTGTTCAAAAAAAAGATTTTCAATTTGGTTTTGAAATTTCTCTAAATTTTATCGCTTAAATTGCTAGGGCTTAGCAATAAGTTGGTTGGGGGTGTGATTGACACTAAAAAGTATACATTTAATAAGGATAAAATTATTAGTTTTTCACTTATTGTGTCGATTAATGCGTTCATTATTTCTAAATTATTTTAATACTCCCCAAATATATTTTATGTTAAATTAATTCGTAATTTGTTAATTTTATCTTGTAAATATTTTTTAAGAATAAAGATGTAATTAGAATTGAAAGCGGGAACAAAGAAGAACTATTGGAACACAATTGAGTAGATGTAATAATAAATAATAAAAAATAAAAAAAAATAAAAAAGAACAAAAGCATGTCGGTGTGATGGCCTCCTGACCATCACACAATTCAATATATATATATATATATATATATATATAATATAATATAATATAAAAATAAAATAAAATATTAATATTAATAAAATAAAAGAAAAGAAGACGATTCCCTTACCTATAAAAGGCAAGGGGATGCAGGCCAGAAATGAGAGAGCTATTTTGAGAGCTGAAGCCGAGATTGAAGAGTTTCTATCTTTCTTTCTTTTCTTTTCTTGTTTCCGTTTGTATCAATTTTCTTTGTAATATATTTTAAAAAGTTTATCAAATAAAAAGAGTGTTGTGTTTTCTTTCAATATGAGTAGCTAATTTTATTAAGCAAGTGAATGGTGAAGCTCAATGTTTCAAACTATTAATTATTATTATTTTATCAAATGAGTTTTTAAGTTTATTTAATTCTTTTCTAATTATTTTTATAGCATGGTAATTTATAAATCTCACTGGATTTTATGGTATTTTGACATAATGTCGACACATAAATATAGTGTGGCACATTATGTACTTTATTCTATATTTATCCACACACATAGAATTAAATGATATAATAATTAATTGGTAAAAGTGAGACAAAATATAAATGAGAGAATATTAAAATTACAGTTTGTATACAGAGAGTGGATCCTAAACCTTAGCTTATTTTTAAATTGATTTCAAATAATATCTTTTCCCCACAATTAATTTTCTTAGTTTTACTAGATTTAAAACTCCCTATGGTTCAACGCCGGTCTCACCGGGTTATATTATAACTAGACACTCTTATATTTGAAAGTAATACACTTTTGAGTCGTGTCAGTTATGAGATTGAACGCACATAAATTATTAAACATTGAAAAATCTAATTTAAATCTAAACCAATAGTAAATTACTTGAACAAATTCAATTTTGAGAGAAATTAAAGTGATTAAACTAAGAAAAAAAATTAAAGCAATGGAGATTTCAATAATATAAAGATTACTAAAGTTTCAAAATTCACTACTATTCAACTAGTAATTATTTAATTATTATTAAACCCTAATTTTAAAGTATTAACTCGAAATCAATCTATATAATCTCATGGATATAATAATTAAGCTCAAGTTGTTAAATATAATTAGGGGTGGGCGCGGTTCGGTTCGGTTCGGTTCGGTTTTTTACTAAATTTTTCATAATCGTTCGATTACGATTATTTTAAAATCATAATCGCGATTAATCAAATTACCGAAATAATCAAATACGCGATTAATTGAAATAATTCGATTCGGTTCGGTTCGATTATTTCGATTATGGGCCTATTGGGCCTATTTTAGGCTTTTTTAAATTTAAAACCTTAAATTAATAAATCTACTACAAACAAATAAAAATTCAAAAATATGTCTCGAATAATGTTCAAATAACACATAATATGTACAAATTACAAGTTCAAATCAAAATAAATCATAATCTCAATTACTCCTCGGTTGCTGGTTGCTTGTTCTTGTTGAGCTAGTATTGCCCTACCAAATTCTACATTAACAATCTAAAACAAACAAAAAGCATTTAAAACTTTTAACACTATACCCACAATAATAAAATAAATAAATATACAACCCACCAAAGCAAAATAATAAATAAATAATAACAAGAATTCATCACATGCTCTGTTTGTGGTGATTTTCCTAATTTGCTGCCAAATTCAAAAGGAGCCCACTATGCTGGCACTATAATTTTTTATGAAATAATTTCATGCTTCTAGATATAAGCAGATCGAACCAAAAGCTCGAATCACTTGCTTCAAATTGTTTCTACAATTAATTGATTCCACCAGATTAGTCAAGATGCTTGTATACGTGGCTGGATTTCCAAATTCTTATCGTTATCGAATGAGAGCAAAACACGATACAAAGAAGCAAGCTAGAGAGGAAGAGGGTACCTGTTGAAGAGCTTAAGCTTTTGTTTGCGAACAGACCAGCAGCGGTAGCAGCACAGCAGGGCAGGAGCAGCGGCAGCAGCAGCGGGAGCAGCAGCAGCACCACCACCACCAGCGAACAGCAGGGCAGCAGCAGCGAATAGCAGCAGCAACCAGCAGCAACCAGCAGCACCGGCAGCAGCAGCAACCAGCAGTGGCGGAGACAAGCGACGGGGACGAGATTCCAGGCTTCCAGCGGCTGAAGTTTACGGCCCGTGAAATAGAAATGGAAATATGATTTAGAGTTAGAGAATTTAGAATTAGGTTTGGCCGTTTAGCGATTTAGAATTCGGTTTTTTTATAATGAGTTCGGTTTTTCGGTTTTTTTTTTAAACCGAAAATCGAACCGACTAATATTACTATTACTACTATATTATTAATTCGGTTTTTTAGGCTTAAAAAAACCGTAAAAAAACCGAACCGAACCGATCGGTTCGGTTCGATTTTTTTACAAACTACTATTTTTGCCCACCCCTAAATATAATGTAAATCCTTTTACGCTTCAAGGTATCATTTTTAAGCATCCTATGTGTTTAATTTATTGAAAAATAAATAATCAAAGAGAAACATTAATTATTATTTTACCAAACTTATATTTAATCAAATAATCTCTTAACCATAAAAAAAAGATATTAAATATGAAAAAAATAATTATTCAATTAATCATGTGAAACAAACACTACAATAAAAGAGTACATGTAAGAAATTAATTAAATAAAAAATAATTATTTCATTTAATGGGTTTCATCCTTAACTTCGATATAAGAAAATTAACTATATATACTTAAATAGGGAGCAATAGAATTAATAGAACCACCCGTATAAAGCTTTAGACGACACTGCTGCTAGTCTTTGCCCATGCCTCTCTTGTGCGATCTAGCTTGTATTTTGTGTCTCAACATTATATAAAATACTAGGTGACCTAAGCTAGTAGTCGAATCCTTAGATTTTAATTCGAATTCTTAATCGGCTCTAGTATGGTCTCAATGAGAAAGAAACATTTTCTAATCTCCTAGTGCAAGCAGAGAAAAACAAGGTCGTTTATGGGTTGAAGTTCAGCAGCAACATCGCGAACACCCATTTACTATTTGACGACGGTTTGGTGTTTACAAAAGCATCAAGTGAAGGTTGCAAGAACTTGAAGAGTATTTTTTACTGTTATGCCTAAACATCAGGCCAAATTTTCAACTACAATAAATCCTTCATGTTTTTCAGTAGCAATGTACAAGCTGGCCTGGTGGATAACATTAAGAGATTCTTTCAACTTAATGTAGTTTTCAAACATGAGAAGTACTTGTGTCTACCATCTATGGTGGGAAGGAAAAAATTAACTTCTTCAATGACATCAAGTTAAGAGTCTTAAATAAGTTATTAAGTTGGCAGAACAAATTTTTTTCAAGCGAGGGGAAGGAAGTTCTCATCAAGGCAGTGGCCCAAGCTGTCCCAACTTACACAATGAGTGTTTCCAAGACCCCTTTATGTCTCAGTGAAGATATCCATAAGGCTATTGCGAGATTTTGGTGGACTTCAAAGACAGATCATAGAAGTATACACTAGACTAAATGGGAGCAGTTATGTCGTGCAAAGAGAAAATGAGGCTTAGGCTTTAGGGATGTTTCTACCTTCAATTAGGCCTTGGTTGCAAAGTAAGGGTGGCAGATTCTTCAATACCCAGAATCTTTATAGGACTTAGGTCTAAATTAGAATTGATTTTTATTGATTAAATCAAAAGAATGAACAACCCTGACCTACAATTTGAGAGGTAGGTCAATTTTTCCCAAACTCCTAATTACTCATAACATTAGACAAAACTCAACACAAACCTTAAATGACTCCTTAATATCTTATTTATACTTGAACCTTAATTAATAATAAAATTACTAAACTGCCCTTACCCCTTTATATTTGTGCTTAACACAAGTTTTCATTGGTCTAACATTACTCCCCTCCCAAAATGACACCTTGTCCTCAAGGTGAAATCCAGGAAACTGCTACCTCTTCTTCCTCGGCTTCTTCCTCCTCATCACACACAGTCATGACTTGTAGTAATTTGTCCTTACATCAATGCCTCGGTGAAAATTTCTCATCTCATTGAAAACACAATCCCTTTGTCCTCTTGTCTTAAATCTCCGTCTCTGTGAGGCGTTTGAAAGTCACGCCTAGTCGTGCCCCACTAACCTGATCCCTTTGAGAATCTCTCTATAACCCCATTATTTGTGTTTTTTGGCCTCCCAGTTGTGTGCTTTGGAACTCTCGCTGAAACCCCAAGGTCCAGGTTTTATGTCCTACTAAAGGTGTGCTGTTTCAGTATGAAAAACTGATTGAATTGCTCCTATTGACTCGTTCTGATGCGTTTCATCCTCAATCATCTGTGCCAACTCCATTGTCTCCCATAATCCTCTTGGCCTTAGCAAGCAAAGCAAGGTTCGAATTTCTGGCTTTAGTCCTTTCATAAAATTCCCTTCCAATACCACCTCTAGGATTCCCCCTAATTGCCCCGATAGCAACTCAAACTTCACCCTATACTCCATGACCGTTCTGTCTTGGGCCAGGGCAAAAAACTGTTCATGTAGATCTTCTTCTTAAGTGACCCGAAACCTCTCCAACAGCCGATCTTTAAATTCACCCCACGACCTCAATGGTTATCGTTGTTCCCACCATTGAAACCACGCAAGAGCCTTTCCCTCCAAACATAACCCCATCACCATAGTTTTTCCCTTTCTGCTAGTCCATTGATGGCAAAATAGCACTCTACCCTACACACCCATCCATAAGCTTCCTTGCCTTAAAAAATGGGCATTTTAGTTTTCTTACCCCAAAATCTACTCTAAATTGAGTTAGCTCGGCCCAATTTCACACTATTGAAGGTCTCCAACCTCCCAAATCTACTCCAATTTCAAAAAATCCCTAAGATCCATCCCAAAATTCTCCTTACCCAGCCCCATATTGGGCTGAAATCCCTTGCCCAACTGCATTCCGGTCATAATCGCTCCCTCTCTTGTCAGTAACCCATCCTTCTGGCCATCTGCCCCCAAATCCAACCTGTCTAGACCTCAAACCGCCCTGCCCCAGCCCACAGCAGCCTTGCCCAACCTACCTTGGCCTAAAACGGCCCTGTCTAGCCCAAAATTCAGACTGCCTAGGCCGTGCATCATCCTCAAACGCTGTCGAGTCGCCAAGCCCAGCCACCCCCAATTCCTGCGCGCCCTATTTCGGTGCCGAAACGCCGATTCCCAACCCTAACGCGCCTCCTCCAGCCACGTAACCCTCAGATCAATCATCCCTAGCCACAACCTAGCCTCATTCGCCACGCCCAATGCCAAGAAAGGCTCCCCTAGGCCGTAAGTCCCTTGGACCGATCTCCCCGCCATCAAATCTGCTATGAACAGTTGCCCCTGGCTGTGCGAGACTAGTGGATTTCAGCCCTCTGCCCTCTGTGCCGTCGCCGAGCACGAGTCCTGTGTCGCTAGATCCTTCTCCCCACCACGCCGCCTTGGCTTGTTGATACTGCCAATGGTGGGTTGAGGTGGAGTTCCGTCAATTTTCAAGGGATGAAAATTGTTGTTGAACGTTATTAAATCGCTCGTTAATGGTGGCCTTGAGTGATCCAATCTCCGCTTCCAATTTTTCTTCAAGTGCGTCCACTTTTTTTACTGCCATTGTCCTAGGATTCTTGCTCTGATACCACTTTGATAGGACTTAAGTCTAAATTAAGGTTGATTTTTATTGATTAAATCAAAAGAAAGAACAATCCTGACCTACAATTCGAGGTGTAGGTCAATCTCTCCCAAACTCCTAATTACTCCTAACACTAGACAAAACTCAACATAAACCCTAAATGACTCCTTAATATCTTAGTTATATTTGAACCCTAATTAATAATAAAATTACTAAACTGCCTCTGCCTCTTTATATTTGCGCTTAACGCAAGTTTTCATTGGTCTAACAAATCTCTAATGGCTAGAGTTCTAAAGGCGAAATATTTTAAGCATGTGGATTTAATGGAGGCAAAGTTAGGATCAAATCCATCCTTTGTGTGGAGAAGCATTTTATGGGGTAGACAGATCCTCAAAAAAGGGCTCAGATGGAGAATTAGTACAGGGAATCGGGTCTACATTTACAAAAGCAACTGGTTGCGAAGACCAGAAACTTTCAAACCATTCTCACCTCAAACAAATCAATATGTTATGGTATCTGACTTGATTGATGAGGAACAGAACTTGAAAGAAAAAGAGATAAAGCAGCACTTTATGGAGGAAGATGTTGACAGCATCCTGAAGATTCCACTACCAAGAACCCCCCAACCGGATCAGTACATGTGGCATTAGGACAAATATGGAATGCATTTAGTCAAAAGTGGGTATCAGTTAGCTATGAAGCTAAAGTTTCCAGACAAGCCTAGTATTTCAGATACTTCTCAAAGCCATTGGGGAGTTATATGGGCTGTAGAAATTCTGGACAAAGTCAAGGTTTTTATGTGCAAGGCAGCAAGGAACCTCCCACCGACAGCTGAAAATCTCGAGAAAAGAAAGGTTCTACCAAATCCTTTTTGCCATAGATGTGGCCTGAAAAGTGAAGACGCATTTCATGCTCTTATGGAATGCAAGGCTGCACAAAAAGTTTGGAAGAACACAGTTTTTGCTGAGGAAGTGAAGGTGCTCAATCACCAAGATATGTTGAGTGTCTTGCATGAAATGGGTAGAAAAAGAAGCAAAAAGGAGCTGAAGCTGATAGCTGCCTTTTGTTGGGCCATTTGGTATTCAAGGAATCTTCTCATCTTTGAATGAAAGAAAGAAGATTCGCAATTATCAGCTGCAAGAGCTGAAGCAATGCTGGAATCATATCGAAGAATTAAAATACCAGACACTCAGAAATACAAAAATCAGCAAGTTAGAAGGCAGCAGACATGGAGTCCTCCCCCGGAAGGTTGGTTCAAAGTTAATGTAATCAAAGATCAGGTTGCAGGTTTGGGTGTAGTTGTTGCAGACTCAAATGGCAATATAGTTGCAGCCGCAGTTCAGAAAGAAGTATTTCAACACGGTGTTGCATTCATGGAAGCTGAAGCTGTATCATTGGGAATTCATATTTCTCAAAGTGCAGGGTATTCTCCATTAATTTTGGAATCTTACTCACAGGAAGTGGTTGATCTAATTCAGAACAAGGTAGCAAGACAGAAATTTTCTGGACTGTGTCATCAATTCAAGACAATTTAACTAGGATGAGTCAGTCGAGTACAGCATGTCCGAAGAGATTGTAATACTATAGCTCATGCCTTGGCAAAAGAAGCTCTTGTATTTGATCATCAAGCTGTCTGCTGTCTGCTGTCTGACAGGGATCTTTCCCGCCCCATATCATGTCACTCTTTTCAGTTTAGTCCTATGAAAGCTATATTTTCTCATCAAAAAAAAAAAAAGCTAAAAGAATCCTTTTTATGAAATTCAATCCGCCATTACTTAATAAGTAACTCGACCTGAGACATGGCTTCCACTAATTCTTCAATGCTTCCAAATTACTATTCTTTAAACCTTTTTTTAACCACAAGTTCCAACAGTAAAATGGTTTAATTAACTACAAATAAAAATAAAAATAACTAAAAAAAGAGCAAAATATGTCGATATTATATGCATAAAAACATACATTCAGAGAATTTTTTTTTCTTTTTTTCTCCTTTCCAAAAATATTTTAGTGAAATAAAAAATGAGAAAACGTTGCAATGCTAAAACAAAAATAACCCACTTAGGCCTTGGCTTTGTGGTGCTCTTTGTTATGGGCGCCACTATGATTTATGGGCGGAGGTAGAATATTTCTTCCCAAATATTAGTGGGAGTAGAATTCTAAGCTAATTAAATAGATCTTTGAGCGTATTTCAAACATATATGCATGTGTGGGTCGTTCCATCCCAGCATTGGTAGATAGTTCATTGCCTCATGTGCGAAGGTAGAAGGGAGCTTGACTGTAAGACCTACCGGTTGAGTAGGGATGAAAGTCGGTCTTAGTGATCCGATGGCATCTAGTGAAAGGACCATCACTCAATGGATAAAAGTTAACTACTTTAGGGATAACAGGCAAAGTTTCCTTCGTAGCTTTTGGAACTCCTTTGCAGTGGCTTCATTCCATGCCTTGTTAAGCCACTCCATGCCTTGTTTTACAGGAAACCTCAAGGTAACTCTTTTTCATTAATCATTGTATCCCAATCATATCCTGATTCCTCTCATTTATTATCAAAATCCTTTTGGTGCATTAACTTAAGAATGGTAAATAAAAGTGTAGTATTCCCTGGCCTGTTGAAATTTAAAGGTATTTAGGTTGAGTGAAGCTATTGGCACCCCTCCATTATCCAAATAGAATCACATTTCAAATAAAATTACATTTAATGACAAATAAAAATTAAATACATTTAAGAATTTTTGGAGCAAATCACTTTCATCATAGTCAATCCCTTTTTTTTCTTTTTGTTTTCAACCTAGTACTTCCGTCTAACCAAAATAAATTACAAAAAATTAGAATAATGTATTGTTCTTTTCCTTCTAACCAAAATAAATTGCAAAAATCTAGAATAATCTATTGTTATTTTATTAATTCTTAATGATTAAGAATATTTATAACTAAGATTATTTTCAAATTGTAATTAAAATATGTATAATTTAATTTAAAAATTGACATTAAAAAATCTATCATCCAGAAAATTTTTAATTTATGTGTAGGGTAACAACAAGATTACAAAAGAAAATCAAGATAGTGGAATATTACTTTGAATTTTAGCAATAAACAAAATAAACTGAAAAATAGAAGAGTGTATTTAAAAGAAAAAATGACATTTTTAAAATTAAAATTAAAATAATTAAAAAAGGAGATTTATGAGGAGATTAGAGGGGTGTCAATAGTCCATCTCTTTGGTTCGAAGCCATAATGCTAATACCTAACACAGTTGGCCAGATACTTTCTACAAGGTAAGCAAACATTTTTTTTTTTTGTTGTTGGGATAATTGAATTCTCAATTCTTTTAGATCCATCCCCCGAAAGAACTAGACAATATGATAATTTCTCTTCATCCAAATCGAGCAAGAATACCAAATTAAAATGACATGTATAAAAAATGAAAAAGATAAATAGATTTGAGGAAAATTATTGCTAAATATCTGAAGTATAATGCAAAAATATTCTAATAAAGGTATATATATATATATATATATATATATATATATATATATATATATATATAAAGTAAGGATGTCATTAAAATTCAAAAAATACATATTTTAATACATTGAAAATTATATTTTCTTATCTGTTAGTTTATTAAAATACGTATTTTTTATTTTTTAAATAACATTCTTATTTTTTTAGTAACATTCTTATTTATTAAAGTAAAGTGAGGATATTCCCACTACATAAACATTATTAAGTAAAAATTTGTATGCAAATAGAAATAGTCTGGCGGGACGGAGGAATAATTTGAAAGAAAATTAGCACTTTACTTTAATGCGGAAGCAATTTCTTATAACCAGAACCACATACAAATAAATCAATTCATTTTATTTATTAAAGTAAAGTGCTAATAATGTTTATGTAGTGGGAATATCCATTTTATATAGCGTGTTATTTAGTTTAATTAATTTTATTCTTATGAATGAGCAGAAAATTTCAGTTCAGAACACTGAAAAACAAACAGTTATTTCGACTGTAAAACTGCTTCGAAAAGCAAAACTGGGTTAATCCCAATACAGTAGACTCAAAACCCTTTCTAAAAACATATTATGGGTTCTGTAACTCATTCAGAGTAAAAAGTTATGGCCGTTGTAATACGACCTATCTGCAGTTACGGGAAAAACGATTTTTTTTTTTTTATGGTTGAAAAGCCTTATTCAAACAAAAAATCACCCAATCATGACCATCATAAATCACAAGATTCAATATATGTGATTTGGATCCATGATAAATAATCTAAAGATTATTATCAACTCAAATAAAAACATAATTGAATATTATATTATGTTTTTAAACATTAAACACACAATCAATTAAACCCTAATTTTAAAATCCCCAAATTTCATAAACCCTAATTTGGTGAATTAATTATTTGTAAGGAGGCTCTGATACCAATTGAAAGAAAATTAGCACTTTACTTTAATGCGGAAGCAATTTCTTATAACCAGAACCACATACAAATAAATCAATTCAACCAAATATGAATATGAGAATTTAAACCTAAAGAGAAAATTAGGGAAATTTACTTGGATCCATGATAGTGATTTTTGATTCCACAAATCCTTAGTGTTTCACCTCTTTGATCCTATAGCCTTTAATCTACTCCTTGATGATATAGGAGATTTTCTTTGTAATAGGGTTTTCTCCTTTTATATGTGTGCACTTTCATTGTACAAGTTTCTAAAAGGCCCTTGAACTTTTTCTTAAAAAACTTTTAACCCTTAAGACTTTAATTTCAACAGAACAAGAGGGAGGGAATTTCACCCGATAATTTCAAACATAATACAGCACTAATCATCACCATGCGTAACAATAATTGAAATTATAAAAACTATAAGTACATGAATCAAATATTAGATAAAATTCTAACATTCTCCCACTTGATTCATGTGCGACTTGAAGTTTCAAAATATAATTTAATCGCGAACTTTAATATGAAAACAAACAAGTCACATACCATACATAAATCAAATCAACCGAATCATGGCGGTCACGGGTCTAGCAAGCGCCCCGATTCCTTCCATGTATTACAAGTCAATTCAACTCAATTATTCTTTAATAATAAGGCAAAACACATAAACCTTATTCATTAATGTCTTATTTCAAGACCAATACCTGTAATCACAAAATAACAAAATGCATGCCAATAACGTGATTAACAGAAAACTGCAAAACCCAAATAACAATCATAGAATTCTTAAAGTGTCATCCAGAATAATAATGTGCTAGCAAACATAAGTACATATATATGTCTATAATTAAGACCGTTCTACAAGGACTTAGCTGTAATGCCCATTCTCTCAACATGGCCAATAAAAATTTTGGGCAACAATCCCTTAGTCAACGGATCCGCAATCATATGATCGGTGCCAATATGCACAATAGTCACTCTTTGGTTTTGCACTTCTTCTTTGACAGATCGATATTTTAAATCCATATGTTTGGCACCTTTTGTAGATCTATCATTCTTAGAGAAGAAAACAGCTGCGGTATTATCACAGTAAATTCTCAACGGTTTGGCAATACTATCGACAATGCCCAAACCTGAGATAAAATTCCGTAGCCACAATGATTGAATTGTAGCCTCAAAGCACGCTACAAATTCTGCCTCCATAGTGGAAGTAGCAATGACAGACTGCTTCGCACTCTTCCATGAAATTGCTCCATCAGCTAAAAGGAACAAAAAGCCAAATGTGGATTTTCTGGTATCCACACATCCAGCATAGTCTGAATCTGAACAACCTATGACTTCCAGGTTATTCGATTTTCTATATGTGAGCATATGTTCCTTAGTGCCTTGTAAGTACCGTAAGACTTTCTTTGCAGCTTTCCAGTGGTATACTCCAGGATTACTTTGATAACGGCCCAACATTCCGACAGCAAAACTGATGTCTGGTCGTGTACATGTTTAGGCATACATTAAACTTCCAACCACTGAGGCATAGGGAATATTTTCCATTTCTTTACGTTCCAAATCATTCTGAGGACATTGAGATCGACTGAAACTGTCCCCTCTTTGAATTGGAACTGGACTAGCTGTGCTTTTATCCATTCTGTATCTCTCTAAGACTTTATTGATGTAAGCTTTCTGAGACAATCCTAATACTCCCTGTGATCTGTCACGGAATATTTCTATCCCTATCACATAAGATGCCTCACCCATGTCCTTCATCTCAAAATTCTTACAGAGAAACTCTTTGACATCACGCAACATGCCCTTATCATTAGCAGCAAGAAGAATATCATCAACATACAATACAAGAATTACAAACTGGCTCCCACTGACCTTCATGTAGATACATGTGTCAACAGTGTTTTCTACAAATCCATAAGATAATATGGTATTATTGAACTTTAAATACCATTGTCTGGAAGCCTGTTTTAATCCATAAATTGACTTCTTCAATTTACATACTAGACTTTCCTTTCCTGTGGTCTCAAAGCCTTGCGGCTGATCCATATAAACTTCCTCCTCTAAATCTCCATTCAGAAAGGCGGTCTTTACATCCATTTGGTGAAGCTCAAGATCATAATGAGCTACTAATGCCATAATAATTCTCAAAGTGTCTTTCTTTGATACAGGAGAGAAAGTTTCTTTGTAGTCAATGCCATCTTTCTGAGTGTAACCTTTGGCAACAAGTCTGGCTTTATACCTTTCAACATTGCCCATAGAGTCTCGCTTAGTCTTAAAGACCCATTTACAGCCAACTCTTTTAGAACCTTCTGGCAATTTTGTCATTACCCAAACATTGTTATCCGTCATAGATTTTAACTCTTCTTTCATGGCATTGTACCACTTTTCAGAATTATTACTTTCCACAGCTTCTTTAAATGAGACTGGATCATTATCCATGCTCAAATCACTTTCATGCTCAAGTGCATACACAATGTAATCATCAGGAATAGCAGATCTTGTCACTCTAGTAGATTGCCTTAATGCTACTTCCTGTTGAGGTTGCACTTGTTCATCAACTTGAACATTATCATCTCTTTCTTCATTGATTACAACATCATGTTGTGGAGTATGAACTTCAGCATGTTGTTGTTCCCCATAATTACCATGTATCTGTGCTACAGTAATAGGAACAAAAACTTGAGAAGGAACATTAGATGTAGACATTTCCACTAATGTTTCCTTAATCTCTACATTACGACTTTCACTACTCCCACTGATGTTGCCATTCTCAATGAAACGAGCATTGCCAGACTCAAGAATTCTCATACTGTGGTTAGGACAGTAAAATCTGTAACCTTTAGACTTTTCAGGATACCCTATAAAGAAACCACTAATGGTTCTTGGGTCCAATTTCCTTTCATGTGGATTGTAAATCCTCACTTCGGCTTGACAGCCCCAAACGTGAAGATGTCTCAAACTTGGCTTTCTTCTTGTCCACAGTTCATAAGGTGTCTTAGGAACTGCCTTACTAGGAATCCTGTTGAGTAAATATGCAGCAGTTCTTAATGCATACATCCACAATGAAACAGGTACATAACTATTATTCATCATACTTCTGACCATATCCATCAGAGTACGATTTCGCCTTTCTGCCACACCATTCTGTTGTGGTGTTCCAGGCATTGTATACTGTGCATAAATGCCCTTAGATTCAAGATACTTTGCAAATGGACCTGGTACTTGTCCAATTTCAGTTGTTTTGCCATAATATTCACCACCTCTATCTGATCTAATTACCTTAACTTTTCTATTTAACTGCCTTTCAACCTCAGTAATGAATGTTTGTAAAACATCCACTGCTTGAGACTTTTCATGCAGTAAATAAAGGTAACAGTACCTTGAATGATCATCAATAAAAGTAATGAAATACTTTTCTCCGCCTCATGACGGAACATCAAAAGGACCACAAATGTCTGTATGAATTAAATCAATCAATCCTGTGCTTCTTGTGGCTGATTTCTTTGATATGTGTTTGGTTTGCTTTCCTTTGATGCAATCCACACATGTATCATTCCAATCAGTAAAATCCAAATGAGACAAAATTTCACTATTAACAAGTCTCATAATTCTTTCTTTGGATATATGACCTAGTCTTTTATGCCACAAATGAGCTGAGGATTCATCTAGTGCACTACGCTTAACACCAACATCACATTCAACATTAAACAAGGAATAAGCAAATTCAGAGTTTAGATTGAACCAATACAAAGCATCCAACAAAGTACCAGTACCTAAAAGGCACTTCTGTTGATACAATGAAAAACATTTATTTCCAATCCTAAAATCAAATCCCAAAATGTCCAACCTAGAAACAGAAACAAGATTTCTAGCACATTCAGGTACATAAAGACATTTCTCTAGATCCAGACGATAGCCTGTATCTAAAATCAATCTGTAAGTTCCAATGCCTTTAACCTGAGCTTTCATCCTGTTTCCCATGAAAAGAAACTTTTCACTTTCCTTTATGGGCTGGATCGAAAGAAATCCCTGTGAAATATGTGAAGCATGAGTAGTTGCACCAGTATCTAACCACCAAGTATTAGAAGGTACTTCAATTAAATTCGACTCAAGCATACAGAAACATAATGTATACCTTTCTTCTCGAACCATGCCTTACGTTTCAGGCACTCATTCTTGAAGTGTCCAACCTTTCCACAGAAATGACATTTCTTTGCTTTCTGCGCATCACCCTTAACTTTCATGGGTTGCTTTCCTTTCTTCTTCTCCTTATTACTTGGGGTCTTGCTGCTGCTGGCAACATTAGCATTGCTATGAACAGTTAAGTGGGCTTGAGCAGGGTTCAATTTCAGTGCTGCCCTTTGCCTTGCCTCTTCCTGTAATAGCATGGCCTTAGTTTCCTGAAGGTTCCACTTTTCTTTAAGTGTATTATAGCCTTGACGGAACCTCTCAAACTCGTCTCCCTAAAGGGATTGGAGAATGAACTGTACCAGGAAAGTTTCATTCAATTCCATGTTCATAGCCTTAAGCTTATTTGCCACATTAACCATGTGAGTGAGGTGATCATGCATTGATTGACTAATGCCATATTTCTTAGTCGATAGATCAGTCATGAGAGTCGCCACTACAGACTTATCAATAACATCTGTATTGGTGAAGTTCTTAATCTCAGCTAGAAATTCCCTCACATTAGTTGTTCTTGGCATGGAAGGTTTCACATTATCGGCTATGCTCAATTTCAAGAAACGTAATAGCAACCGATTCGACCTTTCCCATGCCTCCCACAAATCCTTTTCTGCCTCAGTACTAGAATCAGTAGGTTCAGTAGGCTTATTTTCCATAACTAGAGCTGTATCGATAGTAGTTATGCCAGCATGATACTTAATGTATTCGATCCACTCATCATAATTAAGCCCATTGAACTTGATTCCAATGGCAGTTAAATTCATTAAGGATGCCAAAGCTGCAAACAATTAATATCTCACACTTAATACTTTGAGTTCATCCATATAACGATTCAGACAATTAAATAGCAATAACATGCATTCAAATTCACCTTTGGGTCAAATTAAAATGCAAACATCATCAACATATAACACGCTATATAAATTCAACTTTTATTGATCATTAATCAAATCCAATCAATACATGAGACATCTTTGGATGCACTCAATATATTAATTAGAATGTGATGTACAATCACTTTAATTGCCATCAAATACAAGTAATGATCCACCTTTGGGTGACCTTATAACTTTGTATTTAAATGATCACAAATATTTACTAACCTTACAATGTCATTAATAGCGCAATTTAAAATAAATATTTGCATACACATGATTAAATATTTAACTAACATACAAGTGGGCCACTTTGGTGACTAACTCACTTTCTATAATATAAACATTTAATTCATGTGACTATAATTTAATTTAACTATTTAGTTTAATTAATTTTATTCTTATGAATGAGCAGAAAATTTCAGTTCAGAACACTGAAAAACAAACAGTTATTTCGACTGTAAAACTGCTTCGAAAACCAAAACTGGGTTAATCCCAATACAGTAGACTCAAAACCCTTTCTAAAAACATATTATGGGTTCTGTAACTCATTCAGAGTAAAAAGTTATGGCCGTTGTAATACGACCTATCTGCAGTTACGGGAAAAACGATTTTTTTTTTTTTATGGTTGAAAAGCCTTATTCAAACAAAAAATCACCCAATCATGACCATCATAAATCACAAGATTCAATATATGTGATTTGGATCCATGATAAATAATCTAAAGATTATTATCAACTCAAATAAAAACATAATTGAATATTATATTATGTTTTTAAACATTAAACACACAATCAATTAAACCCTAATTTTAAAATCCCCAAATTTCATAAACCCTAATTTGGTGAATTAATTATTTGTAAGGAGGCTCTGATACCAATTGAAAGAAAATTAGCACTTTACTTTAATGCGGAAGCAATTTCTTATAACCAGAACCACATACAAATAAATCAATTCAACCAAATATGAATATGAGAATTTAAACCTAAAGAGAAAATTAGGGAAACTTACTTGGATCCATGATAGTGATTTTTGATTCCACAAATCCTTAGTGTTTCACCTCTTTGATCCTATAGCCTTTAATCTACTCCTTGATGATATAGGAGATTTTCTCTGTAATAGGGTTTTTGTTTTTGATTGCCGTTAATGAAAACTGATTAGGTTTTCTCCTTTTATATGTGTGCACTTTCATTGTACAAGTTTCTAAAAGGCCCTTGAACTTTTTCTTAAAAAGCTTTTAGCCCTTAACACTTTAATTTCAACAGGACAAGAGGGAGAGAATTTCACCCGATAATTTCAAATATAATACAGCACTAATCATCACCATGCGTAACAATAATTGAAATTATAAAAACTATAAGTACATGAATCAAATATTAGATATAATTCTAACATAATTTGCTTATCTCTGTGGCAGTTGTATAAATTTTGCTAGCAAATTTCTCTTTTGTAATGTGGTTCTCCACCTTTATCACTGATATAACCATAATGAAGAGTCAGATTCAGGGAACCCACCGAATCAAAGAGAAGACCCCACACGACACACATACTGAGAGTTTGTTACCAAATCAAGTGCCTGGCTTGCCTGACTCATCAACCAACCAAACCAACAGAAGCAGAAAAGCCTAAAATCAAAGCCACAAGACAACTAAGTCATGGCTTCATGTATCTCTCTTCTCTCAATCTTCACATGGTCAACATTTGGGGTTACTTTCAATCTTCGGACTTCAATGATCAAACCTAAGAGTTAACATATAAAGATCTATATGACAAATCCAACACTTACAAGATTTTTATCCTTAATTTTTCATTTCATGTCATAAGTTTTGAAATTTAGGTTACAAAAATTTCAATTTCATTTTGCCACTAGGGACTTAGCCAAAATGGTGAGGGCTAGTTGAGGGCACAAGTTCGTCATCGTTATGGGGACCCCAACATTTTCTTTGTAAAAATATAAGTAGATAGATTTAGATCTTTCATATAATAGTGATAGTAAAATTTTTAGCTACATTAATAAGCCATTGAGATATACTACAAGTGTATGCATTAAATTTCATTATAATATACGTAGATTGATATCAGTTTAAAAATTATAATATTTCACTTTATGATAACCAAATGCAAATTAAAGCATTAAACCAATGAATTATGAAACTGCCAACCAAATATTAATTTTGCTTCATGAAAGTATAGCATCAAAACAAACAAATCTACATCACCCTATCTTCCTCTTCTCTCTATCTTCACATGGGCAAGATTTGGGGTTGCTTTCACATTCAAGCTTACATAAGCAAATTTATATGTCAACCCACTTGTGAAGTAAAGGAAAAAGGAAAACAACTACTAGTATGTGATCTCATTGATACTAACAAGTGGCCTAGTAAACAGAGGAAAAAAAATGGGTACAGAAATGAGCTATTGTAACAACTTATAACTTCAAATTGAGATCAACACTTTCACCTACTTCACCATTGTTACAATTGGTCATTGTGCTTGTTGCTGGGCCAGTTTGAGCCATTGATTGTGGAAAGAAGCTATAGTAAGGCTGCCTTTGATTTTGGCCCGGCCGATGCATTTGATCTTCAACACTTCCCTTTTTCACAAATTATAGAATCAAACAAGAAATGTAAGTTGAACGTAATAAATTAGTAGAATGAAAAATTAAAGTGCTATTGTTTTAAAAATAAACTCACTTGATAAGGTAGCAATTCAAAATCAGGGAATTCACTATTGGTGAAAGCTAGAAAATGTGGAGGGCGCTTGAATTTTGATCCTTGACACAATGAAGTACTTGTGGGAGGAGCTAATGTGAGAAACCCTCCATTCAGAACCCCATTTTCTTTTATACTTTTCTTGGAATTATTAGGCTCTAACATGAACGTTGAGCATGAACAACCTTCTCTGGAATGATTAAAAGCAACGAACATGTAAGCAAAAAGAAAGTATTCACACATTAAATTGCCATATAAGGGATGAAACTAAAATTACAAGTTATGCTAGTTACCTGGACATTGCGTAACCGGGTTCAAGAATGAGTGTGTGTCCTCTGCCACATGAAGCTGAGTCTTCTGATCTGCTGATTACTCTGGGTTGAACAATGGGTGGTATTTTGTAGTGCAAAGTTGAGAATCCCGGTGGATGGTCAATAGAAAAAGGATATGGCCTCTTCATGCCAACCATCTATACTAAATTTTAACGAAATTCAATTGTTAAAGAAAATTTGAATTAAATTACTAAATCTGAGCAAATTATAAAAGACGAGATCTTTTCAAAATAGAGCATCTATATACCTTATCTTCCTCTGGCCACATAGGTGGATAATTATTGCTATAATAGCTTTGGTTTGAAGGGGGCTCCATCTGAAAATTTATTATAGATGATGATGAAGTTGCTGATGAAGATTCAAACACCTAAACAAATTCCATGCATCAAGAAAAATAAAAATAAAGCCCCTATAAGAAAATAAGTCAGAAGTAAAGAAAAATCATGAAATTAATTGCAATACCATTGAAGAAGAAGGATGCAGGAATAGCTGTGGTCTTTGTATCGAGCTGGGGAAAGGCCAAACTGGGACCGAGTCAAAAGGCAAATTATTGAACTTTGATCGAAACTTCAATCCCGGATCCACCCCAGCGCTCTCTTTTTCAAGGCTATAATCACAAGAATTATGCAATTTATGAACATTTGCAGCATGTCCATGATGAATTGAAACACTTGATGATGAACAACCAGCAGGATTATTTGTCGATGGAACAGTATTTGCTTTTGAATTCAGAATTTCAATATTTTGGATGACTGATGAACAAGAAGAAGAAGGCATAAACATTGAATTTGGTGATGAAATTGAAGAAGAGCAAGGTTGATTTGAAGATGCGGTTGATGATGCATCTTTCCTTTTTTGTTCTTCTATTCTAATTCTTTCAAGCTGTGCCACACCAAGTCCTCTTTGTGGTACTTTTTTAGGCTTTTGTTTTTTTGAGGATCTAACAATATTACCAAGACCACCACCACTACAATTACCACTACTACTATTGCTGCACTTTTGCGTTTGATCTTCCTGACCCATAGATTTTTGTCACCTTCAAGAAACACAATATTAATTTAAAGAACAAAAAAAGGGGACAAAGATTTGGAGAAGGACCCTAAATGTTAATTTCCATCGTTTCACCTACTTGTTACATACATTCTTGAAGAAGGGATAGAAGCAAAGGCACATAGATGGATTTCTAAAGAGAGAGCGAGAGAGAGGGGGAGAATCAAATCTTGAATTTGAAGAAGGGGAAAAAGCAACAAAGCATGATTTGAAATTAGGGGTAAAAAGGATTACCTGAGCAAAATCTAGTGGAATATCAACATCCCAATTTGAAAAAGATGACCCAAAATCTCGTCAAACCCATGAGCTTAGCCAAATTTTCAGCAATGAAAAGATTGAAGAGAGAGAGAATGAGTATCTGAGATGTTTCAGATTTTTCTCCAAACCCAGTTGTCTGGTTTGTCTGGAGGCAGATCAACATTTTTATTTTTCTATAATTGTTCGAAGTTTCAAAATTCAAAACCATGCAAAAATGATATTAAAAAAAAAGACAATAATAATAATAATATTCAATATGTATTTCTCTCTCAATTGTCGCCCAAATCCTCGCTCCACAGCTCCTGTTTTGATTCCTAGACTGACTCTCTCTCTGTAACCCAACTGAGATTTTATTGTTGAGAGCCATGAGTTACAAAGTATGCAATGTCACCTGTAGCTTCATTGCGACGGATTTCTTTCTGGCAGCTTTTTGGACCTCAATCATGGGGCACCTCAATTCTCCTAACACATGCATCAAATTCACCACCACATCTCTTTGAAAATGACTGTAATTTCATAACATTTGTAATATCAAAGATTGGGTTTTTCTAAGTTATATTTATCAAGTGTTTACTAAAATGTAACTCAGAATGGACTAAAATAGAAATGAGAAATGAAATTTAGAATAAATTATTTATTTAACTGGTGGGAATAGAAATTGAAATAAATTGAATTGTCATTAATGTGTTTATTTTGTCATATAATTAAAATCATAATGAGTTATGTTGTTATAGATTAACTGTTGTCATAATTATTATTTTGTATTTTTAATTATTGTGATTGTTTATTCAAAAATTATTATTATTAATAATCACTGTTAACAATATATTATTATATTAATTAATTATAAGAGTTTTATCAATAATAATAATAATGATGATGATGATGTCGTCGTTGGCATCATCATCATCGTTGACATCATCATCGGCAATGGTTGCTGCTGGTGGATTGCACTGTTGCTGCTGATCAACGACCTTATTGCTGTTTCTCAATGACTAGTGATGACCGACTACGTTTGGCAACGATGATGTGGGAAAGATGACAAAGACTTTTGCTTTTTTATTAATTTTTTTTAATTGTATAAGGGTATTTTCATAATTTTGAGATTTTGATGGGGCAAAATGGGGAATCCTAGGAATGTGCGACTAATTTCCACCTTTCCCTATACTCAAATTGGGGTGGGTCCCATGATTTCGAGCTAGGAAGTAAACACATCATCATTATAACTTACAATTACAGTTTTTTTTAATGTAAAAACTAACAATGAATTTTTCATGGTTGTAAGTTATATCTAATATAACTTGGAAGATCCTCAAAGATTAAGTGAGTGAGTTCGAATCCTGCATTAATAGAGAATCTACTTCTTATTCCCCTCTTTATATTAAGCCAGAGTATATTACATCTAGTAAAATGTGGTTAGAGTGAACATGTTCCCTAAATAATAAATATGGATAGAATTGATTTAAACTAGTCCCAATTAAATTATGTAGATTTCTAATAATGTACATATTAAAATATTTGAAATGGGAGAACAAATCAAACTCAACTGAATTATAAAATGACTAAAGCTCGCAACTTATATAAAATTGTTATGAGTTGATGCTTGATATTATGTATATGTCACACACTTATTATTAATATGTGGACTATAGAAAACATTAAGTAAGTTCAATGCTTGTTATCGTTTGGCTCAAGTATAAAATAATGGGATTGGATAATTTTAGGATAAAATTATTCTAATGCAGTATTTGGTGCCCAAAAATAAATATAGTTATCAGTGGAGCCCACCATTTAATCCAATACAGTTTCAAAATTTTATAACGAGGGGAGGGGGGGTGTGTGGGATAAGATAAAATTTAGCCATAGGCTGTTCTCAGGATAAGAAAAAAAAGCCCCAAAATTTATCTCCATCCCTCTCGACGCCAGTCTCTCTTCTCGCCAGATCTTCTATGTTCATGCAGTTAGTCTCCTCAAATCTTGATTAAAAAATTCAATTTAGTTTATTTGTTGTAATTATTTAATAGGATGAAGTTTTTCATGTTTTATATGGTAGTTGGGTGTTTCTTAGTTTCTATTTTAATTTTAATGTTATAAATCAATTTTGGAGGTTAATTGTTTGTGTTGAGTGAGCTATTTTATAGATTTGTTCATGGGAAAGAGTAGCTTGATGAAGGAATTTTTTTGGGTTTTGACTAAAAGTTAGGATGAATTAAAAAGAGATATTTATGTAGAATTTTTTTATTTTTCCACATACATTAATGAGATTGTTCATAAGCTAGCAAATCTAGCTGTCAATTTCTAGCCATATGGTCTAGATTCTTTGTTAGCTTATGTGATTTGATTTTGATTAAAGTTGGATCTTGTCATTTTGTTCTTTAGTGAATTTCTTCTATTTTTTTTTTTAAAAAAAGAAGATAGCAATACTGGAAATTTGTTCTTACCTATAGTGAATTTACTTTATTGCTTGCTATTTAATAGAACTTTATCTTTATGCTTTTAAGAATACAATAATTAAACTTTATCTCTTATGTTGATAAGATTTAGATATTTTGAAAAGAAAATTGTTGCTTTATAAGTTTTTTGGAACTGAGCTAATAACTTGTTCACATGAAATGTATCTCGATGAGTTCCTTATCTGTCCAGTTACCGTAATTCTCCATGTTGATATCTACTTCACTTGCTTTAATATGCATATGATATGCTCACACTATATATCTTCCAATGACTAGATATGGATGAAAGAGAAATTATATTATTCTCTCTTATACACGAGTTACATTTACAACAATTATGTTTGTGTGTATTGGTTGTTGTACTTTGGTATCGCAGAAGTCGACAAAATGAAAGATATGCACTTGCAAATCGCACATTCATTAGGCATGCAACATGCCTCATTTATCTAGAAAGTATATAGGTAGTGACATAGAATATGTGAATCAACTACGAATGGATAAGAGGACATTTAGATTATTATGTGAGCTACTCCGTATAAATGAGGGTTTGAAGGCTAATGGTATAGTCTTTGTTCAGGAACAGGTTGAAATACAAGTGTGCAACCCAAGAGGGGGGGTGAATTGGTATTTTAAAAAATTATCCTAACAAAATCACACAACAATCCAATCTAACGCCTTAATAAATTCGAAAGCAATAAGTTCAATAAAAGCACAATAACAAATGAGGAAGAGAAAAGAGAAACAAACACACGAATTTTTATGTGGTTCGGCAATCCCCGCCTACGTTTACGCCTCCAAGTGATCCAAGCTTGAGGATTTCACTATCCAGGCTTTCCAAGACTGGTTTATTACCATTCATACATGGAATTACATTCTCTAAGGATCAATCACCTAAAACATCTGAAGAGATAGAGAGAATGAGACGAGTTCCCTATACAGAAGTTGTGAGAAGTCTCATGTATGCCATGCTTTGCACTAGGCCAGACGTCTGTTTTGCGGTATGAATGGTTTACAAATATCAATTTAATCCTGGACCTCAATACTGGAATGCAGTCGAGCATATTATAAAGTATCTGAAAAGAACTAAAAATTACATGCTTGTGTATTCTTGTGATGAACTCATTCCAGTGGGTTATACTAATTCTGACTTTATATCAGATAATGATTCTAGAAAATCAACTTCCGGCTATGTGTTTACATTGGGAAGTGGAGCTATTAGTTGGAGGAGTGTGAAACAATCTTGTATCGCAGATTCCATAACTGAAGCTTAATATGTGGCTGCATCCGAAGCTGCAAAAGAAGTTGTATGGTTCCGCAAGTTCCTACAAGATCTTGAGGTGGTACCTGCTGTAACTGCACCCCTTAAACTATTTTGCGATAATAGTGGTGCAGTAGCTCAATCTAAGGAACCAAGAAACCACAAGAAACAAAAACATATTGAAAGGAAATATCATCTTATAAGGGAATAGTGTAGAAATGTTATATGACAGTACCCCAAATGACAGTAGATGTTAAATGACAGATCTTATTATAGTGGCCATTAGTGGGAAACCTTTATAACCTGCACTTAGAGCCCTAGAGCATGTGCAATATGCCAGATATGCTTTAAGAGCTAGTGGGAGATTGTTGGGAAAATATGCTCTTTAAAAGCATATGTATTTATTTAATTGCAATAAACAATTTTTCTGATTAATAAAATAAATGAGGTATTTTATTCAAATATCTTAATTGCATTAATATTTTTATTAAAGTTCATTTAATCATATTATATGTATTTATGTGATCACCATGTGGATTCACAGAAGACATAAATACAAGTTATCTTATGATTAAATAAATTTAGTTTGCAGTTGATAAATAAAGTTGGACACTTTATTTAGGTATAGACTGTAATAAATTTATTGAATGATTTGTCTTAATCATGTATGAATTTATTGATGTAGTACGACTACATTGAACAGGATCACATATGAGATTTAATTAACTTTGTAATAACTGTTAGACTTATTAAATCTCGTATGCATTGATTTTACTGTAATCTTAATCTTGAGTTAATTATGATTTCATGATTGTAATTGTTATTCCATTTGAGTTACCAATGGGCATGACACATACTTGTAGTCTAGATTACCCGGTATCTTGGTGGGAGCATTTATGAGTATTGGAGTTATAGATTAACAATATAGAATTTGTACAACACATTTCTTAATAGGTTTTTGGCACTTGATCATAGAGTTCTCTAGTCAGAGTGTGTCAACATATTTAGTATGTTGAAAATGATCAGTAGAGAAAACCAGTAAGTATCAAGGAATAAGATGTTATTAAATTGATTGGACAGTTGAGATATCAATTTAATTAACGATGTGGTACAAATGATTGTGCAGTAAAGAAATCAATGTGGCTTGGGACGAATTATTATTCGCGCATACAATTATGGAGGTCAATTCCAATATTTTAGTGGAGTTGATTTAGAATTAAATAATTAGACTAGTTTAATTACATGCCTAATTGTTATAGCCACTATTGTATGTTCCCAAATGATCCCCGGGTTAGCTCATTTAATTGACTGCACCACTACTGGACTAATAAGCAAGATAACTAGCTATTTGGGTCAAAAGCCTAAATATATCATTTAGTGGGAGGCTCCATTTAATTAACTTATGTGTAAGGGGCCTTATGTTATTTTACAAGGTGGGTCTCCTATAGAAAAAGCAAGTAACGTGACGTTGGTTTTTTGAATATTTGGAGCATAGGGTTTTCACTAAAGGGAGATATAAAATGCTTATTTTCTCTAAAGAAAAAGGAAGAAGCCACTTTTACAAATCAGAGAAAAAGATTTTTCTCTTTATTGTTGAGAGAAAAATTTTCTCGTGCTAGTTGCTTTGGTACTGATAAAGGCGCCCACACGTCAAGTGCAGATCGAACCTGAGTCATAACCTGGAAGATCATTGGTGACAGTTCGTGATCTAACAAGCGTGGTGGTGACGGATCGTAATCTAACAGGAATGGTGGTGGTGGATCGTGATTTAGGAGCCTAAATCACTTCAACGGAAAAAGCCAAATCGGATTTTCAAGGTACGATTTCTAGATTACAAATTCCTATATATTATATGAGAGCAGTTCTTAAAAGGTTTTATAAAAATTTAAAAACCTGATTTTTCCCCAACAAGATGTGCCCCAGTTAATCATGAAGAGTACTTTAACATGAAACATTCATCAACAAGGAATGGAATAATGCATTGTTCTAGACTTCTCAAAGTTCGTTGAGCAATTTTAAGAAGCCATTCTTTTTATCCATTAATGACGCAATGCAAAATAATAACTGCTTGTTGTCTTTTACACAATCTTATTAAGAGAGAAATGTCAATAGATCCAACGGAACATGAGATAGACCAACTTGTTAATAGCGAAAGCCATGTTGACTATAACACTATTAATGAAGTTGGTTCATTAGAGCAGTGGTCTACATGGAGAAGCAACTTAGCTTTACAAATGTTTAATGAGTGGAAGGGAAGTCGTAGAACTTAGGATTTCTCAATTAAGATGATGTTTTTTTTTTTTGTATTTGAATATTAGAGTTGTTTTAATATATAAATATAAAGTAATGATACAGCCACAAACTCTTGTACAAATTTATTTTGTACAAACTGATGTGGTATGATAAGATTGGTTGAATGAAAATATACAATAATAAAAATAAATCACGTGGGCCAAGTGATATTTAATTCAACCAATCTTATCATGCCACATTAATTTGTATAAAATAAATTTATACAAGAGTTTGTGGTTGTATCACTACTCATAAATATATATATTTGTTTTGATATTTATTTCAATTATAAATTATTCATGAAAGTTATTTCTTGAAATTTATTTGATTATATAATATTTTTGATTGGTTAGTTATTGAACATGGGCGCTATATTCCATGTAATATATTCTTTTTTCATATTATTATTATAATAAAAACTTAGTGAAATTAACCTTGTATAGGAATGGAGGATGGAGTATGGAGGTGGTAATGCTCAAGTCAATGAACAAGACAAAAAAGGGAGCAGGCGTGTACGAACTAAAGAAGAAGAAGAAACTTTATTGGATGTGTTAGAGGAAATAGTAGCAAATGGTGGGCGTGCTGATTGTGAGTAGTTTATAGCAGGGACTACAAGAAAAATTGAGGTAAAATTGCAACAGTTGCTTCCTGAATCTGGATTGAAGGCTAGCCCCCATATTGATTCGAAAATGAAGGCTTGGAAATGACAATATTCAATCATTTTTTATATGTTAAACACGAGTGGATTTGGATGGAATGATGAGAAGAAGTGCATTGAAGTTGACAGTGATGAAGCATGGGAATCTTATGTGTAGGTTTGCAATAATTTTTAAATAAACATTATCATTTATTTTGTATTATTTTTAATTGTTATGTGTCTAGATGTATTTATTATTATTATTATTATTATTATTATTATTATTATTATTATTATTATTATTAGTAATAGTAGTAGTAGTTGTAGTAATAGTATTAGTATTTTTGTAGAATCATAAAGATGCAAAAGGATGGAGAGGCAAACCATTTCCTTTATATGAGAGATTCGCTAAAATATGGGGAAAAGATCGTGCCAATAGAAGGGCAGTAAGAACTTCCAATGATATGGCGATGAATGCTAATGAGGAAGGATTTTATGGTAATGAATTTGATTTAGGTATGAGTTTCCTCCACTATCATCTAATCAAATTGAAACTGACCACTTTTATGAATCAAAATGAATCTCAAACTATTGGTAAGAAGAGAAAGAGGTCAAAAGATCCAGTTGACAGTACATTTTAGAATTTTGTTGGTGTATTTAAGGATGTTATGGAGAGGTCAAATAAAAATGTAGCACAACTAGTTCCAAGTATGACCAAGAAGAAAGAAAGTGAAAGCCAAAAAATCGCTGATCAATTCGAGAGAATGAGGTTGCCATTTCATGATCGAATTGAGTTAATGAAGAAGTTTTTAAATGAACCAAATAGTGCCGAAATTTTTAAAACACTACGTAATGACCATGACAAAATTGAATTCATTATGTCAATTGTGTGGATTTCATGGATTTCATGGTAGTGTTGATATATAACTTTTTTGTAACTATATAGTGGCTGACATAGATGGATATCATGTGTTAAATATGCTACATGATGTGACTTTTGGGAAACTTGATAATAATTTAACTTGCTGGCACTCTTTGTGTTGTAATTTCATTTGGGTGATGACTTCTGTTTTTTTTTTTTCGGTATGTCATCATCCAATGATATTATATATGCCAGGATATTTTTTTGATATTAATGATATGTAATATTTTCATATATACACTTAGTGACATTTTTTTCATTTGTAGACTGATATTCTTATTATATTTATTGATGATATTCTTGTTATGTTAAATGTATTATTTAGTAAAATATAAGTTTTGTATTTTTAACAAATTTACCAATAATTATTGATTTAAGTTAGATTACATTTCATGTCATTTTAAAATAAATCTAAGATAATTTTGATAAATTAATATATGGCATATTATTTGTTAGTAGTCAATCCCAGGCATACCAAACACAAGACATGATTATTTATAGTCCAATCCAACATTACACCAAACACAATATAGTACTATATATAATCCAATGTTATCCAATCATATCCAAACCAATCCAATATGAGATACCAAACAAGCCCATAGTTTATTAACATGCATCCAACTGTTTAGCATACCTACAACATGCAATTAGGATAATCTTGAATCAGCTTGTTTTTCTTTTTTAAAAAATTAAATAATTTTTTTTCTTATTGTAAGCGGAATATTTTGAACCAACTTGTTCCCAAGTGTGTGTTTATAGAAGTATGCACTAGCTTTTATTATATATGTTTATTTTGTCGTTTGAAATAACGCGTTTATTTTGTCGTTTGAAATAACACACGTACCCCCTCACTGTCTTTCCCCTTTAATAAATTCATATATGCCTTAAATGGTAGGATCAAACTCAAAACTTAATTAAAGACACCAACTTGTTGGAGAATTTACAAATAAAACACACAAAATACACTATTTTATTTCTTCAACAACACTCCTCACCAATTACAATTCTTATTTTTCACTCTCTACATCTTAGAGATTTTGTTACTTCACTTGATTCATAAACCAAAGGATAGAGGGGTATTTATACATGATACAAATTAATCATAACCATTTATTTATTCAACTACTACATAAATCCTCACCATTCCTTAAAATCTACCACTCACCTACTTCACCAACCACACCTACCACACCTAACACAAATAATTCAAACTTCACCAACCATACCTACTCATGGAACCTTCCATGAGTTGGGCTTGAATTTATTCATCTTGGATCAAGTTTATGATCCAACACTTCCCCTTAAACTTGATCCTGTGACACTAAGTAAACTTCTGAATCTTACGAAGTCTTCTTGCTTGAGTGGCTTGGTGAAGATATCAGCTGCTTGATCTTGTGATTTTACATACTTGATTTGCACTTCTTTTCTTGCAATACACTCTCTTATGAAATGATAGCGAGTGTCTATGTGTTTGCTTCGATCATGAAAGACTGGATTCTTGGATAGGGCAATTGCTGATTTGTTATCAACACAAATCTCGCTTGGCTCTTCTTGTGGCAAACTCAACTCCTTCAATAAATTTATGAGCCAAATTGCATGACAAACACTTGATGTGGCAGCTACATAATCAGCTTCACAAATGGATAGCGTGACAATTGGTTGCTTCTTTGACATCCATGTGAAAGCAGTATCTCCCATGAAGAACACAAATCATGTAGTGCTCTTTCGATCATCTACATCTCCACCCCAATCACTATCGTTATATCCAACAAGCTTGTAGTCATTAGAAAATGAGTATAACAAGCCGAAATTAATTGTACGTTTGATGTAGCGAAGTATTCTTTTTGCAGCTTTAAAATGAGTGGTCTTTGGATTCTCCATGTATCAACTCACAAGTCTGACACCATAAAGGATATATGGTCTCGTGCATGTCAAATAACGTAGGCTTCCAACCAAACTTTTAAAGAATGTTGGATCTATATCTTCTCCTTCATCATATTTGGATAACTTGACTCTTCATTCCACTGGCCTGCTTATAGGCTTGCAATCATTCATCTTGAACCTTTTGAGAATCTCATTTGCATAGCTTTCTTGGGAGATAAATATGCCTTCTTCCTTTTGCTTGACTTCAATGCCGAGGTAATATGCCATCAGTTCGATGTCAGTCATCTCGAACTCTTTGATCATCACTCTCTTGAACTCTTCAAACAAGCTTGGATTACTTCCAGTGAAGATGAGATCGTCCACATACATGCACACAATCAAAATATCTCCATCTTTTTCTTTGACGTAGAGAGCATGTTCATATAGGCATTTGGTGAAGTCTTTCTCTTGAAAATACTTGTCAATTCTACTATTCCATGACCTCGGTGCTTGCTTTAACCCATAAAGAGCTTTCTTTAATCTCAAAACTTTGTCTTCATGTCCTTTCACCACATAACCCAATGGTTGTTCGATGTAAACTTCTTCTTCAAGGAATTCATTCAAGAAAGCAGACTTTAAATACCTCGTCATAGTCTATGCCAGCCTTTTCACTATAGCCTTTTGCAACTAGCCTCGCTTTGTGCCTTTCAATTTCTCCCTTCTTATTTCTTTTTGTTTTATACACCCATTTGACACCGACCGCCTTGTGACCTTTGGGAAGAGTAGTAAGCTCCCAAGTATCATTCTTCACAATGGCTTTGATTTCTTCATCCATTGCAATTCTCTACTTCTCATCTAGTGCAACTTCTTAGAAGTTGACTGGCTCAAAATCAGCAAAGAGGCAAAAGAGAGTGAGATTATCATGTCTCTCAGTTACCTCATAGAGATTTTGAAGACTCCTTGTACGTTCTTCGGTTCTTCCATTTAAGAAAGACGGCGGTGAATCTCCGCATGTGATTGATACTGGTGAGATAGATAGAGTAGTTGGCTCTTGTTGTTCGTCTACTTGTTTTATCTGTGTATGATCATCTTCTTCAATGGGAAAAAAGTTGAAGTCATCCACACCAGAGCCAAAATCCCATTCTCATTCTTCATCAAAAATTACATCTTGACTGATCACGATCTTCCCATTGTTTGGATGGTAAAGCTTGTATCCTTTGGAGTTGTTGTCGTAGCTGATGAAGATGAACTTCTCACTTTTGTCATCCAGTTTGGCTCTACTTTCGTCTGGTACATGTACATGGGCAATGCTTCCGAAAACTCTTAGATGGGTGATGCCGGTTTTCTTCCACTCCAAGCTTCTTGTGGCATCTTCCCCCACACGCTTCTTGTTGGAGATCGATTGGATAAGTAGACTGCACATGCAACAGCTTCAACCCAAAATCCTTTAGGTAGCCTCTTACTTTTAAGCATGCTTCTTGCCATGTCGAGGATGGTTTTGTTCTTCCTTTCTGCAATACCATTTTGTTGGGGAGATCTTGGAACTGTCAAAGGGCGTCAAATTTCATTTGCTTCACAAAACTCTAAAAATTCTTTGGAAGTGAACTCTCCACCTCGATCATATCTCATGGCTTTAATCTGGTATCCACTTTCTTTTTTCTACTGCAGCTTTAAACTTCTTAAAAGCTTTAAAGACTTCTGATTTTTCCTTCAAAAAATACACCCAAGTTTTTTTTGAAAAAACATCTATGAAGAGAATGAAGTAGTTACTTTTACCAAGGGAGTTTGGCTTGAATGGACCGCACACACCAGTATGAATGAGTTCGAGTGGCTTTTGAGCTCTTGAGTTTGACTCCTTTGGAAAGCTCTTTCTGAACTGCTTGCCAAGTAAACATCCTTAACAAAGTTGATCAGGGTGATTGATGTATGGTAAGCCTTTTACCATGTTCTTCTTAGATAGTAGCTCCAATCCTTCAAAGTTGAGATGCTCATATCGAAGATGCCAAGTCCAGGATTGATCTTTGTGACAGACTTTGAGACATTTTGCAACATCATTTTGAATATTTAATGGAAACATTCTATTCTTCGACATTCTCACCTTTGTAATTAGATTTCCTTTGTCATCTCTTAAGAAAAGACTACAATCTTTTAAGTGAATATCATAGCCTTTTTCTAAAAGTTGACCCAAACTAAGGATGTTGCTTTTCATATTGGGCACATAGTAAACATTCGAAATTATTTGGTGACTACCATCTTTTGCACGAAAAAGAATGTTACCTCTACCCTTCACTGGTACTTTTGAATCATCTCCAAAAGCAATACTGTCATTCACATATTCACTTAGTTGCACGAACATGCTTTTGTTTCCACTCATATGATTGCTAGCACCTGTGTCAAGATACCATGTATTTTCTTAACCTCCACTTGTGTCATTGCGTGCTAGTAAAAGTGTGCCATCTTCACCATTTTTCTCTTCAGCATAGTTCACTCTCTCCTCAATTCTGGTGCTTGGAGCTCTGCATTCTGAAGTATAATGCCCAAACTTTTGACAATTACAGCACTGTACTTGGGATTTGTCATACTTTGATCTTGGATTGCCTTTGCCTCGTCCTCTTTTAACTCCTCGCCATTTCTTTTTAATTCATTGGAAACGGTCACAACCCGAGTAAAGTAGTCAGAAATTGACTTCGACGCCTTCATGTGTAAGGACTCAAATTCTCCTCGTAATGTTTGGAGACAAACCTTCTTAACTTGCTCCGCTGCTTTGTAAGAGGTCTTTAGTTTCTCCCATGCTTCTTTTGAGGAGATTGTACCAGCAATCTTTTCAAAAGCATCTTCATCTAATGATTGAAAGATGAGATACTTTGCTTTATTCTCTTTCTTCTTCAAGTATTTTAAATTCTCATTTTGCGCCGCAATTAAAGTGGCTTCATTTTCTGGCACAATAAATTCTTTCTCCACGACATCCCATACATCATTTGCGCTCAATAGAGCCTTCATTTTAATACTCCAATTGTCAAATTTACTTCCCTTTAATTATGGAACTTGAAATGACATTATACCACCATTTTTCATAACTCACAAATTAAGTGAGAATTTGGAGATTCTGAAAGCACAGATGGATCCGGCACGTCGAAAAACCTTGGGAAGGACTTGAGTCAACTTTCGGTCAACGGTCAACGTTGGTCAACAGTCAACGGTCAACGTCGGTCAACGGTCAACATCGGCTTGGTAGTCTTGGCTCGATCCGGATTGGTTCAGCTCGAGTTGGCTCAGTTCGACTTGATTCGGTTCAGCTCGGCTCGGCTTGGTTCAGTTCGGCTCAGCTTGGTTCAACTCGGTGAGTCGACTCAACTTCAGGACAGAAAAGTTCCGGCGGCGAGTGTGGGCGCGTCCAGCCTCCGATCGGGATGAATTTTGTGGTGTCACGTTCCTCTCGTCTATATCTTCGATTTGATATGCTATATGACTATATATAATATCGAAAACTAGCTCTGATACCACTTTATTGGAGAATTTACAAATAAAACACACAAAATACACTATTTTATTTCTTCAACAACATTTCTCACCAATTACAATTCTTATTTTTCACTCTCTACACCTTAGAGATTTTGTTACTTCACTTGATTCATAAACCAAAGGAGAGAGGGGGTATTTATACATGATACAACTAATTACAACCATTCATTTATTCAACTACTACATAAATCTTCATCATTCATTAAAACCTACCACTCACCTCCTTCACCAACCACACCTACCACACCTAACAAAAATAATTCAAACTTCACCAACCATACGTACTCATGAAACCTTTCATGAGTTGGGCTTGAATTTATTCATCTTGGATCAAATTTATGATCCAACACAACTTACCATCTTCATTTTCTTTCTTTTTTTTTAAACTGTATTTTCCTAATTAATGTAGTATTTTTTTCAATCAAGTCTGATCGTCTGAGAGACTAAAATAGTTGTTAAATAAAATAATTCTATAGTTATTTGAAATTCGCCAACAATATACATCTCTAACAAGCATGATTAAGGGAACCACTCCTTTGTCAAATAGTAAACTTTAGTTGCAGTGAAGAGAAAGGCAACAAAAGTTCAGAAAAAATAAACAAGTTGAGATCTAAAGATGGAGTGGATCTTCAAATCAAAGATTGAAGAGAAATGGCACGAGCTGGCCCACCTTAGCCAAAACAAACTCTCTCAAATTTATCGAGAATAAAACAAAACTTTGATCCTTAATAAACCCAGCCACCCACTCCCCTCTGAGCGTGCATGACACCAGCCCTTTTGTCACATAATTAAGATGTCAAGATTTTGTTGGATATGCAAATAAAAGACACCCATCTAGGCAACTATAATTAAGATTCTCTTTTACCATATCCCATTCTTTTTTTCCCCTTTTATTATTATTATTTTTTAATGTTCCAAGTTCTTGTTGGAATTTGGAAACCACGTTCGTCTAATGGAAATTATGGGCTGAAACCATTAATGCTAACCGGGCCCATGGGAGCAAATAAGGTATTCATTGTATGAATTTCCATAGGGTGGTGATCTTGGTATTTGGTGATATTATTTCCTTTCAATAATCGAACTAACATTATCTGTTTGCACCTTAAATATACTTTGAATATCATATTCTGAAAAAAGTGATGATAAAAATCTTAAATTTTATTCTTAATTTTATTTTAAATTATATGGCATGTGATATTTGATTGAGTAAATGGCTGATAATTTTTTACTAATTCTAGTAAATTAACTACACTATATCACATTTAATGAATATCATATCATTTAGAATAAAATTTTGTAATAAAATTATGGGTTGAGATATTTTCCCATAATTACATAATAACAACCCAATTTAAAATAAACCCACTTAATACCAAACTTACCCTTGGACTAACGAGCTTCCCTATTGTTTTATGCTTGCATTTTCCTTATTATGCACATTATGTTTTTCATATTGGAAAAAGAAGCATCGCATGCCAAAATGCCTCCCATCGCAGCTTATCACCCCAAAACCTAAGGAAATTGATCAAGAGTAATTTGATAGCTCTTAGTTCTAAGTGTAAGAATATTTGATTTTTATAAAATCGTAGAAAGGAACTTATCTCCAGCCATAGCTATCAAATTCTCCTAAATTTCAAATTGTATTTGATAATTTCACTAGAATTTTTTTCAGTTTGTCCACCAACACTATACCCATGAGTAAATGGAATACACAGGCTTAAGTTATTAGATCAAAAACTTTTAATTTTACTTTTTCTGAAATTAGTTATCTTCTTCTCCTATCAAGAAGAATATAAATAATAAGAAAAGAGACGGATCATAATTTCTCAATATCTATTGACAACCGTAACGTGTAGAAAGATATTAAAAGTAGTTGATATTAATATAACTTCTCTTTAAATTGTTCTTTAAATATTTTGAAATTTAAATATATATAGGCCACTTTAGGACATAAAAATCACATAAACTAAAAGTGAGTCTTACAATTTCCCACATTGTCTATCTCATCACAAACTCATTATCTTTAACTCTCTCTATATGTTTTTAACTTTATACTCAAAAGTAAAAATAAAAAACCATGAATCGTGCTGGCAAGTCCTTTAAAAAATAAGTTTTTCCTTCCATTTATTACAAGGTAGTCTTGTCTTAATGTGAGTACTTCATGTGTCATATACGGAATGAAAAACTTTCCAAATGCTCATTTTGGATCCTCCTTTTTTTTTTTTTTGAAATATATATTCATATTGTCATTGTCTAAACTATATGAATACAAACTTTATGAGACGACATTTTGATAGTCTGAAAACTTGGGAGTCAATTGGATAAATTGGTACGCTAAATATGGTATCTCAATTACATGAAATTTATATAATAGAATTGAGTTCCATGTGCTCTACATGTTTCTTATACAATTTTGGTGGTAATCCGTTCATCAGAGGATCTGCAATTATCAATTTCATATTGATGCGTTCAATAACCACTTTTTGTGATTTGACATGCTCCCTTAAGAGTTAAGTACTTAATGTCGATATGCTTTCTTCCACATACACTTCCGTTATTCTTAGCTAGAAATATTGTAGCAAAATTATTGCAGTTGTCCCTTAGTGGTTTGGAAATAGAATCAACAATTCCCAATCCAGTAATGAAACTCTTGAGTTGAATAGCCTATGTCGATGCTTCAAAATAAAATACAATTAAACTCTATTTTCATAATTGAGATAGCAATTAATGACTATTTGCACTTCTCCAGGAAATAGCTCTTCTAGCTAATAAGAAGATATATCCTGAAGTTGAACTTTTAGTGTCAAAGTAACCAACAAAATCAGAGTTTGAATATCCAACCACCTCTACATGATCAAACCTTTTGTAAGTAAACGTGTAGTCCTTGGTTTCTTGAAGATCTTATAACATTTTCTTTACAGCTCTCCAGTGTTCTACACCTGGATGTAGGGGTGGGTATAAACCCAAAACCCATGGATTTACCCAAACCCAAACCAAATAAAATAGTTTGGGTTGGATAAATCATGAGATGAGTTAAATTTGGGTTTTTATGGAAGAAACCATTTTACAATGGTTTGGGTATAGTTTACCCATGAGTCATGAACAAATTCAAGGTAACATATCAATGAAAAATAAATTAAACAAAATAAAAAGCTAAATCAATATTTTAATAATATTTTTTTATTAAAATTATTATTATATAATAATTATACTACTAATAATTATTATTATATAGTAATTATACTACTACTAATTTTATTATATAATAATAATAGAAGTGCTGCACGGGGCAAATACAAATGCAATTGTTTGTACAGTACACTATTATATAACAATTTTTTCCAGTCTCAACTTGAGTTAAAAGACTAAATTAACATTTTAATAAATTACTCAAACAATATTTTTATGAAATCCTCTAATATAATTTTATAGTCCTATTTGTATTGTAACTTACTAAAATTAAAAATGTAATTGATTATAAGATTTTATCAAATAAAATATGATTCTATTGTTATTTTTTAATTAAATGTAGACCTAATTAGATTTCATGTTTATTTTTTCTTACTGCATTTAAAATTTTGACGCTTTTTCTAATTACAATAAATTTTAGATTTATTTCTTGGAAGATTTAAATTTATAAAATTAAATAATTTAATTTTGATGGATTGCTTTGATACTTGAGTTGAGATATCTTATCTTACTTTAATTTGTATTGACATTGTTAAAAGTTTTGTTGTAATATGGTTAATATTTAAGAACGAAATTATTGTAAAATCCATTATTCATAATTTTTATCCACAGCATTCTTCATATTTTAATATTAATTTAATAATTAATAATTATTATAATTTGATATAGATAAATTTATTGAAATAAAAAATATTTTGATTATAAAATTCAAACCAAACCAAAATGTGTTGGGTTAAAAATATTTGGGTTGGTTTGGGTTGAGCCCAAATTTTTATAGTTTGATTTGGATTGACTTAAAACACAATCCATGCCCACCCCTACCTGGATTCATTGATAACTTCCTAACATTCCTACTACAAATGTAATGTCAGGCCTTGTGCAAACTTGAGCATTCATTAAGCTCTTAACTGCGCAAGCATAACGAATATTGGTCATCTATTCCCTTTAAATTTTGTTCTTTGGGTACTGTTTCAAATTGAATTTGGCACCTTTGAAATAAATGCCACACTGGGTGACCAATTCTTTATACAAAATATTTCAAGAATTTTATTGATATAGTTTCTTAAGATAATCCTAACGTCTTTTAATTCTTATATTAATGACATAAGAAGCCTCACCCATATCTTTCATAAAAAATTATTGTGAGAGAATAAGTTTAACCTTATGAAGCAAGCCCAAATCACATGAATCAAGCAAAATATTATCACTAGTCTATAAGAAGGATTCTTTTCGGATAATCTTGGTGTTGGTGGCCCATTTGATATGGAATTATATTAAATAGATGTGAAAACTGCTTTCCTCAATAGAGATCTAAAGAGCGTTTCATGATAATCAATTCTTTCTTGTTAAGTGAAAAGTGTGATAAGAATTGGTTGTTGATAATCTTGTAAATCTTGATGATTATCTTGAATAACATTTAATTTTCATGAAGATTCAGGAGTAGGTTCTAAACTTAGATCTTGCTTAAAAATTAAGTCTTAAGGTACTTTAACTATGTGTATCATTCTCTTGAAAATGCGCATTTTATTTTGCTTCTATAATTTTAGAATTATAGGATTGATGACAAAATCTATATCCTTTAGACCTTTCCCCACAGCCAATAAAACAAATCATTAACTGCCTTTAGGTCTAGCTTTTTCTCTTGTAGGTTGTATATTCTAACTTCAGCTGGACAACCACATTCATGCACATCTTAAACTAGGTTCCTAACTTTTCCATAATTCAAAAGGTGTTTTAAAAGCAACCTTTATTGGATCTTTATTTAATAGATATGCAACATTTTCTATAGCTTCACTCCACAAGGATAATAGGAAGTTGGAGTTGCTTATCATACTTGATGTGTTCATAATTTATCTATTATTTTAATGCTTCCATAACTTAATTTTATGTTAAATTATATTTTATTATATTAATTTTTATCTTAATTTTTATATTTTGTCATTGTAGGAATATTGAGAATATTCATGAGAAAAGAAGCTTAAAGAGGAAATAAATTAGAGTATAATGGAAATAATATGAAAGTAAAAGGGAAAAAAATAAAAAGCCAAATCAGGAAGTGTTGAATTTTTGGTTGACAAATATGGCAAGCACGTGGAGGGCATTAAAAGATTAATTGGCAAATGGCAATTTGAATGATTCACGTGATGGCCTTTGGCTTTGCAAATTGGCCAATTGAATTTTACAAGTTAAGCGTGCATGGGCTTTGAAAGTGGGCTAGGTTTTTTTGTTATTTTAAATCCTTTTCATTTAAGGATTTGGATTTGGCCAAAACATTATAAAAAGAGGGCAGTCGTGAGGTTTTTGGAGAGGAATAGAATTAAAGAGAAAAGAAGTAGCAGCCACGGGAACCAACAAACCGAGAGCAGGAGGAATTTTTTTGGAGCAAGAGAAAGGCGCATTAATTCTTGAGTTTTTCTTTTCCTCTTCTTTATTATGTTGTTTGAATGTTTCCAATTAAATTAATGAATTCTCTTTATATTTCTATGAACTAATTTATTTACTAGGGCTACGATGTAGCCTAACTATGAAGATTTAATTCCATAAATCTATGTTATTTTTAATTAATTATTCCATGATTGAGTGTTCATTATTGTGCTTAATGCTTTTAAATATCTGGCCAATATGTGAATGATTTGAGGATACATAATGAGACCGAGAGGAGATTTATGTATTTTTGCTCTGTGTAATGGATGCCATGAATTGAACGAAAGACAGAGATGTGCCAACGTGATTTGTGCAGTTTTATCTAAGAATTTCCATAGAACTTAATGAATATTTGCATATTTAAATTCACATAGAGATATAGTGGGTTGATATGTAGAGATATTTTTGATATTACTCGAGAGAGGATATTGGATAAATTAGGGAAATTCACTGTCAACATGGGTAATAAACTTTAATAGCATAGATGGAGGATTAAATTAGATTGGTTATGGTGAAATCGGATGTCCTAGTGTCTTAATCTCTTGGTGATTTTTATTACTGGCTGCGTCTTTATTTAATTTTTAATTAGTTTATTTTATTTAACTTTAATCTAAATTCGCCTAATCGATTGTTCAAATAAAGCAGGGTTAGAATAATTTCGGTAACTAATAGGATATACAATCTCTGTGGGACGATACTCTACTCTTCATTATATTACTTATGCCGACTAGTACACTTGCTAATTTACGCAACAAGTTTTTGGCGCCGTTGCCGGGGATTGTTTGGATTAGTATCGATACCAACTAACCTTAGTCTAATTTGAATTTTATTTTTATTGTTTTTATTTTAATTTTCGTTTTCTTGTTTAATTTTACGAGACGTTCAAGAAGTTTTGATTTATTGCCTTTTGATCCAGAGATTGAACGTACGTGTAGAAGGCTTAATAAAGAAAGGAGAGAAGCATCACAGGAGCAACAACTAATCATGGCTGACGAAGCATTACATGGGAATGAGGATGCAAAACCCTTAAGAGATTATGTTGTACCTACAGTTAATGGTGCTCGCTCAAGCATTGCACGTCATGCCGTTCAAGCCAATAATTTTGAAATTAAGCCAGCCATAATCCAGATGATTCAGACGTCAGTACAGTTTGCTGGGATGCCAAATGATGATCCAAATGCTCATATTGCAAATTTCTTAGAAATTTGTGACACATTTAAGCAAAATGGAATTTCAGACAATGCTATCAGGCTAAGGCTTTTTCCGTTTTCACTGAGGGATAAAGCAAAAGAGTGGTTGAACTCACTCCCTGCTGGAACAATCACTACTTGGGATGGCTTAGCGCAGAAGTTTTTAGCAAAGTACTTTCCTCCAGCAAAAACAGCCAAGTTGAGGAATGACATCACAACTTTTACTCAGTTCGAGATGGAATCATTATATGAAGCGTGGGAGAGATACAAAGACCTACTAAGAAAATGCCCACATCATGGTCTACCAGTTTGGCTTCAGGTGCAGACATTTTACAATGGTTTGGGATCTAATACCAGAACAATGATTGATGCTGCAGCAGGAGGAACGTTAATGGGAAAAACACCAGAAGCAGCTTATGAATTATTGGAGGAGATGGCATCCAACAATTACCAGTGGACTTCAGAGCAATCAATGCCAACGAAAATTGTAGGAGCCCATAATGTTGATGTTGTCACTACTTTATCTGCACAAATGACTGCTTTATCTAATAAGCTGAAGCACCTAAATGTCAGTGTTGTTCAAACTCAAGTGTGTGAATTATGCGGAGGGAGCCATACTAGTGTCAACTGCCAAGTTGGAAGTCCTTTTGAGTCGTCATCTACAGAACAAGCTCATTATGTGTCAAACTTCCAGAGGCAACAAAATAACCCATATTCTAATACCTACAATCCTGGTTGGAGAAACCACCCGAATTTGTCATGGAACAACAATCAAAATACATTGAAGCCACCTCCAGGGTTCCAATCACAAGAGAATAAGTCAAATTTGGAAGATGTTCTTACCCAACTTACAACAAATATGTCTCAATTCATGACCAAAACAGAGACAACTTTTCAGAATCAAGCTGCATCAATCCGGAACCTCGAGGTGCAAACGGGTCAGATTGCAAACTTGTTATCCAACAGACCACAAGGCTCTCTGCCGAGCAACACAGAGACAAATCCAAAGGAACAAATTAATGCAATTATGCTTCGGAATGGTAGACAACTTGAAGATCTGCCAAAAGAAGTAAAGGAAGTTGAAGAAGATAACATAGAGCAAACTAAAGACACCACTAGAACATCTGAGACAGCAAGTGCAGAAATTCCACAATCACAACAATCAGCACCAGTCAAAGCTTATGTCCCTCCAATCCCGTTTCCTCAGTGCCTTCAGAAAAACAAATTAGATAAGCAGTTCTCTAAATTTCTTGATGTCTTTAAAAAGTTGCATATTAACATTCCTTTTGCAGATGCTTTGGAACAAATGCCGCTTTATGCCAAATTTATGAAAGAAATGTTGTCCAACAAGAGGAAACTTGAGGAACATGAAACTGTAATGCTGACTGAGGACTGCACCGCCATCTTACAAAATAAATTGCCACCAAAGCTGAAAGATCCAGGGAGTTTTAATATTCCATGCACTATTGGAAATTGTTATTTTGATAAAGCTTTGTGTGATTTAGGTGCAAGCATTAATTTGATGCCTTTTTCTGTTTTCAAGAAATTAGGTTTGGGTGAACCTAAGGCAACAACTGTTACCTTACAATTGGCAGATAGATCTATAAAGTACCCAAGAGGCATAGTTGAGGATGTGCTTGTAAAAGTTGACAAGTTTATATTCCCTGCAGATTTCATTGTCTTAGATATGGCCGAAGATATTGAGTTACCTCTCATTCTAGGCCGACCATTCTTAGCTACAGGAAGAGCTTTGATTGATGTTCAAGAAGGGAAATTGATTTTAAGAGTTCAAAATGAGCAAGCCATTTTCAATGTGTACACACCTATCAAGTATCCAACTGAACTCAAAGATTATTTTCAAGAAGACACCATGGATAGAAAAATGGCCAAATCATTGAAGGATAATCATCTATCTGACCCTCCTGACATTTATACAATACATAAGCAGTCTATTAATGAAGATCCATCTCCTCATTTTCGTGAGAAGAGGCCTAATTGCAAGAACTTTGTGCAAGGTTCATCCATATCATCTCCTTCCATCCACGAGCCTCCTTGAACCATTTCTCCAAAGACAGTCAGGCTAATGACTATAAATTAAGCGCTTCTTGGAAGGCAACCCAAGCTTTCTAAACTTTATTATTGTCATTTTTTCTTATTTTTCTTTATTTTTTCTTTTCTTTTACTGATTTTGTTTTGTTTTAGGATTTTGCACAAGTTTGGGGGTCGATGAACATCAATTTCCACATGCCTTTCAACGACTCAACTACAACTTTGCATCTTCAAGTGCAAAACCGGGGGAGTTTCTCTTTTCCTTTTCTTTTTCTTTACATTGAGGACAATGTTTATTTTAAGTTTGGGGGTGGGAATATTTGCTTTTCAAATAATTCAAAAAAAATTAAAAAATTAAAAAAAAAAGATTTTAATGCCTATGATGAGTTTATGATTGAAAATGAATATGGTTCTTAGAAAGGGATGAATATTATCTTAATTTATACTTGATTCTTGTGTTACTTTTGTCTTGATTGTGATTCGTTAAATATCTTGCGCACTTATATCAATTCTTTCAGAATTTTGACTTGAGATTTGAGATTGATACAGCCTAAGTTGAGAATTTTAGATTGAGTAAATGACTGTTTGCCTCGATTCTACAGTACTTAAGTTTACCCAGGCACTATAGTCAGAAATAGCTACCTACAACCCTTAAGAGTGAAGCTATCCTTAAGTAATTTGGGCCTATGTACCACTAGTATGTAGAGGATAATCTACCATGAGAAGAAGGCTACCTTAAGGGGTAGAGTGAAAGCTCCTGACTATGGACAAAGAAATGAAAAAAAAGAGAAAAAAAAAAGCATGTGCTTCAAGAAAAAAAATGCAAATTTATGCCTGAGAAAAAAAAAAGATCAAGATGATGAGGTTAGTTTGACCTACTTTGTTTATTATTCGAGATAAGGGTTGTTGCTGTTGAAGATCTTGAGAATGAGTTTTGATTGAATTGATTCACACACAACACATGAATCCAATATGAGATGAGGTTGACCATTGAATTAAAGTTAGAACTTTGCTAATATTTTTAATTTTCTTTGAGCTATATACTTTATGCAATCTTTGAGGCATTTTTTATGATGTTTGTGGGTATCATCACTAGAAACTCTCACGAGACTATAACTCGTCCACTAGGGCCGCCTAGGGGTTTAAAGGCTTGTTGCATACGCTAAATGCAATCGCGATCACCTGCGAAAGTGGTTTAGTTAGAATTTCATTTTCATAGTTTTTATTTTAGTTTTTGCTCGAGGACTAGCAAAATGTTAAGTTTGGGGGTATTTGATGTGTTCATAATTTATCTATTATTTTAATGCTTCCATAACTTAATTTTATGTTAAATTATATTTTATTATATTAATTTTTATCTTAATTTTTATATTTTGTCATTGTAGGAATATTGAGAATATACATGAGAAAAGAAGCTTAAAGAGGAAATAAATTAGAGTATAATGAAAATAATATGGAAGTAAAAGGGAAAGAAATAAAAAGCCAAATCAGGAAGTGTTGAATTTTTGGTTGACAAATATGGCAAGCACGTGGAGGGCATTAAAAGATTAATTGGCAAATGGAAATTTGAATGATTCACGTGATGGCCATTGGCTTTGCAAATTGGCCAATTGAATTTTACAAGTTAAGCGTGCATGGGCTTTGAAAGTGGGCTAGGTTTTTTTGTTATTTTAAATCCTTTTCATTTAAGGATTTGGATTTGGCCAAAACATTATAAAAAGAGGGCAGTCGTGAGGTTTTTGGAGAGGAATAGAATTAAAGAGAAAAGAAGTAGCAGCCACGGGAACCAACAAACCGAGAGCAGGAGGAATTTTTTTGGAGCAAGAGGAAGACGCATTAATTCTTGAGTTTTTCTTTTTCTCTTCTTTATTATGTTGTTTGAATGTTTCTAATTAAATTAATGAATTCTTTTTATATTCCTATGAACTAATTTATTTACTAGGGCTACGATGTAGCCTAACTATGAAGATTTAATTCCATAAATCTATGTTATTTTTAATTAATTATTCCATGATTGAGTGTTCATTATTGTGCTTAATGCTTTTAAATATCTGGCCAATATGTGAATGATTTGAGGATACATAATGAGATCGAGAGGAGATTTATGTATTTTTGCTTTGTGTAATGGATGCCATGAATTGAACGAAAGACAGAGATGTGCCAACGTGATTTGTGCAGTTTTATCTAAGAATTTCCATAGAACTTAATGAATATTTGCATATTTAAATTCACATAGAGATATAGTGGGTTGATATGTGGAGATATTTTTTATATTACTCGAGAGAGGATATTGGATAAATTAGGGAAATTCACTGTCAACATGGGTAATAAACTTTAATAGCATAGATGGAGGATTAAATTGGATTGGTTATGGTGAAATCGGATGTCCTAGTGTCTTAATCTCTTGGTGATTTCTATTACTGGCTGCGTCTTTATTTAATTTTTAATTAGTTTATTTTATTTAACTTTAATCTAAATTCGCTTAATCGATTGTTCAAATAAAGCAGGATTAGAATAATTTCGGTAACTAATAGGATATACAATCTCTGTGGGACGATACTCTACTCTTCATTATATTACTTGTGTCGACTAGTACATTTGCTAATTTACGCAACAATACTTCAAACCATGTTTATTAATTTTTGGTTTCATCTTTCTACTACATCATTTTGATATGGCGACCCTAGCATTGTGTATTGAGAAACAATGCCTTCTTCCTCTAGAAACCTAACAAATGAATCTGGTCTTTGTCCTTATCTTATATATCGACTACAATATTATAATATTCTCCACTTTTACCTGATCTGATAATTTTAATTTATTTTCCTAAGTTTTTTTCTATTTCTACTTTACAAACTTTAAAAGTATCTAATGCTTTGCATCTATCATAGAGAAAGTAGTGATACATATATCGTGGATAATAGTCAATGAAAGAGATGAAGTATTTCTGACCATTTAAGCACACTTCTAGAAATGACCACAAATATTAGTGCGTATAATTCTAATATGTCGGAACTCCTCCTAGCACCTTTCTTGGTCTTGGTGGTATGCTTTTCCTTAATGTAGTTTATGCAAGTACCAAAATCAATAAATTCAAGAGCCTTAAAGATGCCACCTTTTACTAATCTTTTAATTCGTTCAATGAAGATGTAACATAATCTCTTGTGCCATAACATGGAAGATTTCTCATTTACAACACCTTTCTTTGTAGCAATATTACCATGGAAAGTCATAAGGTTATAATCAAAAGTAGGATTTAAATAAAGTTTAAACAAATCATCATCTAAAATTCTATTACCAACAACAATAGAGTCTTTAAACAAATGAAAAGATTTCCTAGCAAAATTAAAACTAAAATCAAGAGGCAAAAGTATTGAAACAAAGATAAAGTTTCTAGAAATAAATAAAAAGGTTTAATCAAGGTCTAAGACAAAGCCAAAATTAAGAATAAATTTGTAGGCCTCTGCAGCTTCAATATATAGGGGATCTTGTTCCCTAAACAGAATGCATATCCACTATTCATTGGTTTTCTTTAGTTCAAGACACCCTGCGTGGTATTGGCAACATGGAGTAAGAAGCGGAGTCAATCCAAGTGTTTTAGAAACTTTAACCATATTAGATTCCTAACACACTAAAGATATATGATTACCTTTCTTTTTAAGCCAAGTCTTGTATTTTGGGCAAGCCTTTTTCATGTGTCGTTTCTTTTTGTAGAAAAAGCACTTAACAACATCCTTGTTGACTTAGCTAAGAGATGATTTCCTTTTCTTTTCCTGTTCTGGTTGTTTTTATTTTCATGAGTCAATGTATGGACATTTTCCATCCTCTCCTAACTCGGCCTCATTTCCTTTTGCGCACACAAAGTCAAAAGTTCAGTGATGGACTACTTTCTCTTATGTGTGTTATAGGAGGTTTTGAAAAGTCCATATTCATATGGGAGTGAATCATGGATAAAGTCAACTAGAAAACGCTCAAAAATGTTAATTTGTAAAAACTTCAGTTGAGCAGCTGTATCCCCCATTTTCGTAATGTGCTCATGCACGATTTTAGTGCCTTTAGACTTTATTGATGACAATTTGCTCATTAAAGCGCATGCTAATGCCTTGTCAGATGTCTCAAACTATTGCTAAATGGCATTAAGATAATTTTTCACATTAGTAAAATTAGGAATAGATCCATATTGCTTTTTCCAACATGAGCCTTGATAAGCATAATGTCTCATCGGTTGGACTGCACCCAATGATTATATGATACTTTCTTTTATTAGTACTAAATTCTGTAGGCACTGATGGTTCATCCACTCGAAGTGCTAAGTCAAGGTCCATGTGCTCCAATTTATGAGAATTTTCTCCTTCCAGTCATTAAAATTGCCATAAAAGGATGTAAGATGCATCATAGATTGGAACATATAAAGATTGAATGGCTATAAATTAAATAAATAACGAGTTTACAAACTATAATTAAAGCATGAAATTTGGAAAATCTACACATGCAAATAATTCCAAAATCAATTAATGTGTCATTATAATTGTCCTATGGGTAAAATTTCTAACATGCAATTGATTAATTCTGTATAATGGGCCTAACCCGTTACTTATTATTTTATCAAAATTTATCAAGCATGTGGGCAATTAGTTTTTCTTTTATGTATATATTTTAAGTCAAAGAATAAATAACTGCTATCTCATTATGCTTATACGAGTATTATAATTCCCGTGTAGGAACATTATGATATTCTAATGTTTAAGTACAACATTTGAAGTCATTAAAATTAATATGTCCTAATTATTCCATTTTTATAATTTTAAGATACTGTGGCCATCCGTCAACTACTCAAATGTAATAAACTTTAAGATTGACATCAAAACTCAGTTACCAATAATACATAAATAATGTAAGGTAAACGAACAAGAATAGTATTCCAAACGCCACATAAAAACAAATTTGTCACATAACAAAATTAAAGTATTTTAATTCATGTACAATACATATGGCAAATTAACATATCACAGTAGCATACTAATTTAATATTCTAGTAGCCTAATTAATAATCACTTATAAGATCCACGTATATTAGGTACTCATATATATAGTCGCATGCAAGTAGCACTAACATGTACATCTATTGCAGACACATATAAATTTAAGATTTAAAATTATTGACTAATATTAGGCATATCATTAATATTAATAACACCATTTCTAGCACACTCAAAGAATCGAAAGCCAAATTTAAAAAGGTGCATGCTCTGATACCAAAATGTAAGAATATTTTATTTTCAAAGAACTTTCCTCTAACCATAGCTATCAGTTCCCTTGGATTTCATATTGTATTTTATAATTTCACTAGAATTTTTTAGTCTATCCGACACCAATATACCCATGATTATATGGAATATATCGGCTTAAGTTTTTGGACTGAGGACCCTTGATTTTATTTTTTTTTCTAAAATTAGTTATTTTCTTCTCCCGTCAAGAAGAATATAAATACAAGAAAAAGAGATGGGCCACAATCCCTCAATGTTTGTTAACTACCTCGTGTAAAAAGATATTAGGAGTAGTGGATGTTAATATAACTTCTCTTTAAATTGCTTTATAAGTTTTTTAAAATTTAAGTAAATAAAAATAAGGATAAGAAGTTTAAATTAATTAATTAACTAATAATAATTATTAACTCCATTACATAGGCCACTTTAGGGCACAAAAATCACATAAATTAAAAAGTGTCTTACACTAAGTTAGAACAATATACAAAGTTTAAATCATAATCTTAGGGAGACAGAGGAAGATTTGACAGGAAGGAAGATAATTTTTCAATGGGAGAAATTAACTTCAGAAGCAAGAGTTTTTCTTTAATCAAACTTGGGTTGAGTGTTCTTCCCACAACAAAGTATGAGACTATTTGAATCCACCCAATAACCCTATTTATTAAATAAACACACCCTCAAATTTTAAAATTTCAAAATTTACTCAATAAACTCACTTAAATATCTAATATTCCCTTAGTAAACCCAATTTTTATAAAAAAATAGTGATTTTATTCATTAAACCCATTAAATTCATTTATAAAGCTGTTAAATTCTTTTGAAAAAATTGATTGAATATAAGTCAACAAGCTTCTTCTGAAAAAATAAAAAAGGAGCAAGAGGAAAGGAAACATATTTATTGCTTTTAACATTTTAGAATACATTCATGCTAAAGCAGGGTATGTTAAAGTTAGCATCGCATATGCATCCAACAGATTTTATTCTTTGGAATGTTCTAGATCAGTTTGTGAAATTATTTTGGACTAAAAACTAAAATGATAAAATGAATTCTATTAGATGTTATACTTATAAAATTAATACTTGTTATCATGTGGATTGATATTTGGCTATTTGATTAATGCTTGTACATCTCGGTGTTGGTAATTTGGAAGAATAAGTAATTGATTATTGATGAAATATTCTTTGATCACAACTTTAACAGATTTTATCACATTAATACTAAACTACAATTTGAAAAAAATTAATAGACGACAATAATTGATTATTAATTTGAAATTTAATTAAATTTAGCTTGAGTGAGGGGTCATTCCCAAAGGATTTCAATGTTGATCTCATCAATGTAATCTGCTTAGCAATAAACCAGATCAGGGTTATGAACTAAACATTAGAGAGCACTATTCATAAAACAAGTATTCCCCAGATTCGGCAACCCTGCCAAACCCCCATTCTCTCATTTTTGCAAAGTTATAGGAATCATATCCATCATCCATATCCATGAACGTTGAGCCAAAAGAACGACCCGAATGGCATCCCGACATTAAAGCAAAAAAATAATAAATAAACATATGAATAGTATTTTAAATCAATCGTCTAAAACTATTCTATTTGTAGTAGCCACCTTAGGACTTATAATTTCTCTAAAATGTTGTATTTGAGAAGCATATGAAGTCTCTCATCCGTTTGCGATAGGGTGATGATATGCCCCCTAATAAAGTGTTATAGGTGGAACATGATGACTTGGCATTAAAAATATCTATAAAAGCTTAATAATAAAAAATTATATATGGAAAAACATTAAATTAATAAAATAACAAATTATACCTCAACAAAATGATTGCCAAATACATAGCCACGAGCAATATTTTTGTGAGATAATATATGCACTGGCTCAGATCTCAAAGGTAAAAATGCAAGGCATTGTATTGAGGACAAGTGGAATAAGACAACATTATAGCATGATGCTATAAGATGACCCATGTCAGGCATAATCATCCATCAATTAGACAACGTCGGCCAATTCTCATAATATGAAAGGATGTGAATAAGCAAGTTCACTCTTTTAGGTCCGTATAATTTGCCATAATCATCTAAGTGAGAGTACAACTCATTTAGTAAATCTTTCCTCACTTGTACCCATCCATCCTTACCCAAGCTATTAAGTCAGCTATTGCTCTAAAACCACAGTTACCATCAGCTACAACATCTTTAATGTGATGAATATATGATTGTAATCCAATTGAAAATTCATCAATAAACATAATTGATTTGATTGGCATGCTCTTGTTAACTTGCAAATATAAGTATTATTTGTATTACCTTTGTTTTTAGTCATCCTCTATGTTTAACTTTAGCTTTTGATATAGCAGCTATAACTAAATTACTCTTCACATTAAGTGAACAACTTTCTTGGCCAGATAATATTATCTCAAAAGCAGATGGGTCACAACGGGTAGAAGTATCAGCTTTGATAGATGGTCGACCTCGTATTCTTGTCTTCACTTCTGGATCTACAAGACAGGTACACCCAAGATTGGCTACCTCATTCAATTTCAAAATTTCGGGCTAGAGAGCCAACACAGGGCCAAGAGTGCTAGCTTGGCCCAATTCCGGAAACTTCTAGGCAACTCTAGCACAAATGAGCTTGTAAATATTCTAGAATACTCCATACATTTCCAGCACATGTAAATATCTAGAATTCTAGGCACATTGTAGAATTCTCTAGAATCTCTAGAGATTGTCAAGCCTCCCCTATAAATATGGGATGACATTAGGCATTTGCATCCAACAAACACTACAACAAGCATTGTAATCTCTCTTTGTGCAATACAAGTTTCTTATTCGACTCCATTGCTCTCTTCTCTAGTTCGAGAAGCTCTAGGCTTACTTAGCAACATTCGGCAAAGTTGTCTAAGTGCCGCACGGGTTAGCTGCGCAAAATACTCACCCCATGACAAGTGGTATCAGAGCTAAGGTTTGCACGCACGCAAGTTAGCTCACGAGCAATGGCCAACCCTTGGAATGTAGCACAAGAGGGTGTTATTGGTGTGGATGTTCCACCGGAACCAAGCCGCGGCCGTGAGGGAGAGTGAACCCAAGGCAAGACTCGCGGCAAGTCCAAGGCCCCATCCGTGGATGCGTTGGAGCCTCGTGTGACTACTCTCGAAATTGTGTTGTCCGCCGCTCAAGAAAGCCTCGAGGAATTAGAGGAACGAGTGGACCGTCTCGAGGGAGAATACGCCGAGTTCTCGATGGCAGCAAAGGCTCTCATCCAAGAGCAAGCGAACACTCTCCGACGTGAGTTTTGTTCTTTTCATGATGAGTTGCTCAAACTTCGTAGTTTTGTTCAGGACGAACTACGCACTGTTGGTGCGGAAGTGGATGAAGTCCGCTCGGATTGGACATGGCACAAGCGCACACTCTCCGCAAGTCCAGCTTCCGCAAACTGGAGTGATGCGCCCCGCATTGACGTGCCAAAGCCCGACACTTACGATGGCACACGCAATGCCACAATCGTGGACAATTTCCTATTTGGGCTTGATCAATACTTCAATGCCATGGGTGTACGGGACGAGGCATCGAAAGTGGACACTGCACCCACCTACCTTAGAGGCGCTGCACAACTATGGTAGCGTCGCAAGCATGGCGAGATGGGCAAGGACATTTGCACCATCGACACTTGGGCGACTTCAAGCAAGAACTCCGAAAGCAGTTCTCCCCAAGCAATACGGAGAAGGAAGCGCGAGCGCGCTTACATCGTCTCAAGCAATTGGGTAGCATTCGGGACTACATCAACGAGTTCATTATCCTTATGTTGGAGATAAACGACATGTCCGACAAGGATTCGCTCTTTTACTTCCAAGATGGCCTCAAGGATTGGGCCAAGACCGAACTTGATAGGCGTGGTGTTCAAACACTTGACGACGTCATCGCCATTGCGGAGTCGCTCACCGAATACTCTGCCCAGCTCAAGGACAAGAGGTCTAGCTACGACCAAGGTGGGGGAGAGAGCCATGAGGACAACGACTGCAATTGCAAGGAGTGGAGCAAGAAAAAACCTCCAAGCGGCAAGGGCGGGCAAAGTAAGTCCGAGAAGCCACCCAAGCCTCAAAGCCCATGCTTCATTTGCAATGGCCCTCATTGGGTGCGCGACTGCCCAGAGAAAAAGTCGCTTAATGCCCTCGTGGCACAACTCAAGGGCCAACACACATCGGCTGCGGAGGAGCCCCAACACAACTTGGGTTCGCTCCAACTAGGGGTGGGTAAAATCGGGTTAGGGTCGGGTTCGGATCAACCCAATCGGGTTTCGGGTTGGTCGGGTTGGATAAAAATCGATCCGAACTCCATCCGAACTTATAACCCGATTCGATCCGATCCGAATTTAATTCAGATCGGATCGGGTCGGGTTAAAAAGTCGGGTGGAGTTCGGATCAGATCGGATGCGGGTTAATTCAGGTTCCGATTAACTTCGGGTTATTCGGATGAATTCGGGTTAATTCGGGTCAGGTGTAATCGGATCGGATTCGGGTTAATGTGGGTTCGGGTTAAATTCGAGTTCTTCGGGTCGAGTGCAATCAGATCAGATTCGGGTTAATTTTAATCCACGACTGTTGAATCTTTGAATGGATACACTTTGACAATAATTTAGAACTTTCAAACATGCTCTACTTTTTCTTCTTTTCATTTGATATTTTCAGCCCATTAGAATTCGGGTCACCCGATAATCCGACAACAATAAAAGTGATTGAAGAGCAATATTACATTGCTAAATTAAATATATTAAAATATTCTGTCTTTAACTAAAGTGATATTCATTCATGAATAATGTTATAATTTATGTTTTTAAATAAGATACAATACAGCTAAGATATTTAAATAAGAATTCATTCGAAAGAATAGTGCTATGTTTAAATATTGCAAACTTCACAAATTATAAAATTTTATAATCCAATTTAAGAAATGATATATCATTAAGATAAAATCTCATAAAATATTACTTACATATTGTAGAATGTTTTATGATTTAATTCAACTCATCATTATATTTTCATAGAATAACATAGATATTACATATTTGACGACAAATTTATGAGGACTCTATTGAGATAGATTTGTTATGATGCAATGTAAGTCTCTAGTTGCATAAAAACCAAACTTATCTCCATATAATTGAAATAAATCTACATAAAGAATTTGAACCTCTACTAAAAAATAATTTACCATCCCTCTCCCCCCCTCCCCCAAAAAATATTATTTCTTAGTGATTTCATATTAGATTATGAAGACCCAAAATATCACGCTAAAATTCTCCTGTCCTCATTCATTCATCCATTCATTTCAACCAACAAAAAAAGAAAACTACTATAGAATTAAATTCAAATGATTCAAAATTAAAAATTAACACAAAGCATAAAATTAAAATTAATACAAAGTTTAAATTTAATAGTCTCCATCCAAAGCGCAATGTCCAATTCTAAAATCTAAACATTAATCTTTAGAACACAAAATTAAACATAATTAAATAGTTTCCATTTTCCAAAACACAAATGACAAAGTTCCAAAATCCAAAACACAACAAAGTTTAAATGTAAATCTAGATCAACTTCCTCCACGGCTCCACCGTTCCTCGCAAGCACTTTGACAACTTTTAACTTCAATTTCTTCTACTCCAAGTTGAAGAATTGAAGCATATATCCCCTAGGGAAAAATTGAAAAAATAAATAAATAATAGATAACCGTTTAACTACTTTCTTTAAGCCGCATTACAAATAAAGGGACATTAAACACAAACACATATGCCCAATTCATGTGTGTACTTGATTAAATATAAGAAAAAAATTAAATCAATTGTGGCTTATTTCATGGCATTCATCATCAAGTAAATTTAATAATAATCCTAATTCCTAAGTAATGCCATTCTAACAATCTCAATGTGTCTAAAATAAATGAAACAACTATAATATTAAAATTTGAATTAAAACTATAACAACTATTGTCTATTATTAAAGTGTAAATTACAACCTAAACATATAATATGAAATTATAAATAATAATATATATTAAGAATTACCTTTCAAATATCCATAACACCCATATCAGTGCTCACTGTTTTCACCGTTGAAGCTTGTGATCTTACAAACTCTTTAAAATGTCAAAAAAAAAAAAGAAATTAGTAAGTAACTTAAGTACATGTAGATGGTATTTATAAAGTTATAATACATCTTAACTTTATAAAGTATGAGAGAAATATTACCTTCTTATAGCTCCATATGGAATATCTGCTCTTTAATATCTTCCTGAAGGTTGTAGACAGGATTAGCAAAAAGTTTAGTTTGTAACCAATTTTCGGTACATATCAATGCCCCAACCATACAAAGGGTCAAAGAACTCCGATATTCGTCAATGACGCGACGCCCTGTGCTAAAGGCATATTCAGATGCCACTGTGGAAACAGGAACAGCAAGGACATCCCTTGTAATTTTCTCTAATATCGGATACTTCGATCCATTAACCTTCCACCAAAGCAAAACATTGAGCTTAACATTGCTTGGATCTTCAATTGGGTCACTCAAACAACGTTCCACCTCAGATACTACTCTCTTGCCCTCATTCTGAACAAACACTTTCTGAGCATACCCAAAGAAAGGGGCGAAAAACTCGGAAAATGTCATCACCATCACCACTAGGACCCTCTGGCAAACCAACCTCAGTTGTAAAATAAGGAGAATAACTTGTACCACCATAGCTGCCGCTAGGAACACTCTCACTACACATCGATGGTGTGGAACTAGAGCACATTGCACTATATCATAAAGCTCATTCAACAAATCTTTCACTGCTTTGGTCATTTCTTCAACTCTCCAACCATCATTGGCAAAAATGATCTCAAAAATATGTTTGGCAAATCCATTTTAGCTCGTGGATCAAGAATAAAAGCAACAATTAACATTTTATTTATTTTCCCTGAAGACTCCCAATATTTATCAAATTTTTCCCTCATTTGATAAGCCATAGCCACCACCCAAGGATCTTTACTTCCCTCTAATGCAGTCAATGAGCTCTCAATTAAGCCAATGGTATCATAACAAAGATTAGAAGTCACACTCAAAGAAGCAGAAAATAACAAAGTGGCATCATAAAATACCTTCAAAAACTTCACAATTCGCCCTGCACTCTCCCAATCCTCAGGTCCAGGAGGGCCCACCCTCTTAGTGTTATTTTCTTTCTCGAGAAAGTATGTCTCATACAGTTTATCCACTTCTGCCATTCTATCAAATGCTACTTGAAACTTCAACGCAGTCATCAACATTAAATAGGTGGAATTCCACCTAGTAGGATAATCCAAAACAACCGTTCCATTTGGACATTTCACTTGTTGAGCACACTGTTTAAATGCTTGTAGCCTTGTGGTGGAGGATCTCACATACTTCACAGTATTCCGGATGGCGGCAACACTAGCATGCAATTCATTCAACCCCGAAACAACAATCAAGTTCAAAATATCTGCACAACAATGCACATGCATATACTGACCCGCCAATACAATTGCATCATCATTCCTCCAAGCAAGCAATTGCATAGTCACATTATCAACAGTTATTGCAAACAACCTCTCTATTCCCCAATCTTGTAAACAAGCTACAATCTTTTTACTGATCGTTTTCCCTCTATGATCTTCAATCACACTAAAACTAATAATCCTTCTGTCCAAACACCAATCACTATCAATAAAATGAGCTGTAATCACCATGTAACTCATGTTTTGAACAGAAGTCCATAAATCAGTGGTAAGAGGCACTCGCTGTTTGTTGTTGCAAATCAAACTCTTCAACATTGTCTTTTCTTCCAAAAATAAATCCAGAACATCCCTACCAATAGTTCTCCGAGATGGCATAACAAACTGTGGAATGGCTACACTACAGAAATGCCTGAACCCTTTGTTATCCACAAAACTAAGTGGCAACTCACTCATAATGATCATTTTGGTGACTGCCCTTCTACAAGCGTCTTGACTCCACCCTTTAGCCAAAACCATATTACTTGCATTTCCTTCCCCACCCTCTATTGTCAAGTTTTATTGACTCCCCTCTTGTTGTTCCCAGAATGTCTTGTATGCAAGGCAAGCTAATATATGATTTCTCATATTTGTAATCCCATCACGCCTTGAATGACATTGATATTGTCTACCACAACAGTTGCACTTGCATTTGTTTGGACTGTCCTCAAGCAAAGTAAAATGATTCCACGTCGCAGATCTTTTCTTCATCGCTGGTCTTTTCCGCTTTGCCTTTTGAGTTCCTTCCATTTGAACACTTTGATTGTCATCATCACTTATTGAATTCGATCTTGAGTGTCCAGACATCTAAACATATAAATAAATAATTATTGATCATTAATTCATAAATTAAAACACAAAAAGACTATTAAAAAATCTACTTAATAGTTAGTATTACAAATTGATTCAAATAATTGTTAATTTAATTTTATGAAACTTTTTTAAATCGATATTTCCAATTTTCCACCATAATGTTTATATACGATCAAGAATTCAAGTTGCATATTCCATAAAAGAAAACCAAGAAATTAATGTAATTATTTAATTTATAATATCTAATTATCCATTGGCCAAAATAATAAAATATTTTAATTATATATCGGTATCTTAAATTCTTAATTCTTATTATGCCCACATTATATGTACTTAACCACTTAATATTTATTTATTGGTTAATGGTTATCATGCAATTAATTAAATTGATTAATTATTTGTTGAAGTTGAAACTTAAAACTACTGCAATTAAATTGGTTAATTTTTTGTTGAAGTTGAAACTATTGTACAAAACTACAAATACACATATCATATGACATATATAATTATAATTTATATTGTAACATAATATTTAATTTTAATTTTTAATCTAACATTACTATTCATACAAAAAATCAATTATTAATTAATAACAGAAAATTAATGCCGGATTATTTTCATTTTATTGATAAAATTTAACAATATATAATTATATATAATTAACATACAAAATTACAATTAACATTTCTCATATAACATATAAAAAATAACAATTATAATTAATCATTAATGCATATATAATTATATATGATATATATACCATCACTTAAACAAGTTCAAAAGCCGGATTTGCTGATTCGGTTCGGGCTTCAGCCTTCAGCCTTCAAGTTCCAAATTCCAACTTCCAAAACAGAGAGTGAAGACTGAAGACACCTTTTGAGTTTTGAGACTGGAGCCGTGACCTGTGACCGTGAGGCGTGACCGTGAGGGTGTGGTGGCTGGATGTCAACACTCAACAGCCGTGACCCGTGAATGCCAATGGTGGAGACTCGAGTGGATCAAAGGCAGCTTGCCGAGTGGATCTTCAATCGGACTGAGTTATGGTGGAGTGGAGGATTCAAGGCGTAGATCCGCGCTTGGTTGCAGAAGATCTGTAGATCGGGTCACGATCTTCGCGAATCAACTTCGGCTTCGGTTGGGGTCGTTCTCGGAAGTGGTTGCTGGCTGCGTGTGGTGGCCGGTTGAAGCTAGATCCGTCAACTGTGCGTGTGTGTTTGCTGCGTGTGGTGATTGACGAACTGACGAAGGCCGTGAGGACTGAGGCGTGTATGAGTGTGGGACTGTGGGTTGGCTGCTGCCTGCTTGTGCTTGACGGCTTGAGTGAGTGCTGGTTTCAGTGATTTGTGTGTGACAGTGAGGGTTTGTGAATTGTGATAGTGATACCGTGAGTGAGGGTTTGTGACTGTGAGTTGTTACTTTATTTTGCTTGTTTTGTTTTCTTGGTGAATTACTGAATTGTTTTGTAACTTTTGTTCTGGTGAATTCTTGAATTGTTTTGTGAATTACTGTAAATCCGTCTGTATTCCATCTGTATTCTGTGATCTGTAATTCTGTATTCTGTATTCTGTTTCTGTATTTTGAGAGTGTGAGACTGTGACTTGTGAGTTATTGTTTTGTGAATTACTGTAAATCGGTAAATCCGTCTGTATCTTGTTTCTGTTTCTGTTCTGTTTCAGTGTTTCTGTTTCTGTGTGATGTGTGTGTCACAAATGGTAAATGCCACAAATCCCCGTCTCTATAAGTGTAAATCTGTAATTTTGTTTTTGCCCAAGTTTTTTTTTGTCTCAACCCGATCGGGTTTTCAGATCGGATCGGGTGAACATGATCCGATCGGGTTGAGACAATTTCACCCGATCGGGTTTTGTTGACTACCCGATCCGATCCGAACCCGAAATTTTTTGGATCGGGTCGGATCGGATCGGATCGGGTCGGGTCGGATAGTTTGCCCACCCTTAGCTCCAACGCCTTAGCACACTAGTGAGCCAACCAGCACTTACAAGAAAAGAGCTCATGTTCGTAAGTGTGCTCATCAACGGCCAAACCGTTCGTGTGCTCCTTGATACCAGAGCAACGAACAACTTCATCTCCGAAGAAGAGGCTAAATGTCTAGGCCTTAAGGTTACGCAACACAGAGGCACCATCAAGGTTGTACACTCACCCGCCAAGCCATTTGCGGGAACCACACGAGGCGTACACGTTACGCTTGGGACATGGAATGGGAAGCTCGACTTCTCGATCGTGCCGATGGATGACTTCGCAATGATCCTTGGCATGAAATTCTTCGACAAGGTACATGCCTTCCCACATCCCCCAACGAACTCCCTTAGCATCTTCAATGGGAGTAAGGCATGTGTGGTACCGGTCGAGCGTACAAAACCCGCAGAAAAGGCGCTCTCGGTCATGAAATGCAGACGAGGGTTCAAGAAGAATCCGGACCACTTGGTCTCCATCCGGCAACATCACAAGGGAGAGGATTCCGAAAGTCCTCCAAGCCAAGTCCCACAACAAGTACCAACCGTCCATGACAAAGATAATGACACTATGCCTCTGAAGCTCCCACCGAGACGAGTGGTGGAGCAACGCACAAAGCCATCCGAGCATGTGGAGTTTCGGAAACACAGGAGGAGACGCTGCAACACCAACTAAAAGAAGGAAACAACCACATGCGGAGCAAGTGGCGGAACCTCCCCAAGAGTGAAGCACAAGAAGACTAACGAAAAATCACGAAACAAGTCCCTAAAGGAGCAAGGACAAGATCGCGACGAGGACGCCGCAAGTTTAGGTGGGGGAGGATGTTACAGACCACCCAAGATGCTAGCCCAATTGCCCACAATTTCGGGCTAGAGAGCCAACATAGGGCCAAGAGTGCTAGCTTGGCCCAATTCCGGAAACTTCTAGGCAACTCTAGTACAAATGAGCTTGTAAATATTCTAGAATACTCCATACATTTCCAACACATGTAAATATCTAGAATTCTAGGCACATTGTAGAATTCTCTAGAATCTCTAGGGATTGTCAAGCCTCCCCTATAAATATTGGATGACATTAGGCATTTGCATCCAACAAACACTACAACAAGCATTGTAATCTCTCTTTGTGCAATACAAGTTTCTTATTCGGCTTCATTACTCTCTTCTCTAGTTCGAGAAGCTCTAGGCTTACTTAGCAATATTCGGCAAAGTTGTCTAAGTGCCGCACGGGTTAGCTGCGCAAAATACTCACCCCATGACATATTGCTCTAAAACCACAGTTACCATCAGCTACAACATCTTTAATGTGATGAATATATGATTGTAATCTAACTGAAAATTCATCAATAAACATAATTGATTTGATTGGCATGCTCTTGTTAAGTTGCAAATATAAGTATTATATATAATAAAAAATTTAAATTAAATGGCTTACTAAATAACTTAAGTATAAATTTGTATTACCTTTGTTTTCGGTCATCCTCTATGTTTAACTTTAGCTTTTGATATAGCAACTATAACTAAATTACTCTTCATATTAAGTGAACAACTTTCTTGGCCAGATAATATTATCTCAAAAGCAGATGGGTCACAACGGGTAGAAGTATCAGCTTTGATAGATGGTCGACCTCGTGTTCTTGTCTTCACTTCTGGATCTACAAGACAGGTACACCCAAGATTGGCTACCTCCTTCAATTTCAAAATATCTAACTGGATTTTAATCGAACTCTCATTAAGCTACTTAACAATCAACTCAAACTCCGGCTAACAACTTAACTCCACCTTTTGCTTCTGAGTAACAACTACTAAATCAATTTTTTTCCAATAAAGATCAATTCTCTCAAGTGGAATAGGTTGACATTCGTTTTTGTATTTTGCAATCTCATAAGCACATGGTAAACCATGTGTTTGGCAAACAACACACCCACATGTAGAGCGGTCGACCCTAATAAAAATAGCACGTTTTAGCTCATTAAGGATTATATTTAATGCAGTTACAGAGATGAACTCAAATATATTTGAATTATGCAGGCTTGAATCGATGTTGAACAATTGTCAAACTTTTCTCAAATGATGCTTTAATATCTATATGATGTAGCTGAAGTAGATTGTGTACCTTTGCCCATGATGTCTCAAAGTTTCCTTGACTTGTGGAAAGATACTTCTTTAACCTTGAATGTGCATTTTCAACCCTATTAAAAAGATAATAGTAACAAAAAAATAATTATTAATAATAATAATAATAATAATAATAATAATAATAATAATAATAACTATAACAATAACAATAACAACAACAACGATAATAATATAATGAATAAATTGAATAAGTAAAACCAATAAGTTATTGGTAAAATTAAAATGTTATATACTTGTTTGTTGTTAAATTTCCAAAGTGCATAATTGTTTTTGTCCATGTTGAAACAAATCTTTCTTTATAGTTGTTCAACCAAGTATCTGTTATATATTCCATCAATGTTGGAAAAAATGCAAAATCTCTGTACATGGTTTTAAAGTGGTCAATGAATTCAATTTCATTTGACGATAACACCAATAAGTTCCATCTCATTATGAACTTCTCCCACTTATCATTTACTGCAAACAACTTCTTGCATTTTGCCATAATATTCCTACTGATATGCCATCTGCATAAAAAATAATTTTCATTAAGAAATATTTTTTCAATGGCGTTCATTAAAGCCAACTCTCTATCAGTGACAATGACCCTAGAAAAAAGTCATTGTCCATTAAACCCCTCAATCTATCTACTGCCCATGTGTAGCTATCTTCCCACTCATAACTTAGGTATGCATAAGCAACATTAAAAGTCATATCAGTTGATGTCACTCCTATAATCTCAAATAAAGGAAGATGATATTTATTGACTTTGTAAGTACTGTCCATCAGCAAAGCACTTGGAAATTAATGTAACAACTTTATGCTCTTAGGGTGTGCCCAAAACAAGTCTTTCACAATATATGTATTGTCATATCACCTATGCCACTCAATGTAATTATGTTCAGATAACTTACTCAAATGTTGTTGCATTTGTGATCTGCCAACAATCTCAATCACCTTATATCTCTGTTGTGCATTGTATATTGACTTCATTGTAGAAACATTAAAAATAGAGATTTTTTTTTTTCAAAGTGACTAAAATATATTTTGATGGTACCATATTTTTTTAGATATCAACTAATATTGATGTTTCTTCAGCAGTTAGTTGCCCTGTAAATGAGTGCCCTTCAAGATGTTTTGCAATCGGATGATTATGTACTCCGCACATTACCTTTAGCATCCAGTCGTTTTAAGTGTCTAACTTTCGACCCTTTAATTTAAAAGGCCATCCTCATTTTTTTGTATTAGTTATTCTCGATTTTGAAACTTTTTGGTTGCCTTTCTTTTTTATTTTTCATACTTTCCACCTCTCTCATGACCAAAAAAGATACTTGGTCTTTTACCACCACAACCCACTTCAAATCTCTTGATGACAACCATTATACCATTTTTCTTTCTGACATTACGAGTCCACTGAATCATTGCTTCTCTATTCTTGAATATCTAGATAGAAATAAATCTCATGGAAGTTAAATAAAATTTCATTGATAAAAATTCATTACAAACTAAAGTTACCTCACGAGTTGTTAATTCCCTGCTATAATCCATCACACAATGTGCCTCAGAATTGGTAGATTTGATGGAAACATCATCCTACATATAATAAAATGTCATTGTTAAAACTATAAGCTACATTTAAAAAATCAGTTTTATATGACACAGAAAGATTTATTTTTTATTATGCAAGACCTTCACAATAATACCAACTGACAGAATGAAGGAAAAGTAGCATTCTATAAAGCAAAAGACAAAACTAAAACGATATAATTTTCTTAGTATTAGATAGGTGAAAATAACAGTTGCTCCCAAAAAAAATAAAGTTGTAGAAACAAACTATTAAAAGAAGTGAACCTCGACAAATAGGTTAAAATAATGCTCAGAAGCAACTGGCTCCATCCGTGCTTTAATCTGCTCACTTGCATCCAAAATTACAACTCCATAAATATCAAAACTTGCAAAAGCAATTGTTGGTGATGCATTAGGAACCTAAATTATTTTGGAAAATTCAAATAAAATAAGATATAAGTACGACAACTACTAGTTACTAGGCTACAAAAAACTAATCAAAGGCAAAGATTAGTGCATAACGGAGAGAGAAAAGTCAAAGAATCAAGCATTAAAGTGCACGGGGAAGACTTATACAATTAAACGAAAAGTCAAAGAATCAAGTAAAATTTGTCTCTTATTTCTTTGAAATACTAACAGTTAAAATATTTTATAGTTATAAAAATAAACAAAAAAAAGATCAAAGAGAGTTGTTTAAAGGTATTTGAAGTTGATTCATAAAGGACACCGAAAGAAAACCTCCAAGGACAAGAAACTACTTTCTTGGAGTGAAAAGAAAAATCTTTGATGAAGGACACCAAATATTTGTTTGTTTGTTACTATTGACGAAGTCTCACATGCACGTGGAGTTTACTAGGAGGTTTTGAATGTATCTCTCTATCAATTTCGAATGGAAAAGGAAAAAAAAACTAAAATCAAATGTAAATAAAAAAATTTCATATCTGTTCATCATTCAAATTATTGTCAATATTGTTTTGTTCCTCCATAAAATCAATATTCATCAAATCAATAACAACCAACTTTGTTATTCTGAATCAAATCACATGTGCCCATTTAAAAATATATATATATGGCTTGATAGAAGAATCATACCTCTTGATTGATTAGGGTTTAATAAAAATCTTATTAGGGTCCTATAAAACTATGTTGAATATAAAGATGGGTTTAAAGAGTAAAAATTCTGGATTTTTTCCTTTTTATTATATTCTAATGTCCATGACTGTAATTTAATTTAGGGATATTTTAATCATAAAAAATTATTCTTAAAAGTGGGTTTATTGAGTAGTTTGGTGGGTTTAAATAGCCCTACCCCACAGCAAAATAATTCCAAATTTCATTAGGTTTTGATTTCAAATGCTAATAAAAATGCAATATTTTGTTTGCAATGTATATAAAATATTCATTAATTTAAAATATTTAAAAATATAAAAAAGAAAGAAAAATATCGGATTATTTTACACCAAAACCTATTTTATTTACTATGTAAAGAAGTTTTAATTATGCTTTTAGAATTGCCAACGGTAATATTTTTGTTTGCAGTGTGGTAACTTTTAGATGTTTATATGTTATGTATTTGTTGAAATACTTATTTGAATTTTTATTTAATAAAAAAAGACTCTATAAATTATAAAAATAAGAACAAGTATTTTTATTATTTAAATTTTTATTTTTATTTCGATTTATATAATATATTTAATTTATAATAAATACATAAAAGTATATTTGAAAATAAGAGTAATATTATAAATTATGGTGACATAAAATTATTGAGTATTATAAAAACAATAAAGGGTAAGTGATATATATTAATTTCAATATCTCCTAATTTTGGGATGTCTAACACTACTCTTTATTATAATATTACAATATTCGTAAATAATTTACTATTTAAGACAAGCTAACACCCGTCTAACATGCCATTCTAAGTGTTGGCTTTAAAATTTGGAGAAGATTTTCAATTTTATTTATAGAAAAGCCATTACATACATAACTGCCACTGTTCTATTTACAGGTTTGGCACTATAGTAATTTACAAGTATTCCATTCCATATAAATTTAATTCAAACCTAATAACTCATCATACTAACTAAAAGTGCTTTTGTTTCCCTCTAATTTTTCTTCTCTTAAATTTAATAATCTACCCCTACCCCATTTTGAACTTAATAATTTAAATATTGAAATTCAAAACCCAATAAAGACAATGAAACCTTTATAAAATAATATTATTGGAATTAAGAAAAAAAATTATCTTAGTTAGGTTATATATTATCAATAAAACAATTTGTTAATTTATCAATAAATGAATGTTTATAAATTTATGAAGAATTTATATTTTATTTATTTATGTCATTTTTGTATGTGTACTATTCAGTTACCAAGATCATGTTTTTTAAAAAAGAAAGAATAATAATAATAATAATAATAATAATAAATGTTATGAACATGTACATAGAAGTGAAAAAAACTTAATGTAAGTACATTGTACAAAGACATAAGATTGATGTACGTAGTTTTCAAATGTAATACCGTAAATGCACTAGTATATAAACTCCATAAATACAAGTCACTAGTTTTATTTTTAGTCTCAAATCATTAAACAAATATTTTGAAAAAAATAGAATTGAGAAAATTAAAGTTGTCAAAAAAATCCTTAATATTATAAATTATAAATGTTATTTATTATTAATATTTTTTGTATTTTGATAATTATTAATTTACAATTTCATCGGGCCCTAAGGTATTCAAAAAATTATTATTTATGCATTTAGCGAGATTATTAATTTAGTACATTTGCCCCAAGTTGGGAATTGAAAGAATTTATTATTTAATTAAGGTTATTAATTTATCGAATACTCATTTTTTACCAAGGTTTTACAGTATATGATTATAAAAATAAAAATTGTAACTAAAGTCAAATTGTAATTAAAATAAATTAGCCATATATTAGAAAATAAAAATACACATTTTACTTATCAATTATGCATATTGTTGTGCAAATTTTCTTGTACTTGCGAGCGCACGAACTTATTGTAGTATAGATTACTTATGACGAGTGTCGATCATACGAGGAGGTAGATTTAATTATGTGTGAGGTTAATTTTTTGAGTTTATATGCAAATTGGTTGGACATGATTTTTGAACAGTACTAAGATTTAAACTAAAAAGATGGCGGAATAAATTAAAGATGAAACAACACTTCACTATGGGCTTATTATTCCTTTTTAGTTCCTATTAGCTTATGAGGGGGTATTAATATCAAGCACTTATTATGCCAAGAGAAAACAATCTTCTGCTAAATATGATGTCAAGAACACGTTGTACTAGGTGATAATAATCTCACTTTTGTAATGTGGCAAGGCCATCCACTAAATAACTTAGATGCATTTTCTATCAATACTGAGTCAAGACAAATCACGAATACTAGAGGGGATTTTCTCGTTAATAAATACAGTGTAAAGTGTTTATCATACCAAATAGTAATAATCTTATACTAGGAAGTCAGTATACTGTATAAAATCTAGACAAGATTATTATTGTATGTCAACGATGAGTCAAAACAATCCACATAAATCAGAGAAAGAGTTAATAAACTTACTAAATTAAGCTCATGGACCATGTTGAGAATTAACCTTCAACTCGAGCTTGAAACTAAATTAGCCACTCATATTGAACCACGGGTAAAATGGTAATTTTATACTAAAATACATAGAAAATACAAGATAGAGAAAGAATTACATAAAATAGAGCTAAAATTTTTTCTCAGAACTATTGGATTAATGAGGGAGAGTCCTCTATGTTAATGAGACTAGTATAAATTGCAAGGTTCTTTTATTTTTTTATTTCTTTCTTTTTTCTCTTTTTTTATTATCATTATATATATATATATATATATATATATATATATATATATATATATATAGAGAGAGAGAGAGAGAGAGAGAGAGAGAGAGAGAAGACTGCAACACTTTTCTGAAAAGAAAAAATTCTCTATATTTTTCTTAAATATAAATAGGTGTGGAAAACAGAAAATATAAGGTCGTACACTAAGTTGGGGCGGGATAAGACAATAAGTTAACAAACAATTTTTTTTTATAGGCATAAGAGAGGTAATTATTGATATTTCACAATGAGGATGGTTAGAAAAGGGTCAAATGGATTAAAGATGGCATTTCTATTATTTTTTAGAACTCTAAATAGTGTTTTATATTTACTAGTTCAATAGACTTCCAGATGTAACAACACACAATTCTCTTTTGTTTTCTTTTTCATTGGTCGACTCAAAAGAAAAAAGATATAGATCACGTATAAAATAATAAACTGATAAACTTGGAAAAAGGGTTAGTCTTAAAAAAAGGGAAATTATCATTCATATACCCTATATTTGCTCTATTATCAAAAATACTACAACACTTTGAAGGTATATCAATCATCCACCCTTAGTTGACAAAATGTATCAGCTGACCACCAAACCGTTAGTTGCCGTTTGAAAGTTAACGGAATTACAGTGAATTGACGATTTTACCCTTGAAAATTATCACTTGTATACCCATAAATTCGTTTTTTATCACTTGTATACCCTTAAATTATCACTTGTATCATATGAAAAGACCAAATTACCCTTCTGACGTCATCATACTTAAACAGCAACTAACGGTTTGGTGGTCAGCTGATACATTTTGTCAACTTATGGTGGACAATTGATACACCCTCAAAGTGTTGTAGTATTTTTGATAAGGGAGTAAACTAAGGGTATACAAATGACAATTTCCCTAAAAAAATGATAGGCTCAAAAACTCACTCGGAACTTATTATAATATGTACATTTCTTCAAATAACTTAATCAATTTCACTCATCAAATTTCTAAATTCACACTCGGCACTAACATCAATATATAAAGTGGCAAGCGTGGTGTAACATAACTCAAAACTAAAGATAATACAAATACTAAAATTTAGAGATAATATAAATACTAAAATTTAAAAATTATCATGTCATCCAATATCAAAATATCACACAAAATGCCTTAAATTTTATTATTTTTATTTTTATTATTTTTAACTAAACTGCAAGACTAGGAAGATGTATTTCTAGAGTAACTAAACTCTATATTTGGTCATCTTCAACTCAAAAATTTAGAAAAGGTTAGCAAAAGTACAAGAAAACAACTATCAGTTATTCCGCAACTATCAACTATTCTCTCTCCCCAACTAGAATGAGACATTGTCCTCAATATCTGAAAGAAAAGAAAGTAGATTTTAGAAGATATCACTTAAATGCTGCAACATAAGAAAATATGTATAAATGGAAGGTTAAATCTAATTTGCACCTCTTAATACTACTACTGCTATCATCATTAGTTGACTACTCCAATGCAAAGGTCCTGAGATTTGACTCTAGTATGTAAGTTTGTAAAAGACCTAGTAACTTGTTAGTAGTAGAAGCATAAATAAAGATCTTTTTCACTGTGAATAGAATTAAATGATTCTTAACTACATCATGAAGAAATAATATCAAGTCATCATAAAAATTATTAACATTTAATAAACCGATGGGTTTTTTACAAATGTTCAAAGGGGTCCAAGATGCAAATGTAATCACTGCCTCTATAGTTGCAAGATCTCTTGGCAGTAAAATGATAGGGTTCACATGGTCTAACATCTTAGATATTTCATAACTCTATGAAATGAGAGTTATCATGACACTGTTAGACTTAAATCATGATTACTTACAGAGTAAATGACATGTTTTTATTGCATTTTAGTAATGTTTTACATGAACATTCATTTTAGTTTACTTTTAATAAGTTTTGTTTGATATAAAATGAATTGTGTGCTTAGACCATATGCATAATTATAGGTGATCGGAAGTTCAAATTTTAATAAAGGAATGCTACTGCAATAGGCTTGTAAAGATAAAGAAAGAACTTTGGTAGAAAGAATTGAAATAAGTTTGGAACAATGCAGATGCTAAAGTTGTTGTTGTAGCAATATTGTTGTAGCACCGTTACTATAGCAATCCTGGAGCATTGACAGAGAAGATTTCGCACAAGATACTTTGAAGATTGCGATCTAGAGTTTCCTAAACTGGAGAAGCACGCCCTAAGCTTCCGGTTACCCTAATTCTAAGATATAAAAGGAGCACACACGCAAAGAAAAAAGGTGGGAGTGTCATTAGAGAAAAATAATAGAGAAACAAAACAAGAGAAAATAAATATCAAGAGAGAGAATTGGCGATTGCAAAAAAGTATTCAAGAAGAACATCACGCAGATCTCACTCTTATTTCTTGTTCTCTTGCTTTTATCTTGTTATGATGGATTGTTTTATGTCTAAAACTATTTTGATTCTTATTTTATTGCAAATTATGAACTGCATTTACTTGTAGTTGAGTGATAAACAAACTTGATGGTTAATTGATTGATATTCTATGTTGCTGCATGTTTGCTATAGCACGTTGTTTTTATAGTACTTATTTCAATTTACTATTTCGGCTGACCTCCCATTTAATGGTGCTAGCTAAGAAAGAGTCTAAAAAAGGTCTGTTGTTGAGTGTTAAAAAATGCACATTTATAAAGGGGAAAGCCATCATTTTACAATTCAAGTCTTACTAACAACCCTTACTTTTATGTGTTTTAGCTTTTTGTAATTTAATTATGTGTGTTTTATTTTAATTAAGTATTTTATGTATTTTAGGGGCATCATAGTCATTTCACAATAAACGAGAGATCAAACGGCAAAAAGGACATCACTTTTGAACTCAGGACGGTCGAAAACCTTAGGAGGAGCATAAAAGGAAAAATGTCATTGTTCACATGTACGGTACTATTCATATGTACGGTATTGTCTACGTTACTGTTCACGACATTGTTCACATAGACAGATCGATGACGTGGCATTGACCGATGATGTGGCATTGACTGATGAGGTGTCATGATCTTGTTGGACTAAAATTCTTATGTACTGTTGATGGTGACGTGGCAGCATATTAGTGGACCAAAAAATGCGCGTACGGTACATGCAACACATGGGATTATTTTCAACCAAACCGCGTTACTGTGCAAACCGTGTCACTGTTTAAACCGCGTGGTCAAACCGTGTTACTGTTCAAGCCGAATAGTCAAACCGCGTATTGCTCACGCGTACTGTTGACTAATGACGTAGCGCAATCCTGAGCGTCCAAACTGTTTTTAATCCGATGGCCATAATTTACTCAATGTATCTATAAAAAGGGGGTCTTCCCCCCCTAATTTGGCATCTCTGAATCCATTTTTGGGATCCATTTTCTGTAATTCCTTCTCTATCTTGTATTTTCTACGTATTTTAATAAATTCCCATTTTACCCTTAGTTCAATTATGAGTAGCTAATTTTCTTTCAAGCTTGGGTTGAAGGTGAAGTCTCAACATTTTTCATGGGCTTTATTTGGTAAATTTATTTTCTCTTCCCCTCTAGTTTTTGTGGATGTTTTGACTTCTCGTTGACAAATAATAATAATCTTGTCTAGTACCGCCCTGGTTTCACCGGCTCCCTAGTATAAGGCTATTATTATTTGGCACGATAAGTCCTTAGCACCATATTTATTAGAGCGTGGTTCATGAGGTGTGGATTCCCCCCTCATGATTTAATTGGTATTAATAAGGAATATTTAGCCCATGATGCATGTTGATACGGATCCAGATACTTAAGTACGTCAATTTAATAGATTTACACTTTAATTTCTTCTCGCCATTTGAATTCTAATTTTTAGGATAATTTGAATCACTTCCACCACGAATCCAACCACCTCATACAAAATTAATTCTATATATAATTAAAATCCACCTCCTCGTGGGATCGACACTCGTCACCATTGATATATATTACAATAGATTTGTGCGCTTGCGAGTTCAATAAAATTTGCACATCATCTGTCTTAATGGAACATATCAGAACAATATTTGGTTTTAAATTGGGTTTCCTGAGTTGGGTTTAACTTGATTCGAAAAGGATCATGCTTAATATAAAATTAGTGATGAACTAGATATAGAGATTCACCTTGTAGGGTAATTAGAATCTAAAACGTGTAATGTTATATATGATGTTAGCATAATAATTGATCACTGTTAAGTTGCATCTAGGTATAAGACATTTAACATGCGACAGCTGAGGATACATAAGGATTCTGCCCAGTGTTGTAGTAGATGTTGTAGCAACCGAACCAAACATTAGAAAAATAGTCAAAATCATTAAGTGAGTTTAATCACTCAACTACTCCATTCCCCTTGGTTACATCTTTATATTTACTGTGATAATTTATTTTATTGCATTTTTTTCTTAATTAGTTCATTAGTTTAATAATTTGTTTTAATTCTAATTTAGAATAAAAATTACACTAATAAAATTGTAGTAACAATTCCCATAACAACAATCCTTGTGGAGACGATCTTGAATACTTATCATTATATTACTTGTTGTATACACTTGCACATTGACACTAATAGCATTAGAAAATCAATAACAATATTCTTTCTTACATATTTAGGACGACTAACTCCTCTTCAATTGGTGAGCCAAGTAGACATCCCAGATGTTTTAGGGCTTTTGGAATGATACCGAGCACTTGGCTTCCTCTAGTGTAGACATGTTCGAAAATAAGTCTTTGGAACCCTCAGTCAGCTCCCCAATATATTAGGTGTATTTTTGTCTCTGTTAGTACTTGACTAAGATCTATAATTGCTTGAACAAACTCTTTGTATTTTCCATAACGAAAGCCAGAAAGCACCCATTAAGACAATTTTCAAAAATAATTTATGAGTGTTTAAAAAAAAAATCTCGTATTTAAAAATCTTAATGACAAAAGCAATGATACATAGTTGTAAATAGGTTGGTGTATTTGTCAAATGACACTTCAAGTTCGTGGCGCAAAAGTAAACAGTAAAAAAAAAGGAACAATAAATAGATATAAAATCACACCATTGAAAAGAATAAGTATTGGTAGTTGTGACTGTGGCTCACATTTTCCCCTGATTTTACGTCCAGAAATGACTTAAGCACCCTTTACGGGTCAAGAATAGGCTTCCCATCTAGTTTTCTTATAAACTGGCAAACAAGGCCGTTTATAGTCAAATCCATGAGACTATATTGTACACGTTCTTTCTAGAATAATGAATATAACTAGGATATTGCATGTTGTGCGTATCCATTAGGATACATTTCAAGAGTTTGATCTTGTCTTTTGTTGTGCAAATTTTATTGAACTCGCAAGTGCACGAATCGATTATAGAATAGATCAATGGTGACGAGTGTCGATCCCACGAGGAGGTGGATTTTAATTATGTGTAGAATTAATTCTTCTAAATGGGTGGTTGGATTTATGGTAAAGATGATTTGGAATATCCTAATATTTGAATTGAAATGGCAGAATTAAATTAAAGTGGAAACTATAATAAATGTAGCACTTGGGTATCTGGATCTGTATCAACATACACCATGGGCTAAATATTCTTTATCAATGTCAATTAAATCATGAGGGGGGAATCCACACCTCATGAACCACACTCTAATTAATATGGTTCTAAGGGTTTATTGTGCCAAATAATAATAACCTTGTACTAGGGAGCTGGTGAAACTAGGGCGGTATCCAGACAAGATTATTATTATTTGTCGATGAGAAGTAAAAACATCCACAAAAACTAGAGGGGAAGAGAAAATAAATTTACCAAATAAAGCCCATGACACATGTTGAGACTTCACCTTCAACCCAAGCTTGAAAGAAAATTAGCTACTCATAATTTAACTAGGGGCAAAATAAGAATTTATTAAAATACGTAGAAAATATAAGATGGAGAATGAATTATAGAAAATGGAGCCCAAAAATAGATTCAGAGATATCCAATTAGGGGGAGGCTCCCTTTTATAGATACATTAAGTAAATCATGGCCATTGGATTAAAAACAGTTTAGACGCTTAGGATTGTGCCACGTCATCAGTCAACAGCACACAGTTTGACCACGCGGTTTAAACAATGACATGGTTTGACCACGCAGTTTGAATAGTCAACCGGCTTGAACAGTGACGCGGTTTGATTAAAAATAATTCTGTGTATATGTATGTACCATACACATGATTTTTGGTCCACTAACATGTTGTCACGTCACTGATCAACAGTGTGTATAAATTTTGTCCAATAGAATCGTGATAGCTTATCAGTCAATGTCACATCATCGGTCAATGCCACGTCATCATTCTGTATGTGTTAACAGTGTCATGAACAGTAACATGAACAATATCGTACATGTGAATAGTGTCATACATGTGAACAGTGACATTTTTCCTTTTATGCTCCTCCTAAGGTTTTCGACTATCCTGAGTTCAAAAGTGATGTCCGTTTTGCCGTCTGATTTCTCGTTTATTGTGAAATGACCATGATGCCCCTAAAATACATAAAATACTTAATTAAAATAAAACACACGTAATTAAATCACAAGAAACTTAAATAAATAAAAGTAAGGGCGTTAATAAGACTTGAAATATAAAATGACGATTTTCTCCTTTATAAGTATACATTTTCTAACACTCAACATCTTTATTCAAACCACTCATAATGAATTTAATCTTGTCTTTCCTTTTGTTGGATACTATTCCTAAATATTTACATGGATATCTTTAATAGTCTTTTCGGGCACATTTATGGTAAGAAACTTCAAGTCATCTAGTTCTTCGTTTTCGTGAATAATTTCTTTTCTCGCAACAAGGCATATAGGCAACGAATTTAAAAGATAACTCTCTTGCCGATTATACTTTGGCTTTCCTTGACCAACGAATGTTAACAGGGATGTTGTTATGCATAAGTGGTGTCTGCAATCTCTAATGTCATGGATGTCGATGTACAAGTGTACACAACAAGTAATATGCTGATGAGTGTTCAAATTGTCTCCAGAGGGATTGATGTTATCAGATTTGCTACAACAACTTTAACATTACAGTTTTGTTTTAAATAAAAATAAAACAACTAATGAAACTAATAAACGAATTAAAGTAAAAATACAATAAATAAAATGAAATAAAGAAAATTCTCACGTCAAACACAAGGATAAAACCAATGGAAATGGAGTAGTTGAGTAAATAAACTCACTTAATGGCATTAACTATTTTTCAATTACAGTATCATTGCTACAACATCTACTAGAGTACTGGACAGAATCCCTCATGCATCCTCAATTGTTGCATGTTGGATATCTTATATCTAATGCAATCTAACAGTGACCAATTATTACGTCAACATTAAATATAACATTAATCGATCTAGGTTCCGTTAACCCTATAAGATGAATCCCTATGTCTAGTTTATCACTAATTTTATATCAAGGATGGCCCTATTCAAATGAAGGTTAACTCAACTTGAGAAACCTAATCTAAAACTAAATATTGTCTTAATAAGATCCACCAAGTCAGACCTTTTTTAGGCACTTTCTTAGCTAGTAAATAGAGAATAAAAATAAATCAATTAAGACAAAATGTTATAACAAACACAAAACAACGCGTGTATCAGTCAAACATTCATTAAGATCATTTATCACTCAACTACAATCAAATTGAGTTCATGATTTGCGATATAAAAATAAATAAAAGTTTCAGCCATCAAATACATCCCCATAATGAAATAAAAAATGAGAAAAGAATAAGAAGAACTGATTTTCGATTGATCTCTCCAATTTCTCCTCTAGGACAACCTTCAATCTCTCTCTTGATTTTTGTTTCTTGTTTTTTCTCTCTTCGGTTTGTTCTTTGGGTGACGGCTTCTCCCTTTTCCTTTGCGTGTGTACTCCTTTTATAGCTTAAAATTAGGGCAACCGAATAAAGAGAGAGGAGAAGTTATGATATCGACCTTACCACACTATTACACACTTACTATGGAAACACATTCAAAACCTACACACAAAGTTATTTACACAATATTTACAAAGAAAATTAACTCTACAAATTAAAATGACTTACCTCCCTAGCAACGCTACCAAGAACTTCTACAAATTTTATTATACTTGCAAGCGCATGAATCTATTATAATATAAATTAATGGTTATGAGTGTCAATCCCACGAGGAAGAAGATTTAATTACGTATGAGGTTAATTTATATACAAAGATTTAATTCTAAACAATACTGAGATTTAAATTAAAAATATGGCAGGAATAAATCAAAGACAAACAATTTAAATGAAATACTTGAGTCATTAGATTTACATTCAACACTTTTATTCCTCATAGTCCTCATGCTAGTAAATATGTTATTAAACACTCATTATGCCGGGGGAGAATAATCTTCTGTTAAATTTGGTATCAAGTACACGTTGTGCTAGATGATAATAATATTATTGTCAACAATGTAGTAAGACCGTCTACTAAATAACTCGGATGCATTCTCTATTAATACTGAGTTAAAATTAACCATTAATACTATAAGGGAATTTCTCGGTAATAAATATAGTGTAAAGTACTCATCGTGACAAACAATAATAATCTTACATTAGGGAGTCAATATCCATGTAAATTCAAAACAAGATTATTATTGTCTGTCAATAAAGATGGCCAATGGGCCGAATGGCACGTGGCACGGCACATGTCCGTACAGCACGGCACGACACGAGCACGTTTCGGTGGGGTATGTCTCACAGTACAGCCCACGTGTACGGCACACACGTGGGCCGTGCCGAGCTTAGAATTTTAGGCACTCAGGCCTTAAAAGCACGGCATAGTTAGAGATGGGCTAAGCACGGCACGATAAAAATACCCGCAATAAGCACATTTTATTTTTTAATAAAAGTAAACTTAAAATTTTATGATTTTATAAATAACTTGAAATTGAATTTTTTTAAATTCATTTAATTATTAGTTTTAAAAAATCTACAATTGATTTATATTTATAATTTATTAGATAAATAATTGATATCATGATTTTAATTAATAAAATTATAAAAATCATGATTTTATAAATATGCATTACTATTATTGTGAATTATAATTCATGACTCTATGTAAGTCTAAGTTAACAATTAAGTTAACCCGTAAGAAAGATTTATTATTATTGTTGTTGTTAAGTATTAAAAAATTCTAATACTATAAGGTCAAACTTAGTAATTAATGTTATATTTTCTTACTATTATTAGTTTATTATTATTAAATATGGACTTGAGTTTTGAATTTTAGATTATATTAAATTTGAATAAAAGCATAGATGTAAGAAATGTACATAAACTTGAAAAAAAATACGCCACCAGCTTAGTATGTGTTCTTAAAAAATTCTATAAAAAAAAAGCTTATTGGGCTTTTTTTTCTTAGGCACTGCACAGCACGTGTTGGCATGGCACGAATAGGCACAACACGTGTACCAGGCCGGGCTTAAGAAAAAATTTAGGCACGACAAGAAACACATAATCGGCACGGCACGACACGAGCACGAGCACACATGGGCCCATTGACCACCTCTATCTATCGACGATGAGTCAAAAAAATCTACATAAATTAGAGAAAGAGTTAATAAACTTATCACATACCCATGGACTATGTTGAACCTTCACCTTTAACTTAAGGTTGAAGCTAAATTAGCCACTCCTATTGAACTAGGGGTAAAATAGTAATTTTATACTAATAATGCAGAAAATACATGATGGAAAGAGAATTACAAAAAACAGAGCTCAAATTTGGATTTAAAGCTATCGAACTAGAAATGGGAGTCCTCTATTTATAGATACAATAGGTAAATCATAACCATTAGATGAAAACAACCCTAACACTTTGGATTGTGCCACGTGGCAAGCTCTAATTGGATGGAACAAGTCACCAAGGCTGTGATTAGGTGAACTGCATGTAACATACATGTATTTTTGGTCCAATAATATGTTGCCGCCTCATCGATCAATGCAACAGTCAACTAGCATTGATTCAGTACATTGCATGCATTGTAAGCTCATTTTTTAGTCTAATAGGATGATGTCACATCATCAATCAATGCAATAAAATGCTACCATGTCATGGGTTAATGCCAATTATGATTCTGCTCTTTATGCATTTCCTAAGGTTTTTAGCTATTCTAAGCTCAAAAATGCTACTATATGTTTTGTTGTTTGATTTCTCATTAATTGTAAAATGACCTAAATACCTATAAAATACATAAAATACTCAAATTATAACAAAACACACACAATTAGAGTTTAAAGGATTTAAATACATAAAAGTAGCAATGTTAATGAGACTTGGAGTGTAAGATACAATTGTACCTTTTATAAATATACATTCTCCAGCACTCAATATATATATATATAACACTTTATTTAAAATCCTAGCAATATTTAAAATCCTAGCAAGTTTGTATACAATATCAATTGGGAAAAAAATAAAAGTCCACCCTTAAAAAAAATCCTTAATTTTTTTCCTCTTCAACATCAAATTTTCTCTACATACAACTAAAACTACTCAAATGCCCTTTAAATTATTAGATAATTAGGCATAGTTTACCACACGAATTTCAAGAAGATATAAACAATGTCAAAAAGTAATAGAAAACAACTTAAAAATAAAGGGCTGGAAAATAAAGATTGAAGAACATGTACTGTGATAAGAATCACATCGTGTTAGTGCATACATAGTAAGAATCAAAACCTTAATGTGATGCTGTGCATATGACAAGGATCAAGACCATCATGACGTACACTTATGACAATAATCAAGGCTGTTATATCATACACAAATAGAAAGCATCAAGAAGATTATGCATGATTTCGAAGATGAATCCCTCGTTCAGAATATCTACTTATTTTCCTTTTATGTTTTTGAAATTCTTATATAAAACAGCCTTTGAGCCATCAAGAATTAATATGAGTGAAGTTTATTCTTTCTTAACATTTATCATATATCAAAGTAGACTCGTGTACAAGTGGGCTCGCATAGTTAGACTCGTGTACAAGTGGGCTCGCACTATCTTTCCACGTGACAACGACCAAGTCAAAACGATTGGTCTATCCCACATCGGCTAAGAATATTTACTAGACTAATAATATAAGCATGAGACAATCCTCAACTCATGAGCTAACTTTTAGTGTAAGTTAGGCTTATGAACTTCTATATAAATTGAAAAGAGAGACGGAAGAAGGAGAGTAGGAATACAGAGGCGTAGTGTAGGACTAGTGGGGGCTCAAGCCCCCACTGAAACCCCCTCCCTTTTTGTTTAAAAGAAAAATTAACAAATTTTTAAATAATCTCTGTCATATTATTAAATAGTCCAAGTTCTTCCAATTTCTACAATCACAGTAGAGAGAACATTTTCAGCAATGAAATTTGTGAAGAATGAACTTCGGAATCGGATGAGAGATGAATGGATAAATAATAATTTGATTGTTTATGTAGAAAAGATGTATTTAATAGTATTGATAATGAATCTATTGCACAACGTTTTCAGAATATGAAATCGCGTAGAGAACAATTGTAACTGTGTTATCAAAAATTTTATATATTCAAGTTTCAATTTTTATCTTTTGTTGTCATTTAATTTAACCCCCGATAAATTATTTTTCTAAATCCGCCACTGTAGAAATATGAGCCATATTTAATAGTTCACCAATCTTGCCTATGTCCACACCTTAAGTATCCTGGTTGAACACCAATGGTTATTTTGATACAAGAAATTAGCTCAAAACTTAACAATAACAATAACAAAGAAACTATCGAGTTTTAGGGTGAATGAGACAAATGAAAGTAGAGTTTTCTTAAACTCAAGGCCAAGGGATATGTTTAAGCTTAATATAAGGTGGTATTTACTAGTAAGGAAGGATATGACCATTGTAGATTACCAAAAATATGATATAGGTATATAGCATACTAAAGTGTACTAAAAATTGTGATTTTGGTCAACTATAATCAACTAGATGAAGGGCTTGGTCAACTAATGTTCTTTCTTTGGGCTTTTATGTATGGATTAGAGTTGTTTTCATTTCAGTTGAAGCAATTATTTTTGTCATTCTGATTTGATGAATGGTCTTGTTGCATACATATGGTTTGTGTTAAGATTTTGCTTGGTATTTCCATTTCAAATAGAGTTTTTCTAATTTATAAAATGCACAAAACTCTGTCTAGAATGACAACCCTCACTCTTTCAAAATTCTATCACCCTATATCTCCTATTTTGGGTCTAAAGAGACTTTGTTTTACCAAATTAATTAGCGAGGCATTTGAAGATATTTATCATTTTTTTAAGCGTAACCTTCGTAATTTATTTTTACGTATGTGTCTCTTTTTAATACTATAATACAATTGATATTACATCATATAGTTACAATTGATATTACATTAGACAACTACTGGTATTTACAATCAAACAACTACCGTCTTCTATTAGTTTACATTAAATCTTAAAGAGCACTACTTAGATTTTCTACCCTTACTAATATTTAAAAAATGTCTACTGCACTCACATTTCGTAAAGGAGAAAGACTGTAAATTGTCTTCATTCAATCATTTTTTAATTAAGGAGAAAGCCTGCAAATTGTCTTCACTCAATCATTCTTTAATTGAGGGAGAAAGACTGCAAATTGTCTTCACTCAATCATTCTTTAATAGATATGAGAGTAGCAATTCACTTACCTATTTGTCCTAAAATCCTTTATGGTAATATTGTCTAACATGAAATATGTATCGCGCGTGTGTGTGTGTGTGTGTGTGTGTGTGTGTATATATACACACACAATTCCGGTGAATATAGAATTATGACATCATTAAAAATTCTTCTGCATTTTCTTCTCACTTTTACGAATATTTTGATATCTCTCTCCCCTCCGAGCCGTATAGATGATTAATCCTTTCAAGGGTCCAATATAGATTGGCAGATGTTATACTTATTGATATGTCTGCTACAAAGAAGAAACAATCCTTCGTGCACGGTCCCGTAGCTCAGTTGGTTAGAGCGTTGGTCTTATGAGCCGAAGGTCGCGGGTTCGAGCCCCGCCGGGACCAGGACCATGTTTACATTTAAGTTATATGTTGTTTTGCATATTCTGATGGAAACAACACCCATTAATTTGTTTAAAACTATCACATACTTTAATTATTTTTATTCATTTTCTAGTGATGATGACAGTTGATCGTCCAAAAGATTAAACAACAGCTTCAGTTTAGTTGAAAAGTCAGTTTGATCTTGCATATGGTGAAATGAAGCCATAATTACCCCATTACAAGCATATCACACACTCACTCTGTGACTTTTCTTGCAATCTACGACAATTTCTTATTACTACCACAAACACTTGCCCATCATTCATGCAATCTAGAATCATTTTTCCCCAAACACTTGCCACTGCCGAGAACATGTGCATCTTCTTTTCTTGTATGTTCATTTCTTTCAATTTTTTACTTGTCATTAGATCAAATATTCGAAGTATAGTGCTTATCTTGTATGAATGATTTGTTGAATTGGTATATGGTAATGTGCATTTTCTTTAGCAACATTGCTAGTTTCTATTCAACAATTGATATGCATGGTGCAACTGATTCGAGACGCCTTTGCATTTAGTTCTTGTTTTTGCCTCTTGTTGATGCCACCTTTTTTCTTAATTCTTAGCTCATATCTAAAACGCAATCTAAATAATGTATCAGGTTTGTTCTAGTCTCTTCAGCAACTCAGTATAAATGGGCTCAGGGCACTGGTTTAGATCAATAATTTGCCTGAAAAAGGGGAAACAAGACAGATCCAAACAAGGAAAGGTAGATTTCCTGTATGTTTTTATTAATTCTGCACAGCTGGGAGTTCAATTATCATTTGATCTGGATGGAAACTGAAACAGGTGCAGTCAGCTACTGAAAAATCAAATGACTCCAATGATTCTCCCAGCGAATCAAGTGGGAATGCCAATGCCAATGGTGGTTCAGATCCACATATTAACCCTGGTTTTCTCAGAATTTCAGTCGAAGAAAGAGCTGCCACTCGGATTCAGAAAGCTTTCCGGGCTTACAGAGTACGTTCTCTCAAATTTTGGCATTTACGGGGCAGCATTCCAAAAAATATTTGGCACTGTATCAAAAGTAGTCTTTTGATCTTTTGGCACTAATTAGTAACAATGTGAAGTCACCAAAAGTAGTCTTTTGATCTTTTGGGTTATAGATTATGTTACCATCTTTTGTTTCTGATTTTTGTAGGCAAGAAAATCAATCCGGCGTCTTAGGGGGACGGGGAGATTTAACATCTTGATTCAAGACCACTCTGTTCAGAAGCAAACATCAAGTGCAATTAACAATATACATTCATGGTGCAATATCCAGACACAAATTAGAAACCGCAGACTTTGCATGGTCACTGAAGGTCGGATTAAGCAGAAGAAACTGGAAAATCAGTTGAAACTAGAGGCCAAGCTTCATGATTTGGAGGTACTAACTAAATACTAATGCCTGTTAAAGCTTAAAACTTGTAAACCAACCCCATTCATAATTTCATCAATTACTCATCTATCGATCAAATGAGTTAGTTACACTAGAAGAATCAAATGCCCTTGGCTGTATTAACTTTTCCCAATAGGTTGAATGGCACAACGGTTCCGAAACTATGGAGGAAATTCTTTCGAGAATACAGCAGAGAGAAGAAGCAGCAATTAAGCGTGAACGAGCCATGGCATATGCATTCTCTCACCAGGTTTACCTGCTATTAATATCATTACCATCTTAATATCAAAATCTAGATCTAATACTTGTGTTTGTGTTGAGATTTATGCATCTGTAAAAATGTTTGCAGTGGAGGGCAAACTCGAGCCAGTATCTAGGCCAGGCTTATTACAGTATTTGCAAGGACAACTGGGGCTGGAGCTGGATGGAACGATGGATTGCTGCTCGGCCTTGGGAGGTTAGAGTTAATGCGAAGCCAACCAAGAAAATTAAAGGCAAGCAAGTGAGCAATGCTGATAAATTTGCAAACCAGCTTGAGTTAAAAGTCTCAGTTTCAGCTACACCAAATGGTAATAAAACTACAAAAGCGAAAAAATCACCCCCACATAGCATCAACTTGGCAGTTGAGTGACATGAACTTTTTATAGGCTACATTCTGTATTTGTTGTTCTGATTTTGGTCTGTTGAGTTGGTGTGAACATGATATGAAGTGTGTAAAATAAGAAAAAACACACACACATGTATGTATGTATGAGAATGGATGTGTAATTTTTTATTGCCTTTGAAAACAAGGTTGTCATTTATGGATTGTTGTGCATGTCGTGAAGCCGATGAGGGAAAATGCTGAATCTCAATGATTTTGATTTTTTAATCAGGACAAAGTTGGCTGTACTTTCAACAAGGAGAATCCAAATAATAAAATGGGAATACATAAACAATGGGTGACTCTAGGCCTATCGGAGCTATAAAGCAATTGAAATTTTATATATAGAAAAACTTATTCTGTGTCTACACTTGATTGAACAACATTCAACAAGGTTATCATATATAATTCTTCATGGTCTCTGCAATATTTTTCCTTTTTTTACTTTATGCAGAAAAGGGCATATTATCAATAGCCAAAGGTCAATATTTTATGCTTTGCTCTCGCTGAAGATGCAATAAATATGGTGAGCAACTAACATGGGCCCTGTTGTTGCCAAAAGGTACTGTTTATTGCTCAATTTCCTCAGTTAATGAGCATTCATTTATTAAAAAAAAAAAAGAGAGAAATCTCCTGCATAGTTTATGTAATCAGCAAGGCCATTGGAGTAACACCCATCAACCAAACCATTAAGAAGTATCAACCACCATAAAGCAAACGTCACTATCTGCAGTGTTTAAGCTATGATTTTTTTTTCTCTCTAAATCTTTTTTCTTCTTTTTTTCTCCTACAAAAATAAAAGTTTCCAGCTAGACATTGATAGATTTTTATTACGCACTGAGATTTACAAGGTAGGGGGACCATTTTACAGATGGCGAAAGTATCAAATTTTGGTGGTATCCATCTGTGTATTCTTTCTATTATTGAACTTGTTGTGCTCATCCCATTCCTCTTTCATGGTTCCTTCAGCGGATGTACTCTACTCACCCCCACTTGGCATTACCTTCTAAATCTATCTAACTTGATCATTGATTACGAGACCATGACCTAAGATTCCTCAGCAACCTGATATACTAAACTAATTATAGGACATGCAAATGAAGTATATAATGTATTGTCTTTGCATCACAATTCTAAAAGCCTTGTACTTGAAATAGGACTAAACTTCTACTATTAGGCCCTATAAAACAATTCAGATTCTACAAAATTTGGTAGCTGGGCTTCTACGGAGATTGATATTATGTTACTGAAATTAACCGCTTGAAATTTTGATTGAAAGCATACCCAACATTCAACTTCGACAAATAAGGTAGATGCTAAAATTGCAGCAAGCAATAAATAGGTATATGATACAAGCAATCACATGACATGTAAAGCCTAATCCACTCCTTCAACTCTAACCTCTACTGTTCATAGAAAATGACTTCTCGGTTAATGCTCCCAAAACCAGAGGCATGATGGAGATGTTAAAGACCACTATTCTTTCAATTCTTTTTGCAGGTTTAAAGAAGCTGTTGGGGCATGTGAGTGTTCAATTAGAAAGCAGTAAAGCAACAAAAACAATCACAAACAGAAACTCTCTCTTTCACCCAGTAAGAAATGGACCATTTCTAAACAAAGAAAAGGAACCTAATCTGCTTCTATCAATTTGTAACCGTTACCGTAGAAAATAAATAACATAAGATTTGAGTCAAGTGAGAATACCGTGAAATTTTCTATATTAGTTGATTAGTAGCAACTATATTCATGAGAATTTTGCAACGGTGCCAGACTCCTCGGATTGGGTTTGCTCTGATTGGGCAAAATATCAACTATCAAATCAACCCTAAAACAAACCAGAGTTTGCTTCTTAATTGTAAAATAGCAATAGCAGAAGAATATAAAATTACAAAGACAAACAGCAATGATATTCAAAAGTCTGTTAACTTGAACACATAACAAAACCAACAGAAAATAAACAAAGTTGAGCTTCAAGAGCTCACTTCAAATCATGATGCAAACATAAACTTGATAGAAGTTAAAACAAACCAAGGATTGAAAAACTTGAAATCCATCCAGAATTTTTCTTCTTCCCACGGTTTTAGGCCATTGAATTTAAAATGCTCCAAATCTCCTCTCTTCACTTGCTCTTGATTGAGTTCCATCAAATCAGCTCCCATGTGACACAAAACAATCAACAAGTCCTGAAAGATGATTAAAATTAATGCACGAACAGAAAAAGTGAACAAATTTAACAAGTTGGCATTGAAAGTAGGACCTGTTAGAGAGGAAAACGATCTGATTTCAATGGCGAGAATCAGAGGAAGCAGAGGATGGCCTATTGTGAATGCCATGGTCATGTTCCTCATCTTCGCCTTGGATTCGTGCTGGAATGCGAAATCCAGAGAATTCACCAACAGGAGAGGCGAATCCAATGCCGGATATCACAGATTGATGGACTGCTGGCTGTTGTAGAATTTGACGATGGTGAAGGTGATGATGATGCTGTTGTCGATGGTCATTGGTAAGACCAATTGGTTGGTCTATCCAAGCACGAACCGAAGGCGTGTTACTGGACTGAAGGGGTCCCCTCTGTGAATGAAACAACTGGTTTTGGCCGAACAACGGCTGCACTGGCGACGGCTGCTGCGAATTAAACACAAATCCACCACCACTTGCATTACCAGCTGAATCATCTGCAGCACCACCACCGCTATTCCAAGCCATCATTCTCTGGAATCTTGACATTTCTGCTGACTCAGACCAAGCTGAAGCACCAGCAGAAGCTGTATCATAGCCACCAAGTGGTGTGGTTCCAGAGAACAAGACTTGAACTTGCTCATTCTGCTGCTGATGCTGATGAGAATGAGAATGAGCAAGATGATGTGGGTGAGGTTGTTGGTGGTGCTGTAAAAGAATGCTATTTGGCTCCTGAAAGGACTGGAGAGAAAGCCTCAGATCTTGGCTGTGACTTGTAGTAGTTCTTGAAAGCAAATCCGGTGAGTAGTTTTGAAACTGAATTGATGAGGCTGTTGTATCAGTTGAAGCACCCATTGGAAAGAATGACTTGATTGTATCAGCAATAGAATCAGAGTCTAAAGCTGGCGGAAGAAAGCTTGAGCTTTGATTTTGATTCGGGGTTTCAACCATCGGAAGATTCTGAACATCATTTGAACTACCAGGATACTGAAAGTTTCTCTCTTCATTTGCTTCACTCTGCTGATGATGAGCATTCCTTGATTTTGCTGTAGAAGCTCTAGTATTAGTAACAGTTCCCGGGTTCCAAGGAGGCAACTCAGCGAGCTCATCAATGGCAGCTTTGGCTTTCGTGATGAGCCAATCTACTGCTTTACTGGGGCGGTCGTAGCCAAGGCGGTCTTGAACATCATAGAACTGAATGGCTGTGTGAGCTGAGAGGCGAACACGGCGGTCTCTTGGGCCTTTTGCAGTGCAAACTTTGCTGTGGCGATCTTTTCTTCCAGTTGAACGAACAATGTGACCTCCTTGGACCTCAACGATCTCCCCTCCAGTGTTTCTTATCCCCAGTCTTGACGATGTTGTTGCGTGATTGTGAGATTCCCCCATTTTTCTTGCATATTGGATTGAAGAACAAGATGATGATGTTGAAGAAGGAAAATAAGAGCGTTTCTTGAGTGGTTGTTGTTGATGAAGAAGTTGTGATTCTAAGCCTAATCTTGAATTGATGAAATGTTGGTCTCGTGGAAGATTATTGTAATTTTCTTCTGCTTCTTCTTCTTCTACATGTCTTCGATACTGATGATGTTTTTCTTCTTGATGGTGGTGATGATGATGATGATGCTGATGATTCCTTTGAGGATCCAGAGTCAGGCTGTAGTGATTTTTCTGTTCCAGCTTTTAATGAAAAGCACTTTTGCTGCTGCTTAATGGTGGGTAGTTGTTGTTCTTGATAGTTCTTTACTACTAATCTCCTCTTGTTGCTTGTGCAGCTGCCACCACACTGAAAACTGCTTCTTCTGCTTCTGTATCTGTTTCTTCTGATGATGCTGCTTCTCCCAAAAGGCCCTGCCATTCAATATTTCCACTTCCATCACCCCAACAACAACACCGTGAAAAGGGGAAAAAATCAAAAAAAACACAAAAACAAAAACAAAAACAAAAAACAAAAAACAAAAAAGACCTCCCCTAAAAAACTGAAAACCATGACAGAAACCCAAGAAGCCTAGCTGAAACAAGCTCTATTTTTAGCCTAACCCATCTCTTTCCCTTCTCACTGAGTCTCTACACTCAGGTTTTGGTAATTGAGCCTCTTTATGTACTGTACAGTGACCAAAATAGTGATATTGTGCTGACAGTAAATTCTAAATACCAACTTGACCAAAGATGAACAAAGAACAACAAGAAAAGAAAACAACCAATTTCAAGAAGAGTCTTCTTGGGAAATTTTCTGAATAATTCTCATTTTTTCCCCTTTTCTTTCTTTATAGATGGATAAGAGAAAACAAAATGAAAGAGACACAATCACAAAAGTCTAGTTATAGAGGTGGTGGTGTAACAGTAAATATAAAGATGTGAAGGTCTATAGGGAAGAGGAATTCTTTCTTTAGCCTATAAGAGGCCTTGATGATACAACTGTTTTAAGTGTTGCAGTGTTTGGTCAGAAAAGAGATTAAAGTACCTGTGATCTCATCACTGCCTCTTCTGCTATTCTTATACTACTACTCACCCCCCTTACAATATTAATTAAAAAAATATATATATACAAAAGGAATAAAAATTTCAACTGAACCCAATTATCTACCCTTTTATTTTCATTGATTATATGTTAATTTCATTAATTTAAAATTGCAACAAGGCTCTCTATACTCAATTATTAGATACACTTAAAATGACGTGATGGTAAGGGTCTTATTGCAATTTGCGTATAATGATAAATTTATTTATTTATATATGTCATCTTTATTAGATGAAAATCATTTCCCGTCTAAAAATGAACACGTGTTCTTAATATAATATATATTATAATATAAATAATGCCACTTATTAAATTATTTATTTTAAAATATTAATAAAGTAGACAGAGTTTAAATATAATTTTTGATATTTTCATTTTCCTCCAAAAATCAAATTACTAGTCAAATAAAAAGATTGAAAATTAATTAGCGACGGAACATTTCTTGCCTTGTATATTTGTCATTATTGTTAATGTAATTTTGGTGTCTTTAGAATTTTACTACTAGTTAGGACTTAAAAATGTTCGAAGAACCCCTCGGTTATACAGTTGGAGAAATAGTCACTAGATGCTTTTGATAGGTAGATAGAGATAGATCCTTTATATGCCACCATCACACCTTTTGACAATGACCCCACTTGCAGCTTTTTTCTCATTTTTTTTCTTTTATTTTGCGTTCCTAGTTTTTATCTCTCTCTCTCACTCTCTCCCTCTGCGCCTTTTTTTTATTGCTTCACTTAAAATAAACATCTTCTTTCCCTCAATTTCCTTCTTCCAACTCACCTTTTTCTTGTTTGTTGGATTACTGAACATGGCATCTAGTAGACCTCTCTTTTTTCCACTTTCTGATTTTTTGCTCTTTGGAACATTACAATCTAGATGGGGTTTTCGGTATGTAATAAAATCATCAGGGACAAAATCATAAATGAGAATAATCAACAATTTGAAAAATACATGTGCACCCCTATACATATAATTTTTTTTAACAGATTCAAATTATGCTATTCAACATGCCTCAAAACTTTGGTGAATTATGACACACCTCCCCCATTTTATCAAAACTTTAGCTACAGAGCAAAATTTTATGAAAAGGTCGAGGCATCCCCTAGTTTTAATTAACATTTTGTTGCGTTTGATAGAATTTGATGAACTAGCAAAGTATATGACAAAGACTAAAACACTTCCTTTAAAATGTCCTAACCATATGTAAGCAAAGTTTACTTCATTATTTGGATCATTACCCAAGCATACACTTGCGCATTTCACCTTCGTTTATGATCAAAGAGTCAAGTTTTTTATTAGACAAAAGAGGCTCGTAGGAGCTTGATTAAGTGATTTTAAAGCAACTTTACTTAGTTGGCACCCACTTGAGAGAAGTAAGGATTGAAAAATCAATTTGATATCTCACCACTGCCCTTTAAAAAAAAATTAGTCATATGAACAAACAATTTAAGATCATGAAATAATGGGGCCAAACAGAACCACAAAATGGACTCTCTTTTTTTTTCAATGAGCAATGGTAAAAAAGAAACAAGCAAACATACTTCATAACATCTAACCACAATCATATAATTAATGACTTCAATTATTTTCAATTTAAGCACATGTGATGATAAATTAAAGCCAATATGACATGCTAACAATTTGGAATTTATGTAAAATGTCATATTCTATGTTTTTATCATACATTTTTACATTAATGCGTGAGTTATGGAAGTATTGAGGATACTAATATTACTACTTGTACTTAGAGGAAATACTTCATAAAAAATAATATCACTCTTATTCAAACATTCAGTTCTTATTGAGAATGTGATTAATTTATAAAAAAATATGAAAGGGTAGTTTAACCTAATAATTTACACATTTCTTAATATGAAAATTTTATCTTTTAAATTATTTTCATTCTAAGTTATCAAAATCCTTTTGATTCTATCAAACAATACAAACCGTGAGTTAACACTAGAATAAAAGAGGGATATGATATAGCATGCATGTTGAGTCCTAATAGGTTACCATTTTAATGATGCTCTTACTTAATTAAACACACTTAATTATGGAATTTTATGAAAATTCAATGCATTAGTACTGACATGATCAGCTTATTTATTTAATCTTATTTTTTTAAGAGAAATTTTAGCAAATTTCCAGGGAGGTATGTGATAATTCTCTAAACCTCCCGCAGCTTGATTTACCTATACACATTCTTGTCAATCTTATCGTGACGTTATCACTTTTGGTATGAAATATCATTTTCTGTAGTACATAGCTTTTTACTGTATACCATTAAGTAAAGAATAAGAAAAGGTTTTGATGCTATCTCTCGTAGTCTTGTTACTTTCCACGATGAGAAGCTCAGGATTAATTTTTTTGTTGACGATTAAAAAGAAAAGTTCTTCATTTACTAATTCAGAAAATGAAAAGAAAAAATCATTTTGAAAAAGCAAAACCCATTTCCAAAAACTAATGAGAACTCAAAAATGAGTGATATTAGAAATGACACCTCCTTTTGTCATTTTTATTATCACTTCTTGTTTTTTATTTTAAACAAAATATGGGCGACAAAAATGGCAGCAAGAGTGCTCTTTCTCTTGCCCTTTGTTGACATTATCTCCAATATCAATTTTCTTTAATAATTAATGTGCAAATTTTTTTTGTCAAAAATGTATATGTTTACCAACCAAACTTTTAACATGGGAAAGCTAAAATACATTTTTTACTCGATACAATTTTTTTATATTCAAAATTCATTGTAATAATGAGATTTCTGCATATATGCACAAATTGATCGATAAGATGAGAATTTGAGAAATCAACTTAGGTCCACTTATTGATGGGATGCTCTAATGCGTTAAAAAATCATACCTTTATCAATGACCCAATTAGATGAATAATTGGAACAATCGTATCGACCTTCTATTATTATAATAAAATTGTTGATTTTGAGTCTCGCGTATTGTGTTTTCTTGATGAGAAAATGTAAAATTTATTATTTGTATCTAAAGAATCTATTTTTTAATTATTATACAAAATTGCTTTTAGATAAAAATATTAGACAGACCAGCTCATCTAAGCTTCAAGGAGCTCATTATGTGTTACTATGTCAAATGAGATTTTACCTATATGTTAGGTGTTTGTCAAGTTTGCAATAACAACAGTAAAATCTTGATAAATTAATAGTATTGGGACCATGAAAATCTATTAATTTAACAAATATTCATATATCAATAAATTAATAAATTATCAATTAATGAATAAGTTCCTTATTTTTTAAAAAGGCAAAGGTTTGTTTAGTACTTATATTTTGATTTAAGTATTGTTTAGTCCCGATATTTTAAAAAATATTTCAAGATGCCCTTCTAATAATTATATTAAAATCACACTCTCAATTTTTTCTTTGTTTTTTTCACAATAATGCCCCTGCAACAATATTCTTGGAGATATTAGTGAAAGTAAAATAAAAAATAGTTGTTATTGTTGTACTTTTAGGATTAATTTAGTAAATTAATTCTTACAAAAAATTGTTACAAATTGTTGCAAGGGTATTAAACATTGCTTTCAATTGACTAGTATTAATTTATTTATAAATAATAATTATCAATATTATTGCAAGGGTATGAAAAATACTAGCTGTTTCATAATGATATTTATTTTTTAATTTGTGAATAAGTAATTATTTGTTAATTTGCTAATTAAATTTTTTATAGATTAAAAGATTAATGTCAAAATTATTGCTGCAATGGAATTATTGTAAAAGTAAAGAAAAAGTAGGGATAACAATATAATATATTTAATAGTAAGGTATTTTGAGGTATATTTCAAAATATGCAGACGAAATGAATATTAAATTAAAATAAAAAGGGCGGTATTTTGAGGTATATTTCAAAATATGCAGACGAAATGAATATTAAATTAAAATAAAAAGGGCTAAATAAGTATTTATCCTTTTGAAAAATATGATCACGTTTATAGCATGTATTTACCTTGATTTAGTATTTTTTTTGTTTAATTTAAATAATAATTAGTTGTCTTTGGTAGTAGTTTTTTTTAAATTATCTTACAAATTTATCAAATTATTAATTTACCATGTTAATCGCAAATTGGAACCAGTAAAAGCAATTATTTAATTGAAATTATTAATTTATTGAGGTTCTATTATAATTTGTTTATTTGGTTCTTTTATATTAAGCTTTTTTCTATTATAAATTTGTGAATAATATAGTTGCTCTTCCTATACATTCTTAAAAAAAAAACGGATTACCAAATTTAATTATTTGTTTATCCCGAATCAAATCTTTGTGGAAGGGAGAAAGCAAAAAGTTTAAAAACAAAATAAAACGAATCATTTAAGAGATATCAATCTGTGCATTAATATGCTTGGTCCATAAAAAAATAATTGATTCCAATTTTCATGATTTTCTATATTGGTTGGCAAAAAGCCCCGTATTATTTATTTGCGATAATGAGAGTTGCTTTTGTTTTTGCAATGTAGTGAAACTTGCCAGGTGTCATTAATTTTCATAATTGAAGCAATAATTTGATTGGTGGTTATGTAATCACAGTCCTCGGTGGGTGACAACAATATTTTATTTTCAAATAAAATGAGGATTGTTTTATTTATTAGAAAAAAAAAATATGTTTCGGTCGTTTGGAAAGACAAAGAAAACGACTTAATGATGATAGAAACAAGTCTGCTCGACTTTTTGCTTTTTGTTTCTTGCTAACTTGACAAGATTTCCCTGGTGACTAGTGAATCAACTAAATAATTTTAAATTTTAATTATTATACTTTTTCTAAGAAAATAATATTTATTTTATTACTTCAAGATTGCTTCTTGGAATTGTTTTTCTAAAGGGTCACACAATCGCATTTGTGTCTCGCATTTGGGAGGCCAAATATGCTATTACACATATCTCGTTTGTAGATTTTGTAGGCTTGTTTCCAGGTGTGCAAAAAGGGTTTAAACTCACAATTTTATAATAAGGGTCCGCCTAAGATACAGCTAACGCATCTTACAGCTCCTATGTAAAATTTCTCTGAGCCCCTTATTCTCTATATTATTTATAATTTATTCATAAGTATTATAAAATTTTCTACATTATACAATTTCGTTGAGCCCCTTGTATCTGTTTTATTTCATTGGAACCCTCAGAGTACCAATTCTCCTCCTATAATTTTTAAATTTTCAAAATATCCTCTATTTTATAATTATTTTGTTGTAATTATAAATATGATTATAATTTTTAAATGGATTATTATTATTAACAAGAATAAAAATTATTATCATTAATTAACTTTTATTAATTACAATAACACAAATGCTGTTCAAAGCTTCCATTCTTTTTGGATCAAAGGAAAAGGAATTTTTTTTTTCCAAGTTTTTGGTCATGCGTAGGGTGGTCCTTCATACCTAATTCTTTGACATAAATGAACAGATCATACATATAATATTTTGTCCAAAAAAGAAAATTAAAAAAAAAACTCTTTTATTTGAATATATCATTTTATTATGAATTTCTAACAATAAAAAATTTAATTATTGTGATTATTATTATTATTAAAAAAGAATTAATAATTATTTAACTAAAAATTATTATTAATTATTATTAGATTAATTAATTATAATACTTTTATTCTTGTTAATAATAATAATATTTTATTTAAAAATTATAATTACATTTGTAATTATAACAAAATAATTGTTATAATTATAATTATAATCCATTTAATAATTATTATATTTTTTAATTAAATGGAGGGTATTTTGGAAATTTAAAAATTATAGGGGGTGAATTAGCACTCTAAGGGTTTCAATGAAATAAAACAGAGTATAAGGGACTCAACAAAATTGTACAATTTAAAAAGTTTTATTATACTTATGAATAAAGTGTACATAATATAGCGTATAAGGGGCTCAAAGACATTTTACATAGCAGCTGTAAGGTCCGTTAGCTGTATCTTAGGCGGACCCGTATAATAAATACTAATATCTCGTTTGTAGGTTTTGTAGGCTTGTTTACAGATTACAGGTGTGCAAAAAGGGGTTAAACTCACAATTTTATAATAATACTGATAATAGGGATATTATCAAGGCTTTTGCTACCTTACATGCAATATAAAGTACAGTCTCTCACAAGGCTGGTGAGTCTAAATGGAACCCATAATTAAGTTTGTGAGAAGTTGTACCTTACATTGCAGCTCCCTATTATCAAATACCCCTTTAATATTTTTGATATATTATTTCATCAATAAGATTTTTTTATAATTATTTTTACCACTTAAAATTTTAATTATTATTATTTTACCATTAAATATTTAACTCTCTTTAAAAGAAGACTACGTCGTAGGAGTATTTTAAGGTATTTCAATTTGATAAATTTAGATAGTAATGGTGATTTGACACAAAAGGAAAAATGTATATAGTAATTTAAATTTTTTTTCAATAAGTCAAATTGTAAATTGATAATTTTTAATAAAATAATACAATTATTTAGGATCATTAAATTAAATATTATAATTGATATATACTTATTAAATTGATTTAATAGCTAAATACAAATGTTAAAAGAACAAGCAACTAAGATAAAATAAGTTTCTTAAAATAACTATTTATTTTTATTAAATTTATTATTGTCATTGGTATGTATTCAACAAAATTGATAAAATTATAAAAGGGAAAAATTTTCTATTTTAGTGGACAAAATCAATTTTCTACACAATAAAATAGTTTAAGGGTTAAAATTATCTTTTAACAAAACTTATATTAAATATTATGTTGCTTTTAATGATTTCATGGTAAAATAATAAAAAAATAAAACATTAAACGGGAAAATATAATTGTCAGAAAATTTTGGTGGTAGAATAATATGTCAGAAATCATTTGGAAGGTATTGTATATTATCCCATAATAATAACGATAATAATAATGTGAAAAATTAGTTCATTCATCTACTAATTGACACTTCTTTATGTCATTCTTAAATTTAAAAGTTCAAGTCTTCCTATGTGACTATTTGAATAAAATTTTTCATAATTTAGGAATAGATTTCTCCATTGGACAAGATTTTAAGCTATGTTATAAAAGACATAATCAAGCTAATGGATTAGTGGTGAAATTTCATTATTTGGTATCTCATCTTTAGCTAAGTCAAATTTTAAATTACTCAAACTTGATTGTGTGATTAAAAACTTTTCCGCATAATATATTTTTATGCTTTGATTGCGATACCACATAGTAGTGTTTATTTTTTCATATGAAATCTGAGTGGATTTTAAATTGACTAAAATCTAAATAGATTTGAAATTGATTAAAATTGAATAAATGTGAATGTATAAAATCTAAATAATATGTTTATTTTATTTTTATTTTTAAATCTGAGTGAAAAATCTAAAAAATACTAGTAATGAACAAGGTTTTATTAAAGTAAGGTGTTGGGGTTTGTCATGGAAATAAATATTAAACACAATTAAGTGATAAGTAAAGAATAAATATATTGAATTTTATTAAGACATCTGTAATAAGTTTCTAGTGTTAAAGTTAAAATTCAAACACAATTAAAATAATTGATAATGGAAACTTAATTTACGACGACAGTTTAATTCAAATAAATGCTCAGAAGAATATCTACTTCCAAATATGTGAAAAAAAAAAAAACCAACTTCTATAATTAACAAAAGAAGTAGAACACTTCATCGAAGAGGTCACTTGATCATTTAGTGGTTTGCCGAAAAAGATAAGTTTTGCATCATTATGCAAAAATAAAACCCTTATTTTTATGGCATGTGATGAACATGATGATGCCATTAAAAATGGGCAACGATGACACTAAATTTACATAATTTATTTAAATTGTTTTGTTACATCGATCAAGATTAAACAAAATTTCAAAAATCCTATTTGCAAATCACCAGAAGCAGACCAAAGAAAAGTTAATAAAGCTGACTAGAGACTTATAAACTATAATAGAATAATAGATTACGACACCTATTATGAGGATTAAAAAATGTGTAAATTTCGGCAATGATTGGAGTCGAAAAATTATTTTGAATAAAGTAAAGATGTCATGATAGTTAATTTATAATTCACAAGTTGGTTTGGTATTTTAATTAGATTTATCAAATGAAAGTAAACAATTATGTCATGTTTTTGGTTGTTATTAATCATTGAATACGCGCCATTATTACTCGCCAAGTGAGAAGGAAAAGGGGGAAAAAATAAAACTGATATAAAGAATTTTTTTTTTAAAGATGTTCCATGAGTCTGCTGAGTAGTTTTTAAATAATTTTTTTAGTTGGTTATTTAAGTTCTCTTTCTACTTAATTTTTTGAACCCTACTCTTTAAGATTCGAACTTCAGTAATTAATTAAATAAAGCCGTTTGCAAAACTATGGGCCAATCCTCTAAAGACATTTAATTTTAATAATATTTATGATTAATGTTTATTTCATTTTCATGGCATGTACAACCGTATTATGTCATGCTGTGATGTTAATGTCAATATCCTTTTCATACAATTTCTTGCCATTTTTGCTTCTTGTTTCTCTTCATCCGATTATGCTAAGCTGGAGATTAGAAATACAAATTAAAAAAATAATAAAGGATGTTCTCATTACATGTCAAGTGGTACATATAAAAATAATTTTGTACAAAATGTTTTACCGTTTGTTTGTTCATTTTTCCTTTTTAAAATTTCTGTGTCAGATGACTCTTATTACTCTGGTCTTAGCAAAATTTGTATGTACTTTGACTAAAAATATATTTTAAAGAAACGTTTTTCATCTTCTTGAAGATTCTCAAAATAAGAATGCAGAAATTTTTCTGAAATAATTATTAAACGATGCCACATTTTGACAAATCTTTTAAATCCATTATTGCACTTGATGATTAAGTGCAGGGATGAAACATGTGATTGACTTAATTGTCCAAATAGCCGGGAGAACATATCTAAATCTTTGGTACTTTTCATTGTCTTTTAATTAGAAAATAATAATAACAGCATACAAAATTTATTTATAATATATGTTTCAATTAATTTTACAAGTAAAATAGTTCCTTACAATATTAATGATGGTGATTGAATATATATCAACAAACACAAAAAGACTTATAATTACTGGACAAAGGTGAGTTGTCTTCTCATATAATCTAAGGGATTTTTTTATAAGGGAAAATTTATTGGGATTCTCTTAATAAAAGAATTGTAAAACAGAATTTTAAGTTATTTTTTTCAATTACTTTTTAGAAAATCCAAAACTTCTACTAATTAATTATGATAGATTTCTTATTTCATACAAAGTCTGGCAAAAGTTCACACGACTCAGGTTCTATAACTTTTTTTTTTCTCTTCAATTGTGATATTATATAAATTCTATGGACTACATCACTTGATGATGTTAAACATAAATATTATTACTATTTTTTTTTGTTTGGTATTACATTTTTAAAGAACTCTGTGTTGTAATTATTGTTTGTGTTTTAAAGTAAAAATCTATGACAATCATTTTAAGTAGTTAATTTAAATTGCCAAAAAGAGCGGTTGAAATTAGTCAATTTGGGTAGAATAATAATGACAACGAATTGGCTTAAATTTTTATTTTTGACCTATTAAGTTAGGAGTGGATTTAAGTAAGTAAACTATATCATACACTATAAAAATATGACATTAAACTGTTTAAACACGACCCACTGCTAAATGTGCATAAGTCAAGAGACGTATAGAGCATCGTTTTTTTTTTGAAAATAAAATAAAGCTTCCATTACTCAGGAAGAGAAACTACATGCTCAATCTCTGGGGGGAAGTTTCCCTTCCAGACAAAAGAATCAGTTTTACCTAGTGCTATTTTCGCTAACTTATGAGCACAGGTGTTACAAGACCTGGGAACAAACTTTGCCACAAAATGACTAAGTTGACTCATTAAGCTTTGAATATCCGAGATGATCCAATGGACTTCTGTCATGTTGTTCCCATTGTTGTTAATCAGATCAGCTGTTGCTTTAGAGTCAATTTCTAGAATTACAGCTTGCATGCCTTCTTCCTTTGCAAGATAAGTGCCCCATTCAGCAGCTTCTGCTTCTGCAAACAGAACATCACCCTTGAAAGTGACCGATTTAACAGCTGCAGCTAAGCATTTTCCTGAGGGGTCTCTAACTACAGCCCCTAATCCAGAATATTGGCTCTTAGCATCAATGGCTGCATCAACATTGATTTTTACCCATCCTGGGGGAGAGGGAGCCCATTTGTTTTGTTCCTGCCTTAGCGAATTTTTTCCCACCAGCATCTCTGGGAATTGGGTTCTTTTATATGCCTCCTTTACTGCTTCAGCCTTTGCCACTGAAATCCCTGGGTCTATCTTCATTCCTTCAAACACAAACTTGTTTCTAGCATACCAGATGATCCATAACAGAACCAAGAGCAATTCAAAATCGTCATTACTTAAGCTCCTTTGAAGTTTAGTCAGCTCCTCAAAGAGGTCTGAGCTATCTATTTCATGGACTGCATCTGCCACAAGGGAACGTTGCCGAACCCTTTTTGTTGCTTTGCATGTCACCAGCACGTGCAAAATATTTTCCACTCTATTTCCACATCGCTTGCAGTGAGCCTCTTGGACAATTCCACATTTACATAGGTTCTCAGCTGTTGGCAATAAGTTTTTCGATGCCTTCCAAACAAAGATCTTTATCTTCTCAGGGAGAGGAAGCTTCCAAATAATGCTCCATTTACTGCCGTTATTCCTTGAGCATCCTGGCGGATCCGGGAATTTCATGTTGAGGGCCACTTGATAACCACTCTTAACCGAATATTATCCTTTTTTGTCGTAGTGCCAGATCACCTGATCTTTTCTTTTCCTTCTTGGCAGTGGGATGCTTAGGATCGCTTCTGCATCTTCCTTTAAAAACATGCTCTGGATCAGGTCTGGCTTCCACTTGTTTCCATTATCTATCAGCACTACAACTGTGGCTTTGGGTGGCAAATTTGGTGTGAAGATAGGCTTGAAGGTAGATGGTCTTGGGATCCAATTGCTTCTGAAGACTGAAATGTTTTTTCCACTGCCAATTCTCCACCTATACCCTTTTAATATCACTTGCCTTCCCCACATTATACTCCTCCAAATGTACGATGGGTTTGACCCCATTGGGGCGTTCAAAAAGTCAGTTTCTCTGAAGTATCTTGCCTTGAGCACTCTAGCTGCCAGTGAGCTTTGGTTTTGAATCAGCCTCCATCCTTGCTTTGCTAGTAAGGCTTGGTTAAAGCTTGTAACATCTCGAAATCCCATGCCTCCTCTACTTTTAGCTTGACTCATCTTCTCCCATTTCATCCAGGAGATGCCCTTCTTCTCTTTTTTGTGGCTCCACCAAAATCTAGCAATAATCTGCTGGATTCCATCACACAGCCCCGTTGGAAGCTTAAAGACACTCATAGCATATGCTGGAACTGCTTGAGCCACAACTTTGATTAAAGTCTCTTTTCCCCCGCTTGAGAAGCCTTTTTGCTGCCATCCAGAAACCTTACTCTGCACCTTGAGCTTTACCTCATTGAAAAAAACTTTCTTATTCCTTCCGATCATAAAGGGCAGCCCCAAGTATTTCTCATGCTTTGAAACTACGTTCAACTGGAATACCCTCTTGATTGCTGAAATCAGATTTTCTGGGACATTGCGGCTGAAAAACATGCTAGACTTTTCGAAGTTGAAAATCAGTCCTGAGGCTACTGAGTAGTTATAAAAAATGTCCTTTAGGTGCTGACAATCCTTGAGTGATGTTCTGGAAAAGATCAAACTGTCATCTGCGAACAACAAGTGAGAAATGGATATGTGATGGCTAAATTTTAGCCCTCGAATTTGCTTATTCCTCTATGCCTGTATCAGCATATTGGAAAAAGCTTCTGCACATATTAAAAAGAGGTATGGGGACAAAGGACATCCTTGTCTCAAGCCTCTTTGAGGGATGATCATGCCCGTTGGAGTCCTGTTTATGATTACATAGAAGGAAACAGTAGTAAAACAATCCATTATTAATCTTATCCATTTCTCATCGAAGCCTAATTTGTTCATTGTCTGCTCCAAAAAGGCCCACTCCACTCTATCATAGGCTTTGCTGATATTAAGTTTCAGCGCTACTACCCCTTTTTTTTTTCCTTTGCTATGCCTAATTTTATGAAGGCATTCATACCCAACAATAATATTATCTATGATTAGTCTATTGGGGATAAAGGCACTTTTAGATGAGTTGATCACGGTGTGGAGGATAGTTTTTAGCCTATTTGTCATGGTTTTGGTGACAATCCTATATATGACGTTACAAAGGCTTATGGGTCTAAATTCAGTAACTTTTCTAGGCTTAGCTGTCTTGGGAATTAAAGCGATAAAGGTGTGATTCAGGGGAGCAATGGTACCTTCTGTGTTGAGGATGTGAAGGCAAGTGGTGATTACTCCTTGCTTGACTGCTGTCCAATGCTTTTGATAAAAGGCAGCGGGTAGCCCTTCAGGCCCTGGAGCTTTGGTTGGGCACATTTGGACCAAAGCCTCCATAATCTCCTCCTCTGTGAACGGCTGGCACATGTACTCGTTCATCTCTGGTGTTACTTTAGGTATCATTCCTCTTAGAGCATTTTCCATTTGGGCTTGGGTGGGCTTGGAAGTACTGAACAATTTCGTGAAGTACCCGCAGAATTCTTTTTCAACTTCTTCATTCTCCTCAGTCCAATCTCCTCGCTCATTTTCTATGCCCCAAATTTTATTCTTCTTCTTTCTGGATGATGCTTTAAGATGAAAAAATTTTGTGCTTTTATCACCCTCTCGAAGCCAATCTGCTCTAAACCTCTGCTTCCAAAAAATTTCTTCATCTAGCAGGAGTTGATGGATCTGTATCTCTATGCTCTTCAATTCCTCACCACATTCATACTGTCTACCATGATCCTGAATCTCCTTTATTCTGTCCATGATCTTCTCTAACTTCTCCTTACTGCCTTTAAAAGTTTTCCGACTCCAGCATCTCAGCTCAGCAAGCGTATCTCTACTGACTTTCTTAAAAATTTTGGCAGGATTACTTCCCACCCAAGCTTCTTTTTGCGCCCATTCTTGCTTCACTATTTCTTTACACTCTTTGTAGGGACTCCACATATCCTCGTAGTGGAATCTCGACATTGTCCGCTTGCTGTAGTCTGCTCCCTTATTTTTGCCTATCACTTCCATCATCACCGGGTTGTGGTCTGAGCACCACGTGATTAAATTCTTTGCTGCATGATCTTGAAAGGTTTGAGTCCAATCATCGTTACACATGAATCGATCTAACATTTCTTCTATAAAGTGCGGGCCAGATCTTTTATTAGACCACGTAAAAGGATGACCTATATAGCCCAAATCCCTCAACTTACACTCCCTTATCACCTCTCTAAAATCACTTATCCAATTGACATCTCTATCATTTCCTCCATTTTTTTTTCATTCAAGTGCAATATCTCATTGAAGTCTCCAAAACAAAGCCACGGAGAGGAAGACAAACCTACCAGTCGTCGAAGCAAAGTCCATGTGTGTTTTTTCTGGCTTGCCTTTGGATGCCCGTATACCCTTGTGCATCTCATATGCTTCCCATTTTCCATCTCTATTTCAGCATTAATGTGGTGGTCACTAAAAGACGCAATGTCCACCTTTATGTCTTGACTCCATAACATGGCTAGGCCTACACTCTTACCATTACTGCTAACAGTAAAACAACTTTCTAGCTTCAGCTTTTTACCCACATTGTTCATTTGCACAACTGACAATTTTGTTTCACATAAGAAGACCAATTGCGGTTTATACAAATGGAGGAATTTTTGTAGAGCTTTGAACGTCCGTTCATTCCCCATCCCCCGAACGTTCCAGCTTAAAACTATCATGGCTGTCGGCGGGGCTGGTCCTCAGCCGCCGTCGATATAACTGTAACTTCAGTAATTCCAGTTGGTTCCTCTCCTCTTGTTTCATCTCTGCTAGATTTGTTCCCGTAAGCAAGTAAATGGCACGATATGGTTTTATCTGCTTCGGCTTCATAGGAGCTTCGGAGTCGTGGCTTTTTTTTATTTGGGCTTACTCTTGGTAACTCACCACCTGTCCTCTTCCCTGTACTTGGTCTCTCTTTCACGTGCCCTTTGATGTGTGCCTTTCTAGCTTGTGTTTTCTATTTTCTTCTTTTGGGCCTTAGAGTGATTTTACTTGGCCCATTGTCTATTACTCCGTCTGGGCTTAAATTGCCTTTGTCTGAATTTCAGCTTGTATTTACAGCTTGATTTGACTCTGAATTAGGCGCCAACTTTATATTGTTTCCCTCCAAATCCTCTGTTCTCGCTTTCTCTTGTTGATTCCCATCAGCATTGGGTTTGTCAATTATGTTTTCAGCTGCTATTTTCCTGGATTGTGACTGACTGCTGCCTTGATACTGTCTCGGCTCCAGTGCCATCAGCATTAATTGTTCGCCAGTCTTGATCGTTTGCCTTTCACTCTCACCCGAATTGGATTGGTGTGGCTCCGACACATTTTCACCTTGGTCCATACCTGTTTGTCTTTTCTGGTTTCTTTCGTGCTGTTTAGAATTTGTGTAGCCATTGGTGGTCTGTTCAAATCTTCTATTCCACCTCTCTCGCCCTCGGTTCAATTTAGTTTTCTCAGCTTTGGACAACGCCCTCATATACATTCCATAAGGCAATTTGTCCTTTGGTTGCCCTTTGTATGCTTCGTACTCTTTGAACTGGTGTCCTATAAGCCCACAACAAAAACAGAAGTCTAGGAGTCTTTCATACAACACTGGTAGCTCCACTTCGTCGTCCTCTTCAAGCTCCAAGAAGACCATTTTCTGTAAAGGTTTTGTTATGTAAATAGAGATTCTGACTTTTGCATATGGGCCGATGCATTCACCTTCATCATCAGTTTCTACTTCCAAGACATCTCCAATTAGTTCTCCTAGCCTGTGGATGCTTTCCGGCTCCATACACCCTATTGGGACATTGTGAAATTGAACCCAGAAAGTTGCATGCGTGAATTTCTGTTTCTTTATATTCCCAATTTCCCTGGGTTCCTCCAGTACAATCAAGGCCCTCCAGCCATCACTTTCCTCTTGTCACCCTCCGAGCCAAACTTGAACAAGAAGACATTATTTCCCAAGTTTTCAATCTTGGGAAAACTTGAAAGTTGCATGTGTGAATTTCTGTTTCTTTATATTCCCAATTCCCCTGGGTTCCTCCAGTACAATCAAGGCCCTGTCGAAATGCCAAGGCCCTCCAGCCATCACTTTCCTCTTGTCACCCTCCGAGCCAAACTTGAACAAGAAGACATTATTTCCCAAGTTTTCAATCTTCACCTCCTTATTTGTCCTCCATGCTGAAATACTAACTAGGCAACCCAAGAGGGGGGTGAATTGGGTTTTTATAAAATAATAGACTAAAAATAAATTATCATGCAAATTCAATAACGAAATTAAAGCAATAATAAATAAATTTGATTACAAATTAAAAGGATAGGGAAAGAGAGAATCAAACACAACGATGTTTACGTGGTTCGGGCAACCTCGCCTACATCCACGCCTCCAAGCTTTCCGGGCTTGAGGTTTTCACTAAGCAAGCCTCCAAGGCTTCAATTGCTTACACTTGACTTCCAAGGTGTCAATAACCTTTACAACAAGAGATTATCCCCAATCTCTTAACCCAAGTGTATCCCAACACTCACAATCCCCCAAAATGAAAGATTACAATTGTTTTTCTCTCACACTATATTTAAGATTACAAATCAAAGCTCAAAGTGTGAATAGATGAAGTGAAACTATGTTTCTAGCTCTTGTGAAGATTGCAAACTCGAGTATTAGCTCAATGGTTGTGTTGTGATAGGTCTTCTTTGAATTTGAATGAACTTATTTATAAGTAGAGCTAAAAAACTAGCCGTTATGCACTGTCGGCCAGAAAACGGTTCACCGTTTAATGGTTAACGGTTAACCGTTTGCGCGAGTCAATGTTACCGTTGGGCCAGATTTCAAATAAACGGTTTGCCGTTAATATTACCCTTTCGCCGTTAACGTCCAGAGACCTGCAAAATGAATACCCGTTATCCGTTTCAAGTAAACGGCTAAGGCTTTGCGTGAAGCGACTCTCTGGATGTTATCGGTTAACCGTTTGTAAATAAACGGTTCACCGTTAGTGTCCAGTAACCTGCAAAAAGAACAATGGTTATCCGTTTAAATAATCGGCTAAGGACTTGTGTGAGATAACTCTCTGGATATTATCGGTTAACCGTTTGTAGTAAACGGTTCACCGTTAATTTCCAGTAACCTTGCTATTTTCCATTCTTCACTAACGGTTAGAGCTTAGCAGACTTTTTGCTCTCTGGTCTTAATCGGTTAACCGTTTGTAATAAACGGTTCACCGTTAGTTTTCAGTGACCTTGCCATTTTCCGTTCTTCACTAACGGTTAGAGCTTAGCAGACTTTTGCTCTCTGGTCTTAATCGGTTAACCGTTTGGAAATAAACGGTTCACCGTTTATTGCCAGAAACACATATTAAACCAGATTTTGCAAAGAATCTTTTTCCAATTTAAAATTCATCTTTTATAAGTATGAATGGAGCAGTTTTTATGGCTTTCATTTGTTAAGAAATAACTCCAATATTTTTATCAAAAAATCTTTTAAAGTTTGTTATTATCAAAATCAATATTATTAACATATTCATGTTAACACATGCTTGCATCAAAGCTGTTCTAATTCCTTCCGTATGTATACTTCTTGCTATTAAAATCTTCCCTACTAGCGAGTTTGCCACTATGTGTCCTCATTTTTCCTTCATTTCGCTTCTAAGAGAGAACTTGCGCTCACTGCCTTCTTGGATAGATATGGCTTTACACTTTCTTATTAACTCCTCTGTGTCCATGGATGGTAGACACAATAACTACTTCCTTACCACCTGCCTTGAGAATACACCTCACTGCTACGATCTCCCTCGCTCACTCTCTTTGGTGCACTCTCCACTCTGATTACCTAGTGATAACACTACCAGACACTCAGACATATGAGTGAAGAAGTGAAGCCATTATAGCTCCAAAAACTACTCCATTCTTTTGTTCTCTTTCAGAGAGAAAGAGAGCATGTTAGAAGGAGACTGTATAGAGCATCATTTTAAAAAAACAAAAATCAACCATTTAAGTTTATTTGCAAATTTAGGAATCGTATTTATTTATTAACTCTTTTGGTGGATGAGCAATACATGTTTGTATATTTTAATTTAAATTGTAAGAAAGAATAAAGAAAATGAATTTTGAAACATAAGCAACGTACCACATTAATGGATTGAGTTCATTTTAATATAATTCATTTCTTAACTCGGGCATAAAATCTACCTTGAGGCATGGCTTAGTTAGTCACTTGGTTGTACAATAAAGCCTGTTTATAGAGATACTATTGTTTTTGTCTACTTTTGTTTTAGGCTAGAAACATTATGAGAACTTCACTTTGAGAGGTGGTTTGGCGAATGATAGAGGATTTGTTGCTTTGGGGTAGTTTTCCAAGGGCTGTCATAATGGGACGATCTTGAAAACAAAGAAAAAGAGCTATTAGAGGTGACGCGTATGGTGATCAATGATGGCACTAGGTGAAGACGGAGTAGTTGATGGGTTTAGAGAAACCCTTAAATATGAAAAAGTTTGAGTGTTGTGGGAGCGATAAGTCTTTCCTTGAGGGATTGAGCTAGCCTTATAAACAGAGTGCCTTTGAGGGCATTTTTGTGTTTTTTTAGACACATATGGAGCCGTCATAAGTTGTTCCGCTCCTTAGGTAGGGTCTATGGAGCAATTTAACAATTTAACTATTTAACTTGAGCTCTTTGAGTTCTTTAAGATTAGACACCTGTCACTTATGAGACTGTCTCTTTTGACAGCATGTCTCAACTTCTGATTGACTCATTTTCAAATGAGTCAATTGAGCTATGGGAGTTGCTAATTTCACTGATGATGGTTCAAATAACAATTAAGCTAGTTCTCTCTTTTATTCTTGATGCATGTAACTATTGGAGATATATTTTGGGTTGGTCCTAGTGGAACCCATATTATACTAATGTGTAACGATTTTGTCAAGGGGCTTTCACTATTACAGTTGTCTTCTATTGACATATGGCAACTTTAAGGTATTTTGAACAACATTTTTTTCACTTTTCATGTTATTAGGGCGGCTCGTGCTCTCTTCTTAAAATTTTCCAATTTTACCTTTGCCCTTTCAATTTTCGTTTTGCATTTTGCGAGGGCAAACTAGACATGAGGGCTATTGCACACATGTCTTACTCTAATTGCATGACCCTAATTTTATTCACTAACAACTGTATATAAAAATAACCTCCATATAGTCATAAAAAATATTGATCTTATTTGGAAAAATTACAAATAATAAACTTACATTGTAATAGATTATTATTTTTTTTTCTAGATCTCATTTTAAGAAATATACTTCCACATAATAATATTATTTGTATATTGCAAAAAATATATGCAATGCTAAATTAAAAGTTTAAGATAAAATAAAATATTTTTTTAAAGTTGCTTAGGATACTAATTTATTCTTTTGAGTTGTTGCTAAATCATTGTATAATATTTATATAAATTACATTGAGAGAAAAACAATGAAGAGAATGCAAATGTTTAATATGATCTTTGCATATTCTCAATTGTATAAGATTAATGTAGTACATACTTTATCTCTTTATCTCTTGGAAAAAAAAGATAGCAAGGTGAAACCAATAATTTTTGTAACTACATAGCTATTAAGTTATAATCTCCACATAATAATAAAAATAGTTGGTACCAATATTATAACTATAGAGAGGATTTATTGTGCATGGTGTTTTGCACCAACGGTCACTTAAAGTAATAAATGTATATTCAAATAGTTTCATTTTTTTAAATGAATATATTGGAGAAATAGAATGAATTGAAGACCAAATTATAGTCATAAATGGAAAGAATCAATTTCAAAAGAGATATTATTCCCAAACATCTAAAAAAAAATTATTGAAAGTGCAAGTGGATACCACAAGTTTCTGACAATATCTTATAATCACCTTAAGTTTTAGATTTACATCAACTAATTATTTTTTTGTTAACTCTATTAGCCATTAAATAATTTAATATAAAATGCTATCTTGTCTTTGGAGCCTTCCAAAATGTTGTTTTACCCTTTTCAATGAATTTAAGAGAAAAAATTCTTTTAACTTAAATTCTTTAACAGTAACTAATAAAGTTAAAGAAAAAGTGACTGGTTTATAGAAAATTAAAACTTAAAGTGGATTTAAAATATTATTAATAACTCACTGTAATTACTTACACTTTTGACACTTTTAAGGTAGTTGGGGGATAATTTCGTACTTAAAGAATATAATCATCATAATGTAAAACCCTCACCTTAGAATTGAATTTAATAGTTCAACTGCATTAATGATATTGCAGGTAATTTGATAGGTGCCACTCATGTGAGTCTACCCTGTGTGTCCACCCTGTAAATTATGGGATATATTAATAATTGATATTACTAATTACATCATAGCTCAAATAAAAAGTCTTCCATGCTTTCGGTGTTTACTTTCATGTTAGTTGATTATTCATTGTTTGTATTTTTATTATTACATAATTGAGTAAAAGGTACACCTAATTATTATATAAAGAAACAAATAAATATTTTGAGATAACCTCTACGTTATATTACTTACAACCAATAAAATAATAAAAAATAAGTGACATGCAAAGTCAATTGTATGAGACCACTGCTATATTTTTGCTTTACTTCTGTTGCTTCTAAGTTATAAATGTAAATGAGGAAAACCATATTTCGGGTATACTCTGGGACTTTCTTTTGCCCGAAATTTGAGGCAGACATAATTTTAGTATTTGCAATAATTAATGAGAAAGAGATAACAGTTTTATGTCTAGTCTCTTTCATTTATTGTCTGCCCATCATTTTTGTTTCTTTTTTTAATTTTAATTTTAATTTTTTTTTCAATGTATAAATTGTATTATATATTAGGATCTTTTTTGGGGGCAGTGGCACCGTATTAGGATCACGTTAGAGACATATATTAAGAATATATTAATATAAAAATTTGAAAATAAATGCAGATTTTCTATTGCATGATCTTTTAGGATATTCTGAACTTTCAACTTCATGATTTGTCTTTAACGTTGGTCTTTTGAGTTTTGACTATTTGGTTTGATTTATTTGTTAGTTTAAAAACTAATTTAACCTTTTTTTTTTGTGCCATTTACTGCAACAAATGGTCTTCTTTTTTAGGGAAAAATAATGAATAAAAACTGTGCAAAATCCTTACCCTCTTGATTAATGTCAGTTTACATGAAAATTGGTTGCATTATTTGAATAAAAATTTAAAGTATTCATATTTTTAGAATAAATTGAAGATTATGATTTAGGTAATTGAAGTTTACGTTAATAATGATAACAAGAGGCAATGATCTCGTACGCTGTACGAAAATAAACTGTAAATAATAGTGATCGAGAAAGGCGATCTGCCGATTAAAGCATATGTGACAGGTGTTTCCACGTGGGAGTTGATAAAGTGGGCTCATGACATTACGAGATCTGGGCCCATCAGCATGTGAGAATTATCTTGGCTACCGTTCAGATTTCCCATCTTTGTTGGTCACGTAGCCTTGATTCAGATTGATAGAGTCTAGTGATGGACACAATTTACGAAGTGTAAAAGTTGGTGTTGGCGGGTGATGAGACAAAAACAGTGAAGGGCGTGATAATCTTTATCGGGTGAAACTCCAATGTTTTAAGTCAAAAATTATATTTGCTTTTGCAAATAAGAAGAGAATTTAAAGAAATAATGAGAAGGGACTGCAAAGGATTCAAGATTTCGAGCTCTAAAGTACGTACTTAGTGATTTCGATGATGTGTGCGACTTCGTGCATTAGACAGGGACTCCTTAATTAGAGTCGATTTCTATCTAAATTTGCTTTTCCTCACTTTTATTTGTGGACTTTCTTTTATGGTGGTAATAACTAAAAATTAATTCGATTATCTTCTTTATCTTGTATGGGTAGATAATTCTAATCCTATTATGATAAATCTTCATCAATTTTGAGTTGAGAGATGAAAAGATCACCTTAACCCTAGTTCTGAGATCATATGTTAGATATAGAGCCACCATGTTGATGAGAAGCTTCATAGCATGGTGGTGTGTTAGAGATAGACATAATTTGTTCTTAAAACAAAAGTGCAAGAAGAACCAAGTTTTCGCACTCCAACTTGAGGGAATGATAGGAATAATTAAAAAAAAAACCTTATGAATTAAGCCTATTATAATACGCATTTATGACATAGATCAAATCGTTATGTGATACACATATATATAATGATCAAGATCATTATCAAATGCACATTGTAAGGATTAAAACTATTAAGATGACATATACATACGGAAGAATCAAGAGTGTTATGTAATACATAAATGATTATTGTCACATACAAATTGGCAAGAAGGTTGCCTTTGAACATTATGTCATTCACTTATGATAAGAATCATAACTATTATGTGTAAATATATATAGAAATGAATCACAAAATATTTTATTGATTATTTACTTCTATTAAATTTTGACTTTTTTTTAATAAATTGGCTTATGGGCCACAACAAATTAATAAGACCGAATTTTATTTATTTCCTTAAAATCACGAACTTTGCAATGACATCTCAGTCAATGAATATAAATAAATATGTGAAGTAGTATTAAAAGGAGTCAGAACTACGGTGGCTTTCATTCAATTTACAACTAACTTTGAGAGTTGTAAAACATACCAGGGCCAACTATTAATTACTTGAACGTGGAAGCAGAATATGTCATCATGGTATCAATTAAAATTTAATAAAGGAGATGAGATTGCCACTGTACTAGTGTATTCTTTTTTTAAAAAATATTTCTAGATGTTGAAAATTTAAGCTGCATATATAATCTGCTCTTTATCTTTTTGAGCCTTCAAGATGGTGCAAGAAATGGTTGGTGAACCACAAATTCATTGGTGAATTAATAAGTGCCCTATAAGATTTTTAAAGCCATGTGAAATTATCAGCCTAACACTTCTTGTTGTGCATATTGACTTTTCCTAATTCATGTCATAGAAAAGGTCTTATGATCTATTTGTGCACACGTTTGATTTTAATAATAAATAAAAATTCATAAATTTAATTTATATTAAAAAATTATATATTGTGTAATATAAATTAAAATTCTTTCATAATTTAATTTTTTTTAAACAGAAATTCACGTGTTGATAAAGAGTCGATAAATAAATAAAATTTATTCATATACTAATACTATATAATACATGAAATAAGATTTTTAATAATTTCAGAAAACTCATAAAACAATATGATTTAATTGATAATGTGTATAATATTTTCTCTCGGAGGATGTGAAATTATATGATTCGGGTTCTGCACCGCAATTAATAGAGGACATCTCACACGCATAAGAAAGCTATTTATCAAAACTTAATATTTCAATAAAAAAAAGTTATGAAAATCAACTTTTAGCTTTTGTCCCTTTTCCTATAGTCTAAACAAAAACAGATGAAATGTAACTCTCAAGTGTCAGAGCAAAAGCAAGTTGTGTAATGAGAGTAAAGCTGTAAAAGCTGATGACTGTCCTTTAATTTCTTCTCCTTGCTCGCACCATCACCATGCATTTGCAGTGCAGCAGAGAGGCTCGTGATCCAAGAAGCTTAGTACGATATATCACACAAAATGATCACTTTGGGAAAAACCAAAAAGACACACGACCTCTCTCCCTCTTTCTCTGTCTTTTTTTTTTTTTTAAATTATAAATAGGAGCGGCTAATCCTTATTTCGCATGCAGCAATGCCTCCACATAAATATGTGTACTTATATAAAGTCATTATACAAAAAGAAATTTATTGAATAATTAAAGTAATGGATAAATTAAAAGAGAAGTAAAATATATATTTAAATGATGTATTCTTCTTTTAAAAAAAAAGAATGAAGTATTCTTTGTCCTATAAAAAATTAGAGTTTGTATTTTTTATAATCTTTTGACTTATCTCTTATTTTAATAATTTAAAGACGTGTTTAATATAATGTATTATATTATGTGTATTAAATTATTTAATAAGAGTATATTATATAAAGTTGTATTGAATCAACATTGTATTATATTAATAATATATAATATTTAGTGTTACACCATATTGTATTATATATGAAAATGATATTATGTATATTTATTAATATTTAATATTTACTGATTAAATTTAAAAATAAAAATAAAATAAATCACTGACCACCACGAACCATATTATGTTTATGTTCTGTGTTATTTTTGGTATTATTGAAATCCTCATTGGTGGAGGATTGCAATTGTATATGTTTCGTCGGAAATGGAGCTTTGGTTCTTTGTAATATTATAATATATATTATATTATGTTAAATATTTTAATATAGTCTTATTAAATAATATAATATTATAATAAAAATTTAAAAATTAAAAAAATATATAATATAAATTTATTGTTATATATTATAATATAAAAAGTTAAAAATTAGATGTAGAATATTTTATAAATGCGTTTTTGTATTAATTATCAATAGCTTTTGTTATAAATATAGCAAATATATATAGAGAAGAGACCTTAGGTTTGTTTAACGTGCCAAAATCTATATTTTGATGTGTTGTAATGGACCATAATGCAACTTTCAAAATTGCCAGACATGAGTCAGTAATAAACTAATAAAAAATAGTAATATAATACTATGTTGCGCGGACCGCCAAATACACCAGAAGAAACCTCTTATTGAAAAATTATTATATATATGTGTGTGTATATAGAAAGATAGGGGGCTGGACGAGACCTTCTTGGGGCTGGTACTACTGTGGTACCATAGGCAGACCCTTTTTTTTTTATCTTTTAGCTGCCTCGCACGAAATCCGCATTTTATCATCCGCACTTCAGAAAATTTGTGTGTGTGTGTGTACGCATACACACATACATATATTAATACATATATCCATACATACATACATTTTTTTTTTCTCTTCCCCCTCCCCCCTTTCAACGTTCATATTTAAAATTTTGTGGAAAATTTTTAATTTCAATGAAAATGACTAACATGTATAATTCATTTCTGTGAGTGTGACCCACGTGACATTAACTTCAGTCAAAATTCGTCATTTAAACCCCTCTAAACTCAGGTTTCTGTCGTTGTGGAAAGACTTTTGCTTTCACTAGCTAATATTGCATAAGAATTTTTATTCTATTTACTTAGGGCTCGATTTTGGATTTCGATGGTTGAAAAAATAAGTTGTTTTTATTGTGCAGATAAAATAAATTATTAATTAAAATAACAGTTCAGTACTTAGTAAACTGTGTAATTAAGGTTGTAATGGATCTAAATAACAAAATACATATATTTAGTAAATTTTATCACGATTATACTATCTCACTATAAAATAACCAAATAGAGATAATTTTAAATTTATCTTTTATTTATATATCAAGATCTGTGGAAAAGTAAGATCTGATTATTCTTTTGTTAAAAAAGCAACTTTGATGTAGGACATTATTTTACAATTCTAGAATTTTTTTATTTAGGGTTTTTTATTTTAATTAGAGTCAATTATGGTACGTGCCTTAATATTTATTTCTTTTATAATTATGATTTAGTTTCCCTTTTTAAGTTAACTTAGGAAAATAGGTTTCCTCTAATATAAATAAAAAGGTCTTGTAATTGTTTTCATAACTTCAGCTTCAATAATTCAATAAAATTTCCTTTTATAATTCTTTCTTGGATTATCTATCAAAATCTCTCTTGTAAAGTTGTTTGGGTTAGAGTGTCATTTTTTCTCACTTTAAACGCTATCAAAAATCTCAATGATCGTTTGGGTTAGAACGAGATCTAATCACACTTCAATTAGAGCGTAAGCTAACCGAGTTGGCTTGATCCAATATTAGAACGATATCTAATTTTATCTACCTTATTAATTCCATTTTTGCTACCCCGCTCGATTAGTGAAAATGAAATTGGTAGGATAGATAATATCATTCTAGTATCGGACCAAGCCAACACGATTAACTTAAACTCTAATCGAAGCGTGATTAGATATTGTTCTAACCTAAATGACTCAATGAGATTTTAATAATGCTTAAAGCGAGATTAAATAATACTCTAATTCAAAGAATTCTACAAGAGAGATTTTGATAAATAATACTAGAAGTAATTATAAAAGGGGGATTTTATTGAATTATTGAAGCTGAAGTTATGAAAACAATAACAAGACATCTTTATTTATAATAGAGGAAACATACTTCCTTAAATTAACTTAAAAAGGAACTAGATTATAAATATAATAGAAATAAAAGAGTAAAACACCTACCATAATTGACTCTGATTAAAATAGAAAATCCTAAAATAATAAAAATTCTAGAATCCTAAAATAATGTCGTCAATCATTCTCCCCATCTCAAAAGAAACTTGTCCTCAAGTTTGTATACTGTCTGGAGGATGAAACTTGTAGTGTAAGACCAAATCATCTTGTAATTCTAACTTATGGTATTTCTCATCAATCTTTCTCAAAATTTTGAAGAATCTATACTTCATCAATTTCCTTTGCTTATACATTCTTTGAGGTGATGAATACTTTTAAGAATGAACAACGATCAAATAACTCTTGTCCTTCCCTGATTGTCGCTCTATGCGCTTTCTAATGAATTTCACCTTTTCAATTAAATCTTCTTTAAGCACAATTTTCTTGTCTTTAATGTGAATAGGTAGAACCATTTCAATTATTTCATCTTCTTCAACTTGATATTACTGCACAATAGATTGTATTATTAGGCTCAATGCTCAAATCAAGAGGAGGTTGTTCGTCTTCTTTAGAAAACTCAAATAGATCAATAACCTCATCATGCTCAACACTTGTCTTGTCCTCTAAGGTAAAATCATGTACATTCTCACCAAAATTGTCAAACTGAAGCTTTAAATCAATAATAAATTGCGTCTCAAATAAGTCTTCTTCCACAATAATAGGTGAACTAGGCATCTCAAGTGAGTCTTCTTCCTTGACAATATGTGAGCTCATTGGTACATTTTTTGGCACTTTCATAAAGTTGAGCAATTGCTTGATTAAAGCTTTATCGATTCTTTTAATCGCATCATCTAAGCTTCTTTGACTTTGCAACTCGAATTGCATGGCTAAATGAAATACATGTTGTAAAGTGTAGATAGTGTATGTAGGCATCTTTTGTTGAATTTGTAAACTAAGCCTCCTAAAAAAATCTCGTAATTGCATCCATAAAATTGCTCAAACTTAGAAACATAATATGAAACTGATCTCGTACCTTATTATACCAAACAATATCCAAGAGGAATAAATCTCGATCTCAAGATTTGCTTCATACGAGTCCATGAAGTAATTTTGAAAACAATAATCTACGCTTTTGTACTACTATTTCATCATTCTAAAGCACTCCCTGTTAATATAAAATCGACTATAAATTATACTTGATCATAGATGGGCAATCTAATGTTATATTTGTAATCAACCTTATCCAATCATGAAAGAAAATATTTAGGACTGTAATTTCCATCAAGCTTCTAAATCATGATGCCCTTTGAATATTTCAATTATGAATAAAACGCTGATCGCAAAACTGTAAATAAGGGTGAACTTTCGGGTTTGGTGTGGCTGGCGGTTGGTGGCCATGAATTGGTGTGGTGATGGTCGGATCTAGAAGATATAGTGGTGAGGAGCACAATGGTGGCTGAGTATTGGCTGGATTCGAGGTAATTTGGTTGAAAAACTGACTTGAAATAGTAGCGGCTTATAGTGGTTTATGGTAGTTTATGGTCGGCATTTGGTGACGATTGGTGATTGGTTTTGGATGTGTGGCGGCCGATGGTAAAGGGCAATGGTTTCGTAGCTGCAAGTGGCTGGAGAGCTGGCCGGTTTTGGGTGATTCACGGCAGCTGCACAGTTAGTTCATGCGGAGCTGGTGGAGTTTTGAACAATGGAGGTTGGCGAATTTGGTGGTGTTTTTGGCTAACGGCGGTGGATTTAGTGGTGGAGCCACAGGTTTAGGTGCTTTCGTGTGGTGGTTCTGGTGGTGGGAATCCTGTTTGATAGTTGGGATTTGGATGCTAGAAGAAGGTGATTCAGCTAGTTGCAGCAGCAGGTGTCGTCGATTGCTAGATTGTAGAGGAGTGACAGTTGGGTGTGGCGGCAAGGGTTTCAAAATTTGGGGATTCTTGAGTTTTTTATTTTTTACTTTTTTGGGTAAACAGTGACGAAGCTTTGGGTTGATGGATTTGGACAGATGGATATGGTGGCTAGGGAAGTTGTGCAAATTGCACATATCTCTCTGACATCAACTGACGGAGGAGGGTAGTGTAAACATGAATGATAGGGTAAATAAAATTAGATATCATTTAACTACTTAACCAAGCTAATTCGATTAGTTTAGACTCTAATTGAAACGTAATTAGATTTTGTTTTAATCTAAATAATTCAATGAGATTTTAGTAGATAATTCCAAAAGAATTAGTAATAGAGGAAACATACTTCCGTATGTTAATTTAAAAAGGAAAATTAAATCATAATTACAATAAAAATAAAAGAGTCAAATACATATCATAATTGACTCTATTTAAAAAAAAAAATTCTAAAATCCTAAAATAATATTCTATATCAAACATTCTGTCTATTTTTAAAAGCTACTTTCAAAATGAAGAATTTTTAAATAAGTAATTTTTAAAAAAATTACCAAATATAATTTTTGTTAAAAATTATGAAATAAGTTATTATGACATTTCAACTCCAATCCAAATGGAGCCATAAGCTATTTCATTAAATATTAAAATGAAAAAATCAGTTTCATAAAAGATATGATCAGACGATTTGAATTTAATATTAAAATGAATTTTTTAATTTATTGTGATTGGTAGCCACTTGTTCATAAATAATGCGCATTTATTCTTAATCATACACGGATTATAAATGCATGCGTGAAAAAGATTAGTAATACAAAATTTAGCTGTGAATCTAAATTCATGATCATGGCCTAAGCATGAGAGTTTTGATCAGACATATGCTGTCGCACAAAACTTCTTGAACTCTATTGTCCAAACTACATTAATTGTTTTGTTCAAAAAAAAAAATAATAATAATAACTACATTAATTGTCGCCATTTTGATATTATAAATCAAGTCACCATCTGGGGAACAGTCAGCGAAAGCAAATATTCAAAACTTAGCTTTGCCGCGATTCTCTTGATCTATTCAGACATAATAGAGAATAATCATCTTGAGGACAAAGTGTAAATTTCTCAATTTGAATTTTCAAGCAAATAATTCTTCACGCGTTTAAATGATGTTGATGGTGGAATCAATGCAGTCATTTTCCACTGGGATTGAACAGTTGTTGTAGCGTGCAAATGGAGCTACTTTATCTAAAAAAATTTCAACTTTAATTCATTTGTTGTGGCCATGTTATTTTCTCTGGGTTTACATTTATTGTATTATTGAAAAACGGGCGCGGCTACAATATATGTATGTATGTTATACATGTCAAGCAATACAAAAAGACAAAAAGCAGAGTAATAGTTTGGCTGTAACACCAAAAAATAAAAATAAAAATTGGGAGCAACCGGTTGCCCCTTGAATAAATTAAATAATAATAAAAATAATAATATTTAATTATAAAAAATAAAATATTAATAAAATATTTATTATTTTAATATTAAAGGACAAGACAACAAAAAAATAATTTTTATAATAATAAAAAGAAGTTTCATGTTTAATAATATAAATATCAAGTTAATGGTCCTGATTTCATATTTATTGATCTATTAATTTTATTATTTTAATAGTTGCAAGTTAATAATTTCACGTTTCATATTTATTGTCCTAAGTTTCAATTTCCTTCAGTTTCACATTTAATGGTCAATGTATCAACTTAATGGTCGCCGTTTCATGTTCATTGGTCCATTAATTTAACGATTTTCATGGTTGCAAGTTAATGATAACATATTTCATGTTTATTGCCCTCTGTTTCATGTTCCTTTGGTTACATGTTTAATGGTTCGGGTATCAAGTTAATGGTTATGGTTTCATATTTATTGATCCATTAATTAAATAATTTTAATGGTTGCAAGTTAATGATCTCATATTTCAGGTTTATTGCCCTAAGTTTCAAGTTCACTGGTTTCAAGTTTATTGGTTTTGGTATCACGTTAATGGTCATGATTTCATGTTTATTGGTCCATTAATTATATAATTTTTAAGGTTGCAAGTTAATGATTCGATATTTCATGTTCATTGCCCTAAGTTTCAAGTTCATTTATTTAATCATTTTTATGGTTGCAAGTTAATGATCTCATATATCAAGTTTATTACCTTAAGTTTCAAGTTTACTGGTTTCAAGCTTATTGGTTTAGATATCATGTTAATGGTCATGATTTCATGTTTATTGGTCTATTAATTATATAATTTTTTAGGTTGCAAGTTAATGATTCGATATTTCATATTCATTGCCCTAAGTTTTAAGTTCATTAATTTAATCATTTTTATGGTTGCAAGTTAGTGATCTCATATTTCAGGTTTATTGCCTTAAGTTTCAAGTTCACTGGTTTCAAGTTTATTGATTTAGATATCACGTTAATGGTCATGATTTCATGTTTATTGGTACATTAATTATATAATTTTTTAGGTTGCAAGTTAATGATCACATGTTTCATGTTTATTGCCATAAGTTTCAAGTTCATTAATTTAATCAGTTTTATGGTTGCAAGTTAATGATCTCATATTTCAAGTTTATTACCTTGAGTTTCAAGTTCACTGGTTTCAAGTTTATTGGTTTAGATATCACGTTAATGGTCATGATTTCATATTTATTGGTCCATTAATTATATAATTTTTTAGGTTGCAAGTTAATGATCACATGTTTCATGTTCATTGCCCTAAGTTTCAAGTTCATTAACTCAATCATTTTTATGGTTGCAAGTTAATGATCTCATATTTCAGGTTTATTGGCTTGAGTTTCAAGTTCACTGGTTTCTAGTTTATTGGTTTAAATATCACGTTAATGGTCATGATTTCAGATTTATTGGTCCATTAATTATATAATTTTTTAGGTTGCAAGTTAATGATTCAATATTTCATGTTCATTACCCTAAGTTTCAAGTTCATTAATTTAATCATTTTTATAGTTGCAAGTTAATGATCTCATATTTCAGGTTTATTGCCGTAAGTTCCAAGTTCCCTGGTTTCAAGTTTATTGATTTAGATATCACGTTAATGGTCATAATTTCATGTTTATTGGTCCATTAATTATATAATTTTTTAGGTTGCAAGTTAATGATTCGATATTTCATGTTTATTGCCCTAACTTTCAAGTTCATTAATTTAATCATTTTTATGGTTGCACGTTAATGATCTCATATCTCAGGTTTATTGCCTTACGTTTCAAGTTCACTAGTTTCAAGTTTATTGGTTTAGATATTACGTTAATGGTCATGATTTCATGTTTATTGGTCCATTAATTATATAATTTTTTAGGTTGCAAGTTAATGATCACATGTTTCATATTTATTGCCATAAGTTTCAAGTTCAATAATTTAATCATTTTTATGGTTGTAAGTTAATGATCTCATATTTCATGTCTATTGCCTTAAGTTTCAAGTACACTATTTTCAAGTTTATTGGTTTAGATATCATGTTAATGGTCATGATTTCATGTTTATTGGTCCATTAATTATATAATTTTTTAGGTTGCAAGTTAATGATCACATGTTTCATGTTTATTGCCCTAAGTTTCAAGTTCATTAATTTAATCATTTTTATGGTTGCAAGTTAATGATCTCATATTTCAGGTTTATTGGCTTGAGTTTCAAGTTCACTGGTTTCAAGTTTATTAGTTTAGATATCATGTTAATGGCCATGATTTCATGTTTATTGGTCCATTAATTATATAATTTTTTAGGTTGCAAGTTAATACCACATGTTTCATGTTCATTGCCCTAAGTTTCAAGTTCATTAATTTAATCATTTTTATGGTTGCAAGTTAATGATCTCATATTTCAGGTTTATTGTCTTGAGTTTCAAGTTCACTGGTTTCAAGTTTATTGGTTTAGATATCACGTTAATGGTCATGATTTCATATTTATTGGTCCATTAGTTATCTAATTTTTTAGGTTGCAAGTTAATGATTCAATATTTCATGTTCATTGCCCTAAGTTTCAAGTTCATTAATTTAATCATTTTTATGGTTACAAGTTAGTGATCTTATATTTCAGGTTTATTGCGTGAAGTTTCAAGTTCATTAGTTTCAAGTTTATTGGTTTAAATATCACGGTAATGGTCATGATTTCATGTTTATTGGTCCATTAACTATATAATTTTTTAAGTTGCAAGTTAATGATCACATGTTTCATGTTCATTGTCCTAAGTTTCAGATTCATTAATTTAATCATTTTTATGGTTTTAAGTTAATGATCTCATATTGCAGGTTTATTACTTTAAGTTTCAAGTTCACTGGTTTCAAATTTATTGGTTTATATATCACGTTAATGGCCATGATTTCATGTTTATTGGTCCATTAATTATATAATTTTTTAGGTTGCAAGTTAATGATTCGATATTTTATGTTCATTGCCCTAAGTTTGAGGTTCCTTCTGTTTCAAGTTTAATGGACCCGGTATCAAGTTAATGGTGCTGATCTCATGTTTATTGGTCCAATAACTGTATGATTTCCATAGTAGAAGTTAATGATAGCATGTTCGAAATTAATGATTTAATGTTCATTTAGTTTCCTTTGCTTCCGCTGAATACCAAATACTGTGTTTTAGGTCAAGACGAACAAATTAAATAGCATGCAAAATGGTTTGAAATCAATGTGCGTGATTAATTATGCTAGCAGTTACAGCTACTAATGGCCCTGCTGGTAATGCTTATTTTGGGGATTTTAGTTGTTGCTACTGTTGGCATAAGCAGCCAGCAATTGCAGCTGCAGCTGGACCAGCAACAGCAACAGCAGCAACAACTAGTTGCAAAACCAACAACAACAGTAGCCACCAGCTGGTGCTTATGTAGGCAGCAGCTACTACAAAAGCAGCCAGCAGCTGTTGCTGCATAAGCAGCAACCAGCAGCAGCAATAACAACAACACCAGCAGCAGATGTTGCTGCTTGTAGCTGCCAGCAACTGCTGCTTATATAGCAAAAGGTGCCTGCAGAACCAGCAATAGCAATAGCTACCAATTGTTGCTTTTGCACGCACCAGCTGCTGGTAGAATGCCAGCAGCTATTGCTGCATCAGTAGAAGCTGTAGTAACAACACCAGCAGCAGCTGCTGCTGCATGAGCAGCAACAGGCAGTTGCAGAACCAGCAACCAGCTGCTGTTGCAGCCGCTGCTTATGCCAGCTGCCAGCAGCTGCTGTTTATGCAGCAACAATAGCAGCTACCAACTATTGCTTTTACATGCACTAGTTGCTGCTGGAATACCAGTAGCTGTTGCTGCTTATGCAGCAACAGGCAGCTGCATAAGCAGCAACAGGCAGCTGCATAACCAGCAACAACTGCAGCTGGTAGCTATTGCTATAATAAGCAACAGCCATGGTGGCATATAAAATAAATTTCCGACATATAAAATAAACTTCCGAACTTGTCAAATAAAATTTCCGAACATATAAAACAACCATCCGAACATAAAAAATAATCATCCGAACCTAAAACTAACATCCAAACATACAAAATGGCATAAAGAAATGAAAACTACTGAGGCGGCGGGGATGGTGGTGCTGGAGGTGGAAACAGATAAGGAATGCCAAAGTGCTTGAACATGAGGCGTTGTCCGTGAAGGAGTTACTGATGCTGCTCTGACAAATGTCGGTGCTCCTCTAGAACGTGATGCTGAAAGCTAGTCTGTTGTACAGAAAGTGTCCTCACCTCGTCCATAAGTTATTGAAGAGTAACTTCGCCGGAGTCATGTGGATCTGCAGGTGGTACGACAGATGCAGAAGCATCATGATCAAGTTCACAGGTAGGAGGGTCCTCACGTCTACGCTGACCCCGGAAAGGAAGTGAAAAATCAGGCAGCTGATCAGCAGGAACCACAAAATTCAAAGGACGATCATCACTCGGAGCAAGCATTGTGTACTTAGCTTCAGTATACTTCACCCATGCTCTATTACGCCACTCAAATCCTAAGGCATACACGGCCTCATCTCCTATAGTCCTTCAGGGTTTACAAGACGGTTCGTTTATGGGCACCCTAAAGTATTTAAGGATTTGCGTGATGAAATTTCTAAATGGAAGAGCATGACTGATTAAGTTGGGTATGAAAAGCATGGTGCGTATAATAATGTATTCGAGGCTAACCGGACAATGCCTGAGGATAGAATCAATCAAAGCAACATCCATGTGGGTAACATCATCTAAGTGGCCCGATCGAGGAAGTACAATATTATGAATTATACAATGTAAAATACGCGATTGAAGGCATATACATTGAGCACAGAATTAGATTGTACAGACTTCATCAGAAAGATCAATGCGCGTACAAATGTTTCTAACGGCATCAACATGAACAAAGTTATCAATCGTAGAAACTTTCCTAGTAGAGTATATTTCCAACCCATCTTCGGAGGTTTGTAGGATAGAGTTCAATTCGGTATCATCAAATTCAATCAAAACTCCTCTAACGTTGGTGATTACTCGATTCTCTTTCTCCGCGGAAGTATCCATATTCGAGTAAAAAACTTTCACCAAGTCAGGATACACATTCTCATTAATCGTAAGGGCATTAATCCAACCAACTTCCTCCAACAATTGCAACAAATTTCCATTGCTAATACTAAGGCTACGAAGCCAATCAGACACAATATAGAATGTATCAAGTACCTTACGCGTCATGAATCATTGGCAAAAACGGGTGGCCAAACGCTTGCCCGGGAAGTGTCTTGATTCGAAATCAAGTTGTTCTACAGGGCCCCCGTCCTTCCGTGTCCGTTTGGGTGGTGGAATCAGCTCTTTCCCTTTGTCTTTCGCTTTACGTGGCCTTGAAGTCGACATTATAATTTTTCATCGATTTAAAGAGGAATAAACTGATTAGATGGAAGATAACAATGTTTAAAAGGGATATGTGGGTTCAATTTCAGCAAACATTTACCGAAGATTCAAATATTGGACCTAGGGTTTACAACCTTGGGGTTTTCAGTTTCGACGATTAATGATAGCAAGAGCAAATGGTGGGTTATGATTTCTAAGATTGAATATGAGCTATGAGCTGATTATAAACGTGAGATATTTCGATTGAGAACATTGGAGAGAGGATTCGGTTTGTGAAGATGAAGATGAACAGTTTCAATGCTTTGAACCTGGCTAACCGTTACAAAATAATAGGGTGACCGTTCATGTTCCAGAAATTAACACAATACTCAGAAAACTAAACTCAAAATTTTTATCAAAAATTAGTTGGACTTACAATACTATTCACTTGGATTTCTCGATCTCGTGTCCGTCGTGCATCTGGTAGTGGATCCCAAATCTCCGCTTGTTTATCTTTAATTTTAACCAACACCATAAACCAATGGTGGCCACCATCATGCATGGGAACAAAGATCTATTCAAGAACAACTTGGGGTTACTTTTACCATATATAATATTGATCATAACGAAAAACCATTTCAACAAACACACACGCTACCTGATGGCACCGGTGCAGGTCATACATGTAACGTTTGCGGTATTGAGAGGCAGCCTTGAAACCATCTAAATGTGCATTTGGCATTGTAGCAAATTGCTACATATTCATCCCATCAAATTCATATAAAACACAACTGAAATTACCGTAGTTAATGATGAGAAAAAGGATATGAAAAAAAAAAAGACGGGAACGGATCAATAACTGCATATCTTGTTGGTAGAAACCAGCTGATTGGTTGCCCGTGGCTTTTACACGACTCACGTCGTGTAAGGTAATCACTCATCATGCAAATAATCTAAACACAAGAACAGTTATAATTGGTTTTATTAACTATAATTTCATCATTACGAACAAACCTCTTCATCAGTGATACATCAGGCAAAAGTGATAATAAGCCTCGCCGAGTGATATCCTCATGACTTGATCGCACAATTATTTCACTGTATGTTAATCACATGATATATTAACAAAATCAAATAACTATGACAACATATTAAACGAAAAGAGCTTGATGAGTGAGCATGAAGGTATTGTTACTCTAGGCTAGCTCTTTTGTCAAATCCATACTGGAGCATCTTCAATTGATCGAGGGTCACCGGCTCATTCACGAAAAAAGGGCCTGCTCGATATTTTGGCTTTGGACCACTTGAGACTTGATCATACGGGGACAACTGGTACAACCCCGACTTTCTATTTCTGTATGGCCGAGGAGGGCCTAAAGACAACATATTAAAATCTTGTGGCTGTTGATATTTCTTCTCTTGTTGCGCAGAAGACTACATATTTATTTAAGACAAAGAAAGAAGAAAGATTGGACTAAATCATATATAGTTTAGACAAAAGTTAACAAATTATTAATCTATGTAAACCTCGTCTTGAAGTTCCGGGACCAATTTAGGCTTCATCGCGTCTTGCAATACTTCTGCCAACTTTTCTTTTAGGACAACCTCTTCATCAGTGGATGTGCTGAGGTACACAGCTTTTCGTTCTTTAACTTCGATGGCGTACGCTTTTCCCGTACTAGATCTGAAAGCGTGACAACTGTAGGGATATGTGGGTGCATTTCCATATTCGCACAAGAAAAGATTGGACCATCAGTTGCCTCGGCACCAGTATATGTAGGAGGTGATTGACTATCATCCGCGACATTCGCTCCTTGACAAAAATAAGCTCGTTCCAACTTTTCAACTTTTTCAGTAAGAGAATCCATTTTCAAGCCCATTTTCTTTTGTAGTAAATCATTATTTCTTCTCATATGTTCCTCCATTCTATCCATTACTGCTAATATAGCATGAAATGGATGCTGCCTTGCGATGTCACCATCATCAATTTGTCATTCACTTTGACCACCTAATGACCCGCAACTGATTTCTCGCATCGAAACCTACATTAACTACAAATATCCATAAATAATAAATTCAATTTAATAACATAACTACAAAACACTATATAATTATGGAAGGGAACAAACCGCATTGCTCTCAAAGTCACCATACTTTTGTCGCCACTTGAGGAATCTTTTTATTTCACTATCAGTCCATGCACTAAGAGGACATCCATTCTCGGCAACAAAAGAAAGCTGAAACTTAGTTGATGACATGTAGAACAGCTGCAAACAACAACAAATTGGTTAATACGGAAATAATGATCGATACTACCATAATCGTTTAATTAACGAGAATACAAATTACTAAATAAATCATACTATTAAAAATATAACGCATCCGCTCATCGAGGAAATTTTATTTTCGTTTAACTTTGAAACTTCTTCCCATAAAAAATTGAAAGACTAGCAGGCCCAATTTTTGTCGCGAATGTTACTCACGTCTTTTAAAGCATAAAGGTATGATGGGTTGATATATGTAGCTGTAGTTGGACACAAAGTAGTTCCAATCGCAAATAGACTAAATAGAATGCAGAAATCTTCATCTACACAACTATTTGTCTTTAATTTTTCATCTAAACTACCTATTGGGATGCCTTTCTTTCCTGAGCAATACTTGGCTCGTAAGTCAGTAATTTCACTATCTTCACCACCAAGCACAATTGGTGTTCCTCTGTTACCAACACCCATCACGGTTGTAAAAGTTTCCGTAGTAAGCTTGTATTCCATTCCATGGACTGTTATCGACCGCTTATCTACGTTACATTGCTTAACTAACAATCTACATAAATCTTGCCTAAGTCGCCCACATTTTAAACCTAACAAGCTTTCGAAACTAATTTCTCTCACAACATTTTGCTGTTCAATAGATAACGAAGAAACAATATTGGAGAACCGCAAAACACTACATCGAGATAGGTGATTACCCTTATTAGAATTGTTCTCCACTGTTGGATTCGGTTCACTTAACAATCCACTGGCCAATCTCAAGTTCATTTCAACCTTTTCATTATAACTGTTGATGAATTCGGCTTTATCTTTCGCGCTGAGTTTCAACAATTTGTCACGTATACGCCCCTTAACCTACACTAAAAAAAAATTATATTCATTGGCCAATCATCAACCAAACTATTAGTTAGTAGGCTGCAACATAGAAAAGTTGTCTACAAACCGTTTTATCTACCTTCACACCTTGCTCCTTTAACTTTTGGGATTCTATCTTGCTGTAAATAGAAAAATAATATCAAATATCAGTTCCTTATATGTCAATTAAAATTATTGCACTGTTAAAGTGAAATGACTATAGAATGTCAATAATAAAATTCAACAATGAATTAGTTTCTTACAAGTAGTATATATACGAATGCTTGCCCGGCCTCGGAGGATCCACCTTCTCAGACTGAATATTAATGTCATCTGCGACATTGGCCTTACGCTTACCCATTATACTCTGTACACTAAAAATTATGTCCCCTGTCAATACACACTGATAATGTCATCAAACTCTCTCCACGAATTCTAAATCCATGTAAATTTTTACATTACCCAACAATACGCACTAATAAACTTACATGATAAAAGCTGTAATTTTTAAATATGAGAGGCGAATGATTATTCTTAGCACATCAAATAAAACACTCAATCAACAAATATAATGATACCAAGCAAAACTCATGATACCCATGTCTCATTACCGTAGGTGGACTGCAGAGATGGCTTGACAACGAGTCAGAATGGGCTGACGGGAACTGAGTGGGTTGTGAATCCGTAGCTTCAAATCCTTACCGCAAATAGAGATCAACCTCCGCGTGTCGTCGCCGGATAGCGCCGTCGTTGGTGGCCCTGATGATGCGTCTCGTGCGGAACTGCAGGCGAGAGAGTAAATGATGAGGGAGAGGGAGCCATGAGGGTGAGTGGAGAGGGAGAGGGAGATGGAGTCATGAGCCGTGAGTGAGGAGGGAGGGAAAAAGAAATTGATTTCCCGCGTGAGGTGAGAGCATTTTGGTTTTTGTTTTTTTCCCAACAAATATATATGCCTGGGTTTGATGTGTGTTGAGGGGGTTTGGTGTGTGTTGAGACCGATTCTATAGGTTTCACGTTTTTTATATTTTTTAATTATTTATTGTTTAAATTCATTTATGGCCGTTGGATTCAATACAATGAATCCAACGGCCATAAAACATGCATGTATCTGATACATGCAGGTATTATAGCATCAGCCTTGAAAAACATGTGTCCTATATTTCTGTATTGTTTTATTAAGACTGTTTGATGGAGAAATATTCACTTGTAATAAACGATAAAGAAAATGGTAATGTTTGTTCAGTTAAAAGTGTTTATGTTTTTGCATAATTTGGTAATAACTTGCGTTAAATCAATCAGCGGCATGGGAATTAGGGGTGTCCATTGATTAAAGCATATTTGTGTACTGCAAATCACATCGGTCTCATTTGTTTAGACTGTATATTGGAGTTCAAAGTGCTTTTGGATGGGTAATTAATGTCCTTGTCTTTTATGTTTTGATATTTGATTGATACCATAAAAGTACTTTAAATGATTTTCATTTTCATTTCATATGTGATTAATGTACTTGCCTCTGTAAATGATTTTCTTTGACATAATATCATAGAGAATAATTCTTGGACAAAGTACATAATCTTAAATAATCATTCTTAAGGTCGGACTTAATCCTTTACATTGTTGTAAAAAACTTACACACTTCTATACAACTCCTTTATAACTCGATAAATGACCATAATTTATAAAGTGTAGCATCTGCACTTAAGAGGAGCTTTAACTTTAACCATAAACTTACTAGTTCACTTTTGAGGATGAATTAGATAGGTTTCTATATGATATTGAAGTATGCATGATGTCCATATAATCTTCTCGCTTGACAAGATCAAACAAAAAAACTAATTTACAGATAACAAGGATGCTAAGAAAATAATTATATTTACTGAAAATAACTTTTGGATTAACTATATAGTTAATTATGATAACTCTCAACCCATGAACTGCCTTTTTAGTAGCTAACCATATAAAACTTTCCTTATAATAATGATCACACATTATAATCGTATTATCAATCAAGATGTATAGATATAGACGAAACAAAGACCATTATAATATGTATATATATGACAAGAATCATTTTCATTATGACATGTCCATTATAGTAGATAAATATATGTAAGAAACTCTCAAATTATTGTGATTGGCTATGCTCATTTTTTATTTTATTCATATTCTGATTTAAATTATATTTTTGTTGCGTAATAAATTGATAAAAGTGAAATTTTAAAAATCAACCATTTCGAGCCAAATTCAAGACGATTATATCTTGTATTTTGATAAGAATTTGCCATTATGAATTTATGATGCTTAAATATGACAAATATTGTTGGAGATATGAAGCTCAAATATGATCTCAGGGATGTGCATGACACGTCGTCTATTTGTCAGCAAGGATAAACGACATGTCGAGCATTTGAGTTCAGAGCAGCTGATTGAAGTAAACGATATGTCGGCTGGATTCATTAGTAATGCACGTGATGCATCACATGCTTCACTAACTCAAACGGCAGCCAAAATCTGCGTTTTATTCAACAGAATTCATGAGCGTTTGACAAGTGTCCCTAAGCAAATTCAAGAAGTGGTTTTTCCGTTAGATCACGCGGGAAGCTGCTGAAGATCTGTTTTGGCTGGAAACCCAGGAGGGTGAAATGGCTTCTTGGGGGTTCTTTCTGATTGATCAAAGTAGAGTATAAAAGGCCATAGGTTCTATTGCTTAGGGTATCGGTTCATTTGCATGTATTCTCCAGATTTGTAACTTGTTCTCTGAAATCAGTAGAGAGTTTGCTCTGGTTTCCACTGTGGATGTAGGCAAGAAAGTTGTTGAACCATTTTAATCTTTGGTTCGAGCGTGTGATATGATTTTTTTTGATTGTGTGGTTGGTTTAAAGCACTTATTCATGTTTCTTGGGAAAGCTTAGTTTATTGATAATTTCCAGTTCAAGATCAAGGTTCTTAGAGTGGGTCTTGGGGGTTCCAAGTTGGTCTTTGTGATTGATTTGGTTCTAACAAATTGGTATCAGAGCCTATCTCTGGTTTCTTGGTATTTGGAATGGGGTCAACTAAACTTGAAGTGGAAAAGTTCACTGGCGATAATGATTTCCACCTATGGAGGCTCAAAATGAGAGCCTTACTGGTGCATCAAAGGTTGGATGTTGCACTTGATGATGAGTCATCATCCAAGAAGCCAATGAAAGGAACTGAAGAAGAATTATCTGAGGTGCTTGATAGGGCACATAGTGCGATAATTCTAAGTCTTGGGGATGGTGTACTTAGAGAGGTGGGTGGGGAAAAAACAGCAGCAGGACTATGGAAGAAGCTTGAAGACTTATACACAAAGAAGTCCATGACTAAAAGATTAGCCACCAAGAAGAAGCTTTATACCTTGCAGATGGAAGAAGGATCATCAATTACTGATCACATTGATGCTTTCAACAAGATCATCTTGGATCTTGAAGACATCAATGTGAAGATTGACGATGAAGACAAAGCCATGATCGTGCTCTGCTCTCTGCCAAGTTCCTATGAGAATCTAGTGGATACATTGATGTATGGGAGACAGACTCTCGCTATGGGAGATGTAAAGGAAGCTCTGAGTTCTAAGGCAACAATCAAGAAAGAAACCAGGGATGAAGAAGGTCTGACAGCAAGAGGGAGAACTGACAAGAGAGAGACAAGTAAGAACAAGAAGAAGAGATCAAAATCCAGGCAAAAGAACTTGAAATGCTTTCACTGTCATAAGGAGGGCCATTTGAAGAAATATTTCCTTGAATTTAAAAACAAGAAAAACAATGCAAAGGAGAAGAGTGGAGATGCTGCTGTTGCATCAGAATTTGAAGAGTCTGATGGCTAAGACTCAGCTGGAGTTCTAATAGCAACTGATGCTCAAACAAAAGGTAATTGAGTTTTAGATTCTGGTTGTTCCTGTTGTGCAAATTTTATTGAACTCGCAAGCGCACGAATCTGTTGTAGTGTAGATCAATGGTGACGAGTGTCGATCCCACGAGGAGGTGGATTTTAATTATTTATAGAATTAATTCTGTAAATGGGTGGTTGGATTGATGAAAATGATTTTGATTATCCTAAACTTGGAATTGAAATGGCGAGAATAAATTCTAAAATTGGAATTTAAATGGCAAGAACAAATTGAAGATAAATCTATTGAAATGACGTACTTGGGTATCTGGATCCGTATCAACATGCATCATGGGCTAAATATTCCATATTAATACCAATTAAATCATGAGAGGGGAATCCACACCTCATGAACCACACTCTAATAAATATGGTGCTAAGGGCTTACCGTGCCAAATAATAATAATCTTATACTAGGGAGCCGGTGAAACCAGGGCGGTACTAGACAAGATTAGTATTATTTGTCGACGAAAAGTCAAAACATCCACAAAAACTAGAGGGGAAGAGAAAATAAATTTACCAAATCAAGCCCATGACACATGTTGAGACTTCACCTTCAACCTAAGCTTGAAAGAAAATTAGTCACTCATAGTTGAACTAGGGGCAAAATGGAAATTTATTAAAATACGTAGAAAATACAAGATAGAGAGAGAATTACAGAAAATGAATCCCAAAAATGGATTCAGAAGTCCAAAATAGGGGGGAAGACCCCCTTTTTATAGATACATCGAGTAAATCATGGCCATCGGATTAAAAACAGTTTGGACGCTCAGGATTTCGCCACGTCATCAGTCAACAGTACGCGTGAACAGTACGCGGTTAAGCCACTATTTGCACAGTAAATAATCCCCTGTGTTGCATGTACTGTACGCGCGTTTTTTGGTCCACTAATATGCTGCCACGTCACCATAAACAGTACATAAGAATTTTAGTCCAATAGGATCATGACAACTCATCGGTCAATGCCACGTCATCGGTCAATACCACGTCATCGATCCGTCTATGTGAACAGTGCCGTGAACAGTAACGTAGACGGTACCCGTACATGTGAATAGTACCGTATATGTGAACAGTACCATTTTTCCTTTTATGCTCCTCCTAAGGTTTTCGACCATCCTGAGTTCAAAAATGATGTCCGTTTTGCCATTTGATCTCTCGTTTATTGTGAAATGACAATGATGCCCCTAAAATACATAAAATACTTAATTAAAATAAAATACACATAATTAAAGTACAAGAAACTTAAACACATAAAAGTAAGGGTTGTTAGTAATACTTGATATGTAAAATAACGATTTTCTCCTTTATAAATATGCACTTTCTAACACACAATACACCCTCGAACCAGCTTATTGCTAGTCCCTAGCAAATAAAGCGAAAACAAAATTCAAAAAAGATTTTTTTTTTAACACTTTTGTTTATTCAATCAGATTAATGATAACAATCAAATGAAAGTATAAGCATTATCTCAAGTCTAAAGAAACATCACATCCACATCAACCATCCACATGAATCAGCCCAGTAGACTTTGTCGTAGTTACCTTCAAGAATGACATGTCAAACCCCAAAATCTCACTGGAAATAGTGACACTCTCACAAAGAAATTAAACCCAATAAAAATAGTCACTCCAATGAATGATAATTGAGAGAAAATAATCAAGTAATGATATCACATGCTCTCACCAAGATAAAAGAAATATGCCTTTAGCTTAGAAATAATACGATCTCCAGTCAAATAAAAATGCTAGTCAACCCAATTTATTTATTTATTCATTTTTTTGTTTTCATTTTTTTTATGCATCACTACATCCTTTTAACCCATATAACTAGCTTCTACTTCAGACTATAGTTCCCAAAAATCAAGAAGGACTTTTATTAGGACGTAACGTAGGCTAAGGACATGGCTAACAAAGATGGGAAATAGGAAAATCAAAGTGTATGTTTGAGAAAAATGCAGAGTTTTTTTTTTTGGAAGTTGCAAGGTGGATTTCACCTATTATTGTTTTTTTTTCTTTGAAACAATTTTTTTTTTGAAGCAACAATTTTTTTTTTCTTCGTTTTTTTTTTGAACTAGGCATAACTTCACTATACAAAATGTTTATTTACATTTTTCTCAAACATAAATAGGTGATGGATCTTGTAAGACATTGGGTAATACTCCAAATCGGAGTAGGTCAAGATGATAAGTTGACAAAGAAAAGTTTTTTTTTTTTAAAGGCTCAAAAGGGCTAACTATGGATATTCATAAAAGGGATGGCTAGAAAGGCTCAAACGGATCAAAGATGGCATTTCCATCATCTTTTAAGGCTCTAAATAATATTCCATATCTACTAATTAGATGGGCCTACAAATGTAGCAACACACATTTTTTTTTTTAAGGGTTAACTCAAAAGAAATCTAGAGATCGTATATACAATAATAAACTGCTAAGCTGTATAGAAAATGGGCAAAAGGGGTTACTCTCCAAGAAAAATGATAGGCTCAAAAACTCACTTGGTATTTATTATGACATGTTCATTCCTTTAAGCAACTCATATTTGTCTCCGACATCAACATGTAAAGTAGCAAACATAGTGTAACATCACTTCAAACTAAAGATAATACCAATACTAAAATTTGAAATTAATCATGTCATCCAATATTAAAACAAATCACACAATTTTTATTTTTATTTTTTTATTTTTATTTTTTATTTTTAACAACAGCCTACCCCTCAACCTATTCTAAACGTGAAAGGAAAATATGCATGCAGAAATGTGAAAATAATGCAGAAAAACTAAATTAGAAAATGATAGAAAACAAATTTTTTTTTAACTTAAGAAGATGCGTTTCTAGAGGCACTACACTCTATATTCAGCCATCTTTGACTCAAAAATTTTTGTTTGAAAATGTATATTTATAAAGGAGAAATTAAAAAGAAGAAGAAAAATAAACATCAAAACATAATAAAGAAAAAGATTTTTTTTTGTTTTTGTTTTTTTGTTTTTGTTAACAATGAAGATGCGTTTCTAGAGTCACTACACTCCATATTCAGCCATCTTCAACACAAAAAGTTAGCAACAGTTAGTTTCTACAACAAAAAATTAGTAAAAACTTAACCAATATTCCACAATTGTCGACTATTCCCTCCCCCAACCAGAATGAAACATTGTCCTCAATGTTTTAAAAGAAAGAAGTAGAGTTTAGAAGATATCACCTGGGTGGTGCAACACAGAAGAAAATATTTACAGGCGGAGAGTTAAATCTAATTTGTACTTCTTACTGCGGCTATTGTTACCATCATCATGTGAACGCTCCAACACAAAGCTCCAGGGGTCTGGCTCCGGTTTATAAGCTTGTAACATATCAAGTAGTTCATTAGCAGTGTGAACACAAATAAAAAGTTTTTTCGCACTGGAAGGAATAAAGTAGCTTTTTATTGCATGGTTAAGAAATGCGATAAAGCCATCATAAAAATTATTGACATTTAACAAACCGATGGGTTTCTGGTGAAGGTGCAGATGGGCCTAAGATGCTAGTGTGATAAGTGCCTCTAGTGTTGCAAGATCTCCTGGAAGGAAAATAAAAGTATCAGCATGATTAAGCATTTCAGTTATTCGTTCTTGCATACCTGAGACGACTAACTCTTCTCCAGTCGTTGAGTCAGACACACTGCCCAAAGGTTTTAGGACTCTAGGGATGATGCCTAACACTTGGCTTTCTAAATCCTCAACATAGGCTACTAACTCTGGTGGTTGTAGAGCCCAAATGCGATGTGTTTTAAAAGATTGAATTTGCCTTTTGAGATGAGTTTTGATATGTTGAAGTGGTTTAAGAATGTTCAGGAGGAACGATTTACGTGTGGCACTCATGATTAATAATGATAAGAGAAAACTTAATGGTAAAACAAACACACTTATGCAAAAATAAATTTCAATTAGCAAAAGAATAATAAAAAGAAAGAAAGAAAAAATCAAATCACCAAAAAGAAAAAAAAACAATCAATTCAAATCTGGTGGGTCACTTAAATTTATTTCGGTGTCTTCTCCATGTGGTTGGTATTCTAGATATGACTTTAATCTTTGACCATTAACTTTAAACGTGACACCGTTCTTTGGGTCTTTAATTTCAATTGCCCCATGTGGAAAAACAGTATGAACAATAAATGGACCAGACCATCGAGAGCGTAACTTACCTGGGAATAGGTGCAAACGAGAGTTGAATAAAAGCACTTTCTGACCTGGAGTGAAAGATTTTCTCATAATATGCTTGTCATGGAAGACTTTCATTCGTTGCTTGTAAATTTTGGCATTTTCGTATGCGTCATTGCGAATTTCTTCAAGTTCTGCCAGTTGTAATCTTCTTTCTGAGCTGGCTTGATGCATGTCAAAGTTAAATTTCCTGATGGCCCAATATGCACGATGCTCGAGTTCCACGGGTAGGTGGCAAGCTTTTCCATACACTAGCTTGTAGGGTGACATCCCAATCGGAGTCTTGAAAGCCGTTCGATATGCCCATAATGCATCATTAAGTCTTAATGACCAATCTTTTCTGTCTGGCCTCACCGTCTTTTCTAATATGTGCTTTATTTCTCGATTGGAGATCTCCACTTGGCCACTAGTTTGCGGATGATATGGGGTCGCCACTTTATGAGTGATTGAATATTTCGTCAAAAGAGCTTTGAAAGCTTTATTACAAAAGTGGGCACCACCATCACTGATTATTGCTCGAGGGAATCCAAAGCGCGAAACAATGTTGCTTTTCAAAAACCCTATCACCATTTTGTGATCATTGGTTCTGCATGGAATTGCTTCTACCCATTTTGATACATAGTCAACAGCAACCAATATAAATTGATAGCCAAAAGAAGGGGGAAATGGTCCCATGAAGTCGATACCCCATACGTCAAAAATCTCAACCACTAATATTGGATTTAGTGGCATCATATTCCTTCGCGTAATGCTCCCCATTCGTTGACAGCTATCACATAAAGAACAGAAAGTGTAAGCATCTCGAAATATAGTTGGCCAATAGAAATCACATTGTAAAACTTTAGTAGTTGTTTTCTTAGCACTGAAATGGCCTCTACAAGCTTGTTCATGGCAGAATGAAAGGATATTCTGAATTTCACTTTCTGGGACGCATCGTCTGACAATTTGATCTGCACAATACTTGAATAAATACGGGTCATCCCAAAAGAAATTCTTTATTTCTGCAAAAAATTTGGCCTTGTCTTGCTTGGTCCAATGCTCTGGAAGTTTACCTGTAACAAGATAATTAACTATATCAGCATACCAAGGTAATACTTCCACACTCATTAATTGTTCATCTGGAAATGACTCATTCAATGTTAATGGCTCTGTAATTGTGTCAAAATGGAGACGAGAGAGATGGTCTGCCACAACATTTTCTGTGCCTTTCTTATCTTTGAATTCCAAGTCAAATTCCTGCAAAAGTAACACCCAACGAATTAGTCTAGCTTTTGCATCTTTCTTTGTGAGAAGATATTTAAGAGCAGCATGATATGTGAATACAATTATTTTACAACCAATGAGATAGGATCGAAATTTTTCCAATGCAAACACTACTGCTAGCATTTCTTTTTCAGTAGTTGAATAGTTCAACTGTGCATCATTCAATGTCATACTAGCATAGTAAATAACATGGGGAATCCGATCAACTCTTTGTCGTAATACTGCTCCTACTGCATAATCAGATGCATCACACATTAGCTCAAATAGTAGGCTCCAGTTTGGGGGCTGAATGATGGGTGATGACGTCAACAATTGCTTTAATTTTTCAAAAGCCACAAGACATGAATCATTAAAGATAAAAGGTACATCCTTAGCAAGTAAATTGCATAAGGGTCTAGAAACTTTGCTAAAATCTTTAATGAAACGTCTATAAAAACCAGCATGCCCAAGGAAAGATCTTACTTCTCTGACTGTTTTGGGTGGAGAAAGATTAGAAATGAGATCGACCTTGGCTTTGTCAACCTCAATACCTTTGCTTGAAATGATGTGACCGAGAACAATACCTTGTTTTACTATAAAATGGCACTTCTCCCAATTTAAGACCAAGTTCTTTTCGATACATCTCTGCAGAACTAGTGTTAGATGGTGTAAACATTGATCAAATGAATCTCTAAAGACAGAAAAATCATCCATAAAGACCTCAAGGAATCGTTCAACCATATCAGAAAAAATGCTTAACATGCCTCGTTGAAATGTAGTAGGTGCATTACATAATCCAAATGGCATCCTCATATATGCAAAAGTACCAAAAGGGCAAGTGAAAGTGGTTTTCTCTTGATCTTTTGGTGCTATGGGAATCTGATTATATCCTGAGTAGCCATCTAGAAAGCAATAAAATTCATGGCCTGCTAATCTATCAAGCATTTGATCGATAAATGGTAAAGGAAAATGGTTTTTACATGTGACAGAATTTAACTTCCTATAATCAATGCATACACGCCATCCTGTAGTCACTCTAGTGGGTATCAATTCATTATCGGCATTCGTAACTACAGTGACTCCTGACTTTTTGGGGACAACTTGTACAGGACTGACCCATGAACTATCAGAAATTGGGTAAATGATACATGCGTCTAATAGCTTAAGGACTTCAGTTCTAACCACCTCTTTCATATTAGGATTTAACCGACGTTGCATTTCCCTAGTAGATTTAGCATTTTCATCAAGGTGAATATAATGCATGCAGTCTACTGGATTTATACCTTTTATGTCTGCTATGGTCCATCCTAATGCTCCTTTGTGCTCTTTTAAAACATCCAACAACTTACCTTTTTGTTCGTCATTTAGGGATGATGAGATGATTCCAATGTGTTGGGCAATGGTTTGAGCTCGAGTTTTGGTGGTGATTCTGATGATGGGATAAGTTTCTTCTCTGATGGTGTTAACTGTTCAACTCTTGACTTCCAATTATTAGTGTCCATAGATGGTGCTGAGTCAAGCAGGGCGTTGACCTCATTGACCGATCTGTCAATATCAAAATCCAAACCAAAGTGAGTTAAACATGTTTGTAAAGGATCATCACTAAGGTTTGAAACGAAAGTGTCATCAACTAATGCTTCAATTAAATCCACATCGACAATTCCATCATCTGTATTGTAAGGTTGTTTGGCAATGTTGAAGATGTTCAACTCCATAGTCATATTGCCGAAGGACAACTGCATATTTCCAGTTCTGCATTGAATATGAGCATCCGCAGTTGCCAAGAAAGGTCGGCCTAGAATAATGGGGATGTGCTTCCTTGAATCCTGTATTGGTTGAGTGTCAATTACAATGAAATCAACAGGAAAATAAAACTTGTCTACCTGGATAAGCACGTCCTCCACAATACCACGAAGTATTTTCGTGGACCGATCTGCAAGTTGTAACACTACTGGAGTTGGGTGTAATTCTCCCAGTCCAAGTTTCACGAAAACTGAATAAGGCAACAGATTTACACTAGCTCCTAAATCCAACAAAGCATTCTCAATTGTGTGGTTCCCTATGCTACATGAGATAGTAGTGGAGTCTGGATCTTTGCATTTTAGAGGAATTTTATGTTGGAGTATAGAACTAACGTTTTCTGTTAAAAATGCCTTCTTTTGAACATGCATGTTTCTCTTTTTAGTACACAGATCTTTAAGAAACTTGGCATAAGATGGAACTTGTTTTATAGCATCAAGTAAAAGGATGTTAACACTTACCTGTTTGAAGATTTCGAGAATCTCACCTGTGGATTTTTCCTTTTTTCCTTTAGCTAACCTCTGAGGAAATGGAGCTTTGGGAACATATTCTCGTGGGTTGGTTTCTTCTTTCTCCTCCGGTGATGAGTCCTCCACATTCACAGGTACAATTTGATTTTCTTTTGTTGCTGGCATCTCCACTTTGTTGTCGACTTCTTTACCTTTCCGCAAGGTCATGACGGCTTTGACCTCTCCATGCTGCTGTGGTGAACTGGTACTTGCTTCATGTACTCCTTTAGGGTTAGGTACTGGTTGACTTGGAAACTTGCCTTTCTCAACAGTCATTGACAAGGTCTGAACTAAAGAAGCAAGTTGTCCCACCATCTTCTCTAGGCTTGAAACTGATTGGGCTTGTGAGTTGAAGCCTGCTCTCAACTCATTTCGTAGTCCATCAATGGTGCGGTTTTGTTGCTCAATCGTGGAGTGAGTAACATTCCTGAGATTTTGGAATGAATCCTCCCATGGTCTGGGTTGAGAGTAATTCTGGTTCTGGTTGAATGGTCTGAATGGTGGCTGAGAGGCTTGAGGATTTTGAGCGATTGGTTGCATTGGTGGAGCTGGAGCTGCTGGTCCATTCTGTTGGAATCCTTGAGACCATGAAAAATTGGGGTGGTCTCTCCATCCAGGGTTATAGGTGTTGGAGTATGGGTTGTAATTTGATGGTTTTCTCATTACTCCTATGGCATTGGCTTGATCTGGATATGAGTCAAGGTGATGTGGCTCTATTGATTTAGCAGTTGATAACGATGCTATTTGTCGAGCGAGACCTTCAACCATCTCCTTGACTTCTTTAATTCCTGAAGTTGACTCGCCAATTTGAACCTCATTTACTCCCTTAATCCTTCTAGTTTTCCTGAGTGATCGACTCCGTTGTTGGGAATTATCTGCTTGTCGCTGGAAGAATTCCCAAATCTCTGATGCACTTTTTGACATTAGCTCTCCTCCACTTGTTGCCATTAGCCATTCTTGCACATTCGGCAATAATCCCTCCAAAAAGTATTGGCATTGGTGCTATTTTTCGTACCCATGATGTGGACACTTCAAGAGTAGCCCATAGAATCGCTCCCATGTTTCGAAAAACTGCTCGTCATCTCTCTGGGTAAACTCTGAGATTTCCCTGCGAATAGCATTGGTTTTATGCACTGGGAAATATTTATTTAAAAATTTTGTAACCATTTGTTCCCATGATGCAATACTATTAGCAGGTAATGTATTAAGCCATGAACGAGCTCTATCCTTTAAAGAAAATGGGAATAATCTGAGTTTTACATCATCATCTGAAAAATTCTCATATTTAAGTGTTTGACAAATTGCGTGAAAATCATTCAAATGATTGTATGGGTCCTCATTTTCTAAGCCATAGAACGTGGGGAGACAATTTAGCACACTAGGTTTTAGTTCAAAACTCCTAGCAGCTACATTTGGATACCTTATGCAAGATGTGCTCAAATTAGCTAAAGGACTAAAATAGTCCTTAAATGGCCTCTCCTGTGGTGTTTGTAAATCCATTTTATTTTTAAAATTTTTGTGTGTGCGAAGTGTTTTCTCAAGTTCAAGGTCTATAGGTTCAAGATTAGGTAATAATGACCTACGACCATGCATGCAACATAAAATAAAATAAAAATAAAGATGAGAACAAAACAAATAAAAATAAAGAAGAGGGAGAAATTACGATACTAACCTTATGGCGCTATTATAACCTTAATATAAAAATACACAAAGAAATACGTGAAATAAATTAACTAAAAAAAATAAATTAATTAAAAAGATAAACAAAAAAAATACAAAGAAAATAAATTGAAAATTAAATTACAGAATTTTAAAGAAGAGAAAAAGAAAAGAAATACTAACCTTTAAATGTAGATTCACCTTTTTTTGCTTTTTTTTTTAAAATACAAGAAAACAATTAAATGGAAATATTCACAAAAATTAATTCTATGAATTAAAATTACTTACCTCCCCGGCAACGGCGCCAAAAACTTGTTGTGCAAATTTTATTGAACTCGCAAGCGCACGAATCTATTGTAGTATAGATTAATGGTGACGAGTGTCGATCCCACGAGGAGGTGGATTTTAATTATGTATAGAATTAATTCTGTAAATGGGTGGTTTGATTTATGGTGGAAATGATTTGAAATATGCTAAAACTTAAATTAAATTGGCGATAATAAATTCTGAAATTGGAATTGAAATGGCAAGAATAAATTGAAGAAAATTATATTAAAATGACGTACTTGGGTATCTAGATCCGTATCAACATGCATCATGGGCTAAATATTCCATATTAATACCAATTAAATCATGATAGGGGAATCCACACCTCATGAACCACGCTCTAATAAATATGGTGCTAAGGGCTTATCGTGCCAAATAATAATAATCTTATCTAGTACCGCCCTGGTTCCACCGGCTCCCTAGTATAAGATTATTATTATTTGGCACGGTAAGCCCTTAACACCATATTTATTAGAGTGTTGTTCATGAGGTGTGGATTCCTCTCTCATGATTTAATTGGTATTAATATGGAATATTTAGCCCATGACACATGTTGAGACTTCACCTTCAACCCAAGCTTGAAAGAAAATTAGCCACTCATAGTTGAACTAGGGGCAAAATGGAAATTTATTAAAATACGTAGAAAATACAAGATAGAGAGAGAATTACAGAAAATGAATCCCAAAAATGGATTCAGAGGTCCAAAATAGGGGGGAAAGGCCCCATTTTTATAGATACATCGAGTAAATTATGGCCATCGGATTAAAAACAGTTTGGACGCTCAGGATTTCGCCACGTCATCAGTCAACAGTAAAGTCAACAGTACGCGTGAACAGTAACGCGGTTCAGCCACTATTTGCACAGTAAATAATCCCCTGTGTTGCATGTACCGTACGCGCGTTTTTTGGTCCACTAATATGCTGCCACGTCACCATAAACAGTACATAAGAATTTTGGTCCAATAGGATTATGACACCTCATCGGTCAATGCCACGTCATCGGTCAATGCTACGTCATCGATTCGTCTATGTGAACAGTGCCGTAAACAGTAACGTAGACGGTACCCGTATATGTGAACAGTACCATTTTTCCTTTTATACTCCTCCTAAGGTTTTCGACCGTCCTGAGTTCAAAAATGATGTCTGTTTTGCCATTTGATCTCTCGTTTATTGTGAAATGACAATGATGCCCCTAAAATACATAAAATACTTAATTAAAATAAAATACACATAATTAAAGTACAAGAAACTTAAACACATAAAAGTAAGGGTTGTTAGTAATACTTGATATGTAAAATAACGATTTTCTCCTTTATAAATATGCACTTTCTAACACACAACAGTTCCTTCCACATGTGCCCTAATAAAAATTTATTCACAAACTATGAGACTTGTGATGGTGAGATAGTTGTAATGGGTAATGATTCAAGCTGTAGAGTGGTTGGCAGACGTTCTATTAGGTTGAAAATGTTTGATGGCATGATTAGGGAACTAAGGGATGTCAGACATATGCCTGATCTTAAAAGAAATCTTATCTCCCTAGGAATGATGGATAAAATATGATGCCTAGTCAAACTTGAGTCTGGCACTTTAAAGGTCTTGAAAGGGTCAATGGTTGTGATGAAAGGGAACAAGAGCAATGGTCTGTATGTGTTACAGGGATCAGCTGTCACAGGGGATGTTGCTGTGTCAAACCAGAAACTAAAAAAAACCATGCTGTGGCATATGAGGTTAGGCCACATGAGTGAAAGGGGCTTAATAGAGCTATCAAAACATGAAGTCTTAGGAGTAGATAAGATAGAGCCTTTGAAGTTCTGTGAAGATTGTGTCCTAGGAAAATCTTCAAGGGTGAAATTCAGTACTGGTATCCATAATTCAAAGGGGACTCTAGACTACATTCATGCTGATCTGTGAGGGCCTGCACAGACAACTTCTCTAGGTGGGGCTAGGTATTTCTTATCTCTTATTGATGATTTCTCAAGAATGGTTTGGGTATTTAGTTTAAAGAGCAAAGATAAAGTATTTGAACAGTTTAAGAACTGGAAAGCTTTAGTTGAAACACAAACAAATAGGAAGGTGAAAAGGTTGAGGACAGATAATAGATTAGAGTTCTGTAATAAGGACTTTGATGATTTCTGTATAAAACATGGTATGGTTAGACACAAAACAATAAGACACACTCCACAGCAAAATGGATTAGCTGAAAGAATGAATAGGACTCTAATAGACAAAGTTAGGTGTATGCTGATCCACTCTAAGCTACCCGTGAGTCTGTGGGCTGAAGCTCTAGAGACTGTTTGCCACATAGTAAACATGAGCCCCTCTTCTGGAATTAATTTTAGAACTCCATATGAGCTATGGTCTGGCAAACCAGCAGACTATTCTCATTTGAGAATATTTGGCTGCCCAACCTATACTCATGTCAAACAAAGGAAGCTAGAGCCCAGGCCTTCAAATGTGTGTTTTTAAGATATCCTGCTAGTGTGAAGGGCTACAAACTGTGGTGTACAGATATGAAGCCACCAAGGGCAATAATCAGCAGGGATTTGGTGTTTAATGAACATGAAATGTTTCAAAACTCAGCCACTGACAATCAAACCATTGAGAGAGAGAGTCAATTTGTGACAATAAGAGTTTTCTTGAGGTGGAGCTTCCAAGCTCCAGCACATAAGCTGATAAAAAGGCAGGGCCTGAGAATGCACCTAGAATAGATTCGTCTGAACAAGAAGGTGATGATAACCTCAGAAATTATCAGCTGGTAAGAGATAGAAAGAAAAGAGAGTCAAAGCCACCTAAGAGGTATGCATATGCAGATTTGATTGCATTTGCACTATCAGCAGCACAAGGAATAGAAGAAGATGAACCAAAAACTTACACTGAGGCAGCCAGTAGTAAGGACTCAAAGAAGTGGGTTGCAGCTATAGATGAAGAAATGAGATCACTGATCAAGAGCCACACATGGGATATGATTCCAAAACCAGCAAAGAAGAAAATAGTTGGCTGCAAGTGGATCTATAAGATCAAAGAAGGCATACCAGGAGTTGAACCACTTAGATACAAAGCCAAGCTGGTTGCCAAAGGCTTCACACAAAAGGAGGGGATTGATTTTACTGAAGTTTTTTCCCCATTGGTAAGACACTCTTCCTTGAGGATCTTGTTAGCACTTGTTGCAATACAAGACATGCACCTGGAACAGATGGATGTCAAGACTGCATTCCTTCATGGTGAATTGGAAGAAATGATTGTAATGGCACAACCAAGAGGGTATGAGGATTCAGATAAGGCTGATTATGTGTGTCATTTGAGAAAGTCTTTATATGGATTAAAGCAATCCCCGAGACAATGGTACTTGAGATTTGATAAATTCATGGCTGAGAACAGCTTTCAAAGGTGCTTTTATGATTACTGTGTGTACCACAAAGACTTGATAGATGGAGATAAGATCTATCTATTGCTATATGTTGATGACATGCTTATAGCATGTCAACATATAGATCAGATAGATGAGCTGAAGAAGCAGTTAAAGAATACATTTGAGATGAAGAATCTTGGAGCAGCCAAGAAGATCCTTGGAGTAGAGTTGCTAAGAGATAGTAAGAAGGGAATACTAAAGCTGTCACAATACTGCTATATAAAGAAAGTACTTGAGAGATTTGAAATGATGGACTCAAAACCAGTTCAAACTCCACTGTCTACTTATTTCAGGTTGTCATGTAATCAGTGTCCAAGGACTAAAGATGAAAAAGCTGAGATGAGCACCACTCCATACTCAAGTGCTGTGGGATGCTTAATGTATGCCATGGTCTTAACAAGGCCAGATATCTCCCATGTAGTAAGTGTAGTCTCCAGGTATATGGGTAATCTTGGAAAGGAGCACTGGAGAGCTGTAAAATGGATCTTAAGATATCTCAGTGGGACTATAGATTATGGCCTCGTCTATGGTTTAAAAAGAGGTACAGAAGTTAATGTTGAAGGGTATGTGGATGCTTACTATGCAGAGGATCTAGATAAAAGGAGGTCTCTGACAGGCTATTTGTTCACACTCAGTGGCTGCACCATAAACTGGAAAGCTTTACTGCAAAGTGTTGTTGCTTTGTCAACAACATAATCAGAGTACACTGCAGCTGCAGAAGCCTTCAAGGAGGCAATATGGCTCAGAGGAATGGTTACAGAATTGGGATTTGAACAAAGACAGGTGGCTGTTCATTATGACAGTCAAAGTGCAATTTGTCTAAGCAAGAACCAGGTGCATCACGAAAAGACAAAGCACATTGACATTAAACTGCACTTGTTCAGGCTGGAGGTATCTAAAGGTGTTGTGAAACTGTTAAAGATTCACACTTATGATAACCTTGTTGATGTGCTGACAAAGGCTGTACCAGCAGCCAAGCTGGAGTTCTGCATGAACTCAGTTGGGATCTGCAGGCTATGAAACTGCAGGGATACAGTGGAAGGCAGAAGCAAAATGGTAACTGATTTGAGTTCAAGGTGGAGAGTGTTGGAGATATGAAGCTCAAATCTGATCTCAGGGATGTGTATGACACGTCGTCTATTTGTCAGCAAGGATAAACGACATGTCGAGCATTTGAATTCAGAGCAGCTGATTGAAGTAAACGATATGTCGGCTGGATTCATTAGTAATGCACGTGATGCATCACATGCTTCACTAACTCAAACGGCAGCCAAAATCTGCGTTTTATTCAACAGAATTCATGAGCGTTTGACAAGTGTCCCTAAGCAAATTCAAGAAGTGGTTTTTCCGTTAGATCACGCGGGAAGCTGTTGAAGATCTGTTTTGGCTGGAAACCCAGGAGCGTGAAATGGCTTATTGGGGTTCTTTCTGATTGATCAAAGTAGAGTATAAAAGGCCATAGGGTCTATTGCTTAGGGTATCGGTTCATTTGCATGTATTCTCCAGATTTGTAACTTATTCTCTAAAATCATCAAAGAGTTTGCTCTGGCTTCCACAGTGGATGTAGGCAAGAAAGTTACCGAACCACTTTAATCTTTGGTTCGAGTGTGTGATCTGATTTTCTTTGATTGTGTGGTTGGTTTAAAGCACTTATTCATGTTTCTTGGGAAAGCTTAGTTTATTGATAATTTCCAGTTCAAGATCAAGGTTCTTAGAGTGGGTCTTGGGGGTTCCAATTTGGTCTTTGTGATTGATTTGGTTCTAACAAGTATCATGACCAAAATTATAGTGATTGATTATGTTCCCTTTATCCATCTATATTATTGTATCAATTGGACCGTTGAACCATGATGAATCAATAAGAATAAAATTGCTACTTAGGCTTATAGCCCAATTGTACTTACGCCCTAACATAGGTTGAGCGCATGAATTCAAGTTTCATAAGATTTAATTTCTTTGAATGAGGATAGATTTCTCTGAACATATTAGTGGAAATGGACTTTTGGGCTGTACCATACAAATGCCTGTATAGTAGATGTGTGGTAGGAATATATATTATGATGTGGGGTTAATTTAGACACATGGTTGATATATGTGTGGTAGGAATATATTTAGTTAGAAAGAAATGCTAGAATAATGCAACTTTCTGGCCGTAGCTGTGCGTGGCTTGTTCAAGAAAAGGAGAGTGTGAGTAATACTCATTGATTTGCCGTGCTGTGTGGGACATTGAATTGGCAAACACCCAACGGCTCTTCACGCTCGTTTTTGGCCTGATAAGTGATACTGTTTCTTTAAATCTTTTGCCTTTTAACTTTGATGTCCCACAACTCACATGCACATGCCCGCACGCGCCGCGCACAGGTGAGATGAGACTTTTGCAATATGAAACATAAATCTTTTCAATCTATAACACAAAATCTATTAAATAATGCTACACATTTTAAAAGTATGTAAAATAATATGACATTCTTTTATTAAATAAGATAATAATAAAATTAATTTACTTAGATTTTATATAAAATTATTGATTATTCAATAAATGATATATCACATGTTTCGAGAAAGTAATGGTGCTGCAAAAATGATGGTAAGCGTGGGTTCTAAAGTGGATGATTTTATCTCGAGGGATGCTGCTCCTGTTGAGATTTTATATTTTCTTTATAGAGATGCTCATGGCCTTCAATCCTACTGGTTTTATTAAGCGACGTTTTTGTCAGATTTTGCATTTGTTGTTGCTGCGCATTGATCTTTTGTTTTGTTTGTTTTTTCTACTCTTTTTTTTTTATCGTTTTGGTTAGATTCTTTATAACCCCTAAGTTATAAACTCCTTTAAATATGATTAGTATTATTTTTCTTGCTTCAAAAATGTTAACAAAAAAAATAATAATAATAACACATCACATACTAGATGCCATATCATTTAGGATGAAATTTGAGATATTTAAAAGTTACTCAAACCTATAATATAGTGTTTCCGTCTGATTTTTGTTCTGCTAAAAAATATTATAGAGCTTGTTTTTGTGAGGTGACTTTGTGAATAGTAGAGATTGATTCACCTGAGAATAGTTTTGTAGGATGAATAAAAATGAGACAGCTCTGAAAGTAAGAGAAAATGACTGTTAGAGGTGATGCCAGTGATGGCAGGCAACGTTACTTTAACAGTCCAATCAAGTGTTCGAACGAGGATGAGTATAAAAAAAACCCTAAAATAAGTGAAAATTTGAGAGTTCAGGGAAAGGAACTTAACTTGACTTGTTGAGAGTAACATAACTTTTTATAGGGGGGGCACATAAGGACATATTAGCATCTTGTTGGACATAAGGTAAGTTGTAAAAACATGTTCCCCTTCTTAGGTAGGGGTTGTTGGGTAATTTGACTATTCAACTTGAGCCCTTTCTCACTTTTGGTGCATATGACTTTTAAAGAGATATTTTATGATGGTACCAGTGCGGACCATATCATGCTTACGATGTAGTGATTTTGGTGAAGAAGCTATCATTGTCACAATAGTCCTTTATTCACATGTGGCAAACTTAAGTTACTTTGGAAACATTTTCTGTACTTTTCAAGGTTTAAGGTGGCTCGTGCTCTTTTTTTTTTTTAAATTTCTTATTTTACCTTACCCTTTTAATTTCCTCTTCACACTTTGTAAGGGTATATCAAACCTAAAGACTATTGTACACATGTCACACTCTAATTATATGGTCCAAATTTTATCACCCATATACAATAATAAATTATATATGAAAATCTTTTGTTGATAAAAGATCAGTCGCAATATGCTTGGAGCGGGTTGATATCATGTGAATTGTCCTATTAGTTTTGGATAATTTTGTGTGGAATTTGTATCATTGTTGGCAAGAAATGAAGCAACGACTAGTTTAGTTCTATAAACAATGATGGATCTTGTATCATTAATCAATAATAATGATGATTACTTAACCAAATTTCAAACAACAAATAAGCTTGAATTTAATCATTCATGCATGTTGTACTTATATTACCAATATAGAGTTGGGGTGAGTGCTTGCCAAACCTAATAGATAAATATCTCATTTTTTTTAAATTCCAAATTAATTTTTAACCTCTATCTCTCTTTTTAAATACTTGGCCACTTCCTGTGGTCTTTAACGATGCAGAGGTTGAAAGAGAGACAAATATAAGTTTTTAATTAATGAAGTTTTATTTGAATTAACAAATCTAAGGTTTTGGGCCCCTCTATATAATAACTGTAAATATCGTGAATTCACCATAGTAGGCAAATTTAAAATATTATTTCATAATAAAATTCTCTTAATCTAAATAAAAAATTTGAAACAAACTGCACAAAGTATGATATTTAGAAAAAAAAAGGATAAAAATCCTTAAGAAATAGGAAAAATCGAAAAACTAAAAAATTATTAGGAAAGAAGCAAAATATTTGACTTGACCATATGGTAGAACAATACAAGCATTCATCTCGACCCAAGTTTCGAAAGAGTACATTATATGCTTAAAATGAACATCTGTAGTTCAAGTTATGCTTTTCGGAAGGTACCATACTCGTCTTACATAACTATGCTATATTAGGTCCCCACAATTTGAAAAAGAGCTCGTCCTTAAATTTGGCTCGTACAAGCCTCATTATTTGGATAATATTCAAATAGGTCAGCCACATTAAATGTGTAAGAGATATTCCAGTTGTCTATAGCTGAAGAACATAAGCATTGTGATTAATCTCCCGTGCCACATGAAATGGATCATACTTCCACTTCTCCAACTTTGCATGAATACCAAGAAAATGACTTCGCCGCAGATGAGCCATCACTAAATCACCTTTCTAAAATACCTTATTGCGTCGATGCTTGTCTGCATCAGCCTTGTATTTAGTACTGGCAAGCTCCAACTGAGCTTGTACTTCGACATGAATCTGTAGAGCCTTCTCTAACTCATTATCCGTTGCTTTGCTTTTTTCTCCAGTTACTGGTGGCATAATAGCCAGATCACAAACATGGCATAGGAAACAAGAGTAGACAATCTCAAAAGGGATCTTGCCAATAGATCGATTCACCTTACTATTGTAAAGAAACTTGACTTGAGGCAAGGCAACTTTCCAATTCCATTGCTTGTCACCATAAGCACAGTGCAATGTATTGCCCAAAGTGTAATTGATCACCTTTGTTTAACTGTTTATCTGTGGATGAAAAGCACTGCTAAATTGCAACTGTATGCCGAAATTATCCTAGAGATGACGCCAAAACTTGCTAATGGATTTCACATCCTTGTTAGAAATTATAGTCTTTTGAACACCATGCAAATACACTACCTCCTGAAAGAATAAATGGGTAACTAAAGCATCATCTTCGGTCCTCTTACAAGCAAAAAAATCGCTATCTTCGTAAACCTATCGATTACAACCAGTATAGAATCTCGACCAGTCCTTGAACACATTAACCCCAATATAAAATCCATGGTCAAATCCAGCCAAATATCTTTTATAATAAGCAATGGCATGTATAATCCCGTGTTCTGTACATGTCCCTTGCCATCTTAGCAAATTCGACACCTTTGCACGATCTTTCAACATCCTTATTCAATTGCGGCCAATAACATTGCTCGTTCACAAGCGTCTTGGTTTTATCTAAACCAGTATGTCTGCCCGATCCTCCTCCATAGAACTCACGGATAACTATGGCCAATGGGCCGTACCGGCAACTGTCGGCCCACAAGGGCTCGTGAACCGGCTGCCGTGCCGTGCCTACCTTTTTTTTAGTTGAGCCCAACACGGCCCGCTCGTGCCGTGCCCAAAAAAGCCCACTTACTTTTTTTTTAGCGTGCTTAAAAAAGTCCACGTGCCTAGCGTGCTTTATTCAAGCCCACGTGCCTGACATACTTTTTTAAGCCCACCAACATAATAATAATAATAATAATAATAATAATAATAATATTCACAATCATAATCATATTAATTTTTATTAAGAGAGCAATTAACATTTTATTATTAGTTTATCACAATTTCACAACTATATATTTTATTTCACAATAATCAATCATAATTCATAACACAACAATACATAAATTTAATTAAATTTAATTCCATAGATCATAATAATAATTAATTAAAATTAAAAATACAATCCTCGAATAATCATTACAATAAGTCATAACTACGAAATATTAATATAACAAATCATAGGTCACAACTTAAAAGTTACAACTACAAAACACGAACTACGATCAATTGACGAATAACAAGCACGAAAAAAACATTTATTAATCACAACTATGGATATGGGAAACGAGCAAGGTTAATTTAATCTCGGCTGGTGGCAAGCTAAACAATTTGACACATGCCAACGTAAACCCAAGGTGCCATGGCTGTTTGAATAAATAACTTCTCGATGACAATAGTTGCACCTCAAGATCATCTGCTTGTAAGGACGATGCAAACTATTATCTATTATTTCCTCCCTTATTGTAGTAAAATTTTGAAAAAGCTCATTGAAAAAACGACTTCTGGGCTGATTTAGCCTAGTGTTTTGTTGAGGTCCAACTACATCAACACCGTATTCTTGAGTTGAGGTTCTTCTGCATTCATATTATGCTGCTGCGGATTCATAATGATTTTGGCCTTTAGAATATTGGAAAGTTTGAGGAAAAAGAAGAAGAATAAGAATTGTGAAGCATCATAGCATAATGGCATATATATATAATATTAGATAGTAATAAAAAGACAAAAATTAATTTTATTTACTTTGTCGGCGGGAGTAAAAAGAGTAAGTAAAAAAATGTTTAGTGAAATATAAATATAGTCGTGTGGCAAGTGCTCGGTTGGCATGTGGAAAAAAAATCTTAAATTATTTAAAAATCTGCAATCTGCACGTCTGCATGTGCACTATATGACAAGTCAACTACCGTGTTGAAAATTTGAGTTGAGAATTTAAATTCAAAGAAATAAAATACTCTACATAATGAATACAAGCTCCTCCCGTACTAGTAGTTTATTACTATAATATTATCTCATCAACACATTTGTGATAGGATTTATTAACATTGTGATAGTTGCGTGATTCTCTTGTAACAATGAACCATAATTTTTTTTAATTTAATATGTTGTTTTGAAAAAAAAAATTAATGACTAAAATTATTTTAAAAAATAAATGACAACGGTGCACTTAGAAATTAATTTTTTCTAATTATTAAATAATAACAAAATTCTAAATTAATTTTATTACTCACCCAACGGATAAAAAAAATATTGAATTAATTGAATTACTCACCCAACGGACAATTTTTTTTTGAATTAACAGTAAAATTGATATGACTACTCAATTTTACAGTATAAGCAGTCGGGCTTTGATTATCAATTAATGTTTTTTATTTTTAATGACAAAAACATTTTAAATTAATTTCATATTTTCATTACTCACCCAAAGGACAAAAAAAACTGAATTAATTGAATTAACAATAAAGTTCATATGCCTTTAAAAAAAACAATAAAGTTGATAGGACTAGGTGACTAGTCAATTTCACTTTCACAGCATGGGCACAGGGCACTCAACAATTAGACTTGAGTAGCTTACAGAATTTGTAAGCTACAGACTACAGCATCAGCCGTTGGATGTGGAGTGAGAAACTAAACAATAGACAATTGAATGGTGGGAATGGGATGACGGGAGATGTTTGTTACATAATCGATATCATAGAGTCATAGACATGTCCCTCAATAATTAATTTTTAATAATAAAAAAATTCTAAATTAAATCAATTACTCACCTTACAATTCCAGGTTTCCAACGGACAAATGAATGATTAAATGTAACTGTTCAGTTTGCTGCAGCCTTGCAGAGTTGCAGGAAGCTTTGTAGTTGTAGTCTTGTAGGTTTGCAGCGTGTTGCCCGTTTTTGACCGTTAAAATGTTTACTTTTTTATTTGCCCGTTTTTGACCGTTAATATGTTTACTTTTTTATTCTATTTAAACGATTAAATTATTTTCGAATTCATCTCACTTCTCAATTTCTAATTCTCTATCTCCTTTATATCTCTCTTGTCTCATCAGTCATCTTTAGTCTCTGCTTGCCAAATCTTCTTTGCTACAATTCCAGCGCCTTTATTTACCAAAACACTAATTATATAAAATGTCTCACTCTCATTTCGAGTTAGATAAGAATTTTAATTTTGTTAAAGAGGGGGAGCAAGTTGCAAATGAAGAAATTGCTGCACCAGAATTTGATCCAAGTAATATATTTATTGTCCCACCTGAACGATCGCCTCCTACTTCTCAAGCAAGTCAAAGTGGTTCTACTTCTTCAATTGCTGGTCCTACTACTACCTCCAAATGACAAAGAACATCGATTGTTTGGTCATGTTTTACTTTGGAAAAACGTCAAAACAAAAAAGGTGAAATGGTGGATCAAGCAGTGTGCAAATATTGTCAATCTGCTTTAAGTGCCAAAAGCAATGGTGGAACTGGACATCTTAGACGACATATGGAAACTTGTCAGACAAAACACGCGCCACAAGACCCAACACAAACCCAACTCTCACAATATGGTTCTGGACCTTTCGGTATAACATCATTCAGATATTTACAACAGAATATGCGAGAAGGATTGGTCGGTATATTGCTGCAGTAGAACAACCTTTAACATTTTCAGAAGATGAACGTCTAATAAATTTTTTGCAAAGGTATGTTCAGCCTCAACTTAAGAAAGTGCCTAGAAATACATTAAAACGTGATTTCACTAAAAAATTTCATGACATGAAAAAACTTTTAATTAATACTTTTATCAATTTTAATGGTGTTATTTCAATTTCTTTTGATTGTTGGATTGGTATTAATATGGTTGGTTATTTTTGTGTGACTTCGCACTCTATACATGAGAGTAACGGTAAATGGAGGTTGGAAAAAAAATTGCTTGCATTTCGTGAATTAGAATATCCTCACACTGGTTCAGAAATTTATGGAGCTATAATGTCTGTTTTAAGAGAATATGAAATTACTGATAAATTGTTTAGCATATCATTTGATAATGTATCTGCTAATACAGCGGCAATTGATATGTTTTTGCGGAATATTTCTACTCTCATGCCTGCACGTGGTTCAAAATTTTTTCATGTGAGATGTGTGTGTCATATTATTAATTTTATTGTTCAAGCTGGTATGACTCATTTAAATCATTATTTAGAAAAAATTAAAGCTGCCATTTTATATATTAGAGCACCTTCAAGACGTCAACAATTTTTGGAGACGTTGAAAATTTTTGGATTGAAAAGGAGAAAATTCAACCTTGACATGAAAGTTCGTTGGAATTCTACGTATTTAATGTTGCTTTCTTGTCAAAACTATTCTGAAGCAATTTCTAGTTTTTACGATGAGAGAATGAATGATGGAGATTATCATATCACTGATTATGATTGGAATGTTGCATTTAAATTTATGGATTTTTTAAAGGTATTTTATGATGCTACTCTTGCATGTTCTACTGTTTATGAGCCTACTTCACGTAGAGTGTTAATGCACTTGTACAATATAAGTTATACTTTTAAGACTTTTAGAGAGAATATTATGTTTAAAAATATTTGTGATACCATGGAGGAAAAATTCCAAAAATCTTGGAAAGATATTCCCCACCTATTTATTTTTGCAGCAGTGTTGGATCTTATAATCAAGGAAGTTAGTGCAAAACTTTTAGTTGAGGGTATTAGTGAAAATTTACAAACCGGGCTTGATACAAATTTTGATACAATTATGTCCTCTATGCATGAACTTTTTTAATTTTTATCGAAATAAATTCGGATCAAGCAATACATATTCTAATGTTCAACAAGCATCGACTTCTTATAAAAATCCAGCTCACCTTTTGTTACTCAAAGGTAAGGGTGTTGCCTCTAGTATTGATACTAATCGTAATCAATTGCAAAGATATTGTTATGCCAATCTTGAAGATTTAGCAATTCCTTCACAATTGCAAAATTTTGATATTTTGGATGGGTAAGATATCTTTTTTCCCTATATTATCCATTATGGCCTGTGATCTACTAACCCCTCCAGCTTCAACTGTAGCATCAGAATCAGCTTTTAGTACAGGTGGTAGAATTCTAGATGAACATCGCTCAAGATTGTCATCAGAGACATTAGACTCTTTGTTGTGTTTGAAAGATTGTGAAGATGCTGAACGTCGAGTGCAACAAGATTGGCAAAATGCTTTAATTAAACAAATTGAGAGTTTGAATGTTGATCAAGATGAAGTGGATCCAGATTTATGCAGAGTACTGAACATTGAAGCCACTTCCAAAGACTAGAGACTTTTTTTCTTATAACTTTTTGAAACAATTTTTATTAGTGAGAAGGTTATAAATTTGCAAATGATAGATGGTTCAATAGGTGCCAACCTAGTTGGGATGTACTGTTAACTGTAGTGATGCAAATTACACCTAATTTTATTTGAATTACTAATATTATAATTGTACTTTAACTTCATTTAATGAAAATCTAATTTTTAATTTATCATAATTTCTTGTGTATAAAATGAAAAATATTTCATTCACAAATGAAACGTATCTCTATTAAATATTAACTAAGTTATGATTTAATATTAATATAAAAAATATTTCATATGAAAAATATTTTATTATTCATTTTGTAAAAAAAATTTATTTTTTATTTATAATTTATAAATTTATAAATTTATGATATTTATAATTTTATTTATTAAAATCATGATATTTACTTATTTAATAAATTATAAACATAAAAAATTAGAATTTTTATTTAAACTAAGATTTAATGATTTAAATTAATTTTTAAAAGTCTATGCTAAAAAAATATATTAAAACATTTAATTTCAAGATATTTTACTTTAATTTCATAACGTTTTATATTTACTTTTTCTTAAAAAAAATTACTTAGATATATTTTGGCCCATGTGCTATTAATGGCTCACGGGCCGCGTGCTAGCCCACTAATGAACCGTGCTTATCACGCGCTTTTTCGCGTGCCGTGCTTTGACCCATCTCTAATCGTGCCGTACTTTAAGGCCCGCGTGCCTAAAATTTTAGGCCAGGCACGGCCCACGTGCGTGCCGTGCCGTGCCTCGTGCCTCACCGAAATGTGCTCGTACCGTGCCGTACGAACACATGCCGTGCCACGTGCCACCCGGCCCATTGGCCATCTTTACTCACGGATAATCTTCTCCTTTTGGAAACCTCGAGGCACATATAGCTGATTAGCTTTGAAGAGATACCTATCTTGAACGAAGAAATTTTCCATATTTTGATGATTAATGCACCGATCTCAAATATGGGCTAAGTCTTTATCTTCATCATACAACTCCTTCAAGCATTCAAAATTAGTAACTTCATTGACTAGAGTTACTAGTAAGGTTGCTTGCTCAGTGAGTGCATCCACCACTTTGTTCTGCTGCCTTGATTTGTGCTTCATAATAAAAGTGAATTTTTGCACATAGCTCGCCCATCTCACATGCATCTTGCTCAACTTTGCTGGCTGTTAAAGTACTTCAATATTTGATGGTTACTTTAAGCATAAATTTCTTCTAAATCAAGTAATGCTTCCATGACTTTAACACCCTAAGGATCGCATGGAACTCTTAATCGTAAGTGAAATTACTAGCTATGTAACCAAAGAGAGGGGTGAATTGAGTTAAAAAAAATTAAGCAAATAAAATCACACAACAATTCAAAACAATGCCTTAATAAAATTAATAACAATATTTTTAACAACAAATAAAATTAAAGAGATAAGGGAAGAGAGAGCAAACATGATATTTTTACGTAGTTCGACAAACTTCGCCTATGTTCACGCCTTTAAGTACACTAAGCTTGAGGATTCCACTATTTAAGCCTTTACAACCCAAGGCTTTAAGATCTTACAATTGACTTCTAAATTGTCAATAAACCTTTACAATCTTAAGATGAATCCTTCACTTTTTACCCAAAGCTTTTCCCACACTTACAATCACTCAACCTTTGATATTGAAATGATGAATACAAAGAAATACACACTCCCAACTAAATATAACCAAATGGTAGCCCAAATATGTGTATGTGTATGTGTATGTGTACAAGATGAAAGCTTAGAGATCTTTTGAATACATATAAATATTGCCAAGATCATTTAACATCACTTGCAACGGTGTCTTCTTCGGTTATTTATAGATAGAGTCATAAAATTATTGACTTTTCGATCATAACTGGTTTTCCGTTTATTCTAACCGGATTACCATTTGAGTCTACCGTTGTAGCTTAAATTTAAATTTGTAACTGGTATGCCGTTTGATTCCAGAAAGCTCAAGTGATATAATTGGTTTACTGTTTATTGGTAATCATTTTTCCGTTTGATTCTAGAGAGTTGAATTGATATAATGGTTTACAGTTTATTGGTAACCGGTATGCCGTTTGATTAGAGAGTTCAATTTAGATAACCGATTTTCCATTTAGCATATTCAGTTGGCCCGTTGTCTCTAGTAAACACATTTTCTGAATCCGATTTGCCGGTTTTCTTAAGCAGAATTTTTATCAATAAAATCTGGTTTTATGTAGAAAAAATCTTACAAAAACTCACTTTTACTTAGAATATGAAATCGCATCCTCATATTATAATTTTCCTTTAAAAAATATGAAGAAAATATTTTAAGAACTTTGAGAAATCATCATTCATTTTTTGTTTTAAAAACATAATAAGTATTTCTAATATTACTTATTAGGTCGTGGTTTGTTATCATCAAAATCAAAATGCTATATAGTCATATAGGCTAATAGTAAGTAGACTACTTTTACTATGCTTCATTCAACTCCTGAATCATATACTCAATTGGTTGCCTTTCTTAAGAAAGAACATCCCCAATACCTTTTTCAGAAGCATCGCAATTGACCTCAAGTAACTTGTCGAAATTTGGCAAGACTAATATAGGAACAATAAACAATGCTCCTTTCACAAAGCAAAACTCGCTTCTTGCTCTTTTCCATACTTGCACTTGCCTTTCTTCAAGCACTCTATAATAGGTACGACTATAGTGCTAAAACCACGAATGAATCTCCCATAGAACTTTACCAGCCCATGAAAACTCGTGAAATCATCTATAATCTTGAGCATAGGATTTTCTAACATTATTTTGGAAGCTTATTATCATTGATGAAAAAGGAAATTTTCCTACTGGACCTAAACTAAACCCCAAGAGTCAACAACATCCTCAAATGGGAAATTCTGGAAACCAAAATATGAGTCAAGTCAAATTGGCTATAAACCTTTGTGGTAGTAAAGTGGTCAAAAAACACATTGTGGACCCTCGTGAAACTAGTAAAGATTCAATTACAGAAAATAGGGAAGAGTCTGTCGAACCTTTAACCCATGAAGAAATAACCAACTCTCCTCTTGTACCCTCATTTCCTCAAGCACTAATCAAGCCGAAGAAATCAAACCACAGTCCATAAATTTATTAAGTTTTTAAACAAGCAAAGGTCAACATTCCTCTGCTGGATGTCATTAATCAGGTGCCTTCTTATGCTAAATTTCTGAAAGATATGTGCACGGTGAAAAAAAAACATAAGGTGCAAAAGAGAGCTTTTCTAGCAGAACAAGTAAGTTCCATTCTCTCAACCAATACTGCTTTGAAATACAAGGATCCTGATTGCCCAACTGTTTCTTGCATTATTGGGGATCATAAAATTGGACATGCTCTACTTGATCTTGGTGCTAGTATTAATTTACTTCCTTACTCAGTGTACCAACAACTGAATCGCGGTGAGTTAAAGGCAACTTTTACCACTCTTTTACTTGCTGATAGATCGATTAAAATTCTAGGAGGAATAATTGAAGATGTATTAGTCCAAGTCGATAAATTCATATACCCTGTGGATTTTATTGTTTTAGAAACGGAACCAATTGCTAATAAATGCAAACAAATTCCTGTTATATTGGGTCGACCATTTTTAGCTACTGTTAATGCTTTGATTAATTGTAGGAATGGAGTAATGAATTTATCTTTTGGCAACATGACATTGGAACTCAATGTGTTCAACATGTGTAAACAACCCCACCACCAAGAAGATAATGAGAATGAGAATGAGGAGATTGATCTCATCGAACCAATCATTGAGGAACACATTCAAGATGAGAATCTTACAAACTCTGTGGAAATTTATTTTGCTGGTTCTTTTGAATCAAGTAAAGAATTAAATTGTGATACTGCTAACATATGTTCTACACTTGATTCTATGCAGGTACTTACAGGTGATGATGACCAATCGAACTTTGAAGATACAGTACAAACTAAAGAACCAAACGAAGAGGAAGCACCAGAGCTCGAATTAAAGCCCTTACCAGAAGAATTGAAGTATGCCTATCTTGGATGACAACAGACATATCTAGTGGTAATTTCTTCCCAGCTCACGCATGATCAAGAAGGTAAGTTGTTATCTATACTAAAAAAGCATAAAACTGCATTTGGTTGGACCTTAAAAGACATTAATCCTTTAATTTGCACACACCAAATACACTTAGAGAAAAATACCAAAACAATCCGTCAACCACAAAGAAGACTAAACCCTCATATGAAAGAAGTGGTAAAGAATGAGATCCTTAAACTACTAGATGTAGGAATTATCTATCCTATCTCTGATAGTAAATGAGTAAGTCCAACACAAGTAGTACCTAAGAAATCTGGAATAACTGTTGTAAAAAATGAAAAAGGTGAACCAATCTCAACATAAATTCCATCTAGTTGGCGCATGTGCATTGATTACAAAAAATTAAATGATGCCACTAGAAAATATCATTTCCCCCTTCCATTTCTAAACTAAATTCTCGAAAGAGTAGATGGACATCCATACTACTGCTTTCTTGTGGTTACTCTGACTATTATCAAATTTCTATAGCCTTAGAAGACCAGGAAAAGACCACATTCACATGCCCATTTGGAACATTTGCATTTAGGAGAATGCGCTTTGAAATTTGTAATGCTCCTGCAATATTTCAAAGGTGTATGCTAAGCATTTTTAGTGACATGGTTGAAAATTGTTTAGTGGTTTTTATGGATGATTTAACTGTATTTGGTAATTCTTTTAATACATGTCTTGATAATCTAGAAAGAGTTTTGCAAAGGTGCAAAGAACAAGGATTAATTTTAAATTGGGAAAAATGCCATTTCATGACTACTTCTGGAATTGTCTTGGGTCATGTTGTGTCTTCAAAAGGAATTGAAGTTGACAAAGCCAAAGTTGAAGTCATTTCAAAATTACCCTCATCAAAGAGAATTAGAAATGTTCTTTTTTAGAATATGCAGGATTTTATAAGAGGTTTATAAAAGATTTTAGTGTCATATCTAGACCACTTTGTAACCTCCTAATAAAAGACACGCCTTTAAAATGGACTAAAGATTGTCAACAAGCTTTTGAAAGAATAACTACTCTTTTGACATCAGCACCAATAATGCAACCCTCTGATTGGTCTTTACCTTTTGACTTAATGTGTGATGCTAGTGATTATGCTGTTGGCGCTGTTCTGGGTCAAAGAAAGGAAGTTTAGCCCTTTGTCATCTATTATGCAAGTAGAACTTTAAATAGTGCTCAAATGAATTACACTATAATTGAGAAAGAACTACTTGTTGTAATATTTGTATTGGATAAATTTCGTTCGTATTTAATTGGTCCATCCACTATTATTTATTCTGATCATGTTGCTATGAGATATTTAATGTCAAAACAGAATGCCAAACCAAGGTTGATACAATGGATTTTGCTACTTCAAGAATTTAACTTGACAATCAAGGACAAAAAAGGCGCTGAAAATGTTGTTGCCGATAATCTTTCAAGACTTATGAATGAGTCTTCAATTAAAACAACACCCATCTTTAGGAATGTCACCCTATCGGCTTGTTTATGGAAAATCTTGTCACTTACCAGTTGAACTTGAATATAAATCATTTTGGGCCATTAAAGCTTTTAATTCAAATCTTGATGATGTTGGTAATGTACGTAACTTGCAATTAAATGAACTTGAGAAATTAAGGAATGATGCATATGAGAATTCCAGGATTATTAAGGCAAGAACCAAATTTTTCATGACAAAAGAATTTTTCGGAAAACATTAGAAATTGGTCAAAAAGTGTTGCTTTATAATTCTCGTCTTCATTTATTTCGAGGGAAGTTAAAGTTAAAGTGGAATGGTCCATTTGTTGGAAAAAATGTGTATCCATATGGAGCCGTAGAAATCGAGAATCCAAAAGATGGTGTCACATTTAAAGTTAATGGTCAAAGATTGAAATCATATCTGGAATACCAACCACATGAAGCAGGTACCGAAATCAATTTGAGTGACCCACCAAATTTTAATTAAGCCTTTTCATTTTAACATTTTGTGAATTTGATTTACTGTTACTTTATCGTTTGAATTTTTTTATTTTTGTTTCTTCTTTTTCCTTTTCCCTATGTCTTAAATGGAGTGCATTGTATTGTTTTAATTGTGTGTTGTTTGACAATTGTGATTTAGCTCACCAAATTTTTATACTTGTCATGAGTACCTCCATGAGAAATTTCCTTTTCGATCATCTTAAAGCGATTTTACATGTAAAATTTCACCTGATAAAATTACTCCGATTTTGTAAATCACATCCCATTTGGGATTTACAACCACCAGAGTTAGTATCTCACGTGAAAGATCTCGAAAGACAACTCAAGAAAATAAAGGATGGTATTTATAATCTGCAATTGGAACTGGAGGTAAATTCAATAAAGTGAAGGATTCATTGTGTGTTTTTGTTTTATTTTGTTGTTCTTTTTCACTTTTGATTTGATTTTGCAGATTTAATTCGTTTTTTTATTCACTCTCCCTTATAAATGGCGGATAACGATACTCTGTGACTTTTTAAGTCGATATTCTCAATTTTCCACAATAACTGAAACCTCAATATCAAGCATGGAAGAAATACAACGAAAATTGCATCAATGTTTTCCTTCTCTCCCTCAAAATGCTCTTAAGAAGATTTACAAAGCTCGTTGTGAACGACTGCATTTGTTAATGATCAATGAGATTCCTGCTGACATTCGCTGGTTAATTGAAGCAAAGGTCCGACTGGCAGGTGAGTTTTCTGATCCATTCATTTCCTACATGCCTGGTTTTGGTAAAAATACATTTGCTAAGAAAAGAAGAGCTAAGCGACTTGGCTCTGAATGTTCTCACTGTGTAAGACTTACTTGCAAAAAGACACGTTGTAAAACTTTAGGAATAGTTTCTGTAAATCGTAAAGTTAAAATCAAATTCGTTAAGGATGGCATGAGTAAAGAATCGTTGGATGATATCTTACGATCTCTTGAGACGCATCCGAGCGGATATGTTCAACGTGAAATTCAAAATTTGTGGAAGTTATTCCAAAAGGAAAGTGCATAGTTTAGTCTTGGGAATCTGACTCTAAAAGACCATGTTTTCCAGTTTATAAGAAAACTGGATGGGAAGTCTATCCTTAACCTATAGAGGGCGTTCAAGCCGTTACTGGACGTAAAACCAGAGGAAGATGTGAGCCACAATCACAACTATCAGTAAATATCCTTTTATTTTACTGTTCTTTTATCTTTTACATTATTATTATTATTATTGTGTCTTTTTTTTATCTCATCACTATTTGCTTTTTCTTTTCACTATTTGCTTTTGAATTATTAAGGTAAAAGCTTCACGCGTCATTTGACAAACACACCACCCTATTTATAGATGTATATCATTATGTCCGTCACCAAGATCCTTAAATAGGAGCTCCTTTTCAAGCACTCACAAATTTTTCTAATAACAGCTTCTTTTTAGAATTTTTCTAATAACAGCAACTTCAAGCAGACAACTAAAGAACATTTGTGTGCTTTCTAGATTTCTCTATGGAAAGTATAAGGAGTTTGTTTAGGCAGCCATAGATCTTGGTCGTGCTATCGCAGAGAGAAAACTACATCTTGTATATGGAGGAGGTGATCAAGGGTTATCAAAACTTGTCTCTGAAGCTGCTTTCGTTCGAGGAAGGCAAGTGCTAAGCATCATTCCAAAAGCCTTAAAACCTTTAGAATGTCTACCAGACCCACAAACTAGAGAAGAGTTAGTTGTCTCGGTATGCAAGAAAGAATATCCGAAATGTTAAATCATGCTGACGCTTTCATTTTCTTGCCAGGAGACCTTGCAACTTTAGAGGCGCTAATTACATTTGCTTCTTGGGTCCATTTGAATATCCATAAAAAATCCATTGGTTTGTTAAATGTTAATAACTTTTATAATGACTTAATAACATATCTTAATCATGCAATAAAAAATTATTTCATTCCATCCTCGCCAAAAAAACTCTTCATTTGTGCTCCTATTGCTAATGAGTTACTTGATCTTTTGCAAGCTTACAAACCAGAGCCAGATCCCATGACTTTGGCGTTGGATTGGGCAACTGGTGACGATAGCAGTAACTCTAGTAAAAAGTGTAAATTAAATTTAACTCTCCATTTGTAAATATTTCCAGCAGTGGCCAGGTGATATCTTCTAAACTCTACTCCTTTCTTTAGACATTGAGGACAATGTCTCCTTCAGGTTGAGGGGAGGGAATAGTTGATAATTGTGGAATGTCTCAATCCTGATGATGTTTTTACTAATTTTTGTTGTAAAAACTAACTTTGGATAAAAATTTGAGTCAAAGATGGCAGAATATAGAATGTAGTGTCTCTAGAAATGCATCTTCTTAAGTTTTGTGTTTTCTTTAAAAAAAAAGTCTTCTAACTTTTTATTTTCTGTCTTTTTTTCTCTTAATCATCTCCCTTAAGTTTCTGCAATCAATCACAATTTTTTAGTGTTTTCTTAAAAAAAAAGTTTTCTTTTTCGGTGTGATATTTTAACATTGGATAACATGATGATTTTCAAATTTTGGTATTTGTATTATCTTTAGCCTTGAGTTATGTTACACTATGTTTTCCCCTTTGTATGTTGAAACGTAATTTGAGAAATTTGATAAGTAAAATTGATTAAGCCATTTGGAGGAATGTACATATTATGAAAAGTTCAAGCGAACTTTTGAGCTTATTATCCTTGGAGAGTAACCATGTTTTCTTATACAGTTTCACAATTTATTGTACAAAAGCTCTATATTTTCTTTAAAGTTAAAAAAACAATTTGTCCAGCTGTATCTAAAAGTCCATTGAACTAGTGGATATGAAAGATTATTTAAAACCCTAAAAGATGACAGAATGTCATCTTTGATTCGTTTGAGCCTTTCTAGCCAACCCTATTATAAAGAAACCATAGTTAACCCCTTTGAACCTTAAAAAAAAAAATTTTTCTTTGGTAACCTATCATCTTTTCCTACTCCAATGTAGAGTATCACCTTATGTTTTATGTTTTCCATCACCCAATTATGTTTGAAAATAGGGATGATTATGTATTCCTAATAATGGTGCTTGAAAAAAAAAGTAATAATATGTAAATATAAATAAATTAAATTAAATTAAAAAGAAAAAAATAGCAAAAAATCCAATAAAAAAAAAACACCTTGTAATCTCCAAAAAGACCCCTATTTTTCAAACATAGATTTTTATTTTCCCTATTATCCTTTTTGTTAGCCATAACCCTAGTCTACGTTACGTCCTAATAAAAGTCCTTCTTGATTTTTGGAACCTATAGCCTGAAGTAAAAATTGGTAATATGGACTAAAAGATGTGGTGATGCACAAAAATAAAAATAAATGTTGCTGGTAATTCCTTGGACTTGAGATCATTTTATTTCTAAGTTGTGGGCATTATTTTTTCATCTTGGTGAGAGCGTGTGATATTGTTTTATTATTCTCTCGAATTTACCATTTTTTTACAGTGACAATTTAATTTGGGGTATATCTTCTTTTGAGAGAGTCACTCTTAATCGTGAGATTTTGGGGTTTGATGTATCATTCTTAAAAGTGGCTTGATTAACGTAGTTTTGATAATTGATCATTTTACATGATTTTACTTAACTGTTTTGTGCGGGTGTGATTTTCTTTAGGTTGAAGATAATGCTTATACTTTTATTTGATTGTTGTCATTAATCTGATGAAAGAAGTAAACACAATTTAAAAAAAAAAGATTTTCATTTTGAGTTTGAAATTATACTAAACTTTTATCGCTAAAATTACTAGGGCCTACCAATAAGCTGGTTGGGGGATGTGATTGACACTAAAAAATGTACATTTAATAAGGATAAAATTATTAATTTTTCACTTTTTGTGTCGATTAATGCGCTCATTATTTCTAAATTATTTTAATACTCCCCAAATATATTTTATGTTAAATTAATTTGCAATATATTAATTTTTATCTTGTAAATATTTTTCAAGAATAAAGATGGAATTGGAGTTAAAAGCGGGAACAAAGAAGGACAGCTGGAGCAATTTAGAATTCGTCAATCGAGGAAATGTTATTAAAAAAATAAAAAGAAAAAGAAAAAAAAAAGAATTGACAAACATTTTGGTGATCATGCCTCCTGGCCATCACACAATTCAATATGAATATATAATATAAAAATAAAATAAAATATTAATATTAATAAAAGAAAAGAAAAGAAGATGATTCTCTTGCCTATAAAAGGCAAGGGGATGCAAGCGAAAGAGGGAGGGATCCGAGTTCTGAGAGAGAGTGATAGCCAAGGGTGTAGGTGAAGAATTTCTTTCTTTTTGTTTCGTGTGTATCAATTTTCTTTGTAATATATTTCAAAAAGTTTATAAAAAAAAAGTGTTGTGTTTTCTTTCAATATGAGTGACTAATTTTATTAAGCTAAGGTGAAGAGTGAAGCTCAATGTTTCAAACCATTAAATTTATTATTGTCTCAAATGAGTTTTTAAGTTTATTTTATTCTTTTCTAGTTATTTTTATGTCATATTAGTTTATAAATTTTTTTGGATGTGCATGGTATTTTGACGTAATGTCGACACATTAATATTGTGTGACACATTAGGTACTTTATTCCATATTTATCCACACACATAGAATTAAATGATATAATAATTAACTGAAAAAAGTGAGGCAAAATATAAATGAGAGAGTATTAAAATTATAGTTTGAATACTGATAGTGGATCCCGTAACCTTAGCATATTTTTAAATTGTTTTCAAACAATTTATCTTCCCCACAATTAATTTTCTTTGTTTAACAAATTTACAACTAAATTTTAAAATTCCCTGTGGTTCGATCCTGGACTCACTGGGTTATATTATAACTAGATCCTCTTATACTTGGGAGTAATACACTTTTGAGTCGTGTCACTATTCACCACTGTTGATCAACGCATCGATCACCGATAATTAAAACCAACACAAAACCTCTGTTGTTATTCCATTTTTGTCCAAAACACCACTTTTTTGGATAAACTGCCACCATCATTATAGTTACCCACCCTTAATCTTTTAGATCCACCAATCCTTGCTTGATTTCCAATCACCGTTGTTGAGTACTGGAGAATGCATATTTATAAAGAGTAAAATTGTCATTTTATGATTCAAGCCTCACTAACATTTCCACTTTTAAATGTTTAAATTCTCTAAGCTTTTATTATGTGTGTTTTATTATAATTTAAATATTTTATATTTTTTAGGGATATTTTACCTATTTCACGACTAATGAGAAGTCGGACAGTAAAATGGAAGGTATTTTTAAACTCGGAACGGTTGAAACCTTAAAAGGAGCATAAAAGGGTATCTGATATTGTTCACATATACGGTACTGTTCACAAGTATGACATTGTTCACATATACGATATGATGACGTGTTATTAATCAATGACATGACATTAACTGATAACGTGGTAGCATCCTCTATTAGACGAATGATGTAGCATTGACCAATGATGTGGCGGGATGCTATTGGACCGAAACATTAATGTAGTATTGACCGATGACGTGACAACATTTTATTGGACTGAAATGCTAATGTAGTGCTGACTGATAATGTGTTCCATCCAATTAAAGCTTGCCACGTGGGGCAATCTTGAGTGTCTGAATTGTTTTCATTCGATGGCCATGATATATCTATTGTATTTATAATTAGAGGGCTCCCCCCTTATTTGAGGCCCCTGAATCTATTTTTGAGTTCTATTTTCTGTAATTCTCTCTCCATTTTGTATTTTATATGTATTTTAGTAAAACTATCATTTTATCCATAGTTCAATTATGAGTGGATAGTTTAGTTTCAAGCTTGGGTTGAAGGTGGAGCTTCAACATGATCTATGGGCTTAATTAGGTAAGTTTATTTTTTTTATTTATGTGGTTGTTTTGACTTTGTCGATAGATAGTGTATCTTATCTAGATTTTGCAAGGTATACCAGCTTTTTAGTGAAAGATCGTTACTATTTGGCACAATGAGCACTTAACACCATATTTATCAGAGAGCAATTCCTTTCTAGTAGTTTGAGGGTCGTATTGACTTAGTGTCGTTAGAAAGTGCATTTAAGCTATTTAGTGGACGGTCTTGCTACTTCGTCGACAGAAGGATTATTATTGTCTAGCACAACGTGTTCTTGACACCATACTTAGTGAAAGATCATTACCCTCTGGCACACTGAGCGTTTGATATCATATTTATTAGAGTGAGGATTATGAGGAGTGGAAATACCCCCCTCATGAATTAATTGGAACTAAAAGGAAATATTAAGCCCATGGTGAAGCGTTAAGTGTGAATCAAGAGACTCAAGCGTTTCATTTGCATTGTTTTCATCTTTAATTCATTCTCGTCATTTTATTTTAAATCTTAAGATTAAAAAAAATCGCTTCCAACCAACTCACACAAACACTTAGAAATTTAACCATACACATAATTAAATCTACTTAATCGTGAGATCGACACTCGTCACTACAAATTTATATTGCAATAGATTCGTGTGCTTACGAGTATAATAAATTTTTCACAACAACCGTCATCAGTAACTAAAACTTTTTGGCTAATTACCGTTTTACTTGAAAATTCTACTCACTTTTCAGTTTAACCCCAGTTCTTTTACAACCAACCCCTTTTACAAAATTCAATTAACTGTACCATTTTGATAGCATGCCTCCAAGAAAAGCCTATGGGCATTATGCCCCTCGTGCAGCAACTTAAGATCATGATGATATTTCTATGAAGCCATAGCCTGCATGGAAGCCAAGATTGACACGTTAGCCGCCCAAACAGCAGAATTACTCACCAAATGCCATCGTACATTGGAACGCAAAGGCAAATCAAGTGAAAACTTTGCTAATCCATTCTTCAGGCATCGATATAGAATTGAGTTTACTAAAGATAAAAGATAAGTATCTAGGCTGAGAATTGATATTCTTAAATTCTAAGGAAGTGGCCAGCTAGAAGAATTATTAGATTTGATTAATGCCATTGAGAAGGTTTTTTAATACAAGTTCCAATAATCAACTAGTCTCGTTTAGTGGCAACAAACAAAACTCATAAAGATGAGGCAGGGCAAAAAGAAGATTGGCTCCTAGGAAAATTTGAAGAAACACTTGCGTGGTGCATTCTTATCTCACAATTATGCTAAATTGTTTCATCAACAGTTGTAAAATTTGAGATAAAATAATCAATCAATTAATGTACCACAAAATTTCATTGGCTGGTAGCATGCAATGACTTAATATAGACAAAAAAAACAACAAATTTCTCACTATGTTGGAGGGCCTACGATCACAATCTCAAGACTAGTTGAATTTACTTTATCCATACTCTATCTCTGAAGCACACCAACAATCTTTATAGTTGGAGAAGTAATTTAGTTTGCATACTAATGACTCAAACTTTTGGGATCTCGAACTGTTGTTTGTACTAATGCCCTAATTGTCCAATTTTGAGATTTCACTCCTCCAAATCTTCTAAATAAAACTTGTAAATCTAGTGAAAGTGGTCAAAGCAGCAACACCTAATCCTTGAGTTCAGGGTTACACTATTTCAATTGCAGGTAAAATGGATACTAAATGACATAGTGTAAAAAGGAAGAAAGTACAATAAATGCTTATTTATAGGCACCGAGAAAAGAGAAGAGCACCAAGAAGAAGAAATTGAAGAGTTTGCTAAATAACTAATTTTTTTTACTAGTGGCAATACACAATCTGTTGAAGAACATGGTGATATTGGGGAAATGTTGATAGTAAATCAAACATTCTTCACTCCTAAAGGATCAGACAAAGACAAGTGGTTATGTCAAAATATTTTTCAGACTACTTGAACAATTAGGGAAAACATATGTCCTGTGGTCATAGACTCAAACAACTATAAGAATGTATTTTAGAGGAAGCTATAACTAACTTAAACTTAAAGATGGAACCTCATTAATCTATATACAAACTCACATGGCTGAAGAAATGAAATCAAGTAACGGTAAACAAACACTACTTAGTTTCTTTATCTATTAAATCCATCTATAAAAAACAAATTTCGTGTGACATTGTGGCTATGGATGCTTGTCATCTATTATTAGGCAGCCGTTAGTAGTATGATTGAAACATAACCTATGATGTGGAAAGAAATATCTATAGGTTTATGTTTAACAACATTGAGATTGTTCTTTTTAAAAAAAGGAGATCATTTTCAATTATGACTTAGGCAATTCTTTGTTAAACAAGAAAAAATTTGTAAATGTTGTGAACAAGATAAAGACGGTCTTTGTTGTATTGGGAAATGAGAGCCATAGTAATTCGAGGGGTACCAAAAGCTGTGACACCTACACCAAGAAATAACAAGAATATAACTCAAACCGAAAGTTTATTTAAAGAAATAATCAATAACGAATAATCACCTGAATTACGAAAGTGCTTATCACTCACATATGGATGGCCAAAATAAAGTTGTCAACAACTTTTTAAGAAACCATCTATGCAGTCTAGTTGGCTATAACCTGAAGACATGGGATCAAAAGTTATACCAAATTGATTGCATAATCGTTTTGTTAAGCGTAGCACTAGTTTAAGTCATTTTTAGGTAAATTATGAATATAATCCACAAGCACTCACCAATTTAGCCTTAGTTCCATATTTAATTCCCTAAAGTAGCAAGGCAAAAGACTTTATTGAGCAACTTCAAAAGAATTTATACAGTTACACAAGATTCTCTAAAGAAGACCAATGAAGGTTATAAAATTTAGGCAAATAAAAGGGTCAAGTTTTAGAATTTCAAGTGGGAGATCTTGTTTGGGCTATCTTAACCAATGATAGGTTTTTAGTTAGAGAGTACAACAAGCTTTAGCTAAGAAAATTGGACCTTTGGAGATTATAGATAAGATAAATCCTAATGCCTACAAACTAAAACCTAGTTATATCCGCACAGTAAATGCCTTATGTGTCAAGCATCTTATTCTTTTTACAAGTGATCACAATGAAGATGCTATTAATGACAATCCCAATTCGAGGTTGAATTCTTTCCATCCCGGGGGCAATGATGCAGATTATGAATCCTTATCATATTTGAATTATTTTCTTTATTGTCTAAAGTTTATTTTTTTTTTCTTTCTAATGTAGGACTTTGTTTTCCTTTTTCTTTATGGTTTAGGATAATTCTAAATAGCCTTTTCTTATAGTCTTTGAAGACATATTTGAGTTCAATAGTATTTTCAATTTTCAAAGCTTTGTGTGAGTTTTTTTAACTTAGTTAATTTTTGACATTTTATGGAATCAACAAGTCTTAACCCTTTTAGATTCATGGTATTATTTCGAATCAACGTAAACTTAGACAATTCCTTTTATTTTGGTATTTTTAGGAATCAACGAAATATTATAATATTAAACTTCTGCTGCATCAATTTGTTAAGATAACGCCAGCTCGCTCTGGTACTTCAGTTTCAATCACTTGTCAATACTCCTTAGACCTTAAGAAATTCTCCATTAGCATGCTCCAATGGTCACATTGACCATCGAAGCAAGGAATTGCTTGCCTGCATAAAGTTTTCAATGGCCATATATGCTATTGTTTGCTATAAGACAAAGAAGAAATGTGAAATAAGAACTAAAGCTAATGCTACTAGACTCTGTATCTCACTTTTTTGTTTTAAATTTTCTTACTCTGTCTCTCACAGCTTTGATTCGGTTCCCGCTGTTTTAATACTTCAATCTTCAACAAGGCAAAGAACAAAAGAGTTAAAGTGAAAAAGTAAAGAGTAAAATTGAAGGAATATGATTGCTCTGCACATTTTTTTTCAATAAATCAAGCCTATTATATAGATAGTACATCAACTAAAAACGCACTAAAAAATTAGCAACTCTTATCCTTAAATTGTTGGAAATTTGATGTATCTAACTTCAGCAATTAAAAATGACTTACAAATACAATTCGTTTTTCTCCATCATTTACAATTCATTATAAAATAATTTGATCATTGAGGGTATATAAATCATTTTACTTGATTTCTATTATTAAAATATTTAAATTTTATGGATAACATTAAAACTAGCAATAGAATAATAAAATAACATATACAGTTAATACCATTATAATTTTAGGGGGAGAGTGTCACTTAATTTCTCTAAACAATAAGGGGTAATTCTCATTTTCCCTTAACAATATCTATAATAAAATTGAATGTTATACTGTTACTGACTAGAATCCTATTAATAACACAAGATCAAATATGTTACTTGCAATAATTTAATATTGTAGCAAAAATATATTAAACAAAGTATGCAATATTTAGTTAATTTATCAAAAAAATTTATGAAGTAATTTGCGTTAGAAATTCTTTGCGGGTATAATCCAAATATCAAATATATGATACATTATATCTACCTTATACCATTAATATCAGTCACTAGTACTATTAATATTGAAAATATCAATATTTCATGAGTAGCTTTGATATTTGGTAGTATGAATAATAATTATTATTTGAAATCTTTTTCATGCCATATCAACGCACAACTTCGAAGTCAATCTGCAAGTGAATTATGTGGCTGATATTTTTTATTTTTTCTTTTTCGCATATTCATAAACAAATGAAGAAAACATAAAAATAAAAAATTCAGCTTGTGTCTATAATCCATATCCGGCTCAGAACACATCTTTAGTTCTTTACCCTCTACCTAGAACTTGAACAAGAGTGAAGAAACCATAAAATACCAGACCAAATTTTCCCGCCAACACAAACAAATGCTCTGTTTTTCTCTGTTTCATACTTCACTCCTTATACCCCGCTGTACTCAATGCAAGCTCCAAGCTTCAGCTCTCAAACATACCCATTTCCCTTATCTTCGTTCCTCACCAAACTCAACTTTTTTTATTGAAGAATTTTCTGGGTTTCGGTCAAAATTTTCAAGTGTTTTATTTTCTGATTCGAGGGTTTCTTATTCAGTGAATGATGATTTTGATATCGAATTAGGCCGCCTTTTGGCGCTGCTGCCAGAGGAAATGCGAATAAGAGTTAGCGAGCACCCGGAGCTCTATGAATTGATTGAAGTGGTTATGGATTTGGGTCGAAAGCCGTTGGCTAGATTTCCATCTGGAGATTTTAGTCTATCGGATTGTCCAATCACAGTCCAGGATATTGAACATGCCACCTCTCAGGTAAAATTTTGGTTCTGTAATTTTTGATTGTTATGTTTTGCTTACAATAATGTTGACTACACGATTTGTTGGGATGTTGGTGTTTTGTCCATGTGTCGTCGAGTTATGATCAATGATTTCTTAATATTCGTTCTCGCATTTAATTTTATATTTTCCTTCTGTAATGAAAATTTTGAGCTCTTTAAACAAACTTGAGGAATCGTTAACGTAATAAGTTATATGGTATCCAAAAAAGCAGTTCCAATAATAGTAAGTTTTAGTGATGGTTTATTTGGAATGGACGCAAGCATAAGTCAAAAAAGGGCGCTTAGCCGCCCCCCCCTCTCTTAATTTTGTCGAAGAGAAAAACTTTCATTTTGACTTTAATTGTTTATCTCTACATCTTTCCGGGATTTCTATGGTACAGGGTGAAGAATTTGAAGGTATGGTTTGAGCCTTTTAAAGTAAATCTCCAAAAGCTAAGGTTCAAAATGTGTTCCAAATGTATATGAGTTTGGACCTCTTTGACCATTTTTGTGGCTTTTTGAACGTTTGAAAGAGGTCAGGATATTATGCTCATTGTTTCTTTCATAAATGCCTGTATGTGAAATTAGCGTTATTGTTCAGCTGTAACTGCTTCATTTTTCAAAAAAGTTTTAATAATTATAATTTGATGAATCATAATAGATAAAATCATGCCTTTTGACTTATCAGAACTGTGTATTGCAGGTGGGTGATTTTGCTGTTGACAATCGAGCAGGCATCAGCCGGACATTACATCGCATTAGCGCCATCAGGAATCGAAAGGGTGCAATTATTGGTCTAACTTGTCGTGTTGGTCGAGCAGTATCAGGCAGTGCTAATTTGTTGCAAGATTTGGTTCAAGATGGGGCTTCTTTGTTGTTCATTGGGCCTCCTGGGGTGGGAAAAACTACAATTATTAGGTTGGTCATTCCTTTCATGTACTTATTATGGATGCATGATTGGCACTTTCTATTCATTTATTTATTTGATTTTTTGGTTGTCTCCTCACTGATTTTAGTTAAACTAAAACATTTGAACATTTCCTAAGATTATCAGGTTACCACATTCCCTCCTAATGCCAGCCTCTTAATTCTTTTGTCATTGTTTACTAAATGAGATGTATATAGGCTGATTGTGGCTGGCTCAGTGGCTTTTAATACCTACAGACCAATTTTTCCGAGATGGAAAGTTCTTATTGAAAAACCTACCAGCCCATCCTTGTCGAATGGGTATGGATTGAGCTTTTGTAAATAAATTAACTTGTATCATTGTTAAATGTTCTCGAGAGTTCCCAGTAGGGGTTTAGCATATCGGATGCTCATCTTTTGAGATGTCTCAGTTAATTGAGGATTACCTATCAATGTAACACCAGAATATAATATTTTCCTGACAGTGGGAATTGGAACCCTGCAAAGTTTAATTTGTATGTCCTTGTTAAGTTTGAAATGTAAGCCCCCGCAAATATGAATTTTAGCTTTGAAGCTTGCAAAAAGGGATACTAGATTGCATTACTTAACCTAGAATTGTGTTAAATCTTTTCTTATAGTTGAAGGTAAATATACTTTTTAATCCTTTATGACAAAGTTTCTCTCGTGAACTTGCTGTTTACTTTTTGGTCAGAGTTACAAGTTCCACTTTTCCAATTTTTGTTTACATCTACTTAAATATACTTTTTAATCCTTTATGACAAACTTGTTCCCATGAAGTTGCTGTTCACTGTTTGAAGCTAAATTTTTGCTTACATTTACATACAGATACGTTTTAATCCTTTATAGCAAAGTTTCTCTCTTGAGCTTTCAGTTCACTTTTGGTGAGAGTTACGAGTTCCAGTTTTCCAATTTTGTTTTTTGTGCCTTTGGCATTGCTAGGACTGCATTTGTTGTCTTCCATTTCTTGCAATTTTCAATGTGAAAGCCTAATGCAAAATCTTCTACAGCTTTTGATCCTACAGGGATCCAGTGATTTTGTGAGAGTATTAGAGAAAGCTCCTTCAGATATGGCCCATTTATTAGGTGTACAAAATGAGGTCTTCAAGAGTTAGACCTCGAGGTTGCATTTGTGTCTTGAGTACTGGAGTATTTTCTGTGTCTTGAGTCTCAGTGCCAACATTTTTTATAATGGAACTAGGTTTCCATTCAGCATTCTCAATCTCATTATTCTTTATGGAGTAGCAGAAAGGGAGTTTAGCACAAGCTGAACAACCTTCTGGAATAAGACAGTTGTAAAGAGAATCCATACCCTTTGAAAAGAAAGTGAGATACTAAATAAAGGAGAAGTCTGTAGTGATAAAATACAGTTGACTAATCATTTCAAACCATCAGAGATCACATTGCGGTGAAGAATGCAGTTTGCTACCTCAATGAAGCCTGGTTGCTGGATAACCTTAGAAATTTTATATTTCCAGGGAAATAGCTCGGGTTCTTGCAAATGATTACAAGAAACGCGTGATGATTGTTGACACTTCCAGTGAGATAGGTGGGGATGGTGATATACCTCATCCAGGAATTGGTAATGCTCGTCGGATGCAAGTCCCAAACTCTGAAATGCAACATAAGGTATGAGCCAGAAGTGTATCATTTCAGCTGTCCCTTTGGGTTTCATCTTGTATTTTTATGTACATTGATAATGAAGTTTTTGACTACTAAAGATTTGATTGGTTGAAAATCCTCAACGATGAAGAATTAGGGAAAATTTGTGAAATATAGGAAAATTATTTTGTCATAGTGGCCTTAACTCTTCTAATGACATTACATAGAAAAAGAAAAAAAAAATCTGTTGTTCTTTTATTTGGTTTTCTCATCAAATGCATGGTGTGAGCTTTTTTACTTAGTCAATGCATAAATGAATGATCACTTTATTGAGTGTGATGTAACTAATACCTGTTATTTTGTGGACTTACTTAGAAAGTACTGTATATTATCATTATTTGAATAAGTGGATGGTCAGGACTACACTCTACCTGTTTCTCTTCCTTCCCAATGGATGATATCACAGTTCAAATGGCACATTAGCGTGGTCTGAGGCATGGTGGTCTCATGAATTGTAACTCGTTATGTTATTTAATTTAATTTTATTTGCATTTTCCTCATTCTTTGTTGCCTAAAAATGGACAGAGTATATTTTAGTTTATCTTTAACTAAGTGAACATTTGTCAGTGGTTTCCAAATTTATAAATTTATATCCGTCAGGTTTTGATAGAAGCTGTTGAAAATCATATGCCGCAAGTCATTGTGATTGATGAAATTGGCACAAAACTTGAAGCAATGGCTGCAAGCACGATTGCGCAACGTGGAATTCAGCTAGTTGCCACAGCTCATGGAGTAACAATAGAGAATTTGATAATGAATCCTTCATTGGAGATGCTCGTTGGAGGAGTGCAGGTGAGGGATGTTAATACCGCTGTATAATTAATTTATCAGGTTTAGTACATTTGCAGGGATCTACAATTTATTATTTACTGTAATCAGAAAGAACTTTTGGATGGGTATTTTGTGCTTAAATGAAATGAGGTTTCGACTATGAGAATCTCAAAACAAAATGTAATACACTCTGGTTTGCTTCTCAATTGATGCTTGGTTCATGGACATTGGTTTAACTTTATGGCAATAAATTTTCAGAATGTAACACTTGGCGATGAAGAAGCACACCGGAGAGGCGTCCAGAAAACAGTGTTGGAGAGGAAAGGTCCTTCATCATTTAGTTGTGCCGTGGAGATAGTTTCGAAGACTGAATTGCGTGTTCATCATAGCCTTGAAGCAACAGTGGATGCTATTCTCTCAGGTATTTCTTCATCTTATTGAAGATAAAACAAATGCTTTTCCATATACATTTCCATTGGTAAAGTGATGGTAAACTTCTCTTTTTGTTTGGCTCGTTATTGATCTTGTATTGGCAAAGGTCGTATCCCAAATGTTGAAATTCGCAGGATGCAGCATGATGGTTCAAAAGAGACAGTGGAAAAGGAAATTTTTGCCGAAACCTCTTCTGATGAGGAAGATGAAATGACGGTTGAAGATGCTATGGAGGTGACAGAAGAAAGAACTGGCAAGATTCAGTTCATATCTGAGTTTCCTCCGAACATTGGAGAGGATTGCTGGGAAGATGGATTGCTTATTCGCCTGTACGTCTATGGTGTAAGACATCCTCACCTTGTTGTTTTGAACAGATTATTTTCCTTATGGAGTTAATTTTATTTGTTGTACGAAGCTACAAGTTAGCATATTTGCACTCTTTTATTTGGTTTATAGGTTATGAAATATGTATGAGTTGGGAGTTAATGACTGGGAAAGTGTTATGTACTTGTGTGTTTTTGACATGCACAATATAGTTATTTTAGTTATATTTGTGACTTGGGCAAAATATATATGGCTATATATGTATGTATGTATATACATATGTGTGTATGTACGTACGTTGTAGTGGTAGTAATAATAATAATAATAATTCTTATTTTATAGTAGTAATAATATATACGTATGTATGGCTATATATGTATGTTGTAATAATTCTCTACCGAGGGCATCATAATTTTAAAAAAGTGATGGTGCTATTAACAGACAAAAAAATATATATTTGAATGTACTAGCCGACAAAAGAACATAATATCCAATGTGTTGAAATATGTTATTTTGTATTTTAGTGGCATACTCACTTTATTAAAATAAGAATGTCCTCGTTAAAAAAACTCTATGTATATATACGATAGTTTCTTAATCCGTGAATCTCGGATTGTATTAAAATGTAGGACGAACTTATAAAGTGGTAAAAGTCTACTTACAATGTTGTAAACGGACTTTTACAACATTATAAAACAGTGAAAAAGATAGCTTACAACATTGTAAACTCGTCCTAGATTTTAATGAAGTCTGGGATTCTCGGATTAGAAGCTGACATATATAGACTGTGACCTAGAAAACTCCTTTGGAAAAGTGTGACATGATGGGATATTTATATTAGCTAGTACTTTAGATTTCTTAAGTATGCGTCAAAATAAATTGTGAGTTGTGACCAAAAATATAAAAGCAACAAAGTGAGGAAATTTTATTTGCTCTGGTGATTTTTTTTTTTTAAATAAATTTGTTGGTAATTGACTAAAGCCTTTTTTGTTGTGTACTGACATTGTATCTTATATTCTACTTGACATCTGCAGCTTAATTAACTCAGAGATTTGGCACTTACTGTTGTAATGCATGTTACATGATGAGATACTGTTGGGTATAAAATTAACAGAATAATCAGTTATTGTAGATCCTGGAGGCCACTGTAGTACAAGTGATTAAACAGTTGCAAATGGATGATGCAGTTCAATTAACCGATAATATCAGTGAAGCAGATGCACTACTTGCCTTGCATTCTAAGCTCAAGAAGAATTCCGGCATTCAAGCTGCTGCTAAATCTCATGACATACCCATTTATGTGACAAAGGTTAGTGAAAACTATTTTCATAGCCTTATTAGCAACCTTTTGTTAATTGTCATCAATGTCTTCGTGACTGTATTTTCTGGTTTTCCATTTAGACAAGCTCACTGGTACAGATAACAAAGGCCCTACGAGCATTAATAGATGATCATACAGGTGAATTCAAGGATTTAAGATCAGAAGACAAGATCAATTTGTCAGAGAAGATTGATGCCCTGGAGGTAACAATGGATTTGTCCTTATGAGTGGTGATTGGTTCTTGGACAAAAATAAAAATAGTTGTGATATCATAATGCCATCTGACTTATTTTTTGAAAGCACAATTTGGTTAATGGATCCCATGATATTTACCCAAACAACTCCCTCTATTTAATTATAGTTGCTTTCATAAAAAAGCAGATAGAATTCAGTGATCCAAGAAGTAAACTATCTGTTCAAATTTGATTGAATTATTATCTTCTAATTCAAATTTGATTGAATTATTATCTTCTAATACTGATAATAATAATAAATGTACCTGAAATATGGGGAATTTGCAAGAAATTTTATTTTTGCAAAATGGTTTCCTTATGTTCCTTTTTGTCAACAACTACATATTATCCTAAATTGCAAGCGTGAATATGTACATATGTTTACATGAAATGCCAATCTTGAATTCTTGAATTCTGCTTTTCTGATAACTTGTCTCTGTTTTCACTTGATAAAAGCAGAAAAAAGAAAAACAGAAACAATATTGAAAGAGTTTCTGTTTCTCGCTAATTGGTTAAAGTAAAGAGTTTATGATACATTGTCGCCTCGTCATGTAGCATATTGATGTTTGGCTAATGCGACTTCACCCGAATTGTTACTGTTTGACCTTTAACACAACTATTTTCTGTCTTATAGGAGGCAAGAGTAGCTATTGAGCAGGTAGTGATACCAAAAGGAGAATCCGTGGAGCTCCTGCCAAGGCCATCGTATATTTTGTCCATTCAGATAGACCTCATTCGAAAATACCAACTACATTACCAGCGTGTTGGTAAAGAGCCAGATGCACGTCTCCGCATTCTTCCATTTCAAACTAGGCGGGATGAACCCAGAAACAGTGGTGAAACATTTGATGAAGACATTGAATTCGATGAGTTTCTTGGCTCCAGCAGCAACTCAAATGGAACTCCATACACTGTTGACAGGTTACCTTTCTTGCCTGACCTTTAGGATGTTTTATGCAGTGCATTGTTTAGAAATCTTTTACATGAGATTTGTTGTGAATTTCTTAATATGATTCGTTTGAACAATATTTTATGCATTTCAAAACATTCAAATCAGATTCAATTTCATTGTTGGAAAAAAAAAATTCACAGGATTATATATTATCTGAGGTTATCATCTATAGAGATGTGAATCACTAGATTATGATCATTAGCCAAAAAATCTAACGGCTGAAAACTAATATAAACACAAGATAATAGAAATAAATCATGTGGATATGTGATGTAATCATTCAACCAATATTATCATGTCAAATCATTTGTACAAAGCGTTTGTAGTTTGATTTTTATTTATTTAAATAGCAAATTTTATTGAACAAGAAGCTGTAGGGAATAGGGACTGAGCCCAATTCCATGCAAAGCTTATGCCAATCTATACCGAGGCATACATGCTACAAATTAACAATCATCATGCTACAAATTAACAATCATCATGCAAACCCTTATGATTACAGCTAGGCGGCTCATCGCACAAGGTAAACACTGAAAAATCCATAATGATACTATGAGTTGTCTTTGTGATAAATATGATTACAATGGAAGTGAATTTAATAAGCGTCATAAAATTCAGTCATTGCACTCAAAGACATCAAGGAGACTAAAATGAAGATTGAAGAGTTTCTGAGCTATGAAAGAGCTGACCTATTGTGGAGTCACTTTCGAGTCACAGTGGCAGTGGAGGAGGAACCACGTTTGTAGAGATGCCCAGAGGACGGTCAACCGGCCAACAGGCATGGCCCGAGTCCTTACGAGCAGGTAGCTGCCCAGCTTGTGTCCGTACACTACAGTGGCACGGGCCCTGCTGGCCAAAACTCTTCGGCACCCTTTAGCCCATGAATTGGGTCTAGGCACTAGACAGCACAGGCACAAGCCCATGAAGCACAAGCCCATGGAGGGCCCATCTGTGGCGCCCATGAGCCCTACGGGCTCATGCTAATTTTTTAAATATTTTTTATTCCTTTTTATAGATATAGAAAAGTGAACTACAAATTTAAAATTAAAATTTCTAACTTCACATTCATTTCCTTTAAATTTGTGACTAAATTTCTAACTTCACATTCATCTCTTTTAAATTAGTGATATTCTCACAATGGCGGTGCTAAATGTATTGAGTGAGATTATTTGAATTTAATTAAATGATTTGAATAATATTTATTGGACCTAAAATAGAAGGATTTAACTAAAGCCTAAATAAATATGGTCCCTACAAAGTTCATAAAGAGATTGACAAAAATTCTTAGGATAAACTATTTAGGATAAAACCACATAAGTTCTTAGGCTCTGATATTTGTAATCTTAAGTTTTTATAACAAACCACCTAGAATAAAATTTTCTAAATTTGAGGTTCATATCTTCTAAGTTTTATAGGACAAACTAGGAGTGAGCATTTAGGTCGGATTGAACCGAACCGAGCCAAAACCCAAAAATTTATTTCGGGTTTCGGTTCGGTTTAGTTTGAACCTAAAACCCGAACTGATTGAAAGAGTGAAACCGAGAGGTTTTGTATTAAAAAAAATTAAAAAAATTAAAAAAATAAAAAATTTATAACTACCCCACGAATCCCCAAATGCCCAAAATCTCCCCCACTGCTTACAAATCCCTAACCTCTCTCAACTCTCACAACTCTCACAACTCTCCCCAGTCCTCGCTGAGCACGCCGCAAGCCCCTTGTTGCGCCATGCCGTTAGCCCCTTGTTGCGCCATGCCGTTAGCCTACCATCGATCGTCAGCAGTCATTTGTCAACTCCACCGCCATACAGTAGCAGTCAATTTCTTGTCCCACCAGCAAATACCGCCTAATCTCAAGTCCCACCAGTAAACGCTGCTGGATTTTACGGCTTCCATCTCCTCGGTCATCGACGTTGCAGCACCCAAAGGTTTATCTTCGGCGTTGCAGCACCCAAAGGTTTATCTTCGGCGTCGTAGGCTCGCAGCTCTCTACTTGATGTTGATGGTAATCGGTAAGCATGTTCTATTTTTTTTTCTTTGTTTCACCAAATCAATAAAATTGTTATTACAAGATTAATTTAAAAATATATATATTTAATTGCACGTTGGAGCAATAGAGCTTATTAGAGTAATGCCGCCAGCAGAGGAAACTTGTATATTTTGAAGCAAGCTAGCTACCAAATAAAAAGATGAAAGATGGACAAGAAAAAGGAATCAAATTTCGTGGAGTATGATCAAATTTCCGTGTTTGAATTAATTAATTTTTTATGCTCCGCTGTCTAGAATTTTTTATTCCATTAGTAGCATTTTTTTAAATGTCATATTTATATTAACTAACGTCGCTCTTTTAAAATGCTACGAAAAAACACACCTTTGTAACACTTGAAAAATGCTACAAAAAGGAAAAAAATTAGTAAATAAATATACCGCCAAGATTAGAAACACGCGGGCGCTCTCTTTTCCCAAAAATTTTCCATTATAATAGGACACCTAAAGCCTAAGTCCCCTTCTTTTTCTGTCTCTCCCTGGATTCCTCCCCAAATCCCCTGATTTTGTCAATTTCTTTTGTTTTTTTAGTCGATCTCTCAAAATCAAAAAGTTGTAATCGTTAATTCTTTACTGTCCAAATCCCCTGATTTGTCAATTTCTTTTGTTTTTTTAGTAGATCTCTCATAATCAAAAAGTTCTAATCGTTAATTTTTTATTGTCTCAAGACTTGTTGCTGTTGGGTCTTCCGTTAAATCTTTCTCATCAATATTTACATGTAAGCTTTATTTTTTTAATTTAATTTACCGAATTTAGGGTTTTCAATTATCAATATAGGACTTCTTATGCTGATTCCATTTTTATTTGGAGCAATTTCTTATGTTTGGTTAATTTATTTTTCTTACATTTAGAAGTAATATATCAAAGACTGTGAAAATTCTTATTTGTGCCTTAACGATTCGAAATTTTGTATATCAATCACATGATAGATTTTTTCATCTTAATTATTTCTTTGTAGTTAGCAAATACTAAGGTGGATCTGAAAATTGTATCTTATGAATTTGAGTATATGGACATCTATTAGAATTTGATATGCGTTCATGCTTTTGGTCTTGTTAGAATCTTTAATTTATTCTCTTTAATCTACTCCATAAACCAAGGTCTGGAAGGTGAAATCTGTATATTGTTTTCTTGTACAATACTGATTTAATTAGAACCTGCAACGTAAAAGGATTGATCCTTAACAACCTGAATTTCTCCTGAGCTACGACATTTATGGGTTGCATTGGCATCTTAAAGGAGAGAAGACTTCAATTGAGGTAGATCTTTATGATGTCTCATTATTTGTGGACTTTCCTTTACTAATTTCACTTTTGTAGCTTTTTTTGGTTGTGCTGTTGATTCTGTTGTTTTCTCACTTCTCTTATTGAGTTGATTTTATTTCTTATGTACTTAAGCCTGTGAATATCAATCCCTCTGTCTGGTTAGGGTAATGGTTATTGTTGCATTATTCCAACCAATTGATGCTTAAGTGAGATCCATAAGTGAAGATTTATCTCGCCGAATTTAGTCTCATGCTCATGGTTTTCTTTTTGCTTTGTTTAAATGAAGATTTAAATTAATCTAACTTTGTTTGCTCTTTGTAGTGTTTGAGTTTTATTTGTTAAGCTAGAAAACTTGAATTTGACTTATTAAATTGGTCATTAGACACAAAAAAGGTTATCAATAAGCCCATATTGCTTGGTTATTTAAAGGACTAGATGTTGAAAAATCTCAAAAGTTTCTCAAAATTCGTGATAGCCTCCTGTTTTGTTTATATGATTAGCATCAATAGATAATTCTTTTAGGTTAAATTGAATGCACTAGTATTAAAAAAAAAAGAAGAAAAAAATTGTTACATAAGGCGATATTTAATTGGTACAAAGGCATGAGTAAGTTATCATAATTGCTCCTTGCATTTGTGTAGTTCGTTCATATTCTTAAATTTATGTCTAACATAGTTACAAACTCCTATAGAAGATTAATTGGGTAGATGGATTGTGAAGAAAAATAAAATGGCTCCCATGTGAATTAAAAAATATAGTTATAGAATTTCTTTATTGATGTTTGAGTTGATTTATTGCAACATTTGATTTTCATTTCGTACTAGCTTTTGCTATTTTTATCCTTTTGCTATATACTTATTATATCCTTAATGACCTAGCATTTATGGATTACATGTCAAAGTTGAATGGTTTGGATGAATGTAAGCGTGACTTGAAGTTAAGTGCACTTTAATTTTTCTAATTTACTTATATGAGAAAAGTTTGTTAAGGAGGCATTATTTTGTTTCTTTTAATTAACAAAATAAAATTCTTATTTATTTTTAAATTCATAACCCAGGTGATCAAGGATATTCTGCAAAAATGTATTGAAGAATGAGGACAAATTGAAGATAATGTATAGTACTATTTTAAAGGTCACTAGAAAGTATAGAAGTATGACAGTTGCATACTTATTTTTTGTAAATGATCTGTAGTTGAATGTTTAATATATGATTATGGATGTTTAAGTATTTTTATTTTATCAACAAACGATGTATAATTTCTTTTTCATCAATAGAATGACTAAAATGATGTATTGAAGTAATGAATTGAATGAATAGCATTGAAATGCTATGATAGCATTAGGGGTGGGCGTCGCGTCGGTTCGGTTTTGGAATAAATTTTCAGTTTCGGATCGGTTCGGATTCAAAAATTTTAAAAACCTGTTCGATTTTTTTGAAAATAAAATCTGAACCGAAACCGACTATTTCTCACCTATCGGTTTCGGTTCTTCAGTTTTTTAACAGTATTTGAATTTTGACTTTCGGTCAAGGATCATTTTGAAAATTTGCATACAAATTAGGCCACAATAGAATTTTTATATGCAAACATTTTCTAAGTATTGGGCCACACTAATATTATATAAAAGAGATGGATCTAAATGATATTATTCCCCCATTATCTTCTCCAGTTCGCGACTCTCTCTATTTCTCACCTAGCAACAGTGACATTTGCAGATCCAGTCACATATACAGATACAAACAAAGCTAATAAAATCAAATACAATTAATAATCTAATACAGTAATTATAAGTAAAGCAACCATGAAATTACAAAAGATTAAAGAGTTATTTAAAAAAAAAAAGACCCATTTAAAAAAAAATGAAATTACAAAAGATTAAAGAGTTATTTAAATAAAAAAGATCCATTTCAAAAAAGAAAAAGAAAAAGAGAGAAAGCACAGCAAGTGAGTTGGCTGGCTGGCTGGCGAGGGAGCAATGGAAGGAACGGTAGCGGCAGGTCGGCAGTATCAGCCACCGGCAGTGGGGTTAAGATTTGGGTGTGTGGTTTGTGCGGTCGTGGTTTTGTGTAGTTGAAAGTGAGATTGGTGTAGAATTTGTGGTCTGGGTATAATATCATAGTGAAATTACAAAAATACCTTAATATCGGTTTGGTTCGGATTTTAAAATTTTTTATACGAAATCAAATCAAACCGAACCATTCGGTTCAGTTTTTATAATTTTAGATTTTTTAGAGTTAAAAAATTGAACCGAATCGAATTTTTTTCGGTTCCGGTTCAGTTTTGCCCACCCATAGATAGCATGATGTTAATGTTTTTGTAGCATTTTATAAAAGTTATGTTAGACATTTGTAAGGGAACTGTACACGATTCGGTAGTGATTTCTAAATGCTATCACTTTGAACAATGATAGAATTCACCTAAAACGACAAAAGCAGATTGCATTGCACTAATTCAATGCTATGTATCATAATTTGTGGCATGTAAAAAACGCTACTAATGTGTAACACTTTTAGTTACACCGACTAACTTAGTATTGTTCAAAATGCTACCATTTACTTTTGGTAGCATTTTCAGATGCTATCACACACCATTTTTGTTGTGGTGAGATGAAGAAAAGAAGGAAGAAAAATGAAGAAGCAAAGAAAGTGTGGACCAAGAGAACTTTGTAGAAAGACAACGCTCAAATAATAATAAGAGAGAGGGAACGCCAGTGGTCCAAGATCAGAATAAAAGCAAATGCCCAAAGAATTATCAGAAGGAAGATCCTACAAAAGCCAAGGTGCAATCAATGCAAAAGAACTCACCCTGGGGAATATCAAGCCAATACCAGATATGTTTCAAATGTGGAAGGGAATGACACTTCATCAAGGACTGCCCAAAGAATGGTACACAACAAGAAAAGACTAATGCTTGAGTATTTACACTTACCAAGATGGATGCGGAAGGAAACCCTTCAGTAATATCAGGTGAACTATATATCTCCAAAACTCTTGCACATGTGCTAATAAACTCAAGAGCTACATATTCATTTGCCTCACCAGCATTTATCAGGAAAATCAAAAATGTCCTTGACATAATAAATAGGCCTTTTAGTGTCATGGTACCATCAAGTGAAGTATTGAACTTGGGACAATTAGTTAAGGCTTGTGAGGTCAGTAATAGTGGTCATAAACTATGTGTTGACCTAATAATTCTAGAGATGTATGACTATGACGTACTTCTTGGCATGGTTTAGCTATTAAAGCACTATGCTAAGATAGATTGCAAGAAAAAGGAAGTAACTTTTCAACCACCACAAAAGGAATCATTTACATTCAAAGGAGACGGTAAAGAGAAAAGAATGTATGTTATCTCTACCTTAAAAGTAGCCAAACTATTAAATAAAGGATGTAAGGGGTATTTAGCAAGTGTATTCGTCAAAATAGAATAGCGAAGACTAAAGTTGAAAGATATTCTAGTGGTGAACAAATTTCCTGAGGTATTTCCTGAAGAACTCCCAAGATTGCCACTGGATCGAGAAATTGAATTTAAAATCGATTTGTTACCAAAAACTGCCCCAATTTCAAAGGTGCCCTATAGGATGGCCCCATTATAATTAAAGGAGTTAAATAATCAATTGCAGAAGTTACTAGACAAAGGCTACATACGCCAAGTCATTCACCATGGGGAGCATCGGTACTATTCATAAAAAAAAGTGTGGATTAATGCGAATGTGCATCGACTATTGAGACCTAAATAAAGTAATTATAAAAAACAAGTACCCACTTTCGCGCATTGATGACTTGTTTGATCAGCTACAAGGAGCATCAGTATTTTCAAAGATTAATCTAGGATCAGTATATCACCAACTAAGAATTAGAGAGGTAGATATTCCTAAAACGACATTCAGAACACGTTATGGACACAATGAGTTTGTCGTCATGCTATTTGGTCTAACTAATGCCCCAACAGCCTTCATGGATCTCATGAACAGGGTTACCTAAACAAATTCATAGTGGTGTTCATAGACGATATTTTGGTCTACTCACAAACAAAAGAAGAGCATGTTGAGCATCTAAGGATCACTCTTTAGACCTTAAAGGAGAAGCAACTTTATGCAAAATTCAATAAATGTGAATTTTAGCTCGAAACAATTATATTCTGAGGACACGTCGTTTCTAAGGATGAAATTTCAATAGACCACTCGAAGGTGGGAGTTGTGAGCCAATGGTCCAGGCCAACTAATACAAGAGAAGTCAGAAGCTTCTTGGGTTTGACTGGATATTATCGAAGATTTGTAGAAGGGTTCTCCAAGATCGCAATGCCATTAACCCAATTGACAAAGAAAAATATCAAGTTTGTGTGGTCACCAGAATGCGAGGAAAACTTCAAAGAACTAAAACGACAATTAGTTACTGACCCCCTACCAAGGCTATAGCACACCCATCACGGCGCCCCGAGGACGTGGCCTCCTGACCTGCAAGCCCTATTTTTGGGTGGGCCTCTGTATACATTGTTTCTAAGGATAGAATTTCAATAGACCCCTCGAAGGTGGGAGTTGTGAACCAATGGTCCTGACCAACTAATACAAGAGAAGTCAGAAGGTTCTTGGGTTTGGCTAGATATTATCGAAAATTTGTAGAAGGGTTCTCTAAGATCGCAATGCCATTGCCCCAATTGACAAAGAAAAATGTCAAGTTTGTGTGGTCACCAGAATGCGAGGAAAGCTTTAAATAACTAAAACGGCGATTAGTTACTTCTCCAATCTTAGCCATTCCTAACAACCCTGAGGAATATGTCATCTATATCGATGCTTCCAAAAGTGGCATACGATGCGTTCTCATGCAAAATGAATAAGTCATTGCATACACTTTCAGACAATTGAAGGAGTACAAGAAAAATTATCCAACGCATGATTTGGAGTTGGCAGTAGTGGTGAACGCATTAAAAATATGGCGTAGCTATTTAATAGAGGCGTATTGTAAGATTTACATTTATTACAAGAGCCTCAAATACTTCTTTACACAAAAGAAGTTGAATATACGACAATGGCGTTGGCTAGAACTTGTTAAGGACTACGATTGCGAAATAAACTATCATCCTGGAAAAGCAAATGTGGTAACAGATGCACTAAGTAGAAAGTCAAGCATGTCAGCTTTAAGGATCCTTAAAAGATTAAGATAACAGAAAAATTAGCCAATATGACGCTTCGCTCAACCTTGTTAGAAAAGATTAAGGAAGGGCATGAAAGTGATCCTACTTAAAGAACTTGAAGATAAAGGCCAACTCAAAGGAAACATCGTTTAAGAAGTAAGAGAGAGGAATCATATTGTTCAAGGACAGGATATGTGTACCAAATAATGAAGATATAAGGAAAGAAACTCTACTTGAAACTCGCACAACCCCATATTCACTTCATTTTGGCACAACAAAAATGTACAAAGACTTAAAAAAACATTATTGGTAGCCTAGAATGAAGAAGGATATAGTTGAGTTCGTGGCAAAATGTCTCACTTGTCAACAAATTAAAGCGGAGTACCATAGACCAACATGACTTTTGGAATCCAATCAAGTTCCTCAATGGAAGTGGGAAGAAATCACAATGGACGTCGTCATTAGTCTTCCAAGGACTATAAAAATGCATGATGCTATTTAGGTGTTCGTCGATCAACTCACAAAGTCTGCTCACTTCTTACCTATTCGAATGGCGTACACTGTGCACCAACTTGTAGAAATATACATAAAGGAGATAGTAAGACTACATGACGTACCCATTTATATTATTTCTTACTGAGATCTAAGGTTTACTTCGACAATCTGGGAAAAGTTACATAGCGCTATGGGGACAAAATTAAAATTTAGTACAACATTTCACCCTCAAACAGATGGTTAGTCAGAAAGAACAATTCAAACGCTCGAAGATATGTTGCAAGCATGTGCTATCGACTGTCAAAGATCATGGAGTAAGTATTTACCATTGGTTGAATTTGCCTACAATAATAGCTACCAAGCAACAATCGGCATGGCACCATACGAAGCTCTATATGGTAGAAAATATAGATCGCCTATTCATTGGGATAAGAGGGGTGAGCAAAGGTATCTTGGACCCGACTTAATTACTGCCTCATCTGAAGCGATCAAGAAAATACATGAAAGAATGTAGGCAACTCAAAGTCGACAGAAAAGTTATGCGGATAAGAGCCGAAAGGCTTTTGGAATTTCAAGTTGGTGACAAAATATTTCTGAAAGTTGCCTCAATAAAGGGATCAATGAGATTTCTTCTCATGTGCTAGATTATATGTCTCTTCAATTAGAAGAAGACTTAACCTATGTAGAACGTCCAATTCAAATTCTTGCTAAACTAATAAAGGAGTTGAAGAATAAAAGGATCCCTTTAGTTAAAATACTATGGCGAAATAGCTCAGTGGAGGAAACAACATGGGAATGCAAGGAAGAAATTTTCAAACTTAAATAAATTGTGAGGTACAATTTTCTAACTTAAACAAATTTCCATTAAGCATTAAAATAATAATAATAATATAAAATATTTAATTGTAAGTAATGATGACATAAGAAATGCCATAAGTGATTATGTAAGAGAAGTTTATAAAGATAGTTAAGAATTTTAGAATTTAGTAAGTCATTTATGAAGGATAATTTCTGTAACGCCACAAATTTCCTTTATGGAAATTGGGCTTTCATTGATAATTATGGGTGGCTATAGCCCTTATTAAGAAAGGGATAGTAATAATAAAATAGATGTAATTTATGAGATAGTTTTGAAAAATGGTTATTTTTCCTTATTAAATAGGGTTTCTTTAGATTCCCTATAAATGTTTCTTGAGATTCCCTATAAATGTTTCTTTAAATTCCCTAGAAATACTTCTTTAGATTCGTTATAAATACATACTTTTCCCCTTCCATAACCCTAAATTCATGACTTTTATTCTTCTTCTCTGCTGCTCTTTATGCTCCTACACAAATCTTAGGATTCAAACTTTTGTTTAGGAGAGAATCAAAGCGACGGGTAAGTTATTCTCCCTGTTCTCAACAGATTTCTAATCACTCTATCTAGGGTTTATATTGGCACGATTCTGGATGGTTATAGCTCATAATGCAAGATTAAGAGTTAAAATTCTGAGAATCAGACCCGTACGGGTATGAATTAGAAAATCAGATTCTTAGAATAAGTTATTAATTGTCATATCTTGTATTGTTTAAGGTATTGAAGGTGATTGAGGCTCTTAGGAGCTTAGAGGTGTGTTAATTCTAATTCATTTGTCGAGGTAAGTAACTTCATTTCTAGTATACTGGATATATATAAGTATTTTGATATTATTATTATAAGTATAAATGTTTTTATACTACTTAAAAGATTAATTGATTTTGATAATAAAATTAGTTTTATGTAAACGTTTTAAAGCGAAATTATTTTAACAAAGTATTTTATAAATGCTTTTGAATATGTAAGTTATTTTGTTACATGCCTACTTTTATGATTTTATTTATAAAATGTTATGCAAGCCTAAATTATTGTTATGAACTTTTATAAATATGATACAAATGTTTTGTACCCATGTATGATTTCGATTATTGATGATTGTATGAGATTCCTAATGTTTTGGCTCATTGTCCATAGTTATTCTGATTCTGATTCTGATTCTGATCGTAATATACGATATATCTGTCTGAACGAGTACTGGGTTTCTGTTTGAGTGTACACACGATATTCTGATTATGTTTCTGGCCGGGTCACCGGGACTACAGGTGACACTATGTGACATGAGCTAACCTTTTCGTTTTCTGTTTACGTATTATATGATTTACTTCGTAAGTAAATATGCTTTTGGATATTCTGAATTATTAAAAATTTTTGTTATGTTATCGTGATATATCGTTTTATGAAATTTATGGATCATGATATATGTTTTAAACAAAAGAAGGCTTGCAATATTTTTGTATCGATAGGCCTAGTATGTTAGAAATGGTTTTACTTACCGAGTTGACGGCTCACCCCTCGTCATTACTTTTTGCAGATTAAGTCCCTTTTGAGAAGTGCACTTAGCTTTGGAGTTAGTAATTTTCCGTTTCTGTTTGCCATTTGAATAAGAGGAGGAATAGACTTGTGTTTCTATTTAATTTTTCTATTATGCACTTGTAATTTGGAGTTTGAGACTTTTGTTATTATTTTTAAGTCCTCGGGAGAGATTATTTTGCATTAGACGTTTGGATATGTGGTTTTATTTGAATAAGAATTGGAGGTATTTTAGTTTGAAACTTATGAGTAAAGATTATGATTTATGAGTAACCTCATTCTTCACGTGCTCCGCACGTGTTAGATTTGGGGTGTTACAATTTCAATCATTGATCAAAAGTTATGGTGGCAAAGCCCTAGCCATCCATTAGAATTAAGAAATCCTATAAATACCCCTACCTCCTTTCAATTTCAATCCAACCTAGAAATTTCATCCTCTTCTATTTTAAATCATAACATCAAAAGTAGAGAAATCCTCAATTTAGAAATATTTAGAAAAGTCAAGGTCAATAGGTAAGTAACACTTCAATTGCAATGTAGGGACAAAATTCTTTTCATACTTAACTTCAACTTTAATTAATTCTTAATCTTGTGATGACTATTATGATGTGAATGATTATGATCTAAATTTTTACATAGACGACTATTGATAACTCTATGAAATGAGAGTTATCATGACACTTTTACACTTAAATCATTATTACTTAGAGAGTAAATGACATACTTTTATTGCATTTTACTTTTATTTTGCATAAATATCTATTTCAGTTTATTTTTAATAAGTTGAATCATTTTAGAATAATTTTGTGTGCTTAGATTTGGTGCATAATTGTAGGTGATTGGAAGCTCAAATTTCAAGGAATCAATGCTGTTGCAATAGGTGTTGTGTAAATTTTATTGAACTCGCAAGCGCACGAATCTGTTGTAGTATAGATTAATGGTGACGAGTGTCGATCCCACGAGGAGGTGGATTTTAATTATATATAGAATTAATTCTGTAAATGGGTGGTTGGATTTATGGTGGAAATGATTTGAAATATGCTAAAACTTAAATTAAATTGGCGAGAATAAATTCTGAAATTGGAATTGAAATGGCAAGAATAAATTGAAGAAAATTATATTGAAATGACGTACTTGGGTATCTGGATCCGTATCAACATGCATCATGGGCTAAATATTTCATATTAATACCAATTAAATCATGAGAGGGGAATCCACACCTCATAAACCACGCTCTAATAAATATGGTGCTAAGGGCTTATCGTGCCAAATAATAATAATCTTATACTAGGGAGCCGGTGGAACCAGGGCGGTACTAGATAAGATTAGTATTATTTGTCAATGAAAAGTCAAAACATCCACAAAAACTAGAGGGGAAGAGAAAATAAATTTACCAAATCAAGCCCATGACACATGTTGAGACTTCACCTTCAACCCAAGCTTGAAAGAAAATTAGCCACTCATAGTTGAACTAGGGGCAAAATGGGAATTTATTAAAATACATAGAAAATACAAGATAGAGAGAGAATTACAGAAAATGAATCCCAAAAATGGATTCAGAGGTGCCAAAATAGGGGGGAAAGGCCTCATTTTTATAGATACATCGAGTAAATCATGGCCATCGGATTAAAAACAGTTTGGATGCTCAGGATTTCGCCACGTCATCAGTCAACAGTAAAGTCAATAGTACGCGTGAATAGTACACGGTTCAGCCACTATTTGCACAGTAACGCGGTTCAGCCACTATTTGCACAGTAAATAATCTCCTGTGTTGCATGTACCGTACGCGCGTTTTTTGGTCCACTAATATGCATTTTTCCTTTTATGCTCCTCCTAAGGTTTTCGACCGTCCTGAGTTCAAAAATGATGTCCGTTTTGCCATTTGATCTCTCGTTTATTATGAAATGACAATGATGCCCCTAAAATACATAAAATACTTAATTAAAATAAAATACACATAATTAAAGTACAAGAAACTTAAACACATAAAAGTAAGGGTTGTTAGTAATACTTGATATGTAAAATAATGATTTTCTCCTTTATAAATATGCACTTTCTAACACACAACACACCCCCCAACCAGCTTATTGCTAGTCCCTAGCAAATAAAGCGAAAACAAAATTCAAAAATAATTTTTTTTTAACACTTTTGTTTATTCAATCAGATTAATGATCACAATCAAATGAAAGTATAAGCATTATCTCAAGTCTAAAGAAACATCACATCCACATCAACCATCCACATGAATCAGCCCAGTAGACTTTGTCGTAGTTACCTTCAAGAATGACATGTCAAACCCCAAAATCTCACTGGAAGTAGTGACACTCTCATAAAGAAATTAAACCCAATAAAAATAGTCACTCCAATGAATGGTAATTGAGAGAAAATAATCAAGTAATGATATCACATGCTCTCACCAAGATAAAAGAAATATGCCCTTAGCTTAGAAATAATACGATCTCAAGTCAAATAAAAATGCTAGTCAACCCAATTTATTTATTTCTATTTTTTTTATGCATCACTACATCCTTTTAGCCCATATAACTAGCTTCTACTTCAGACTATAGTTCCCTAAAATCAAGAATGACTTTTATTAGGACGTAACGTAGGCTAGGGACATGGCTAACAAAGATGGGAAATAGGAAAAACAAAGTGTATGTTTGAGAAAAATGCAGAGTTTTTTTTTTTTTTTGGAAGTTGCAAGGTGGATTTCACCTATTATTGTTTTTTTTTAAACAATTTTTTTTTAAGCAATAAATTTTTTTTTCTCTTTTTTTTTGAACTAGACATAACTTCACTATATAAAATGTTTATTTACATTTTTCTCAAACATAAATAGGTGATGGATCTTGTAAGATATTGGGTAATACTCCAAATCGGAGTGGGTCAAGATGATAAGTTCACAAAGAAAAGTGTGTTTTTTTTTTTAAAGGCTCAAAAGGGTTAACTATGGATATTTGATAAAAGGGATGGCTAGAAAGGCTCAAACGGGTCAAAGATGGCCTTTCCATCATCTTTTAGGGCTCTAAATAATCTTCCATATCTACTAATTAGATGGGCCTACAAATGTAGCAACACACTTTTTTTTTTTTTAAGGGTTAACTCAAAAGAAATCTAGAGATCGTATATACAATAATAAACTGCTAAGCTGTATAGAAAATAGGCAAAAGGGGTTACTCTCCAAGAAAAATGATAGGCTCAAAAACTCACTTGGTATTTATTATGACATGTTCATTCCTTCAAGCAACTCATATTTGTCTCCGACATCAACATGTAGAGTAGCAAGCATAGTGTAACATCACTTAAGACCAAAGATAATACAAATACTAAAATTTGAAATTTATCATGTCATCCAATGTTAAAACAAATCACACATTTTTTTTTAACAACACCCTACCCCCCAACCTATTATAAACGTGAAAGGAAAATATGCATGCAGAAATGTGAAAATGATGGAGAAAAACTAATTAGAAAATGATAGAAAATAATTTTTTTTTTAACTTAAGAAGATGCGTTTCTAGAGGCACTACACTCTATATTCAGCCATCTTTGACTCAAAAATTTTTGTTTGAAAATGTATATTTATAAAGGAGAAATTAAAAAGAAGAAGAAAAATAAACATCAAAACATAATAAAGAAAAAGATTTTTTTTGTTTTTATTATTATTTTTTTTTAACAATGAAGATGCGTTTCTAGAGTCACTACACTCCATTTTCAGCCATCTTCAACACAAAAAGTTAGCAACAGTTAGTTTCTACAACAAAAAATTAGTAAAAGCTTAACCAATATTCAACAATTGTCGACTATTCCCTCCCCCCAACCAGAACGAAACATTGTCCTCAATGTTTTAAAGGAAAGAAGTAGAGTTTAGAAGACATCACCTGGGTGGTGCAACACAGAAGAAAATATTTACAGGCGGAGAGTTAAATCTAATTTGTACTTCTTACTGCGGCTATTGTTACCATCATCATGTGAACGCTCCAACACAAAGCTCCAGGGGTCTAGCTCCGGTTTATAAGCTTGTAACATATCAAGTAGTTCATTAGCAGTGTGAGCACAAATAAAAATTTTTTTCGTACGGGAAGGAATAAAGTAGCTTTTTATTGCATGGTTAAGAAATGCGATAAAGTCATCATAAAAATTATTGACATTTAACAAATCGATGGGTTTCTGGTGAAGGTGCAGCTGGGCCCAAGATGCTAGTGTGATAAGTGCCTCTAGTGTTGCAAGATCTCCTAGAAGGAAAATAAAAGCATCAGCATGATTAAGCATTTCAGTTATTCGTTCTTGCATACCTGAGACGACTAACTCTTCTCCAGTCGTTGAGTCAGACACACTACCCAAAGGTTTTAGGACTCTAGGGATGATGCCTAACACTTGGCTTCCTCTGATAAAAGCAGCTTCTGAGACCAATTTTGATAACCCTCGGTTACCTCCTCCATACACCAAGTGTAATTTTCTCTCTGCTATGTTTCGACCAAGATCTATGGCTGCATCAACGAACTCTTTATGTTTGCCATAGGTAAATCCAGAAAGCACACAAATGTTCTTGAATTGTCTATTGGGAGTAGCTGCCATTGGAATATTTCTCAAAAAATATTTGTGAGTGCTTAACAAAAAGTCGTATTTAAGAATCTTGGTGACAATGGATCACAACTGTGTATGAGGTGGCATGTCAGTGTCAAATAACACGTAAAGCACATGGCTCGATAGTCAAAAAGCAAACAGTAAAAACAAACAGTAATAAAATTATTAAAGACAATAATGCAAATGATAAAACAACAGTGAAATGAAATAAAATAACAGTAAAGTAAAAGGATATTTACAGGTAGTTGCGACTGTGGCTCACATCTTCCTCTGGTTTTACGTCCAGAAACGACTTGAACGCCCTCTATGGGTCGAGGATAGGCTTCCCATCCAGTTTTCTTATAAACTGGCAAACAGGGTCATTTATAGTCAGATTCCCGAGACTATATCTTGCATGCTCTTTCTGGAATGATGGCCATAACTGGAGAATCGCTCCTCGCACATATCCACTGGGATGCGTTTCAAGAGACAGAAGGATATCATCCAATGACTCTTTATTCAAGCCATCCCTAATGAATTGAATCTTATCTTCCCTGTTATCAGACACCATTCCTAAAGAACATCGGTTTTTATTGCAACTCATTCTGGCACACTTATGACAAGCAACAGAAATTCTTCGAGCTCGTCGTTTTCTTGCATAATTTCCTTTCCCACAACCAGGTATGTATGCAATAAATTTTGGAGGTAACTCACCCGCCAATCGTACTTTCGCCTCGATTAACCAACGGATGTCAGCAGGTATGTTATTCCTCATGAGCAATCGCATGCGTTCGGACCGAGCTTTATAGATCGTAAAGAGGGCATTCTGAGGAAGTGAAGGGAATCGCTTGTGAAGCTTTGCTAAAATCTCGTTTCTTTCCATACCTTCGCCTCAGAATATCAGTTATTATGGGAAACTGAAGTAACCGACTTGATTGTCACGGAGTACCGTTATCCGCCACTTCACCGGGGTAACAAACTAAAGCACACAAACAGAAAAACAAATTAAAACACACAAAGAAAATTAAAATCGTCCTCTTATTGAATTTACCTCAAGCTTCAACTGGATGTCGTAAACACCTCTCTCAATATTTCTGAGTTGGCTTTCTAAATCCTCAACATAGGCTACTAACTCTGGTGGTTGTAGAGCCCAAATGCGATGTGTTTTACAAGATTGAATCTGCCTTTTGAGATGAGTTTTGATACGTTGAAGTGGTTTAAGAATGTTCAGGAGGAACGATTTACGTGTGTCACTCATGATTAATAATGATAAGAGAAAACTTAATGGTAAAACAAACACACTTATGCAAAAAATAAATTTCAATTAGCAAAAGAATAATAAAAAGAAAAAAAGAAAAATCAAATCACCAAAAAGAAAAAAAAAATCAATTCAAATCTGGTGGGTCACTTAAATTTATTTCGGTGTCTTCTCCATGTGGTTGGTATTCTAGATATGGCTTTAATATTTGACCATTAACTTTAAACGTGACACCGTTCTTTGGGTCTTTAATTTCAATTGCCCCATGTGGAAAAACAGTATGAACAATAAATGGACCAGACCATCGAGAGCGTAACTTACCTGGGAATAGGTGCAAGCGAGAGTTGAATAAAAGCACTTTCTGACCTGGAGTGAAAGATTTTCTCATAATATGCTTGTCATGGAAGACTTTCATTCGTTGCTTGTAAATTTTGGCATTTTCGTATGCGTCATTGCGAATTTCTTCAAGTTCTGCCAGTTGTAATCTTCTTTCTGAGCTGGTTTGCTACATGTCAAAGTTAAATTTCTTGATGGCCCAATATACATGATGCTCGAGTTCCACAGGTAGGTGGCAAGCTTTTCCATACACTAGCCTGTAGGGTGACATCCCAATCGGAGTCTTGAAAGCCGTTCGATATGCCCATAATGCATCATTAAGTCTTAATGACCAATCTTTTCTGTCTGGCCTCACCGTCTTTTCTAATATGTGCTTTATTTCTCGATTGGAGATCTCCACTTGGCCACTAGTTTGCGGATGATATGGGGTCGCCACTTTATGAGTGATTGAATATTTCGTCAAAAGAGCTTTGAAAGCTTTATTACAAAAGTGGGCACCACCATCACTGATTATTGCTCGAGGGAATCCAAAGCGCGAAACAATGTTGCTTTTCAAAAACCTATCACCACTTTGTGATCATTGGTTCTGCATGGAATTGCTTCTACCCATTTTGATACATAGTCAATAGCAACCAATATAAATTGATGGCCAAAAGAAGGGGGAAAGGGTCCCATGAAGTCGATACCCCATACGTCAAAAATCTCAGCCACTAATATTGGATTTAGTGACATCATATTCCTTCGCGTAATGCTCCCCATTCGTTGACACCTATCACATAAAGAACAGAAAGTGTAAGCATCTCGAAATATAGTTGGCCAATAGAAACTACATTGTAAAACTTTTGTAGCTGTTTTCTTAGCACTGAAATGGCCTCCACAAGCTTGTTCATGGTAGAATGAAAAGATATTCTGAATTTCACTTTCTGGGACACATCGTCTGACAATTTGATCTGCACAATACTTGAATAAATACGGGTCATCCCAAAAGAAATTCTTTATTTCTACAAAAAATTTGGCCTTGTCTTGCTTGGTTCAACTGTGCATCATTCAATGTCATACTAGCATAGTAAATAACATAGGGAATCCGATCAACTCTTTGTCCTAATACTGCTCCTACTGCATAATCAGATGCATCACACATTAGCTCAAATTGTAAGCTCCAGTTTGGGGGCTGAATGATGGGTGATGACGTCAACAATTGCTTTAATTTTTCAAAAGCCACAAGACATGAATCATTAAAGATAAAAGGTACATCCTTAGCAAGTAAATTGCATAAGGGTCTAGAAACTTTGCTAAAATCTTTAATGAAACGTCTATAAAAACCAGCATGCCCAAGGAAAGATCTTACTTCTCTGACTGTTTTAGGTGGAGGAAGATTAGAAATGAGATCCACCTTGGCTTTGTCAACCTCAATACCTTTGATCGAAATGATGTGACCGAGAACAATACTTTGTTTTACCATAAAATGGCACTTCTCCCAATTTAAGACCAAGTTCTTTTCGATACATCTCTGCAGAACTAGTGTTAGATGACGTAAACATTGATCAAATGAATCACCAAAGACAGAAAAGTCATCCATAAAGACTTTAAGGAATCTTTCAACCATATCAGAAAAAATGCTTAACATTCATCGTTGAAATGTAGCAGGTGCATTACATAATCTAAATGGCATCCTCCTATATGCAAAAGTGCCAAAAGGGCAAGTGAAAGTGGTCTTCTCTTGATCTTTTGGTTCTATGGGAATCTGATTATATCTTGAGTAGCCATCTAGAAAGCAATAAAATTCATGGCCTGCTAATCTATCAAGCATTTGATCGATGAATGGTAAAGGAAAATGGTCTTTACGTGTGACAGAATTTAACTTCCTATAATGAATGCATACACGCCATCCTGTAGTTACTCTAGTGGGTATCAATTCATTATCAGCATTGGTAACTACAGTGACTCCTGACTTTTTGGGGACAACTTGCACATGACTGACCCATGAGCTATCAGAAATGGGGTAAATAATATCAGCGTCTAATAGCTTGAGGACTTCTGTTCTAACAACTTCTTTCATATTAGGATTTAACCGACGTTGCATTTCCTTAGTAGATTTAGTATTTTCATCAAGGTGAATGTAATGCATGCAGTCTACTGGGTTTATGCCTTTTATATCCGCTATGGTCCATCCTAATGCTCCTTTGTGCTCTTTTAAAACATCCAACAACTTACCTTTTTGTTCGTCATTGAGGGATGATGAGATGATTACCGGTAGAGTACTTTCTTCCCCCAAAAATGCATATTCCAAAGTGTTGGGCAATGGTTTGAGCTCTTGGTGGTGATTCTGATGATGAGATGAGTTTCTTTTCTGATGGTGCTTGTTGTTCAACTCTTGGCTTCCATTTATTAGTGTCCATAGATAATGCTGAGTCAAGTAGGGCGTTGACCTCATCGACCGATCTGTCAATATCAAAATCCAAACCAAAGTGAGTTAAACATGTTTGTAAAGGGTCATCACTAAGGTTTGAAACAAAAGTATCATCAACTAATGCTTCAATTAAATCCACATCAACAATTCCATCATCTGTGTTGTGAGGTTGTTTGGCAATGTTGAAGATGTTCAGCTCCATAGTCATGTTGCTGAAGGACAACTGCATATTTCCAGTCCTGCATTGAATGTGAGCATCCACAGTTGCCAAGAAAGGTCGGCCTAGAATAATGGGGATGTGCTTTCTTGAATCCTGTATTGGTTGAGTGTCAATTACAATGAAATCAACAGGAAAATAAAACTTGTCTACCTGGATAAGCACGTCCTCCACAATACCACGAGGTATTTTTGTGGTCCGATCTGCAAGTTGTAACACCACTGGAGTTGGGTGTAATTCTCCCAGTCCAAGTTTCACGAAAACTGAATAAGGCAATATATTTACACTAGCTCCTAAATCCAACAAAGCATTCTCAATTGTGTGGTTCCCTATGCTACATGAGATAGTAGGGGAACCTGGATCTTTGCATTTTAAAGGAATTTTATGTTGGAGTATAGAACTAACGTTTTCTGTTAAAAATGCCTTCTTTTGAACATGCATATTTCTCTTTTTAGTACACAGGTCTTTAAAAAACTTGGCATAAGATGGAACTTGCTTAATAGCATCAAGTAAAGGGATGTTGACACTTACCTGTTTGAAGATTTCGAGAATCTCACCTGTGGATTTTCCATTTTTCCCTTTAGCTAACCTCTGAGGAAATGGAGCTTTTGGAACATATTCTCGTGGGTTAGTTTCTTCTTTCTCCTCCGGTGATGAGTCCTCAACATTTACAGGTACAATTTGATTTTCTTTTGGCATCTCCACTTTATTGTTGACTTCTTTTCCTTTTCGCAAGGTCATGACAGCTTTGACTTCTCCATGCTGCTGTGGTGAACTGGTACTTGCTTCATGTACTCCTTTAGGGTTAGGCACTGGTTGACTTGGAAATTTACCTTTCTCAACGGTCATTGCCAAGGTTTGAACTGAAGAAGCAAGTTGTCCCACCATCTTTTCCAGGCTTGAAACTGATTGGGCTTGTGAGTTGAAGCCCGCTCTCAACTCATTTCGTAGTCCATCAATGGTGCGGTTCTGTTGCTCAATTGTGGAGTGAGTAACATTCCTGAAATTCTGGAATGCATCCTCCCATGGTCTGGGTTGAGAGTAGTTCTGGGTCTGATTGAATGGTCTGAATGGGGGCTAAGAGGCTTGAGGATTTTGAGGAATTGGTTGCATTGGTGGAGCTGGAGCTGCTGGTCCATTCTGTTGGAATCCTTGAGACCATGAAAAATTTGGGTGGTCTCTCCATCCAGGGTTATATGTGTTGGAGTATGGGTTGTAATTCGATGGTTTTCTCATTACACCTATGGCATTGGCTTGATCTGGATATGAGTCAAGGTCATGTGGCTCTGTTGATTTAGCAGTCGATAACGATGCTATTTGTCGAGAGAGACCTTCAATTATCGCTTTGACTTCTTTAATTTCTGAATTTGACTCGCCAATTTGAACTTCATTTACTCCCTTAATCCTTCTAGTATTCCTGAGTGACCGACTCCGTTGTTGGGAATTATCTGCTTGTCGCTGGAAGAATTCCCAAATCTCTTATGCACTTTTTGACATTAGCTCTCCTCCACTTGTTGCCATTAGCCATTCTTGCACATTCGGCAATAATCCCTCCAAGAAGTATTGGCATTGGTGCCATTTCTCGTACCCATGATGTGGACACTTCAAGAGTAGCCCATTGAATCGCTCCCATGTTTCGAAAAACTGCTTGTCATCTCTCTGGGTAAACTCCGAGATTTCCCTGCGAATAGCATTGGTTTTATGCACTGGGAAATATTTATTCAAAAATTTTGTAACCATTTGTTCCCATGATGAAATGCTATTAGCAGGCAATGTATTAAGCCATGAACGAGCTCTATCCTTTAAAGAAAATGGGAATAATCTGAGTTTTACATCATCATTTGAAAAATTCTCATATTTAAATGTTTGAAAAATTGTGTGAAAATCATTCAAATGATTGTATGGGTCCTCATTTTTTAAGCCATAGAACGTGGGGAAACAATTTAGCACACTAGGTTTTAATTCAAAACTCCTAGCAGCTACATTTGGGTATCGTATACATGATGTGCTCAAATTAGCTAAAGGACTAAAATAGTCCTTAAATGACCTCTCCTGTGGTGCTTGTAAATCCATTTTATTTTTAAAGTTTTTGTGTGTGCGAAGTGTTTTCTCAAGATCAAGGTCTATAGGTTCAAGATTAGGTAATAATGACCTACGACCATGCATGCAAGAAACACAAAAATAAATGGGAACAAAGCAAATAAAATAAAAATAAAAATACGAATAAAACAAATAAAAATAAAGAAGAAGGAGAAATTACGATACTAACCTTATTGCGCTATTACAACCTTACTATAAAAATACACAAAAACAAATACGTGAAATAAATTAACCAAAAATAATTTAATAAGATAAATAAAAATTAAAAAGAAGAAAAAAAATAACTTGAAATTAAATTACAGAATTTTAAAGAAGAGAAAAAGAAAAGAAATACTAACCTTTAAATGTAGATTCACTTTTTTTTTTCTTTTTTCTTTTTTTTTTAAAAATACAAGAAAAAAATTAAATGGAAATATTCACAAAAATTAATTCCATGAATTAAAATTACTTACCTCCCCGGCAACGGCGCCAAAAACTTGTTGTGCAAATTTTATTGAACTCGCAAGCGCACGAATCTGTTGTAGTATAGATTAATGGTGACGAGTGTCGATCCCACGAGGAGGTGGATTTTAATTATATATAGAATTAATTCTGTAAATGGGTGGTTGGATTTATGGTGGAAATGATTTGAAATATACTAAAACTTAAATTAAATTGGCGAGAATAAATTCTGAAATTGGAATTGAAATGGCAAGAATAAATTGAAGAAAATTATATTGAAATGACGTACTTGGGTATCTGGATCCGTATCAACATGCATCATGGGCTAAATATTCCATATTAATACCAATTAAATCATGAGAGGGGAATCCACACCTCATGAACCACGCTCTAATAAATATGGTGCTAAGGGCTTATCGTGCCAAATAATAATAATCTTATACTAGGGAGCCGGTGGAACCAGGGCGGTACTAGATAAGATTAGTATTATTTGTCAACGAAAAGTCAAAACATCCACAAAAACTAGAGGGGAAGAGAAAATAAAATTACCAAATCAAGCCCATGACACATGTTGAGACTTCACCTTCAACCCAAGCTTGAAAGAAAATTAGCCACTCATAGTTGAACTAGGGGCAAAATGGGAATTTATTAAAATACATAGAAAATACAAGATAGAGAGAGAATTACAGAAAATGAATCCCAAAAATGGATTCAGAGGTGCCAAAATAGGAGGGAAGGCCCCCTTTTTATAGATACATCGAGTAAATCATGGCCATCGGATTAAAAACAGTTTGGACGCTCAGGATTTCGCCACGTCATCAGTCAACAGTAAAGTCAACAGTACGCGTGAACAGTACGCGGTTCAGCCACTATTTGCACAGTAAATAATCCCATGTGTTGCATGTACCGTACGCGCGTTTTTTGGTCCACTAATATGCATTTTTCCTTTTATGCTCCTCTTAAGATTTTCGACCGTCCTGAGTTCAAAAATGATGTCCGTTTTGCCATTTGATCTCTCGTTTATTGTGAAATGACAATGATGCCCCTAAAATACATAAAATACTTAATTAAAATAAAATACACATAATTAAAGTACAAGAAACTTAAACACATAAAAGTAAGGGTTGTTAGTAATACTTGATATGTAAAATAACGATTTTCTCCTTTATAAATATGCACTTTCTAACACACAACAATAGGCTTGCAAAAGGTAGAAAAGAACTTGGATACAGAACAATTGAAATAAATCTTGAACAGTGCAGTTGCTGTAATCATTGCTGTAGCAATCCTGGAACAACGATACAGAAAATTTTGCGCGAGATACTCAGAATTTTGCGATCTGTAATTTCCTAATCTAGAAGATATGAACCCTAAGCTTCAGTTTACCATAATTTTCAACTATAAAAGGGGCACACAGCATAAGGAAAATGAAGAGAGCCGTCACCCAAGGAGAAAAACCATAAAGAAACAAAAAAAAAGATAATTCAAGAGAGAGATTGAGGACTGCACAAGAGAAGAAAACGCAGAGATCCATTGGAAATTAGTCATTCTTATTCGTTTCTTGTTTTCTATTTATTTATGGGGATGTGTTTGATGGTTGAAACTTTATTCTTTATTTTTATTTTGCAAACCATGAACTAAATTTGCTTGTGGTTGAGTGATAAACAACCTTAAAGATACCTTAACTGAATTTATACGTTGATGCATGTTTGTTATAGCATTTTATTTTGATAAAACTTATTTTATTTATTATTTCAGCTGATCACCCATTTAATGATACTAGCTAAGAAAGAGCCACAAAAAGACATATCTTAGTGGAATATATCAGAACAATACTTGGTTTTATATTAGGTTTCCTAGATTGAGTTTAACTTGATTCCAAAAGGGTCATGCTTAATATAAAATTAATGATGAACTAAACATAGGTATTCACCTTGTACGGTAATTAGAACCTAAGTGTGTAATTTTATATCTTATGTTGGCATAACAAATTATCACTGTTAGGTTGCATATAGATCTAAGATATCCAACATGCGACAACTGATGATACATAATGATTCTACCTAGTGCTGTAGCAGATGTTGTAGCAACCAAGCAAAACATTAGAAAAATAATCAAACATTAGAACCTAAGTGTGTAATTTTGTATCTTATGTTGGCATAATAAATGATCACTGTTAGGTTGCATATAGATATAAGATATCCAACATGCGACAACTGATAATACATAAGGATTTTACCTAGTGCTGTAGCAGATGCTGTAGTAACCAAGCAAAACATTAAAAAAATAGTCAAAACCATTAAGTGAGTTTAATCACTCAACTACTCCATTCCAATTGGTTTTATCCTTGTGTGTGACGTGAAAATTCATTTATTTGCATTTTTAATTTATTACATTTTATTTCAATAAATTTAATAGTTTTATTACCTGTTTTATTTTTAATTAAAGCAAAACTGCACTATTAAGATTATTGTAGCAAATTTAATAATATCAATCCCTGTGGAGACGATCTTAAATACTCATCATTATATTACTTGTTGTGTGCATTTGCACAGTGACACAAATAACAATTGAATTTATTACAATAAGTTTTTGGTGTCGTTGCCGGGGATTGATTGTTCATTGTGATTTATGAAATTAATTTTAATGGTGCTAATTTTTAATTTGTTTACTTTGTTGACTTAGGTGATCAAACAGCCCTTTCATGCACAAATATAAATATGTTGAATTCTAGTTTGATCCAGAAATTGAAAGAACTGCAAGGCGATTGATGTGTTCATAATTTATCTATTATTTTAATGCTTCCATAACTTAATTTTATGTTAAATTATATTTTATTATATTAATTTTTATCTTAATTTTTATATTTTGTCATTGTAGGAATATTGGGAATATTCATGAGAAAAGAAGCTTAGAGAGGAAAGAAATTGGAAGAATAAAGGAAGATAAGAAAAGGTCAATTGACTTTTAAATGGCAAGCTTACAATATAATAAAGGAAGCAAATATTTTGGCATTGTTTGAAAAGGATATTCACGTGGATGGGCTTAAAAGGTGACTAGAATTGCTTTTGTTTTATCCTTTTTTGTTAAGGATTCTTGGGCAGCAAGTGAAGAATTAGTTTTAAAAGAGGAATATGGCTTGCACGTGAACTTGGGCTTTTTGACTTTGAATTCTAATTGGCTTAGGAATAAAGTAGGCGGCTAGGCTTGAGTTTTAATCCTTTTCATTTAAGGATTTGGAGTTGGTGGAACATTATAAAAAGGGGGCAGCCGTGAGGTTTTGGGGAGAGAAGGGAATTAAAGAGACAAGAGGGCAGCCACAAGAACCACAAACCGAAAGGAAGAAGCAGCCGCAAGTTTTGAGCACTAAACTGAGAGTAGGAGGAATAATTTGGAGCAAGAGGAAGACGCATAAATTCTTGAGTTTTTCTTTCGCTCTTCTCTATTATCTTGTTTGAATGTTTCCAATTAAGTTAATGGATTCTCTTTATATTCCCATGAACTAATTTATTTACTAGGGCTACGATGTAGCCTAACTATGAAGATTTAATTCCATAAATCTATGTTATTTTTAATTAATTATTCCATGATTGAGTGTTCATTATTGTGCTTAATGCTTTTAAATATCTGGCCAATATTTGAATGATTTGAGGATACATAATGAGACCGAGAGGAGATTTATGTATTTTTGCTCTGTGTAATGGATGCCATGAATTGAACGAAAGACAGAGATGTGCCAACGTGATTCGTGTAGTTTTATCTAAGAATTTCCATCGAACTTAATGAATCTTTGCATATTTAAATTCACATAGAGATATAGTGGGTTGATATGTGGAGATATTTTTGATATTACTCGAGAGAGGATATTGAATAAATTAGGGAAATTCACTGTCAACATGGGTAATAAATTTTAATAGCATAGATGGAGGATTAAATTGGATTGGTTATGGTGAAATCGGATATCCTAGTGTTTTAATCTCTTGGTGATTTCTATTACTGCCTGCGTCTTTATTTAATTTTTAATTAGTTTATTTTATTTTATTTTAATATAAATTCGCTTATTCGATTGTTCAAATACATTAGGGTTAGAATAATTTCGGTAACTAATAGGATATACAATCTCTGTGGGACGATACTCTACTCTTCATTATATTACTTGTGCCGACTAGTACACTTGCTAATTTACGCGACAAGTTTTTGGCGCCGTTGCCGGGGATTGTTTGGATTAGTATCGATACCAACTAACCTTAGTTTAATTTGAATTTTATTTTCTTATTTAAATTTTATGAGACGTTCTAGAAGTTTTGATTTATTGCCTTTTGATCCAGAGATTGAACGTACGTGTAGAAGGCTTAATCAAGAAAGGAGAGAAGCATCACAGAAGCAACAACTAATCATGGTTGACGAAGCATTACATGGAAATGAGGATGCAAAACCCTTAAGAGATTATGCTGTACCTACAGTTAATGGTGCTCACTCAAGCATTGCACGTCCTACCGTTCAAGCCAATTATTTTGAAATTAAGCCAACCATAATCCAGATGATTCAGACGTCAGTACAGTTTGCTGGGATGCCAAATGATGATCCAAATGCTCATATTGCAAATTTCTTAGAAATTTGTGACACGTTTAAGCAAAATGGTGTTTCAGACAATGCTATCAGGCTAAGGCTTTTTCCGTTTTCACTGAGGGATAAAGCAAAAGAGTGGTTGAACTCACTCCCTGCTGGAACAATCACTACTTGGGATGGTTTAGCGCAGAAGTTTTTAGCAAAGTACTTTCCTCCAGCAAAAACAGCCAAGTTGAGGAATGATATCACAACCTTTGCTCAGTTCGAGATGGAATCATTATATGAAGCGTGGGAGAGATACAAAGACCTATTAAGAAAATGCCCACATCATGGTCTACCAGTTTGGCTTCAGGTGCAGACATTTTACAATGGTTTAGGATCCAATACCAGAACAATGATTGATGCTGCAGCAGGAGGAACGTTAATGGGAAAAACACCAGAAGCAGCTTATGAATTATTGGAGGAGATGGCATCCAACAATTACCAGTGGACTTCAGAGCGATCAATGCCAAGGAAAATTGTAGGAGCCCATAATGCTAATATTGTCACTGCTTTATCTGCACAAATGACTGCTTTATCTAATAAGCTGGAGCACCTAAATGTCAGTGCTGTTCAAACTCAAGTGTGTGAATTATGCGGAGGAAGTCATACTAGTGTCAACTGCCAAGTTGGAAGTCCTCTTGCGTTGTCATCTGCAGAACAAGCTCATTATGTGTCAAACTTCCAGAGGCAACAAAATAACCCATATTCTAAGACCTACAATCATGGTTGGAGAAACCACCCGAATTTGTCATGGAACAACAATCAAAATACATTAAAGCCACCTCCAGGGTTCCAATCACAAGAGAAGAAGTCAAATTTGGAAGATGCTCTTACCCAACTTACAACAAATATGTCTCAATTCATGACCAAAACAGAGACAACTTTTCATAATCAAGCTGCATCAATCCGAAACCTCGAGGTGCAAATGGGTCAGATTGCAAACTTGTTATCCAGCAGACCACAAGGCTCTCTGCCAAGCAACACAGAGACAAACCCAAAGGAACAAATGAATGCAATTATGCTTCGGAATGGTAGACAACTTGAAGATCTGCCAAAAGAAGTAAAGGAAGTTGAAGAAGATAACATAGAGAAAACTAAAGACACCACTAGAACATCTGAGACAGCAAGTGCAGAAACTCCACAATCACAACAATCAGCACCAGTCAAAGTTTATGTCCCTCCAATCCCGTTTCCTCAGCATCTTCGGAAAAACAAATTAGATAAGCAGTTCTCTAAATTTCTTGATGTCTTTAAAATGTTGCATATTAACATTCCTTTTGCAGATGCATTAGAACAAATGCCAAGCTATGCTAAATTCATGAAAGAAATTTTATCCAACAAGAGGAAATTAGAAGAGCATGAAACGGTGTTGTTAACTGAAGAGTCAACTGCAATTCTACAGAATAAATTGCCACCGAAGTTGAAAGATCCAGGGAGTTTTTCTATCCCATGCACTATTGGAAATACTTATTTTGATAAAGCTTTGCGATTTAGGTGCAAGTATTAATTTGATGCCTCTCTCTGTTTTCAGGAAATTAGGACTTGGTGAACCAAAGGCAACAACTGTTTCTCTTCAATTGGCAGATAGGTCTATAAAGTATCCTAGAGGAATGATTGAAGACGTACTTGTTAAGGTCGACAAGTTTATATTTCCCGCAGATTTTATTGTTTTGGATATGATTGAAGATCGAGAGATACCAATCATTTTAGGCCGACCATTCTTGGCCACGGGAAGAACTCTTATTGATGTCCAAGAAGGAAAACTAATCCTTAGGGTGCAAAATGAGCAAGTTACTTTCAATGTGTTCGAAGCAATGAAATACCCATCAGAGATCGACACGTGCCTTCAAATGGACACCATCGATAAGGAGATAATTGAGAGCTTTCGTGATACAATGCCGAATGACACACTAGAAGGATGTATTGTTCACTCTGGGACTACTCAATCTACAAATACAAGTATTCAGGAGTATGCACGGTATTTGGAAGCTTCACTATTTTACTTGCTTTCGAAAAAGCCAGAATTGGAAGAGCTTGGTAGAAGTCCTTCTAGACCAAAACCTTCAATAGAAGAACCTCCAAAACATAAGCTTAAGCCGTTGCCCTCTCATTTAAGGTATGCTTATTTAGATGATAACTCTAAGCTACCAGTTATTATTTCTTCTGCCTTGACAGATCTTGAAAAGGAGAAGGTACTTCGAGTTTTGAGGGATCACAAAGCTGCTTTAGGATGGACTATTGCCGACATCAAAGGAATAAGCCCTTCAATTTGCATGCACAAGATTCTAATGGAGGAGAGTTATCAGCCGACAGTACAGCCACAAAGGCGCCTAAACCCAAACATGCAAGAAGTGGTTAGGGCAGAGGTGCTTAAATTATTGGATGCTGGTATAATTTATCCAATCTCTGATAGCAAATGGGTCAGTCCAGTGCAAGTGGTACTGATTAGTATTAAATATTGTTGAATTATCAAGCGATAATATGTTATTTTATGCTTATGTTATAATTTATATTTGTGTTTATGTAATATGTTAGGAATTATTAATTATGTTTTAAATATATTTAATTTTGTGTATTTTTATGTGTTTATTAGGAAAAATATTAATTTCACGAACTTCGAGGCTCCAAACAGAAAAATGGAGGTGAAATTTGAATTCCGGAGGTCCGAAAACCTTAAGATCGATCAAGATCGGCTTAAAATTGGGTTTGTATAAAAAAAGTTGACTTTTCCAGTTGACCGAGCACTGATTGGATGATGAAATGAGCTTACAATAGATATGAGTGCATGGGATAGCTGGCAATTTTGACTAAATCTCAACCGTCCATGATTCAATGGCTATGATTGTGCCACGTGTGAGGAGCACATGCATGAAGCTTATGATGGACCGCAAAGCACTAGATTAGGAATTTATTTTTCTATAAATATAGCCTCATTTTTAGGTTTTGAGTCATCTCTCTACAACTCTCTTCTTCTCAAATTCTCTCCATCTCCTTGTAATCTTCATTTCCAGGTGTGTTGTTAATATTTTGTATAATTATTTTTATAAATAAAATTAGTTTTATTTCTAATTTTAGTTGTTTTAATTACTTTTAATTATAAGTAATTCAATTCTACTCCTTCTTTTTATTTTAATTATGCTTAACTAAATAATATTAGTTAGGGGAAGGTGAAACTCTTAGGTAATAAATATGATTTAATCAAGTTCTATTTTTAATTTTATAAATTAAATTATTTTCTATTTAATTTTATACATGTTTTATATTTTGAAAATTTGATTTATTGTAGACAAACAAATGAATTTGGCACAATAAATTCTTAAGATCTTAATATAAGGCATGGTGAAATGGTATTTTGACTTATTGTAGACAAAATAAATTTTGGCACAATAAATACTTAATCCATCATAAAATTAAAGGGAAAATAATAATAATTTTTATAATTAATCTTTTGGGTAATAAATTTAAATAAATTGGCAAAAAGAATTTATTATGTTTTATTTATTCCTAAGAGTGGATCCATAACCCTAACTAGTTCAATTCCATAGTTTCACTTAAATTAAGTTATTTAAATTCAAGTTTTAATTTCAATTTTTAGATAAAATAAAATAAACAAATTAAATCTTTTCTCTGTGGATCGACCTCGGACTCACCGAGTTATATTACAACACGACACTCTTATACTTGGGAGTTTAATATTACTTTTAAGTTGTGTCAAGTTTTTGGCGCCGTTGCCGGGGAAAAGTTTTTATTTTCTTTATTTTTCTGTTTTTTTATTTTCTCTTTATGTAAATTTTCGTTTGCCCCCTTTTCTTGTTCTTAAATTCTCTTTTGACTCTATATCTTTCATAATTCTCGTTTTACCCCCAACAATTCTCGTTCTAGCCCAATTTTCTGATAATTATGTTCTGACCCCGATAGTTTTCAGGAATTTCACTTTCATCCTAAATTGCTCAACTCTAAACTTTTACATATTACAGTTTGGCCTTAAAATTAAAAATAATTTGCAATTGAATCCCTAGACGTAATTCCTCAAAAAAAAAAAAAATCAAGACTTGGACTTATATCTTGGACATATTTTGGACTTAATTTGGACCAAACTAACTTTAACTACTAACTCTAATTACTAACTTTTAACTTACTAACTACTAACTCTAATTTTTATTTTTAGTTATTTAATTTTCAGTATTTTTTTTTCTTAATTGGTGGGTTCAACCACTATTTTATTTTTTATTTTGCATTTATTTATTATTTATTGTTAATTGGTGGGTTCAACCACTATTTTTATTTTTTTTTTATTTTTTTATTTTTTTATTTTGCATTTATTTATTATTTATTGTTAATTGGTGGGTTCAACCACCATTTTTTTTTCTTTCTTTTTCTTTCTTTTGTATTTATTTTATACTTAATTTATTGTTTATTGGTGGGTTCAACCACCAAAATTGTTATTTAATTTCTTTTATATACTTATATTATTTGCATATTTAAATTGTTATTAATTTGTGTAAATATTATTTTTATAACATAACTATAGCATGAGACGCTGGTCTCGATCTTCAAGTGGCAGGTTAATTCGTAGATCTCAATCTCCACCGCTAATCATGGATGAGAATCAAGGTGAAAATGTTTTGGGTGAACTTAATCTTCAAGTTGATCAGAGAGACAACCAATCTCAACATGGGCATGATCAGAATCAACCAAGAACGCTGAGAGACTACATGAATCCAACCAGAACCGGAGCACCGTCGTGTATAGTATTTCCTCCAGAAGCATCTCGATTCAACTTTAAACCATGTATTATCCAACTTTTACCAACATTTCATGGTTTAGAATCTGAGAATCCGTACTTGCATCTAAGAGATTTTGAGGAAGTTTGTAATACATACACGGACCAAAATTGTAGCATGAACATAATTAGATTAAAACTTTTTCCTTTTTCATTAAAAGATAAAGCTAAAACTTGGCTACAAAACCTTAGATCTGGATCAGTAAGAACTTGGAATAACATGCAAGAACAGTTTTTGAAAAAATTCTTTCCACCTCATAGAACAAATTCTTTTAAAAGGCAAATCACTTCTTTCACTCAAAAAAATGGAGAAACATTATACCAATGTTGGGATAGGTTTAAAGAGTTGCTTAACATATGCCCACATCATGGTTTTGAAACTTGGCGATTGGTCACTTACTTCTACGAGGGATTAATACCCCAAAGTAGACAGGTTGTTGAAATGATGTGTAATGGTGAATTTAGGGATAAAAATTCTGAAGATGCACTAGATTACCTCGACCAATTAGCTGAAAATGCACAACATTGGGATACTGTTGGAACTTTTGAATTGACAAATAAGCAACAACCATCTCCATCTAGTGGAGGAATCCATAACCTTAGGGAAGATCATGATTTACAAGCAAAATTTGCATCCCTAGTTAGGAAAGTTGAAGCTTTGGAGCATAAAAAGAGTGATCAAGTAAAATCTGTTCAAGAAATTGCATGTAACATATGTAGTGCGAATGATCATTTCACCCAAGAGTGTCCCACTTTGCCTGCACTTAAAGAATGTCTAAATGATCAAGCTAATGTCATCAACACTTTCAATAAACCAAACCCATATTCACAGACTTATAATCCTGGTTGGCGAAATCATCCGAATTTCAGTTGGAGGAATAATAATAATGCACAATCTTCACAAGCGCCACCTCCACAAAATTTTCAAAATCCTCAGCCTTATCCACCATATGTTCCACCACCCTGGAAAAATCTGGAAGACACAATGCATTCATTCATCAGAAAGCAAGATGTTATTAACAATCAAAATGCACAAACTTTTTCTGATTTGAAAGATACTCTTGCTAAAATTGCTTATGCACTCACCATTCAAGAAAAAGGAAAATTTCCAGCTCAACCACAACCAAATCCTAAAATTCAACAAAATCCACCCACAGACCAAGTCAAGTCAGTTATAACTCTTCGTAGTGGTAAGGTTGTTGATAGACCTATGCCTGAACCTTGTGAAAATGATGAAAATTCAAATTGTAAGGAAGGACTAAATGAACTTACACCTAGTGAAGAAGTAACTACTGTTCCACCTGAACCACCATTTCCACATGCATTGAATAAACTAAGGAAATCAAACCACTCTTCTGAAATTTATGAAATCTTTAAGCAAGTGAAAGTTAACATTCCTCTATTAGATGCAATCAAACAGGTACCTTCATATGCCAAATTTTTAAAGGACTTGTGCACTGTTAAGAGGAAATTGAAGGTAAGAAAGAGTGCTTTCATGGCCGAACAGGTAAGTACAATTCTGTCTACTAATAATAAGTTGAAATATAAAGATCTTGGTTGTCCTACCATTTCTTGCATTATTGGTAACCACAGAATTGAGCATGCTTTACTAGATCTTGGTGCTAGTGTTAATTTGCTTCCATATTCAGTTTATCTTCAACTTAATCTTGGTGAGATAAAATCAACTTCAACTACACTTTTGCTCGCCGATAGATCAGTTAAAGTACCAAAAGGAATAGTGGAAGATGTTTTAGTACAAGTTGATAAATTCATTTATCCTGTGGATTTTATTGTCTTGGAAACTGAACCTGTTGTGAATAATTATAAACCAATTCCTTTAATTTTAGGTCGACCATTTTTAGCAACTGCTAATGCTTTGATTAATTGTAGGAATGGTTTAATGAATTTATCCTTTGGGAATATGACTTTGGAATTGAATGTTTTCAACATGTGCAGGCAACCTAATGAAGAAAATGAGAATGAAGATGATTCTGATGAACAAAAGGAATTGGTTGAATCTTGTATCGAGGAAAATATTCAAAAAGGGGATTTTTCTGAACTTTCTAATGTTTGTTTAGTTAATTCAATTGAGTCAAATAAGCAACTTGAACTTGATATTACTAATATAAATTCGTTGCTTGATTCTGTGCAGACTTCACAAAATTATGATGACGAGCCAAAATTTGAGGAGTTTGGAATTATTGAAAAGACAGAACAACAAGAAGCACCGAAAATGGAATTGAAACCTTTGCCTGAAGGATTGAAATATGCTTTTCTTGGAGAAGAACAAACTTATCCTGTTGTGATTTCTTCTACTTTAGCAAGTGACCAAGAAGGTAAGTTACTAACTGTTCTTAAAAAGTATAAAAATGCAATTGGATGGACTTTAAATGATATTAAAGGCATTAATCCCTTAATCTGCACACATAGAATTAATTTGGAAGAAAATGCTAAAACATGTCAACAACCTCAAAGAAGATTAAACCCACATATGAAAGAGGTAGTCAAAACAGAAGTCCTTAAATTGCTTGATGTGGGAATTATCTACCCTATCTCTGATAGTAAGTGGGTAAGTCCTACACAAGTAGTGCCTAAAAAATCTGGAATCACTGTTGTTAAAAATGAAAAAGGTGAATTAATTCCAACACGAATTACATCTAGTTGGCGCATGTGCATTGATTATAGAAAATTAAATGAAGCCACTAGAAAAGATCATTTTCCATTACCATTCCTTGACCAAATCTTAGAAAGAGTAGCAGGACATCCTTACTACTGTTTTTTAGATGGATATTCAGGTTATTATCAAATTCCTATAGCACTTGAGGACCAAGAAAAGACCACATTTACATGTCCTTTTGGAACATTTGCATTTAAAAGAATGCCATTTGGGCTTTGTAATGCTCCTGCAACATTTCAAAGATGTATGTTAAGCATTTTTTGTGATATGGTTGAGCATTGTTTAGAGGTCTTTATGGATGATTTGACTGTGTTTGGGAATTCTTTTGATGATTGCCTTGATAATTTGGAGAAAGTTTTAAAAAGATGTGTTGAAAAAGAACTCGTGTTGAATTGGGAAAAATGTCACTACATGGTTACTTCTGGAATTGTTTTGGGTCATGTTGTTTCTATTAAAGGAATTGAAGTTGACAAAGCAAAAATCGAAGTCATATCTAAATTGCCACAACCAAAAACAGTTAGAGATGTGCGATCCTTTTTAGGACATGCAGGATTTTATAGGAGGTTTATAAAAAACTTTAGTGCCATATCTAAACCACTTTGTAACCTCTTATTAAAAGATGCACCGTTTGAATGGAATGATGATTGCCAAAAATCTTTTGAAAAAATAATTTGTCTTTTAACATCTGCACCTATTATGCAATCTCCTGATTGGTCTTTGCCATTTGAATTAATGTGTGATGCGAGTGATTTTGCGGTTGGTGCTGTTTTAGGACAAAGAAGGGATGGTAAGCCTTTTGTGATTTATTATGCGAGTAAGACTTTGGATAGTGCTCAAATGAATTATTCTACAACTGAAAAAGAATTACTTGCTGTGGTATTTGCATTAAACAAATTCCATTCATATTTGCTTGGCTCTAAATCTGTTGTGTTTACTGACCATGCTGCTGTAAGATATTTGATGAGTAAACAGGATGCCAAACCGAGATTAATTCGTTGGATTTTGTTACTACAAGAATTTGACCTTACCATCAAAGATAAAAAGGGTGCTGAAAATGTTGTTGCGGATCATCTATCAAGACTCACATCCGAATTCTGCAATGATATAACACCTATAAATGATTCTTTCCCTGATGAATTTTTATTTTCTGTTACTTCAATGCCATGGTATGCTAACATTGTTAATTTTCTTGTTACAGGTAAAATGCCTTTGCAATGGAATGCTCAAGAGAAGAGGAAATTTTTGGTTGAAGTAAAGAAATTTTATTGGGATGACCCTTATTTGTTCAAATATTGCCCAGATCAGATTTTTCGACGATGTATTCCTGATAATGAGGTAAGTAGTGTCATTAATTTTTGTCATTCTGAAGCATGTGGTGGTCACTTTTCTTCAAGAAAAACTACAGCTAAAATTTTGCAGTGTGGATTTTATTGGCCTACCATGTTCAAAGACACATATGAATTCTGCAAAAGTTGTGAAAAATGTCAAAAATTGGGATCAATTATAAAAAGAAACATGATGCCCTTAAATCCCATACTTGAAATTGAAATATTTGATTGTTGGGGAATTGATTTCATGGGTCCATTTCCATCATCTTTTGGATTTTTGTATATATTAGTTGCAGTTGATTATGTCTCAAAATGGATTGAAGCAATTTCTTGTCGAAATAATGATAGTAAAACTGTGGTTAAATTTTTAAAGGAAAATATTTTAAGTCGATTTGGAATCCCTCGAGCCATTATCAGTGATGGAGGTAAGCATTTTTGTAATAAGTCATTTGAGTCTTTAATGAAGAAATATGGAATTACACATAAAATTACTACCCCTTATCATCCTCAAACAAATGGTCAAGTTGAATTAGCAAATAGGGAGATAAAACAAATTTTGGAAAAAACGGTTAACCCAAACCGAAAAGATTGGTCTCTTAGACTTAATGATGCACTTTGGGCTTACCGTACTGCATTCAAACATTTTTAGGAATGTCACCCTATCGGTTAGTTTATGGTAAACCTTGTCATTTACCTGTTGAACTTGAACATAAATCACTTTGGGCTATTAAAGCTTTTAATTCAAATTTGGATGATGCTGGTAATATGCGAAAATTGCAATTGAATGAACTTGAGGAGTTAAGGAATGATGCATATGAAAATTCAAGAATCATTAAGGCAAGAACAAAAGCATTTCATGATAAAAGAATTTTTCGAAAAACATTTGAGATTGGTCAAAAAGTGTTGCTTTATAATTCTCGTCTTCATTTATTTCCAGGGAAGTTAAAGTCAAAATGGAGTGGCCCATTTGTTGTAAAAAATGTATATTCATATGGGGCCATAGAAATTGAGAATCCAAAGAACGGTGTCACATTTAAAGTTAATGGTCAAAGATTAAAACCATATCTGGAACATCACCCACGTGACGAGGACACCGAAATTAGTTTGGGTGACCCACCAGTTCTTGATTAAGTCTTTAATGATTGATTTTTTTTTACTATTATTTTGCCGTTTTATTTTATTTTTTATTTTTTTTTTTGATTTTTTAGATTGATGCACTGTACATATTTTTGTTTAACATTAGTTTTCTTGTGTAAGCGTATTTGTTTGACAGTTGTACATTCTCTCATCAATTTTCAATTTACATCATGAGCACCTCAATGAGAAAATACATGTTCGCACATCTTAAAAGATTTCATCGTGTGAAATTTCACTTAAGAGGCCTGATTCAAAGCTGTAAATCACATCGACTTTGGGATCTGCAAGTACCAGAATTCGTGTCCTATGTTGAGGATCTAGAGGGACAACTCAGAAATATAGAGAGAGGCATATATGAATTTCAAATGGAGCTTGAGGTTAACTCAATAAGAGGACGAATGTAAGTTCATTTTCCTTTTATATTGTGTATTTCTTTTTGCTCGCTTTCACGTTTGATTTGATTTTGCAGATTTGATTTTAGTGTGTTTTAATTTATTTTCCCGTATAAATGGCGGATAACGGTACTCCGTGACTTCTTAAGTCGGTATCTTCAGTTTCCCACAATAACTGAAACCCCAAAATCAAACATGGAAGAAATACAACATAAACTCCATAAGCACTTTCCCTCTCTCCCTCAGAATGCCCTTAAGAAAATTTACAAAGCTCGTTGTGAACGATTGCGTTTGTTAATGATCAATGGCATTCCTTCTGACATTCGTTGGTTAATTGAAGCAAAGGTCCAATTAGCAGGTGAGTTTTCTAATTCATTTGTTTCTTACATGCCTGGTTTTGGTAAAAGTACGTTTGCTAAGAAAAGGAGAGCTAAACGACTTGGCTCAAAATGTCATAACTGTGTAAGACTTGGTTGCAAACGACCGAATTGTAAATCTTTAGGAATGGTTTCTGATACTCGTGAAGATAAAATTAAATTCGTTAAAGATGGCATGAGTAAAGAGTCGTTGGATGATATCTTACGATCTCTTGAGACGCATCGAAGCGGATTGGTGCAACGTGAGATTTACAATTTGTGGATACTATTCCAAAAACAAAGTGCACAGTTAAGTCTTGGGAATCTGACTCAAAAAGACCCTGTTTGCCAGTTTATAAGAAAACTGGATGGGAAGCCGATCCTCGACCCATAGAGGGCGTTCAAGCCGTTACTGGACGTAAAACCAGAGGAAGATGTGAGCCACAATCACAACTACCAGTAAATATCCTTTCCCTTCACTGTTATTTTACTTTACTGTTATTTTATCATTTGCATTATTGCATTTAGCAGTGTGATTTTATATTTAATAAATATTTGTTTTCTTTTACTGTTTGCTTTTTCTAATCATTATTTTCTTTTTATTATTTTTTTGTTTTGAATTATTGAGCCACGAGCTTTACTCATCATTTGACAAATATGCCAACCCATTTACAGCTGTTTCTCATTATTTATGTCACCAAGATCTTTAAATATGAGCTCGTTTTTCAAACACTCACAACTTGTTTTTGAAAAGTTAGTCCAATGGCAACATCTTCGAGTAAACAATTCAAAAACATTTGTGTGCTTTCTGGGTATCACTATGGAAAGTACAAAGAGTTCATTCAGGCAGCTGTAGATCTTGGTCGTGTCATAGCAGAGAGGAAACTGCATCTTGTATATGGAGGAGGTGAACGAGGGTTATCAAGACTTGTCTCAGAAGCTGTTTTTACTAGAGGAGGCCAAGTACTAGGCATCATTCTAAAAGCCATGAAACCGCTAGTGTGCATGTCTGGCCCACCAATTGGAGAAGAATTAGTGGTATCAAGTATGCAAGAGAGAATTTCGGAAATGATGAATCATGCTGATGCTTTTATTTTCTTGCCAGGAGATCTTGCAACTTTTGAGGCACTAATTACATTTGCATCTTGGGCCCACTTGAACATCCATCAAAAACCCATCGGTTTGTTAAATGTTAATAATTTTTATGATGGCTTGCTAACTTTTATTAACCATGCAATAAAGAATCATTTTGTTCCATATTCTGTAAAAAAACTCTTTATCTCTGCTTCTACTGCTAATGAGTTACTTGATCTTTTACAAGCTTATACACCAGAGCCAGATCCAAAGGCTTTTGCACTGAATTGGTCGACGGATGATGGTAGCGGTAACAGTAGCAGTGACAAAAAGTGCGATTTAGATTTAACTCTCCGTCTGTAAATATTTTCTGTTTTAGTGTTCATGTGCTGTCTTCTAAACTCTTTCTCTTTCCTTTTAAAACATTGAGGACAATGTCTTTTTCAGGTTGGGCGGAGGGAATAGTTGATAATTGTGGAATGTCTTGGTCTTAGTGATGTGTTTACAAAAAAAAAAACAACAACAAAAAAAGGGCAATTTTTTTTCTGTAAAGACTAACCTAGGACAAATTTGAGTCGAAGATGGCAGGATATAGAGAGTGTAGTACCTCTAGAAACGCATCTTCTTAGTATTAAGGGTGTTGTTAAAAAAAAAAAAAAAAACTGACTTTTTCTTCATCTTTGTTATCCTCTTTTAAGCTTCTGCATCAAGTTCAGGTAAGACCTCTTCTTCTTCTTCTTTTATTATTCTCTTGTATTATTATTATTATTATTGCATATTTGTAAAATTATAAAATTTTAAGATAATGTTTAGATTAGGTTGTGGGGTGGGGATAATTGATGTATTTTTTTTTATGTGTGTTGTTTTTCTCTTTTCTCTTTTCTTTTCTTGGTTAAAAAAAAAAATTGTTTTGTGTAGGATGGCCGAGTAAAGAGTCAAAACTTTTGAGACGCATTCTAATAGTCTTGTTATATTATATTTTGATTTTAAAATTTATAGTAAATTGTTTTTGTTCCCTTTTCTTTGAATTACTCGAATTTGTGAACTCTCCACTTGGTTATTAAGTTATTTAATTGTTTACTCATTTAACAGGTATTATTGAATCATTCTTCACACACACATTATGACACATACTAGTGGGTTGTAAGTTAAAATTTCACAGCATTTAGTTCTTTTGATTTATTAGGAGTAGTATCTAAGGTAGTAGAAAGTGTATATTTCCAAAAAAAAACAAAATCAAAAAAATCAAAAAAATCAAAAAAAAAATCAAAAAAAAAATTTTATATCTAGAAACTCGAGTAATTAAGTCCGTAGGGGTGCTTCAACACCTAGTGCCCTAAGGCCAACTGGTATGGGAGTCACTGACCTAAAGCTCACTACATGGGTAATATATATATTGTTTGTTTATTAGAAACCCGAGTAATTAAGTCCGTAGGGGTGCTTCAACACCTAGTGCCCTAAGGCCAACTGGTCTGGGAGTCACTGACCTAAATCTCGCTACACGGGTTAGAAATGTAATATTTTAAAAATGTGTGAATAATCTATTGCCTAAAAGATATAATTTCTAATAAATTTTGGAACAAAAATGTTGTTTTTCTTTTAATGAAGCCCCATAAGTATTGTGTTAATTACTTGAGCACAAAAGAAGGTTTGATGATATTCTGGATAATGAGTGAACATCAATGTGGTAAAGAAATTTGGGAGAGTTCATGTATTTGGTAATTTAGAGGATAGATGAACAACTATTAACTTGCATGTGAATTTTATAAATCTTAATTTAATATAACGCTTTAATTGCTAAAGGACTAGCAATAAGCTGGTTGGGGGGTGTGATTAGTATTAAATATTGTTGAATTATCAAGCGATAATATGTTATTTTATGCTTATGTTATAATTTATATTTGTGTTTATGTAATATGTTAGGAATTATTAATTATGTTTTAAATATATTTAATTTTGTGTATTTTTATGTGTTTATTAGGAAAAATATTAATTTCACGAACTTCGAGGCTCCAAACAGAAAAATGGAGGTGAAATTTGAATTCCGGAGGTCCGAAAACCTTAAGATCGATCAAGATCGGCTTAAAATTGGGTTTGTATAAAAAAAGTTGACTTTTCCAGTTGACCGAGCACTGATTGGATGATGAAATGAGCTTACAATAGATATGAGTGCATGGGATAGCTGGCAATTTTGACTAAATCTCAACCGTCCATGATTCAATGGCTATGATTGTGCCACGTGTGAGGAGCACATGCATGAAGCTTATGATGGACCGCAAAGCACTAGATTAGGAATTTATTTTTCTATAAATATAGCCTCATTTTTAGGTTTTGAGTCATCTCTCTACAACTCTCTTCTTCTCAAATTCTCTCCATCTCCTTGTAATCTTCATTTCCAGGTGTGTTGTTAATATTTTGTATAATTATTTTTATAAATAAAATTAGTTTTATTTCTAATTTTAGTTGTTTTAATTACTTTTAATTATAAGTAATTCAATTCTACTCCTTCTTTTTATTTTAATTATGCTTAACTAAATAATATTAGTTAGGGGAAGGTGAAACTCTTAGGTAATAAATATGATTTAATCAAGTTCTATTTTTAATTTTATAAATTAAATTATTTTCTATTTAATTTTATACATGTTTTATATTTTGAAAATTTGATTTATTGTAGACAAACAAATGAATTTGGCACAATAAATTCTTAAGATCTTAATATAAGGCATGGTGAAATGGTATTTTGACTTATTGTAGACAAAATAAATTTTGGCACAATAAATACTTAATCCATCATAAAATTAAAGGGAAAATAATAATAATTTTTATAATTAATCTTTTGGGTAATAAATTTAAATAAATTGGCAAAAAGAATTTATTAAGTTTTATTTATTCCTAAGAGTGGATCCATAACCCTAACTAGTTCAATTCCATAGTTTCACTTAAATTAAGTTATTTAAATTCAAGTTTTAATTTCAATTTTTAGATAAAATAAAATAAACAAATTAAATCTTTTATCTGTGGATCGACCTCGGACTCACCGAATTATATTACAACACGACACTCTTATACTTGGGAGTTTAATATTACTTTTAAGTTGTGTCAGGTACCAAAGAAAGGAGGAATGACGGTCGTGAAGAATGACAACAATGAACTTATCCCAACAAGGACAGTCACAGGTTGGCGGGTATGCATGGATTACAGAAAACTTAATGCTGCTACTAGAAAAGACCATTTTCCACTACCTTTTATTGATCAAATGTTGGAGAGACTTGCTAGCCATGCCTATTATTGCTTTTTGGATGGATATTCAGGTTATAATCAAATCCCTATAGCACCAGAAGATCAAGAGAAAACCACCTTCACATGTCCTTATGGTACATTTGCTTATAGAATAATGCCATTCGGCTTATGCAATGCACCAACTACTTTTCAACGTTGCATGATGGCGATATTTTCTGATATGGTGGAGAGATTCATTGAGGTGTTTATGGATGATTTCTCAGTTTTTGGATCTTCATTTGATCATTGTCTAAACAATTTAGATCTAGTTTTACAACGATGTGAGGAGACAAACTTGGTTTTGAATTAGGAAAAATGTCACTTTATGGTGCAAGAAGGCATTGTGCTAGGTCATCGTATTTCAGCTAAAGGAATTGAAGTTGATAGAGCGAAGATCGAAGTCATTGAGAAGTTGCCACCACCGACTTCCGTGAAAGCAGTAAGAAGTTTTCTAGGGCATGCCGGGTTTTATCGACGTTTTATTAAAGATTTTTCAAAGATAACGAAACCCTTATGCAACCTTTTACTCAAGGATGTGCCTTTCAATTTTACCGATGAGTGTTTGCAGGCTTTTAACACTTTAAAGGAGAAACTGATTTCAGCTCCAGTTATTATGGCTCCAGATTGGGATCTGCCGTTCGAGGTTATGTGTGATGCGAGTGATTATGCTATTGGAGCAGTTTTGGGGCAGCGGTATAAAAACATGTTGCATGTTATTTACTATGCAAGTCGAACTCTGACAGATGCGCAATTGAATTATGCTACCACTGAAAAAGAGTTTCTAGCCGTTGTGTTTGCACTTGAAAAATTTCGCTCATATTTGATTTGCTCCAAGGTAATAGTTTACACTGATCATTCAGCTCTCAAGTATCTATTCACAAAGGCAAATGCTAAACCAAGACTAATCTGTTGGGTGCTCTTACTACAAGAATTTGATTTAGAGATTCGGGATAAGAAGGGATCTGAAAATTTGGTGGCAGATCACTTATCTCGGTTAGAGCAGGGAGAGCGAGGGGATAATGTAATGGTTTCAATCACCGAAGAATTTCCTGATGAAAAGCTGCTGGCCTTGCAGACTTGCGACGCACCATGGTATGCAGATTTCGTGAACTATTTGGTGAGCGCCGTTGTTCCTTCTGATTTATCATATCAACAGAAGAAGAAATTCTTTTCAGATGTCAAGTATTATCTTTGGGAAGATCAGTTCTTGTATAAGTACTGTTCAGACCAAATCATTCGACGATGTGTCCCGGAAGAAGAGATGAGAAGCATTCTACAACATTGTCATTCTCGTGAAGTTGGTGGACATTTTGGCGCAACCAAAACTGCAGCAAAAGTGCTTCAATCAGGATTTTGCACAAGTTTGGGGGTCGATGAACATCAATTTTCCACATGCCTTTCAACGACTCAACTACAACTTTGCATCTTCAAGTGCAAAACCGGGGGAGTTTCTCTTTTCCTTTTCTTTTTCTTTACATTGAGGATAATGTTTATTTTAAGTTTGGGGGTGGGAATATTTGCTTTTCAAATAATTCAAAAAAAATTATTAAAAAAAAAAAAAGATTTTAATGCCTATGATGAGTTATGATTGAAAATGAATATGGTTCTTAGAAAGGGATGAATATTATCTTAGTTTATACTTGATTCTTGTGTTACTTTTGTCTTGATTGTGATTCGTTAAATATCTTGCGTACTTATATCAATTCTTTCAGAATTTTGACTTGAGATTTTAGATTGATACAACCTAAGTTGAGAATTTTAGATTGAGTAAATGACTGTTTGCCTCGATTCTACAGTACTTAAGTTTACCCAGGCACTATAGTCAGAAATAGCTACCTATAACCCTTAAGAGTGAAGCTATCCTTGAGTAATTTGGGCCTATGTACCACCAGTATGTAAAGGATAATCTACCATGAGAAGAAGGCTACCTTAAGGGGTAGAGTGAAAGCTCCTGACTGTGGACAAAGACATGAAGAAATGAAAAAAAAAAAAAGCATGTGCTTCAAGAAAAAAAATGCAAATTTATGCCTGAGAAAAAAAAAGAGAAAAAAAAAAAGATCAAGATGATGAGGTTAGTTTGACCTACTCTGTTTATTATTCGAGATAAGGGCTGTTGATGTTGAAGATCTTGAGAATGAGTTTTCATTGAATTGATTCACACACAACACATGAATCCAATATGAGATGAGGTTGACCATTGAATTAAAGTTAGAACTTTGCTAATATTTTTAATTTTCTTTGAGCTATATACTTTATGCAATCTTTGAGGTAATTTTTGATGATGTTTGTGGGTATCATCGCTGGAAACCCTCACGAGACTATAACTCGTCCACTAGGGCTGCCTAGGGGTTTAAAGGCTTGTTGCATACGCTAAATGCAATCGCGATTACCTGCGAAAGTGGTTTACTTAGAATTTCATTTTCGTAGTTTTTATTTTAGTTTTTGGTCGAGGACTAGCAAAATGTTAAGTTTGGGGGTATTTGATGTGTTCATAATTTATCTATTATTTTAATACTTCCATAACTTAATTTTATGTTAAATTATATTTTATTATATTAATTTTTATCTTAATTTTTATATTTTATCATTGTAGGAATATTGGGAATATTCATGAGAAAAGAAGCTTAAAGATGAAAGAAATTGGAAGAATAAAGGAAGAGAAGAAAAGGTCAATTGGCTTTTAAATGGCAAGCTTACAATATAATAAAGGAAGCAAATATTTTGGCATTGTTTGAAAAGGATATTCACGTGGATGGGCTTAAAAGGTGACTAGAATTGCTTTTGTTTTATCCTTTTTTGTTAAGGATTCTTGGGCAGCAAGTGAAGAATTAGTTTTAAAAGAGGAATATGGCTTGCACGTGAACTTGGGCTTTTTGACTTTGAATTCTAATTGGCTTAGGAATAAAGTAGGCGGCTAGGCTTGAGTTTTTAATCCTTTTCATTTAAGGATTTGGAGTTGGTGCAACATTATAAAAAGGGGGCAGCCGTGAGGTTTTGGGGAGAGAAGGGAATTAAAGAGACAAGAGGGCAGCCACAAGAACCACAAACCGAAAGGAAGAAGCAGCCGCAAGTTTTGAGCACTAAACCGAGAGTAGGAGGAATAATTTGGAGCAAGAGGAAGACGCATAAATTCTTGAGTTTTTCTTTCACTCTTCTCTATTATCTTGTTTGAATGTTTCCAATTAAGTTAATGGATTCTCTTTATATTCCCATGAACTAATTTATTTACTAGGGCTACGATGTAGCCTAACTATGAAGATTTAATTCCATAAATCTATCTTATTTTTAATTAATTATTCCATGATTGAGTGTTCATTATTGTACTTAATGCTTTTAAATATCTGGCCAATATTTGAATGATTTGAGGATACATAATGAGACCGAGAGGAGATTTATGTATTTTTGCTCTGTGTAATGGATGCCATGAATTGAACGAAAGACAGAGATGTGCCAACGTGATTCGTGTAGTTTTATCTAAGAATTTCCATCGAACTTAATGAATCTTTGCATATTTAAATTCACATAGAGATATAGTGGGTTGATATGTGGAGATATTTTTGATATTACTCGAGAGAGGATATTGAATAAATTAGGGAAATTCACTGTCAACATGGGTAATAAATTTTAATAGCATAGATGGAGGATTAAATTGGATTAGTTATGGTGAAATCGGATATCCTAGTGTTTTAATATCTTGGTGATTTCTATTACTGCCTGCGTCTTTATTTAATTTTTAATTATTTTATTTTATTTTATTTTAATATAAATTCGCTTATTCGATTGTTCAAATACATTAGGGTTAGAATAATTTCGGTAACTAATAGGATATACAATCTCTGTGGGACGATACTCTACTCTTCATTATATTACTTGTGCCGACTAGTACACTTGCTAATTTACGCGACAGCGATTAAGAAGAGAGCATCGGGAATTACAAGTTGATGTAGCAATTGATGATTTGCAAGACATGAGAAACTTGAACCCTAGAGGGGCGATACAACCAGTCAATGTACATAAAAGTCTGAATGGACAACATGTTCACAGGGGACCAGGGAACAACAACATTATTCACATGGCGGACGAAAGAGATAGTCATTCGAGACTATGCAGTCTTGACTCCTCAAGCCATACATTCGGGAATAGTTAGACCCGACGTTTAAGCTGACAATTTTGAGCTCAAACCATTGATATTTCAAATGCTACAAATAGTGGGACAATTTAATGGACTACCATCAGAAGATCCTTATCTAGATCTAAACTATTTTTAGAAGTGAGTGATACTTTCAAAATTATTGGAGCATTGCATGAAGCATTAAGGCTCATACTTTTCCTATTTTCTTTGAGAGATCGAGCTAGAGCATAGTTGAATTCTCTGCCACCAAATTCTATCACTACATGCAATGACTTGGCTGATAATTTTTTAATGAAATACTTCCTTCTAACCAAGAATGCAAAATTGAGGAACAAGATTACATTTTCCCACCAATTTGAAGATGAGAGCTTGTATGATGCATGGGAAAGATTTAGGGAACTACTCATAAGTTGTTCTCATCATGGTATCCCTTACTGCATATAGGTGGAAACGTTTTACAATGGTCTCAAGCCAAGCATTAGATTGATGGTTGATGCTTCAGCAAATGGGGCTTTCGTGTATAAATCTTACAACGAAGCCTATGAAATTTTGGAGATAAATGCTAACAACAATTATCAGTGGCCATCAACTAGACAAGCCACAGCGAGAGGAGCAGTAGGAATACACAATGTGGATGCACTTACGGCATTGTCAATCTAAGTAATTTCATTAACAAATATGGTAAAGGCTATGACTACTGCTCCAACAGCTGTCAACCAAGTTGCCGAGATCTCTTGCGTTTATTGCGGAGAGGGACACTTATTTGATCATTGTCCTAGAAATCCAATCTCAATCAACTATATGGGTAGCGTCAATAGAAAGATCCAGAATAATTCATATTCAAACACTTACACTTCTGGATGGAGACAACACTCGAACGTTTTGTGGAGTTATTAGAACTATACTACTGCAGCACCTAGTGGACAGATCAACCATCTATATTTTATCAACAAAAATAAGAGTAAAGAAGTATCAACAATGATCAACTCAACTTCCTTGAAACTTTAATTAAGGATTATATTGTGAAAAATGAAACGTTTGTCCAAAGTCATGCTGCACCTTTAAGAAACCTGAAAAATTAAATTGGACAGCTTTCTACAACATTAAGCAAAAGACCTCAGGTCAATTTACTCAGCAACACAGAGGACCCAAGAAGAGAAGGGAAAGAGCATTGCAATGTGATTAACTTAAGATGTGGAAAGGATGTTGATAGTCCAGTTAGTGTACCAAAAAAAAGAATTGAGTCTAACAAAGGCTAAGAAGACATTGAAGTAGAGGAGAAATCACAGTCTTGAACTTTTCAGAATGCAAATCAACACAGTTCTACTATAACATCTGCAGAAAATTATGATCCAGCACCTGGTGGTAAGTAAGCTGCAGCACCAACAACAATAGACCCGAGTAGAGCAAAAAAGAAGCAGTTTGCACAACCTGCTGCAACACAATAGTTTAGAGATCCACTACCCTTTCCTCAAAGATTCTAGAGACAATAACAAGATAAACAATTTCATAAAATCTTAAGACTGCTGAAACAACTGCATATTAATATCCTTTTTGTGGAAGCTTTAGAGCAAATGCCAAATTATGCAAAAATTTTAAAGGACGTTTTAACAAAGAAGAGAAGACTTGGAGAATTTGAAACAGTTGTCGTAATATAAGAGTGCAGTCGCATGCTTTAGAGTAAGATACCGCAGAAGATGAAAGATCCAAAAAGCTTCACAATCTCATGCTCCATAAGCATTAAGTATAGTGGCAAAGCACTTTGTGATCTTAGGGGCTAGCATCAACCTCATGCCTTTATCAGTGTTTAAGCAATTGAGAATTCGTGAATGTAGACCAACAACAATGACTTGACAACTTGCTGACATATCTCATGTCTATCTAGAAGGGAAGATTGAAGATGTATTGGTGAAGGTAGATAAATTTATTTTCCTACTGGATTTCTTAGTGCTAGATTTTAAGGCAGATAAGGAAATGCCAATCATTCCAGGAAGACTTTTCTTAGCCACGGGAAAGACTCTCATTGATGTGAAAAAATGAGAGTTGACTATGCAGGTCAATGATCAGCTAGTTACATTCAATGTGCTGGATGCTATGAAGAGTCCTGATGAGGTTGAAGATTATAATTTTATTAGTGTTGTGGATTTTGTTGTAGCAGAAATATTAAACAGTTACTGTAGTAAGGAAGAAATCAATGTTGTAACATTTGAAGAACTTGATTATAAAGATCATGAAGCAGCTAACATAACATGGTTAGGGGAGAAGCAACCCGTGAGAAATGATAAACATTTTGAATCTTTACACTTCTTAAACAGATCAAGAGAAGAGTTTAGTGGATGTATTGGGGAGATACAAGAAGGCTATTGGATGAATGACCCCACATAAGTAAGCAAGGATGCTAAATGACCTAAAATCAAACGCTAATTAGGAGGCAACCCAATGAGTAGGGAGGTTATTTTAGATTTTTCTTTCAACATTAAGTCTAATTTTGCATATTTTTCATTTCGAATTTGTTATTTAATTTCTTTTCTTCATTTTTATTTTCTTGCAGCACATATAAAAAAAAGAGCTAAGAAACTAACATATGTTGTTGTAACATTACATACAACAAGAATGTTGGGCAATGGTTTCATACATTAGGATAATTTATTGTTGTTGCTGTAACATCAAAATTGATTGTTGCAGCAACAATTTTTTTTACCATTGCAGTGACAAAGCCGTGGAAATTTTTCTTACCGTTGGGAGTTTTGTCAGGACGACGTCAGCATATCAGAGTTATAGATAAGGAAGGATTGTGAAATCCCTCAATTACCGTGATAATTATCCTTTTCTTTTAAAAGGCAAGAAGCAGTCTTCAAGACATCATTATTGCTGTTACTACTGAGGAGCCTGCTGCAGTAAAATCTACTCCAGCAGAAACCCAACAAACTCCAACAAAATCTCCTGCTGAAACTCTCAAGGTATCCAACAAATAAAAAGGGACACTAACCTCTGGAGGTACTACAGTACCAGAAGAGCCAGAGCACAAGCGAACAAGATCAACTCAGCCCAAAGCTACTGAACCTACTGAAACACCACCAATCAGTCCAACTCCGAGCTAGAAAAAGAAGTAGCTAGCTGTCATACCACAAGGTTCACCCAGGGAACACCTTAGGAGTGCAACTAAAAAGAAGTGAACCTTTTACAACAGTTGCAGCAGTAAAACATCCAACACTAGGGGAGTATCTCCCGCTAGCCCATTTTAATCTTCTTCAACATCTGAAAATTTTCTTTTATTTATTTGTTTTTTATTGATCAAATTGCATTTCTAGCTTATTAATGCATGCATGTTTTTTTTTGTTTTAATTTGTATGCTTGTAAGGACACAATACCTCTCAAGTTTGGGGGGGTTGTGTTATTATACATGTGTTTGTGTTGTGTGTTATGTGAAGCTCTATTATTTACTATTTGTGTATGGATTTAAAAACGTAATGAAGATAAATTGAGTGTCATCCAGTAACTGGGAATGCCAAGTAGGGATGGTTATAGATGGAGGTTGAAATTATGTCTTAAAACTTAGACTTTGGTTGAGTTTCATGAGTATGCGTAGCAGAGACAAGAAAACCAAAATGGGTAGAAAATATCTCAAGTTTTGGGGAAAATTTTTGTTGAACTGTGCCTGTTATGAAATAAATTATGCTCCAATGGTTTAAGTTGCTGAGTAACTAGGGCTGAGTATGCACCCTATATGCAATCTTGAGTCAAAAGGCAATAAGAGCTATAAGCAGTACTGCAGCAACTATTAAAAAAAAATTGGTGATTAAGGAATGAAAAATAAAGGGGTTCGCTGCTTAGGATACTGAGTAACCAAGTCTATTCATGAGCCTCATGTTCAGCCTTGAGTCAAAAGCGTCCAAGAGTAAGACCTATATATATTATCCTGGATGTGTGTACTGTAACAACTCTGACATGTACTTTGAATGAGTAATTGGGTGTCATCATTACAAGTGATAGGCATTTATATGAAAGCTCAATGTTGCATTGAAGGGTTTGAGTGACTTAAAAAAAAATTGGTTGTAGAACAGTTTGAGTCTATTTGTGACTTCTGCTCCCCTTATGTGAATGAACTTATGTTCTACCTTTAAGCTATATGTATGTAACACATGTGCAATGCTGCAGTATCTCTAGAATTTTATCAAAGTGGCATACACACACTTTAGACATAATAAGGTCTAAGTTTAGAACTGAACTGCTATAGTCACTATGCGTGATTAAGAGTGTGATATGAGGGTGGAAGAATCCTTGCAAATTTGATGACAGAGCTAAGTTATTTATTGCATTATTGTGTGATTGACATGTGAATATTGTTGTTATTACTTGAGGATAAGTAATGGTTTAAGTTTGGGGGTGTGATAACAATATGAAATGAGAGTTATCATGACACTTTTACACTTAAATCATTATTACTTAGAGAGTAAATGACATGTTTTTATTTGATTTTAGTTTTATTTTGCATGGATATCTATTTTAGTGTATTTTTAATAAATTACGTTGTTTTAGAATATTTTTTTGTGCTTAGATTGGGTGCATAATTGTAAGTGATTGGAAGCTCAAATTTCAAGGAATAAATGCTGCTGCAATAAGCTTGCAAAAAGTGGAAAAGAATTTGGTTACAGAAGAATTAAAACAAATCTGGAACAGTGCAGCTGCTGTAACCATTACTATAGCAATAGTTGCTGTAACAATTTTGAATCAACGACAGAGAAAATTTTGTGCGAGATACTCAGAATATTACGATATGCAGTTTCCTAATCTGTAAGATACGCGCCCTAGGCTTCCATTTACCCTAATTTTCAAATATAAAAGGAGCACACATCATATAGAAAAGGGAGAGAGCCGTCACCCTAGGAGAAAAACAGTAAAAAAAAAAAAGAATTCAAAAGCGAGATTAAGGGCTGCATAAAAGGAGAAAACACATAGATCCATTGAAAATCAGTCATTCTTATTTTTTTCTTGTTTTCTATTTATTTATGGGGAAGTGTTTGATGGGTGAAACTTTGTTCTTTATTTTTCTTTTACAAACCATAAACTAAATTTACTTATGGTTGAGTGATAAACAACGTTAATGGTTGCTTGACTGAATTTATACGCTACTGCATGTTTGCTATATCATTTTGTTTTGGTAAAACTTATTTTATTCATTATTTCGGTTGATCACCCATTTAATAATACTAGTTCAGAAAGAGCCACAAAATGACTTATTATTTCAGCTTCGCATGTTCGATATCTTTTATCTATATACAACCTAACAATGATCATTTGTTATGCATAATGATTCTGTCCAGTGCTGTAGTAGATGCTGTAGCAACCGAGCCAAATATTAAAAAAATAGTCAAAACCATTAAGTGAGTTTGATCACTCAATTACTCTATTCCTATTGGTTTTATCCTTGTGTGTGACGTGAGAATTTATTTATTTTCATTTTTAATTTATTTCATTTTATTTCAATTAATTTATTAGTTTTATTACCTGTTTTATTTTTAATTAAAGCAAAACTGCATTGTTGAGATTACTGTAGCAAATCTAATAACATTAATCATTGTGGAGACGATCTTAAATACTCATAATTATATTACTTATTGTGTGCACTTGTACAGTGACACCAATAGCAATTGAATTTATTGCAACAACTATAACGCCTATATTATAGTAAATTCTTACTTATCCTTATATGGTCGGCTATGCCGCCTAATCTATGATACTTAATTATGTTATGATCGGCTCTGCTGCCTATACTATAATTTCATTTTGTTTAATCTCTGTATGGACGACACTAGGGATGGCAACCAAACCCAGACCCGGATTGAACCCAAAAAATCTGGTCCGGGTTCAACCCGCACTGGAATAACTCTATCCGAAATCCTGATAAGTTTTTGACAACCCGCATATTTCCGGGTCCGAATTCGGCCAAATCCGGAACCCAGACCCAGATATTATTTATTTTAATATTAATTTTTATCGTTAAATCCGTAAATATAAATAGAAAATTAAAAAAAAAAACAAAATTGAACCCTAGATCTCTCATCTCTCTCATTCGTCGTTCTTCCTCTCTCAAAATTTCTTCTTCAACTGCGCTGAACTCTACTGTAAATCTACAATTTCTCCTCTCAATCTCTCAAGTCTCATTCGTAATCTGTTCCTCTCTCAATCTCTCTCACCCGTGAGCCGTGATTCGTTCCTCAATCCTCACTTAATCTGTCTCACTCTCTCTTCAACTCTCCAGTAATATCTTCTTCAAATCAGATCAGATCCTTCGCGGCGTGGCTTGTCATCACCTTCACGATGAGGCTTTGTTCGTTTCATCACTCAGCAGCATCACTCGTCTCATCTCTCACTCTGTAGCGGCCAGCAAAAATGGTTGAAATCCACCTCAGTCGCGGCTGTGTTCTGTGTTCATCAGCATATACTTCAGCTGCCGCTGTGAATATTTGCGAGTCTCAGCTTTTCTCTTTACAATTTATGCTCTATTACACTTTGATTTTCCCTCTTTGCAATTTTCGTGTTGTTATGCTTTGAGCTTGTATTGCTTCGGCACAATGTGATTTTCCCTCAGACATGGTTTTCTTTGTATATGAGAGCACTTGACTAATTATAAGCTTTTTGTTTTTCTGAATTATTTGCCTTTTTTTGTTCTTTGTTTTTCTGGCACAAGGAGACTTTTTTTGTTTGAGCTTGCATTTTTGGTTTTGTGCATTAAGAATTGGAGTGTTGGACATTTGAGGGTTGAGGATGTTTTGTTTTGTTTTGTTTTGCTTAGTTGAGCTTCGGCTGGGTTATTTTGAGCTGAATAGAAAAATAAATAAAAACAAAAACAAAAACAAAAACAACCAAATTCGTTTTGATTTGCTGCAGTCCTACGATTTTCTGGAGTACTAAAAGCCATGCCAAATCCTTCTGCCGATACTTAAAGTGGCTAACATCGCCTCTGAACGCGATGCATGAAAAATACCTTGTCCCTCCTAGTAATACAGACTACTCCCTGCTAAAAATATCATCACGGCTGCAACTCTAAATAGGAAAAATCCAATTCAAAAGAATTGAGAAACAATTTGCCTGATAGACAAATTGTTTGCATATAGAATGGCAAAGTTAAACCAAAAACTAAAGAGAGAAAGTAGAAAGAGATTAATCTTGTATATATATTACAAACCAAAGGTCATTTCAATTATTTTTCACACAGTTATAAAAGTTGTGCTGAGTTGCAGCTACTACCATAAATAATCGACACATAACTTGCAAAAGATTAAAGAACCAAACTCATAACTCCAGTTACACTTGTTTTTATAATCTGAACATGGTTATAGCTCCATTCTTATTGATACTGTCTCTTTGTTTGACCCATTGCAAGCTACACGTAGATGTCATCTTCAGTCACCTGAAATTAAAAGGTACAATGAATACCAATTGTTAAACTATGCCAAGCGCATCTTAGCAAATAGTCAAATACATATACAAAAGTTCAAAATATTTAACTCTTTACATGGTCCAAAACCAAAAGCTTTAGAGGTATAATGTCTTATTGGCTGCAGCCTGCAGTCCTACAGTTTTCTTGAATTCATGATTAATAGTGTTCTTGTTAAGAATTCAAAGTTAATGTTCTGTAATTTTCTTGATTAATAATGTCTCTTCATATAGTCTTATGAATTCTTGATTAATAATGTCTTGATTAAAATCTTAATCTTATGAATTCTTGATTAATAATGTCCTGTAATTTTCTTCATCAGCATAAGAACTGTTCTCTTCATATAAATTAACGAAATTCGGTTAGGATACTCATTGTGACTGTCTTCGCAATTTAATTAGATTGTGTTTGCAATTTATGTGTTGTTTTGCTCTGTTTGTAATTGTAATATCTATACTTTGTGACTTTAATAGCTAAACTCTATGATTTTTAGTATCTATACTTTGTTATGCTTCAATTTTATTATTTATAGTTTATTTTTTTGAATTATTTTTTATTGTTGCTGTTAATAGAATAGAAATGGTATCTCTAAAATATTATTTATAGCTTTTACAGTTAAACATAGCATATAAATTGGAAGAAGTTGCTGGAATTAATTATGTCTTAACATAATTTTTGTAAAGTGAAAATTTGATATGGAAAATGAACAAAGAATCGACTTGGATGCGTCTGAAAAAAGTGATGAAAATGTTTGTGTGAGAGTTAAGACAGAATTAGAAAATAATAATGATACAGCTGTTGAATTTGAACCAAATTCAACAGCAGCAGTTCAGGGGAGTAGTCGTGGCCGTGGCCGTAGGGGTAGGGGTAATACTAATCTTGTCATTACGCATTACACAAGATGGTGGTGGTAGAGTAGTCTCTGATGCTTGGAATCATTTCAAAAAAGTTAAGTTGGGTGAGGAAGTTCTGGCAATTTGTAATTACTGTGGGTTAGTTATGCAAGGACATTATTCAAAGGGTACTAATCACTTAATAAACCATGCTAAACGTTGTCCTAAAAGGTCATTTAAGAATGTACAGCAAATGCACCTATCTTTTTCTTCTAAAGTTGATGGAAGCACTTCACTTAGTAATTGTAGTTCCGAATCAAAATGGGATATGGCTACAGTAAAGCTTTTTGTAGCTAGAATGATTGTACTACATGAGCTCCCCTTGACATTTGTTGAGTATGTTGGGTTTTATGACTTGTTGAAGCTACTCCAACCTTCTATTGAGACTATTAGTAGAAACACCATCAAAGCTGAAATTTTGAGACTTTATGATGTTGAAAAGAAAAAGACAATGGGTATTTTGGAAGCTTGTGAGAGTAGAATCGCAATTACTACGGATATGTGGACTGCTAGTAACCAAAAAAAAAAAAGATACATGGTTATTACGGCACATTACATTGATAGCTCATAGGTGTTGTGAAGTCGTATTATGAGGTAATATTCTTGAAACTTTTTTTTTGTTTAAGCATAAATTAATGTCCTGTCTAATATTTTAATCATTTTTTCACATTTTTAGGTTTATCTATATGTCAGCTCCGCATAGTGCTGAGGTAATGTGTAATGCATTATATGATTGTTTGATGGATTGGAATATAGATAGAAAGTTGTCCTCTGTAATTGCTGATAATTGTGCTGCAAATGATTCTATGATTGCCTTGTTGTTGGGGAAATTTTCTACTAGTTCAATGATTATGGGTGGCAAATTCTTTCATATGCGTTGTTGTGCTCATATATTGAACTTGATAGTTAGAGATGGTTTGTCAGTGATACAAAAGGGAGTTGAGAAAATTACAGATAGTGTTCATTATTGGACAGCAACACCAGCTAGAGTTGAAAATTTTGAGAATGCAAAACAAACAACTAGGTATTAAGAAAACCAAAAACTTAGTACTTGGTTGTAAAACTAGATGGAACTCTACTTACTTGATGCTTAGCACTGCATTGTTGTATAAAGATGTATTTGATCGTTTAAAGGAACGTGAGAGAAATTATACATCTTTACCTAGTGAGTCAGAGTGGAATTTGTCAAAGCTTATGTGTGAGTATCTAAAAAACTTTTATAAGTTGATAGAACTTTTTTCAAGGACACGATATCCGACATCTAATTTATTTTTTGCCAAGATTTGTGAAATTAGATTGTCAATGAATGCATGGTTGCAATCACCAATTGAGGGGATAAAAAATATAGCTACTAGGATGATTGCAAAGTATGAAAAGTATTGAGATGTTATTCATGGAGTTCTTGCAGTGGGGTCTATGTTTGATCCTAGGCGTAAAATGTTACTGATTAACTTTTTATTTCCTAAAATATATGGGGAAAAAGCTGAATCCGAAATTGAAAGAGTGCGTAAGTTATTTGTTGATTTAGTACATGAGTATGAAGTAAATCATCTATCAAATTCAAGTGGGGGGTTTAATGGTGCCAATTCTCAAGTTGCTGCGGGAGGGGACTCTAATATGTTAGATTTAGATTTGCATGAAATGGCTGATGAGTGGGCATTATTTAGAAATGAAAACACACAAAATACTCATTCCAAATCAGAATTAGAGCTTTATCTTGAGGAGAGTACTTTGCCTTCAACTAGTCAATTTGACATTTTATCATGGTGGAACAATAATCAAGGCAAGTATCCTATACTTGCAAAGATTGCAATGGACTTTTTGGTCATTCTTGTATCAACAGTTGCTTCGGAGTCCACTTTTAGCACTGGAGGTAGACATTTGAGCCCTCATCGCAGTAGACTTCACCCATCCACAGTAGAGGCATTGGTGTGCACTCAAAATTGGTTTTGGCTTGAGAAAAATTAAAATGTATGAAAATTTTATTTATTAGAATCAAATTATTTGTTGTATTGTTCTTATTATTAATTTATCACTAATTGGTTGTCTTGTTCATATTATGTTTATGATTTACACATTTTTTGTAGATGGAATTCCTGAGGAAGCAATACTTTCTGCAAAGCATTTGATTGATGAAAGTTGGATGAGTGAGCAACAGTAAAATGAAGTGGATCATTCAGAGTTTAGTCTTTAGCACTAGTGGCTAGAAATTTGAGCTTTAAATTATAGAATTATGTTATGGATTTGTATTTGTGGATGTTTATTACTTTAAAACTTTGAATTTTAGATTCTATATTGTGTTGTATTTGTTTTAGGTTCTGGATGTGTTATATATTCTGTTTTTTTTCCCTTTGTCCAGCAAATTTTGTTGAACCAAAGTTAAGCAATTTGGTTTTAGTAGTCTGGTGGTTCTGGATGTGTTATATGTTCTATTTTTTTGCCTTTTATCTAGCAAATTTTGTTGAACCAAAGTTAAGTAATTTGGTTCTAGTAGTCTGGTGGTTCTGGAATCTGGATGTGTTATATGTTCTGTTTTTTTTTTTTTGTCTTTTATCCAGTAAAATTTGTTGAACCAATTCTAGGAAGAATATTGTAATGTGTTGTTAGGGAAAACATTAAAACATCCAGTTTCCAGTGTGCCTTGTTAAATTAAGCAATATGGTCTCTTTAAAAAAAAAAAAGCAATCCGGGTTCAAAACCCGGAATCCGAAAACCCGAATTTTTCCGGGTTGAACCCGGACCGGACTTGGATTAAAAAAAATTGGGTTCAATGCGGGTCTGGTTATGAGAATTTTGTGTCCGGGTCCAGATCCAGAACAGCCAAACTCGGACCCGAACCCAGAAATTACCATCCCTAGACGACACTGCTGCCTATATTAAAGATTATTGTCCTTAAAAGTGTTGTGTGTTGATTATGTTGTGCATCTAAGAACTTCAAATATTATGACATAAGTTACATTGGAAGCATGCATATCATGGATTACTTTATGAATAAGATGTTTCAGAAAATAAATTTATAAAAAATGGGTAGTTGTACTACCAGGTAGAAAAGTTTCTAAGGAGGGCAAGTCCTCCAAGCTAAGAAAAAAGAAATCTTTTGGGGACGGCGATACATAACGCCCAAAAGATCAACTAATCAAGCACAAGCGCATATTGTTTAAAGAGTAAAAGTGCCAACCTTGTAGTGCAACATACCTAGGGCCTTAATAAAGTTGTTTTGTATTTTCTAAGTTCTTTTATAAACTTAATATGATCATCCATATGCATAATAATTTATACATGCATCAAAGTGTTATCTTATAGGATATTATCTCATAAATTCTTTACATTGCAGGTAACGATGAATGGGACATGCTAGTGCCAAGTCCTAACCGAGACAAAGTGCAAATGGGCATAACAAACCTTGGGTTTTATGATGGGGTTAAGTTTTTTTAATAAAAAATAAGTTACTCAGTTTGATGTAATAATAAAAGTTTTGAAATATGCAAAGGAATCTTTGTATGACTCCTACCTTTTGTAAAAATGTTTTATTTGTTGTGTATAACTATTTTTAGAATTCGTATTTATATTAAAAGTACAGTGTTTTTAAACATTTTTTAAAATAAATATTTTGGTTGAGTATTACACCAAGATTCCAAGGTTCTTAGGTTCTAAAGTTCCTAGCATCCGAGGTTCCTAGGTTTTGAGGTGTCTACCTCCAAGGTTTCTAAGATAAAATCTTTTTGTTTCCATGATTGCTGACCTTGACGGTTCCTAGGTTCAAAGGTTTAATCACCTAGGTTAAACCTCTTAGGTTCCAAAGGTTTCAAGATCCTTAAAACAAATCACATATGATAAACCTCCTATGTTCCAAGGTTACAAGATTCTTAAGATCCTAAAATCCTAGGAAAAATCCTTTATGGTTCCACGGTTTGAAAATCTTAAGACAAAACCCCTAGATTTTAAGAACAAACGACCTAGGATAAACTTCATAGGTTCCAAGGTTCTTAATCTCAAGATCCTAGAAAAAACAACCTAAGATTAAAACACTTCCTCCATTGATCTAAAGACAAGGTTGCATGTTCATATGTCACTCAGCATGAACATAAACAGATACTTTGTTAGGTGTTACAAGAACAACGACACTTATCATTATAGCAACGAGGACTCAAGTTAAATCAATTTTGCCTATATACACGCTCTCTTTTCTCATTTAAAGGAAAGTAAAACTCACAAAAAATAGGGTCATTTCATCATCAGTTGGAATTACCACCTAATAAATTGGGACAAAATTCATATTTTCTCTCTCTAAATTTCCTAACTCTAAATTCATATTTTCAAAAATATGTTAATTAACTTGACCATCGGAGAATTTAGGTCGGCACAGCTAGCCCTATGATCTTTTTCTTGTATCTATCGAACATCATTTAATAAAGTCGCTCTCATCACCTAAGGAAGCAAACTCCTAGGAGAAATTCAAAGGCTTATTAAGACTGGCCCAAATAAAAAATTCATCATCATCTGATCCAACAAGAAGAAAGCCCAATCCTAAGAGGATCATCATTAGTTGGTGTTGAGTATTAGAAAGTGTATATTTATAAAGGAGAAAATCGTCATTTCATATTTCAAGTCTTACTAACACCCTTACTTTCTGTATTTAAGTCTCTTGTGATTTAATTATGTGTGTTTTATTTTAATTAAGTATTTTATGTATTTTAGGGGTATCATGGTCATTTCACAATGAACGAGAGATCAGACAGTAAAACGGACATCACTTTTGAACTCAGGACAGTCGAAAATCTTAGGAGGAGCATAAAAGGAAAAATGTCACTGTTAACATATACGGTAATATTCACATGTACGGTATGTTAACATATATGTTTTCATAATGTTGATTTTGGTGATAACAAACAAGATTAAGAATGATTAATCTTTTAAGCTCAAATTATTTTTTATACATTTTAAATAAATTATTATTTTTACATTATAAAGGTTTTATATTTAATGGAAAAATAATTTTATGAAATTGGTTGTTTCTCAAGTTTATAATTTAATTGAAAGAGTTTTGAAAACTTTGAAATAAACAAGTATTGCTTGAAATTTTGGAGAAGGACTTATTTGAAAAGTGTCATAACATTTTGGGCTATATGATAATTTTAGAAATCTTTGGAATTATCAAAGCATTACTTAGAAATTCTAAAATTGGACCTATTTGTAAAGTTTCATAACATTTTAGGCCGTAATATAGTTTTATAAAGTTTTGAGGTCAAACTATAATTTTGAAAAATAATTCACTGTAGCAGTCACTATAGCAAGTGGCTTACCGGATGTGAAACACCGGCAAACCAGATGTTGGGCAGAATCTATTCGAATTGAAAGCGGCTTACCAGATATGGTTAAACGGCAAACCAGATTTTGGGCAGTAAGCTTCTGGAGCATAAACGACTTATCGGATTTATCAAGTGACATGCCGGATATTTTGAAATTCAAATTTTTGCCTTAACGGTAACATAAAAGCGCCTTACCGGATTCCTAAACGGCAAGCCGGTTATGACCAAAAAGTGCATAACGGCTAGTTTTTGAGCTCAAACTATATAAACTCAAAACCAATTCATTTTTGGGTAATCTTGGCAAGCAAAAACAAGCACACAGCATATATTGAGCTTCAATTTCGTAAATCATCATTTATTAAATCATCTTTGTTCTTCAATTTGTATATCCACTCTTAAAGAGAGTTTCATTGTTGTAATTTTTATTTTTCATCAAATTGTGAGTGTACAAGTGTGACAGACATTTGGGGTGAAGAGATTGGAGAGATAATCTCTTGTTCCAAAGGTTCATTGACACCTTGAAGTCAATTGTAAACGTTTGAAGTGTTGGAAAGGCTTGAATAGTGAAATCTTCAAGCCCGGTGTGCTTGGAGGCGTGGACGTAGGCGGGGATTGCCGAACCATGTAAAAATTCTTGAGTTTGCTTTCTCTTCCCTTGCTCATTTATTATTGTGCTTTCATTGAATTTATTGTTTTCGATTTTATTAAGGCATTAGATTGGATTGTTGTGTAGTTTGCTTAGCTTAATTTTTAAAATTCCAATTCACCCCCTCTCTTGGGTTGCCTAGTTAGTATTTCATTTGGTATCAGAGCGAGGTGCTCTTGTTTAGACTTAACCGTATAGAGCTAAAGATTAAAGGCAACCCAATATGACCCAACATTTAGGAAATGACAGTCCACAATTAGACCACCGTTCTTTGACGGAAATGACTACCCATATTAGAAAATTAGAATGAGAATTTATTTACAAGCACTAGATTATGAAATTTGGCAAGTTGTTTGTGATGGTCCTTTTATGCCTTTGACTAAAAATGAAGTCGGGGAAGATATTCCAAAACCTTCACAAGAATGGAATGAATTGGAAAAGAGAAAAGCTACTCTAAATTCCAAAGCTATGAATGTCTTGTTTTGTGCACTAGATAAGAAAGAATTTCATAGAGTATCTAGTTGTAAGAGTGCTAATGAAATTTGGCACAAACTTGAAGTTATTTATGAAGGCACAAATCAAGTGAAAGAGTCTAAAATTAGTAGGTACACTCGGCAATATGAATTGTTTCAAATGGAACAAAATGAGAGTGTGTATTCTATGTATATTAGATTTACGGACATAGTGAACACTCTAGGAGCCCTAGGAAAGACTTTTTCAAATAGCGAGAAAGTTAAGAAAATTATTAGGTCGCTACCTAAGGAATGGAAACCAAAAAGGACTGCCATTGAGGAAGCCAAAGATTTAAATATCTTACCTATTGATAATTTAGTTGGTTCTCTTATTTCTTATGAGGAAGACTTGGCTGCCGAAAAAGACAATGAAGAGAAGAAGAAAAAACATTGCTCTCAAAGCCTCGAAATATGATAGTGATGAGGAAAACGAGCTGGATGAGGAGGAGATGGATATGCTGGCTAGGAAGTTTAGAAATTTTTTTAAGAAATACATTGAGCGAAGAAAATTTAGAGACCTCAAGAACCGAAAGGAGAAGAAGGAAGTAATCATATGTTATGAGTGCAAGAAACCTGACCATATAAGATCAGAATGCCCTCTTCTCAACAAGCTCAAGAAGAAAACAATGGTAGCCATATGGGATAATAGCTAGGAGGAAACAAGTGATGATGAAGAGCATCAAGAAATGACAAATCTAACTCTTATAGCAATTGGAGATGAATCGGATGATGAACTTGATGAGGTAAATGATCTTCTTACTTATGATGAATTACATGATGCTTTTAAACAATTGCATGATGAGTGGATGAAATTTGGTAAAAAGAATACATGTCTTAAAAAGAAAATGGTAGAGCTAAAAAATGAAAATGAATCTCTATGTGCAAAGATTACATGCCTAGAATTAAATAATAAAACATTGCATGATAGAGTTGCATTATCAAATGAGAAACCTAGCACTTCACATGAGCATCTAGAATATCACATAGATGACTTGAAAAAGGAAAATGAAATGCTTAAGAAGAAGAGCAATGAGTTAAATGAGATTGTTTTAAAATTTACAAATGGACAAAAGATGTTGGATAACTTAATTAATTCATAAAAATGTGTGTTTGATAAAGAAGGACTTGGTTATAAGCCAAATTTGAAACAAAAGTATTATAAGAACTACTTTGTGAAGAATACATCTATTAACAATCAAGTTGTATGTCATTATTGTAATCAAAACGGTCATATGAAGTTTGGTTGTCCTATTAAAAGAAAAGTATATTACGGAGTAAAATGTGTTTGGGTTCCAAACGGAACCATTACTAACACTCAAGGACCTAATAGTATTTAGGTACCAAAGGGCACAACATGAATGTTTTCTTTGTAGGTACCATAATCACGGAATGATGGAGAAGTTTCTTGATGAAAGCTTGTGAGGATAATCACTTGAGTATGATCTAGGAGAAAAAGATGAGGCAAGATGATTTAATTGTTTTGGTAACAATTCTTACCATATTAATTTTGTTGAATGAATCATGATAAATGAATTTGTGAAAGTATGGTTGTATGTTTACATGATAGAATTATCATTGTGTATAACATTAAGTGATTTATTATGATGCATTTATTTGATTTTGATGATTGTATGGTCTTTGATTTCATTTTCTTAATTGTCTATCATCATTGTCTATCTCTTATATATGTGTGAATTCATATGCCATTAATTGTGTTATATCATCATTCATTTATAAAATTAACATCATTGTTTGATACGATTTCATATGTTTGGTCTTGTATGCATATATGTTTTATGCACTAATTGGCTTATTGAAAAGTTAAATGATTTTTTTAAAATCAATCAATTTCTAAGCCAAAAATAAATTGATGTGTATAATACAAGTTTAAGAGCTTACAAAATTTCAAAAATATTGTCCAAAGCTTAACTGATATACCACTTCTAATCAATCGGAAAGCCGTTTTTCATTTTAGAGCTCTGTGGATGAAATCCAGATAACCGGACATTTAAAATTGGTAAGCCGAATTCATTTTGGTGCTCACTAGAGCACAACTGGTCAGCCGGATATTGGCAATCGGTAAACCGAATTGGCTTTGGTTGCTCTCGGGTTGAATTTCGGATAACCGGATTGGCAAAACCGATAAGCCGTTTGAGAGAGTTTCATTTTTGGACAACAACCGGTCAGCCGGTTATGACATCCGGAAAGCCGGATCTGCACAACTCCTTTTTCTGCCTCAAAACCGGACAGCCGGTTCCTTTATCCGAAAATCCGGATTCGCGTTATTGCCTTACTGCTTGGTCACGGGTTTTGAGCTTTTTCTTCTTCATTTTTCATTTCTCTTCACATGTTCTTTCTCTCTCCAAACCTATGAGTTGCTCACCTCTATTTTCATTCAATTTCTCTTCATTTCTCACCCATTTTTATGCCAAAATCAATTATTCGAACCAATACCCATGCATTTCACTTTCATTAAACACTTTCCAATCATTATTTCTTCACTTGTTCTTCATCATTTCATCGTCATCTCTCACGCGTGAATAGTACTTCTCCATTTCTCTCTCTCTCTAAAATCCACCATTTTTTTTATCTAATCAACACCATACATCACCTTAAATCATCTCTATGATCATTTTAATTGATTTAAAATTATCCATTTTACTCAATATCTTGAAAATCCGAATTTGTGCATTTTGAGTATTTCAAATTACCACTTCCATAGTGTGCTCCCCTTATGGATTTTACCATAGTTTTCTATTATATTGTGCACTTACATTTTCATATGAATTGTTGCTTTCATTGTGGATTGATGATGATTATTGTTTGATATTTGGATGTTTTATATTTGGATTATATGGATGTTTGCTATGATTTTGGATTATATGTCTGTTTTGAATTATATAGATTTGATATAGTTATATGTTATGTTCTTTACTTATATTTTGGATAATTTTGAACTAATATGCTTGATTTGAGGTTTTGATGATTGATAGGGGGAGACAAATATGATATGTTTTTGGATAAAATTATTTTGGTTAAATTTTTAAATTGGCCATATTTTTAGGGGGAGCATATAATATGATTTTGGATAATATGCATTTTGAATTTTTTTTATCCAAAGGGGGTGGACAAAGTAATATATCATTTCGATGTTGTTATAAGGAGAATAATAATATGCACTTTGAATATTCTTTTGATGATTAATATGTACTTACGGTGATGATTTTGAGATATGATAGTGATTTGATTACATAATTGTTTTATATGATAATTTTATATTATGAGTTGTTGATTTGATAATTAATGGAATAATGGTTCATGATATTTTGGTGTGATGATTTGTGTATGGAGTTGGCTTGTATCATGATTTATAATAATTTGGGAGTAATATTACTAAACTTATATTTGAGGTAATACTTGTTGTTAGGGGGAGAATGTGTTGAAATTTCTACTCGGACAAACATGAGTAATAAATTTGCTACTCTTATTCTTTTTCTTTAAGTTTTCTTTTTGATAATTAAGGGGGAGAAGAATACATGTTTTTAAATTTATAAAAAAAAATTACTACTCTTTCTCTTTGCTAATTAAGTTTTCTTTTTTATGATGAAGGGGGAGAAAAATGCATGTATTTAAATTAGTTAATTTAGCTAATTGGCAAATTGTAAGAGAAGATTATATTTAGGAGGAGCAATTTGTGGAATCATTCTTTAAATACATAAAATGTTTGTCAACATCAAAAAGGGGAAGATTGTTAACATATATGTTTTCATAATGTTGATTTTAATGATAACAAACAAGATTAAGAATGATTAATCTTTTAAGCTCAAATTATTTTTTATACATTTTAAATAAATCATTATTTTTACATTATAAATGTTTTATATTTAATGAAAAAATGATTTTATGAAATTGGTTGTTTTTTAAGTTTATAATTTAATTGAAAGAGTTTTGAAAACTTTGAAATAAACAAGTATTGCTTGAAATTTTGGAGAATGACTTATTTGAAAAGTGTCATAAAATTTTAGGCTATATCATAATTTCATAAAGTTTTGGGATTAACAAAGTATTACTTAGAAATTCTAAAATTGGACCTATTTGTAAAGTTTCATAACATTTTGGCCGTAATAAAGTTTTATAAAGTTTTGAGGTCAAATTATAATTTTAAAAAATAATTCACTGTAGCAGTCACTATAGCAAGCGGCTTACCGAATGTGAAAAATCGGCAAGCCGAATGTTGGGCAGAATCCATCCGAATTGAAAGCGGCTTACCAGATATGGTTAAACGGCAAATCGGATTTTCGGCAATAAGCTTCTGGAGCATAAACGGCTTACCGGATTTAGCAAGCGGCATGCCAGATATTCTGAAATTCAAATTTTGACCTTAACGGTAACATAAAAGAGGCTTACCGAATTCCTAAACGGCAAGTCGGTTATGACCAAAAAGTGCATAACGGCTGGTTTTTGAGCTCAAACTATATAAACTCAAAACCAATTCATTTTTGGTAATCTTGGCAAGCAAAAACAAGTGCACACAACATATATTGAGCTTCAATTTCGTAAATCATCATTTATTAAATCATCTTTGTTCTTCAATTTGTATATCCACTCTTAAAGAGAGTTTCATTGTTGTAATTTTCATTTTTCATCAAATTGTGAGGGTACAAGTATGAGAAACACTTGGGGTGAAGAGATTGGAGAGATAATCTCTTGTCCAAAGGTTCATTGACACCTTGAAGTCAATTGTAAACGTTTGAAGCTTTGGAAAGATTCGAATAGTGAAATCCTCAAGTCTGGTGTGCTTGGAGGCGTGGACGTAGGCGGAGATTGCCGAACCACGTAAAAATTCTTGAGTTTACTTTCTCTTCCCTTGCTTATTTATTATTGTGCTTTTATTGAATTTATTGTTTTTGATTTTATTAAGGCATTAGATTGGATTGTTGTGTGGTTTGCTTAACTTAATTTTTAAAATCCCAATTCACCCCCCTCTTGGGTTGCCTAGTTAGTACTGTCTAATCTCTCGTTCATTGTGAAATGACCATGATGCCCCTGAAATAAATAAAATACTTAATTAAAATAAAATAGACATCATTTTTGAACTCAGGACAGTCGAAAACCTTAGGAGAAGCATAAAAGGAAAAATGTCACTGTTCACATGTACGGTAATATTCACATGTACGGTATTGTTCACGACACTGTTCACATATACGGAACGATGACGTGACATTGACCGATGAGGTGTCTCCATCCTATTAGGCTAAAATTCTTATGTGCTGTTGATCGGTGAAGTGGCAGCATGTTAGTGGACCAAAAATCGTGCGTAAGGTACATGCATATACACGAAATTATTTACAACCAAATCGCGTCACTATTCAAGCCGCCTCACTGTTCATACCGCCTCACTGTTCAAACCACGTGGTCAAACCGCGTATTGTTGACCGATGACGTGGTGCAATCCTGAACGTCCAAAATGTTTTTAATCTGATGGTCATAATTTACTCAGTGTATCTATAAAAATGGGGCTTCCCTGCCTAATTGGACACCTCTGAATTCGTTTTTGAGTTTCATTTTCTGTAATTTTTTCTTCATCTTGTATTTTCTACGTATTTTAATAAATTTCTATTTTACCCCTAGTTCAATTATGAGTAGCTAATTTTCTTTCAAGCTTGGGTTGAAGGTGAAGTCTCAACATGTGCTATGGGTTTTATTTGGTAAATTTATTTTATCTTCCCCTCTAATTATTGTAGATGTTTTGACTTTTCATCAACAAATAGTACTAATATATCGCACTGGTTTAACCAACTCCTTAGTACAAGGTTATTATTATTTGGCACGATAAGTCCTTAGCACCATATTGATTAGAGTGTGGTTCATGAGGAGTGAAAACCCCTCTCACGATTTAATTGGCATTAATAATGAATATTTAGCCCATGGTGCATGTTGATGCAGATTCAATACACAAGTGCTTCATTTCAATAAATTTCACTTTAATTTATTCCCATCATTTTAATTTAAATTTTAGGATAATCTAAATCACTTCCACCACAAATCCAATCACCCACTTAGAAAATTAATTCTACACATAATTAAAATCCACCTCCTCGTGGGATCAACACTTGTCACCATTAATCTATTCTACAATAAATTCGTGCACTTGCAAGTTAAATAACATTTACACAACAGTTGGAATTACCACCTAATAACCTGGGACAAAATTTACACCAACAATATTAGTAGCTTTAAATCTAATAACAATTGTTAAATTAGAATTGAAATTTCATTTGTATAACTAATTAGTGTTTTATATTTTTAAAACTATAAATTATGTTATCAAATTAGCATTAAATTTGTATTACTAATGAATTATATTATGTTTTTCTACTCTTATTAAAGTTATGGTATGTTTTTACTCTTATACGTTCTATTAAAAGCGATTAATATGTTTTAAATTAAAGAATTGATTAAAAGCACAGTTTAGTTTAGTTTTTATATATTGTTCTTATGTTCACCGGACTATTAAATTTATCTAGCAAATTGACATGTGCAATTAGCTTACATATGTGGTGACATTGTTTAAGATTTAACAAAAGCACAATAAAGAATAATATTTATACACACTTATAAGATGAAAGTGAGGCCCACAGGTCGGCCATGTGCGAAACATGTGGCATGATGGGCCGACACGGCCCATGGCTCTCATGTACCATGTCCATAGGTCAAGTTTTAAATATTGTTGTTGTGCTTAGCACACCAAGACCCACGAAATTAGTGGGCCGTGTTGTGCCAACCTATGAGTATAGTTAGGCCTCTCTTCAATAGGTCAACTTGTACTAGGTGATCCATTGATAGGGATTGCAGAAATTCTCACGGGAATGGGGATATTTCTTTAGGGATTTTTTCTCTTTGGATAGAGAATGAGGATAATTTTATAATTAATTTCTTATTTAAGGAAGGGAAATAGATAATTTTTTACTTAGCTTCTTATTCGAGGAAGGGATGGGGATGAGTGGAATCCTCATCCCCTTCCCATTTCCCCATTTTGATTTTATTTTTTAAAATTATTAGTGAACAAATAATAAAATTTAAATTGTAAAATAATAAATATTAGTATAGATAACAAATATCAAAATGTTTATATTATTAAACTTTTGGGCATACTTAACTAGTTATAGTTTTAAATTAGGGATGACAGAAATCCTCACGGGAATGGGGACCCTCAAGGATTTTTCCCATTTAGGGAGGTTATATGGACAATTATTTACCCAGTTTCTTATTCGGAGAAGGGACGTGAATGCGGCGGAATCCCCATCCCTTCCCTATTTCCTGATTTTAATTTTAATTTTTTAAAATTATTTGTAAATAAATAATAAATTATACATTATAAAATATTAAATATTAGTGTAAGTAAAAAAATCAAAATAATTATAATATTAAACTTTTAGGCCTAATTGACTACATTAATATTTAGATGAGAAAGTTATGCCACGAATGAAAGATTTTAATATTTTGTGTTGGTGCAAAACAAATGCATGTAGGTATCCTATATTGGCACGAATTGTTAGAGATATTTTGGCAATTCTAATTACAATTGTTGCTTCAGAATTAGCTTTTAACACCAGTGGTAGAGTACCATAACACGCTTCATTCAAGCACATTGGAGGCTTTAATGTGTTGTCAAAGTTGGCTACAAGCTTACAATGGCAATATGAGTTAATTTTACATTGTAATTATATTATATAATTATTAATATTTTCACTTAGAAGCTACATTACTTATATTATTTTTATTGTTTTAAATTTGAAATATGAGGCTATCTCTCAATTTTTCACATTCCTCGAGGAAGAACAAAAGGAGCAGGAGCCGTAAGAGGTAAATACTTTTATTAGAAATATTGATTAAGTATCTATATTCATTTCATTTATCTCATTGTTGATAAAAAAAGTAATTTCTTTTTTTATATTGTAGGATTATGAAGATTTACGAAGATAATTATTATGGTGATTTGTACTTTATAATGTAACTTTTGTAATGAATTATTAATATTTTCACTTAGAAGCTACATTACTTATATTATTTTTATTGTACTTTATAATGTGACTTTTGTAATGAATTAATGTTAATGTAAGATATATCGTCAAACTTTAATTTTTTTTAAATTTTTTATTTTAATATGATTAAATTAAAATCAAAAACTAAAAACATATGAGTTATTCGGGAATCAATGACCCTCGGGGATCCCCTATTATTATTCGGGGAGGGGATGTGGATTCCCTAAAGCAATTTTATCGGGGATGGGGAGGAGACAGAGATATATGCAGAATATTGGAGATGGGTACGGGGAAGTCGGTCTCCTCCCCTCCCCTTCCCATTGCCATCCCTATCTTAAATATCTATTTAGGACATTAAAAAAGTTGAATAGGATCTTACTGGCCTAAATTTTTTTAATATAATATTCATTAAATATTTTAAACTTTTGTTTAATGAAACAAAAGTAGCAAAATCATAAAACCAAAATTTGAATTTTCTACAGCAGCCAGTTGCCGCCTTAACTCTATTTTTATTTAAAAAACTTTTTAATATAATTAGATTAAAATCGAAAACTAAAAATGTATAAGTTACTTGTGGATAGGGGACTCTTAGAGATCTCCTACTATTATTCATAAAGGGAATGGAGATTCTCTCAAGTAATTTTAACAGGGATAGGAACATATACAAAATATTGGGGATGCGTACGAAAATGTCGGTTTCATTTCCTACCCTTCCTATTGTCATCATTGTCCCTTGAGCATTTCTATGCATTTGTGCCTAGATTGCCTTTTGAATCTCCAATTTTCTGAATTTTTTTGAAAAATAAGATTAAAGGTAAAATGTGTTCAAGCAAATCCTAACTTACTTTTTGAAAAGTAAGGAGAAAGATAATTAGTTTTGAAAAGGTAGGCAAAATCTTATTTTTCATCATCAGCATTTTTAACGTGAACTTCAAAATTTACTTAATAAATTATTCCCTAACCAAAAATTTGTTGGGGAAAAATTAGGTTTTTAAATTTTATAAAACCTTTTTAAGGACCGCACTCATATAATATATAAGAACACGTAATCTAGAAATCGTACCTTGAAAATTCGAGTTGGCTTTTTCTGCTGAAGTGATTTAGGCTCCTGGATCACGATCTGCCACCACCACTCCTGTTAGATCACGATCCGTCACCACCACCACGCTAGTTAGATCACAAACTATCCCCAATGATCTTCCAGGTTATGACTCAGGTTCGATCTGCACTTGACGTGTGGGCGCCTTTATCACTACCAAAACAACTAGCACAAGAAAATTTTTCTCTCAACAATGGAGAGAAAAATCTTATTCTCCAATCTGTATAAAGTGGCTTCTCCTTTTCTTTAGAGAAAATAAGCCTTATATATCTCCCTTTAGTGAAAACCCTAGGCTCCAAATAATACCCCCAATTAAACTCACGTTTCTTTTTCTTTTAATAAGGGACCCATCATGTAAAATAACATAAGGCCCCTTACACATAAGCTAATTAAATGAAGCCTCCCACTAAAAGATATAATTAGGCTTTTGACCCAAATAGCTAGTTATCTTGCTTATTAGACCAGTAGTGGTGCAGTCAATTAAATGAGCTAACCCGGGGATCATTTGGGAACATACAATAGTGGCTACAATAATTAGGCCTGTAATTAAACTAGCCCAATTATTTAATTCCAAATCTACTCCACTAAAAGATTGGAACTGACTTCCATAATTGTATGCTCGAATAATAATTCGTCCCAAGCCACATTGATTTCTTTACTGCACAATCCTTTGTGCCACATCGTTAATTAAATTGATATCTCAACTGTCCAATCAATTTAATAACATCTTATTCCTTGATCCTTACTGGTTTTCTCTAATGATCATTTTCAACATACTAAATATGTTGACACACTCTGGCCAGAGAATTCTATAATCAAGTGCCGAAAACCTATCAAGAGATGTGTTGTACAAATTCTATATTGTTAATCTATAACTCCAATACTCATAATTGCTCCCACCAAGATACCGGGTAATCTTGACCACAAGGATGTGTCGTGCCCATTGGTAACTCAAATGGAATAACAATCACAATCATGAAATCATAATTAACTCAAGATTAAGATTACAGTAAAATCAACGCCTATGAGATTTAATAAGTCTGACAGTTATTACAAAGTTAATTAAATCTCATATGTGATCCAGCTCAATGTAGTCGTACTACATCAATAAATTCATACATGATTAAGACAAATCATTCAATGAATTTATTACAGTTTATACCTAAATAAAGTGCCCAACTTTATTTATCAACTGCGAACTAAATTTATTTAATCATAAGATAACTTGTATTTATGTCTTCTGTGAATCCACATGGTGATCACATAAATACATATAATTTGATTAAATGGACTTTAATACAAATATAAATGTAATTAAGATATTTAAATAAAATACCTCATCAATTTTATTAATAAAAAAAATATTTATTACAATTAAATAAACACATATGCTTTTAAAGAGCATAATTTCCCAACAAAATTCTAATTTTCGATATATTTCACTAACATCCAAATTAAAATTCTGATTCCGCCATTGAGTCACAGCCATTGCCAACTGCTTTGTGCCGCTAGACACACAATAAATAAATAAAAATTTTAAATAAAATAATTGTTGTAATAAATTTTTAGTAAGCTGATTGCTGTAGCTTCGGTAAAATGGCTGCTGCAGCGTGTTTCATGAACTTCAAGTAGCTATCCTAGAAATGGATTGCTAGTACGATTTTAGGAGGATTGACATCGACAAATTAATTAAATAGATGGAGTATAATTTAAATTGGAAAATGACTACTGACAAAGGCCGATTCCAACAAAAGACAGATTCAAAATAAAACAAAACAAATTGAAAGTGTGATATCTTTAATGTCATTATATTCCTAACGAAAAAGTGTTTTTTTAATCACAATATATGAGCATTTCAAGGCCACTAATTAAATCCAACATTAATGAAGATAATAAAACAAGATTAGTGGCCCAAAACCCACGCTTAATCACTGTTGATCCGACCATTAATGCTTTAATTAAATCACTAAAAGTAAATTTAAGAAGTGTGTCAAAGTGTTTATCTTTAAAAATATGATACAATTTTTTAAATAGAGCATATTTAGGTCTTTTAGTTATTTAGTTGTTAATGAGAATTTTTATTAAAAATTATCAATTTATTTTAATAATTAAATTTTTTAAAGATATGTCATAAAATAAATAGAATAAAATTATCAAATAAATAAAAAAATATTCTAAATATTTTAATAAACTTTTCAACATTGACTCTTAAAAGTTTAAAATTTAAATTTTTATTTGTAGAAACAACTTAATTTATTTAACTTTTAAAAAATTTGCTAAAAAATTAAAAACAAAACTTAAATTATTAAATAAATATTTATAATTATTAAATAAATCATACCAAATAATATTTGATAATTAAATTGTTAAAGCCAATACAAATTATAAACTGTGGCGGTGGCTGGGGTCAACTGCATGCAGGAGCCCCACAGAGATTCAGCCACGTATCAAAATGTCTGAGTTTCGTTGCTGTGATGTGACGACCCGTCAACGAAAAGAATGGTCAATTGTGGATTTTTGGGTGGACATTGTTCTCTTGCTTGGGCGGGCAATAAATTACTCCATTCATTAACCTCAATTATATGAATTGACGCATTTAAAATTCGTCTCTCTCGCTCACCCACAAGAAGTGGATGCCAGTAAGCAAATGGTCTCAAACTTCAACTATTATGCATTTAATTATTAATGTTAAATTTTCTTTAAAAAGATATTAATGTTAAGTTCTCATATATATATATATATATATACATACATTCTTAAATGCGGATATTCACATTCTTTAAATTATAAGTTCACTTTATAAACTATATGGTGTATACAGTGTATCTGCTTTATAAAATATATGAGGATATGCGCTAGACAAAAATTGTATGTGTATATATGAATCTTACTCAATTATATAATGTTGTAACTTATAATAAACCAAGAGTTGAATCCAATAACTCGAAAGTATTTAACAACTAAACTACACTTAACTTGATTGTTACGACTTTAGGGTTGTTGTAACTTAGCCACACTTATATGTATAATTTTTTAATCATTTAGTATATAATTAAACCTTTATAATTTAATATTTGATAAATTAATAATCTTCATTATATAATAATTTTTTGTTGTCCTGACTTGGGCCAAAGAGCTAAGTTAATAAAGGGATATTATCATTTTTCCATCAAAGATATTCTGACACATCATGTCAGTACCACAGTTTGATAAAACTATCAATTTACCACCAAACATTTAAACTATTAACATTTTCTCACCATTCCATTAAAACTCAGTTAATATGTAACGGAACATTTTTAAAAGGTCAATTTTACCCCTAGAGCATAAAAGACCATGTAATTAACCTTTTACGAATTTTGTAATTAAATCATCATTTATTGTTCTTCTTTCTTAAAGGACAAAAACTACCCTTTATAAATTTTGTAAAATTAACCGTGTGGTGTTAGGTACTTCATAAATTAATTTAATTTATTTAATTTTTAAAGGACAAATTTATTTATTTATTTAATTTTTTGTGTAAAATTATTATCATTATATCAAAGATTAAATTGCTTCTTTTGCACATTTTCCCCTTTTATAAATTAATGTTTAGTAGTACAATAAATTGTCTTTAGCTCGTCAATTTAATAAAAAAATTTGCCCTTTACAAATTAAATCAATTTATGAAGTACCTAGCACCACACGGTCAATTTTACAAAATTTATAAAGGGTAATTTTTATCCTTTAAGAATAAAGAACAATAAATGATGATTTAATTACAAAATTCATAAAAGGTTAATTACATGGTCTTTTATGCTCCAGAGGTAAAATTGACCTTTTATGAATTTTCTGTTACATATTAACTGAGTTTTAACGGAATGGTGGGAAAATGCTAACAGTTTAAACATTTGGTGGTAAATTGATAGTTTTACCAAACCGTGGTACTGACATGATGTGTCAAAATACCTTTGGTGGGAAAATGATAATATCCCGTTAATAAATTCAATAAATTAGTAAAAGAATATATTTTTTCTGAAAACCCTTATACAACTTTGTGGTTTGATTCACATCATAAATTAATAATTTAAAAAATTAAAAATATAATTATTGTGGTAATTATTAATTTTTTTCTTAAAATTTAAATATAATTAGATCTCATCTCTAAGTTTCTTATGTTTCCTAGAAGTTATGGGGTTGAATTTGAAATTACAAAAATTTTATTTAGTGAATTAATTCAATTTTAATTGATTAGATTGGTAAAACACAATAAGTTATTAGTTGAATAAAATTCACTGAATTGTATATCAAATTTCTAAATTTCTAAATTATTAATTAATCAATTAATTGATACCTCTTTAAATTAATAGATTTTGTAGGATCTGGACATTATTAATTTATAAAGATTTTATTGTAATAACAAAATTAACTTTTGTTTTTAGCTAGATTCATTTAATACATATATCTATGCTTTTTTTACTGCCACTAAATTTCCTTATAACTTAATTTTTGTTTTTGTTTGTGTACATTTTTATTGGTAGTGTTATTATCCTTGTTTTCAACTGATTGAATATTTGTCTTTCAACTTCCACTTTTGAGATCTCTTCTTTCTTCAACCCAAAAACCCACGTTAATTTGCAAGCAATATCCTAAATGAAGAGCTGGAGGATGGTTAAAGTGGAGCTTGATTTGCTATTAGGGAAAATCGTGGGCCTAGTGCATAATATCTAAAAATCAATTAGCTCATAAATTTAGGGTCCCCTCATTAGCTTAGGAATTATTCCCATTCCATATGGGATTTTTCCCTTACACCTTCTATCACATTTAGATGGGTCAATGTCATATGAAATGTAGTGTGACCTCACTTATGCATGGCACTATATGTAGAAATTTATAAGCCTAAACAAAAGTTTAAAAACTAACTCAAGAGTTTAGGTTTGTCTAAACCTAAATAATGCACTTAAAAACTGTAGGTGTCATGCTTTAGAGGCACCAAATTATGCCACATGTCCATACAAAAAAGAAAGAAAGAAGCTATTTCAGAAAAATAAATAAATAAATAATATAGAATCTAATCCAGTGGAGTAATACTTGGGATAAAATAGGAACTTACGAAAATAACTAGAAGAAGAAAATTCATTCTAGTTCCGGATTCTAGGGTCCGAGGGGGCCACACCCAAAATTATAAGAATAAGAAAGTATATAGGCATGGAATAAATGACATGGGTACGGAATAAATATAGTTATTTTCCTACAATCAAATTCACATCCACATGTGTAATAATGGTGGGAGACACTTGTCATTAGGAAGAGAGAGGCAAAATTCTAAACTCATGTCACCCATCATTTATAAATAGGGACCCTTGGCCCAAAAGAACGGGATTCATCCAAAAAAAAAAGAGAAAAAACTTAGTCTTATTCATTGTTCTTCTTTCCTTAAATTTTAATTAAACACTAACTTAGGGATTGGAGTGCCTTTTTCAAGTACCCACCTCAGCCGATTCAAAACAGCAAGCATCATAAGTTCTCCACAAATAAAAAATATGTGTGAAGGTAAATTATAACCCCTTCATAAACTATTCTCTCAACGTATCCCTATCACGTGATATAAAAGTTTATAAGTCTAATTCATACATGCAAACAACATATGAATTTAACTGTGTATGTTGGAGATAATCAAAGATATATAGAAAATCAGTTTGATGATCATTATTTGTTGTGCGATATATTATATATAACGAAATGAGATTAAGTTTCATTATTCATTTATTTTTTTTTTTAAAGTATTGCATATCAAGGAAGTCCATTTGCATGAAAGAAAGAAAGGCCAAAAAAGGGCCCTACAAAATGGTTAACGATAGGTTCTGGAACCATTGAGAGTTGGAGTGACAATATAAATTAAAGTCAATTCATATGCTCAACTCAAGTTTTGGCACTTCTTGGTGATAATTTTGGAATATTTGAAAATGACAAACCAGTGCTTAACTGGCGGCACTGCCAAAACCTTAACAAATCATGCTCTAAAGTCTAAAGTACACCTCACTTAGCAAAATAATCACTAGAGGAGAAGCACTTATGAGTTTGGCTTTCGGTATATCCTTATTGGGATAATCATCCACCGAATAGAATCCAACAATGGATAAACCAGTGGCTGTCAATCATCTAGATTAATCTTATCATTATTGTACTCTCAGCTGTTTATATGTATAGTTGTATACAGCTATAGAGATATATGTATCTCTTTGGTGCTTGATTGCTTGTTGACTGATAATGACACCACCATACTTATCAATAACATGTGTTTTCGTGGCGTTCCAATTTCAATTTAAGGGAAAATACTTGCAATTATTGAGGGTACAATGAATCGGAAAACTGAATCGAACTGGACCAAACTTGAATCATTCCATCCAATTTGGTATATATGAATATTCGGTTATATTGTTTTAGGTGTTGTCGTGGGATTTTCACTTTGCCACGTATCCTATGTGGATTGGCTGGATGATTTTCACTTTAATCTGGCCTGGTCCGAAAATCTTATATTAAAACTTCGACTGGTTTTGACTTGTGGATCATAAATTGAGTATAATATGGATGCTACAAATCTCAAATATTAAGTTTTAGTATTATATGTCATTTATTCATCAAATGATGAATGTAAACTTACTTATTACTCTATTCTATCATTCAATTGAATGTAATTTATTTTCTATTCTATTCTATCTTCTAATGAATGAATATTACATTAGTTAAGATTTAATATTGGGATCCTAACATTATTCAATTATAAATAGTGATGTGGAAGCATATTCTACTAGTAAATAACAGAGAGCCAAGGGCATGAGAACCGCCCTGAAGTTTGGGACAGTATAGGGCCGCCAATAGAATGGAACCCTAATTGTAGCAATGAGGACCTTTATGAGTTATTTACGTGACTGGTTTGTGGATAGGACATGTTATGATGTGTGGAACGAAAGATACTGCAGTGTGGATGTGTTAGGGCTTAAGGCACTGGAACTAGGGTGTTGGGGAATTCATCAAGAACAGAAGGTTGTTTCTTGTTTTCGGGGGAAGGACAATGGTGAGAGGCACACATGGACAAGCGATATTCTTAAAGATTTCCTGTAAGGGTCGTGACTAGCGCATTATTAGTGACCTTACGGCACACATGCACATTGGTTTTGGATCTATATGGATTTATGAACCTCTAAACTGATTATTACTCCATTATTAATATTTATTTTACAAGACATTCCCGTATGAACTAAGGTCTTCTAAGTGAGCTTAGCCAAGAGTTTAATGCAAATTAGTCAATAAAAATTTGAAACATTATCCCAAGTAACATGCTACCATCCATTTGGTGCAATGTGATAAGTTTTATTTGTCATCTCGTCCGTAATCTGTTAATTGTTAACATTAATCATTAAATAATACATGAAATGTCTCATCAACTCAATACAAATTTTATATATTAATTTTTTAAACAAACTAGTACTCTTTTAAACACTGAAGCTTAATTTAGTAATGCTATAACTTTTAAAATAATTATTGTTAATTGTGCTATAAAAATAATCAGTTAGAAATTAATTAAAAGCTTTTAAAAAAATTATTTTTAAAAGTATTGTGTGTTTTGAAAGTAGTAGTATGCATTTAAAAATCCTATTGTATAAATGTTTGAAATAGACATAATGTTGAATAAAATTTTCTTATACATTATAAACATGTATATAAAATATCTTTTATTGTGTATATATAATCATTGATCTTATAAATATATTTATATTGTTAATTTTATTTTTATTTTGTTATCTCAATATAATTGGCAATAAAAATAATATCTATAAATTTAATATTTTATTTCTTAATTAATAATGGTAATTTTGAATTTTTCTAATATATGTGAGGATATTTTTGAAATTTTATTAAATATAATTAAATTGATTTCTAAAATCATATTTTAAAAAGTTATTATTTCTCATCTTTTCAAAATCTATTGTAAGTTATAGTGATTTTGATTGTAGGCGCCATATTCCAAAAGGTACTAATTAAACCATGTCACGTGTCCATTCTGTCAGATAAAAGAAGCTATTCCAACGAAATAACACCCAAGATATTCCAAGAAAATAACGCCCAATAACTTCCCAAGAAGAGGGAATTAGTTCCGTAGTCCATTATTCTAAGGAATCACGCCCAAAAGTCATAACGACATGGAAATAAGAACGTGCAAAATAATTCCCTACGATTAAATTCACCTCCAGGTGTACAGAAATGATGGGTGACACATGTCATTAGGTTGAGAGCTAAAAGAAAAATGTTAGATCAACATCACTCATCATCTATAAATAGATACCCCATCTCTAGAGAAGGGGATCTTTGGCCTCCAAAAGCACTGTTTATACTTAGAGAGAGAGAGAAACATCTTCTCCATCTTTCTTCTTTCTTTAATCTTGATTAATTAATTAAACACTAACTTGGGTGAAGGAGTGCATTTTTCAAGTACTCACCCCTCCGGATTCGAGGCCAATGATCATAATAAGTTCTCCGCAAACTACAAATACGTGTGAAGATACAAAAGTCAACACATTCATTGATAAAATTAATTTAAAAAAAAACATTGATCAAACACCAAAATTAACTTTTATCTTCTCAAATCACTTTTTAATCTCTCAAAAGCCATCATAAAGGAGCATTAATGTAATTTTTGCTTTTTTTTTCATTGTCGAAAATAAACTTACCATTAGTTCCCTTCTTTTCTTCGGTCAAATAAATTTAGTCAGCCGCATCATTGGACATCATTTTCATTTTGACAGAGAGTATCAATAAATTAAGTCAAAATATCACATTATAAATTCATTGTAATATTGGATCGACTTGTGATTGATAAGCCTCTCTTCGCCACCTTAAACAAAATCCACATAAAAAGAAAAAAAAAGATAATTAAAATTTTTAGTAAAAGGGATTGTTAGTCAATGTATAGATAAATCTTAGTTGACATTGTTAATTAATTATATTATATATATGTCGATGTTAGAAAATGCAAACAATTATGCTACATAAAGCCGACCGACTAGCCTAGCAATAAGCCAATAACTATTGCTTCATGATGATGATGCCTGCGGGCGGCTCCACTAGTTAATAGTGCTATTTAGTTGAATGTAAAAACTTTCAACGTTTCATAAACAAATACCCTTATCCACTTATCCTTATCCTTTAACTACGTGATGAAAATGGAGTTTAAGGCTTTAAAATGATCACCACGATCATTTGTGACGTATATGCATAATGCATCAATATATACTTCTCGTGATCTTTTTTTTTTTTTAGGATTAATTTATGTGTCTCAAGTGCTTGAGAAATGAAAGCTATTAATTTGATTTGTTGAATTTGGGGGGAAATTTACAAAAATAATCATAAAATTTTTACTATTTTCACAATTAACCCTCTCAATTTTTTTCTATCAACATTAGCCAAACACACGTTTTTCTCCCCAAATTACCCTTCTTTACAAACCAAAAGTAACTTTCTTTCTCCCCTTTCGTCAAACCAAAGGCAACTTTTCGCTCTTGAATCATCAACCAACGGCGACGGTAAAAGGCAACGATAAAAATAAAATCCGATCATAATCTATTCGGATCCAATACTAATCGGCATCATATTGTGGTATGAGTTATTTTCTGAACCTGCTCGAGAGTTTCAGTGAACTGCGAGTCGGGGGTGAATCTGGCGACAGGCTGCCTGTCGCACGAAGTTTCAGGCACATGTCGCACCAAGGCTTGGTGCGACATGTGCCTGAAACTTCGTGCGACAGGCTTGGTGCGACAGGCCTTGGAACGACAGGCAGCCGACGATGGGAAATGCTTTAGTTTGGGAGAGATGGGAGAAAGAGAAATTGTTGGGGGAGAGATGAGAGAGAGGGGTATTTTGGTCTCAAAGCTGATGAGGGATGGACATATCTGTGGTATTACAATTCGATCCTGAGATTGAAAGGACTATCAGGAGACTGCGAAGAGAACAAAGGAATTCAAAAACTGTTTCAGACTTGAATAATTTACAGGATGTGGGAAATTTGAACCCTCATGGGCCCTTACAACCAGTCAACATTCAAGAAGACCAGAATAAACATGCTAACGAGAGACAATCAGGCAATAACAACATTATTTACATAGCTGATGACAGAGACAGAGCTATTAGAGATTATATCGTGTTAACTCTTCAAGTTGTACACCCTAGGATAATCAGACCTGAAGTAGAAGTCGCAAACTTTGAATTGAAGCCAGTGATGTTTTAAATGTTGCAGACAGTTGGTCAATTCAATAGATTGCCAAATGAAGATCCTCATCTCCATTTTAAGTTGTTCTTGGAAGTGAGTGATGCTTTCAAGATTGCTGGAGCAACACAATATGCCTTAAGATTGAGGCTTTTTTCTTATTCTTTGAGAGATCGAGCAAGAGCATGGTTAAATTTATTACCATATGATTCCATCACTGCATGGAATGAGTTGGCTGATAAATTCCTAATGAAATATTTCCCACTGACAAAAAATGTAAAATTGCGGAATGAGATTACTTCTTTCCATCAACTTGAAGATGAGAGTTTGTATGAGGCTTGGGAAAGATTCTAAGAACTGCTCTGAATGTGTCCTCGTCATGGCATTCCTTGTTGCATTCAATTAGAAACTTTCTACAATTAGTTGAATCCTAGTACTAGATTAATGATGGATGCATCAGCAAATGGAACCCTGTTATCCAAATCTTACAATGAAGCTTATGAAATTCTGGAGAGAATTGCCAGTAATAATTATCAGTGGCCATCAACTAGGCAACCAGTAGCAAAAGGAATAGCAGGAATACATAACATAGATGCAATTATAGCCTTATCAGCACAAGTAACCTCATCGACTAACATGGTAAAGGCCATGACATCTGCTCCAGTAGTAGTGAAGCAAGTTGTTGAACTTTCTTGTGTATATTGTGGTGAAGAACATGACTTTGATAATTGTCCTGAAAATCCATCTTCAGTAAACTATATGGGTAATTTCAATCGACAACTTTAGAACCACCCATATTCAAATACTTATAACCCTGGCTGGAAACAACACCCAAATTTTTCTTGGAGCAGTAAGAATTGAAATGCTCCAGTAGTAAATAGACAAAATAGGAACACTCAACCACCTGGTTTTCATCAGTAGAGTCAGGGGTAAAAACATATCAGTCAGGATCCAATCACTTCACTGGAAGCACTGATTAAGGAATACATTGCAAAGAATGAAGCAATTGTGCAGAGTCAAGCTATATCCTTGAGAACCCCGGAAAACCAAATGGGACAACTTGCCACAGCAATGAGTAGCAGAACTTAAGAAAGCTTACCTACCAACACGGAAGACCCTAGGAGAAAGGGCAAAGAATACTACAAAGTGATTAATTTGAAATCTGGAAAGAATGTTGATATCCTAGTTGATGTGACAAAAAATGGGATGGAATTCAATTCATCACAAAAACCACCTCAAAATGGAAGTATATTACAACAACCCCCCCATCAAAACACTGGTTACATGGGCTAAGCTACAACAACTTCAGAGGGAACTCAACCAGAACATGCTAAAAAAGAAGTTGCAACACCAGTAGCTACGATCTACACCAAACCAAACAAGCAGAGTTTAGTACCTCCTGAAGCTACCCAGCAGTTTAGACAGCCACCACCCTTCTTACAGAGATTCCAGAAGCAACAACAGGACAAGCAGTTCAGCAAATTTTTAGAAGTACTAAAGCATTTACACATAAACATACCTTTTGTGGAAGCTTTGGAGCAAATGCCAAATTATGTGAAATTTCTAAAAGACATCTTGGCACGAAAAAGAAGGCTGGGAGAATTTAAAACTGTTGCTTTAACACAGGAAAACAGTCATATGCTCTAACATAAGATTCCTACAAAAGTGAAGAATTGTACGTATAATTAATTTTGTAAATGGGTGGTTGGATTTGTGGTGAAAATGGTTTGGATTATCCTAAAATTAGAATTGAAATGGCGAGAATAAATTGAAGAGAAATCTACTGAGATAACGTACTTGGGTATTTGGATCTGTATCAACATGCATCATGGGATAAATAATCCTTATTAATGCCAATTAAATCATGAGGGGGGAATCCACACCTCATGAACCACACTCTAATCAATATGGTGCTAAGAGCTTATCGTGCCAAATAATAATAACCTTGTACTATGGAGCCGGTGTAACCAGGGCGGTATCTAGACAAGCTTATTATTATTTGTCGACGAGAAGTCAAAACATCCACAAAAACTAGAGGGGAAGAGAAAAATAAATTTACCAAATATAGCCCATGACACATGTTGAGACTTCACCTTCAACCCAAACTTGAAAGAAAATTAGCTACTCATAATTGAACTAGGGGCAAAATGGGAATTTATTAAAATACATAGAAAATACAAGATGGAGAAGGAATTACAGAAAATGGATCCCAAAAATGGATTTAGAGATATCAAATTAGGGGGGAGATCCCTTTTTTATAGATACATGGAGTAAATCATGGCCATCAGATTAAAAACAGTTTGGATGCTTAGGATTGCGCCACGTCATCAGTCAACAGTATGCGGTTTGGTTGAAAATAATCTTGTGTGATGTATGTACCGTACACGAGATTTTTAGTCCACTGATATGCTGCCACGTCACCATCAACAGTACACAAGAATTTTAGTCCAACATGATCATGACACCTCATCAGTCAATGCCACATCATCAATCCGTCTATGTGAACAGCGTCGTGAACAGTAATGTAGACAGTACCGTACACATAAATAGTACCGTACATGTGAACAATGACATTTTTTCTTTATGCTCCTCCTAAGGTTTTCGACCATCCTGAGTTCAAAAGTGATGTCTGTTTTGCCGTCTAATCTCTTGTTTATTGTGAAATGACCATGATGCCCCTAAAATACATAAAATATTTAATTAAAATAAAACACACATAATTAAATTACAAGAAGTTTAAATACATAAAAGTAAGGGTTGTTAGTAAGACGTGAAATGTAAAATGATAATTTTCTCCTTTATAGATATGTATTTTCTAACACTCAATAGTTACCACCTTTGAAGATTTAGAAGAGGAAGATGTTGCAGCAAACCATATAGATTGGAAGGGAGAAAAGCAATCTGATGGGCACAACAAGTTTATTGAGCATCTGAATCTTTCAGACAGGGAAGTAAAAATAATTTTATCATCTATTGAATCACTACCTAGTCTTGAATTAAAATTGTTACCTTCATATTTGAAATATATTTATCTTGGTCAAAACAACACACTCCCTGTAAACATTTTCTTTACCTTGAATGCAGGTCAAGAACAGAGTCTAGTAAATTTGCTTGGAAGATACAGAAGAGCAATTTGATGGACCATGGCTGACATCAAGGGGATAAGCCCATCAATATGCATGTAAAATCCTGTTAGAAGATTGCCACAGTAATTCGATGGAGCATCAAAGATCCTATTATGAAAGAAGTGGTGAAAAAGGAAATCATCAAATGGTTGGATGCTGGAATCATATATCCAATATCAGATAGTTCGTGGGTGAGCCTAGTTCAATGTGTTCCAAAAAAGGGAGGGATAATAGTGACAGCTAATGAGAGGAATGAACTTATTTCTACAAGCACGGTGATTGAATGGAGAGTATGTATGGATTACAGAAAACTTAACAAAGCCACAAGGAAATATCACTTCTCACTCTCATTCATAGATCATATGTTGGACAGACTTGCTGGAAAACAGTACTAATGCTTCCTAGAGGGGTATTCAGGCTACAACCAGATTGCCATAGCCCCAGAGGACCAGGAGAATACTACATTTACCTGTCCTTATGGAACATTTGCCTTCAGAAGAATGCCCTTTTGGTTGTGCAATACTCCAGCAACTTTTTAGAGATGCATGATGCCTTTTTTCTGATATGATAGAGTAGACTTTAGAAGTTTTCATGGATGATTTCTCAGTTTTTGAAGATACATACAATGATTGTTCATACAACTTGGAAGAAGTTCTTAAAAGATGTGAGATGACTAACTTAGTACTCAATTGGGAAAAGTGTCATTTCATGGTGCAAGAAAGAATAGTATTGGGTCATAAGGTGTCCAAAAAATGCATTGAGGTTGATAAAGCCAAGATAGAGGTAATAGATAAACTGCCACCCCCACTTCAATAAAGGTTATTAGGAGTTTTTTAGGTCATATTGGATTTTACAGAATATTCATTAAGAATTTTTCCAAGGTAGCTAAACCATTATGCTCATTGCTGGAACATGACAAGCCCTTTCACTTTGACAAAGATTGTCTTCAAGAATTTGGAGAATTAAAGAAAACTCTGATCACTGCTCTAGTAGTTATATCTTCAGACTAGATTTTACCATTTGAACTGATGTGTGATGCTAGTGATCATTTTGTGGGATCAATATTAGGGCAAAGAAAGGATAAGGTTTTTCACTCCATATACTATGCAAGCAAAACTCTTACTCAAACTCAAATCAATTACACCACTACAGAGAAAGAGTTACTAGCAGTAGTATTTGCTTTTGACAAATTCAGAGCTTACTTGGTGGGTACTAAAGTGACTGTATACACAGACCATGCAGCCATCAAATACTTAATTTCAAAGAAGGATGCCAAACCAAGATTAATCAGATGGATCTTATTGCTTCAAGAATTTGATCTGGAAAAGGGACCGAGAATTAAGTAACAGACCACTTGTCACGGCTGGAAGCAGACACTAGTACATTGACAAGGAGCGACATCACTGAAACTTTTCCTTATGAACAGTTGTTGATAGTACAGTAAGCATAGATGCTGCAGCAGTCAGGATCTCCATGGTATGCAGATTTTACTAACTACTTAGTAAGTAGAATGCTACCACCTAAGCTAAAGTTTCAGGAGAAAAAGAAATTTCTTCATAATGTTAGAAGTTATCAGTGGGATGACCCACATGTATATAATACAAAGATGTGCTTCAGAATGAGAAATCCCCCACATACTGGAGTCATGTCATGCTCTAGCATATGGAGGACACTTTGGTGGTCACAGAACATCTGCTAAAGTTCTGCAATCAGGTTATTACTGGCCTACTACTTTTAAAGATGCTTATGAATTTGTTAAATATTGTGACAAGTGTCAAAGGACAGAGAGTATAAATAAAAGCATGAAATGCCATTGACTAACATTCTGGAAGTGGAAGTTTTTTATGTCTAGGGAATATATTTCATGGGACCTTTCCCACCATCCTTTGGGAACTTATATATCTTTGTTGTTGTGGATTATGTCTCTAAGTGGGTAGAAGTTGTAGCATTACCTACCAATGATGCTAAAATAGTGGTGGCTTTTCTTCAAAAAAATATTTTCTCCAGGTTTGGCACTCTTAGAGCAATGATTAGTGAAGAGGGTACTCATTTTTGCAACAAAATCTTTGCTGCAGCTATGGTAAAATATGGAGTCAGACATAAGGTAGCAATAGTATATCACCCTCAACCCAATGGTCAAACTGAAGTGTCCAATAGAGAAATTAAAAAGATCTTAGAAAAAATGGTAAACCCAACAAGGAAAGATTGGTCTTTAAAATTACATGACTCCCTATGGGCATACAGAACAGCATACAAAACTTCCCTTGGCATGTCTCCTTACCGAATTGTTTATAGGAAGGCTTGTCACTTGCCACTAGAGTTACAACATAAAGCACACTAGGCACTGAAGAAATTAAATTGGGATATTCATGCTGCAGCAGAGCAAAGGAAGCTTCAATTTTGTGAGCTTGACGAATTAAGGGTATTTTCATATGAAAATGCGAATCTATAAAGAGAGGACAAAACACTGGCATGACAAGCATATTCAAAACAGGCAATTCAGCCCTGGTCAACTAGTGCTGCTCCACAATACATGACTAAGATTATTTCTAGGGAAGCTAAAATCACGATGGTCTGGACCTTTTAGGCTGTTAAAATTTTATCCTCATGGAACTGTTGATCTTCTAGATGAACAAACAGGTCACGAATTTAAAGTTAATGGACATAGGGTTAAGCATTATATACACTCAGCGGCAGATTGTTCAAATGAGGTTTTACTCCTTAAAGAACCTAACTATTGAGCAGTGAAAGAAGGTCAGGCTGAAGGACCTTAAATCAAGCGCTCAATGGGAGGCAGCCCATTGTAGAGATAGCCACTTCAAACCAAGTTTGATCCTCTTTGGTTTTGTTGACGACTCTCCCTCTCTTTCATTTTATTTAATTTTGTTCTTCAATTCAAGTTACATAGTTTTATTTTTTCACATTATTGCATTTTTTACTGTTGCTATCATTTGATCTCTTTATTTTTAATTTTTGTGGTAAGTATGAGTGGCATTAGATTTCCATTTTGACAAGTGGGGTTGTATGGTGACAGAGTGCAGTGGCAAGCCACGTGTCAGAGGGTATTGGAGGGGAGTATGTAACCGTTGCTAGAGCAAGCAAATGAGTGCTGCAGCACCCAATATTACCGTTACAGTAAATTAAAAATTGGACCCTCTCACTTACCGTTGGCGATAAATCATGACAGATGGCTGCATGGATTTGGATAGTAATTAAGAAAATATCTCCGAAATTAATGCATTAATTTCGCTGGCCTATGTTATTGGGATATACTCATTATATTCAAAATATTATCTTCCTTAATTTATCTTTATTTACCAGATTTATCTTCATTTAAATTCAATTATAAAAAGGGAATCACTGTGTGTAGTGACCTACGATACTATTCCTCTTCTCGTTCGCAAGTACAACTCTAATAATTCTTACCATCATCTTCTCCTTTTACTCTCAGGGATATTATCCTCACTTTGTTACTGCTATAGCCATGCTAAGGTATAAAAAACAGTCAGCCGACTCAAAGATCCTTCATGCTTCTAGAGCTACCACGCCGAAGAAAAATATAAAGAATTCATTGAGCCGCGAGAGATTCTGGAAGAAAAAAGGTTTCAATTTCCAGAACAACTCATTGGAATTGTGCAAACAATACACAATGCTGCAGCAAAGTGTGGATGGTTAATGTTTTACAACCACCCTCGAGATCTTGTGCCACCAGTAGTCAAGGAATTTTATGCCAATTTGGTAAGCCCTAATCAGCACAACATTTGGGTAAGAAACACACTTGTTCCATTAGACTCCCGCGTAATAAATGCTTTTTATAATTTACTTGTGGAAATTAATTGTGAGTATGTCAAGTTGCTTGATAAATTGACCCCGAAAAAATAGAACACCATCTTCACAACTCTTATAATAAAAGGGGCATCGTGGGCTAATGAGGAAGGGCGAGTAGTTAATAAGATAGATTTGAAACCTATTGCTAAGGTGTGGGTGAAATTTCTAAAATCTAGGCTTATGTCAACCACTCACACTACTACAGTTTCACAAGAAAGGTTGGTTTTGTTATATGTCATTGTTTGAGGGCTTCCCATAGATGTGGGTAGCATAATTGAAAAAGAAATCAGAGATTGTACAGTAAAGAATCATAAAACTCCTGCCTTGCTATTTCCTTCACTCATCACCAGCATCTATGTCATATCTGGTGTTCGTCTTGATACGAAAGATGAACATGTCAAGAATGATGGTGCCTTTACGACACGTACCATTGAGAGAATTACTGGTGAGAGTGCTGGAACAACAACTAAACCAGCTACTATAAAAGGAGCAAGACGAGCTATTAGGTTATAACAAACAATCCAGGCGCTAAGCATAAGTATAACTCAATGTGTTGAGGCTCAGCAAAGGGAAAACGACCGATTTTGGAGTTATCTACAACACCTGGACAACCAACTACACCAATTTGCTCTTTACATGAAAATCACTCACCAAAACTTCCCTAATTCATTGCTCCAGTAGTACAATTTTGACACCAATATCACAAGTGCTTCAGCAAGAGCCAGTGAAGAAGCCACTGCCATAAATGAACTAGAAGCATAAGCTGCAGTTGAACCACAAACAGAGGTAGAATCAGAAGATACTGAACCATCTGATCAACTTGAGAAAGAAGGTGACACGTTTGCGACTTATAGCTCACCACAGAGGCAGATGACGACTCTGAGAAAGAACGTAAGGAACCCTCTATCCAGACCCATTCCAAAACCAGGAAATGGCACATTATTCAAGAAGAGGAAGAGGAACCCTCCATTCCAATCGTTGCGGGCAAGGGCAAGGACAAGGACAAGGGCAAGGCAAAAAGAGCAACACATCTAGCCTTTGAAGATGAAATAGAGCAAGTCAATGCAGAGCTGGCTGCTGCAGAAACCAGAGTTACGCCTACACCTGCAGAAGCCAAGCAGCTACTTGATATCATTGCCGGCATCACAACTGAGGGCCAGGAAACTGATGCATCAACTCCAACTCCTCCACAGCAAACTTTGAGCCAACCTATTCGTACCAGTCCACGACAATCCAGTAAAAGAAAGGGCAGTACGTCTAAAGGCATTACTGGAGCAGCCTCGACACAACCAAAATAGACTAGATCAGTGGCAATCACACAAGCTACCCCAGCCACAACTCCTCTCACCAGCCCTGTGAAAAAAAAAGACAAAGACGTTGTCAGCTACTTCCCCACAAGTTTCACTAAAGGATAAGTTGTGCAGTACATCCAAGAAGCGCTGATGTATGCCTGTCATGTTACAGCAATACTAGCCACGTGAAAGTATTCCATCTTTGCTAGTAAATTTATTTCATGTTTAAAAAAAACTTTTATTTCCTTCTGTTTTTCAATTTGTGTGGTATTTTCTAAGGTCTTCCATGTCCTTGTCAACTTGTGTGCCTTTGTTATGTATGCTTGTGAGGACACAACAACTCTCACGTTTAGGGGGGTTGTGTTTCTGAATGCATGTGTTTATGTTTGTGTTGTGTATTATGTGAAGCTCTATTATCGAATATTTGTGTATGGATTTGAAAACCTAATGAAGATAAATTGAGTGTTATTCAGTATTTATGAGGATGCCAACTAGAGATAGTTATAGATGGAAGTGAAATTTTGTCCCAACACTTAAACTTTGGTTGAATTGTATGAGACTGCTAGAGCTGAGCCAAAAGAATAGAAAAGATCTTAAGTTTGGGGGGAAAAGCAAGTTTGATCGACTGTAATATCTATGAAATAAACTCAAATCCAATGGCTCAAGTTGCTGAGTAACCAGATCTAAGTATGTACCCCATATGCAGAATTGTGTTCAAAGGTAGCAAGAGTTATGAGCAATGTTGTAGCATTTAAAAAAAAAAAGTCTTCTGTCTAAGACATTAAGTAGTCAGGTCTGTTCATGAGCCCCATGTTCAGCCTTGAGTAAAAGATATCTTTAGATAATATTATATTACATATATTGCTACAGCAACTCTGATCTGGGCATGGTTTGAGTAATTAGTTGTCATCATTACAATTGATTGACATTCACATGAAAGATAAATGTTGCAGTGAGGAGGTTGAATACTCTTCAGTTTTCAATCTTAAAATCATCACAGTTTGTGTATCTCTAGAATTCAATCAAAGTAGCGCACACACACTATGAACAAAAAGAAGTTTAAGTCTAGAACTGATTTACTATGGTTATTTTGCATTATTGGGATTGTGATATGAAGGTGGAAGAATCCTTGCAAACTTGATAAAAGAGCTAAAGTTGGGTTGCATGATTGTTTGCGTGAAGTGTTAGTATGTTGTCATTACTTGAGGACAAATAATGGTTTAAGTTTGGGGGTGTGATAACTCTAGGAAATGAGAGTTATTACATCAATTCTAGATTTAAATCAAGATCACTTCGAGAACAAATAAGGTGTTTTTATTACATTTTGGTTATATTTTGCATAAACATTCATTTTAGTTGAGTCTTAATAAGTTTTGTTTGAATCAAAGTAATTTGTACTAAAAACAAGTGCATAATTGTAGGTTTTCAAAAAGTCTTAATTCATGAAGGGATGTTGAGACATTAGATGAGCAAGAAGAGGAAAGAAGATGGCCACAAAAGAAGTAAAGTAGAATCAGAAATAGTGCAGCGTTGTAGCTGATGTTAGAGCAACCAGTGCTGTAGCAATCTAGGAGCAATGCGGGAGAAAACTTAGGCATGGACCAGCTGCAGAATTGCGATATGCATGTTTCTTAATTTAACTCATGCACGCCCACAGACTTTTGTTTACCCTAATTTGTAGTATAAAAGGAGGGTGTGCACCACATAGAAAGGCGGCAAGGGGATTATCAGTAATTCATTAGAGAAAAAAAGAGAAGAAGATTAGAACAAAAGGAGACCGCTTCAGCAGAATTGAGGATTCCAACAGAGTTATTTAGATTTGCTTTTCATTGTTCTCAACTTTTACTCTTCTTCTTTCTTTAATTGTTTTAATGTATCCCGTGAACAATATATTTATATTTATTTTTCTCATTCCGAAAATGAACTAGATTTGCTTGTAGTTTAGTGACGAACAATCCAATGGGTTCTTGACTATTCTTATGTATTGTTATGTCATTGTTGTAGCACTTTACTCTAGTAGTTATTATTATTATAACTGTTATTTCGGTTGACCACCCATTTAATAGGTCCAGTTAAGATAGAGCAGCAAAAGGGCATGTCTTAGCAGATATTATTAGAGTATTACTTGATCTTAAGTTAAGTTTCCTGGATTAAGTTATCTTGAATCCCATAAGGGCAATACTTGAATTTACGATTTGTGACACACTAGACATAGCTGCTCACCTTGTAGGGTGGAGAGACAAAAAGGGTCATAAAGCCATATCATGAGTAGATTAGCAACTGGTCATTACAAGTGTATTTAAGGGTATGAGAGTTCCAATATGCGCAGCTGAAGATGCAGATTAATTCTACCCAGTGCTGCAGCACTTGTCGTAACAACTGGAGTTAACTTGATGAAAAACAATCAGCCCATAAGGAGAGTTTGATCATTCAACTACCATAATCTCAATTGAATCTTAGACACATTTAATTTAGTTTATTTCATTACGGTATTGCTTTACTTTATTCTCTCACAATCATCAATTATGATAGAACTCAATTTACGATTGTTAACTTCGACCTTAAGTTGATTTGTACTATTGTGATTGCTATAGCATTTCGAGTAACATCAATCCATGTGGAGACGATCTTGAATATTCATCACTTTATTACTTGTTGTGTATGCTTACACATTGGCATTGGTAGCAATTGATTATAAAATTTATAAACATGCGCGCACTGGCAAATTCTTAGGTAATATTTCACGATTGATGCCTTGAGGTTCTATTTCACGATTGATCCCCTGAGGTATCTCTACGTGGTTGAAATCTTCAAGTTGTTCACCATGATTGACACCGTGAAATTCTTCCTTGCGATTAACTTTTTCCTATTGACGTCTCTCTCTGTTTTCGTCCATGGAAAATCTAAGACTCTTGATTGCCTGCTCTATTACAACCAATCTCGGGTTATAGACATTCTCCATTGCCTGCAAGGCTGCTTTTACGGTCACCTGTTTGATAGCCTCCATATTCTTTGCTTGAATCCCTTGATCATCATATTCAGGATGGTTGCTTCTTTGTTCATGTGGTCATATTATGATAACAAGCGAACTTGCTCTAATACTAACTAACAAAGCGAAAATGTCTAAGGTTCAAAAATAAAAAGGTAAAAGTTTCTTAATATTAAACAAGTCTGAATTAACTAAGCTAGGGTTTTGGACCACATTATGTAAAAACCCTACAAATCACAAATTTACCAAAATAGGAAAATCATTCTCCTAATCAAAATAAGAAATCCAAAACAAATAGAGTACAAATCCGACTTCTAAAAAAAATAAAAATCCTACAAAAAGAAAAAATAGGAAAATATCTTAAAATTAAAGAATGACTAGGAAAGAAGCAAAATTTATGGCTCAACACAGGGCAAAATGATGCCCGCCATTTTAAGTTTAGTTCGCCTCATCACAAACTTTGAAATGACAAATTATACGTTGAAAAGGGACACCTGTAGCCTAAGCTATGCCCTCCGGAAGGTACCCGACTCATGATACACAACCATCATACGACCTACATCATGGGGTAAATATTTGTTTAGTCCCTAATTTTTTAATTAAGTGACCATTTAGTCCTATATCTTAAAAAATAACCAAAGATATCCCCACTATTAATTATATACATATGACACTCCAAACTTTATTTCTTCTTAATTTTTATAATAATGCACTTGTAATAATTTTGTTGGCATAAATGAAAAAATAAGAAGTTAATTTATTAAATTGTCACAAAGTAAAATAAAGATTAATGTAAATTTTTTGCTATTATCTTATTTTTAAGGTTAATTTGTTAATGTCCCTTGAACTTCTTGCTTAGTCAAAGGCATTTTTTTAAACTAAAAAAATATTTTTCTTATTATTCATCACTCATTGATGTGGTAGCTAATCTAATACACAAGTTTTACTTTTGAGTACTCTCAAACTTGCTATGATGCCATGTAAATATTTAAAGAATAACATACTGTACAACTTCAATTAATTAATAAGTTTAGGACTATGAAAAATATATTAATTTAGTGAATATTGATATATTGATAAATTAATAAACTATTAATTCATAAAGATATTTCTTATTTTGAATTATAAGATGACATTAATAGTATTGATTTTGTGTTTATTATATTCTATTTGGATAGTAATTCGGGCCAATTTGTTAATCTTGTGGCTTTTAAAATAATTGATGTTAGTTGTGCTATAAAAACAATCAACTATGGAGAGAATCAGTTAAATGTTTGCTAAAAGTTATTCTTAAAAGTGTTATAAGTTTTAAAAATAGTCATATATATTTAGTAAATCATACTGTCAAATTGTTGTAAGAATGCAAATGACTGAAATAGATATAATATGAAAACATTTATTTACACCTTTATAAACATGTATATATAGTAGAACTTCGTTAAATTAATACTCAATAATTTGATAATCTCAATTAAATAATAGTTTTTTGGGTCTCGACTTGAGGCTAAGGTGGTAAATTAATAATATGTTAACACAAAAAGTCTTCTCTCACTCAATTAAGATTAAATCATAATTGTATTATACGACTTCTTAGAATCACTACATTCGTTGATTATACTTCCTCTATACTTCATATAAATTACTATCATGAACATGATATTATTTGCATAAATTAATAATTTATTAATTTATGGATATATTAATATTTGCTAAATTAATATATTTTTATTGTCCTAAAGCTATTAATTTATCGAGATTCTACTTTTTTATTGTATGGATAATATTTGATAACTAAAACAAGTATTTTTAATTTTTATTTGAATATAATTGGTAATAAAATAATCTCTTTAATTTTAGTGATTTTGTTTCCTAATTGAAATAAAGATAATTCTATTTTTTATATAAAAAAATGTGAGGATATACATGAAATTATATTAAGTATAAAAATGATTCTTAAATGGTAGGTTTATTTGAATCCACCAAAGCACTCACTAAACTCATTTGCTCAATAAACATATTTTTAAAATTTAAAATAAAAAAATTTTACTATGTAAACCCATTTTAATACCTAAAATTGCCTTGCTAAGCTAAATTATAATTACTTCTTTTATCCTTTCTTTTCATGGCTTTTTCATTATTTACTCCATTATTCCTTTCTTCTTTATTTATAGACTATTATTCATCATAGTTTCATGCCCGAATCCTACAATCACAATTTCATGCGCAAATCCTTCAATTTTATGGTTTATTTTCAGTCGTTTTTTCACCCTTGATCTTATGCATTTGGAACAGTACCTTTAAAATTTAAAGAAGCAACTGATAATATATTACAATTACATTTATACTTAATTAAAAAATTAGGAAATTAACAGTTCTTGCCTGAACTTATATTTTCGTATATACACTGCAGCAAATTACGGAGAGAATTCGTTGTCCAATTCAAAGTTGGAAAGAAAGAAACTATTGGTGGACGTCAAGAAGAATTTTACCAATGATAAACTTTTAGCCAAAAATTTAATAAATTTGGTGAGTCTTCGTTCCTTTAACAAAATCATAGATGAGGAAAAATAAATTCAACAAAACAAAAATGTCATTGAATAATGAAGATGAGAGTAAATATGTAAATCTTTTTCTTTGATTACATAATGTTATCTATAATGGTAATTTTTAATATGAGTATTTTATTAATAAAATTTTTTATTAAAAATTAGATTTCGTGACCACTATTCTTAGAATCAGATTTAAATAGCCAAAATTTTAATAAATTTGGTGAGTCTTCGGTTCCTTTAACAAAATCGTAGATGAGGAAAAATAAATTTAATAAAAAAAGAGTAATAATATAGCCACAAATTCTTGTACAAACTGATGTGGCATGATAAAATTGGTTGAATTAAATATTTCTTGGCCTACCTGATTTATTTTTATTATTTTGTATTTCCATTCAACTAATAAATTAATACCACATCAGTTTATACAAAATAAATTTGTACAAAAGTTTGTGACCTTATCATCACTCATAAAAAAATGTCATTGAACAATGAAGATGAGACTAAATAAGTAAATTTTGTTTTCTTTGATTACATAATAGTGTCTTTAATGGTAATTTTCAATATGGGTATTTTATTCATAAAATTGTTTATTAAAATTGAGTTTAGTGAGTATTTTAGTGGGTTTAAATAGCCCATCATTCTTAAAATCATATTTAAATGGCCAAAATTTTAATAAATTTGGTGAGTCTTCGTTCCTTTACCAAAATCGTAGATGAGGAAAAATATGTTCAATTAAAAAAGAATGCGTCATTGAATAATGAAGATGAGAGTAAATAAGTAAAAAAAAAATTATTTGATTACATAATGCTGTCTATAATGGTAATTTTTTACTATGGGTATTTTATTAACAAATTTTTTTATTAAAAATTGGGTTTAGTGATTATTTTAGTGGGTTTAAATAGCCTAACCATTCTTAAAATCATTTTGAAAAGTTATTATTTTCTTACTTTTCAAAATCTGCTCTACGATAAATTGATTTTACCAAAATTGGTTTCTCAAAAATTTTACCAAAAAACAATATTAGTTTTTAACTTTTCAAAATTACTTGTTGGTCTCTAAAATAGAATTATAAATGGGCCTTTAATCGTTTTATATTCATAGTAATAAGATTATTATGGAATTTTTATTTTTTTCTTGTTAAAGATGATAGTTTACTATAGAATCTCATTTAATACCTATATTTTGAAAAGTACTTTAAAACACCCTTATAGTTAAATAAGCTAGCTTCTTACCCTTACTTTTTTTTAAATAATATCCTTATAACAATATCCTTGACATTGAATAATTTATCTTTAAAATGATTAATTTTAACAAATTAATCAATAATTATTTATTATCAAATTAACTAATAAATAGCAGCATGAAAAAACTAGTATTTCTTGTACCTATGCAACAATATTGCTAATAATTATCTACAACAAAAAAGATACCTACACCCATAAGTTTGGAGAAATGATCATTCAGACTTCCATATTTTTAGAAAAGGACAACAAGACCTCCTTTTGAATAAAATACCCTCCAAAATTTGGCTTCAATATTTTATAATAAATATAAGTATAATATTAAAATAAATGTGATAATCTATACATTTTAAAATAATTTCAATATTTAAAAAATATTTTAATACTTTATAATCTTGTATTATATTAAACTTAATTTTATAATATATAGAAACATAATATTAAAATAAATTCATAAAATTTAAATTATTTTCAATATTATATAAAATAATTTTAATATTACTAACACATGAGATATATTTTGTTAATAAAAAAATATCTATTTAACCCAAAGATTTATTTAAAAAATTTATAATTAATACATATATTATTAATTTAAATATTATAATTTAAATTTTAAAAATTATTTTATATATTAAAAAATTCAAATATCACTACTCTACTAGAAAAATAACTATTTAAATTATACTTATATTTATTACAAAAATGTTAAAGTTATTTTTTTAGTTACTATCTACTAAGAATATTATATTCAAAAGGAGGTCTTGGTATCCTTGTTGAAAACTTGAAGTTTTACATGACCATTTTTCTAAACCTTAGTAGTGTAGGTGACCATTTTCCTATTTATAAATAAATTAGTGTCAACTAATTTAAAGCAATGTAATATCCTTGCAACAATCTTATTAATGATTATTTAATAAAAAACTAATTTACCAAATTAATCCTAAAAATAAAATTGTAATATAAAAATTTGGGTAAATTTTGATGTTACTTGTAAGGGTAATTTGATAAATGATCTTTTTTTTTTCACTAACATTACCAAAAATGTTTTTGCAAGGATTTTATTTTGAAAGAACAGAAAGCAAGGCTACGAGTGTAATATATGTAACAACATCGATGTCTTAAGGTATTTTTTTAAAAAATATAATAGCTAAATGGACCTTAAGTAAAAACATAGAGATTAAACAAGCATTTATCATATTTTCACATTACAAGAAGTTAGAGATGAGATTTAAGTCAAAACCAATTTCAATAAGAAACAAGTAACAATGAGAATATATTTTACAAAAGTTATATTAGACAGCTTAATATGGATTTAGTCTCAAATTAGAAAATTATTGATTAATGTAGTACATGGATCCTATAGAAATATATAAATTTGTAAAATAAAAAATATTATTTTATAAATTGATCGAATTATTAATTTACCGCATTGGTCTTAAGTAATGACCGATAAAAACTATTATTTAGTTAAAGTTATTAATTTATCGAGATTTCGTCGTAAAGAAGATAAACTTCACTTTTATTATTCAAGAGCACAAAGGCTTAATATATACAAAGATTAAAAATATGAAAAATGAAATGTTACAATTGTGATAATTTGAAATTTGAATGATTAAATCAGTCCATCTTAATGTTGATTGACATTTAATCATTGAATTCAATGTGAGAGATTGAGCCACTTACTCTAAATGTCAAAGAAGATAGGTCAAAAGTTAAGAAATTTGATTGAGTGGGCGACTGCACACGGGGGTAGTTTTCATTAGGAGCTGTGGTATGGGGTCGACAATTAAACTAATGAAAGCTCACAATGTATAAAGCCGCCCCATAGATCGGACTCCGCAAGTTAAATTGATGTTTATACATAGGATGAAAGTGATGCTATTAAAAATTCAACTAACGACGCCTCAATAGTTGGAAGAAAGTTGTGGCACAGTAAATTTAAATTCCGAATACAATGCTAGACAAAATTGGAGAGTCCTGGCATTGAATAATGATCCATGACCTAGTTAAGCAAATGAAATTTTCTCTTGGTTATGAGACAAGACACGCTATATCGCAAAAAGATGAACGTGTAATAAAGAATGAAAATGTAGATGAGTTAAGTTTACCGATAAAGACAAATTTGAAAGTAAATTGACGATAAAGTTAAAGCTTTGTTAAAGCAAGCAACTTGCAAAACCATTCACATACATGAAATTAATTAGTAATAAAATTATATAATAAAAATTTCTTCGATGTATACTATGACACATTTTGATATATAAAACACCGAATCATCCTTCTCTGTAGCAAGGCGGAACGGCGGAATTCTACTAGAAATATAAAAGAATACATGACGGTGATGATAAATGTTCAAATAACAATATTCTATACTGAGATAATACAATGTTTTTCAGTGAGATTTGTTAACACTCTAATCCAAACAACTTTATAATAAATCTAAACAACTCTACGGCAAAGATTTAGATAAATAATTCTAAAAAAATTATAAAAGATGGATTTTTTTATTATTAATCAAAGTTTTAAGAAAATTTTATTATACAAATTACATGATCACTCTAATTATAACAGAAAAAAATCCACTAGCCTAATGAAATTAAAATACTGGAATAGAATTTATTAGGAAATATTTCTCCTTTTTTAATGAGGATTTGTAAATCCTAAACTAGGATATTTCATAGGCTTTTTTTTCTTATTTAGTAGTTATTTTATTCAAGAGGATTCCTATTTAAGGAATAAATAATTTTTCCATTGAAACTTAACTTATTCAAGAAGGAATATAATTTATATAAGAAAATGAATACTTCTCCTATAAGAAACAATCTCTATATATAGGAAGATTGGGTTCACTTGTCTGTATTTTCTAATGTGAGAGAAACAATAGGTCTATTTAGAGATGATGTCTCATGGGAGAGTGTAAGGAAAAAACTCAAGTGATTGTAATAATTTTTCATATAGTAGATTTTTCTCTTGTTGTCCTTGGTATTCGTGATTTTTCTCCTGTATATAAACTTTTCCATGAAATCTCTTGTGTTATATGATTGGTTTTATTCTTCTTATTTTTCTATCTATTGTTCATTTGGTATTTTTTTTCTTGCAAGATCTTATATGGGATTAAAATTTCTTAACAAGTGATATCAAAGCTAAAGCTGCAACATAGAGCAAATATATTAGAATGAGATATTCAAAACCTGTGAAGATAGAAATAAGAAGTTTCAAAGGAACAATCAATTTGGCATGGTTGTATGGATGCATGGTGAATCACATTTTGTCGCTTAATTGAAAACTCATTAAGGTGGAGATTGTTGGAAAATATGTCTATATTTTCAATGAGGATTTGTAATTCTAAACTCTGATATTTCTTAGGCTTTTTTATTGTAGTAGTTTCCTTATTCAAGAGGATTCCTATTTAAGGATAAGTAATTTTTTCTTTAGTACTTAACTTATTCTAGAAGAAATACAACTTATATAAAGGAATACTTCTCTTATAAGAAATAATTACTATATATAGGGATGTTGATTTTACTTATTAACATAACACAACAATTAGTTTTTCTGTAAGTAGATAGTTTCTAATGTGAGAGAAACACTAGGTTTATTGAGAGATTGTGTGTTATTAGAGTTTTGAGTGTAAGAAAAATACTAGAGTGATTGTAATAATTTTTTACATACTGAATTTTTCTCTTGTCTTATTTGGCAGCTGTGGTTTTTCTCTAGGTATAATAGCTTTTCACATAAACTCTTGTGTTGTATGATTAATTTTATTCTTCGTCTATTTTATGTTTATTATTTGTTTGATATTTTCACTTGCAAGATCTTTTGTAAGATTAAAATTTCCTCACAAAATCCTACCTAGATAATAATGGAAAGACTTCGATAACATACTAAATATAACTCTAATTAATGTAAGTTAAAATACTTGCTGAAATTAGTAAACTTAAAATAATTGTCCTAACAAAAAAATTGTTGAAATATCTGGCATTGTAAAAGGTTTTTGAATCTCTATTCTAAAAAGGTGTAAATATCCACACCTGATGACAATTAAAAGTACCTAAAAAACGAAAATTGATCAAAGAAATTGAAGTATATCTAGCAAGTTCTGTTGAGATTATAAGAGCGAATTCTCTTTAGTCTGTAAGGTTGGGCCAATTGCCTATCTTTGTATTTTTAAAAAAATTACTTAAAATATCTCTATGAAAATATTTTTGAAGAGAAAAAATATTTTATTTAATATAGCTGATTATTCAAATAAATTTGATATCCAACAAGTGAGAAGTAAATATAATTAAATAGATTTTGTTGAAAACAGAGACAGATTTGACTTAGTAATTGACTTACACTCTATGAAACCGATTACAATCGTTCCGTACAATTCCGTTAAAGCGAACGTCTACATGTTGATAGGACAAAGATTATTAAGTATATATTCTTTTCTTTAACGTTTATGTGAACGCAAAGATGAACAGCAACTGTTGGGTCGTGTAATCTTGCGTTTGAAAAGTTAGACTGGCGGCTGAAAGATGACATGTGGCGCTTTATATATGTACACTCTAAATAGCCTTTTTTGGTTGTGACCTCCTCGGTTTCTATTTTCATACTTTATGGCTAAAGATATTAAAAAGCAAAAAAAAAAAAAACCTGAATAGAAACCATTATCGGGTTAAAAAATGTGAAGGAATGCCATTACACATATATAGAACTTGCTAGCACTAACTTAATTTCATCACCAAATTTTAGTTTATCCTCTCAGAAAAGTTGCATCTCCATTTGACCCTCCTTCAATTCTTTATTATCAATTACGCTCTATATAAATCCAACGACCCCATCACAGAAATTCTACACTTGTAATTGAGACTTCAAGTACGCAGTCCATATTAAAATGGCTAGCTTGAGGTTTTTCCTATGCTTCTCTCTCGTTTTGCTTTGGCTTTCGAGTTGCGAAACTCGTGTTATCGATCCATTATTTTCAGATAGCAAAAGCCATAGTGATAGAGCATTTACTACGAGTAGTAGTCTGACAGAAGTGTCGAAAATAAGTAAGAAGAAACAGGAGATAATTGAGAAACATTTTGAGACGAAGAAGGTTTCGAATGATGAGAATGGTGCATTGACGGAGAGCGCAAAAGAAATGTTCAAGCAAAGTGTAAAAAGACAGGAGATTATTGGCAAGTTTTTTGAGCCCAAGCGAGTCAGCCCTGGAGGTCCTGATCCTCATCATCATTAATAACTTATTGAATAACTTGAAAGTCAAAACTTATTGTATAACTTTCATTATTTTGACTTTTGAGTTTCTGAATGCATGTATGCTTAATTTAGATCATCTGGTTAATTTACAATTGAGATGTAACTTTCGAATGGTAGTAGGTAATGCATGTTTTTATATGATACTTTTCTTCACAATGATGATGAGAGGACTTGTTTCTTGAATTCAATATCTTTACGAACTTTATCCCATTACAATTTGTAAAGCGGATTAATTATAATGTATATCCAAAGAAACATCCCATTATATGAGTGGTGCTCCATTGAGACAATTATGGGTCCCCAAGATAGAGTGTGCGCTATTGTGTTTTTCCCTTACACCGCATTATATATAGAGATATGGTGGAGCTTTCTCGTTCCCATTAGAGTGCTATCTTGAATCATCAAAAGAGAGATAGTAGCTCATCACAAAGCTTCCAATCGCTTTTGATACTTGCATCCTTCCAATTTTGTTAACGAATGTAATGTATGATATTACAAGTTCCATTTAGTTTCAATCTGAAACTCGAAAATTTGAGGAACTTTCTTAACCGTGGTAGTCCCATGCATTTTTGTTAAATTAAAAATTAAAAGAAAAAAAAAGATGGATGAATAAGTACTACCGGATTAAGTAATCAATGTCAATTCTATTCGAGCTTGATTAGTTATAATTTAATGATTACTTATTTTCCTTCCACTCATTTGAGTGAGGTCTAAATACCAGAGCTCTTATTTTCATTCAAGAGATTTGACTAATTGAATTAGTTAGCATTCACAAAATAAAGTCAAGTCATTGAAACATGAAGTACTTAAATTCAACCACTACTAACCCTTTTAATTCCATAATATATAAAACCCTAAAATATATGTACATATTGCTGGAATCATATTGGTTCCAAAGTAATATTAAAATTAATCAAACCTGGAATGTAATTAAAGTTCTCAAATGGGTCTTTTTCATTACGAAAAGATGGAGCCATATAAAGACTTGATGAAATTTACTCTTTGAAGTTCTCTCAATTGATTTTTTTTTTTTTATAACTACCAAGAAGGTGAGGTTTAGGCTGGGCTTCTGCTTAAAATATAAATTAAATAATGAAAAAAATATAAAGAGGGACACATAAACCAAAACTTCCCAACAAAAGCTAAAATTATTCCGTCAATTGAACTTATATGATTCATTTTAGAATATGAAAGTAGCATTCGTATATATTACTGTCCTATTTTGCTTTTTAAAGAAGACCTTACGTGGATCCTACTTCAAAGTTTAGAGTCCAGCAAATTAAAAGTCGGCTTCACTTAATTAGTCAGCCGACCGAAACAAACATGCCTATGCACTTTTTCTTTTAATTTAATATTTTGATCATTGATACTGGATTACGAAAATTAAAGGATATAAATCATTGAGTAGTTGGTTCATTTAATTATAATTTTTTTAAATTAATATATGTTAATTTGATGTGGGGCTGTTCTATAGTACTAGTAAAAAAATATGGTATCAATAGTGGAAAAAAGTGACTTAATCAAGATTAAATTTAAATTTAAATTTGACTACCTTTTTACATGTTAAGAATTAAGATAAAGAGCTAAAAGTAATATTAATTTTTTTTTCACATGTTAGTAATCTACCAAAACACTACTCTTTTAATTGAGATTGAAAAAGCAGTACAAATATGATGTTAATTTATAAGAATAAATCTAATTAGTTATACTTTGTACTGCAAAATTATATGCCAAGGAGACATATATTCATTCTTATATATCATTGCATTAAGGGTAAATGTTAGATTATCCTCCTATAAATTGACTATATTTAAAATGATCTTTTACTTTTGAAAAGAGAGATTGTCGATTTCCCCCCACTGTAATTAATATATACCATTTGACCCTTATTATTTTTATAATAATCAATATGACTCAATAATCATCTTAATAGCATAAATTTACAATATTGCCCTTATTTTCAAATACGCTCTTATTCATATTTATTATAGATTAAATAAATCACATGAATGAAAATTAAAATAAAATAATTAAATATTAAAAATAAGAAATATATGTTTTGATGTGAAAAAAATTAATAATAAAATATTTTTCTTTACTCTTTTATTTTATAAAACATTTTCTTATAATAAATATATAAGAAAATTATTATAAAATGATAAAAGAAATTATTATAAGAAAACTTGAATGATAAATAATAAATTATTATAAAATAAATAATAAATATTTTTCTTGTACTTTTTACATTTAATTTTAAAATATTATAAAATATTTATTAGAAGAAAATGTTTACAAAATAAAAAAGTACAAGAAAAAAATTTATTATTAATTTTTTTGTTCACATCAAAATATATATTTCTTGTTTTTAATACTTATTTTTTTCATTCAATTGTATTAATATGATTTATTTAATTTATAATAAATATAAATAAAAGTATATGTGAAAATAGGGGTTATATTACAAACTAATGTTGTAAGGGGGATTATCGACTATTATAAAAATAATAAGAGGATAAATGGTATATATTAATTATAGTCGGGGGAAAATTGATAATCTCTCCTTTTAAAAACCTCAAATTATCCCTTTTTTGTTCAAGAGATGGGTTGACCATTTTTCTTTTAATCTTCTTAACAAAAATGGAGACAAATTAAAGATTTCAAAAGTAAAAGGGGTGATTTGAGCTATATAAACTTGAGGTTTTAGATAAAAAAAAAAATTAAATTTTGTCGCTAAGAGATATTTCAGAAGCCACTCATATCAATTATTATTCTTTTTTTGTTTTATGTTCTTAAAAGATAGGGATGTGACCAAATTAATTTTTAGCTACCTTCTTTACCAATCAAATTCGTGTTACCAACTAAACGATGCTAATTGAAATCCACTCGATCAAATCTTGAGGCACTCATATTCATTACTTGCAATTAAACTAACATTTATTTCTTGACCAGATCTTACCTACCAAACCTTCATAATTCTTCGGGATTCCAGTTAATATATTTTCTTTAATCATCGTTAGCTAAAAAGTTTTTTTTTTTTTTTGGCTTGAAGGTAGTGTATCAAGCTTTCCGCCTTATTAGAATTAGTAATGCATCACACGTAAACTAAACTTTGTATAACCTCTCTTTATCGTTGTAAAGATACGAAAATCGAAGGTGCTTGTAATAACATCATTGCTGAATCTTGATACTCTGTATAAGATCCACATTGTTGGCGCTTTTGTCCTCTCGATGCCACAACCAAAATTTTCATCATCTACGTACTTTTACACTTTATACAATGTGAAATGCCGGCCACGTCTACAATTATCGAAATTCAAAAAGGTAAGACAAGGTAAAGGTTTCAAGAGATTTTATAGACCCACTTAACCATGTTCAGACAATAACTTGTACATGTAGTTAAAAAGAAAAAGAGTTTTAGGTTTCACACCTGTTGGATCCTGAGGAAGGGAGACTATACCATTAGATGAATTTCGCGGGCGTCTTGGGTTTTATATTTTAAGAAGATCATAAATTTTGGGTATTTATTTATTAATATAATAATAATTATTATTATTTTAAGATTTTAATTTTTTTAATTATGTATACATTGTAGGAAAACTTAATTTTTAAGCATCTCCTTATTATTATTTGCATTCATAATTGTCACTATATTTAATAATCTTCACCTTAAAAGTAATATTTGTTTATAAAATATGATTTTTTTACAGTAAACTAATGATTTTAACCCTTTAAAATTTTATTTTTTTAACAATTACAAGTAAAAAAATTCAGTACTTTCTCTTTTCAAAAAATAATTACTCTATTAATGCTACTTGTTAGTAATCGAAATAGGCTGGAATGTGAATGAGTTAGAATAAAAATGAGGAATGAGAATCAAAATAAGTTATTATTTGAATTACATGAATCGTAATCGGAACAGACTGAAATCTCATTGATGTTGTTTACTTTATTTTGGAATTAGAATCAGAATAAGTTGAGTTATTTCAAGTTACTAAAATGTTCTTAATTAATTATAATAAAAACCATTATTATTATTATTAAAATAATAATAATATAATAATAATGATAATAATATTATTATATTAATAATATTAAATTACAGGATAAAATTAGAATTATCAAAGTTCATTGGGGCAATTTCGTCTCTTCAGTGTAAGGGGTTCTGATTCCCAACCCCCCACAGGAATCATAATCCCATGTTTAGGGGTGTCAAAAAAATCCGCCCGGACCTAGCTAATCCAGTCCGGACAAAACTCAGACCGCATATACTAAAAAAGCGGATCCGAATTTCCGAATTTAAAACCCGAACATTTCCAGGCACGGTCCAGGTTCAGCACCAAAACCCGGAACCCGGACCTGTTTTTCGAATAAACTAAAAAAAAACTAAAACCAGTTACCCAAAGTCCGAACCCAAATCGCAAAAATCCGAAAATCCCTAAATCTAATTCCCCAAATCGCAAAACACCCAAACCCAAAGGCATTAGCAGCAACGCTGCCACCGTCACCGTCGGCTAGCACCCACCGTTAGTCCGTCATCGTCGCCCCTCAGCACTCGGCAGTCGGCATCATCTCTTCTCGTTTGGCATTTGCTGACTCGGTTTTGCTCGGTTGCGGCTGTGACGGGAGTCGTTCGTGCAGCGGCTATGACAAAAGCAAGATGCTAGAGCTTTGGGGTTTCTATCAAATTATAATACGCAGACATTACTTCCTTTTCTCATTTCTCATCATCATCATCGTTTTGATTATATGTAGGATCTATCGTTTTCGTACCCATCACCATGCATGCTTTTGTGACAGCCATTTCTTTTTTTTTTTTTTTATTACGACAGCCATTTCATTTCATCTCTTCATCTTCATGTTCTGCCACTGCTAGCAGCCCTGTGCCTTTTGTCTTCTTTTCCAATACCTTTCAACACTGAAAGCCAACATTTATGCTGCCTTGAAATGGCTGCACCCAATCTTGCACTCCTGGCAAGAAGCCTAGCACTTTATTGCCACAGCCTGTTAGCTCCAGCCCCTTTTAAATTTCATGTATTAGCTAGGTAGTTTTAGCAGTAGCTAGGTTGAGTTGTACTTTAATTGTATGGCTGTGTCATTTCCTTATGTATCTGGTGCATGCAACTCCACGGACAGGCCAATAAATATGTGGCCTATTGAGAGTCTGAATTCATATATTTATACACAACTTATAGGTCTGATGAGAATAGCTCAGAAATCAGCATCAATTAGACGCAGGACTTCTACCTTCACACGTCAGAAATTATATAAAATCCCACTAATATTTGGGAAAATATATTATATAATCCCTCTCAAATTTGTTAGTATGTTATAAGTTTGTATTTAACTATTTCTCTAATTTCTCTTTGACTTAAGTTTGAGATTTATCTTGTATTATGATACACAAGAAATGTGCATGTATGTTGTATTGTTGTTTCACTTGTTTGGTGATATTTAGGTGTCATACAAAGATATAAAAATGAAAGAAAAGTTTTTTTTGAAATAATTGTTTGCGGGCTTAGAAGCCTGGAAGACAAGACCCAGACTCGGGACACGTCGGGCTCAAGACCGGACCGGACATGCAAAAATCGGGTTTTGTCCGGGTCCGGGTTTCAATTTTTTGCGTCCGATTTGGTCCCGGGTTGCACCAAACCCGGACTGGACCCGGGGTTTTGCCAAGCCTACCCATGTTTCATTTCCAATTTTTTGTGGACCTATTATTCTCATTCTGATTTGTGATCTTATTTTAAAAAGTACACATGGTAATGAAACACATTCCGATTCATTGATTTGCATTCATGGGAAGTAAGCACATACATAAAATGCTTAATTTAGATTTTAAAACTTTTAGTATTCTATTAATTCTATTTTGAATTTCAAAACTAATAGATATTGAATCAAGATACTCAACTAAAAGAATTTTTCCTCTTGTATCTACAAAGAAAATTCTTCTGATCATCTCTATAAAGTTCATTACCATCATCTGATATTTGACCATCATATTCATTTAAACAAGCAACTTTTTATGTGCTATCATTCTAATTATTCAATTTAAAATATAACTAATCTTCTTTCTTAATTTTCTTGCATTTTTTTTTATTTTTTGTATTGATATATGGCTTGAATTAGCTATGAAGTTTGTGAGTTAAGTAGCCTAGGTGTTGATAATTGAATCAAATTTAATAAACATGATGAACTTAGTTAGTGTTTATTTAAAAATAAATAGATATCTTTTTATTATTCTTTTTTTTTTGGGATCTTGTTGATAATTGTTGAAATTCAAGATATTATTAAAGATAATTAAATTTTGAGCTATTTAATATTTCTTTGAGATTTATGTTGTTTAATGTAGAAAAGCCTCCAAGAAAAGTTCGCCTAAGACTTCCAAATTGCTAGGCCATGTTCGGTTGCTTGAAAATAAAAGCACTTGAAATTTGACTAAGTATTTTTTGTTATGTGTTTACATTTTTATATTGTAGAATGCCTTTGAAATTTGAAGATGTTATTGTCATATTTTGAAATTTAGCTAAGTATTTTTTATTATTTCATTTGAGCATTTGAAATTTAATATTTTTGTGGTAATATTATGGGCTATTTTTGAAATAATATTAATGTTTTTTATTTTTTTAAAAATACATTTGATAAAAGCACTTGGATAATAATTGGTAAAAGCACTTTTAATAAAAGAGAATGAAACATTAACCTTGAGGCTAATTTTAAAGTAATTAAAAATATTTGTAGTTTTTAAATTAATTTAATAATAAATATTAAAAATATAATACAAGGGTAAATTTTTTCAAATAAAAAATTATAAATTTTCTGTCCTTTGCTAATTTTATCTTAAATCGAACAAAGGAAATTAAATTCCCCTCCCTTTTCTTCCCATTTCCTTTCACCTCTTCTCTTTTCCTCTCCTCTCATCTCTCCTCTTTTCTGACAACTGAACATGACCTCGGAGTCAACCTTGATTGAATTTATAACACCACCATAGTTAACGTCAAATTAATGGGTACAATGTTCAAAATGATCCTTATATTCTGAGTTAAATGTATATTTAATTTTCATATTTTAGAAAATGCCCCCATTATTACTTATGTATTGTTAAATTTTTTTCTCTATTTTTACAATAATGCTTTTAGAATATTTACTGACATAGGATATGGGTCCAAACAACAGTCTTGCAAACAGTCTCATCTCATCAAATCTCGTCTTCACCTCACCAAACACCTTCCAATCTTCAACCATTGCCAGAGATTTTGACCACTTTCGTCTTGATTTTAGCAACATCAAGCGAAAGGTTATTCAGTTTATAGACAATGTAATCATACCATTCTTCGACCTCAACTATAAACCAAAAAAAAAAAAAACACTCTAGTGGCAAATTCCCTCAATTATTTTATACTATAAATCGACTGTAAAGTGCCAAATAAATCTAACCTCGATTGTATCAACGCCCTTTGTTTTGTACAAATTATGGGGTGGGTCTTGTGACCTAAATTTTTTTAGGGCACACCTATGGTACCACAGTGGTACCATACCACTGCTGGTACCAGCCATTGGATTCAGCCCACAATGGGTCCAGTGCTGGATCCAATGGCTGGTACCAGCAGTGGTATGGTACCACTGTGGTACCGTAGACGAACCCATTTTTTTATAGGTGATCAATATCCGATAGCCATATAGTCTCATTATGTTTTTGCTTTTCCAAAAGTTGCTTAAAATGCACAAGGAAATTTACAAATTTTCATTTCAGCAAATGCATTGTGAGTAATCAATTTATATTTTAAAACCTTCCCACCTCATCAACCCAAGTCCAAATCATAGTGTAGTATCTCTTCATAGATTGATAATACGGTTCTTTACCCTCTTTACCAATTTTTTTTTCAAAATTTGCTTTGACTCGACTTGTGTGAGAAAAAATTAAGTTTGCATAATTATAGACAAATGTATACACCAAGTTACATACTTTGGCAACACTTACAGTAGTTGTAAATTTTTCTAGTAGCTTTGAATATTGTAGTCTTAGAGACAATTTATTTTTGTTAGGGCGGCATACTTTAATGTAATTCCTCAATTGCTTAAAAAATATAGGCTTGCATAGGGAAGAAAAACTAATTCATTATATTATATTTACATATAGGTACTTTATATTTATATTTTATGTGCTTACACACCGTCACAAAAACTAGAGAAATTGTAAGCCTCATGTTTGTGTAATTCGCTCCATTTTATTAAAATTTTCAGCTTTCCTATTTGATGCTCTGTTCACTTGATCATAAACAATTTTTTTCAAATATAATCCCTAAGAAAAATTACTAAAACATTCCCAAATTCATGATGACATAAAATATAAAATTATTGATTGATTCCGTAAAGAATAACAAGGCAATTCTAAATAAATCATTGTCATTGATTTTATTAAAATTGAGGAGCTTCAAACCTTTTGTCTAATTCTTGAAGAAGAAAGTCATCATTTCCACCAAAAATTGCCTATTTTTCTTCCATCTTCTAATTCAACACACTTAAGTCTTGTAGCAAGACACCATTCCCGAATCAAGAAATGTACCAACTTGTTGCCAAGATGAAACTTCATTTGGTATTCATCAACTTCTTGCATGACTTGTCTAAGCGATAAGTTGTGCAGGAGGATCCCACTAAATCTGATATTCTCAATAGTTAAAAGAAAGGCCCAAATATTTACTTCTTGAACAACTTTCATTACTTATCAGTCAACTTTCCCGATATAATGCTAATCATTTTTTTTTTCATTTGGGTCAAATTTGTAAAGACGCCTGGGAAGTAATCCACAATAGATATCTTTACTGTCGAAGGGCACATTTCATTATAGGACACATTTGAAACATAAATATGATAGATATTAGAATAATATTTAAAAATAAGAAAAAACACATTCGGGATAGTTCCTTCGCCTCATGAGCATGGGCGATGGATCCCATTGCCCGATTAGCATGTTAATTATATCTTTTTCTCGTAGTGTTAGTAGGTGCTGTTGGTACTAAGAAGTATATAATTATAGGCATGCTCGACAAACTTAATAACATAATAGAAAAAATCTTCTTAGAGCATTTTAACAAGCATCTAATTGCCATATTTTACAAAATGTTATTTAAAAAAAAAATCAAATTTTCATGTCCAACACATATTCTAATTCCTTATATGTCATATTAATCGATCGAACAAATAATTTAAAGAGCAATTAAATAATAAATCGGATCAAAATCATGAAGTAAATTGTGCATGAGCAAAACAGTACCTTGAAGTGATGCTAAGCAAAATTGGTTCTTCAAATTCGATCAAAACTGTGATGGAAGCCACCGCTGTAGAAGGAAGTCTTTCCGTCAAAGAACGTCACTGGCAATGTGGGTGATGCATAACTATCTAATAGATGGAAGCAATGTGGGCGATGCCAAATAGATGCGGGCAATGTGGACGATGTTTGTTATTTTTTTTCTCGTAGATTTAGTTGTGGTTGGTTTGTTTTAAACATGATTTAGTCTAAATTGTTATATAGTTATTTTGATAACAATTTGTTATATACTTAGTGTTGATAATGAATTTATGAAAGTGGCTAGATAGGTAAATTAAAAAAAAAAACTATAAATATGATACTTCATATGTGCAGATATCCATCGCACCAATGAAACGACATGCATGTAACCATATACCAGCATGCAACCCTAGAATTTTTATCCTCCTACCAACTTATCATTTCCCCACTATCTACCTTTTAAATCTCTTTTTATGTGTTGTGATTATGTGATGGGTATTTCAAGACACCAAATCCTACACTGGAAATACATAAACTTCTGGGGTGGTTTATAATGAGAAATTCATTTTTTGTAACAAGTCAAGCATGTGGACTTTTGCGCACACAAATTGAACAATCCAATTTTTGGGCTTAGTGGTAGTAAACAACGATTTAAGTTTGAATTAACTCGAATACTTGGAATTTTAAATTATGAATTAATATTAACATTGAAGAAGTAGTTAAAGTTAGTTAACTACAAACTTTAAAATTAATTAGTTGATATTTCACGTTGGAAAGAGTTGGGGTCAGTTTGGGATTGCAGAGGCTGATAAAATAAGTTGTTTGTATTGTGCAGATAAAATAAGCTGCTGATTAAACAAGTAGTTTGACGTTTGGTAAATTGTGTTGTTGTAGTTGCTGTGAGTTTGAAAAATAGAGTGTATGTGTTTGGTAAATTTTATTACGAAAGTGTTGTTTTATTATATAATGACCAAAATAGACATAACTTTTAATTACTTTTTATTTTTAGAATATATTTAATAAAATTATTTAGACATATCTTTTTTCTTAAATATTAGACATATCTTTTTTCTTAAATATGTAAAATTACATTAAAAAATCTAAAGAACTTTATAATCTGTTACATAAAATATGATAAAGTTAAATGTATGATTTACATATTAGGGTTTATGGATAAAAAAAGATATAATTATATTTTTATTAAAATATATGGTTATAATAGGAATTTTAAAAAGGTATGGTAGTTTATTTCATAAGATGCTTATGAAAAGCAACCCCTAACTGCCTTTAAAAGCTGCTGATAAAATGGAGAAAATTATGAAATAAGTTGTTTTTACAAAATTTACCAAACACTATTTTTATTGAAAATTATAAAATAAGCAACTTATTGAATTTCAACCGTAATCCCAAACAGTCCCTTGGAATGGTTAAAGAAAGTTAAGGTGATTAAGAAATTTAACGCAAGTGACTATTTGAAAGTGTTTGAAATAGCCACCATTCGTTTATAAATAGGGGGAATTAGAATTTTGTCATTTCGTTCAGTTCGGTGTCTACTTCTTGTTCAACTATACTTCTTCTATGTATTAATTACTACTACAATAAACACCGTTATTTTGGCCCTGTTTGAGATTGAGGTTAAATTTTAATAAATTGCTTATTTCATAATTGTTTATAAAAATAGTGTTTGGTAAACTTTGTAAAATCTGCTTATTTTATAATTTTTTTTATTTTGACAACAGCTTTTAAAAATAGGTAGAGAGTTTCTTTTCATAAGCAGCTTATTTAATAAGTTACTACTACTTTTTAAAATTTCTATTATAACCTTAATACTTTAACAAAAAGATAATTATATCTTATTTTTCCATACACCTAATATATAAGGTGATTAGTGTTAAAAATTGTATGTTTATTAAGGGATAAAAATGTTATTTTGTTTTATTAATGTAATTTATATTTGTAATTGTGTAACATATTGTGAATTTCTAATTATTTTTCTAAATATTTGATTTTGTGTATTTTTGTGTGTTTATTAGGTAAAAATAATAATTTCATGCAATTTGAGGCTCCGAACAAATGCATGGATGTCAAATTTGGATTCCGAAAGTCCGAGAAATTATGTCATTGTCGAGGAGGATCCAAGACTTTTATTGTAATTTTTTATGTTTTTACCACGGTAAATGTGGTAATTGTAAAATTATAAGTTTTTATCATATTAGGTATGGTAATTGTTAGTAGAATGTGTTGGATATGCTTGAGTGGATAAGTTAGGTTTATGTTTTATTAGTGGGATTATTAGTGGACAAATATAAGGTTAAGATGTAATTAGATTTTTTAATTTGTGTGATGTGGATTTACCATGTATTAGTATAAATAGAGGAGGGTGAACACACCTCTCCGCACCTTCTCTTCTCTTCTTTTCCCCCAAATTCTTCTTCTCATCTCTCTTTGTAGTTTATTTTCAATCAATAAAATTAGTTTTATTTCAATTTTCAAATTCCATTTTTAATTATGTGTTTTCAATTTTAGTAATTTCCTTTATAAAAAAAATGTTTAGCAAAATATTAATAGTTAGGGGAAGGTGAAACTCTTAGGAAATAAATATGATTTAATGAAATTCTATTTTTAATTTTATAAATTAAATTATTTTCTATTTAATTTTATACATATTTTATATTATGAGATTTTGATTTATTGTAGACAAACAAGGGAGTTTGGCACAATAAATTCTTTTTATCTAAATATAAGGTATGGTAAAATGGTATTTTGACTTATTGTAGACAAATTAAATTTTGGCACAATGAATACTTAATCCATCATAAAATTAAAGGGAAAATAATAATAATTTATATAATTAATCTTTTGGGCAATAAATCTAAAAAATGGCAAAAAGAATTTATTAAGTTTTATTTACTACCAAGAGTGAATCCACAACCCTAACTAATTCAATTTCTTAGTTTTATTTAAATTAAGTTGTTTATATTTAATTTTTATTTTCAAATTTTAGATAAAATAAAATAAACAAATTAAATCTTTTCTCTGTGAATCGACCTCGGACTCACCGAGATATATTATAACTAGGCACTCTTATACTTGAGAGTAAATCAAATACTTTTAAGTCGTGTCATAAGGCATTAGATATCATATTACCATAATAATCAAATTACCCTTACAATTATAAAATTTTGACCAGTAAATTTATATTTTTCATATTTTACTTTTATGTTCTATTATAAGATTTAATAAGACTTACATATGATTACATAAATTTTCTTTAAACTATGAACAATTTCACGTGAAATTTAACCATGACTTTTAAAATCAATTTCATAACTATTTCTTTTTAACATTCAATCATATTTTTTTTTCCATAAATAAGGTGTTTATTGCAACAAGTTTAATATGAATGTAATGCATATTACTTTTTTTTTATTTCTATTTAGATTATGTATTGATATGAATTTTTATCATATTTTATGTATCAGATTATAAAGTTCATTGATTTTATATAATTAAGTTTTTTCCCTTTCTGTAATTTTATGTATTTTAGAAAGAAAAATGCATCTCTAAACATTATTAAACATACTCTAAAAAATAAAAGATAATTTAAAATTATGTCTATTTTAATCATTACATAATAAAACAATACTTTTGTAATAAAATTTATCAAACTATGCACACTACCTTTTAAACTCACACAGCAATCATAACAACACAACACAATTTACCAAACACCAATTTTTTTTAATTAGTAGCTTATTTCATCCGCACTACAGAAGTATCTTATTTAATCAGCCACCGCAATTCCAAACTGGCCCTTTATTCCCTATTATTCTAAATTGTTGTATTTAGTATGCATTCTTAGAAGTTAAGTCATTGTATCTTGGAGATTATTTATCAACAACCTATTCGCACCAATATATGTTTAACTAAGTTGGATCAACCCCATAGTAGAGCACTGATGATGACTGCATGGTCATAGAGGTAAATATTAAATATATACTTATTGTTATGGTCTGACGGTTATTATCAGTGCTCCACCATGGAGCTGATCCAACATAATCATTGCCCACACACACAGACACACATTGATATGTATATTACAATTAGAAATTTACGGATATATACAATATATCAATTAGGAATCAACTAGGACCTCTCTAATTCAAGCTTAAATCAAGTCTATTATAACATAACTTAAATTTCTATCATCACGTAATATTATAGAGTTATCATGCTCGGCTTATATTAGTAGGGAAAATATCTACTCATAACCAATTAAATTGGGAAGGGAAATAAGCCCAACAATTGTTGAAATTGGGACCTATACTCTTAATCTTAAGGGAATTGGTGTGGCCAATGGGATATTGCTTATAATTAATTAAATTAGAGGCTTTTCTATATCATTCATACACTTGAAAAAAAGTATGAGAAACATGAAAATGAGAACGAAATTAAAAAATAAAACTTCTTTTATTGCTTTGTTAACAAAAGGGTTGTTTGTTTTGTTGACTTAGTGACTTAATGACTTAATTTTAATCAGTTAAGTCATTAAGATTGCTTGTTTTTTCATCTTAATGAAAATTTTATTGATTAAGGTTCTATTTGGAAATGAGGTGCTATACCTTTTAAACCACAGCTGTTGTAGAAAAAAAGTTGTAACTATGAAAAAAATTAATAACATGTAGTAAATATAAATTTTAAATAATAATTTTAAGAAAATTATTAAAGATATAATAGACTTTCTATTACATAAGTGAAAAATCATATCAACATAGCTTCTAATAGACTTTTTACAACAGCTAGTGTTTACCAAACATTTTAGTACTGTAACTTTTAAGCTATAACTACCCATCCTCAATCTCAAACGCACCATAAGTCATTAATTTAGCTTTTTGCTTATTTTAAAAAGTTTGATTGATATCATTAAAAGATATTATTCAAAACATCCCTATTTAATTAATAAATTTTCATCCTTATCTTAGTGAATTTTAATAATTAGTATTATTATCCATCTTTATAACTTGTGATAATCTAGTGGAAAACTATTATTATTTTTGTCTTTTTGTTTTCTTCAAATTTACATTATTTATCTTCATAATTTTTTATGAATATTTTTCTCATAAAAACGTCATAAACTACAATAAAATTTATTAATATATACTAATTTAGAATATTAAAGAGTTGTATTTAATTTAATACAATTTATGTTATAATGATATATTATCTTATTTACATTTCTTGAGATGTTTATTTTTTTAATATTTATAATTTGTAAAAGCACAGATATAAAAATACAAGTTTTTATATTTTTAAGTTAAAAAAACAACTTAAATATTTTTTTAGCAATTTAGACAAAAAAAAAAGATTTCATTCACATTCAAACGTTCAATTCAAACTAATTCAAGTCTATTCAGATTTCAGAAAAAAAGCAAACACCAACAAAACCTACGAGTGGCTAAACCTCGGACAACTTAGGCAATTGTTAGGGCTCCACTTTAAATTAAGGCTCGTGTTTATATCTCTTTTTTTCCAACCAGCTCCAACAATCTCAATATTACCCACACCACATAAACTTTCGACAACATCTGTAATATTATAAAAAAAATAACATAAACATGTTAAAACATAAGGATCAATAATTTCTAATATACACTTAAAGATTAACAAATATTAATAATTGAAAAATACCTTAGAGGATTGTGTTATCATTTACACGTATATCAATCAAATTCGAAGATATGAATTAAAATTCATTGATCGGAATCTTAACAGTTACTTCTTCTAACCTCTTAAGGGAAGTTATAACTAAGAAAATAATCTTATACTGATTTGAAAGTGGTCTGTACTCACTTGTGGCTGAAACAACTTTCAAATTTTTGATACTGTACAAAGAACCATCACTCAACGTGTGCCTAAACCTTGTCACTAATTTTTTTCTAATTGTTGCATGCATTAGATTTTTCTACGAAAAAGAAAAACATGCTACATTAAGTGTAAAACAATTGGGAAAAAATTAGAGAAAACAATAGGAGAATGAATTTTTTATACAACCTTTTCATCAATAAAAATTATATTCAAACTAATCAATTCTCCATTCTTCTTAGTATTAACAGACTCCCACATCCTAAAAAGTCTAACATTTATCATCAAATTATGTTTATCATTGTTCAACTCATGAAGAAAATAGTACTCCATGAAACACACAATACTAAAAGTTCAAATAAGTCAAAAAAATAAAAACACAAGAATATTTCTAAAGAGGGTGTTGGTTAAAATTAAAAAAAAAAAACTCAAACATAACAAATCTTAAATACTTAATGTTTATAGAGTTTGAAGAAATCAAAAGACACTAAACAAAAGGTTGCATAATTAAATATGAGATTATGACATTAAAATTAGGCCCTAGTGGCATTGGTGAGGGAAGATGAATGAACCATCCTTCCTATATCAATTAATTGATGTATTTTAAGCCATTAAGTTTAGTTGTTGGTTTAATAAAATAAATTGAATGTTTCAAGACTTATAATTAATTATTATTAATAGTTACATATTGTTGAATTTAAATAGAAAGACGAAGAGACATGTAATCTTTTGTAATCTAATAATTATTTTCTATTTTTAATATTTTGTAATGTAATTATTTTTTAATCTCAACAAATATATTAGATAATAGAGAATATAAAAAATGAGAAATAATGATGCCACAAATCTTAAATATTTAATGTTTATAGAGTTTGAAGAAGTCAAACAAAAGGTTGTATAATTAAATATGAGATTATGACATTAAAATTAAGCCCTAATGGCATTGTTGAGAGAAGATGAAGGAACATTCCTTCCTATATCAATTAATTAGTGTATTTTAAGCCACTAAAATTTAATTGTTGGCATAATAAAATAAATGAATGTTTCAAGACTTATAATTAATTATTATTAATAGTCACATGTTGAATTTAAATAGAAAGAGGAAGAGACATGTAATCTTTTGTAATCTACTAATTATTTTCTATTTTTAATATTTTGTAATGTAATTGTTTTTTAATCTCAACCAATTTATTAGATAATAGAGAATATAAGAAGATGAGAAATAATAATGCCACATCACCTCTTGTATTCTCAGCTTTATATATATTAAACTAGAAAATAGAACCACGCTTCACGCGGCTTTGAAAAAAAAATTTAGTATTATCCTTTTTTCTTACTTTACACTTGATGAAACTGATAAAAAATACGAATTAATTTTTTTTAAGATGAGGCAGTCTTATAAAAAAAACTATTAGCCAGCAATACAAATAAGAAGCAACGCAAAATAAAGAATAAAATGAGAGAATAGATTATCGAGTGATTTTATTCATTTCAATTGTGTGTGTACAAAACAAAAAGATGAGCTCTTCTTTTATAGTTACATAATCACTCCATGAAATTAATAAAAAATTATGGATCATAATTCCTTGTAAGATAATGAGAGTTATAAGAAAGCTAAAGGTTGCTAATGCGAGCTAGTGGGGAGAATAAGAGGTATATGTTATGAACATCTATATTTATTTTAATAAATTCATAACACTCCCCCTTGGATGTTCATTACAAAGAATATGTCTCATTAAAATCTTTACATAATTGTTATTGTGTAATAACAATCAATTTATTATGAGAAGATGAAAAGCCAAATTTAAAAGAAATTTCTCTATTTATTAGATAATAGAGAATATACAAAGATGAGAAATTGTGATGCCTCATCACCTTCTCAATTTTAAATATATATAATAAATTGCACATAAAATGTATATTATGACATAATATATAATAAATTTGATCAATTGTTAATTTCAATTTGTACATTATTTATGATCAAATAACCAATTCAAAGATTTGCTCCTCAATTTTATTATTTTCTTTTAATATGGAGACTTTTGCTTGTAAAAATCTAATTAATGTAAGTTCTTACTTTCCATTACTTACAATTTAGGCCCTGTTTAGTACACCTTATTAAATAGAGCTTATAACAGTAGAACTTATAGCAGTAGAGCTTATACCAATAAAGCTTTTAGACAAAAAATTATTGGGTGTTTGGTTGTCAATAAAAAAAAAACACTTTTAAATCATTAAACTGTATGATATTTTTTATATTATATATTTTTTGGACAAGCTCTCTAACCTCTACTCTCAAAAGCTCAAATTTTGGGCTTTTGCTAGTAGAGGTAAATTAGCTTATTTAAGATAAAAAAACTCTACTAAAAAAATAACCAAACACCATAAAATATTTTTAAAAGTGCTTATGCGATTAAATAAGCACTTATGGCTCTTAAATAAGTCATACCAAACAGGCACTTAGTCGAATAGTGTTTCTTGATTTTATTCCTAATGTTAAATTTAATATGTTATAAAGTAATTAAAATTGCGCTGAAATCAATGTTGATTAGCACAACAAAAAAATAAGCAAATTGGCTTTTAAAGGAATTTCTACCAAATAAATTTTAAAAAAAAACAATTTAAAAATAGGCGGTTTATTAATTCCCCCACAAAGTTGAAATACCCTTACTATTTTTTTATCCTTTATTTTCATTCATACTATAGATTTCTTCATTCAATTATGATTATTAACATCAAGCATACAACCAGAGAGAAAATGATTGCTTGTTGTATTTGGACTGAATTTTGGAGTTTAACATTGGCATTTGGAGTTCAACATTGGGATTTGGAGTTCTTAGCTTCAATGCTAAAGTGAAGTTAAAAGATTGGAACTTTGCAACAATATTTTTTTTTTATGTTTTTAATAGAAAGAGCTACTTTCATTAAAAACAAAAGAGTGATTACATCTTTGATTTGAGGAGGAAAAGATCCCCTCGAAATACAATCATCATTACTTGCTAGAGCTATTTTAGCGAAAGCATGAGCAGCTGCATTGCATTCTCTTGGAATGTGCTGGATTGCAACCATATTATCTCCTTTCATTTTGTTTTGGATTTTGGCAATGATCCAACATATCTCAGTTCTACTACTTTTCTTCTGAGATACCAAATCTACAACTTCTTTACAATCAGATTCAATTATCAAAGGAGTCCATTTTGTATCCATTGCCACATGTATCCCCAAATTAACAGTTGTTGCTTCTACTTGTGCTATATCACCATCGAACATTAACTGTTTAATAACTATAGGCAAGACACTTTCATTCTCATCTCTAATCACCACCCCCAAATCTGCTCGGTGTGATTCTCCATTGATTGCTGCATTAACATTTACCTTGTAACTGCCTTCAGGAGGTGAAAGCCAACTCGTCTTTCTCTCTGCTACAGATCTTGCTCTCATATTTAATCTGGACATTTTAACTCTTACATATGCTTCCACCACAGCTTCTGCTTTAGCTGCTGCACTCTGAGGATCTAGAAAATTTTTCTCAAACACAAACTGATTTCTTTCATACCATGCTACCCACCATAGTGCTATTATCGACCTCAGATCTTCTTTAGTTCTCCTTTTGGCTAGCTCATACATCTGTCCCAATAAATTAACTTGATAGCTGTATTTCCTCTTTAAAAGGAGTTAATTTCCACATCTGCCTTGTTGTTTTACTCTCAGCCTTCATCTTGCATCTTGGACAAGTTGGATCTTTCAGGATTTTCTTCTTCCATAAATTTGTAGTTGTTGGAAGCATTTTATTTATGGTCTTCCACACAAATATCTTAATTTTTTCAGGCAGTTCCAAAGACCTAATTACATTCCAGTGACAATAATTTTTGCTGAAGCAGCTTGGAAAATTAGAATGTTTTAATCTCAAAGCTACCTGTTGCCTACTTTTGACAGAATACTGGCCCTTCTTATCATAATGCTACAAAATTTGATTTGGTTCTGGCCTGGTTGGAAGAGGAATTCTAAGAATTTGCTCTGTATCTTCAGGATTAAAATGCTGCTGGATCAGATGTTCTTTCCACTGCTGGTTGTTATCAATTAAGTATGCTGCCTTACAATCTAGAGTTGGCATTGAAATGGATTTAAAAGTCTGTGGTCTAGGAATCCGTTGACTTTTATACACTTTGATTTTATCCCCTGAGCCAATTCTCCATCTCATTCCTTTATGTATGACTTTCCTCCCCACAAAATACTTCTCCATATAAATGAAGGTTTTGATCCCAACTTGGCCTATAAGAAATCAGACTTCTTGAAAGCTGGGTCTCCTAGGTTAGTTTGAATTTTGCTTGGGGGGAGTTAAAGCTGTATTGAGTAATAGCCACTTTGCTTTTTTTTTTTTTTTTTTTGATGAGAAAGTAAATCTTTCCATTGATTAAAACTGGAAAAAAACATCGACAGAGGAAATTGGAAAATTTCCTATCCAAAGGGCATGATCTTCACGATCTAGAGCCACCTTTGCTAAGTTATGAGTAATGACATTACACCTTATTGGAACAAATTGAATAGTTGCCGTGTTCTGGCTTTTTAAACATTCCTGAATTTCTTCTATGTTCCAAGATATTTCAACTAAGCTGCCCTTCCTGTTCAGAACAAGCTCCACAACTTCTTTTGAGTCTTATTCAATAACAAAATGGACACAATTTGCTTTCCTCGCTATTTGGATACCAAACAGCACAGCTTCAGCCTCAATGTCTGCAACATTTCCTTTAAGAACAATTCTCTAAGCTGCTGCAGCTACAATTTCTCCATTTGAATTTCTGACCACTGCTCCAAGACCTCCCATTTGCTTTGAAAAATTTGTAGCCGCATCTACATTCACTTTGAACCAACCAGGTGGAGAGGGCTTCCAATCTTGCTGCCCATTTTGCTGATGCAAAGCCAAAACATTATTCTTAACAGATTTTACCCTCCTATATGACTCCCCAATGGCTACTGCTCTTGTAGCTGAAACCAGAGGATCTTCCTTCTTGCCTTCAATGACGAAACAGTTCCTCGGGTACCATATTGCCCAGCAAATTGCAAAATATTTGCTCTATGTCTTTCTTCTTCTCTTCATAGCTAACTCATGCAGCACACTTAACATGTCCTGATGAGCCATCATCTTAATCTCCTCATAGAATTCTGTCATCTTCCAGACCTTTCGAGCAAACTCACACCCCACCAGAGCATGTAAAAACATGAACAATTGCAATGAGATTTCCCCAATACCATTCGGTTCCTTGAGAACAATCAATGGTTAATTAAAATGCCATGGTCCTCCTGCAAGGATCCTTATCTTGTCCGCTTCATTTCCAAACTTGAAGATAAAGATATTTTCTCCAATCTTTTCAATCTTCACCTCTTTTTTTGTTTGCCACACTTGGTTCAAAGCAGTTCTCAACCCCTCTGTATTGACACTTCTTGTGTGTAGCACTTTACCTATCAAACATCCAGCCACCATTTGCGCCCCCTTTTCTTTCATCTTTCTTTTAAAGGAAAATTTTGTTTTCTTCTACCTCTTTTAAAGACATTGATTTACATCTTCTAAGTAACTCTTCTGTCTTCATAACCGGTTTTATAGATCTATTTACCAACACCTTAATTACTATGAGACCATTTAAGGAAAAAAAAAACTTTGGCTATTAATAACACCAAAACACTGAGAACGAGTGATTTAATAATCCATAAAGGCTTCGTTATGTCTTATATTCTCCAAGCTTTCTCCGAGAGTGAAAACTCATGAGAGAGAAGGGTCTCCTTTTCTAGAATTTTTTTTTTTAACAATTTTTTTGAAAGTGAAAACATAATTTTCCCTCTATTTAAAATCTAATGATAACACATTAATGTTCATGGACAATGAACGGTGATCCATATATCCAAACGAGTAGTGATAAAGACACAATCACTTAACTGATATGATACAAAGGGAATAGTTTTATGATACAATCACCGGTCCACATAATTAAAAAAAAATTATTATCAATTTTCAATCAATCTCTGCATAAGCTCGTGGATATTAATTTGTACAAAATTATTAGGGACTCTAATATTACTGTATCCAAATCCCCAGTACTATTTTGTCCATCGACAATTGACAATTGTCATTCCACGTTATCTCAACCACAACAAACAAGTAAACAAAAGTTTGAAACTTGGGTTAAGTTTCTACATCATCAGGCAAAATTGAAGATGAATGAGGATCATCAACAAGACACAAAAATCAATTACACGTAAATCCCAAAAGTAATAGTTTTAAAAATTAGTTTATTAATTAACTAAGTACAAAAATACATTGATCAAACAATGCAAATGGTGTAAGGATGATGCGTTCATGAGTCAGACCCAGAATCAAACTCATCTTCTTCGTTAGCATCCCTGTATGAAGCCTTGGTTCCAATTTGGAGCTCTTCCATCAATTCATCGTCACTTTGATCGTGCTTCCCGGACAACTTTCTACTCAAAATGGCTTCAAAGATTGATGGCACGGCATCTTCGTCACCCTCCAAATACTTCTCTATTCTGCTTTTCAGCTCTACAATTAATTAAATTTATTTTTGTAATTAACTAATAACGCATAAGCACATCTGAACAATTAAATATTGGGGAAGTGGATCATGCATAAAAATATGACCTAATAAAGAAGTAATCTAAAAGCCTCTGTTCGTGGCTATAAGCACAACAAAAATTAATGCCAATGTGACACTGGCATGATTTTAAAATTAAATTGAATTGGTTAAATTAAATCCCATTTTATTTTGTTTTGTTTTTAGTGATTTTTTTTGTTCTTTCTAACATATGGTATATATTCGTTCGAAAAATTCATTGCAATTCTTATTTCAATAATTGAAAAATATTTTTTTAATCTCTTTTGAAAAAAAACATTTTATATTTTCGGTTTCTCTTGTTATGATTTGTAATAAAACGTTTTGTTAATTTTAGAATATTTTGTGATATTTTATTTCACTTTGTTGTTCACTAGAGTAAATGGAATTGATTTATGCAACTATTAATGATTTCGGTGACTCAAGGAATATTCCGCCAGAAGTTTGTCTCTTGCGGCATCAACTTTCATCTTTAGCTCGGCACGAAAGGATTATGAAATTAAAGCTTAGGAAATATGCATCAAATTTCCAATGTGACAATAAACAATGGATATGTTGTCGTGCAGAAGGCCATATTCAAGCATGCAAGATTTAAGCGGAAAATTATGATTATTCATAATAGAAACAAACATTATTTAAAAAGGAGAATCATTTTGATGGTACAAATTGTGAATTTTTACACAAAATTTATGAAGTTGGATGACATTAGAAGTGACAATAAATTGCTTCACTCAAACGGTATGTGATTCTTGAAAATATGATTTTTATTCCTACTATACAAATTACAAAAATTATCCCTATATAATTTAAATTATTTATGTTAATATATATTAACAAATATATATATTTCTAACATATTTCAGTTGAGAATTTCCTTCAATCTCCTGGTAAAGCTGGACATGATAATAATAAAACATCATTACATATAAATCCAAAGAGTCAAACAAACAAAGGAAAGCGCCTTCTTCAACAGGTATGTATATATATTTACATTTATCGAGCTTTATTAGTTATTCATCATTCTTGTAATACTTGAAACTAATAACTTATTCATTGCTTTTGGAACTTTAAAAATATGCAGTTGAACATGGACAACTAAAAAGAGCGTGTCTCTCTTTTGATGAGAATATAGATCAGTCCATAAGTTTTCCATTGGATGGTGTAACATCAAATAATGGTACATATTTGCATGAAACTACATGTACAATGAAAATATTAATATATTTAGTAATATTTTTTCTTACCATATTCACTTAGACGAAATAAGATACTTTGTTACAATATTATTATTTGTTGAATTTGACAGTTCATTACACAACGCCTTGGAATTTTGGACCCCTTACATACACATGTCAATATTGTGGTGCCATTTTATGGTACGAGGAACGGAACAAGAAAACCAAAAGGGTCTCACATCCTAAATTCACATTTTGTTGTATGGAAGGTCGTGTGCAGATTCCATTCATGAAAGAAACAACTCCTTTACTCAAATATCTTCTCGGGGCAGATTCTGGACAAAAGGGTTCCAAATTTCAAAAAAATATTAGGGATTATAACTCCATGTTTGCATTCACATCTATGGGAGGTCAAGTTGATGCATTAATCAATCGATCAAAATGTCCTTATGTTTTCAGGATGAGCAATCAGAATTATCATCACATTAGTTCTTTGTTGCCAGAAGTTGGGAAAAAACCATAGTTTGCTCAACTCTATATCTATGATACTGAAAATGAGATAGACAACAGAATCAACACTCTATTAAAACATGGAATGAAGACAGAAATTGATCACGAAATTCTTCATGAACTATCTAAAATGTTGGACCAACATAATAATTTGGTCAAATCTTTTAGAATTATGAGGGATAGATACAAAACACAACCAGAATCTACATTCCGTTTACGACTCCTTATTAGTAGAACAAGAGATGGTCGTCGATACAATATACCAACAGTTTCAGAAGTTGCGGGCTTAATAGTTGGTGATTTCAGTGAAGCAAACTTTCAACGCGATGTTATTATAGAGCATCGCACAAAGGGACTTCGAAGAATCACAGATTTGCATCCAAGCTTCTTATCCATGACATACCCGTTAATATATCCTTATGGCGAAGATGGATATAGACTTGACATATCTTTAAGAGACATAACTGATAGCCCTTTTAAGAGGCAAAAGCTGACAATGAGGCAATATTATTGCTTTAGGTTACAACAAAGATTGAATGAGGGACACACTCTACTTCAAGCTGGCAGACTATTCCAACAACATATAATTGATTGTTACATGACAATTGAAGAAGAAAGATTTCGTTGGGTCCGGAATAATCAACAAAAACTTAGATCAAACCTTTTCTCTAGTTTGATGGATGTTGTTCATCGAGGTGATTCTGATTGTTCGAAAGTTAGAAAATCAATTATTCTACCTTCATCACACACGGCGGGACCACAATATAGAATACAAAATTATCAAGATGCTATGGCAATTTGTAAATGGGTAGGATATCCTGATTTATTTCTTACTTTCACTTGCAACCCAAAGTGGCAAGAAATAAATAACATGCTCCGATTAGTTGGACAAAAGAATAATGACAATCAAGTTGATATCATATGCAGAGTTTTCGAGATAAAATTATATATATTATTATTGACTAATGATATTAATGTGATAGAGAAATAATAAACATTTAATCTGACACATCATGTTAATTTTTGTAAATAACATTAAAATACATATATGCTTATAATAACATAGAAATAATAAACATTTCTTTTATATATTTGATTTATATATAATATTATATTAAACATTTAATCTACATTTTATAATAGGTAAATTTAATTTATATTTTATCAATATTTATTATATATTATTGCATATAATAAACAATTATACAATCTTTACATGTGTAATTGAATTTAATACAATTAAAGAAAAATTTCCAATTCTAGTGATTGATGAACTATTGGATGAATTTATTTTCTCTTCCCCTCTAGTTTTTGTGGATGTTTTGACTTCTCGTCGACAAATAATACTAATCTTGTCTAGTACTGCCCTGGTTTCACCGGCTCCCTAGTATAAGGTTATTATTATTTGGCACGATAAGCCCTTAGCACCATATTTATTAGAGCGTGGTTCATGAGGTGTGGATTCCCCTCTCATGATTTAATTGGTATTAATATGGAATATTTAGCCCATGATGCATGTTGATACGGATCCAAATACCCAAGTACGTCATTTCAATAAATTTATTTTCAATTTGTTCTTGTCATTTAAATTCCAATTTTAGAATTTATTCTCCCCATTTCAATTCCAAGTTTAGGATAATCAAAATCATTTTCATCAATCCAACCACCCATTTACAGAATTAATTCTATAAATAATTAAAATCCACCTCCTCGTGGGATCGACACTCGTCACCATTGATCTACACTACAACAAATTCGTGCGCTTGCGAGTTCAATAAAATTTGCACAACACCTGGCCTACTTCAGCCATTACCCTCTACCAGAGTGCCCATGGATTGATATTTCCATGGATTTTATAGGACTCCCCCTTTCACATGGTAAGGATGTAATATTTGTAGTAGTTGATCGACTCAGCAAATACTCTCATTTCATTCCACTCAAGCATCCTTACACTACCTTAGAAGTAGCTCAAGTCTTTATGGACAATGTTTTCAAGCTACACGAGCTGCCAAAAACAATAGTAAGTGATCGTGATCCCATCTTCACTAGCAAATTTTGCCAGGGACTTTTCAACATCTATGGCACTAAACTTTTAATGAGTTCTGCATACTATCCCTAAACGGATGGCCAAACTGAAGTGGTCAATCGTTGTTTGGAGCAGTATTTAAGATGTATGACAGGAGACAAGCCAAAGGAATGGGTTCATTAGCTACCCATGGCTAAGTATTGGTTCAATACAAATTTTCACACTGTTACAAAGATCACACCATTCAAAGCGGTGTATGGAAGAGTTCAACCTTCATATGTTATGTATAATATAGGAGATTCAAATGTAAACTCACTGGATTGGAGTTTGCAAGATCGTTATAAGATGATACTGTTACTTAGAGAAAATCTAATTCAGTCCCAACATCGAATAAAGCAGATTGCAGATGCCAAACGCACGGATCGAGAGTTCAAAGTTAGTGATCTGGTCTTTCTCTATTTGCAACTGTTTCGCCAAGCTTCGATTGCTTTGAGGGGCAATAGAAAGTTAGCTCCAAAATACTATGGACCTTTTCCAATCCAAGCCCGAGTTAGACATGTGGCTTACAAATTACAGTTACCAACAAGTTCATCAATTCACCCAGTTTTCATGTTTCATGTCTCAAAAAAAAGTTCGGTAGCTGGTCATCTTCACTTCCACATCTTCCACTGGTGGATGCTGATGGGCGCTTTCGTATCAAGTCTGTAGCAGGACCGGACCGATGCATGGTTAAAAAAAAATAATAAGTCTATCACTCAAGTCTTGGTTCAGTGGTCAAATGCAAGTCCAAAAGATGCTACCTTGGAAACATTGTATGACCTCAAACAAAAGTATCCGGGGTTTACGCCTTGAGGACAAGTCTGACTTGAGGGGGATGGAGTGATATGACTGAATAAAGTGGTGGGATAAGTATGAATTGTGGGGATAAAAATTCATTAGAGAAAGGGCTGGATAAGGATGGGCTGTTAAGATAAGTTTGTTGGGGGAAATAGTTTAGACTTTGTGTTTGAGTAGGAGTGTGTAATAAAGCTAAATCTACAACAGCTTTTTATTATTTATACGTATCTGTCAAAAGCAGAGGCGTGAAAGACAACTATCTTAATATTTCAATTTCAATAAAGAGGAAATCCTCCTGTAAGTGGGATGCTAGTTTAATATTCTTGGGTTTTTTCTTCCAATTCATATCAACAATGTTCATGGATAGTTCACTAGTCGTTTGTTGTGGTATCATGTAGAAGAAGAGAACAAAGTACGAACTAAAAGTGAATTACCCAATGAACTAGCAAAATGGATTTTGAGAAGCGTAAGTTATATTGCTAATATCAGGCAAGTCTAATTTGATGATCTCTGTTCTAGTTTAGCTTTAAAATTTGTACATGCCCAAAAAAGCTTCCCTACAACGCAACAGATTATGGATTTTTATTTCAAAAATTTTTAGTAGAGTTGTTCGAGCTCTTGATATTGTCACATTAGACCCTGACGCCCTATATTTATCTGCACACTAATTAAATCTCTTATGATGTATTTACTAAATATGAATAAGAATAAGATGAAATCAGAATGAGCAAGAGTCGAAATGAGTTGAAATGAAAATAAAGAGTCAGAATAAAAATAAGTTTCTTTCTTGAATTATAAGAATCAGAAGCTGAATGAACTGAATTCCCATTAATGTGTTTACTTTATATTGGATCTGGATTGCTTTGAATTGTTGCAAATTACTAAAATATCCTCTATTAATTATTGTTAAAATTCTTATTTTATATTTTAATTATCGTGATTATCTATTCAAGAATTATTATTATTATTATTAATTATAGCTAATAATATATTAATTATAAAAATTTTATCATTAACAATAAAGATAATAATAATAATAATATTTAATATCTAATAATTTATTAATTATAATTTATCATTAAGAAGAAGAAGAAGAAGAGGAGGAAGAGGAAGAAGAAGAAGAGTAGAGACGAAGAAGAATTATGAGGATTAGGCTAAGTCAGCCGAAGATCTCATTAATGGCAAGAATGAAACTTTCACCCTCACTACAAAATATTTGAGCCATAGTCACTGCGGCACTTAGATGGAAGAAATAAGAGACACTGTCGTTATAGTATTTTTGTGTTAAAGAATTTTTGCAAGTGCTTGAAAATCAAGCTAATTTATTGTTATTCCCAATAGGGGGCTGATTGCGGAGTCTTGCACCTTATAGTGCGAGATTACATACATTTCTCATTGGAAGATGTGGGCTCCACAACTCAACTCCTCCCTACGTAAGTTTGACACGTGTGTAGTCGCGCAACTGATCACAATTCTCTCAATTGGACCTGAAATCACTTGCTGGTAAATGTTTAAATAAGGAAACATTGAATTCTTCAATGATCTTGTTGTGTCTATTTTATTTAAACTCTAAATTTGTCCTTAGTCTTTGCAAGTTAGTTTTAGTTTACAGAGCTTGTCACCTTATATTAAATAACTATTTTATGACCTTTTGATGAAAATATATCAATCGTAAATAATTAAAATTATGTTACTTCATATTTTTACCGTTGTTTGATTTTTATCTAATGATTGTAGGACACTTGGGTACATTATATTATTATTATTAGGTAGGCTAACAAGTGCACTTATCATGAGTCAATCAACAAACCTCTCATACGAAGGTTTGAAATTAATCATTAATACACGTGTCAACTGCGGAAGTGGCGACTCTTAAGCGCGCCGCCGCTATCAGGCCGTGTCAAGCGACCCGTGTTGAGGAACATCTTGGGCCGTATAATGAACATTTGGTCTAATTTTACCGCCGTTCTGATAAAACCCTTCGCCCTTCTTCTGTTTTTTGTTCATTTAAACCCTAGAAACCCGAGTCTCTTTAAAGCCAAAACTGAGAACACCGCTAGTCCCAAAATGCGGAGACTCAATTCATTTCCAAATTCCCAAAACTTAGCAATCAAATCCCTTTTCTCATTCTTCTCTTCACTTTCGAAGACCCATAATACAAACCCCATCCTCCTTAATTACCTAATCGAAACCCTAAAAATTCCCGAATCACGAGCCCTTGTGATCTCAAACAAACACTCTCACATTAAATCCCTAGAAAAACAGCAAACTGTTCGTCAATTTTTCCGCAATGTTGGGTTATCCGATAACCACATTCAGCTGGCAGTTAGTGCAACACCCAACATTCTATTCTCCGATATTAACAAGACCCTTAAACCAAAGATTGAGCTTTTTCAACGTCTGGGTTTTGTGGGTTCTGATTTGGGTATGTTTGTTTCCAAAAATTCATTCCTTTTAACTGTTAGTTTGGAGAAAAAATTGATTCCAGGTGTTAAAATTATTCAGAAAATATTAGCGGATCGTACTACTAATGAAAATTTGATTCGTGTTGTTAGTAGATGCAACTGGATTCTCACAAGAGACCCAGAGAAATCAGGGCTATTAAGAAACATCGAATACTTGAAGAGTTGTGGCATTGTTGGTTCTCAGTTGTCTGCTTTATTATTGAGGCAAACTAGGCTATTTTGTTTTGAGGAATTGAAACTTAGACAGCTTGTTTTGCGGCTTTTAGATATGGGCTTTTCGACTGACTCTAGGATGTTTGTTCATGGATTGGATGCACTTTGCTGCTTTCGCGAAGAAACAGTTGAGAGAAAATTGGATTTATTTAGGAGCTATGGATTTTCCAAAGAAGAGTTCATGGAAATGTTTCGGAGGGCACCTGGAATAATTAGGTCGTCTGAGGAGAGTTTAAAGTCGAGACTTGAGTTCTTTCTGAAAGATATCAAATTTAAAAAGTCGGTGTTGGTTCATAATCCAGTTTGTTTAATGCTAAGTGTAGAAAATCGAGTGATTCCTCGATATAGGGTTTTTCAGATTGCTATGTCAAGGGGAATGTTGAAGAAGGAATTGAGTTTCCGTTCAATGCTGTTCTTGAGTGAGGAGAATTTCTTGGAGAAGTTTGTGTTGAGTTTTGGAGAAGATGCAGAGGAGTTGTTGCTAGCTTACAAGGGCCACAAGTTAGGTTCTTCTGGAGAACAACAATTACAATGAGGGTTTTTGTTTTTACTTGAACAAACCTTGTGGTCTGGTGCATTTTCAGGCCCTGTGACAGAAGGATCTGAGGGCAGCTGGTTCTAAGCAATGAAAACATCTAGTGGTTTGTTTCATCATCATGAAGCGGTTTCTGGGCATTTTAATGTTGTTTCTGCTATGTGTTTGAGCAGCAGAGTTTACGTGGATAGTTTACTTTTGGTTAGGTGGTGTGTAGGAGAAGTGAATTACCGTGTAAAAGAGCTCTGCTGGAGATAAGTTCTGTACCAAAATCAGACAAGTCTGTTCTGTATCTCTGTTCCTTTTTTCTTTTTCCCTCACTGAAAATTTTCTTGCAAGAAGACATCTCCATTGATTATTTTGATGTTGTTTGAGTTTGATCTTCAGATGAAAATGATTACGATTTTTCTTTTTTAAATTTTATTTGTGTGTTCTCAAACATTTTTAATGCCGAGAGAGGCATAGTTGCTAATGGCAACTGGGTGGGGGCTATTTGCACCCTAAAACATACACTTTTAGAACATTGCATTCCATAAACGAAGAAGTTCAGTTACAAATATGGATGAATAGCATGAGTCGAATCATCCGGCCATACCTGAGACGACTAACTCTTCTCCAGTCGTTGAGTCAGACACACTGCCCAAAGGTTTTAGGACTCTAGGGATGATGCCTAACACTTGGCTTCCTCTGATAAAAGCAGCTTCTGAGACCAATTTTGATAACCCTCGGTTGCCTCCTCCATACACCAAGTGTAATTTTCTCTCTGCTATGCTTCGATCAAGATCTATGGCTGCATCAACGAACTCTTTATGTTTGCCATATGTAAATCCAGAAAGCACACAAATGTTCTTGATTTGTCTACTGGGAGTAGCTGCCATTGGAATATTTCTCAAAAAACAATTTGTGAGTGCTTAACAAAAAGTCATATTTAAGAATCTTGGTGACAATGGATTACAACTGTGTATGAGGTGGCATGTCAGTGTCAAATAACGCGTAAAGCACATGGCTCGATAGTCAAAAAGCAAACAGTAAAAAGGAAAAAAACAAACAGTAATAAAATTATTAGAGACAATAATGCAAATGATAAAACAACAGTGAAATAAAATAAAATAACAGTAAAGTAAAATGATATTTATAGGTAGTTGCGACTGTGGCTCACATCTTCCTCTGGTTTTACGTCCAGAAACGGCTTGAACGCCCTCTATGGGTCGAGGATAGGCTTCCCATCCAGTTTTCTTATAAACTGGCAAACAGGGTCGTTTAAAGTCAGATTCCCGAGACTATATCGTGCATGCTCTTTCTGGAATAATGGTCATAACTGGAGAATCGCTCCTTGCACATATCCACTGGGATGCGTTTCAAGAGACAGAAGGATATCATCCAATGACTCCTTATTCAAGCCATCCCTAATGAATTAAATCTTATCTTCCCTGTTATCAGACATCATTCCTAAAGAACATCGGTTTTTATTGCAACTCATTCTGGCACACTTATGACAAGCAACAGAAATTCTTCGAGCTCGTCGTTTTCTTGCATAATTTCCTTTTCCACAACCAGGCATGTATGCAATAAATTTTTGAGTAACTCACCCGCCAATCGTACTTTCGTCTCGATTAACCAACGGATGTCAGCAGGTATGTTATTCCTCATGAGCAATCGCATGCGTTCGGACCGAGCTTTATATATCGTAAGGAGGGCATTCTGAGGGAGTGAAGGGAATCGCTTGTGAAGCTTCGCTAGAATCTCGTTTCTTTCCATACCTTCGCCTCAGAATATCAGTTATTATGGGAAACTGAAGTAACCGACTTGATTGTCACGGAGTACCGTTATCTGCCACTTCACCGGGGTAATAAACTAAAGCACACAAACAGAAAAACAAATTAAAACACACAAAGAAAATCAAAATCGTCCTCTTATTGAATTTACCTCAAGCTCCAACTGGATGTCGTAAACACTTTTCTCAATATCTCTGAGTTGGCGTTCTAAGCCCTCAACATAGGATACTAACTCTGGTGGTTGTAGAGCCCAAATGCGATGTGTTTTACAAGATTGAATCTGTCTTTTGAGATGAGTTTTGACACGTTGAAGTGGTTTAAGAATGTTCAGGAGGAACGGTCGAAGTAAGAGACTCATGATTAACAATGATAAGAGAAAACTTAATGATAAACACACTTATGCAAAAAATAATTTCAATTAGCAAAAGAATGGTAAAAAGAAAAAAATCAAACCCACCGAAAAGAAAAAAAAATCAATTCAAATCTGGTGGGTCACTCAAATTTATTTCGGTGTCTTCTCCATGTGGTTGGTACTCTAGATATGGCTTTAATCTTTGACCATTAACTTTGAACGTGACACCGTTCTTTGGGTCCTTAATTTCAATTGCCCCATGTGGAAAAACAGTATGAACAATAAATGGACCAGACCATCGAGAGCGTAACTTACCTGGGAATAGGTGTAAGCGAGAGTTGAATAAAAGTACTTTCTGACCTGGAGTGAAAGATTTTCTTATAATATGCTTGTCATGGAAGACTTTCATTCGTTACTTGTAAATCTTGGCATTTTCGTATGCGTCATTGCGAATTTCTTCAAGTTCTGCCAGTTGTAATCTTCTTTCTGAGCTAGCTTGCTGCATGTCAAAGTTAAATTTCTTGATGGCCCAATATGCACGATGCTCGAGTTCCACAGGTAGGTGGCAAGCTTTTCCATACACTAGCCTGTAGGGTGACATCCCAATCGGAGTCTTGAAAGCCGTTCTATATGCCCATAATGCATCATCAAGTCTTAATGACCAATCTTTTCTGTCCGGCCTCACCGTCTTTTCTAATATGTGCTTTATTTCTCGATTAGAGATCTCCACTTGGCCACTGGTTTGCGGATGATATGGGGTCGCCACTTTATGAGTGATTGAATATTTCGTCAAAAGGGCTTTGAAAGCTTTATTACAAAAGTGGGCACCACCATCACTGATTATTGCTCGAGGGAATCCAAAGCGCGAAACAATGTTGCTTTTCAAAAGCCCTATCACCACCTTGTGATCATTGGTTCTGCATGGAATTGCTTCTACTAATTTCGATACGTAGTCAACAGCAACCAGTATGAATTGATGGCCAAAAGAAGTGGGAAAGGGTCCCATGAAGTCGATACCCCATACGTCAAAAATCTCAACCACTAAAATTGGATTTAGTGGCATCATGTTCCTCAGTGTAATGCTCCCCATTCGTTGACACCTATCACATGAAGAACATAAAGTGTAAGCGTCTCGAAATATAGTTGGCCAATAGAAACCACATTGTAAAACTTTTGTAGCTGTTTTCTTAGCACTGAAATGGCCTCCACAAGCTTGTTCATGGCAGAATGAAAGAATATTCTGAATTTCACTTTCTGGGACGCATCGTCTGACAATTTGATCTGCACAATACTTGAATAAATACGGGTCATCCCAAAAGAAATTCTTTATTTCTGCAAAGAATTTAGCCTTGTCTTGCTTGGTCCAATGCTCTGGAAGTTTACCTGTAACAAGATAATTAACTATATCAGCATACCAAGGTAATACTTCCATACTCATTAATTGTTCATCTGAAAATGACTCATTTAATGTAAAGGCTCTGTAGTTGTGTCAAAATGAAGACGAGAGAGATGGTCTGCCACAACATTTTCTGTGCCTTTCTTATCTTTGAATTCCAAGTCAAATTCCTGCAAAAGTAACACCCAACGAATTAGTCTAGCTCTTGCATCTTTCTTTGTAAAAAGGTATTTAAGAGCAGCATGATCAGTGAACACAATTATTTTACAACCAATAAGATAAGATCGAAATTTTTCCAATGCAAACACTACTGCTAGCATTTCTTTTTCAGTAGTTGAATAGTTCAACTGTGCATCATTCAATGTCATACTAGCATAGTAAATAACATGGGGAATCCGATCAACTCTTTGTCCTAATACTGCTCCTACTGCATAATCAGATGCATCACACATGAGTTCGAATGGTAAGCTCCAATTTGGGGGCTGAATGATGGGTGATGATGTCAACAATTGCTTTAATTTTTCAAAAGCCACAAGACATGAATCATTAAAGATAAAAGGTGCATCCTTAGCAAGTAAATTGCATAAGGGTCTAGAAACTTTGCTAAAATCTTTAATGAAACGTCTATAAAAACCCGCATGCCCAAGGAAAGATCTTACTTCTCTGACTGTTTTGGGTGGAGGAAGATTGGAAATGAGATCCACCTTGGCTTTGTCAACCTCAATACCTTTGCTCGAAATGATGTGACCGAGAACAATACCTTGTTTTACCATAAAATGGTACTTCTCCCAATTTAAGACCAAGTTCTTCTCGATACATCTCTGCAGACTAGTGTTAGATGACGTAAACATTGATCAAATGAGTCACCGAAGACAGAAAAATCATCCATAAAGACCTCAAGGAATCGTTCGACCATATCAGAAAAAATGCTCAACATGCATCGTTGAAATGTAGCAGGTGCATTACATAATCCAAATGGCATCCTCCTATATGCAAAAGTGCCAAAAGGGCAAGTGAAAGTGGTTTTCTCTTGATTTTTTGGTGCAATGAGAATCTGATTATATCCTGAGTAGCCATCTAGAAAGCAATAAAATTCACGGCCTGCTAATCTATCAAGCATTTGATCGATAAATGGTAAAGGAAAATGATCTTTACGTGTGACAGAATTCAACTTCCTATAATCAATGCATACACGCCATCTTGTAGTTACCCTAGTTGGTATCAATTCATTATCAGCATTGGTAACTACAGTAACTCCTGACTTTTTGGGGACAACTTGCACAGGACTGACCCATGAACTATCAGAAATTGGGTAAATGATACCTGCATCTAATAGCTTAAGAACTTCTGTTCTAACAACTTCTTTCATATTAGGATTTAACCGACGTTGCATTTCCCTAGTAGATTTAGCATTTTCATCAAGGTGAATGTAATGCATGCAGTCTACTGGGTTTATACCTTTTATATCTGCTATGGTCCATCCTAATGCTCTTTTGTGCTCTTTTAAAACATCCAACAACTTACCTTTTTGTTCGTCATTGAGGGATGATGAGATGATTACCGGTAGAGTACTTTCTTCCCCCAAAAATGCATATTCCAGAGTGTTGGGCAATGGTTTGAGCTCGAGTTTCGGTGGTGATTCTGATGATGGGATGAGTTTCTTCTCTGATGGTGCTAGTTGTTCAACTCTTGGCTTCCATTTATTAATGTCCATAGATGGTGCTGAGTCAAGTAGGGCGTTGACCTCATCGATCGATCTGTCAATATCAAAATCCAAACCAAAGTGAGTTAAACATGTTTGTAAAGGATCAACACTAAGGTTTGAAATAAAAGTATCATCAACTAATGCTTCAATTAAATCCACATCAACAATTCCATCATCTGTGTTGTGAGGTTGTTTGGCAATGTTGAAGATGTTCAGCTCCATAGTCATGTTGCCAAAGGACAACTGCATATTTCCAGTCCTGCATTGAATGTGAGCATCTGCAGTTGCCAAGAAAGGTTGGCCTAGAATAATGGGGATGTGCTTCCTTGAATCTTGTATGGGTTGAGTGTCAATTACAATGAAATCAACAGGAAAATAAAACTTGTCTACCTGGATAAGCACGTCCTCCACAATACCACGAGGTATTTTCGTGGACCGATCTGCAAGTTGTAACACCACTGGAGTTGGGTGTAATTCTCTAAGTCCAAGTTTCACAAATACTGAGTAAGGCAACAGATTTACACTAGCTCCTAAATCCAACAAAGCATTCTCAATTGTATGGTTCCCTATGCTACATGAGATAGTGGGGGAACCTGGGTCTTTGCATTTTAAAGGAATTTTATGTTGGAGTATAGAACTAACGTTTTCTGTTAAAAATGCCTTCTTTTGAACATGCATGTTTCTCTTTTTAGTACACAGATCTTTAAGAAACTTGGCATAAGATGGAACTTGTTTAATAGCATCAAGCAAAGGGATGTTGACATTTACCTGCTTGAAGATTTCGAGAATCTCACCTGTGGATTTTCCCTTTTTTCCTTTAGCTAACCTCTGAGGAAATGGAGCTTTGGGAACATATTCTCGTGGGTTGGTTTCTTCTTTCTCCTCCGGTGATGATTCCTCAACATTCACAGGTACAATTTGATTTTCTTTCGTCACCGGCATCTCCACTTTGTTGTCGACTTCTTTTCCTTTTCGCAAGGTCATGACGGTTTTGACCTTTCCATGCTGCTGTGGTGAACTGGTACTTGCTTCATGTACTCCTTTAGGGTTAGGCACTGGTTGACTTGGAAATTTACCTTTCTCAACTGTCATTGCCAAGGTCTGAACTGAAGAAGCAAGTTGTCCCACCATCTTCTCCAAGCTTGAAACTGATTGGGCTTGTGAGTTGAAGCCCGCTCTCAACTCATTTCGTAGTCCATCAATTGTGCGGTTCTGTTGCTCAATTGTGGAGTGAGTAACATTCCTGAAATTCTGGAATGCATCCTCCCATGGTCTGGGTTGAGAGTAGTTCTGGTTCTGATTATATGGTTTGAATGGTGGCTGAGAGGCTTGAGGATTTTGAGGAATTGGTTGCATTGGTGGAGCTGGAGCTGCTGGTCCATTTTGTTGGAATCCTTGAGACCATGAAAAATTGGGGTGGTCTCTCCATCCAGGATTATATATGTTGGAGTATGGGTTGTAATTCGATGGTTTTCTCATTACTCCTATGGCATTGGCTTGATCTGGATATGAGTCAAGGTCATGTGGCTCTGTTGATTTAGCAGTCGATAACGATGCTATTTGTCGAGAGAGACCTTCAATTATTTCTTTGACTTCTTTAATTTCTGAACTGGATTCGCCAATGTGAACCTCATTTACTCCCTTAACTCTTCTAGTATTCCTGAGTGATCGACTCCGTTGTTGGGAATTATCTGCTTGTCGCTGGAAGAATTCCCAAATCTCTGATGCACTTTTTGACATTAGCTCTCCTCCACTTGTTGCCATTAGCCATTCTTGCACATTCGGTAATAATCCCTCCAAGAAGTATTGGCATTGGTGCCATTTCTCGTACCCATGATGTGGACACTTCAAGAGTAGCCCATTGAATCGCTCCCATGTTTCGAAAAACTGCTCGTCATCTCTCTGGGTAAACTCCGAGTTTTCCCTGCGAATAGTATTGGTTTTATGTACTGGGAAATATTTATTAAAAAATTTTGTAACCATTTGTTCCCATGATGAAATGCTATTAGCAGGCAATGTATTAAGCCATGAACGAGCTCTATCCTTTAAAGAAAATGGGAATAATCTGAGTTTTACATCATCATCTGAAAAATTCTCATATTTAAATGTTTGACAAATTGCGTGAAAATCATTCAAATGATTGTATGGGTCCTCATTTTCTGAGCCATAGAACGTGGGGTGACAATTTAGCACACTAGGTTTTAGTTCAAAGCTCCTAGCAGCTACATTTGGGTACCTGATACATGATGTGCTCAAATTGGCTAAAGGACTAAAGTAATCTTTAAATGGCCTCTCCTGTGGTTCTTGTAAATCCATTTTGTTTTTAATGTGCTTGTGTATGCGAAGTGTTTTCTCTAATTCAAGGTCTATAGGTTCAAGATTAGGTAATAATGACCTACGACCATGCATGTAAAATAAAATAAAATAAAAATAAAGATGGGAGCAAAACAAATAAAATAAAGAAGAGGGAGAAATTACGATACTAACCTTATGGTGCTATTACAACCTTACTATAAAAATACACAACAAAAAATACGTGAAATAAATTAACTAAAAGTAAATTAATAAGATAAATAAAAATTACAAAGAAGAAATAAAAAAAAATTAACTTGAAAATTAAATTACAAAATTTAAAGAAGAGAAAAAGAAAAGAAATACTAACCTTTAAATGTAGATTCACTTTTTTTTTAAAATATAAGAAAACAATTAACTAAAAATATTCACAAAAATTAATTCTATGAATTAAAATTACTTACCTCCCCGGCAACGGCGCCAAAAACTTGTTGTGCAAATTTTATTGAACTCGCAAGCGCACGAATCTGTTGTAGTATAGATTAATGGTGACGAGTGTCGATCCCACGAGGAGGTGGATTTTAATTATTTATAGAATTAATTTTGTAAATTAGTGGTTGGATTTGTGATGGAAAATGATTTGGAATATGCTAAAACTTAAATTAAAATGGCAAGAATAAATTCTGAAATTGGAATTGAAATTGAAATGGCAAGAATAAATTGTAGAGAATTCTAATAAAATGACGTACTTTGGTATCTGGATCCGTATCAACATGCATCATGGGCTAAATATTCCATATTAATACCAATTAAATCATGATAGGGGAATCCACACCTCATGAACCACGCTCTAATCCACACCTTATACTAGGGAGCCGGTGAAACCAGGGCAGTACTAGACAAGATTAGTATTATTTGTCGACGAGAAGTCAAAACATCCACAAAAACTAGAGGGGAAGAGAAAATATATTTACCAAATCAAGCCCATGACACATGTTGAGACTTCACCTTCAACCCAAGCTTGAAAGAAAATTAGCCACTCATAGTTGAACTAGGGGCAAAATGGGAATTTATTAAAATACGTAGAAAATACAAGATAGAGAGAGAATTACAAAAAATGAATCCCAAAAATGGATTCAGAGGTGCCAAATTAGGGGGGGAGGCCCCCTTTTTATAGTTACATCGAGTAAATCATGGCCATCGGATTAAAAACAGTTTGGACGCTCAGGATTTCGCCACGTCATCAGCCACTATTTGCACAGTACAGTCAACAGCCACTATTTGCACAGTAACGCCAACAGTACCCGTACATGTGAATAGTATCGTACATGTGAACAGTGTCATTTTTCCTTTTATACTCCTCCTAAGGTTTTCGACCGTCCTGAGTTCAAAAATGATGTCCGTTTTGCCATTTGATCTATTGTTTATTGTGAAATGACTATGATGCCCCTAAAATACATAAAATACTCAATTAGAATAAAATACACATAATTAAAGTACAATAAACTTAAACACATAAAAGTAAGGGTTGTTAGTAATACTTGATATGTAAAATAACGATTTTCTCCTTTATAAATATGCACTTTCTAACACACAACACTTGGCAGTTAGCATAATTAATAAAAGAAAAATTTTATGAAAATCACTCTAAATCCAAATGGAATGTAGAATGAACACCCCAATTCCTTGAATTATTGCCTAATTATTTGTTCTAATTCTTAAGAAAAATATTTTTTCCTTTTCCTCACACCCCACCTCTTCATAAACACAAATAAAAAAGTCAAGTGATAATATTCATATTGAAATAGGGAATAATAATATTGGTGATTTAGAATTAAAAAAGTAACCAATTGTATAATAACGTAATTCGAAACTTTCGAATTTAATGATAATATGATATCCTTATAATGAGTTTTTCTCTTTACATTATTCACTTGTGGCAATTTTTATGGATAGCTCGGTGATATCAAAGAAGGAAATAATCACATGAATACAATACAATACAAACATGGCGTTTGTAAGTGATCTAATATTTAATTGAACATTTGAATTATTATTAATGATTAATAATGATGTCAATACCCCTTTATGAATTTCAATGAACATGTACAACAAACATGAGTACATCATAATCATTTATCATTCTTTCTTCACAAAAAGACCATGTAATTAATCTTTTTTAAATTTTGTAATTAAATCATCATTTGTTGTTCTTCCTTCTTAAAGGACAAAAATTACCCTATATGAATTTTGTAAAATTGACATTTTAAAAGACCATGTAATTAACCTTTTATGAATTTTGTAATTAAATCATCATTTGTTGTTCTTCCTTCTTAAAGGGCAAAATCGTCTTTTATTCTCCAGGGGTAAAATTGATCTTTTATGATTTTTTTGTTACATATTAACTGAGTTTTAACGGAATAGTGAGAAAATGCTAACAATTTAAACGTTTGGTGGTAAACTGATGGTTTTATCAAATCATGGTACTGACATGATGTGTCAGAATACATTTGATAGGAAAATGATAATATCCCTTTATAAAATTGAAATCTTACAATTGTATAATATATATATATACATATATATGTGTGTGTGTGTATAGAATTATTACAAGTTTTTTTTTTTATAGAAAAAGAGTGGAGCTAGAATGGCAATTTGGATTATCACATGATTAATGAACGATATAAAAATATATTTGCATGTAGTCATTTATATTTGAATGTAAATATAATATTATTGACTAATGTTATATATATAATGTTGGGACTAGAGGAGGTGATGTGGCATCACCATTTCTCATCTTCTTATATTCTCTATTATCTAATAAATTAGTTGAGATTAAAAAATAATTACGTTACAAAATATTAAAAATAGAAAATAATTAATAAATTACAAAAGATTACATGTCCCTTCCTCTTTCTATTTAAATTTAACAATATGTAACCATTAATAATAAATTAATTATAAGTTTTGAAACATTCATTTATTTTATTAAGCCAACAACTAAACTTTAGTGGTTTAAAATACATCAACTAATTAATATAGGAAGGAAGGTTCATTCATCTTCCCTAACCAATGTCACTAGGACCTAATTTTAATGTCATAATCTCATATTTAATTATGCAACATTTTGTTTAGTGTCTTTTGACTTCTTCAAACTCTATAAACATTAAATATTTAAGATTTGTTATGTTTGAATTTTTTTATTATTTAACTAACATCCTCTTTAGAAATGTTTTTATGTTTTTATTTTTTAACTTATTTGAGTTTTTAGTATTGTGTTCATAGAGTACTTTTTATTTCATGAGTTGAACAATGATAACGATAGTTGGATGATAAGAGTTAGATTTTGTAGGATGTGAGAGTCTGTTAATACCAAGAAGAATGGAGAATTGATTAGTGTGAATATAATTTTAATTGATGAAAATGTTGTGTACACTTAACTATACACATTAATATATATTTCACATTAATATATATTTTTAAAGTTAACAAAAAAATAATTAACTTTTATAAATAACATTAGTTTTATAAAGTTGCGTCATCTTTAAAAAAAATCAATTCATATTTTTTATCAGTTTCATCAAGTGGAAAGTAAAAAAAAATTAAATTCTTTTTCTAAAACTGCGCGAAGCGCGATTTTATTTTCTAGTTACATAATAAAAAAAGGCTATAATAAAACTTCGCCTAAGATGCCAAAAACTCTAAAGCTGGCCCACTAAAATTTGCAAGCAACATTAATTGGTCTGTTTGTGTTGGCATTCAGATTGTACATATCTTAACTAATTAATGGGGGGTCTTGCTTCTACAGTGCTCTCTTTCTCTCTGAAAGGAGTGCGAAGAATGCGAGGAACGTGAGTTGCCATGACTCATCGGTCACTCACTTGTTGAGTGGGTAGGTAGCTTAAAGACAACATTTGACACAACAGAAGTCCATAGGATGGATACGAAGGACCTAGTTCGAAAGTACAGTGCTATAACTCTGCAGGAAGAGGAGCAAGATAAGGTTATGATGTTAGGCAGCATGAAAGACGAAAGATTGAAGCTCGCTACAAATTGTTTGGTGGGTAAAGTTGTGCTAAATAAAGGAATCAACGCTGAAGAATTGAGAGCTGCACTGCACCAAGTGTGGAGAACCATTAAAGAATTCAAAGTGGAAAATGTAGGCAATAACATTTTCATTTTCAAGTTTAACTCAGCAGAGGAAAAACAGAGAGTGTTTACGGGAGGGCCTTGGCATTTTGCGGGGGCGCTGATTGTTATGATAGAACCGAAGGGCATAGGAGAGGTTAATGATCAACAATTCACTCATGCGTCCTTTTGGGTTCAAATCCACAATGTGCCTCTTATGTGTATGTATAAAGGTTCCATCCAAAAATTTGGAGAGAAGATTGGAGTTGTTGAGGAGATCGAAACAGATGATGATGGGGAGTGCATTGGGTTGTATGCTCGTTTAAGAATTTCGGTAAATGTCACATGTCCCCTTAAAAAAATCTTATTCATTGAAGAAGAAGATTCTCATGGCCGTGGTGTATGAGAGATTGCCAGATTTCTGCTTTTGCTGTGGTATTCTCGGACATCAATACAGAGAATATCTTAAGTACCGTGGACAGCCAAATGATAAATTGCCATATGGGAGCTGGCTGAAGGCCAAAACCGCAGCTGAGAGAGCAAAGCTGAATAGAGATAAAGGGGGATGGAGTAAAGAGCACCACAAACCCAGCTCTCCACCTGCAAATCTGAAACAACAGTCACTGCAACACTTGCAACCTGACCCAGTTAGTAGAAGCGGGTTAGGGGCAACCCATGATGAACGACACACAAATGCAGAACCAATGAGAGAACAACATGTGGCAAAAGTAGGTGAAGGGCAATCAATGCACAATCTTGAAGAATTGAGGCAGGTGCTGACAAGCAGTAAGGAGCAAGTTAACATGGTTGATATCATGGACTCAACTAGGACTCTGTGCCAACAAGAGGGCAAGAGTGGCGGGAAGGCAACTAAGCTTGAAAATGAGAGAGGAAACGTGGTGGAATGGATTACCAAAAAGCCCATGCAAGCTCAAAAGGAGAATGACAGAGAAGATGAGATACATGGGCTGAGGGATGTTGCTATGAAGCCCAAAAGGAAGAAGTGGAAGTCTAAAGCTAGAAATGCAACAAGTGGGGGAAAAAATTCAGCAGCGGGGATTGTGACTAAAAGGCCTAGAACCGAGAGTGGTGATCTAAGCCCAGACAATAAGAGACCAAAGCTCACGAGCTCATGTCAACTTCTAACCAACAAATCCCAACCATCTTCCCCTGCAGCTAACATAACTTTGAGCTGGGAAAATCCTGACGAGGTGGTAAGTGCAGATGCAACAGCTATGCAAGAGGATGTATCGGCGGTGGCTGGTGAGCAGCCCCGCCGAGAGCCATGAAACTGCTAAGTTGGAACGTCCGGGGGTTGGGGAATACTCGGGCGCGCCTAGAAGTAAAGAACATTCTCCAAACCCACAATCCTCAAATTTTGTTTTTTTGTGAAACGAAGCTGCTGGCCGCGCAAGCTAGAGAGGAGTGTCGACGGCTGAGTATCAAGAATTGTTTTGCTGTAAATAGGATGGGATTAAAAGGGGGGTTAGCGTTATGTTGGAATGCGAAGGTCCTGGTAACTATTACTTCATACAGCAATCACCACATAGATGCGGTAGTCCAGCAGGAGAATGGAAAGCAATGGAGATGCACTGGGATATACGGGCACCCAGAAATGCAGCAAAAACAGTACACTTAGACGCTGCTTCGAAGGCTGTCAGGTTTGTCTAATCTCCCGTGGTTATGCTTTGGGGATTTTAATGAAATTTTGAGCCCAAATGAAAAATGTGGTGGGAAGGATCGGCATTTAAGTATGACGGCTGGGTTTAAAGAGGCTGCTCAAGCCTGTAATTTGGTGGATTTAGGCTGCATAGGCTGCCCTTTTACTTGGTCTAACCGGAGATTTGACCCCATCTTGTTGAGGAAAGATTGGACAGGTTCTTGTGTAGTAGAGATTGGGTTAATAGCTTTTATGATTATGCAGCAACGAATCTTTTATCCGTGAGTTCTGACCACTGCCCAGTGTTGATGGAGGTCCGAGAAAGAGGTAAAAGTGTCCGTTATGAGCGGAAGGCACCTCGTAGGATTCATTATGAGGACATGTGGAGTGCCTATGATATGTGTAAGAGCATTGTTCACGAGGAATGAAGTAGTCAAGGGAATTGGAAATCCGGGAATCCAGTGCTGCAATTCCAAAAATCCGCTAAAAGCTCCATGGCTAAGCTGAAATGGTGGAGCATGCAACAGTTCGGGGCAAGAGAAAAAGAGTTAAAGCAGATGATGGAGCAGTTAAAGAGATTAAAGCAGAATTTTGATCATTACAACAGCGACGAAGAAGTTAAGAAGTTAGAGAGGAGAATTAATCATTTGTTGATTGATAAAGAAATGTATTGGAAGAAAAGATCAAGGGCTAACTGGCTAAAAGAGGGAGACAAAAACACCAAGTTCTTCCATACAAAGGCTTCGGCAAGGAAGCAAACGAACAAAATTTGGGGGATCGATGATAAACAAGGGCGCTGGACAGAGAAGGAAGCTGAGGTGGAAGCAGAATTTCAGGAGTATTTTCAAGAGCTTTTCACTTCTTCAAGGCCAAACCAAGCTCAAATAGATGCTGATTTAGAGGGATTGCTGCCAAAGATAGATGAAAACATAAAGAATCACCTGAATCAGCCGTTTACAGCTGAGGAGGTTTCGGAGGCTCTAAATCAAATGTGCCCCACAAAGGCACCTGGTCCGGATGGCTTTCCTGCTGTCTTCTTTCAGAAGCACTGGCAAGCAGTGGGGTGTGGAGTTGTTTCAACGTGCTTACATATTCTGAATGAACGAGGTAACTTAACTTCGTTAAACCACACTTATATTGCTTTAATTCCGAAAGTTCATAAGCCTAGAAAAGTCACTGAATTTAGACCCATTAGCCTATACAATGTAATTTACAAAATTATCGCTAAGACCATAGCTAATAGAATGAAGCCCATACTTGAGCAAATTATTTCGCCGTCCCAGAGTGCTTTCATCCCAAATAGACTCATCACCGACAATATTATTGTTGGGTATGAGTGCCTCCATAAAATTTGGCACAGTAAAAGGAAAAGAAATGGGTTAGTGGCCTTAAAGCTAGATATTAGCAAAGCCTATGATATGGTGGAGTGGGAGTTTTTGAAATAAACAATGACAAAGTTGGGGTTCCCTAATAAATGGGTAGATTTAGTTCTGAATTGTATCACTACAACATCTTTATATGTTCTTATCAATGGGAGTCCCAAGGGCACAATCCACCCACAAAGAGGCCTTAGACAAGGCTGCCCTCTGTCCCCATATTTGTTCATACTCTGTGCAGAATATTTTTCCAACTTACTGTTGAAAACAGAGCAGAATCATCAATTCCAGGGGCTGAAGTTTGGAAAGGAGATCACTATTTCTCATCTGCTGTTTGCCGATGACAGTTTGGTGTTCACAAAAGCCTCAGTAGATAGTTGTAAGGCCCTCAAAGCGATCTTCGACCGCTATGCTGCAGCATCAGGTCAACTCTTCAATTTTGACAAGTCATTTATAGTGTTCAGTGGCAAAATTCCAGCAGACAGAGTTAGTGCAATCAAGGACATATTTCAGCTTAAGGTGGTGTCTAGACATGAAAACTATCTAGGCTTGCCCTCTATGGTCGGAAGAAACAAGCGAAACTTCTTTAACGCAGTGAAGCTCAAAGTGGTGAGCAAGATCTCAAATTGGTAGCATAAATTTTTTTCAAGTGGAGGTAAAGAAGTCCTTATTAAAGCAGTGGCTCAAGCGGTTCCAGCCTACGCGATGAGTGTTTTTAAGCTATCTATAGGGCTGTACGATGACATTCAGATGGCCATGGCGAAGTTTTGGTGGAGATCAAAAGAGGACAAGCTTGGTATCCATTGGGCAAAGTGGGAAAAGATGAGTCAAGCAAAGAGTAGAGGAGGCCTCAGATTTAGAGAGATGTCTAGCTTTAACCAGGCGTTAGTGGCTAAACAAGGATGGCGATTGTTGCAATACCCGCATCTGTTGGTTGCCAAGGTGTTGAAGGCTCGGTATTTTCAGAAATCAGATTTCTTGAGAGCTAAAGCTGGATATAATCCGTCGTTCATATGGAGGAGCATACTGTGGGGAAGACAAGTGCTGCAAAAAGGAATTCGGTGGAGGATTGGCCGTGGTGAGCAGATTCATATATGTAGGGATAATTGGATTCCAAGGCCTGAAACTTTCAGGCCCCTCTCATTTCAAAATGTGCCAGCAGAAGCTACAGTATCAGAGCTTATTAATGCTGAACATCAGTGGGATTGCAGGAAAGTGAGTTAGTGGTTTTTGGAAGAAGATGCCAATGAGATTTTGAGAATTCCGCTGCCGAGAGAGCCGAGATTGGATGAGATACTCTGGCACTTTGATAAGAAAAGGGCATATGCTGTGAAAAACTGGTATCAACTAGCTTTAAAAATGAAGTATCCCAATCAGTCTAGCTGTTCCTACATGAGCTCTAATCACTGGACCTGGTTATGGACCCTCCAACTTCCAGCAAAAATCAAAATATTTATGTGGAGAGCTGGCCAAAACATACTGCCCACTGCTGAGAACCTATGGAAAAAAAAAGATTTTGGTAGAGCCTCTCTGTCAAAGCTGCAAGCAAGGAGTGGAAAGCATATCTCATGCACTGATACACTGTAAAGCTGCAAGGAAGGTATGGATTCATGCTCCCTTTGAAATACACTTCCCTGATGCTTCGAACCAAAATGTGTGGAATGTTATGCTTGAAATAACTAAGAAGCTGAGCAAGTCATATACAACACTGTTTGTTGCGTACTGCTGGGCCATATGGTATGGCAGGAACTACATGATTTTTGAAGCAAAAAAGATGGACTGCTGTCGGGTGGTGGCTAAAGCTGAGGCTGTAGTTGAGGCTTATCAACGGGCGAGGCATCAAGGGCAAGGATCAGGGGGAAAGTATAATCAAATGCAGAGCCCGCAGTGGTGCCCTCCTCCAGCAAACGTTTTCAAGGCTAATGTGGATGTCGCTATTAACTATGAAAAAGGCTTAGCGGGGTTAAGAGTAGTTATTCGAGATTCCAATAACAGAATTGTTGTGGCTGCTGTCAAGACCTCAAATTTTTCTGGAGATGTTAAGGTTGCAGAAGCAGAAGCTGTTGAGTGGGGATTAGTTGTGGCAAAAAATGCAGCGCTTAGATCATTAACGGTGGAGACGGACTGTCAAGATGTGGCAAAATTGATTAACAACCAAGAGGGAAGCAAAACAGAGATCGTTTGGGTGGTTTCTGACATCCAAGATCAAAGGAAGGATTTCCAGCACATTAGCTTCCATTACACCCCCAGATCATGTAATGTTCATGCCCATAATTTGGCTAAGTTTGCTTTAAGGAGTCTTGAAAATGCTGTATGGATAGCTCCGTTACCAATTAATGTAGAATCCATTTTCTCTTATTTGTCTTAATGAAAATTGAATTCTCTTCTAAAAAAAAAAAAACTAATTAATGGGGACTGAATATTACTTTTCTATCCAATCAAGCCTTTAATTGCATGCTTCTTCTAGCTTCAGCGGATATCTACCAAGAATATAAACTGTCACGGTATTAATTCCAAAATGTCAATGTATCATAATGTTAGTCCTAATTTGTAGAATTTAAAAAACTGTTCTTTAAAGATAACTATTTTATATTTTCAATTACCAGCAAAGCGTCACATATACACCCAATATCATCACTTGCAAACTCTTAAAAAATCAGTGCATCATTGAGATAAATATTTGACTCAGCTGCAAGAATCCCAATCACTATTATAAATAATTACATGAAATATGAAAATTTTGCATAACACGTATCATGTCCTTTGTCTTACATTGATTCTAATGACTAAATTTTGGTATTAAAGTGGCATTAGCTATAGGTAATCATTGTACAAGGTTTTTTAACTTTCAAGATTTTTTATTGATAATTAGAATATTAAAAAATTAAAATTTAATGTGGGATTATGATTGAATAGTATCATGTAAATAGTGCATATATGTAGTCTTATGAAAAAAGGAACAAGTATTAACTGATAAAATAGAAAAAAAAACAAAGTAATAAATTAATCGATTAATTTTCCACTATTATCTTTCCTTTTGTGTACGTAGTTAATGAAATTTTTTTTAAACAAAAAGAAATTTAAAATCACTCTTATTATCATTCAATTATAATGTGGCTCGAAGCCTCAAAGTTCATCTGAGAAAATTACTATAAGAGATCCATTTTCCAGCACTGGATCAAAATTTCTCAGTCAAGAAACTTGTAAAAGAGGATTGACCAAGAAAATTGGGATTGTTCTGATTGATTGAACCAACAAAATTTCAATCTCTATCCCAACCAAACATACTAACAAATTTTCGATCTCAATCGGAATCGGTCAACACCTATCATACGCACCAAATGCCAGATGGGATGGTTCATCACAATTTTTCCCAAGCCACTTTTATTGCAATAACTGGTAGGCCCAGTAGTTATACTTTTTCTGGGCGCTGGACATGTCGAGAGCAAGCTCGTTATTGCTCGTCTCCCCCAAAACAAATTATGTCTAATCTCACCTTTTTACGGGCAGAGAAAATTCCATTTAGTGTGAGCTCCTTATTAGCAACTTTCCAATGTATGTTCCTTTTAGAGATGTATATATGAATGTTAGGATGTGTTTTCAATTGATTTTGGGCTAAGGAAAAACCAAAACCAATTTAGAACAATAAATTTAATATTTTGGGGGAGACGGGGTACCTCACTAGTTTGTTGTGTGGACTGCGGTGTATGTGGACTTCATGGGAGGTGAGATGCGGAGTGAGAGTGACAACAATGGTGGAAGGTTTGGAACAAGAGAGATGTCCTTGGGAGTGGGCTTCGCACCTGCAAAACAGCGAAAATGGAGGTTAGAGGTGAAGCCGGGGGGGTACCCCTGGCATTCACACTCCGACGCTCAAGTAAGCAAACTCGAGTGTTTTTGGTGAAGAGAGCTAGCTAGCCCTCTGTAAATTAGGGTTTAAGGTTAGAGAGAACCTGGTTTTTGGAGTGGGAGTGTGAATGGAGAATATTGGTGGAAGGAGAAAAGCTTATGGAGAATAAACCCTAAATGTTTTTTTATATGGTGTACCTCCACTGCCACGTGGCGCACCCTTTTTTGCTCACGTCCTTTTCTTGCTTTCATGATTTTTTAGGCCGTTATATGCATGCCCGCGGCGTATCTCATCATTTGGAGGCGTGGCGCGCGTAGGCGAGTGGTCCCGGGGTACCTCTGCAGCAGTTGTCGGGTAGGTGGTTGGGGACCACTGTCCTTGGTGTAATATTCTGCATTGTGGCAGGCGGCTGTCCCCCCCCCCTTTTGCATATCGTTTTCGATTCCTTTTTCTGACAAAATCAAATGAAATCTTTTAGGAGGCGGAGACGTTGCTCATGGCGGATATTTTAGAGGATTCTCTTACACCGTTTCGTAGGATATCCCAAGGTATAGGGATACCCCTTACTACTTGGGGTACCCCTTTCCATACAGGGTACCCTATTTTATGCGGGCTATCCCAATTCACATAGGATACCCTAATTCGCTCTGGACTCGCTCCTTTAATCGACACGTGGCACTTTTACTGTTCACCCTATTTTTCCCTCAAACAGGATGATTAATTGATTATTGAATAAGTTGTTTGCCATATATGCTCCATAATGGTGGGTTTTGTGGATAACAAATGTGTAGAGCATCTAGGATATGAAATGAAGGTATTATAAGGTGTATTTTTTGCCTGAGACTCTTGTTTTTGGTTTTGTTATTTTATAATGTAATTATTCTTTAATCTTAACCAATATATTAGATAATAGAGAATATAAAAAGATAAGTGTACACAACCTTTTCATCAATTAAAATTATGTTAATGTGTATTTTAATGTTTATTAGATACAATAAATTAATACATTAAAATAAATTAATTAGAATGTTTATATAATTATTAATAATCTAATAATTATTTTCTATTTAATATTTTGTAATGAAATTATTTTTTTTAATTTCAACCAATTAAATATATATAATTTTATTAATTTATAATGATATTTTCAATTAATATAATTGTTAATTCTAAATTCGCAAAATATCATTAGTCAATAATAATCATAATAAAAATTTGTCTTTTCTTTCTCAGGAACCAGAAAAATATGTAATTAGAAAATTCTGCCAAACAGTTTTCAAGTAGCCATTGCAAAAGAGGAATGCTCAGTCAGCATAAAGAACCTTAATTATAGCTAAAATATGCAGGATTATGCTTGCTTCTTGGAAACAAACCACTGGCAGTGGCGGTCAAAACCTTTCTCCTAGACTGGAAACAATATACATAAACTAAATAATTGATTTTAGGGATTCAAAATTTACGTACAAGGAGAATTTGCTCACTGCCACTGTCAAAGCCTTCCATTTCAATCAGGAACTGTGTTTTCAGTCTTCTACTTGACTCATGTTCACCATCTAACTTGCGCTGAAAATAAAATCGTTTTAAGCAGAACAGTTTATTCACCAGCAAGACTGGCATTAATATGATGAACATACATGTAAGGCAGCATCCAAGTATAGTCCTCATTTTCCTATGGACCAAGTAGAATCCAAGCAGAAAGAAACCTATCTAAATCATTAACCTGCCTTGCAGAAACCAGTCTTCCTATACAAGGGACTGATATAGCAACAATAAGGCAACCTGAACCAACACTACAGCTTTGTCTTTAAGTGCCGTTAAGTTAACCTACCTGAGAAAGAAGCGAATCTATTTCATCAACAAAAATTACAGCTGGTTGACGGCAACTGGCAACTCCAAAAAAGGCCCTCACTAGCTTTTCGCCCTCGCCAATCTTCAGTTATCAATTCAATTGAAATTCATTTTAACATATGATACAATCTGGGAGAAAGTCTTAAAATGATCCAGTAGTAAGCTGTTAAAGATCAGGAGACAATTTGGGAAGCTTTATCGATCTTTGCAATTCAATTATGAGTGACATAGTATGTATCCCAAGTAACAATATAGAAAATTAATAATCATTCAAAAATTTTCTGAGAAATCAGAAATTAACTCTATGAACAATCACACAAAATAAGACCAAAGAAAAAATACTTGCCCACTTGCTTGTCAGTGAACTTGCAGATATAGAGAAGAAAGTTGCTTTTGCTTCTCCAGCTATGGCTTTCCCAATCATTGTTTTTCCTGTTCCCTAAAACATAATAGGAAATAGGTATATCATAACTAAGTGGTGTTTGTATCTTCCATATGCCAGAGGGTTTGGTACTTACTGGGGGACCAAAGAGGAGAAGACCTTTTCCTGGGGAACGACAGCCTTTAAATATGTCAGGACGCAGTAAAGGCCATATAACCATCCCCATTACACATTTTTTAGCATGCTCCAAACCAGCTACAGCATTATCAAGCAGTGATAGTAAATAACAAAAACTTCATAGATAAACAGATTGACATGAGAAAAACTGAAATATGTAAGGAATCACATAGTACCAATGTCATCCCATCGGACATTGGGATCACGATCCATAATCTCATTACTAACATGCTCAATCAAACGAGGTTCCAAATTCCTTAATTTTTCAGGAAGCTCTCCATCTGGACCACGCATCTCCAGACTATAATTGAAGGACGAAAAAGGAATTAGGACTTGCACATGTTCGTAATTGTGCGCATGTGTATGAGAGATAGACATAAACATTATTGTCAAAACATAAACTGAAATTCTGAATGAACAGGACAGACTGTAAAAATTGCATGTCTCTTTCAAATATGAAGAAAATATGCCCCTAAAAAACCATATGTAAGTCAGGCACAGAAGTTCATAGTTTCTTTAAAAGCGCATTATTTGATTCGTTTGAAGGCAAATGAAGCAAACTGGTTCCCAGCAAGCATTATGTGTGCAGTGAAAATATCATCAAAATACAAAAGATAAGCCTCTGATTTGTCAAAACCTCTGGGTATACTTGAGACTGTTAGTACATTAAAAAACTGGAACTCCTTATTTCCAAAAAGCAATTTGTAGACCAATTTTTTAAAAAATTGCTCTACTTATTTTCACAAAAAGTGATTTTATTCAAAAGTACTTTCTACAAAAGCCAATCAAATACACCCTATATAGATGAAACATACTCTAATGGTCAAAGATCCTTAGTAGGTTTTCCAAACTTGAAACGATACTGATGGCTGTCAGCTTGTCACGTTCAAACAAAGACGTACTTTAAGGTATGCTGTCTAAATTTAATGACATGAATTTACATAACTCACCATGCCTTAGTAGAGTCCTCTAGAGCATCATCATTCTGTCCTCCACAGCTTGAACTCATGTTTCCAACATTGCTCCCATTATTTCTAATAGGAGGAACAAAACTACCACGAACTCCACGACGTGAAATGCCATACGATTTTGCACCATAACCCCTTATGTTATTATGATGTGCACATATATATTTGAGAACAGTATATATTAACATGATATGATAATCATCATGATATATTATAATCATTTAACATATTATAAGCACATCATATTTAGATAAAATTATTAAATGTTTATATATCAATTAAATTATTCGTAAAATATTAATGTTTATATATTCGCAAGTCTCTAATAACATGTAGTAAATATAAATTTTAAATAATAATTTTAAGAAAATTATTAAAGATATAATAGACTTTCTATTACACAAGTGAAAAATCATATCAACATAACTTTTAATAGACTTTTTACAACAGCTAGTGTTTACCAAACATTTTAGTGCTGTAACTTTTAAGCTATAACTACCCATCCTTAATCTCAAACGCACCCTAAGTCATTAATTTAGCTTTTTGCTTATTTTAAAAAGTTTGATTGATATCATTAAAAGATATTATTCAAAACATCCCTATCTAATTAATAAATTTTCATCCTTATCTTAGTGAATTTTAATAATTAGTATTATTATCCATCTTTATAACTTGTGATAATCTAGTGAAAAACTATTATTAATTTTGTCTTTTTGTTTTCTTCAAATTTACATTATTTATCTTCATAATTTTTTATGAATATTTTTCTCATAAAAACGTCATAAACTACAATAAAATTTATTAACATATACTAATTTAGAATATTAAATAGTTGTATTTAATTGAATACAATTTATGTTATAATGATATATTATCTTATTTACATTTCTTGAAATGTTTATTTTTTTAATAATTATAATTTGTAAAAGCACAGATATAAAAATACAAGTTTTTATATTTTTAAGTTAAAAAAACAACTTAAATATTTTTTTAGCAATTTAGACAAAAAAAAAAGATATCATTCACATTCAAATGTTCAATTCAAACTAATTCAAGTCTATTCAGAATTCAGAGAAAAAGCAAACACCAACAAAACCTACGAGTGGCTAAACCTCGGGCAACTTAGGCAATTGTTAGGGCTCCACTTTAAATTAAGGCCCGTGTTTATGTTAAAACTATGAAATAGAACAGCGTTTCGCACGACTTTGAAAAAAGAATTTAATATTATCATTTTTTCTTACTTTGCATTTGATGAAACTGATAAAAAATATGAATTTTTTTAAAAGATGAGACAGCCTTATAAAACTAATGTTATTTATGAAAGTTAATTATTTTTTTGTTAACTTTAAAAATATATATTAATGTGTATAATGTAAGTGTACAAACTTTATATCTTTTGTAGTTATTGATAAGTTCCAAATTATATTCAAATTACTAATATGTTAGAACTTTTATATCTCTTTTTTTCCAACCAGCTCCAACAATCTCAATATTACCTACACCACATAAACTTTCGACAACATCTGTAATATTATAAAAAAATAACATAAACATGTTAAAACATAAGGATCAATAATTTCTAATATACACTTAAAGATTAACAAACATTAATAATTGAAAAAATACCTTAGAGGATTGTATTATCATTTACACGTATATCAATCAAATTCGAAGATATGAATTAAAATTCATTTATCGGAATCTTAACACTTACTTCTTCTAACCTCTTAAGGGAAGTTATAACTAAGAAAATAATCTTATACTGATTTGAAAGTGGTCTGTACTCACTTGTAGTTGAAACAACTTTCAAATTCTTGATACTGTACAAAGAACCATCACTCAACATGTGCCTAAACCTTGTCACTAAATTTTTTCTAATTGTTGCATGCATTAGATTTTTCTACGAAAAAGAAAAACATGCTACATTAAGTGTAAAACAATTGGGAAAAAAATTAGAGAAAACAATAGGAGAATGAATTTTTTATACAACCTTTTCATCAATAAAAATTATGTTCAAACTAATCAATTCTCCATTCTTCTTAGTATTAACAGACTCCCACATCCTAAAAAGTCTAACCTTTATCATCCAACTATGTTTATCATTGTTCAACTCATGAAGAAAATAGTACTTTATGAAGCACACAATACTAAAAATTCAAATAAGTCAAAAAAATAAAAACACAAGAATATTTCTAATGAGGATGTTGGTTAAAATTAAAAAAAAACTCAAACATAACAAATCTTAAATACTTAATGTTTATAGAGTTTGAAGAAATTAAAAGACACTAAACAAAAGGTTACATAATTAAATATGATATTATGACATTAAAATTAGGCCCTAGTGGCATTGGTGAGGGAAGATGAAGGAACCATCCTTCCTATATCAATTAATTGATGTATTTTAAGCCATTAAGTTTAGTTGTTGGCTTAATAAAATAAATTGAATGTTTCAAGACTTATAATTAATTATTATTAATGGTTACATATTGTTGAATTTAAATAGAAAGAGGAAGAGACATGTAATCTTTTGTAATCTAATAATTATTTTCTATTTTTAATATTTTGTAATGTAATTATTTTTTAATCTCAACAAATATATTAGATAATAGAGAATATAAAAAATGAGAAATAATGATGCCACAAATCTTAAATATTTAATGTTTATAGAGTTTGAAGAAGTCAAACAAAAGGTTGTATAATTAAATATGAGATTATGACATTAAAATTAAGCCCTAATGGCATTGTTGAGAGAAGATGAAGGAACCTTCCTTCCTATATCAATTAATTAGTGTATTTTAAGACACCAAAATTTAATTATTGGCATAATAAAATAAATGAATGTTTCAAGACTTATAATTAATTATTATTAATAGTCACGTGTTGAATTTAAATAGAAAGAGAAAGAGATATGTAATCTTTTGTAATCTACTAATTATTTTCTATTTTTAATATTTTGTAATGTAATTGTTTTTTAATCTTAACCAATTTATTAGATAATAGAGAATATAAGAAGATGAGAAATAATGATGCCACATCACCTCTTGTATTCTCAGCTTTATATATATTAAACTAGAAAATAGAACCACGCTTCACGCGGCTTTGAAAAAAGAATTTAGTATTATCCTTTTTTCTTACTTTATACTTGATGAAACTGATAAAAAATATGAATTGATTTTTTTTAAGATGGGGCAGTCTTATAAAAAACAAAAAAAAAAGCTATTAGCCAGCAATACAAATAAAGAAGCAACGCAAAATAAAGAATAAATGAGAGAATATATTATAGAGTGATTTTATTCATTTCAATTGTGTGTGTACAAAACAAAAAGATGAGCTCTCCTTTTATAGTTACATAATCACTCCATGAAATTAATGAAAAATTATAGATCATAATTCCTTGTAAGATAATGAGAGTTATAAGAAAGCTAAATGTTGCTAATGGGAGCTAGTGGGGAGAATAAGAGATATATGTTATGAACATCTACATTTATTTTAATAAATTCATAACACTCCCCCTTGGATGTTCATTACAAAGAATATGTTTCATTAAAATCTTTACATAATTGTTATTGTGTAACAACAATCAAATTAATTATGAGAAGATGAAAAGCTAAATCTAAAAGAAAATTTCTCTATTTATTAGATAATAGAGAATATACAAAGATGAGAAATTGTGATGCCACATCACCTTCTCAAGTCTCAACTTTATATATATACTAGAAAATAGAACCGCGCTTCACGCGGCTTTGAAAAAAAAATTTAGTATTATCTTTTTTTCTTACTTTACACTTGATGAAACTGATAAAAAATATAAATTGATTTTTTTTAAAGATGAGGCAGCCTTATAAAAAACAAAAAAAGCTATTAACTAGCAATATAAATAAAGAAGCAATGCAAAATAAAGAATAAAATGAGAGAATATATTATAGAGTGATTTTATTTATTCCAATTGTGTGTGTACAAAATAAAATGATGAGTTCTCCTTTTATAGTTACATAATCACTCCATAAAATTAATGAAAAATTATGGATCATAATTCCTTATGAGATAGTGGGAGTTATAGGGAAGCTAAAGGGTTCTAATGGGAGATAGTGGGGAGACTAAGAGATATATGTTATGAACATTTACATTTATTTTAATAAATTCATAACACTCCCCTTGGATGTTCATTACAAAGAATATGCCTCATTAAAATCTTTACATAATTGTTATTATGTAATAACAATCAAATTAATTATGAGAAGATGAAAAGCTAAACTTAAAAGAAAATTTCTCTATTTATTAGATAATAGAGAATATACAAAAATGAGAAATAGTGATGCCACATCATATTCTCAAGTCTCAACTTTATATATATATATATATATATATATATATATATATATATATATAGATATACAGATATATAGATAGATATAGATATAGATTTTTAATATTTTGTAATGTAATTATTTTTTAATCTCAACCAAAATATTAGATAATAGAGAATAAAAAAAGATGAGAAAAAATGATGACACAAATCTTAAATATTTAATGTTTATGGAGTTTGAAGAAGTCAAAAGGCACTAAACAAAAGATTGAATAATTAAATATGGGAATATGACATTAAAATTAAGCTCTAATGGTATTGTTGAGAGAAGATGAAGGAACATTCCTTCCTATATTAATTAATTGATGTATTTTAAGTCACTAAAATTTAATTGTTGGCATAATAAAATAAATCAATGTTTCAAGACTTATAATTAATTATTATTAATGGTTACATATTGTTGAATTTAAATAGAAAGAGGAAAAGATATGTAATCATTTATAATCTAATAATTATTTTCTATTTTAATATTTTAAATATGAGATTATAGTATTAAAATTAGACTCTAATGACATTGTTGAGGGAAGATAAAGAAACATTACTTCCTATATTAATTAATTGATATATTTAAGCCACTAAAGTTTAATTATTGGCATAATAAAATAAATAAATATTTCAAGATTTATAATTAATTATTATTAATGATTACATATTATTGAATTTAAATAGAAAGAGGAAGAGACATGTAATCTTTTAAAATCTAATAATAATTTTTTATTTTTAATATTTTATAATGTAATTATTTTTTTAATATCAACAATTTATTAGATAATAGAGAATACAAGGAGATGAGAAATAGTGATGACACATCACCTTCTCTAGTCCCAACTTTATATATATATATATATATATATATATATATATATATATATATATATTTTTAATATTTTGTAATGTATTTATTTTTTAATCTCAACCAAAATATTAGATAATAGAGAATAAAAAAAGATGAGAAATAATGATGACACAAATCTTAAATATTTAATGTTTATAGAGTTTGAAGAAGCCAAAAGGCACTAAACAAAAGATTGAATAATTAAATATGGGATTATGACATTAAAATTAGGCTCTAATGGTATTGTTGAGAGAAGAGGAAGGAACCTTCCTTCCTATATTAATTAATTGATGTATTTTAAGTCACTAAAATTTAATTGTTGGCATAATAAAATAAATGAATGTTTCAAAACTTATAATTAATTATTATTAATGGTTACATATTGTTGAATTTAAATAGAAAGAGGAAAAGATATGTAATCATTTATAATCTAATAATTATTTTCTATTTTAATATTTTATAATGTAATTATTTTTTAATTTAAACCAATTTATTAGATAATAAAGAATATGAAAGGATGAGAAATGGTGATGCCACATCACCTCTTGTAGTCTCAACTTTATATATATATTAATTCATGTATTTTATGCCACTAAAGTTTAATTGCTAGCATAATAAAATATATAAATGTTTCAAAAGACTTATAATTAATATTATTAATGATTACATATTGTTGAATTTAAATAGAAAGAGAAAAAAATTAGAAAGAATATCCACCAATATTTTAGATATTTTAGATAATAGAAAATATAAAAAGATGAGGAATGATATATATTAATAAAGTTACTATTTATTAAATGAGTTAAATACAATCAAATTAATTATGAGACGATGAAAAGTCAAATCTAAAAAGAAATCTTTATTTATTAGATAATAGAGAATATACAAAGAAGCAAAACGGTGATGCCACATCACCTCCTCAAGTCCTAGCTTTATATATATACTAGAAAATAGAACCGCGCTTCACGCGGCTTTGAAAAAAAAATTTAGTATTATCCTTTTTTCTTACTTTACACTTAATGAAACTGATAAAAAATTTGAATTGATTTTTTTTAAGATGAGACAGCCTTATAAAAAACAAAAAAGCTATTAGCCAGCAATACAAATAAAGAAGTAACGCACGATAAAGAATAAAATGAGAGAACATATTATAGAGTGATTTTATTCATTCCAATTGTGTGTGTGTGCAAAACAAAAATATGAGCTATCTTTTTATAGTTACATAATCACCCCATGAAATTAATGAAAAATTATGGATCATAATTCCTTATGAGATAGTGAGAGTTACATGGAAGCTAAAAGTTGTTAATGGAAGATAGTGGGGAGACTAAGAGATATATGTTATGAACATCTACATTTATTTAAATAAATTCATAACACTCCCCCTTGGATGTTCATTACAAAGAATATGCCTCATTAAAATTTTTACATAATTGTTATTGCGTAATAACAATTAAATTAATTATGAGAAGATGAAAAATTAAATCTAAAAAAAATTGTCTATTTATTAGATAATAGAGAATATACAAAGATGAGAAATTGTGATGTCACATCACCTCCTCAAGTCCCAACTTTATTTATATACTAGAAAATAGAACCGCGTTTCACGCGGCTTTAAAAAAAAATTTAGTATTATTATTTTTTTTACTTTACACTTGATGAAACTAATAAAAAATATAAATTGATTTTTTTTAAGATAAGACAGCCTTATAAAAAATAAAAAAAGTTATTAGCTAGCAATACAAATAAAGAAGCAATGCAAGATAAATAATAAAATGTGAGAATATATTTTAGAATGATTTTATTCATTCCAATTGTGTGTGTATAAAACAAAAAGATGAGATCTCCTTTTATAGTTACATAATCACTTCATGAAATTAATGAAAAATTATGGATCATAATTCCTTGTAAGATAGTGGGAGTTATAGGAAAGCTAAAGGTTGCTAATGGGAGATAGTGGGAAGAGTAAAAGATATATATTATGAACATCTACATTTATTTTAATAAATTCATAACACTCCCCCTTGGATGTTCATTACAAAGAATATGCCTAATTAAAACCTTTACATAATTATTATTGTATAATAAAAATAAAATTAATTATGAGAATATGAAAAGCCAAATCTAAAAAAAATCTCTATTTATTAGATAGTAGAGAATATATAAAGATGAGAAATGGTGATGCCACATCACCTCCTCAAGTCTCAGCTTTATATATATACTAGGAAATAGAACCGCACTTCGTGCGGCTTCAAAAAAAAATTAGTATTATCTTTTTTTTATTACTTTGCACTTGATGAAACTGATTAAAAATATGAATTATTTTTTTTAAAGATAACGTAGCCTTATAAAACCAATGTTATTTATGAAAGTTAATTATTTTTTTGTTAACATTAAAAATATATGTTAATGTATATAGTTAGGTGTACACAACCTTTTCATCAATAAAAATTATGTTCACACTAATCAACTCTCTATTTTTTTTTGTATTAACAAACTCCCACATCTTACAAAGTCTAACCCTTATCATCCAACTATCTTTATCATTGTTTAACTCATGAAGAAAAGAGTACTCCATGAAGCACACAATACTAAAAATTTAAATAAGTCAAAAAATAAAAACACAATAACATTTCTAAAGAGGATGTTGGTTAAATAATAAAAAAAAAACTCAAACATAACAAATCTTAAATGCTTAATATTTATAAAGCTTGAAGAAACCAAAAGACATTAAATAAAAGGTTACATAATTAAATATGGGATTATGACATTAAAATTAGGTCCTAGTGGCATTGGTGAGGAAAGATGAAGGAATCTTCCTTCCTATATTAATTAGTTGATGTATTTTAAACCACTAAAGTTTAGTTGTTGGCTTAATAAAATAAATGAATGTTTCAAAACTTATAATTAATGTATTATTAATGGTTACATATTGTTGAATTTAAATAGAAAGAGGAAGAGACATGTAATTTTTTGTAATCAATTAATTATTTTCTATTTTTAATATTTTATAATGTAATTATTTTTTAATCTCAACCAATAGATTAGATAATAGAAAATATAAAAAGATGAGAAATAATAATGCCACAAATCTTAACTACTTAATTTTTATAGAGTTTGAAGAAGCCAAAAGGCACTAAACAAAATATTGCATAATTAAATATGAGATTATAGTATTAAAATTAGACTCTAATGACATTGTTGAGGGAAGATGAAGGAACATTCATTCCTATATTAATTAATTGATATATTTAAGCCACTAAAGTTTAATTATTGGCATAATAAAATAAATAAATATTTCAAGATTTATAATTAATTATTATTAATGGTTACATATTATTGAATTTAAATAGAAAGAGGAAGAGACATGTAATCTTTTATAATCTAATAATTATTTTTTTATTTTTAATATTTTATAATGTAATTATTTTTTTAATATCAACCAATTTATTAGATAATAGAGAATACAAGAAGATGAGAAATAGTGATGCCACATCACCTTCTCTAGTCCCAACTTTATATATATATATATATATATATATAGATATAGATATATATAGATAGATAGATTCATGTATTTTATGCCACTAAAGTTTAATTGCTAGCATAATAAAATAAATAAATATTTCAAAAGACTTATAATTAATATTATTAATGATTACATATTGTTGAATTTAAATAGAAAGAGAAAAAAATTACAAAGAATATCCACCAATATTTTAGATATTTTAGATAATAGAAAATATAAAAAGATGAGGAATGATATATATTAATAAAGTTACTATTTATTAAATGAGTTAAATACAATCAAATTAATTATGAGAAGATGAAAAGCCAAATCTAAAAAAAAATCTCTATTTATTAGATAATAGAGAATATACAAAGAAGCAAAATGGTGATGCCACATCACCTCCTCAAGTCCTAGCTTTATATATATATATAGATATAGATATAGATAGAAAGAGGAAGAGACATGTAATTTTTTGTAATCTAATAATTATTTTCTATTTTTAATCTTTTGTAATGTAATTATTTTTTAATCTCAACCAATTTATTAGATAATAGAGAATATAAGAAGATGAGAAATAATGATGCCACATCACCTCTTGTAGTCTCAGCTTTATATATATATATATATCCTTATTTTATATCTATAAAAATATAAGTCCCTAATTATAGCCAACTCAATCGTGTCTATGTATTATTTTTTTTAATCTATGAGTACTTTATAATAATTATCATTTCATAAATAAATTATCTCCCTAAAAAGCCTCTTTATAATTAATAGTTTTAATGCCATAAACTCTATATACCATTGAATTTATAAGTAATATTAGAAAACTATTTATTCCTTTTAAATCTCTTAAAAAAGTTTATTAACAATTTATCGTTTCACATATTTTTCTCATGGAATGATGACACGAGTATTTTTTTTCCTACTTATTCATTGGTCATTGCTCAAAGCATCAAACCATCCAACTCAAATTATAATTTCATCTCAAAATTTTTGGTTTTATCTTTTTTCTCTCTTCTTAATTTGTTTTATAATTCATTCTCTTACTTCTTTCAAAAAAATATTATCATGTTCATCGGTTATTGTACTTAAGTTTTTAGAATAGCTATATACTTGTTCATAGGTGGTTGTTTTCAATAAGTTACTTCTATAGAAAGAAGTTTTCCAAAATTAAAATCGAAAATACTTATTTAAGATCACCAGTGTCACAAGAAATAAAGATTAATTGGATGAGCTATATTATTTAGTGAGAAATATATATTAGCAAAATTAGAATATAAAAATAATTAATAATTTTGCCTCTTAGATTGTAAGAAAAATTAATCTTAAATGAATATCTTTTTTTATTAAAATTAATTGACACATTGACCTCAAATTTGTAACTAGTCCTAGTTAAAACATTTGGCTAGCCTAAGTCCTCATAAAGGCTTGAGCCGCCCTTGAGGAAGTTCATGTTTGAGATTCTACTTTAAATTTTAAAAACAAATTATTTTATAATTTATGATTCAAAAATAATTGTTCATTTCGTAAGTTTTTTTTTTCCATTTCATGAGGAACTTTAAAAGTGGGTAGGTAGTTACTTTTTAAAAATAGTTTATAAAATAAAACACCATGCAATTTTAAGTTTACTATAATAACTTTATTATTTAAAAATTAATTAATTATTTCTTATTTTTCTATAGGCCCAACAATGTAAATCATATCCCTAAAGTATTATATTAAAGCAGCAACTATGTACCTAGGAAAATGATTTACTTGACTAGGGATGGTAAAATAATTCGGATCCGACCCGGATCCGTATAAACCCGGATAATTCAGGGCGGGTTCAACCCGCACTGGATACAAAAAAAATCCAGAATCCGGCAATAATTTAATAAACCCGGATGTATCCGGGTCCGGATCCAGAATAAGCCAACCCGCATATCCGGAACCCGGACTTGGATGTCTTTATTCTTAATATTATATTTTTAATTTTTTAAAATATAAATAGAAAAGCAAAAAGTCAAAAAGGAAAGAGGAAACCCTAGATTTCACTTTACAACTCTCTCAATACAGCCGCCACCAATTTTCTTCTTCTCTTCATCAATTCAACACGGGGTTTTTAATTAAATACCCTTTAATAGTTTCAAAATTATTGAAATACCCCCTCCCTTTTTAGTTTTCATGGATACCCTAATACATATGAGTAAAATCGAAAATATCCTTAATGAATGCATCAAATAGTCTTCGTATTTCTTTCCTCATTTCTTTCACCCAACTCCATTTTTGCTGCCGATTCTCTCAAAATCTCACAAAATCTCTCATAACTTCTTACACAAATACAATTATGTATTCATTTCTTTAACACCCACTCTTTCTTTAAAGGTGCATTGCTTATTAAACACCCCAATAAGGTATGTTAATGTTGTTGGATTTTAAATTTTTTAATTTTGAGGAAAATTTAGAAAATTTCCTCACATTACAATGTTTTATTTTCATCATTTTTTATTATATGTAGAAATATATGCAATGTAGGTTGTTTAATTATTTTTTTCAGCAATATAACTTATTTATAGAGGTGGGCAAAATCGGGTTCGGGTTAACCCGATCGCGTTTCGGGTTGTATTCGGGTTGATTCTAACCCGAACAACCCGAATTTATGACCCGACCCGACCCGATCGGGTTGGGCTCCCGACCCGATCCGATCCAAACACGAAATTTATCGGGTCGGGTCGGGTAAAATGCCCACCCCTACTTATTTATGGCTAAAATGTTTGGCGTCGTGCATTCTCTTGATACCGTGTACGTCATACAGCTAGTCATGTAGGTCGTGTAAGTAATATAGTCGTGTAAGTCGTGTGGGTCATGTAAGAAATATAGTCGTGTAAGTCGTGTAAGTATTATAGTCGTGTAGGTCGTGTAGGTCGTGTACTTACTTGTATATGATATTTGATATTATTGTTTTTATTGTTTCATCAGAAATGGTTTTGGTACGTGTGCCTATTCTCTGCAATGGTGAATGGATTGAGCAAAATGACGAGTATAAGTTCAAAGGTTCCAAGGCTAAAGGGATAATGAGTTTCAAATTGACCAACTTCCCTGTGAACATGTGGTAGCTGTATGTAAGCATATGCGTAACTATTCTGTTTATGATTTATGTGCTCATTATTATTCTGTCAATGCATGGGTTACAGCATATGCAGAGAGCATTTATCATGTGGGTCCACAAGAGGAATGGGATGTTTCAGAAGAGGTGCGTGCATATGTGCTGTCACCGCCAATGAAAAAGCGAGAGGTAGGACGACCGCGAACTACTAGAATACCTTCTCAAGGGGAAGACATCGTGCATCGCAAGTGTAGTAGGTGCGGATTGCGGGGGCATAATCGACTAACATGCACTGCAGCAACACCACTTTCAGAGCAAGAGCATGGCCCTACGACTAACCAAACTTAGATAATTGGATTTACAAATTTTTAGTCTTGGACATGTTATGCTTGGAAACTGTAATTTGTTGCATTATGAAATAACTAAATTTTTTACATTCCAATTTAATTTAACTTCTTTGTTTTTATAATTTCAGTTGACATTTTCTACATAGCAGCAAATAAAAATTCTTAGCACCAATTAAGTCCTTAAAGAACTAAATTAATCTGATGATTATTGGAAAAAGTCGTGTAATACATGAAGTCCTGTAATACATGACCGTCATGTAATAATTGCGTAGTATTAAGGTCATGTAATATACTCGTGTACTACACGACAGTCGTGTAATATACTCGTGTAATACACTTCGCACGTTTATTAGTCTCTTTAACTTCCATGGCCACAGAATTTTTCTGCACAACACCGCTACTTTTCTGTTCTGAGACTGGAGTGGCTGATTTTTTACTCTTTGAGTCAACACGAAAATCATTTTCAAGTTGTTGCAGCCAATTTGTTTGCCAAAACCATTGTAGATTAGGTTATGATGCCTCTATTTCATCAGCGACATCCAACTTCTCCAGTACCTTAAGCTGTAATAATTAGGCCAATTAATAAATGTCAAAGATAAATTAAAAAGAAAAAAAGAAAGACACTGACGATCTAGATTGTTTGTTTTGACCTTTTTCTTATCAAATATGGAATAGTCAAGCGAATTAGAGCTAACATGTTTAGTGATTCTCTAATTTAGAATTCTTGGATATTTGACATGCTTACATTTCGAGGCAAAGGCTTCACACACTTCACTGAAAATTTCAAGTGCCCATACCTGTGCAAGTAAAAGAAATACAAATTAATATTCCTAATCTTAACAATCTCTACGAAACCAATATTGACAATTTGTTACCTGAATTGCAAATGGACAACCATGAAGACTGTATGACTCCTTTTCAGGGACATAGTCTGGATTTGCCCTTTCTCTATTCTGTCTAATTGCAATCACATTCTTCATACTTTCTAATGTGTTCTCAAAACAGACACGGCCCCAAGGATATTTATTGAAATCTTCAAAGTTGTCAATGTGGAGAATGTGATCCCTAATTATAGATGATCTATATTCTTTTCCAAGTAATACAACCTCCAAAAAGTACAACATGGCAAATTTAACCATTTTCATATCATCCTTGGACTTAGTTGCTTCAAATATCTGACCTAGCGTTGTGTTAGTGAACTTTGTGCAACCGTCCAACAAAACATCACATACACGATCACCGTCATCAACAATGTCCAAGTTAGGTTTATAAATTTCTTCACAATTCAGTCCAGTAACTAATGCAAATTCAAACATTGAAAATCGACAAACTTTTCTCCCTATCTCAAAATACATTGCCTTATCGGATGAATGCATATGCCTTAATACCAACTTGTGCAACAACTGGGCACAAAACTGAAACTCATTCAAGTCCAAAAAGTGCCCAAAACATGATTTGCGAAAAATCCCCAATTGTACATCACTAAGCTTATTTTTTATTATTCTTATTGGTTCTAACGATGAAAAATTAGTAATTTTCACTTTCGGTTTGCCTCGTTTCATTTTTTTCTGAATACTTTTCGTTGACATTTTCTGCATAGCAACAAATATAAATTCTTAGCAAAAATTAAGTATTTAAACAACTAAGCTATTATAATGAATTAACAACAGTGAAAAAAGTCGTGTAATTTTGAGGTCATGTAATACATGAAGGTCGTGTAAGTGCAATACATGAAGTCATGTAATACACAACCTTGAATAATACATAACCTTACACGACCAAATCGTGTGTTACATGACAAAATTATAATCAGCACAATCCATCAAATTTTCACAATTTGCAAGCATCAAAACAACTAGAAATTTGTTTTTGAACATATAATGAGAGACCCGCAACTAATTAATCTATTTTTTTCCCCTGAATATCAACAAGAAAACTATTTATAGAGAATTACTTATCTCAACTAGTTAAATTATGACTATTTTGCAGTAAAGGATCAGCTCTCGCCGGTGATTATGTAGTGATGAACTAGGCTTCTCTTTCTCAGTTGTGGTAGCTTCCCTTTCTGAAGCTTAGTTTGCTCATGTTGAAGTTCAATTTACCATGTATGGAGAATGAATATTTGTTTCGGTAGAGGGAATTACAGAGGTGATGCCGGTGAGGGAATTGCAGTGTTTGTTTGTTTTACTTTGATAATGGAGGGAATTGCAGCGTTCAGTAGAGAAGGGAGAGGTGTCCGTTGAGTTAAAATGTTTTAAAATGAGGATAGCTTAGTAATTTCCTATCAGTTTTTAAAGGGTATCGATGAAAATTTTGGCAAAAATAGATTTTAGGGTATTGAGATAATTTTTGAAGTATGGAGGTGTACCTGGCGCAATTGCCTTATTCAACACAGCCCCCAACTATTAACTTTTTCATCATCGTCATCTCGCTGCTTTGCTGCCACCGCGGCTGTGTTGATCATTATCATCATCAGCTGCCATTCAATATTTTGATTGGTGCCAAACTGGATTCAAGTGTGGTATCAATTACCGGCCTCCAACTGTTCAAGTAGTGATCTTGTGAAGGTGCAAAGGGTTGTGCGCATGACAACGAACTCAACTAGTATTGCTAAGGTATTTTCTCTCATTGACCACAAATTTGATTTGATGTAATGCCAAGAGGGCATAGAGAAAGGTGAGTTATTTGAAACCCGTGAGGATTTTGCAGCTTTGGAGAAGGATTATGAGGGGGTTGGTGCTGAATCTGACGAGTGTGAAAATGGATATGAGGGAGATGGTCTGTGTTTGTAATATTTTAGGCTTGTGTTCTTTTGATTGCTTCTTTGATGTAAGGTTGGATTCTAGTTGCATTGGTTCTCATTCTGCTGCTTTTATTTTTTTGGTTGGTTAAGCGGCTGTGTATTTTTTTCCATTGTATCCATAGCCTGTTAGAGAATTGGAAAAGGGCAAAAAAATACAGACATCCGGGTTTGAAACCCGCAATCCGGAAACCCAGATTTTGCCGGGTTAAACCTGCTCCGGACTCGGAGATAAATTATCCGGGTTTATATCCGGATCCGAAATACCAAATTAACATCCGGGTCCGGAACCGGAACGGCTAAACCCGGACCCGGACCCGGACCCGAACTTTGTCATCCCTATACTTGACAGGGGAGCTGTCCTATAATACATACAACGGGTACAGAGAAGGATAACCTCTTTGAAAAGGACAGGACTACTTGAAAGACAACTACATATTGATTTTTATTTTATTTAGATTTATTTATTATGAATTTTATTATATTTTATATAACATATGAATTAGATTTTAATTAACTGAGCTTTTTACTTTATGTAAATTTACATATTTTAAAAAGAAAAGATGGTGTGTCTAGGCAATTTATTAAGCCTATTCCAATAAAATGAAACGTAACGTAAATTTATGTTTATTTCAATCACTTTTTTTTTAATATTGATTACGCACCATATTACTATATTACACAGATATTTACAACTGATATTAGAGCAGACATTACACTAATATTTACAATCAGATATATAATTTGGGACTTACATTATTACATTAATTTTACGAAGTATATGCTCAAACATATGACCCTCACAGAGGAGAGTTGTTTCTGCTTCACTCGTATTTCGTAAGGGAGAAAGACTCACAAATTAATTCCACATAATTTTTTGCTTAATTAAGGGAGGTTGAGCTTATGAAGACTCGAACCACTACCCTTATAATATTTCTTAACTTTGAAAGTAGTGGTTCACCACTGAACTAAAGCCCAAGTGGCTATTTTAGTCACTATATAATAATGTAACAACAACACTTTAGTTTAAAATTTACCAAATATATATACTTTATTTTTTTAAATTCAAAAAAATCACAATAGCCCAATGTAGTAAAATCTCAATCATTTTTTAGTTTGTGGCTTCTTTCATCAATTAACAACTTGTTTCATCAGCCACGGTAATCTAAAAATACCCTAAATTGGATTAAGCTTTTGGACTGGTGGGCTTTCGTGAAAAAGACGTTAAGATAATTCTCAATAGATTTCTTATTAATTTTTTAAAATTTAAATTAATTATTAATTCGCATAGTCAGTCAATTAAATCTTTTGTAATTTCCTTTTAAGTAACTGAATTCCAACTTTTTTTAGGGGTAATTTTGGCCTTTCTCGTTACAATTTGGTAAACCTTCGATCCAAATCTCTTTTCGGGCCGAATGAAGCCTTGAACTCAATTGTGTTAAATTCGGGCTTGGGGTCATGAAAATAATTGAGAGTTATGGGCTAAAAATTGGGAAGGTGATAAACGGATATTTTCCAACACTTGAAAGTGTGTTTTGATTCATTAATTACTAAAAGAATCTGAGTTCTATTCCGTTATTGATTTCGGCCTGACTGACATAATACTAGGGGCGGGCATCGGATCGGATTCGGATAAATTTGCTACGATCCGAACTAATTCGGATTGAATTTAAATTTGAAGGTAAATCCAATTGGATGAAATTTGTGTGATCCGATCGGATTTAATTCGGATCGGATCAGATTTGGATTAATCTGAATCATTCGATCGGATTTAAAGTTGGATTGAATTCGGATGAATTTTTTTTCAATCCGAATTATTCGAAATCCGATCAGATTCATCCGAATTCGAAATTGTCCACCCCTACATAATACCATATCATCAACATCTATAAATTTTAATAGATTTAAAGTTCATAAACAGTAATTTTTTATAATATTATTTATTATTAGGATACAAAGTCTTTTTATATGTGGTTGCTGGTTAGTTTGTACCGGTAAACTCTTTTTTTTTGTAGTAGTATAATAGGTAGTATAGGGCTCAAATAGTGAGAGAGACCTAATTGCTTTCAACAAAAATAGTTATGCACCTCACTAGAAAAATTATGTCCCTTCACTATAATCTCCCATCCATATTTCATCGTGACATAATTATTGGGGGGTCCCCGCGGGGGGGGGGGGGGCGCTAGAAAAATTATGTCACTTCACTATAATCTCCCATCCATATTTCATCGTGACATAATTATTGGGGGGTCCCGGGGGGGGGGGGGGGGGGAGGGGGAAGGAGAAGGTTTATGACGACCCTATGGGTATCCTTTTAATTAGAAAGAAAATTGATGCTCTCTCCTTATCTCTTTCTCATTCGGATAAGATCTATGATTAGATCTACTTCCAATATCAAATTAAAGCTCTTAAGGTTAAGAAAATTTCAACACATTCTAGTCTAGTTGTTATTAATTTCAAAACTGAAATGATGATTTTTGACCTTCATATACTTATGCACCATCATGCTCAATCTCTATCTATTTAAGGGGTTTAGGTGGCCATTTCCCCTTACTAAAATAAATAAAACAAACAAAACTTTGTTGGATATACAGAAGGCCAAATCAAGAAACAGCCAAGGGGCAGGCATATTAAAAAATTTCCGTATTTCATGCTCAATGACAACTCTCAAAATCTCTTTTGTCGGCAAGACCATTTTCTTCGCATCAAATCACTATTTAATTGGTGAAGAGGTCATCATGTATGTGCTGGCTAATTTACATAACTTACATCAACCCATTACTCGAACCTAATGATTCAAGAATGTTTAACAATTAAACTACACATGGTTTATATATATATATATATATATATTATAGATTAAATTTTAATTTATCTATTATTTAAAATAATAATTTTTAATTTATTTTCTAAAAGTGTGAATATATCAACTGTTAAGAACATATTTAAAAAAAAAAGTTACCAACGCGCTCCCCTTTTACCATCATCTTCTTATAAAAAATGGAATATAAATTGAATATTTTCATTTTATCCGAGGAGATTATCTTATAGTCATTATCTAATAAGAAGTTTCTCAAGTCATCAAAGTAAAGAATAAACTAAAAAGTAAACAAAATACACTCTCTAAGGCAAATCACACAATTTAAAAAATCTCTCATTAAAAAAAAAATTGTGAGTGTGTGTGTATATATGTATAATTCAAGATTCAACAGATAAAAGGCAAAGCATATATGGAGGTTTATTGATCAACGATTAAAGGTTTATGCTTTTTGCTGAACCTTGGTACAATTTAAATTCAATGAATGGACACTAGAGACAAAACAGTGACTAGATTTCGTTGACTTAAAAAACACTATTTGGGTTGCATGAGAGAGAAATTAAAAGAATGGAGCTAGCCAGCCACCAATTTTGATACGCAAATAACGATATAAAAACATCTGTGGATTTAGTTGATGTGATTTAATTAAGGTAATGGAGATGACTCAAAAAAGCAGATATTAAAATGTTTTTGAGACAAGACAAGCCTCAAAGTTATCTGCTTATACGACCTTCCAATATGGGTCTGTCTTGTATTGGGCCAAATCTTTTCAAAAACAATGTCCTTTAGTCAACCCTCTCTCAATGCAATTTTGTTTCTTTGTTGTGTATAAAAGGAGAGCTCTTCTTGCTTTCTAAGCTACTTGATTTACTTTCCTTGGGCTTTGCTAGTTAGCTACTTAGTTACATTGCTTCTCACTGTGTCATGTGCTATGGCTAATTTATCAAACAAACAAGTCTCGCTAGTGTCATTGGTCATGTTATTGGTGATTGTAGCAAGCTCAGAGGCGCGGTCGTCTCACGGATTGTCAATGTTTCCAAAAGAGGCCGATAGCAACCTTATTACTTTTCACAAATTGGGTTATGATGTATCGAGGTTCGAAAACTACAGGAGGATGCTTGATTCAAATCCTGTGAGAGTCTCACCAGGAGGTCCAGATCCACATCATAATTAACTAGGAACCATCAGCATTGATGTCTCATTAACATATTAATCCTGACACATCATATAGTTACGTGCAGAGAATATCTGCGTACAGAAAGGGAAAAATCTTTATAATTTTGTCTCTTCGGAGACATTGCAGAAGAGGTCTCCCTTCAAATTTGCAATTAGTAAGATTATATTTTTCATAAACAAACTTAGGCTCATAGTTCATGAGCCTAAGTTCATGAGTTCTTTCTTTACATGGCCTTGTCTGACATTTCTCTATCTGTTTCTTGTTCCAAATTCAGATTCTTATCTGACTCCTTTTGTACAAGAATATTTTCAGGAATAAAATGCCTATTTTTATCTACTGTTACGGACTTGTAGGCTGAAAGTCTTTGGTCCCTTCTTTTGCTTTTGTTGCTGCTGTTCCATTGTCACATTTGTTACCGAATATATAGACTAAACAATTAGTTGAGTCTCAATTGGGTTCACTAATATTCAATGTCACTGATATTTTCATCACGTTTGTTGTTTTCTGATAAATGGTTTCTGTCTGTCACCTAGCATTTTCTTTTCCAATGCAGAATCATTTTATATATATCGTTCCCTAATTAAAAAATGCTCATGCTATGCATTTGTTGGTTCCGCACCATATCATAGCCAAGTAAGGACTCCTGGAAATTGCACTAGCAAAATGTAGTATTCGTTATATATCATTTCATACAATTTTAGGTGGATATCATGCAATTTTTATATGTCTAGACTTACTCAGTGCATCACTCTAAACTGACTTACAATCCATCACAAAGAAATACTTTATTAGCTCAAAAAAGTGTACCACGATAATGAATGCAGAAACTTTGAATCATATAATTTTATTGGATGGTCCAAAAAGGACTGTACCACCTAAATTTTTTTCTTTGATCTTAAGTACACCAAATATTTTTACTGCGGCAAAACAAGTATACAAATTATTTTTTTCCTAGCTTTTATGTAAATCAAATTACCATCAAACTTTAGTAGCATATCTAATTTAATACAGGATTAGAGAGTAATTTCTAACAATCTACAGGGAAGGGACACTGACAATATATAGGGTTCTTCATACAGAGGAAGAACCTCTCATAAGCCGACGCCATTTTAGTTGCAGTGAACATGGAAAGATGATAAGTGCATATTTTCCATATATTTTGCTATTAATTTCTTTATCTTTTTCTTGTTTTGGTCTTAAATATTCTAGTTATTTTAGTTAATTTTTAATTTAGTAAATTATATTTTATTGTGTGTTAATTTTTATCTTAGTTTTATTTATTTTGTTATTTTAGGTATATTCTGGAATTAAAGAGAAATTAAATCGGAGTATTAAGGAAAGAAATTTGATTGAAGATTGAGAGACAAAAGTGCACAAGAGATCCAAAATTGAAAGGAATTAGAAAATAAATTTAATTAAAGCTTGTATGGGCCAAGCAAAATTAATGTTGCACATGGAGCTAAAATTAGAAAATGGAAGTCAAAAAGGAAGCCAAGCCACGACATGAAAGCAAAATTGGAAAACAAATATGGCAAACCAAAAGTGGCCACGTGAAAGGAAAGAGAATAAAGCCTTTTGGCTTTAGGAAATCATTATTGGCTTATTAATTAAAGCATGAAAGTGGCGGTTTTGGGCTTTGAATTGAATTCTTTCCAGGCAAGGATTTAAAAAGCCACAATTAAAGCATTATAAATATGATCAAGCGGAAGCAACACTGGGAGAATCGGCAGCAAGAGACTTTGAGAGTGGAGACACAATTCGGGCGGAGGAAAATCAGCAACCGCAAGGAGAAGAAAAAAAAGTCAGCAGCTGGAATTAAGTTAAAGCAAAGGCAGCCGCTTGAATTAATCTCCATGATTGGTTTTGTCAATTCTCTTATTCACAATTCAATTATGTTAGGCTAAATTTTTATTTGGTTGAGGGTGAATTCAAAACCCTAAACATGCTATGCAATTAAATTTAAATTCTATCATTCAATTTATTTAATTGAGATTGTTTATGTTCTTCTATAATTAATGTTCATGGTTTATTCTTGTTTTATTTGAGTGGCCAATTAGATAGGACTTGAATAAATTTTATTGCTAGATTAAAATTCTTGATCCGTAATTGTCTTGATATTTTAATCATTAGTAGCAGGTTGGAATTAGCGATTTCAATTGAAGAACATAACCTAGGTTAAATAATCCGAGCTTGTGTGTTTATTGCCTAGATCAACCTAATATCTTTCTCTGTTTAATGCTTCCATTATCTTAAATTTAAAGAGCTTGTTTTAAATTATTTAATGGTTAGAGATTAGGTGAAGAGCTCATTTTGCCTAACAACACACTAAGGAAAGATTGAGACTAACAGAGCTTATTGTTGTCTACGGTTGATAGTTTTAATATAAATTGATGATAGAGTTGATATATTATGTGCATGTTTGGTGGTGGCGAATGATCCTTTAACCAAAGTTTTCATCATTATTATTTCTTTCTCCTTTAATTAGAGTTTTTATTAAATTCTTGTTCGTATTTTTAATTTCTTTACTTCTTACTATTTAGTTAAAAATTCATAAACCCCCTTTTTATTTATAATTGGCATTTTCTTTAGTTAGATTAATTTATATTATTATTACTACTATTTTATTTTAAATCTTGCTTTAGAGTTGATAATAAATAAAACTACATAGTCTTTGTGGGATCGATCCTTACTCGCTCTGTACTAATTATTTATATTGGTGGTAAGGTTTTAAATTTGGTGCACCTTAACGACACTACCAAATTTTTGGCGCCGTTGCCGGGGGACTAGCGTCTAGTTTGTTTATTATCACTCGTTTTATTTTATTATTTTTATTTTTATTTCTTTTCTCATTTTATTTATTTATTTTATTTTAATTAGATATTGTTTGTTCTATATTTAGATTTTCATGAGCATAGAGGACATTCGATTGAAACTCGAACAACTTAGAGCAACCTCATCATATTCAGAACTCGATTTTGCCATCCACATTCCACTCCCGAAGACAGAGCCAAGCAGCCCAGAACCCGAACCAATGGCTCAGAATAACAACCGAACACTTAAAGAGTTGGCAGCTCCTAACTTGGACCAGCAACCCTTATGCATTGAGAATCCAAACCCTCAGGTAAACTTTGAACTCAAATCTGGGATGATTCATCTTCTTCCTACTTTTCATGGTCTTGCAGGAGAGGATCCAAATAAACACTTGAAGGAGTTCCATGTGGTCTGCTCCACAATGAAACCAGCCGGAGTTTCTGAAGAGCAAGTTAAGCTAATGGCCTTCCCATTCTCTTTGGCGGATTCAGCCAAGGAATGGTTGTACTATCTCCCCTCCGGTACTGTCACTACATGGAATGAGATGCGTCAGCTATTTTTGGAGAAATATTTCCCAGCATCAAAAGCTGGCAGCATTCGAAAAGAAATTTGTGGAATCCGACAGTATAATGGAGAGCCACTCTACGACTATTGGGAACGATTCAAAAAGCTATGTGCTAGTTGCCCCCACCATCAGATAAGTGATCAACTTCTTATTCAATACTTTTATGAGGGTCTACTGCCTATGGATAGGAGTATGATTGATGCCGCTAGTGGAGGAGCACTCGTGGATAAGACACCAGAAGCAGCCCGAAATCTCATTGCTAACATGGCTGCTAATTCCCAACAGTTTAACACCAGGAACGATCTATTGCCGCCAACTAAGCGAGTCAATGAGGTAAGTACTACTTCCCTCGAGCAACAAGTTTCAACTCTTACTTCTTTGGTACAACAATTAGCCCTAGGGCAACAAGTGAGACCATGTGGCGTTTGTTCCATGGTCGGGCATGCGACTGATATGTGCCCTACTCTCCAAGAGGGTTCACAAGAGCAGGCCAACGCAGTTGAGGGGTTCCTAGGCCAACCAAGACAAAGGTATAATCCATATTCTAATTTTTACAATGAAGGGTGGAAGGATCACCCTAATTTTAGGTATGGGAACCAACAACGAGGCATTCTTAATGTGGCACCATCTCGACCACCGGGCTACCCCCAACAGCAGGTGCAACAACCTTATCAAATTCGGCCACCTCTACCTCCTCAAAATCAAGGTACATCTTTGGAAGATCTTGTAAAAGCTCTCGCTACTAACTCTATGCAATTCCAACAGACTACCCAGACACAACTCCAACATTTAGAGAATCAAATTGGCCAATTGGCCACATCTATGAGTAGGATAGAGGCTAGAACTTCAGGAAAGTTACCTTCTCAACCAGAAATTAATCCAAAGGAGAATGCTAGTGCTATGTCTCTTAGGAGCGGAAAACAGTTGGAACCATTATTAGCTAAGCCATCAAAAGTGTCCACAACATCATCGCACTCTGTGACCAATCCCTCATCTGAGGCTCTTCCTTTAACAAGGAAAGACGATTCCCACTCGGCATTGCCAGTCGATCCATCTGGCCATGTAAGTACCCCCTCACCTCGAATTAAGACTCTCTCCATTCCTCCACCATTTCCTAGCAGATTTAAACAATCCAAGAAAGAGGAGCAAGAAAAAGAGATCCTTGAGACCTTTCGTAAAGTAGAGGTAAATATTCCTCTACTTGATGCTATTAAACAAGTGCCGCGTTATGCAAAGTTTTTGAAAGAATTATGCAGCAACAAGCGAAAGTTGAACGGTAACGAAAAGGTAAGTGTTGGGGAGAATGTTTCTGCTGTACTTCAAAGAAAACTTCCGCCTAAGTGCAAGGATCCAGGTACTTTCACTATCCCCTGCACTATTGGTAATACCAGATTCGAAAGATGTATGCTAGATTTAGGGGCCTCAATTAATGTTATGCCATATTCGATTTATAACTCCTTGAATTTAGGTCCAATGGAAGAAACTGGTATAATTATTCAATTGGCTGACAGATCTAATGCTTACCCGAAGGGGGTTATGGAAGATGTTCTTGTGCAGGTCAATGAATTGGTATTTCCAGCTGATTTTTATATCCTTGAAATGGAGGATGAGTTGTCGCCCAATCCCACTCCTATTCTGTTGGGGCGACCATTCCTTAAGACAGCCCGAACCAAGATTGATGTTCACGATGGAACCCTTACAATGGAATTCGATGGTGAAGTGATTCGCTTCAATATCTTTGAGGCAATGAGGTATCCTAGTGATGTACATTCTGTCTTTGCCATAGATGATATTAATACTTTGGTGCAGGATTTCTTTGAATTATCCGGTAATGACAGTTTTGAAATTGCCATAAGCAAAAATCTTACAAAAGATGATTCTAAGGGACATGCAAATTTGATAAAGTTGGATGATGAGGTAGAGAAAGCTATGGCGATATTAGATGGAGCAGTCACATTACGCACCAATGGGTATAATGTTTCTTACCTTGAATTGCCTTTATTAAACGAGAAACTTTTACCTTCAATTGTGCAGGCACCTACCTTAGAACTTAAACCACTCCCAGAACACCTGCAATATATTTACTTGGGTGAGAATGAAACACTTCCAGTCATAATTGCTAAAACCCTCACCCCAGTTCAACAAGAAAAGTTAATTAGGGTGCTTCGAGATCACAAGACGGCGATCGGCTGGACCATTGCTGACATTAAGGGAATTAGTCCTTCCATGTGCATGCATCGCATTCTGCTAGAGGAAGGGTCTAAACCAACGAGAGATGCACAACGCCGCCTTAATCCACCAATGATGGAAGTCGTAAAAAAAGAGATACTGAAACTCCTTAATGTGGGGATTATTTATCCTATTTCTGATAGTAAATGGGTAAGTCCTGTGCAGGTAGTTCCAAAAAAATCAGGCATCACAGTGGTCAAGAATGAAGAAAACGAGCTTGTGCCAACTAGAGTTCAAACTGGGTGGAGAGTTTGCATTGACTATCGTAAACTGAATGCAGCCACTCGCAAGGATCATTTTCCTCTGCCATTCATTGATCAAATGCTTGAAAGGTTAAGTGGTCACTCTCATTATTGTTTTCTTGATGGTTACTCAGGTTATAATCAGATCGTTATCGCTCCGGAAGACCAAGAGAAAACGACATTCACATGCCCCTTCGGAACATTTGCTTACCGACGCATGCCGTTTGGTCTCTGTAACGCTCCTGCCACTTTCCAAAGATGTATGATGAGTATTTTTTCTGATTATGTGGAGAACATCATTGAGGTATTTATGGATGATTTTACAGTTTATGGTAATTCTTTCGATAAATGTTTAGATAACCTTACACTTGTTCTTAAACGATGCATTGACACTAACCTTGTGCTTAATTGGGAAAAATGCCATTTTATGGTTAATCAAGGTATTGTACTAGGCCATGTTATTTCTGAAAGGGGGATTGAAGTTGATAAATCTAAGATAGATCTTATTCGCTCCTTACCACCTCCCACTAGTGTGAGGGGGGTTCGTTCTTTTCTTGGTCATGCAGGTTTTTATCGTAGGTTTATCAAGGACTTCTCCAAGATATCATTACCCCTCTGTAACTTACTTCAAAAGGATGCAACGTTTGACTTCAATGAAGAGTGCCAAAGAGCTTTTAAGAAGTTAAAAGAGGTTTTGACATCGGCCCCTGTGATTCAACCACCAAACTGGGATTTACCATTTGAGATTATGTGCGATGCCAGTGACTATGCTGTTGGAGCCGTGTTGGGCCAGCGTGTGGGCAAGCTTCCTCATGTCATCTATTATGCCTCTCGTACATTGAATGATGCACAACTTAACTACTCTACCACAGAGAAAGAACTTTTAGCAGTTATCTTTGCCTTAGAGAAATTTCGTTCTTATTTAATTGGATCTAAGGTAATCGTTTACTCTGATCATGCAGCTATTAGGTACTTACTCACCAAAAAGGATTCCAAACCGCGCCTTATACGATGGATACTTCTATTGCAAGAATTTGACATAGAGATTCTAGATAAGAGAGGTTCTGAGAATTTGGTGGCAGATCATTTGAGTCGACTTATCCATAACGAAAACGAACTTCCATTGCATGAAAATTTTCCAGATGAGCAGTTATTACAAGTAGGTACAGTTACTCCTTGGTATGCAGATATTGTCAATTACTTAGTTACCAGGATAGTACCAGAAGAGATAACCCGTGCACAAAAGGCCAAGATCAAGAGTGATGCCAAGTACTATGTGTGGGATGAGCCATACTTGTGGAAGCATTGTTCTGATCAAGTTATTAGAAGGTGCGTACCTGAAACTGAATTTACTTCTATTCTCACCTTTTGTCATACGTTGGCTTGTGGAGGACATTTTGGACCAAAGAGAACAGCCCTTAAGGTACTTGCGAGCGGTTTTTATTGGCCATCACTATTTAAGGACGCATATTTGTTTTGCAAATCTTGTGATCGTTGTCAGAGAACAGGTAATTTGGGGCCTAGAAATCAGATGCCACAATCTCCCATTCTTATAGTTGAGATTTTTGATGTTTGGGGCATCGACTTCATGGGACCATTTCCTTCATCGTTTGGTAATCTCTATATTGTTCTTACGGTTGATTATGTTTCAAAATGGGTGGAAGCAAAAGCCACCCGAACTAACGATTCTAAGGTTGTGGTAGATTTTATAAAGAGTAACATCTTTACAAGGTTTGGAACACCAAAGGCAATTATCAGCGACAGAGGCACTCACTTTTGTAACAGGTCAATAGAAGCCCTCTTTCGAAAATACAACATCACTCACAAGGTATCTACATCTTACCATCCCCAAACTAGTGGGCAAGTTGAGGTGTCTAATAGGGAAGTGAAATCAATCCTTGAAAAGACAGTTAATCCGAATAGAAAGGACTGGAGCTTACGACTTGATGATGCACTTTGGGCATATAGGACCGCATACAAAACTCCTATCGGTATGTCACCTTACAGGTTGGTATATGGTAAGCCTTGTCATCTTCCAGTGGAACTTGAACATAAAGCATGGTGGGCTGTGAAACAATGTAACATGGAACTGGACGCCGCCGGCCAACACAGAAAGCTCCAATTGCAAGAATTAGAGGAAATTCGAAATGATGCCTATGAGAGTTCACGAATCTATAAGGAAAAGACTAAGATTTTTCATGACAAGCAGATCTTGAGAAAAAATTTTAAAGTTGGACAGAAAGTTTTGCTATTCCATTCTCGCCTTAAGTTATTTCCAGGTAAGTTACGTTCTCGATGGGTTGGGCCTTTTATTGTTATTAATGTTTTTCATCATGGTGCAGTTGAGATCAGGAGCTTAAAGACAGGTAAAGAGTTCAAAGTTAATGGTCATAGGTTGAAGCCTTACTATGAAAATTTTCAAACACTCAATATAGATGAGGCTCCACTTTATGAACCTGCGTACGTTGATGAGTGAAACTTGAGAACTATGTCAGGCTGAGGACAATAAACCAAGCGCTTATTAGGAGGCAACCTAATGGTTGGAGAAAAAAAAAATTTTTGAGAGCACGCCATAACAGATTTGATCTTTCTCCCTTTCATTCTCATTTACTTTATCCACTCTGTTGAACTTTGTTTGTTTCTGTTTGTATTTCTCATCTCATTTCCCTATGTTTAATTCTTTCTTTTGTTAGCTTAGGCTTACATTGAGGACAATATAAGAATTAAGTGTGGGGGGGTGGATTTCGAACTTAGTTTTTATTGCTTCGTTTTTTTCTTTTTACAAAAAAAAAAAAAAAAAAAAAAACATTGATTTGAATATTAGCCAGTGATAAAAATTTGATTGACAATGAATATGGTTCTTAAAAAGGGCTGAATATTACCTTAGTTTATACTTGATTCTTGTGTTGATTTCCTCTTAATTGAGATTCTTTAAACTATGAGCACTAATATCAATTCTTTCATAATTTTGACCTAGAATTTGAGATTGACGCAGCCTGAGTTGAGAATTTTAGATTGAGTAAATGACTGTTTGTCTTGATTCTTATCTCCACAATACAGTGTAGTATACACAGGCACCATAGTCAGAAATAGCTACCTATAACCCTTAAGAGTGAAGCTATCCTTGAGTAATTTGGGCCTATGTACCACCAGTATGTAGAGGATAATCTACCATGAGAAGAAGGCTACCTTAAGGGGTAGAGTGAAAGCTCCTGACCAAAAAAAAAAAAAAAAAAAAATTTTCAAAAGAAAATGCACACAAATGCCTGTAAAAGAAGAAAAAAAAAATTTGGAGATCAAGATGATAAGATTAGTTTGACCTACTCTTTTCTTTGTTCGAGGCAAAGGCTGTTGATATTGAAGATTTTGGGAATGAATTTTAATTGAATTGATTCACACACACACTATGAGAATCAAAAGAGAGATGGGATTGACTATTGAATTAAAGTTAGAACTTCGATAATATTTGAAATTTTCTTTGAGCTATATGACTTATACAATCTTTGAGGCTATTTTTTTTTTTTTATTTATTCTAAATTCTTTTGTTCTTTGTTCAAAAAAAAAAAAAAAAAAAAATTTTGCAATGATGTTTGTGGGTATCATCGCTGAAGCCCTCACGAGACTATAACTCGTCCACTAGGGCCGCCTAGGGGTTTAAAGGCTTGTTGCATATGCTAAATGCAATCGTGATTTCCTACGAAAGTGGACTTGCTTAGGTTTTCTTTTTATTTTTGTTCTAGGTTTGCTCGAGGACGAGCAAAGGGTAAGTGTGGGGGAATTTGATAAGTGCATATTTTCCATATATTTTGCTATTAATTTCTTTATCTTTTTCTTGTTTTGGTCTTAAATATTCTAGTTATTTTAGTTAATTTTTAATTTAGTAAATTATATTTTATTGTGTGTTAATTTTTATCTTAGTTTTATTTATTTTGTTATTTTAGGTATATTCTGGAATTAAAGAGAAATTAAATCGGAGTATTAAGGAAAGAAATTTGATTGAAGATTGAGAGACAAAAGTGCACAAGAGATCCAAAATTGAAAGGAATTAGAAAATAAATTTAATTAAAGCTTGTATGGGCCAAGCAAAATTAATGTTGCACATGGAGCTAAAATTAGAAAATGGAAGTCAAAAAGGAAGCCAAGCCATGACATGAAAGCAAAATTGGAAAACAAATATGGCAAACCAAAAGTGGCCACGTGAAAGGAAAGAGAATAAAGCCTTTTGGCTTTAGGAAATCATTATTGGCTTATTAATTAAAGCATGAAAGTGGCGGTTTTGGGCTTTGAATTGAATTCTTTCCAGGCAAGGATTTAAAAAGCCACAATTAAAGCATTATAAATATGATCAAGCGGAAGCAACACTGGGAGAATCGGCAGCAAGAGACTTTGAGAGTGGAGACACAATTCGGGCGGAGGAAAATCAGCAACCGCAAGGAGAAGAAAAAAAAGTCAGCAGCTGGAATTAAGTTAAAGCAAAGGCAGCCGCTTGAATTAATCTCCATGATTGGTTTTGTCAATTCTCTTATTCACAATTCAATTATGTTAGGCTAAATTTTTATTTGGTTGAGGGTGAATTCAAAACCCTAAACATGCTATGCAATTAAATTTAAATTCTATCATTCAATTTATTTAATTGAGATTGTTTATGTTCTTCTATAATTAATGTTCATGGTTTATTCTTGTTTTATTTGAGTGGCCAATTAGATAGGACTTGAATAAATTTTATTGCTAGATTAAAATTCTTGATCCGTAATTGTCTTGATATTTTAATCATTAGTAGCAGGTTGGAATTAGCGATTTCAATTGAAGAACATAACCTAGGTTAAATAATCCGAGCTTGTGTGTTTATTGCCTAGATCAACCTAATATCTTTCTCTGTTTAATGCTTCCATTATCTTAAATTTAAAGAGCTTGTTTTAAATTATTTAATGGTTAGAGATTAGGTGAAGAGCTCATTTTGCCTAACAACACACTAAGGAAAGATTGAGACTAACAGAGCTTATTGTTGTCTACGGTTGATAGTTTTAATATAAATTGATGATAGAGTTGATATATTATGTGCATGTTTGGTGGTGGCGAATGATCCTTTAACCAAAGTTTTCATCATTATTATTTCTTTCTCCTTTAATTAGAGTTTTTATTAAATTCTTGTTCGTATTTTTAATTTCTTTACTTCTTACTATTTAGTTAAAAATTCATAAACCCCCTTTTTATTTATAATTGGCATTTTCTTTAGTTAGATTAATTTATATTATTATTACTACTATTTTATTTTAAATCTTGCTTTAGAGTTGATAATAAATAAAACTACATAGTCTTTGTGGGATCGATCCTTACTCGCTCTGTACTAATTATTTATATTGGTGGTAAGGTTTTAAATTTGGTGCACCTTAACGACACTACCAAAAGAGCATGTTCCTTGCAGGCCAAGCCTTTCCTCTGCAACACTTTAGGACCATCTCTTATCACCAGCTCCAATGCCTCAACAAAGGACTTCACATTTGGTGAAAATGTGTATCCTAATTCTTCATTCACAACAACTGTCCTAACAATGCTTGGATAATTCGGAGTCAAAACTGTTCTGCCACGATGCATTGCTTCAATCAAAGTAAGATCAAGCCCTTGAGGCCTCAACGTTGGATTCACAAACACATCAAGCGCATTGTGGAATTCAGACAGCTGGTGAGCCTCCAATGCGCCTAAGACCTTCACATTTTGGCCTAATTCTGCATACCTTCTTCCCCAAGGACCTGTTCCTGCTACAAGTAAATAAACACCAGGATGGTGCCTTGTTATCCAAGAAAAGGCTTCATAGAGCAGAGGATGCCCTTTGTCCCTGACCAAACGCCCTGCAACTCCCATCACAAGGCTCACATTTGCAGGGACACCAAGCTCTTCGGGAAACCTTACTCCTGCTTCTGGATCATGGACAAATTTTGTTTCATCAACTCCATTATGAATAACATGGACATTTCTTTGACGGAGTTGGTAGATTTTAACTAGCACCTCAGCTGCGCTATTGCTTATGCATATGTGTTGATTACAGCTTGAAAAGAATCCGATCTCATCGACAAGTCTTGGCATTCCTTCTTGAAGTTCTGTCATGGAGCCAGGCAAAACCCCATTTTGGTTCGAGAAAAGCTCTCCAAATAGCTTTGAGTGCATAACCTCATACCAAATTCCATGCCAAGTGACAGCCACATTAGGCACCATTTTTGCACGCCAGTGAGGCAAAGAAACACTCTCAGTATGCACATAATCAAACGCTCCATCATATTTACTTAGTTGAAAATCTCAAATGCTAAAGAACAATTGACAGAACCATGATCATTGGCTGCAAAATGTACATGAAGGTTTCCTTGATGAACATCATTATGAGGCTTTCTATCTGATGGTGCAGTAAAGACATGAATTTCATGCCCTCTTGCAGCCAAAGCAGGGTATAAAGTTGAAGCATGGCGTTCCATGCCACCGGGGGCAGCACCAATTGGCCATGTCTTTGAGAAAACAGCAAGCTTCAGCTTTTCAAATGTTGGCCCAAAACAAAGCTTGTTCCATGAAAATTTAGCATCTCTAAGGTCCCCAATAAATCTCTTTCCCTCCCCTTTCAAAAAAACTGGTTCCGGGACATGCCGCAACGGCGAAATGAAGAGATAAAATGAAGTAAAGAAGAGGGCTGAAATGAGAACCGTTGAGTATCTGAGAGAGAGGGGGCTAAAAGAAGAGGAGTTTCTGCAAGACTGATGTTTCAGACCCATTACTGGAAGTGGTATATGTGAAACGGATGCGGAATTTTTCATTAGGCTGTGTGTATTGACTTCATTTTCAGCACCTTTGGTTTGTTTAATAGTTTACATATTGTAGATGTGGTCTTAGTGATGATATTAATGGCTCGTAGCATTGATGCCGGATCTCCTTGTGCATCCATGCAAAGTTTATGAAGCTGCACATGGCTTGCCTTGAGATTTTGCAACTCCTTTAATTTTTCTTCAAACCTGTAGACTAGAATATATTTGATTAATTTAACAAATTTATAGTACTGCCATTCGGGTTGAATGACAATGGGGAAGGCATCCCTTCGAGTTTCTGTAATAGCTTTTACCCTTCGCAAGTAGCGGCGGTACGTAATTTTAAAATATTAAATTAGAATTTTATAGGAAAAAAATATGAATAATAGAATAATAGAATACACAATTCTCGAGTAAATACTCGATCGGTCTATCACACTAACTAAAAGTTGACTATTTAATTAATCCTGCTAATAAATATTAGAAAGCAGATTAAAATTTCATCATCAATATCATAATTAAACATAAATTATGTAAATAAAATATAAGATTTGTAAATTTAATTTAAAATTTATAAATTAACATTAAACGTAAAATAAAATATAGATTATGTAATTAGAATATAAGACTTGTAAATTAAAGGTAAAACAAATAAATTAATATAGGAGGGATGAATTAGTATATTATTGGTAAACAAAACAAAAATTTACAAATATGACATAATGCTTGTAGATCAATATTAAAATTAAGTAAATAAAACATTGGTCTTGTAAATACAAAGAAAATTAAGTAAATAAAACATTAGGCTTGTAAATAAAAAGAAAACAAGTAAATTAATATAGGAGTGGTAAATTAGTCTTTAGAATTGTAAAAAATCGAAACCTTAGAAAAATAAAATAAAATATGTAGATCAACATTATGTGTGAAATAAAACATAAAGTCTATAACTCACACATAAGAATAGTAAATAGAAGATGAAATAAGTAAATTAATATAAAAACAGTAAATTGGTCTTTAAAATTGAAAAAAAAATTTAAGAAATAAAAATGTGTAGATCAACATTATGTGTGAAATAAAGCATAAATTAAGCAAATGGAATATAATACTAATAAATAGAAGGTAAAACAAGTAAATTAATATAAGAGTGGTAAATTGATGTATTACTAGTAATCTAGAAAAATAAAATAAAACTTGTTTATTAACATTATGTGTGAAATAAAACATAAATTAAGTAAATGGAATATAAGATTTATAAATAGAAAGTAAAACAAGTAAATTAATATAAGAGTGGTAAATTGATGTGTTATTAGTAAACAAGATGAAAACTTACAAATACAACATATAATTTGTAAATAAACATTAAGTGTAAAATAAAATATAATTAAATTAAGTAAATAGAACATAAGACTTGAAAATGGAAGGTAAAACAAGTAATTTAATGTAAATTATTATTAATAAACAAAACAAAAACTTACAATATAATATAAAATTTGTAAATCAATAATAATAGTAAAACAAAACATTAATTTTTTAAATTACACCTAAAACTGGTAAATATATGTAAAATAAGTAAACTAATATAAAAAGTTATTGAAAAAAGAAATAAAAACTTACATATTGAAAAAAGAAATTAAAACTTACAAATTATCATAATATTGATTACCTCAATTATATATGTTGCTGATTTTGTTTCTAAATTGAATAATTTTAGTTTTGGACTTTTTGTAATACATATGATAATATATGTGAAATTTTATTAAAGATAAAACTAATTCTTAAAATTAGATTTTGCAAAACTTTTCTCTAATATTTTTCAAAGTTGCTGTAAGATGAGTTGATTTCGCATTCTTCTAAAGCTCCTCAATAGCAACTCCCTAATGGTCTCTAATTACAAGGAGAAAAGTTTAAAATTAAAAGAAATATGCATAAGATTCAAAATTAGATCCAATTAATTGTAGTGATATAAAATATGTATCTAGTAATCGAAATACTAATTGTGCAGCCCTAGAGGGGGATCAATTAGGTTTCTAAAAATTATGGAGTATTTTAAATAAAAAAAAATTAATGCAAAGATAAAGCAAATAACAAATAAATAACAACAATTAAAATGAAAAGTGAGAAAGGTAGGGGTGGGCAATTTCGGGTTCGGGTCGAGTTCGGGTCAACCCGATCGGGTTTCGGATTATTCGGGTTAGACAAGAACCAACCCGAACACAACCCGAATTATCACCCGACCGTTCGGGTCGGGTCATATATTCGGATATAACCCATATCAGCGCTCTGTTTTCTGGGATGAGGATGAAAACCTCGTTCATTTCAAGTACCCTCTTCCATCAGGGACGAAGAAAGAGGATGTGAAGGTTGAGATTGATGAAGATGAGAAATTGCTTATAGAAATAAGCAAAGGGGTAAGGTCACATAGTGATCCTCTCTCTTCAGCTTCTTCCTGGATGACCAGATTCGGATCCTCTTCCCTAAGCTTCCCGAAGAAAAATGAAGGAGACAGCGCCAACCCGATAATCTCGATGAAATTCAACTTGCCAGCAGGTCTTGACCCGAATGGTTTCAAGACTGTAATAGATGACGAGGGGTTGCTGACTCTCACTTTTAAAAAGCTCCTTCCCATTCATTCCGAAACGCCCTTCGACCTCAAAAACGACTCCAAGTGGGTGACTGCTAAAGAGAACAACAAGGACGTTGTTCACTTCAAGGCCAATTTGGCGGCGGGCACAAAGATGGGGGATGTGATGGTTGGTATAGCAGGTGGTAATTCCCTTATGATAGGTTTGCTAAAGAAAGAGGAAGGGGACACCGATATTCTCAAGCGGTTCCATGGCAACAAGTGTTGGATCTCCGTTTTGCCAGACGATGTGAACCCGGATGGCTTCAAGGCTGCAATGAATGATGCCGGCGTTCTAACTGTTACCTTCACGAAACTGAAGCCAGAGAAGAAGAAGTTGATGCCAAGCCCAAAGAAGATACTTGGATCTTTGGCTGAAGTTGTGCCTGCTTGTTTGCTGATAGGTTGCAAGGTAGGTGATGAGATGAGTTTAGGAGACTACTAGTAAGCTGGTGTCAAGTAGATATTTCCTTCACGTTCATGTGTTTTGTTCTGTCGTTTTATCTATTAGCATTTGAAATAAACTCTGGACTCCCAAAGAGTCTAGACTAGGTGTTCGTTAATCTTTGTTTTTTTTTTTGGAAACCCGATCGGGTATTCGGGTCGGGTCGGGTTTATACATTTCAATCCGATCGGGTTTTTGACCCAACCCGATCCGACCCGAACCCGAAATTTATCGGGTCGGGTAAAATGCCCACCCCTAGAGAAAGGAAAGAGAATCAAACACAAGATTTTGACGTGGCTCGGCAAATTCCGCCTACATCCACACCTCTAAGTTTATCGAGCTTGATGATTTCATTATCCAAGCCTTACACCCCAAGATTTTAAAATCTTTACAATCGACATTCAAGATATCAATCAACTTTTACAACCTGAGGTTATCCCAAACCTCTTAACTCAAGTGTTTTCCACACTTATAATCATTCAATTTTGATATAGAAATGAAAGTTTACAAAGATTGCACTTTCACAAGTGTATGTTTACAAATGGTAACTCAATAATGAATCAATGTATGTAGATAAGCAAGATAAAATCTCAAGGTAAGTTGTATGAACTGATTTTTACTTGACAAACTTGTTAGATTTGATTTTGATTTGAGTTTATATAGTTTGGACAAGTAAACTGGTCGTTATTGACTTCCTGGAGACTTGCTGGATCACCGCTAAAATGTGGCGGTTAGCTGCTATACTGATGTGGCAAGTTACTATTATAAAATCAAATTTGAAATTTTACCCAAGCGGTTCACCACTAGATTTAGCCAGCTAGCCGCTATGTTTCTAAACCTTAGGCGGTTAGGCGCAACAAATTAAGCAGTTAGCCGCTACATTTCCAAAATTTATAGTTTGCCTCAAACTTTTATAAATTATATTATGACCCAAAATGTTTTAAATTTTTGTAAATAGGTCCACTTTCATAATTTAAACAAAACTTTATTGATATCAAAGTTTTCAAAACCTTTCATTTTAGTCCATTATTTTGAAAAACAACCAATTTCATAAATTTACTTGTCTTATAATTATAAAGCTTTTAGTTTATAAACATTTCAACAAAATCTTGAGCTTTTGAAATGTTAAATCATGCATACATTAAATCATATCGGCTTTATAAGAATTATAGCAATAGAGATCATTTTGAGCTAGTCCTCTTAATATCCGTCCTTGATCGTGCCATTGTCCATTGCATGTCTTGAACTTGATATTGCTTAAATGAATTTTGTCCTTCAAGAACTAGTGAGATTGTGAAATATACAATTACCAATTTACCATTAATACGTGGTTTGTTATCATTAAAATTACAATTCGTATAACTCTTTGAGCTAACAGTAATATAAGAATTTTTTTAATTTTGTTTTGGCTTGATCTACACCAAGATAAATAATTTCGTTTAACTAATGATGTAAGGCGTTATTTTAGGATTTTAAAATTTTGTTATTTTAGATAATTTTAATATTTTCTATTTTTATTTTGAGTCCATTAAATATATTATATATTTTAATCTTTTATTCTATTATAATTGTGAATTAGTTTCCCTTTTAAATTAACTTAGGGAAGTAAGTTTATTTTATTATAAATAGAAAGCTTTTGTTATTGTTTTTATAACTTTGACTTCAAATATTTAATAAATCCCTTCTTTTATAATTTCTTTTAGGATTATCTATCAAAATCTCTCTTGTAAAGTTGTTTAGATTAGAGTGTCATCTAATCTTACTTAATGCATTATTAAAATCTCATTGAGTCATTTGAGAATGAGATCTAATCATGCTTTGAGAGCATAATATAATTGTGTTGGCTTGGTCCATTACGACAACGATATCTAATGTTTTTCTGCTTTATCAATTTCGCTACCTTGCTCCATCATAATAAATGGGCAATAGAATTACAACATGTTCGAACATATTGAATTAAAAGACCAACTTAGACCCTTCAACTTATTTGAATTTCTAGTCCAAAAGATTTTAGTCTTACTATCCTTCGTATTTAATGAGAGATCCACCATTTTTGTTGAGTTTGATTCATTGAACATTGGCACACACTCTCCCTGTTGAGTTGTTTGAGTACTAGTTTCAAAATTTCAGCCTCCATACACGCTATGTTTCCTTGGTAAAGAGTCCTTTCAACTACTATAGCTTTAACCTTGCCATTACAGTCTCTAATCACTCCCTACAAACTTGCCTTTTGATATGAAATATTGATAACAACATCTATATTCACTTTGTACCAACTATTTGGAGGTGAAGTCGATATTTGTTAATTACTTTATGATGCCTTAAAATAGCTTGATCGGTTGGAACTTTAATTCTTCTAAAAGACTCTACAATGATCTTTGCTCTTGCAACTGATAATTGAGAATCTTATTGCTTTCCTTCGAAGAAAAAAAGGTTCCTCAAATACCAAATGGCCTAGCTAATTGCAATTATTAGTTCCAATCCTTTTTATTCCTATTCATTGCTAATTCTTAGACCACGTTCAACATACCTTGATGAGTCAACAACTTAACATGATCATAAAACTATGTCAATTTCCAAACCTTTTGAGCCGTCTTGCAATCCATCAAGGCATAAAAAACATCTTCACTTTTGCACTAGCATCTGTGGCAAATAGAATCCTTCATAACTTTTCTCTTCCAAAGATTATTAATTGTTGGTAAAACGTTATGGAAGCCCTCCACATAAACACTTTCACCTTTTTTGGGATTTCATTTTATCCAATAACCTCCCAGTGTGTCTTGGTGCTATTTGAGCAATTTGGATCATTTAGAAACTTCAACTTTAAAGCCATTTGATACCCACTTCAAACAATTAAAAATATACCTTCTTCTATAGATATTTAACAAAAAATAAAATAAAATAAAATCATCCATCGATTGAAGAAAAAATATACTAAAAACAATTGAAATAAGTTTTGTTAAATTGGTTTAAACGTAAATTCTATATTCATTCGAGAACATTTATAACTTTTTATTTCATTTTCTATCACAGTATTTGCTTACTATAAAAGCTAATTGATGAACCAGGGTAGAGGAAGTAGAATTGATAGGGTAAGAAAACATTAAATATCATTCTAATAACGGACCAAGACAATACGATTAGGTTATCTTTAATCAAAGCATGATTAGATCTCATTCTAATCCAAACGACTCAATAAGATTTTACTAACGCGATAAGCAAGATTATATAATACTCTAATTCAAATGACTCTATAAGAGGGATATATATAGATAATCCCAAAGGAAATTATAAAAGAGGGGTTTTATTCACTATTTAAAGTTGAAGTTATGGAAACAATAACAAGATGTTTCTATTTATAATGCAATAAATCTATTTCCCTAAGTTAACTTAAAAATGAAAGTAAAGCACAATTATAATAGAAATAAAAAACTAGAATACAATTATAATGTACTCAAATTAAAAATAGAAAATATTAAAGTACCTAAAGTAACAAAATTCTAAAATCCTAAAATAACATCCTACATTAGTCTCTCCCTCTTAAAAGGAAACTAGTTCTTGAGTTTATATGAAGGATAGGACTTGTAGTGGAGCAACAATGCATTTTAGAGCTTAAACTTGTAGCCTTGCCCATTAATCATACTTGAAACTTGAAATTTTCGGTGCTTCATCTTTATCTTATGTTTATGAATAACTCTTTGAGGTTATGAAATCTTGTACGAATGAATCACTTTCAAGCCTTTTAATTTGTTTGCCAAATCTTGATCAGCATTTTGGCCAATTAACTTTATCTTTGCTACTAATCTTCAAGAATAACCTTCTTATCTTCAACATGGATAGGCATAAAATTCTGCCAATCATTACTAGGAACTTGAATTTGCTATGCAAATTCGATCGTACTATTAGGCTCAATAATTAAATCCAAAGTAGGTTGTACTTCTACATTAAAAGTCTCAGATAGATCAATGATGTTATCATTTTCTACTTTTGTCGATGTAAAAAGAGATGATTCGACATCATCACAATGAATAAAATGGTCTTTCATAGACTGTCTCATATCAAATCATTCTTTGATTTCTTTTTTCCCTTGTCAAATCTTTGATTCTTGTAGTTGTTCTGATCGATCTAAAGCATCACCTATCAACTTAAATGATACATGAGACACAACAAATTTTGATAAGATAGTTCGAAGAAAATCATCTATCATGTGCATATCCAGTCAAAAATATCATTCGGATTACCATTAAAATCTAGAATATCTTCAAATTCAAGAAGACAATATGAACCTCGGTTTCTATTTTTATCATTTTTTCTCTAATTAAAAATACAACTAATGACAAAACTATAAATAAGGCTAAACTCATTAGGTTTAGTGTGGCCAACGACTGGTGATTGTGATTGGGACTAGAGGCAGTCAGGTTTGGAAGATACGACAGTTAGGACCAAGTTGATGTCGGTAATAATAATAAACTCGTAACAACAGTGATGGATCAAAACACTAAAATCGGGTGGCATGTTTGGTTTGGTTGTGACAATTTCTATAATTAATCAAACTGGTGGTGGCTAAGATTTGATTAGTGAGACTTGGTGGTGATCAATTCAACAATGATGAAGCTAAACATGGCAGTAATTTAAATGGTCAAGCTTCTAGGTTTGTGTTGTTTGTGCGGTAGCTGTACAGCTAATCAAGTGCGAAGGATGGTCGGGTTTTGGTCGTGATGGCTGGTGAGTTTGATGGTTGCAACGGCTGGTGGTGAGAGCGGCCAGATTGTAATGGTGATAGCTTCCCTAAGTTAACTTAAAAAAGAAAGCTAAATTACAATTACAATAAAAACAAAAGATTAAAACACATACCATAACGGATCTAAATTAAAAATAGAAAATATTAAAGTACCTAAAATAACAAAATTCTAAAATAATGTCCTACATCACTTTAACTAAATTAGCTTTAGAGTCTAAAAATCTTGTTATATGACTGGAAACTTTTTCAGTACAAATTATATTGTTATTCTCTAAATTTATCCAATAAAAAGTATACTTTTTCTATAAAAAAAAAAAGCTAAATTGAGTTGTCTCCTTATATTTAACTTTGTGATATGTGTCAAAGTTTAAGTTAACTAAGGCTAGGGTTAGCTATACCCCAAAGAACACCTAAGGGCAAAATAAGAGAATTAGAGAATGTATGCACACTAAAAATCTGGTATCTACCATGAATTTGAATAAACTTTTGTTAATTTTGGTTGAACTCAAGTATTGGAGACACAAAATATTTAAAGTTGAATAACTAGGGATTTCAAATTGTACTTTTATTTCTTTTAGGAATTTTTTTTTATTTTTGTGATTTTTTGTAACTTTATAATTTTTTTTCATCTGATTAACGCATTGAGCCGTTATTTTTGCACGTATCAATGGAAAAATCATATATCAAAGAGTCTATTATTCTAAATGATAAACTAAGCTTTGATCATTGGTTGGATTTTCTTTTTTTTTTTTCTATCGATTATTTTTTTTAAAAGTAAAGAATAACAATGTAACTACTACTCTTTTTTTTTGTAAAAATCATTACGTGAAAAATTAATATTACTATGCATAACTATCTTTGTCACATTAATATGAATTTGAAGTTTCCTTCATAACTCCCTAAATTTATTTGAAGTGACCCACTCCATGCCTCATTTAACGGGGAATCCCAAAGTGATTATATTTCATTGTATTTCATCTGTATCCCAGTTCCATTCATTCAATTTCCTTTAGTGTCATTGATATAAGAATTGACATAAGATATGTCATTTCTAATCTATCCTTTTCTATTTCTATATATAGAAAGTTGAAAAATCATCATATATAGCTTGGGGCCGACTATGTTGCCCTATTATTCCTTTTTTATTTACAAATATTTATAAGTATTATGGTACTTTTTGCTCAAATACACTATCAAAATTTAATTTAACACCTTACATTCTTCTTTCTACTTTTATTTTAAATAGTATTAATGTATTTTTTGTTCACATCCTAGACACATCAATCACGTAACACACAAATATCATCAAAAGACAAAAGTACACTTAAATTTGTAAATGGAAGAGGATACATTTTTTTTCCTCTTTGCTCTCATCTTCATCTTCCTCAAGGAATCACAAAAGGTTTTTCTCTTCCCTCTCACCTTCATCTTCCTCAAGAAATCACAACAGTTCGTCTTCCATTCACACATCATCAAAACTCCCAAGAATAAGACCAATTATCATCTTCTTTACAATATTGCATCATAATAATCATTGCTTTTATTATTTGTTCCTGAGGGTAAATCAAGCATAGTCGCAAGCAGCTTCCTCCCCCCCAAAAAAAAACGAGTTGGTTAAGTCAAAGAATCACGCAAAGGATAATCAATCCTACAAAACTCACAAGGATGATATCAAGAAATTAAAGAAGTACCGGCACCACACTTCCACCACAGCAGGCCCAGCTCAACCATATTTGGGACCTTAGGCAAATGGTTTTAATTAGGTTTTCTTAAAATTTAGGATTATATATATATATATATATATATATATATATATATATATATATATATATATATATATATATATATACTTATAGTTATATATTATTTATCGAAAATTAATTCTTTAAACACTCTAAAATGTACTGTTGCTAATCCATGAAATTTTAATTCAATTATAACATTTCCACTTTTTTTAACTCAAATTACATCTTTTTTACTACTCATTTTCTAGATTAAACTAATTTTTCTATTATTTTATTCTCTAAAGTTTTTCGATATAGTTTTATTTCAAAATAGATAAAACAAGCACACACACAAAAGTAGATGAGTAAAAAATATTAAAAAGAAATAAGAACAAATAAATAACACAACTAATTAAGAGAATAAAAAAAGATAAAATCTGAAATTTAAGATTAAATCATAAATTTACTTATGTTGATATTAATTGTTTTGAGGATTTGAGTAATGACCAATAAGCATAGAGAATAGAGAAAATTATTAGATTTTTTCTTTTTCTTTTTCTTCTTGAGTGGAAAGTAGAGGGAAGCATGATTTTTTTCCCCTGCTCTCTTTCTTTCTCTCAAACACCAAGAACATATCATGTCTTGATTGTTAGAAGAAAAATTTAAAGGATAAGTACTAAAATGTGGGGCTTTTATAGAGGTTTAAAATGAATATAAAACTTTTGAAATATAACATATTAATTCTAATAGTGAAATAGATAGTTTGTAGGATTGAAACTATTAATTTATCGGTTTTGAAGAAATTAAAACTACTAAGTACTACATTAAATAAACTTCATAGGAATTTGATAGTTTATTTAGGAAAATATAATTATAAAATAATAATAAATCAAATGAATAATAATGACTTTTAAATTCATTTTCTCCTTTTATATACAAAATAATCATCTCGTGAGGCCGTCATGTAAAGCAGGGCTCTAGGCAACCGCCTAAGTTGCCTAGAGGTTGAGCTGCTACTGCACCAAAGGGATGGACCTAAAGTTCTTAAGGAAAAAATAAACCATAGGTATGTGAGAAAGCATAACGAGTAAGGAGGTGAATGATCAGTTGTGTGCTAAAGAGTAAATGTTGTTATGTGATTTTAATTACTTAGTTATTAATGTTTAATTTATTTTCTTCAGTAGGTATTTATTGATGTTATTGTAGTGACTTGATAATACTCTAGCTAGTTTCATTGCAATTTCAAGATCATATTCTTTTTGCCTCCAATCATATGGTTTACATAAAAAATTCAAGCTTTATGAAGTGAACAAAAACAAATAAGAAGAAGTTATCTAATTTTTTACTGAGGGTAATTTGGGTAAATTAAATCCTTGTATCATTTTTTAACAAAATCTCAAAATGACAATTTTAGAAATCCGATCGGGTGTGTGCCATCATGCACATTATTGTGCGCAATAGACCACATGCATGATTTCATTAACTGACATCCAACAGTCGACGAATGAAATCTTGACACGTGTCAGTTGTGAACAATAACGAGTGCGACGGTGCACACATAATCTTTACTTAGATATTTTTATTGCTAAATGTAAAAGACCAAAAAGAACACTCAAGACTTCATCTATCGAACCCAAATGACAAAAAGAGAAAAAAAGTACTCACCAATACACACTCCAAAATGCTATCTCATGCCCTCGAGCTATCAAATCCAAGATGACTGCAAAATCTTCCAAAATCCAAATATTCACCAAATCCAAACAAATCAACCAAAAATCCCTATAATATGACTTAGGAACTATCTTTTCGATTATGTTGGTAGCCACACAACCAACTCTCTTTTGAGAAAAAGAGGTATGGATTCTTATCTTTGGAGCACAAAAGTAAGTAACTTATTGTTAAAACTTAAAAGCCATTTTAATTGATTTCGGGGGAGGGAGGAAGAGAAACACGTTCACTTTGATGTATCTAAAATTATAATGTGCAAATACAATTTGATCTTGAATTATAATGTGCAAATATAATTTGATCTTAGTTAGTGTTTTTTTTTTTTTGGCTTTATGTTACTAAATTTAATATATTTTAAGTGTAAACCTACGGCACGTGTCACTTTTAATGTATCTAACAATCTCAGCCAGCGAGATGACGATTTACCCTTATAACTCACTCATAACGGTCCAACCAGGTCAATGGACTGAAGTATTAAGAACCAAAACTAGGACTTAAGTGTCACAACTTCAAGCTAATTTGAGTAAAATTTAGGGACTATAGTGTTATTTTGTCACGTTTTGAGTTTGACTCCGCTAAGGCGCGTGTCCGACTCTTTGTCCTGTCTCTTCCTTTGTATCATTCGCGGACCAGCGCGTGGATTTCACCTCAGTCTCTCCTCGCAGTCGCAGACACTGAACTTCAACACAGAGCAACACAGCTTTCCTTTTTTCAATTCCTTCTCTTCCCATTATAAAAAAAAAATTAAAAAAAAAAACCAAAACCCTAATTTCCTTTATTTCCCAAAACCCCAATTTATTCTCTATCTTTTGCCCAAATTTCTAGTTCCGTAAAAACCCTTAAACCCAGAGAAACCCTTTTAATTTTTTTGTTTTTTTTCACTCGTCGAGTTAGCTTCTTTTCTCGTTTACAAACATTGTTTTACGAAATAAACAAAACCCAGTTAACCACTTATGCATATTTGGTTTCTATGGTTCTTAATTTTTCTACAAAGAAAAGAAAAATAGTTTTTAGAACAGTTTGAGTCTTAGCCCTTGTGGGTATGTTTGAAGTTGGGGTTTTGTATGTTGATCAAATGAATGGAAGATTAGGGTTTATTTAAAATTTGGTTCTTTTTCCCTCCAAAGCTTTTCTGGGTTTTGTGTGAAGTTAGGGTTTCTGTTTGACAATTGCATGAATGGCTTCAGGTTCATTAGTTGGTCAGAGTGATGCCGGAGAGAAGCAGGACAAATTCTATAGCAGAAAGAACCAAAGCAAGTCTCAAAATCCCAAGAGTGTCCCTCCCCAGTACAACCAACAACCATATTCAAAGAAAATCCTAGCAAGCATTAACACAGATGACAACAGCATCCCTGTGGCATCAGATGATTCATCCAGCCAACCAGGTGCACACAACCGCCGTGAACCCAGCCATGGCAATGCATTTCCAGGTTATGCTAAATTTGATAGCTTTGTTAAGATTAGTTTCGATTTAAACAACCGGGAAGAGGTTAGAGCACTCAAAAGAAAGCTTGCAAGTGAGCTTGAACAAGTGACAAGTTTAGTGAAGAGACTTGACGCCACACAAACTCAGTTAAGTAAAATAGTTCATAGAAATGCAGGGACTGTATCTGTGAACAAGAATGGAAACAATCAGGGTAAATCAGTGGAGAAAAAGAAAATGGCACCTAAAACGAATCAGTTCCATAAGAATTTGGATGTTGTCGGTTTTGAGAAGTTAAATCCAATGGAGAGTAACAAGAAGTTGAAGTCCAATACAAAGGGAAATGAGTTAGTGTCGAATAAAAATTTGGGTAGATTGTTCCAGAGTTGTCGGAATTTACTGGAGAGATTGATGAAACATAAGTACGGCTGGGTGTTTAATAAGCCAGTAGATGTGAAGGGGCTTGGCCTAAAAGATTATTATACGATAATTAAGCATCCAATGGATCTGGGTACGGTCAAGGCTAGGTTGAGTAAAAGTTTGTACAAAACTCCTAGAGAGTTTGCGGAGGATGTGAGGATTACGTTTAGTAATGCCATGTTGTATAACCCAAAAGGGCAGGATGTGCATATTATGGCTGAGGAGTTGTCAAAGATATTTGAAGATACATGGAAAAAAATAGAGGCAGAGTATAATTTCAGTAGGCAGTCGAAAATGGGTCGCAAGTCTGATTTTGCAACACCCATACCGAAAACTGTTCCTGCTCCTCCTCCACCAGTTCATACCCCTACTCTTGCCCCTCCTTTGCCAGTTCATTCTCCTACTTCTGCACATCCTGTGCCAGTTCATACTCCTACACCAGTTCATACTCCACCTCCACCTTCAGGGCCTTTAGAAGCAAGGACTTTGGAGAGAGTAGATTCTGTGCCAATTCCTGATGATTTGAAAAGAAAATCTACTGATTTGGCTCATCAGGATACGATACTGGTTCCAAAGAAACCTAAGGCGAACAACCCTGACAAGAGGGATATGACTTATGAGGAGAAGCAGAGACTCAGTATGAATCTTCAGGAATTGCCTTCAGATAAACTGGACCATGTTGTCCAGATTATTAAGAAGAGGAATCCAGTGCTTTCTCAGCAAGATGATGAGATTGAGGTGGACATTGATACTTTTGATCCTGAAACTCTTTGGGAGCTTGATAGGTTTGTGACTAATTATAACAAGATTTTGAGCAAGAACAGGGGAAAAGCTGAAGTAGCTCATCAGGCAACTGCAGAAGCTTGTCACAATATTCAGGATAGCGTAAGGACTTGAACTATGAATAATTCAATGTCTGTCTGTTTTTCATGTGTAACATTGTTGCTTGCTGATGTACAAGTTCCTTATATTTTTGCAGAATATGAAACCAATCATTGCTGAGGCACCAAAAGAAACTGAAGCAGGTAATGATTTGGACATAGAAGGATTTATTTTCTTAGTTATTTTGGGGAGATATGTCAGGTTCTTGATGACAATCTAATCATTTTGCACTGATTTATTGATTGGAATTTGAGTAGTTGAAAAGATTGTTTCTACATCTTCGCCTGTCCTTGAAGAAAAGCACGGTGATAAGGTGAATGAATCAAGTAGTTCAAGTGGTTCTAGCAGTGATTCTGGATCGTCCTCAAGTGGTAAGTGCTAAATCTTTTGCTTTACCTTTATAATGTGGCTGCATGTAGCACATTCAAGCTTTGCTGGCCCCATTAATACCATCGCTAATTTATTTTGAGATTTTATTTGTAGACTCTGGCACTGGCAGTTCCTCTGGATATCGTTCGCCTGTGGATAATTAAACTATGAGCTAAATGGATTCAGTCAAGTTATGTGTATGATTTCTCACCATAAAGCTTTGTCGATCTCATTTTTGGCTTGAGTCGTACTAATATATCCATTGAACATATTGAACTAGTTTATTTTATTCATAGAACTCTGTTTTCACATTATCAGATAGTACAGGCTGACCCTAGCAACTGACGCTGCCTAATTAGAAAGATAATTCAACTAATACAGTGCTGAACCCTGGCAAGTGTCTTCTTGTTTTCAAATACTTTTACTATGCCTTAAAAGAGCCTCCAGTAGCTAAAATTCATTAAGTGCAGAAAGAAAACCTATGGATTTGGGTTTGATGCACATTAACAAGTAGCTAACTTTGTCTTAGTCTAGTCAAGGCCCCAAACACCCAATATCAGCTTCAACTTATTCACTATTCAGTACTGTGCGATAGGGGAACCAGGGATTGGGAAATCTTAGTTTTATAGTAGGGTAACTTTCTTTGATATTTTGCAACTTCCAAGTGTAATTGACCTGGTCAACTATTGTTTTTAGCATTTCAAGGACTATGTTGCCTTATGTTCTGAGAATTGATATTTCCTTTTTGTAGACAGTTAAAAAACCTTTGAAAAATCTTGTTATAAAGCTTTATTACTTGAAATGATTCTGTTATGGATAAAAGTTTAGATTCACAGTTTTGGATGAGACTGGTTGACATAAGATAAGATGAAATTTGTATAATCTTGGACGAATCAGATTCAAGGTCAATTTTTAACTTTCGGGTCTAAAATTTGATCGTGCTATAGTGTACATATCTTTGTTTCAATATTCCTAGATGCAGTACTTTTGTATGGAAGAAAGTTAAATGTTGATGTTCGTTAATCATTGTTTATCGCTTGATGCTCATATTTTGCAATATGATAAGCTGTATACTCAGTTGCTGATGAGCTCTCTATTCATTTTGCAGCTGATCTGAAGATGTTAGATCTAAGTTCACCTGTTAAGATAAACAAGACATGGAGGAACAGCATAAACAAGGTAATCAAATGGACAGCTGCAAAGCCTTTTTTGTTCGAAGCACTCAAATGCAGGGCTGACTTCTATAATTTTTGCTGCATTAGATTAAGATTTAGAACATGACTCACCAATTGTCTTATATGATCAACATGTTTGATGCAGTTTGTAAGTAAATATTTTACAAAATCTTAATTGTGCCAATTGCCAATTACGACAGCTTTGAGAATGAGAATTTGAGACCTCTGCATTTTATTCTTATAATTTTGTCATTGTTTATCATAAAGACAAGACAGCAAACAATTTATGATTGAATGAACGATACAAATCTTGTCAATGTCCTGCAGCTTAACATTTCAAGGATAATTATTGATGGAGCTTCTGGTTTATGTAAAGCCTATTCTAAAGAAAAACAGCCAAAAAGCTGGTGCCTCGAGCAACAAGTACAACACTTGCGAAAAAATTGCAAAATTTGAAACAATTTTCTTATATGGAAGGTTGGGCTAACTAGGCATTGGCAAACTTGACTCCCTTCTCAATGGATGCTTTGAGTTCTGGCTTCAGTTTTTCCAAGCCCTCTTGTTCGAAGTCGGAGAGAGGACCCAAACCCAGAACTTCTTCTACACCATTCTTTCCGAGCCTCACCTGCAAACAAGACAGAATTTCCTATTTTAACAACATGACCAGCACGGACCAAAATATAATAATGATCTTTCCAGAATTGACAAGCCATAATATACACAACTGAAAAATTTTACTACTGTCAGAAACAAGCACAATGTTGTTGGAAACAAATGGATACTATCATGCCCGTTGCAGCACAAATTGTTACTTGAAACATTGCTGGAATTTTCATAGCTTCATAATTATGTTTCAAGTCTTACATCTATTTTCAATGTGACTAGTAACCTCAACAACTTAACATTGGAGTTTGTGTTTACACACAAATTCGATGATTTAGTTGTAATGAACTATCAATTCAACTGCAATATATCATATTGGTAAATGATCCAACTACCACCTTTCTTAACTGTTCAACTATTTACTATCATTTGATTTCTTGCTGTTAAGAAAGGAGGGGTTTGTGATTATTTGATTTATGAGGTGATATTGGGATGAAATTGGGATGCACAAACATAAAAATGTTGCAGATAGACATGGGACTGGAAACATAATACAGTGATGGAAAATCCAACAATATTGCAGCATTACTAGTAATATTCAACCAACCACACAGAAGTGAAAGCAGCACCAACTGGAGACTCAAAGCACATGAAGGTGAGAGAGAATAGGAGAAAACATGAAATTATGATGTAATCAAGAAAAATGGTGATCTTTCTACTCACTAGGTTATCAAAACAACAAAATAACATGAATAAGACCCAAATAATTTAAAGAACATTAGTTGACATTGTAAATTAAGTTAATCACCTTTGAAGCGAAAAAGGGAAGCTCAGTGACAGTTGACTGTACAAATGAACATTCCACCACATCTGGAACACCATTAAGACCCTTCAGGCAAGCATCAGCAAAAATGGCTCCTGCATAACTGCAAGAAGGGAGAATCAAATAAATTAAAAAGCAATTGCATGAAAGCATTGAGGAGATTGAAACAGCAGCAATGAAATGGAAAGAAATAACAGCAAATGAAGGTAACAGTTGAGGATCTTTATTCAATAAAATTCTCTATTTTATGACTGAAGTTCAATAAGATACTGGTTAATCTGCTTGATTTCTAGCAATTCAGTTTCTTTAATGATTGAAATAATGATTGTATATGTACTTCCAGCCACCTAAGGGTCCCCATTGGGAGGATGGTGGTGACAATCCAATATTGATACTTGCTGGGCAACTATTATACATTTTATCATTAGACGTATTATGATCTACTTTACAGTAACAAACCTTTTGCAGGACGCATATCTACCTCTAAAAAATATCCACGTCTCAAGAGAGTACAAAATATGTCATAGCATTCGATTGTGTTTGATAATACTCATAAAATAGTACAAATCCAGACTTACGCCATTGACAATGTTGCAGAACCCTTTCCAGCCTTTGCTTCCACAACTTCTGTCCCACCATCTTGGGTTCTCTTTGTAAGAGCCTTAATATCTTCATCTGCCAAATTGGCCTTTGGTGTGGCCTAAAATATAGAGCAAACAACTCTAAGTAAGCAGAAGTTTACAACAAAGGATGCACCGCAAAAGCCATAAGTAAAAAAATCAACTTACATCTTAAACAACTAGAAATAATAAAAATAAAAAAATTAATAAAAAAGATATACCTGAGAAAATAGCGGGAGAATTGTTATACCAGCATGACCACCAACGACAGGCACATTAACCTCTGCAAACAAAATACTCGGGTTAAGAAAGTAACTACCAAGCATAAACCAAAAATTTTCATACATTGTGAACCCCTTGATAGTTGAGAAGAAGCTGGACAACAAAAAAGTGAGCATAGGACACTCTAAAGTTCATTTCTCTAGGAAAACCAAACAATGTAGAACATTAAACATACTAGTAGTTCTCTTCCCTTCTCCATTTTGGTAATCAAACAGAGACAGAAAGAGAGCATTAGACAATAAACACAAGATTTTTGTGTGTGAGTAGTTTAAGCAAACCTGCAACATTAACATTGGCCTTTCCAGCATAGAAAGTCTTAGCCCTAACCACATCAAGAGTGGTCACACCAAACAGCTTCTTCTCATTGTATGTCCCGGCTTTCTTAAAAACCTCAGCAGCAATTGGAACAGTTGAGTTCACAGGGTTGCTAATCATGTTAACAATTGCCTAAGATCCAAAAAAATTGACCAAATACAATCAATAACCAGAGATGAAATATTAATTTTAACATAGCAGTATAAAATTTAAAGTAATACTCACATTGGGGCAATACTTGGCAATTGCAGAGCACAGGTCCTTGACAATTCCAGCATTGATGTTAAATAGATCATCACGCGTCATACCCGGTTTCCTGGGAACACCAGCCGGTATGATGACAACATCTGAGCCCTCCAAAGCTTGGCCAAGCTGATCATTACCCATGTACCCAGCAACCTAGAAAAATTCCAGGGACAAAAAGGGATAAATTATAAGATTACAAAAGAAGGTTTGAATATAAGATAAATGAAGATTACACATAGGCAACACAGAGATAAACTAATATAAGTTCCTGATTAAAATTTCAAAGAGGCAGAAAAAGAGTAAACATCATCAAATAGTAGGGAAGACAAAAAAACAGATACACAACTATACAAATCCTAGAGAGGTAAAAGAATTTGAAGAAGGAAATGACAACTTAACAAAGTAAAGAATAGTATAGAACTCACAAATATAAAAGTAGCGACTTTTAACAAAAACTAAGAAAGCCCCCTATTGAAATTCTCATGTCAGGGCCTGTTGGAATAGGAAGAATGATAAATTTAAAAACAAACAAAACTAGCTCAAGTGAGACTACATTTACTTGAAAGTAGCACAAACCCAAGAGATATAATACATAATATATAGTAATGAACTATAATTGAATGTAGACAGACAGAGGAAAATGAAGGAGCGATTTTGTCTTGTTTTCAAAACCCATTTTCCATACAAATGGTCAAAATGCATTCACAGATTCCTTCAAAACACATGAGCAGAGAACGATACACAAATATTCGAGTGTCTTCGAACAAACAGATTTCTAAGAACACACAAATCTGTCCGATTTCCTTAAATTACTAACACAAGATGCACTTCCACTGTTTTTGTTCTCAGAAAAGTGTTTCCATAACAATTTTTTTCATTCTACAGAACAGTTATCCATTTATCTATTCATTACTGTATCGGATTATAAACAGTATCAATTAACCTGTAACAATATCTTGCAAAATCACATTCTGATAAATTAAAAACTCTTCATCAATTTTTCTCATAAAAGTGGTCGAAACTGCTTATTTCCTTCCTAAAAAATAACTTTTTTTTTCAAAGACTGACTCAAAAATTATTTCTCTCATATATGTATGTGTGTGTGTGTGTAAAGGAAAATCATAATTGAAATCGAAAGTAAAGTAAAAAAGACCTCAGATCTGGTGTTGATGTGGCCGACATCAGCAGCAACACCAGGAGTGTTAGCAATATCATAGAGGGCGAGCCTGGAGACAAGCGGGTTGAGCTTCATGAGCAAAGCCAGTGGCTGGCCGATCCCGCCGGCGGCACCAAGGACGGCCACCTTGCGATCGGGCACGGACTCGGAGGAGTAGCCGCGTGCTCCAGCGGGCTTCGCAAGGGTTTTGACAGATCGGAGAATTGAAGATCTCATTTTTGTTGCGGGTTTAGACTTTTGAGAGGCAGGGAGAGAAATGATAATGAAGAGACCGTTGAACGAGAAAGGTGAGAGGTTAAAGAAGAAAAATGCTGTGAAGTGCCTGCAAGCCCTATTTATGGGGTTTAAGGATGGGGTTTGGTTGGGATTTGGCGTGATAAATTTTGATATTTTTTTCTTTTTTTTTTAAATCTCTTTTTTCTTTAATTTTTTTAATTTATTTTTTTATAAGCGAATTATTTTACTTTGTTTACAAAAATGGTAGAAAGGTCAAATTCAAATATCATTGTTTTAATCGTCTCTCTCTCGCCGGGTACTTGAGTCAAATATTCAAATTTAGGTAGTACATGGATAAAGTGCGATTTTTTATCATCTATTAAGAAAATTTTTTTACCAACAATGTATTATTTATTAAATTTAAAAAAAATATAATGTTGTTTTTTTATGTGGAAAAGCATTTTATTTATTCTAACCAAGGACTATGTAAAGGCTTTTTTTTTTCTAATAATAACAATATTAGACTTTTAATATTCAAGGCTCGAACTGAGAAGGACACAAGTTAAATTGATCAACCTTAATTTTGGTTTTTAATTTCATCGATTTCACTCAACAACAGATAATTGAGAGCAAAAAAAAAAATAACACATATTTTAATTATTGAGCAATGATACAGCAACAAACTCTCATACAAACTGATGTGACATTAATTCATTAATTAAATGAAAATATAAAATAATAAAAATAAATCATGTGGATCAAAAGATATTTAATTCAACCAATAAATTAACGCCACATCAATTTATACAAGATAAGTTTGTACAAGAGTTTGTAACTATATCATTACTCTTAATTATTTTAGATATTGAATAACTTTCAAATAAGGAATTGATCTTTAATTTTAATAAAATGAGAATTAAATTAACAATTCATAAAAAACACTTGAAATATATTTTACCCTCTAATATATTAGAGTTAATATTATTTTTAATTATTTTAACTTGATTCATTATTTCAATGAAATAAGCGACTCCCAAATCCCAATTACAATTGAATTTTTCATATAGTTAGTTATTTATTAATAATTGAAATATCAAATAAAATTTTTTTATTTAATTGATAACATAAAAATATTTTTAAAAATAATTAAAGTTGTGTCATGATGTATTTTTTACTTTTGCTTTTGTAAAAGATAGAGGTCATGTCCTATTCTCTCGAGAATTTTCCTATATAAAGAATTCTCTCATCGCTTGTAAGATATAGAAGTTTTCAAGAAAATAAACTGGTGTGTTTTCCATAAGTTATGAATTTCTAAACTCCCTTCTCTCTCTCTGCAAATGAAGTTCTAGTGAAAGAAAAAGATCAAAGATTTAAATTTGTTCATTTTGAAAACTTAAGGAAGTATGCTCTGCACTTGCCTTCAAGTAAGGATCCTGTGCATCAGAAAGCTTATGATGATTTCTTAAACGGTTTGGTACCCTGTTTAAAGACTAAAGAAAAGTCAGTTTTGGGTTATATGACCTTAAAAGAACTCTTTTTAAGTTGATTGATCTCAGAGGTATATCGGCTGGAAGCCCGAACTTGCGGACTACTGGTCCAAAGTACAGTTCTAATTGTTGTAGTTCTGGTATAACAACGCCACGTACCTACCAATATGGTATCAGAGCCATACCTGTCCTTGAAAATTTTCTATTTTCTAAATGCTACATTTTTCATGATCAAAGTGGTATAATTGAAGTCTTTTTCTGTTTCGATCTCTAGACTTCAGGAGCAGAGAGAACCTCTCATTCATGGCTTCCACTTCATCTTCCACTCCCCCCAATCCTGTTACTCTTTCTTCTCCTATTTCTTTACCCAAATCCTGCACTTTTCATACCGCCAATAAGATTTAAAACCTTGTAGAATATTCCTACATCCCTGAATCCGCCCAAATCAGTGAATCCTTCTACCCTCTCATCAGCCCTTACCATGTACAAACGACCCAGTTCCTTTACCCGTAGTATCCGTACCCTCATCTCTATCAGAAGGCCTCACCCCAAAGAATATATCCAGTCTTCTCGCCTGGACCAATGTGCTCTTCAAGCAACCTCTGCTGAGTAATATGTCACTCTGGAAATCCCTTCCGAGTTGATTTCAAATTGGAAACGAGAAGGTTATACCCATCTCCATCTTGGAGGAATCCGCTTAATCCTGACTCTTCATGGGAGAAAATGATTACCAGTCACTGCTCGACTTGCTATGCTTGATACCCGGTTCAAACGTTACCAAGATGTTGTTATTGGTACTGTCCTTACAACCCTTCATGCAGGAAGTGTTTTACTCACTTTCTATCCAAACTTCAACCTTTCTCTCCAAGACACCAATTTGCCCACAACCTTGAAAGTCCAAATCCAGATTCAAGGTGCAGAACAAATTTCCTCCGCCAAAATAGCCACTCTCCATCATCAACTGGTCTATAGGCTTCAAAATCATGCCTTGGATCTACCCACTCCAGAACACCATTCTGACACTCTCATAGTATTAGCCGAATCTGACCAGATCCCCACAATCATCCAGATTCCCCGAAAAATTCCTCATCATGAGCTCATCAAGCTTATGCCTCTTGAATGGATCTCTAACTATGAACAGTTCCATAATAATACAGCTCTGATTCAGACATCCGAAAGTATGTTTGAAAGACGACAAGATGAAACATTCAGAATGACTTTTAAACCACCTCCCAGTGCTCCACAAAAGCCTCCTCGGCTCTCTTTTACCTATTCTTCAATGATCACCGCAGTACAGACAGCTCAGGAAGATCTGCCTATTACAAGGTTTAATTTTGAAGGCTACCCCGTTTACCCAGCAAAGCAAAATTGTTATTTCCTATGGGATGTCCCTGGCTCAAGCATGTGTGACCCAACTTGTCCCTGTTGGGATGATTGGGAAGAGGAGGATGATTATGCCATTACAAGAAAAAAGAAATCCAAAAAGAAAAAACCTTCAGTCTCATGTAACCACTGTGACCCCAAACCACTACAAGATCCTCCACCTCCACCAGCTCTATTACTTTTTTACAAAAAAGAGCTCAAATGGATTGCAAAGCATTGCACATTTGAGACTCTATCACCAATCCCAAACCCAACACCACCACTGGCTTGTATGATGTTTTCATCAACTTCTTCAAACTACTCTTCTTCCTTTCCTCCTTTAGACACCCACACAGATTCCCAACGAAATGTTGTGTCCAAACCCTTTATCCCTTCAGCTAAAACCTCCACCGGTCACCTTTAACCACTCAAACTTTTTGAATCAGTCCTCAACTGGCAGACCCAAACTGCCAGAGGACAAAATGATACTTTGTTAAATATCAATTCAAAAGTTGAGAAAATCAGTTTACGAACTGAACAATTTGAGACGAAAGTAGATTCCATCACTGCACAGATGCAGCAGATCCACCAAAATCTCCAGTCCAGAATTACCCAACTTGATTCCGAATTACGAACCATGCTTGCCTAGCGCTATTATGGCCTAGAATTTGACCAAAAGGAAAGGGAAATCAGGCGCTTGAAAGCTGAGCTTAACCAGATTGAATCTGAAAAACAAACACCTACCCTTTTTACCACCTCACCTCCTATCCCTTCCATCGGTCCAACTTATCATCCATTTGCCTCCATGCTTTCCCCTATCCGGCAGTATGATCCTTCAAAATTATTTGGTATGACTCATACTCTTTTTAAAGATAATCCATTGCCACCACCACCTAAACCTAAACCAAAGTCTAAACCTCAACCACGACCCGTCTCCATTCACCAATCTTCCAGTTCCATTCCTGAACAACAATCCCCTGGTTATACACCGGCATCACCGCCCGCACCTCTACCATCAACTTCATCCTAACCTTCTACTCAATCCAAAGATAAACAACCCCTGCCCTAGTTTAGTGCCCACACAGTCGACCATTCATCTACTACCAATGAACAAACTTCTGATTCAAATCTAGTTGTTTCAGATAGCCATACTGAGACTGATACAAAATCTTCAGCATCCACCAGTGCCTCTGAAAAGTCTTATGCTGATATTACTAGAATCTTGATGGCTTAGCCTGATCAACCTGATCAAGGCCAAACTTCTCACACAGAACCATATGTTGATATTCCCTCAGAAGTTAAAGAGGAAATACCTGAGTTTTCTACCTCAAATCAACCCCCTCCAGTGCAGCCTCAACCCAGCCAAAAATCGTCAAATAGTCCATGGTTCACATTTGATGATCTCCCATCCTCTAAATGGCGTGACAGACTGAATGAAATGTCTGCTTGGCTCGACTTACAGATGCTAAGGCCAGGAGCTACAACTCAATCCGTCCTTAGAGAATTTGCTACTCGTTTTACGGGTACCCTAAGAGATTGGTTTGATTCTTTAGGTCAATACAGACAATTACATTTTGTTCAATTGCTAGAAGTCTCAAGTGCCCTCGCAGTTATCCATGATCAATTCCTTGGAGATCCCCCTGCAATTTTTGAAGCTACACGATGAGACTATCTCAACATAAAATGCTGCTCACTCAATGCTAAGGATCTTGACTTCCATTATAAAAGAATGTCCTTGCTATTCTATAAGCTTTATGGATTCAATGAGCCGACATTAAAGCATGTCTTTCTGGCTTCCCTTCCAGAAGAACTCCAACCAGACATACAGAGACAACTTCACGCATCCAACATTGTCCTTGACAACATCTCTCTTGGCAAAATCTTCCAGCTTGCAAAAACTTGTCTTGATAAACTTTGCGAGTAGAAACAGTTTTTCAAAGAACTGTTGAAAGATAGAGAACCATTTCAGAGTGCTTGTAAGAAGCCTTATTTGCAGATCAAGTGCAAACAGAAGAAGGATTGTGATTGCAGTCCTAAGAAGAAAAGGCATTTTCAGAAATTTAAAAATCTGGAATCTTCATCCAAACCCCGCAGGTCCAGAAAGCCTTACAGATTCTTTATAAAGAAATCATCTTCTTCCAGAGAATTTAAACGAAGAAAATCAAGAAGATGTTTCATCTGCAAGAGAAAAGGTCATTATGCCAAAGACTGTCCTAACAAAAGGGAAAAATTTATTCGACTACTTGAGCATCTTCAAGCTACCACAATTTCTCCCCCGAAAAGGATGAACTGGAATTCTATTTCTCTGAACAAGATGAGCCCAATGATGAAACCGTGTTCGTACTGTAAAACTCCTCTGATGACTCAGACAGTGATTAGTCCAAGTGATTTTCCACCAATAGTTACTGTCCCTTGATACTACTGTTCCTATACCTTCCATCAAACTCCAGATCTTACCTTCAAAATTCCAAAGGCCCATTCCAGCAATTGGCCTCATAGACACTGGAGCCCAACGCAGCATGATAAACCCACATATTCTTCCACCACAGTACTGGACCGAATATGAAAAACATTTCAAGGCTGTTAATGGAAAATTATTCACCACCTCCTTGATTACCAAAAAACCTATTGGTATTCAAATTTTCCCAAATTGTGTCATTTGGACTAAGGTTATCGGTTCAACTCTTCCTAATAAGGATATCTTGTTAGGTTTTGACATCCTTCACCAGATCAAACACCTCCAAATTATTCCCACTGGAATTTGAGTCAAATCTTTGTTCAAACCCTTCACAGATATTTTGAAACTCTATAATCTGTCTGAAACCCCCCAGTCCTACCAGGATATTTCAACCAAACTTTTGAGTTTCTGTCCAGAGTCCCATTATGATTTCACCCATCCAAACCCATTGTGGAAAAATAAGTCTTTCTTCATTAAGTCGACCAAAGCTACTCATCCAGGAATGAGTCCTTCTGACTTACTCCTAACCCAACATGAATGTTCTCAATTGTTGGCCCAAGGTCTAATAGAGCCCACAAATTCTCAATGGGCTTGCCAAGCCTTTTATGTTGAAAAGTATTCTGAAATTGTCTGAGGAAAAAAACGCCTAGTCATTGACTATCAGCTATTAAACATCTTTTTGCAAGATGACAAGTTTCCTTTACCCCGACGGCAAAACATGTTTACTTTTCTAAAAAATGCCCAGATCTTTTCAAAATTTGATTTAAAATTTGGCTTTTGGCAATTAGGCATTGAACCCTCTGAACGTTACAAAACTGCCTTTTGTATCCCAAATGCCCATTTCCAATGGACAGTCCTACCCTTCGGCCTCAAAACTGCCCCATTCATTTTTCAAAAATCCATGATCAAAATCTTTCAGTCTATCCTGCATCATGCATTGATTTACATTGATGATATTTTACTTTTTTCAAGATCACATGAGGAACATCGCCAGCTGTTAACTCAATTCTATGATATTGTCCAAAGTCATGGAATCATGTTATCGGCTAAGAAAAGCATTATTGCTACAGATAATATTGAATTTCTTGGTGTGATCATAAAAGATGGCCATTATCAGCCAAGAAAGCACATTGCCCAAGAGTTGCTTCACTTTCCAAATCAACAACTTTCCAAAAAGCAAGTTCAACAGTTTCTCGGCATCATCAATTACATCCGTGATTTCATCCCACATGTGGATCGCTACACTTGTCACCTCTCGACTTTATTAAAGAAGAAGCCCCCAGAGTAGAATGCTGACCACACCACTGCTGTCACTACACTAAAGCAAATTGCGCAAAATCCGCTCCCTTAAAGTTGATTACTGATGGAAAGCGCATACTACAGACAGACGCAAGTGATGAATCATGGGGTGCCATCCTTCTCGAAGAAATCAACGGAAAAGAAAACTTTATCGCTTACGCTAGTGGACATTTTTCTGACACACAGAAGCATTACCATAGCGTGTTCAAAGAAATCTTAGCGGTAAAGAATGGCATCAAAAAGTTCAAGTATCATCTGATTGGACACCATTTTGTTATCCAAATGGATAGTTCAGCCTTCCCAATATCCTCAATTTTAAAAGTAAAACTGTTGCCGAGAAGATGTTACTCAGGTTAAAAGATTGGTTTTCCAAACATGACTTCTCGGTTAAGCATATAAAAGGATCCCAGAACCTAATCCCTGATATGCTCTCTAGACTTTCAAAACCAAAAAACCCTCTCACCCTGTTTTCCACAACAAACCACTTTTCATTCATCTCCATGGCTACATCACTACCCCCAGAAGCTCTCACCAAGAAAAATTTTCCACTGGACAAAACCTTCTCCTCTGTCTTTGCCATCAAAGAGTTTGCAAGAAAAGCTGTTTTTCGTTTTTTCATGAAAGCCTATCTTCTAGCAGACTCATTTTCATTTTCCACCTTTCATCCAGAAAATCTATTCCTCACAGGATTAACCCTTGACCCATCCAGAGAAATCACTGAAGATGGGTTATGGTACATTTGGTGTCTAACTGGTCTTTATGCCACTAAGTTAATCTTAGTGATTACACCCACTTTGGAATATCTCCTTAATCCCGACAAAGCCACCTCTCTTACCTGGACATTACTTGAATGGTTTTCCCCCATACCATGGTGGAGAAAGAAACTACAGTAATTGTCAGAGATTTACAACCTTGAACATATGCCTGCCTCAGAAGCACAAATGTTTACTTCGGTATTCATCATCCATAGGCCATACTTTCAACATCCCGACACAAACCTCTTCTGGTCCCAAAACCAAGTATATGAATGGTTTACTGCACCTCACCCAGCTGTCATTGACAATTAAATCCAAACCACCTTGCATAACTACCTTTGCCAATTAAACCACCAAACTCCACCACACAGAGATATCTTTCATACCTCCTTAGGTCGACAACATGACCTCATTATGATCCCCACTCTATCTGCCATATCCAAACCCAAGTCCACCGGAATTATCATCAAAGAATAAAAACCAGACTACACTAACTTCTTTTACTAAGACTCTCAAGACCCAAGGGAAGAATTTCTTCCTTTAAGTCAACATATTCAACAGTTTCCCGAGCCATCCATGCATGAACCAGGATCATCGTCACAACCACCCAAACCTTCAAAAGCAGACAAGGCTACTCAGACATCACCCAGACCAGGCTACAGACGAGATTGCCCTTACCCACCTTGCCGTGGTCCCCACTGCAAGCATCCAAAGCTCTCTAAAACCTTTTTCTCGCCAACCTCTTGTGACAACCCCTACGAAACTGAAAGCTCCTCTGAAGACGACTACATGAATCTCCACCCTCCATAAAGTAGTTTGTCTTGTTGTAATAATTGTGTTTGTGTTGTTTGTGTTTCTCTTTATGCTTTATGCTTTTATCTTGTATAATTATTAAAGTTTGCTTTGCTTTTACTTTAAGCTTTTATTTTGTCAAAGTCATACTTTAATTATTAAAGCCCACTTTGTCGCTTTGTAATAATTAAAGTTGTGTCATGATGTATATTTTACTTTTGCTTTTGTAAAAGTAAGGGTCATGTCCTATCCTCTCGAGAATTCTCCTATATAAAGAATTCTCTCCTCGCTTGTAAGAGATAGAAGTTTTCAAGAAAATAAACTCGTGTGTTTTCCATAAGTTATGAATTTCTAAACTCCCTTCTCTCTCTCTGCAAATGAAGTTTTAGTGAAAGAAAAAGATTAAAGATTTAAATTTGTTCATTTTGAAAACTTAAGGAAGTATGCTCTGCACTTGCCTTCAAGTAAGGATCCTGTGCATCAGAAAACTTATGATGATTTCTTAAACGGTTTGGTACCCTGTTTAAAGACTAAAGAAAAGCATGTTTTGGGTTATATGACCTTAAAAGAACTCTTTTTAAGTTGATTGATCTCAGAGGTATATCGGCTGGAAACCCGAACTTGCGGACTACTGGTCCAAAGTACAGTTCTAACTGTTGTAGTTCTGGTATAATAACGCCACGTACCTACCAATAATTAATCTTAAATTAACATTTAATAAAATAAAAATGATTTTAATAAATTAAATTTTTTTATGATATTAATTTATTAACACTTTCTAATGTTAAATTATGCTTAAATTAATTGTTTTTGAAAAAAAAATCCATTAGTTAATAATACGAGTGTTATCTATTTGGTCCAAAAAGAAAAAAAGCATTTCATATAATTTTCTTCAAATTGTCCAATATGTCATCTTTGTGAGAAGACAATCATATATTTTTTTTGCTTTGAATGTAAAAGTGATACAACATGTCATCTACGCGTTGAAACTATAAACAAAATTGCACACAAGTTTAGTTCGTAGGCTGGAAAATTTAGTCTGATCTTAATTTTGGTCCGATTGATCTGATCTTAATTTTTAGGGCTTTGACCCGAATTTTTGAGTCTCAGATCGAGTTCGAACAAAAAATTTTAGGCCCGAATAAATTTCGGGTAAGGGTCAGGCTTAAGCCGACCTGACCCAATAATTACATACACCACATACACTTACACAAATTCACAAAAATGATTGAATTGTGTTTTTTTAATTTAATCGCATTGTGTGTTTTTAAAGTTGGATTATGGAATTGAATTTAAAAAATTATTCCTATTAATTGGTTATTTTGTGAATTATTTTGTGATTAATTGTATTTTATATTTTGCCTTTGTCTTGTTAATTATTTTAAATTAGAAAAATTATTTCTTTTGTTTTATATTCATGGTATTGTAACTAGAAAGAGAACAAAAATTAAAAGTAACATGAATGAATTTGGGATGTGGTCATAAAATTACAAGATATTGACAAATTTGAGTTGCCTAAATTATTGAATTGAGGTGCATGTATAGAAGAAAACATTACAATAACATGAATATAAAACAAAACATTAAAAAATAATTTACTATTAAAATAATATGAAAACTATTTCGATAGGGTAGGGTTGGGTCCGACCCAATGTTGACCTGATTCGGGTCGGGCCGACCCGACCCTAACTATAAAATATTTGGGTTTTTTTAAGATAGGGTTTCAAATTTTTTTGATTGAGTTGGACTTGGGCAAGGTCAAGCCCGAACCTGACCCGACCTTTTGCCATTCATATTGATTCGGGCTTCGGAATCACAATAACATGGCATGTCATCTATTTCTTGAATATATAAATGACATGCCATACATATTCCATAAATTTTTACAACATTGATGATGTAATAATAACCAGCAAAATCAAGTGAGTTGCTTGCCAGCTATCCTGCTTGATCGAACATCCCTGATAACCAAAACTATAAAAGCTTCACAATCAAGTCTTTTTTTTTTTAGAATAATCACGTGAAAATAGTAGTCACGATTACAAATGGCAAAAATCTCCATGGGATGAAGAGTACGAGAATAATTTTATTCGTAGTTATTTATTCGAAGAAGGAATGAAAACAAATTAATACTTTATCTTATTTAGGGAAAGAAAATTCGATGAATTCCCCTCCCCTCCTCATTTACACTCCGACTTTTTAATTTTTATTTTCTACAAAAATTCAGTGGACATTTAAAATTTAAATTCTAACAAATATCATGATTTTTTTAGTAATTTATACCATGTAATTTTTATAGTGAATTAATATTAATACAAGGATATTGTCATGTAATTTTTATAGTGGATTAATGTTAATGCAAGGATATTGTCATTTTTATATGAATATGATTACAATTGAAGCTTTACTTAATTTCATAGGTTTTCTTGTAATATTGACAAAATGAACTTAATTTGATGAAAATGATTTTCGTTACTTTATTTTGTTTTAATATTTTTGTTTTGTAATATGATTTTATAGTTTTAATTTAATATGATTAAATAAAGTTTCAAAGATAAAAACATTTATTATTCAGGAATCAGAGGTACCCATTGGAATCACCTTTTATTATTCAAGGATCTCCAACCCCTCCCCTCAAGCAAATATGAAAAAGACAAGGAGGATATGAGAATATAAGCCAAAAATATAAGGGATGTATATAAAAATATCAATCACCTAACCTCCCCTCCCCATTGGCAATTTGGCATCCCTAGTCATAATGCAATATTATTATGGATTCAATGATTACGTTCCCTTTAAAGCCATTAACAAAGCATGTGAAAATCTCAGGAATATTGCAAGTATTAGGGATGTCATGAATGATCAACTTCTCTTAAGCCAATCACAAATTAAAGAATGAAGCCGAGAGGAATTTCTTGAACTGTCCTTGACAGGATCAAAATGATATTGGTAAATTTTGACTGGGAATAATCAAATCAAACCATACGTTGGATCTTGACGTATCACTTTGTGATGCACACCGATGCAAGACCACAATGAACATAAACCTCTCAACATAAACGAAAAGATATGGCACGCATAGCATACATAAGAAAGAGCACTAAAACTTTATTAACTCCATTTTCTTTATTTATCAAATTTTCTTTCTAAAACTTCACCATATCGTGTACAATGAAGAAAGGTATAAAATTAACTTAACTTCAAGAAGAAGTTGACAAGAACAGGAGGTAAAAGGGAAAGTAGTAGATGGAATAATGGTGGAGGATATGCATGAGGAATGAGATAGGCAGCAGAAGAAAGAGTGTTACTTCACCAGCCACATGAAGAAAGTTGTCCAAAATGTAAGTGAAAATGAAGCCAATGAATAAGTCCATAGCATTATTACTGAATATTCACTCTCACCTGCACGGAACAGTTGGGTCATTGTACCTGCATATGCCCTTAGCATTAGCAGAATTGATCAAAGCTCGAGTCAAAGCCACTACTGAAAGAAAATTGTTTCACAGTTGAGAAACGATTCAAAATACCTATATTTATGGCTGGGGGGAGTGCAAACTGAAGTAAAAGAACAAACTGATACAATGGATCTGATTTCACAAAGCCAAAATGGATTGCACCTTTAACAATGCCCACCCCGAGTAGTGGTAGAGCAATATACCGAATTACTATGACCCCAATAATCAATGACAGCTGTATTCGTGTGCCTTTCAAACCTGAAGAACACCATCATTAGTGTTTTTAACTATCAACTCCAACCAGACTAGACTGAAATTCCCCAGAACAAGAAAAACAAGGAATACAAAATTAAGATCGGTAATAACCTCTGAGAAGATTCCCCCCCACAATTAAGGTGACAGTGGGAATAGATGCCTCCCTGTGTATGAAATAAAAAGAAACATGGATATCATGGAAACAAATTGTGTTATCAACAAGTCTATCTTGATGCAAGAACAAAGTCAACCAGCATGTATACCCATCAATCTATGATACTGTAATGCGCCACTACAAACTGTGTGAAGGACAGAATGCTTGGGATGGGTGTGCTAGTAAATATCTTAAGGGAAGACCATTTACTAAGACCTGATGGACTAAATGATTTACTTTAATTGACCTCACTCAGTTTCAATAAACTAAGAAATTATAATTTATGAAAAGTTCTTCCGAAAATCCAGTCTTCCTCTCATTATATTACAATAGCGTTAAACCAATATAAAAAAAGGGTTGCATAAATCAAGAATTCAATAGATTTTTTCTTTTCAGATACCCTGATTACATACATGCCACAAGTAAATTTTATTTACAAACTTGAATTCACAAGTTCAGAATTAACTTAAATAAGTTCTAAAGTGTGAAGGTGATAACGGAACCAATCATCATAATTGAAACAACCTTTACATAAAAAACTACAAAGCAGAAAGGAGTACACTCACCCCAGCAGAGAAGCAGAGCCCTCAACCACTCGAAGCGGAGCATGCTCACCAATTAGCAACTTTCGAAACTCAGGGATTATACCAACCATGAAACCAACGATCTATTTAATTTACCAAGAGTATTAGTTGGACAATACTGTGAGATTTTTTTCATTATTATTATCAATTGTGAGGCACTTATCTCTTTCGGAAAACATGCATTAGGACTTTGTGACCATGATAACAATTTAGGATGCTCAATGTGTTTTGATGAAAAAATTCACCTGATAGTCATTCAAAAAAATCATGATAATGAAATCATTGCATAATTATTTGCATAGCTTATTGAATATGTGCATATCCTGCACATAATCATCTTCAAAATCTTTTCCATTTTGGCAATAATTTTCCTCTAAAGCATATATTTGTATATTTCTGGCCATTAAACATATTCCACAATCACAGTGAAAAGAAATATCAAAGAGATGACAACTCCACAATACTATCATAGCAATATGCGTACGGCTGCAATCGTTGAAGGTGCAAAGAGCTTCCTCAGGTTGAATTTTGTTGCAAATGTTTGGAAACATTGCTTAATCTTTTCTAAAAGTTGAACCTGTTACCAAAAACTGGCAAAGTAAGATGATAATTTTCTCTCAAAACATCCGAATAATGAGCAAAAAAGCGAAAGCTACATTGATCATCAAAACCTTCAATATAGAAATATTAGAAGATGCCAATTCTTCAAGCGATTTAAGAAGGCCAATCTTAAGGAAAGAAAAAAAAAATCCTCAACATTTTTCAGTCTAGTGCATGTCATGTATACCAACAAAAAGGTCATTATCAAAAAGTAAAGTAGATAAAAGAGCTAATAATGTTTAAGGAGATGACGATCGATATGTGAACTTTTAATAGAGGCAGTCCTAGCTATTGCATTCACTAATCAAGACTTGATGGTATAGAACATGTTAAAAAGAGTGACTAACAATACATTTTACCAAATATTGGATGACAAAATGAGATTTTGCTTTTCAATCCCTATAGAACTTTGATCTGTTGATTCCTACATCAATTTGGGAAAGAAACAAAGGAGAAAGTGAAGATTATCTTGCTTGAAAGATAGATTATACTGTTAATCCTGTCATCATTTTCATTTTTTTGTTTTACTAATTATTCAAAAAGTTTGACCTAACAGCGTTATAGAGGGGAAAATGGGTCATCAAATTTTGAAAACCACAAATTTGTTTTACTACACCACTGAGACTATTCTTGAAACCTGGAAGTAGTTCCTCCATATAAAAGGAAATCAAGAGTAGGCTCCAATTAAAAAAGGCTTCAACAACAGAGAAAGAAGTTCACTGATACATACAGATCAAAGTTAGAACTTTAGCCAACCTGTGGCTTCCTTGCAGTAATAGAGCAATCAAGTTCAAAATGATTCAAATGGTTTTTGACAGCTGAGCACCCATTTAAAGGCAGCAGTGGTCTCATACGGGAATTTGAAAGTTTTTCAGTTGTTTCTTCCATGGGTGTTATATTTTCAGTGGAATTATCTAGTTTCTCTCCTTCAGAATTCGTACATGATGAATAGATCCGCACAATGTTATATACATATGACCACATGTAGATGGCTCCAATCTGAAATATCAATAATAATGAAAAATCAAAATATTGAAAAAGATCCCAAATTAGTTTTTCATACTTACTACTCATTTTAAAGAAGGCAAGTAATAGACTGCTTATTTAGACATTTGTAGAGTTGGGCAAGATTCATACTGCCATTGAAAGTGCAGAATAAGCCATTCCCTGGCGATAACAGGCATCAGCATCACCAAATGGGCTGTCCCTTTCTATACAAATTGCTGGAATTATAATGAAAAGCATATTCCCCAAGTTACCTGTAACGTCAGAGGCAAAACAAATTTGTACAAAGAAAAATAAAATGCATCTTTGAATTAACAAACCCAAGATCATCTAAAACTTTTTCTAATTCCTATACACAGGACTATAGGTAATAGTTTGCCTGAGATGACTAAGGAACATTCTTAATATGATCCATCCAAATACACCATAAAAATTGTCCAAAACTATTCATAGAAGTAAAGCACAGAATTGAATTGAGTTCATTCTTAATCCATTTCATTAAAAAATACTGCTACTTCAGCAAGCAAACCATTGGTTAAGATTATGAGGCAACAAAGGAACATTTATAACATTTTTGCTCACCTATCTTCATTTGACTCAAATAGAGAGAAGGAGAGCGAGAGAGGGAAAAGAACCTGCAGCACAGCATCCTAAAACAAGGCCCCACAAATCATAAGGAGCTTTTGTAGTTTTTAGAACTATCCATCCAAGTGCTGAGCCAACGATGTATGTAATAAGGATATTTAACGGCATAAACCACCTACATAGTTTTATTTTATTTATGAAAGCTACTTTCAATGAATTGACGGAAGAAAATGAGAAAACATGGTAAGAAGACCAAAAGAATAATAAAAAAATAGAAGAAACTGCACAGGTTTCGTAAAGAATGCAAACTCACAACATGCCTATGCCTTCAGCTGTTATGTGGTCTGCAAGACTGGTACCGACAAGTGCTGGATTGAAGACGAAAAACACAACCTGTACAACATTAAAAGAACCAAATCCTTTAACAGCTTTGCAGGCTTTAGTAAAAATTTTTTTGAAGAAAAAATATAACATCATTTGAAATTTTTTTGCAGTAAGTATTACCTTGTTCAAATGCTGGCGTGCCAAGTCCCCCAATATATCTATGCGATCTAGTGCAAGAAATAAGCCAAGGGCAGTAAGCAGAAGTACCTTCAAAACTGGTATAAATGCAGCAATAAAGAGGTCCAGAATCTTCATAGTGGAGTCTTTTAAGTCCTCAGATTATCTATAGTACTTGCTGCAGAGGAAAAGGCATGACGTGCTACCACATGATCAATAGCTTTTATAGAAACAAGCCTAAAATTACTTTAAAAATCAACTAAATACTAAATTTTTGGTGGCAGGCACAGGCAGAGATTAAATAATCAGAACCAACTTTTGTTTCTTCTTGTGAATAACTGAAATTTGCATGCCCAGTAGTTATGAGAGACTCAAAATGAATAATCAAGATTTTTTCCATTATCTACACGACAATCCACGAACAAAAAAGAAACATGTAACCCTTGAATGATGAAGATGAAGTAAAGGTTTCCATCGAATTAAGAAGCATCGATATTATACCTGGCACGTAGAACTAAAATTGCACTAGAAGAAGAAACTGAAAGAAAGCACACGTACAAACTAATTGTGAGGCTACACTGTAGTGGCAGCTGAAGCTGTGGAAAGAAAAAAACATGCAAGTGAACAAAACATTCACCCCATCCCACACATTATATACACACACACACACACTAATACACAGAACAGAACAGAGGTTAAACAAATTTGTTTTATTTAATTGCATTTGAGGAAGGATAAGTGCGGTTTGATGCAGAAAACACAAAAGACTTCATAGTGGGAAGGGACGCAGGATCAACAAAACATGAAAATGCAAATAAAAGAATTAAGGGGCTAAGAAAAAAAAGCTTAGTGTTGATGTAGACTCTACCGCAGACTCCAGAGGGACAAGTCCTTCCTCAGGGTCCAGGCTCATCTAAAACTCCATATTTTAATTTTTGCTACAAAGTTGTGTTCACGTCACATATCAATATCACCGCAACAATCACAAACTGCAATACCCATTGCCCTGGACTGTATTCTGTAAGTGGTGGCTTTCTGCCGCTATGGCACGTAGAGTCCATTGTCATTGGTGCCGTGAGTGTCACCACCCACATTATACAAGTCATTTTATGCTTTTCTGGCCGAATTTCGGAAACCATCAAGATAATAACATTTCCACTTATGATCGAATTTATTTCGTTTATCAAAGATGCTGTCAAGCATAAGAAAATATTTCAAATTGTAATCTCTTCCAATAAATTGAAACCCATGCATTTGCCACGTAATTGGGGTGATGTCACACAGCTAAAGCTTCATTATTTTATTCGAAAAGATTACAATTTACCTTAAAAACAAGCTAAACTGTAGTAAAATGCCTTCTATTCATCATGATGAATTGAAATCTCGTGTGCTAACATATGAATGAAATGGTATTAACATCTAAATGAAATAGTATTTGAAATGATGTAGACTTTATTTTAATTTTTTTTATTATGTGCGTGTATCATAGTTATAAATATTAAAATATTTTTCTTCTTTTGTATTGGGAAGTTGTAAATACTTAGAGAGTCTCTTAAAATTAATTATTTGTTACTTGAGTTCTGATATCACTCATTTATTAGATCATAAATTCATAACTTATAAAATTATATAATCATCATCTAATAAATAAATGTCACGTCAATATAAAACATTATGTAGAGTTAATGTTAAACTACTTCAAAATACTGCAAAGCATAAGAAAATATTTAACACCAAAAATATGGCTGCTTTCGTTAATTTGCCAAGGAAAATTACACTTCTCAATCTCAAACTGGTTTGTTGGTTATCATGCTTGCATTCTCTAAATTGGTAATTGCAACAACTTAGATTATGCTATGATAAGGGCCAAATTCCAAAGCACCATCGCAGAATATTCTTACTAAGCACAAGGGCATCTCATTGTGTAAAAACTCTTTTATAAAAAAACAATTGTGTATACACTGAGTTTGTAGTTGCATGAGGACACAAAAAAAAAAAAAAATTCATATTAATAATAATAATAATAATGATACATACCACAAACAGTTATACAATCAGTTTTGTATAGACTGAATTGGCAGCTAACGGAGCATGAATGAGTTGATTGGAAAATGAAAGCGGTACTGAAAATGATTATTTAATAAGCAAAACAAAAATAGCAAATCTGTTTGTGCACCAAAACACCTTTACATATTCAAGTTACCTGACCTTCCTAGAGCAATCAATATGGTATAATTTTCCTGTCTCTCACTTTTTGCAGATCAGGTGAGCAATTATGGCTATTTATATTCCAATTTAATTCGATATGAAGAATTGCATTGGATTGGAAGTTTTGGAATCCACAATCGGCAGATCAATTTGTTCACCACAGGGTACAATGCAGCTCCTTGCTCTGAACATAAATGCTCAAACTACGATTGGTTCACGGAGTTCACAAGTTTCGCTGCACAGACACATTACGAAGTCCATGATTACACAGCTCATGAAGAATTTAAACATATCATAAGAAAGCAACAGCCTCAAAAGACTTCCTTTCAAGAAATGTAAAAGTAATTTGATGAGATGTTCAATTCTGCAGACTCAATATTTATCCAAGTCAAAGAAGTTCAGTTTGTAGCATTACCCTTGAGTTCTCTTTATCCAGTCTAGAATATTACAGCAATCTCCACGGCTAATAAAATGCCTTCAATTTCAGAAAAGTAAAAATAATTAGCAGATAATGAATAATAGAATGATTGACTTCTTAATAACTTGTACCTGTTTCTGGTGCGGTACGACTTAAGTTCAGAGACTTCACGACTGCTTGATGAATCTCTTCTCATTTGAAGATAATCAGGCACAACCAAAGTTCCAGTTGAATCATGATATGCAGTAATGATGTAATTGAGCACATTTTCCTGCAATATTTGTCCTTTTCAGAAATTAGCAGAAGGGGAAAAGTATTTCAACATATCAAATTAAAATTTTTAGTGCATTCATGACAGGGGAGCTAAAAGAACAAGCTGATGATAGCATTTCATCAATCAAAGATGGAGAAAAGTAATCTAACTAGATGCTAATTACCAACCTAAACAAATGAAGTTGGGAGTAACATACCAGCGGTCTAGCAGCATTAAGCCAGTGATATATACGTTCATTACGGAACCATGTCAGTTGCCTTTTGGCAAAGTTTCTGCAGAACAAAATTAATGAGTGCTGGAATTATATTTGCTGGTCGATAGCATCCTTGACAAACGAAATAAATTCGAGCAAAAGTGGAAATGTCTTACCTTGACGCTTTCTGAAATTCTGCCAGAAAAGCATAAAATTCTCCTGTAGAACTTGTACCCCCTTGCTGTCTGCATCTTAATAGGTATTCCATAGCCTGAAATTGGTATCAGATAAATTAGATGAATGTTACTTCTTCAGCAAAAATGTTAAACACAAAAAATAAGTGAAATGTCAATAGAAAAGTTGCCCATTGAAAAAAAAAAATGAAAGATAAGAACTGACATAAGCAATACAACCTCAATTTCAATTCTTAATCTTTTGCAAATGGTTTAAACGAATTAAATATCTGATGAAAATTTATAGCTCTAATTCCACAAAGAAAATGCAAAAGGTTAGTGAACGGTGATATATAGGGCTTGGCTTCAAAACCATAAACAAATGAGCACCCATTAAAAAATAAAATAAAGATAAAAATCCACAAAAAAAGGCGTGCGCACAGCGCACACTCACCCAAAAAAAAAGGGCTATACATTCAAATAAACCTATGCACAAAATATCAAATAAAAAATGATCCTTAGCTAACAAGGTAATGAAATTGAGAATAAAAACTTCTTTTTCTAGCCATAAAATGAACCAGCATTCTCTTCTTTAATAACCAGTATATATGGCAAGAATGCATATTATTGTGTATTAGAGGCATACTTGTCTATAACCAATTGCTCGAGTTGCAGAGTTTGAATTAGGAAGAAGACCTTCATCAAGAAGCCATGCGGCCTCAGACAAAATCCCATCACTTCCTACAGTTGGAACCAAACATCAGAAGAGAAATTTCAGAAAACCTCTCACTCAAATCATTCTAACTTGCTTTCCACAAAAAAATGATAAATAATCAAATGAAACATTACAGGAACAAAGATCCAAAGAACAATCAGATAGAAGTTAAAGAACCTAGATAATAGGGCTGGGCACTATCCGGTTAGGTTTGGTTCAGGCTGAAAACCGAACCAAACTGAATTTTAGAACTAAACTGAGGTTCGGATTGGTTCAGTTCTATTCGTTTTGGACTTTACAATTTCCAGTTAAAGCACCAGTGTCTCAGATGGATGCTATATCATTGCTAAAGAAAAAGTATATAATGGAACAAACAGCATAAATCAACCATATGATAATAAAATTATCAGTATATACTCCTCTAAGATAAGACTAGGTGATGATATGAAGAAAAAATTCTTTAAACAAAGAGAAGACAACCGATACATTAGAAAAATTCCGCAACTCTCCTAAACTCAGGCTCTCTCTGCCTGTTAACATTTGTACAGTCACGATCATAATTAATAACCTCCTCCCTTTTTACATCCTTAAAACTTATACAGTAAAAATTAACTCTTCAGGGCATCATGTGTTCACCATCTGAGCCTTCTAGGTATATCCTCAAACTAACAAATGTACAGTTTCCAGTACAAGAAACAATTTTTTTTTAATTTTTTCCAATCAGCTCTTATCTATCCAAAATAGAGCAGGTACCAGACATATAAAGGAAAGAAGAAAGAGAGAGGCACTCACGCTATCCTCAGTCAGCTGCTTTGTTAGCATCTGCCAGCTGTGGAATGAGAGGCTTGGTGTGTGGGGTGAGCAGCTGCCAGCTGTGGTGAGAGAGGCTGAGTGTGGTGTGAGGCTCTGAGCGGTTGTGGGTGTTTTTTGTGTGTGTGTTTTTTTTTAATAACAGTTGGTCGCGTGTATTAGCTTTAGGTTTTTGTGTTTTGCTCTTATATTTATCTATTTATTTTTATATTTTTAGAAGAGAACCAATTGGTTTTTCAGTTTAGTTTGGATTTGAGCCGAACCAAACACAAAACCAATCGGTTCTCTATTTTCCAACCAGTTCGGCTTTTGTTTGCAGAAAAAAAGAAACGAACTGACAAAGGTTTGTTCGGTTCAACAAAAGCCGAAGCCCACCCCTACCAGATAGCAAATTAAGAGCAAGAGAAATCAGCAACATGTAAGTTACTAAGCATTAGCAGCAATAATGCTATTTATCTGCTCTGTGCAAAATGCTGTATCCAAGCAAAATGAACAAGATAGAAACTGTGCTGTTATGTGCCATGAAATTACCTACCTGGAAGCATATCTTCACAGCGCAAATCGATTGATCTGTAAAGATCAAGTCTGTGACTTGAAAGGAAAAAGCACATGAAATCATAATCCAAATCCTTTGGATTTGTATCAGATGCACCAGCAGAAGAGTTCCTCTCATAAGAATGGTCTGTTTCACTTGAATCAGAATGTTCCCTGAACGAGTCATATGGTATCTGGAAAGCCGATGGAGGAGAACCAGTGGACTGCCAAGGAAAAAGAAATATCAATGAGCGACAAGTGCATTCACTCAAAAATATTTTCCGTTAACCTTTTATTTTTCATGTTAAAAAAAAAAAAAATTGTTCCAACAAACGTCTTCTCAGGTGATTCAACTTGAAGAAGTGCAGGTGGGAAAGAAGGGATAGAGAATAAGTACGAATCTATGCATGTATAATAATCAAACAATTAATGCTGATAAAAATATCACTGACAATTGAAATTCACATGCATGAAGTAGGTCGTGTCCTCATATTTATGTTATCAAATAATGCCCATGAAAAATATCATTCATCAAAATGAAATTCACATTCAAGATGTAGTTTGTGCAATATGTGTTACCAAAAAGAGAGATGGTTCGGGAAGGGGCATCTGAGAGATGCATCTTGATCAAATATATATTGCTAAGAACATCATAAACAACCTTGATTATCTCAAGGCTGCGCCGTAAACGGTACCAATCATTAGCAGCCAAAGACCTCGCCTTTGGATCACCTGCTTTAACCACAAACTCCACAGCAGCATACCAGTCTCCATCTCTCTGTAGATCTGCAAGCTCAGAATTTACTTCAGCGATAATCTCTGGGGACGCTTTTGGAACATCTGGCTTTCCATATATGAACCTAATATTACCAATAAAAGCACAACAGTGAACATGTGTCATAAAAGTTAACTTTCAGTAAATCAACACTCTCACAATCACAGCAAGCACGACTCTTGCCCAAGTCATTAAATACACACACATAATTTCTATTCACTTCTGACAAACTAGTTAAATTGGTGCCAAGATTAACAAAGAACATGCAAACTTTCATCCCAGTGGCATTAGTGCACAGAAGTCAGCCTCTAGCATTCAAAAGAAAGCCTGTGCACACCAGCACTTATCATTGAAGAGATATGGAAAATAGATATCAACAATGCTCACCTACCTAAAAGGATGTGTAAACATACCATCGCAAATACAATCCAGTCCCACCCGTAACAATCGGAACACGGCCCTTTTTAAGAACATCTTTTGTCGCATGCCTCGCATCCTCAAAAAATTTTCCGACAGAATAGTCTGAAAGAAGACAAAATGATATATATTTTAGATAGAAAAAAAATATATTTTCAATTAAAATCAATTGAACCATCACTGAATCCTATTACAAGTATTAAGATGCTTAGCCGACATTAGTTGGCCCACATGCGACATACCTTCACATGGATGCAGTATGTCAATTAGATGATGAGGCACTTCCTGCAAACAAATAAAACTTGTGATTGTTACAACTGTTAAAGGCGCAACTAGTGGAAGAGAACTTGATGAAAGCCAAAAATGAAAACACAAAGCCAAAACAAGTTCGGTAATATACAAAAAAATTCTAGGCCAAAAGAATACATTTGACCAGATTAATAATATAGGCAGAGGCAAACGGAATACAATGGTAGGGCAATGATTTAGTCACTAATAAGAAGACATGCCCTATGCCAATTGGTCAGAAGTACTAGTTACTAATTCTGGAAAATTTAGTCTTTCATATGGTTGAATAAATTTTTATATTATACCAACAAGTGCGACAAAAATTATGAATCCTACGAAAGGCTAACAGTCCCTGAAAGCAAAGGCTTCGCTGAAAAATTAAAATATGCCTTTAACAGTAATAGATGAAAAATCTCACAATTACAGAACTATGTGCCAATCATATTAAAGCAGATAAAACATAAGCTTCAAGTATACTACAGAATTATTACTGTTATATTGTATGATTACGGGGTCAGCAATAGCTTACAAGTAGCTTAAAACTTGGAATATCATAATTAATGCCTCTCACATCTTTGTGGAACTAACTTTTTACTTGTAACATGAATGAAGTGTTACACCAATACAGAAAATGGCAACTCAAAACGTTCATTTCAGATAACTACAGTAAAAGCAAGCATTAAGCATTAGGTATCTTAAGGCACCTTTCGATCACTAGAAGAAGGCTTTGCAGACCCAATATCAAGACCTCGATAAACCTGTAACACAAAGAACACTTAATCAACCTACTTTCAGAGAGATTCCAATACTTGTTACAACCACAGAGAAAAGGGTCGCACTAATACACAATATTATGCGAACAAAACCTAACGAGCACATGGCAACCAATCTGAATAGGCAGTATCTGATAACACTATGATTTAGGTAAAACCATGGCTTAACCATACCTAAGCAGAAACAATCCATTCATCGAAGTTTCAAAAAATGAATTAGTATCTATTCTGACTGAACCCTTCAGACGAATTTATCCCAAAACACTTGCCAGTTAAAAGTTAAAAAATAAAACCAAAAAAAAAAAACTCAAAAGTTGACATTCTTTTTTTTCGTTGACTCTTCATTTTCATCCCAGACAATATCCAATCAATAAAACAAAAATCTACCCACTTCATAATTACTTAAACTCTCTCCATTTAAGATAAGAATGAAAAAATAATAATTAAAAAGCCTCAGATTAGACCTGGACAGAGTCGGCGCTGATGATTTCACCGTTGAGGCGCTTAGCGAGCTCCAAAGCCAGCCGGCTCTTGCCGGCTCCGGTGGGCCCAGATATCACAATAACCTTCTCTTTCTTGCTTGAAGCAACGGAACATGACGTGGCGAATAGACGCCTGCGCCGAGCGAATTGCCGGAGTAAGGGCTTCTCTTTCAGCCATGCACGGATGCCGCCCCCACCACACACTCCGCTAATTAACATTTCTTTCCTTTTTCCTTCTTTTTTTAAATCTTAATTTTTATGAGTGAGAGAAAGTGATTGAAGTTATGTGCGTTTAATTGCAGACGTTTTCTTTTTGTGTTAAAACTGAACTGGCTAAGGTTTACGGATTGGGGTTTTAGCCCCCTTTTCTATTATTATTATTTTTTCTTTCTTCGCAGATTTTTATTTTTTATAAAGCATTTTTCTATTTCAGATATTTATGATATTTATGTAATTTATGACGGAATAATTTCTTAGGTGATTTTTTTCTTCGGGTTATTTTAATTGAAAAATATTTATTAATTTTATAATTATTTTTTTTTAGCTTTTATAAAAGTCTTCCAACAGCTTGAGCGGGGACTTATTTCTCTTACTAATTATTTATGCTGTGAATAATTTTAGAATATATAAGAGATAATATAATTAATTAATACATGTATAACATATATCATTAAATTTTATATATTCATTAATTGAATGTTAATTCTTTATAATAAATGATTTGTTCGACACTTTATCTTAATTATAATGCGTCATACAAATAAATTGTTAAATTATTGAATAAAAATATCTAGTATGCCCCACAAGATAAAATTCAGTTTAACAAAGTAGAGGATTTCTTGATGATGAGAGTTTCCAAAATCTATCTAGTTAAATAAGTGTAACATACCACCTAAACTTGATCACCAACTGGTGGTTGCATGGAATACTTCTGAAATGACTTGAAACTCAAGATAATCTTAAAATACGAACAACAAAGTTACAAAAAAATGAGTAAAAAAGCAACCATTTTATCTCTATACAGTAGACACCGATATCAAGTTATGACACAACCGTGGCTTGATCGTCGGATTCAGTCCCTCTTCCCGGTTGCATTGGTTTCTGTCTTAATTGTTGGGACTACACGATTGTTCCTGGATAACTTGAAGAGCTATGACAGCAAAATTTTTCAGTTTTATGGAGAACCAGAGCGTTACAAGCAGAGAAGGCCCGTCTTTGTTTCTCCGAAAGATCGGTTTGAGGTAAGTTGCAATGTTTTTGAAGGAAAATGGATTTGGGATAATGTAACATATCCTCTTTACTCAGAAGAGAGCTGCCCTTATTTGGTCAAGCAGACCACTTGCCAAAGGAATGGCAGGCCCGATTCATTCTATCAAAACTGGAGGTGGCAGCCCGATGGATGCAAACTTCCCAGGTAACTTTCGTTTAGAAATTATAATGAAGTGTGTCACTTGTTTAAATAATTCGCACCCTTTAAATTCTTTCTGTGCCTCTCTCAGGTTTGATCCACTGAAGTTGCTGGATATTCTGAGGGGAAAAAGATTGATGTTTATTGGAGATTCAGTGCAAAGAGGTCAGTTCGAATCGATGGTCTGCATGGTACAATCTGTGATTCCTGAAGGAAAGAAATCTTTTCATAGGATTCCTCCTATGAAGATCTTTAAAGCTGAGGTAGCCGAGTTTAAATGTTTTCTTTTGCCGATCTTCAGTTTTCATCCAATAGTCAAAGGTGATTCGTTTTTCTTGATTTGTTCTCAGGAATATAATGCATCCATTGAGTATTACTGGGCACCCTTCATCGTGGAGTCCATTTCTGATCATGCAACAAACCATACGGTACTAAAAAGGCTAGTTGATCTTGACTCCATCGCTAAACACGGCAAGAGCTGGCAAGGGGTTGATGTGCTAGTATTTGAAAGCTACGTGTGGTGGATGTACAAACCAACGATAAATGCCACGTAAGCACTTGTTCCTTTCCAGTTTAACTTTGCTGCAAAGCATCTTTAGCAACGCTGAACAAACTCTATCGAAGAGCATATTACATTGGGAATGTTTATGGAATCTGACATAAGAAATTTGTATGTTCTTTTCATTTGTGGTTTCTATTTCCAGATATGGATCCGCTGATGACATTAAAGAATATAATGTCACCACTGCTTATAGATTGGCATTCGAAACTTGGGCAAATTGGCTAGAATCCAGTATCAACCCTCTCACTCAAAAGGTCTACTTTATGAGTATGTCTCCAACACATTTGTGGTAAGTTTTACCCAAAAAGTTGTACAAACATTGAAAACATTCATGAAAAATATTTCAAAATGGAATCTACAGTTACTCTATGCGATTTTTTTTTTTTTTTGGGTTGCTGCAGGAGCTGGGAATGGAAGCCTGGAAGCAATGAAAACTGCTTCAATGAGTCATATCCCATTCAAGGATCATACTGGGGTACAGGTTCTAGTCTCACAATCATGAAGATAGTTCAAGATATTCTACAAGAGTTAAAAATCGATGTAACATTTTTGAACATCACCCAACTGTCTGAATATCGAAAAGATGCTCATACATCAGTTTATGGAGAGCGGAAGGGCAAACTATTGACAAAGAAGCAACGATCGGATCCAAAAAATTTTGCCGATTGCATTCATTGGTGTTTGCCAGGAGTTCCTGATACATGGAATGAGATTCTGTATGCACATTTGTTGCAGAATCATCGAAATTTGTTGTAACACAAGGGACAGGTTGCAAGATGACCGTCCACTCTACAACCTCGTTGGTTTAAAAAAATAATTTTAATAGCCATTAGATTAATTGTGATTCAAGGATAGGATTTTGTTTATAAATTTGCACGCACATTTGTCCAATAATTTTTGTTCATATATATATATAATTATTCAATGCATGATCTTGAATTTTGTTAAAACTTGGAAAAACAATTAGGAAAAGCAATTATACCAGATGGTGTAGTAGCTTTCCGGACTTCAGTAAAATTTAGGATCTTAAATCAAATTAATATTTATATATATAGTAATCTTACAATAAAGAAATCATTTATTTTAATAAAGTAATCGATAAAATATATTGCACTAAAATGTGTAATTTTTTATCTTTTACCTTGTCCCTTGTCCCTTATTTTAACACCGTGAAGGACAAACTAAAACATAAAAGAACACAAATAAGAGATTTCTTTATTGTAACATTATTATTTTATTTATATGTGTGTGTTCCTTTCAATCCAGGCCTGGAATTAAAGATTAAAACCCTACACAGATTTATAGTGTCGTAAATTGACTTTTACAATTATTAACGTATAGAATTTGTATAACAGTCGGTTTTATATATAGAAGTCGTATAGAATTCGGTTTCATATTTAAGGCAATTAGATTTGTATATATATTATGAATCTGTAATGCTTTTCTACTTAGGATTCTATTCTTTAGGATTGCACATCTATATATATATATGTAGCAACGTTAATGCAAAATATATGAGAGTTTCATTCATAAACTTGGTTCTTTGTTTCACATGGTATCAGAGCACACTTATCAGATTATAATCTTCGTTATTTTTCTTTGATTTTGTTTAAATACTCATGGCAGACGGTCAATCATCAAAACAAGTTGCCATCCTTAATAAACAGGAGGACGATGTCTTCCTTGTCCACCCATCAGATAGCCCAACTGCCGTATTGGTTTCTCCTTTACTCACTGGTGATAACTATGGTACATGGGTAAGGGCAATGACTATGGCTTTATGAGTGAAAAACAAGCTCGGTTTTGTTGATGGAACTATATCAAAGCCAGATGACGATGAAGATGATGGTGGTAGATGGCAACGTTGTAATGATCTTGTTGGATCTTGGCTGTTGAACTCCATATCAAGTGAACTTGCGGGAATTGTGTTGTATGCACAATCTGCTAGAGAAGTATGGTAGGATTTGCAAGAGCGTTTTCAGCAGACCAATGCGCCAAAAATCTATGAACTCAAACAGGCCATCTCTAATTTACGACAAGGATAGGAGATGCACCTGTTTCACTTTATTATACTCGAATGAAGGCGCTTTGGGATGAGTTGAATTCTCTACAACAAGTAGGACCATGTACTTGTGCGAATTCAAAAACTGTCAATCAATTGCAGCAACTAGATTGAGTTATAGAGTTTCTTCTAGGCTTACATGATAGATATGTAGCAACAAGGAGTCAGATTTTGTTGATGGATCCTTTTCTTAATGCAAATAAAATTTATTCCCTTGTGAGGCAAGAAGAAAAACAACAAGATCTTCACGCTATAGGGGGATCTCCAGAAGCTGCAGCATTGACAACACAAAGCCATAATTCATTTGGAAATAGGAATTGGAATAACAATTATGCAGTAGATAACAAAGGAGGAAACTTGAATGCAAATGGTGGCAGACCATCGTGTGAACACTGAGGAAAATTGGGCCACACAAAACAAAAATGTTTTGAGTTAAATGGATATCCACTAAATTGGAGAAGACGTGGACAAGGTAATAAAAATGAGATTAAAGCTGTCATGGCAACGAATAGCAATCAAGATGTCCAAGCACCAATATTTACTCAAGAGCAATATAAAAAACTCCTAGCTATGTTGTCCTCTTTGGGTAGTTTACATACTTCAAATCTTGCAGGTATAGCACTTAATTCCTCTTTATCACATACTTGGATCATAGATACAGGCGCTACTAATCATATGTGTAGTTCGCTAGATTTTTTTCACACCTATGAACCATGTCATGTCCCTCTTCACGTTCAATTACCAGATGGTACAGTAGCACAAGTTACTCACATAGGGAAAGTCTCTTTTTCACCAGATTTTTTATTAGACAAAATGTTTTACATTCTGAGTTTTAAGTTTAATTTACTGTCTGTTAGTCAGTTAACCAAATCAAATAGATATAAGGTAATATTTTCTTCCAATTTTTGTGAGTTTCAGGGGGGGTTTTTAATTAAATATGCCTTAAAAGTAGGGTATTTAGTTAAATATACCCCATGCTTGAAAATTATCTAAATATGTCTTTTTATATGGTACATTGTCTAAAATGTCCCTAAAGAAAAATATAAAACACACACAACTCAACACTCTTTAAAATGTCCCTAAAGAAAAATATAAAACACACACAACTCAACACTCTTTACTTCTCACAACACAAACGCCCACTCATGAAAAACACCACACCACACTCAAAATCACTCACAAACAGCTAATGCACTGAGATTTTTGTTTGCAGCTTGGTGTATTATTCATCTTATGAATAAGGTATTTGAAACTTTTTATTTTTTATTTTGGGCTATCTATTCAATTTTTTGACATTATATTATTTTTAGGGTTTTGTTTGGTTTGTGATAAACACTAAAGCAACTCATATTTTCATTACATTTGCATCATATGACTGTTATTTGATGGATTTTATAACTACATTCGTTAAAATTTTTTTTCTGCACCCGACATACACGACAACAGTCGTGTATGTATGTATTTACACGACTGTAGTCGTGAAAATGTGCAAAAAAAATTCAATTATTATGACACCTTATCATTTTATTGGTTCAATATATATATATTTTTCACTATATATATCATTTTACTATTACTGGACTATAGTCGTGTGTGTTAATAAGTTACACGACTACTAGCATGTACGTATAAACTTACATACTATAATTGTGCATATATGTAAAATGTTCCAATTGGTATGAGATCCCAACATTTTTTTAAGAAGACAAATGTCTTTTGATTATTTACTGAGTCATGTATTTTTGCAACTTACACGACTTCTGTCATGTATGTATGAATTTACACGACAACAATCGTGCAAGTTTGAAAGATATAGTAGTTGTTATGACACTTAGCATTTTGTTAGTACAAAGATTACAATTATATTTTATTAAATATATCATCTGACTGTTTACAGAACTATAATTGTGTATTTTAGCAAGTTACACAACTATTGTCGTGTAAACTATCAATTACACAACGTCAGTCGTGTAAATAGGCAGACAAATCCACACTTCATTATAAATCTTGTTTGATTTTATTTTTGTATTTGTTGTATAATCAACTGTTGTATTAGTACAGGAAATGACTTCAGTGCGTGTGCCTATTATGTTTTGTGGTGAATGGATTGAGCAAAACGACCATTATAGATTTAATGGTATGGAGGCAAGAGGGATCATGGTGCCCCGTTCTACAATGTATGCACAATTGATAGAAAAAGTATCTCGGGTTATTTGTATTGATATTTCTGAATTTGATATTGAAATGAAGTTCAAGCTCAAAACATTCGATCCAATGCCGTCCGTCCTAATTATGAATGATGATGATGTAGATTATTTTCTAGAGGAAACAATTAGTGGAGCTGAGTTGAAGATTCCTCTTTGCATTACCTACCAAAGAAAACATATTTTGGTGACCCCTAGTAGTCATGTGGACCCTAATTTCGGGCCAGATAGCTGTCTAGAAGAACCTGTTGAGCCATATGCCGAAGGTGAATGTTTAAGCCCAAACAATTTTGTTGCTGAAGATCAGTCAATATTCAAATTTGTTCCTGAAACACAACCCAATGATAGAAGGTCAAATGAGGAAAATGTGAATGTTATTGTTCATGATGATGTTGATGGGATAACAGTTAGTGATCCAGCACTGGGGAATGTAGCAAATTCCAATACTGATAACTCGCATGCAGCAGTTCATTCGAATAATAGATATATGCCTAGAGTTAATTTGTTTGTATGCAGCAGTTCATTCGACACTGATAACTCGCATTCTAATACTATTAACTTGCCATCTACGGAAGTTGTTGGTGATAGTGATTGGTTAATGGGAAAAAAGTTGTTTAGTTCGAAAGAAGAGTTGCAACAAGTGCTTTTTATGGAAGCTCTAAGGAAAAATTTTGAGTTTAAAACCTTCAAGTCAGGGAAGAATATTCTTGTTGTTAAGTGTGTTGACGATACTTGTAAGTGGCGACTTCGTGCTATGAAGTTTGGAAGTTTGAATATGTTTAAAATCACAAAGTACTATAGTGTCCATAGTTGTGCACTTGATGTCTGTAAGAGAGATCATCGTCATGCTTCATTTAAACTTATCGGACACAAGATTTGTCATAAGTTTGATGGTGCTTCATCCTCATATAGGACTGGTGATATCAGAGAAGATTTTCAGAAACAGTTTGGGTATGAAATAAGTTATCACAAGGCATGGAAAGCTAGAGAATATGCAATGGAGAAAGTTAGAGGCACGCCTGAGGATTCATTCAAGTTACTCCATTTATATATGGAAATGTTAAAGAAGAAAAATTCGGGCACCTGCACGTTTCTTGAAGTTGACAATGCAAATAACTTTAAATAATTTTTTATGGCAATTGGGGGTTGTATACATGGATTTATTTCATCAATAAGGCCAATCATTGCAATTGATGGCATGTTCTTGAAGGGAAAATTTAAAAGAACTTTGTTCATTGCGACAACACTTGATGGTAACAATCAACTTTATCCTGTTGCATTTGGTGTTGGTGACAGTGAGAATGATGCATTATGGGGATGGTTTCTAATGAAGTTAAAAGTAGCAATAGGTGAAGTTCCTAATTTGGTTTTCATTTCTGATAGGCACCTAAGTATCCAAAAGAATGTTAACATCGCATTCCCAAATGCTGCATATGGTATTTGTACGCACCATTTAAAGCAAAACTTACGAGCTAAGTTTAAAGAAATCGAGGTAGGTGCAATTGTTGAACTAGCTGCAAAAGCTTATCGACCACAACATTTTGATTACTTTATGAATGAGATACAAAAAGTCGATGAAAGAGTTGTTAAATATCTTCAAGATGCAGGGTATGAGAAGTGGGCTCGTTCTCATTTTGATGGGTTGCGTTATAGTATTATGACAACAAACATAGCAGAATCCATGAATTCTGTTCTTAAAAACCCTCGACAGTTGCTCATTCACAAGTTATTGGATTCGATCATTGATAAGCTACGGGAGTGGTTTTGTGATAGGCAAGAAGAGGCAGTTAATTGTCATACACGGCTTACAAAATGGGCTGAAAAGGAGTTGTTAACAAAATCTGAGAATTCCTGTACATATAAAGTGGCGACACTAAATATGTATGAGTTTATTGTTAAAGATGGTGACCTTAATGGTCATGTCAACATTCTTGACAAGACATGCAATTTGTCGGGAATTTCAACTCGATCAACTACCTTGTGAATATGTATTAGTTGTTTGTAGGTATCGAGAAACATTGTCTGTATATGACATGTGTTCTCGTTACTATTCCAGTGAAGCATCGATTGCAGTATACGCAGAAACAATATATCTTGTTGGCACAGAAGAAGAATGAGAGGTTTCAGAAGAAGTGCAAAGTAATAAGGTTTTGTCCCCTGTGGAAAAGCAGAAAAAGGGTCGGCCATAACAAATTAGGATACCATCACAAGGCGAAGAGAAGTTACGCCGTAAGTGTGGTAGGTGTGGTTCTTGATGACATAATCAACTAACTTGCAGTGCACCAATCCCACTGTCTAGCAATGAGCCGGTAGTTAGACCGAATGAAACATAAACAAGCACATGTACTACTATGAACCTTATATACTTGTTATTTTTTGTTGTTTTAATTTTTTTAATATATTTCATATTTAGTGATAAATTTCTACCGTTTTGTTTCGCAGATGAATAACCGTGTTTGTGTGACTTTCTAAGAATAAGTATTGAAGGGAGGCGACCAAAGGCTTATAAAATATAGACTGAGTGTTTGAGTTGAATATGCCAAAAATTTATGATGAATGTTAAACAACTTCTATTGTATTACGACTTATTTACGATTTCAATAAGTTTTGGATTTATGTTATTTGATAGGCAACCGGACTATAGTTAGTTTCGTTTATTTGAAGTTTGATATATTTAAAATCTATATTGATTGTATCATCAATATAATGAATGATTGAAAAGAGTTTTTTATTCTGTGCACATACCCAAGTACAATCGTGTATTTTGGCTGTTACATAACTGGTCATGTTTATTTCTAAATACTCGACTACAGTCGTGTATCTGTGCAAATACCCGACTGTCACAGAGAGCTTGTCATGTTTACTTCTAAATACCCGACTGTAGTCGTGTATCTGTGCAAATACCCGACTGCAGTCGAGTATTTTGTCACAGAGAGCGTCATGTTTACTTCTAAATACCCGACTGCAGTCGTGTATCTGTGCAAATACCCGACTGCAGTCGAGTATTTTGTCACAGACATTGTCATGTTTATTTCCAAATACCCTACTGCAGTCGTGTATCTGTGCAAATACCCGACTGCAGTCGTGTATCTGTGTAAATACCCGACTGCAGTCGTGTATCTGTGTAAATACCCGACTGCAGTCGTGTATTTTCTTACAGTGTATTCCCTGATGCATATGGCAATCCTGTTATATCACATAGATTGTGCAAACTATCTTATCTATCATTACTATAATTAACAAGGAAATAAAATATATTACTGTTGTCAATTGTCTTTAATGACATCAAATATCAACAACATCCTCATTATAACTATTACATCTCATAGTAAAAAAAATGACACTACAAAGTTTTTTTCCATGATCTATGCCCAAATAATTTTACAGCCAAGGCTTGTCGAAATTGTGTAACATGATGTTGTTGGCAGTGTGAATTGACATCAAGTCCATGGGCTAGGACCTCCAAGTACCACAACAAAAATGCTCCACAGTCACCACTAAAAAAATTCATATAAATTAATTGTTAAAAATCATCATTCTTATTATTATGTTCAAAACACATTATATATATAGTACATACCCTGATTTTTGTTGCGGGATGTCACGCACTCGCACGATGGGCCAAGGAATTTTCGAAATAATCTCACTACAGTCTAGATGTGTTTCGTGATATGCTATCTTTTGAAGTACTAGAGGTATCATGTTTGCAACAGGCAGCAATTGTCTCACCAAAACGGAATCCTTTGTTAAATCTATCATGGAGTCATAAATAGAAATCTTGCCCCCATGTATATCGACCACACCGAGAACCCAATGATCATTCATGAATATTGGCAAATACACCTACGAAATATAGTCAATATTCTTAACAAGTAACGGCAAATATATCTATGATGTAAAAAACTAAGCATACAATGTAAAACTTATAGTGGAAACATTTTTCCAAGGAGTGGCATAGTCCAATTTTGCACCATTAGCATAATCAATGCAGTAACAATCCTTTTCCCACACCCTATCTGGGTCTTCCAGATACACCTTGTGTCTGTCCCTCAAATTATTCTAGAAAATTTAACAATAATATATTAGCTGTTATTATTCTAAGAAATTAAGGAGTAGGCTACAGAAAAATGACTATACCAGAAAATTACTGTCCATAATGGCACTAGCTTGTCCATTTCGAGTCAGAGCCTTGGACATTTCTTTCCTTAAGTAGTAGCAGCCAATGTCGATGTGCTGAACATAAAGTGTGAAATAAGTAAAAAAAAATTACAAATATTTATCGAAATAATCACAACAAAATTTATGACTTACGAGATTAGACAACCACATGTCCGGTGTGTATAATTTACGGAAAAATTCACGGTTAACCTCTGTAAGAGTCAAATCGATGAGCTTACTGCATATAATCGATTATAAAATTAGCAAAACTATTAAATAAACATACAATATAATTATCTGGAGTTCAAAAAAAATTAATATCATAATATGAGATAACTCAAGGCTGTTTTTTATCATTTTTTATGTTCATCCATCGTTGCAGCTCCAATAACTCCTCTTGGATTATAAGGGGACACACTTTGACCCTCTTTGTCTCTTGAGGGTGCACCTCAACATCTGTCATCTCCCGCGGCTTCTTTAAAGGATTAGTGTACGGTGTCCGTAAATAAGTGGAAGTTTTCATATCCTTTCTCTTCCGTAAATTGTACACCAATCTACAATTTTTTTCTTGCGTTGAGACGATAATAGGATCCCCCTCTGTACCACGAGAATCATCTGGCGTCATCATGTCTGTAGCCCTTTCTGTACTACAAATATTGACAAGCGTCTCCAAAGATTGTTGCATAGGTGACTGACACGATGCGACGTCCATGGGATCGTTCATAGGCTTTAGACATAACAACCAAATTGTTAGATAATTAAATAAACATATATACTAAATGAAAAAATATTAATACTTTTATATATCAAACCTTAAAATCAACCCCTTGAGGTTCTAAGGTTGAAGACTCCCCAAGTAACTGAATAAGCCTACTCAATTTATTGTCGATCACGTTAATATGATCGATTTTCCCTTCAATGTTATCAATCTTTGTGTCCATATTCTTCATGGTATTTTCCATCTTGGCAATATTTTCTTCAATGTTTTGGATACGGCGACCAAGATGATTAACCTTCTCCTCGAAAATAGAACCATCAAAAGCACGGGAGGCATGTCGAGATGGACCACCCTGACATGTATAAAAAATTTCAAAATATTATATTAGCCTTGATGTAGTCGTGTACAGTTGTGTAAAGTATCCATTACACGACCACAGTCAAGTGTACACGACCACAGTAGAAAATGAAGTAGTGTAGTAAAAATATTGCAGCAAATATATATTTTTGAGGATTGAGAAATAAAAATAACCATAAACTAAAATCATTTGACTCAATATAAAATGAAACAAATATTACAACAACAAAGCAATCAAATCAAAAGTTCCAAAGTCGATGCTCATAAATAGGCTGCAACTTAGTATTTTTTTTACTAAGTAATGAACTTATTGGATAATAAATTAGTATCGCAGTATTTTGTTACTTACTCCCTTCATAACAGATATGCATAAATAGGTAAACAATTTATAGCATAATTTACAGCATAGTTTAATAGAACAATGACTTACCTTTTTATTTGTGACCTCAGCTAGTATTGATGCTGATTCATTTAAATGTTCTGGAGGCAATGTTCTTGGAGCATTGGAGGTGGGTGCACCATCTGAATCACTATCATCAGGAAAACCATCAAAACTATTTAACTCACTATCATGTGATTCATTATCTTCATGTGACAGATTTTCTTCTGGATGACTATCTGACTCAATAGCATTATCATTCTCTTCACCGATCTCTTGAAGCCACTCTCTTCACTAAAATAGCTCATGTAATGCTTATTTGCCTCAACATCTCCGGTAGCATGTAATTTTTCTATGAAAACCATCCTGGAGGTTTTTTTTATTCAATACCTTCATTTGAATTTCTTCAAACTCTTTAGGCTTTGTTGATTTCCATCTCAAAATCCTTGGAAATAAATCACCATAACGCTTTGCAAATTTATCACCGATGACGGAAACAGCTTCATATGCCCAACCCTGTATAATCAATGACACAATTTATTTTCAGAAAAAAAAATTAGTAAATTATAAATAGAAAGATGATACTCAATAAGCGATTAATAAATTAATTTAGTTTTCTTACCATAAAAGCATGAGGGAAACCATGCACACTATACGTTGCTCCCTTGTATTTAGAATCCGCAGTTGACTTCTTCTTAGCCTTCGTCACACGCTCTGCAACGCCTTTTCTCAAACTATCAATGGTCATCTTGAAAGAAATGCGTCCCCAGGAAAATTCATTAAACTCGGTAAAATTGTCCACAAGGAGTACATTAGTTTCATTTATATGATTTCTATTCTCCTTTCCAAGTAACACAAACTCAACAAAATACAACATGGCCAGCTTGACCATTTTCATGTCATCATTTGACTTAGCCCGCAAGAACTTTGTACGAAGTTCTTTTGTTGTGATTACACAATTTTCATCTAGGAACTCATCAACTATTCTGTAATCATCATCATTATTTTCAGTATCGGGCTCATACGATGGACTGCAATCTAAGCCTGTCACCAAGGCAAACTCCTCCAATGAAAATCGAATATTTTTTCGTCCGATCCTAAACCACATTGCATTTTCATCTGATTTCACTTCTCTCAATAATATGTTGTGGAGTAACTGAGCAGAAAACTTTAACTCTTTCACATCCAAAAAATGACCGAAACAAGAACGCCTGAAAATATTTTTCTGCGCCTCAGAGAGTTTATCTTTAATGTCCTTCACTGCCTCTAGTGATGATCGGTTTGAAATCTTTGCTTTGAAGTATTCAGATTCCTTGATCTTCGGTTCCATCTGCATAAATACAAAAAAAATTATCAATCAATATATAAAATAATTGAAAAGTTGCATAATAATATATTTTAAACCAATCATAAAAATTACACGACATACCAGTTGAGTAAATCATTCGTTGCATGACTACAGTCGAGTAAAACATGCATTGATCTACAGTCTACTATATAAACCATAGATTCTTTGTAACATTGGAAATAAAGTGTTCATACCCGACACGTGTCCAGTGAAGAATTCTTTACAAACTACAGTCGAGTAAAGAACTAATTATGCGAATATAGTGGAGTAAAGTGTTTATACCCGACTACTGTCGAGTAAAGTATTCTTCACACAACAGTCGTGTAAAGAATTCTTTACATGACTCTAGGGTAAAAGTAAGGTAAATAAATGCTTTACATAACTGCATTGGAGAATTCTTTACACGACTCTAGGGTAAAAGTCAGGTCAAGAAATTCTTTACACAACTAAATTGGAGGCTAGATTATAATAGCAACTAAAAAAAGGAAATTGAGCTGCAAATCACAACCATAGACTACACATAGTAGAACACAATTAATTAAACGAAATCAATAAAAAAATATAAACATATGCTAAAAAAGAATTAAACTCATTTATTTATCTCTCATAAACTCAAATTGAATAATAATAACCGCAGCAACAACAAAATATTTATGATAATTATGATTCTAATTGCAATCAAACTAAGTGTAACAATACAACAACACGACATCTTTAGATTATACTGTCTATTGGACTGAGTAGCTAGAGATGAAAATTAACACGACATCGAGTGAAGCCTTATTATCTGACTTTTGCAAGAGATGAAAATTAATGCAAGGTAAAAGACATGCATAAGCCTGAAATAACCATAGAAGACAACATATTTAATTAGGACTGAATCTAAAAGTTCACTATACCCATTTGAGAAAACACACACACACACATATATTCTCAAATGTAGAGGTTAACTGTTTACATTCATTCCAGTCAAAGTCAATGAATGCTTTGCACGGGGAGTTATCATTCAACCAAAAAAAAAAAATTGCTTTGATTATGAAAATCTCTATGCAAAGAATTTGCCGATCCCGAATTTTAGAAATTTGGAACATCTGCTTGAGAAGGACTCAAGACAAAAGTGAAATAAAGGCCTCAAACAGAAAACTGAAGTAAATGTTACAGAGATAGTGATTAGAACTGCCCAGGCTTAAGTAACCCATACAAGAATCGGTAGGCCCTTACTGGATCAAGTTCCTGAGGATTGGCAGCAAATGGATTTGCGTTTGCTACGTGTTGCGGTTTCTGTTTCCTTAATAAACATTCTCTTGCTGATGGATTAAAAACTAGGAATAGATCGTTGTTAATCCAACTAGCAAAAATTTCAGTATTGAAGTTTACAAGCAACAGCAACAAAAAATTTAAAATTTAAATTAAGAACAAATCTATGCCACTGTGAACACTGAACAACAATGGAGCGGGTTTGTGGTGGAGATTCTGTGTCTTGTTATCTGACTTTTGCGAGAAATGAAAATTAAGCTTTTGGCACAAGACTTTGCACACATTTCAATACCAGCTGCAAATGGTTTTTTCCAGGAAAATCAATAACTTGAGCTTTGAAACTTCAAATTTTATTTTACATTAAAACAAAAAATTTGACTTTCTAAAAGTACCTGGAGGAGGAGACGCTGAAGGAGAGTGGGGGAATTGCAGCCACTGGTTTGCAGAGAGGCGGCGTTGTTTTATTTGTTTTGCCGCGTTTCAGCGAGAGTGTGTAGAAGAATTGTTGTAAAATGGCAGGGATTTGGAAAATGGAGCAGGAGAAATCCAGAAGAAGGAGAAGCTGCTCATGAGAAAAAATTAGGGATTTTGTTACATGATTGGTTGTGGTAGTTTGGTTGATTTAGATTTTTTATTAGGGTAATTTCGTAACTGCATGTTAGAAAAGGCATATACAAGAATTTTTTTAGTATGGGGGTGGTTTTAGATAAATACCCTTTTTTTGGGGTATACCACGGACAAATCCCTGAGTTTCAGGACCTATACACGAAGAAGCAGATTGGCAAAGGTAGACTTCGTGAAGGTCTTTTCTACATTCAACTTCCAGCTGCATTTTCTATCACCTCCCGAATCACCTCTACAAATGAGATTGATCTTTGGCATTGGAGACTTGGCCACCCTTCTCGTGGACGTTTAGAGCACTTTTAAAAACTTGTCCTATGGTTAGTTTTAATAAAGAATATGTTTGTGATATTTGTCCTAAAGCAAAACAAACTAGAAAGCCATTTTCCATTAGTAGCATCAAAAGTAAAGTACATTTTGAATTAATCCATTGTGATGTTTGGGATCCGTTTCAACTTCAAGTTTTTCAGGGGCTTATTATTTTTTAACCATTGTTGATAATTACACTCGATGCACTTGGTTATATTTAATGAAAACCAAATTTGAAACCCAATTGCATTTATATTCTTTTCATGCATTGGTAAAAACTCAATTTAATGCTAACATTAAAATTGTGCGTTCTGACAATAGGACTGAATTTCTTGTTAAAGAATTACAGAAATTTATTTTAGACAAAGGGATTATTCATCATAGAAGTTGCGTTAGAACACCGCAACAGAATGGTGTGGTTGAGCATAAACATCGCCATCTTCTCGAAGTTGCGCGAGGTCTACGTTTTCAAGCCAATTTGCCAATTAAATTCTGGGTGGAGTGTGTTCTTATTGCAACATATTTGATCAATAAATTGCCTAATGATGTTCTTAATGGAAAAACCCCACATGAAATGCTTTTTGGTATAGCACCAGATTTATCACGCCTAAAAGTTTTTGGTTGCTTGTGTTTTGCCAAAAATTTACAAGTTAAAAGTAAATTTGATCAGCGGGCAAAAATGAGAATTTTTATTGGTTATCCTTTTAGTCAAAAAGGATATCGGATTTATGATATTGAATCTAAGACAATCCATGTGTCACGTGATGTTCTCTTTTATGAACATATTTTTCCTTTTAAAGATGTTAAATCACCAATTTTTTCTACACCTTTTACATATGTCACTGATGAGTTTTTATTTAATGAAATTTTTTTTGAGTCAAGTACTCTTTTATCTCCTTCTCCTAATGAAAACATAAGTTCATCACATGCTCTTCATGAACATGACCCACCTTTGCAAGACACATATCAATCCGTGACCAATTTTCATTCTCCTGACACCACTCATGAACATATCATAACTGAAACATCATCTACCCAACAGCCTAGTTCACCAGCAGATGCAACCTTAGATTCATCACTTTCTTTAGACAAGCCAAATATTCAAACACCCACACGACCTCAACGTGATAGACGCCCACCAACTTACCTTCAAGATTATTGTACCTTGGCTTCTCACAATTCTACCCTTGCTGATCTTGTTTCTTCGTCTCCAGGTAAGAGATATCCTCTTCAAAATTTTATTTCTTACCATCATTTTTCTCCAGCACATAAGTCCTTTTTGTCTGCCATTACCTCTACAACCGAACCAAGTTTTTTTCATGAGGCAGTCAAGTTACCTAAGTGGCGCAAAGCCATGGAGGATGAGATAGCAGCTCTTGAGAAAAATAATACGTGGACTCTGACTCATTTGCCGGATGGTAAAAAGGCTAATGGTAGCATAAGGGTTTACAAAATTAAATATCAATTCGATGGCACTATTGAGCGTTACAAAGCTCATTTTGTTACTAAGGGATATACTCAAACAGAAGACATTGATTATCATGCTACTTTTTCACCTGTTGCTAAACTTGTCATTGTGAGAGCTTTACTTTCTCTTGCGGCTGTTAAGGGTTGGATTTTAGAACCATTAGATGTAAGTAATGCTTTTTTACAAGGAGATTTAGAGGAAGAAGTTTATATGCAAGTACCACAAGGTTTTTCTAAGCAGGGGGAGCATCTAGTCTGCAAACTCAACAAATCTATCTACGGATTAAAACAAGCATCCAGAAATTAGTTTTTCAAGTTTTCTGCTACCATTCAACAAGTGGGTTTTCGCCAATCTAAGGCAGACTATTCATTATTTGTGAAAACTAATGCCAATTTTTCAACCTTTTTGTTAGTTTACGTTGATGATATTATCGTAGCAGGGAATGATGCTGCCGAGGTTAGCAAAATTAAAGATTTTCTTACACAAAAAATTTACATTAAGGCATTAGGGAAGTTGAAGTATTTTTTGGGGATTGAAGTGGCACGGTCATCATGTGGGATGTTCTTGAGTCATTGAAAATATGCTCTGGATATTTTAAAGGATGCTGGTTTACTTGCTGGACGGGTTTCTCATTTTCCAATGGAACAACAACTTTGGCTTTCATCTACGGATGGCGACCCTTTATCAAATCCCTCAAGTTATCGACGTCTCGTAGGTCGGTTGATCTATCTCACAGTAGTGTCTTTGCAGTACATGTTTTAAGTCGGTTTATGCATGAACCACGAACTACTCATATGGATGTTTCCATTCGAGTGCTTCGGTATTTAAAAGCCTCCCCAGGCAAGGGTATCTTATTATCTTCAACAAGTGACTTACATATCCGGGGTTACTGTGATGCGGATTGGGTAGTTGTCCTACTATACGTTGGTCTATTACTGGTTATTGTACTTTCCTTGGTGACAGCCCTATATCTTGGAAAACAAAGAAGCAAAATGTGGTCTCTCGATCTACAGCAGAAGCTGAGTATCACTCCTTGGCTGATCTTTCATGTGAATTATAGTGGCTCAAAGCACTTTTTGCTGATTTGGGGCACCTTCAACATGATCCTATGACTGTTTATTGTGATAATCAATCAGCTTTATATATCGCCGAGAATCTTGTCTATCATGAGCGAACAAAGCATATTGAGTTAGATTGTCATTTCGTGCGAGAGCGTGTGCAATCCAATTTGTTATTACCACTGCATATTTCTACTTCCATGCAAGTAGCTAATGTGTTTACAAAACCTCTCAGACATGCTCTTCTCCATCATCATATACGCAAGTTGGGCGTTGTTGATCTCCACGCTCCACCTTGAGGGCGAGTATTAACGTATAGAATTCGTATAGCATTCGGTTTTGTATATAGAAGTCGTATAGAATTCGGTTTCATATTTAAGGCAATTAGATTTGTATATATATTATGAATCTGTAATGCTTTTCTACTTAGGATTCTATTCTTTAGGATTGTACATTTATATATATATGTAGCAACGTTAATACAAAATATATGAGAGTTTCATTCATAAACTCGGGTTCTTTGTTTCACAACAATGTTGTAAATTGATTTATGACACCATCATAAATCTGGTATATATATTCTAATCCAGCCTTAGAATTTGAAATTAAAGTCTCGGTCAGATTTATGGTGTCATAAATTAACTTTTAGGATGTAATAAACTGATTTATAACACATCGATTCATTCTAAATTTTCCTAAATTCTAAGCTTCGATTGGATAACTCCAATGAGAAAATTCTCATTTTAATGAAGTGAGAATGTCACTAATAAACAAGAAACACAAGTTTTCAATATGTTGAAATTTATATTTCTTTTAAACTTTACTACTCATTTTATTAAAGTAAGAATGCTATCATTAAAGATATATGTGTGTGTGTGTGCGCGCGCGCGCGTACAAATCCAAGATCCTGAAGTTCGTTACACTACATAACATAAAACTTCTCTCGCACATAAAAAACGGGATCCCTCACTAGACAGAGAAACTCTCTATGTATATGTATACTCTTTTACGAAAGTCTGTTAGCTGTTCTTTTGTTTTTAATGGTATTTTTTTTATTATTCTATTAAACAATATCAGGAAAAGTACTAAGAAATGCATTTTTACAGTTTTTTTTTAAGTTACTCTTCTTATAAGAAGAGAACATGAGAAATGCGATCATATTTCTTCCAAACAAAATTCTTCTTTGAACAGATTCTTTTTTGGGAAAGAGTGAAAAGAAAGATTGAGATAAAACCAAAAAACAAAAATTCCCGCAATTTATTAGTTCCTACCTATAACTTTATGCGACTACTAATGTCCAATTTAGAAGTTTAATGTGACATTTATTTGTTATCAATACGAATTCAGTTCTATTAAAATAAAGAATGCGTTGATGATGAGAATTTCTCTATAACACTTAATAAATGTATCCCATAACTTAAAATACCACCCAATTGCTGCAAGGAGTACTTCTGGACTTGACTTGAAACTCAATGTATCCTTCAAATATGAACCAATAATGTTTCCAAGAATGCGTAGAAGAACCACCGTTCAATCCCTCATCACGGTTGCAACCGCTCTTCTCCTCATTGTCGGGACTGCACGATTACTCCTGGATAACTTCACCTTGAAGAGCAACGACAGACAAATTTTTCAGTTTTATAGTGAACCAGAAGTTTACAGTCAGAGAAGACATGTTTTTGCTTCTTCGAAAGATCAAATTGGGGAAAGCTGCAATGTTTCTGGCGGAAAATGGATTTGGGATAATAAAACATATCCTGTTTATACAGAAGAAAGTTGCCCTTACTTGTCGAATCAGACCAGTTGTCAAAGGAATGGCAGGCCTGATTCATTCTATCAAAAATGGAGGTGGCAGCCTGATGGATGCAATCTTCCTTGGTAACTTTCTTTTTGATATTACAATGAAGTGTTCAATTCATGTCACTTGTTTAAATTGTTTCTGTGACTCTCAGGTTTGATCCACTGAAGTTGTTGGATATTTTGAGTGGCAAAATATTGATGTTTATTGGAGATTCAATACAGAGAGGTCAGTTTGAATCGATGGTCTGTATGTTACAATCTGTGATTCCTGAAGGAAAGAAATCTTTTCAGACAATTCCTCCTATGGAGATCTTTAAAGCCGAGGTAACTTTGCCGATTTTTGCTCTCAAAAGATTTCTGTTTTATCCGATCGTTAAAGATGAGCTGTTTCCTGATTTGTTCTCAGGAATATAATGCATCCATCGAGTTTTACTGGGCACCCTTTATTGTGGAGTCCATTTCAGATCATGCAACAAATCACACGGTACTAAAAAGGCTAGTTTACCTTGACTCCATAACTAATCACGGCAAGAGCTGGCAAGGAGTTGATATGTTAGTATTCGAAAGCTACGCGTGGTGGATGTATGGACCAACAATCAAAGCTATGTAAGCGGCACCCTTTCCTGGCATCGCTGTCTTGTCAACAAAATCCGTAGTTGCTAACATCTCAATGCACTAGCCAGTTTAATCATCACAAGAACATATAGCATTGGGAGCAAATTTATTTGGCTATAGGATATTAACGAGCTATATATCTGCATTCATTGAAGGCTTTATTATGGAATCTGACACAAGTGTGTATCTTCTATTTTTGTGTGATTTCTGCTTTCCAGACATGGATCTTCTGATGATATTAAAGAATATAATGTCGCCACTGCTTACAGATGGGCATTAGAAACTTGGGCAAATTGGCTAGAATCTAATGTCAACCCGCTCACTCAAAAGGTCTACTTTATGAGTTTGTCTCCAAAACATTTGTGGTAAGTTTCATCCAAAAAGTTCTACAAACATAAAACATTCATGAAAAAAGATTAGACAACGGCCGCCTTGTGATTCTAAGATGCCATATCTTGATCAAAATATTTTGATGATATCTACAGTTACTGATCCGTGCTGCTTGTTAAATGAGTCAGAACAAGTTTTTTGGCTGCAGGAGCTGGGAATGGAAGCCTGGAAGCAATGAAAACTGCTTCAATGAGTCATATCCCATTCAAGGTTCATACTGGGGTACAGGTTCTAGTTTCACAATCATGAAGATAATTCAAGATATTCTACAAGAGTTAAAAATCGACGTAACATTTTTGAACATCACCCAAATGTCTGAGTATCGAAAAGATGCTCATACTTCAGTTTATGGAGAGCGGAGGGGCATACTTCTGACATAGGAGCAACGGGCGGATCCAAAAAAATTTGCCGACTGCATGCACTGGTGTTTACCAGGAGTTCCTGATACATGGAATGAGATTCTGTACGCACATTTGTTGCAGAATCATCGAAATTTTTTGTAACATTAGGGATTTACAAGATGAGTGTCTAGAACTTCATTGACTTGAGGGGAAAAAAAATTTAATAGCCATTAGATTAATTGTGATTCAACGGCTACGATATTGTATATAAGTTTATGTTAAAAAGGAGGGCCTCATGTGTTATATAATACAACACAAAGACTTGGAAGAAAAGAAGAAATCTGCTGATAAATCAGTTTGATATTAATCCAGCGCAGGACTTGTCTACAATGGCTAGGAGTAGCCTAGATCCTCTCTTTTCAATCATATCTTATATTCAATAGAAAACCATCTCTTGTTTAAGCTAAATGGCATCATTCATGAAACGTAATTCCTAGGCTGACTAATCTTATGTACAAATTCATCACTCTACTCTAAAAAAATTAAATTAAGAAATCTACTTTCTTTCACTATTCCGTATGCATCAAATAGTTCATCACATCTTGCACCTGCCCCGTACATTATTTATATTCTTATACAAAATTAAGTCTTCTAACAGTTCTTTTTGCTCTTGAGAAAATTTTGTTAAGCACCTCCAAGAAACCATCTAGGGACAACTTTTGTAAAAATTTAACAAAAATCTATAATCTCCTTCAAGCAAATTTAGAGTTTGGACCTTGTTTTCTTTTTTAAAGTTTGTCAAAGATTGTTCTAAATTATGTGACATTCATCAATTAATTATAAGATAATATAATTAATTCACTTGAATTTTATAAAAAAATCTATTTTTTAAAAGGAATTTTATTAATCAAAACAAATTACAAACTGTTTAATAACCATAGAGGTGGAGCAAAACTCCACACTTGAGAATTTATCATAGAACTTTCTGCCCTTGCAATAGAGTAAGCAGCAAAATTCGCAGATCTACAAACAAATGAGAATTTCACTTCTCCTATAGATATAGTTAACTCCCGACATTCTTCAATGATGAGACCAAAGCCATTAGGGTCTGAAAAAGTCATTAGGGCCTAATAAAAAAAATTATTAGCTACTTAATAAATGACACATTATTTAAGATAAAATTTGAAATAAAAAAATTTAAGGTATCTACCATTATTTGAATGCTCATGTATTGTTTAAATTTTCATGTTGAACATCGGTTAATGACTTAAAAAGAATAAACTTGTATTTTGAAGGATTTACGTGATGCATTTTAGAAAGAAAAAACTAAAAATTCGTAAACGTCATTTATCTAATAATTGGTACGTTTTCATCATTTCGATAATTGCTATGCATAAATTAAAAATAAATTAGGAGTAATTTAGCATCAACCCGTAGATTTTTTTAACAATGTGCCTTGAGCACCCAAATGTTTCGACCATGCGCAATGCGCCCTTTCTTCTCATTTTGGTAGTTAAATATAACAATTCCATCAATTTGGCAGTTAATTTTCAATTGAACAGAATATGCAAGTATCAAAATACCCCTTAAAAATTATAACATTTTATGCTTTATGTGGACCTTAATTATTTTTTAATTTCTTTTTTTAAAAATAAAATAAAATTCAATTTCATACCAAACCCAAAAACTAAGGATATCAGAATCATAATAAATAATCCAATAAATAATATCCAAAATCTAAAATTAATGATAAATTTTAGTATAAATCACAACATAATTTTAATCCGTTAAGATTCAGCCTCTCTTTCATACATACAAGAAGAACGGAAGAAAGAAGCCTTCTTTTTTTTAAAAAAAATTAATGATTAAACTTTCAAATATGTCCTTATACCATTAGATTCAACTACTAAATTGACGGAAATGAGAGCGTGGTGCATATGGTCGAAATATTTGGTGCCTAGGATATATTGTTGAAACATCTGTTGTAGACACTAAATTAACTCTAAACAATGCCTAAGGGCATATGTTTTTCCTGATACTATGATCACAAGTTTTAGCAAATAAAAGTTTTAACTACCGTCCACACTCTAGGATTGGCGATGGGACAGGATGGGTCAATCTCAGTCTTATCCCGTATATGTAAATAAAATTAAAAAAAAAAGTCTCATTCCCATCCCGTTATTTTTCTTGGGACAAAAATTTATCTTAGTCCTGTCTCGTTAAATATCGCATCTCATACCATTATTTTAAACAGTTTCGAATGTAAACAAATAAATTTTGACATTTGTTTTCTTTGAAGGATAATCATTGTTGATGCTGAAATTTGCTCGCCTTAAGCCCGACCAGATTTTTCCACCAACGCTTATGTAACCAACAAACTGAATACTGAATTCTCCTGGTTCCGGCGATTGTTCTATTCTCGGGAGTTGAAATTATCTTTCCTTCTTCCTCAAAACCTGCGCTCATAAAATGGATCAGAGACGCAGGTGGTTTTGCCGGCGTAAACCCTCCGATACCTAAGTTAGCTCAAGGTGTTTACGGGAAAACAATGAACTTAAATTGGGTAACTCAATTAAAATCGGTTTGCAAATATTTTCTAATAAAACAGTCTGGTTGTATTTTGGTAGAGTTTTCCCTTTACTCTCGATTTTTTCCTCCATTTCTTCATTGATTTCTTCTGCTTTTATAGCTGTTATCCCACGTTTCCGTTTGCCCTTCATCTCCCCCTATTTCGGGTAGTGGCCACTCATTATGGGACTCTAACTGCCACATTGCGGGAAAACATGGGACACCGTGTCTTTATCAACGGTTCTGGGCATGACGCAACTATCGCGATTGCGTGAGATCGTGTTCCCGAACTTTGGGGAGTGGACATCTGCTCGGCACATGTCTCTGGTCGGTACATTCCTCTGGCTGACATTCACCCCTGGTCGGCCTTTGTTCTGATGCTCTGCTCACACTATTTAACCGGGGTTGCCGGGGTGGAAAAGGTGGCATGGCCGAGCTGGTGCTCTTATTGACTTAACACCAGTCCCCCAGTTTCTAGTCGTGTGAGTGAAACGAGTTGAGAGTAGAAACTTGATAGTTGGATCTCACCAATGCAGGGAACCTCTCATTTTTCTTCAGGGAAGACTCTGGCCTATGCATGGGCCTTTGTAAGCTGGTCCATTGCATGTCTGGGCTTGCGTTTCGTCTAGCCTCTTATGTTAGTTATTGACGTGGCAATTCCATACCCTTCGTATTTGAAATTTGAAACGACGGGATATCCATCCTCGAAAAGCGGTGAATGAGTTGGCACTCTCATTACATCAAACGTTTCCGTTTCCCCCTTTTCACTTCAAATCCCTAAGTAAAAATCATTTTTGCTTTACTCTTTTGCTTTTTCTTCGTAAGATAACCTCTTCATATTTCGCTCACATTTCCTGCATCTGAGATCTCCATCCTACTGGATCTTTTCTACGTTACCGCAACAACAGCAGTACCAGTGTCTCTCAGGTATAGCCTTCAACCCTTTCTCTGGTTGTTGTTGATTGGGTTTTGTGTTGTGGATTCTATGTTTGCCTTTGTGTCCATATTCTCGGATTTTTTTGTTCCTCCTTTTTCTTTTTCAACTTCAACATGTCCAACTAGAGGGGAAAAAGGATTGTAGTCGAGAGTTACGAAGAGGTAGAGGATTCATATCCCCACCTGCTTGGACCCAATGACCCTCTACTCCTCTCCCACGATGTAGGTCCCTCCAGTCCTAGGGATACCCCTGACAGCTCTCGTCCCATAGCCCCTTCACCTTCTCCCGAATTAGAGTTAATAGAAAACAGGGGTGGCCCCGCATCGGGCTCGGGTGAGAGTCGAAGCTCTGGTGGGGTTGAGGCCACAGAAGAAACATATGATGATGAGGGGAGTAGTTCTGAGCCGAACCGACCTCCCAAGAAAAGAAATCTTGGTCATAGGGTGGAGGCGGATTCCTACCCTATCGACTCAACAGCCTGTGCCACCAGCCCGGACGATCTGTTCAGGCGTAGGACTCTTTATGATATTCCTAATGATGTCCTCCTCGTGGTTCCTGGGAAAGGTGACATTTCTAGTCGGCCTCCAAAGGGGTATGTCACCATGCATATGGAGTGTTTCAAATTAGGAGCTCAGCTGCCCCTTCAGCGTTATTTCGCTAAAATTCTGGGTGGTATGCACCTGGCCCCAGGTCAACTGCATCCGAATGGGTGGAGGGTCCTCTCGGCTATGTTTGTATTATGGGAGAGGTGTGGATCTGAGGAGCCCTCTCTTGTTGAGGTGAAACACTTGTACCAGCTGAGAAGTAGCCCGAGGGAAGCAGGCTGGTACTACTTCATGTCGAGCTCCGCAAAGAGGAAATCGATCACCGGCTTCCCTTTTTCCTGTAAAAATTGGAAGAACAAATTCTTCTTTGCTGGGGGAAACTGGTGTCCAGCAGCTCATTCGCTTGGTGGTGATATTTACATCCCCATGCAATTTGTCACCCCAGGTCGTTTATTTTTGCTTATATTCTTTCTCAAATTGTTATTTATCGGGTTCTTTAACCATGGTTGGTTTTTCAGAGTCGTGGGGCTTGATTAAGAACCTTGAAGAACGACCTATGCTCCAGGTGGAGACCACTTTGGTGAACGCATCTACCTGCCAAGACCTTCTGTCAGCAATAAACCTGATCGGTTCGGGCTTAGTAGATATAACTGTTGGAATGGATAACAAAATCCTCAGCGCCATGACCAGAAAGCGTAGCCGAGCTTCGACCAGCTCCAGCAATCCTCCTCCTCCGAAGAAGAAGACCAACGTTTGTCCTTCCAAGACTCCCGCTCCTGCTCTGCCCCCTCCACCACCTCGTAAGAGCGGTGGGGATAGAACTGCTGACAAGAGTTCTGAAGTCAGCATCCGTTCGCGGGACCGGTCCTCTCCTCTTCCATCTCGTGACCAGGGTGACTATCTGACCCCGTATCAGAGGGACTATAAGAAGTCAGTGGGACCAAAAATGGTCGATGACATAGAGAGTATGAGTCTCACTGAACTAGCTGGTTCTGTCCAGAGGGTCTCCTACAAGCTGGCCACTATAGTCTCGTGCTATAAGAACAGGGTCACGCGCCATGAGAGGAAACTTCAAGCGGACAACCAAGAATTGAAGAAAAAGGTTGAGTCTGCTGACCGCTCTAAGGAGAAGCTGCTCGAGCTGCAGAAGCAGGTTGGGGACGTGAAGGAGAAGGTGGTCATAGCTGAATCCAACTCCACTAAGCTTGAGAGTGAGTTGGGTGACCTGAGGTCTGATCTCCAGACTACTCAAAGTGAGCGGGACACCTTAAAGACGACCCTCGAGGGAGAGATCAGATCTCTGAATGAGCAGTTGGCCGAGGTGAAAGGCAAATATGCCGATGTTGATGATCGGATCGATGCAGAGTACAACTCTGGGCTGGCCTTCTGTTATAAGTGCATCATGTCTGTGCTCAATGAAGAATATCCCGAGCTCCAGATGGACAAGCTGGAGGCTGGAGTGCAGAGATATATGGCCGAGGGTGACCAGGCCAACAAGGAGCAGGGTGTCCAGGACCAGGTGGAAGCTCCCTCAGAGGGGGTGCAGGAGGCGGAAGCCGAGGACTGGGCTCTCGAGGTTGGCCAGGGGTCAGTGCCTACCCCTTCTGAGGTTGCTGATCCTTTTTCCTCCTCCTGAAACTATTGATCCTCCTCTTCCAAAGATCGTTGGTCCCTCTACTGCCGAAGCTGCTGAACTTCATGAGACTTAGCTTAACTTTTGTATAGATAATTTTTGAACATTTATAAAACTTTGAAAGTTTTTTGTTCGTCTTCTTGTCTGATTTTTGCTTATGAACTACTTCTGCAAATTAGACTTAACAATTTATTTGATTTTAGCTGCTGGTTATACGATGTACCGAGCATAAATAAGCATTCATTAGCCTTAATAAGATTACGTGAAATGATATGCTGGTCCTTTCGGTGACTAAGCAGGAATAGGCACTTACTTGCCTTAGTAAGATTTCGTAAAATCATCTGCTGGTCTTTTGTTGACCGAACAGGAATAGGCACTTGCTTGCCTTAGTAGGAATTTCGTGAAACCTCTGCTGGTCTTCCGTTGACCGAGCAGGAATAGGCACTTACTTGCCTTAGTAGGAATTTTGTGAAACCTCTACTGGTCTTCCGTTGACCGAGCAGGAATAGGCACTTACTTGCCTTAGTAAAATTTCGTAAAATCATCTGCTGGTCTTTCGTTGATCGAGCAAGAATAGGCACTTACTTGCCTTAATAGGAATTTCGCGAAACCTCTGCTGGTATTTCGTTGACCGAGCAGGAATATGCACTTATTTGCCTTAGTAGAATTTTCGTAAAACTCTGCTGGTCTTTCGTTGACCGAGCGGGAATAGACACTTATTTGCCTTAGTAGAATTTTCGTAAAACCTCTGCTGGTCTTTCGTTGACCGAGCAGGAATAGACACTTATTTGCCTTAGTAGAATTTTCGTAAAACCTCTGCTGGTCTTTCGTTGACCGAGCAGGAATAGGCACTTATTTGCCTTAGTAGAATTTTGTGAAACCTCTGCTGGTTTTTCGTTGACCGAGCAAGAATAGACACTTATTTGCCTTAATAAAAAAATCTAATGAGCTTGCTAGCAGGGGAATTTTCTACTGAATTCATCTTTATTGGAATTTGAATGTATTACAAAAATGCAGGACATATGCATGTACAACAAGTCATCATGTATTGAACATAAATAACTTATCAAAGAAAGATAAACACTTAGCGGAGCTTTTTGCTTACTGAAAATACTTTTTCAAGTGCTCGGCGTTCCACGATCTCTTCATATCTCGTCCATCCGGGTATGCCAACTTGTAAGCTCCTGGTCCCGTCGCCCGTATCACTCTATATGGGCCTTCCCATTTTGGGCCGAGCGCGCCATGGTTAGGATCCCTTGTATTTTGATTCACCTTCCTCAGTACCCAATCCCCTGCTCGGAACTGGCTCACGCGGACGTTCTTATTGTAGTAACGCATGACCCTTTGCTGACATTGGGCCACTTTCTGTGAGGCCCCTTCCCTTTTCTCCTCCAACAGGTCCAGGCTTAAGCAGATCTGCTCGTCATTTTGCTCTTCATTGAAGTATTTCGTCCGATGCGTTCCTACTCCAATTTCTGCCAGGATAACCGCCTCATGACCAAAAGCTAAGGCAAATGGGGTCTCCCCTGTGGCAGTTTTGTGAGTTGTCCGGTAAGCCCACAATACTCCTGGCAGCTCGTCAACCCAAGCTCCCTTCTTCTCTCCCAGCCTGGTCTTCAGGAGCTTCTTTATCACCTTGTTAGCTGCTTCTACTTGCCTGTTCGTTGGGGGTGTGCGGGGGTACAGAACTTCAGGTCCACCCCCAAGTTTTGGCAAAAATCCCTGAAGTTATTGTTGTCAAACTGTCTTCCATTGTCCGTGATGATGGCATAGGGGATCCCATATCTGCAAATGACATTCTTCCAAATGAAATCCGTCGTCTTTCTCTCCGTGATTTGGCTGAGGACTCCCACTTCTACCCACTTAGTGAAGTAGTCTATTGCCACGATTACATGTGTTGCCGCTGCTCGGCCCTTAGGCAACGGGCCAATCAGGTCAATTCCCCATTGAGCAAAAGGCCATGGGGATGTCATTGCAGTCAGCTTTTCTGGAGGTTGAGCAGGAACCTCTGAGAAGCATTGGCAGATTCTGCAGTTCTTTGCCATCATTTTCGCATCCTGGTGCATGGTTGGCCAGAAGCATCCTTGCCGGAGTACCTTGAAGGCTAAAGTTCTTGCCCCTGAGTGATTGCCGCATATTCCTTCGTGAATCTCCCTTAGCACATAATCCGCTTCCTCGTTATCCAAACATCTTAAGGGGGGCAAGGTGAACCCTCGGCGGTAGAGCACCCCATCGAGTAGCGTGTATCTTGCTGCTCGGCATTTTAACTTCCTTACTTGCCTTTTATCCTCCGGTAGGACGCCATCACGGATGTAAGAGAGAATATGATCCATCTAAGATTCCATGGTGCTTATTCGCATTACCTCCACTTTCTCCCGTATGCTCGGCGAGGTCCTTACCTCCAGCGGAACTGACTTAGGTAATTTTGGGTCGGCCACTGTAGCCATTCTGGCCAACATATCAGCTCGGTAATTTTCATTCCGGGGTATCTGTTTTACCTCTACCTCTTTGAAAAGCCCAATCAACTGCTTTGCCTTCCACAGATACAACCCCATCTTCTCTTCCCTTGCTTAGAACTGATCACTGAGCTGATTGCAGACTAACTGGGAATCTGCTCGGATTTCTAACTTTTCTGCTCTTAATGTGTGTGCTAGTCCGAGCCCGGTGATAAAAGCTTCATGCTCCGTTTGATTGTTTGTGAGCTGGAATTCAAACTTCACAGCATATGTTAGTTCAGTCCCTTCTGGGCTTCGTATTACGATTTTTGCCCCAGACCCTTGTTCACTACACGACCCGTCAACCATTACCAGCCACATCCCCTCTGACTTCTCCTGCTCTATTGGTTGTTCCTCTTGAACTTCTTCCCCTGACTCAGCTCGGTCTACCACAAAATCAGCCAGAACTTGGGCTTTGATTACTCCTCGGGGTCTATAGGATATATCAAACTCGCTCAGCTCCACGGACCATTTTACTAACCGACCAGAGGCGTCCGGTTTTTGCAGCATCTGCCAAAGGGGCTGGTCAGTCATCACAACTATCGAGTGAGCCTGGAAATACGGTCGGAGTTTTCGTGCTGCTGTTACCAAAGCCAACGCCCATTTCTTGACTACGGGATACCTGGTTTCTGCATCTACTAGGGCCTTGCTTGTGTAATATACTGGGTGTTACTTTCCTTCTTCCTCCCGGACTAACACCGAGCTGGTTGCCCGTTTGGATAACGCCAAGTACAGAAACAACTGGTCACCCTTTCTCAGAGTTGACAGTAACGTGGCGCGGGCCAAGTATTCCTTCAACTGTCTAAACACCTCCTCGCACTCCGGTGTCCACTCCATCTTTCTCCCTTTCTTTATGGTTTGGAAGAAAGGGCGACACTTATCCGTGGCCCGCGAGATGAATCGGTTCAGGGCTGCCAATTTTCCCGTAAGGCTCTGCACCTCCTTAACTGTTCGTGGGCACTTCATTTCTATTACCGCCCGTATTTTCTCTAGATTGGCTTCGATCCCTCGGTGGCTTACTAGGAATCCCAAGAACTTGCCTGAGCTGACCCCGAATGCACATTTGTCTGGGTTCAGTTTCATCTCGTACTTCCTCAGCAATTCAAAGGTTTCCTCCAAGTGCTTCACATGATCCCCCGACTCTTTGGACTTGGTGATCATATCGTCCACATACACCTCCATAGTATGATCGATTAGGGGCTTGAAGACTTTGTTCACCAACCTTTGATAGGTGGCCCCTGCATTTTTTAGGCCAAAAGGCATCACCATGTAGCAAAACAAACCCATGTTAGTTATAAAAGCAGTATTCTCCTCATCCTGCTCGTCCATGGGTATCTGGTTGTATCCAAAGAATGCATCCATAAAGCTGAGTAGATTGTGACCCGCTGTAGAGTCCACAAATTGATCTATCTTAGGTAGGGGAAAACTGTCCTTCGGGAATGCCTTATTGAGGTCTGTGAAATCCACACACATCCTCCATTTCCCGTTGGCCTTCTTCACCAATACTACATTGGAAATCCACTCCGGGTACCTGGCTTCCCTTATGAATCCGGCTTTCAATAGCTTCTCCACCTCAGCATTTATGGCTTCGTACCTCTCCTGGTTGAAGCACCTCTTTTTCTGCTTTACTGGCCTAGCCCCCTTCCTGATCGTTAATTTGTGGCATGCTACCCTGCGATCAATTCCCGGCATATCCTCATGAGACCAGGCAAAAATATCAGAATGGGACCGTAGACACTTCAGCAGCTCCCCCTTCAGTGCCTCACCCAATCTAGACCCGATCTTGATTACTCTGTTCGGGTCGTTCTTGCTAACGCAGACCTCCTCCAGGTCCTCCACGGGTTCCTGGCGACCCTTTTTAGAATCATCTCGGTTATCTAACGAGGTAACCTGCAGCGTCTCCTTGGCCGCTGTAGCGTAGCAGCTTCTTGCCATTCTCTGGTCGCCTTTGACTACCCCACCACTCCGTTTATTCTGTACTTCAATGCCAGATAGTGCGTAGATATAACGCACTGGCTTACCCTCATGAACGACCTTCCCAGTATCATCTGGTAAGGGCTTCTCTCCTCCACCACAACAAAGTCCAGCATCATCGTTTTCTCGAACGGTTTTGCTCCCATAATGATTGGGAGTTCAATGACCCCTAGGGGAGTTAACTGTCCCCCTCCGAATCCCTTCAGGGGTGTGTTTTTCCGTTCCAGCTTCACATCTGATATCCCCATGTCATCCAGAGTCGACTTAAACAAAATGTCGACTGAACTCCCCGTATCTACCAATATCCGCCGCAGTTCTGCACTAGCCACCGTTGCCTTAATCACCAGTGCGTCCTCATAAGAATATAAGACACCTTCTTCGTCATCCTCTGTCCACATAATGGGAACTTGCCGTACCTTGGCCCTCTTGGCTTCTGGTAAATTAAAAAGCACCTCCTTGCTGGCCATGGCATACCTCCCATAATTCTTTCGTGCTCTGTTCGAATCTCCGGCCAATGTCGGCCCTCCTGCTATCACACGAATCACCGGCGGTTCACGCTCCAGTCTCCTTTCAACTTCTTCATCCTGCGTGTGCTGTGATTCAACGACGGGGAACACTCCATCCACATACTCGTCCAAGTATCGGTTCCCAAATCCTCCACCTGAACCTTTAGATCACGACATTGACTAAGTGTGTGGCCGTGAGTGTTGTGGAATTTGTAGAACCTGCGCATATCACGTCGGTGAGCAGATTTTGATATGGGGGCCGGTGGGTATAACAAGCCTCGTCCTTCTATCCTCTCATATAATTCCTCCATTGAGATTTTCAATGGAGTGTACTGTCTGTATGCCGAGCTCTGGTCAACCAATTGAACCTCTCGGCTATTACGAACATCACCCCGGGCTGGTGCCATTGGCAACTGATCTGGTTGTCCTGCTCTGGAGTGGATTGTATGTAGCGCTCTGGGATTGTTGTGATAAGGGTGGGCAACCAGCTGCCTGTACCCTTGCTGTTGTTCCGGGAATGGAGGGCGCTGATGTCGAGCTCGGCTGTGTAGGAACTATTGTGGCCTCTGAGCTATGGGGTAAGGGCGGGACCGAGCTGGTACTCTGCCCATTGTTGAGGATTCCCCAGCTCGCTTTCCCCCTCCACTTTCGTTCGGGCCTCTCCGCTCCTTTCGCCTCAGCTCTTCCAACTGCTCACTTTTTAACCTGGCTAACTTCTCCTCTTCAATCTCTATGTCTCACTTCGCCTGTTCATACCCCGCCGAGTAATTCTGCACTAGGGGACTTCTCAGGTTGTACCACAGTCGGCCTATCTTCACACCTTCATTTAATCCCCTCAGCGCCTGCGGATGATTAAAAGCCCCCACGTCCAGCACGGCTCGGTGGTATCGTTTCACGAAATCCCGAAGGGATTCATGTTCTTCATGTTTCATCCCCATGAGCTCCATCATGTCGTCCTCTGGGGCTACAGCTCCTCGGAACTACTTGGCCAACTCCTGGCACATCTGCTCATACTCCTTTATGCTCCCTTGTGGCAATTTGCGATACCATTCTCGGGCTTGTCCTTTTAACGTCAATGGGAACACTCTGCACCTCTGCACTGGTGTCAGCCCCTGCACCCCAGTCATGTCATTGAAGCGTTCGATGTGCACCAGCGGATCGCTACGCCCGGAATACTTGAGGTCAGGGAAGCGAAAATCTCTCGGGATTTTAGTGCCCATAATCTCGGTTGACAACAGAGATTCGTCATCCAGCATTATTCTCCAGCTCGGGGGCTTTTTCTTACCCTGAATCTCCTCCATTACCTGCGCCAATCTGCACACCTCTCCCTCCAGCCCGACCAGATTTTTCCACCAACGCTTATGTAACCAACAAACTGAATACTGAATTCTCCTCGTTCAGGCGATTGTTCTAATCTCGGGAGTTGAAATTATCTTTCCTTCTTCCTCAAAACCTGCGCTCACAAAAATGGATCAGAGACGCCGGTGGTTTTGCCGGTGTAAACCCTCCGATGCCTAAGTTAGCTCAAGGTGTTTACGGGAAAACAATGAACTTAAATTGGGTAACTCAATTAAAATTGGTTTGCAAATATTTTCTAATAAAACGGTCTGGTTGTATTTTGGCAGAGTTTTCCCTTTACTCTCGATTTTTTCCTCTCTTTCTTCATTGATTTCTTCTCCTTTTATAGCCGTTATCCCACGTTTCCGTTTGCCCTTCATCTCCCCCTATTTCAGGTAGTGGCCACTCATCATGAGACTCTAACTGCCACATTGCGGGAAAACATGGGACACCTTGTCTTTCTCAACGGTTCTGGGCATGACGCAACTATCGCTATTGCGTGAGATCGTGTTCCCGAACTTTGGGGAGTGGACATCTGCTCAGAACATGTCTCTGGTCGGTACATTCCTCTGGCTGACATTCACCCCTGGTCGGCCTTTGTTCCGATGCTCTGCTCACACTATTTAACCGGGGTGATTCATGCCGGGGTGGAAAAGGTGGCATGGCCGAGCTGGTGCTCTTATTGACTTAACAATCATAATCCAATATAGCAAAAGTATTGAATAAATACAAAGTAGAATAATTAAATAATAGTTTTATTTTGACTATTTGCTAACATTTTTTATGCTAATACAATTTTATGATAACATTTTTTATGGTAACATTTTTTAAATTACCTATTTGCTCCATCGCACATTAATATTGAGGCTTATGCGTCAAAAGCTATAGTTTTGGATAGTAGCTAACTTCAAGCATGTTAAAATATTCAATACTTCAACAATATAATAATAAATCAAACCAACAACTAGGATTGGTAATGAGATGAAATGAGACAACATTTGTCAATCCCAATCCTGACTCATATATGCAAGTGAGATAAAAAAAAAGTCTTATTTTCGTCACTTTATTTTTTTAGGACAAAAATACATATCAATCTCGCCCCAAATGCGACAGGATCCCATCCTAATAAGAAAAATTGTCATCCTTACCACACTCTTAGAATGTTGGACGTTTCAAATTAAATAAAACGCTATTTGAACCATTATATTTAGCGTCATAAATGTCGAAGCTCATCCAATTAGAAATGCCATTATCTAAAGAAATAAATTGTTAAAATATTGCAGAAAACCAATTAATACATTTTCCTTACAAACGTTAAAAAATATTAAAGATTACCAAAGTAATGTTTAAACCTAATGATCCAAAGCAAAGATAAAAGAACAAGGAAATAACATTTTAATTTTTTCAACCATTCGAAATAACTGAACAATTCAAAAACCCATTTGATTGAAAACGAGACGCGAAAAAAGGCGGAAAAAATAAAACGCTTGTGACCGCTCAAAACCGAAAAGGCCTAAAGATTTTCGACTGTACTTTAAAACTTATCTAAGTGGTAAGAGACTACGAACCTTCTTTTGTTTGTTGTTCATTTTCTAAAATGTCCAATTTAAAAGTTTTCATTAATTAATGTGCCATTTAACTGTCGTCAATACAAAATTGAGTTTTAATAAAAGTAAAGAATTTCTTGATGATGACAGTTTCCCATAACCATCACCTAAGTTATTGTTAAAATATATGTAAAAAAAAAGTTATTGTTAAAATATGAGAAAATAGTGTTTCAGAAAAGGAGCAGAAAAACCATTTCATCCCTCTTCCAGTTGCTTTGCTTCTGTCTTAATTCTGGAGAACTTAAACAGCTAGGACAACAGAATTTTTCACTTTTTACAAAGCGCCAGAAGGTAACAAGCGCAGAAGGCCTGTCTTTGCTACTTTCAAAGATCAGCTTAACAAAAGCTCCAATGCTTTTGAAGGAAAATGGATTTGGGATAATATAATAAAACCTCTTTATGCAGAAGAACGCTACCCTTACTTGGCTAAATAGAACATTGTCAAATGAATGGCAGGCCTGATTCATTCTATCCAAACTGGATGTGGCAGCCTGATGGATGCAAACTTCCTAGGTAAATTTTCTTGGATATTATAATGAAGTATTCAATTTGTGTCACTTGTTTAAATAATTCGTACCCTTTAAGTTCTTTATGTGACTCTCGAGTGTTGGTTAAAAATACTTTTCAGTGGAAATATTTGGATTGCGTTTCTCATACAATATATAAAATTACTGTAATATAAAAATCGTATCTTTACTTTTTCATAAAAGATATTTAGGCTCTCAAATCACGATTTTTCACCACCAATCATGTTAGATCATGATCTATCACCAACGAACTTCTAGGTTATAATTCAAGTTTGATCTGCACTTGATATATGGGGGCCTTTTATCACTACTATAAGCAACTAGCAAGAGAAAACTTTTTCTCTCAAAATTAGAAAGAAAAGCTCTTTTTTCTCTAATTTAAATATTGTGGTTCCTGTGTCTCTTTTTTTGCAAAGAAATAAGCCTTTTTTTATATATATCTCCTTTTGGCGGAAACCTTGGCTCTTTATTTATCTCATTTCTTAATTCTATTAAATCAAATTTGATTTAAATAAAAATTAAGAGAGAAATCAAAAGTGGCATTACACTTACGCTTGTCATAGGGACCCACCTTATAAAATAACACAAGACATGTTACACACAAACATATTAAATGGAGCCTCCCACTAAATAATATATTTAGGCTTTTAACCCAACTAGTTAGTTACCTTGCTTATTAATTCAGTAGTGATGCAGTCAATTAAATGAGCTAACCAAGGGATCATATGGGTATATACAATAGTGGCTACAATAATCAGGTCTGTAGTTAAACTAACTCAATTATTTAATTCCAAATATACTCCACTAAAAGATTGGAATTGACCTCCATAATTATATGCTATCTAGGATAGTGTTATGGAATAATAATTCGACCCATACCACATTTATTTCTTTTTTGAAGAATCCTTTGTACTACATCGCTAATTAAATTAATATCTCAATTGTCTAATCAATTTAATCACATCTTGTTCCTTGACACTTACTAGTTTTCTTTAATGATCATTTTCAACATACTAATTATGTTGACACACTTTGACCAGAGAATTCTATGATCAAGTACCGAAAATCCATCAAGGGATGTGTTGCATAAATTCTATATTGTTAATCTATAATCTCACAGCTCATAATTGCTTCACCAAGATACAAGGTACTCTTGACTACAAATATATGTCACGCCCATTTGTAACTCAAATGAAATGACTATCACAAACATGAAACTATAATTAACTCAAGATTGAGATTACAATAAAATTAATGCCTATGAAATTTAATAAGTATGACAGTCATTTTAAGGTTAATTAAATCTCATATATGATCTAGTTCAATATAGTCGAACTACGTCAGTAAATTCATACATGATTAAGACAAATTATTCAATTAATTTACCACAGTCTAAACATAAAAGAGCGTCCAACTCTATTTATCAAATGCGAACATAATTTATTTAATCATAAGATAATTTGAATTTATGTTTTCTATGAATCTATATGATGATCACATAAAATATATATAATAAGATTAAACAGACTTTATTCAAAAAATTTATGCAATTAAGATGTCTGAAAATGTCTCAAATAGTTTATTACTCAGAAAATAAATAAATCAATATGCTTTAAGAAGCACATAATTTCATCCACTGAAGTTATTGGACATTTTGAGGGACAAAAGATTGATGTTTATTTGAGATTCAGTGCATAGAAGTGAGTTTGAATCAATGGTCAGAATGTTACAATCTATGATTCTTGAAGGAAAGAAATCTTTTTGTGAAGGAAAAAAATCTTTTCGTAGGATTCCTCGTAGGAAGATCTTTAAAGCCAAGGCACTGCTGATATTAATTTTCATCCCATAGTTAAAGATGATATGTTTCTTGATTTGTTCTTAGGAATACAATGCATCCATCGAGTTTTACTGGGCAGCCTTTACTGCCTAGTCCGTTTCGGATCGTGCAACATTCCATATATTACAAAATAGGCTAGATACTTGACTCCATTATATTTAGAGGCGCTAATTGAGATCAATGACATGCCATCATCAGGAGACGGATTAGAAGTTATGAGTCATCAATCTTTAAATGAGGATATAGCTATAGCTGTTGACGAAATGATGGACATATAGGAGACACCACCAAAAATAAATTAGCCAACAATAGACATCTAGCATTAGTCAGAAGTCAAAAGTAGTCAGAGTCATGTGTTTTTACAAATGACATTCCTTTACACATTACCCCATAAGAAAAAAACTGTGAAGACATATTTTTCGTTTTGTCTTTTGTTACCGACAGTGAGTCAACATAGAAAATAGTAGCCAGTCATTATTTATCGATAGTGAGTCATTACAAAATAACAGTAACTAGTCAGTCTTTTATTTTTCATCTTTTTAATTAATCGTTGGCCTTTTGCACATGTAAAGTGCAATTTTAAAGTTTTGTCCTTTGTAGATAGAGTCATAATTGTACCAGTAATTGTATCGAGTTTTCAAGTGTATATAAACCCTTTAAGTCATTTTGAGAAGAGACAAGGAGTAAGAAGTGATTGTGTAAAATAACAAGTCAATACTTTGTAATAAAAAAAAGCAATAAAAAGTTTCTTATTCATAAATGCCTAGCAATCCTTTAGACAACAATTAGCAAGTTTCTATCAAGTAGTTTAAATTCTTTACTTTTATTTATTTAGCTTTCAGGTTTATAAGTCTTACCTAATTAATGAAAGAATAAATTATATTTAAAACATTAACAAAAGGTGGTCCTTGTTAGCATTTAGGAGAAAAGACTTTGGAGGAAAAGTTTTTGAAAATTAAGGTTTTTATTTTTGACAAAAATAATAAGAACTTAATAAAAGTTTTCGCTGATTTTCTGAACTTAGTAAGAACTTTGTTGGACCGTTTAGCTGTTAATGTGTTAAAAATGCGTTTTTGTGAATGAGTCAAAAGTTAAAAGTGTTTTTAACTAGCATGTTTTAAAAAGTAGTTAAATACAAACTTTGAAAGGCTAATTTCTGCCAAAGCATCTTCTACAGTTTTCATAAAACGTTTTGTGAATTCTCTATTTATAGGCCGGAAACCAGTGACATATATTATGATGGTCAACCCAAACGGGGATTAGATTAGTTTTCATTGCTGGTATAACAAGTCACGTACAAGTCTTCCCCTAGCCTAACCTAGCTGCCCTTTCCTCTTTCCTCTTTGGTATTAGAGCACCTCTTTTGTTCTTGTTTTAATTTTTTTTTTATGTGAGTAGTTAAAAGGTAGACTTCGTTTAGTTTAAGATATATTTTGCACAATTGCTAAATTTGACAAAAATCTTGAAAAATTCTATAAAAATCCATTTGTTGTTTTAGGAAAGGATTATGTTACTTGGATAGAAAATAACCCTTATATAGAAATTTTAAAAAGTGCTTTAGAAATTGTAGAAACTGAAGTAGTAAGAATTAGTAGTGAACAGTTCCAATTAGACACATTATTAGAAGAAAGACGAGGAAATATAAAACTTCCTGTAGATTACACATCTCCTTCACCTCCTAAAATAGAAAGAAAATAAGTATTAAACATTACACTTTTACAAATTTGCCTATATTTAACTTTAAAAAGTATAATTTACAATAGTATAATATTAATAAGCAAATAAAATTATTTGGCATTAAAAATTAGAAATAAATTAGAAGATTTAGAAAATTAGTTTATAAATTCTCAGAGATTAGAATATTTAGATTTAGAAATTAGCAATCATAGAAAATAAAAATTAAATTTGATAGAAAGGTTAAAAATCAGTTGTGATATAGAACACTTAGAAAATTAATTTAAACATATTCCACACACTAGCAATAGTCAACAAAATTTCATAGTCGATTTATTAATCAATTTAGGACAACACTTCGAAGTCAATATTAAAAAGCTAAAAGAGCTAGTACTAGGACTAGGAAAATTTTTGAAACTAGTAATATTAATACATTAAGAAGAAATTTAGATTATATTAAAGAATTATTAGCAGATTTTAATAGTCATGTTAAAAGATTCCCTAGCAATAAAAAAATAATAGAATTAATTCAATTTTAGACATAAAAACACCTTATCCAATAGAATTAGAAATGAAAAAATCTTGTAGAAAGTTTAAATGTAGAAATAGAAAATATTAAATTTACACAGAGAGATCTACAAATACAATTAGATGCAATAAGAATAATAGTCAGTGAATGAATTCAGACAAGTTATTAATAGAATCTTTAGCAGAACTAAGACATGAAATCCCACATCTAAGGGCCAGTTTGGGATTGCGGTCGCTGCTTCTATTTTGCGGATGCAATAAACAACTGATTAAAAAAATAGCTTGGTGCTTGATAAACTGTGTTATTATAATTGCTGTGAATTTGAAAGCAGTGTACATGTGTTTGGTAAATTTTATTATAAATGTGTTATTTTATCATATAATGACCAAAATGGACATAAGTTTAAATTACCTTTTATTATTATTTTTGAATTATGTTTAATAATGTTAAGACACGCCCTTTTCTTTTTGAAACACGTAAAATTATATTAAGAGAAAAAAACTTAATAATTTATTATATAAAATATTATAAAAATTCATACTAATATATTATTCAGATAAAATAAAAAGTAATATGCATTACTTTCACATTAAACTTGTTGCAATAAATACCATGACTATAGAAAAAATATAAATAGATTGAATGTTAAAAGCCATGGTTATGAAATTAATTTTAAAAGTTATGGTTAATTTTCATGTGAAATTGTTCATAGTTAAAAAGCAAATTACATAATTATGAACTTACTAGATCAAAACTTTGATATTGGAGAGAATATGTAGTAGTTGTGGTGGTAATTTAATTGTAGCGGTAATATGATATTTAATGGCTTATATATTAGAGTGTATGGAAAAATATAACATAATTATTTTTGTTAAAAAATTAATTAAGGTTATAATAGGAACATTAAAAAGATGTGGTAGCTTATTTAATTAGCTACTTATCAAAAGCAACTCTCTACTTGCTTTTAAAATTTACTGTCAAAATGGAGAAAACTATGAAATAAGCAACTTTTACAAAATTTACCAAGCACTATTTTTGTCACAGATTATGAAATAAGCGGCTTATTAAGTTTCAACATCAATCTCAAACAAGGCCTAAATTTAGTAGGTTATAACTTTAAAGAATTTAGTCAAGAAAGTAATATTATCCAACAAGCACAAACCAATACTATTATTAAACTATTAGTCAAATCAACAACAAGTTAGAAGATCTGAACAACAAACTTAGTAAATTAGAAAATAATTTTCAAACCTTTAGAACAAATAAAGAATCTATATTAAACTTAGAACTTAGCAACTCATTAGACAATTTAGATAAAGAAATAGATATATTAACCAATAGAGTAGAAAAGTTAAATTTAAGTGGACAAATTCTAACACCTAGAACAATAGACATCAGAGATATTTTAGGACCTAAAGTAATATTAAAAAGTAATGGACTTAGTAAGAAATAGTAGAATAGACGTAAATATGGCAGAAAAGCTTAGAAGATCACTATCATTTTCTAGTAAAGGTAAAGAAATTATAGAAAGAATTGAAGACATGATAGATGAACAAGATCCAGATAAATTATTAGAAAAAAGGTTTCGAATGAATTAGCAAGAAAAGATTATATAATGAATGTTTAATGTCAAAAATATATATAATAGTTTATATATTTACACAGATGAGACTAAATTATTGGTAGTATATAGAAGAGAAGATTTAACTTTAATCGGTCTAGTAGGTAAGACTATCTTAAAAAATAAAATTACACAGACATACATATGAGAATAATAATAATAGGAATTCTTAGTCAGACTAGAGAAGGTTTAGATACTAAAATTCATTTATATCTATATGATAGGAAGTTCTATGAGCATGAACAAGCTCAAACAGCTAGTGCAGAAGTAGATTTAAAAAATAAAGAAGTAGTAGTAGGATGTATGCCTAATATAGACATAAATATTAATGAATTTTGTAAACATATCAAATTAAGTGTATTAACTAAAAGTTGTAAAATGAATGCAGAGTATAAAAACCTTAGGATTAAAACATTTTTTTCTTGAAAAACTGTATAATAAATATCATAAAAAATTTAGATTCGAAAGTAAATATATCGTAGATTGTTTTAAAAGCCAATATGTTGAAATGATAGTACCTAAGAAATTAAGTAGTAGTCAATTAAATGAATTAGAATGGATATTATCTAAATTAGAACAAGATAATATATTAGAAGTACTTGAAACTAGCCATACATATATAAATAGACAAAATCAAGTTACACAAAGATTTTATAATTATAGACAGAGAAGTAATCCAGAATTAGACGAAAAATGAAGAAGAAATAGAAATTAATATGACTATAATAGACAATTTAGATATAGACCAACATAAAACATTATTTGAAAATAGAGATAAAATTATAGATCTAATATTTAGTAGCCCTAAAAAATATTTAGATGAAGAATTATTTGAAAAATTATGTAATAACGATGATTTTTTTTAGAAGAATAATGATGAATTAATACATGATGATATAGACAAAAAAGTTATAAAAAATTTAGATTTTAAGATTTATAAATAGAAAAAAATCATTATTTTGAAAAAATAGATGAAATATTAATAGGAGAAGAAGATAAAAAGCTAGAAAAAAGGAAAAAGTAGCAATAGACCTACATTAGAACCTATATTAGATCCATTAAATATAGAAAGTTATTTAGATAAACGAGAAATTCCAGAAACTAATGAAAAATACACAGAAGGAGAAAGAGTATTTAAAGCTAAAAAAAAATTAGAAAATTGGAAAACAATACCGCAAGCTAGAGATTTATTAGTATTAGAATTAGAAGACCATGAACCTAGTCAATGGAAACAAGTTTTTAACTAGTGGGTAGGTAATTTACTTAGATATTCTAGGAAGCATTAGCAATGATTGTAAACCCAAATTATGAATTAATATATTTAGAAAGTACTTTAGGAAGTAGAGAAAAACAAATATATTTAGGATGAAGAAAAATAAATTAGAAGAATTAGACAATTTTGATATCAATATTACAGTAATCAGTTTTATAGATTTAATGAAAAAATTAATATTAAGAGTAGACGAAAAAGACAATATTATTAAATAGATTAAAACAATTAGAAATTTAGAACAATTGAAAATTTGTGATTTAAGATATTTTGATGAGTACGCTAATTATTTTTATAAATATTAGAGTGAAATAGGAAGACTCTTTGATGAAGATTTTATTATTAAAATTTGTAGATAAGTTACAAGGGAAAATAGGAGAAAAATTACACAATGAATTAATTAATTGGTTTGAAACTAAAAGAGCACAAGGAATAAATTACTATGCAACATTATTACCAGTAATATAATATGAAGAGGTAGGATTAGAGAGTATTGTGAAGAAGAAAAACATAGAAATCAATTAAAATTACAATTTAGAAAAATGTATATAGACATGACAGGAGTTCCAACATTAGACTGTAATTATCCCAGTTATTTTAGACATAAGAAACATAGAAAGCATAAGAACCGATATAATTAAAATAAGCAACCTTATAATAAGCAACCTTATAAGTATAACAGTAGAAAAATCTATAAAAAGAAACCTTGGTGTGCAAGTATTCGCCTATTCTAAAGCTACGTGATGGATGTACAAAGTTTGTACTACCAACTAGTGATCAATGGCTATGTGAGCACATGTTACTGGCAATGTCTTATTAACCGAAGCTATAGTTGTTAATTGTATTTTCCTGTTTCCGTGTGAAAACGTGGAACTGTAGTCAATTGTATTTTGTTTTTGCATTCAAGTATAATGCCGCCACTGCTTATAGAAGGGACTTGGGCAAATTGGCTAGAATCAAAATTCAATCCTTTTACTCGAAAGATCTACTTTATGAGTATGTCTCCAAAACATCAAACGTAAGTTTCACCCAAAAGCTGCACAAACATAGAACATTAACTGCAAAAGAAAGTGTCTTTCGTGACGGCTCTTGTGACTGCAAAATTAGTCGTCCCAATTCTCACTTACAAGATATGACACTAGCCCATGGATAACTTTGTTGGGTTAAACAAAAACTCAGTCCAAATTCATTTCAAAAACACATTTTACCTCATTTTTCAAAACAAATAAAATCAAAAAGCGTATTAAAAAGAAGTGTTGTTACGAAGACAGAGCGTGCTTTCTCTGTAGCCTATGCTTTCTCTGGTTCTTGCTTCTTTTTTGTAAGTTTATTCAATTCAAGTTTATTTCTTCTTTTTTTCTAAATTTAATTTTTATTTTTGAAATGTGAAAAAGCTTATTGTTGGAATTGTGAAAGACCCATGCCGAATTGATTCTTAAAATTTACTAGAGAAAAAAATTGGTGTATAATTCATCTCCTCTCTATATGGCTGGTTAAGTCATCGTTTTGGGCTTGTAATTAACGTGATAGAAACAGGTGTCTAGGAGGCTATTATGTTTTGTTACAAGAGCGGGAAAATTCTGGGGGCTGATAACAAAACCAGAATGCAGTTGACTAATAAGGGAACTTTCTGAACTCTCTTTGGCGGGTATATATAGTCTTAAGAAAAGGGAAATTAGGGTGTGAAAAGCTTGTAACTTCGTCTTTAAGCTTGTATCCTGATCTTGGTGATTGAATAAAGACCGTTGCTCTGTTCTTCAATGGATGTAGGCCATCTCCAGGCCGAACCACTATAAACTGTTGATCCTTGCTTGCTGATTCTGATTTGTTTTCATTTCTTGTGTGGTTATTTTCAATTTCTTTATCAAATATCACAGAGTTTAACAGGTCTTGGGGTTTCTTGATTGGCTATCTTCAATTGAGATTCAACAGTGATTTTGATTTTTTTTTTACCAAACACTAGCATTAACTTTTAGATTTTCAAAATTATTTTTATGTCTCTCAAGATTTGTTCTCATTCGCTACAACATCCATTGCTTCTTCATTTACAACACACAGGTAAGAGAACTTAACTGATATTTTTGTAATTTATCCTCGTTATTTTCCTTTGCTTTCTAATTACTGCTCTATTTTGAGTTTATGCATTAATGATATTTAGGCTAGATCTAGCTCTATTTTCATTGATGATCGTTAACTTATCTAGAGTAAATTTTATGTTTAAGCAATTTTTGTGAATGAATCTATTTGTGTACTGAATATGAATTTGATGAATTGGATTGCTCAGTTGTAACTTATTTAGAGTGAATTTTGGTTGTTGAATTCTATTTGAGTAGCTTCTGTGACTAATTCTACTTGCCAACTGAATTTTAAATTAGATGAATTGTTTTATTGAGCTGTAATTTATCTAATGTGATGTTCGTAGTTGAATTCTGTTTGAACAGATATTGTGACTGATTTTATTTGCTTATTGAATTTTGAATTATACATTGGATTGTGCATTGAAGAAAAAAAGAAGAAGAAAAAATGTCTTGACTTCATATATGTGGAGAATTAATGTAAATTGACTTGTTTTCTTGTGCACTTAAGGTTAGTAAAAATGGACAAGAGTTGGATTGATTTGCTAGATAGGACAGCCAAACCATTTACTGATGGGGTTAAGACATTCCTCGATTTTGCATTTAAGAATGTTGTTAATGACAATAGGATTTACTGTTCATGTAAAAAATGTCGTAATCAGTTTTTTGTTGTAAAAGAGGTGGCAGAAGCGCATATTATAGTGCATGGCTTTTGGTCAAAGTATAAAAAATGGAACATGCATGGTGAACCTAGTACATCTATAGAATATAACCAAGAAAAGGAGGTTAGCTATAGTTCAAGTGCTGATGATGATATGGTTAGGACGACAAATGATGCAATGTGTTCTCCAAATTTAGGCTTTTGTTTACTTGATAATCCTTCATTAGAGAATAAACATTATAAGGGTCCAAATGATATAACTAAAGCATTTCTTAAATTACTTGAAGAGGCAGAATCTCCTTTGTATCCAAGCTGTGAGAATTTTACATCATTGTCATTCATTGTTCGACTTCTACATATGAAAGTATTAAGTGGATGGACAAACAAATCAGTGACAATGTTGCTAAAATTACTAAAAGAGGCATTTCCTGAAGAAGCTAAAATTCCAGAATCATATTATGAGGCTCAAAAGATAAATATGACTTGGGTTTTAGCTATAAAACATGGGATGCTTGTCCAAATAATGGTATGTTATTTAGACATGAATATGAGGAGCTTGACAGATGCAACATATGTGAAGCATCTACATATAAGCAGTTTGGCGGTGATCCTAGTTAGAGATGGCCAATGGGCTGGGCCAGCACTAAAGCGAGGCCTATGCGTGCTCGTGCTCGTGTCATGCTGTGCCCACTATGTGTTTCGTGCCGTCTCATGCCGTAATTGTTTTGCTTAGGCCTAGCCCAGCACATTCGTGCCGTGCCGTCCTTAAAAAAAGTCTAATAAGCTTTTTTTAAAAAAAAATTTTTAAGAGCGCATGTTAAGCTGTTGGTATATTTTTTTCAAATCTATGTATTTTTCTTAGGTTTATGCCTTTATTCAAATTTAATAGAATTGAAAATTCAAAACTCAAGTCCATATTTAATAATAATAAACTAATAATAGTAAGAAAATATAATATTAATTATTATGTTTGACCTTATAGTAATAGAATTTTTTTAATATTTAATAAAAATAATAATAATAAATTTTTCTTATGGGTTAACTTAATTGTTAACTAAGACTTATATAGAGTCATAAATCATAATTCACAATAATAGTAATGCATATTTATAAAATCATGATATTTATAATTTAATTCATTAAAATCATGATATCAATTATTTATTTAATAAATTACAAATATAAATCAATTATAGATTTTTTTATACTAAGAATTAAATGAATTTAAAAAATTCAATTTCAAGTTATTTGTAAAATCATAAAATTTTAAGTTTACTTTCATTAAAAAATAAAACGTGCTTATTACGAGTTTTTTTTATCGTGCCGTACTTAACCCATCTCTAATGTCTAATCGTACCGTGCTTTTAAGACTCGCGTGCCTAAAATTCTAAGCTCGGCACGACCCACGTGCATGTCGTGCCGTGCCACGTGCCCCACCGAAATGTGCTTGTGTTGTGTCGTGTCACGTGCCGTCCAGCCCATTGGCCATCTTTAATCCTAGTGGCCCTCAAAATCAAGATAAAAAAAATAACGGCCAAACAAGTTTGGTATTTTCCACTAGCACCAAGATTACAGAGATTATTCATGTTTTTAGAAATTGCTTCTTTCATGAGATGACATGTTGAATCACGCACAAAGGATGGTGTTCTGAGGCATCCTATTGACAACCTTGCATGGAAAACTTTTAATGAAAAAACCACTGATTTTACTATTGATAGTCGCAATGTTAGGCTTGGATTAGCTGCTGATGATTTTAATATGTTTGTGGCACATAGTACATGGCCTGTTGTTCTAATACCATATAACTTGCCACCATAGTTGTGCATGAAACAACAATTCTTCATTTTATTTGTGCTCATATAACTTGGCATTTTGTTCTAAAGGACCTGGTGATAAAATTGATGTTTTTCTCCATTAGTTGAAGAATTAAAAGAATTGTGGTCACAAGGAGTACTTACTTATGATGCATCATGTGATCAAATGTTTAAATTGCATGCAGCATTATTATGGACTATTAGCGATTTTACAGCATATGTTAACTTGTCAGGATGGAGTACTAAAGGTGAAAAAGCTTGTCCTATTTGCAGTTCAATTTTGAATGGCAAGTGATCGGTTCAAATTTATCTAAGTTTAAGTCTCACCTTGGGATTATAGTGAAAAATTGACTAAAGGTTCCTCTTACATATGTTGAATGGACTCACATGCGTTCATTGTCCTGGAATTTATTTGGAAAGAAGTGAAGGTATCAAACTATTTGTATTTCTCTACTATATATTATAGTTCTTTATTGTTGGTCTCAGTTATTTGCTTTTAGAAGGACTAACATTAAATATAAAAAAAAAAATTCAATATTTTCTTTCAAGATATGTGATTTATAATCTTGTATCCTAAGGGTAGTATGCTTTAGAATCTTGATCATGTATAGATCAAGCTAAAATTCCATCTGATAATATCTTTTGCCACTTTGTTGTTGGTCTCAATTATTTGCTCTTTTTCATAGAGTTATGATACAATTTTTTTTTTAATTGACATCCATGGGAAAGTACAAATGCTCCAGATGCCTACAAACCTCATTACCTAAAGAATGCAGGGAAACTTTGGAAGGATTGGAAATATCGAGTGAAAAGTAAGCATTATAATGGCAAGACAGATGCAGAACGCCTTACATCCATTCGTCCTGGGGTTGTTGAAGAGCAGTGGAAGACATTGGTAGCTTATTGGGGCACTGAGGAATCTAAAGTATGAGATCAATTTCCATAACTGTTAACTATTTTCATGGCTTCATTCTTAGCATCCACCAAAACAAAAGATAAAACTTAATATTCTTTTGAGTTACAGGCTGTTGCAGAAAAAAAAATAAAATGAATCATTCACAAGTGTATTCACTTCCTAGAACTGGTCAAACTTTATTTGTCATTAAAAAAGAGCAGGTTAATATTATGTTTTCCAATCAAATATGTAGACATGGGCTTTTTGTTTATACTTTATAGTGCTTTTACAATTTTGGTTGTAAATTGTTATGATTTTCATTACATTTAAAGTGTGCTTGATTTTGATTTTACATTCTTCTAATACTTTGAATTCATTATCTTTTTCCAGATGAAGAAACAAGGAAAAAGACAGATCAAATAAGTGTTTTTATTGACACTCGATCAAAACTAACAGTAGTATATGTGATCTAGAGAGTGAGGAAATAATTGTAAGGAGGACAAAAATATCAAATATTTTCATATTATTTCATATTGAGATAACAAACAAACATGTTATATTCTAACAAGTTTAAATGTTTGTAGAGTCAATTTCATGAACATCTGTCTCACTTACCAGAGGAACAACAAATAGAAGCTGTGAGAGATTTAGTTTTTACTCAAGTGATGGGACCTGATGGTCATGGATATGCTCGAACCTATGGGCATGGTCCAACACCATCAGACGTGATCCGCACAAAGTCAAATGAAGCTAATGAAATACAGCAACAAGAGGTAAATCGTCTTAAATCCAATTATGCTGACCTTCACTGCAAATATAGTGATGCTGAGATACATTCATTTATGAGAAGCGATTTTGATGATTTTGTTGCCGAGATTTAATCATCCACAAATGAGCCGGTATGATTTTAATAAAGTAGTCTATTTCTAGCTATTTTTTATGCTCGCTTATTCATAAGTTCAGTTTTTGGGCTTTGCTTTAAAGATTGAGACTTCATTGACATGGGATTGAGGTTGCATTCTATTTAATAATTTTAATGTGGGTTGAAATTATTCTTAACTTGAAAATTTGTCAGTGTGAAATAGGATTTCAAGTAAGATTGTGGGTTGGTAAAAGGATCAAAGTGTGAGAAATACATATAATGAAGTGGTGGATTAAGTACATTTTGAGAAGTAACAATTGCGAGGAGAAGTGGACTAATTTGCTTCCGAGAAAACCTGTACTTGTTGATAGTGACTGATTTTAGTGATTTAAATTCTTTAATTGTAAATAAGTTCTTAAGAATGACCTGCTAAATGAGTAAATATTTTTCATTTAATATCAAGCACTTACCTTTGGAATTAATCAGTTTATAGTGTAGAGATAATTCATCAATATTCATTGATGATTTCATTTGGATCTCGTTTGCAGATTCCAGATGCATCAAGCTCTCACCATAACAATCAAAATGCAAACCCTGATTTTGAGAGTAACAACTAGCATGCTTGCCTGTGGCTTTGATAATTGATTTGTAGATTTTAATGGATAATGTTGTTGGATAATTGGTTCATTAGATTGATTTTACAACTTGTTATGTTAAGCTTGTAATTGTTACTTTTCATTCACATTGTACATTGAATTGAAAATTATCAATTAAATATCTCATATTTTAAAATTATATGAATGTTAATAAGAATGTGAATGACGTTCTTAATATATATTTTGGGTAGAAAATTAATAAAAAAAGATTTGGAAAGAAAATGAGTGGATAATAGTAGTTGACAAGTTGCGATGCTAAATTACTTTACGACTCTAGTTTACCGTCACAAAAAAGACGATGCAATGGTAATTTTCCAATCGCAAATAGAAATTGACGGGATTACCTGCGTCCACTATTACCCGTTGTATTGCCGACGCCAAAAACCTTTCGAGACGGTAAGTAGCCGTCGCAAAAGGCTCTTTTTCCTGTAGTGAAAAGGCGTCCTTTTCGCGCCTGAAATTCGAAATCTTGAGTAAATCTGATATCTATAGCCTACGTGTTACTGATTTTTGTTTTGATTTTCGACTCTTCTCATAATAAGAAAAGAGTACTTTAGCTCAACTGGAAGAAAATGAATAGTCATCATATCTGCACTGGTATCTGCCAAAGAAGGATCATTCCATTTGTTAAAACAGAGAATATGTACAAATTTTTACCTTTGAATACCTTATTATGAGCTTATTTTTATACAGAAAGTGAGAACCTCAACCTGTTTATAATTTATTCCAGGTGATATGACAACTTGTTGATCCGCAAATACCAGAGGCTGCATAAACAATCCATGTTGCAGTCATCCAGTGAGAGCACTTAATTTATTTACAGGAGTTCCCATTCAGAATCACATATATGTCTTGTAGGTGAATTTTCTGATTCCAAGGTAGCAGAGGAGGTTGCTGGCAAGAGATTTTGCAATGTGTCTTGTTCAGGCCCCATATAAGCATCTCCAAACCAAATTGCTAGCTGCTCGTACTCCTTAGCCAACCTCTTTTTTGGAACAAACGCCTCTTGGATCCTTTTCTGATGAAAAGAGAACAAATTAGGACAACAACAAATTCATCTGGGCTTGACTATTTTGATGATAAACAAATACTTGAAAAAAAAAAACAAAAATGTTTTCTTGTAGTTTCATTTAAATGAAGCATGCTTCCAATGAAATTTTTCTGGATTCTGATACAGGCATGACTTACTAGGGTTCCAAACATATATTCTAGGTTTCCATGAAAAGGTGCTTCATGAAATTGAGAAATATAATTGAGATCTGCCAATGATGGTCACATTTTCGTTTGATATACATAGCTTTTTTTTTTTTTTCCCTTAAATTTTTACCTGTTATGGGCAGAAAATTAATTACAAAAGGCAAAAAGGATGTCCCTGTGGATTTCTTTTTCAGTCAGGCCATTCAGAATTTGAATAAATAAAAAGAGAATATTCTCTCTTGTGAACAAAGTGAGACAACAGTAACTGGTGCATGTGGCAGAGAGAGAGAGAGAGAGAGAGATGCAACCTTGAATGACATGAGTTTCCGGGTCCTATAAGAGACAGCATAAAGTGCATTATTGTCAACCAAGATGCAGCTATCCTCCAGCTCCATGTTGTCGCACAATTCAATGGTTTCCATCCCAGAATAATCCAAATCATCACCATAATCATGTGAATGTCCTGTAGTTGATTTTGGAATTAGAATAAGAGAAAATCCAAATCATTTATAGTTTGAGCAAAAGGAATATTCTAGAAATTTTGAGAACATTAATGTATATCACTGTGATTTTTGAATAGTTCATAACCTCATGGGCTTGGGGAAAAAAATAGACAATAGATGTGTGAACATGGAATAACTGAGCTTTCTGTGGAGAAATGTCAACTTGAGAATCCATCAAAGAAACTTGAAGGCGGTAGCCAGGGCAAGGGGAAACAAACCCTCTGTCTATGTAATAAATCTACATTTTTTTAGAGGATAGATAAACATTGGGAGATTGCCAGGTGCATGAATTTATTATTTGAACAACCCTTTTATTTATAAGCTAAACTTCAACACAAAATACTTGCCCTGAACACGTGATATTGTACAGAGAAAAACGCTCACTTTGATTTTCATGATAGACATAGATGAAGTAGAAAACATTTTAACAAGTTAAACTACAGTTTTCCTCCTGAAACTTCCAAGCAAGTTCAGAAAGTCGCATCCAAATTTGACTTAGCAACCCAACAATTAACATATTAAGAGACAAGAGAAAACAAGCACTGGAAGATTACCAGGTTTTGAATTTGATATCTGAACAAATCCTTTGTTTATGTGCTAAACTTAAGACATGCAACAATTGCCCTGAACATGTGATATCCTATTGGGAAAAACACTCACTTTGATTTTCACAATGGACATAGATGAAGTAGGGAAACACCTTGACAAGTTATACTAAGGAACCCCTCCTAAAACTTCTGCACAAGTTCAGAAAAGTGGCATCCATATTTGATACCACAAACCAAAATCTAACATAATAAAAGACAAGTGAGAAAACAAGCACAATAATGCCGGATGTCAATATCACATAATCTGGGGTTAGACAATGATTGATAAAACAGAACTAAAAATAAATGTTCAAACTAAATATCAGTTTTTTTCCAAGCACAACAGAATGAGGTGTCAGCAAAGAAATGTAATATCAGTTTCATGAATACTGTGATTCATCAGAACAGTCACAGTTCAAATTACAACCAAATTACATACCTTGAAAAGGGATCTAACAAGTAGCCAAACCTAAAAGGAAATGACAAACGCAGGTGAACAGCAAGAGAAGAAAGCTCCGTGAAGGGCACAAATAACGTAGAATACACATATTTATAAACACGTTCTAAAGGAAGAAGTTGAAGCATAGTCTCAATCATGAACAATGTTATTACCAACATAGTTGTCATCAAAGTCATCATCAGTATCACTACTAATATGACCACCAAATGCCAGGGATTTAAAAGAAAATGCCAGAAAATTGGGACAAAAGAAGAAAAAAAGAACTTTGACATACCATTATCTGGAGAGATTGCAGAAGCCTCAGATTGAGCAGTCCCACAAAACTCACAATTAGTCTTTTGAGATATCCCACTTAGTGATGTTGTGTAATTAGTTCTGGAGACTTCTTCCTCTGACAAGACAGAAGTAAATTAGAATCATGGTAAAATAATACCATTTTGTAAGGATTTGGAAAATACAAACCACTAGATTCCAATGACAGGACACTGCTGGAGTTGATATGCTCCACCTCTGCTTCATTGTCCTCGTGGGATACAATTGGAGAAGATGTAGAAGACGGGATTGCTTCATAACTACCATAAACACACCCAACCTTATCAACTGCATCAGTACAAATTATTGTTTCTGCGGTTAAGCAATCATGCAAATTTTTAGATTCCATTAATCTGGGATCACTAGAGGGAATGAGTCTTGTCTCTAATATATTTTCCTTACAAAATGCATCTGACAAAGCCATTTCAGAAGCAGCGAAAGTATTTGAAGAATCAGAAACACTCACGGAGTCATCTGCAAATTTATAAGAAACTGCATCCACTATTTGGGTTGGTTGGCACTCCATAACATCAACTGAATTTGCATGTGCCATCTCCACCACAACCCCATGTGCATTCTTATGATTAGATTCACTGGAATCACTAGACAATGATACTTCTGACAAGTTCATCCCACCAAGAGACATTAACTCCAACACCTCAGATGTAGATGACTTGTCTTTTATGGCATTTTCTTCAATATCCTTGTCAGAGCTCTCATGTGCTAAAACATCAACAGCTTTCCCTGAAACCAGATCAGACTCTGTTTCATCAACAGGATCTCCGGAAACTGGGGTGATGAGTTGATTTTCAAGGTAAAGTCCACTAACTGCATGACCAAGCTGGTTCTTTAAATGATCAACTGGGTTGGGCTCCTCCTGTGATTGCTTAATCAGAGTATCCGCAGAATTTTCTTCAGTACCTGTTACTGACTTAATACAGGTGTCAATGAAATCATCTCTTTTCGGAACCACTTCTTGTGCTTCATGTCTTCCATGGTCCACTGAAGGAGGAAGGAAATCTTGGACAACATCAGAACAGAATCTTTTCACACTTGCTCCCATTGTCTGCATCTGATTTTCAACATATTTAACAGTGTCCTGACCAGAAAATAACTTCAAATTAGGCCCATCAACAAGACTGTGGAATCATATCCTCAGGAAATAACAAGAAAACATGCAGGAGAAAACATATTAATACCTCGCTCACAATGTTATCCACCTGTTGGCACATTGTTTCAAATTTCTGGGAGATATTTCTCCCAACACAAGCTATACTTTTGAGTTTCAGATCCATTACAGACTTATATTATATTGCCGGAATAAATGTCTCAAACAACCCCAACTTTTGTACAAAGTGCAAGCTGCAAGGCATATTATTCCTACACGAGTACAATGAACCGTCCTGCATAGAGGCAACACTGCATCAGAATTTTCACAGCTTAAGATAATGGGAAATGAGAACAACTCTAAGGATCGCAATATCTCATCTCACATGAACTGTATTGAGCTGATGATGGCTAAACAAAAGCTCATCAGACCTAAAATTGTAAGAATTTTGAAAAGCCCCAAAATAATTTTAAAACTTCTTCCACGCCTTTGAGATAGTAACTTGGATGTATTCTTCTACTGCAAGTTCACATTAAAAGGATATAATGATCAAGGGGAGAAGTTTGGGTGGTTGGACAGTATAGGACTGAGATAATATCAAGAAGACCAAAAAACCTTGAGAAACTATTGTGTGCCTGCTTTTTGAATACACCATACGTAAAATTTTTTGATGCCCTCGCAGACACATGCAAACCTAAAATGAACTAGTGTTTGCATCAAAGCTTATGTACAAGGGTAACATTACCATGAAACAAAGTTTTGTTAATGAATCAAGGAAATCCTATTTACATCTTGTTAATAAAAACCACAATCTGGAAGATTGTTTACTCTATCATGCACTTATCTTGGGTTCCGGCATTGTCTACCATAAGGCTCATAGCACTGCATTTTCTACTTCTTCAGAATCTCCGAACTTATTTATTGTTCTACAGGACTTCTGCTGGGAACAAGTGCCTTCCCTGATATAAACAGCTCACTTTGCAATGCCCAATGACATTACCAACTATGCAAACTATTCCCCATCCACACTTTTTTAGGAACCATAATGCTCCCACCACAGTTTGGTACACCGATAACTAAATTCTACCTTTTGGCATACTACACATATAGGATACAAAAAGATGTTTACCACTTCATCCTATTTTATAAAATATAGCATAAATAAAATTTCAATATGTTGTTCACTGATGCAGTACCATCACATAAGTACTTAAACTTTTAGTATACCAAACAAACCCATAATTTAATTTTTAATAAAAGAAATCACTTTTAAAAAAAAAAGCCCATAATTTTATTTCCTCATTTTTCCCATATCCACAATGACCATAAGTCAAAAGATACATACAAATAACTCAATTCGGTTTTCATTGGTCATGATCACAATTTAGAATTCCATTTAATCAAGAAAACCCACAAGAACTAAGCTCTCTTAAACAAAGGCTCCTAGATTATATCAAAATCCCATCTCGTTAAAACAAAGAACCCATATAACAAACATTACAAAAAAAAAATTAAAATTAATCGTGCACAACTTATTATAATGAGAATTTAAAATCATAAAAAAAATTCAAAGTGTCGGAAAAAATTCCGTAGAAAGGACCAATTTTTTACATGCAAGAGACGCTGAAAGAGATAAGGAAAGAAGATTGGCGCGTTACCGATTACCTATAGCACCCAGTGAACGGCGGAGATTATCGCCGGTAACCTTGATAGTGTAACTTTTAGCTTTTACAGGGGTTTTTGAAACTATGGAGCTTATATTGCTTCCGTATCCGACACAAGGGCTTTAGTAGTAATCATCAATTGTGTTTTGGGCCATTTAATTAGTTAATTTCTTTTTTTTTTTTGGGAGAATTATTAGTTAATTAATTTCTTAGACCGGCGTTCTCTCTATTCAACCTTCGCGCCCGGGGGGGGGGGGGGATAAAGAAAAAAAATCTTAAGATTCACTATTATTTTTTAAAGGATATATTTCATATTACCCCTTGCAATTTGTAAATTGATAATCTTAAAAATATCCTTGAACTATTATAAATTTTAACTTATATTCGTTTTGGTCAAAAAATAAGAACAAAATAAAATTGGGTCGATAAAAGATTTTTTATCTTCTGTACAAATATAAGAGGTAAACTAAGATTTATAATAGTTTGGGAGTATTTTAAATATTGTTATTTTACAATAATTTGAGGATAAAATGAAAATTTTTATTTTAAGTAGGGGTAAATTAAAGTTCAGCTTTAATAATTAATATAAATAAAAGATGATAGTAATTGTCTAAACGGAAGATTTAGAATATTGAGAGTTCTTATCTTGTTTGTAGTTATATGTCTAAATAAAGGACGATTTTAGCACAAAAGGCACTTGTTGCAACTTCCCAGCAAGTCATTCATCATATACCTTCTTGTTTTTAGATATATGTCTAAACAAAGAGTTTAGAATATTGAGAGTTTTTTATTTGTTTGTAGTTATCTCTCTAAAAAAAGGCAAAGGATATTTTTAGTACAAAAGCTGCCTAATTGTAACTTTCTAGCAAGTCACCCATCACACTTATATATGGAATTTTAAACAATTTTGAAGTAAAGGTTGTTATATTCTTCTGAAAATTAAACGGTGATTAGAGAATGGATATTAAATCATTTAACTTAATTTCTATGTAGTCCTAGGGGTAGTGATCATATCCAGACCTCCCATTCCCCTTATAAGGCAAACAATCTCCTCCTTAGTGATACGCTGGGACTCACTGACATTTCGACATAACTGCTAGTTGATACAGTGCTTGTCCACTCCACTAGTTGACTGGGCCATACTCAACCTCCGGCTCTACGACGCTAGCACACACTGACTAATTGATATGATACTAGCCCACCTATAAAGTATGTAACCAAACTCTAATATCACTTATTAGACTAAGGCACTTGTTACTGTTGGTTAAAAATACTTTTCTAGTGGAAATATTTGGATTAGAATTCTCATACAATATATAAAATTACCATAATTTATAAATCATACATTTACTTTTTTGTAGAAATAATGTAGGCTCACAAATCACGATTTGCCACCATAAATTTTGTTATATCACGATCTATTTCCAACGATCTTTCAACTTATGACTCAAGTTTGATTTGTATCTTAACGTGTGGGTGCTTTTATCATCGTTAAAAGCAATTAGCAAAAGGAAATTTTTCTCTCAAAGTTAAAGAGAAAAACTTTTTTTTCCTTTAATTTGTATATTGTGAGTCTTCTATATTTTATTGGTAGAGAAAACAAACTTTTTATATCTCTGTTTGGTGGAAACCTTAGACTTCTTATTTTCTTCTTCTATTTTTAATTCTATTAAATCAAATTTAATTTAAATTAAAAAAATGAAACCAAAAGTGGCATTACTTGTTCTTGTTATAGAGGGCTCCGCCTTGTAAAATAACACAAGACCCTTATACAGCAAATTAAATGAAACCTTCTACCAAATAATATCTTGTTTATTAATCCAGTAGTGATCTCACTTATTAATCCAGAAAAGAAATCAATAGCCTTTTAACTCAAATAACTAGTTATCTTACTTATTAATCCAGTAGTGATGCAGTCAATTAAATGAGCTAACCCGAGGATCATATGAGTACATACAATAGTTGTTATAATAATTAAGTTTGAAATTAAATTAGCCCAATTATTTAATTCCAAGCCTGCTCCACTAAAAAATTAGAACTAACCTCCATAATTATATGCTATCTAAGATAGTGATCTCGAATTATAATTCGACCCATGTCAGATTGATTTCTTTACTGAACAATCATTTGTACCACATTGCTAATTAAATTGATATCTCAACTGTCTAATCAATTTATTTACATCTTGTCCCTTGACTCTTACTAGCTTTTCTCTAATGATCATTTTCAACATATTAATTATGTTGACACACGCTGACCAGAGAATTCTATGATCAAGTACTGAAAACCCATTAAGAGATGTGTTGTACAAAATCTATATTATTAATATATAATCTCATTGCTCATAATTGCTTCCACCAAGATACCAGGTAATCTTGAGTATAAATGTATGTCGCCCATTGGTAACTCAAATGAAATGACAATCATAAACATAAAATTATAATTATAATTACAATCATAAACATGAAATTATAATTACCTCAATATTCAAATTGGAATAAAATCAATAACTATAAGATTTAATAAGTTTGACAATCATTTTAAAGTTAATTAAATCACATATGTGATCTAGTTCAATGTAGTCAAACTACATCAGTAAATTCATACATGATTAAGGCAAATCATTTAATGAATTTAATTTAGTCTAAATATAAATAGTGCGCCCAACTTTATTTATCAACAACGAACTTAATTTATTTAATCATAAGATAACGTGTATTATGTCTTCCGTAAATTCATATGATGATCACATAAAATATATAATATGATTAAACAAATCTTATTCAAAATATTTATTTATACAATTAAGATATCTGAAAACGTCTCAAATATTTTATTAATTAGAAAAAAAAAAATGCTTTAAAATGGTGACAATCTTTAAGTCGTTGGACATGCTCTTGAACAAGTGAGTCTGTTGGACGGTATGGAATTATGGCTTTGGACATGTCCGGTAACTATCCATTTGTTGATCCACTAAATGCGAGTTCAGGACCCAGAGGGTTACATAGTTTAACAGTTTAGCCTAATGATTCATGTGTTAGCCAGATGCCACCAAGTTTTCCTCTATATAAATACATGAGTAATGAAATTGAAAAATGACTAATGTTTGTTTGGTATTGAGGTGTTTGTTTTTGGCAAATTAAAGCTCTGATTGTCAAATGAAAGTATTGACTGGTATTATTGTATGCATAGAATGTCAAGTAAATGAAGTTGTTTTTTTCAATTGGTTATGTAAATAACACAGCTATTGTCTAAATTGTTTGTTTTAGTTAATTTCTACTTCAATTCTGGTACGATTTCTTTTTTCTTTTTTTTTTAAATACACAGCAATATTTCATTACAACCATTAACAATAGCAATATAAATCCAGAAATACATCAGAATTATAAATCAACTTAAATCCAACTGTTGGCCGCGGTCCAAAAAATGTTGTGTAGAAAGTCCCAAGTGCACAAGTTTCCTCCTGCATTTCTGTACGTTTAAGCTTATTTGATTGATTAGTGTATTAAGTTATTCTGTATCGACATTGCCACTCTATATTTGTTCTAAAATCTATACTTGATTCCAGTGTAACATTGATCTTTTAGAATATATGAGCATATTCATAACATATTAATCAGTCTTAACTTATATTTGTTAATTAATTATATTTAATAATTAATTATCATTAGTAGTTATTTTATAATTGCATGTAAATAGGAAAATAAAGGGATGGCAAAATCTGGATACAGATCCAGATCCGCATAGCTATTTTCACATCCGGATCCACAAAAATATATAGATATGGATGAGGGTAATATCTACACAGATTGCGAGTAGATATCCGGATCCGCATAAATTTAAATTCAAAATTTTAAAATTTAATTGAAAATTCAACAATTTACATAATAATATTAAATAAAATTCAATCATTATTCAACAATCAACAATTTAATACCTAAAGTAACATACAACACCATAAATTCACAAACAAAAATATCACGACATAAATCAAATATCAATAATAATATAAATCTAAATCTAACACCACCACAAATAAAATTATAAAAACACTACAAATCCACATAAAATAATGGGGATCCCAATACACACACACTTTAGTTTCATTTATATACTTTTAATTAATTCTATTATGTCTTTTCATTTAACTTATATATATTTTTATTTAATTTTAATTTTAATTTTAATTTAATTAAAAAATAATGTAGATCTGAATCCACATGAATTCTACAATTTAGCATCCGAATCCACATCTTTTAATATGTGGATCTAGATTTTTTTAGATTAAGATCTTCCAGATCTTTGAGGATCTGAGCCGGAACCAATTCTTTTTGCCATCCCTAGGAATTGTTATAAAAATAGGGATAAATTAAATAAATTTGAGTTGTGGTATTCAAGATATAAATATATTTTGCATTTAATCACAAAAGTTAGTAAGGTAGTGGAAAAGTAATTCACTCCAAATATAAAAGTCATAGGTTCAAGTGCACTAGCACGCCACCTATGAGTAATTTCTATTACAAAAATAACAATAGTGAGTTAACAAATAAAACAGTAGCTAATTACACGAAATTAATTGGCAACAGAATTAAACTGCAGCAAGACAACAACTGAAATTAAACGACAGCAAAAAATAGCAACTGGAAATCAAACGAAACAAAGAAAATAAACCCGAGGCCTGTAACACGGTGTCTTTAAAATAAATTTACCACCTACTGTAGTGCTTTAGGTTTGCTGGTAATTGTTTCCCAGGATACAACGGGCACGAATTATCCATCAAGCACAGACAGATAATTCCGGCGAACCATAATAGCAAACTCGATCAGAAAACAAGACGTAAGAAGGAGGAAAGAAAATTTTAAGTATTGTGTGCTGGTTTTTGTGTGTGTGAAAGACAGAAGAGGAAGCTTTCTTTTTGTACACATGTGAGGATGTAACAGTAGCATAGTATTGAATTTCTGAATTCAATACATGCCATTTAATTGTTGTAATAGCCAATTGAATTGTTTAAATTCAATTCAGCCAATTAAATTAAAAAATTAAATTGCATAACAGCCCAAAAAATAATTGCGAAGCTATTACAAATCCTTTGAATTCAAAAATTGTGAAAGTGTTACAAAAAATTTAAAAGGAAATTAAAAACATGCCATGCAAGCTTGAGTGATTTTGGGCTGACATTAGCGTATGCAAGACGCGCGGAAGCACACGAGTTCAACCAAATCGGTCTTAGATTCGCACCCCCTTGTGCACGCGAGTGTGGAGAGAGCCTCTATCTTTATAATTCGTATTCATGCATGGGTAAGTGTCTATATATAAACACAAATCCCTTGGCTTATTTTTTCCTTATGGGATAAACCTCATTTCCTTTCGAATTTTCAACTTCAAGGGTGCACTTTGAGAGACAATTTCTCATTCACTCAAGCACCATTTTGAGTAAATAAATATATACTTTTGAAGTATTCACAGAGTAGAACCCAAACTTCACAAGATTTCCCACTTTCGCTAAGTGGGACCCACTCAAAATATGCCCTCAAAATAGCATATTGATATGTTATTTTTTCAACAATCCCTCACATGAATGAAAATTGGCAGTAAAACAGAAAAACCACTAAATTTTGACATCAAAACCATTTTTGACCTTAATGATCGAGTTTATTGGATCGATACCTAGTACAAGATAGGTAGGTCTTATCCTTTGAACCTTCTCTTGTGATACTAGCTGATCAGTAGACGCGATATCTTTGAACTGTTCTGTTGTTAGTGTAAACGATCATATACTACACATATGTATTTCTCATAACACTGTTGAGTTCTCATGGTTATGTTCGTTTTGGCCTTGAACATCTACTTGGTTCTGTAAGAGTTTCTAAGAGTTGAACCCCTAACCGCTCCCTTTGAAGCGGCCCTACTTCTCTCTCACATAGGTGATATCTTAATTAAGAGTAACCCGCATTACTCCGCTCGGATTTCCAACGCATAAGAATCATTAAGAGCCTAGCTCAACCTTATTTCCCACGGGCATCACTGTTTCATCATAGGAATGGTCAATGAGGTAATCCTATCAAAAGAATGACCCTCTCAGTGATCCAACTTTAGTCTTTAACAATTAGGTTGTCCCATTGAACCTAGATCTTGGGATCTCCAGTCAACTAGGTTGGGTTTTCTTTCGTTATTGACTAATCATTCTATGGGTTTTAATCACATTCCCCTTGATGATTTTTCTACAAGCTCTTTATTTAATCCTTTGGTTAGCGGATCAGCAATGTTGTCCTTTGACCTCACATAGTCAATAGAAATAACTCCAGTAGAAATAACTCCAGTAGAAATAAGTTGTCTAATGTTATTATGTCTACGACGTATGTGTCTAGATTTACCATTATACATATTGCTCTGTGCCCTACCGATAGCTGATTGACTATCGCAGTGAATACATATTGTAGGCATAGGCTTTGCCCACTTTGGAATACCTTCTAAAAAGTTGCGTAGCCATTCTGCTTTTTCATCACATTTATCTAATGCAATGAATTCAGATTCCATTGTAGATCTGGCAATTATCGTCTGTTTAGAAGACCTCTATAATACAGCTGCACCTGCTAGTGTAAACACATAGCCTCTAGTGGATTTTAAATATTTTACATCAAATATCCAGTTAGCATCACGAAATCCTTCTAATACTTCCGGATACCTAGTATAGTGCAGTCCATAATTACAAGTGTATCGAAGATACTTGAGTACTCTTACGATATCTTTCCAATGATCAATTCATGGATTACTCATATATCTACTAAGTTTACTTACTGTATAGGCTAGATATGGTCTGGTACAGTTTGTTAAGTACATCAGACTGCCTATTATTCTAGCGTATTCTACCTGAGAAATACCCTCTTCTCTATTTTTCGATAGATGTATACTCGTATCTAATAGAGTTTTAGACACAATATTATCATCTTTATTAAATTTCCCAAGAATTTTATCTACATAATGAGTTTGACTTAGAATAAGTTCATTAAAAGCCCTTGAGATTTTAATCCCCAAAATGATATCCGTAAGACCCATGTCTTTCATGTCAAATTTAGACTTCAACATATTCTTGGTAGATTTAATCATGTCATCATCACTCTCAACAATGAGCATGTCATCAACATATAAACATAAAACGACATAGTCATTTTCTGTTTCTTTGACATAAACACATTTGTCACACTCGTTGATCTTAAATCCACTTGTGATCATCGTATGATCAAATTTTTCATGCCACTGTTTTGGTGATTGTTTCAAGCCATATAATGACTTTACTAATTTACAGACTTTCTTTTCTTGTCCCGGAGCTATAAAACCTTCAGGCTACTCCATTTAGATTTTTTCATCTAAATCTCTATTTAGAAAAGCCGTTTTTACATCCATTTGATGTATCTCCAGATTGCGCAAAGCTGCAATTACTATTATCATCCGAATGGAATTTATTATCGTAACAGGAGAATAAATATCAAAGTAATCAAGACCTTCTCGTTGCCTATAACCTTTAATTACAAGCCTAGCCTTGTACTTATCGATTGATCCATAGGCTTTCATTTTCCTTTTGAAAATCCACTTATACCCCAAAGGTTTACATCTTGGAGGAAGATCTACTAGCTCCCAGGTATGATTTTGTAAAATGGATTCAACTTCACTGTTAATGGCTTCTTTCCATAAAGCGCCTTCAAGTGAAGTTATAGCTTCTTTGAAGCTCTGAGGTTCACTTTATAGTAAATACGTCAGAAAGTCTGGACCAAAAGACTTTTCTATTCTAGCTCTTTTGCTACATTTGATCTCAACTTCTTGTTCTTCTTCTTCCTCTGTAACTTCATTATTTTCTTTATTTTGATTGTTTTCATTTATTATTTCATGAAGTTGTCGTAGTTCTTTTGATTCCACTCTAGAATTGCAAGGAAACATATGTTCGAAAAATGATGCATCTTTTTATTTTATTATCGTATTTTTGTAGACATCTGGAACTTTAGACCCATGCACTAGAAATCGATAAGCACTACTGTTTTGTGCATAACCAATGAAAATGCAGTCAATAGTTTTTTGTCCTATTTTCACTTTTTTATTTGAAGAAACCACTACTTTAGCAAGATAGCCCCACACTCGTAAGAATTTATAAGAAGGTGTTATACCTTTCCACAGCTCATACGGGGTTTTATCTTCTTACTTTCGGGGTATCTTATTTAATAAACAATTAGTTGACAAAACAATGTCTCCCCATATATTTTAGAGTAACCCAGAACTTATCAACATTGCATTTATCATTTCCTTTAAAGTTCGATTATTTCGTTCCGCAATCCCGTTAGATTGAGGTGAATATGAAGCCGTTACTTGATGTATGATTCCACTTTGTTCACATAGTGACTCAAATGGAACAACATACTCACCACCGTAGTCACTCCTTAATTCTTTTATTTTTCTATTAAGCTGATTCTCAACTTCATTTTTGTAGAGAATAAACTTTTCTAAAGCTTCATCTTTACTTTTCAACAAGTATACATAGCAACATTTTGTGCAATCATCAATAAAGGTAATAAAATATTTATTACCACCTCTTGTTTAAATGGATTTAAAATCACAAATATCACTATGTATTAAATCAAGTGGTTCAGTGTTTCTTTTAATTGTTTGGAAAGATGACCTAGTTAGTTTTGCCTCAATACAAGTTTCACACTTATGTTTCAAATCATTTTAGAAATTGGAAATATGCTTCATGTTAATTAATTTATGCAATGAATTAAAATTAACATGTCCTAATCTACCATGCCAAAAATTAGAAAGACTCAAGCAAATAAGCAGAAGAACTAGCTTTATTATTAATTTTTGGTTTCAGAGTCATTACATTGAGCTTAAATAGCCCATCATTAACATAACCCTTTTCCCACATACATCTCATTCTTTGACAAAACTACCGTATCTGACTCAAACACTATTCGGAAACCATGTTTGTTGAATAGCGATCCAGACACCAAGTTCTTCCGAATTTCTGGCACATAAATCACATCGTTCAGAGTCAGTTCTTTTCTAGAAGTCATCTTCAGAATCACATTCCCTTGACCCTCAATCTTAGACATAGCAGAATTTCCCATGAATAGCTTTTCTTCATTGCTAACTGCTTCAAATAAAGTGAACAACCCTCTGTCCGAGCAAACATGTATGGTTGCTCCCGTATCAATCCACCATTCTCTCGGATTAGAGCCAATCAGATTCACTTCTGAAACCACTGCGGAGATGTTTATGTTTAAAACATGTTGAGTGATGTTTTCCACCACATTTGCCTCTTGCTTCTTTTTAGGCAATCTGCAATTCGAAGCCTTGTGACCCTCTTGTCACAGTTAAAACACTTTCCTTGAAACTTTGTTTGCTTCTTGGAGATTCCTTCTTTCGGTCCCAATTTTTTATTTTTCTTATTTTTAGGCCTATGTTCAACAACATTTGCCTTAGTCACAGAAATAATCCCTCTTTTTCTACATTTATATTATCTTCCTCAATTTGGAGCTTAACAACCAGCCCTTCAATATTCATTTTCTTGTGTTTATGCTTCAAATAACTCTTGAAATCTTTCCAAGCAGGAGGCAATTTTTCAATAATTGCAGCCTCTTGAATAGTTTCACTTAGCATCATCCCTTCTGCAAAGATTTCAGATAATATGATTTAAAGCTCTTGTACTTGACTTATTACAGTTTTGGAATCCACCATTTTATAGTCTAACAAGCGGCCAATAACAAACTTTTTGGTACCCGCATTCTTAGTTTTATATTTTCGGTCTAAGGATTCCCATAGCTTCTTGGCTGTTTGTTTTCCTATGTATACATTATACAAGGAATCACTAAGGCCATTCATTACATAATTTTTACATAAAAAAATCAGAATGATGCCATGCATCAATTGCACTAGCAACTTGAACATCCGTTTCACCCTCTTTGGGTTTAGGAGCATACTCCGTCAAGAACCTCGCAAGGTTTAACGTGGTCTGGTAAAAGAACATCTTTTGCTGCCAACGTTTGAAATTCTGGCCATTGATTTTTTCTGGCCTTTCCGCATGATTCACAAGAATAGCCATAGTGGCTAGTTCTTTCACAACAGATGGCCCAGCAGCAGAAATTGAAATAGGAGCAGTCGGAATCACATCATTGGTTTCAATTGCCATCTCAATGTTAAATTTGTTTTAAGATTGTTACAAAAATAACAATAGTGAGTTAACAAATAAAACCAAAAGCTAATTACACGAAATTAATTGGCAACAGAATTAAACTGCAGCAAGATAGGAACTGAAATTAAACAACAGCAAAAAACAGCAACTGGAAATCAAACAAAACAAAAAAAATAAACCCGAGGCCTGTAACACAATGTCCTTAAAACAGATTTACCACCGACTGTAGTGCTTTAGGTTTATTGGTAACTATTTCCCAGGATACAACGGACATGAATTATCCATCAAGCACAGACAAATAATTCCGGCGAACCACAACAACGGCAAACTGGATCAGAAAACAAGACGTAAGAAAGAGAAAAGAAAATTTTAAATGCTCTGTGTGTGTGATAAACAGAAGAGGAAGCTGCCTTTTTATACACATGTGAGGATGTAACAGTAGCATAGTATTGAATTTCCGAATTCAATACATGCCATTCAAGCTTGGGTGATTTTGGGCTGACATTCGCGTACGCAGGACGTGCGGGCGCACACGAGTTCAACCAAATCGGTCTTGGCTTCGCACCCCCCTGCGTACGCGCGTGTGGAGAGAGCTTCTATCCTTATAATTCTTGCTTATGCATGGGTAAGTGTCTATATATAAACACAAATCCCTCGGCTTATTTTTCTCTTGTGGGATAAACCTCATTTCCTTTTAAATTTTCAACTTCAAGGGTGCACTTTGAGAGACAATTTCTCATTCACCCAAGCACCATTTTGAGTAAATAAATATACACTTTCGAAGTATTCACGGAGTAGAACCCGAACTTCACAAGATTTCTCACTTTCGCTAAGTGAGACCCACTCAAAATGCGCCCTCAAAATAGCATATTGATATGCTATTTTTTCAACAATTTCCACTTACGAAGCCAAGTTGAAGAAGCTAGTTGATATAGAGGGGTATTATTTGAAATATGTTGGAGAGAGTAGAGAATTAAGAGTGAGAAATTATATAGAGAAGTTATAATGATGGGCAATTTTTGTAAGTTTTCTATGGTATTTATTTATTTTGTTATGAATTAATTTTCTATTACTAGCTTAGGATAAATCTTTTGACGCGACTCAAAAATAGTTCATAATAGAAAATTATGTAGTCAATAATTAGATAAACATAATTATAGGATAAATAGTTTAGAAGAAATATGCCAATATAAAAATGTGCTAAGGTTATGAGATCCACTCCTGGTATTTAAATTATGGATGTGATAATCTCTTATATCCTTATAATTTGTATTTTTATTGGTTATGGTACTTTAGGATTTAGTATTCATTAGCCACTCTATACAAAGATGCTGGATTAAGTACATAACATGTTGCAACTGTATTGGAGTATTTTTACTACTGTATTGGTATGTTGATATTAGGTCTCTAATCCAACATATATTCAAGGTATCTAAATCTACAGATAATTATGGGGTCAAGTACTTAACGTACCATAACCGTATTGGTGTGTTGACATTAAGTCTAAACTCTCAGTTGGAATGAAATTAAAAAATAACCGGTAGAATATACAATTTATAAATATGTAATTAAAAATAATAACTTTAAACTAACTTCAATGAGTAATTAAATCCATAAACTAGCCTTTTGGCAAAAACAAAACACTAATTTTATTTAATAAATTAACTTACAAAAGTACAATAAAATGAAATTAAAAGAGGGAAAAGCAAAATCTATTGTATTAACTACTCCTTTCCTTCAAGTTCACTCTACAATTTGCACTAAATTCACTCCTAAACCCACAACCAAAATTCTTCTCTTAATTCACGAGCTCTCTTGCCTTTATCCGCAAATTTTGATTTTGATTAAATGTAGTATTTACATAGTAACTTTGTTGAGCTTGCAATCACGACATTTAGATGAGCTTTAATGATACAATCCAAATTATCAAATGGTCTAAGTTTGCAACCAATGTGGTGCATTGTGGAGTGTCGGATTCAATTAATGAATGGCTACAAACCAAATCAAATTGGGACTCTTCGTTGGATCTTTTGTCAAAGTGGTGGAATCATTAAAGTAATATGTGTTGAATTTGGTGTAATAGGGTGCATGTGAGCTCAAACATGTTGCGGAATCTCAACTTTTCAGAATCATTAATCTGTTTTCCAATCCAAGTATAAAAAATTCACGAATTCAGGGATCTTCCTACAAAATACAAAAATCACACATAAAAATAAATAAAATAAATTATTCGTAAAATAGACCATGGATTTGTAAATGTCACAAAGTTAGTATTTTCAACATTGTAAGTGTAAAATAGCAAATTTTAATGTTTATTAAATGTGAACTTTTTTGTTTTGTTTATGTTTATAATATAATAAATTCCAATTTTTATTTATTAATCTCTCATTTACTATTTTAATGTTTATAATTCTAGCTTCACATGATTTATTAAACTGAAACTCTTTTTATCATTAATATCATGTATTCTTGGTAGTTAGAAATAATTTTTAATAAATTTATACTTGGCTTGGTAATTTTTAATTACTAGCCCTTTGGTTTTATATTTTTCAAAACAAATACACTTAATATTAATACTTGTAAAGTAAAAGAGAATTTACTTTATAAATTTCACATGCGAATTAATGAAAAATATTATATAAACAATAGATTGATTTCTTGATGGTTACTCTAATTTATGGGATTTAATAGATAAATAATTAGGATTTATGAAATTAGTAATGATGGATTCCAAGGGCTTAGTATTTTATCAATCTTGAATTTTCCCCTCACTTTTATTTACTTTCGTGTTAAGTTTAATATGATTTCCATCCTTAAAACAATCTTGGTTAACTAGAATTAAATTGATATAGGTTTAATTTATTTTTTCCCATTATAATAGATAATCCTTGTAGGTCAACCTTGTTCTCCGTAAATCTATACTTCAATATATTCGTGCTTGCAAAAAAATTATAAAACTAAGTTTTAAGCACAATAAAGAATAAATCAAGCTCAATTTCAACATTTGTACATTCATAGCCTTTGAGAAAATAAAGTAATTAAAACTTTACTTTACGAACTCTTACAATAATATTCTCACATCTGGACAATTAACATAAACATTATTGTGATAGATCCAGATATTTTAGAATATAAAGTGAACACAACAACTTAGTGGACCTTTTTGGAACAAACGTGTATGGGATGATTTTCTACACTTGGTGATCCATTCTTGGGATTAAGGCATGTGGGCCAATTCCCCTACACTTGAGGATGAATGCTTGTAAGTCAATCCCCGACAATCAGCAATCTTTTCTTGCGATGAACGCGAGCGAGGCGGTCCTTTACACTTGATGATTTATTCTTGGGATGAATATATGTTAGGTTGTCCCCTAACTTAGTGATCTTTGGAGAATGGTCAATTGAACTCATTAGGGTTGAACCAGACTTAGCTTTTATTGATAAACCAGTGAATCCTCCAAGAGTAAGGATCTTCATCCGAACTCTTTAGGGTTGATCCTCAAGAGGTGTCTTAAGTCGTCTCCTACGAGTAAGGTTATTCCTTAAATATCTCTCGAATGAACACTAAAGCGAGGTTCTTTTTCAGACCGTTTTGGGTTTAAATAACGTTGATCCCCCAAGGATGAGATTCTTTCTAAGAATTTTTCGGTATTAAACTCTCAAGATGGTTCTTCCTCAGAACTCTTTGGGGTTGAGCCCACAAGAGAGATTCTTACTCGATTTTTTAGGGTTGAATTTGAATCCTTAAGGTGTTATAGGTGAATCCCTTAAAAGTAAGATTCTCCATCAAAACTATTTGGGATAAACCTTTACAGGGTTTTATAATCTTGTCTCCCAAAGTGTTCCCTTAGCTTAATGTGTTGGAAGCAAAATCAGTTTTTTAAATTAAAAAAAAAAACTTTTAGGATCACTCTCATACAATATATAAGAATTTGTAATCTACAAATAGTAACCTTGAAATTCGATTTGGCTTTTTCCGTTGAAGTGATTTAGGCTCCCATATCACGATCCGTCACCACCACTCATGTTAGATCACGATCCGTCAGCAACACTCCTGTTAGATCACGATCCGCCACCAAATAATCTTTCAGGGTATGAGTCAAGTTTGATCCTCACTTGACGTGTGGGCGCCTTTATCACCACTAAAACAACTAGCACGAGAAAATTTTTCTCTCAAAATTAGAGAGAAAAATATTTTTCTCTAATCTGTATAAAGTGGTTGCTCTCTTTCTTTTGGGAGAAAATAAATCCTTTTATATTTCTATCTAGTGGAAACCCTAGACTCCATATTTATTTATTTATTTAATTCTATTAAATTCCTTTTCATTTAAATTAAAAAATAATTAAAAACAAAGTCACTTCTTGTGTTATAGGGGTCCACCTTGTAAAATAACACAAGACCCCTTACACTCAAGCATATTAATGGAGTCTCCTTCTAAATAATATATTTAGGTTTTTGACCCAAATATCTAGTTATCTTGCTTATTAATCCAGTAGTGGTGCAGTCAATTAAATGAGCTAACCCGAGGATCATTTGGGAACATACAATAGTGGCTACAATAATTAGGCCTGTAATTAAACTAGCCAATTATTTAATTCCAAATCTACTCCACTAAAAGATTGGAACTAACCTCCGTAATTGTATGCTCGAATAATAATTCATCCCAAGCCACATTGATTTCTTTACTGCACAATCCTTTGTACCACATCATTAATTAAATCGATATCTCAACTGTCCAATCAATTTAATTACATTTTGTTCCTTGATTCTTACTGGTTTTCTCTAATGATCATTTTCAACATACTAAATATGTTGACACACTCTGGCCAGAGAATTCTATGATCAAGTGCCGAAAACCCATTAAGAGATGTGTTGTACAAATTCTATATAGTCAATTTATAACTCCAATACTCAAAATTGCTCCTACCAAGATACCGGGTAATCTCGACTACAAGTATGTGCCGTGCCCATTGCTAACTCAAATGGAATAAAAATTACAATCATGAAATCATAATTAACTCAAGATTAAGATTACAGTAAAATCAATGCCTATGAGATTTAATAAGTCTAACAGTCATTTCAAGGTTAATTAAATCTCATATGTGATCCAGCTCAGTGTAGTCAAACTACATCAGTAAATTTATACATGATTAAAACAAATCATTCAATGAATTTACTATAGTCTAAACATAAATAGAGCGCCAAACTCTATTTATCAACTGCGAACTAAATTTATTTAATCATTAGATAACTTGTATTTATGTCTTTTGTGAATCCATATGATGATCACATAAATACATATAATATGATTAAACAGACCTTTTTCAATATATATTTATGCAATTGAAAATATCTCAAATATTTTATTAATCAGAAAATAAATTAATATGTTTTAAAAGAGCATATAATCCCAACAATCTCCCACTAGCTCTTAAGCTTATCTGGCATATTGCACATGCTCTAGGGCTTTAAATGCAGGTTATAAAGGTTTCCCACTAATGGCCATTGTAATAAGATCTGCCATATAGCATCTAATGTCATTTCGGGTACTGTCATATAATATTTCTACACTATTCCCTTATAAGATGATACTTCCTCTCAATATGTTTTGTTTCTTGTGGTTTCTTGGTTCCTTAGATTGAGCTACCGTACCACCATTATCATAAAATAGTTTAATGGTGCAGTTACAACATGTACCACGCCAAGATCTTATAGGAACTTGCGGAGCCATACAACTTCTTTTGCAGCTTCAGATGCAGCCACATATTCAGTTTCAGTTGTGGAGTCTGTAATACAAGATTGTTTCACACTCCTCCAACTAATAGCTCCACTTCCTAATGTAAACACATAGCCAAAAGTTGATTTTCTAGAATCATTATCTGACATAAAGTCAGAATTAGCATAACCCACTGGAATGAGTTCATCACCAGAATACACAAGCATATAAATTTTAGTTCTTTTCAGATGCTTCATTATATGCTGGACTGCAGTGTAGTGTTTAGGTCCAGGATTTGATATATGTTAACCATCCATACCGCAAAACAGATGTCTGACCTAGTGTAAGGCATGACATACATGAGACTTCCCACTGCTTCTGCATAGGGAACTCGTCTCATTCTCTCTATCTCTTCAGATGTTTTATGTGATTGATCATTGGAGAATACAATTCCATGTCTAAATGGTAATAAACCAGTCTTGGAATCTTTCATGCTAAATCTAACCAATATCTTGTCGATATAGACCGCTTGAGACAAGGACAAAGTTTTATGCTTCTGGTCTCGTAGTAATTTGATACCAAGAATATAACTTGCCTCTCCCAGGTCTTTCATATCAAATTATTTTGCTAACCAAATCTTTATTGTAGTCAATACTCCTATATCGTTTCCAATCAGGAGAATATCGTCTACATAAAGAACTAGGAAAGCTACAAATTTTTCCTGAATCTTCTTGTACACACATGGTTCATCAATGTTCTGAATGAATCCATGCGATTTAATCCCTTAATCAAATCTGATGTTCCATGACCGGGATGCTTGCTTTAATCTATAAATGGATTTCTGCAACTTACATATCATGTATTCTTGGCCTTTTTGTACGAAGCCATCTGGTTGCTACATGTAGATGTCTTCTTCAAGATGCCCATTAAGAAAGACTATCTTGAAATCAATTTTTCAAATTTCATAATCTAGCATTACAACAATAGAGAGCAGAATCCTGATGGATTTAAGCATAGCAACAACAGAAAAGGTTTCCTCATAATCGATTTCCTCTTTCTGATTAAACCCTTTGGCTACTAATCTTGCTTTAAATGTTTCCATCTTTCTGTCTACTCCTCTTTTTCTCTTGTAGATTCACTTGCACCTTATAGGTTTTACCCTATTTGGTGCCTCTACAAGTTCTCATACTTTATTGGAATACATTGATTTCATTTCTTGATTCATGACCTTTTTATAAAATTCAACATTTTTGTCTATTAGAGCTTCATTATAGCTAGTGGGATCTTGTATATGTTCAACTGAGATCGCCGTATAGGTTTCTCTCAATAACATGTATCTCGCAGGTAACCTAGTTACCCTTCCACTACGACGAGGTTCTTCCACTACGACGAGGTTCTAAAAGTGATGGTTGTTCAGGGATAATCATGTGCTGATCAGCTGCTTGTTGTTGTTGTTCTTCCTGTTTTATAACAGGTTTTGAAAACTGAGCATCAACCAGATCTCTTTTATTTCTCTAGTTTTACCTTACTCTTAGGTTATAAGTCATTAGATAGTCTTCCTCAAAGAAAGTAAAGAATATGTATATAAATACATTCCTATCTTGAGAACTATAATTCAGACTTTCCCTTATTCCTTTAAAATACCTAAAACATGCAAGCTTCTGAACATGAATCCATCTTCTCTACCTCTGATTCTAGTAGAAATACTAGTAAACTCCAAATACGAATGTGTCTCAAACCATGTTTGTGACTTTTTCATAATTTCTTGGAGTAGTAGACACTGAGGTAAATGAAACTAAGTTCAATAAACTTTGCAGTTTTAAATACTAGTATCTGGAATCAAAAAGGTAAATGATAAACCACTTAGTATATATCTTGTCTTATCCAAAAGAATCTTGTTTCTCCATTTAATTACACTATTGTATCATAGTGTTAATTATATGTGGGAGTTTATCCCATTTGACAACCAAATGGTGCTTGAATTCTCCATAGATATATTCTTTGTTTCGATCATATCGAAGTTCTTTTATATTCCTGTCTAATTGCTTTTGTATTATCCATGTACCCTTTTGAATTTCAAAAGTAATGGAACCATGACGCATTCAGACAAACATAAATGAAATAAATATTCATCAATAAGATTGATAGAATACTCATAACCTCTTATAACATGTAAACTGATTAGTCCGTATACATTTGTATTCGTTAAATCATCCAATACAATATTATGCTTTTAGCTCAAAAAGAGCACCCTCGTCATATTACTTTTCCAATTAAGATTCATAGAGTTACAATGATCAATCTTAATAGGCTAACAAGCCTATCATTAATCATTTTCTTAAAATCTTATTATAGTTTATAGGACTTAAGTATAAATATAAGAGGTTTCTTTTCTTGGATAAATGCATATACTTTTTTATCATTATATCTTGCTTTGAATAGATCAATAGACTTATATGATATAAATTGTCTTTATAAATAACCAAAATAAGTAATAAACAGAGGATCCAAAAATTAACAGTATACTCCTATTTATTAAAACAAGCACCGAAATTAAATTCCTCTAATATTTGGAAAATTAAAGACAAATATCAAAACTAAAGTCTCGTAAAATTAATCTAGCCTTTCAATTGATATAAACTAGCATGTCCTCAACTGCTGTTTGAAGCTTTCTTCACTTAATCTCTTGGTTTCTTGAAAACCAAATAAATGGATTACAAATAAGATAAGTTATCTCAGAATTCACTATTGCATGAATCAATAGAAATCTAAACTAATTAGGAAGCTTAAAGATTTCCAATAATCTTAGGACAATCTTTCTTCCAGTGACCATTCTGTCTACATTTGTAACACTTGCCTCTTGACTTGCCAATTATTTTAGTGGACAGTTTGCCGATCCCAACTCTTTCTTGTTTATTCCTGTCTTTCGACTTAAGCCTTGAAGAGAATCATTTTCCAGGAAGTTTTCTGCTATGATAAAATTCTTCTATAGCATGTAGTTCGTGCATTAATTCAATTAAGGTCATATCTTTATTGTTTAAGATATAACTGACTTTAAACTCTCTGAATGTATCAGGTAAAAATTCAATCACCATGTTAATCTTTGTTTTATCATTGATTTGAACACCATGAATCTCTACTTCATTCAAATAGTCCATCATTTTGACAACATGATCACGAACTCTTGTACCCTCTTCCATCTTAGTATCCGTAATACGCTTTAATGTTGCTTCTCTGGCAAAATGAATATTTTACCTAAACATCTGATGAAGACTAGCCATTATTTCAGTGGTTGTTTCCATGCTCCGATGTTTCTTATGCAGTTCCACAGAAATCGAAGCCAATATATAGCGCTTAGCCATTTTGTTAGCTTCGCACCATTTCTCATAAGGCTCCCTCTGATTTATATAATCGTATAAAGTTGGTTCTAGAGGGCATGGCTGGGTCAAAACATATTTGCAACATTTAGCAGTGAGAATATTAAATAGATTGTGTTTCCAATCTAAATAATTTTCGCCAGTGAGTTCATTTTTAACAAGAATAATTAATAATGAGTTGATGGAAGACATTTTCTGAAAAACAAAATAGACATGCATAAATACTTTGAAACAATATTCACAATAAATGACAAAAATGCAAAAAACCATAAATGCATTTTAATTTATTGTAACGATACTCTAGTACCGATTTGACAAGCTATCCGTTGGGGAAGTCATGTCTACACTTACTAGACTCAATTATCCATTGGATTATTTACTTTCATGTAGAGACATGATAAATAATTATCGTTATCCCTTTGGGCCTAAATTTGTTAATAGAGCTTCGTTGAGAAGGTTAATAACAAATTTTAGTTGAGTGTATAACCATTGTTTCAATCTACGTATTTTTCATATCAATAGTCACCGTTGAGGTGAACAATTGATTGAAAAATATTTCAATTTTATCTTTGAAGAAGTTCATGAAATAAAATATCTAATATATATACCCTCCGTAGGGAGCATCACCGTATCATGAAGTCGAGGTATATATATAATTTTATTATTGAACTAATAATAGAGCCCGTGGGAAAAATTATCTTGAATTTTTCCTCTCCCACTCAATATTTTAAAATTGGTTTTTCCTTTTAAAACATACATATTGTTAATTGCATGCTTCCTATAGATATCCAATATTATTAAGCATGTGCAAATTACAAACAATAAAACGAGATTCATAATATATGAATGACATGTATCATTATGAATAGAGTGACACTACCTATTTTATATGACATGTTATCGTGGCATGTTATCATCCAAAACATAACATATAGAAAAACAATTAAATAATTTTAATTCATGGCTTTCCTAAAATGAAAAATGCATTAACCCTAAGCCTAATATTTATTCGGCTTATTATCAATGTCCATCTTCCATAGGCTTGTCTTTGTTAATAGACTAGGGAAAATTGGGCTTTTTAATTTATTATTGATCCAATTTTAATTTTAAAAGAAAATAAATAATAATTTAATTTAATTTTTTTATATAAAATAAAACTTTTGGACCAAAAATAAATTTAATGTGTTCAATTTTATCTATGCATTTTAATCTATTAAGTCCAATTTCAATTGGACCTAAAACTAGAATTCATTAAGGCCAAAACTATTTTGAACTTAAATGCAATATTAAAACTTGTTAGTCCAAAGAAAAAAATTATAGAACTATAGGGACCTAAATGATAAAAACCATTGAAACTCTAAATTCATCTTTTTCTCTCCCCTGTCGCCATCACCCCCAAACGGCAGCCACTGTTCACCCATCTTCGACACCGATTTGACAGTCGTCGCCTCACCGGGAAGCCACCAAAAGTCGCCTTCCGCCAGCCGCAAACGCCCGTAATCTTCCACCCACGCTCGTGGTGTTGGTGGCGCTGCTGGTCGTGTGCTGCAGCTTCTGGTTTTTGTTACTTGCAGTGTGCGACCAGCTTGCTGCGCGTGCAACGCAGTGCGCGCTGCTACTGCGTGTGGCTATTGACAGCGTGAATCGTGAGGCATCGTATGCTGGTTGTGGTGGGTTTGTGGTTGCCGCTGAAATTTCCAGATTTCTTTGATTTGATCTAATACCCGTGATTAATCTCCAGTGATTTACAAATTTCTTAGGCCAATTTCGGGGCACAAAAATTCTATAACAGTCAAATAAATCAAGAGGGAAATATGATGATAATAAACCACCCCTCTTGTTACAGATCTAAAGAAAAAATACAGCGAAAACTCTAACTATGAATTAAGACAAACCAAAAATATGCTTTATTCATAAATTAAACAAATAATATATATCTGAATAAATTGTGCCACTCTAATACATAAATTTCAAGATTTATTCATACAATATTCTTATATATTAATATGAGATGGCTCTGATACCAATTGTTAGAAGAAAAATCAGTTTTTTAAATTAAAAAAAAAATTTAGGATCGCTCTCATACAATATATAAGAATTTGTAATCTAGAAATCATACCTCGAAAATCCGATTTGGTTTTTTCCGCTAAAGTGATTTAGGCTCCCAAATCACGATCCGTCACCAACACTCCTGTTAGATCACGATCCGCCACCAAATAATCTTCCAAGCTATGACTCAAGTTTGATCTACACTTGACATGTGGGCGCCTTTACCACCACTAAAGCAACTAGCACGAGAAAATTTTTCTCTCAAAATTAGAGAGAAATTTTTTTTTCTTTAATCTGTATAAAGTGGCTGCTCTCTTTCTTTTGGGAGAAAATAAACCCTTTTATATTTCTATCTAGTAGAAACCCTAGACTCCATATTTATTTATTTAATTCTATTAAATCCCTTTTGATTTAAATTAAAAAATAATTAAAACAAAAGTCTTGTTACTTGTTCTTGTTCCATATTTCTTTGATTTGATCTGATACCCGTGATTAATCTCCAGCGATTTACAAATTTCCTAGGCCAATTTTGGCTTACAAAAATTCTATAACAGTAAAATAAATCAAGAGGGAAACATAGTGATTATAAACCACCCCTCTTGTTATAAATCTAAAGAAAAAATACAACGGAAACTCTAACCATGGATTAAGACAAACTAAAAACATGCTTTATTCATATATTAAACAAATAATATATCTAAATAAATTGTGCCACTTTAATACATAAATTTCAAGATTGATTTCATACAGTATTCTTATATATTAATATGAGATGGCTCTGATACCAATTGTTGGAAGAAAAATTAGTTTTTTAAATTAAAAAAAAAACTTTTAGGATCGTTCTAATACAATATATAAGAATTTATAATCTAGATATCGTACCTTGAAAATCCGATTTGGCTTTTTCCGCTGAAGTGATTTAGGCTCTCAGATCACGATCCATCAGCAACACTCCTGTTAGATCACGATCCGCCACCAAATAATCTTCCAGGCTATTACTCAAGTTTGATCCACACTTGACGTGTGGACGCCTTTATCACCACTAAAGCAACTAGCACGAGAAAATTTTTCTCTCAAAATTAGAGAGAAAAATCTTTTTCTCTTATCTATATAAAGTGGCTGCTCTTTTTCTTTTCGGAGAAAATAAACCCTTTTATATTTCTATCTAGTGGAAACCCTAGACTCCATATTTATTTATTTCTATTAAATTCCTTTTGATTTAAATTAAAAAATAATTAAAATAAAAGTCACTTCTTGTGTTATAGGGGTCCACCTTGTAAAATAACACAAGACCCCTTACACTCAAGCATATTAATGGAGTCTCCCACTAAATAATATATTTAGGTTTTTGACCCAAATATCTAGTTATCTTGCTTATTAATCCAGTAGTGGTGCAGTCAATTAAATGAGCTAACCCGAGGATCATTTGGGAACATACAATAGTGGCTACAATAATTAGGCCTGTAATTAAACTAGCCCAATTATTTAATTCCAAATCTACTCCACTAAAAGATTGGAACTAACCTCCGTAATTGTATGCTCGAATAATAATTCATTCCAAGCCACATTGATTTCTTTACTGCACAATCCTTTGTACCACATCATTAATTAAATCGATATCTCAACTGTCCAATCAATTTAATTACATCTTGTTCCTTGATTCTTACTGGTTTTCTCTAATAATCATTTTCAACATACTAAATATGTTGACACACTCTGGCCAGAGAATTTTATGATCAAGTGCCGAAAACCTATCAAGAGATGTGTTGTACAAATTCTATACTGTCAATATATAACTTCAATACTCATAATTGCTCCTACCAAGATACTAGGTAATCTTGACTATAAGTATGTGTCGTGTCTATTGGTAACTCAAATGGAATAACAATTACAATCATTAAATCATAATTAACTCAAGATTAAGATTACAGTAAAATCAATGCCTATGAGATTTAATAAGTCTAACAGTCATTTCAAGGTTAATTAAATCTCATATGTGATCCAGCTCAATGTAGTCAAACTACATTAGTAAATTCATACATGATTAAGACAAATCATTCAATGAATTTACTACAGTCTAAACATAAATGGAGCGCTCAACTCTATTTATCAACTGCGAACTAAATTTATTTAATCATTAGATAACTTGTATTTATGTCTTCTGTAAATCCATATGATGATCACATAAATACATATAATATTATTAAACGGACCTTTTTTAATATATATTTATGCAATTAAAAATATCTCAAATATTTTATTAATCAGAAAATAAATTAATATGCTTTAAAAGAGCATATAATCCTAACATAATGCACTTCTCCAGAGGGTTAGTTGCCGATCCTTCGAAACCGTAGCAGGAGATAGGAGCTAACTGCGTCTCTCCAAGAGATCATTCACTGATCTTTCCTATCGAGAGTGGGAAGTAGTCGTGCCGCTTTGGAAAGTCAATTTTCAATCTTTCCTGGTAAGAGTATGAGATTGATGAGTGTTTTTCGAAGGAGTTTAGAGTCAGGAAATGCTCACATAGTGTTCGACCTCCTTTTACTTGATTAAAATATATGCATGGTTCATCCCTATACACGGATTGGCGAAGGACTTTGTTGGACTATCTCAATGGGTTGCCCAAGTATCCTTGCTCTAGGGCCTTGTACACCAAAGAGAATGCTCCCTTGTGCCTCTTAAAACTCACAAATAATCGACTCAGGTTGAACCCAAGCATTTCAGATTTGGAGCAGATAGTCCTTATAGGTACAGTTTACCTTTGGTAACTGGTAAGTTATACCCAAATATTCAGTACTTGAGCTTCAGATCTTTAATCTTATCTTTTGGGAAGGTCTCATTTTGTAAATAATCCACAACAATGTTCATCCATGATTCCCCAGTTGTCATTGAATTAATCTCTTAGGCTTGATCCTTAGAGATGCTGAGCTTACAGATCTTATTAATAAAGACGTTCTAGGAAAGACTATCTCCTCTTATAGGCCATCTTGGCTAAGCTTTCTATTAGGGAGTCCTCATCTATCAGAATCTGCTCCTTTTTTGCTTCTATAAAGTGTACTTCAATATATTGTTGGGAAAAATAATGTTCATTCTAATTAAGCTCGAACCTAACCTCAATCCTATCATCCTCCGAAGTCAGTGGTGAATTTAGTAATTAGATCGACGGTGACTTAAGCCTTTATTGAGGGGCGAGATTTCTTTTGCCTTTTTTTTTTATTAGCATCCACTACAGCTTGATAGAATAGTAAATGGGATGATGTTAACTCTTAGCAATTTCTTGTGGGATCATATGAATACATTTTTGAACTCTTGGAGTAGATTTTTCTTGGATTTGGGTGTATATACCCGACCTGTTTTCTCTCCCAGATTTTTCTGGGATGGAGGTGGCTGCCGTGAAAGGATGTGAAGGTAGCTCATTACTCAAGTAGCACAATAAAGCCACATCAGCAGCAAACTGCCAGTGTAGAAAGCCAGCTCAGCATGTTTGATTAATAGCTGCTAATTCAGCTCACGTGAACTGTGATGTAATTGATTGCAGTTAGTTTAGTTGTTAAGAGAGTTAGTTAGTCACAAATGATTCTCACGTGTAAGTGATTGTATATAAGTTTGTGATTGACTTATGAATTAATAAGAATGAATTCTCTGGAAAATTAATTCTTCATTTTCTCTGTAAACTTTCTTTACAACCAAACAGTACATTTCTGTTTTCTTACATGGTATCAGAGCCAACAATGGCTAGTTCGAGTAATACAACTTCAAATCAACCAATTATAAACTCAATTCTAACCAATCAAATTTCATTTACCTTTGCCGCAACTGTAAAACTCGATCGATCAAATTTCTTGCTTTGGCGTAAGCAAGTATTAACATCAATCAGAGGAAATCGTCTTGAACGATACATTTCGGAGCCACAAGTTGTTCCAGATCAGTATGTGTCTGGAGGATCTGGTGAGAACATTGAAAATCCAGCTTATATCAACTGGAGAGCACAGGATCAGATGCTTCTCGGCTGGTTACTGTCAACTGTCAGTGAAGGTATACTAAGCTCTGTTCTCAATCATGATACCTCCTTTGATATGTGGAGATCTATTGAAAAACAGTTTGGAGTTCAGTCTGAAGCTAAGATAATGCAGCTTCGATATGAAATGAATATTCTGAGAAAAGAGTCAATGAATGTTGAAGAATATTGTGCCAAAATGAAATTGCTTACTAATAAGTTAGCTTGTGCTGGTGATATAATTACGGAAAAAGATCTGTTAATGAGAGTGCTGAATGGATTAGGTCCAGGCTATCTAGATTTAGCTTCAATAATCACAGCAAATAAGATGAGCTTTGATGATGCATATGCATTGTTGTTGACGCATGAGGCTAGGCTTGAACAGAATCAGAGTACCAAAAATATGTTTAATGCTAATTACAGCACAGTTAATGTGAATCATCCCTATATGAGAGGAAACTTTAGAAGAGGTGCTTATGGAGGTGGAAATTATGGTCGATCTATTAGTAGAGGTTTCAATGCTGGCAGAGGCATGTTTCAAAATCAATACCCAAGAGGTGTTTCAACTGGTTTTGGTAACATTGGGAGTTATGGCAGAGGACAAATGATGCAGTCTTTTAGGCCACCTATGAAAGCTAATCCCCCATTCACCACTCAAGCAGATGAATCACCAGTGATATGTCAGATATGCCACAAAACAGGACACACAGCAGATGAATGTTGGCATAGATATGATGATCCACCATTGCCTAAACAGTTTGGAAGAGGCAAATCCTTTGGACCTAGGGCTGCTTATGTGTCTACATTTGATCCATATGTCAATTTTGCTGGTCCTTCAATTGAGGAACAATCTGCTGCTCCTTTTCCATACTACAATCCTATATCTCATTCATCCTTTCCAGCAGGAGATTCAACTGTTGCTGAGGCTTATCTTTCCAATTATGAAGGACCTATTGATGAAGGCTGGTATCTCGACAGTGGTGCCACACACCACTTGACAAATAGCATGGCTAATATGAATGTCAGAGAGGAATTCAGAGGAGCTGATCAGTTAATCATTGGCAATGGACAAGGTTTGCCTATAACTCACATTGGTAATGCATGCTTTCTTTACAAAGGGTCAAACATGGCATATAAACCAGCATGTATTTTACTTAAGGATATGTTGTTAGTGCCTGCCATCACAAAGAATTTACTAAGCATATCAAAACTGACAGCTGATAACAATCTTTCTGTTGAATTTGTTGGTAATGCCTGTTATGTGAAGGATTCTCTGAAGAACCAAGTGCTTCTGAAAGGAATTGCTGAGAGAGGGTTGTATATAAGCTACTGCTACAAACATCTGAGTCTCCTTCTTGTGCTTACATGTCTCAAACTTCTCCAGTTCAACCTCTGTCAATGCTGTCTGCATATTTCTCTGAGTCTAATGTTCTCAAAAACACTCAACAGCTTGGTTCCAGCTGTGTCTCAGTTTGTAATGCATCATTCAATAAGTTTTCTGGTTATGTTTCTTCTTGTGATGCATTAAATAATAAAATCCAGATTTTACACAGGCGTTTTGGGCATCCAAATTCTCATATTTTGATGCATTTAATTAAAACTATCCCTTCTATTAATCTCTCCTGCAATACAGCCAAACAAGCACTTGAAAAATTGTGTGAAGCATGTCAAATGGGCAAAACTCACAGATTACACTTCCCTAGTACAAAAACTAAAACAACAAAACCCCTGGAACTTATACACACTGACTTATGGGGGCCCTCACCAACACCCTCTAGAGATGGTTATGTTTATTACATAAGCTTTGTTGATGACTTTAGCCGATACACTTGGATTTATCCACTTAGGCTGAAATCAGAAGCTTTAGATGTCTTTAAGCTTTTCAAATTGCAGGTTGAAAACCAGTTTGATACTACAATTAAGAACCTGCAATCTGACTGGGGGGGAGAGTATAGATCATTCACACAATTTCTAAACCAATGTGGGATCATTTTCAGACATTCTTGCCCATATACACACCACCAAAATGGTTTGGTAGAGAGAAAACACAGACATGTTGTTGAGCTAGGACTTACTCTGTTAGCACAAGCCAAATTACCATTTAAGTTCTGGTGGGATGCCTTTCACACAGCCGTTTATCACATCAATCGATTACCATCAACAGTCCTGAAACTTTTGACTCCTTATGAGAAAATTTTTAAGCTGAAACCTGACTACAACATGCTTAAGTGCTTTGGGTGTGCATGTTATCCTTACTTAAGGGATTATAACCAACACAAGTTTGATTATCACTCAAGCAAATGCATTTTCCTTGGCTATAGTCCAGCTCACAAAGGATACAAGTGTCTACATTCATCAGGCAAAATCTATATAGCTAGACATGTGGTTTTTGATGAGTCAGCATTTCCTTATTCCATTGACTCAGCCTTTAACTTCAATGAATCCTCACTGAGTTCAAAATCATCTCCCTTCAATTCTCAGCAAGTGTACCAGTTATCTACATTGTCTGTAACCCCAAGGTCAGATGTGAATAGCTTATACAATTCTCAGCAAGCAACTCCTGTCAGAAGCAGTTCACAACATTCAGAAAATTCTCCTTACATTGACAATCAACATTCCCATCTGCAAACACACCTACCAGTCACTGAGCCATCTGTTGAACACCAAACTCCTTTATCTTCACCTCAACTTATACCTCCCACTTCAACATCTATTCAGCCTAATACACATCCCATGACTACCAGAAGTAAAGCTGGTATTTTCAAACCCAAGCTTTACACAGCAACTCTTGCTCACAAAGAACCTGACTCTCTGTATGAGGCAATGCAAAATCCAAAATGGCTTACTGCTATGAAAGAAGAATATGCTGCATTGATGGAGAATGGTACATGGTCTTTAGTTCCTAGAAAACCTGACCAGAAAGTTGTTGGTAATAAGTGGGTTTATAGGGTGAAATTTAACACTGATGGAAGTGTAGCAAAATACAAAGCTAGGTTAGTGGCAAAGGGATTCCAGCAGATCATGGGAGTAAACTGTTTTGAGACTTTTAGCCCTGTCATAAAACCAGCAACTGTGAGGGTAGTCTTAAGTCTAGCTGTAATGAGTAATTGGCAGATTAGGCAAGTTGATGTCAATAATGCCTTTCTTAATGGAGAGCTGTTGGAGGAAGTATTCATGAGTCAGCCAGAGGGGTTTATCAGCAGTGAGAAACCAGATTATGTGTGCAAGCTTCATAAGTCTCTTTATGGACTTAAACAAGCTCCAAGAGCTTGGTATGATAAGCTGAAAGGATGCTTACTGCAGTGGGGTTTTACAAACTCCAGGTCTGATACATCATTGTTCATAAAAGGAAGCAAAACCTCAATTATCTTGGTACTTATATATGTTGATGACATCTTAATAACAGGGCCAAATAGCTCTGAGCTAGAAAGTTTCATTAATGAATTTAGTACAAAGTTTGCTTTGAAGGATCTTGGAGCACTTTCCTACTTCCTGGGCATAGAAGTGTTGTATGGTATAGATTGTATTTTCTTGTCTCAGAAGAAATACATAAGAGATCTACTGTCAAAGGCTAACATGCTCAGCTGCAGAGATATTGATACTCCCATGAGTACAGGGATGAAATTGCAAAAGGAAGCTCAAGGAAAACTTGGTGATTATCTAGAAGATGCAACATACTATAAAAGCCTGGTTGGTGGTATGCAATATCTGGTGTTAACAAGACCAGAAATTGCTTTCAGTGTGCACAAGTTGAGTCAATATGTATCAGCACCAACACTGCAACATCTTATGGCTTGCAAAAGGGTGCTTAGATATCTTAAGGCAACACAGGATTATGGACTCAAATTCATTAAAGATAGTCATCTGAAATTAATAGGCTTCACAGATGCAGATTGGGCAGGAGATTTGGATGACAGGAAATCAGTGGGGGCTTATTGCATCTATCTTGGTCACAACTTAATTTCTTGGTCTTCTAAAAAGCAACAGGTTATTGCAAGGTCCAGCGCCGAAAGTGAGTACAGATCTTTGGCATCAGCAAGTGCAGAGATAAGTTGGTTGCAGTCATTGTTTTCTGAACTGAGGTTACAGTGCATGGAGAAACCTGTTATTTGGTGTGACAACCTCAGTGCTGCTGAATTAGCTCACAATCCAGTGTTCCATTCAAGAACAAAACATATTGAGATTGATATTCATTATGTCAGAAACAAAGTGCTTGCTGGGGATTTGAAAATTCAGTTCATACCAAGTGAAGAACAGATAGCTGATATTCTTACCAAACCACTCTCATTCAATCGGTTTAGCTACCTAAGAATCAAACTTAATGTCATGCCATGTCCCTTAAGTTTGAGGGGGGCTGTGAAGGTAGCTCATTACTCAAGTAGCACAATAAAGCCACATCAGCAGCAAACTGCCAGTGTAGAAAGCCAGCTCAGCATGTTTGATTAATAGCTGCTAATTCAGCTCACGTGTACTGTGATGTAATTGATTGCAGTTAGTTTAGTTGTTAAGAGAGTTAGTTAGTCACAAATGATTCTCACGTGTAAGTGATTGTATATAAGTTTGTGATTGACTTATGAATTAATAAGAATGAATTCTCTGGAAAATTAATTCTTCATTTTCTCTGTAAACTTTCTTTACAACCAAACAGTACATTTCTGTTTTCTTACAAAGGAGAAGTCACTGAAAGAACTAAGTATGAAACCCTAGCTTGAAGACACCGCTCGATCTCATGGCGTTTTTATGGCGAGCTTTCATAATGAAAGATGCGGAATCCTAGCTGTTGATTCCAGCTTTTACGCCATCTCTAGGTATTCGTCGAAGCTGTTCATAATTCTTCTGAATTCTAAGTACATTATACATACATACATACATACATACATACATATATATATATACTAAGTAGAGTTTCATTAAACCAAACACAATTACCAATATCAATTATAAAAAGTTTACTATATAGGTGCGCGTGTGTATATATATATAGTAGTTAAAACTGTTAAGAAGGCAATTGCAATTAGCTAACTTATAAAGTAATAATATAAAAAATTTATGTTAAAGTGAAGCCTAATTTTTTAGGATTTGCGTGGAATTAATAAGATCATGTTGTTTTGTTTGTGGATTTGTATGGATCTGTTTTATTTTAGATCTATTTTGAAATCTTGTTTATTTTGGCATGTTTCATAGAACATGAATTATGTTTATTTTAATCTGTATTATTTATTTTTTCATGTTTTTATGTTTGTCACATAAAATGAATTTGTTAATTAGTGTATGTTTGTGGGCATAATACATTTATATATGATATTGTCATTCTTTTTCTTTTTTGTTTTAATCAATTTGGAACCCCTCAAGTAATTTAATGTCGTTTGTGAGTTTAGTTTTGAGTACTTGGGGAGTTGTTTGATTGTATCGACGGACTATGTTTCATTTTTTTTTTCATGAGTTGGAGACAAAATGTTAGAAAAGAGCTATCCGTTTCTAGACATTTCAATCGAAAATGGTTTGATTAACAGTGTCTGTCCAATCTTGATAAGTAAGTGATATTATGATTCACAATTTCTCTCATTTATTTTTCTTTTGCTAACTAAACTCTATGGATTTATTATTATCTAATGGGTTTGTTTGATCTTCTCAAGCTTTCTATCCGGGGGCAGGTCCTTTTTTTTTAAAGAAAAAATTATCTCTTTTCTTTATACTGTTTAAGTCTTTTGAAAATATATGTTCTTTAGTTTCTGCATTTGAAATTTTGAAAAGTATTGATAATTAAAAGTTTTAGTGTTTTTTTAATTTAAAAGAATAGAGGAAAATGTGATAGTGTTATTTTCAAAGACTTATCTTAAATTTGAAAGGCTATGATATGAATTAGATAACTAACAAAAGGATTTTTTTTTTCTTTTTAAACGAAGAAATAAATCTGGAACTTTTAAGAATGAAAGATAGAAATCTAAAAAGTCGGGTTTTGAAAGTCATAGTTGTATTAGTTTCGAAGGCTATGCAAAGTGGATGCTAATGTATAATTGTAGCTGAATGCAATTTTCTTTACTGAAGAAAATTACTCTTTAATTAGAGGAGCGTGAGTGCATGTGCGCACATTTACTTTGTTAAGTTTAATTAATGTATTTGCTTATATGAGTTTGTTCACTTGCTCTAATATGGTGCATTCCGACTTTCTCTGTTAGACTATTGCCTTTTTTATTCTGTGCAGTAACGTGTATAATTTACTTGAAAAAAGAGCTGAGACTGTGTAAACGGATAATTATTTATTGTTTTAGCTCTAACTAGTGGTAGATTATCCCAAATAGCTTATCTTATTTTCTATATCATTTCTAAGGGTTTAGCAAATAGTGTTACAAGACCTGAAATTTCCTTTGACTTGTTTTGTAGTAACTATAATTATGATAAGGTTTTAGATAATTATACTCCTTACTCAGAACCCTTTTATATTTATATATGCTTTATCGTGTTGGTGCATATATGTGTCATACTTAGTTATTCTTAGCATTTGCATGCGGCAGTAGTAATGGTAGAGAAATCATCATCTCATCAATTAGGTTTATTCCATCAGCAGGACTAATGGAAAAGAGTATTCAAGAGTACTCAAGAGAGGAAAAGAAAATATTAAATGGGATCAGCCAGCATGGAGTAGCAGTAATCATAGGTCACCATTATACGATGCCATTTTTTTTTTTAGTTCATTGCATTGTTGAAAACTTAAAAGTGAAAATGTTAGAAATTTACTTCGGTGTTTATTTTGGCTAGGAAAGTTTGTATGATAAATTTAAAAAAAAATAGTTGCAATTATGGTTTTTTTTTTATTTTGTTCATATTAAGATTTTTAGCAATAATTGTTCTATTATTGAATTATAAATGTATATTGTGAAATAAAAAATAATTATTTAAAAAAAGGTACTAAAATTTATAATAAATTTTAGTTCCCGTCAAAATATTTTATTTAGAATTAAAATTCAACTCCTGCCTAAATAATTTTATAATACATAACAAAACTAATAAAAAATATAACTACACGTTTTTCTAATAAATAACAAAACTAAAATAAAAAAAATAGAATATATCGACATGAAACGCATTAGGACCCAAAGAGGAAAAAGGAAAAATGAAAAAAAAGAAAAACATTCATACTCTCATTTAGGGGTGGCAAAAATATCCGTTCGGTCCGGACCTAGACCGCATCCGGACGTTTTGGGTCGGGTATGAAGCCGGGCCGATCTTGGGCATAACTTGATAAATTCGGAATCCGGATTTTATTAAAAAAATTATAAAATATATATTATTTTAAATATTTATATTTATTTGACTCATTTATTACACATATATAAAGTTTTAAACACTTAAAGTTTATATTTTCATGTCAAATTTTATTAAAATAAATTTAAAACATATAAAATTACCAAAAAAAATAAAAATACATATACATATAATATTAAAAAATATAAAATCCGGGTACCCGGATTAAAGCCTGGCACAACCCGGCCCGAGCATCTATGCATCCGGGTCGGGTCGGGTCTAGTCATTGCGATACCCGGACCCGGCCCGGGATTTTGCCATCCCTACTCTCATTGCCATTGTCCAAAAACTGTTATTTAGAAAACATGAAACCCAATAATCTCTCTCATTGTCAGAGTCGTTTAACCATTCATTATCAACCAAACCATTCATTATCAACCAAATCATATTCCACTTACCATGTGATGCCAAGTTTCCTCTAATTTTATAAGGCTCTATGAACGATAATGGCACAATACAGCATATCATTAATGTCATAATATTATTTATAACCCCCTAAATTAGTTGGAATCTTCTTAAGTATATGCTACAAACACCACCAATATCGACTATTAAGGAAAACATGATCAATGCCATTTTTATTGCTCTGTCTTCATATGTAATGATTCCAATGGGAGCATAATTAAACATGCATGATAACCACATCCAAAATAACATAATGTGAAATCAATCTACATAATTAAACATGCATGATAGCCACTTCCAAAATAACGTAATATGAAATCAATCCACATCCTAATAATATAGAATGACCATGATAATTAACTCTCACAAAAGAAGTAAATTGTATGTCATATTTATTTGTAAGATACAGTGTCTAATGTAATCTCCAAACTTTTTGTAGGCTTCCCTAGTCTTTGTATGTTACCCATCCGCCATAAGAGTTGTGAATAGTCAAATACTTTGACAATCCCTTGTAGTGGAATGAATCAAGATAATTTTAATTTAGAAATCTAATTTTTTTTTTTGTCAATCCTTTATTGACAGCTTTCCATAGAATTTTATGTGTTTATGAGGTTGAGTATGGATCTCCAACTCACCAACTTAAGTGGCTTTTTTCATATTCTTCATTTGTACAGAATGAATATATTTCATATTAACTGGAAACAACAAAGGATTGCTAAACAGAGAGAGCCATTCAAGTTAAATATATTACAAATTACAAAGAAACACGACCCATTGCTTATATCAATTTCGAATAGCATTATTTGCAAACTTATGCGTATCAGCTTTGATTGCAAAAAATAAAGTATCAATAAAGAGATTATTCAATTCTTTCAAAGGGGATTACCATGTGCATCGACAATGCTCATTAAGACAATTCACGGTTGCTAGGCTTCTCCGTGACGGCGAGAAGAGAGAGTGGACAAGGTTGATTTGCATTTAGAACAGGCGAGACAAGTAGGGGTGGGTAAAAAAATCGTGGTGTAAAAAAAACCGAACCGAACCGGCGGTTTTTTCTTATTCGGTTCGGTTTTTTTTTAAGAAAAAACTGAATAAACCGTTTGTAAAAAAAACCGAAATATCGGTTCGGTATTCAGTTCATTTAGCTGAACTGAAAAACCGAACCGAATAACCGAATTTTTTTTATTTAATTTAAATTAAACATATGTTAATTTTTAACTGATGTGTAAGATAAGTTGTGTACTTTTTTTTTTAATTTTGTGTTGTAAGTTGTAATTGTTGTTATTTTTATTTCTCTTTATAACATTATGATTATGTTTATATAGATGGATTATTGGAGTTTAGTTATGTATTTTGAAATTTTAATATTTCATATTTTGGGAGTATTTTATTAATAGTTAGTAAGATATTAGTGATAAAATGTGTTTTGAATACTTTGTATTTATTGTTAATATTTGTAATAAAATTAGGATAAATTAATTGTTGAAAAAAATTATTACATTCATGAGGCCCAATGGGCTAAAAATTTAAAAATTCAAAACATGCCCATTTTATAAAAAGGACCGAAAAACCGAACCGAACCGAAAAGAACCATTTGAATTCGGTTATTTTTTAATTCGATTCTTATTCGGTTCTTTTTATAAAATAACCGAATTAAAACGGTTTTACAAAATTTTGAACCGAACCGAACCGTGCCCACCCCTAGAGACAAGAGAGAGGGAGACGAGGGAGTGGGACGGTGATTTGTCTTACTTAAGTTTTAAGAGCAACCCAAAACGATGAGTGGTGTACTAACTATGTACTAATTGTTGTAATTATCTCTTTCAGATTGCGAATGGAACGGCTGGAAACAATTCCTATCAAATAATTGACCACGCTACTCTCTTAGTAAATAACCACTTTACCTAACTTGAACAAAATTTATCATTTATCATTTACCATTTATCATTTATTCTAAATTGATAAATTCATGATCATCTACTTGAGGTGGTAAAATCTATTATGTTAAAAATAAAAAAAATATAAAGCACGTGCTCAACTCATGAAGTTGTGATTCGGCTAAATTAAAAAGATGGGTCTGTTGTCTTCATCGGACAAAACTATGTCAACGGCGCTGGAGTCTACATTTAAAGTTCTTAATTTGGTCGATCATTCATATTTAAAAAGATTTTTATGAAAAGCCACGGGAAAATGGTAACATTTGTTATAATTCAAAGCTAGTTCAGAGACTTAAAAACAGACGATACCAGACTTACGAAATCATTCAAAGGAGTTCTAAATTTTTATTAAGCTTTTTCCGAGTATTTATTCCAAACACAGGTAGGTTTTAAGAACCCACCATGTCGTAAATACACACGAAAACCAAACACTAAAAAAGGCTGGGGCCAAGTCCTCGTACAAAGAATTTATCTACGTAACAACCTCACCCAGTGGCAATTCTGAAGCCGATTGTTCAATGGTGATAGCAACAGCAGCCATTCACCTTTTTCTGCTAAGCTTGTACGTGGTGAACGATCAACCTCGTTTGTATGGGGAAGCATTAAGAAGCATTGCCTCAACTCATCATCACATGTTCCACCACCCCCACAACAGCGTTTTGACAAAAGGAAATGGTAGAAAAGAAAAATGAATCCACAGTAGTTAGTTCAGAGCAGCTCAAGTAATTGAAAGTGTCCACAAAACACACCAGTTTCTTGGTAACCAAACAGGAATCTATTAAAGAATCATCTTGAAACTCGATAAACAACCATGAGATGCATGAACTTGGGCGCATTCAAGAATAGAAACCTTAGCGCAACATTTCCAGACAGCTCAAAAGGACTTGTGCATGTCAACTTTCTTGCATTACAACCAATCACCAATGCAATCAAATGGTTTAGTCTCATAAAGTTTAAACATTCTAAGTCTCAACTAACTTTAGAACCCATACATATTTTAACAAAATTGAGCAAATTCCAGGAGTTAAAGAGACTTCTTGAACTAAACATTGCTTAGAAATGTGCTTTAGAAATGATATTGCATATTTTTCTAGCAATGATTATTGAAAAGATGACTTCTCACAGAGGTAGCATTACATGCCAACATTCATTTAAATTGAGGTCAACAGGTATCTGACAACTACGCAGATTTCATATAAATCCTGGTAAAACACCAATAACACAGCAGAGTAGAAAGATTTCCTGAATCTTGGAGCCTTTCTTAACAAAGTTATGGAGTGTAGAATTCAACTGTCCAGACAATTTGGGGAAAGGAACCCAAAGAAAGAAGAACGCATAATAACCTCAAAAATTAAATTAACCATGATGGTCTAGCTCACAGACGCAACCAGAAAATCAGCAAAGGAAAAAATCTGGGAGAAAGAACCAACAGCACGCAGAATGCATAACCTCAAAGACTAAATTAACCACATTGGTCTAGTTACCAACACAAGCAGAATAATCAAAATCAGAGGCAGAGGCACCATTAAGGATTTTGGTGAAGTGCAAAATCTCATAGTTCAGCAATAGAGATGGAAATCCCATATTTAAAGGAGGAAAACAAATTAACATCACGAGCATGTGAATAGATATGTAAAAGGACAGCCTACCACCAATTGCTTTCACAACTTCTCATCCCAGTAACAAGGTCCACTAGTCCACCGAACAATTGCATATCAAACTTTGCAACAATCAATGAATCACCGATCTTAGCTTATCTCACGAACAGGAAATCAAACAACCACAAGTAATAATCCACTATGGTTGGAAAAGCCGACAGTGGAGAAAAGAAAGATAACCGAACAGACCTCTAGAAGCCACCAACAAGACACAGTCCAACTCAAAACAATATATGTATGTATTCAAAGAGAATTACCGACCAGCAACCTGCAGGTGCTACTGCAACTTGTATGTATGAATATAACAACTGCAAAATGTCACCACAAGCTAAACTAAATATCCAAAGATGCCTTTGTATGTGAAGAAAATATGGGATTGCAAAACCAGAAAATTTTATTTACTTCTCTGGATATTTAGTTTAGCGCGTTGGTTGACATTTTGCAGCGATTTTATTTGCATACACAAGTTGTAGTAACACCTACAAAGAGGGATGAATATCAGTCATGGCCAAACAAATCGTTCCATCATTGTTATCCAAAAGAAATTAAAATGCAACAATATGCTTTGATAGTAATTCCCCGAGCTTTTATTGAAACATCATATATTATAAGGTACATGCATTTCTTACACAATATAAATGTAGCAGAAGCAAATGTTATAGGAGGTTTCTCTTAAAAACATTAAGTAAGATCAAAATGATAAGAGATAAAACACATGTAAAGCAATATGTAAAGAAAACCTAACAAAATATAAATTACAGCAACAACCGTACACAGTCGCTCCAAACAAGGAAATATGATCTGAATACTTGTAAGAGCTATACTAGTACTTGAAAAGCCCAAATGGCAAATATGTTCTGTCATAAGTACAAACTAGGCTAACTCAGTCATTTGGAAAACCATCATTCAGAAATAAACCACATCTTAAAGGTGCAGATCAAGACATCAAGCGAAGAAGTGGCCGTAAAAGCAAAGCTAATACAATCATATAGTCTGCATTACGAAATCACCAGAACCACAAAAAGCATCTGCGCCAACAAGCTGTCATACACCTGAATCAAACACCCATTCACAACTCAATTCATCATTCCGCATCATCAACAAAACAAAGGTCATACAAAACTACAGCTAGTAACCAAACAAACTAAGAAAAACTAATGCTGCAACAGAGCTTAACATGAGATGCAAAAAATAAGAAACTACAAGCAAATAAGGATACCTTTTTTAGAGCACATCAAAATTAATCACAAGGCAGAGCAACTCATTGAGATTATAATGGGGCTGCTTTCAAGTAGAAGAGCTTCTTTAGACAAGACTTTAGCACTACTGGGTTTGATACATAACAATGCGAAAGAACCAGTTACAAGTCATCAACTTTATAGGTTATTTTTACATTGTTAACAGCATTACTAATCGTATAGGCATGTTAGTTTAATCAGGTGTTGCATTGTTAGAGGAAATCAATTATAAAGGACTATAATTGCAAACCATCCCAGACTCCTGATATCCATAACATATGAACACCACAATGGAAGTGGTGGCACAGCAGCAGAAAACAAGAACTGTATGAGTGCCACAGATAAAATTCACGTTGCAACAAACATGCAATGACGTCATTAGAACGAGAGAATGAAAACACTTAATTACAGAACAAGAGAAGGCTGGATACTTCTGGATTACCCCACTGTTATCACCCCAGTATTTGCTAGTTAAAAGTGCAAAAACAACAGACAGTAAATGAATCGAATAAACACGTGAACAAATAGATTACAAAGATAACAATCAAATACCAAATGTGGAAAAAGCAAAATCAAAGAAAAAAATGAAAAAAAATAACTGGGCTAACAAGGAATTAGCATACAATAAGATGAATTAAGCAGCAAACAGACTACTACAACAATGAACAAGCAAAACCAGAAAAACAGGTCCATACATTCTACTAAAACCATTATAATAAAAGCACCAAAACTATGAGCACATTAATCAATGAGAAAACACATAATGAACGAAGACTACCTCAATAGTAAGGCGGCACGTTCGGGTACATTCCACCCGGAGGAACTCTAGGAACTGGAGACGTCCCTGCTGCCTGGTGATGCTGACTTGGATAACCGGCCGAAGTAGAGGACAAGCCGTAATGCCCGGCCTCAGGATACCCTCCAGATGGCATTCCAGCCGAACTCGGTGGCAACCTGTACAAAGAGGACCCTCCACCCAATCCTCCAGCAGCACCACCTAGTGCCCCGCCTGCTCCAGCACCCCCACCAGCACCACCCAGCCCACCATAACCTGTAGAACCAGGCCCTCCATAACCACCGTAAGGCCCACCCAACCCAGCACCATACCCACCAGCACCAACACCACCCATGGAAGATGGTACCTGACCCGGCCCTCCTAATGATGAGTTCAGATGATGTCCCAATGGCGGAGGGCCAGAAAACGGGTACCCATGTCCACCCGGCCCACCATATGATCCACCGGCAGAAGGCGGAACCATTCCCATTCCATCACCATGATTCATGCTAACATTGCCAGGCCCTCCCCCATCAGGCCCCATTGGCTTAGCCTTTTTATTATCGGCTAGTCTACAATTCAATTGCTTACCGTCCACCGTCTTAATCGGATCCACAAGAGCCGCTTGAGCTCCCTCTGCAGTCTTATAAACAAACAAAGCGAACCCTTTAGGCTTTCCCGTTTGCTTATCAAAACCCAACGGGCCCTCTTCAATTTCCCCATAACAAGCGAAATGCGCTAGCAATTTATCAGCCGACATGTCGTTCGGCACATTCCCGACAAATATCTTCCTCAACGACACATCAACCGGGTTATTAGTACTATTCCCCGAATTCCCAGCCACCGCAAGATTCGTGACCGTCACGCGCCCATCTATCTTCTTACTCGGCTCTTTCAAAGCCAACATCGCACCGTCGATGTGTTTAAAAGTGATAAAGCCATAACCTTTGGATTTACCGGTGGCTTTATCGAGGATGACGACGGCCTCTTCGAGCTCACCGTAGGCGGAGAATATGGAGCGGAGGCCCTCGGTGGTGGTGTCCCAGCCAAGGCCGCGGATAAATAGCTTGCGCTGGGTGGGGTCTGCGTCGGCGATAGATCGGACGGATTCAAGAACGTCGTCGTGGCAGGCGACAGCGGAGGAGAGGACGTCGAGGAGTTGATCGCTGGTTAAGCGTTCGACGATTTTGCGGGCGTCTTGCTGGGTCAGTCTATTGGGAGACTCAAGGTCGGACAAAACGGCGCCGTTTTCATCTATCTTGCGTTTCTTAATAGAATCCATATGGGAGAATTTTGTGAGCAAAACCCTAGCCCTAATGAGATAAATTCACTGACTGCAAAGAAACAGAAGACTGCGAATTGGGCAGAGAGCAAAGGCGCTGCTTTTATTAATAGAGTGCGAGGTGGTAAGAGAATTCATTTGAGGCCAGGTTTTTCATTTGGACCGGCCCAGCCCAATATAAGTAACAGAATTGATCATAATGACCAACTTATTAATGATTACGCTTTTAAAGACCCCTTGTAGAACCAGGAATTGCAATCTACTCACGATTCGTTTATTTCAATTCAATTTGATTTTATTCCAATTCAATGGATTTACGTTTGGAATGACTTAAATCTTAATTTATTTAATAAATGAGTGAAATTCAATTTGATTCGTTAAATATATTAATCAAATACGGGTTTAGGCTCATTAATTCATTTATTGAATGATGCAATTAAAAAAGTAAAATTATGCCAAAAAAAAGCTTAAGAAGAAGTTAGTAAAAAATTAAGGATAAACATTTTAGGGCCAATTTGATAATATTGTAACTTTTAAAAGTTAGTAGCTGTTCAGAATCAGTTAAATATTTGGTAAAATTTATTTGTAAAAGTGTTATAAGTTTTAAAAACAGTCGTATATATTTAGTAAATCTTACTCTTAAACTACTGCAAGAATACAAATGACTAAAATGGACATCATATTAAATAAAATTTATTTGCATGTTTATTGACATGTATATATAATCTTTTTTATTGTGTATATAATAATTGATAGTTAAAAATAATTTTTTATTTTATTAATTTTATTTTTATTTTCTTATCTCAATATAAATGGTAATAATAATAATAAAAATATCTTTAAGTTAAAAATTCTATTTCTTTATTGAATACAAATAAGTTTGGATTCTTATCATGTATATGAGGATATATACGATATGTTATTAAGTATAAAGCTGTTTTTTAAAATTAGATTTTGAAAAGTTATTCCTCCCCTATTTTTCAAACTCTACTGTAGGATTGAGTGATTTTATCAAAAGTGATTTTTGAAAAAAATTTATCAAATAACAAAATTAACTTTTAACTTTTTAAAATTACTTTTGAGTCTTTTAAAAGCAATCTCAAATAGGTTTTTAGGCTTTGTTTGAGAGTTGTGATTAAGTGTAGAATTAGACTAATTTTACGATTAAATATTTATCCCCCTATTTAATAACTTTTCCTTGAAATAGAGTAGAGGAACTAATTCAAATTTAGTCCTTAAATCATGAGATTAGCAATCCCAGTTTGCAAGTAGGTTTTGATGGATTAGATTAAAAAAAAAAGAAGTTGTGTAATTAAATTGGTACTTTTTATTTCTTTCATATATAACACCATTTTATTATTTATTACTTAAACTTTAATTATTAATTTATTTATTTTATTCATGATTTACTTGAAATTTATTTTTTTGTTTTTTTTTCATAGCCTAATTAAATTGGTACTTTTGCTACAATAAAATTAACTATTTAATAATTTATTATAATGATGACTAACAATAACTAATTTACTATATATTTAATTTTCTTATTAATTACCTTTAAATTATTTTTAATTACTACTATTAAATTTTAATGAATTCCTTATTTATTTAAATATAATTTAATATTGTAAAATGGATATTATACAAAACATAAAACAATATTATATAATTCAACCTAATCCATTCTAATCTAATTTAGATCAAAATTAATTCAATCTAGTTTTATGTGCCAAATGCAGTCTTACGAGACAAACCACTTAAGAAAAACTTTCTAGATTCTTATGATTCGACGACCATAGAATATACCACGCAGGATAAACCTACTAGGTTCTAAGGGTTACCTGCTACTAGGTTCTAAGGGTTGTCACAAGCTACGCAAAATAAATCTCCTAGATGATCTAAGACAAACCATTAAGATAATCCTCCTAGATTCCTAAAATTTGAGAATCCCAAGACAATCCAAAATCAACTATCTAGGATAAATATCCTAATTTCTAAGGATCTCAAGATAATAAGATAAGGGGAAAAAACTTTTTTCAACCCTAGGGTTTGATGCACATATCATTTCTACGTTTTAAACAATAGCAAAAACACCTTCGATTAATTTATCGTTAGTTTACTGTTTAATTCATTGAGGGTAAAATAAGATTTTCAATTAAAGATATACAAATTATTTTAAAATAAAACTCTCAAACACAATCAAATAACATCTGATTTTCTACATAAATTTAAATTTTAAGGACAACTTAATGAATAAACAATTATATCACTAAATATCATATAAGTTATATATTTAGAACAAAATTAAAAAAATTAATTTGTTCCTGACTTTAATATGTTCAAAATAATTAAATAAATAAATAATCAATTAGTACTGTTACTTTACCAAAAATAAACACAAACTTCTTCATTTACATAAAAAAAAAGCACACATCGTAAAGACACAAAAACACAAATTTAAAATACTACATAATAAAATACAATGCATTCTAGTGTGTACTTTTTATCTTTTAATTTATCACTAACTATGGATACTGATTTCTTATTGAAAAATTATTATTATTATTATTATTAAATAATTAAAAAAAGTTTAATAAACACACGCGGACACGTGTGTGCACACACACGCGAACACATATAATTATCCTTAAATTTTAAATTTATGCAGAAAGTCAGGTGTTATTTAATCATTCTTGAGATTTTTATTTGAAAATAGTTTACATTTATTTAATTGAAAAACATATTTTGCCCTCAATGAATTTTATAGTAACCTAAATGTAAATTCACGGATGGGTGTTTTGGTTTTTTTTTTAAAGTAGGGATGAAATAAGTTATTGTTCAAAAAGTAAGAATGAAATAGACTAGTATATCAAACCCTAAGGGTGAAAAGGACTTCTTTACCCATGGCAAGTCAGCTAAGAAAAACCTCATAGAACAAATCTCTGAAAGATAAACTTTTTCAAACAAAATTTATAGTTTGAAAACATAAGAAAAAAAGCATCTCTTCCTTTGAATTAAGCACCATGATAGCGGAGGATGGAAACACTTCCTTTTTTGATCCGAAGACAAAGTTGCACATCCAACTATCACTCTACATAAGCACAAGAAGACCCGTGTCACTAGGTATCGCAAGGACAGTGACACTTGTCGTTAATATAACAAAGACTCAAGTCAAACTAAAGTAACTTATAAATATAAACTCTCCATCCTTTTTTAAAGATAAGTTAAAAATCACTAAAGAGAGAAAATGCTGACTTTTTCTCTTTAGACTTTATCTCTCTAAATTTTTCATCTCTAAACTTTATTTGGGATCGTCGATCAAGCTAAATATAGTCGAGAGTTACAAGGTGCATCATAGAAAGCCTAGTCTTTTGTAGAAATCTCCTTCTAAAATTTTCCTAAAAAGAGAGACTGCCGCAATAAGAAGTCTTGTTCATCCAAACATAGAGCTCATTCTTCAGAGGAAGAATGATATATTTTACCTTAATAATAAAAAAATGACTTTCATTGATATTAAGCTATAGGTACTAAGTAAACAAAGAATTAGCATTTAACGACTTAAGTGATTTTTAACATATTAGTGTCAGTAGTGATTGATATTATAGAATCATAACCTATACTGATACTGAGCAATGCATTTTTTATTTTTTATTTTTTCTTATTCCAAACAGTGGCATTTTTGTCTCGTGATACATAATTTGAACACTTGGCGAAATGTTTTTAGCTCTTCATCTTCTTTCTCATCTCAAAATCATTCACTCTCTTTCTTAAAACTCTAGAAACTATAATGATATAATGCTAAACCCCTCAATTTAAAAGAAACCTAGAACTAAAAGCAAATTCGCTAAATTTAAAGGGAAATTTACAACCGTCCACCTGTTTGTTTTCTCTTTTTCAAAAATACACGAACACTTTTTTTTTCCTCAGCGCGCCACCTGAAGTTCGCTTTTTGTTGCATTTTTCCACTTCTGTCTAATTTCCGTTAGTGGATTTAACGGAATGTTAACGAAATGACATTTTTACCCCTCAAAATTATAATTTAACTCAAAATAAATGGAAATTGGAGATAAATTGGATGGATTTAATTTTTTTCAAAGGTGGATGCTAGAAATTGGAGGAAAATAGTGTTTGTTGCTTGCTAAATTTAAAATTTGTATTTATTTTTTTGAAAGAGAAAAAATAAATACAAATTTTCTAAATCTAGCAAGTAACAAATACTATTTTCCTCCAAAAAAATAAATACAAATTTTCTAAATTTAGCAAGCAACAAACATTATTTTCCTCCAATTTCTAGCATCCATCTTTGAAAAAAATTAAATGCATCCAATTTATCTCTAATTTCTATTTATTTTGGGTTAAATTGTAATTTTGAGGGGTAAAAATGTCATTCCGTTAAATTTGCTAACGGAATTTAGACGGAAGTGGAAGAATGCAACAAAAAACAAACTTCAGGTGGCGCGCTGAGAAAAAAAAAGTGTTTGTGTATTTTTGAAAAAGAGAAAACAAACAGGTGGACGGTTGTAAATTTCCCAAATTTAAAAGCCAAAAACTAATTCCCTTTTTCAATCGAAGCAATTTGAAACCAAAAAACTCAATTAGTTGCTGCAAAATCCTAGTTCATCACACACATTTTTCTAACAATGTAAGTCTTTCAAACCCTAGCTTCCTTAGCCATAACTCTTTCAAGCCCTAGCTTATCCTTCAAACGTAGGTCGTTTAACAACACCATTCAATTCTCCTAGTCTTGCAATCAAGCTCATCTACAATCTTGCTTGTCAGCTTGTGCCATTCAATTCTCTCTTTAGCTCGCCTTTCAATTATCTCTTTAATAGATGTAAGGATCGAGCTTGTGATGCGATTGGTTTTGGTCTTTTGAAGTGGAGGATACAAGTCTTTGATGTTGTTGACAAGGTTAAATTCCTACATAGTTTATCTTTTCCATGCAAAATTATTGTTGTAATGCAAATTTCATCTTTATGATTTTATATATTGCAATCAATTGCTGGCATTTTGTGCTGTAGGCCTAAAGGGCTACAAATATTGTAATTTTAATGATAACAAACATGTGTCTTAAGTAATATGATAAATATTATATTTTACATTTTCACTTGTTCTTGAAGGATAATATTTATGCAAGTGAATCAAGTGAAATCAAGTTCAAGATACTCAACGAACAATGGCTCGATCAAGTATAAAGTTTAGAGCTCAACAGACTCATTATTGTAACAATTCTTATAAAGTTGGAATGATTTAATATACGCATGATTTAGCATTTGAGAAGCTCAAGATTTTATTTAATAAATCATCATTTTTCATAAACCGAAGATTTTGCAAATATAAGCCAAGTATTTTATGAAATTAGTTGTTTTTCAAGATGTGAACTAAATGAAAAAGTGTTGCAATCTTTGATTTTAATAAGTATTGTTTTGAATTCTGAATTTGGACATATTTGCAAACATTTGAAATATTTTAGGCCATATTCTAATTTTTAAATGTTTTAGGGCTAAAATATAAATATTAAAAATAGACAGAGAGTTAGCGGCTTGTAAAGCTGGTATGATTTAATATACGCATGGTTTAGCATTTGAGAAGCTCAAGATTTTATTTAATAAATCATCATTTTTCATAAACCGAAGATTTTACAATTATAAGCCAAGTATTTTATGAAATTAGTTGTTTTTCAAGATGTGAACTAAAATGAAAAAGTTTTGCAATCTTTGATTTTAATAAGTATTGTTTTGAATTCTGAATTTGGACCTATTTACAAATATTTGAAATATTTTAGGCCATTTTCTAATTTTTAAATATTTTGGGGCTAAAGTATAAATATTAAAAATAGACAGAGAGTTACCAGCTAACTGTCTGAGGGCTGGCGACTAGCTGCCTGAGGAAAATTTCAAATTCTCAAAATTTGGGTTAAAGTGAAAAAGTTTTGAGAATTTTGAAATAAATAAATATTGTGTTAAAATTCTAAATATGACCTCTTTGAAAAGTTTTGCAAAGTTTTGGGTCGTATAATAATTTCAGAAATTTATGTGAATATGATTTAGAAATTCTAAAATTGGCTCTGTTTGTAAAGTTTTATGACTTTTTGGGCCATAGTAAAATTATGAATAATTTTAGGTAAAAGTGTAATTTTAGTAAACAGTATTACTGTAGCATCACCATAGCAAAATTCAAATTGTAACGATAACTTTCACAGTACTAAAGAGGTGAGCTAGCTAATTAAGAGGCTAACCACGTGCTTGTTAGAATTTGCCTATAACGGCTTGTTTTTTGGCTTAAATTATATAAATTCAAATTCAATTCATTTTGAAGAACTTTTGCAAGCATAAACAAGTGTAAACAATATATTTTGAGCTTCCAATTTGTAAATCATCATATATTGAATCATCATTATGCTATAATTTGTATATCCACTCTAAAAAAGAGTATTTGTTGTAATATTTATTTTCTCATCAAATTTGTGAATGTATAAGTGTGAGGAACACTTGAGTGAAGAGATTACGAGATACTCTTGATTGTAAAAGTTTATTGACACTTTAGAAATCAATTGTAAAGAAGTTTTAGAAGTCAATTGTAAAGAATTTGAAGTCTTAGAAGGTTTGGATAATTAAATTCTCAAATTTGGTTGTTTTGGAGGAGTGGACGTAGGCGGGGATTGCCGAACCACGTAAAAATTATTGTGTTTGCTCTCTCTTCCCTTACTCTTTTATTATTGTGCTTTATTAAATTTATTGTTTTTTATTTCATTAAGGTAATATATTGAATTATTGTGTGGTTTGTTTAACTTAACCTTTAAAAACCTAATTCACCCCTTATCTTGGGTTGCATAACTAGCATTTCATGTGCCAGATGTAATGATCTTTCACTAAGTGTCGTGTCAAGAACATGTTGTGCCAGACAATAATACTCCTTTTGTCAACAACTTAATAAGACCATCCACTAAATAACTTAGATACATACTCTTTTTCGACTCTAAGTTAAGACAACCCACAAAATACTAGAGGAGAGTTTTCTCTCTAATTATTATGGTGCTAAGTATTCATTGTGCCAGACAATAAAGATCCTTCACTAGGGAGTTCGCATACCATGCAAAATCTAGACAAGATACATTGTGTGTCGACAATAAGTCAAAACAACTACATAAATCAGAGAGGAAAAGAAAATAAACTTACCTAATTAAGTCCATGGATCATGTTGAGGCTTCACCTTTAACCCAAGCTTGAAATTAAATTAGCCACTCATAATTAAACTTGCGGTAAAATGATAATTTTATTAAAATACGTAGAAAATACAAGATGGAGAAAGAATAATAAAAAATAGAGCTAAAAAATGGATTCAGGGGTGTCAAATTAAGAGGGGAGCCCTCCATTTATAGATACAATGAGTAAAATCATGACCATCGGATGAAAACTATTCAAACGCTCAGGATTACTATACGTGGCAAGTTTTGATTGGTTGGAATACATCATCAGTCAACACCACATTAGCGTTTCGATCCAATAAGATGCTACCACGTCATCAGTCAATGCCACATCAGTATTTTGGTCTAATAGCATTCTGCCACTAGGGGTGTTCAGAATCCAATTCGATCTGTTTAATCTATGTGATCCATAATCCAATCCGTAAGAATCCGATCCGTAGATTGGATTGGATTGAAAATTTGAAAATCCGCAGTTTGCGGATTGGATACGGACTTACTTCTGTAAATCCGTAAAAATCCACGAATCCACAAAAAAAATATTTAATGAAAAAATAAACTTGTAAATATGACATTTGTACTTATTATTAATAAATAAGTTAAAATACAATTACATTAACACCACATTTTATCTTATCCGATAGTAATATAAAATAAAAATAATTAAATAAGCAAATATAACTTCCTAAGTAGTGAATTTTCATATACTCATCTAAAAAAATGAGATTTTTTTTTCTTTTTGATGTATTATATTTCAAAATTTTGAATGTATTTTCTATCTTTATTTAAGCAATTAATTTATTTAAATCTTATTCAATCTTGAATTTGATCAGTAGGAAAATTATTTTTATATTAATTTTTCATTTGGTTAGTTCGTGGATAGGACAGAATTAAAAATTTTTACCTAGCAAACCAATTCGTAAAATAGTGGATTGGATATGGATTTGGTTAAATCTGCATCCGATCCGCATACATATGGATTAGATTTGAATGGAATTTCACCAATCCGTGGATTGGATTAGATTAAAAATTTATAATCCTCAAAATAATGGATCGGATATGGATTGATGTCCAATCCGTAAAATTTGATCCGTAAACACCCGTAACTACCACATTATCGGTTAACGCCACATCATCAATTAATACCACATCATTGGTCCAATGCCACATCATCGTATCGTATATGTGAATAATGTCGTATACGTGAAAAATATCATATATATGAATAATTTCGATTACGTTTTTATGCTCTTCCTAAGGTTTTTAACCGTTTTAAGTTCAAAAATACTTAAATTATAATAAAACATACATAATAAAAGCTTAAAGGATTTAAACACATAAAAGTATAAATATTAGTGAGAGTTGGAGTATGAAATGACAATTTTACCCTTTATAAATATGCATTCTCCAGTACTGAACAATAGTGAATTGAGCTCATAGTCACCGTCGTTCCATAATTGCTTCAAGAACACCTAGTAGATATATTGCACGAAAAATGACATGGGAGTACCAACATCAATATGCAATTAGGAAATAAGAAATTAAACTGACAATTATAAGTTTTGTAATCTCGTTACCCTAAAAAGCGTGTCTGTATACATGACACACTGAAATAAGGCATTCAGATATTGCTTCTGTTTTTTACTTATCAATCGGAGGTACTCATGGATGTGCTATGGCGGAATAGAAATATGTCGATTTAGAATAGAAACAGTAGTTAAGACTTCAAGAAATAACTCTTAACAATACTTACTTTATCCTTTAGCCATCCCAGTGCAACGTAGCCAAATAATATTTCAAAACATTTGTGCGACTATCGGATGGTGCAATCCACTATGATTTGGCTAGTACTTACTGATCGAACTCATCAAATACTCTTGAATCCTCCAATCCTTTAAGCGGGTTTATATCCACACTCATTCTTTCGTCAATGTTGCGGTCCATTAATTCGAGTATTAATACAAACTTAATTTTCTTAACTCTCTTAAATGGAGGAATCAAGTAAGGATTATTAAAGATGTACGAAGGCTGGTCGGGACGTTCAAACTTACTTATGACTGGTGGCGCCTCCGTGAAGATTTGGACACTGTCACCACTTAGTCCCCATGGAAACTATACAATGACAGGGGATTGTAATCGTTATTCCCACCAACATCATTATATAACTTCACGATAATTTGAGGCCTGTCAATTAGCCAAGATGAACATATTGAACTCATATCGGATTAAAGGGTAAAGGATAACAAATATAAAATGTTAAACCTGCTCATTGTATACGAGCATTTAGTCGAGGAATCATCGTATGACTGCTTGGATGTACCATCATTATATGAACTAATAAACCTCATCACAGCTTGTCTAAACTTTCTTACTTCTGACTTCAATTCAAAAATAGAACAATCAATCTTATTCATTCGTTAAATGATATAATCATAATAAAGTTTTGTCATTGATTGTTATCAAGGCACAAAAATATAACGAGACAATGTTAAAATCATTAATTAATTTATATTTGAGCAATGAAATGATCATTAATGAAAATATAACCTCGGAATCTTGTGTGTCATTAGAATCATATGAGTGGTCGTTCTGGTTAGCTGCAACATGCTCATCGTCAATGGGGTTCTGGTGCTCTTATTTTTCCCTCATGATGTCGTGCTATTTTGCTACTTCCTGTCGAATGGGTGGCGTGTTGATTGCAGATTGATGCTGCACATAGTACATAAAAAATGAGTAAATAATTGGTAAAATTTTCGAGCTTCCATAATGTTTTAAAGAATGTATATAATGTACTCAACATCACCTACATTATGAACCCTTTTTAGGATATATAGCACATCATCTTCCACAGACTTCTAATAATTTTACACTTCCTTGTTTGCATCTAGCTGGATGGTTTGTACAACAATCCCTTGCTTTACAGTTGACCAAATTTATATTGGAATAACTTTTTACTACTTAGTAACATTGCCAGTTGTATATAATAATTACAATATGAGTGTTATCATTGAAAAATTAATGCACCACATCATCAGTTATTTTCGAAGAAGCAAATGCCTTCCACTTTAAGATGTGGGGAATTTGCTTGTTTATTTTCATGGCCCACTATGAGATATTCATAAGTGCAAAAGTTACGAACTTTTTTCTTTTTACCAACCTATTTGAACCCCATGACTGAAGTAATGAAAATTGTATTTCTCAATATTATGAGAAGGATTTTTAGAGCGATCCTTCTTAAATTTGTAGGCCTTTTAGTTTAATACATTGTCAATATTGTCGTATACCATTTGCCATGATAAATGACCCATGGACAACTTCGAAAGTGGTCTATATCTTCAACATATTCATTAATTGGAAATCAACTTGACTGTGATCTTTTCTTCTATTCGGTACCCTATTCGCAAACTAATACAATGCGATTTTCAGGGCATCAATGTCATCTATAGCACGAAAGTTCAAAGCAGCAAAAATCTAGCATCCAATTATTTGAGATTCATGTCTTTAAACCTACCATCGAAGTACTTATTAATCACCCTATGTTGCATCTTCATATTGTTTGGTAAGACATCTAGACCATTAAAAAGCCCTTAACTAGGCACCACTCTCTAATCGATAAATGCATCAAATGCTCTATAATTTAAAAGCATAACTGATTTTTATCGATTTCTTCACATGCCATTTGCCTAGGCAAAATATATAGTGGATTATGACATCACTGAATGCATAACTACCCAAGTCCATGAAGTGCCCAAAAATATCACTTTTGAACAACAACTATTTGCGCTTTAGCTTACATTAGATAACTTTGATAACCTTTTTAAATTTTGATGTCTTCATAATATAGCTCGAGAAATGATCATCATAGCATAACTTCATCACGCTTGGCTCCTTCCTAGGTTCGGATGGGTTATGCTTTGCCAATTTAGATATCGTTTTCTATTTGAAACAAAATAAAAAATCTATTCATTGTTGTGCAATCTATAAAATTAATATTATAATAATATAAAATAAAAATGATACTATGCTTTAGAAACAAATTGTGCTAAAAAATCCATTGCACCAAAATTCAGAATGTACAATTTGATATTTTGTGCGAAGACTTTTGTGAGACTGGCACTCATTGCACAATAAATCAGATTTAGATTTTAGTGTGACATGTGCAAATTGAGATTACACATTCTAAATTTTTATGTGATGGGTTTGTGCGATGTCTCACAAAAATACAGATGGGCTGTAAACCCGTTGCACAAAGTTCGTGTTATAGATAACTCCCATCGCATGAAATTTCTGGCAACATACAAATGCTAACAACGCGCCAACAACACCAACAACCTACACCACTACCAACAACACCAATAAATACTAAATCCTCTACCACTACCAACAACACCAATAAATACTCAATCCTCCACCTCCACGACCGTCACAACAACACACAACCACAACACAACACAAGAATAAAATAAAACATATATTTGAAATTGCTAACCTAGTATTTTTGTACTTCAACTGTTGATTTTGGAGATCTTGGCAGCTATTGGATGTGATTTCGATTAGATTAGGGTTGTTGGATGTGGTTTTAGTGAGATTGGCCGCCGATGATGGACTCCGATGTTGCTTTAAGGCACTGGCTACATGTGAGAGATTTTGGTGAGAGAGAGATTTCGTTAAGCTTGGATGAGAATAACGAGGGTAGTTTGGTCCAAAAATTTAGTGTTAGGCTAGCTTTGATAGAAAAAAAAAACTTGTGTGGTTATTTTTATTATTTGCTAAACTTTTGTGGTTATTTTCATAAATTTTCCAATAACTTTGGTTGTAACAGCTCTAAGCCTTAGGCTGCTACAGTGATTAAGGACATTAATGGTCAGTGTCTATTGTGAAGATTGGTGGCTAAGGAGATTATAAAAAATGACATATTTATGTCAATTTTAATGAAGATTGATGATTACCACTCATGTAAAAATAAATTGCAATATAATCATGTCTATTTTAATGCATCCCAGACATAACAGGCGATATGAAGTAGCCTACGATATAGTGCGATAAATTTAGTGTGATCTAGTATTTTGTGAAACTAGGGTGGGTCAACGGTTCAGTTCTATGAGCAAAAACTAAATGGTTTTAAAACTAACTAATCAATTGGTTTTTGTTCAGTTCGGTTTAAAACTGAACCAATCTGAAAAATTGATCGGTTCACTTTGATTTAATTACAATATATTTAATTGAAAATATATTATCCAAAAAGCCAAATTTAAGCTTTCTACACGCCTCTCTCAAATCCCTAAATTTCAATTTGCAACTCATTGTCTGACCTCTTTGCTCTCTAGTCTGTCCCACGCCTCTCTCCGTCACCTCTTTGCCTCGTGTTTCTCCCTCTCCACACAGTGCAGAACTTCAGCTCAGCCCTTCTCGGTTTCTTCCTCGTAAGCGTGTCTCTCATTCGCATCAGCTCAGGCCCTCTCTTCTTCACGTGCACAACGCCTAGCACAACCCCTTTCTTCCTCGTGTGCACTGCCTCCTAGCACAACCCCTCAGCAGTGGCATAGCCCCTCCCCTATAGCACGGTGATGCAGTCGTTAGCCCTTCACACGCAGTCATCTTTGGTGCTTCAGCCTACAAGTATCTTTTTTTTTTTTAATTTATGCCATGTCCTGTGTGTTTGTACAAAGTTTGTATACTCTTTAGTTTCTATTAGTCTTATTGTGTTAGGGATTGATTTTATAAACTGCTGATGTATATAATATACTTGTTGGTGGAGTTAAAAATGGTGGGCAGATATAGCGGTTGTGGCTTATGGTAGTGAAATAATTGTATTGTATATTGCGGTCGAGAATTGAAAAATTGAAAATAGACAAATGTATCATGCTTCTATCAATGAAAAATTGGAAATAATAATTGTTATTTAACTTATTTGGCATAATGATTAATGACTTAATTAGTTTCGTGAGGTTGCAATTTGATATTGGCAATTTGGCATGGACATTTTAAATTAAATTATTAATTATTGGAAGTAAATTATGATATGTTGGCCTAACTTCTTAAATTAAATTAAATTATGATTTGTTGGCTAGTAGTTAAATTAAATTTAATTGATCTTTTTGGCATGGATGTTTTAAATTAAATTAACAATTATTGGAAGTAAATTATGATATGTTGCCTCAATTTGTTAAATTAAATTAAATTATGATATGTTGGCTAGTAGTTAAATTAAATTTAATTGATCTTTTTCATTTAAATAACTTGTTAAATAAATCAATATTACTTATTTATTTTTATTTTATTCATTATAGATGTCTAATTATTCAAGAGTTCAAAACAATCTTGATTGTGTAGTCGATGATCTTGAGCGTGAAGTTGAAGTTGATGATAGTGAAAATGATTCGCCAACAATTGTCACCAGCAGAAACAAGAGGAAAAGGTCTTCGTCATCCAAACCGCCACTACCAAGGAAAAAAAAAAGGCTTCAAGATCAACAGTGTCGTAACATTTCACTAGACTTCCAAAATAATGATAGGAAGTACAAATGCAACTACTGCGATAATGAATTTGAATGTGGCTCGGTAGGGTACGGGACTAGCACTCTGAGGACTCATTACCAAGAAAAGTGTCAAAAGTGCAAGGACTTATAGAAAGACCAAACGACTTAACTCAAGATGTCGATAGTGATGAAATTGTAGCAAGAGGTTTTTGTCACGATGCTTGCAGACGAGCAACTGTGAAGATGATTGTTCTTGCTGAATTACCTTTTTATGTTGTGGAGAATCCGGGTTTTAAGCATTTTTGCAGTGTGGCGGCTCTTAAATATCTTCTTCCATCACGAAGAACCATTACTAAGCATACTCTTTATATGTATGTCGAGGAAAAGGCTAAGGTGGAGAGCTTATTAGTTGGGAATAAGCAGAGAGTATCTTTAACCACTGATATTTGGACTTTCATTACGACAGTTAGCTTCATAATCATCAGAGCTCACTTTATTGAGAAGGATTGGAATTTACATAAAAAGATTATCAGCTTCAACACGGTTAATGATCATTGGCAACAATTGGTAAGCAAATCGAATAATGTTTAATTGACTGGGGTATAGAGCGAGTGTTTACTGTAACGGTTGACAATGCAGGTCTAAAGGAGGGTGCTCTTAGGTACTTAATTGATCGACTAAAGACTTGGAGGGATGATGTCTTAGTGTTGAATGGGGATTATTGTTGTGCAAATTTTATTGAACTCGCAAGCGCACGAATCTGTTGTAGTATAGACTAATGGTGACGAGTGTCGATCCCACGAGGAGGTGGATTTTAATTATATATAAAATTAATTTAGTGAATGGGTGATTGGATTTAAGTTGGAAAATGATTTAGACTATGCTAAAACTTAAATTAAAATAACAAGAATAAATTCTGGAATTGGAATTAAAAGGGCAAGAATAAATTGAAGTGAATTCTATTGAAATGACGTACTTGGGTATCTGGATCCGTATCAACATGCATCATGGGCTAAATATTTCATATTAATATCAATTAAATCATGAGAGGGGAATCCACACCTCATGAACCACGCTCTAATAAATATGGTGCTAAGGGCTTATCGTGCCAAATAATAATAATCTTATACTAGGGAGCCGGTGAAACCAGGGCAGTACTAGACAAGATTAGTATTATTTGTCGACGAGAAGTCAAAACATCCACAAAAACTAGAGGGGAAGAGAAAATAAATTTACCAAATCAAGCCCATGACACATGTTGAGACTTCACCTTCAACCCAAGCTTGAAAGAAAATTAGCCACTCATAGTTGAACTAGGGGCAAAATGGGAATTTATTAAAATACATAGAATGTACAAGATAGAGAGAGAATTACAGAAAATGAATCCCAAAAATGGATTCAGAGGTGCCTAATTAGGGGGGAGAGGCCCCCTTTTTATAGTTACATCGAGTAAATCATGGCCATCGGATTAAAAACAGTTTGGACGCTCAAGATTTCGCCACGTCATCAGCCACTATTTGCACAGTACAGTCAACAGCCACTATTTGCACAGTACAGTCAACAGCCACTATTTGTACAGTACAGTCAACAACCACTATTTGCACAGTACAGTCAACAGCCACTATTTGCACAGTAACTCCAACAGTACCCGTACATGTGAATAGTATCGTACATGTGAACAGTGTCATTTTTCCTTTTATACTCCTCCTAAGGTTTTCGACCGTCCTGAGTTCAAAAATGATGTCCGTTTTGCCATTTGATCTCTCGTTTATTGTGAAATGACTATGATGCCCCTAAAATACATAAAATACTCAATTAGAATAAAATACACATAATTAAAGTACAATAAACTTAAACACATAAAAGTAAGGGTTGTTAGTAATACTTGATATGTAAAATAACGATTTTCTCCTTTATAAATATGCACTTTCTAACACACAACACACCCCCCAACCAGCTTATTGCTAGTCCCTAGCAAATAAAGCGAAAACAAAATTCAAAAATGATTTTTTTTTAAACACTCTTGTTTATTCAATCAGATTAATGATAACGATCAAATGAAAGTATAAGCATTATCTCAAGTCTAAAGAAACATCACACCCACATCAACCATCCACATGAATTAGCCCAGTAGACTTTGTGGTAGTTACCTTCGAGAATGACATGTCAAACCCCAAAATCTCACTGGAAGTAGTGACACTCTCATAAAGAAATTAAACCCAAAAAATAGTCACTCCAATGAATGGTAATTGAGAGAAAATAATAAAGAAATGATCTCACATGCTCTCACCAAAAAGGAATATGCCCTTAGCTTAGAAATAATACGATCTCTAGTCAAATAAAAATGCTAGTCAACCCAATTTATTTATTTTATTTTTTTTTTTTTATGCATCACCACATCTTTTTAGCTCATATAACTAGCTTCTACTTCAGATTATAGTTCCCTAAAATCAAGAAGGACTTTTATTAGGACGTAACGTAGGCTAGGGACATGGCTAACAAAGAAGGGAAATAGGAAAAACAAAATGTATGTTTGAGAAAAATGCAGATTTTTTTTTTTTTTGGAAGTTACAAGATGGATTTCACCTATTATTGTTATTTTTATTTTTTGAAGCAACAATTGTTTTTTTTTTTTTTTTTTTTTTTTTTTTTTTTTTTGCTTTTTTTTTGAACTAGGCATAATTTCACTATACAAAATATTTATTTACATTTTTCTCAAACATAAATAGGTGATGGATCTTGTAAAATATTGGGTAATACTCCAAATCGGAGTGGGTTAAGATGATAAGTTGACAAAGAAAAGTTTTTTTTTTTTTTTTTTTTTCAAAGGCTCAAAAGGGTTAACTATGGATATTCATAAAAGGGATGGCTAGAAAGGCTCAAACGGATCAAAGACGGCCTTTCCATCATCTTTTAGGGCTCTAAATAATCTTCCATATCTACTAATTAAATGGGCTTCCAAATGTAGTAACACACATTTTTTTCTTTTTTTTTTTTTTAGGGTTAACTCAAAAGAAATCTAGAGATCGTGTACAATAATAAACTGCTAAGCTGTATAAAGAATGGGCAAAAGGGGTACTCTCCAAGAAAAATGATAGGCTCAAAAACTCACTTGGTATTTATTATGACATGTCCATTCCTTCAAGCAACTCATATTTGTCTCCGACATCAACATGTAGAGTAGCAAACATAGTGTAACATCACTTCATACTAAAGATAATACAAATACTAAAATTTGAAATCATCATGTCATCTAATCTTAAAACAAATCACAAATTTTTTTTTTTTTTTTTTAAACAACAGTCTACCCCCCAACCTATTCTAAACGTGAAAGGAAAATATGCATGCAGAAATGTAAAAATGATGCAGAAAAACTAATTAGAAAATGATAGAAAATGATTTTTTTTTAACTTAAGAAGATGCGTTTCTAGAGGCACTACACTCTATATTCAGCCATCTTTGACTCAAAAATTTTTGTTTGAAAATGTATATTTATAAAGGAGAAATTAAAAAGGAAAAAGAAAAATAAACATCAAAACATAATAAAGAAAAAGATTTTTTTTTTCTTTTTTTTTTTTTTTTTTTTTTTATCAATGAAGATGCGTTTCTAGAGTCACTACACTCCATATTCAGCCATCTTCAATACAAAAAGTTAGCAACAGTTAGTTTCTACAACAAAAAATTAGTAAAAACTTAACCAATATTCCACAATTGTCGACTATTCCCTCCCCCCAACCAGAACGAAACATTGTCCTCAATGTTTTAAAGGACAGAAGTAGAGTTTAGAAGACATCACCTGGGTGGTGCAACACAGAAGAAAATATTTACAGGCGGAGAGTTAAATCTAATTTATACTTCTTACTGCGGCTACTGTTACCGTCATCATTTGAACGCTCCAACAGAAAGCTCCAGGGGTCTGGCTCCGGTTTATAAGCTTGTAACATATCAAGTAGCTCATTAGCAGTGTGAGCACAAATAAAAAGTTTTTTCGCACTGGAAGGAATAAAGTAGCTTTTTATTGCATGGTTAAGAAATGCGATAAAGCCATCATAAAAATTATTGACATTTAACAAACCGATGGGTTTCTGGTGAATGTGCAGTTGGGCCCAAGATGCTAGTGTGATAAGTGCCTCTAGTGTTACAAGATCTCCTGGAAGGAAAATAAAAGCATCAGCATGATTAAGCATTTCAGTTATTCGTTCTTGCATACCTGAGACGACTAACTCTTCTCCAGTCGTTGAGTCAGACACACTGCCCAAAGGTTTTAGGACTCTAGGGATGATGCCTAACACTTGGCTTCCTCTGATAAAAGCAGCTTCTGAGACCAATTTTGATAACCCTCGGTTACCTCCTCCATACACCAAGTGTAATTTTCTCTCTGCTATGTTTCGACCAAGATCTATGGCTGCATCAACGAACTCTTTATGTTTGCCATAGGTAAATCCAGAAAGCACACAAATGTTCTTGAATTGCCTATCGGAAGTAGCTGCCATTGGAATATTTCTCAAAAACAATTGGTGAGTGCTTATCAAAAAGTCATATTTAAGAATCTTGGTGACAATGGATCACAACTGTGTATGAGGTGGCATGTCAGTGTCAAATAATGCGTAAAGCACATGGCTCGATAGTCAAAAAGCAAACAGTAAAAACAAACAGTAATAAAATTATTAAAGACAATAATGCAAATGATAAAACAACAGTGAAATGAAATAAAATAACAGTAAAGTAAAAGGATATTTACAGGTAGTTGCGACTGTGGCTCACATCTTCCTCTGGTTTTACGTCCAGAAACGGCTTGAACGCCCTCTATGGGTCGAGGATAGGCTTCCCATCCAGTTTTCTTATAAACTGACAAACAGGGTCGTTTATAGTCAGATTCCCGAGACTATATCGTGCATGCTCTTTCTGGAATAATTGCCATAACTGGAGAATCGCTCCTTGCACATATCCACTGGGATGCGTTTCAAGAGACAGAAGGATATCATCCAATGACTCTTTATTCAAGCCATCCCTAATGAATTGAATCTTATCTTCCCTGTTATCAGACACCATTCCTAAAGAACATCGGTTTTTATTGCAACTCATTCTGGCACACTTATGACAAGCAACAGAAATTCTTCGAGCTCGTCGTTTTCTTGCATAATTTCCTTTTCCACAACCAGGCATGTATGCAATAAATTTTTGAGGTAACTCACCCGCCAATCGTACTTTCGCCTCGATTAACCAACGGATGTCAGCAGGTATGTTATTCCTCATGAGCAATCGCATGCGTTCGGACCGAGCTTTATAGATCGTAAGAAGAGCATTCTGAGGGAGTGAAGGGAATCGCTTGTGAAGTTTTACTAGAATCTCGGATCTGTCCATACCTTCGCCTCAGAATATCAGTTATTATGGGAAACTGAAGTAACCGACTTAATTGTCACGGAGTACCGTTATCCGCCACTTCACCGGGGTAACAAACTAAAGCACACAAATAGAAAAACAAATTAAAACACACAAAGAAAATCAAAATCTTCCTCTTATTGAATTTACCTCAAGCTCCAACTGGATGTCGAAAACACTTTTCTCAATATCTCTGAGTTGACGTTCTAAACCTTCAACATAGGCTACTAACTCTGGTGGTTGTAGAGCCCAAATGCGATTTGTTTTACAAAATTGAATCTGCCTTTTGAGATGATTTTTGACACGTTGAAGTGGTTTAAGAATGTTCAGGAGGAACGGTCTAAGTAAGAGACTCATGATTAACAATGATAAGAGAAAACTTAATGATAAAACAAACACACTTATGCAAAAATAAATTTCAATTAGCAAAAGAATAATAAAAAGAGAAAAAGAAGGAAAAATCAAACCACCGAAAAGAAAAAATCAATTCAAATCTGGTGGGTCACTCAAATTTATTTCGGTGTCTTCTCCATGTGGTTGGTATTCTAGATATGGCTTTAATCTTTGACCATTAACTTTAAACGTGACACCGTTCTTTGGGTCCTTAATTTCAATTGCCCCATGTGGAAAAACAGTATGAACAATAAATGGACCAGACCATCGAGAGCGTAACTTACCTGGGAATAGGTGCAAGCGAGAGTTGAATAAAAGCACTTTCTGACCTGGAGTGAAAGATTTTCTCATAATATGCTTGTCATGGAAGACTTTCATTCGTTGCTTGTAAATCTTGGCATTTTCGTATGCATCATTGCGAATTTCTTCAAGTTCTGCCAGTTGTAATCGTCTTTCTGAGCTGGCTTGCTGCATGTCAAAATTGAATTTCTTGATGGCCCAATATGCACGATGCTCGAGTTCCACAGGTAGGTGGAAAGCTTTTCCATACACTAGCCTGTAGGGTGACATCCCAATCGGTGTCTTGAAAGCCGTTCTATATGCCCATAATGCATCATCAAGTCTTAATGACCAATCTTTTCTGTCCGGCCTCACGGTCTTTTCTAATATGTGCTTTATTTCTCGATTGGAGATCTCCACTTGGCCACTGGTTTGCGGATGATATGGGGTCGCCACTTTATGAGTGATTGAATACTTTGTCAAAAGAGCTTTGAATGCTTTGTTACAAAAGTGGGCACCACCATCACTGATTATTGCTCGAGGGAATCCAAAGCGCGAAACAATGTTGCTTTTCAAAAATCCTATCACCACTTTGTGATCATTGGTTCTGCATGGAATTGCTTCTACCCATTTTGATACATAGTCAACAGCAACCAATATGAATTGATGGCCAAAAGAAGTGGGAAAGGGTCCCATGAAGTCGATACCCCATACGTCAAAAATCTCAACCACTAAAATTGGATTTAGTGGCATCATGTTCCTTCGTGTAATGCTCCCCATTCGTTGACACCTATCACATGAAGAACAGAAAGTGTAAGCATCTCGAAATATCGTTGGCCAATAGAAACCACATTGTAAAACTTTAGTCGCTGTTTTCTTAGCACTGAAATGGCCTCCACAAGCTTGTTCATGGCAGAATGAAAGGATATTCTGAATTTTATTTTCTGGGACACATCGTCTGACAATTTGGTCTGCACAATACTTGAACAAATACGGGTCATCCCAAAAGAAATTCTTTATTTCTGCAAAGAATTTAGCCTTGTCTTGCTTGGTCCAAAGCTCTGGAAATTTACCTGTAACAAGATAATTAACTATATCAGCATACCAAGGTAATACTTCCACACTCAGTAATTGTTCATCTGGAAATGACTCATTTAATGTTAAAGGCTCTGTAGTTGTGTCAAAATGAAGACGAGAGAGATGGTCTGCCACAACATTTTCTGTGCCTTTCTTATCTTTGAATTCCAAGTCAAATTCCTGCAAAAGCAACACCCAACGAATTAGTCTAGCTTTTGCATCTTTCTTTGTGAAAAGATATTTAAGAGCAGCATGATCTGTGAAAACAATTATTTTACAACCAATGAGATAAGATCGAAATTTTTCCAACGCAAACACTACTGCTAGCATTTCTTTTTCAGTAGTTGAATAGTTCAACTGTGCATCATTTAATGTCATACTAGCATAGTAAATAACATGGGGAATCCGATCAACTCTTTGTCCTAATACTGCTCCTACTGCATAATCAGATGCATCACACATGAGCTCGAATGGTAAGCTCCAATTTGGGGGCTGAATGATGGGTGATGATGTTAACAATTGCTTTAATTTTTCAAAAGCCACCAAACATGAATCATTAAAGATGAAAGGTGCATCCTTTGCAAGTAAATTGCATAAGGGTCTAGAAACTTTGCTAAAATCTTTAATGAAACGTCTATAAAAACCAGCATGCCCAAGGAAAGATCTTACTTCTCTGACTGTTTTAGGTGGAGGAAGATTAGAAATGAGATCCACCTTGGCTTTGTCAACCTCAATACCTTTACTCGAAATGATGTGACCGAGAACAATACCTTGTGTTACCATAAAATGACACTTCTCCCAATTTAAGACTAAGTTCTTTTCGATACATCTCTGCAGAACTAGTGTTAGATGGTGTAAACATTGATCAAATGAATCTCCAAAGACAGAAAAATCATCCATAAAGACTTCGAGAAATCGTTCGACCATATCAGAAAAAATGCTCAACATGCATCGTTGAAATGTAGCAGGTGCATTACATAATCCAAATGGCATCCTCCTATATGCAAAAGTGCCAAAAGGGCAAGTGAAAGTAGTTTTCTCTTGATCTTTTGGTGCTATGGGAATCTGATTATATCCTGAATAGCCATCTAGAAAGCAATAAAATTCATGGCCTGCTAATCTATCAAGCATTTGATCGATGAATGGTAAAGGAAAATGGTCTTTACGTGTGACAGAATTTAACTTCCTATAATCAATGCATACACGCCATCCTGTAGTTACCCTAGTTGGTATCAATTCATTATCAGCATTGGTAACTACAGTAACTCCTGACTTTTTGGGGACAACTTGCACAGGACTGACCCATGAACTATCAGAAATGGGGTAAATGATACCTGCATCTAATAGCTTAAGAACTTCTGTTCTAACAACTTCTTTCATATTAGGATTTAACCGACGTTGCATTTCCCTAGTAGATTTAGCATTTTCATCAAGGTGAATGTAATGCATGCAGTCTACTGGATTTATACCTTTTATGTCTGCTATGGTCCATCCTAATGCTCCTTTGTGCTCTTTTAAAACATCCAACAACTTACCTTTTTGTTCGTCATTGAGGGATGATGAGATGATTACCGGTAAAGTACTTTCTTCCCCCAAAAATGCATATTCCAGAGTGTTGGGCAATGGTTTGAGCTCGAGTTTCGGTGGTGATTCTGATGATGGAATGAGTTTCTTCTCTGAGGGTGCTAGTTGTTCAACTCTTGACTTCCATTTGTTAGTGTCCATGGATGGTGCTGAGTCAAGTAGAGCGTTGACCTCCTCGACCGATCTGTCAATATCAAAATTCAAACCAAAGTGAGTTAAACATGTTTGTAAAGGGTCATCACTAAGGTTTGAAACAAAAGTGTCATCAATTAATGCTTCAATTAAATCCACATCAACAATTCCATCATCTGCATTGTGAGGTTGCTTGGCAATATTGAAGATGTTCAGCTCCATAGTCATGTTGCCGAAGGACAACTGCATATTTCCAGTCCTGCATTGAATGTGAGCATCCGCAGTTGCCAAGAAAGGTCGGCCTAAAATAATGGGGATGTGCTTCCTTGACTCCTGTATTGGTTGAGTGTCAATTACAATGAAATCAACAGGAAAATAAAACTTGTCTACCTGGATAAGCACGTCCTCCACAATACCACGAGGTATTTTCGTGGACCGATCTGCAAGTTGTAACACCACTGGAGTTGGGTGTAATTCTCCAAGTCCAAGTTTCACGAAAACTGAATAAGGCAACAGATTTACACTAGCTCCTAAATCCAACAAAGCATTCTCAATTGTGTGGTTCCCTATGCTACATGAGATAGTAGGGGAACCCGGATCTTTGCATTTTAAAGGAATTTTATGTTGGAGTATAGAACTAACGTTTTCTGTTAAAAATGCCTTCTTTTGAACATGCATATTTCTCTTTTTAGTACACAGGTCTTTAAGAAACTTGGCATAAGATGGAACTTGCTTAATAGCATCAAGTAAAGGGATGTTGACACTTACCTGTTTGAAGATTTCGAGAATCTCACCTATGGATTTTTCCTTTTTCCCTTTAGCTAACCTCTGAGGAAATGGAGCTTTTGGAACATATTCTCGTGGGTTAGTTTTTTCTTTCTCCTCCGGTGATGATTCCTCAACATTTACAGGTACAATTTGATTTTCTTTCGTCACCGGCATCTCCACTTTGTTGTCGACTTCTTTTCCTTTTCGCAAGGTCATGACGGCTTTGACCTCTCCATGCTGCTGTGGTGAACTGGTACTTGCTTCATGTACTCCTTTAGGGTTAGGCACTGGTTGACTTGGAAATTTACCTTTTTCAACAGTCATTGCCAAGGTCTGAACTGAAGAAGCAAGCTGTCCTACCATCTTCTCTAGGCTTGAAACTGATTGGGCTTGTGAGTTGAAGCCCGCTCTCAACTCATTTCGTAGTCCATCAATGGTGCGGTTCTGTTGCTCAATCGTGGAGTGAGTAACATTCCTGAGATTCTGGAATGAATCCTCCCATGGTCTGGGTTGAGAGTAGTTCTGGTTTTGATTCTGATTGTATGGTCTGAATGGTGGCTGAGAGGCTTGAGGATTTTGAGGAATTGGTTGCATTGGTGGAGCTGGAGCTGCTGGTCCATTTTGTTGGAATCCTTGAGACCATGAAAAATTGGGGTGGTCTCTCCATCCAGGATTATATGTGTTGGAGTATGGGTTGTAATTCGATGGTTTTCTCATTACTCCTATGGCATTGGCTTGATCTGGATATGAGTCAAGGTCATGTGGCTCTGTGGATTTAGCAGTTGATAACGATGCTATTTGTCGAGCGAGACCTTCAACCATGTCCTTGACTTCTTTGATTCCTGAACTCGACTCGCCAATGTGAACCTCATTTACTCCCTTAATCCTTCTAGTATTCCTGAGTGATCGACTCCGTTGTTGGGAATTATCCGCTTGTCGCTGGAAGAATTCCCAAATCTCTGATGCACTTTTTGACATTAGCTCTCCTCCACTTGTTGCCATTAGCCATTCTTGCATGTTTGGCAATAATCCCTCCAAAAAGTATTGGCACTGGTGCCATTTCTCGTACCCATGATGTGGACACTTCAAGAGTAGCCCATTGAATCGCTCCCATGTTTCGAAAAATTGCTCGTCATCTTTCTGGGTAAACTCCGAGATTTCCCTGCGAATAGCGTTGGTTTTATGCACTGGGAAATATTTATTCAAAAATTTTGTAACCATTTGTTCCCATGATGAAATGCTATTAGCAGGCAATGTATTAAGCCATGAACGAGCTCTATCTTTTAAAGAAAATGGAAATAATCTGAGTTTTACATCATCATCTGAAAAATTTTCATATTTAAATGTTTGACAAATTGCGTGAAAATCATTCAGATGATTATATGGGTCCTCATTTTCTAAGCCATAGAATGTGGGGAGACAATTTAGCACACTAGGTTTTAATTCAAAACTCCTAGCAGCTACATTTGGGTATCGTATGCATGATGTGCTCAAATTGGCTAAAGGACTGAAGTAGTCCTTAAATGGCCTCTCCTGTGGTTCTTGTAAATCCATTTTGTTTTTAACGTTTTTGTGTGTGCGAAGTGTTTTCTCTAATTCAAGGTCTATAGGTTCAAGATTAGGTAATAATGACCTACGACCATGCATGCAAGAAATATAAAAATAAATGGGAACAAAACAAATAAAATAAAAATAAAGATAGGAACAAAACAAATAAAAATAAAGAAGAAGGAGAAATTATGATACTAACCTTATTGCGCTATTACAACCTTACTATAACAATATACACACAAACAATACGTCAAATAAATTAATTAAAAATAAACTAATAAGATAAATAAAAATTACAAAGAAGAAATAAATAAAAAAAAATAACTTGAAAATTAAATTACAAAATTTAAAGAAGAGAAAAAGAAAAGAAATACTAACTTCTAAATGTAGATTCACTTTTTCTTTTTCTTTTTCTTTTTTTTTTTTTAATAATAAAAAAAATACAAGAAAACAATTAAATAGAAATATTCACAAAAATTAATTCTAAGAATTAAAATTACTTACCTCCCCGGCAACGGCGCCAAAAACTTGTTGTGCAAATTTTATTGAACTCGCAAGCGCACGAATCTGTTGTAGTATAGACTAATGGTGACGAGTGTCGATCCCACGAGGAGGTGGATTTTAATTATATATAAAATTAATTTAGTGAATGGGTGATTGGATTTAAGTTGGAAAATGATTTAGACTATGCTAAAACTTAAATTAAAATAACAAGAATAAATTCTGGAATTGGAATTAAAAGGGCAAGAATAAATTGAAGTGAATTCTATTGAAATGACGTACTTGGGTATCTGGATCCGTATCAACATGCATCATGGGCTAAATATTTCATATTAATATCAATTAAATCATGAGAGGGGAATCCACACCTCATGAACCACGCTCTAATAAATATGGTGCTAAGGGCTTATCGTGCCAAATAATAATAATCTTATACTAGGGAGCCGGTAAAACCAGGGCAGTACTAGACAAGATTAGTATTATTTGTCGACGAGAAGTCAAAACATCCACAAAAACTAGAGGGGAAGAGAAAATAAATTTACCAAATCAAGCCCATGACACATGTTGAGACTTCACCTTCAACCCAAGCTTGAAAGAAAATTAGCCACTCATAGTTGAACTAGGGGCAAAATGGGAATTTATTAAAATACATAGAATGTACAAGATAGAGAGAGAATTACAGAAAATGAATCCCAAAAATGGATTCAGAGGTGCCTAATTAGGGGGGAGAGGCCCCCTTTTTATAGTTACATCGAGTAAATCATGGCCATCGGATTAAAAACAGTTTGGACGCTCAAGATTTCGTCACGTCATCAGCCACTATTTGCACAGTACAGTCAACAGCCACTATTTGCACAGTACAGTCAACAGCCACTATTTGCACAGTACAGTCAACAACCACTATTTGCACAGTACAGTCAACAGCCACTATTTGCACAGTAACTCCAACAGTACCCGTACATGTGAATAGTATCGTACATGTGAACAGTGTCATTTTTCCTTTTATACTTCTCCTAAGGTTTTCAACCGTCCTGAGTTCAAAAATGATGTCCGTTTTGCCATTTGATCTCTCGTTTATTGTGAAATGACTATGATGCCCCTAAAATACATAAAATACTCAATTAGAATAAAATACACATAATTAAAGTACAATAAACTTAAACACATAAAAGTAAGGGTTGTTAGTAATACTTGATATGTAAAATAACAATTTTCTCCTTTATAAATATGCACTTTCTAACACACAACAATTATTTACATGTTCGATGTTGTGCACATATATTAAATTTGATTGTTACTGAAAGGTTGAAGGAACTGGAGCCGAGTATAGTTAGTGTTTGGAATGCTGTAAAGTATGTGAGATCTTCCACTGCCAGGATGCAAGCATTTCAAATTCATGTCCAATAAGAGAAGATTAATTGCCGAGGAAGTGTGATTTTGGATTGTCCTACTCGGTGGAATTTTACATATTCCATGTTGAGTAAAAAAAAATAATTAAAGCCGACATTTGATTGGATGGCACATGAAGATAAGCTTTATGATGCTTATTTTAATGAAAAAGAGGGTGGAAAGAATAAAAGGGAGAGGCCACCGCTGTACAGTGATTGGGAGAGTGTTTGTCGCATAATTAAATTTCTGAAGACTTTTTATGATGCAACTTTGCAATTTTCTTCTTGTTTGAAGGTAACATCACATCTTTATTATGCTTTTGAATTTTGATATATGATATGGAATTTATTTTAGCTTTATTAACATTATTTTTTCTTTTAGGTGACATCGAACACTTGTTACAATTTAATATGTCAAATTGAACAATCTTTGGAATCATTGTCTGCTAGTAATGATAGCCTTTTGGGTTTGATGGCTATTAAAATGAAGGAGAAATTTGATAAGTATTGGGAGGGCTGTTTCAAGATAAATAAATTGTTGATTGTTGCTTCTATACTTAATCCACGGGGAAAAATGAAATTCGCAACCCATTGCTTTGAGAAATTATATGGTAAGGATAGTGCCAAATGTGTTGAGATGAAGGAAATGGTGAAAGATTTGTTAACTAAGATTTATGAGTCTTACAATGCACAATATAAACCGAGTGGTAGTGGGAGTGCAAGTGGAAGTAAAAGTGGAAGCCAAACTCTAGCTATTGAAAGTGGAAGTGGTTTGAATTTTTGAGATTTAAGTGGTGATGATGATGTTATGATTGAGGACCCTTTCTCCGAATTTAGTAAGGCGGTTGTGGTTTGTGAAGGTAGCCCGGAATTGTCAAATGAGTTGGATCTTTACTTGATTGAGAAGACTAAAAAAATTACAAAATGTAATTTGGGCACTAAATTTGATATTTTGTTATGGTGGAGGGTAGTGCCAATTATCCTCTTTTGTCAAGTATAGGGATGGCAATTCAACCCGGACCTTGACGAAACCCAAATTTTTCGATCCGGGTTCGACCCGTACCTGATTAAATAAAATCCGGATCTAGATGTGATTTTAATAACCCGCATATGTTCGGGTATGGTTCCGGGTTTAAGTGAACCTATATATCCGGAACCTGGACCCGGATATATATTAATTTTAATATTAACTTTTAAAAATTATTGTTAATATAAATAGGAAAAAAAAGTCCCAATGGTGCCCTAATTACAATTTCATAGCCGCAGCAAACATTTTCTGTCTCAATCCCTCTTCAACTTGTCATCATCACTTGCCCATCGTCGCGGTTGTTCATTATCATCATCATCCGTTGTTTCCTTGTCTTCTCTGTCGCGAGTCGCGACCAATAATCAGTTGTAATATGGGTTGAACGCCACCTTCGCCAATCGCAATCACGGCTGTGTTCATCATCATCAGCTGCCATCTCGACCACTAACCAGCTCCGATACGGTGAGAAGTTCTTGCTTCCCTCGTTGAAAGCGATCAATTTGATTCAAACACGAAACATGATCGGTTTAATTCAAACGCAAAGAAGCAACAATAATGAAACAAATGAGTTTATTTGTATTTGGTTTGTTTAGAACCTGGATTTGTATTTGATTTGCTGAAATTCTGGATTTGTATTTCTATTTGATTTTTCAGTTGAATTTAGGTTTTTTTTTTAATTGGATTCATCAATCCGGGTTGAGAACCCGCATTCTGGAAACCCAAATTTTTCCGGTTGAACCTAGTCCGGACCCGTAGTGAAAAAAGGCGAGTTTATTTCTAGGTCCAGTATAGAAAATAATCGTCCGGGTCCGGATTCGGAAAGGCTGAACCTGGACCCGGACCTAGATTTTTCCATCCCTAGTCAAGTATAGCAAAGGATGTTCTTGCTATTCCGGTGTCTATTGTTGCCTCCGAGTCCGCCTTTAGTACTGGAGGTCATGTTCTAGATCAATATAAAAGTTCTTTGACTCCGAACATGGTTGAGGCACTGGTATTATTACAGAATTGGTTGCGATCTTCTCTTTTTGTGGATCCAACAACGGACTTAAATAAGTTAGTTGAAGACAACGAGTTTATGGATCAGCTTGCAGAAGGTATATTTTGTTTAATTTTAACTTAAGTTTACTTTTAAAGAATTATGACCTTATACAATTTGTTTAATTTTAATTTATTTTTCAAGTAACATGAACCTTATTCAATTTGTTAATTATTTTTAATGTAGAACTTCGTAAATCAACGACAGTTGACCAACTTGGTAGATCAACATGAAAACTGCAGTTCAACATAAATAATTATTAGGTAATAAAATTGATATGTATTTATTTTTTATTAAATATAACTTCACTTTAGTTAGTTTAATTATTTAGGGGTGTTCATAATCTAATCCGATCCGAAAAAATCCGATCCATGGATTGGTGGATTGGATTCAATTAAAATTTTGAAAATCCGTAGTTGGTGGATTGGATATGGATTTACTTCTGTGAATGCGCAAAAATCTGCGATCCGCAAAAAAAAAATTATATATTTATTTAATAAAAAAATTAAACTTGTAAATATGGCATTATATTTACTAATAAATAAATAAGTTAAAATATAGTTACATTAACACCATTTTATGTCTTATCCAATAATTATATAAAATAAAAATAATTAAATAAAAAATAACTTCCTAAACAGTTAATTTTCAGGTACGGATATAAACAAATGAGTTTTTTTCTTTTTGGTTTGTTATATTTTTAAATTTTGAATTTATTTTCTAACTTTATTTAAACAATTAATTTATTGAAATCTTATTTAATTTTGAATTTGATTGGTAGTAAAATTATTTTTATATTAATTTTTTTAATATAGTTAGTTTGTGGATAGGACATGATTAAAAAATTTTAATCCACAAACCAATCTGCAAAATAATGGATTGGATATAGATTAGGTCAAATCCGCATCTGATCCGCAAACATCTGGATCAGATTTGGATTGAATTTCACCAATCCGTGGATTAAATTGAATTAAAAATTTATAATCCGTAAAATCGTGAAATAAAATATGGATTGATGTTCAATCCGCAAAATCCAATCCGCGAACACCCCTATAATTATTCACTTTGGCTCACTTTGAATTTTGATTTAGGTGGTATGGATGGTGGATGTAGTTGTGGCTTGTTTGTTACGGTGGATGTAGTTGTGGCTTGTGTGTTATGGTGGATGTAGCTACATCTTATGTTATGGTGGAGTTTTATCGAATATTGATGCACTATTATGGACTTGTTATTTTTTTTTTGGTTGCCTTGGACTTATAATTTGTAGTAGACTTTTAAGTTTATGCGTGTTTATGAATTGTAACTATTTTGTATTAGGACTTATATTATTTTGCTTTTGATTTAATGGTTTTTACTTGTTTATTCATATATAGTGTTATTAATATTATGTGTGTAGAGTGTAGTTTGATACTTGATAGTTAATGGAAGTGTAAACTGCAAAATTAAGTAAAATTAGGTGGGTATAAAATCTGATAATTTTAGGGTAAAGCTGTAAAATCAAGAAAATGAAAAATCTGAACGTATTTTGGCTCGGTTCTTAAATTCGGTTCGAGTTCGGTTCATAATCTTAGGAATCGACTATTGCCCACTCCTATGTGAAACATTTCTCTCATGAAGAAACAAGGGTAATTTTCAATTATTTTGGATGCATAGCTATCATCTTTTTTTTTTGGTTTTTATATTGTGTTAAAATTTAAACTAAGCTTCAAAGTTCATTATTGGTTCAACCCTGCCCTTCTTGTGCGTTTGTATATATCTATAGCCATGATTCCACTTGCTGGTCTAGGTATGATTAAATTGAAAGATAGATTGGGGCTAATTTAAAGTTGACAGCAAAAAGGTACTATTTTTCAATGATAAAAATGCTTTACATACAAATTTATTTGCCTGAACAACTTTTGCAATTGCTTTTGTTTCTATTTGATCTACATTTGGAACTTAACATGCTTAAAAAATTAGCTCATGCTTTGAAGTCTCATAATAGACATGTTTAACACTCAATAAATGCCACTTGAAAATATGTAAACTTGTATAACATACAAGACTTTGCAATCTTCATCTTTTAAGGGGTATTTTTTTAATTAAATAAGGGAAAAATCAAATAGCTTTACTACAATCAAATTATTTTATTTTCTCCCATCATCTTTGAAATTCAAATAACTTTATCATATGTGAACAATATTAGTACACTGATACCTAGGCCTAATATATTATATTATTGTCTCGTTAAGGATGTGTTTAGATATTACTGTCTTTTCCAGATCTGCAGTGTGGTGGCCATAGTTAAGCTTTTAAATGAAACACTAGTCATCCCTTGTTTTGAGTTTAACCAAGGTAGCTCTAAAAACTAGGCCATTGTTTTTCTTGTCTCAAACTTTAATAGAAGGATAATTGTGCTAGATTTCTAGTCTACATTGCATATATATCTTATAATCCAGTCATCTATGTTCAACTAAATATTTAAATAGACATAACAAACTTTTTGTGCATTAAGAGCAAGAATTAAGGTGTAAACTTTTTATAAAATCAAAGCAAAGAGTTAAGGTGCTATCTGAAGGAAGAGTTCACCGCCGACATATTATTTTTCTTTATAAGCAAAATTTTAAATTGCCAAAGTAGCTGACATATTATTTCACATGAATAAAATATCTTTTTAAAAATTTCTTTGGCTATATGTTTTTATAGGATAATTATACTTTGTTTGTTTTGTTTCAATTTGAAAATTTTGATATTTTAAGTAGTACTAAAACTAATTCCACAAATGTGTTGCGCCCCCAACAATTAGGTTGTTTTTAATATGGGTACTTTGTTATGAAGATAATAGGATTTGATTTTTTTTTTTTTTTAAGGAACGATGATAATGCTAGCTTTGTTGTTCCTTCATACTTCCAAGAACATGTTGGAACTATAGAATCTTGCTGATGCAAAATTTTACCAAGGTTATTGAAGATTGTTGCTACTGATTTCTTCTCAGCATCTTGAAGATTGTTGCTACTGATTTCTGCTTAGCCCTTAGTATTTGTTTATTGTTGGTTGCTTGTGCACCTAAACAAGTTTGTGCATCTGTTTTGTTGGATGTTTATGAGACTTTAAGAATTGATATTGTAGTTAGATTATGTTAAACTAGATTGTGAATTATATTGTTGAATGTTTTTGACACTTTAGGTAGTTTATGGTATTATTGTTGAATGGAGCTTATTGGATTGCAAATGTAAATTCTATTTTTGGCTGCGTTTTTATTTTTTTAATTTCCTCCAATAAATACTGCCACCAATTTAGCATTTATAAATACTGCTGTTCTAGAATCAAAATTTAGTTAACCCAAGATTAAGAATTCTTTTGATATCATAGAATCAATATGAACATGATATTCTATAATCAAAATAGTTTTGATATCATAGTGACATAAGATCATTGATATTATTTTCTAGTGTCAATGTGACATTAGCTCAAGCTTTGCTGACACTACAACTCAGTATCAACGAAACATGTTGACACCAAAATAGTATCAACATAAGCCATTTTTCTACTAATGCCTATGCATCCTACAACATTCATTATCATCTTTTCGTAATTTTATTAAGTATCAATTTCAAGCTAAATAGGAAAGAGTACCAATATTATTTTTAGTTTGAAGACTCAATGTGAAACTCAAAATTACTAAAATATTATTTAAATTATATCCTTAATGTTGTAAGATAATTCAATTATCATGTAGTCCAACGAATTTCAAAATCTATTTTGAAAGCATACAATCTAGTATAGTCTCTGCTGTGATATTTTTTTTACTCTAATATATAGGCATGGAAGAGTGCCCAAAGATTTTTAATTGTCCAATGGTGAAATATAATTAATAGCCCTTCAATTTCTCATGTTGTATATTTCTTGATTTGCTAGCTTACAAAATTATATGCAAATGTCAAAAATTGCACTACTGTATGAAATATCATGCGATATATATCTCATTTGACCTTAGATTAATGTATCAAATGCCCTAAAATATAGTTTACTTCATTAGTCTACATATTTTTACTAATATTTGTATTTCATATATCAATTCATAATACATTAGGGTAATTATAATTTTAACTTCCCTCCTATTAATAAATAAGGGTAGATAGAAGTATTCAATCTATATATATATGTGTGTGTGTGTGTGTGTGTGTGTGTGTGTGCGCGCGCGCGTATATGTATATATCAGTTCATATGCTTCAATAACTATGAGAAAAATCAACGTCAATAACTTTTTCCCATACCATTTTTATTAGATATTACCGATTGATTTTTTAAGATAGTATTTTGTAGAAGAAAGATACAATTGACTACTCCAAAATTCCCTTGTATTTTTTATTACATTTTACTTTAAAGTTGCAACACTTTATAAATGCAAAGTTTAATTTTTAGTAACATAACACTTCAACAAAATCAACGTCTTAAGTGAGATGTATGATATAGAATAATACAACACTTTAAATATGCTACAAAATTAATAGGAAAAAGACCACCCACACCTACAAGTTTTGCTTAAATGGTCATACAAACCCCCTTAAAATAAAAAAAATAATATATAAAATAAGATAAAATTTAAAAAAATTAATATTAAAAAGTTATTTTAACACTATTAATTTTCATAATCTTTTAATAAAAATAAAATCTAATTGACATATTAATAATAGTAAAATAATTATCCCTAACATTCACAGTAATTTATAAAATTTGTATTAATTTATTTACAATATCCTTTTTTAATTTTGTCTATATCAGTATAAATCTTAAAGTCAATTTTTGGATAAATAGATTTTAGTAAATCTATCGAGATAGACTAATAATAACTTAATATTAAAAAAATTCATTATAAACGTTATTTTATTAATTATGCTTATTGTAATGTTTTATTTATATCATGTGATATTTATTTATTATTTTTATCTTATTACTATATTTATATTTATTTAGGTTATTTAGTCAAAGGGTATAATAGTCATTTATGGAATTAAGAGGTCTATGTGATCATTTATGAATCTAAGGGGATCTGCATGGCCATTTAAGCAAACCTTGGGTGTGTAGGTGGTTTTTTCTTAATTAACATTTATTTTAAAATTAAAAATAATATTTACCAACAACCTATAAGTCACATGCTATCTTTTAATTAATCATTTAATTATCCATTATATTAAATGAATGATGGCAATTGAAACACTTATGTTGTGTTTACTTACCGGATTATGAAATTAGAATCTGAAATCGGAATCGTAGACAATGTTTACTTTGCAAAATAGAGTCGGAAATCAGAATCAGAATCGTGGGCACCACAATTTGGGAATGAGGAATGGGAGACTTGTTCCCAAGGTAGGGCTTAGGAATGAGTCTCTCATTTCCAGCAATACTGGAATCAATTATATACCGGTTCCAAACTAGAGAAATATTATGATAAAACTTTGTTTGAAACGATGTGGTAGAAAGCAACGTGCGAAGGTACGCTCGCTTGCTGTCTTGTTCTCTGCCGCAAACTGGGATCTTGAAGGACATGATTCGATGTAGATTTGTTTTTTACATCCATTGTTTTCGATTTTATATAAATGGGCTCTTCCCAAGGCATTTTGCCCTCCCCCAAAATAAAAAATGCCCACTTTGTCCGCATTTATAATTAATTAATTAATATATTATAATTAATTAATATATTAATACATTATTAACAATAATTATTAATAATTATAGTTTATGAATAAATAATCACAATAATTAATATATTATTATTAATTATTAATATACTATTATAATAATTATTAATATATTATACTTCTTGAATATAAATTGAAAAAACTGAAAATTTATTATTATTATTATGGAATTCAGTTATTGTTGTTGTTGTTGTTGTTGTTGTTGTTGTTGTTGTTATAAGTTATTTTTATTTTAATTATTATTTATATTATTATAAAATTTATTGTTGTTGTTATTGTTATTAATTTATTAATTATTACTATTATTTATTATTTTATTATTTTAATTATTATTATCATTATTAGCTGATAATATCAGCTAATTTCTATGAATCAATTTCCAAGACACTTTGTTTTCGTAATTTGATTTGAACTATAAACACCAATTCTTTCATGAAATGATAATTACCTGTGTTTAATCATGCCAAATGTATCTGTTTTTTACATGCGTTTCTAAATCATTTGACTTGATAAGATTCTTTTTAAAAATTGACAGTGTAAACTTGTAATTTATTTTATGAAAAGTAAATCAAAGTTTAGAGTTTGGATGGATGATATGTTTATATTGTTATCTTTTTTTTTTATCACAAATTTATGATGTTTTTTGCCTTGTCATTAACAAGGTTGTATCGGATGAAGCTAAAAAATTTGTTATATTATCTCTTTATACAATAACATAAATACACCAGTGACACAAATTGCCACCTTAAATTTATCACAAATATTATACTGTGACATGAGACATATATGCTTAGTTAAACAAAAAGATAATTAATCAATGTCAACAACATTTTAGAGTTGGTTTGGTAATGTTGTAGGTTTTAAAATAATTGATGTTATCTACGCTGTAGAAATAATCAACTATGAAGAAAATTAGTAAATATTTGATAAATTTTATTTTTAAAAGTGATGTGAGTTTTCAAAGTAATCGTATGTATTTAATAAATTTTATTGTTAAACTACTGTAAGACTGTAAGAATATAAATGACTGAATTGGACATAATGTTAAATAATATTTATTCACAATTTATGAACATGCATATAAAATACAATGTTAAATAATATTTATTCACAATTTATGAACATGCATATAAAATATTTTTTATTATGTATATATAATTATTAATAACTAAAATAAATATTTTATACTATTAATTTAACTTCATTTTTTTATCTTGACATAACTGGTAATAATAGTAGTCTTTTTAAAATTAATGATTTTATTTCCTTATTAGTAACGATAATTTTAGATTTTTATAATATATAAAATTGTATTAAGTATAAAATTAATTTTTAAAATTAAAATTTTAAAATCTATCCCTTATCTATTTTTAAAATCTACCAAAGTGATTTAACCGAAAGTAATTTCTAAAAATAAGATTTATTAAATATTAAAATTAATTTTTCACTTTTAACTTTTGAGATTCCTAGAAGCCTTTAGTTGAATTCGTCAAACATCTTTCTCTAAGTTGATTAGACATCTTTTGGCCTCTTAGTTTAGAGATTCGAATTGTTTTGTGAGTCCCAAGATTCCCAACAAATATTGGGCCGGAATTTAGGACTTGACATATAATAATGGGCTCTATTTATTTGTATGGGAAATTTATAAAAATAATCATAAAATTTTTACTACTTTTACAATTAACTCTCTAAAATTTTTTTTATCAATATTAGTCAAACATACATTTTTTTTCTTAAATTATCCTTATTTTTGCTAACCAACCTGTCGCATATATTAAGTGTGACAGGCGCCTGTCGCACGAAGCTATATGCCGGAGAGCAAATTTATCGGGTAGTACGATCAGGAATTTACGTGATTAAAAACTCGATGGTATTCTCAAAACTGATACAAGTCCAAGATGCAACTATTCCTGGTTTTATTTTATACTGACTTATTTAAGAAGTTTTGCTCCTGACTTTGATATGCAGCCGAGTTTATATCCTAGAAAAGTGTTGTCCCTCAAAATGCAGAAGCCAGAAGGCTTTAGGTACAGGGCTGCGTGTACATGTTCGTCCAGTGCCCAGAAATTTCTCCCTTCGAATGGTAGATATGACAAGCTGAACTTGTTTTATGTTCATAAATTTCTTTCGATGATCTTGAATTTTCATGTTCTCTCATGGTTTTCAGGCATCCATTTTCTTTAACTTCCGGACCAGGAGACGATTTCCTAAGTGTGCATATCAGAGCTCTTGGAGACTGGACTTACCGGCTATATGGTATCTTCCAAGAGGTACAAAACCGGTTTAGGAGGGGTACCAAGTTTCAAGTCTTTCAAGCACAGAAAAGCTTAAGCAACTGAATCAATGATAAAAATTATCTGTTTTGGCAGGAAATGTTAGGAGCAGCAAAGGGTTTTCCGAAAGTTTACATTGATGGACCTTATGGGGCTTCTTCCCAAGACTACGTCAAATATGATGTTGTTCTGTTGATTGGCCTCGGCATAGGAGCAACCCCATTCATTAGCATCATCAGAGATGTTGCTAATAATGCCCAAAAAGCAGAGTTTGATCAAGTAATATTTTTAGCTTGGTTCTGCATCAAAAAGAAAATATATACATATATACAAAAATATTAAAATCTAAGTGCGACAGGCGCCTGTCGCACTATGTGCCACATTACCCAGTTCTAAGTTTCTATTTTATTTTATGGGGACACACTTGTAAGAATTGTTTGATTATATCTGTATATATTTCTTTTCATGCTTGCTTATTATTATTTTTTCTTTCTTTTTGAAACTTTCGTTTACAGGAAAGTTTATGCACTGAATGTGGTTGGTGTGATACCAAATGAACTATAGAATCTGACTTCCCTCTTCAATCTGTATGTTTTCATTTTTTTTTCCTTAAGCGCAGACATCACATATTTTGAAATGCAAATTCGAGAGTAATATTGATTCGCATGGCTGGCCTCGAATAATTTGACAATTTTACACCTTGTAACAGGAACCTGGGTCAGAATTTTGGTGGGAGAATAGGAAATAGAAATTTATAGTTTTTGACCTAACCTTTATTTTTAACTTTTGACCAGATCTAAGTAAGTGTTGGCTGTCGAGAATGACTCCGGAAAGCCCGACGAGTGAATAAGTTGGGAGTGAATTCAGTAGGAGAGAGAGAGAGAGAGAGAGAGGAAGGAGAGGGGGAGTTATGGGAGGGGTATTCTCAGTACTAGGGATGATTATTGGCTAATGTTGATAGAAAAAAAATTGAGGGGTTAGTTGTGAAAATAATAATTTTTTTAAGTTATTTGTGTAAATTTCCCTATTTGTATGGTATTCTCTTATCTAAACAAAATGAAAAAGAAAAAGAAAATCCTCAATTTCTGGCCATTAGCAAAAACCTCGTCTGCCCGGTCTGGATGTGTCTGGTCAGCACTTTATCTTCCTCTGTCAAATGCCAGTTCTTCATTACTCGTAAGCTGTTCCATTCTCTCTTCCACCGCATACATACTCAAATTCTTGTCTTTCTTGTTTACTTTGAAGTCTTAATTATCTCCCTCTTTTATACTTCACTGCATACGAGTAGCTTACTTTTGTTATACTGTCCCATTAAAGCAAATAATAAAATGAATAAAAATCAATTTTGAGTAAACCAAATAGTTTAACAAGGTGTAATTCAAATGCAATTTTCCTGGGTTTAGCTTGAAGTTGGGTTTTTCTTTTTCTTTTTTTTTTAATACTCTTTTTGTTGTTTAAAGTTTCATGCTTACACATGATGCGTTGAATAAGAAATTGATATAATCTCATGGTTTTGTGGTTAGTTCTGAACTTGGGTTGTAGACTGTAGCATTCTTTAAGTTGCTACTAAAATATTACATATTTTCATTGAAGTTTGATCAAAACTCTCCCTGTTACTACGTGCATTTGGTTGAGTTCATATTATCAAATTATAAGCTTGGGCTCATCTTTTAATGCATTAGCAATCTTCTAGTTAGATTCTGTGTTCTTCTTGAAAAATGGGCTGATTGTGTAGCTATTGTTGGTTACCTTTGTATTTGTTGCTGAGTATTGGTTTGTTTGATTATCCACCGAGTTTTCATATGAAAAAAAAAAAACATGCTGAGTTATTTTCACTGTTTTTATTAATTGGACAGATTCATATGAAAGAAAATTTCCAACTTGTTCATTCGTGTAAATTATCTACTGATTTTGTAGTACTGACATCCCGAAAAGGTTCTAAAACACAGAAAACAGACACCTCGCATTCATGTGAATTACTGATATGCGCAGCTGCATAAATAAACCCAAATGTGCATTAATGTGTACAAACTGAATTATGGGTGACAATTGTGATCACATGATTAAATGATCCCAACTAATTTCACTTGGGATAGTTACACTGAGTTTATAACCAATGTTTCTCTTCTAACAATTCGCTAGGAGATTGTCTGTTCCACATCCATCTTCCGGTAATGTTCCAAGCACCCTTTTATGGCCTTGTACTATGAAGGAGTATAAATATTGTCTACAAAATACATTTCAAGCAAGATTTTATGATCCTGTGTTGAAGAAAGTCTCTCCTTCAAGCATGTATCTTAATTCCTCAAGACTTCAGCATATTGGAGCCTTACATATGAGGGTTGATATAGGAAACAGATCAAACTTTTGCCACTTTCACGAGCCAAAGCTTTGTATAGGCTCATCTGAGATGGCAACTTGCGATGAGGAGGCTCGGGTAGATGTTTTTAGCGAATATATTGATGGTTTTTGGGACATGGATCAAACTGAAAAGGAAAGAAGAAGAAAAATAGGTTTGGCCAACAAAGGAAGGGTGCCATGGAACAAAGGTAGAAAACATAGTGCAGGTGAGTTCTAACGTAAATGTATCAGTCTACTTGAGGCTTTAATTCAGTTGATTTATTGTAAACTTGAGTATTTATAATTTTGCAGAGACTCGTGCACGAATCAAGCAGAGAACAAGAGAAGCTTTGAGAAACCCCAAGGTGAAGTCATGTAAGATTCAGCAGTTTTGCAAATTCTCATACTTTTTTAGTGGAAGAATGGTTGAAATAGTAATTAAAAGAGTTCGTACTTGTGGCAGAATCATGGTTATTTTTGCATCATCCTTATTGTTGTAATTGGCATCCATGTCTAGAAATTCCAGTAGAAATTTTACTGTGTAAAATGGCTGACAAACAATAGCAAACCTTTTTCGGTGGCCATTTCAATTTTGTGTATTCTTCGTTGTTGTCTTTACTCAATTGCGGATACTGAACTTTTGACTTGTGGGGCAATAAAAAACTAATCATCAATAACAATCTATTAACATGTAAAAGAAAATTTTGTTCTAAGAACATTTCAAATAATCAGTTTCATTTTGCCAATCATAAGTACCATTTTATTCAAGTACATCCGGACCCTGGAGATCACATAACCTACCTGAAATTAGAACTTAAAACTTTATACAAAATTTCTAAACTTTACCTTTTTTTTGAGTTGTACATTTTAAGTTTGTGGTATGCCCGATTGATCCCCATTACTAATTCCCAAATGAAGCAATTAGAAAGTCAAGCTTAAGATCACTATATCTCTGATAGACCTAATTCCCCAGCTTAATATTCAAGTGCATAGTGGATCCTCCCTTGTTATTTATCTTCTCAATGGAGATTTCACTGTCTTTTATCTTTACTTTTCTCTCTGAAATTCTTGTTTTTACCTTTTTCGTTTTAACAAATTTCAGGTCCGGAAGAAGATGGGTGAACATCCCATTGCTCACAGGTATTGTCTGCTGTAAAACTTTTAAACTTTTACTTATAAATGTTAAATATTTACATTTTCGGAAATTAGGAATTAAATACCATGCAGGCTGTCTTTATTTACATTCGAACCGTAAGTTGAGATGGGCTTTGCTTATGATTGACATGGAATGCATAAAGTGATAATTCAATGTAGCTTACAACCAAACGTTACACACCATTTAAGCATTTTGGATATAATTTTGTGCGCATAGATATTTTGAAACTTGCAAAATGTGGAATTATAGGAAGAAAAAATTAATATAAGCTTGGGTGCCTCTCAGTGATTTTATGAATAAAAAGTTGGTAATACAACTTAACCATTTGTGCAAGCAATTATAATATGATTAAAACATTTCAGTGGTTGCCGAATTATATCCCCGAGAAGTTTTGGTCAAGGTGGTGAATTGAGAACTTGAAATTTTAAATTCTGGGGGACACTTTTGCTGATTTTCATGTAACTTTAAACATTATCCCAGTTATGGGATGCTTGTCTAAGCATTGCATGAAAATCCGATGTTAGTCCCATGATCACTAAGAATTGTCTTAGGGTCATGAACATTCGATGGTCTAATAATAAAAAAACTGTGTATAGTTGGTTCAGATATTCATCATGTTAGTTGGTTCGGATATTTATCATGTTATTTACCAATCTATGAATAATAAACATGGGTCTTTTTAGAAGTTTTCTTTTCTCCTTTCCAGACCTTTAATGCGAATCATGGAATCGCTGCAAAACAACCATGTAACACTATTTATGACCTTCAAATATTGGGAATTCAAAACCGATTCTCTTGCAGTGATGAGAGCAAGGCAAGAATAAGTTCTGCATTAAAACATGTTTGGGGCAAGCGTCTGAGATGGAAACAGTTGGGGGAGAAGTTCTTACTGACATGGTCAGAAAGCATAGCAAAAGCTGCTAAGGATGGAGGGAATGACCAACAAGAGCTTGATTGGGATAGCTATGACAAGATAAAGCAGGAGATGGCTTTGCAACGGCTGCAATGGGCTGTGGGCAGGGCAAAGGCAAAGGAGATGGCAAAAAAGCAAGCAACTCTTGCTAGAGCAGAGAAAGCAGCCCTAAGAGAGGCAGAAAAGATAGCAAAGCTTGCTGAAAAGAAGAAAGAGCGGGAGGACAAAGCCAAAGCAAGAAGAGAAATGAAGAGAAAGGCTGGCAGAAGATCTGAGAAAGAAGGAGTTTCCCCAGGATTGAAACTTATGAAGAGATTAATCAAGGTAAAAACTCATGGGATTGCATGAACCTAAACCACTTACCTTTCAGGAATAATGTAGATTAACTAACACCACGGTGCACATATGCCAGATCGAAGGTGAATAAGTGTGTGGATGATGGCACAATTTCGGGAATGGAAAATTTTTCTTTTTGTGGAAAAATCATGGAAATTATAAAAAAATTATGAAAGACACCAATGAGAGTACCGTGCAAAGGCAAAAATGAAAAATGCAGTGGCAGACTCTTGTTGTTGGTTTACATTTGTAAATAGGAACGTTGTATACTAGGTGTTGACTGAGCACATAATCCATAAAATCATTTTGTTAATTTCTTAGTTATGTCTCCAAACAGGCTGTCCGAAAAATGTTTCTGAATTTATTGTTCCGCACAGCCACACACTATCATCACACTGGTATATTTAGATGCACATTTGCCTCATGGAACTATAGCTATACATTGACAGGCCTTCATATATATATATATATAATATTCGAGGAATATTACCATTCTCTTAGCGATTCAAAAATCTTAGGAGATGTGTCTTGTACATTATGTGCATAACATAATCATGTAATGTTCTAATTTATATCCGGTCTTCAAGTTGTAATAATGCGCTAAATCCTGTCTTCGTGTTAGATTCACAAAAAGAAATCAGTAGCTGGTCCAGTCATTATTCCTGAGAACATAGGAGATTTACATATCCGAGCCTGGGAGAAGCTGGACATAGACCTTGTGAAGAAAGAAAAAATGCAGAGCGAAACCTCACTTGCAGATCAGATCCGAGCTGCTAAAGAAAAAAGAATGGAGTCTGTGACTAGGGAAGTTCTGCAGCCTCGTCCTCTGGTCATCCACCAGGTGTGAGATCCACAGTTGCAGCAAAAGTAAGAAGGTGCATTGAGGACCATGCAATTGACCCTTTTTTTTCATAGTTTTGTTGTATTCTTGCTTGCAAGTGTTTCTTCTATGGCTACACGCCTATACCTCTTTTCCCGTGGTGGAAACATAAGCCAGTTAGTTTTCTAGCTCCTGAGTTACCATCTATTCTCCAATGTCATCCAGACTGGTTATTAGCAGTTTTGGTTTCCATTATGCTTTTTATTAGATAGAAAAGTTAAAAGAAAAAACTACCAATTCTTTTTACTTGATTACATTAATTTGTTAAAGCTGGAAGATCACATTACAGCCTTGCTTTTATGATTCTTTTCTTCATCTGCATTTCTTGTGGTCTGATACATCTTGTCATTCGGGCAGTGTAGGCTGATTGGAACTGGAACAGAAAAGAGCAGCTGGCAGAGATTTGTAATGCAAGTTCACTTCTTAACAACATAATTCAACTTTGGTCACTAGCCACCAATGATACTAGAGAGCTCAGGATTTTGTACATGCAGAGGCAGGCACATTCTTAACTCCATTGAAGTTCGTAGGTTATATGTATTTGCATGGATATCAATGCATAACATGCCAGAAAATTTTGTGTTGACTCTTGCAATTTTAGTAAGATAATATTATTCAGACTATTGTAGCAAGGGTAGAATATTGTTCGAATGTCAAATGAAATTAGCTACCAACCACCCATTGTAGTCTTATTCCATTATGTCTTTGTTGAGTGAGCTTAAAATTTTCTTAAACAGATTTGCCACTTTCAATGTGCTTTTCTTGTTGATTTCACATTGAATATAAGAGGTCAACATCCATCTTGTCGTTAATGAGATTGCCCATGAAGCAGATTCACAAAACCTCTAATAAGAGCAGGCACTAATGCATTTTCATAAATAGGAGAGTCAAATGTATCACATCATCCATGTATTCATCCAATAAAATTAGGTCATCCAAACTTCATTTTCAAAACTATCACTCACTTAATCTATAGATGTATGCATGGAAGAATATCATTACTTAGATATGTTTATTGCAATAAGACTCCAGACGCCGGACTCTTTCAAGTAGAATTTGGTTTATGAATACCAGGACGTGTGTAGCAAAACCATTATTTAAGACTACCATAAATATGCTTATGGAGATGGCAACACCAGGGCTTCGTTCGCCATAACCTTGTATTTCTCATTCTGGTTTCGTCCATCTTAGTTAATGCTGCAAATAACCAAAAAGAACAAATCAAAGTTAAGCTTGAGTTATCAAGTTCTAAGGGAAAAAAATATGTTAGTTATATAGCTGAATAGTTTTTCAGGTAAAACTGTAAAAGATACGCAATGAAAGGAGTCATTTTGCACAGTTCGTGGTCGTGGAGATGGGAAGAGATCTTCCTTGATAATCGAATTATCTAGCAGCAGCTGAGAGAATTTTGGATCATATTGAGTAATGCATTGTAACTGTATTATTAATCTAACAATGTATAACTTTGCTGGTATTTATAGTTGTACAGCTCAGAATCCAGCTCATCAATTTTGTTTTACAAATTAACAAACTCAAGTAAAATGTGTATGTTATGATTTAATCACAGCCGTTCATTCATAACTAATTTAATACATCATATAACAACTGTGGAATCTCTATATAATTGTTCTGCCATCTGGAATATTCTTCATCTGCACGTGTATATTGCATCACTTTACTTGTGCGAACATCTTCCTTGGTTAACAAGTAAACTCCAGCTGGTATCCCCACGTGAGTTGATCCAGGTTCAACTTCATTCTCAACCTTAACATCCCTTCTCAAACTTAAATCTCTAGGAGAGACTTTAAGTTTGTTCCTGAAGAAACTGAACTTGGAGTAAGTGACTGGCTTGGTTAACACATCTGTTGTTTGATCATTGCTAGATACAAAAGTAAGTTTAATTTATTTCTTCTCAATTTTATCTCTGACAAAATGAATGTCTATCTCAATATGTTTGGTCTTAGAATGAAGAACTGGGTTTGTGGCAATTGCAGCTGCACTTGTACTGTCACTTAACAACAGAGGAGTGCAGTTTAGTTTTACACTTAATTCTTTCAGTACTGAACATATCCATGTTATTTATGCACTAGCTAATGCCATAGCTCTGTATTCAGATTCAGCTGAAGATTTTGAAACCACACTTTGCTTCTTTGAACTCCAGCTAATCAAATTGTCACTCAAGTATATACAATAACCACTAGTAGATCTTTTATCATCAGGATCACTTCCCCAATCAGCATCTGAGTAAGCTATTATATCAAGGGAATCAGATTTCTTGAAAATCATGCCATAGTCAACTGTTTCCTTTAGATATCTGAGTACCCGTTTATAAGCTGTCCAGTGTGGCTGCAGAGGATTAGCCATAAACAGACTTAACGTTTTTACTAGATATGCAATCTCAGGCCTAGTTAGCACAGCATACTACAACCCTCCAATAGCTCTTCTATACTGAGTTGAGTCAGCATATTTTTCTCCCACATATTTGCTCAACTTTTCAGTAGTTGCTAGTGGAGTGTCTAAACCATTACAGTTCTTCAAATCAAATTTGGTAAGCAACTCTTTAAGTATTTGGACTGTGACAGTACCAATGTATCTTCATTTCTTGTAACTTCAATGCCAAGAAAGAAGTTAAGTTGTCTCAAATCCTTAAGAGCAAAAGCATTTCCTAAGTTGTAAATAAGTTGCTCTATTTCAACATGATTACCCCCAGTGACTATAATATCATCAACATAAACTAACAAGATGATTAGATCATTTTCATTTCGTTTGAAAAATAAGGATGTGTCTGATTTTGCTCGACAGAACTGCCATAATTTAAGAACTGATTTTAATTTATCAAACCATGGTCTTGGTGTCCATTTCAAACCATAGTGTGCTTTCTTCAATTTACAAACATACCTTGGGTGATCTGCATCCACAAATCCTTCAAGCTGAGGTATATAAACTATTTCAGTTAACTCTCCATTTAGGAATGCATTATTAATGTCAACTTGTCTCAGCTTCCAGTTATTCATCACAACCATGCTTAGAACAATTCTTATAGTAGTTGCTTTCACTACAGGACTGAAAGTCTCTTGATAATCCACTCCTTCAGTTTGTAAGAAACCCTTTGCTACTAGTCTGGCTTTATATCTATTTATTGTTCTATCTGAGTTTTGTTTTACTCTAAACATCCATTTATTTCCCACAAGTTTCATATTTTGTTCTAGTGGAACCAAACACCAGGTCTGATTCTTTATTAGAGCATGAAACTCATCATGCATGGCTAGCTTCCAGTTTTTATCACTTAAAGCTTCAACAACACTTGATGGTGTTTCTAGAGATAAGGCTTTTTCAATATTGTAGGTTTTAGGTTTAAAGATTCCAGCTTTGGCTCTGGTTATCATAGGATGTGAAGCGTTGAGTTTAGGAGTGGTTTGAGACATTTTAGGATTTTGGTTTTGAACTTCAGTGTTGTCAAGTGCAACAGAATAATCTGAAGTATTTTGAGTTTCTGAGTGTGTGTTTGAAACACTGTTTGGCACTGGGGTAGTTTGATTATGACTGTTGTCAAAGTCTTGATCATCAGAATGAGTAACATCTTTAATTAGATTCTCAGATGAGTTTGAACTAGCTATTGTTGCCTTATGACTATGACTTTCAGAAGGAAAAGACACTGTGATGAATTTACTGAAGGAGTTTAAAGACTCATATAATTGATTTTGTTTTGAATTCATGAATTTCATATCTTTTTTAAAAGGAAATGAGCTTTCATTAAAGTTAACATGTGTTGTTATGTACATTCTTCCATTTGAATTTAGGCACATGTAACCTTTGTGAAAGTGACTGAAACCTAGATTTACACATGTAGAAGTATGAAAATCGAATTTGTGTTTGTTGTAGGGTCTTAAGAAAGGATAACACTCACAGCCAAATATTTTGATAAGAGAGTAATCTGGTTTCTTTGAGTAGAGGGATTCGTCATTTAAAATAGGTGTATCGGTTCTGTTTATAAGATATGTGGCATTAGAAAAAGCTTCCCACCAAAATTTCAAAGGTAATTCAGATTGAGCAAGAAGTGTCAATCCAGTTTCTACAAGGTGTATGTGCTTTCTTTCAACTTTCCCATTTTGATGATGAGTATATGGGCAGGAGTATCTTAAAGAAATCTCTTCATGCTTTAGATATGGTTCAAACACTTTATATTCTCCTCCCATGTCACACTGTAAGGCTTTGATTTTCAGTTCAAGGCTTTTTTTAATTTGGTTTTTGAAAGAAATGAATGTTGTGAGTGCCTGTGATTTATGTGTTAATCCATAAATCCATGTGTAACTGGTTTTGTCATCAATAAAAGCTATATAGTATCTAAAGCCTTGATTTGATTCAGTGGGAGCAGGACTCCTAAGGTCACTATGAATAATTTCAAGAGCTTTTGAGGTTTTTGTTTCACTGTGTTTGAATGATAGTCTGTGTTGTTTTCCATACTGACAAGCTTTACAGAAAGATAAACCATATATTTTATTTCTTAAAGAAATGTTACAAGGTGACAGTTTTCATAAGAGCATTGATATTAGGATGGTATAATCTCATATGCCACAGATTGAGCAATTTGTTGCTTGTACTAATTCCATTACAACTGACAGACAACATAGATTCAGGTCCAGTTATTTTATTTACTGTAAGCAAACTAGGAGTAGTAGTAGAAGAGTAGAAGATAACAAAATTGACTTGAATTGACCAGAATCATGAGGCAAACTTTGCAGCTTGTACAATCTATCTTTAGCCATTCCTTTCAAAAGAACACTCCCCATTCTCTTGTCCTTAACAACACAAAAGGTTTTATTGAATTCAATAAAAACATCATTATCATGTAATAGTTTCGAAATGCTGATCAAATTTTTAATTATTTCTGGAACATAAAGTATGTGGTTAAGTTTGATATGAGATAATATGTGTGAATCAAGTGTGCTGAGCAATGAGTGATCAACAGAAACTATTTTGAGTTTAGTTCCACTACCTACAGCCAGCTGATCATTTTCTTTGTATTCTGAGCTGATATTAAGATTGTTGAAATCATTTGAGATGTGGTTTGTTGCACCACTGTCAAGGTACCAAACTCCATCTCTATGTCCTCCATTCTCAGCTATATATGCACGTCTCCTGTTAGGCCCTTGATTGGGCACATAGTTCTTTTTGAACACATACCACCAGTGAGCAGCAGTATGATTTTTCCTGAAATAAATCTGGCATGGTCCCTTAGGTTCTTCTTCATCAATAGGATTTTTGCCTTGGAACTTATCTAATGGATTTATGATCTGATTGAAATTGTTTCCACTAGATTGATTTCCATTAGAGTTTCCAGATGGTCTTCTACCATAATTGTTGTTGTTTCCACCAAAATTGAAGTTTAATTGCCAATTCCTTCTTTGATTTCCTCTGTGAAAAGCTAGATTAGCTTGATAATCCATGTGACTGACAGAGTATTTGTTGGGAAAATATGCTCTTTAAAAGCATATGTGTTTATTTAATTGTAATAAACAATTTTTCTGATTAATAAAATAAATGAGTTATTTTATTCAAATATCTTAATTGCATTTATATTTGTATTAAAGTCCATTTAATCATATTATATGTATTTATGTGATCACCATGTGGATTCACAGAAAACATAAATACAAGTTATCTTATGATTAAATAAATTTAGTTCGCAGTTGATAAATAAAGTTGGGCACTTTATTTAGGTATAACCTGTAATAAATTCATTGAATGATTTGTCTTAATCATATATGAATTTATTGATATAGTACGACTACATTGAACAGGATCACATATGAGATTTAATTAACTTTGTAATAACTGTCAGACTTATTAAATCTCATAGGCGTTGATTTTATTGTAATCTTAATCTTGAGTTAATTATGATTTCATGATTGTGATTGTTATTCCATTTGAGTTACCAATGGGCACGACACATCCTTGTGGTCAAGATTACCCGGAATCTTGGTGGGAGTAATTATGAGTATTGGAGTTATAGATTAACAATATAGAATTTGTACAACACATCTCTTGATAGGTTTTCGGCACTTGATCATAGAATTCTCTGGCCAGAGTGTGTCAACATATTTAGTATGTTGAAAATGATTATTAGAGAAAACCAGTAAGGATCAAGGAATAAGATGTTATTAAATTGATTGGACAGTTGAGATATCAATTTAATTAACGATGTGGTACAAATGATTGTGCAGTAAAGAAATCAATGTGGCTTGGGACGAATTATTATTCGAGCATACAATTATGGAAGTCAGTTCCAATCTTTTAGTGGAGTAGATTTGGAATTAAATAATTGGGCTAGTTTAATTACAGACCTAATTATTGTAGCCACTATTGTATGTTCCCAAATGATCCCCGGGTTAGCTCATTTAATTGACTGCACCACTACTGGACTAATAAGCAAGATAACTAGCTATTTGGGTCAAAAGCCTAATTATATCATTTAGTGGGAGGCTCCATTTAATTAGTTTATGTGTAAGGGGCCTTATGTTATTTTACATGGTGGGTCCCTTATTAAAAGAAAAAGAAACGTGAGTTTTAAAAAGGGCATCATTTGGAGCTTAGGGTTTTCACTAAAGGGAGATATAAAAGGCTTATTTTCTCTAAAGAAAAAAAAAGAGGTCACTTTATACAGATTAGAGAAAAAGATTTTTCTCTCAATTGTTGAGAGAAAAATTTTCTCGTGCTAGTTGCTTTGGTAGTGATAAAGGCGCCCACACGTCAAGTGCAGATCGAACCTGAGTCATAACCTGAAAGATCATTGGTGACGGATCGTGATCTAACATGAGTAGTGGTGGCGGGTCGTGATCTAGGAGCCTAAATCACTTCAGCGGAAAAAGCCAACTCAGATTTTCAAGGTACGATTTATAGATTACGTATTCTTATATATTATATGAGAGCGGTCCTTAAATAGGTTTTATAAAAATCTTAAAAACCTAATTTTTTCCCAATAATTGGTATCAGAGCAATCTCATATTAATATATAAGAATTTCGTATGAAATTAATCTTGAAATTTATGTATTAGAGTGGCACATTTTATTCAGATATATATTATTTGTTTAATATATGAATAAATCATGTTATAGTTTGTCTTAATTCATGGTTAGATTTTCTGTTGTATTTTTTGTTTGGATCTATAACAAGAGGGGTGGTTTTTTATCACCATAATTCCCTCTTGATTTATTTTTCAGTAATAGAAATTTTGTAAGCCAAAATTGGCATTGAAAATTTGTGAATCACTGAAGCATCATCACTGGAAAACGAACTCAAACAATCAAGGCCGGAAATTTCAGAACAATCGAGGCCGGAAATTTAAGAAACAGCGGCCTGCAGCACACGCTGCTGCGCGAGCAGCGCGCGGCTTGCGTGGGCAGTAGCGCGTGCTGCACGCCCAGCAGTTGCTGCGTGCGCGCTGCAAGCACGCAGAACGCACTGTGGCCAGCAGCTGCAGCGCGCGCGGCCAGATGCTGCAGCGGGAGCCAGCGCCAACGGCGTGCAGCTCGCGGGTTCCGTCGATTGGTGCGTTTCCGGCGTGACGGCGGCAGTAAACTCGGCGTCGGACATGGCTGGAAATTGTGACCGGCAGCTAGCTTTATGGAGATGGCGGCTGGGGAAGAAGAGGAAAAGAAAAATGTGATTTTAGGGTTTTATGGTTTTTATCATGGAGGTTCCTATAGTTTCATATTTTTTCTCTTGGGTAGTCAAGTTTTAATTTTTTGTATTTAAGTCCACAAACGATTTTGGGCTTAAGGAATCCTAGTTTTAGGCTCAATTTTAATTGGGTTTAATGGATTAAAAATGCATAGACAAAATTAAATACATTAAATTTATTTTTGGTCCAAAAGTTTTATTTTAATTAAAAAAGTTTTTTTATTTCCTTTAAAAAAAAATTAAAATTGGACCAATTATAAATTTAAAAGCCCAATTTCCCCTAGTCCATTAACAAATACAAGCTTTTGGAAATGGACATTGACAAGAAGCCCAATGAAGATTAGGCTTAGGATTAATGTGTTTTTCATTAATAGGAAAGCCATGAATTAAGATTATTTAATTGTTTTTCTATATGTTATGATTTTGGATGTTCACATGCCATGATAACATGTCATATAAAATAGGAAGTGCCACTCTATGCATAATGATACATGTCATTCATTAATTATGAATTTCATTATACTGTTTGAAATTTGCCTATGCTTAATAATATTGGATATCATCTAGATAATATTATAGGAAGCATGCAATTAACAATATGTATGTTTTAAAAAGGAAAAATCAATTTTAAAATATTGAGTGGGAGAGGGAAAATTCAAAATAATTTTTCCCACGGGCTCCATTGTTAGTTCAATAATGAAATTATATATATACCTCGACTTCATGATACGGTGATGCTCCCTACAGAGGGTATATATATTAGACATTTTATTTGATGAACTTCTTTAAAGATAAAATTGAAATATTTTTCAATCAATTGTTCGCCCCAACGGTGACTATTGATATAAAAAATACGTAGATTGAAACAATGGTTATACACTCAACTAAAATTTGTTATTAACCTTCCCAACGAAGCTCTGTTAACAAATTAAGGCCCAAAAGGATAACGATAATTATTTATCATGTCTCTACAGGAAAGTAAATAATCTAATGCATAATTGGGTCTAGTAAGTGTAGACATGACTTCCCCAACGGATAGCTTGTCATAATTATTTATCATGTCTCTATAGGAAAGTAAATAATCTAATGCATAATTGGGTCTAGTAAGTGTAGACATGACTTCCCCAACGGATAGCTTGTCAAAGCGGTACTAGATTATCGTTACAATAAATTAAAATGCATTTATGATTTTTTACATTTTTGTCATTTATTGTGAATTTTGTTTCAAATATTTATGCATGTTTATTTTGTTTTGTTTTTCAGAAAATGTATTCCATCAACCCATTATTAATTATCTTTGTTAAAAATGAACTCACTGGCGAAAATTATTTAGATTAGAAACGCAATATATTTAATATTCTCACTGCTAAGGGAAGCAAATATGTGTTGACCCAGCATTGCCCTCCTGAACCATCGTTATACGATTATAGAAATCAGAGGGAGGCTTATGAGAAATGGTGCGAAGCTAACAAAATGGCTAAGCGCTACATATTGGCTTCGATTTCTGTGGAGCTGCATAAGAAACATCGGAGCATGGAAACAACCACTGAAATAATGGCTAGTCTTCATCAGATGTTTGGGCAAAATACCCATTTTGCCAGAGAAGCAGCATTAAAACGTATTACAGATACTAAGATGGAAGGGGGCACAAAAGTTCGTGATCATGTCCTCAATATGATGGACTATTTGAATGAGGTAGAGATTCATGGTGTCCAAATCAATGATAAATCAAAGATTAACATGGTGATTGAATCTTTACCTGATACATTCAAAGAGTTTAAGGTCAGCTATATCTTAAACAATAAAGATATGACCTTAATTGAATTAATGCACGAACTACATGCTATAGAAGAATTTTATCATAGCAGAAAACTTCCTGAAAAAGGATTCTTTTCAAGGCTTAAGTCGAAAGACAAGAATGAGCAAGCAAGAGTGGGGATTGACAAACTATCCACTAAAAGAAGTGGCAAGCCAAAAGGCAAGTGTTACAAATGTGAACAAAAGGGTCACTGGAAGAAAGATTGTCCTAAGATTATTAAAATCAGGTATAGGAAATCTTTAAGCTTCCTAATTAGTTCAGATTTCTATTGATTCTTATAATGAAGAATTCTGAGATAACTAACCTTATTTGTAATTCATTTATTTGGTTTTCAGGAAACCAAGAGATTAAGTGAAGAAAGCTTCAAACAGCAGTTGAGGACATGCTAGTTTATATCAATTGAAAGGCTAGATCAATTTTACAAGACTTAAAGTTTTGATATTTGTCTTTATTTTTCCAAATATTAGAGGAATTTAATTTCGGTGACTTGTTTTAATAAACAGAAGTACACTGTTATTTTTTGATCCTCTGTTTATAAAGATAATTTATATCATATAAGTCTATTGATCTATTCAAAGTAAGATATAATGATAAAGAGTATATGCATCTATCTAAGAAAAGAAATGTTTCTTCAAACCAAAATCACCTCTGATATTTATGCTTAAGTCATATAAACTATAATAAGATTTTAAGAGAATGATTAATGATAGACTTGTTGGCCTATTAAGATTGATCATTGTAACTCTGTAAAATCTTATTTAGAAAAGTAATATGACAAGGATGCTCTTTTTGAGCTAAAAGCATAACATTGTATTTGATGATTTAGCGCATACAAATGTATACAGACTAATCAGTTTACATGTTATAAGAGGTTATGAGTATTCTATCAATCTTGTTGATGAATATTCATTTAATTTATATTTGTCTAAATGCGTCATGATTCCATTGCTTTTGAAATTCAAAAGAGTACGTGGATAAGACAGAAGCAATTAGACAGGAACATAAAAGAACTTCAATATGATCAAAACAAAGAATATCTCTATAGAGAATTCAAGCACTATTGGTTGTCAATGAACACTATGATACACTAGTGTAATTAAATGGAGAAACAAGATTCTTTTGGATAAGACAAGATATATACTAAGTGGTTTATCATTTACCTTTTTTATTCCAGATACTAGTATTTGAAACTACAAAGTTTTGTTGAACTTAGTTTCATCTATCTCGGTGTCTATTACTCCAAGAAATTATGAAAAAGTCACAAACATGGCTTGAGACACATTCGTATTTGGAGTTTACTAGTATTTATACTAGAATCAGAGATAGAGAAGATGGATTCGTGTTCAGAAGCTTGCATGTTTTAGGTATCTTAAAGGAATAAGGGAAAGTCTGAATTATAGTCCTCAAGATAGGAATGTATTTATAGAAATATTCTTTACTTTCTTTGAGGAAGACTATATAATGACTTATAACCTAAGAGTAAGGTAAAACTAGAGCAATAAAAGAGATCAGGTTGTTGCTCAGCTTTCAACACCTGTTATAGAACAGGAAGAACAACAACAACCAGCTGATCAGCACAGGATTATCCTTGAACAACCATCACTTTTAGAACCTCGTCGTAGTGGGAGGATAACTAGGTTACTTACGAGATACATGCTTTTGGGAGAAACCTATAAGGTTATCCCAGATGAACATGTACAAGATCCCACTAGTTACAACGAAGCTCTAATAGATAGAGATGTTGGATTTTGAAAATGGCCATGAATCAAGAAATGGGATCTATGTATTCCAATAAAGTCTGGGAACTTGTAGAGGTACCAAATGGGGTAAAACCTATAGGGTGCAAATGGATCTACAAGAGAAAAAGAGGAGTAGACGGAAGGGTGGAAACATTTAAAGCAAAATTAGTAGCCGAAGAGTTTACTCAGAAAGAAGGAATCGATTATGAGAAAACTTTTTCTTCGGTTGCTATGCTTAAATCCATCAGGATTCTGCTCTCCATTGCTGCAGTGCTAGATTATGAAATTTGGTACATGGATGTCAAGACTGCCTTTCTTAACGGGCATCTTAAAGAAAACATCTACATGCAGCAACCAGATGGATTTATACAAAAAGGCCAAGAATCGCTTGAATTCATTCAGAACATTGATGAACCATGTGTGTACAAGAAAATTCAGGGAAAATTTATAGCCTTCCTAGTTCTTTGTGTAGACAATATTCTCCTGATTGGAAACGATATAGGAGTATTGACTACAATAAAGATTTGGTTAGCAAAACAATTTGATATGAAAGACCTGGGAGAGACAAGTTATATTCTTGGTATCAAGTTACTACGAGACCGGAAGAATAAAACTTCAGCCTTGTCTCAAGTGGTCTATATCGATAAGATATTGGCTAGATTTAGCATGGAAAATTCCAAGACTGGTTTATTACCATTCAGACATGGAATTACATTCTCTAAGGATCAATCACCTAAAACATCTGAAGAGATAGAGAGAATGAGACGAGTTTCCTATGCAGAAGCTGTGGGAAGTCTTATGTATGCCATGCTTTGCACTAGGCCAGACATCTGTTTTGCGGTAGAGATGGTTAGTAGATAGCAATTTAATCCTGGACTGCAGTCAAGCATATTATAAAGTATCTGAAAAGAACTAAAAATTATATGCTTGTGTATTCTGGTGATGAACTCATTCCAGTGGGTTATGCTGATTCTGACTTTATGTCAGAAAAGGATTTTAGAAAATCAACTTCTGGCTATGTGTTTACATTGGGAAGTGGAGCTATTAGTTGGATGAGTGTGAAACAATTTTGTATCACAGACTCAATAACTAAAGCTAAATATGTGGCTACATCTGAAGCTGCAAAAGAAGCTATATGGCTCCGCAAGTTCCTACGAAATCTTAAGGTGGTACCTGTTGTAACTGCACCCCTGAAACTATTTTGTGATAATGGTGGTGCGGTAGCTCAATCCAAGGAATCACAAGAAACAAAACATATTGACAGGAAGTATCATCTCATAAGGGAATAGTGTAGAAAGGTTATATGACAGTACCCCAAATGGCATTAGATGCTAAATGGCAGATCTTATTACAATGGCCATTAGTGGGAAACCTTTATAACCTGCACTTAGAGCCCTAGAGCATGAGCAATATGCTAGATATGCTTTGAGAGCTAGTGGGAGATTGTTGGGAAAATATGCTCTTTAAAAGCATATGTGTTTATTTAATTGTAATAAACAATTTTTCTGATTAATAAAATAAATGAGTTATTTTATTCAAATATCTTAATTGCATTTATATTTGTATTAAAGTCCATTTAATCATATTATATGTATTTATGTGATCACCATGTGGATTCACAGAAGACATAAATACAAGTTATCTTATGATTAAATAAATTTAGTTCGCAGTTGATAAATAAAGTTGGGCACTTTATTTAGGTATAAACTGTAATAAATTCATTGAATGATTTGTCTTAATCATGTATGAATTTATTGATGTAGTACGACTACATTGAACAGGATCACATATGAGATTTAATTAACTTTGTAATAACTGTCAGACTTATTAAATCTCATAGGCGTTGATTTTATTGTAATCTTAATCTTGAGTTAATTATGATTTCATGATTGTGATTGTTATTCCATTTGAGTTACCAATGGGCACGACACATCCTTGTGGTCAAGATTACCCGGAATCTTGGTGGGAGCAATTATGAGTATTGGAGTTATAGATTAACAATATAGAATTTGTACAACACATCTCTTGATAGGTTTTCGGCACTTGATCATAGAATTCTCTGGCCAGAGTGTGTCAACATATTTAGTATGTTGAAAATGATCATTAGAGAAAACCAGTAAGGATCAAGGAATAAGATATTATTAAATTGATTGGACAGTTGAGATATCAATTTAATTAACGATGTGGTACAAATGATTGTGCAGTAAAGAAATCAATGTGGCTTGGGACGAATTATTATTCGAGCATACAATTATGGAAGTCAGTTCCAATCTTTTAGTGGAGTAGATTTGGAATTAAATAATTGGGCTAGTTTAATTACAGACCTAATTATTGTAGCCACTATTGTATGTTCCCAAATGATCCCCGGATTAGCTCATTTAATTGACTGCACCACTACTGGACTAATAAGCAAGATAACTAGCTATTTGGGTCAAAAGCCTAATTATATCATTTAGTGGGAGGCTCCATTTAATTAGCTTATGTGTAAGGGGCCTTATGTTATTTTACATGGTGGGTCCCTTATTAAAAGAAAAAGAAACGTGAGTTTTAAAAAGGGCATTATTTGGAGCTTAGGGTTTTCACTAAATGGAGATATATAAGGCTTATTTTCTCTAAAGAAAAAAAAGAGAGGCCACTTTATACAAATTAGAGAAAAAGATTTTTCTCTCAATTGTTGAGAGAAAAATCTTCTCGTGCTAGTTGCTTTGGTAGTGATAAAGGCGCCCACACGTCAAGTGCAGATCGAACCTGAGTCATAACCTGGAAGATCATTGGTGACGGATCGTGATCTAACATGAGTAGTGGTGGCGGGTCGTGATCTAGGAGCCTAAATCACTTCAGCGGAAAAAGCCAACTCGAATTTTCAAGGTACGATTTCTAAATTACGTATTCTTATATATTATGTGAGAGCGGTCCTTAAGTAGGTTTTATAAAAATCTTAAAAACCTAATTTTTCCCCAACAGTATTGATATTCAATTCTGTTTTCATGACTCAGCAGCATCCCATACACATCAGAGAGAGTTGTGCATTTAGGATGTGCATTGATTGTGGTAACAATTGAATCATATTCATATCCAAGGCCGGCAAACAAGCACAATACAAAATCTTCATCACTTATATTGCTTTAAGCCGCTCTTAGTGTATCAAGAGTGGTTTTTATCTTAGTGTAATACTCATGAATTGTCATTAATCCTTTTCTGGTAGTCTGAATTTGAGTCCTTAGATGCATAACTCTAGCTCTAGATCTAGCTTCAAACTGAGTTGCAAGAATCTGCCATACATCCAGAGAAGATATGGCTCCAACTACAACACTTAGAACTTCTTCACTCAAGGTTGAAAGCAATCAGCTCATCAGCTGCTGATCATTTCTCCTCTAGATCTGGAACTGTGGATTTGGAGTTGTGATCACAGTTTGATCGCTGTCAATATTAATCACAGCTCGATTTGGTGGACTCTTTGAGTTATCAATCAGATCTTCCAAATTGTTTGCATTAATTGTTGCTATCACTTAAGATCGCCATAGCAAATAGTTGTTATTGCTAAGCTTGATAGGTGTGCTGAAGACAAGTGAGCTGAGAATAGAGGTGCTGACATTTGAGATTTGATTTGTGTTTACAGTTGAGCTTAAAGCTCCATTGTTGTTTATTTTATTTTCATTACTCGTCATTGTTGCTTCTTAAAGCTCTGAAACCATGAGAGAATTTTAGATCATATTGAGTAATGAATTGTAACTGTTTTATTAATCTAACAATGTACAACTTTGCTGGTATTTATAGTTGTACAGCTCAGAATCTAGTTCATCAATTTTGTTTTACAAATTAACAAACTCAAGTAAAGTGTGTATGTTATCATTTAATTACAGCCGTTCGTTCATAACTAATTTACTACATCACATAACAACTGTGGAATCTTTGTATAATTGTTCTGCCATCTGGAATATTCTTCCTCTGCACGTGTAGATTACATCACTTTACTTGTGCGAACATCTTCCTTGGTAGCTTGTATCCCCATGTGAGTTGATCTAGGTTCAGCTTCATTCTCAACTTTAAGAACAGCTGCCTTGACGCAATCACAAGCTGCTTGTATATCAACTGTGGTTGGTGTGATTGTCTTGAGATTCTTGACACTACCACAATACAAAGCAGAAGGGCTGCCTCCAGCAGTAAGCTAAGAGATGCAAGAAGCCAATTATGCATCGACTTATCCGCAAGTGACAGCCTCTCCTGGCTTTACCATGACCTGAACCATGGCAACGACGAACATCAATATGACAACACTTTTCATCTTTGCTAATGTATGCTTGTAGACTCAAAGCCTTTGAGGTTACACTTCAGTGAGTTTCTGCCTTGGCGAACTGTATTGGAGGCTATGAATGGCATGGGGAGCACCTGTGTATGTGATGCAAGTGAACGTGTACCAAAAAGCTGTCAAAATGTTTCGTTGCTCGTTTCGTCATCGACCCCATCTATGTTTCTAGTCTTCCTTCGATGTCTCCAACCCGGCCAATCTATATATATATATAAAGCTAGGACTTGAGGAGGTGATGTTGCATCACCATTTTGCTTCTTTGTATATTCTCTATTATCTAATAAATAGAGATTTTTTTTTTAGATTTGGTTTTTCATCTTCTCATAATTAATTTGATTGTATTTAACTCATTTAATAAATAATAACTTTATTAATATATATCATTCCTCATCTTTTTATATTTTCTATTATCTAAAATATCTAAAATATTGGTGGATATTCTTTGTAATTTTTTCTCTTTCTATTTAAATTCAACAATATGTAATCATTAATAATATTAATTATAAGTCTTTTGAAACATTTATTTATTTTATTATGCTAACAATTAAACTTTAGTGGCATAAAATACATGAATTAATCTATATATATATATATATGTCTCCAAAACATAAGGTGTACGTGTGCTTTGGAGAAGTGATTACTGCTGAGGAAATGATAAAGGGTAGATCTTGGTGAACTACCGAAGTTTTGTCGGCTTTTCAAATTTTAACAATTTAAATCTTTAAATTATTAAGCAAACCTAGCAACAGGGCTTTGCAGAATTTAAACATACATGAAGGTTGGCTTTCTATGCATACACAGTACCAGATCTGGTTCCCAGAAATGGTGCTCTGAATGAGGAGGGAGAAGAGAAGAGATACAACTGAGGATTGAGATCTGGTCTCGTTGCCTCAGAGGAACGTACAATTTTTATGGCAGATCTGATAGAGATCAGTCTGCGATCATGCTTTAAAAGAAAATGCGAAAATTTAAAATGCAGAAATGTAAATTGCTTTAAAATAAATTGCAGAAATTAAAATTACATAATTGAAATTACATAAATTAAAATGCTTTAATTAAATACTTTAAATAAATACAAAAGAAAGATCCTTACATGTTATCTCTGGATCTTGGTTCTTTAAAAGAAAGAAAGAAAAATAGAAAGGAAAATTAGAAAGACAAAATTAATTCAAGGATTGAATCCTTGATGCCTTTCACCAGATTTCCGTTTCTAGAGAGAAGGAGGAGAGAAATGAAGAGAGAGAGAGAGAGAGTTGGAAAAAATTCTGAGGAGTCTCAAGTCTTCCTTCAGATTATATACATAATTTTTTAACTATTCACTGTAGCGGGATTTTAAGTGCACAGTAACTTGTGGAAAGGTGCACTGTTCACTGTAGCGAGTCTTTAAGTGCACAGTAACTCGTGGAAAGGTGCACTGTTGCTTTATACGGCTTTGTAGAATACAAAGAAAATACTAGCGGGTGAAGAGACATGTGCGCTCTCACTTGTGTCCAAAGGACCACCCGAATACAAATTGCTAGAATACAGAAAAATACAGATTTTTTTTTTTTTAAGTAAAATTACACAATGGAATATAAATCATTTACAATGTTTTACAGGGGAAAAAAATACCAAAACAATCGTCTTCATTTTCATCCCCAAGTGAAATGAAGGGCTCTTCATCTTCGGTATCAGAGGATGATGCAACAGAGGACTCAGATCGAGTAGTCAGGAGCTGCTTCATGAGATCGAAGTATTCTTCTTCAGACTTTGCACTGGCGAGAAGGGCTTGGGCTTTAGATCGCTGTGCAAGGAAAGTGCTGTGGGCTTTAGTATCTTCAATACTAGGCTTGAGATGACCATTTTGTTTAAGCCAAGTGTGAACTAAGGCTTCGGTCAATTTTGACTTTTCATCGAACTTTGACCACCACTTAATTCTGAAACACCTTTGGAGAATTAATTGGGTGTCTTGAGTAAGATATTGGAAATTCCACATCCAAACCCAAGGGAGGAAGAATTTGGTACAAAAACAGAGGAAAGGAGGAAACCTTTTCTCGGATTCAGAAGGAACATAATTGGCTTTAAAGAGGTTGAAACAGTTTGTAGCATTATGGGTTAAGATATCTGTGTTTGGTCCAAAATAGGTCCACCACTGTTGGAACCAGTACGGGAGGCTTTGAATAGTTATTTTTGTATTGAAGAAAAATAACCATGAATGAGAATGCTTTGGGTTTTGAAGGAAGAATGTGTTAAACCACGCCTGTTGGTAGTCCCAATAGGAATAGGACAAACAGTGTGGGATTTTAAAAAGGAAATTGGCGGGAAATTTCTTTTGAGCATGGAGTGGTTCACCCCACTGGTTTGGGCTAATAATATTTTGGATAGTGGCCGTGGAATAGGCCGGCTCAGAGTGAGACTCAGTATGGAAAAAATGTTTGAATTTTACTGAGCCAGTGGCTTCAAGGATGCTTTAGTAATATGAATGGGGCTTATCAAGATCCCATGGTTTGAAAAACCATCCCTTTGGGAAAAACTTTGAAATTGCTTGAAATGGATCAGAATTATAAAATCCATCCTCCATAGTTAAAACATTTTGAGAATGGGGTTTATTATGCCAATCCGATTTTTGAGAAAGCTTTGATTGTGAAACCACAACCTGGGAAGAAGAACTTTCAGTAGAAATAATTGCTTTAGATTGAGAAAGACCTTGAGAGTAAGAAAGCTTTGGAATTTCTTTAGAAATGGATTTTTCTAAATCAAGATTTTCTTTTGGAGAAATTTGGCTTTGAGAAAAACTTTGTATGGCTTTTAAAAACTCAGGGGATTGAGAAATGGATTTCATCCATTGATTTACCTGATCTTGGGAGGCCAGGGCTTTGACTTTAGCTTCATCTTCTTCAACTATATCTATCCAGGACTTTATGGGCATTGCTGAGGATAGCAATTTTTCTTTAGGAGGAGAGGCTTTAGAGGGTGTCTGGGACACAGGGAGTTTGAGGATCCCTTTCCCTTTATCTTTCTTTTTGGGCGGCATTTTATCTGTTTTGGAGGAATTCCCTTGTTAGAAAATCGGGAACAGAATTTTTATCACCTTTAATAAATTCAATATCAAAATCAAAAACACTTAAAATTGCTTGCCATCTTGCAAAAATCTGTTTTGAGGCAATGTTTTGAACATCTTTTTCTAAAACATGTTTTGCAGCTTTGCAATCAATTCGAAGTAAGAATTTCTGATTTAGCAAATCACTTTGAAACTTTGATATGCATAAAACAATCGATAAAATTTCTTTTTTAATAGTAGAGTAATTTTTCTGACAATCATTCCAATGTGCAGATGCATACTGTACTATTTGTTCTTTATCATGCTCTCTTTGTTTTAAGATACCACCATAACCTAAATCTGATGCATCGGTTTCAACAATTTTAGGTAATGTGGGGTTAGCTAAATAGAGACATGGAATTTCTTTAACTATACTTTTGATATGCTTTACAACTTGGGTATGTTGTTCTGACCATGCAACATGGTTCTTTTTTAACCTATCATGCAATGGTTTTGCTATCCTATTGATGTTAGGACAGAAGTCAAGAACATAGTTTAAACTACCCAAAAATCTTTGTAATTGAGTTTTATCTAAAATTTTATCAGGAAACTTATCAGTGAAAGATAAAGATCTTTCAATGGGAGTGATAGTTCCCTTTGAAATATAGTGACCGAGGAATCTGACTTTAGTTTGAAACAAGGAGATTTTAGAAGAGGAAAGGGCTAAACCAGCCTTTTTGGTAGCAAAATAAAAAGTCTTTAAATGTTTAAAATGTTGATCTATTGATTGAGAAAAAATCAATATATCGTCAATATAAACTATGCAAAATTCAGAAAATGGATTATAAATATCATTCATAATTCTTTGAAATTCAGAAGGTGCATTCTTTAAACCAAATGGCATAACAGTCCACTCGTACTGTCCAAATGGAACAGTAAAAACAGTTTTATACCGATCTTTAGGATGAATTTGAATTTGCCAAAAACCGGACTTCATGTCAAATTTTGAAAATATGAAAGCAGAATGAAGTTTTTGTAGCAAATCTTTTTTATTTAGAATTGGGTAACGAATCCACTTTAAAGCTTTATTCAATGGTTTATAATTAATGACAAGTCTTGGTGTGCCCCTTTCAATTTCGGAATTTTTATTAACATAAAAAGCAGCACAAGACCAAGGTGATCTTGATTTAACAATTAAACCTTTAGATTCTAAATCTTTAATTTCGGCTTTACAATGTTGCTCAAGTTCCATATTCATTTGAATAGGACGGGCTTTAGTTGGTATTTGTCTTTCATCAAAAGAACTTTCATAGGGCAAATCTACCAAATGTTGTTTTCGATTCCAAAAGGCAGTTGGTAAATCGGCACAAATTTCTTTTTCAATAAGTTCTTTGAAATCAGAAATTTTTCTTTTTATGAAACTATTATGTAATTGGATTTCAATTCTTTGTAAATTTAAATCCGTCTTTAAATGGCATAAATCTTTTTGTTTTGATTTTAACAAAACATTTATTTGATTTTGATAAACAGAACATGCTTTTATGATATTTAAATTCCTTGTTTTTGGTTTTTCAACAAATGGGAAAACAAGTTTTTGTCCTCTGGCTTTGAAAGATATACCGTCATAATCAACAGTATATGGGGTAATTAAGTTTATAAAAGGAGTTCCTAGAATAACAGTATGACGAATGTCATTTGTTAAAAGGAAAGAAGTTTTAAAATCAAAACCATTATTATGTACAAAGGCTTCGGCTTTAGAAGTAATTTTCAATTTTGAATTATTGGCGGCAGAAAGCTTCTCTTTTGTCTTTTCATGAAATTCTTTTGGAACTATAGCTTCCTGGATGCAATTTAGATCGGCACCAGTATAAAAAAGGGCAATGGTATCAATCATGAAATCTTCAGAAAATATTAAAGTGACTCCAATTAAATACTTTCTCATTGTGATTTGATTTAAGACAAAAAGAAAATCATTGGGCACATACTCAATATTTTCAAGATTCGGATTTTCTTCATTATCATTACTGGAATGAGATTCATTATCAGAATGATCTTGAAGTTTTTTCTGTAAAAGAATCTGAATGGTTTCAGAATCGGTTTTTTGTTTTTCTTTCAAATCCTTTATTTCAGCTTTAATCTCATTAATCTCTTTTTGAAGATCTTGGATAGAAAGAACAGAAGATTTTGAGTGCTTTTTCTTTTCAAGAATTTGAGTAAGATCATATGCATGCTTTTTGACAATATGAACTTTAGAAGGCTCGGGTTTTTGGTCAAGGGTCTTCAGGAGTTTATCCAAATAATCTCTCTGAAGTGTAGGGTCAGAAATGTGTTTGACTAACTCAAGGAATGTTTCTTGATCTTTAGTCAAAACATTGATTTTCTTTGACTCTGACTCAGAATCACTAAAAGAAGAAGAGGAGGTATCGGAGTCAACTAACTCGTCAACCTGGAGAGGCTCACTATTTCCAGACATGGAAGATTCAGAATCAGTAATAGATTCAATAAGAAGGGAGGAGATTTTAGAAAGGATTTCTTCATCGAGATTAAGTTCGTGAAGTTTTCTATTCATCCTGCAAAATTTTGCAGTATGTCATTTCTTTCCACATTTATAACATGTGGCTTCTTTATAGTTAAAAGGAGTTTTGGATTTGGGCTTGAAATCTTTCTTTTTAGAGAATTTGGGCTTTTTATAAGGCCTCGAAGGTTTCTTATAAAAATTTTCTCTAAAATTAGAAATGGGCTTTCTATAGCTTTTGGATTTGTAATGTTTTTTGTAAGGCCTCGAAGAGCACTTACCATTACAATTTTTGGAGGGAGATTTGAAAGGGTCATAATTGAACTGTTTACAAAAATCACCTAATTCATGCTTAGATTGCCTAAGCTCTCTTTTTAGGCGTTTTTGTAGTTTTAGATCTTGACAGATCTTTAAACCTTCTTTGTTGACAAAACTGACTAGCTCACCATAAGTAAGTTCGTCATAAGGAATACGATTATCAAAGAGGGCTTTAATGGAATTTCTTACCTTTTCTCCTAAGAGAGTGGGTAAGCCAGCAAGGAATTTCTCTTTCCAGGTAGTATGATTTGCATCATCTCTTAGAAAGAGTCGAGTAAAGAAGGTGGTTTTGTAGTCTTGGAAATCACTAAGTTTCCTACATCTCAAATTGTGTAGTAACTCAGCATTTTTATCTCTTACGTGTGAAGGATCACCTATGAAATGGAGGGAAATGGTTAGGATAAGAGTTGCTACTGCATCTTGAATGGGACTATTATGTTCATCCATAATGGGGATTTGATCCTCATCTGTTTGAATAGCATTCAAGATGTCTAATTGTTATTGTTTGGTGAGGAGATGATCCCACCAGCCTTTAAGTTGGCCTGTGAAACCAGCTATGAGGATTTCTGCTATGGCTTTATCAGAAGTTCCTGATCGGGTTTTATAAGCATTGGCAGCCATAGTCATTTGTTGTAATAGACCAAGAATATTATACTCAGACATTCCATCTATGTTCCATTCATAGACAGAAGATGCATTAAATCGGGATTGATTTAGTGCACTACGCCTATTGTCAACGGCTAAATCAGGAGGAGAATGAGAAGTAGCCGGAAGTGCTAATTCCCAATGGACTCTATTAACCTTTGGAGTTGGCTCTTGAAATGCTTCTATATCAGAAGTGGCTATGGAAGACTGGTCGTAGTCTTTGTCAAGGACACCTACAGTATGGGACTGAATACTACCAGGTGTTTTGGATTGAGGTGTATCTGGAGCTATTTGAATTTTAGAAGTAGAAGCAGAAGAGGAAGCTTCTATTCTAACTAGTTGTTCTCTAATAGCTTTAGCAAATTCTAACTTTGACTCTTGAACAAGCTCTTGACTATGTTTCGAGACCTGGAATGGTCTGAAAATAGGTTCTTTAAGCTTTTTCAAGGACTCGGTTTTGGAGGGAATTGGTTTTGAAACAGAAGTAACAGTTGTGGAAGACTGTTGGATTTGACTTTCTATTCGGGTTAATTGTTTTCCTATGGTATTTAGATTAGTATTACAGAAATTATTCTGTTGGATAATATTATCTAAATCTTTATTAGGGTCATTGGATTTGTGAACTTTAAAAGGAGAGGCCTTGATCGGAATAGGAGGTTCACCATGCTCTATGGTTATACTCCTGAGAGGAGGATGTTCAGACTCAATAGTGTTGCTACTATCAGAAAGATTCCATTCAGGAATTTTCTTTCTAGTAGTAATAGGGTTTGACTCTTTGAATGGATAAGAAATATTATTGTCGGAAGCATACATTTCAAACCAATCAAAAAATAGAATATGGACTTTATGCAAATTTACAAAATCATAATAAACTTCTTGGATTGCTTTTCTTTGGTTCAAAAATTGTTTAAAAAACCAAAATCTTTTTTCTTTATTGTTTTCTGAATAAAAATCATTATGAAGAAGAGTTTTGTTTAATTCAAAATTCCTTTCGAGAACATTTATGACATTTTCAGTGACAGCAGAAAAAGTAGGAGAAGTTGGAGGAGAAGGTTCCTTCTCTTCCTGTCTTTGGACTCTTTGGCGGCTAGTGTAGATGGGATGAGGAACACTAGTACCATAATTGACAGAATGGATAGAAGAACTAGGTATATCCGAAGTGGAAAACCTAGGTTGGTCTTTAGAGATATTTATCTCTGTAGGGATTTTTGAAAACTGTTTTTCGAAAGAATGCATACTGGAAGAACAAGAATCTCTATCAGAGAATCTAGAAGAATTAGATCTCTTAAAAGATAGTTTGACCTTACCATCGGAGAACTGAGTCACATTTTGTAACTCTGTATTAGGCTCAAGATGTTTTGGAATCACTGGTTCAGTGGCTCCATCCAGAATCCATTCGTCTGGAAGGTGAATATCTTTCTATTGGATAGGCTTTGGGACAACCATGTTGGCTTTAGACAAATCAGTCTGCAAGAGAAGAGTCTCCTCTCTTTTTGACTGGAACTTATGTTGCGTATTAAACGCAGAATTCATTGCTTTATAGGAGATCTTGTAAATTAATGCAACTGGAATTGAACCCTCAATCATATGGTAATTGTGGGTTTTAATTTGCAAAATCATGCTTTTGAGGATATTTTTGTCTTTTTACCAATTTTCATCAACTCATCATGCATTTCTTTAAAAGCATCATACAATTCATCATAGGTTGGATCACTTACCTCATCAAGCTCATCATCCGATTCATCTCCAATTGCCATGAGAGCCAAATTCGACACTTCATGAAATTCCTCCTCGTTTGTAGTCTCCTCATACACAATTTCGAGTTTTCTCCAAATTTCATAAGCATTAGAACAATTTGAAACTCTATGAAATTCCTTTTTATCTAAGGCACAAAATAAAGCATTCATAGCTTTCGAATTTAAAGACAAATTTTTCTTATCCAACTCACTTAAAACATTCTTCCTAGGAATGAGTAAATCATTACAAACTATTTCCCATATTTCATAATCTAAAGCTTGTAAATAAATTCTCATCCTAGTTTTCCAATAAGGAAAATCATTTCCATCGAAAAATGGAGGTCTAGTGATAGATTGGCCTTCCATGATGGTTGAGCTAATTTGGGTTGCTACGAATCTTTAACTCTAGACGGTTAAGTCTACACAAGAGCACCTCGCTCTGATACCAAATGAAATACAAGTGTGCAACCCAAGAGGGGGGGTGAATTGGAATTTTAAAACTTATCCTAGCAAATCCACACAACAATTTATTCTAATGCCTTAATAAATTCGAAAACAATAAATTCAATGCAAGCACAATAATTAAAGAGTAAGGGAAGAGAAAAACGAACTCAAGGATTTTTACGTGGTTCGGCTATCCCCGCCTACGTCCACGCCTCCAAGCTCACCCGCTTGAGGATTTCACTATCCAAGCCTTTCCAAGGCTTCAACCAATTACAATTGACTTCAAGGTGTCAATGAACCTTTACAACAAGAGATTATATCCCCAATCTCTTAACCCAAGTGTTTCACACACTCAACCTCTCACAAATGAGATGAACAAATGAAGATTACAACTAAACTCCTCAATGAGTAGATATTCAAAAATGAAGAACAAGAAATGATTCAATGATTTGTGTTTTGCAAGTTGAAGGCTCAAGATATCACGTGTGCTTTCTCTTTTTGCTTGTTGGAGAGCTTCAAAATGAGTTGGGTTTGAGTTTTTATAGTTAGAACTCAAAAACTAGCCGTTATGTTCATTTCTGGCCGGAACCGGTTCGCCGGATATGGAATCCGGTTAGCCGCTTGATGTTACCGTTACAAACACAAATTTGAAATCTTGAACAACCGGTTTACCGTTTGTCGAATCCGGTTAGCCGCTTGCGTTTTGGTTGCATTCTGTCTCGAAAACCCAGAAAACCGGTTTACCGGATTTCCACATCCGGTTAGCCGCTTGAAGTTTGCATACATTCTGCCCGAAACCGGTTTACCGGATTTGATAACCGGTTAGCCGGTTGCTACAGTGACGGCTACAGTGACGGCTACAGTGAAATATTTTCTGAAATTATAGTTTGACCACAAAACTTTATAAAATTATATTATGGCCCACAAAGTTATGAAAATTTGTAAATAGGTCAAATTTCAGAATTTATAAATATTACTTTGCTATTCTAAAACTTTCTGAAATTATGAAATAGCCCTAACGATTTTATTATTTCGCACAAAGGTCCTTTTCAACATAATACCCATATTTTCAAAGTTCTCAAAACCGTTCACTTTAGTCCAAAATATTCATAAATTATAATATGACCCAAAACATTTAAATAACTTCAAATAGGTCCAGTTCCGAAATTTTATAATAATACTTATAAAAATCAAAGATTTCAAAACTTGTCATTTAAATCCAAATTCGAAATTCAAAATCAAAGTCTTTAAAAACACATTCATTTTAATCCAAAACACTTTGATTTTATAACTTCATTTTCTTATTATAAAAACACAATTTATAAATCTTTGTTTAATCAATACATGTGTTTTGTTATCATCAAAATCAATATCTATAGCTATAAAAGCTAACAATCTCCCCCTTTTTGATGATGACAAAATACATTACAAAGATTTAATATATTTATAGAAAGCTCACCTTAAATCAATGCAAGGTTAAAAAATTTATTTAAAACAGACTCCCCTTGCATACATGCATACTCCCCCTGGATACATGCATATTTTCATAAATCATTTTTCAAAAATATAAAACATTTATAATGTGAAAATAATGATTTATTTAAAATGTATAAAACATAATTTGAGCTTTAAAAGATTAATCATTCTTAATCTTGTTTGTTATCATCAAAATCAATATTATGGAAACATATATGTTAACAATCTCCCCCTTTTTGATGATGACAAACATTTCATGTATTTAAAGAATGATTCCATAAATTGCTCCCCCTAAATAAAATCTTCTTTTACAATTTGCCAATTGGCTAAATTAACAAATTTAAATACATGCATTTTTCTCCCCCTCATCATCAAAAAGAAAACTTAATTGGCAAAGAAAAAGAGTAGTATGTTTTTATAAATTTAAAAACATGATTTAAAAACATGTATTCTTCTCCCCCTTCATCATAAAAAAAGAAAACTCAAAGGAAAAGGAAAAGAACAAAAACCAACTCCATATACAAATAATCACATAGTTCATTAACCAAAAAAAAAAATCATGAACTATTATTCCATCAATTACCAAGTCAACAACTCATGAAAAAACAACTATGTGATCAAATCAACATTATCTCAAAATCATCAAAATCATCATTATAATCAAATATCAAACATCAAAAGAATTATTCAAAATTTATGTTATTCTCCTCCGTTTGATAATATCGAAATGATATATTATTTTGTCTCCCCCTTTGGACAACAAAAAAGTTCAAAATGCATATTATCCAAAAACATATTATATGCTCCCCCTAAATATATGGCCAATTTAAAAATTTAACCAAAATGATTTTATCCAAAGGCATATAATATTTGTCTCCCCTTTAAAAAAAAATCACGCAATCAAAACAAGATCATAAAAAAATAGTTCGATAAGGATATTACCAATTTTGGGCGAACAAAAATTTCGGCAAAATCTCCCCTTAAAAATGAGTAAAATCATTTATACACATGAGAGGAAAAACACTTCCAAAATGTCATAGCAATCAATTCCATCATCAACCCAACAACACCATTAGCAAACCAACACTTCAATATTCAATGATTCACAAGTTTTATCAAGCAATGCACATATAATCATTAATCATCAAAATCATCAAGAAATCAATTTTAATAGAATTAATAAAATGATTAGAGAGATTAATAAATTTTATCATTCCAAGTTCATGCCTAATTTTTGAAAATTATTCTTCGCAAAGAGGTTTTGATTTCTTTACCAAATTGGCATGCATATTATCAACCATCCAAGCTCCAATCACATTTTATAGATCAAGACAATTAAACTCATAAAAAATCTAATGTGATATTTTAATATAACTTATACTCTCATATGCGCCAAGATCTTAATGATCATATATTTCTCCTTCTTTTGATCTCATTTAAAGCAAGTAATGCATATTCAACAATACATCGATAAAGTACAAGAATATGCATTCATTCACTAATCATAGATTGCATAAGATCAAACTTCATCAAATACATGTAATCATCAATGCACATTCTTTATCATCAAAACTCAAGTAAAGCATAAATACACAATCACAATACATAGATCATCAAAATCAACATATGCCAATAGATCGATCATCAATCCACAATGAAAGCAACAATGCATCTGAAAATGTAAGTGCATAATATAATAGAGAACTATGGTAAAATCCACAAGGAGAGCACACTATGGAAGTGGTAATTTGAAATACTCAAAATGCACAAATTCGGATTTTCAAGAAATTGAGTAAAAGAAAATAAGTGTGAATCGATTAAAATGATTTTAAAGATGATTGATTTTAACAAGAAAGTGAGTGAAAGATGAAGAATTTTAAGAGATAAATGGAGATAAATGGAGAGGTACTGTTCATGCGTGAATGAGATGATATAGAAATGATGAAGAACAAGTGAAGAAATCATGATGGAGAAATGTTTAATGAAGATGAAATGCTTGGGTATTAGTTTGAATGATTGATTTGGGCATGAAAATGGATGAAAAATGAAGAAGATGGAGGTGAAAATGGATGGGTTGCTCATGGTTTTTGAGTGAAAGAGAGAGCATGTGCAGAAAAACCAACGAAGGAAGAAGAAGAAGCAAAAATAGAGCCAACAGCTCACGAATCCGGCTTGCCGGATTGCACTAACCGGCTAGCCGGTTGTGAGGCAGAAAATGAGCTGTGCAGATCCGGCTTTCCGGATGCCATAACCGGCTGACCGGTTTTTGTCCAGAAATAAAACTCTCTCAAACGGCTTACCGGTATTTCCAATCCGGTTGTCCGCATTTTTCCAGCAAGTGTGCAAAGCCAATCCGGCTTTCCGGTTGTCATAACCAGCTGACCGGTTGTGCTCCAGTGAGCACCAAAATGAATTCGGCTTACCGGTTTTAAAAGTCCGGTTATCCGGATTTGGTCCAAAAAGCTCCAAAATGAAAAACGGCTTTCCGGTTGATTAGAAGTGGTATACCGGTTAAGCTTTGGAAAATATTTTTGAAATTTTGCAAGCTCTTAGACTTGTATTATACAAACCAAAAAAAAATTTTACTTAAAAAATGATCAATTTTAAAAATCATTTAACTTTTCAAAAACATCAATTAGTGCATGAAACATATATGCATAAAAGACCAAACATATGAAATCATATCAAACAAATAATCCATCCAACAAGCATACAATCATGAAGCATATTCAAAACTTAATAAAATGCAGAAAGGTCAACTTCGGAATAAAAACTGTATTGATTTAGCCAGAATTAACTTTCAAACTATATACCGTTGGAAATATAATTAAGTTAGCTTTCCAATAAATTTTACAGAACTGGATTTGGAGTTCTCTAGAAGGAGTTATGATCAATTCATTGCAGCTTGTGCAGACTAGGATTTTCAAAGACTCCTTTGTTTTTCCAAACAATTTTAAAACCATTTTAATGCATGGATCAATATAATTAACATCAATCATAAAACTCAAATTTATAACATATTCATCATGCATATATTTTTAGCAATAATTAAACGTATATGCATTTGAAAGTTAATAAATCAAGCACACCACTTATCTATCATGCTTAAACACTTCATAAACATTAACATCAAACAAAACCATTATGTATATGTTTTACTCAATCATGAAACATATATGCACTCAAATATTAATAAGCATATCACTCATTCCTCATGCTTAGGCATTACATAATCATCAAAATCAAACAAAACTATCATGATGAGTTGACAAGCTATCATCATAAATATATAACCATGCATCATGATAAAGCACTCAATGTTAAACACAATGATAATCATGTAAACATACAAGCATACTCTCGCAAATTCATTTATCATGATTCATTCAACAAAATTAATATGGCAAGAATTGTTACCAAAACAATTAAATCATCTTGCCTCATCTTTTTCTCCTCGATCATGATCAAGCGATTATCATCACAAGCTTTATCAAGGAACTTCTCCACGATTCCTTGATTGTGGTACCTACAAAAAATATTCAAGTTGTGTACTTTGGTACCCAAATACTCTTGGGTCCTTGAGTGTTAGCAGTGGTTCCTTTTGGAACCCAAATACATTTTGCTCCATAATATACATTTCTCTTAATTGGACATCTATTCTTCATGTGACCATTTCCATTACAATAATGACAAACAATTTTATGATCACATGTGGAGCTAGCCTTAACAAAATAACTCTTATAATATTTTTGTTTCAAGTAAGGCTTATACCCAAGTCCTCCTTTATCAAAAACGCATTTTTGTGAGTTAAGCATATTATCCAACATCTTTTGCCCATTTGTAAATTTCAAAACAATCTCATTTAACTCATTGCTCTTTTTCTTGAGCATTTCATTTTCCTTTTTCAAATCATCTACATGTGACTCTAAATGCTCATGTGAAGTACTTTGTTTACATGTGAATGATGCAATTCTATCATGTAACATATCATTATCTAATTCCAATTTTTTGATCTTTTCGTTTAATGAAACATTGGATTTTTGCAAGGCATCTTTTTCATTTTTCAAGCTATCTACATGTGATTCTATATGCTTGTGTGAAGTGCTAGATTTCTCATTTGATAATGCAACTTCATCATGCAATGTTTTATTCTCTAATTCTAAGCATGTAATCTTTGCACATAGAGATTCATTTTCATTTTTGAGCTCTATCATTTTCTTTTTAAAACATGCATTCTTTTTACCAATTTTCATCAACTCATCATGCATTTCTTTAAAAGCATCATACAATTCATCATAGGTTGGATCACTTACCTCATCAAGCTCATCATCCGATTCATCTCCAATTGCCATGAGAGCCAAATTCGACACTTCATGAAATTCCTCCTCGTTTGTAGTCTCCTCATACACAATTTCGAGTTTTCTCCAAATTTCATAAGCATTAGAACAATTTGAAACTCTATGAAATTCCTTTTTATCTAAGGCACAAAATAAAGCATTCATAGCTTTCGAATTTAAAGACAAATTTTTCTTATCCAACTCACTTAAAACATTCTTCCTAGGAATGAGTAAATCATTACAAACTATTTCCCATATTTCATAATCTAAAGCTTGTAAATAAATTCTCATCCTAGTTTTCCAATAAGGAAAATCATTTCCATCGAAAAATGGAGGTCTAGTGATAGATTGGCCTTCCATGATGGTTGAGCTAATTTGGGTTGCTACGAATCTTTAACTCTAGACGGTTAAGTCTACACAAGAGCACCTCGCTCTGATACCAAATGAAATACAAGTGTGCAACCCAAGAGGGGGGGTGAATTGGAATTTTAAAACTTATCCTAGCAAATCCACACAACAATTTATTCTAATGCCTTAATAAATTCGAAAACAATAAATTCAATGCAAGCACAATAATTAAAGAGTAAGGGAAGAGAAAAACGAACTCAAGGATTTTTACGTGGTTCGGCTATCCCCGCCTACGTCCACGCCTCCAAGCTCACCCGCTTGAGGATTTCACTATCCAAGCCTTTCCAAGGCTTCAACCAATTACAATTGACTTCAAGGTGTCAATGAACCTTTACAACAAGAGATTATATCCCCAATCTCTTAACCCAAGTGTTTCACACACTCAACCTCTCACAAATGAGATGAACAAATGAAGATTACAACTAAACTCCTCAATGAGTAGATATTCAAAAATGAAGAACAAGAAATGATTCAATGATTTGTGTTTTGCAAGTTGAAGGCTCAAGATATCACGTGTGCTTTCTCTTTTTGCTTGTTGGAGAGCTTCAAAATGAGTTGGGTTTGAGTTTTTATAGTTAGAACTCAAAAACTAGCCGTTATGTTCATTTCTGGCCGGAACCGGTTCGCCGGATATGGAATCCGGTTAGCCGCTTGATGTTACCGTTACAAACACAAATTTGAAATCTTGAACAACCGGTTTACCGTTTGTCGAATCCGGTTAGCCGCTTGCGTTTTGGTTGCATTCTGTCTCGAAAACCCAGAAAACCGGTTTACCGGATTTCCACATCCGGTTAGCCGCTTGAAGTTTGCATACATTCTGCCCGAAACCGGTTTACCGGATTTGATAACCGGTTAGCCGGTTGCTACAGTGACGGCTACAGTGACGGCTACAGTGACGGCTACAGTGAAATATTTTCTGAAATTATAGTTTGACCACAAAACTTTATAACATTATATTATGGCCCACAAAGTTATGAAAATTTGTAAATAGGTCCAATTTCAGAATTTATAAATATTACTTTGCTATTCCAAAACTTTCTGAAATTATGAAATAGCCCTAACGATTTTATTATTTCGCACAAAGGTCCTTTTCAACATAATACCCATATTTTCAAAGTTCTCAAAACCGTTCACTTTAGTCCAAAATATTCATAAATTATAATATGACCCAAAACATTTAAATAACTTCAAATAGGTCCAGTTCTGAAATTTTATAATAATACTTATTAAAATCAAAGATTTCAAAACTTGTCATTTAAATCCAAATTCGAAATTCAAAATCAAAGTCTTTAAAAACACATTCATTTTAATCCAAAACACTTTGATTTTATAACTTCATTTTCTTATTATAAAAACACAATTTATAAATCTTTGTTTAATCAATACATGTGTTTTGTTATCATCAAAATCAATATCTATAGCTATAAAAGCTAACACTAGGCCAATTGTCAACGGCTAAATCAGGAGGAGAATGAGAGGTAGCCGGAAGTGCTAATTCCCAATGGACTCTATTAACCTTTGGAGTTGGCTCTTGAAATGCTTCTATATCAGAAGTGGCTATGGAAGACTGGTCGTAGTCTTTGTCAAGGACACCTACAGTATGGGACTGAATACTACCAGGTGTTTTGGATTGAGGTGTATCTGGAGTTATTTGAATTTTAGAAGTAGAAGCAGAAGAGGAAGCTTCTATTCTAACTAGTTGTTCTCTAATAGCTTTAGCAAATTCTAACTTTGACTCTTAAACAAGCTCTTGACTATGTTTCGAGACCTGGAATGGTCTGAAAATAGGTTCTTTAAGCTTTTTCAAGGACTCGGTTTTGGAGGGAATTGGTTTTGAAACAGAAGTAACAGTTGTGGAAGACTGTTGGATTTGACTTTCTATTCGGGTTAATTGTTTTCCTATGGTATTTAGATTAGTATTACAGAAATTATTCTGTTGGATAATACTATCTAAATCTTTATCAGGGTCATTGGATTTGTGAACTTTAAAAGGAGAGGCCTTGATCGGAATAGGAGGTTCACCATGCTCTATGGTTATACTCCTGAGAGGAGGATGTTCAGACTCAATAGTGTTGCTACTATCAGAAAGATTCCATTCAGGAATTTTCTTTCTAGTAGTAATAGGGTTTGACTCTTTGAATGGATAAGAAATATTATTGTCGGAAGCATACATTTCAAACCAATCAAAAAATAGAATATGGACTTTATGCAAATTTACAAAATCATAATAAACTTCTTGGATTGCTTTTCTTTGGTTCAAAAATTGTTTAAAAAACCAAAGTCTTTTTTCTTTATTGTTTTCTGAATAAAAATCATTATGAAGAAGAGTTTTGTTTAATTCAAAATTCCTTTCGAGAACATTTATGACATTTTCAGTGACAGCAGAAAAAGTAGGAGAAGTTGGAGGAGAAGGTTCCTTCTCTTCCTGTCTTTGGACTCTTTGGCGGCTAGTGTAGATGGGATGAGGAACACTAGTACCATAATTGACAGAATGGATAGAAGAACTAGGTATATCCGAAGTGGAAAACCTAGGTTGGTCTTTAGAGATATTTATCTCTGTAGGGATTTTTGAAAACTGTTTTTCGAAAGAATGCATACTGGAAGAACAAGAATCTCTATCAGAGAATCTAGAAGAATTAGATCTCTTAAAAGATAGTTTGACCTTACCATCGGAGAACTGAGTCACATTTTGTAACTCTGTATTAGGCTCAAGATGTTTTGGAATCACTGGTTCAGTGGCTCCATCCAGAATCCATTCGTCTGGAAGGTGAATATCTTTCCATTGGATAGGCTTTGGGACAACCATGTTGGCTTTAGACAAATCAGTCTGCAAGAGAAGAGTCTCCTCTCTTTTTGACTGGAACTTATGTTGCGTATTAAACGCAGAATTCATTGCTTTATAGGAGATCTTGTAAATTAATGCAACTGGAATTGAACCCTCAATCATATGGTAATTGTGGGTTTTAATTTGCAAAATCATGCTTTTGAGGATATTTTTGTCTTTAAGGGAAATTGTTACATTTGGATAACAATTGAAATGGATTGGTCCTTTGCACAGGCTGGATTCTATGCTACTAAGTAAAGAATCGTCAAAGGACATGAACCTGCCATCACGGAGGACAGCAAGGATGGAAGTATCCAAACCTTCCTTGGTCAATGGCTTTATGCCGACTTGGATAAGACCAATATGGACATAATTAAATTTTTTCTCTTTTAAATTCTTTAAAGTTTTTTCTGAAAACAAATGAATTGTTTCAAAAGGTTTTGAAAGTGTGATATCTCTTTCTTCAGTTTTTATAATATAATCACTCTTTAAAAAATCAAGCTTTTTTGTTTTATAAATCATTTCTTTAGACACTTTAGGTAATTCCCAATTATCAATAGCTTTATCAAAATCAGAAATAACAAATTCTTCAGAACTCACGACATGCTTTGAATCACTAGTCTTCCCGGAAGAAGAGCTAGAAAAGGAAGATGCTCTACAGAGTAGAGAATCCATGATGCATAAAATTTTCAAATTTTAAAACCTATATGAATGGCTACAGGTATGGAATTATTGCCCTAAGCGGATGCACAGACTCCTAAGATGGGACTTATGACCAGTAAAAATTCACCAAACACACATAAGATAATTTTTGAAAACTTTTAACACACAGACTCTTTACTACTATATTACACCTACCCCCACTTGGCTCTGATACCAGTAGGAAAAGAGTCTGTGTTATAGTAGTAAAGAGTCTGTGTGTAGGTGCATACTGGTATCAGAGCCAAGTGGTATTTTTCTGATATGCATAAAACAATCGATAAAATTTCTTTTTTAATAGTAGAGTAATTTTTCTGACAATCATTCCAATGTGCAGATGCATACTGTACTATTTGTTCTTTATCATGCTCTCTTTGTTTTAAGATACCACCATAACCTAAATCTGATGCATCGGTTTCAACAATTTTAGGTAATGTGGGGTTAGCTAAATAGAGACATGGAATTTCTTTAACTATACTTTTGATATGCTTTACAACTTGGGTATGTTGTTCTGACCATGCAACAGGGTTCTTTTTTAACCTATCATGCAATGGTTTTGCTATCCTATTGATGTTAGGACAGAAGTCAAGAACATAGTTTAAACTACCCAAAAATCTTTGTAATTGAGTTTTATCTAAAATTTTATCAGGAAACTTATCAGTGAAAGATAGATGTGGAATTTCCATTATCTTACTCAAGACACCCAATTAATTAGATCATTTTCCTACTGGTATCAGAGCCAAGTGGGGGTAGGTGTAATATAGTAGTAAAGAGTCTGTGTGTTAAAAGTTTTCAAAAATTATCTTATGTGTGTTTGGTGAATTTTTACTGGTCATAAGTCCCATCTTAGGAGTCTGTGCATCCGCTTAGGGCAATAATTCCATACCTGTAGCCATTCATATAGGTTTTAAAATTTGAAAATTTTATGCATCATGGATTCTCTACTCTGTAGAGCATCTTCCTTTTCTAGCTCTTCTTCCGGGAAGACTAGTGATTCAAAGCATGTCGTGAGTTCTGAAGAATTTGTTATTTCTGATTTTGATAAAGCTATTGATAATTGGGAATTACCTAAAGTGTCTAAAGAAATGATTTATAAAACAAAAAAGCTTGATTTTTTAAAGAGTGATTATATTATAAAAACTGAAGAAAGAGATATCACACTTTCAAAACCTTTTGAAACAATTCATTTGTTTTCAGAAAAAACTTTAAAGAATTTAAAAGAGAAAAAATTTAATTATGTCCATATTGGTCTTATCCAAGTCGGCATAAAGCCATTGACCAAGGAAGGTTTGGATACTTCCATCCTTGCTGTCCTCCGTGATGGCAGGTTCATGTCCTTTGACGATTCTTTACTTAGTAGCATAGAATCCAGCCTGTGCAAAGGACCAATCCATTTCAATTGTTATCCAAATGTAACAATTTCCCTTAAAGACAAAAATATCCTCAAAAGCATGATTTTGCAAATTAAAACCCACAATTACCATATGATTGAGGGTTCAATTCCAGTTGCATTAATTTACAAGATCTCCTATAAAGCAATGAATTCTGCGTTTAATACGCAACATAAGTTCCAGTCAAAAAGAGAGGAGACTCTTCTCTTGCAGACTGATTTGTCTAAAGCCAACATGGTTGTCCCAAAGCCTATCCAATGGAAAGATATTCACCTTCCAGACGAATGGATTCTGGATGGAGCCACTGAACCAGTGATTCCAAAACATCTTGAGCCTAATACAGAGTTACAAAATGTGACTCAGTTCTCCGATGGTAAGGTCAAACTATCTTTTAAGAGATCTAATTCTTCTAGATTCTCTGATAGAGATTCTTGTTCTTCCAGTATGCATTCTTTCGAAAAACAGTTTTCAAAAATCCCTACAGAGATAAATATCTCTAAAGACCAACCTAGGTTTTCCACTTCGGATATACCTAGTTCTTCTATCCATTCTGTCAATTATGGTACTAGTGTTCCTCATCCCATCTACACTAGCCGCCAAAGAGTCCAAAGACAGGAAGAGAAGGAACCTTCTCCTCCAACTTCTCCTACTTTTTCTGCTGTCACTGAAAATGTCATAAATGTTCTCGAAAGGAATTTTGAATTAAACAAAACTCTTCTTCATAATGATTTTTATTCAGAAAACAATAAAGAAAAAAGACTTTGGTTTTTTAAACAATTTTTGAACCAAAGAAAAGCAATCCAAGAAGTTTATTATGATTTTGTAAATTTGCATAAAGTCCATATTCTATTTTTTGATTGGTTTGAAATGTATGCTTCCGACAATAATATTTCTTATCCATTCAAAGAGTCAAACCCTATTACTACTAGAAAGAAAATTCCTGAATGGAATCTTTCTGATAGTAGCAACACTATTGAGTCTGAACATCCTCCTCTCAGGAGTATAACCATAGAGCATGGTGAACCTCCTATTCCGATCAAGGCCTCTCCTTTTAAAGTTCACAAATCCAATGACCCTAATAAAGATTTAGATAGTATTATCCAACAGAATAATTTCTGTAATACTAATCTAAATACCATAGGAAAACAATTAACCCGAATAGAAAGTCAAATCCAACAGTCTTCCACAACTGTTACTTCTGTTTCAAAACCAATTCCCTCCAAAACCGAGTCCTTGAAAAAGCTTAAAGAACCTATTTTCAGACCATTCCAGGTCTCGAAACATAGTCAAGAGCTTGTTCAAGAGTCAAAGTTAGAATTTGCTAAAGCTATTAGAGAACAACTAGTTAGAATAGAAGCTTCCTCTTCTGTTTCTACTTCTAAAATTCAAATAGCTCCAGATACACCTCAATCCAAAACACCTGGTAGTATTCAGTCCCATACTGTAGGTGTCCTTGACAAAGACTACGACCAGTCTTCCATAGCCACTTCTGATATAGAAGCATTTCAAGAGCCAACTCCAAAGGTTAATAGAGTCCATTGGGAATTAGCACTTCCGGCTACTTCTCATTCTCCTCCTGATTTAGCCGTTGACAATAGGCCTAGTGCACTAAATCAATCCCGATTTAATGCATCTTCTGTCTATGAATGGAACATAGATGGAATGTCTGAGTATAATATTCTTGGTCTATTACAACAAATGACTATGGCTGCCAATGCTTATAAAACCCGATCAGGAACTTCTGATAAAGCCATAGCAGAAATCCTCATAGCTGGTTTCACAGGCCAACTTAAAGGCTGGTGGGATCATCTCCTCACCAAACAATAACAATTAGACATCTTGAATGCTATTCAAACAGATGAGGATCAAATCCCCATTATGGATGAACATAATAGTCCCATTCAAGATGCAGTAGCAACTCTTATCCTAACCATTTCCCTCCATTTCATAGGTGATCCTTCACACGTAAGAGATAAAAATGCTGAGTTACTACACAATTTGAGATGTAGGAAACTTAGTGATTTCCAAGACTACAAAACCACCTTCTTTACTCGACTCTTTCTAAGAGATGATGCAAATCATACTACCTGGAAAGAGAAATTCCTTGCTGGCTTACCCACTCTCTTAGGAGAAAAGGTAAGAAATTCCATTAAAGCCCTCTTTGATAATCGTATTCCTTATGACGAACTTACTTATGGTGAGCTAGTCAGTTTTGTCAACAAAGAAGGTTTAAAGATCTGTCAAGATCTAAAACTACAAAAACGCCTAAAAAGAGAGCTTAGGCAATCTAAGCATGAATTAGGTGATTTTTGTAAACAGTTCAATTATGACCCTTTCAAATCTCCCTCCAAAAATTGTAATGGTAAGTGCTCTTCGAGGCCTTACAAAAAACATTACAAATCCAAAAGCTATAGAAAGCCCATTTCTAATTTTAGAGAAAATTTTTATAAGAAACCTTCGAGGCCTTATAAAAAGCCCAAATTCTCTAAAAAGAAAGATTTCAAGCCCAAATCCAAAACTCCTTTTAACTATAAAGAAGCCACATGTTATAAATGTGGAAAGAAAGGACATACTGCAAAATTTTGCAGGATGAATAGAAAACTTCACGAACTTAAAGGGTAGATCTTGGTTATGGTGAAACCGATGCATCAGATTTAGGTTATGGTGGTATCTTAAAACAAAGAGAGCATGATAAAGAACAAATAGTACAGTATGCATCTGCACATTGGAATGATTGTCAGAAAAATTACTCTACTATTAAAAAAGAAATTTTATCGATTGTTTTATGCATATCAAAGTTTCAAAGTGATTTGCTAAATCAGAAATTCTTACTTCGAATTGATTGCAAAGCTGCAAAACATGTTTTAGAAAAAAATGTTCAAAACATTGCCTCAAAACAGATTTTTGCAAGATGGCAAGCAATTTCGTGAAGTTGCTTGCCAAGTGGGGGTAGGTGTAATTTAGTAGTAAAGAGTCTGCTGAGGAAAATTTTTATCCTATATATATATATATATATATATATATATATATATATATATATATATATATATATATAAAGTTGGGACTACAAGAGGTAATGTAGCATCACCAATTCTCATCATTTCATATTTTCTATTATCTAATAAATTGGTTTAAATTAAAAAATAATTACATTACAAAATATTAAAATAGAAAATAATTATTAGATTATAAATGATTACATATCTTTTCATCTTTCTATTTAAATTCAACAATATGTAACCATTAATAATAATTAATTATAAGTCTTGAAACATTCATTTATTTTATTATGCGAACAATTAAATTTTAGTGACTTAAAATACATCAATTAATTAATATAGGAAGGACGGTTCCTTCATCTTCTTTCAACAATACCATTAGAGCCTAATTTTAATGTTATAATCTCATATTTAATTATTCAATCTTTTGTTTAGTGTCTTTTGGCTTCTTCAAACTCCATAAACATTAAATATTTAAAATTTGTGTCATCATTATTTCTCATCTTTTTTTATTCTCTATTATCTAATATTTTGGTTGAGATTAAAAAATAATTACATTACAAAATATTAAAAATCTATATCTATCTATCTATATATATATATATAAAGTTGAGACGAGAGAAGGTGATGTGGCATCACTATTTTTCATCTTCTTGTATTCTCTATTATCTAATAAATTGGTTGATATTAAAAAAATAATTACATTATAAAATATTAAAAATAAAAAATAATTATTAGATTATAAAAGATTACATGTCTCTTTCTCTTTCTATTTAAATTCAATAATATGTAACCATTAATAATAATTAATTATAAATCTTGAAATATTTATTTATTTTATTATGCCAATAATTAAACTTTAGTGGCTTAAATATATCAATTAATTAATATAGGAAGAAATGTTCCTTCATTTTCCCTCAACAATGTCATTAGAGTCTAATTTAATACTATAATCTCATATTTAATTATGCAATATTTTGTTTAGTGTCTTTTGGCTTCTTCAAACTCTATAAATATTAAGTAGTTAAGATTTGTGGCATTATTATTTCTCATATTTTTATATTTTCTATTATCTAATCTATTGGTTGAGATTAAAAAATAATTACATTATAAAATATTAAAAATAGAAAATAATTAATTGATTACAAAAAAATTACATGTCTCTTCCTCTTTCTATTTAAATTCAACAATATGTAACCATTAATAATAAATTAATTATAAGTTTTAAAACATTCATTTTATTTTATTAAGCCAACAACTAAACTTTAGTGGTTTAAAATACATCAACTAATTAATATAGGAAGGAAGGTTCCTTCATCTTTCCTCACCAATGCCACTAGGACCTAATTTTAATATCATAATCTCATATTTAATTATGCAACCTTTTATTTAGTGTCTTTTGGTTTATTCAAACTCTATAAATATTAAGCATTTAAGATTTGTTATGTTTGAGTTTTTTTTTATTATTTAACCAACATCCTCTGTAGAAATGTTCTTGTGTTTTTATTTTTTGACTTATTTAAATTTTTAGTATTGTGTGCTTCATGGAGTACTCTTTTTTTCATGAGTTAAACAATGATAAAGATAGTTGGATGATAAGGGTTAGACTTTGTAAGATGTGGGAGTCTATTAATACTAAGAAAAATAGAGAGTTGATTAGTATGAATATAATTTTTATTGATGAAAAGGTTGTGTACACTTAACTACACACATTAACATATATTTTTAATGTTAACAAAAAAATAATTAACTTTCATAAATAACATTAGTTTTATAAGGCTACGTCATCTTTAAAAAAATAATTCATATTTTTTATCAGTTTCATCAAGTGCAAAGTAATAAAAAAAGATAATACTAATTTTTTTTTAAAGCTGCACGAAGTGCGGTTCCATTTCCTAGTCATAATATAATAGAATAGATAGGTGAAGGGAGAGATCTTGGGTTGATCACTTCAAGAGGAAGAGAGGTTTGATCTCAACAGTACTTCGGCCATAATAAAGTGATTTGCGTTTACAGTACGTCAAGTTGTGCTATGGTATTTTTAATATTTGGTTGAATTGCTTAAAACCTTATCTTAAATATTATCATCATTGAATATAGCTTATAGAAGCAAGCAAGGGTCATTCCCTAAGAAAATTGTTCCCAATTAACGAGTAATTAATACAGATATACAAACTGACCATCAATAAAGATTGACTTAAAAAATCCTACTTAGATTTAATGAAATTAACTCAAAATTTCAAGATAAATTAAGAGCGAATTGACGAACACGCACATAAAATTTAAAGAATTTAAAACAAAAAAATTAAGAGCGGATTTTCCATGTAAACTATAGCAAAGAATTTAAAACAAAAAAAAAACTGAAATTGCAATAAACATTTATAAAAGACTAAAATATAATGTGAATTGTGATTAAGAAATCAATATTTGCACTAAACATTAGATTTAAGTCAATTATTATCCACTTTATTTTGAAAACAATAACTCTAAGATAATTACAAGCTCAAATATCTTGATATTTCTTTACTTAGCTGTCAAGTACAATAAGCTCTTGCTTAATATCTCTCTATGAATTTCCTAGAATAAGCTCTCTAGATCCAATTTACTGAAAGCATTAAAATCAAGAAAAATAGGTTAAATCAAGAAATAAATAAACAATTTCGTTTTATTCAACTTGAATTATACTTCACATCCAATCGAACAAAAACCTCCCATAATCATTGATCACAATTTGCCATTTATATTTAATACTTCGACAATTATGGATAAAAACCTACACTAGCAATCAATTCACCATCAAATTTCATTCAGTTTTGCATCTAAATAAGTAAGATCACATTAAATCAGTGAAATATAAAATTTTCTAGAGAAAAATGAAGAAATTCTAAAACTTTACTAACTAAAAACCCATGTCTAGTGTTTTGAAATCAATCTTAACTTATAAAAAGGTTACTCACACATTCAGAATATTGAAAATCAAATCCATTAAAGAAAACTAAACAAAAGACAAGAGAAAGAAGAGCTTATTGATTGAATTATAGCTATAGCAGTCAGGTCTTCTCTCACAATAGCCCTCTCCTCTCTTCCTCTCAATCTTCTCTCCTTTGAATTGATTCTTCACGTTTTCTCTTATGTTAAGACTTGTTTCTACTAGTGTTTATATAGATCTTTAGTCCTAGTAGTTGTAGGACCTGTAAAATTTGTGTAAGCTCTCCTTTCCTAGTAAAAACTAGGACTTGAAATTGAGAAAATAGGCCTGTATGTCAAAATAACTCCGGAATCTATTTTTATTGAATGCCCAATTAGAAAATCCAAATAATCATCTAAGAATTGACTTTATGGCCCAAAATAAATCATTAACCTTAGCTTAAGTTCATTATAGCCCAACAATATGAATAAAGTCCAAAAAAATAGTCGAAGAAATGATCAAAATCTGTAGAATCATAATCTAAGTTCTTCAAACCAATTTCCAAGTTTTCTACTCCTTTTTATTTCTCTGCCTCAAGAACTCCGATAAAATATACAAGACTAATAAAAACTCAATAAGTCCAATAAAATATCAAATAATTGTTAAAAAAAAAGTGATAAAAATTACTGTACAATTAAGCTCTTATCAAATTTTCCCACAATTGTCTATTGTTCTTGTTTAAATCTTAACCTCACGATGTTGAGTATTATTGTAAAAATCACAGTAGTACTGAGTTGTTAGAATGAAAATGATATCTAACCTGTCACAAAGTTAGAGGATGACAAAGCAATTCACACACACCACATCAAACTTAAACTCGTGTATTCGGCTATTTGTGTCGAGTGAGAGTGGGTATTACTTTATAGTAATTCTGCTTCCGCTAGGGATTACGGCAGTAGATAAAGTAGCTAGGATAGAGCTTTCATATGATATGCTCTTTGTACAAGAAGTCACTTTTTTCTCCATAGAACATATCTAATATTCTAGGCCGTAGTCGAAGGCCAAAGGTTAATTTAATTTCTTTAATATGCAATTTATGGCCAGTGGTAGCTACTTCTTAAGATTGGATTATTTTCCCTCATTTTAGTCATACTTGAAATTGTATGAACTGCTAAATGAAGGTTGATATTGTTGGTGATAAATACATGCTTACCAGCCACCGATGCTCCGGCTCCCAAGAAAATAAGTATTGACAAGTGTTGCTGAGAGCAAGCCAAAGTTAAGCTTGATTAATTAACATCCTTCAATATTGTATTTACTCGTTATTACGTTCATTTAAGAATAAAGAGGTTGTTTATATTGTAAGAAACTTTTCTAATTTAATTAAGGATTAAAAAAACAAACACTGACACTTGAATTAATATGAAGTTAGCATGTGCCATCAGCTTTCACTAATAATTTCTTTCTAATACATAAATAGAAAATCTATTCATAACCGTTAGTTTTGTAAAGTATTGTTCTTGCTTAGGTCAACAAATTAGAAACTTTTAGAGGCCGGCTTGACCAATTAGTTTTCAATTTTTTTTTTCCACTCGTCACCTAAGTTCAAATTATGGGGAGGTAAGGGATAAAATAGGCTTAGAGCCCATATGGATTGTCTTTAAGGGATTTAAAAATAATTTTGAAAAATTAAAAAAAATTGATTTTAGTGTTTGGTAAATTCTTTTAAAAAATCACTTTTGACAAATCACCACATCCTACAAAAAAGTAATTTTCCAAAATTTGATTTTTAGAATCAATTTTATAATTTATATAATTTCATACATATCCTCACATATATTACAAAAGTTCAAAATTAACTTTATTCAATTAGGAAATAAAATCATTAAATTTTAAGAGATTATTATTATTATTATTACCAATATATATGAGATAACAAAATTGATAAAATAAAAATAATATTGATAATAATAATAATAATGATGATGATATATTATTATTAGTAGTAATATTAACAATGACAAGAATAAGAATAATAACAATAACAATAATATAAAAAAAATTTAACTGTGGACAAAAGTGAAATTATAAAATTTTGTGGGATAAAATAATAAGTTCAAAGAATGGGAGCTTGACTTCCAATATCCCATGAGAATTAAGCTCAAATTCCTTAATTTCAAAACTATATGAGCCCACAAATTTCATTCCCATTCCCCTTATATTTTAATATGTAAACATCATCGATCATTCATATTGGAGATTTCAATCCCTCAAATCTACAAATAAACATGCTATTAATTGATTCTCTTTACAATTGATTATTTCTAAAGCATAAGTACAATATGTGTGTGTGTGTGTTTTTTTTAATGTTATAAAGTTTAAAATAATTATTGTACTTGTGCTTCAGAATTTTTTGTTGTTGCTGAGTTTCATGTGAAATTACATTTCCTTACACTTGTCCATTTCTGTCTGCACACTATTATAACCTTGATGACATTATAAGGGTAAAAATTGTCATTTCACTTATGCAACACAAAACGACATTGTTTAAACACGATAGGAGAAAAAAAAAAGGCCAAAATGGTCCGGAGCACAAGAAGAAAAAAAAAAACATTGATTCAACTTTGTGACCCACAACCATGCATGAAGAAGCAACAAAATCCCGCCGTTTTTTATGCGATTTCCACCCATTTTCATCAACAAACTACACTTGAGTATTGAAACTTTTGTTCATTCAAAGATTCAGAGTCTTAAGAAAAGTTGTGGGCTATTTAGAAGTCGCGACGTTTTAGTTTTTGGCAGTTTGAGGCTACTATCAAATAAGTTTAGTTGAATTTATTTACTAATTCATTTAATTTTCATATGAAACAATGTTATTTAAGAATCTGTATGGTGATTGTTGTTAATCAATTTTTTTTTAGAAACCCTAGAAATTTTGTGATAAATTTTTTGGTAATGATAAATTGGGGAGTAGTAGGAAGGAGAGGAATGAGAGGGACAAAGATAGAGATTGCTGTCGAGATCAGAAAGGAGAGAACGAGTTCATGACACTAAATGAGAGAGGGAGAAAGACAAGGAGAGGGAGATAGAGAAGTCGCATCGAAGTGGGAATCAGTCATAAATGTATTGGAGCAATCGCAATGAAAGAGAAAGGAGTCGTGATAAGGAGATTATAGAAAGAGAGAGGAGTCGGGAGGGATAGGGAGCTTAGAGAAAGAGAAAATGAGAGGGGGTTGAGAGATCAAGATAAAAAAAGAAGAAGCAAGTATTCTTAATTTTTTTTGTCTCATTTTGTAGTATTCTTAATTTTTTTTGTCTCATTTTGTTTGTTTATGTATCATTCTTGTGAAAATTTTTGTTGCTATCGAATTTAATAGAGGATTGTGTTTGAGTGGTTTCAAGCAGTTTTAAGCGTGAACAAAACCAAATTTGTCTTCTTTGCAAGGACAATTTTATGGCTATCCACAGGTCGATGCCTTATCAAATATTTACAATGTTTAGTTTTACTTTATATTGCAACAAGCAAATTATTGATTGCATGGGCTTCATATTAAATCTGATTTTTTTTTAATTTATTTAGGATAAAATAATAATTTTATGTTTAAGATAAAAAAAATAATTTGCTCAATATTATGTTAGTTCTCGTAACAGCGTAAAGAACGAAGTGGATGGATGCAACTAGGGGTGGCAAAACGAATAAACGAATCGAATTCGAACCGAATCGTAAACGAATTGGGTCAAAATTATATGGATTCGGATTCGATTCGTTTAATAAACGAATCGAAAGTTCAGGATTCGGATTCGATTCGTTTATTAAACGAATATTCGGTTCGATTCGTTTAATTCGTTTAATAGAATTCGTTTAATTCGTTTAATTCGTTTATTATTCGTTTATCCTTTACGAATCCATAACGAATCGAATCGAATCCGAATTCGTTTATTATTCGTTTATCCTTTACGAATCCATAACGAATCGAATCGAATCAGGATTCGTTTACAATTCGTTTAGAAATATCCCACAACAAAATACAAATAATTCAAATTATATTATACAGTCATCCAAATACCAAATACCAAATACTAAATACCAAATCCTTAATATTACAAATAACAATAATTCAAATTATAAAGAAATGAAATTTCTTTAATTCTCTTCATTTGTCTTTGTCACCTTGAAAATAAAAATCCTACAGCAAAAAGTAAATAAAATGTTATTAACATGCTGCAATATTGATAACAGTCATTGTAAAATTTCAAAAATCAAATATATAGCAAATTTGTAGCATTTTCAAGGAAATAATAATTAAACAAGATAAAAACTTTACCTACCACACTCACACACTGTCATTTGGACCATTGGCACTCTCTGCAGATGGAGCATAATCAGTGCTCATGTTCATAACCAGTGTCTGCATTTTTATTTAAATCAATTAGCATTTCGTGAAAGCTCACAATAGATAGCAAGTACAAGGAAAATAAAGGATTGAAACATACACTTGGCTTTGCTTTTCGTATTTGAAACGAACTTCATGCACATTTGCAGAAACTTCTAGCTCATGTTCAAGCCACTTTTGCAGAGATTTTTCATTGCTCTAAAAACAAAACAAAAAAATAAATATGTTCTAATGTTATCTTTGTAGCATAAGTAATATTAAATTCTATAATGAGGAACTTCAGGTGGCTGCCATTTAGGTTGAATAACCCAGTCCAAGAGTTATCAGGTTAGAAAGACTACAAATTCAAATATTGCGTATAGTTCAAGTACATAGATGACACACTAATGTTAAGTGCAAATAGTCTACCTGCCCAGTTGGTGTCGTATATCCAGTGGAATTAACTGAAAGAAATGCGCAACAATCATTTAGGAAAATACAGAAGGATGAATAATTACAAACCTGAAAGTGAAAAAAGGAAAAAAAAAAGGGGGAAGAAGAAGAAGAAAAGAAATTCACCTGAGTTTTCACATACAGATGACTTGCGAGCTTCCAGCAACTCTTTTAACCTTTTCGTAGCAATTGCTGCTTCCTCTGTCTTTCTTTGAAGAACCTGCATCAGAAAAGTAAGATGATTAGCAATAAAAGTTTTATTCTTTTTCTAATTTTTCATCTTTTCAGAAAATATCAGGATATTCCTAAAGACAAATGGAAGGTTGTTTTCATCTTACATGCATCAAGACAAAAAGATAATGATACTTCAATGTCTACATAAACTTTTGCCAGACAAAACACATTACCATTTTCTGGCATTGATTCAGTGCTTCAAGTTTATGTCGCTCAAACTCATTTTTCCTCCCCTCCTTCTTGAGCTGCTTGGAAGATACGAAAATAAGAACTATGGTAAGAAATATATGTATGAAGTGCAAAAAAACAAAATAAAAGATATGCAAGCATAATAAAAATAGATTGCTAAAATATTCCAGAATAAGTAAAATAGAATGATATCCCAACTTATTCCAGAGAACGTGACTAGGAAACAAGCTAAGAGCTTGAAAGCTAAAAGCTTTTCCTTCGACAGTAAAACGACATGAAACAGAGAATAACCTAATCAAATCCAACTTGCAACTAGTTAACTACTAAAAGCCTACCCAGCCAGAATTAGCAATTCACGCGTGAAACACCTAATCAAATCCAAAATAAACCCTAATGAGCAAAATATAGCAAATTAATTAATAACAAGAACAGAGTAATAGAGAAAAGAAAATGAAACATACGAGAAAATGCAGATCCGAGAGAGCAAGTGCAGATCCGAGAGAGCAAAGACGAAGTAGCAGCAGCTGGACGGAGTCGGAGCAGCAGCGGTTACGGCAGAGAAAGAGCTGCGGCAGTGGCTAGCACACCAAGAGCGACCAAGAGAGAGATTTGCTGCAACTGGATTGAGAAAATTGAGGGGAAAGAGGGAGCTGCAGTGAACTGGATCGAGAGTGAGGGCTGTAGTGAAGAGGAAAGTGAGGGCTGCAGCTGCAGGATTTCTTTATTTAGCTTTAGGTTTCCGGCTTTCCACTACTTAGATTTTATTTTTTCTTAAAATTACAATATTAACCTTCAAATTTTAAAAAACTTTCAAATAAATTTAAGATAAAAAAGTAATTTAATTAAACGAATCATAAACGAATCGTAAACGAATCGACCCGTATTCGATTCGTTTATGACCCATTTATTAAACGAATTTTAAACGAATAAACGAATCCAAATTTTCAAACCCGCATTCGATTCGTTTAATTAACGAATCGAATCGAATTCACCCATTTATTAAACGAATCAATTTTTTCAAACCCAAACCCATTTAATTCGTATCGAATCGAATCGAATAAACGAATCCTGACCCATATTGCCACCCCTAGATGCAACACATTATAATTTTCAAGTCAAATTTTATATATATGTGTGCGCGCGCGTTTAAAAAAATAGGAAAAAGTAAAATGTGGGTAGATAATGCCCATAAAATTGAGTAGTAATTGAACTTGAATTCACCAGTCATGTAACTCTTAAAACCGATCGAAGTGGCCCGGCCCGGCCCATTAGATAAGGCGAGTGGCTAGCTAGGGTTTAGTTTTGTGGCCATTAGTATATGAAGCAAAGCCTCACGCATCAAATTCGTTCGTTTCGGCTTTGCTGCCGTCGAGACTGAGAGAAACGGAGATAGTCTTCTGCATTTCGCTCTGTAAACAAGTATGTAATAAGCAAGCTTTCTCTTCTAGCATCTAGCTCTAGGTCTTGGATTCAGTTAACTTTAATTAAAATTACATGTAATTATTTGCCCATCAATCTTAATTCTTTTTATATTTGATAGTTAGTTCTGAATCTGGTTGTGAATGTGATTGTGCTCACAGAAATGAAGCACAACAATGTAATTCCAAATGGGCACTTTAAGAAGCATTGGCAGAACTATGTCAAGACTTGGTTTAACCAACCGGCTCGCAAAAATCGACGACGAGTTGGTCGGTATTCTTTTCTTTAATTAGCTTTATTTCACTTCTTGTTACTGTTGATAGTGCTTATTAGTTGTTTGTTTGTTTAAAAATCACCAACAGCTCGTCAAAAGAAGGCCGTTAAAATCTTCCCTCGCCCTACTGCTGGTCCTCTTCGCCCCGTCGTTCATGGCCAGACTTTGAAATATAACATGAAATTAAGGGCTGGCAGAGGCTTTACTCTTGAGGAACTCAAGGTTTCTTTCTTCTTTTTCTTTTAGTTTCATTTTCGATAATTGGTTAGATTAATATATTGCTTATGCATTCACATTATGTTAATTATGATTCAGTTGATGTTTCTTTGTTATTATTGCTTTAGTTAATCTTATTCTCTTTACCCTAAGGCTGCTGGAATTCCCAAGAAACTGGCTCCAACAATTGGCATTTCAGTCGATCATCGACGCAAGAACCGTTCTCTTGAGGGTCTTCAATCTAATGTTCAGAGGCTGAAGACTTACAAGGCCAAGTTGGTTGTTTTCCCAAGACGTGCTCGCAAGTTTAAGGTAATTTTTTTAATTTAAATCGGCTAAGTAAGAGATTCTATTTTATTTATTTTTTGCAATTGGTTATCTTGATTTATATCTGGATGCTTTGCAGGCTGGTGATTCTACTCCTGAGGAATTGGCAACAGCAACTCAAGTACAAGGACCTTACATGCCCATTACTCTTGAGAAGCCTACTGTCGACCTTGTTAAGGTTACTCAAGATATGAAGTCCTTCAAGGCTTATGACAAGCTCCGGATTGAGCGTGCGAACGAGCGCCATTTTGGTGCCAGGTTGAAGAAGGCTGCAGAGGCTGAAAAGGAAGAGAAGAAGTAAACAAACTTGTTTAAGCAGCACCTTGAGTTTGGCACTACATTTTACATTTCAATTTTGAATCTGTTTGTTATAGTGATTTCAATCTCTTAGCTTTAGGCTTGAAGAAGTTATTTTATTTTGAATGTGGGAAGATTTCTTGGTTATATTATTTGCAATGGACATACCCTATGGTTGTCTTGTTTTTTAATCCTTTACAGCATTGGCAATTTTAAAATGTTGGCATATTTTGTCTGGGGTGCATTATTGCAATGCAAATTGTGTTTGACCAGTGTTTAATTTGGATAGTAGCTAAAGCAGCTTTTTTTTAAGTGTTTAAAGACTAACAATTTCATGTTTTATTCATGCTGGTTTCTTAAAAGACTAGCTAATCTTGTGCTTGGTATTTTAGTTGTGGCTATGGCTATCATGGAGTTGTTCTAAGGTAGAGCAAAAATCACGACCACACACAGAAAGTGAAAAATAATAAAAAAACTCATTATAATTTTAATCGTGTGGTTATAAAAGGGTGTTCTACCTTAGAGCAGTTTCAACATAGTTGGACCTTTTAGTTGTTTGTTTTCCTATTACCCTATAAATGAATCGACTTTGAAGAAATGTTTAGAATGCTTACCTAACTTCATCAATGTTTTTTATTTTTATCTTTTTCAATTGATGAGAATGTAGTATAAAGATATTCGTTTGATATAGAGTTGTGGATTGAAGGGAGTTTTCTCTCTTTTAAGACTATCATGCCATTTTCATTTTGTTAGTTCTTGGAAAATTTTGACTTAATTTTTTGGGGTGGCAATGGGGTGGAGAGGGAAGGTGATCAATATTTTGGTACTCATTCTCCTCGTACCCATTCTCGATATTTTGTATATGTCTTTGTTCTCTACTCGTCCCGTTAGAATTGCTCGTCCCTGAATATTAACGAGGGATTTGCGAGAGTTTTCGATTTTTGAATAATTGATACATTTAGTTTTCTAACTTAATAAAATTATATTAACTTAAAAATATATAAAATAAAATGAGAAAAATCATGAAGCCTTTAAGGACGTGGTTGCGTTGATTGCAGTTTAGCTATAACTTCTATCAAAACTCGGGTTCGATTCTTGAGGGTGGTAAGGAGGGTAAAAATTGTATTTGAACTTGTCCACCCTCTTATCTTTTAAAAAAATGAGAAAAATTATGAACGAGTTTTATTTCATTATACTTTACCAAAGTTTTAGTATATATAATATTCAAATAGTACTTATCAAAATAAAATATAAATAATGTGATTTTTATACAACATTGACGTGAGCGTTATCAATAAGTAATGATATATTTTAGCCATTAACTATTGCATGAAGAGCGCTTTGAGCCTAACTACTAGCTAACGACGCGATGAGCTGAGTGACGCGACATGCTATTGGGCTATGATGAGACGGCAAAGTGAATAATTTAAAAAAGATGAGTGAGACTATGAGAGAGTGGCTTAGGAATTTGATTTATGGATTGTAGGCTTGCGAGCTTTGAGTTGTGATTAAATCTTAATTATATTAAAGTCTTTATATAAATTAATATTTATATTATTTCTATAAATATTTTGATATTTGTTATTTACGCCAATATTTAATATTTTATAATTTAAATTTTATTATTTATTCACTAATAATTTAAAATTAAAATTAAAATGAGAAAATAAAGAGAGAATATAGATTTCACCTCATCCCTGTTTTTTTTCCTGAATAAAAAATTAAATATAAAATTATCTCATACCCTCCTCAAATGAGAAAAATCTTTGAGATCCTCGTCCCACTGGTAATTTCTGCCATACCCAATTGAAGGCTCATCTGCGTATTTGTAGCAGATTGGTGATGGAAAGAGTTGCAATATGTGGGTCATGCCAAAACAACAACAGTTAACAGAATTTTGGCTTCTTCTCTACCTTTTCAGTTTTTAAGCGTTCTTCGCTACACTAAAAATAGTAAAGAGGATAATCTTTTGGATCATATTTCCTCACCTAGAGTAAGGAAAAAAAAAATGCACCGGCAGACTCTTATCACTGGTTTTATAAATAGGAACCTTACATACTAGAATCGACTGTACTACATAATCAATAAACTAGAACTTTTAGTTAATTTCTTGGTTACAAATCTCCAAGTAAACTGTCAGCTGATAAATGTTTCGGAATCTACCGCTTCACATTGCCACATACTACCATCACACTAGTATATTTAGCTGCACATTTGTCTCATGGAAGTATAACTACCTTGACAATCCTACCTATTTAAAGATGAAAGTTGAGGAATATGATCATGCACTAAGCAACTCAAAAATCCTAAGATGATGTATCACAACATTATCGTGCAGTTTTTTAATTTATTTTTTCAAGTTGTAACAATGGAATGCTATATCCTGTCTTGTAAGATTCACCAAAAGAAATCAGTGGATGGTCCAGTCAGTATTCATGAGAAAACGAGGGATTTACCCATCCGAGCTTTGGAGAAGTTGGATATAAACCTTACGAAAAAAAAAATGCAGAGCAAAACTTCACTTGGATATCAGATATGAGCCGCTAAAGGAAAAGAGTGGAGTCTGTGACTGATTGGAACTGCAGCATGAAAGAGCAGCAGACAGAGATCTGTAACGCAAGTTCACTTCCTAACAACAAGGTTCAACTTTGGTTTGCGAGCTGTCAATGATACTAGTGTAAGAAAATAATCACCGTGAGATAACAGTTTAATGCAGTAGCCAATTAAACAACAACGTAAAAACAGCAACTGGAAAACACGAATGAAAACTGCAATAGCTAACAACAACTGGAAGTGAAGAAGAAGAACAACAGGGTAGAGAAAAATCGAAACAGAAAATAAACCCGAGGCCTGCAAGATAGTTTCCTTAAAACAGATTTACCATCCACTATTAGTGATTTAGGTTTGTTGGTAACTGTTTCACAGGATACAACGGGCACAAATTTTCTGTCAAGCACAGACAGATAATTCCGGCGAACCACAATAACAGCAAACTCGATATGTGTGCTGGTATTTTCCGTCAAGCACAGACAGATATTTCCGGCGAACCACAACAACAGCAAACTCGATATGTGTGCTAGTTTCAGTGTTCTTAATATATGCCATTAAATAGTTATAACAACCAATTGATTTTAAAAGGTGGTTTCAGTGTTCTTAATATATGCCATTAAATAGTTATAACAGCCAATTAATTTTAAAAGGAAATAAAAAACATGCCATGCAAGCTTGGGTGATTTTGAACTGACATTCGCGTACGTAAGTCGCGCAGGTGCACACAAGTTCAACCAAATCGGTCTTAAATTTGCACCCCCCTGCGTACGCGCGTGTAGAGAAAACCTCTATTCTTATAATTCTTGCTCATATATGGTTAAGTGTTTATATATAAATATTAATCCCTTACCTTCTTTTTCCCATGTGGGATAAGTCTCATTTTTTTTTCAAATTTCCAACTTCAAGGGTGAACACTAATCCCTTCAACTGTTGGTAGAATGTAAAAATGAACCTAGCTTACCACCCATTGTAGTCTAAAAATTTTCCATTATGTCTTTGTTGAATAAGTTGAAAACTTCATAAACAGATGCATTTTCAAGAATAGGAGAGTCAATCGTATCACGTCATTTGTGTATTCATCCGATAAAATTAGGTCGTCTATAGTCATTTTTAAAACTATTACTCAATAGACAGGTAATAGATGTAGTACACACACCCAGTATACTGAGATTTTCTCAATACTTATAACACTGATGTGTTTTTATTGCAATAAGACTGCATACGCTGTTACAGGACTCTTTTAAGCTGAATTTGAAATATGATCACCAGGACCTGTGGAACAAAACCATTATTTAACGCCATCATAGATATGATTATGGAGATGGCAACACCCAAGGCTCCATTGGCCATCACTTTATTTCTCATCCTGGTTTCCTCCATCTTAGTTAATGCTGTAAATAGCCAAAAAGAACAAATCAAAGCTAACCTTGAGTTACCAAGTTTCTAAGGGAAACAAATATGTGACTTATGAATCTGGAAGGTTTTGCATGTAAAAGAAGATATGCAATGGAAGGACTCACTTTGCACAGTTGGTGGACCTGGAGATGGGAATGTTCATTTGAACTCCACATTTTGTAGGAAGAGAGGAGGCTGCATCTTCCTTGATATTCGGATATCGAGCAGCAGCTGCCTTGACACAATCACAAGCTGCCCGTCTGTCCGCTGTTGTTGGTGTGATCGTCTTGAGATTCTTGAGACCATCACAGCACACGGCAGAAGGGCTGCCTCCAGCCGTCATGTAACTAATGCAAGAAGCCAAAGATGTATCGACTTGGCCGCAAGTGACAGCCTCTCCTGGCTTCACCATGATCTGAACCAAGGCAACGACCAACATCAATATGACAACACTTTTCATCTTTACTAATGTATGCTAGTAAACTCAAATTACTTTGAGGTTATACTTGAATGAGCTTCTGTCTGAGTGAACTATAACGGAGGCTCACCTGGGGTATTTATAGCAGATTGGTGATTGAAAGAGTTGAAATAGGTGGGGTAATGGCATTAACAATAACAGTTACAGAACTTTGGCTTCTATCTGCTTTTTCAGTTTTTCAAGTGATATTGGCTACACTAAAAATGGGAAAGAGGATAAGCTTTTGGATCATATTTCCTTCTATTTTGATGTTTCTGACCTTCTGTTAGTGCCTTTATTCGAAGAAACAATGTTTGTTGGCTCCCAAAACTACACAAGGGATCATTTAAACTGCAATAAAACTTCAATCAATCATGATTTTCAGGTATCTCTGCTTTTATCATGCCATCCATCTATGCTTGATCAACTGCTCATTATTTCCCCACTTAAGCTAAAAAAAAAAATCATGACCAACGATTTAGGGCGAATTGTTCTGATCTTTCATATATTTTCTTATGTAAAAGAAGGAAATTACTAATGATATGACTAAGTATTCCAAGTAACATGAAACAGGAAAGCTTTTCAGTGACAATGGCTCCAGTTTGTGATAACAGATTCGTATAGCCACTGACTAGAGGCTTTCCCTCAGAACCTTTGCTACTACCAGGAACTACTTAAAGCTTCAAGCAGACGATGAAAAAGCACCAACTGGCGAGAACTATTTGAATGATAACACCAGACAGTAGTGCAAACTAATAAATTAGCAAACTAATAAACCAAGCTTCTATCATGAAAATGAAAAGGAGAGCAAATTTATTTGGATGCCGTTAGTACTGGTGGAGAAACAGAGATTTTCTGTGACAAAATCATCTTCTTTCATTTATAAAATTTACTGGTAGTACTGTATATCACGCACAAATTATCCATTGTATTATATGATCACGTTATGTTTGTCTGATCAAGAAGTTGGATTGTGGTGTACTTGAATCAATTCTTTCCATTTCATCTGCCATTGTGGTAAATGAAGCTAGCTTACCATCAATTCTGGTCCATTGTTATGTCTTCGTTGAGTGAGCTAAAAATTTCACAAACAGATTTTTCGACTGTCAAAGTGCTTTTCTTATTGATCCCAAATTTGAATGCAAGAGGTCAACATCCCTATTGCTTTAATAAAGTTATACATCCCTATTGCTTTAATAAAGTTATCCATGAAGAAGATTGATAAAATCTCTAATAAGAACAGCCACGGTTGCCATTTCAAGAATTGAGAGTCAAGTGTATCATGCCATCTACGTTGTTTACATGTAATACTATTATGCGATCTTATCCATGAGTTTAAACTTTTGGATAAAAAATGTTTCACTAATATGTGTATTCATCCAATATAGTTGGAAAGTACATACATTCATTGACATACATCTAAATGCCTATAACATGGATAATCATATGTATTTATTACAATAAGACTGCATACACAATCACAATCACTGCCTCTCCTGGCTTTACCACGAACTGAAACATGGCAACAACCAACACAAATATGACAACACTTTTCATCTTTACTAGTGTATGCTAGTAAACTCAAAAAAGACTTTTGAGTTATACTTCGGTGGGCTTCTGCCTGGATGAACCATATCGGAGGGTATTTATAGCGGATTGGTGATTGAACTAGTTGAAATACGTGGGCCACGGCATTAACATTAACAGTTACAGAATTGTGGCTTCTCTGCCTTTTTCAATTGTTCCTTGCTACACTAAAAATAGTAAAGAGGATAAGCTTTTATGCCATATTTCCTTCTCTTCTAGTGTTTCTGATTTTCAGTTAGCGCCTTAACCGGGAAGAAACATGTCGGTTGGCTCTCAAAACTTAGCAAGGGATCGTTTAGACTGCAGTAACACTAGAAACAATCATGATTTTCAGCCATCCTGCTTGTCTCATCCACCTAACTCTTCGATCAACTTGCTCATTCTCATCTTTCATATCTCCCACAATTAAAAGCTAAAACTAAAGAATAACGAACAATTTGAGGCAACATAACTACATCCCCCATTTGATTGAATAGTAATGGCAATAGTCATACAAGGCAATTACTGATTATATACAAATACGAATTCTCCAACTACACGAAACACAAAATTTCTCAACGACAATGGATCCAGTTTATGATATCCCAGTTCTACAACCACTAACCGAAGGCAATTCTCAGAACCTTACCTAAAAGCTACTACCAGGAACTACCTAGAGCTTCAAGCAAAGGAGGAAAAAGCACCAAATAGCAACAACTATTTGAAATTGTAATTGTATTTTAGTCAAATCTTAAAACAGATCTCAACATCTCTGTGCCAGAAGATAGCATCAATAAAATTCCTGAAGCTTAGAAAACACTGAACATTGACAACATTAACTGAAGATCCAGGCTATCATCCATACTTATCTACAACATGCCAAAAGGAGTCTACTCAGGGGAAGGAGTACAACACAATATGTCTGGGCATGTTTCAAGCCTGGTAAAGGTTTCCACCAGGCATGCCTCAATTTCACTGTCTCGGTGTGTAGCTATTCTGAAAGGAAGGACCATCTGCACTCTGGTTCATATTCCCAGGCGTGTTGCCTGACCATCTGGCATTCGGCGGCATTCCTCCCATGTTCCCTGAGTTGTAATTAGGAGGTGGCTGCATTCCTCCATAGTTATTTTGTGGCGGTGGAGTTCCTCCATAGTTGTTCTGTGGTGGTGTTCCTCCATAGTTCTGTGGTGGTGGCGTTCCTCCATAGTTGTTCTGCGGTGGCGGCACTCCTCCATAGTTGTTATGTGGTGGCGGCGTTCCTCCATAGTTGCTCTGTGGTGGCGGCGTCCCTCCATAGTTGCTCTGTGGTGGCGGCGTCCCTCCATAGTTGCTCTGTGGTGGCGGCGGCGTCCCTCCATACTTGTTCTGTGGTGGCGGCGCTCCTCCATAGTTGTTCTGTGCTGGCGGCGCTCCTTCATAGTTGTTCTGTGCTGGCGGCGCTCCTGCATAGTTGTTGGGTGGTGGCATTCCACCATAGTTGTTGGGTGGTGGTGTTCCACCATAGTTGTTCTGCGGCATCCCTCCGAGGTTGTTCTGTGGCATCCCTCCGAGGTTGTTCTGTGGCATGCTTCCCATATTTGGTGACATGTTGCTGCTGGAAGGGACGTTGTTAGGGGGCATACCACTCATATTAGGTGCAGGGTTTGGCATACCCTGGTTCTGAAAATTGCGGTTCTGCATGTTCTCCCTTCTTCTTTCAAAGTTTCTAGATCTATCGTAGCTGCGAGGCCTATCATTGCGCCTATTACGCTCATTAGCACGAGCATTGTTCCTAACCCATTCCTCATGGTACTTTGGGTCATAAGGAACAGCCTGCCCATTAATGAAAGGTTCCCCTGAAAATGCAGAAGAAAGGGTAATAAAGCATACAATATTGTCAACATAGCAATGAAGTGTAGCTAATAAAGAAGATCCAACTTCCGTCAAAGAGGTCTAGCATTACATAAAATGATGGCCATTGAGATTGCATGCAGCACTCAACATTGTGCCAGACTTTTTGTTATGTTAATAACCAACAAGTGTCCACGAAAAACTTTTAACAAGCTTCTGCTTCAACTAAAAAGGAATAAACATGTTGAGTGCTGCACTTCTAAAAAACTTAAAAAAAAAAAATAAAGACATACAAATCATTGGTACAACCATAAAAAATGGTCGAGGAAAAAACTGAAGGTATTCAAATTCAAGACACTTTCCTTGGATTACCCTAACAACACAATTAACAAAGATTTTGGGTAAGTAAGAAGACAAAGAAAAGGCAAGACTTTTTTGCACTTCAATATAGTAAAGCGATAAAGTACAATCTTTCCAAATAAAATTTATATCGAAAAGAAACATAATAGATCATCACTGAATTTGATTGAAATAAATCTTCAAGGGTAAATGACAAACCAATTGAATGCTACAAGAGGGAAAAACTATCATATGTTACCCTGCACTATACAGACAAATTTGAGCTCAAACATCATAGTCCTATCTCAAATTTTAAAAACGGAAGGCATATCTTACCTCCATAATCTTTGTTTTTAACATCCAAATATGAATCAGGAAGAACCCAGCGGACTCCAGGCAACTCTGCAGACAGAAAAAAATCATAAGTTTCCTTCTGTAACGGTCAAAAGCAAAACAAAAGCATAAGTCAAATAAAATATTTACCTTTGAGCTTGTATGAAGTTTCTTCATCCACAAGAGCTCCAAATGCGTAGTAGTGCTTAGTTGAAACTGAATAGATCTTCATCCTTGCTTCATCCTCACTATATGTGAAAAACATTGAAGGTCAAAAGTCAAAAGGGCACAAGAAAAAATACTCAATTCAGATACAAAAAATTGAAAAACTAAATAAATAAAATATTAACCCATCAGAAAAGAAATACAAATAAATACATAAACAAAAATAATCAATAAATATTTGGTCTGACCGGCCGTCAAAAACCGTGGCAAGGGTTTTGATATAACGATCAATAATCTCGTCCCTAGTGGGGTCCCCTTCAGGCTTTTCCATCACAACGAGCCAGTGCTCAAAATCACACCCATCAAGCAAAATCGTTTCTTTAGGCGGCCGGTTCGACCAATTGGGGCTGCTGTCGTTGAGCGAAGCGGTGGCGGGACGTGTCGACATCCCGCGAGCGGAGGGCCCTGTGACGATGCCACCAGAGCCAAAACGAACCGCGGCGGACAAAGGGCGGAAGCGGTTGAGGAAGAGGAGGGGGAGAGAACGGGAAGAGGGCTTGATGGTGGTGGCGGTGGTGGAGAACGAGCGAGACAAGAGAGACGCTAGCGCTTTGGTGGCGGTGGGATTTGAGAGAAACATACGAGAGAATATCTGGGTCGCCATTTCTGCTAAACCCTAAGAGACAGAGGGAGAGAAATGAAAAGGAAATTAGACGATAGGGTTTATGGTTAGGGCTTTATAGTTGTAGAAGCAGGAGAAAAAAAATAATAAAAGAGCCCCTGCATTTTTAGTGAAATTGCATAAGGGTTTTGAAAAATCAAAAGAGTTTTTTTTGTTTGGTTTTTTCTTTTTAATGGATTTCAGAAATTCTTGATTTTATTTATATGATGAGAATTAAAAAATTTTGGGAATTTATCTAATTTATTTTTTTAGGGTTCGCCTATGTTGCCATTGTTTGTACCTTACCACAGCCTTTATCTTTTACGAATTAGTTAATGTAATATTTCATTGAACCTCTTGTACTTTACTTTATTTATAATTTATCATAAAATATTATAATATTTTATACTTACTTACATTATCAAAATTTAATTTATTACCTTACGCTTTTTTATTTATTATTTTTTATAAGTATTGAAAGAGTTTTTATTTTCAACCACGCTACATTAATAATCATAACACATTAATATTAATGAAAAGATAAAAATATCCTTAGATTAACATTAAAAAATTCTGTAAAATTAAGATTAACTCATGTCCCATTACTGATCATTAATAAAGTTAACTCATCATCAACAGAGCTAATTAGGTAGAGTTGGCAAGTGACGATGGCTACAGAAGGGAGGCTTAAGAACATTTTGGCCATAGTAGCGACCACAAGGTTGACTGAGGCAAGGGCCAAGATATTTGGGCATGTACTTAACCCCACTGGCCAGAAATCACCCCACAAGATTTTGTGGAAGAAGCTCATCAGTGACAAGGTTGCTGGATGGTACCCATATGACATCAAGAAAGATGATCCTCTCGTCATGGCCCGCCAAGAACAAGCTTGAAATGTTGAAACGTCGTGGAAAGGGACCTCCCAAGAAAGGCCAAGGGAAGCGTGCAGCCAAGCGCAGCAAGTAGATATTCTACCTTTGAATTACCTGGGAATTGGATCATTACTGATTTGAAAGAAGATATGCAACTGGTTTTGGTACCTTTGTTTTAGCTTGTGGAATATAAAATCTTATCCGTTTTTTGTGAGATTTTCCATTTTGTGCCCAGTTTCTGATACTGAGTAGAGTTTCTGTCTTGAATGGAAATTGAAGTATTTGTTGGTCTTAAAAAAAAAAATCATCATCAACAAAATTTTCAACCATACGAGTGGGGATTCTAGTCTAGGTTAATTACAAAATCAATCTATTCATAACTTATAATTAACAAAAACTAACACTAAAAGAAAATAACCCAAATACCCACATACACGACATCCAAACGAAATCAATCCAAAATCAAATTCAAAAGAAACCATCATGGCTTCAGCTCTCCAGTTTACTCTCAACCCAAATACCCACATTGTGAAGCTACCTGCTATTGGTTGCCACTATGCTGCTCCATGTCGGCAAGATAGCACAGTCGCACCACGACCGACAGCCTTGACCCATGTCAGCCTTATCTTTCCTCTCTCGAAACAACATCACGTCAGCTGCACCACAACCGTACCATGACAGACAGAGGAAATCAGAGATCCATCGAAGCCCCAATATGAAGCTGCATCGCATAATCGCTTTGGATAAGTAAGGCCTGAGCTCGCCTTGCCATCGTCATTTTGCTTTCTCTCGCTCTCACTTCGGCTTCTCAGATCAAATTGAGGATTATGTTTTTATGCCTATAATTTCCACCACGAGAACCATCACACAAACAATCAATGACCTACAACTAATTATCCTTAAATTGGTCAACAACCTTGATCAATATTGAAGCCATCATTAAACCCATCACAGAGAGAAAGTGAGAGAGCGGGAGAAGAAACGGGAAAAAAAATATTGAAGACAAAATTTGAGGATAATTTTGTCTTTTCAATACTTATTAATAAATTATAAATAAAATAGAGTACAAGGGGTTAAATGAAATTTGATATTAACTAATTCACAAAAGACAGGCTGTGGTAAGGCACAAACAGTGGCAACATAGGGAACCCTTTTATCTTAAACCTTTTTATAATAAAAATTAGAGTGGTGCTAGTTAGCGAGAGGAACGAGAGAAGGACGAGAGAAATGGTACTCTCTCCTGCCGTTTCGCTTCTCGTTCCTCTCACTAAATAATGAATAAAAAATAATAAAGACTTCATGTAGAGAGAAATTTTATCATTTTGTCTCCGACCCTCACTCTTCCTCTCTCCCTCGCTTTCCTCTCTCCCTCGCCTCACCAGCTTCTCTCCCTCACCAGCTTCTCTCTTCTCCCTCACACTTCTAGAAGCTCCGTCACGGATTCCGGCGTGCCTCACGCTTCCAGATACCTCACGGCTTCCGGCGTGCCTCACGCTTCTAGATCCCTCACGGCTTCTGGCGTGCCTCACACTTCTAGATCCCTCACGGCTTACGGCTAAAGTGCCTCACGCTTCCATATCCCTCACGGCTAAAGTTCTCGGCTAAAGTTCTTGATTACCTCTGCTTCGTACAAAATGGGAAGGCTTTGCTGACTAGATGTTCGTCCTCCCCCAAGGTATTTCATCTATTTTTTTTTTTGAAAGTTGAAGGATTGGCTAACTGCATCTTGTTCTGGAAGTTGTTGGGAATTGTTGTATTGATATTATTGGAAGCGTTTGGATGATTTTGTGATTTGCTTGATCGATGGATTGAATATTGTTTGATTACATCATGTAAAAAATAAATTACGAACATCTGAATTTGCTTGCTCTCTAGTATATGTCAGTTGTAACACTAATAAATAATAATACGGGTGGCAGCTGTCATGTGGGATGGGTTTCTTCAGTCCGTTCAATGGCTTGGGAGTCTTGGAAACTCTTTCTACTTTTCTCTTTTTGAGTTAATTTCCATGTTCTATTTTCTGTTAAATATCAGTCTTCAGACCAAGCATGAATTCATTTAAAAATAAATTACGAACATCTGAATTTGCTTGCTCTCTGGTATATGTCAGTTGTAACACTAATAAATAATAATACGGGTGGCAGTTGTCATGTGGGATGGGTTTCTTCAGTCCGTTTAGTGGCTTGGGAGTGTTGGAAACTCTTTCTACTTTTCTCTTTTTGAGTTAATTTCCATGTTCTATTTTCTGTTAAATATCAGTCTTCAGACCAAGCATGAATTCATTTCAGGCTTTTTATATGTTTTTTCAAGAAAAAGTAAAAGTATTAAAGAATTTGATAATTGCCGATTAAATTCTCTGTGTGGGTGCCAAGAAGCATTCTGCATTATATGCGTTGTCTTCCGTTCTCTCTCCCTTTTTATAATTGTTTCAGGATGATTGTTGTCAATTTTTTCTTGAGATGGATGATTGGCATTTGCCCTTTTCACGTTAGAGAAGGCAACTACTGGTTCTTCATGACATAGTTGCGTTATTTATATTGTATGAAGCAATATCAATTAGTAGCCGATTAACAACTTACTATGCGTGAACGGGAAATTTTTTGCATTGGTGTTTTTCAGTATGTTTGTGTGGATGGATCATTCATAGTCACTTTTAAATTGTTTTTCTTTCTTATTGCTTTAACATTTATGGATATGGTTGACGCTTTGTGTTGTGTGTTAGAAAATGCATATTTATAAAGGAGAAAATCGTCATTTTACATTTCAAGTCTTACTAACAACCCTTACTTTTGTGTGTTTAAGTTTCTTGTACTTTAATTATGTGTATTTTATTTTAATTAAGTATTTTATATATTTTAGGGGCATCATAGTCATTTCACAATAAACGAGAGATCAAATGGCAAAACGGACATCATTTTTGAACTCAGGACGGTCGAAAACCTTAGGAGGAGTATAAAAGGAAAAATGACACTGTTCACATGTACGATACTATTCACATGTACGGGTACTGTTGGTGTTACTGTGCAAATAGTGGCTGTTGACTGTACTGTGCAAATAGTGGCTGTTGACTGTACTGTGCAAATAGTGGCTATTGACTGTACTGTGCAAATAGTGGCTGATGACGTGGCGAAATCCTGAGCGTCCAAACTGTTTTTAATCCGATGGCCATGATTTACTCGATGTAACTATAAAAAGGGGGCCTCCCCCCCTATTTTGGCACCTCTGAATCTATTTTTTGGATTCATTTTCTGTATTTCTCTCTCTATCTTGTATTTTCTACGTATTTTAATAAATTTTCATTTTGCCCCTAGTTCAACTATGAGTGGCTAATTTTCTTTCAAGCTTGGGTTGAAGGTGAAGTCTCAACATGTGTCATGGGCTTGATTTGGTAAATTTATTTTCTCTTCCCCTCTAGTTTTTGTGGATGTTTTGACTTCTCGTCGACAAATAATACTAATCTTGTCTAGTACTGCCCTGGTTTCACTGGCTCCCTAGTATAAGATTATTATTATTTGGCACGATAAGCCCTTAGCACCATATTTATTAGAGCGTGGTTCATGAGGTGTGGATTCCCCTCTCATGATTTAATTGGTATTAATATGGAATATTTAGCCTATGATGCATGTTGATACGGATCCAGATACCCAAGTACGTCATTTAATAGATTTACACTTCAATTTATTATTGCTATTTCAATTCCAATTTCAGAATTTATTCTCGCCATTTTAATTTAAGTTTTAGCATATTTCAAATCATTTCCACCATAAATCCAACCACCCATTTACAAGATTAATTCTATATATAATTAAAATCCACCTCCTCGTGGGATCGACACTCGTCACCATTAGTCTATACTACAATAGATTCGTGCGCTTGCGAGTTCAATAAAATTTGCACAACACTTTGTTTATATTGATGTAAATAAATTTTACATTAGAAATTTCATCTAAGGAGGCGCTTATTAGATTTCAGTTTCAGTTTTGTTTTGTTGATTTTAATTAGATATCCGAATGCCCATTCAAATGCCTGCTGTTTTTTTTTGGCAGTTTAAGTAGTTTATGAATGATGATGTCATCTAGTACAAATGAAACTCGGAATTCATTACAAATATGTAACGAATGCGGTGAACAAATGGAGTTGTTCACGTCACGTACTACAAAGAATCCAAATTGCAAATTTTGGAAATGTAAAGGATGTCAGAAATTTGAATGGGCAGAAGACCGTAAATGCAGTGAAGAGAAAATTGATTTGTTAGTGGAGGAAGTTAAAAAGCTGGCATTGGAGATTGAATGCTTGTCTTTAAAGTTTCAATTATGTGAAGCGCAGAGGGGATTGTTTACGCCATGTTATGATTTGATTAGAATATTTGTAATTATTTTACTATGTTTTATATTCAAGAATTTTTTTTAAGTTGTTTTAATTTATACTATGAACTGAATTTACTGTTGTAATATGACAACTCTATACTTATATATATATATGCAGCAAAATTGGAAGCATATCCAAATTTAATATCCCAAGTGGCTGCATAAATTTTGTTGGTTTTGGCTCAATTTCGTTCAAAGAAGTCATTCCTTGAATCTATCGATTATATTATTTATATTACCGTAATAAAGCCAAGTCAAAGTTTCCTTAAACCTTGAACAAAATCAGAATCGTGTGCGTTACCATTGAAATGACAATTCTAGTTATGTGCTTATCTCAATAACTTTCAGTTTATATCACACATACATGAACCTCTGTGCAGAGTGTAATGGAATATTAGGAGCATGAAAAACGTGCATGGAGTGTTGATTTCTCACGCACATAACCGTCAATGCTTGTATCGGGTAGTGATGATTGTAAGGTACTCTATTAATTTTCATATCTTTAACTAAGAATTTCTTCATGCTTTGAGACCCATAATGCACTCTTACATTTAAAAGATAAAGCAAAGGGATATACAAGAAGGGATAGTTATTACAAATAAGAACTTGATGCATCTCGGTTCAGACAGTTCAAAAATAAACAAAGACAAACACAAGAAATCGCCAACCAACACAATAACACAAGAAATCGTCAACCAAACAGAAACTGAAAAATACAGCAAAAACCCACAAGGTCAAACATAAATTTGTCATCTCAAGCCAAATCTAACTGAAATAATAATGAAAATAATCGAAACAAATTTAAATCAAACATCAATTGCGGCGATTGTTGTCTTCATTATTTTGTTGATGTAACAATTGTTGAAAATTCTCACTTGCAGATCCTTCATACGGTCATCGAAGGAGAAGAATAATGTGACTGCAAAGCATACGGTGGGACTGGTTGCTGTAATATACAATAAATTAAAATATCATTATACATTGTAAAAATTTGACAACGTAAAATATAAGTATGCATTAAGAAATTGATAAATATTATACTTACCATGTGCCAGCTATAAGGAATTGGCTGGTAATTATTATTTCCACCAACTTGATATGGGTATACAGGTACCTAAAAAAAAATTGTTAAATTCATATTAAAATTGTAAAATTAAAATTTACTTGTGAATTTGTTTCTTACATTATAATAGCCTAAACTCCCGTGCTGATTAATATTTGCATTTACATTGCTTCCTTCGTGAAACGTCTACATATTTAGTTACAAACCCATCAAAAAATGCATTCATACTTTCACTTCGCTGCGTTGTTGACATTCCCGCCCAAAAACTATCTTTTAAATAGCATGGAACCCAACAATATCTCTCCTCATATAAACCATTTAACCAAGCATTATCCCATAAATCATATGTTGTAATCATGTCATTCCAATCTTCCTCAAATACAGCAGGGCTCAACGAATCATAAACAACAGAAAGTAACGAAGAAATAATACCTTCACGTTCTTTAAAAGCCCCTAACTTCTCAGGCACCTTCTTCATTATATGCCACAAACACCATCGATACCTAGTCGTAGGAAAAACATGCTCAATTGTCTTTTGCATTGCTTTATCTTGGTCAGTAATAATACCAATGGGAGGAGAATCGGACATGCATGATAGCCATGCCTCAAATAGCCACGTAAAAGTCTCCGTATCCTCGTGAGAAATCAATCCGCATCCTAACAAAATAGACTGCCCATGATGATTAACTCCAACAAAAGGGGCAAACGGAATATCATACTTGTTCGTAAGATACGTGGTGTCAAATGTTTCAATGTCTCCAAAATATTTATAAGCTGCCCTACTCCTCCGATTTGCCCAAAATACATTCTTCAATCGATTCTGCTCATCCAAATCAATGCTAAAAAAAAAATCATCGCATTCAGCTTGTTTTGTCTCGAAGTACTTTAAAATTGACATAGCATCTTCTTCTCCAAGTTGTAATCGTCTTGCTTTATCAACAAAATTTCTACAATCTTTTTCTAAAAATGACACATTTTCATGCCCACCAGCTTCGACAACAATAGAATTAAAATTTTGGGCAATATTAATTCCCGCAGAATCATTCATTTCAATCCGCTTTTTTACACTTGCACTAATTCTATGGTTACAAAGGAAATATCTTGCTTTGTCCGGACTCAATCCATAATTATGCTGAAGGTTTAAAGTTCGAAGAATCCATTTTCCCTCTTCATTTACACAACCTCCTATTTTAGCTTCACAACCAGTTTTCACAACAGGCTTCAACTTCAGCATATTACTAGATCTACTATCTGCTTTGCCGCTACGGCCACATGCAAATGTCGCATATTTTACAGTCCCGTCGCTCCCTTTCTTACTTGTTAGTTTCTTCACGGGAAACCCTTCTTGTCTACCGTATGCCTTGTAAAACTCAAACATATCCTCATAACCATCGAATAACATGCCAAGAGTTGGCTCAACTTTTTCCAGTGGCACATCTTCAACTACACGCTCAGTTTCAAAATTTTCCATTCCTACAAAATAATTAACATTTATTTTCCGTTTCATAAAAATTAAATTTACAAAATTTCTAAAACAAATAGTATTGAAATAAAAAAAAAATCATAATATAACCCACAACATATGACGACAATTCACAACATAAACACCAAATAAAATAAAATTTGTATCATAACCCGCAACAAAATCAGAGGTTCCAACGAGACCCTCCAAAATTTCTAAAACAAATAATATTGAAATAAATTCTGCATACCATAACATAACCCGCAATAAAATTCACAACATAAACACCAAAGTTGAAATAAAACAAAATTCATAACATAACCCGCAATAAAATTTACATTGTTTAAATTACAGAAGCTTAAATTACAATGAGATCCAGCAACAACACAAAAAAAAAAAACAAACTTAAAGTTAAGTTGAAAGTTAAACTTACAATGAGAGCCGAGAGAAGGGAAGAGAAGGAGGAGGTTGTGAGAAGTGTAGCTGCCGTGAGGAAAATAAAAGTGAAAGAGAGAGTTCACGTGGGGGAAGAAAAAATAAAGGAGAATAAAAGTGAAAGAGAGAGTTCACGTGGGGGAAGAAAAATAAAGGAGAGAGGAAAGTGAAATGTTGGGGGAAGTGAAAAAGTGAAAAAAAGTGAAAGAGCTTTCCTCTCTCCTTTATTTTTTCTTCTCCCACGTGATTATATGAATAAACTTTCCTCATTTGTTTATTCATTTCCTCATTTTTTTATTCATGTAATCATTTCTTTAGGCATTTTTTATGTTTATTCAGTGAGAGAAAACGAGAGGAGGAAACAGCAGGAGAGAGTGCCGTTTCTCTCGTCCTTCTCTCGTCTCTCTCGCTAGTTAACATTTCTCTAAAAATTATCTGAAGGTTCTCCATATCTTCGAGTCAACTGATTTTTTTAATTCAATTTATATATCGATCATGATTTTGCATTCCAACGGCTGAAGCTTTTTATAATTGCCCAACAATTTTTGGGCCTTTAGCTGGATTCACTCCTGAGACTGCAATGCCAATAAGGCCAGCCTAGCCAGGCCCATTTAACATGTTCCGTTGCGTTTGTGTGGTAAAACGAATGAGTGATGGTGATTCACCATCAATTTTATCACGTCTGTCTCGTCAGCTCCCGCTTCTCAATTAATCTCAATAAGAATTTTAAAATAATTTTTCTCTCAATTTATTCCATCTAATCTTCATTTTACTTTTAATTAAAAAAATCGCCACCTTACTCTCACTGTAATTTTTGGACTTTATCCATTTTTAGGGGTGTTTGCGGATCAAATTTTACAGATTAGACGTCAATCCATATCCGATTGAAGATTTTACGGATTATAAATTTTTACTCTAATCCAATCTACGGATTAGTTAAATACAATTCATATGTCTGCAGATCAGATGCAGATTTGACCTAATTCATATCCAATCCACTATTTTAGTTATTGGTTTGGGGGCTAAATTTTTTTAATCATGTCCTATCCGCGAACTAACTAAATAAAAAAATTTAATATAAAAATGATTTCACTACCGATCAAATTCAAAATTAAATAAGATTTAAATAAATTAATTGTTTTAGTAAAGCTAGAAAATACATTCAAAGTTTCAAAATATAACACACCAAAAAGAAAAAAAAATATCATTTGTTTACATCAGTACACGAAAATTAACTGCTTAGGAAGCTATATTTTTATTTAATTATTTTTATTTTATATTATTATCGGATAAGATATAATATGATGTTAATGTAACTATATTTTAAGTTATTTATTTATTAGTAAGTATAATGCTATATTTACGGGTTTAATTTTTTATTAAATAAATTTTTTATTTTTTTATAGATTCGCGGATTTTCGCGGATTTATAATCCATATCCAATCCACTGACTGCGGATTTTTAAATTTTTAATCTAATCTAATCTAATCTATGGATCAGATTTCTACAAATCAGACGAATTAAGCAAATCATATTGGATTCTGAATACTCCTATCTTTTTTCATATGCAATACCATTTAAAACTTAAAAAATCTACTTAAAAGAAAAAAAAATTCTTTAAATCTTTCTCTTCATTTACTATTACAGCTTTTTGTTTTTTTCTCTTCACAAGTGCAGCCATGGCTCGTGGGCCTGATGGGGAAACAAATTTCTAGGTTCAGATTTAAGTTCTTCCTTTTCTTTTATTAGTGGGGCAATGAGATTATTCCTTGGTAATTAAATTAACCGAAAAAAGAAGTAGAGTGGAGAAGGCCCTTCAGTTAAATGCACTAATTTACTAGGAACATAGATTTAACCAACCTATTAAAAACGACTCTAAGAAAGAACGATATGGCCTACAGCGCAGCTGCCTCAAATGCTCTTAAAATAGGCTAAGGTTTTAAGGAATATCTTGAGTATAATTAAGGAGTTGGTGGTACAATATAAGAATTCAAATTTGGTAACGGTCCATTGAAGATAAATTGATAATTTTAAAAGCAAAATTCAAAAAGAAAATGTTTTATTATAGAAGTAAAACTCTTCTATATATTATATTGAAAGACACAGGGGTCTTATGTAACTTTCTTTTAAAACCATAAATATTACTTGCATAAAATTATGTTTAAAATAATATTATCGAACAAATATTCTTTATTTTATTATTGATAATTATGTCTACTGAGCGTGTATTACAATTTTCATATGGGTGGGGCTATTTGAACCCACCAATTTACTCAATAAACATATTTACTAAATAAACCCATCTTTAAATTTTAAAATTTTAAATTTTACTCAGTAAACCCACTAAAATACCTAATATGCCCTTTCTAAACCCAGTTTTTATAACAATATTGATTTTACTCATTAAACCCATAATATTCGTTTATAAACCCATTAGATTAGAAATTGATTATTAATTAGAAATTTAATAATCAATTTTGAGTGAATGACCCTCGTTTAAGGACAAATGAATCAAAACATTCTAAATGGAGAAAATAATTGTCATCATAAAATTATTTTTTTGAGTTATATTATATTAGTGAGAAAAATCTTGTATGATGGTATGAAAATCTAATATGAGGAATTTGAGAAAAAATATTTTTTTTTTCAGAATTTGGGAAAAAATAATAATTGATTATTAATTAAAAATTTAATCATCAATATTAATTAAATAATTTTGAGTGAGGGGTCATTCCCAAACGAATCATAACAATTAAACAATTAATCCTCCATAAAATCAATATCCATCAAATCAATAACAATTAATTTTGTTACTCTGAATCAACTCACATGTGCCTATTTAACAATATATATGGCTTGAGAGAAGAATCTCATCTCTTGATTGATTAGGGTTTAATGAAAAATTGATTAGGGTTCTATAAAACTATGTTGAATATAAAGATGGGTTTAAAGAGTAAAAATTCTGTTTTTTTTAATTATATTCTAGTGTCCATAACTGTAATTTAATTTAGGGGTATTTTAATGATAAAAAAATATTTTTAAAGTGGGTTTATTGAGTAAATTAGTGGGTTCAAATAGCCCCACCCTTTTCATATTTATAATATAGGATATGAAGAATAATACCAAATGCATATTCAAACTTAAAATACAGTATGTTAGGAGTTTCATTGTATGCATGGATGTTGGTGTTTTATAACAACACCAATTTATATATTTGTATGTTAACATTTTCATTGGACACACCATTGAATCTTCATTAATATTGTAATACCCATATAATTTAGATTATGTCAATTGTTACAGCATTACCGTGGAACGAGAGCAAATACAAGCAAATTAGGATTTTAAGTATTATATGTAAGTGGGTCCACATGATTGTGTAGAGAAATATTTTAGCATGAAGGGAACGCACATGACAAGTCTACACGATGAAGTTGGCGAGAACTATAGAAGAAATAGAAGATTTAGGCATTAATCTTTGTGATGACCATAAGATCAAAGTAATTGAAGACAAATCAATGTCTACATGGAAATTATCATTCAATAGCAAGCAAACAATATCCTAGAGATATCATATTAATGTTGTCGTGATTCTTAAAGGTCAAGATAGAGTTGATTTGTACAAATAAAAACCCCTTTGGTTACTCGGTATGTTCATCATATTCCCTTCTTTAATTTATCAAGATTATAGACAGGTATTGAAGAGATAATATCTCTATATTTTCATGAAGAATTCCGTATGTATCTAAAGGCTTAAAATATGAAGATTTGACAAGATTATACTCTTAATTACATGTGATTCACCTAGCTTTGTATAAAGGAGAGTCATTCACATATATTGGTAGAAGGCAGAACATAAAAAAAAAAAAAACAGTATTTGAGAGTATCTTTGATCGAAGGAATATTCACTGGTCGAAGTGGGAAAAGCTGAGTCAAGCTAAATGGAAGGGAGGAATGGGGTTCCGAGATTTTTCTAGCTTCAACCAGACGTTAGTAGCAAAACAAGGCTGGCGGATTTTGAAATTTCCAGACTCTTTGGTGGCGAGAGTCTTGAAGACCAGGTATTTCCAGAATAAAGACTTTTGGAATGCAAAACTTGGCTCCAACCCCTCCTTCATTTGGAGAAGCATTTTGTGGGGGCGGCAGATTATACATGCTGGTTCTAGGTGGAGGATTGGAAATGGACAGCAGATTGAGATTCATAAGGCCAATTGGATCCCCAAGCCGCTAACCTTTAAACCTGTGTTCAAGCCAAATATGCCACCTGATGCATAGGTCTCAGATCTGATAAACGAGGAGAATCAATGGGATGAGAGGCTGATATACAGCCACTTTGATAGGTTGGATGCTGATAGCATAGTTAGAATTCCTTTGCCGAGAAGACCTCGAGAAGATGAAATTATTTGGCACTATGAGAAGAAAAGGCAGTACACTGTAAGGAGTGGGTATCAAACAACACTCAAGTTGAAGTTTCCAGCCATGCCATCAAGTTCAGAGGCTATGAAAAATCAATGGAATATAATTTGGAACCTGGCCTTGCCGGAGAAGATCAAAATTTTCGTTTGGAGGGCTGCCAAGAATCTCCTCCCATCATCTGAGAACTTGTGGAAGAAAAAAATAATTCAGGAGCCCACCTGTCAGGCGTGCAAAACAGGGCTGTAGAATGTCCTTCATGTGTTAGTGGACTGTAAAGTCGCCAGGAAAATTTGGAGGCTTGGGCAAGACATTCTGACTATGATGCATGACTTGAACAAAAGAAGAGGTAAAGTTGACTTAGAAATGATGGTAACAATTTTTTGGGTGACATGGAACGCAAGAAACAAGTTGCTATTCCAAAGGAAAAGAGAAACCCCCCAGGTGCTTATTGCCAAAGCTAAAGCTGTAACTGAAGCTTACACAAGAGTTAAACAACCAAGTGATGCACGCAAGGAAAATCAGCAGGTGATACTTACTCAGACGTGGAGTCCCCCCCAAAATGGATATGCCAAAGTTAACGTGGATGCAGCTACAAACTCAGAATTAAACCTTGCAGGGCTGTGGGCTATTATTAGAGATGGGATCGGGAAGGTGATAGCAGCTGCAATTAAAGTCTCAAAATTTTTTGGTGATGCTTCTTTTGTTGAGGCAGAAGCCGTAGAATGGGGCATGCAGCTTGCTAGAGATGCACATATACGTGCTTTGGTTGTGGAATCAGATGCACAAGGAGTGGTTAATTTAGTAAACAGCAGGCAGGGTAGCAGAACCGAGATTTATTGGGTACTTTCAGAAATCCAAAGCTTAATGAAACAATTTGATCAAGTTAACATCAATTATGCCCATAGATCTTGCAATGCCATTGCCCATTTTCTAGCTAAACTAGCTTTAAAAAAATGCAAAACTATTGTATGGATGGGTTCATACCCTTCAGATTTGATGTATCTTCTTTCTTCCTTTAATTAATAGAATCTTTCTTTTCAAAAAAAAAAAAGGATGATGTCGTTCGCTTCTTGTCTTCTCTTGATGACTTTGATGTGAGAAGAGACTGTATCTGTATTAAGACTTTATGATTCTTAGGCGGTTTTGATTATTTGGTGATTAATTTGTTGATTCGGTCTTTGCAAGAGTGAAGGCTGTTAGAGCAATATAAGAATTCTACATCAAAGGCTAAAAAATGGGGATCATTCTTTGATTTAGGAGATGTTGTCTCTAATCTTTTCGGGAGAAAGGATCGTGTGTTTGTAGTAAAGTAGTTTTAAGGAAAGGCGACGTACCATTGACTTAAAAGTCTTGCTAAGAAGAAGAAGTAAAACTTGGTGAGGTTATAATAAGGTGACAACAATCACTGAGAGGGAGTCTCTTATTGTGTAAGATTTCAATAGTTTGTAATCTCTTGAACCTAGTTAACTCCTTGAAATCTTATGGTGGCTCGTGGACGTAGGGATTTGGACCCAATTAAACAACATAAAATCCTCTTGTGTGCTTTATTTTTACACATTAATTTATTTAATTAACTTTTAATTAAACTTGTTACACATTAATTTATTTAATTAAACTTGTTAAGCCTACTAAAATTTGATCTAGTACAGCATCTTGAAAACATCAACTTTGTTCTCATTTTTTTTCTAAATACTAATTGATATGTTTATAATTTAAATATTATTTTAATACTTCCCTAACTTAGTTTTATGTTAATTTATATTTCATTATGTTAATTTTATTTTATATTTTATTATTGTAGGAATATTATAGAATATTCAAATAATAAGAGTTTAAAGAAGAAATTAATTGAAAATTTATGGAGAGTAATAGAATTAAAATGGAGGAAAATCGAAGAAGCAAAGACTTAATAAGGCAATCACGTGGAGAATAAAAGAAAAAGAAGAAAAAGGAAGCTTAAAGGAGAATAATTGGCTATTTTTAAGTGTACAACTCGCGTGAATAATTGGAGAAGCATTGACCTTTGATTCAAGTGGCATGCATGCACGCACGTGAACTTGAGCCTTTGGTTTTGCAAAATATAATGGCTAAATAAATTAAAGGGAAATTATCAGTCATATATTCTTAAATGATATCCGTATCAAACGTATGTGAACACTTTTCAAGTGTATCACTCGTATACCCTAAGTTGACAAAACACTTCTGTCGTCCACCAATCCGTTAACTTCCATTAAAAAGTTAACAGAATTGTGGCAAATTGACTATTGTGCCCTTGAAACTCAAAATGAGGTAAAAAAATAAATTTACCCCAAAAATTAACGTAAATTTTCAATACACAATTTTTTTTATTTTTTTATTAACAATACATTTTTTTGATTAAAAAAATGAATTATTAATGGTACATATTATTAACAATTATCCATAAAAAATATCTATATTATACCATAAAAAATTATTAACAACATATTATTTACAATTATATATATTATACCATAAAAATTTTCAGTTCGAGCTTGGAGGAGTAGATCTTTAAAAATTTAAGTTAAATTTTGGAGGAGTAGATTCGGTTGTAAAGTAGTTTTTTTAACAATTATTAACAATTATCCAATAAATGGGATGACATGTCATTTTTATTAATATATATCATATGACATGTCATTTGTTACTAGGTAAATGAGATGACATGTCGTTTTTTAATCAAAGTTTCGTCAATCTTAAAAGACTAAATTACCCTTATGATGTTAGCGCTTGCAAACGGACGTTAAAGGATTGGTGGACGGCAGAAGTGTTTTGTCAACTTAGAGTATACGAGTGATACACTTGAAAAGTGTTCACACACGTTTGATACAGGTGTCATTTAAATGTATATGGCTAATAATTTTCCTAAATTAAAAGAGGCGGCTTTGGCTTTTGTGTTAATCTTTTCCATGCAAGAATTTAGGGTGCAAAAATTAAAAGCATTATAAAAGGGAGGCAAAGACAGATAGCCGGGGAGAAAAAAAAGAGAGAGCAGCAGCCGCAAAAATTGAGAGAGAAACCGAGAGGGAAAAAAGAAAAGTAAAAGAAAAAAAAGAGAGAAGCCACCGCAGCAAATTTGGGAGCAACAATTTGGAAAAGCCAATTGCAGATATTGAAGAGAAACAACTTCTTGAGTTTATTTTTTTTTCTTTTTCAATTATTTTGTTTGAATGTTCCCTATCATGTTTATAGATTTTCTTTATATTCTCATGAACTAATTTATTTTGCTAGAGCTAAGATGTAGCCTAATTATGAAGATTTAATTCCATAAATCTATGCTAGAGCTAAGATGTAGCCTAATTATGAAGATTTAATTCCATAAATCTATGTCATTTTTAGTTTATTATTCTATGATTGAGTGTTCATTATTGTACTTAATACTTTTAAATATCTTATTAATATTTAAATAATTTGAGGATATATAATAAGACCAAGAGGAGATTTATGTGTTTTTGCTCTGTGTAATGGATGTCATGAATTAAGCGAAAGACAGAGATGTGCCAACGTGATTCATGTAGTTTTATCTAAAAATTTTCATAGAGCTTAATGAATCTTTACTTATTTAAAATCACATAGAGATATAGTAGGTTAATATGTGAATGTATTTTTGATATCACTCGAGAGATGATATTGAATAGATTAGGGAAATTTACTATTAACATAGGTAATAAACTTTGCATAGATGAATGATTAAATTGGATTGATTATGGTGAAATCAGATGTTCTAGTGTCTTAATCTCTTGGTAATTTCTATTACTGCTTTCATCTTTATTTAATTTTTAGTTATTTTATTCTATTATTTATCTAAATTCACTTATTCGGTTATTCAAATAAATTCGGGTTAAAATAATTTCGGTAGTTAATAGAATATACAATCTCTATGAGACGATACTTTACTTTTCATTATATTACTTGCGCCGACTAGTACACTTGCTAATTTATGCATCATTAATTCAAATATCGTATCGAACCATTTTCTTCAACATCAAGAGGACAATTTTTTTTTTTTGTTCAATCACTAACTAGCTTTGCATTCAACTAGTTCAAGCAAATAGTAAACATCATTACGGTAATTATAGATCTATCTAAAAATGCTTTGGAGAATATGAAAGCATATTTTATTTGGGTTTTAATTTTCAAAGATAAATATGTCATCAATAAAATATCAAAGATTACAAATGAAATGTGAGGGAAAGTCCTCAAGCTACCTACTAAGCTAGAGAGTAGATGCATTACAAGCTCTAAGCCCAATTGAATCTCACAAAGATTCATAATTAAAATTGCAATATCATGTGGGCGTGGTTAAAAGCAATAGGATTATTATCATTTCACTACTTCAAGAGTTGTAAAAAATCAAATGACTATGAAAAGTATTACTCCTCATTATTTTGCTATTATAACTTTACAAAACTTTTTATTTTATTACTTTTCTGTTTAGGACAGTTAGTTGACTGGTTACTTGACTAGTAAAATACCAACTTTATCCTTCATGGTAAAATAGACAAATAGAGATTGAATAGCAGACAAAAAATTATGTTATGCCCTTAAATTGTTAAACAATAGTTTTAACCATAAATTTAAGAATAATCCTGAATTTATTATAACTATAAAAATATCTCTAGATAATTTTGTTAAAAAACACGCAATCTATTAAAAACAAAACATTTTAAAACTTATCTGCATAATCAACATTTCCATATTTTAGTTTTTTTTTGTTTGTTTGAGATTAGATTGTGCATTTTTTTAACAAAAATATACGGGGGTATTTTTGATAATTCACTACTTTTACAGTTATAATAAATTCAAGGTTATTCATAAATTCATGGTTAAAACTATTATTTAACAATTTAAGAGCATAACACAATATTTTGTCTACTATTCGATACCTTTATTTTTGTGTTTTACCGTAAAGGATAAAATTAATATTTTACTAGTCAACTAACTGGTCAACTAACGGTTTTAATAGAAAAGTAGTAAAATAAATTTTTTTATAAAGTTATAGTAGTAAAATAATAGAGAATGATATTTTTGATAGTCATTGATATTTTACAATTCTTGAAATAATGAAATAATAATAACCAAAGCAATATATTCTTAAGTAATTTCATTTAAGAACAGAGTATGTTATAATAAAAATGAGTAATGAGGGATAATGAGATAAAAGGAGGAAATCCAATATCACCATCCAAAACAAAACAAACCGAATAAGGTTATCATGTTATTTGATCTCAAAAATCAGATCACAAAACTCACTGTTGGCCTAATGTCTTTAACAATGTCGAGAGTATCAGTTCATAGCCTTTATGGGGATTCCTGGTGATCTTCTATATTTCACATTTGAGCTACGTAGATTTCTCATCAAAATCTAGTGAGCAAAGATTTTTAAGCTGTGGTCGGTAGACTTTTAGGTTGTGCTATAAGCGTATGCATGTAAAATTTCAAGAGACTTAGATGATAAGATATATATGTAAAGTGTAATAAATTTAAGGTAGGACTATTTGTGTTCTAAAAATTACTATAAATACTCTAATTTTTATAAAAATATGTATTATAAAGATATTCATTATGTGAATTACTATCAAGTACAATTTATTATAAGTCAATACTATATAATTACTTTGAGCACCCATATAGAACACTCATTATTCAATTTATAATTTCATACCTAAAACTCTAAAATTTTTATTAATTAATATTTAAATGAATAACGAGGAAATTAATGTTGAGAAAAAAAATTTGACTTTAGTACTTTTTATTTTAAAAATAAAATAAAACAAAAGCATTGTATAAGAATTTTGTTTTTTTGGGACTTGGCCATTCTTCTTCATCTTCTTAACTCTTCGTCGTCTTCTTCTCATCTCTCTCTTTATTATTATTATTATTATTATTATTATTATTATTTCTTTATAGTAGTTATGGAATATTTTCTATTATTATGTTCTCATTGCAAATTATTTTGGGTGTAAAATTCAATATTGACCATAAATAAACAAAAAAAAATTAATAACTAAAATTATGTTAAATAATTTATTTGTAACTTGATTTAATTATATTATTGTGGTTATCTATTAAATCTCGTAAAAATAATATGCTGAATAGTTTTATTAGTGTTTTAAGTAAATAAAGTTAAGTAACTTACATAATAGTAAGGATATTTTTGGAAATTTAAAGAGTGTATAAAGTAAAATTTAAATTTTTTTAAGGGTGGGGGTATTTGAACTCACTAACCTACGCACTAAACCCACTTTTAAAAATAATTTTTTTATGATTAAAATACCCTTAAATTAAATTACAATTATGGATATTAAAATATAATAGAAAAGAAATAAAAATGGTAAATTGAGCATTCAAGTGGGTTTATGGAGTAAAATTTTAAATTTGAAAATTTGAAAATGAGTTATTTAGTAAATAGGTGTAATGATTAGTTTGTTGGGTTTAAATAGCCCCACCCTCTTTTTTTATTACTAAGCTATGAGCATGTAAAGTAATATGGTGCTTAAATTAATATTTAGAGTGCAAATATCCCTACCATAAATTTAAATAAACAAGATCTAGATTCTTTAAAAAATAATATTGAGAAAACAACGTCGTTTTCGTGACCATTTTATCATCATTTTTTTATTATTGTTGTTCAAGTTCTTTTAACATATTTAATCCAAACGTGTCTAGCAAAAAGCTTTTAGTTCTGGTAAAGTTTTTTTTCTTTTCCTTTTCGAGGATATATTAGTTCTGGTAAAGTTGATTAGATTAATTTGAAGAACGTATAATTTGGATTGCTAGAAGTACAGAAAAGTAAACCCTTCTTGAACATTCAAGATCGCTTGATTAAGTCATATATAGACCATTCAGTAACGCTTGAGTAAAAAGACATGCATATATATATATATATATGAATAACTTCAGCTTCATGGTGATTAGAATCTTAATTACTTGTAAGTTTCTAATTAAATCGATGTCCAACCATTATCCAATTTTGACCGCTCAAGATATTTTTAGCACATTATGTCCTAAGCATTATAATTTCAATTCCACAACACAACACATATTACATTTTGACCATTGTGATACAGAAATTTCATGCCCCAACAACTAATTGTTGTAAGAATACTCCAACCAAACTGTTGAGCTGTCAGTTAAGGTGGGGAAAGATGGTGAGGCCACCAACACCAAACACTACATAGTCAATGTGCAGCTCACCTGAAAAAACTTCACATAATAAGTAACACAAATTTCTTTCTCTGCTTCTTTTCTTGTAACACTTCCAAATTCCCATTTGCCTAAAGAAAAATGCAAAGCAAAAAAATCAAGTCAAGCCAATGCCTAAAAAATTTTCCAAAGTGTATAAGCCCATGCATGCCACATTTCAATTATTTGCCCTTGCTTGCTTTAACTTGTGCACTAACACAGTTTGGTGAGTTAGCTGATCTCCTAGTTCTCATTCAACTTATCTTACATATTCTATTTTTCTCACTTTTCATTCACTTTCTGGTCTCTACAACTTTCCCATGATGGAGTTGCCAGTCAGGGCACCGGTTTCCGGTAGCCGGAAAGCCTTATGCAGATTAGAAACTAAAAATTTGTCCTACAAGTTATGCAGTAAATTTGATGAGTTCAATTGGGTTTATTGTGGTGTGACTTCAAAGAAAGATCCTAAGTTCATTTTGAAGGACGTAAGTTGTGAAGCTAGGCCTGGCGAGATTACTGCAATTGCTGGTCCTAGTGGAGCAGGAAAAACAACATTGCTAGAGATTCTTGCAGGGAAGATATCGTCGCGAAAAGTTTCAGGTAAACTGCTAGTAAATGACAGGCCTATGGATGCTGAGCATTTTCGAAGAATATCGGGATATGTCACTCAAGATGATGCACTGTTTCCATTGCTTACGGTTGAAGAAACATTAATGTACAGTGCCCTTCTAAGGCTAACTGCAGGCAGGCGAAAACAGGCTGCCAGTAGAGTTAGAGGGCTGTTGAAAGAGCTTGGCCTGGATCATGTTGCAAGCTCAAGAATTGGTGGAGGATCATCAAATTGTGGCATTTCAGGTGGCGAAAGGCGAAGAGCTTCTATTGGAGTTGATTTAGTTCATGATCCTGCTGTTGTTCTGATTGATGAACCAACTTCAGGTTTGGATTCAGCTTCAGCTCTGCATGTTGTTACATTGCTAAAATCAATGGTGGTCAATCAAGGTAAAACAATTATTTTAACCATCCACCAACCTGGTTTTCGAATCCTCGAGCTGTTTGATCGGCTTGTTTTGCTTTCAAATGGGTTTGTTGTTCATAACGGAACACTAAATCATCTTGAAGAGAGGCTCAAGTCTGCTGGCCACTGCATTCCTTGCCATGTCAATGTGCTAGAATTTGCCATTGATGTCATAGAAAGCTTTGTTATACAAACTTCTGAAACTCTCAAGACAGCAAATGATAAAGACGATCATAAACTGAGGGTCGCATACTCCAATAATTTTGAAGAAAAGCAAAAGCTTCTTTCCTATCCCAACTCTCATGTCCAGGAGGTCTTAATACTGGGACAAAGATTTTGTTACAATATATTCAGGACAAATCAGCTTTTTGCCACAAGAGTTATACAAGCCTTGGTGGCTGGATTTGTGCTTGGAACCATATACTTGAAGGTTGGCAATGATACAGGACAGGTTGCTCTGCAGACCCGAATTGGATTCTTTGCTTTCAGCCTCACATTCTTGTTATCTTCCACAACAGAAGGCCTGCCAATTTTCTTGCAAGAGAGAAGAATTCTAATGAGGGAGACTTCAAGAGGGGCTTATAGAGCTTCTTCTTATGTTTTATCAAACACCCTCATCTTCATTCTTTTTCTTTTGATGGTTGGTCTTCTCTTCACCACTCCAGTTTACTGGCTGATTGGCTTGAGAAGACAAGTTGATGGGTTCCTCTTCTTTTCTCTGGTGGTTTGGATGGTGCTTCTGATGTCCAATTCTTTTGTTGCATGTTTCAGTGCTCTGGTGCCGAACTTCATTATGGGAACATCAGTGATCTCGGGGCTGATGGGTTCATTCTTTCTCTTTTCCGGCTACTTCATATCGAAGGACAAAATTCCTGATTACTGGATTTTCATGCATTATTTGAGTATGTTTAAGTACCCATTTGAGTGTTTTCTGATAAATGAGTATGGAGGAGAACAAGGGAAAACAAGATGCTTAGAATTTGAGGAAGGAGAATGCAGTTTATATGGAAACGGGTTCTTAAAGCAGCAAGATCTCAGAGAGTCACAGAAATGGAGCAACTTAGCCGTTATGTTGAGTTTCATCATCGGCTATAGAGTGCTTTGCTTTTTCATCTTGTGGTGCAGATGTTACAGAGCTAGAAAGTAGATGACATTTTACAGCAAAGAGACATGATTATGTTTCCTCTTTTTTTCTTTTTCGCTTATTCTTTTACTCAAAATTTTCAATGATAATCAAACCAATGTATGATCTTTGAATAGATTCATTGATATGAGAAATTGTAGCCCAACTCATTCTTGAAATAAATGGAAGCTTGCTTGCCCAGACATTTGCATACCTGAACCCATTTTCTTCAGATTTTCCCAACATTCTTTGAACTGTTTCATAGGCGTCACCTATTGCATTTTGTACTCTAACCTGATCAAAATTTCCGCAAATATATTGATCTGATGTGTTGATAACATTATTGAAATCATAACACTGCTACTAAGTGATCACAGCTTAGTTCAACAGCTTTCCCAGAACTTGCTTCCTTGTTCCATATATTTTTGAATCATAAGAAAGGAAAAAGGATTAACTTGAAAGGAGAACCGAACTACTGAGAGAATACTGTAGAATGAGAACAAACTGTCATAAACAAACATGAATTTCCACTGATGTTGGTATTCACGTAATTACTGAGAGGTGTGAGTTGAGTAAAGGAAAGAGCAGAAACTTCAGTCTAGCCAGAAGAAGAAAAATAAAAGAATCAAAGAGATCGATTGCCTACTAGATTACAGAAATTATACATCAAAGTAAGTAGCACACATTTGAGAAATGAAGTCTCCCTTGGTTAGCACTAATATGCACTTAAATGCTTTTGAAAGCAATTGTTATTTTGATTTTTTTTCACAAAAAATAAGAAAAGAATAATACTCAACATGCTGACCCTAAAATCTAAAAGAAAATTTACTAGACCTAATTGCTTCGGTCGAACATGGAATTGAAGGTCATGGTAGCATAAGAGGTAATCATATTTCCTGAAGAGAAAGATGAATGATCAAGCTTGCTTGAGTCTCCAGATACAGCAGAAGCCTTGTCTTTCTCACCCTTGTCAACTCTCAGGCCCAACAAGTCAGAAAGAAGACCAGGTTTGGATATTTCCTCTTTGTTTACATCTATCTCACCTATTAGCATATTGACAAGAGTTGACATGGATGGTCGGCGTTTCGGCATATCTTGGGTGCAGAGCAGAGCAATCTTCAGATATCTGTGAGCCTCTTCAACACTATAATCTCCATTCAATGAGACATCTACCAACTCCACCAGCTTCTCCCTTTCATACAGTTTCCATGCCTACGTACCACAAATCTTCTTAAGAATGTTTCCCAAGATGAGTAAATGACTCTTAAAGGCCATTAAAGTTTAGTATCACAAATCAAATATCATTTGATAAAAATGCTTAAATGCATACCATTTCTAGAAGATATTGTTCTTCGTAAGGTAACCGCCTGTTTGTGTTACACCTCCCACTAACAATTTCCAGCAGCAGAACACCAAAGCTGTATATATCCGCTTTCCTTGTTAATTGACCTCGTATAGCATACTCAGGTGCCAGATAACCTCTACAGAAACAAAATAAAGGCGTCCAATAAATAGGTGAGTTCAAAGGAAATTTTTAATATTATGAAATTATCATATTCAGAAGAAATCCAAATCTGAGACCACCAACTTGGGGCTTGGCAGTCCATACAGCACTTGTTTGCAGCATATTAGAATTCATTGCAATTAGATTAGAACAACTCCGACAGCATAACAAGTATCTATAATAGGTTTTACACCAGGTCTAAGATATATTACAATACTGCTAGGGACAATAGAGTAATTATCAATTTTGTGAAGGTTCCGCTAATTCAATCTGATTGACCGTATAGTTTTTAGAACCATAAATCAATAATGTGGAAATGTCCACCAATCAACTCATGACTTTCAAACCAAATTAAACACCAGTCGAAAAACTTGATATGAGATTGAATCAAACTGAATTTTCTACAATCAATTTTAGCAACAATCTAGAGTTCCTTTAGAGAGTTGGACAAATAACTGAAAAGACTTATTTATAAGTTGACAAACTTACTCTGTTCCAGCAACACGTGTACTGATGTGAGTAAGGTTGGCTGGAAAAAGCTTTGCAAGACCAAAATCTGAAATTTTGGGTGTGAGATCTTTATCAAGGAGTATATTGCTTGCTTTGATATCTCTATGAACTATGTGTGGTTGAACCTCCTCATGAAGGAAAGCAAGCCCCTTAGCAACACCAATGCAGATATTACGACGTGTTTGCCAATTGAATTGCATACTGCTGTGACCTCTACCTAGAAGTGTTTGTGCAAGACTGTTGTTCTCAAGATAGCCGTAGACCAAAATCCTGTGGTCCCCTTCCACACAACAACCATATAACTCAACCAGGTTTTCATGCTTTATATCTTTGATAACATTTATTTCTGTCAAGAACTCCCGCACCCCTTGCCTTGAGTCAGCTGACAGTACCTTTATGGCAGCCAGAGCGCCATCTTTCAACGTTCCCTGTTAATTAACTAGAGTTTCTAAAGGGAGCCGATTGTTGGAAGTTGAAAATAAATGGACAATTCATTTATTTATGAAGTTAATCTTCAAAACATTTGGAGAATATCACAAAGTATGCAATCACCTTGTAGACTGAACCAAAACCTCCTTGTCCTATTTTATTGGCCGGACTGAAATTTTCAGTTGCAACTCGCAAGTCTTTGTAACCATAGAGGTTAGTATCTTGAATTTCTGAAACATCTGTATTGACATAAATATGTTAGAAGCTTTTAGATACACATAAAGCAAATAGAAAAAGCAGTTCTGAGAATTTGAAAACAATGCATATCTTTGTTATTCGGTCATGCTCCAAAAAAGTGTAAAAATGCAACATTTGTTTGTATTTCACAATAATTAGTCCTTACAGATAATAATGTTTTCTTTCGGTTAAGTGCTAGTTTAAGTGCTTAAGTATCATCAAAGTCGACTATTAGTCAACCTAGGAAAATCCACAAAGCGAACCAAGTTTATATCAGGCCCTAGCCTAGTGCTTCTACTCCATTACTCATGAGAATCTCCTTGACTTAATACCTTCATTAACTTCTACTCTGTGAGTAGCCGAGGAAGCTCTCTTCCTTCTGAAAAATAAATGGAAACAAGTCATGAGGAGTTTCTTTCTGTGAGCCAATGCTTCAACCCAAATAAATGCTCTGCCCTGTACAAACCGTAAATCAAAGACTACTTCATCATTTGAACAATAAGAGTATATTCACAAAAAAACAATGGCAGTGTCATCAATAGTTTAATACCATCCACATCTACTAGTTTCTCCGTTAAAAGGAGAAAAGAAAAGAAGAAGAAAGAAAGCAAACATAAAATTTATGCGCATAACCACAAACTACTTGACATGTGTATCCCATATACATCCATGCTTAAGTCTTAACAAGAGGAAAACTGTTCAATTCTACTTTGGTTTTACAATTTCCAGAGTCTGTCTAGGCAGGCTCAGATAAGCAATTCGCCTTTATTACTATTAAATTTATACTGGAATTTATATATGAACTTCATTGTTTGACCAGCTTCTAAATCAGGTCGAGTAAAGAAATAAATACAAAAACATATATATCGAAAGGGGAAGAAAAATGTTTAGTAATTTATAATGAAAAAATCAGAGTAAAGTTTTATAATTACTCAACTCAGAAAACAAGAAGCAACCAGCCTCTAATCACACAGTTCCCAAATTAATTCTGAAAAAGAACAAGTTGCAGAAGGATTCCATACAGATTATAAAGAAACATGGATGATGATGATGATGATTATTATTATTTAAAAGAATTAATTCTTATATGGGATTACCATTAAACTTGCACTTAATATGATCAAACTACCAAAACAATTAATTCTTCACACTCACAACACAAAACCCAAAAAATAAAAAAAGCACACACACACATACACACACACAAAACTCAATTAAACGAAACACATAAGAAAGTATATGACCCAGAATTCAGTTAGAACTTTCTTGCCAACCAAACAAAACGCAGTAAGTAGGAAAAAGCAGAGACTCTCCTCACCTTAGGTGGTGCAACAAAAGGGCAGATGTAAGATAGAAGAGAAAGGGAGATGGTTGAAGTTTGTGATATTGGCCGCAATAATAGAGTTGGAAATTTGCAATTGCTGGTCTTTCAAGTGCCGAGTTGAAATGTCAAAAGTCTTTCTTTTAAATCACATCAGTTTCGTCTGCTGGCAACCGTGATAGCCCTCCGCGGTTTGGCCAACTTGTCTTCGCATTTTGTCGTATTTTTCTTATCTTTTTAAATAAATATTATATGACAACGAAACCCAAGTCTTGGCCGTCGAAAATATCAAAATAGTCACGTTTGGGCGCTGCCAGTAGTTTTCTTCTCTACTCTATAAAATTATTTAATAAGTTATAAAATTTATTATTTAACCGATGACATAAATATTAAAATTTAAGGACAACTCAAATGTTGGAATCGCTATTGGTTTATTATCATTGGAAAAAAGGGATTTTCACCTATAGGTTTTGATGCATTAGTTTATTTTATTCTTATTATATAAATTATATCTCATTTCATCTATATTTTTTAAAATAATAGCTCAAAATATCATTTCGTTAATTTATCGTTAGTTTATAGTATAATTTATTGATGATAAAATAGAATTTTCAATTACGGAGATGCAAACTATTTTAAAATAAAATTCTCAAACATAAGTAAATTTTCTGTATAAATTTAAAATTTAAAGATAAATTAATGAATAAACAATAATAGTACTAAATAATATGTAAAATATATATTTAAGATAAAATAGGAAAAAACATAAATTTCAAATGCACTAAAGTGATTTTTTAGCTTATTTTTGAATTTAATATAATCAAGATAAATAAATAAATAATCAATGAATGCTATTATTTTATCAAAAGTAAACATAGACTTCTTTATTTTTCTAAAAAAATGCACACTAAAGACATAAACACAAGTTTAATATAGTACATGTTAAAATACATTGTATTACAATATGTGTTTTTTTGTCTTTTAATTTACCACTTACTTTAATTTGGTTATTGATCCTTGATAATAATAATAATAATTTTATTGTGTTATCCTTAAATTTAAGTTAGATGTTATTTAATTGCTCTGGAAATTTTTATTTTAAAATGACCTGAATCCATTTAATTGAAAATTATATTTTATTCTCAATGAATTATAAAGTAAATTAACTATAAATTCACAAGAAGCATTTGAAATTATCGGCTAAAAAATATGGATGAAATGAATTATTATTTAAGAAATAAAGATGAAATTGACTCTCGCATGCTTTTTTCTTATTATTTTTTCTTGGACCACACAAAACCTTTTTGTGCTTAGAAAATTACACAGTTGTACCAAAAAATAGTGTACGGAAAAAAATTATGTGGTGTCTGTGACCATTTCACAAAACTACATGGATATCGTTATCCTCCTTGCATTTTTATTCAAAAATTTTTATGTCAAAATGGGATTTATAATGTAAATTATTTTATAAATTTTTCTCCTTATATCAAAACTTTGCAATCCCAACATTTGTATATAAAATTCATTCATTCCTCTTAAAATAATTAATAATAATCAAAATATTTTTTTATATTATATATATTTTGTTGTTTAATGTAGGGGTGTTCGCAGATCGGATTTTACGGATTTAACATCAATCCATATCCGATCTACAATTTTACAAATTATAATTTTTCAATCAAATCAAATCAACGGATTAATTAAACTCAATCCAAATCCAATTCATACATCTGCAGATCAGATGTGGATTTGACTCAATCCATATCCAATCCATATGTCTGCGGATCGGATGTGGATTTAACTTAATCCATATCCAATCCACCATTTTACGAATTAGTTTCCGAATTAAAAATTTTTAGTTCTCCCCAATCCATGAACTAATGAAATTAAAAAAAATCTAATATAAAAATAATTTTACTTGTCAAATATAGCCACAATTAATTGAAATGACGAAGTTTCTAAAACCAAACACAGTCTGATCCTTCACCAGGGCTGTTGTACTTGTCGAAAAGTAGTGATTATGGAGCCGTCAACGATGGGAACAAGGAGAAGTACGGGTGATGATCTTGAAGGTTGTGATAGTGCAATTGTTTGGCTAGAACCAGTGATTGTAAAGTAGCTCAATGGACTCGAGAAAGAAGATGACTTGCTCTCGTTGGAATCGTGCGGCCAACGTCCTTCAAATCGGTGTCGAGAGTATATCGAATCAGTATTGGGTGTTGATAGTGCATGTGACAGCGGGGAAACTTAGGGTTTTTTGTTTGCAAATTGTTGTGACTTAGTGTTATATTACTTTGTTTTTGCTAGTGCGTGTGACTTTGCTTTTATTTTGTTTTACAATTTTTATAAGTTATATTTGTATATTTGATTATTTAATTATTTTATATTATTATTGGGTAATGACTAAGATATGTTATAGTGCTTATGTAATTATGTAATGTCACATTTATAATATTCTTTAATTAAATTTATAATATTTTTTTAACTATATATATATATATATATTGCAGATTCACGGATTTTAACGGATTTACAGAAGTAAGTCCATATCCAATCAATCGACTTCGGATTTTTAAATTTTCAATCCATATCCAATCCACGGATCCACGGATCGGATTTTCACGGATCAGATGGATTGGATTCTAAACACCCCTAGTTTAATGTTGTCGTTACCAGGACACATTATTAGGTTTGTATAATATTGGATGACACTAATAATATTACTATATTAATTAAAGTAATATGCTGGTTTATTATGATTATGTTGGGCTTCAGTAGGATTTAATTGTATTATTAGACTTTAATATGTTGGTTTAATTGTATATTTAAGTGGGTTTCAATTATATTGGATTTTATTTGAATTGTAAACGATGTTAAAAAAATTAAACTAATAGTTAAATTAAATAAAAAGCATTTATTTATAAATTAAATTAACAAATATAAGATTTTACATTATAAATAGAAATAGCCATATTATTAACTAACTAAATTATTATGATGGAAATAATTAAATGTTAATCTATTTTATTTTGATAGATATTGATAAATTGATAAGTTAATATTTTTAATGATAAAATATGAAACAAAAAAAAATGATACTAGCCAAATATTTAAATTAGTTATATAAAATTTTATAAATATTGAGAGTGAAATAATCTGCAACTATTTTTTTAATCTTAAGAGAACATATCCCATTTTGTTTAATAGTATATATAAATCCAGTGCTTAATCAAATGTTAATAAACTCTCACAATTACCAGAAAACTTAAACCCTCCACGAATTAAGGAGAGGAGGGGATGACTTACTGATCCAAGGAGTTATTAGCAACTATATTCCATGTTATTCGAACAAATTCTAGTTTCACTTTATTAAAATATAGATCCACAATAAATCATCCCAAGTGCTTTATTTACTTTAGTTGCTCAAGTTTCTATGTGAACAATAACTAATTCTCTCATGTAACTTATTATCTCGAGCCTTATAATATTGAGGGTGTGAGTTTGAGTTATATAACAAGATGAAGGTGGAGGATTTCTTCCATACACAAGTGATGTACATTTGTGTTTTCAACGATTGAAATAGTCCAATTCCTTAAAACGATCATGAACTAAAACGTGCGGTAAACAAGTCTTAACATATTGATAAGTTTTCTAATATCAAAGTGTCAAATTAAGCCGTCTAAATGCCTTAAATTAATTAAAATAATTGTTTATTTATTTTTTTGACTAGCAAAATCGGAACGCATGGTCAAAAGTGACGAAGATAGTTTTCATTTTTTCCCTCATTCTATTTGTGGGAACTTGGAACATAAAATCTGAAAACTGGGTCCGCCTAAGTTAGATTTAACGAAACTTACGGCTGACCCGCAATATATCAAATAGCCCCCTATACTTTATATTATTTATAATATATTCATAAGTATTATAAAACATCTTCTATTATAAAATTTTGTTGAACCCCTTATACTTTGTTTTATTTTATTGAAATCCTTGGAGTACCAATTCGCCCCCTATAATTTTAAATTTTCAAAATACCCCCATTTAATTAAAAAATATAATAATTATTAAATAGATTATAATTATAATAATTATTTTATTATAATTATAATTATAATTATAATTTTTAAATGGATTATTATTATTATTATTAACAACAAGAATAAAAAGTGGGTTCCTCTATGATGTTGTAATTTTTTTACAGCATCAATAATATTTTTAATTGTGTACCATTTGATTTAATCAATGGTAAATCAAATGGTACACAATATTTGTAGTAAAAAAAAATGGTAAACGGTTAACAAACGTGTAAGGGGTAGAGAATTTTGTAAAATAACTATAACCATTCTTAGAGTTTGAAACAATTTCACTTAAATAACATATTTTATTTAAAATTATTTTTCAATCCTCCTTTAAATTTGAAATGTGATCATTTTTTTAAATAAATCTTCCAAAATCTATTACCATTAAGTATAAAATATAATGGTAGGTTATTTAACACAAATCAAATAAATAAGTTGCAATTGTAAAATTTATATATGATATAATAGTAATAAATAACACAACTAAGTACATATAATTAAGTAAATGTCATAATTACATCAATAAACTCATTGTTGAGATTGCTTGTAACATAAAAATTACTTGATCACACATGTTTTAATAAAATTTAATATTGTATATTAAAATACTCATTATTTTATATAATATTAAGGGTCATTGTATAATTGATCATGAAGTATGTATTATTTTTAACACCCATTTAACATACTTATTCTCTGAACTTTATATTTATCTTACAATTAATATCGTTACATGATAGGAATTTTAAGTTTTATAAGCCTATATATTTTCATTTTATTTTCAAATATCACTTTGTTAATTTCATAAAAGTTAAATCTAATATATATTCCTAATGAGCTTTAGTTTATGAATCGTGAACGATTATTTTATTGATATCCTTTGACTGTAATATAAAATTTTATGTTATTAAGAGCCATTATTTTTGTTATGATAATTAATAGTGACATCAAATAAAATATTACCTCCAATAATATTTACGTGGGAAAAAAGTGAAAGAAAATCATTTATATTTTTAGATTTTTATTGACATGGTAGGAATTATCTCAGCCTTATAAAATTTAACTATCACAAGCTTGTTTTCATTTTATTTTCAAATGTCACTTTGTTAATTTCATAAAAGTTAAATCTAACACATATTCCTAATTAACTTTAGTTTATGAATCATAAAAGATTATTTTATTGTTATTCTTTGATAGTAATTATAAATTTTTTATGCTACGAAGAGTCATTACTTTTATTATGATAATTAATAGTGACAATAAATAAAATATTACATCAAATAATATTTGATGGACAAAATGAGGAAAAAATCATTGTATGTTTTTATATTTCTATTATAAAGATATGGTTTGGGATACTTTGACTTATAATTTTGGCACAATATTTGAGCCACTAATATCTCATAGTCTAATGGTTGATATTGAAAGTCAAAGCAACATTTCATAATGTTATATCCTCCACCATTGAATTGCATGAAATAAATAGTTTAATTTTTTGATAAAAATTTAAATCAAAATATTTCTCACTCTATGTTATATAGACATATATATTTTTCAATAATAATTAGTGAATAAAATATTTCTCATTTGGTGTGACTCATATAATATTATTAATAAAACACATATAAAATAGTTTATTGCAATGCTTTCTATTATCATTATTGTTTAGGTATTAATGGTTTGTAATTAAATTCATACAATACAAATTATTACAAGATTTTGTGTTAAATAACCTACTTGATATTATATTTTATACTTAATGGTAACTGATTTCGGAAGATTTATTTAAAAGAGATTATCATATTACAAAATTAAAGGAGGGCTAAAAAGTAATTTTAAATAAAATATACTATTTAAGTGAAATTGTTTCAAACTCTAAGGGTGGTCACAATTATTTTACAAAAATTATCCACCCACTTGAACGGTTATCATTATTTTTAAATTATTTTTTTAGTACAAATATTTTATACCATTGATTACATCTAAGGGTTCAGAGTTTGTGGTTGTATCATTACTCGTAAATAAAACTTAATAAATTTCTTTTACTATTTTTTTAGATTTATTGCCCAAAAGATTAATTATATAAATTATTATTATTTTTCCTCTAATTTTATGATGGATTAAGTATTTATTGTGCCAAAATTTAATTTGTCTACAATAAGTCAAAAAACCATGTTACCATACCTTATATTAAGATATTGAATTATTGTGCCAAACTCCCTTGTTTGTCTACAATAAATCAAAATTTCAAAATATAAAATATGTATAAAATTAAATAGAAAATAATTTAATTTATAAAATTAAAAATAGAATTTGATTAAATCATATTTATTTCTTAAGAGTTTCACCTTACCCTAACTATAATTATTTAGTTAAGCATAATTGAAAAAAGAATTATTAAAATTAAATTAAACATAATTAAAAGTAATAAAAACAACTTAAATTGAAAATAAAACTAAATTTATTAATAAAATAATTATACAAAATATTAAAAACACACCTGAAAATCAAGATTATAGGGAAATGGAGAGAATTTGAGAAGAAGAGAGATGATTAAAAACACAAAAATGAGGCTCTCTTTATAGAAAAATAAATTTGTAATCCAGTATTTTGCGGTCCATCATAAACTTCATGCATGTGCTCCTCACAACCTTTAGATCAAGATCCAATGGCTGGTCAAACTTCAAAAGTCAACATCACACGTGACATTGTTTGACTCGTCCGATTTGGCCAAAGAACGGTTGAGATTTGGCGGGTTAATGGGTGGATCAGGTCGACCCGAATATAAGGATTAAGATCCGACAACTTGCTTCACCAACCATTGCCACGTGGCACAATTATGATCATTGAATCATGAACGGTTGAGATTTAGTCAAAATTGCCAACTATCCCATACACTCATATTTATTGTAAGCTCATTTCATCATCCAATCAGTGCTTAGTCAACAAGAAAAGTCAACTCTTTTTACAAAAGCCCAATTTTAAGTCGATCTTGACTGATCTTAAGGTTTTCGGACCTCCAGAATCCAAATTTGACCACCGTTTATCTGTTTGGAGCCTCGAATTATGTGAGATTAATATTTACCTAATAAACATATAAAAATACACAAAATTAAATATATTTAAAACATAATTAATAATTCCTAATATATTACATAAGCACAAATATAAATTAAAACATAAGCACAAAATAATATTATTATCGCTTGATAATTAAACAATTTTTAATACTAATCACACCTTCCAACCAGCTTGTTGGTAGCCCCTAGCAATTAAAGCGTTATATTAAATTAAGATTTATAAAATTCACATGCAAGTTAATAGTTGTTCATCTATCCTCTAAACTACCAAATAAATAAACTCTCCCTAATTTTTTTACCACATTGATGTTCACTCATTATCTAAAATATTATCAAACATTCTTTTGTGCTCGAGTAATTAACACAATACTTATGGGGCTTCATTAAAAGAAAAACAACATTTTCGTTCTAAAATTTATTAGAAATTCTATCTTTAGACAGTAGATTATTCACACATATTTTGAAAATATTACATTTTTAACCCATGCAAGCTTTAGGTCAGTGACTCCCAGACCAGTTGGCCTTAGGGCACTAGGTGTTGAAGCACCCCTACCGCCCTACGAACTTAATTACTCAGGTTTCTAATAAATAAGCAAATAATATATCTATAATCCATATAGCGAACTTTAGGCCAGTGACTCCCAGACCAGTTGACCTTAAGGCACTAGGTGTTGAAACACCCCTACGAACTTAATTACTCGGGTTCTAGATATAACATTTATTTTTTCTTCTTTTTTTTCTTTTTCATTTTTTTCTTTTTTTTTGTTTTTGCAGTATACACTTTCTACTACCTTAGATACTATTCCTAATAAATCAAAAGAACTAAATGCTGCAAAATTTTAACTTACAACCCACTAGTATGTGTCATAATGTGTGTGTAAAGAATGATTAAATAATACATGTTAAATGAGTAAACAATTAAATGACTTAATAACCAAATGGAAAGTTTACAAATTCGAGTAATTCAAAGAAAAGTGAACAAAAATAATTTACTATGAATTTTAAAATAAAAATATAATACAACAAGTCTATTAAGATGCGTCTTAAAAGTCATGACTTTTTACACAGCCATCCTAGACAAAAACAAATTCTTTTTCAAACAAAGAAAAGAAAAGAGAAAAGAGTACAAACACACATATTTAAAAAAAAATATACGTCAACTATCCCCACCCCCAACCTAATTTAAACATTATCTTAACATTTTATAATTTTATGAATATGCAAAAAAAAAAATAAAAGAAGAAGAGGAGGAGATCTTACCTGAACTTAATGCAGAAGCTTAAAAGCGGATAACAAAGAACAAGAAAAAGTCAATTTTTTTTTTAAAATAACACTCTTAAGATTAAGAAAATGCATTTCTAGAGGTACTACATTCTCTATATCCTGTCACCTTCGACTTAAATTTATCCTAAGTTAGTCAACCCTAATTTAAAAAGATGCGTTTTTGGAGGTATTGCACTCTCTATATCCAGCCATCTTCGACTCAAATTTAGTCCAAAGTTAGTCTTTACAGATTTTTTTTTTAAAACATCACAAGGACTAAGACATTCCACAATTATGAACTATTCCCTCCCCCCAACTTGAAAAAGACATTGTCCTCAATGTTTTAAAAGGAAAGAGAAAGGGTTTAGAAGACAACACATGAACACTACAATAGAAAATATTTACAGACGGAAAGTTAAATCTAATGCGCACTTTTTATTACTGCTACTGCTACCATCATTAGTCGACCAATTCAGCACAAAAGTCTTGGGATCTGGCTCTGGTGTATGTGCTCGTAAAAGATCAAGTAATTCATTAGCAGTAGAAGCAGAGATAAAGAGTTGTTTTACAGAGTATGGAACAAAATGATTCTTTATTGCATGATTAATAAAAGTTAGCAAGCCATCATAAAAATTATGAACATTTAACAAACCGATGGGTTTTTGATGAATGTTCAAGTGGGCCCAAGATGCAAATGTAATCAGTACCTCAAAAGTTGCAAGATATCCTGGCAAGAAAATGAAAGCATCAGCATGATTTAGCATTTCATATATTCTCTCTTGCATACTTAATACCACTAATTCTTCTCTAATTGGTAGGCCAGACAGGCATACTAGTGGTTTCATGGCTTTTGGGATAATGCTTAGTACTTGGCTTCCTCTAGTAAAAACAGCTTCTGATACAAGTCTTGATAACCCTCGTTTACCTCCTCCATATACAAGATGCAGTTTCCTCTCTGTTATGACACGACCATGATCTACAGCTGCCTGAACGAACTCTTTGTACTTTCCATAGTGAAACCCAAAAAGCACACACATATTTTTGAATTGTTTACTTGAAGATGCTGCCATGGAACTAATCTTTCAAAAATAAGTTGTGAGTGCTTGAAAAACGAGCTCCTATTTGAAGATCTTGGTGATAGAAATAATGAGAAATGTTGAGTGTTAGAAAATGTATATTTATGAAGGAGAAAATCGTCATTTTACATTTCAAGTCTTACTAACATCCTTACTTTTATATATTTAAGCTTATTGTGATTTAATTACATGTGTTTTATTTTAATTAAGTATTTTATGTATTTTAGGGGCATCATGGTTATTTCAGAATGAACGAGAAATCAGACGGCAAAACGAACATCACTTTTGAACTCAGAACAGTCGAAAACCTTAAGAGGAGCATAAAAGGAAAAATGTCACTGCTCACATGTATGACACTATTCACATGTACAATATTGTCTATGTTACTGTTTATAACACTGTTCACACACACACGGAACGATGACGTGGCATTGACCGATGATGTGACATTGACTGATGAGGTGTCACGATTCTATTGGACAAAATTTATATACATTGTTCATCGGTGACGTGGCAGCATGTTAGTGAACCAAAAATCGCGTATACGGTACATGCATTTACACAAGATTATTTTCAATCAAACCGCGTCACTGTTCAAGCCGGTTGACTGTTCAAACCGCATGGTCAAACCGTGTCACTGTTCAAACCGCGTGGTCAAACTGTGTACTGTTGACTGATGACATGGCGTAATCCTGAGCGTCCAAACTGTTTTTAATCCGATGGCCATGATTTACTCAATGTATCTATAAAAAGGGGGCCTCCCCTCCACTAATTTGATATCTCTGAATCCTTTTTTGGGCTCCATTTTATGTAATTCCTTCTCCATCTTGTATTTTCTACGTATTTTAATAAATTTCCATTTTGCCCCTAGTTTAATTATGAGTAGCTAATTTTCTTTCAAGCTTGGGTTGAAGGTGAAGTCTCGACATATGTCATGAGCTTTATTTAGTAAATTTATTTTCTCTTCCCCTCTAATTTTTGTAGATGTTTTGATTTTTTGTCGACAAATAATAATAATGTTGTCTAGATACCGCCCTGGTTTCACCGGCTCCTTAGTACAAGGTTATTATTATTTGGCATTATAAGCCCTTAGCACCATATTGATTAGAGTGTGGTTCATGAGGTGTAGATTCCCCCCTCATGATTTAATTGATATTAATAAGGAATATTTAGCCCATGGTGCATATTGATGCAGATCCAGATACCCAAGTACGTCATTTTAATAGATTTTCACTTCAATTTATTCTTGCATTTTAATTTGAATTTTAGGATAATCCAAATCTTTTTCACCACAAATCTAATAACCCATTTAGAAAATTAATTCAACACACAATTAAAATTCACCTCCTCGTGGGATCGACACTCGTCACTATTGATCTATACTACAATAGATTCGTGCACTTGCGAATTCAATAAAATTTGCATGACAAGTTTTTGGCGTCGTTGCCGGGGAGGTAAGTTATTTTAATTCGTAGAATTAATTTTTGTAAATAATTTCTTTTAATTATTTTCTTGTAATTATTTTCTTATTTTTTTAAAAAGTGAATATGCATTTAGAGGTTAGTATTTCTTTTCTTTTTCTCTCTTTAAAATTCTGTAATTTAATTTTCAAGTTATTTTTTTCTTTTTTGAAATTGTTATTTATCTTACTAATTTATTTTTAGCTAATTTATTTCACGTATTTTTTTGTGTATTTTTAGAGTAAGGTTGTAATAGCGCGATAAGGTTAGTATCGTAATTTCTTATTCTTTTTTATTTTTTTTTCGATTTGTTCCCATTTATTTTTGTGTTCTTTGCATGTATGGTCGAAGGTCATTATTACCTAATTTTGAACCTATAGACCTTGAACTAGAAAAAACACTGCGCACACACAAACAGTTAAAAATAAAAGTGAAATGGATTTGCAACAACAACAAGCACCGCAAGAGAGGCCATTTAAGGACTATTGCAGTCCCTTAACTAATTTGAGCACATCATGCATAAGATACCCAAATGTAGCTGTTAGGAGTTTTGAATTAAAACCTAGTGTGCTAAATTGGCTCCCAATATTTTGTGGCTTAGAAAATGAGGACCCATATAATCATCTGAATGATTTTCATGCTGTTTGTCAAACTTTTAAATATGAAATTTTTCAGACGATGATGTTAAACTTAGATTATTCCCATTTTCTTTAAAGGATAGAGCTCATTCATCGTTCAATACATTGCCTGCTAATAGCATTGTATCACGGGAACAAATGGTAACTAAAGTTTTGAATAAATATTTCCCAGTGCATAAAACCAATGCTATTCGCAGAGAAATTTCAAAGTTTACCCAGAGAGAAGATGAGCAGTTTTTCGAAACATGGGAGCGATTCAATGGGCTACTCTTGAAGTGTCCACATCATGGGTACGAGAAATGGCACCAATGCCAATACTTCTTGGAGGGATTATTGCTGCATGTGCAAGAATGACTAATGGCAACAAGTGGAAGAGAGCTAATGTCAAAAAGTGCATTAGAGATTTGAGAATTCTTCCAGCGACAAGCGGATAATTCCCAACAACGGAGTCGATCTCTTAGGAACACTAAAAGAATTAAGGGAGTAAATGAGGTTCACATTGGCGAGTCAAGTTCAGAAATTAAAGAAGTCAAAGCGATAATTAGGTCTTTCTCGACAAATAATATCGTTAAAAACTGCTAAATCAACAGAACCACATGACCATGACTCATACTCAGATCAAGCCAATGCCATATGTGTAATGAGAAAACCATCAAATTACAACCCATACTCCAACACATATAACCATGGATGGAGAGACCACCCCAATTTTTCATGGTCTCAAGGATTCCAAAAGAATGGACCAGCAGCTCCAGATCCACCAATGCAACCAATTTCTCAAATTCCTCAAGCCTCTCGGCCACCATTTAGACCATACAATCAGAACCAGAACTACTCTCAACCCAGACCATGGGAGGATGCATTCCAAAATTTCAAGAATATTACTCACTCTACGATTGAGCAACAGAACCGCACCATTGATGGACTACGAAATGAGATGAGAGCAGGCTTTAACTCATAAACCCAATCAGTTTCAAGCCTCAAGAAGATGGTGGGACAACTTGCTTCTTCAGTTCAGACCTTGGCAATGACTGTTGAGAAATGTAAATTTCTAAGTCAACCAGTGCCTAATCCTAAAGGAGTACATGAAGTAAGTACCAGTTCACCACAACAGCATTGAGAGGTCAAAGCAGTCATGACCTTGCGAAAAGGAAAAGAAGTCGACAACAAAGTGGAGATGCCAGTGACAAAAGAAAATCAAATTGTACCTATGAATGTTGAGGGCTCACTATCGGAAGAGAAAGAAGAAACCAACCCACGAGAATATGTTCCCAAAGCTCCATTTCCTCAGAGGTTAGCTAAAGGAAAGAAGGGAAAATCCACAGGTGAGATTTTTGAAATCTTCAAACAGGTAAGTGTTAACATCCCTTTGCTTGATGCTATAAAACAAGTTCCATCTTATGCCAAGTTTCTTAAAGACCTTTGTACTAAAAAGAGAAATATTCATGTTCAAATGAAAGCATTTTTAACAGAAAACTTTAGTTCTATACTCCAACACAAAATTCCTTTAAAATGCAAAGACCCAGGCTCCCCCACTATCTCATGTAGTATAAGGAACCACACAATTGAGAATGTTTTGTTGGATTTAGGAGCTAGTGTAAATCTGTTACCCTGCTCAGTATTTGTGAAATTTAGACTGGGAGAATTACACCCAACTCCAGTAGTGTTATAACTTGCAGACCGACACGAAAATACCTCGTGGTATTGTAAAGGACGTGCTTATCCAGGTCGACAAGTTTTATTTTCCTGTTGATTTCATTGTGATTGACACTCAACCAAATAGGATTCAAGGAAGCATCATCCCCATTATCCTAGGCCGACCTTTCTTGACAACTGCAGATGCTCACATTCAATGCAGGACCAGAAATATGCAGTTGTCCTTTGGCAACATGACTATGGAGCTAAACATCTTCAACATTGCCAAACAACCTCACAATGCAGATGATGAAATTGTTGATGTGGATTTAATAGAAACATTAGTTGATAATACCTTTCTTTCAAACCTTAGTGATGACCCTTTACAAACATGTTTAACTCACTTTGGTTTGGATTTTGATATTGACAGGTCAGTTGATGATGTCAACACCCTACTTGACTCAATACCATCTATGGACACTAATAAATGGAAGTCAAGAGTTGAACAACTAGCACCATCAGAGAAGAAACTCATCCCATAATCAGAATCACCACCGAAACTTGAGCTCAAACTATTACCCAACACTTTGGAATATGCATTTTTGGGAGAAGAAAATACTCTGCCGGTAATCATCTCATCATCTCTCAATGACGAACAAAAAGGTAAGTTGTTGGATATTTTAAAAGAGCACAAAGGAGCATTAGGATGGACCATAGCAGACATAAAAGGTATAAACCCAGTAGACTGCATGCATTACATTCACCTTGATGAAAATGTTAAACCTACTATGGAAATGCAACGTCGGTTAAATCCTAATAAGAAAGAAGTTGTTAGAACTGAAGTTCTTAAGCTATTAGACGCAGGTATTATTTACCCAATTTCTGATAGTTCATGGGTTAGTCCTGTACAAGTTGTCCCTAAAAAGTCAGAAGTCATAGTAGTTACCAATGCTGATAATGAATTGATACCCAATAGAGTGACTACAGGATGACGTGTATGCATTGATTATAGAAAGTTGAATTATGTCATACGTAAAGACCATTTTCCTTTACCATTTATCGATCAAATGCTTGATAGATTAGCAGGCCACAAATTTTATTTTCTAGATGGCTACTCAGGATATAATCAGATTCCCGTAGCACCAAAAGATCAAAAGATCAAAAGAATACTACTTTCACTTACCCTTTTGGTACTTTTGCATATAGGAGGATGCCATTTGGATTATATAATGCACCTGCTACATTTCAACGATGCATGTTAAGTATTTTTTCTGATATGGTTAAACGATTCCTTGAAGTCTTTATGGATGACTTTTCTGTTTTTGGTGACTCATTTGATCAATGTTTACATCATCTAACACTAGTTCTGCAGAGATGTATCGAGAAGAGCTTAATCTTAAATTGGGAGAAGTGTCATTTTATGGTAAAACAAGGTATTGTTCTCAGTCACATCATTTTGAGCAAAGGTATTGAGGTTGACAAAGCCAAGGTGGATCTCATTTCTAATATTCCTCTACCCAAAACAGTGAGAGAAGTAAGATCTTTCCTTGGGCATGCTGGTTTTTATAGATGTTTCATTAAAGATTTTAGCAAAGTTTTTAGACCTTTATGCAATATACTTGCTAAGGATGTACCTTTTATCTTTAATGATTCATGTCTTGTGGCATTTGAAAAACTAAAGCAATTGTTGACATCATCACCCATCATTCAACCCCCAAATTGGAGCTTACCATTCGAGCTCATATGTGATGCATCTGATTATGTAGTAGGAGCAGTTTTAAGACAAAGAGTTGATCGAATTCCCCATGTTATTTACAATGCTAGTATGACATTGAATGATGCACAATTGAACTATTCAACTACTGAAAAAGAAATGCTAGCAGTAGTGTTTGCATTAGAGAAATTTCAATCTTATCTTATTGGTCGTAAAATAATTATATTCACAGATCATGCTGCTCTTAAATATCTTTTCACAAAGAAAGATGCAAAAGTTAGGCTAATTCGTTGGGTGTTACTTTTGCAGGAGTTCGACTTAGAATTTAAAGATAAGAAAGGCACAGAGAATGTTGTGGTTGACCATTTCTCTCATCTCCATTTTGGCACAATTACAAAATCATTAACATTGAATGAGTCATTTCCAAATGAACAATTGATGAGTGTGGAAGTATTACCATGGTATGCTGACATCGTGAATTATCTTGTTATAGGTCAAATTCCAGAGCATTGGACCAAGCAAGATAAGGCTAAATGTTTTACAGAAATAAAGAATTTCTTTTGGGATGACCCGTATTTGTTCAAGTATTGTGCAGATCAAATTGTTAGACGATGTGTCCCAGAAAGTGAAATTCAGAATATTCTTTCATTCTGCCATAAACAAGCTTGTGAAGGCCATTTCAGCACTAACCAAATAACTACTAAAGTTTTACAATGTGGTTTCTATTGGCCAACTATATTTCAAGATGCTTACACTTTTTGTTCTTCATGTGATAGGTGTCAACGAATGGGGAGCATTACACGAAGGAATATGATGCCACTAAATCCAATTTTAGTGGTTGAGATTTTTGATGTATGAGGTATCGACTTCATGGGACTATTTCCCCCTTCTTTTGGCCATCAATACATATTGGTTGCTGTTGACTACGTATCGAAATGGGTAGAAGCAATTTCATGCAGAACCAATGATCACAAGGTAGTGATAGAATTTTTGAAAAGGAATATTGTTTCACGCTTTGGATTCCCTCGAGCGATAATCAGTGATGGTAGTGCCCACTTTTGTAACAAAACATTCAAAGCTCTTTTGAAAAAGTATTCAATCACTCACAAAGTGGCGAACCCATATCATCCGCAATCCAGTGGCCAAGTTGAGATCTCCAATCGAGAAATAAAGCACATATTAGAAAAGACGGTGAGGCCAGACAAAAAAGATTGGTCATTAAGACTTGATGATGCATTATAGGCATATAGAACGGCTTTCAAGACACCGATTGGGATGTCACCCTACAGGCAGGGGTGGTTTTAGGTATAGGCAAACAAGGCAGTCGCCTAGGGCCTCATATTTTAAGAAGACCTCATATTTTTAGTATTTATTTAATAATTTTCTAATTAATAAAATTTTTTAATATGTATTTTAAAAAATCAAAAAGTTTATTAAATATCTATCTATTCTTAATTATCCTACAATTAAGAAATATTTTTGATAAAAAAATCTATATTTGGGAACCTTAATTTTAAAGAAATATAATTAATAATATGATTTAACCATTAGTTCATGCATTATTAATATTTCCAAAAAATTATTTACCTTTTTTTTTCAATGTTAGAATCTTGACTTTTAGTATTTCTTTTAATTTTTATTAAAAACCTTATAATCTCAAGAATTAGTAAATGAAAAAAATTTCTTGTTCTTTTCTCTACAAAGAAAATTATTATATTCATTGGTTCATTTAAAATAATTAGTTTCTTAAAATATAAAGTCCGTTTTTATTTTTGAACATCAATTTATCATTTCAAATTTTTATATTCTATCATTCTAAATATTATATTTGAAAATAATATTGTCTTTATTTATTTGTTTGTTTGTTTTTAACGGTTTTAATGGAATACAAAAATATATCTTGACTATTTTTTAGGTTCTATTTTTAAAATTTTTTATCCTTTTTTAATTATTGTTGAAATTCAAGAATAATAGATGAAATAAATTTTGATCCTTTTTATATATCTTTAAGTATTAAAATTGTAAAATAAATAAAGGCCTCATAAAAAAATTTCGCCTAAGGCCCCTCTGACTCTAAAACCGGCCCTGCCTACAGGCTAGTGTATGGAAAAGCTTGTCACCTACATGTGAAATTCGAGCATCGTGCATATTGGGCCATCAAGAAATTCAACTTTAACATGCAGCAAGCTAGCTTAGAAAGAAGATTACAACTGGCAGAACTTTAAGAAATTCACAATAATGCATACGAAAATTCCAAAATTTACAAGCAGCGAATGAAAGTCTTTCATGACAAGCAAATTATGAGAAAATCTTTCACTCCAGGTCAGAAAGTGCTTTTATTCAATTCTCGCTTGCACCTATTCCCAGGTAAGTTAAGCTCTCGATGGTCTGGCTCCTTTATTGTTTATACTGTTTTTCCACATGGGGCAATTGAAATTAAGGACCCAAAGAACAGTGTCACGTTTAAAATTAATTGTCAAATATTAAGCCATATCTAGAGTACCAACCACATGGAGAGAACACCGAAATAAATTTGAGTGACCCACCAGATTTGAATTGAGTTTTTTTTTTCTTTTCGGTGATTTGATTTCTTTCTTTCTTTCTTTTTATTATTCTTTTGCTAATTGAAATTATTTTTGCATAAGTGTGTTTGTTTAACCATTAAATTTTCTCTTATCATTGTTGATCATGAGTGCTATAGCTAAACAGTTCCTCCTGGACATTCTTAAAGCACTTCAACGTGTAAAATCTCATCTCAAAATGCAGATTCGATTTTGTAAAACACATCGTATTTGGGCTCTGCAACCACCAGAGTTAGTATCCTATGTTGAAGATTTAGAAAGCCAACTCAGAGACATTGAGAGAAGTGTCTACAACATCCAGTTGGAGCTTGAGGTAAATTCAATAAGAGGACGATTGTAATTTTCTTTATGTGTTTTAATTTATTGTTCTTTGTTTGTGTCCTTTAGTTTGTTACCCCGGTGAAGTGGCGGATAACAGTACTCCGTGACAATCAAGTTGGTTACTTTAGTTTTTCGTAATAACTGATATTCTGAGGAGAAGGTATGGACAGAAATGAGATTCCAGTGAAGCTTCACAATCGATTCCCTTCACTTCCTCAGAATGCCCTCCTTACAATCTATAAGCTCGGTCCGAACACATGCGATTGCTTATGAGGAATAACATACCTGCTGACATCCGTTGGTTAATCGAGGCCAAAGTACATTTGACAGGTGAGTTACCTCCAAAATTTATTGCATACATGCTTGGTTGTGGTAAAGGAAATTATGCAAGAAAACGAAGAGCTCGAAGAATTTATGTTGCTTGTCATAAGTGTGCCAGAATGAGTTGCGATAAAAAACCATGTTCTTTAGGAATGGTGTCTGATAATAGGGAAGATAAGATTCAATTCATTAGGGATGGCTTGAATAAGGAGTCATTGGATGATATCTTTTTGTCTCTTGAAACGAATCCTAGTGGATATGTGTATGGAGCGATTCTCCAGTTATGACCATTATTCCAGAAAGAGCATGCACAATATAGTCTTAGGAATCTGACTATAAACGACCATGTTTGCCAGTTTATAATAAAACTAGATGGGAAGCCTATCCTCGACCCATAGAGGGCGTTCAAGCCGTTTCTGGACGTCAAACCAGATGAAGATGTGAGCCACAGTCGCAACTACCTGTAAATATGCTTTTACTTCACTGTTATTTTATTTCACTATTGTTTTATCATTTGCATTATTGTCTTTAATGATTTTATTTTATCATTATTTCTTTTTCTTTTTACTGTTTCCTTTTTTACTTGCGAGCCATGTGCTTTACGCGTTAATTGACACTAACATGTTACCTCATACACAGGTGTGACCCATTGTCACCAAGATTCTTAAATATGATTTTTTGTCAAGCACTCACAAATTATTTTTGAGAAATATCCCAATGGCAGCTACTCCCAATAGACAATTCAAGAACATTTGTGTGCTTTCGGGATTTAACTATGGCAAACATAAAGAGTTCGTTGAGGCAGACATAGATCTTGGTCGAAGCATAACAGAGAGAAAACTACACTTGGTGTATGGATGAGGTAACTGAGGGTTATCAAAATTGGTCTCAGAAGCTTCTTTTGTCAGAGGAAGCCAAGAGTTAGGCATCTTCCCAAGAGCCCTAAAACCTTTGGGCAGTTTGTCTGACTCACCGACTGGAGAAGAGTTAGTCATCTCAGGTATGCAAGAAAGAATAACTGAAATGCTTAATCATGCTGATGCTTTTATTTTCCTTCCCGGAGATCTTGCAACACTAGAGGCACTTATCACACTAGCATCTTGGGCCCATATGCACATTTACCAGAAACCCATCGGTTTGTTAAATGTCAATAACTTTTATGATGGCTTCATCGCATTTCTTAACCATGCAATAAAAAAACTATTTCATTCCTTCCACATCGAAAAAGCTTTTTATTTGTGCTCACACTGCTAATGAGCTACTTGATCTGTTACAAGCTTATAAACCAGAGCCAGACTCAAGGACCCTTGTGTTGGAGTCTCTAAATAATGATGGTAACAGTAGCCACAGTAAGAAGTACAAATTAGATTTAACTCTCCACTTGTAAATATTTTCTTCTATGTTGCACTACCCAGGTGATGTCTTCTAAACTCTACTTCTTTTCTTTAAAACATTGAGGACAATGTTTCGTTCTGTTTGGGGGGAGAGAATAGTTGACAATTGTGGAATCCTTCAATCTTGGTAAGATGACTGAATATGGAGTGTCGTTATTCTAGAAACGCATCTTCTTTGTTTTTAAAAAAAAATCAGACATTTTCTTGTTCTTTATTAAATATTTATATTCATTTTTTTACTTCTTCTTTGTAATTTCTCCTTTATAAATGTACATTTTCAAAATTTTGAGTCGAAGATGGCTGAATATGGAGTGTAGTGCCTCTAGAAACGCATCTTCTTAGTTAAAAAAAAAACATTTTCTTTTTCTATCATTTTAAGTGTAACTTTTCAATTAGTTTTTCTGCATCATTTTCACATTTCTGCATGCATATTTTCATTTCATGTTTAGAATAGGTTGGGGGGTAGAATGTTGTTTAAAAAAAATGTGTGATTTGTTTTAACATTGGATGACATGATGAATTTCAAATTTTAGTATTTGTATTATCTTTGGTCTTAAGTGATGTTACGCCATGTTTGCTACTCTACATGTTGATGTCGGAGGCAAATATGAGTTGCTTGAAGGAATGAACATGTCATAATAAATATCCAGTGAGTTTTTGAGCCTGTCATTTTTCTTGGAGAGTAACCCTTTTGCACATTCTTCATACAGCTGAGCGTCCAAACTGTTTTTAATCCGATGGCCATGATTTACTCAATGTATCTATAAAAAGGGGGCCTCCCCTCTACTAATTTGATATCTCTAAATTCATTTTTGGGCTCCATTTTATATAATTCCTTCTCCATCTTGTACTTTCTACGTATTTTAATAAATTTCTATTTTGCTCCTAGTTCAATTATGAGTAGCTAATTTTCTTTCAAGCTTGGGTTGAAGGTGAAGTCTCAACATGTGTCATGAGCTTTATTTGGTAAATTTATTTTATCTTCCCCTCTAATTTTTATGGATGTTTTGACTTTTCATCGACAAATAATAATAATCTTGTCTAGACACCGCCCTGGTTTCACTGGCTCCCTAGTACAAGGTTATTAATATTTGGCACGATAAGCCCTTAGCACTATATTGATTACAGTGTAGTTCATGAGGTGTGAATTCCCCTCTCATGATTTAATTGGCATTAATAAGGAATACTTAACCCATGGTGCATGTTGATGCAGATCTAGATACCCAAGTACGTCATTTTAATATATTTTCACTTCAATTTATTTTTGCCATTTTAATTTGAATTTTAGGATAATACAAATCATTTTCACCACAAATCCAACCACCCATTTAGAAAATTAATTCTACAAACAATTAAAATCCACCGTGTCACTGTTCAAACCGCGTACTGTTGACTAATGACGTGGCGCAATACTGAGCATCCAAACTGTTTTTAATTCGATGGTCATGATTTACTCAATGTATCTATACAAAGGGGGCCTCCCCTCCCCTAATTTGATATCTCTAAATCAATTTTTGGGCTCCATTTTATGTAATTCCTTCTCCATATTGTATTTTCTACGTATTTTAATAAATTTCTATTTTGCCCCTAGTTCAATTATGAGTAGCTAATTTTCTTTTAAACTTGGGTTGAAGATGAAGTCTCAACATGTGACATGAGCTTTATTTGGTAAATTTATTTTCTCTTCCCCTCTAATTTTTATGGATGTTTTGACTTTTCATCGACAAATAATAATAATCTTGTCTAGATACTGCCCTGGTTTCACTGGCTCCCTAGTACAAGGTTATTAATATTTGGCACGATAAGCCCTTAGCACTATATTGATTAGAGTGTAGTTCATGAGGTGTGGATTCCCCTCTCATGATTTAATTGGCATTAATAAGGAATATTTAACCCATGGTGCATGTTGATGCAGATCCAAATACCCAAGTACGTCATTTTAATAGATTTTCACTTCAATTTACTCTTGCCATTTTAATTTAAATTTTAAGATAATCCAAATCATTTTCACCACAAATCCAACCACCCATTTAGAAAATTAATTCTACACACAATTAAAATCCATCTCCTCTTGGGATCAACACTCGTCACCATTGATCTATACTACAATAGATTCGTGCACTTGCGAGTTCAATAAAATTTGCACAACAAGTTTTTGGTGCCGTTGCCGGGGAGGTAAGTTATTTTAATTTGTAGAATTAATTTTTGTAAATAATTTCTTTTAATTATTTTCTTGTTTAAAAAAAAGTGAATCTGCACTTAGAGGTTAGTATTTGTCAAATGACGAGGAAAGCTCGTGGCTCAATAATTCAAAAGCAAATAGTAAAAAAGAAAAAAGCAAATAGTGTTTAGAAAAAGCAAACAGTAAAAGAAAATAAATATTTATTAAATACAAAAGCACACCACTAAATGCAATAATGAAAATAATAAAATAACAAAAAAAATAAAGGGATATTTACTGGTAGTTGTGATTGTGGCTCACATCTTCCTCTGGTTTTACGTCCAGTAACGGCTTGAACGCCCTCTATGGGTCGATGATAGGTTTCCCATCCAGTTTTCTTATAAACTGGCAAACAAGGTCTTTTTGAGTCAGATTTCCAAGACTAAATTGTGCACTTTGTGATTGGAATAGTCTCCATAACTTGTATATATCATATTGCACATGTCTGCTTCGATCGTAAGATATCATCCAACGATTCTTTACTCAGGCCATCTTTAATAAATTTAATTTTATCTTCACGAGTATTAGACACCATTCCTAAAGATTTACAAACTTTTCATTTGCAACTAAGTCTTACACAGTTATGACATTTTGAGCCAAGTCATTTAGCTCTCATTTTCTTAGCAAACGTACTTTTTCCAAAACCAGGCATGTAAGAAACAAATGGATCAGAAAACTCACCTGCTAATTGGACCTTTGCTTTAATTAACCAACGAATGTCAGAAGGAATGCCATTGATTATTAACAAATGCAGTCGTTCGCAATGAGCTTTGTAAATTTTCCTGAGGGCATTCTGAGGGAGAGAAGAAAAAATGCTTATGCAGTTTATGTTGTATTTCTTCCATGTTTGATTTTGGGGTTTCAGTTATTGTGAGAAACTGAAGATACAGACTTAAGAAATCATGGAGTACCGTTATCCGCCATTTATATGGGAAAATAAACCAAAATATGCCAAAATCAAATCTGCAAAATCAAATCAAATCAAACGTGAAGGTGAATAACAAAAAGAAACACACAATGTAAAAAGAAAAATGATCTTACATTCGTTCTCTTATTGAGTTAACCTCAAGCTTCAATTGAAATTCATATACACCATGCTCTATTGCTCTGAGTTGTCTTTCTAGATCCTCAACATAGGACATGAATTCTGGTGGTTGTAGATCCCAAAGTGGATGTGATTTACAGCTTTGTATTAATCTTCTCAGATTAAATCTCACTCGTAAAAGTCTTTTATAAGATGTGTGAACAAGATCTTTCTTTTTGAAGTACCCATGGCGTATAATGAAAATTGATGAGAGAAAGTACAATTGTCAAACAAACACGCTTAAACAAGAAAAATAATGTTAAAAAAAATATGTACAGTGCATCAATCAAGAGAGGAAAAAAAATCAAACAATGAAACGGAAAAATAACAGTAAAAAAAAATCAATCATTAAAGACTTAATCAAGAACTGGTGGGTCACCTAAATTAATTTTGGTGTCCTCGTCACGTGGGTGATGTTCCAGATATGATTTTAATCTTTAACTATTAACTTTAAATGTGACACCGTTCTTTGGAATCTCAATTTCTATGGCCCCATATGAATATACATTTTCTTACAACAATTGGGCCACTCCATTTTGACTTTAACTTCTCTAGAAATAAATGAAGACGAGAATTATAAAGCATTACTTTTTGAACAATCTCAAATGTTTTTCGAAAAATTCTTTTATCATGAAATGTTTTTGTTCTTGCCTTAATAATTCTTAAATTTTCATATGCATCATTCCTTAATTCATCAAGTTCATTCAATTGTAATTTTCGCACATTACCAGCATCATCTAAATTTGAATTAAAAACTTTAATAGCCCAAAGTAATTTATGTTCAAGTTCAACAGGTAAATAACAAGGTTTACCATAAACTAACAGTTAGGGTGACATTCCTAATGACATTTTAAATGCAGTACGGTAGGCCCAAAGTGCATCATTAAGTCTAAGAGACCAATCTTTTCGGTTTGGGTTGGCCGTTTTTTCCAAAATTTGTTTTATCTCCCTATTTACTAATTCAACTTGACCATTTGTTTGAAGATGATAAGGGGTAACAACTTTATGTGTAATTCCGTATTTCTTCATTAAAGACTCAAATGACTTCTTACAAAAATGCTTACCTCCATCACTGATAATGGTTCGAGGGATTCCAAATCGACTTAAAATGTTTTCTCTTAAAAATTTAACCACCGTTTTTCTATATTATTTCGACAAGAAATTGCTTCAATCCATTTTGAGACATAATTAACTGCAACTAATTATATACAAATCCAAAAGATGATGGAAACGAACCCATGAAATCAATTTGCCAACAATCAAATATTTCAATTTCAAGTATTAGATTTAAGGGCATTATGTTTCTTTTAGTAATTGATCCAAATTTTGACATTTTTCACAAGTTTTACAAAATTCATATGTGTCTTTGAATATGGTAAGCCAATAAAATCCACACTGTAAAATTTTAGCAGTAGTTTTTCTTGAAGAAAAGTTTTCACCACGTGCTTCTGAATGACAAAAATTAATGACACTACTTACCTCATTATTAGGAAAGCATCGCCGAAAAATTTGATCTAGGCAATATTTGAACAAGTAAATGTCATCCTAATAAAATTTCTTTACTTCAACAAAAAAATTCTTCTTCTCTTGAGCATTCCATTGCAAAGACATTTTACCCGTAATAAGGAAATTAACAATGTTAGCATACCATGGCATTGAAGTAACAGAAAATAAAAATTCATCAGAGAAAGAATCATTGATGGGTGTTATATTAGTGTAGAATTCGGATATTAGTCTTGATAGATGATCAGCAACGACATTTTCAGCAACGACATTTTCAGCACCCTTTTTATCTTTAATGGTAAGGTCAAATCTTGAAGTAACAAAATCCAACGAATTAATCTCGCTTTGGCATCATGTTTACTCATCAAATATCTCACAGCAGCGTGGTCAGTAAACACAACAGATTTAGAACGAAGCAAATATGAACAGAATTTGTTTAATGCAAATACCACAACAAGTAATTCTTTTTCAGTTGTAGAATAATTCATTTGAGCACTATCCAAAGTCTTACTCGCATAATAAATCACAAAAGGCTTACCATCCCTTCTTTGTCCTAAAACAACACCAACAACAAAATCACTTGCATCACACATTAATTCAAAGGGCAAAGACCAATCAGGAGATTGCATAATAGGTGCAGATGTTAAAAGAAAAATCATTTTCTCAAAAGATTTTTGGCAATCATCATTCCATTCAAACGGTGCATCTTTTAATAAGAGGTTACAAAGTAATTTAGATATGGCACTAAATTTTTTTATAAACCTCCTATAAAATCCTGCATGTTCTAAAAAGGATCGCACATATCTAACTATTTTTGGTTATTGCAATTTAGATATGACTTCGATTTTTGCTTTGTCAACTTCAATTCCTTTAACAGAAACAACATGACCTAAAACAATTCCAAAAGTAACCATGTAGTGACATTTTTCCCAATTCAACACGAGTTCTTTTTCAATACATCTTTTTAAAACTTTCTCCAAATTATCAAGGCAATCACCAAAAGAATTCCCGAACACAGTCAAATCATCCATAAAGACCTCTAAACAATGTTCAACCATATCACAAAAAATGCTTAACATACATATTTGAAATGTTGCAGGAGCATTACAAAGCCCAAATGACATTCTTTTAAATGCAAATGTCCTAAAAGGACATGTAAATGTGGTCTTTTCTTGGTCCTCAAGTGCTATAAGAATTTGATAATAACCTGAATATCCATATAAAAAGCAGTAGTATGGATGTCCAACTACTCTTTCCAAGATTTGGTCAAGGAATGGTAATGGAAAATGATCTTTTCTAGTGGCTTCATTTAACTTTATATAATCAATGCACATGCGCCAACTATATGTAATTCGTGTTGGAATTAATTCACCTTTTTCATCTTTAACAACAGTGATTTCAAATTTTTTAGGCACTACTTGTGTAGAACTTACCCACTTACTATCAGAAATAGGGTAGATAATTCCTACATCAAGCAATTTAAGGACTTCTGTTTTGACTACCTCTTTCATGTGTAGGTTTAATCTTCTTTGTGGTTGTTGACATGTTTTAACATTTTCTTCCAAATTAATTCTATATGTGCATATTAAGGGATTAATACCTTTAATATCATTTAAAGTCCATCCAATTGCATTTTAATGCTTTTTAAGAACAGTTAGTAACTTACCTTCTTAGTCGCTTGTTAAAATAAAAGAAATCACAATAGGATAAGTTTCTTCTTCTCCAAGAAAAGCATACTTCAACCTTTCAGGCAAAGGTTTCAATTCCAATTTAGGTGCTTCTTGTTGTTCTGTCTTTTCAATACTTCCAAGCTCCTCAAATTTTGGCTTGTCATCATAATTTTGTGAAGTCTGCACAGAATCAAGTAACGAATTTATATTAAAAATATCAAGTTCAAGTTGCTTATTTGATTCAATTGAATTAACTAAACAAACATCAGAGAGTTCATAAAAATCCCTTTTTTTGAATATTTTCCTCAATACAAGATTCAAGCAATTCTTTTTGCTCATCAGTATCATCTTCATTCTCATTTTCTTCATTAGGTTGCCTGCACATGTTGAAAACATTCAATTCCAAAGTCATATTTCCAAAGGATTCATTAAACCATTCTTATAATTAATCAAAGCATTAGCAGTTGCTAAAAATGGTCGACCTAAAATTACAAGAATTGGTTTGTAATTATTCACAACAGATTTAGTTTCCAAGACAATAAAATCCACAGGGTATATGAATTTATCAACTTGTACTAAAACATCTTCCACTACTCCTTTTGGTACTTTAACTGATCAATCGGCAAGCAAAAGTGTAGTTGAAGTTTATTTTAACTCACCAAGATTAAGTTGAAGATAAACTAAATATGGAAGCAAATTAACACTAGCACCAAGATCCAGTAAAGCATGCTCAATTTTGTGATCACCAATAATACAAGAAATGGTAGGACAGCCAAGATCTTTATATTTCAACTTATTATCAGTAGACAGAATTGTACTTACCTGTTCGACCATGAAAGCACTCTTTCTTACCTTCAATTTCCTCTTAACAGTGTATAAGTCCTTTAAAAATTTGGCATATAAAGCTACCTGCTTGATTGCAACTAATAGAGGAATGTTAACTTTCACTTGCTTGAAGATTTCAAAAATTTCAGAAGAGTGGTTTAATTTCCTTTGTTTATTCAATGCATGCGAAAATGGTGGTTCAGGTGGAACACTAGTTATTTCTTCACTAGGTGTAAGTTCATTTAGTCATTCCTTACTCTTTGAATTTTCATCATTTTTCACAAGGTTCAGGCATAGGTCTATCAACAACCTTACCACTATGAAGAGTTATAACTTACTTGACTTGGTTGTGGTTGGGCTGAAAATTTTCCTTTTTCTTGAATTGTGAGTGCAGAAGCAATTTTAGCAAGAGTATTGTTGAGTGTTAGAAAGTGCATATTTATAAAGGAGAAATAAATATGTGTTTTAGCTTTTTCTAATTTAATTATGTGTGTTTTATTTTAATTAAGTATTTTATCTATTTTAGGGGCATCATAGTCATTTCACAATAAACGAGAGATCAAACAGCAAAACGGACATCACTTTTTAACTCAGGACGGTCGAAAACCTCAGGAGGAGCATAAAAGGAAAATGGCACTGCTCACATGTACGGTACTATTCACATGTACGGTACTGTCTACGTTACTGTTTACGGCACTGTTCACATAGACGGATCGATGACGTGGCATTGACCGATGATGTGGCATTGACTGATGAGGTGTCAAGATCCTGTTGGACTAAAATTCTTATGCACTGTTGATCGATGACGTGGCAGTATATCAGTGGTCCAAAAAATGCGCGTACGGTACATGCAACACATGGGATTATTTTCAACCAAACCGCGTTACTGTGCAACCGTGTCACTGTTTAAACCGCGTGGTCAAACCGTGTTACTGTTTAAGCCGCATAGTCAAACCGCGTACTGTTCACGCGCACTTTTGACTGATGACGTGGCGCAATCCTGAGCGTCCAAACTGTTTTTAATCCGATGGCCATAATTTACTCGATGTATCTATAAAAAGGGGGCCTCCCCCCCTAATTTGATATCTCTGAATCTATTTTTGGACTCCATTTTCTGTAATTCTTTTTCCATCTTGTATTTTCTACGTATTTTAATAAATTTTCATTTTGCCCCTAGTTCAATTATGAGTGGCTAATTTTCTTTCAAGCTTGGGTTGAAGGTGAAGTCTCAACATGTGTCATGAGTTTTATTTGGTAAATTTATTTTCTCTTCCCCTCTAGTTTTTGTGGATGTTTTGACTTCTCGTTGACAGATAATAATAATCTTGTCTAGTACCGCCCTGGTTTCACCGGTTCCCTAATATAAGGTTATTATTATTTGGCACGATAAGTCCTTAGCACCATATTTATTAGAGTGTGGTTCATGAGGTGTGGATTCCCCCCTCATGATTTAATTGATATTAATAAGGAATATTTAGCCCATAATGCATGTTGATACAGATCCAGATACCCAAGTATGTCAATTTAATAGATTTACACTTTAAATATACACTTTCAAATTTTTGAGTCGAAGATGGCTGAATATGGAGTGTAGTGCCTCTATAAACTCATCTTCTTAATTAAAAAAAAACCATTTTATTTTTCTATCATTTTAAGTGTAACTTTTCTAATTAGCTTTTCTGCATCATTTTTCACCTTTCTGCATGCATATTTTCTTTTCATGTTTAGAATAGGTTGGGGGAGTAGACTGTCATTTAAAAAAAATTGTGTGATTTTTTTTATATTGGATGACATGATGACTTTCAAATTTTAGTATTTGTATTATCTTTGGTCTTAAGTGATATTATGCTATGTTTCCTATTTTATATGTTGATGTCGGAGACAAATATGAGTTACTTAAAGGGATGCACATGTCATAATAAATACCAAATGAGTTTTTGAGCCTGTCATTTTTCTTAAAGAGTAACCTCTTTTGCTCATTCTTCATACAGCTTAGCAGTTTATTATTTTATATACGATCTCTAGATTTCTTTTGAGTCAACCCTGTAAAAAGAAAAAAATTAAGATAAAAAAAGAAAAAAAGAAGAAAAAAATGTGTGTTGCTACATCTTGAGGTCAATCTAACAAGTAGATATGAAAGATTATTTAGAGCCCTAAAAGACGATGGAAAGGCCATCTTTGACCCGTTTGAGCCTTTCTAACCATCCATTTTGAGAAAAATCCATAGTTAACCTTTTTAAGCCTTAAAAAAAAATTATTTATCAAACTTATCATCTTGACCCACTCTAATTTGGAGTATTACCCGATATCTTACAAATTATATCACCTATTTATGTTTGAGAAAAAAATAAATAATTATTTTGTTAAGTGAAGTTGTGCCAAACAAAAGAAAAAAAAAATTTGTTGTTTAAAAAAAAACAATAATAGGAGAAATCCACCTTATAATTTCTAAAAGATTTCTACTTTTTCTCAAACATATATTTTGTTTTTTCTTATTTTCCTTCATTTGCTAGCCATGTCCTTAGCCTACGTTACATCCTAATAAAAGTCATTCATAATTTTAGGGAGCTATAGTCTAAAGTAGAAGCTAGTTATATGGGCAAAAAAGATGTTGTGGTGCATGAAAACAAAATAAAGAAAATAAATAAATTGGGTTGACTAGTATTTTTGTTTGACTTAAGATCGTATTATTTCTAAGCTGTGGGCATATTTCTTTCACCTTGGTGAAAGTGTGTGATATCACTTCTTTATTATTTTCTCTCAAATTTAGCATTCATTGAAGTGACTATTTTTATTGGGTTTAATTTTCTTGTGAGAGTGTCACTACTTCCAGTGAGATTTTGGGGTTTGACATGTCATTCTTGAAAGTAGCTATGACAAAGTCTACTAAGCTAATTCATGTGGATGGTTGATGTGGATGATGTTTCTTTAGACTGGAGTTAATGCTTATACTTTTATTTGATTGCTATCATTAGTCTGATTGAATAAACAAGAATGTTTAAAAAAAATTTAGATTTGAATTTTGTTTTCGCTTTATTTGTTAGGAACTAGCAATAAGCTGGTTGAGGGTGTGTTGAGTGTTAGAAAGTGTATATTTATAAAGGAGAAAATAGTTATTTTACATTTTAAGTCTTACTAACATCCTTACTTTTATGTATTTAAGCGTCTTGTGATTTAATTATGTGTGTTTTATTTTAATTAAGTATTTTATGTATTTTTATTTGACTTAAGATCGTATTATTTCTAAGCTGTGGGCATATTTCTTTCACCTTGGTGAAAGTGTGTGATATCACTTCTTTATTATTTTCTCTCAAATTTAGCATTCATTGAAGTGACTATTTTTATTGGGTTTAATTTCCTTGTGAGAGTGTCACTACTTCCAGTGAGATTTTGGGGTTTGACATGTCATTCTTGAAAGTAGCTGTGACAAAGTCTACTAAGCTAATTCATGTGGATGGTTGATGTGGATGATGTTTCTTTAGACTGGAGTTAATGCTTATACTTTTATTTGCTTGTTATCATTAGTCTGATTGAATAAACAAGAATGTTTAAGAAAAATTTAGATTTGAATTTTGTTTTCGCTTTATTTGTTAGGAACTAGCAATAAGCTGGTTGAGGGTGTGTTGAGTGTTAGAAAGTGTATATTTATAAAGGAGAAAATAATTATTTTACATTTTAAGTCTTACTAACATCCTTACTTTTATGTATTTAAGCTTCTTGTGATTTAATTATGTGTGTTTTATTTTAATTAAGTATTTTATGTATTTTAGGGGCATCATAGTCATTTCACAATGAACGAGAGATTAGATAGCAAAACGGACATCACTTTTGAACTCAGGACAGTTGAAAACCTTAGGAGCAGTATAAAAGGAAAAATGTTATTGTTCACATATACGGTACTATTCACATGTACGGTATTGTCCATGTTATTGTTTACGACACTGTTCACATATACGGAACGATGACGTGGCATTGATCGATGTTGTAGCATTGACTGATGAGGTGTCACGATTCTATTGGATAAAATTCTTATGCACTGTTGATCAGTGACGTGGCAGCAATTAGTGGATCAAAAATCGTGCATATGGTACATGCATATACACAGGATTATTTTCAACCAAACCGCGTCACTGTTCAAACCGCGTCACTATTCAAACCATGTCACTATTCAAACCGCGTGGTTAAGCCGTATACTGTTCAAACCGCGTGGTCAAACCGCGTACTGTTGACTAATGACATGGCGTAATCCAGAGCGTCTGAAATGTTTTTAATCCGATGACCATGATTTACTCAATGTATCTATAAAAAGAGGGCTCTCCCCCCTAATTTGGCATCTCTGAATTCATTTTTGAGCTTCATTTTCTGTAATTCCTTCTCCATCCTATATTTTTTACGTATTTTAATAAATTTCTATTTTATCCCTAGTTCAATTATGAGTAGCTAATTTTCTTTCAAGCTTGGGTTGAAGGTGAAGTCTCAACATGTGTCATGGGCTTTAATTGGTAAATTTACTTTCTCTTCCCCTGTAAGTTTTGTAGATGTTTTGACTTTTCATCGACAAATAGTAATAATCTTGTCTAGATACCGCCCTTGTTTCATCGGCTCCCTAGTACAAGGTTATTATTATTTGACACGATAAGCCCTTAGTAGCATATTGATTAGAGTGTAGTTCATGAGGTGTAGAATCCCCCCTCATGATTTAATTGGCATTAATAAGAAATATTTAGCCCATGGTGCATGTTGATGCGGATCCAGATACTCAAGTACGTCATTCTAATAGATTTTCACTTCCATTTACTTCTGCCATTCCCATTTAAATCTAGAATAGTTTAAATCACTTCCACCACAAATCCTCATAGAAAATTAATTCTACATACAATTAAAAACCACCTCCTCGTAGGATCGACACTCGTCACCATTAATCTATTTTACAATAGATTCGTGCACTTGGAAGTTCAATAAAATTTGCACAACAGGGTGGTTATAATCATTGAAGGAACACTTAGCTCAAGTATATGACTACATCAAGTATCTTCATAAATACACAGCTATAGTCGAGTATTTTCAATATTGGTGCATGAAATTTAGAGAAAACGACAATTGCCCCATTTGCAATGGTTAACTGCTTGGAAGGTAGAATTTGTGCCAAATACAAACAATTAGATGTGTACCAATTCTAAGTAGCTAGCTTTTAAGCGACTAACTGCTTGGAAGGCAGAATGGGTGTCATTTTCTGATCTTGGATTATGACTTAATGTTTTTCTTAACTTTTTGGATATTTATAGAAAGTTTGATGTCTAATGCTATGCTCTTATGATTTTTGCATGCCCTTGTCTAGTCTAGTATTTGTCGTTTTGGTTGTTGATAAGGGGAGCTACCTTGGCAACTATTTGTGTCTGTTTTCTCTACCCTTAACTCTTTAGACACGACTACAGTTGAGTATTTTTATAAATACACAACTACAGTAGAGTTTCTTTGTGAATATTTTTATATGTACAATAAATATTTTTTATATGTTATTGAAAGAGTAAAAGATTATTTTGCATTATATATATGATATAACAGGATTGTTATAATCATTGAAGGAACGCTCAACCCAATCACATGACTTTAATTTAATTGAGTATCTTAATTAATACGTGACTCCATCAAGTATCTTTGTAAATACACTATTGTAGTCAAGTAAATGGATAGAACCAACATTTATTAACATAACTAGGTGTGGGCATCTACTTCGGTTTTTGCCCAAATCAAACCGAACAAAAAAATTTTGGTTCAGTTCGGTTCACTTCAGAGGATCAAAATCGAATAGTTAAAAAATTAGCGAACCAATTGGTTTGTATTCGGTTTAGCTCAAAACTGAACCGAACCGACAAATTGATTCGTTCACTTCATTTTAATTTAAAAAATTATTTAATTTAAATATAAAAGCCAAAAATCATTTTCAATTTCCTAAATCTAACAACCCCAAATCGGTAGCAATTCAACATCTCTCTCTCTCTCTCTCTCTCTCTCTCTCTCTCTCTCTCTCTCTCTCTCTCTCTCTCGTCTCATGGTTAGTGGCAGCGTATCAGCCTCTCTCCCTCATAGCCTCTCACGATGACGCCGATGGTTTGATGTCGTCATATACTCATCCTTCACACATGCTAACCTCTCACAGAGCCACGATCTCACTCTCGGATTCACTCACGGTCTCACTCGCTATGGTTTAAACTGTTGCTCGTTTGTCGTTATCTTTGCTGCTCGTCTCACTCTTATCACTCACGATCCTACTCTCTTTGGTTAGAATCGCTGCTCGGCACCCATTACTCATCTTCGTCAGCACCCATCACTCATCTTTGCCAGCTGTTGTAGCCTCTCTCCGTCGTTGATGTCGCGCCAGTGGAGGTGAGCAACACTGGTTCAATTCCACTGACTGTTAGTTGCAAGTCAGCAATTATTGTCAATATTTATTTTATTTTATTTTATTTTATTCAATTTCACTCCATTTTTTTATTAAGTTTGATTTTTATAAATAAAAAGTGAGTTGAAAACCGATTTAATTTGATTTTTGTTAAATTATAATCTGCTTGGTTTGGTTTGATCACGCATGGGTTGGATTGATTTTTGTAATTTGTAATTGATAATTTAATGTTTGATTGGGAAAAATACTCTTAATAAAATGTATGTGAAATTATTATTATTATTTTATTATATTATTTAAGATCATGTTTTTGTTTAGTGAAAGTCATTTTTGACAATGAAATATTGAAATGGATTACTAGTCACATAATTTATTGTTTATACTTCCATTAGTCAGAATTCTACAATTGTAAATAAATATTGCTAGGTAGAAAAAAAACAAAAATAAAGTTATAATATGTTGTTATGCTTCAATTGTTCTTGTGAAAATAAATTGAATTTGAACTGATTTTTTCATTTTAAATATTGTAACATTAAAAAATTGTTTAGAATCTAACAAATCGAACCAAAGTATTTTGGTTCGGTTTGGTTTTGAAGTTTGGTTCGGTTTTGAAGTTCGGTTCAAGGTCGATTTTATTTCTTCTAAACTGTTCAGCCTTGTTCGATTCTGGAACCGTATAATGCTCACCCCTAAAAATAACATTCAGCAGTCGTGTAACTTTATATAAAAATTGTTGTTGTCAGATAAGTTTATACGTACATGACTATAGTCGAGTAAGTGGACGGTGAACAAAACTACCTAAAACACTAATTAGAATGATAGTATAATTGACATAAGATTTAACATATTAAACTTCAATACATCAAACAATTTTTTTTTTTAACATCAAACAACATAAGTCCAATACATGCAAGAATCATAAATAAGTTTTAAAAGATCATAAGTTGCTGTTACTTAATCATCAAAGCTAATTTGGTTTGGGTTTAATGCAGAGGATAAAATACCCAAGTAAATATAACTTTTTGCTTCGTCTTGGTTTGCAATACTATTAATTGACTCCAAACATCGGCCCATCTATTATAAACCCTTGGTCACCTCCCTTTGAGAACAAAATACGCCAAACAGACCAGCTTATCCAACTGCAAAATAAGAAAAGTATCAACCTGTCAACTAATAGTTATAGATATTAAAGAAATTAAGACAATAAAAAGGACAAGTATTTAATGTTGAGTATATTTGCCTGTTTTATTCAGTCCAACCACATGCTCATTGTTAGGTAGTGGAATTAGTGCACTGTAAGTTAGTTGATAATGTCCTCTATATCCACACCTACCACACTTACAAGGTAACTTCTCTTCACCTTATGATGCTATTCTAATTTGTGCAGCCGACTCTTTCTCTATCTTTTCAGGGGGCAAAAGGGGCAAAATATTGTTACTCTGCACTTCCTTTGAAACCTCTCATTTTTCATCTACACCAACAGGATAGATTATTTCTGCATATGCTGCAACTCATGTTTCATTGGAATGGCAATGAGAGCAGATATCATATACAAATAATGTTTGTCGAAACCTAAATAAAGTTAATGCGTGTTCACAAGGTAATTAATCGTGTTGAGATTCCTGACAGCCGCATGTCTCTTAAAAAATGTAGACATGACCATCATGGTAACCATTTTTAACAATAAACTCATGCATATTTAGTCCACCGCTTAATATGTATTGAAGTTTTTTAATTTTTGGAGCAACTTCTTTTTAGACTATTTTGTAAATCAAATGTGGTAACTAGCTACCTCTTCTTACCTATCACAAAACTATTCTCATAGTTTATCAATGATCAAATCTAGTAACTTATGACTAAGCAACTACTCCCAAAATAATGTTATTTTTAACAGTTGATGTTAATTTAGAAATATACGAGAATGTCCCTAACCCTAACTAACTAACAGTTTTGTGGGGTTAATAGGGATAATTTCATTTCGCCCCTTAAGTTTTGATATATTTCAAGTTAAATGATAAAAAAAATTATTAATAAAAACCCTATAAAAAGAAAAATAATAAAGACTTTTAAAAAATCAAATTAATTTTTGCTTATATTTTAATTTATAAAACAAATATAATAATCACAAATATTATTAACAATATCAACACAACGAAAATTAAAAAAATATTTTTAATACAATAAGAATTAAATAAAGTGACAAACACCCAACGGTGGTACCAACTTGCCATTTGCCAACAAAATCCAAAACCCAAAAATAAATAAAAGTGAAATGTTAGAAAAATAAAAAAAACGACACATGTTCTCAAGCACAATGTAATTCCAATCCAAATACAACAACTCACTGATAATAGAGAACGTTTAATAATAATGCACCATTCGACTCCGTCAGCACTGCCGTCCACTCTACCGTCAATGTCCGTTTCAAGGGACAAAACCAAAGCTACGCTCTTTGTTCTATCAGCACTTTATTCTTCTCCCTGCTCCTCCTCATCTCTCTCTACTCCACGTCATCCTTCTCTCGTCGCTCTATCGACGCATAAACCCAACCTGACTTGCCTTGCATTCCCTTCTAAGATCCCCTCCCACTTGGCCCCTCCCTCTCTGCTTACCTCATCTTCGGCTCGGCGGGCGATGCGACCTAGATCGTCCAGTTGCTGCATGCTAATCACTAGAAGAACCAGTACTTGCTCCACTTGGACCAATCCGCCCCGTAAGCTTAGCGTGATAGTTTGGCCATCACGATCAAATCGGTGCCTCTTTTTAGGATTATAGAAATCAGATTTGAAAGTGATTTTGGAGTTGTTAGATGTGTGAAAGAAGTTTTAAATTAAAAAAAATTAACAAAGATGATGATGAGTAGTGAACAGAACAAAGAAGGTGAAGAAGAAAGAAGAAGAGAGAAAAAAATTCACCTTTTTTTTTAATTTCTAAGATTTTGTTTTTTTTTATTCCGTTATTTTGGTTATGGTAATGTTGATTAATGCAGAGAATTATTTGATTTGATGCAGAGAAGAAAAAGGAAAGTAGAACAAAGAATAAGATAAAGAAACAAATATGAAACGAAGGAGAAAAAAAGAGAGTACAAGACAAAGAAATAAGAAGAAAAGGAAAATGAAGACAAACAATTAAAAAAAGAATTTGGAAAATAAAAAAAAATTGAATTGCAATTTTAAATTTTAATTAAGGATAAATTGTAGTGGATGGCATGGTTGCTAATTTATTAGATTTCAAAGCCCAAATTAGGAATAAAATTATTTTTTTCAATAACTTATTTCAAAATTTATTTTAAAAGATTATAGGTTTTCATTTTTAACATTTTAATCATAAATTAAAAAGGGGTTATAGTTCAAGATTCCTAAGAATGAATAGGGCTGGGCAAACGATTCGGTTTTTTCTGAACCGAACCGAACCGAAATAACTTAATTCGGTTCGGTTCGGTTCTAAGGTAAAAAACCGAATGGTTTGAAATTACAAGAACCGATTGGTTTACATTTTGAACCGAACCGAAGAACCGATCTGTTCAGTCCAATTATTTACAAATTAATTTAATAAAAATTCAAAATAAAAAATATAAAAAGCTAAATCACAAATCCCCTTTTTCTAATTCCTAATTTCGTAGCCCTAATTCCTAAAGTCCAAAATCCAGCTATCTCCCTCGTCGGATCGGTGACTCGCGGCCTCTCCCTGGATCCCTTGCATCACGGTCAGTGGTGGCGCATCTCTTCAAGCGTGGTGACGCCGTCAAAGTCGTCAGTCCCTCACGGTTTCACGCGTTCAGTAGCTCGGTGCCTCGGTCCCTTACGCTCACCGTCAAAGGCTCAAAGCCCTCAGTCCTTTACGCTCACGGTCTTCAAGCGTGGTGATGCCGTCAAAGCCCTCGGTCCCTCACACTCACGCTGACGGTTTCACGCCGTTCGTCTTCGGGCCTCACTGCTCTAACCGCCACTCATCACTTAACCCGCGTCATCACTCATCTTCACTGCTGCAGGTTATTTTTTTTAATTTATATTGTGGCAGTCTGAAATTGTGTTTGAATTGAAGCTTATGTGGGGTTAAATTTGTGGAGGTGTTTGTGGAGGTGTTGGTTGCTGGCAGGCTCTATCTTAGAGTCTCTCTGTGCTTATAGTTTTTGAGGCACCCACTACAAGAAACGGCAACCCCACATTATACAATGAACAAAAAAAAAATAGAGGTTTGCTTATAGAGAGAGAGGGGAAGCTAAAAGCTGAGATCTTTGTGGGTTCTGAGTGATGAGAGAGGGGTTCGGTGAAGTGGGTGTGTTTTTTTTTTAAGGCATTCAGTGTGTGTCTGTGTTTTTGGTTTTGATGGCCACCAACGGGAGGCTTGTTACTGGTTCTCATAATAGGAATGAGTTTGTTCTCATCAATGCTGATGAGGTTGCAAGAGTAACCTACAACAGTGAAGATAATCTATAATTTATTTTTTTTAATTTATGTTGTGGCAGTCTGAAATTGTGTTTGAATTGAAGCTTATGTGGGGTTAAATTTGTGGAGGTGTTGGTTGCTGGCAGCCTGGCACTGGCAGTCTGAAATTGTATTGGCAGTCTGATAAACGAGCTTATCTCGCGTTGCACCAGCTACAAAGCTTAGTTTAACTAGTTGAAGTTGTATTGGCAGTCTGTTGTATAATTGTATAATTGTTGTTTGTTGGCAGTCTGAAATTAAATTACAATAAACACTTTTCATTTTTTTTCATATGTTTCTAATTCTGCAGTCAGAATTTGGATACAGAGAATGTTTGTTGTACTTCTATTTAGTTCGAAAATGAATGAGAAAAAGTTCCACACTTTGAATTTTTTCTTCTCCTCAAGTCACTGCAAGTCTGCAAAGAATATTACTTATAATTGCATTATTGAAAAGTAATTTATTTGCATGCATGATTGAGTTATTTAGCTGTGTTTTCTGGTATCTTGAAGTTACTTAAATATTCCATTATTATCATGTTAACTAGTTGAATTTGAATTGCCAATGCCACAATTATGCAATTGTAAACAAATATTGCCACATAGAAAAGAAAATTCAAGAATAAATTTATAATTAGTTAGCATAATTGTGAAGTAAATTAAAGTTGTTGTTTCAATTTTTTTCATTGATAGTAAATCAAATTATTAAATAAATCATGATTGCTTATTTCTTTTTATTTGATTTATTTTAGATGTCTAATTATTCAAGAGTTCAAGACAACCTTGATTGTGTAGCCGATGATTTTGAGCATGAAGTTGAAGTTAATGATAATGAAAATGATTCGGCAACAATTGTCACCGGTGGAAACAAGCGGAAAAAGTCATCGTCATCCAAACCACCACTACCAAGGAAAAAAATGACTCCAAGATCAACAGTGTGGCAACATTTCACTAGAGTTCCAAATGATCATACAAAGTGTAAATGCAACTACTGTGGTCAAGAATTTGAATGTGGGACGGTCGGGTACGGGACTAGCACTTTGAGAACTCACCGTGAAAGATGTCAAAAGTTCAAGAACTTGCAAAAAAGCCAAACAACATTAACTCAAGATGTTGGTAGTGATGAAGTTGTAGCAAGAGGATTTAGTCAAGAAGCTTGTAGACGGGCAACCGTGAAAATGATTGTTCTTGATGAGTTGCCTTTTTCTGTTGTGGAGAATCCGGCTTTTAGGCATTTTTGTAGTGTTGCAGCTCCGAGATATCTTCTCCCATCACGAAGAACCATTAGTAGAGATACTCTTGAGATGTATTTAGAGGAAAAGGCTAAGTTGAAGAGTTTATTGGTGGGGAATAAGCAAAGAGTATCTTTGACCACGGATATTTGGACTTCCATTACAACAGCTAGCTACATGGTCATCACCGCTCACTTTATTGATAGAGATTGGAACTTACATAGGAAGATTATCAGTTTTAACACTGTTAATGATCATTCATCAGAGACCATTGGTAACCAGCTTGAAAAATGATTAATTGACTGGGATATCGAGCGAGTGTTTACTGTAACCGTTGACAATGCAAGTCCAAATGAGGGTGCTCTTAGGTACTTGATTAATAGAGTGAAGACTTGGAGGGATGATGGCTTAGTGTTGAATGGAGATTATTTGCATGTTCGTTGCTGTGCACACATATTGAATTTGATCGTTATTGAAGGGTTGAAGGAATTAGCAGAGTATAGTTAGTGTTCGGAATGTGGTGAAGTATGTGAGATCTTCCACTGCTAGAATGCAAGCATTTCAAATTCGTGTACAACAAGAGAAGATTAATTGCCAAGGAAGTGTGATTTTGGATTGTCCCACTAGGTGGAATTCTACATATTCCATGTTGAATACGGCATTAAAATTTAAGCCGGCATTTGATCGAATGGCACTTGAAGATAAGTTTTATGATGCTTATTTCAATGAAAAAGAGGGTGGGAAGAAGAAAATGGAGGGGCCGCCATTGTACGGTGATTGGGAAAATACTCGACACATAGTCAAGTTTTTAAAGACGTTTCATGATGCGACTTTGCAGTTTCTTCATCTTTGAAGGTAACATCAAATCTTTATAATTTTTTTAAAAAATTTTGATATATAATAATATGATGCTATATTGTTTTTTATAAGCTATATTGTTTAATTTTAATTTTATAAGCTATATTGTTTTTAATGCTATATATAATAATATGATTTGATATATAATGATATGATACTATATTGTTTTTAATTTTATAAGCTATATTGTTTTTAATTTATGATATATAATAATATGATGAAGTTTATTTTAGCTTTCTTAACATTATTTTTTTTAGGTGACATCAAATATTTGTTACAATTTGATATGTCAAATTGAACAATCTTTGGGATCATTGTCTGCTAGTAACGATAGTCTTTTGGGTTTCATGGCAATTAAAATGAAGGAAAAATTTAATAAGTATTGGGATGGTTGTTTCAAGATAAATAAGTTGTTGATTGTTGCTTCTGTACTTGATCCAAGGGGAAAAATGAAATTCGCAACACATTGCTTTGAGAAATTATATGGCAAGGATAGTGCCAAATGTGTTGAGATGAAGGAAATGGTCAAGAATTTGTTGATTAAGCTTTATGAGTCTTATAATGCACAATACAAACCGGGTGGAAGTGGGAGTGCAAGTGGAAGTGCAAGCGGAAGCACAAGCGGGAGCCAAAATTTAGCTAGTGGAAGTGGAAGTGGTTTGAATTTTTGGGATTTGGGTGATGATGATGATGTTCTGATTGAGGATCCTTTCTCCGAATTTAGTAAAGCGGTTGCGGTTAGTGAAGTTAAGCCCGGAGTTATCAAATGAGTTGGATCTTTACTTGATGGAGAAGACTGAAAAAATTGCAAAAAGTAATTTGGGCACTAAATTTGATATTTTATTATGGTGGAGGGTGAATAGTGCTAATTACCCAATCTTGTCAAGTATAGCAAGGGATGTTCTTGCTATTCCGGTGTCTACTGTTGCCTCTGAGTCTGCCTTTAGTACTGGAGGTTGTATACTAGATCAGTATAGAAGCTCTTTGACTCCAGACATGGTGGAAGCATTGGTATTGTTACAGAATTGGTTGCGGACTTCTCTTTTCGTGGATACAACGGCGGACCTAAATAAATTAGTTGAAGATAATGAGTTTATGGATCAACTTGCGGAAGGTATATTTTACTTTTTAAGTATTATCAACATTATATAATTTGTTTAATTTTAACCTAAGTTTATTTTTTTAGTATTACTAACCTTGTTCAGTTTGTCCAATTTTTGTATGTAGAACTTCGCAAATCAACAACGGCCGACCAACTTTGTAGGTCAACATGAAAATTACAGTTGAACATAAACCATTTTAGGTAATTAAATTGATATATATGTATATTTATTAATTATTAAATTTAATTAGTTTAAATTTAGTTTATTTAGTTTAAATTTAATTATTGAGTGCTTTGGCTCACTTTGAAAGTTTGAATTTTGATGTAGGTGATGTGGGTGGCGGATGAAATTGTTGCTTGTGTATTGAAGTTGAAGGCTTCTCTTATTTTGTTTTGTTTAAAGTATGGGTTTTCATGTAGAATTGTAGATGATGTGGGTGGTGGATGATGTGGGTATTTGAAGTTGGTGCTTGTGTATTGTAGACTTGTTGTGTTTTATTTTTCTTGTTATGAACTTATAATTTGTAATAGATTTTAAATTTAGGTGTGCTTTTGAATTGTGACTATTTTGTATTAGTACTTTTGTTATTTTGCTTTAGTAGTGTTCAATTTCAACGTCTCTTTGATTAGTTAATTAGTTTTGCATTTGCGCGCAGTGATATATGGCTCATGGCGGCTATTTTTCTAAACTTGCAGCATGCCCATGCCCTGCGCATTTTCCAGCTATATGCGTGCTTGCATCGGTGATTAATTAATGTTAATTAAGCCTTTGATTAATTTCAGCTTCACAATGCAAACTGAACGATAAATTCTTATTATGAATAAATGAAGAAGATAACAAGCTAGAGAGAATAAAATACTATATAAATCAAAATAAAAACAAACAATACTTGTATGTTGTATCCAACAATCTGTTCAAAACTTCAAATGATAAAATTCTGAAGTTTCTCTTTTTTTTTTTTAAATATTAGCATACAAGACTATTGGAAAATATTAGTATACAAGACTTTTTATTTTTCTTGTTGTGAACTTATATTCTGTAAAATGCAAGTGAAAATTATAAAATGCAGTGAGGTTAGTTGAAAATTATAAAATGCAGTAACACATTTGGTTAAAACTGTAAAATACAGGTATATGTGCGAACCGAACCAAACCGAATTGTAGAACCGAACCGAACCGAACCGAAATATTTCGGTTCGGTTCGGTTCGGTTCTACAATTCGATTTGTGTTCGGTTTGAGTTTTTAAGAATCGATTAGTTCTGGTTTGGTTTGGTTCGGTTCGGTTCGGAGCCTGAACCGAACCGAACCGAACCGAACCGGAAAATGCCCACCCCTAAGAATGATGAATAAAAAATGATAAATATTATTCTAAGAAAATGATAAATTTTGGATATACTTAAATATTTATAAATTATTAATTATTGTACTATTTTACCCTTAGCTTCATGTTTGGGAAGAAAAATATACTAAAATGGATTTTAATAAAAAATTAATATAAAAAAAATAAGAAGATTAAAATTTATAACAAATGATATTAATAAAAAAAAGAAACTGATAAAAATTTGGGATTATAATTAGGGTTAAGGTTTCGGTCTTTGAATTTCTCTAGATTTTAAACATTTTTAATTTTTAATAATCTATTGAATTATATTAGGGAATGTAAACAAATTTTATGCATTAATTTGTCTTTCAAATAAGGGTAAAATGGTATTTTGGATGATAAAGTCAACTAATTGATTAATGATTTATATCCCTAATATATTTAAATTCAAGGGTAAAAATTATTTTTTTTAATTTTCTTGTGGTGATATTTTTAAATAAATTTTTTTATTATTATATTTGTTTTATAAATTAAATATAAGTAAAAATTAATTTAATTTTTAAGGGTCTTTTACTATTTTTTTCTATAGGGTGTTTTCATTAATAAATTTAATTTTTGTCATATAACTTGGAATATGTCAAATCTCAAGGGGCACAATGAAATTATCTTTGTTAACCCTCACAAAACTGTTAATTAGTTGGGTTAGGGTATTCTATTATTTTTATAAGTCATGATCAATCAACGGTTAAAAATAACGGTAATTTTGAAGGGTAAATTGAAGTATATCAATCTAATAAGGGGGTGGGACGAAATTTAACCAAATGAGAATGAGCCCACTCGTTATACCTTGCATCATAAAGATATTTTGTAACTTTTTCTTTAGTGTATTTTATTCATAAAGTAGTTAAATTTGTTGTGGTCGATAAACCTTACAAATAGTTCAACAATTGCACCTACCTGAATTTCTTTAAACTTAAAATGCAAGTTTTGTTTCAAGTGATGCATACAAATACCATGCATAGCATTTGGGAATACAATGTTAATTTTTTTCTTTATACTTGGGTGCTGGTCAGAAATGAAAATTATATTTGGAACTTCATCTATTGCTTGCTTTATCTTCATTAGAAATCACCCTCATGAGGCATAGTTCTCACTATCACTAATATCGAAAGCAATAAGATAAATTAATTGTTACCATCAAGTGTTGTCGCGATGAATAAAGTTCATTTCATTTTCTCTTTAAAAATGTGCCATTAATTATAATGACTGACCTTATTGATGAAATGAATCCATACATACAACTTTCAATTACCGTAAAAAAAATATTTAAAATTATTTGCATTGTCGACTTCAGAAAATATATGGGTGCCTACATTTTTCCTCTCCAACATTACCATATATCAATAAAGTAACTTAAATGAATCATGAGGTGTGCCAACAATTTATTTTATATCCAAACTATTTTTGGAAGTCTTGACTAATATAAGGCATATATGAGGATGAAGTGCCATCATACTTGCAACAAATCTTTTGTCCAATAAGTTTGAATGAAGCACGATGATGATCTCTTGTACCAACATCAAGTGCGCAAGTATGGACGCTATGGTACCTTCAAATTTCAAACATATTTAAACTTCCAAGCTTGTAGCACGAAGTTGTCAGTTACAATTATCATTAATACAAGTAATAACAAATATGTTCTTTTATAACTTAAAGGTTATAAACTCAAAATTTTTCCTCAACGCTACAATAGAAAGTACTTTTTGCAATTCCTCTTTCGAATTAAACAATTTTTCCCTATTGGTATCATCAACAACTTTCATGAATGACAAGTTATTACTATTTGAATGCATGTTGACCTTATCTAATGAACTACTGCATGCAAACAAATTGGCCCTAGGCATATATCTATTATTAGAGGATAGAGGGCTGGAAACTCACATTGGTAGGCTCCACATTCCCTATTATTGGATTAGTAACCATCGTTGTTGCAATAAAATCATCATGAATAATAACATTCACATTTTCCAAATTCGGCCCCCTTCCATCATTAAGTTATGTTTCAGTAACAATTTTTAGATGTTGATTAATCTTCAACAACAAAATTATTTGGACTTAAACCTTAATCTCCAACATATGGCTCTATAGATTCTTGTAGATAGCCATATGACCCAAAGTTAGGGTAAACATCAACAATAAGTGATGTTAAAATTTGTTTTATCTTTAGGTAATACAAAGAAGGATCTTTAACTTAGCTCTACTAATCATTTGCTCTAGAAAATAATCTACATCATCATTTGGCATAATTGGAATAAGTAGCATTGGATCAAATGTTTTAAGCTTGAACATCTTACAATGTCAAAATTTAAAAATATCAATAAAAATAACTCGAGATACTCTTTTTATCAATTGTACATACGTTATAGAATGGGGCATTGTGATTCCTCTTGCTCCGTACCATTAAACCTATAATGGTTGTTTTGTCCATTCTATTCACACAAAACATAACAGGCACACATAACAAAGTCATGTATTATAATAATACAACACAATTATTACAATAAATACAAAAATGAAATCAATAAGGCATTTAACAACATATGGAACCATCTGCCCATTTATCTCTTGTCAATGAATAAAGTTTTCATAAGTAAAAACTTTACTTAGAGCATCTCTAAAAGTTTCTATAAATTTTACTCTTTAAATGCCTATTTGCTTACCTATGTGGCAAATAGAAGGGTGAAAAAATATGATACTCTCCAAAAGACTCTTCAAATAGAAATAAGTTAATATTATTTTAATCATATAATTAGTTTTTTAAAGGAAAAGTCAATAGCAGTTAAAGCTCTTCTCTCTCTTTTTTCAATGAAAAGTAATAAAATATAAATTGAAGAGGGAGAAATTAACTATCCAAATTTGAAGAGAGAGAATAAATTTTCATTTGAAGAATCTTAATTGGAGTGTCTTTTGGAGCTTTAAATATTGATGTGGCTCTTCAAATAAGTAATAAAATCTTATTTGAAGAGCCTTTTGGTGATACTCTTAGTTATTTGGTTGTCAATGAGAGATTTTATTAAAAATTATAAAATTATTTTAATAGAGAAGTTTTTAGAGATATGTTATAAAAAATAAAAAAAAAGATTATCTAATAAGTAAAAAATATTTTAGAGATTTTAATATTTAAAAATATTTTTCAACCTTTACTCCAAAAGGTTTAAAATTTACGCTTTTAGCAGTAAAAATAAAATAACTTATTTAATTTTCAAAATCTCTATTAAAAAAAATAACTAAACGTAGCAAAAATTTTAATAATAATTTATGAAATTAAATTTATACTTATAATTATTAGATAAATTATATTAAATATGTACGTAGTAATATTTTAGCCAATATAAAATGCAAAAAAAAAAGTCTACATAATTATCTATTAGTAAATAAGTACCTTGTTTTGGAATATATTTAATGAAAGCCGCCCAAACCCCACATAAAAAGAAGTCCCCTGTGCGTTTGTCCGCCCTCCGCAGCTACACATCACCAAAATAATCCGGCTCTCCGCCGCACTACTCGCTCGTCACCGGCGCCGCTCGACGCCAACTGCTGCTCTATCACTCCCGCCCCGTGTCTGCTCTTTGCCGCCTGAATAATTAAGCTACAGATTGTCAACCATTTACTCTTGGGTGCGTTTGTTTATTTTTTTTTAATAATGTGATTATCTTTTGTTTCAACAACGAATCAATGCTTTTCATCAGTTCCTGTCCTTTATAAAGTGAAAAATATGAAGTTACATTTTTAGTGTTCTTAGATTGTTTCATTTTTATGCAAGGCTAGTGCTTCTTTTTGGCTAGAATTACTGGTTAGTTTTGGCTTCTGCTTTTTCCTTTTTCTTTTTTTTTTAAACAGTTTTTCGTTGGGTGCGTTTTTCATGTGCTCTTTCATTTGACCTATCCCTTGAATTTTCATGATAGCTTATGATGCTGTTAAATTTGTGATGAGGGTTTTCTGTTGTCAAGGCTAATTTTTTGTTTGACATTTTTTATTCTTGGTTAAAAATAATAGCTTTTTAGTTTTTGACACCAGAATTTAATCTATTAATTATGATTTTAGCATTTTACAGGCAAGACAAAGCTGTGTTCTGTTGATGCTGCCATGGCAACAACTAAGCCTCGGCTAAGCAGCTTCTCTCGCAACCTATCGGCTGTATCCTCGTCTCAAACCCTTGGAGTCAAATGTGGTCCTAATGGAACTATGTTTGTTTCATCTGGGATAGCTGATCTTGACAGTAATATTATACTTGTTTTCCTCTTCATTTATTTGTAAATGTTAGTAAATTTATATGTTTTCTTACTGTTGTTTTTTTTTCTATTTGTACGTTCATGATATTTAGAGATACTTGGCGGTGGGTTCCCTTTAGGAAGTCTTGTGATGGTGATGGAAGATGCAGAAACACCCCATCACATGCTTTTGTTAAGGAATTTTATGTCACAAGGGCTTGTTCACAGCCAACCGCTTCTTTACGCCAGTCCATCCAAGGACCCCAGAGGTTTTTTGGGTACTTTGCCTAGTCCTGCCTCTCTGAAACATTTTAAATCTCGTGATCGGGAATCAGAACAGGTGACCTTCTTCTTCAAGTTTTTTCTCTTGTTACTTGTCTTATCTTTTATTGTTTGAGTTAAAATGTATGGATGTCATCTATGAACGTATTGTAGGAAAAGGGATTGAGGATAGCTTGGCAGTACAAGAAGTATATGGGTGAAAATCAACCAAACTTTGATAGCCACAGAGGTATTGTGCAAAGTTATTTTCTTTAAATTTGGTTTGATTTATGGTGTGTGTGTGTGTATACACACACACAAATTCATGTTAAAATGAATCAATCAATAAATAATTGCAGCGTATTTTACCACTATTAAAATTTAAAGGATACTTAAAACGGCATTATTACAATTATCACTTCATTTAATTAATTATTGATTTTTTTTCCTTGTCTTCTACATATAGAAATTTTGCCTCGTAAGCAAATGAACTTCTCTTGTGCCTTATGATGTAGAGCATTGTCTAATAGCTGCTTATCTGGTAGTGGTTGCAGTCTTTAGTTTCAATTGTGTATGGGCCCTAGCATTTATAATGCAGTGTAAAAGCCATTTCCTACTGCTTGTCCGACTAAATGGAACTTGAAAGGGATGCAGTTAGAACATTTCTCAGATTAGTGACTTCTGGCTGCTAATGTAATAGAAATCTAGTTTTGTGAACCAGAAAACTTAAATTTTTTATCCATTTCTTTGTTTTACATCATAGAACAGACATCTCTGGTCTAATGTGAGCTAAATGCAAGCATAGTGCTCATCATTATAGTGGTGCAGACAATAAGCAAGATTACTGCAATGAGTTTGACTTGAGGAAGCCACTGGAGAGGCACTATTTTACCAGACAACGTGTAAATTGTGTTGGTATCCAAGACTCAAAAAATCTTGCTGCTCTTCAGGAGCATTGTGCCTCATTTTTAGCTCAACATCAAAGGTATTCTTTAATGCTTTTATGATAAGATGTCATATACGGATATTAACTTCTTTGGTCACACACATGCGCGCATGCCTACATGTAGCCATGCATACAGTTGCACCTCTGATCTTAGGTAGTTAAGCTAGCTTCTTCATCGGAGCATTTGTAAAGCATAGATTTGGAAGATCATGCTCAAATTCTTATTACTAGAAATGTGGCAATTGAATTTTTGAATCACAAAGAATTTGAATTTTCTATTTGGGGAATGTGCTATGTTTCATGTAATATTATGAAAAATTGCATGGATTGATGGATGATATACAAGCAGACAATAGTATCATATAGATAATGTTGTTGGCACGATGATAGTTCAGTGGATATTAGATATATATCAAGGGAATGAACTATTACCCAGGAAATGTTAAAGATACTGTTGTTTTCCTCAAATTTTACAAGCAATGCTTTTTTGAATGAGTCCTGATTGCATTTCAGTATCACAATGTCTTCTGTTATTTTGTAAAACACCATGCTGGATATAATTTTTTAGATTTTGAGTTTTAATATGGACTTACTTTAGTATCTTGATTAAAATTATAGCTCCTAAAATGTTTTAACTACATTTACGCTTGCTCTAAATTTGTCTCTTTTCATCTTCTTATAGCTCTTTCTAGAATGTAAAACTTCAAACTTATGTTGGTGGTTTAATTAAGTCTATATTAAGGTATTTTGTGACTGATTTATGTAATGCTGGTGTTTTGGATAGTCTTTCTTTTTTTTTGTCTCTCATTTTTTGCTTTCCTGTTCAAATTCTTTCTTATGTTATTGATGTTTTTTTGGTTGCATCTCCAGAAATGACGGCAGCAGTGCATTGGCTGGTCGTATAGCTATTCAGTCATTATGTGCTCCACAATGTGAACATTCCAACATGGTCAGTGGCAATTACACTTTGCTCTGAAGGTCATAATCACCTTAAACGTATGGTTGCAGCCATGTTTTTCGTTTACTTTCTATTTCTGCTGGAACCCAATAAATTTCTTGTAATATTTTTGTCTCTAGAAATGGTTGTTTGAAGAAGTGGCTTCTGTCTTGTACACCTTTTTCTGTCATTTTTCAAGGCAATACTGCACTGAATTGATGATTTTTCCTTTTTATGACTCTCAACTTGTTACTTTACAGGAATGGGAAATGCTTTCTTTTATTAAATCTCTGAAAGGTATGGTGCGGTCTTCAAATGCAGTGGTTGTTATAACCTTTCCGCCCTCCCTTCTCTCACTTTCGTCCACTAAACGATGGCAGCACATGGCAGACACTCTGCTTTCTGTTGCAGCTATCCCAGGTTTGATTTCATCTTTTTATTGGTATTACTGCATCAAAGACCTTGTATTTTTAAACTTCTAAACAAATTCTTCTTTCAGATGAGGACAAGGAATTGGCAAAACTCCTTTCGGGTTACCAGGACATGGTTGGCCTTCTTAATGTACACAAAGTAGCTCGTTTAAATACACAGGTAGTGTAGAGTGTGCTTTGTTCTAATCTTATATTTACCACTATATTGCTACTTGTACTGAAATAAGCACACCTGCTAATCCTAGGTAACATGTTTATGATATTTTTCCTTTGTTAATCTTATTCATTGTAAAAAAAAAAAAAAAAAAAAATCTTCAGGTGCCTTTGATACTCGAGGCAACAACATTTTCAATAAAGTTGCAGAAGCGTAGGTTCTTGGTTTTAGAATGTCTCAATCAAGCTCCTGTTGATGGCTCAAGTGGGAGTTCATATGGCACATCAGGTAGTTTCTCTGGATCATCCAAGGCTGGGACCCTTGATTTTTAGTTGCAGTGCAGTTTTTTTCTCAATGATAGGTAGCTCAGATTGAAGCCCAGATCTCGCCATGAGTTTGATAGTGTCTGTCCATGCTGCTGGAATATTTTATTGGTCTTCGCTGCAGGAGTATTTCTTCAGCTGTCCTTTACTCAGAAATGCTATATAGAACAGCTATGAATGGTTTTGTAGCTTCGATTCCGGAGCGATTTTAATCTATTTAGTGGAAACGATTTAGAGCTATTTTTTAGATATTGAGTTGTGCATGTCAAATAATAATTGAATTTCTCAAATTAAGTGAACAGAAAGTAATCGTATTCACTAGAGAATTAACCTGAGCTTAGAAATATAATTATGAGATAATTAAAAATAGGAAGCAACCGCACTCAAGTTGAAATGAAGCAGAAAAAAAAACGTATTATTTACACGATAAATTAAACAACTAGAGCAAACTTTTATTTAAGATATGTGACGAATAATGCCATTCAATATAAGGGAAAAGTACAACTTACAATTTGCCGAAGTTGTCGTGAAAACTCCCTTAATTTCAAAAGTGACTATATAGATCTCCTTTTAAAACAACTATGTTGAAAAAATAATTCGCAATCAGAAACATTGGTTTCTAAAATTATCTTCAAAAAATTCTTTAGAAATATCTAAAGAAAAATCTAGGAAGTTAGTTGTAATATATGGTAAATATGCTAGCCAGGTAACTTTAGTCAGCCGTAGTTAAAATGTGTGGTAAAGTCAAAGTTGATAAATCGTGTAGGCAAAATAGGTTAGTAAAATGGGTGATCCTAGTGTGTATTTTAAAAAGTTGTATGGCCATTTCAAAGTTCAAACGCTTGGAAATGTGTTTCGTTATGTTAACGTCATCTCTTTCTTCCAAGTACTTTTTCTCTGAAAAAGTATAGGAATGAAAGCTACCCGAAGCCCCCGTGGCTTCCTTCACTCACTCACGAGTTGGGTGTTTTTTTCCACATCATCTATGCAACATCCATTGTTGCGGTGGGCAGCAAGTTGGTGAGCAGCATTACTTTTAGCAACAACCAATAATGGATGCTGGGGAGTTATTGCGCAAGTGTCAGGCGAATGTGTCAAAAGAAGAGGAGACCGACATAGTAACATTCATGGGACGGATGAAGATCAAGGGAGAGGAAATAGTTGCGAACTGCTTAGTTGGCAAAGTGCTAACATCCAGAAGTATCAATAAAGAGGGCTTGAAAGCTGCTATGCAAATGGCTTGGAGGACTGTCAAAGAGGTTAAGATTGAAAGCATGGGGGATAACATCTTTCTTTTCAAGTTTGCTGCTGGAGAGGACAAAAAACGAGTGCTTATGGGAGGGCCGTGGCACTTCGACAGAGCACTGCTAGTTCTGACCGAACCTTCAGGGACTGGAGATATCCAGAACCAATCGTTTTCATATGCCACATTTTGGGTTCAGATCCATAACATCCCAATCATGTGTATGAACAAGGAGGCTATCCAACAGCTGGGAGAAAAAATTGGCTCAGTTCAAGAAGTGGAGACCGACGAAGCTGGGGACTGTATTGGGCAATTTGGGAGAGTCCGAATATCCATTAACATTTCACAGCCTCTAAAAAAGATTGTATTTTTACAACAGGAGGATGACAAAATCCCAATGCCAATATTATATGAAAAGCTCCCGGACTTTTGCTTCTGCTGTGCACACATCGGCCACCAGTACAGAGAATGCTTGAGATATAAAGGCCAGCAAAAGGAAGCTTTGCCTTATGGCAGTTGGATGAGAGCTGGTTCTCCCGCTGACAGGTTCAAGCACAGCCAAAGCAGGGAGAAAGGCGGTCGAGAACCATCCAGCATTCCAGCTAATGTGCATGCTGCCACCACCTCTAACCCGGTTGTTCGAGATGGGTCAGAATTGACCAAAGTGGGTGGGGCAACCACTGGCATAGCAACAGAGGATGCAAGCAACCAGCCGAATCCTGTCTTACCACATTTAATGTTGACCTCTCCAGAGACACAACACCACCAAGTGGGGAGTCAGAGTATGGGCTGTGAAATCACTAAGGTGCAGCCTAGGGAGGTCAGTAATAATAACAGCTATAGCTATGAAAGTACACAGGCGGGAGAAAATATATCGAAGGAAGGTGAATGTCCTGTGGATAAAGCTCCCTCGAGGGTCATCACAGATAAATTGAGGCAACCTGCTGTGAGGGCCGGATCAGCTGTGGATGCAAGGGATCATGGGCGATCCAAGCCTCACGTGCGGCCCAAAGTTAGAAGATGGAAACTTAAAGCAAGAGTTCCCATAGCTAAAGAAGTGCAGCTCCTCGGGTTACCAGGCAAAAACCGACCGAGCACGCTGACCATCAGCGAGGGTCACCACAACAAAAAACAAAAAGTTCTACGCCCCCTGGAACAACCTCCCGTGGGACCACACATCAGTTTAGTGCTACACTCAGACCACTGTAACCACAATCATCCCATTTCATCAGTTCGGCAGTTCGCAAGATCAGCAGAGCTATCAGATGGCTGGGAAAATGCGGCAGCAATGGAAGAAGATGTATCGGCGGGTGCTGAAATTCAGGCCCGCCGACAACCATGAAAATCCTCAGCTGGAACGTTCGAGGTCTGGGGAAGCCTTGAACGCGCCTAGCGCTCAAAAAACTTCTCCACCTGTATCGGCCTCAAATTCTGTTTTGCTATGAAACTAAAATGTTGGCTAGGCAGGTTGCATCAAGTGGTAGCTATTTTAATTTTGAAAATTGTTTTGGAGTAGATAGAACGGGCATGGGGGGCAGTATTGCTATGTTCTGGAGTGCCGATGTTAATGTCAGCATTACTTCTTACAGCCCCCATCACATAGATGCTGTTGTGACCAGTGACAGTGGTTTGAAATGGCGGTGCACAGGGATCTACGACCACCCTGAGCTCAGTCAGAAGCATCATACTTGGACCCTCATGAAAAGGTTAACCAGTCTTTTCTCTTATCCTTGGTGTTGTTTTGGGGATTTCAACGAGATATTGCATATGCACGAGAACTCGGGGGCAAGGAGAGAAATTTGAATATGATAGCCGAGTTTAGGGATTCTGTGCGTAGCTGCAATTTACAGGATATGGGTAGCAAGGGATATCCCTATACGTGGGCAAACAACCGTTACGGCGCTCATTACATCGAAGAACGATTGGATCGCTTTCTGTGTAGCACGGACTGGGGGAATCATTTTCAAGGTTCTGTTGCCACAAACCTTGTGAACTGGACCTCTGACCACTACCCAATCATCTTCGAGTTCACTGAGCGCAGCAAAAAATTGAGAATTACGGGCAAATCCTTCCCTCGAGATCACTATGAGGATATGTGGAGCTCTTACGACGGGTGTCGAAGGATTGTTCAGGACGAATGGAGTCGGTATGGGGCTCGAGAGTGGGAATCCCCTGTTCAGCAATTTCAGAGTGTAGCCAAAGCTTCCTTGGCTCAGTTACAGTTATGGAGCAAAGCCGAATTCCAAGGGAGGCAGCGTCAGCAAGACCAGCTTATGCAGCGTCTTCAGGATGCCAAGAGAGAGACCTCCAAGTTGACTGATGGCAAGGAAATTAGGAGGCTGGAAAGTCAGCTAAATGCTCTATTAACGGACGAGGAGATCTATTGGAAGCAACGTTCGAGGGCTGACTGGCTTCGAGCAGGAGACAAGAACACGAAGTTCTTCCACGCCAAAGCTTCTGCCGGTAAAAGAAAGAACAAGGTGTGGGGGATTGAAACTCCCACGGGTACGTGGTTGACGGAAAGAGATGAAATTGAGGAGGCGTTTAGCAGCCATTTCCAAGAACTTTTCACCACTTCCAGTCCATCACCCGACCAAATCCAAGCATCCCTTCAAGGCATGACTGCCAAAATCACCTCTGACATGAATGCTCAGCTGGGGAAACCATTTACCGCAGAAGAGATTGAAGAAGCCCTTGCCCGTATGTGCCCCACAAAGGCCCCTGGGCCTGATGGTCTCCCCGCTGCATTCTTCCAAAAGCATTGGCAATCTGTCCGACAAGGAATGCTCTCAACGTGCCTCAATGTCCTTAATGAGCGCGGTAATCCATCTTCCCTAAACCACACCTTTATCGCTTTGATTCCAAAGATAGCAAATCCTAGGACAGTGAGTGAATATAGGCCTATCAGCCTTTGTAATGTCATATATAGAATCATAGCTAAGGCCATTGCAAATAGATTGAAGCCGATCCTCTCCCAAGTCATCTCCCCCATGCAAAGTGCATTCATCCCCAATAAGCTCATTACTGACAATGTCATTATTGGTTATGAATGCCTTCATAAAATCAGGCATAGCAGAGGGAAGAAAAATGGTCTGGTGGCTTTAAAATTGGATGTAAGTAAGGCCTATGATCGAGTTGAATGGTCATTCTTAGAACAAACCATGTTAAAGTTGGGGTTTGCTAGTTCTTGGGTTGATTTAATTATGCGCTGTGTTACCATCGTTTCATTCTCGGTCCTTATTAATGGAGTGCCTAAAGGATTGATCCATCCGGAAAGGGGATTGCGCCAAGGCTGCCCACTATCCCCGTATCTCTTTATCCTCTGTGCAGAGGCCCTCTCCAATTTGTTGATATTGGCCGAACAACGCCAGCTTATCCGGGGCCTTAAATTTGCGCAAGATGTTTCCATTACTCATTTACTGTTTGCGGATGACAGCTTGGTTTTTACTCGGGCTTCAGTGGCTGCCTACAGGCATTTGAAGCGGATTTTCGATACCTATGCTGCATCTTCCGGGCAGCTCTTTAACTTCCAGAAATCTTCTATGTTCTTTAGTGGCAAAATTCCAGAACATCAAAGGGCTGTTATCCAGAGCATCTTCAATCTAAATGTGGTCTCTCGGCACGAGAAATACGTCGGCCTTCCGTCAATGCTTGGGCGAAAGAAGATGGGGGTTTTTAAGGAAGTCAAGCTGAAGGTGTTAAACAAAATCGCAGGCTGGCAGCAGAAAATGTTATCCAGTGGGGGGAAGGAGGTCTTGATTAAAGCAGCAGCCCAAGCAATTCCCGCGTATGCAATGAGCGTCTTCAAGTTGCCTAAAGGCCTATGTGACGACATCCAACGAGCCATTACGAAATTCTGGTGGGGCTCAGCAGGGGATAAGCGCGGAATCCATTGGCAAAGATGGGAGAAACTCAGCCAAGCGAAGATTAGAGGGGGGCTGGGTTTTCGAGAATTCACTTGCTTCAATCAAGCGATGGTCGCCAAGCAAGCTTGGAGGCTGCTGCAGTATCCACATTCCCTGGTCTTCAAAGTCCTTCAAGCTCGATACTTCAGGAACTCCAGTTTTTTACGTGCAGCAGCAGGAGCCAATGCCTCTTTCATTTGGCGAAGTATCCTTTGGGGTCGGAAAGTGATTAAAAAGGGGATGAGATGGCGTGTTGGGAATGGGCAAAAGATAGCCATTTCCTCGGATAATTGGCTGCCAAGACCGGAGTCCTTCAGACCAATTTTCCCTCCATCACTGCCAGCAAGCTCCACTGTCGCAGAGTTCATCACGGCTGACAACCAATGAGATGAAAACAAGCTGCGGCATCATTTCATGGATGTGGATACAGAGGAGATCTTAAAGATTCCCATTCCAGTGGAGCAAGCGGAAGATGACGTGCTTTGGCATTATGACAAAAGAGGGAACTACTCGGTCAAAAGTGGGTATCAATTAGCCTTGCGAACAAAATTTCCAGACTCCACCAGCTGCTCAAAGGCTTCTCACCGATACTGGACTGCTCTTTGGTCTTTGGAGCTGCCCGAAAAAATCAAAATCTTCATGTAGAGGGCCTCCAATAATTTGCTCCCATCGGCGGAAAATTTGTGGAAAAGAAAGCTTGTACGGGAGCCAACTTGTAAGCGGTGCAGCAGGTGTGTCGAGACTGTCAGCCATGCTCTTTTGGAGTGCAAGGCTGCAAGGAGGCTCTGGCTCCAGTCACCTTACTCAGTTCCTCCATCAGAAGCTCAGGCTCAGGACATCTTCAGCACCCTGCAACTGATGGCTAAGAAGTTGAGGCAATCTGATTTGGAGCTTATGGTTGCTTTGTGCTGGGCAACTTGGTTTGCTAGGAACCAATTTATTTTTAATGGGCAGGAGATTGATCCCATAGTCTCAGCTGCTACAGCGGAGTCGGTGATGTCAGCCTTCCAGCACGTTCGGAAACCAGAGCTAGTCCCTCTCGCTCTCCCTAAAGAAGCGAAGCAGCAGAAGTGGATTCCCTCACCTGAGCATGTTTTCAAAGTTAACGTAGATGCGGCTGTTAACCCATCGTATCGGCAAGCAGGCGTGGGAGCTGTGATTAGGGACTGTCAGGGCAGTATAGTTGCGGCTGGGATTACTCAGCGGCTCTTCAATGGCTCAGTTAGCATGGCTGAAGTAGAGGCTGTGCATTGGGGTCTCCAGCTGGCCAGCCGTGTGAATGCAACCTCTTTGATTATTGAAACTGATTGCTTAGAGGTGGTCCAGCTAGTGAACAACACTCAGGGCAGTAGTTCAGAAATTTTTTGGACAATCTTGGCAATCCAAAACCAGGTGCAGCACTTCCAGCAAGTTGCTGTTAAACACACTCCAAGACACTGTAATGCTCATGCCCATTATCTAGCTAAGTTAGCTTTAGGGACAAACTCTCCTTGTATGTGGATAGGAGATATTCCAATTGATGTATATGATGTCCTCAAAGTGTTGTGATTTATGAAAGGTTTACTTTCTTTAAAAAAAAAAAAAAAAGTTGTATGGCCAACAAATACATGGCCATCTCTCCAATTTTAGCAAAGAAGCTGAAAGCTTAATAAAAAAGTCCAAATTTAAGTCAGTGTTGTCTCTTGTAAAATCCCTATCATTTACCTTCACCTTTAGCCAAATATTCTTAACTACATATACTTACCCTCAACCATTCTACCCCACTAGCTTCCCCTGTTCCAACAAATTATTCCCTTTAATACCATAGTGAGCTAATTGTATTTCATTTGAGTATAATTATCCAAAAAGTAGTTTGTTTGAGCACTTCACCAATTTACATAGTGTCGTTATCTTTAAGTATACTAATATATGGTAAAGATGAACATCAAGCATCAGACAAGTAAATAGCCAATTCACCCAAACACTTTTAGGGATTCTAAGGCTTTCCATATAGCTTCTGAAGCATCAACAATATTTTTAGGCCACGGAAGCATCAATAATCATGATTATCAAACACCATTGTGGAGTTACACTCATCAACCTCCTTAACCTTAACACTATTTCCCATTTCTCCATAAATATTAATATAATTCAAGCATCTCATCTGCAGCCTTTTTTGTACTACTGAGTTGACAATGGCACCACTGATCGGTTCATCATCTAAGTAAAATATTGGTTGTCAAACTTAGGTGGGCCTCGTCATCCCAGTTTTCCTCCAAGCTGTCAAGTGTTAATGTTGCCATTGTGTGTCTTGCCACTTGGGGGTGAACATTTGTAAATGCTATAAAGCTGGTCTTCTTTACAGTAGTCAAAGTCATTTTCTTGATTGCATTGCTCTAGTGGAGGCTTTTTTGCCTACTTATCTTGTTGCTAATCCTGCATGTCCTAGCGGCTTCAGCACTACCCAATGTAACTGGAAAATGAATAGGTGAAGCTAGGAACTTAATTTAACCCAGGCTAAGCTCTACAAATAGTTACATATATAAGATTTTTTCAGGAATTAATATGAAAATTGTTCATTATATATATATATATACAGAGAGTTGAGTGCCAATATGAAAAGTGTTCATCTTACTAGAATATACAAGAAATATTATTATAATTATGAGGCCTAAAAGATATTTTTCAAGGGCCCTCTCAACCCCTCGCCATATACAACAAGGAAAGCAAGAGCACAAACTATCTAGCTTCTTCACCTTTGATTTTGTATGATTAATTATTTAATTTTTTTGGTTGCAATTCGTTGCTTTTGGTGTAGAAAACTTGAATTGGTGAAACAATATGTATAGGAATACATTGACTATAGCCGACAATTTGGAGGTCTTGCATAGAGACTTAATATGTCAAAATAAAACTATCATTTATAAATATACAATATTTCTCTAGTGTAGATGCCTATATTTTTTAAAATGTAAATTTGCTGTATATGCCATATATACATTAGTATTTTCATTTTTTTTTTCAATTAACTGGTACGCCATATGGCGTAATAACAAATCCAAAGGAAAAAAATAAAAAAAAGCGGGCATTCACAATTGAGTGTTATAATACACACAAACACATAGGGGTGGGTATTTTATTCTTGTTTCATTTAAGTGGCCAATTGGATAGAACTTGAATAAATTCTATTACTAGATTGAAATTCTTGACCCGTAATTTTCTTGATATTTTAATCATTATAGCAAGTTGGAATTAGTGATTTTAATTGGAGAACATAACCTAAGTTAAATAATCCGAGCTTGTGTGTTTATTGCCTAGATCAACCTAATATATTTCTCTACTTAATGCTTCCATTATCTTAAATTTAAAGAGCTTGTTTTAAATTATTTAATGGTTAGAGATTAGGTGAAGAGCTTGTTTTGTCTAACGACACACTAATGAAAGATTGAGATTAACAGAGCTTATTGTTGTCTACAGTTGATAGTTTCAATATAAATTGATGATAGAATTGATATATTATGTGCATGTTTGGTGATGGCAAATGATCCTTTAACCTAAGTTTTCATCATTATTATTTTTTTCACCTTTAATTAGAGTTTTTATTAAATTATTATTTTCATAGTTTTAATTTCTTTATTTCTTGCTATTTATTTAAAAATTCATAAACTCCCCCTTTTATTTATAATTGGCATTTTCTTTAGATAGATTAATTTATATGATTATTACTATTATTTATTTGGGAATTTATCAGCCATATACCCTTAAATGACACACATATCAAACGTGCTACAACACTTTTCAAGTGTATCATTCGTATACTCTAAGTTGACAAAACACTCTGTCATCCACCAATCTGTTAGCTTCTGTTAGAAAGTTAACAGAATTGTGGCAAATTGACTATTTCGCTCTTGAAACTCAAAATGAGGTAAAAAAATAAATTTACCCCAAAAAGTAACGTAAATTTTCAATACACAATTTTTTTATTTTTTTATTAACAATATATTTTTTAATTAAAAAATGAATTATTCATAGTACATATTATTAACAATTATCCGTAAAAAAAACCATATTATACCATAAAAAATTATTAACAACATATTATTTACAATTATACATATTATATCATAAAAAATTTCAGTCGGAGCTTGGAAGAGTAGATCTTCAAAAATTTAGGTGAAATTTTGGAGGAGTAGATTCGGTTGTAAAATAGCTTTTTTTTTTTTAGCAATTATTAACAATTATCCGATAAATGGGATGGTATGTCATTTTTATCAATATATATCATATGACATGTCATTGTTTACTAGGTAAATGGGATGACATGTCTTTTTTCAAAAAGACTAGATTACCCTTATGATGTCAGCGCTTGTAAACAGCATTTAACGGATTGGTGGACGACAGAAGTGTTTTGTCAACTTAGGGTATACGAGTGATATGCTTGAAAAGTGTTGTAACATGTTTGATACTGGTATCATTTAAGGGTATATGGTTGATAATTTCCCTATTTATTTTAAATCTCGCTTTAGAGTTGATAATAAATACAACTAGCATAGTCTCTGTGGAATCGATCTTTACTCGCTTTGTACTAATTATTTATAATAGTAGTAAGGTTTCAAATTTGGTGTACCCTAACTACACTACTACTAAATAACAATCTCGTGCGGAATCACTATTACACCAGATGGCATAATAGTTAATTGAACAGAAATACTATAATGCCATATGGTGTAATAGTAAATTCATATGTAATATGCATTTAAGCATCTGAACATGAGAAGCTGTGTGTGTATACAGTCCTTCTCTAGTGCGGATGCCTGTATCTTTTAAAATACTATATGATATATTATTGTTTTTATGATTTTTTGTTCAATTAACTAATGCACCATATGGTATATGCAGTGAATCCATATTTTTTGTTCAATTAACTAATCTAATGGGCATCCAATTGCCTATTACTTTTTCATTTTAAAATTTGTACATAGTAGGACACACCATGTGTAGATTTTCTAAGACATTAGATTTGAATCCATTGGGATCTCTGGTTAGAATCTAACTCTATATATATAATACACATTAATTTGCAATAAGGAATCTCTTGCTTTAATAAAGTAAGAGACAAACTAAAATACCAAAAATATAGATTTTAATATACTATACCATAAAATACATAATATTGAATCATCTGTTTGTATGAGTAATTTGGGAATGTGGACATATTGCTAGATTGTGCAGTTTAATAATGTGTTTGCATTGACTCTATTAAACCGCATGGTTTAACAATGTGTTCACATGAAAAAAAAAAAAAAAAGAGCATCTGCACTAGAGAAGGACTACACACACACACATAATGCTGGACGAGTTTACAACATTATAAGCTTATGAAAAAGACAATTTACAATGTTGTAGTCTCATCTCACATTTTAATATAGTGTAGGATTCCTCTACTGGAAGTTGATTTTATATATTTATAGGGGTAGGTTCAAGAGGCACATTTTTATACACAAGTTTAGACACAATTTTATGATCATTAGATTAGAGATAATCAAGGGTTGAAATTAAAGATGACATGACTTTTTTAATTAAAAATCAACAAATTAAGGCAGTGGGTCCCTATATAATAATAAATTATTGCTCATTCTTCTTTCTCGCACTTAATATATTTGCTCTTTCTCTTTTACATTCGTCTTTTTCCTATAAATCACAATACTGGAAAAAAAAAATCATACACACAAGAACATATCAAACACTTCATCCCTAAATATAGTATAATGTCAGAACAATTAGAAGACATATCAAGCAGCCCTCACACAACATTTTTAATAAGCAATGATGTCCTTTTGTTTGGTCCTTTTGTTTGGTCCTTTTGTTACTTTTAGTCATTTATTTATCAATTGGTACAGTTGCAAGATCGGAAAAAAGATTCGAAGTCAATGCTATTTATTTATCTTTTTGTTTTTAGTTTTTAGTTTCTTTTATGTAGAATAACTTGATCATGATTTAATATATTAAATTTGATTTAACCAATAAAGTGTTGGCTCCACTGGCAATGAAGTCCCCTTAAGTGGTTTGAGTGGGTTTGCTCTCCAGTTCGAGTCGCAGGAAAGTTGCTTGGGAGAACTTGTGCCTCTTGGTTCGAGCGAGGACTTTTAGTCTGGGTTGTGGTACGGACTTAAAGGTACCTCCCACAGTTGGGGCCCTCCCTAGGATAACCTCGTGGTCAAAACAAAAAAAAAATTAAATCTGATTTAGGTGGTTAAAAGTGGTGCTTAAGTAGATAAAAGCACCATCTGTGGGGATCTTTTTTGAAACAACTATAGAGGCCCAAAGCTATTATGAATTGTCTAGTCGACAAGAAGGATTTTAGAATCGAACTCGAATTTCATCCAAGATAAGAAGAGGTTCAAATGATGTAAATAGTATGCAATTTGTGTGTCACGTGAAGGAAAATATTTTTCAACACACAAGAAACATAAGGATACTGAGGAAACTACTAGGACAGAGGGTGTAAGCAAATTAAATGGGAGATGTTCAACTGTCAAATGCAGTTGTGAAGCTAGAATGCAGATTGTACATGATAAGTTGTCTAATAAATGGAGAGTTTCAGTATTTAAGGATACTTACAATCATAAAGTAGTTATCCCTACAAAAAGAATGAAAATGAAGTCAAATAAGCATATGCATACTGTATCTAAAAATTCAACAGAGATGTTTCAAAAAGATAATTTGCAAATTGGAAAAGTTTGTTCAGTTCTCAGTGGTGCACATTTTCGTTTTGATAGTAGAGATTGTTATAACCACTTAAGAAATGTTCGACACACACAGTTGGATGGAGGAGATGCTCAATCGTTTCTTACTTCAGGAAAAAGCAAGCTGAAAATCCAATGATCTTTTATGCAATCCAATGTGATGAAAGTGGGAGCGTATTTAATTTCTTTTGGGTGGACTCGAGATCACGTATGGCCTATCATTATTTTGGGGATGCAGTCACATTTGATACCACTTATAAGACTAATTAATATGATAGGCCTTTCGCACCATTTATAGGACTGAATCATCATCTACATTCAATACAATTTGGATGTGCTCTTTCACAAGATGAGACAGAGGTAACACTTTTGTGGCCGTTTAAAGCACGGCTTAAAGCAATAGGAGGGTGTCACCCTATTTCTATCATTACTTATCAGGACTTGGCAATAAAAAGAGCAATTGAAAAGGTTTTTCCAAATACTCATCATTGCTTATGTCCTTGGCACATTAAAAAAAAAGTTTGTTAAAAAATTATCTTATTTGTATTTTAAGAAGTCAAAATTCAAGGCTGCATGAGAAAATGTTGTATGTCGACATAAAAGATTGAGGATTTCGGAAAAAGGTGGGAGGCACTTATGATTGAAAATGGATTAAAAGACAACGAGTGGTTGAATCATCTCCATGAGATACGAGTTTCTTAGATGCCTATTTATAATGGTGGTATAGTTTTTGCTGGAATGAATACTACTAGGCGTAGTGAAAACATTAGTTCTTTTTTGACGCCTTTGTTACTTCAACAACAAATCTTAAAGAGTTTGTTGACAAATATGAGCAAGCATTGAAGAAGATCATGGAAAAAGAAAGTGATGAAGATTTTAAATTTGAACACAAGTATCTCATTGTCAATGTTGGAGAATTACTTTTAAAACATGCAACCAAATTGAAATGCTTTCAACAAGTTTAAGGATGAGTGGAGTCAAGTTAATTGACTCAAAGTTGAAGAAAAATGATATGATGGGGAATGTCAAGTATACTTGGTCAAAACAAAGTTTGGTAAATATGAAAAGTTTGTGGTGAAGTTAAGTCTACAAAATGGCAAGGGTATGTGAGAATGTCAAATTTTTGAGTTTGTTGGAACACCTTGTAGACATATTATGAAAGTTTTTGTTCCGTTAGATATTGATTTGATACCAGATCATTTCATTCTTTCAAGATGGAAACAAGAGGCGGACAAATTTAGAATTATGGATTCAAAATATTTGGGAGACGATGATGGAGATCAAGAATAAGAGATATTGAGGCTTACTCATATGTGTCAGTAGGCCACACATTTGGCTTGTATTGCTACATCATCCAATGAAGCATATATGATTTAAGGCCAACACTAAGTTACGTGTAACATAACATACATTCAAGAAAGTAAAATATTTATAGGTATCCTAAAAATTTATGGAAACTACATTAATAGAATTAAAAGAAATACTTTTAAATCTTAAAGAAGAAATAAAATATATAAAACAAGAAATAGGAAAAATAAAAATAGAAATGTATGTAATACAAATGAGTCAAAAGAAAAATAAAAAATTTGAAATATTTGAAATATTAAAATCAGGAATAATTGGAACAAGTTTTAAGAAACCAACACAGAAACCACAAGCAGGCAGTTATGATGCTTGGTTTATGGAAACTCAATACCCGAAAATATTACAAGAAACAGAAGAATTAAAAGCAGAATTAAAGAAAAAAGAAAAAGGAAAAGAAAAACTAGAAATAAAAGAAACAACTCCGAATGTTTCATATTCAGACTAAATGGAAGATACATTAGAAGAATTAACTGAAAAATTCAGTGACATAAATCTCAGCGACTTAGAAGATTTTGAAAAAGAATATCACATAAAAATGAATATGGTTGGAGGACTAGAGATGAAACCTAATGTAGGAGAACCTAGTCATAGATATACAATGAATAAAAAGAAAAATAGACCTTTTTATGAATATGTACCACCCATTAAAAATACTCCTTGGAAAAAAGAATATAAACCTTACAATGATACATTAACACCTATAAGTAATGCAGGAACTTTTTTAGACTTAGAATGCAAAATAGAACCCAGAAAAGCTTTGGTTGAATGGGGAATGCAAATGAAATTATTCTTTATATATAATGGTTCAAGAGATGACTGGAACGTAGAAACTGAAGAAGAAAAAATAAATCTATTTGTTGACATCTTAATAGCCAGTTTTACAGGCAATATATTTAACTGGTGGAAAGGACTCAATGAAGATACACAAAGATTAATAAAAGATTCAACAAAAATAGCCTTCTCTAAAAGTAAAGGATTAGGAATCGAAAGAATAATTGAATATATTGCTAGCGAATTCCTAGGAGAAGATTGGCTACAAAATAGTGAACATAAGCAAAAAAATGATAAATTAAACGCTAGGATGAAATTAATGAATTTAACAATTTGTAACATGTGTTTCGTAAAAGAATACACTTGTGAATTTAATAAATACTATTATGAACAATTCACAAGTCAAGAAGATCAAGAAATTTATAAAAATTTATATTATTCCAAATTACCATATCACTGGAATGGATATTTTATCAATGAATATGAAAAATACAGTACTACTAGTAGACTTCCAGATACTCTAGGAGATAGAATAAGGTTTTTAAATACAAGACTAAGTGAAATATGCATTCAGAAGAATTTAATAAAAAATAGTAAAAATATAGGAGAAATTTGTTGTGGAAAAACAGAAATGCCAACCCAGTGGGGTTGTTATACACCGTATAAAAGAAAAAGAAAATTGTATAAAAAGGACAAAAAATACAAAAAAATATAACAACTTTAAACGGAAAATACAAGAAACCAGAAAGGAAGTACTATAGAAGAAAGTATAAAAATCAGAAAAAACAATTAGATAAATCTAAATGTAAATGTTGGAATTGTGGAGAAATAGGACATATTAGCACGGATTGTACAAAAAAGAAAGTTAGAATTCTAAAAGAAGATTTTGAAGACATAAAATATGAATTAGAAGAGATAAGTGATATCTCATATTATGAAGGAAAAGAAGTTTATATGGTAAAAAGTCCAGAAGATGAATCAGAATAAGGAAAGAATTATAGAAAAAGAAGAAATTAAAGAAATAGAAAAAGAAGAAAATAAAAGTGGATACAGTCTTGTTGCCACTTTTAATAAAGAAAAATATAATAAACTTTTAAAAATAAACATGGAAAAACCAGAATACGGGATAGTACATAAACCAAGAGATATGTTCAAAAGAAAACAAATAGTTTTACACGAATATTATGAACAAGAAAAGGCTGTAACAATTACACAAGCTGAAGGAAATATTAGATTTAGCCTAATAAATAAAAGATCTATAGATCTAGCATTAAGAAAAGTAAAAAGTGAATCAACAAGAGAAAAGATCCAATATGTATATCTAGCAGAAATTCAAATATTAATAAAATCTCTTTTCAAAGAAGGAATAGACAGTCCCATAGTATTATCACTACATGACCAAAGGTTTCAGGATCCTAGTATAGGACATTTAGGAATAATTGAAGGAAACCTATGTTACACTAAATTACTAATTACATGTCATCCTAGATATTGTGTACACATAAAAGATAAAAATATAGATGAAACACTAAGCTTACACTTCAAACTGCTAAAAAAGAATTTAATGAAAGAAGGAAATAGGTTAATGACAATACATTATTCTGCATTATATAGTTTTTGTAATTCAAATTACGGAGAAATGTATGAAAATAAACCTTATATAGACATAAATAAAGAATGTGAAGACATAGCAACATTCATAGAACCCGTAGTTCAAGACTACAGAATCCCTATAAATTATAAATTAAGTATAGAGGATAAGAAACAATTTTTAAACATTGATAATGAAAATTCCATCATTCCTATAAGTTTTGCAGGAAGAACTTTAGTAAGAGGAAGTTCATCTAGAAGACTAAGTACTGATAAACAAATAATTAAATCTATAACAACTTATAACGTAATAAAAATACTTGGACAATACTTTAATGGAATAGAATATACAACAAAAATACCTATATTAGTAGACACTGGTACTAGTCATAATTATATGAATCACACTAAAAATAAAGGACTCTTAATAAAAGAGAAGGAAGTTCCGTATGAATACACTGATTTCAATAGTAATAAACATATTTGTAAACAAGAAGTTAAAGTCCCTATAATTATAGAAGGAATTAGAATAATAGTATCTTGTTATATAGACTCATTTATGACCACGGACCCAGAAAAACATAGAGTGCTAGGAAATAGTTTTTTAAATGATTTAGAATATTATAAAATTGAAAAGCATAAAATAACCTTACAAATAGAAGGTCAAAAAATAATATGTGAAACATGTTAAAGCAAACTTATATAAAATACCCTATGTCTGTCTATATACAAATAAACATAACATAAAAGGATATAGATACGTGTGCCCTAATAGACACTGGTAGTGAAATAACAATTATGAAATCCTTTTTATCTAACCAATGGAAACCAAATGGAAAACTAAAAATCATTGGAATAACAGGAGATAAACAACAAGTAAATCAATCTTTAATAAACTTTGAAATCCTTTTAGGCAGTAAAATGATACGTATTAATCAAATATTTCAATATGACAAAATGGATTGTGATATACTCCTAGGAAATGATTTTATACAACAATTCCAATATTATCAACAAACAACCTACATGATCACCCTAAAAACACCTTGTAATCATATCCTTCGTATTCCTCATGAATTTAAACCCTACAGAGTTCAGCCAGCCCAGCATGGTGATACATTTATTTATGAAAAACATTATCTAATCCAAAGAGGATAGAGTTACAATATACAATTAGAAACAATAAAACCACAACTTGAACAAGTCTATAAAGATAACCCATTAGTATTATGGAAACCAGACCACCCTAGAGCAAAAATAGAATTAACGAAAAATAGGATAATAAGGCTTAAACCTATGATGTACACATAAGAAGATAGAGAAGAATTTAAAACCCAAATAAAAGAATTATTAAACTTAAAATTAATTAGAACTAGTAATAGCCCACATAATAGCCCAGCCTTTATAGTTAGGAAAAGATCAAAACAAGTAAGGGGAAAGACAAGAATGGTAATAAATTATAAGGAGCTAAATAAATACACAAAATTTGACGGATATTTTCTCCCAAATAAAGACGTATTAATAAATCTCGTAAAAAATAAAACATACTACTCAAAATTTGATTGTAAATCAGGATTTTGGCAAATAAAAATGGAAGATCATGGTATTCCTTATACAGCCTTTAGCACCCCACAAGGACATTATGAATGGCTAGTAATGCCGTTTGGACTAAAAAATGCCCCTCAAATCTTTCAAAGTCGAATGGATAAAATATTTAAAGATTATAAATATATCATAGTCTATGTTGATGATATATTAATAGCATCAGAGACATTAAAAGACCAAAGAAACCATTTAAGAGAATTTGTTAATACATGTATCAGAGAAGGCATAGTTCTGTGAGAAATAAAGGCAGTTATAGAACACAAAAAGATAGAATTTTTAGGAATGATTCTTGATAAAAAAGGAATTAGACTTCAAAGCCATATAGGAAAAAAAATTACAGAATTCCTAGATAAATTGGAAAATAAACAACAAATACAAAAATTCTTAGGTTGTTTAAATTATGCAGAAGGATTTATAGAAAACTTAGCAAAAAAGAGAAATACACTTCAAAAATTACTTAGAAAAAATAATACTAGAGGATAGAGCGAAGAACATACAGAAACTGTAAAGAATTTGAAAGAGGAATGTAAAAACCTTCCATCTTTAAGGTTACCAGAAGAAAATGATAAATTGGTAATACAAACGATGCATCTGATCTGCATTGGGGAGCTGTACTTAAAACTAATATAAATGAAATTTGTCGATATACTAGTGGAACATTTAACCCAGCACAAGTCAATTACCCAGTCCATGAGAAAGAACTCCTTGCAATATACAAAGGAATAAAAAAGTTCTCATTGTTTCTACTCCAAAAACAATTTATTGTAGAAACAGATAATTCCCAGGTAAGTTCACTTATTAATAAGATTTTGCCAAATGAACCCCAGTACAGAAGGTTACATAGATGACAAGCTTATTTATCTTACTATAATTTTAAAATTGTACATATTAAAGGAACTAATAATTTTCTTGCAGATTTTCTAAGTAGGAACATAGAATTCGAAGAATGAATCCAGAAGTAAATAAAACAATATCTGTGATAAACACAGAAATACAAAGGCTCAAAGCAAAAGCATCAGACATGCTAGATGCCATAAATTACATGAAAGAAGCCACAGAGGCTCATGAGAAGGGAATACATTTGTTGGAGTCATATATAAATGACCTAACGAAAGGGCTTTCAATAAACACTAGCCCAATAAAAATAGGAAGCAGTAGTGGACCTCTCCCACAACCAGAACCAGTCTGTGATCCACCTTTTAATAAAACCTTGTCCATAGAAGTCGAATCACCAAAAAAGACTTCTTCAAAAAAGTTCATCAAAATAAACAGCACCTCCTCCTCAAAAGAAGAAAAACATATTCCCCTGAATCCAAAAGAAGAAGAATATAAACAGTTTTCCACGTGGGTGTATTCTACATGTTCCCACAATAATACTATTTTTAAAGCACCTAGAAAAAATTATATATCCTAGAATAATAGTTGTAAAAGGAGCAGATCCTCTCCTTATTGGACAGATAGCTCAATATGGGTATCTAGACTTAGTATATCCAGATACAGACTTAAGGGAAATAGCCAGCCTCGATGAATTATTAGTTAAAGAAGTCTCAAAGTTCGCCCAAAAAAGGCCCATATACCTAAAGTTTTACACAATTAGCCCAAAATACCACCAAAATGTAGAATATCAAGCATTTTACATGATTTCTGTGGGTCACCTCACAAAAAATTTCCAAATAGAAGTAGGAACTGAATATACAAATGTTCCTCAAATAACCAAATCATGGATTAGAACCCGCAGGGCCCGGGGAATAAAAGCGATATGGAGTATTGCTAAGGATATTTATAAAAGAAATTATAGAACAATTATCCGATTTCAGAATTATATTTTTGTAACTTCTGAAGATAGCCATACACCCTCAAATATCCTCTTGGAACTCATCAACGAGATAAGCAACATGAGATTCCCTAGCAGCAGCGAAACCATGCAATAGGCTTATCAGCTTATGGAAATGAAGCAGCCTGACAAATAAAAGATGCACGTGGCAGATAGAGAAGATAAAAAGGCAGACAAAAGATGCTCGTGGCAGACAGAGAAGATAAAAAGGCAGATAAAAGATGCTCGTGGCAAACAAATAAAAAAAGATGCTCGACAAAAAGCAACTCGTGATAAAAAGATGATCAAAAAAGAAAAAGAAGACAAGAATAGTTTTGTAATAATAGAGATAGGATGATGTAAGTAATGATGTAAGAAGCTAATAATGTAATCCTTTTCTAAGGAAATAAAAGGAGAAAAGAGAAAGAAAAAAGCTCTCAGACCTTATAATTCCCATAATTTAATTATCTCCAACAGTTAGGAATTCTCTGTAAAAAAACAATGAACAGCTAAACCATTCTCTTGCTCTAAATCCTAAATCAAGACATTAGTGATCAAAAACAATAAACACCGGGGAAGGGAAAGAGAAACCTAAACTTATTCAACGTTCTTTAACTCGACGATCGGAAACCATACAGTAAGGTCGTTCGAGTCCACAGATCCTGCCGAGATAGGAGGTCGTTTAGGGAAGAAGGACAACCAGGCTGCAGGTCACTGGAAGAAGATCAGAAAGCAAAGAACCAAGAGTAACTTAGGTAATAATACTCAATCCTTATCTGTTGGTGGAAGTTTGTTGATGAGGAGATTTATGGAGGAAGAACAAAATCATTAAACTGAAGCAAACTTTTTATTAGTATCATGAATCACAGAGCTTATTTAGGAGAATCTAAAGAATACATGATAAATCCAACCACTAAAATAACATATAACGAATATATGTGATAATAGATTTTAATTTAGGATCATTCAAACAAAGTTCGTATCTGTTCAATAAACAGGAACTTGTAAGAACATAAGATTTATTAGCAGTATGTTCACTTGATTTGCCTCAGGAAATAAAACGAAAAATCATAAAAGACATTGAAACATACAATTTAAAACATAATATAATTATGTTAACAATAGAAGAAGGAATTGATATAGCAAAAGCCTATTTAGGACAAAAAGATTATGAAGCTGGACCTTCATATACATATAACTCAGACAATGAAGAGTTTGAAATATAATTTAAGAAATATGAAAAGTATATCGGCTGGAAACCTCTTCGGGTTGCAGGCTACTGGTCTAAAGGGCGACCTGGATCGCTGTACCTAGAGGTAGAACAACGCCACGTACTTTTCTAATAAAAATTTAAGACAGATAAACATAAATAAACATCAATTTGATAGGTATATATGTTTCAATAATAGTATTCCTGAACAATTAATTTTGAACTTGTTGTTCTTCTAATTTTAAATTACTGATATAGTTTTGTCATATGTTTATAATTTTGTTTGTAATTTTATAATTCTGTAAGTTTATAATTTTGTAATTCTTATAATTTTATTATTTTTTTTAATTCTATTTATAATTTTGTGATTCTGTAATTTAAAAATTACTGGTATCAGAGCCATAGACTCCATGGACCCTATAAGAGCAATAGTCGATAGTTTGTATACACTAAAGGTATATAATAAAGAAGAAATAAAAAATTTAATAAAAGCAATTAAAACTGATAAAAATAATATAAGAAATATAGAACTTGAATTAACTGAAGAACTAAGGGAAAGATTTATAGATACCATAGGTGGTGAAATTTTAATAGGAAGTGAAATTTTAATAGGAAAGAAAATGAAATTTATAGATAAATTTATTAACTTTTTAATATATTGGTATAAAACAGAAACACTATGAATCAACATGCATTTAATACTATACATGAATTAGTAGATAGTATAGATCACATGATTCTAGGTAGGGAAAATGTGATAAATATATATATAAATCTGATAAATCAAAAAATAGATTTGTTAGAACAAGAACGATTAGGATTAATAAATTTAGGACCAGAAATCTATTATGAGATAACAGATCTATATGAGTTTGATAATAATATACTGATATTCAAAGAAATAAATAAAACTTTAGAAAGAATAAAAAATAGATGTAAGAGGGATGGAAGAAGGTAAATGCATTCATAATTAGGAAAAAATAGAAGGACCCATATGAAATTAGCCAAAAAGAAAAAGACAAAAGTTGTAAGTTACAATAAACGTAACTTAGGGGCTCCCATGATTTAAATGGATACCATTAATGAATTATCTAAAAGGTTGACAGAGGCCTCTAAACAAACAACTTAACTCCCCAAAAAGAGATGATCCAATTATTGATACACAATTCTCTAATATGTTGTTTTTAGATCCTAATGTCTGACCAACTAAAGGTAGAAAGAGAGAGGGCAAATTGAAAAGTAGCATTGAGTTATTCGAAAGAAAGAAGAAAAGGTTTTGTGCCTTTTGTAACAAGTCAGAACATGACAAACGAATTTGTCCTTTAAATCCAAAAAGAAATAAACTCAAGTGAAATATCCCAGGTAATAATTATTTATTCCTTTCTTTTTGTTTCATTATCCAATTTTAAATCTTATCTTATTAGTTTTTTTATGTAGGACGTTAATTTAGGATTATAAAATTTTTATTATTCTAGGACTTTCTATTTTAATTAAAGTTAATTATGGTATGTGATTTAGTCTTTTATTTTTATTATAATTGTGATTTAGTTTCCTTTTTTAAATTAACTTAGGGAACTAGGTTTAGTTTAGGGAAGTGCGTTTCCTCTATTATAAATAGAGAGGTCTCATTATTGTAACTTCATATTCAATTATTCAATAAGATCTCTCTTTATAATTCTCTCTGAGATTATTTATCAAAATCTCTCTTATAGAGTTGTTTGAATTAGAGAGTCATCTAATCTCGCATTACGTGATATTAAAAATCTGATTGAGTTATTCGGTTAGAACGAATCTAATCATGCTTCGAATAGAGTATAACCTAATCACATTGGCTTGGTCTAGTACTAGAACAATATCTAGTTTTCATTCTTTATCAATTTCTACGTCCACTACCCTTGCTCCATTAGTTGGTATCAAAGTAGTTTTGTGTGATTCGCATAGCTTTCCTGGATACTGATAACTCAATGAAATGAGAGTTATCATGACATTTTTAGACTTAAATCAAGATTACTTAGAGAGTAAAAAACATGTTTTTATTGCATTTTAGCTACATTTTGCATAAACATTCATTTCAGTTTATTTTTAATAAATTGAGTTGTTTTAGAATAATGTGGGCATAATTGTAAGTGACTGAAAGCTCAAGTTTTACGGAAGGAATGCTACTGCAATGACTTGCAAAGATAATGAAAGAATTTGGCTGTAGAAGAGTTGAAACAAGTAAGAAACAATGAAGATGTTGTAGAACCGTTGTTGTAGCAATCCTAGAGTAATGACAGACTAGATTTCGCGTGCATCAACTAAAAGATTGCGATCTGAAGTTTCTAAAAATGGAGGATACACACTACACACTTGATTGCCCTAATTTTGAGTTATAATCTTCTTTTTTTCTATTTATTTATGGGGATGTATTTGATGGCTGAAATTATTTTTTTTACTGTTTTATCACAAATCATAAACTAAATTCTATTGTGGTTGACTGATAAACAATCTTAATGAACGTTTAACTAATATATATGTGTGTTGCTCTGTGTTTACTATAGCATTTTATCTTAATTGTATTTATTTCAATTCCCTATTTCAGCTGACCACCCATTTAGTGGATACTAGTTAAAAAAAAGCTTTAAAAAGGTCTGACTTAGCAGATCTCATCAGGACAATACTTGGTTTTAGATTGGATTTCCCAAGTTGAGTAAATCTCAATTTAAATAGGGTCATGCTTAATTTAAAAATAGTTATGAACTAGACATAATGATTCACCTTATAGGGTAAATGGAACCTAGATCATTTAATACTATATTTAATGTTGGCGTAATAATTGGTCACTGTTAGGTTGCATTAGATATAAGATATCCAACATGCGACAACTGAGGATGCATGAGGGATTCTACTCAATGTTGTAGTAGATGTTGTAGCAACGGTACTGTAATTGAAAAATAGTCAATGCCATAGTGAGTTTATTCACTCAACTACTCTATTCTCATTAGTTACATCCTTGTGTTTGATGTAAAAATTTTGTTTATTGCGTTTTATTTACTACATTTTTATTTTAATGAGTTTCTTAGTTTCATAAATTGTCTTATTTTAATTTAGAATAAAACTGCATTGTTAAGATTGCTATAGCAAATTTGATAACATCAATTCCTGTGGAGACGATCTAAATATTTATCAGTATATTACTTGTTGTGTATACTTATACATTACCATAACACTAGAAATAACACACCAGATGCTCATATCTATCCATACTAAATCTACCACTAAATACAAACAAATAAAAAAAATAAAAAAATTCCCCAAAATTGAAAGCCCCAGCTGTCGCCATGCAACCATCGCTGCCACATCTCCACCAGTCGTTCACCATTGACCAACACATCCACCAACCTTCCCAGCCACCATTGACTAGAGCTCAGCCGTTGTTGTCCTCAATCGCTGCTTGTGACCGCTATAAAATACCCAAAACCCACCACATTGCACCACTCAACCATTGCCGTTCAGCCGCTTTCACTACCAACCAAAACCACCATCAGACTTCCTAGCCACCATCGATCATAACTCGGCCAAACCCCATTGATAATCGCTGTTAAAATCTGCCACATTAGCCACCCAAAGCTCGCGGCTTTACCATTAGTGCCACCATCGATTCCGCTGCTCCACATTCGATTCCGCTGCTCCACCATCGGTCACACCCATCATCAAACTCCACTCTGGCCACTTGTCAAATCCCAGCCACCATTGAATCCCATTAACCACCATAATCTCCTTTATGACCTAAGCACCACAGCTGCCACTTCAAGTCGATTTTGCACCTACCGTCGTGTTCCTCACCACCAAATCCATATATTCAAACCTCTTAGGTCCCAATCCCAGCCACCAGCCATCGGCCACACCAAACCCGAAAGTTCAGCCTTATTTATAATTTTGCCACTGGTTTTGAATTTGTAATTGAAATATTCACAAGGCATAATGGTTTGGAAGCTTGATTGAAATTGTAGTCGAGGAATGTTTTCTTTCATAGCTGGATAAGGTTAATCAGGAATATATGATTAGATTGTCGAGGTATGATTGAGTACAATTTGTAGCTGATTTTCTATTAATAGGGAGTGCTTTAGAATGGTGGACCAGAGTGCAAAGGCGTAGATTACCTGTCGAAGGTCTTTTCAAAATTACTTCATGGACTCGTATGAAGCGAGTGTTGAGATCAAGATTTATTCCTCTTGGTTATTGTTTGGTGCGACAAGGTATGAAATCAGTTTCTCATTATGCTTATGAGTTTGAACAATTTTATGGATTTAAATATTATTATAAACCTAAAGAGGATACAGTTCCAAGATTTGTGAAAGGGCTCAATTTATATATTAAAAACAAGATGCCTACATACACTATATACACCTTACAGCATGCAACTCTTTTAATGATGCAAATTGATTCGCAAATTGTACTGCAAACCAGAGGAGAAAGAAGCTAAGCATTGAAGCAATTAAGACAACCTCATCCTCGACACCAAATTAAGATCCTTAGTCTTATCACAAGTCAACAACCTAATATCACAAATCAATAGCTTGAAGTGAAAGACATACAGATGAAAGAAGCTTATGCCTCTCCATATGTCGAAGATGTGCCTAATGTTGCAGAAAAGGTACAATTTATTATTGATTTAAAGTTTCAATCTAATAATTTGTGGGAGAATATGCATGATGTTTCCTTAGAAGCGAAGACAAGTGTTGAAGAAGATGAAATTTTTTATCTATCTGAGATTTTTAAAGAAAAACAACCTACTCTTGATTTCGCATTGAGCCTAACAGTACGATCAAAGTTGTGCAACAAAATCAAGTTGAAGAAGATGGAATGATCTTAATTATTCTACCTATTCATATTAAAGAAAAGAAGATTTTGCTTGAAGAAGATTTGGTTGAAAAGGTGAAATTTATTAGAGAGTGCATTGAGCGTCAATTGGGGAAGGGTAAGAGTTATTTAATAATCGTTCGTTCTTGGAAGTCTTCATCTCCACAAAGAATGGACAAGCGAAGGAAGTTGATGAAGTATGGATTCTTCAAAGTTTCGAGAAAGGTTGATGGTCTTGCACTACAAGTTTCATCCTCTAGATTTTATTCAAACTTGAAGATGAATTTCTTTTAAGAGGGGAAGAATGAAGTAGGACGTTAATTTAGAATTCTAGAATTTTTATTATCCGATACTTTCTATTTTAATTAGAGCCAATTATGGTATGTGACTTAGTCTTTTATTTTTATTATAATTGTGATCTAGTTTTTCTTTTTAAATTAATTTAGGAACTAGGTTTACTGTAAGGAAGTGAGTTTCCTCTATTATAAATAGAGAGGTCTCATTGTTGTAAGTTCAGATTCAATTATTCAACAAAACCCCTCTTTATAATTTCCTCTTGGATTATCTATCAAAATCTCTCTTATAGAGTCGTTTGGAGTATAGCATCATCTAATCTCGCATTATGCGATATTAAAAATCTCATTGAGTCATTTGGTTAAAACGAAATCTAATCACGCTTTTATTTCAGCGTAATCTAATTGCGTTGGTCTAGTATTAGAATGCTATCTAGTTTTCCTATCATATCAATTTATGCTTCTGTTACCCTGGCTCCATTATTTTTGTTAATCCATTTCCAAATGAATAGTGATGCTAAGCGCAAATTTTGTGAATTTAATTTCTTATCACTTTTTTTTTCCTATATTGTTCGTAAGCTAATTGTAATAGATAAAATGTTAGTGTAGACGGAAGGTAGTTTGTTATAGCATGTATGGTTTACTCCTGTTAAAAATATACATGTTTGTCTTTTTTCTTTTTAAGAAAATACATATTTTTTCTTTAAAAAAATAGAATAAATTGTGCACTAATTATTATTTTGAATCATTATTATTGGGTATCTACTATATAACACAATTTATTTTGATATTTTTGTAGGCATATGAAGAAGGTAAAAATAAGTTGATAACGTCATTGCTGGTGGTCAAATTTTGTAGTGGAGTGCTTTTATTGATTAGATACTTTTTTTTCCTGTTTTGTACTTGGTGCTTTGGATTTTTTTTTTTAATTGAACATGTTTGAATATTAAAATATCATTTTGTTAGAGATGAACTACTTTATTTTGTAACAACTGAGTTTTGTCCTTAGTTATAAAATTTTTGCCATACACAAAAAATTTCTAGGCATAAGCACTTGTGAATCATAATACTGAGATATGATGTAGTTTCTATAGTAAAAAGGTTAGGGAAATAATATAATAAGATGAGCATAGTAATTGAAAAGAGAAAGAAGGTATTATGTGAGAGAGAGAAGAATAAGTAATAATTTATTATTATACGTCGACTTATTGCATTAATTTGTAGTTTTTTGAATTAAAAAGTCATGTCACTTTTAATTTCAATCCTTGATTATCTTTAATCTAATGATCATAAAATTATATTTAAATTTTTGTATAAAACTGTGTCTCTTGAATCTATTGCAAAAAATATATGTATCGCTCATCAAATTTAAATTTAATTTTTAAACTGGCTCTTACTTCAAAAATTTGAACCAAAGTGCGAACTAAATAAAATGATTTGAAAAACGTGAGGACGATGTACTTCTTGAACTTCAATTTAGGTACATTTGATATTTATCAATTATCAAACTCATTCTTTCTACTAAATCGTGTACATTTATTTCTATTTTACATTGAAATGACAATTAGCGGTACATCAATCATGTGCATACGAAAAAAAATGCGGTTAGATCCTCCTGTTGTCGCGAAATACAAATTAAAAAAAATTAAAATCGTCTTTCAAGTAAATTGTGCACAACATTAACTTAAGATCTGCAAATATTATTATAATCAAATAATAATAAATAATATAACATAACTTCATCAAAAAAAAAAAATAATAATATTAACATATGCTTACCAAATAAACTTACATGCAGGGAGCAGATCTCAATAATTGATCCCTTCATTTTAACATCGAAAGAAATAAGAAGACATAGGCACAAACCCAGAGAAGGTAGAAAGACCAAAATGACTAGGGCAAGACTAAATTTAAGGGAATTGTTAATAAAGTGCCAAATTTCATATGAGAACTTAGTATCAATATCTCAAGAACTTGCATTAGTATGTCAATTTTAATTTAAACATGATTTTAATTTACACTTCATATTTTGAGAAATATTTACCATTCAAAAAGAGAGAGAAAACGAAATTTTTATCTAAAGAAATGCGTTGAGAAAGGGCAGATGTTTAGAACCTTTCAACGAGACAGTACTTTTTCAACTCTCAAAATGGAATTGATTACAAGCATATATGCCATGGTTCCTTATTTGGACAAGGTACTTGTCTGTTTGCTAGTGCTCTACACTAACGATAACACATTACCCAATGGTTACATTTTTCAACTAATACCTCAAGGGACTCCATCCATAGTGAAACAAATTTCACCACATTATGATTAAATAAATAATTTTATAATTTATAGAGTTTTAACATCTAATTGATAAATAATAACATGATATATCATTTGTGACAAAATCTCTAAATTACCATTGCCTTAGACGTTAAAATTAAAGGTCTTATGGTATGTCGATGTCTTGTAAACTTTTTGTTGCCATCGGTGTCACATATCAGCCCTGGATTGGTGGAAAATTAAGATTTGTTGTACAATAACTATTAAATTTGTGCGTTCTGTAAAATTAATTTTATTAAATATTAGAGTACTCCGTGACTAGCTAACAAGTTTCTTTTTTTTGATAAGGACTAGCTAACAAGTTTGTTTATTCTGAATATCTAACTCTAATGTTGAAATAATTTGCATAATATTTATTTGTTTGCAAGAGAGATTTGTCAGCTCTTCTTATTGGATGGTAGCTACTTGGGACAATTTAAATGTTGGGGTTTTAGATTTCCCTTTTCTATAAAGTACACTTTAGATCTTCATTTTTGAAGATATAAAGTATGTACTACAATTATTTAGATCTAGTAATATTACTCTATTTAAAAAAAGAAAAATCATGATAGCCTAAAATAAAATTTTGAATGTCCCCAGATATATATATATTTAGACTCCATTTAGGATTGAGGTTGAATTCAATAAGTTGTTTATTTTATAATTTGTGATAAAAATAGTGTTTGGTAAATTTTGTAAAAATTACTTACTTCATAATTTTCTTTTTTTTTTAAGCTGTTTTTAAAAGCAGATGAGGGTTGCTTTTTATAAGCAGTTTATTAAATAAAATACTACACCTTTTAAATTTCCTATTACAACCTTAATATTTTTAAAAAATAATTATGTCTTATTTTCCATACATCCTAATATATAAGCAATTCAATATCATATTATCACCACAATTAAATTTTCGTCAAAACTATTGTAAATTCTCTCTAGTATTAAAGTTTTGATCTAATAAGTTCATTAGATTTTATTTAATTGAGTTGTTTTTTCACTTTTTGTAATTTTATGAGTTTGAAAAAGAAAAAAATATATCTAAACATTAATAAACATACTAAAAAAACATAAAAGGTAATTTAAACTTATGTTTATTTTGGTCATTATATAATAAAATAATATTTTTGTAATTAAATTTACCAAACGCATGTACACTGCTTTTCAAACTCACAGCAATCATAACAACATAATATACCAAACACCAAATTACTTTTTCAATCAGCAATTTATTACATCTGCACAGCAGAAGCAACTTATTTAATCAACAACCGTAATCCCAAAGTAATCCTTAATCACTACCATGTGTACATTTATCAAGTGATAAATTATATTATCATTTTACCGTATACACTGCTTTTCAAACTCACAGCAATCATAACAACATAATATACCAAACACCAAATTACTTTTTCAATCAGCAATTTATTACATCTGCACAGCAGAAGCAACTTATTTAATCAACAACCGTAATCCCAAAGTAATCCTTAATCACTACCATGTGTACATTTATCAAGTGATAAATTATATTATCATTTTACCGTATACATCACATTAGTTATGATATAGATTTATTTCAAACGTTGTAAATTTTGTATTATTACTCATATGAATAATATTAGAGAATCTTGTAATGTTAAATTGTTCAAAATTGGTGGAAATGGAAGGCATAAAAAAGGTAGAGTAAGGGTGGTTAAAAAAACTGTTATCTCAAAAAACCAAACTGAACCAACGGATTGATTCCGTTCGGTTTCAAAACAAATCAATCGGTTCATATAAGGAAAAATTGAAAACAATAAGAATTAAAAAATACAAAAGAAATTATAGTTTAAAATTCAAAAAATCGAACCGAATCGAAAACTACAAATCTGCTCCATTCAAATTATTAGTAAAAAAAAAAATCAATGATTCAATTTGATTCGAAACTGAAACGAATTGAACAAAATCTTTATCCGCCGAGGTTGAGGTAAGGAATGGGGATTAAAGAAAAAAAAAAAAAAGGACCTGAACAGTTATGTACTAGCAGCGCAAGCGTTGCTCTCTTGGGTTTCGTTTTGATTAAGAGCAAATTTGCAATCGAGATTGCTTTTATGTGTCTAGCGTTGTAGTGAAGTTCGCTTGTTCATTGAAAACAAAAAATTTTCTGCACAAGATTTTATGGATCTCCATGTGATTAGTCCTTTTTCCCGTAAAGTCCAGATGCATGTCCAACGCCTTTTAAGGATTCTACTTCCAATACTTCCATAACCTCAAATCACCTTTTATTTTTATGGAAAAAAGAATACTAAATACTAAGTATAATGAGAAATTTTCCTAGCCCTTACTTTTTCTTATGAAAAGAAAAGCACGTGGACGGCAAGATGAGGTGATGCGTCCATTCCATATATATTTTCTCTCATAACGTAATGTCATTTTCTTAAAAGATAACCTTTAATATGACCATTATCTCAAGGTATATAATCTAAAAAAGTAAATAATCGTATAATTTGATATGACCGTAAACTCAAGGTACATATTCTAAGAAATAAATAATAGTATAATTTGAATATACTCTAGCTTTGATGCATTTTTCTCAATTGGAATCATCAACCTAAAAAATTAATCTCTTAGCTCAATTTACACATCTATGTACGTAAATTACACCTTTACGCATAGTAAGAAAGAGGCAAAATAGATAAACTCCAAGTACAGGCAGAAGAGCTCAGAGCATGTGTAATGAGATCATCATCTATCATATTTTTCAATCAAACAGGCCACAAAGAACCAAATTTTCCTCCTAAATTCCAAATATTAAGCATCACTTTACTCCTCTTTGAAAAAAGAAAGAGAGTGGAGAAGTTACCAACAATGTGGTTTTTCCTCTGAAAACAGAAGTATAAAAGCATCAACTATTCCAATTGACACGACTTCGAATAAACTCCAAAAGCCACAACACAAACTCGGAAGTCAAAAGCAAAACTCAAAAGTTCCTCAACCCTCATGGATCCACCACCTCTTCCTTCCCTCTCCACTGCTCCCACCACCATCACCGTCACCTCCACCACCACAGCCACCGTGGCAGCCCCTGTCCCTACCAGTAGCCATCTCACCTACCCGGACTCCGTCGAGTCCTCCCCCTGTTCCCGCAATGCTGACACTTATGATGACAACAACCCTCTACCGGAAGTCCCTGGTGCCAAGCTGCGCCTCATGTGTAGCTACGGTGGCCACATCATTCCCCGCCCGCACGACAAATCCCTCTGCTATGTCTCCGGCGAGACCCGCTTCGTTGTCGTTGACCGCCACTCCTCTCTTTCGTCCCTCTGCTCCCGTCTCTCCCGCTCTCTTGTCAATGGCCGGTCCTTCACGTTAAAATATCAACTTCCTAATGAAGACCTTGACTCTCTTGTTTCCATCACCACTGATGAAGATCTTGAGAACATGATTGAAGAGTATGATCGTTTAATGGCAACATCAGCTTCTGCATTGCAAACCTCATCACGTATCCGCTTGTTTCTTTTCTTCAACATGCCTCAAACCGCAGCTTCAATGGGATCGTTTCTTGATGATGCCAAATCTGAAACATGGTTTGTAGATGCTCTAAATGGTTCCGGGTTGCTTCCTAGAGGCCACTCTGAAACAACAATGGAATGCTTACTGAATCTTGATAGTGAAAATGACTTGGAGGGCGCTCAACCAGAGGCCGATCATGATCACAACAAGCAGGTGCAATGTTCTTTGCCTGATTCACCTCTGGTCGAGACTTCTTCCTCATTTGGCTCGTCTTCCTCGTCGCCTTCAATGTCAAACTTACCACCTATTCGTGTTCGTGCTGAGGATCAGAGGAATGGGGCCATAGAGGAGCAATTTGCGCAGATGAGTTTTGCTCATAGCGGTTTGCGGAAGCCACAGCAGCAGGAAGAGGGAGGAGTTGTTTTTTCCGGGGCTCCTCCTCTGATGCCTACGGCTGTTGCCACTGCTCTGCCTCCAATGCCTGTTGCTCTGCCAACTGAAAACACAAGCAGGGTTCTCTCAGATGATGAGAGATCGGATCACGGCGTTCCTGCAGGTCGACTAAGGAAACCTCCTTTGCCTTTACAGACAGTGCAATACAGAGCTTGTGCAGCTTACAATGTGCCTTCTCCTGATTCTGTTGCCAGGTAATACATCTTCATCTTGTATAACTCTTTCTCTTGGATCTTGATAGTTCGAATCAGAGTTGTAATTTTTAAGAGAAGTAATTATTTGAAACATGAAATTTTACAGTGACAGTAGCATTGCATCTGCTGCGAGTTCTCTTTCAAAGCCTAGTTACCAACAAGATCAAGATGGTATTGCATCTGGAGAGAACAGAGGTCCCAATAGCCCAACCACGGGAAGCAATATTCCAATTCCGAGCCCTCAAACTCCAGATTCCGGGTATGTTTCGTCGGCTCAAATGGATCAGCAACAGCAGCAGCAGCCTCAACAACATAACTATGTTCATGCAAGCATGCATTATATTCCCCACCAGGCCACAACTCCAGTGCCAATTTCATCTTACTATCCAGTGTATGCTTCTCCACAGCAGCAAATCCTTCACCATCGCCCAATTGATCAACAATACCCGGTCTATGTAATGTCCCCTGCCCAAACTCAGGCGCCATACGCGTCCATGCAACCAAACATAGCTGAAGCCAATAATGTGGCAGCCTCAAGCCGCGTACTTACTGCAGTGTACAAAGAGGGGACTCAGCCAATTTACCCCCCAAAGACAGCTACTCAACCTAAACCCGAAATGCAGCAACAATATCTCGGTTACTCTCAAATTCCTGCTAATCAAATTCAGCAACAATTTGTTGGATATTCTCAAATGCAGCATCCATCACATTCCATTGCTGTTGCTTCTGCTGCTATTGCTAACTATGGCTATGAGTATGCTAATCCTGTATCTCATGAACAAGTTTACTACACTCAACATCAAGCTTCCCCGTTGCCTTCTCATTATCAAACCATGACAGCAGCGGCAGCAGTTGCAGCCTTAGCAGATGCTTCTAAACAGCTTCCTGTGGATAGCAGCAATCACCAAATCAGAATCACACCCTCACAACCTCTCTAAGGTCATTAAGAAAAAATAAGAATCGATTTTTGGTGTTCGGTACCACGATATTTTATCTTTCAGCGATGGTTATAAGTTCACATATGTCACCTTATGTAACGACGAATATTTTAATAAGTGATAAGATCTTGCTCTTCTTTCTTCCCTACTAATGACTTTGATTAAGAAATAGAGATGATTACTGTTAAAAGTTTTCTGTCTAGCTAGTTCTGTCCACATCTGTACATGTTATGGCCAAATTGATAAGTTTCCAAAGTAAAAGCTTTACTGGAAAAACTATAGCCTCACGACCGTGAAAATTTTGCGTTTTAATTTATAGTTTAATGGCAACTCAATTTCCTTCCCACCCATGTAAGTCGCTTCGAACCAAACCTGTTGTTTTCCACTCAAGAAATTCTATCAACTGAATTAATTGGCATCAAAATAAGTGAAAACAATGCAGCTAACTAGAAAGACTATGAATGCATCACTCGTTTTCATTAATTTTTAACAAATTGATCAATATACAAAGTGTTTTATTGCTCTTCAAGCAGAATCCAATACATTTCTTAGCACTCACTTAATCTGATGTCTTGGAATGAATTAATCCAATGGTGGATGTGGATTCTCCTTGGTGATACAGATATTCATTTCTCTTCATTCTGGCTTGTGCCTGTCCATTAATGCTCTCGAGTCTAGACTATTCCTGTTGCGGATAACACCGTAAATATATACATATTTAAACTTCAAGTATATATATCACTTTCGAGATCATAACTGTAAAAATATTAGATGTAAGATATTTTGAGTTTATTTTTATTTTGACATATGTATTCAGATCAATTTAAACTTCAGTAACATTCAGACTCATTCATATATCAAATAAAAAAACAAATGCTACCTAAGTTAACCCAAGGTGAATGTCATGTTTTCTTTGTTAATTACTTATTTGCTCATAAGTTAGTAAATGCTCTAATCATCAGTTTCAATGTTATGGAGTGGTAAAATAAATTTACAAAGAAAAATGACACCGGACACAATAGATGAGAAAGCACAACGTCACACACTCAATAAATATCTACTAGAAAAATGGGCTAACATGACAGAGAATATCAGTCATTTGACATCCCTTATAACAGAATTTCTATTTGTTATTGTTGCCCCTGTGATAAATTCAGGACAAAATTTTATCTATCATATATTCCCATGATAGTGCACATCTATCACACGTGTCACGAACGTACAAGCGACGTTGTTTCACAAGTCTTTCGGAAATTAATTAGAAATTTTAGCAAGTAATCTAAATTGTTTTGAATTTGATGGGTTTCTTCAAAGCCTGTCATATATTAATGATTTGCTTTCTATGTCATGAGGCTTAAGGTTTAAAAAATAAAATTATTATTTTCTAATTTTGAAATTATGATAATATTACTTATTATTTAGATTTCAAAATTTTCAAATAGAAATAACAAAGACCACATCGTAAAACTTGAATTTACTGAAATAAAAATTACATTCAAATTCATAAAAAACTATCAATACAGATATCATCAAACACTAAAAATTTCAATCACCTGAAACTCCCAACAAATAGCATCATCAAAATGCATGGGGAATCAAATCCAACAAATAGCATCATCAAAATACATGGTGAATTAAATCTGTAACAATATCTCATAAATCCTTTACAATATCCAATCACCAACCCATCATCACTAGAAAAACAATTAATCCATGAAAAAAAAGACACTGATAGTACATTTCCAAAAGCCACTAACATCACCTAAAACACAGATTACATTAAGATGAGTACTAAAAAAGTACAGATTAACGTATTGGCCACTTACAATTAATCAAATTCATAATAAAGTTCATCAATGTCTAATTGATTTAATCAACTTTGATACCAAAAGGAAAATGAGGATAAACAACCTAAGAGAAAAAAAAATACATTAGACAATTGACATAATGAAGCTGTAAGCCCCACAAGCTGCAAAAGAGAAATAGCGAAGAAAATAAAAATGATGCTATAGTAGTAGAACCTGAGTGCTTATATAGCAGTGACAGTTGAGTAGATCTTCATAAGAGTTGTTGGATTAGTAAAGATTAAGTGTAAATAAAACCAAGCGCAATACCAAAGCCCCGAAAAGGGAAATTCAGTCTAGCCTTCTACTTATTTCAATTTTGAATTTCTAGAAGCACCAAACTTTTAAAGAGTGTTTTTCAACGACTGCAAATTAATTAGTGCACAACAGATAACAACATAACAACCTTCCATACATAATTAAATAAAATCCATCAAAATCAAGCTAATACAATGAAAGGAAAAAGTTTTAAAAATCCAAAAGATATGAGGAAATGTAGAAAATTCTGGAACCAACAGAATCTTCCCATCCTACCAACCTTTAATACCATGATTTCATCACACAAAGCAAGGGCACAATTATGTGAACCAATCACATCCCACTTCACACAACTCATTACATACCCTACATCAAGGCATTACCTGAAGAACAAAATACTCCAAAAAAATCATGAAAATCATTTGGCTTGGAAAGATCAACAAAAAATAAAATCATGTCAGCAAAGTGTTGCAGCAACGATATCAACACCATTTCAAATTAACTAGGATAGAATCTCACTAGGGGAGTCCAATATTATCATCAAACCTTAGACTTCTATAAAGTGTCACTAGATGGAGCAAACCAGGCACTTTCCTGTACACTAATGATGTATATATCAGTATTGAGAACTAGTAAATGCAACATGGTCCACAAACCAAAACATTTCAAACCTGATAGTAAACAAATATTCAATTGACAATAGTCTATCTACTCTTGGGAACTCATGGCTCTGCAAGGGTCTATTATTATGTTCATATTCATTTATCAATTTAGGCGGAAAGTCCAGTTGGTTTTGTTTGAAAGTTTTAAATTGAATGATTTTTCCTTCTCCTGCAGTAAGTCTTGTCATGGGAAGACTTGTATGGCTCATGGAAAAACATATGGGTTTGGACTTTATAAGTCATAGTATGGTGAATTATAAGGATTGATTCATTTGGTTTCACGGTTAGTCCATTTAGCTAGATTAAACTTTTATGGTTTCTGGGAGGGTAGGTTTATGTAGATCTAAGGTGAAATTTGGTTCCACCTGGATAACTATATGCCCTTGATTGAGTCCCATTTCTATTGCTGAGATCAAAGCCTTTTTAAAAGTCTGCCATCTTGTACCAATGATTACCAGGAAAAACGTAACATTTTTGCCTCCAAGAAACAAAAATTGTAGTCCGATCTTGATGGCACCGAGATGTTGTCCCTTGTAACCTTTATTCCTATATATTTTAATGTCTTGTTTAGAAAGAATAGAAAGGTAGGTTTCTTTGAAACTGGAAGAAATATATTGTACAAGAACCTCAGAGGCTTTATAAACAGATTTAGGTTATGTTGTCTAAAAGTAACAATAGCTTTTATGGAAGAGACCAGTGTGTTCACATCATAAAACTTATAAGGATTTAATAGATCTACTTTGAAGGATTGAATGGATTTTTGGTTGTTTTCTTCTTGGGTCTCAAAGTCGAAGTTTATTTTGGAGGAATGACTATTTGAAGGAAAAGAGAGGGAGGGAGCTCTTGTTGGGGAAAAATTAGGTTTTTAAATTTTTATAAAACCTTTTTAATGACCGTTCTCATATAATATATAAGAATACGTAATTTAGAAATCGTACCTTGAAAATCCGAGTTGGCTTTTTCCGCTGAAGTGATTTAGGCTCCTAGATCACGATCCGCCACCACCACGCTTGTGAGATCACGATCCGTCACCACCACGCTTGTTAGATCACGAACTGTCACCAATGATCTTCCAGGTTATGACTCAGGTTCGATCTGCACTTGACGTGTGGGCGCCTTTATCACTACCAAAGCAACTAGCACGAGAAAATTTTTCTCTCAACAATAGAGAGAAAAATCTTATTCTCAGATTTGTATAAAGTGGCTTCTCTCTTTTCTTTAGAGAAAATAAGCATTTTATATCTCCCTTTAGTGAAAACCCTAGGCTCCAAAATAATCAAAAACTAAACTCACGTTATTTACTTTTCCAATAGGGGACCCACCTTATAAAATAACATAAGGCCCCTTATACAAAAGCTAATTAAATGGAGCCTCCCACTAAATGATATATTTAGGCTTTTGACCCAAATTGCTAGTTATCTTGCTTATTAGTCCAGTAGTGGTGCAGTCAATAAAATTAACTAACCCGGGGATCATTTGGGAACATACAATAGTGGCTACAATAATTAGGCATGTAATTAAACTAGCCAAATTATTTAATTCCAAATCTACTCCACTAAAAGATTGGAACTGACTTCCATAATTGTATGCTCGAATAATAATTCGTCCCAAGACACATTGATTTCTTTACTGCGCAATCCTTTGTACCACATCGTTAATTAAATTGATATCTCAACTGTCCAATCAATTTAATAACATCTTATTCCTTGATCCTTACTGGTTTTCTCTAATGATCATTTTCAACATACTAAATATGTTGACACACTCTGGCCAGAGAATTCTATGATCAAGTGCCGAAAACCTATCAAGAGATGTGTTGTACAAATTCTATATTGTTAATCTATAACTCCAATACTCATAATTGCTCCCACCAAGATACCGGGTAATCTTGACCACAAAGATGTGTCGTGCCCATTGGTAACTCAAATGGAATAACAATCACAATCATGAAATCATAATTAACTCAAGATTAAGATTACAGTAAAATCAACGCCTATGAGATTTAATAAGTCTGACAGTTATTACAAAGTTAATTAAATCTCATATGTGATCCTGTTCAATGTAGTCGTACTACATCAATAAATTCATACATGATTAAGACAAATCATTCAATGAATTTATTACAGTCTATACCTAAATAAAGTGCCCAACTTTATTTATCAACTGCGAACTAAATTTATTTAATCATAAGATAACTTGTATTTATGTCTTCTATGAATCCACAAGGTGATCACATAAATACATATAATATGATTAAATGGACGTTAATACAAATATTAATGCAATCAAGATATTTGAATAAATACCTCATTAATTTTATTAATCAGAAAAATGTTTATTACAATTAAATAAACACATATGCTTTTAAAGAGCATATTTTCCCAACAGCTCCCATACTAGAAGTATGTATTCCAAATTGAGTTATGTCTTGGTTATCCATGGTTCTAGACTGCTCTAATCATGGATCTTAATATCTAGAAGGATATACAACATAATTCTTTCTTGCTTATGATAAGCCCAAGACACACAGCTTTCCTTAGCTTATCAACTAGGTACCACATCTACTCAAAAGAATTCTGGTAATATATTACTCGCCCAAAATAACCTGATCTCAGGAATACACCTTTTCTAGTTTTCTATAATGTTTCTAATGTGGAAGATCCTGTTTGATGGCAGGCATAGAGCATATTTTATTAAAGAAAATTATGAAAAGCTTCTTTTAGGAGTACTGGCTTTAATACTAGAATATGAATATTAAAGACAAGAGGAAATGATATTAAAAGAGAAGAGGATACAAGAGACGATCCCAAGAATTCTGTAATACTAAAGGATTCCTTTTACAGGCATCAAGGAAATCTCCTTATACAAGGCACATTATCATACCTTATCTATAAGGAATCTTACTTTACAACTTACTACTACTTTATGTTACATTATGAAATCTGTTTTACAACTCATCAAGTTCTCATTCCTTAGACTCCCTAATTTACCTCTACCTGAATTTTATAATTCCATTTTTGTTCTCAAATAAAATGTTATTATATTATTTTTTATTGTTAATAATAATAATAGTAATAATTAATAACTAACAATAATAATAACATCAATAATAATAATAAAGATAGTAATAATAATTAATTTTAACAATAATAATAATAAAATAAAAATAATAAAAATAATAATAATCACAATCATTATAATAAATAATGACAATAATCAACTAAGGTTATTTTAGTAATTTGTAATAATTCATAAACATATCAATGCCAATACAAGTCATTTTGATTCTGATTATAATTGATACAACTAAAGTAAACAATTTAATCTGATTCCTATTCCCCATTCTAATTCCCACTCATTTCGATTCCAGTCTATTCTGATTTCAGTCTATTCCGATTCCAAGCCATTCCGATTAAATTTAGTAAAATACCATAAAGCTCAAAGGTTTCTCTCAAGTTTCAAGTTTTCATTTGTTTCACAATTTTTAGATTACAAATTTTTTTATTGCCCTCTTCAACTTTGTAGTTTCTTCATTCTAACCTTCCTCGACAAAAATCCCGTTTTCATCATAGTTATCCTCATCTTGAGTTTGGGAGGAGGGGATGTTAATTTTAGCTTTTCTTATTTGCATAAAATTAGTAGTCTATTCCATGCAGTTCCCCAAGTTGTAATTAAATAAATTATTATTTCCTTATGACCTTTTTATGTTGCCCATTGTAAGGTACCTATACTTTAATATTTCTCTCTATATATAGTGAAAAGGGTTTTTTTTTCTTGTATCCTATATGCATATGTTCAATAATGTATTTGTAAAGATACTACTTATTTCTCCCATCACTACTAGAAAAAATGGTCTTTACTGACTTTAGAATAGTCTTGTTAATTGTGTCAGTAATCTGGAAGTCAGAAAAATAGTGACACTTGTAAGTGGTGCCAGTGATTCCTATTACGACAGTATCACATATATTATGACACCATAGTGTTAGTAGTTATTGATTTTTTATTAGTGTCTATGATTACTGTTACCATGATATCACTAGTTAATTTATTTTAAAAAAATAAAAAATTGGATTGGATCATTGCCTATTGATTTATTGGTAAAATTAAAAGGCACCACAAAATAACAAAAAGAAATTGATTTATATCACAAATTCTTTCATTTCACATTTAAATATTATTAGTATATATTATACTAATAAGTACATAAGAATTTCTACTCTCATAACTAAATAATCCAAATAATCCAAATTCAATACATAAGAATTTCTACCATCCTTTCACTCTTTGAACATAAGTAGTGCAGTTGTGTTATCACGCCAGCAACTTTTCTATTCAATAGACTGGATAGGTTAGGATACAAGTGAAGTCGAGGAAGAAACACTTCAAAGACATTGATCAAATCTGCATATAAGTACATGGAAAACGAAAAAAAATTGACTGTCAATATGAGAAAATTTAGAAGAACTAAAGTTTATATTATAAGGCAACTCAAATCTGATTAAAGTTTATTTCATAGAAAGGGAAATTAAAAGGAAAGGCCAATGTGAAAAAATTTAGAGATATGAAGGGGAAAAAACCGCGAATGACGCCCGGTGCCGCTATTTTTCTCAGCACCATCTTCGCTAGATCTTGAGGAGCCTTGTAGTCTTAGCTTAGCCTTCGCTGATTCAGTTGCAGCTATATTGCTTGGCAGCGACGGACTGCTCTGCAGCTCATTCTCTGCATGTTCTTCCTTTGTCAGAACAGCAACTTTCCTGCTAGATTTATTATTCTCATTGTTTGCTGAATCCTCCTTCGGTTCAAAATTACCATTTGTCATGGGAATAGTCTCGTCTTTAGCACCACTCTTCATCCAAGGTTTTGACTCATCTGCGGCTAGGTCACTGGGTAGTACATCAGACATCTCATTCATTTCCACTAGGTCTGGCGTGGCTTCTACTTTGGGTAGTTTGGATTGTTTCAAAGTTGTCTTTTTCTTCATCTTCTCACCTGAATTTCTCAAGCTCCGTTCCAAACCTTCATGACATACTGAGCTTGTTGGCAACTTATCCAAACTATGGTTTTGTTTTTCAATTTCAAATTCTGACTGGACAAATGTAGAATTTTCTACTAGAGGATTATTAACCTTTCTCAGGCTACGCTTAACCTTTTCAAGTTCACTTTGTGGATTTTCATGCACTGGATCTGCTGGATGGCTTAAAGCTTTCTTCAGACTTCGTTTGGATCTGTCAAATTTGGGGGTTGAGTGCACTGTGATACTGTCTGCATTGGCAGCAGGGTTCCTGTGAACACTTCGTTTTGGTCGGCTTGTTTCAGCTTCAAGCGTTTGAGCACTAACATGCTTCTTCTGAGATTTTGAGTTTGACATTTTCTTTGGTTGGGGAGCTGGTTTCCAGATGTGAAATGTTGACCAGCGTTTGAGACTGAGTTTGGCTCCACAGAATCACATTGCAGTTGCAAAGACAACACAATTGGTGATGAAGCAAGAAGCTAAAGCAAAAAACAAACAGTCACTTACCCCACATCCAAAAAAAACCAAGAAGGTTGTAGATCAAAAAGAAAAATTGCAACTACATCCTGCCATATTTGCCAGTAGGTTATTAGTTAAATTGGAAGCCTCCGGCAAAATATAATGGGTGCCATATTCAAATTAGAACTTAATGTCTTTGATACCACAGGCTCTGCCATGTACATTTGTCCTAAATAATATGACATATGAACATAAAGCTCAATCCATTAAAGAGAAAAATCATAATCGGACAAATGGGCATGATAATGCCGAGAATACCTTAGAGATAAAAAAGAACTTCCTGACAGCTTCGATAATCATGTAGACAAATTAAGTTCAACAGGATCCACAGGCTTGCCCTGCTGAAGGACAGAGCAGTTAAAAGAAAAATGAAATTAATTAGAAGTGAACCGGGCATGTAGAAATTCAGGCAGTTTAGTAATGTCTGGAATGTATAAATAACCCATCCGTATATTTGTAGATGAAGGTTGTCTACATAAAGTGACGCATCTATCCTAAATGAATGGAACAAATGAAAAGTAAGAAGGTATATATTGATTTGTACAAGTACACAGTTGCTGCAAGGACAACCATTCAATGCTTAACAATAAAAAAGGTTCACTCTGACACCAATGTACCCCACCTGAGCTTTGGGTGGAAGTTCATGACATGCTCTATTCCGCATTGTTCATGGAATCAAAGCAAGACAAATAATCAAGCCTCTCCATACGAGACCTTTACTATTGAACAATAAACGACAATATCTCCACATTCAACAGTATGCATTAACAGCGAGATCAGTGAAATATATTTAAAAGATTAATCTTCACGGAAAGAATATGTTCTTTTAAAATAAATAAATAAAAAGAAGAGCAGTCAACTCCCTATCAGATGAGCTCTCAAGAAATTACCAAAAGCGTCAATGGAGTGCAAGTTTTCCCCACTTTAAGTCCAATATCAGAATGTCTGACCTTTCTACCACGAACAAGTGCCTGTAACTTGACAAGCCCCAGCATAGCGCCGAGAGTAGTAGCTGCTTGTCTTCTCACTAAATGTCCACGAATAAGAGCCTGCAGCCTTATTATGCCTTTAAGGGCTCCAAATGCTCGCCGAGCCTTCACATCAAAAGCTAGTATTAGTGTGAGGTATCAAAAATACAATATACCTATGGAGAAAGAAAGGATTGCAAAAGGTCTCAAAAATATATTTTCAATGTTGTGTTCACTTGATAAAGACAGAATCGCATCCAGGAATGTGAAGGAATGCCTATAAGCAACTCAAACAAAATAATATCGGCTGACCACCAAATAATATGTTTAAGAAAGAATACCATCATTTCTTATTTACATATACTACCCTGTTAGCATATAATTTGCTAACCATGTCAACTAATTGAAACGCACCCAACAATTCTCACAAGCATCTCATCAAACACTTTGTAGACACCATACCAGTCTCCAAAAACTATGAATGACTGACACAACTTTTACCATTCACATATCAACAAATCAAAATGCGGAAAAAAGAATTCCAAAACCATGTATTAGTTGAATAAAAATAAAAGAATTAGTAAACCTACTTAAAATTCAACAAAAAGAATCAAATTAATTTCTTAATAAATTCACATATAAGTAGAGAATATTTAATAATTATTAATTATTTAGCTAATGCTCACCTTACTTAATTACCATGCCCAGATCTACAAATGCTTCACCTAAGTGGTGCTTCTGCTTCTTCTTTAAACAGCCTCCAACAACGCTCTTTAACTTTGACCAAGGCATCTGTCCACGATCTTGGAGCTAAATTAAACACCTCAAATCATTTTTCTCGATGACAAAGATTGGCGTTAGGCAAAAAAGTGGCTAGAATTTCACGACCGTGTGAGATTCTGTTGGATTGTAATAGAAAGATTTAAGGTTAGGGATTGAAAAGAGGCGAGACTGGGAGGGAAAAATTGAGTTAGATAGTAAGAGATTGTGTTGGACTGTAAGAGTAACATAAGAGAGGAGTGGCTGAGGAAGAGTTGGGGTTGATAAGACGACGCTGTTAGATTAGAGTTTTTGTGAATTTGGTGAAGTTAGGGTTTTTTAGATTTGGGGAGTTTAGGAGGGAATCAGAAAAATAATTTTTTTTTCTAAATTAAACAGAAAAAGTTAAAAAAAAATGTTTGGTTTAGTCGTTACTTTTCTGAACAAGAAAATTTGAGTTTTGAATGTCCTGGTCTTTTTTTCGAACTTACACGCTTGAGTACTAGAGGTCTTCGATTTGAGTTCTATTTGGAATCTAATTAGAATTATTTTATTTTTATTACTGATATCTGTCAGAAATCTCTGATGTCTAAGTTACAAACACTATAATATCAATAATTTATGTTATTTTTATGTTAAATACAGAAAATAGTTTATATGTGTGAAAATATTGATACTTTTTTAAAATATTATCACAAATCAAGTGTCTGTAAAGATTATTTTTCTAATAGTGAATATATATTGTGAACTAACATAAATTATTTTAATTATTTTATGTCAATTATTAAGAAGTAATTTAGATAAACTCATTTATTAAATGATTAGTTATTATGTTAATAAATCTAATTTATCACGCTCTTTATAAAAATATATTATGAATAAATATAACATTTAATTGTCAGATGAACAATTTTATAACTAATTTTATAACTAACACATGGGATTTTCATACTTAGCCAACTATATTGGTAACTTTAACCCATTAAGAGTTATTATGCAGTCATTTAGTGAAGGGTAGTTAATTCTCATCTTTCTTTCTTCCTCTCGTTCTTGCTCTTGCCATGTGTGTGTGTGTGCACGCACGCAGATGTAACAAGTTGCAAAGGTTAGATCAAGACAGCTGCTGTTGGCAAAGCTTCACAGCAAGCTTGGAAGCTTATCCATGGCCAATTAAGGTGAGAAATTGCCTCTCTCTCTCTCTCTTTATGTTAAAATTTTTTCAACATAATGAAGTATAGCTCAATATATATTCATAAACATCTAAGCTCAATACATAAATCACGTATTTGATAAATAAAACTAATAATTTATGCTCAAATTATAGTGTAGGATATTTTTTTAAATGACACTTCGCTCTAAGCAAGACCGTAGCACCAAAAGAAAGAATAAAAGAAATAGAAATAGACAGCAAGTAAGAAGTATAAATCACCTAAACAGATAGTTGAGAAATTGGAGGCAGATCTAAAAATTTAATTTTTTTTAGGGGTAAAAATTTAATAAAATTTATAATTTATAAAATTAACCTAAATATCAAAATTTCTCTATAAATTTACCTCCACTCAAATAAGATTTTTTTTAAATTGATATGAAAATAAAGGAATTTTATTATTGAGCGGGGTCAATTACCCACACTGTCCCCTATGTAAATCCGCCACTGGTTGGGACTTCATTAATTAATTAATTATAAAAAAGTTATTACAGTATGCATATTTTTTCAACGTAATTATACCATTAAGTCTGACATTCAGGATCACCATTTTCGTTAATCGCACATGCATTTGTTCAAGAGTCTTTGGATTTGATCGACTTCAATCTTTCATGTATATACACTTCTTTAAAGCAGAGCTTTTTCAGGATTTATGGGATTCTATGGCTCAGAAAGGCTTCCATATCGTTTGTTGGCAGTACCATTTAGAACCATTAAATTTTTGCGGTGACGAATTTGTTAAAGCTTCTTTAATTAATGATTATCAAAATTTATTTTGTTGGTTAATTAATTCCCATCAACTCAAGCCTGTTGGTAGGTCATGAATTTCATGTACTTTCATTGTGTAGATATGCAGCGTACGTGTCTCTCTATAAACTCACTAATAATAAAGAGACAGACTAAGCAAAAGCAGTTGGCTTTTTAATTTACAACTTATTGCAATCGTTGAATAGCTTGCTGCTGAATGTTATTGCCTTCATTTTGAGGCAATAATATTCACCTACTTTCGCCCTTTACAATTAAACCCATTAATTTGCATGTGGTGCACTCTGCTAGTTGATCATTTTAATACATATGCATCTCTCTTCTCTCGTTTTCTCTCAAAAATATGGAGGCAGAAACAACTCCGTTATGTATAAACCTCAGCAAATATAGGAAGAGAAGACGGTACCGGAGACTGAACGGTGTAATCATCGTCAATAATAAGGAAAACCTGAAGATTTCTGTGTGTCATAAGATTCATCAAAGATTGCGGAAGATTCAACTGATTCCGAAACGATTTAGAGATTCTTATGAGGAGATGATGCTTCGTTTTGCTAGTCACGTTGCCCAGTTGAATAATGGTAATATCTACTTATTGATGAAGAGGGATCACGACGATCAGCAACTCGGCCTTTGAAAGGTTCTTTAATCCGGGATCAATATATATTTAGGAAAGAAAATAATCAATGTTTTGTCATTCAATTCTGGTTGGATGCAGATCTTGTTGTAAAGAAGTGATCGATGTTTGTCGTTCAATTCTTTAGTAAAGTTGATTCTTCTCCACCTTGGATGCTTCATAGTTGGTGATCACTTTGTTGAAAAAGTCAGCCAACCAAAGTTGGCCAAAATTTTCTAGCATGCCAAACGTGTTAAATTGGCAAAGTTGGCACCGGCCAACTTTGAATTTGAACACAAATTAGGGAGCCGAAATTGAAGAATGGACAAAGGAGATGAATTTGGAAAAATAATAATAATTAAAAATATATTTTTAATTATTTTATTCTTAGCATAGTAATTCATTTTTCCTATAAATAGCTAAGGATTTCATTTATTTGAGATCATCCCAAATTTGTGAAGCTTATAAGTTTCTAAGCTTTTGAGAGTGAGCAATTGGAGAGTGTGTGTGAGTACTGGGTGTATTTGGGTTCTGGGAAAGTGAGATTTATTTACTCAAATTTGTACTCAAATAATTGTTAATAATACAATTATTTTTCTCTTGCTCCCGTGGACGTAGGCATATTGCCGAACCACGTAAATTTTGTGTCTTTTATTTTTCTGTAACTATTCGGTGCGCTTGATTCCGCATTCCGCGCACAACAAGTGGTATCAGAGCCGACGGTTCGTACTTGGGGGATACGGTATTGTTCACGGATATAGTACTATTCACATATACGGTACTGTTCACGTATACGGTACTATTCACGTATACGGTGGAGACGGCCATTTGTACTTGGGAGACAGTCTATTGTAAGTAGTGTGTATTTTTGCATGTCTAGGAAAGTTCTGTCAACAAAGGCGATAAGAGTCTAAGGATTCTGGTTTTTAATTGGGACCGAGTTCCCGTCCAGTTTCCTGGGAACTTTCCTGGTGCATTTATTCACGCGAAATTAACATCATAGAGACTGTTTTTCAAGTGGAAATAGTTCGTTGAGAAAATGGTAGAAACTTCCAGAATTGGGGAGAGATCTACCGAGACTATTTCTGGAGATAATTCAGGTGGGAGGCGAGATTTGTCAAATCGCTATTCAGCACCTGTTATAGGAGGCCAGAAGATCGATGTTGAAAAATTTGATGGGAAAATCAACTTCGGCATGTGGAGGCGCGAAGTTATGGATGCCCTTATTCAAATCGATCTAGATGTTGTTCTGAAAAATAAAAGACACTTGTATGATGAAGAAATTTGGGATCGTATGAACGAGAAAGCTTGTGGTCAGATCAGATCTTGTTTGACCAAAGAGGTGAAATACTTGGTGAAAGATGAGGAGTGTGCGATGACTTTGTGGCGTACATTGGAGGAGAAGTACCTGGTGAAAAGTCCTGAAAATCGCCTGCATGCAATGAGCCAAGTATATGGTTTTCGAATGAAGCATGGTGTGTCAATGCACGATCATGTCTCAAGATTTGAAAAGTTACTTGCTGACCTGAAAAATCTTGATGAAGATATTAAAGATGAAGTCAAGGCTATGATTTTGTTACACTCACTACCAGAGGAATATAGCCATTTTGTGACTACTTTGATATATGGGAAGAGTGTGATCGTCTTCAAAGATGTTTGCACAGCATTGACAAGCTTGGAGATTCGGAATAATGATAAAAATTCTGAACGAGCATCGTCTGAAGCTTTGGTGAGTAAAGATTGGGCGATGGAGACACAAAAGAAGCATGATGGAAAGAATTCTCGATCGAAATCGAGAAGCAGAAATATAGCTCGAGACGAGTGTGCCTTTTGTCATGAAAAGGGCCATTGGAAGAAAGATTGTCCAAAGGCTCAAAAGAGAGATGGCAAGAAACCAGCAGCAGCAAACATGGCATGGAAAGATGAAGACTCTGATTATTCACTAAGTATTACTCCTGCAGCATACATGGCTAGTTCGAGCGAGTGGATACTTGATACTGGAGCAACCTATCATTTGTGTCCTATTAAGGAATGGTTTACAGATTTTCGTAATCTGGAATCCGGTGCAGTTGTGATGGGGAATGATGAACCTTGTCGCACAGTGGGGATAGGAACAATTCGGCTCAAAATGTTTGATGGAATGATCAGAGAACTCAAAGAGGTTAGATTTGTTCCAACTTTAAAGAAAAATCTAATTTCTGTGGGTGCTTTGGAAGCTGAAGGCTACAAGGTTACCATTAAAGATGGTATAATGAAGTTTACACATGGGGCTATGGTGATTCTGCAAGGGGTTCGGCGTCACAATCTGTACTATTTGAAGGGAGGTACAACTGTTGAAGCAAATGTTGTTGAGGCGCACAGTGACACCACCAAGCTATGGCATGTACGACTGGGACATGCTGGAGAGAAGTCTTTGCAAACTCTGATGAGGCACGGACTCTTAAAAGGTACCAAAACCTGTAAATTAAATTTCTGTGAGCATTGTGTAGTAGGCAAGAAAACAAGGGTCAAGTTTGGTACAGCTAATCACGATACTCGTGAGATCCTTGAATATGTTCATAGTGATGTATGGGGACCAACCAAGACTGCATCAATTGGTGGAAGCCATTATTTTGTTACATTTGTTGATGATTTCTCTAGACGTGTGTGGGTGTACACCATGCGAGCAAAGGATGAGGTTCTAGAGATTTTTGTGAAATGGAAGAAATTGGTGGAGACTCAAACTGGCAGAAAGATCAAAGTATTACGATCTGATAATGGGGGTGAATATACTTCTGATCCATTCTTGCAAGTATGCCAGAACGAGGGTATTAAAAGACATTTCACGGTGAGACATACTCCGCAACAGAACGGTGTGGCTGAGCGTATGAATCGTACTTTACTGGAGAAGGTACGGTGTATGTTATCTAATGCTGGTTTAGATAAAAAGTTTTGGGCTGAAGCTGTGAGCTACGCAAGTCACTTGGTAAACCGGTTGCCTTCTGCTGCAATTGAAGGTAAAACTCCTATGGAAATGTGGTCTGGAAAGCATGCACAAGACTATGATTCCCTTCGTGTATTCGGGTGTCCAGCTTATTATCATGTCAAAGATGGTAAACTGGATCCTCGTGCTAGAAAAGCTATCTTTGTGGGATTCAAAGGTGGAGTAAAGGGCTTCAAGCTTTGGGATCTCGAAGATAAAAAGTTTGTGTGCAGTAGAGATGTCACATTTGATGAAGTTTCAATGATGAAAACTTCAAGTTCTCAGCAGGTGGAGAACAAGACCAAAGAGGTATTGCAGCGGGTGGAGTTTGATGCAACTCCATATGTACCAGTTAGTTCTACATCGAAGAATGGTTCAACTATGGAGGTGACACCTAGAGTTGAAGAAAAGGTTGTTTCTTTTGATGTCCCACAAAATGAAGAAACAATTGATGATGTAGATAATGATGATTTTATAGCAACAAGGAGACCAAGAAGAGAAATAAAGAAGCCCGGATGGCTTACCAAAGATATGGTGGTAGCCTATGCACTTCCAGTTATTGATGATGACATCCCCAACACTTTCGGTGAAGCATTACGCAGCAGTGAAAGTAACCAGTGGAAGTTAGCCATGGAGGAAGAGATGAAGTCTCTCCATCAAAACCAGACTTGGGAACTTGTAAAGTTACCAAAGGGGAAAAGGGCTATTGGCAATAAATGGGTCTACACCAAAAAGCAAGGATCTCCGAATCAAACAACTCCTCGATACAAGGCAAGGCTCGTGGCAAAAGGTTTTGCTCAAAAGGAAGGTATTAACTATAATGAAGTTTTCTCTCCAGTTGTAAAACATACTTCCATTCGTATCCTACTTGCCTTAGTTGCAGAATATGAGTTAGAGTTGGCTCAATTGGATGTTAAGACGGCGTTCTTACATGGAGATTTGGAGGAGGAAATCAATATGATTCAGCCTTGTGGTTTCAGAGTTGCTGAAGTGGAAAATCATTATGTGAGGGAGATTTTGGATATATTGACGAAGGTAGTTTTTGGAGTTAAGTTTCAACATTGCTTGAAACTAATTCAAATCCTTCAATTGTGTTAAGATATGTCCTTCGGGAATTTTGAACTACGGTTGGCTTGATCCCAAATTTTGGGTACGTAGGCAGTCACAACGATGCAGCCGCCTTGGATCCTTGCGAGGATCATTTGGGGATGAAGTATTCTGGTCCATTGGTAGTCGGCTCAGATTTGGCTAAATTTTCGCCGAGGTGGAGAATTGTTGAAAAAGTCAGCCAACCAAAGTTGGCCAAAATTTTCTAGCATGCCAAACGTGTTAAATTGGCAAAGTTGGCACCGGCCAACTTTGAATTTGAACACAAATTAGGGAGCCGAAATTGAAGAATGGACAAAGGAGATGAATTTGGAAAAATAATAATAATTAAAAATATATTTTTAATTATTTTATTCTTAGCATAGTAATTCATTTTTCCTATAAATAGCTAAGGATTTCATTTATTTGAGATCATCCCAAATTTGTGAAGCTTATAAGTTTCTAAGCTTTTGAGAGTGAGCAATTGGAGAGTGTGTGTGAGTACTGGGTGTATTTGGGTTCTGGGAAAGTGAGATTTCTTTACTCAAATTTGTACTCAAATAATTGTTAATAATACAATTATTTTTCTCTTGCTCCCGTGGACGTAGGCATATTGCCGAACCACGTAAATTTTGTGTCTTTTATTTTTCTGTAACTATTCGGTGCGCTTGATTCCGCATTCCGCGCACAACACACTTAATTGTAAGTCCCTACTCTCTCGTATTTATTTGAGATTTTCACACTGACAGGGAGAATAATACTACAATAATGTTGCTAATTGTCTTGTTAATCTCGGTTTGCTATGTGTTAATTTTTCTTGGCGTGTTGCTAATTCTCTTGTCAATCTTGATTTGCTTTGTGTTAATTTCACTTGGTGGTCGGATCCCCATTTGAATATGTTTGCTTTTACTTCCTCTGACGCTAATGGTTTTCCGAATATCAGTTCAGCTAGATTGTTCATCCTTATTCTTTTGTTAATTTTATCTGTTATAAACTCTTATAATAAATTTCTATTAAGGTGAAGGCTCGATCATGATGACCTTCTTGTTCGTTGGTTTTGTTACTCTTTCCATTTTTCTTTTAATTTTTAATAAATTCATCACTTTGATGAGGACGAATTATTACCGATAAAAAGTTTCACTTTGATGAGGACTAATAATTACCCAAAAAAATTTGCCAAGCGGCGATCTAGGCTCCTCTTGTACCAAAAAAATAAAATAATAATAATTATCCCAAAAAAAATTACCTTATTAGATAGATTGAATGCATAGAAATGAGAATGGAGTAAATGTCCCTTAAATATTAGTGAGACCAAAAATTTGGTTAGTACTTTATAAGATTTAATATATACTAGTCCCAATAGTTGTATAATTATAAACCAATCTTAGTAACCATCTAATTGTAATGTATACTAGTCCTAATATTTGTATAATTATAAATCAATTTTAGTAATTGTCTAATTGTAAATATCGGTTATAATATGATGTAATCTTAATTGTAATCTAATTGAAAAATCATTGTTAAAAAAAAAGAAAAGAAAAGAAAACGATAGATTGCTCTTTCAGGAAATAAAATCTAATTAATGCAGATAAACGGCCATGGGCAGGCCTACATACAATTTTTTTTTTAACAATACTTTAATATCATCATTAATATTGGAAAAAGTTAATCAGTTAACGGTATTTCTCTTATTTCTACGTATATTATAGGAGATTGTTGCCTGCCTTAATTGAGATTGAAGGACTGTCTATTGGAACGGTTGAAACAATTTAATTGTTAAGAATATTATTTTCAAAATGCATTCCTGGAAACACCCTCACAGGCAGAGATACCAGGATTACCTCGCGATAGGCCGTCCTAACTGGGTGTGAGGCTGCAGCCAATTCAAAATACAGTAAAACTTCCTTGTGATCATATTATTGGGATCAAATTAATTTTATTACTATAAGTAAGTTATAGTTACAAAAATTAATGTTTTGACTTAATTATTCCACCTATCCTTAGTGTAAATAATATAGAGGTAATTAAAGTATGCACTACATTAATAATTAATTAAAAGAACATGTCAAATTAAAAATATATAAATTTTGACCAAAAAGATATAGATAGTTTCAAAAAAATAGTACATTTACTATATAGTATTATACAAAGTTATCTTTTAAAGTCTAAATTTTTGATTTTTTTTAATACTTTTCTCTTAATATAAATTCCATGAATACTGTATATTCTATAAATCATTGTTCCAAACAATTTTTTTTTTTAAAAAAATTGTTCTATCTTAAGCCTTTAGTTTAATAGAGAATATATATTTTTGAATATACAAATTATTATTATTATTATTATTATTATTATTATTATTATTATTATTATTATTATTATTATTATTATTATTATTATGTGGAGACAAGTTTCTTAAGATAAGATCTAAAACAATTGTAACTTATTATAATATAGAGTTTATTTCTTATTTATAACTTATCACGTAGCGGGTTTTCACTTTTTTTTAGTAAAGTGAGGCCCGGCGAGCCGCCACAAACTTCCACTGGAAACCGCATGCCACCGTAGGCTGCCATGTTATGATGAATTTTGAGTAAAATTGTGATACATTGGAACCTTCCTCATCGGACCTACCAATAGTATAAATATCATCAAAAAATGAGCTTCCATTTGCCCCATAGATTTATTTTTAAAGTTTTTAAATCTATAATTTTGACTACAGATATGTAGTGAATGGGAGGTTTATTTTCAGTGATAATTTTATTGTTACATAGCTCCAACAATGTTGATTCCCATAATACCAAAATTTTTCTCTGAACTCACCTGAATGTGACGGTGCTCTGGCGGCCAACGACCGATGAACTATCACGGACAGTTCCTTATCATCAGCGATTGCAATTTCAGTTGCAAATATTACTTAATAATATGTTATATATTATTTTATATGATTTATTAATTATAATGATTTGAAACAAATAAAAAGGATATGAAAGATGATAGCGCATTAGGGCTCAAGCAAATCCATTGGAGGTGCTGGGTTACATAATGCTCTTTCCAACTGTCTGCTCAAAACATTGATGAATGAAATTTTTGGTCATATATTCTTTTTTGATAAGTTTGATTGGTCTCTAGTCTAGGTCTTAGAGTTGTCAATACGTTCATTCAACAAAATTCTGATCCATTTAATTTACAGAAATTATCAATTTGTCGCCAAAATTTTCGGAAGTCAATTACCATTAAAAGAACTCTGATAATAATTCAAACCCACTTAACTTTTCATCTTTTTTTTTTTTTTTATCAATTTGTCACCAAATCTTTAAGTCTATTTTATCCTTAAGCTGTATAAGTGTGTAAAAGACGACTTTTTCAATTCAAATAAAAAAATTACAAAAATAACTATTTATAAAATTTCCTTGAACAAGTTAATAGGTTTTTTTTCCGAATAAATTCATATTAAAAGGGAAAATTGTACGGGTACAAAATAAATTGAACAAATAGAAATAATTGAGTCCTAAACCTAATAGGTTTATTTATTCAAATAGATTGAAATTAAACGGGCAAATTGAATGGGTACCAAATATTTTTCAGAGAAGCTGTATTTGACGATTTTTTTTTTTTTGATAAGGTATATGATGATTTTTTCTTACAATAGTTTCGTTTTTCCTAAAGAAATCCTATTAATAGAATATCTTAAACACCGTTATGATGTCAATATTTCATTAATGGTACTAACGAGTCAGTGTTAAATTGACAAAGCTGAAAATAGCTAGTTTTAAATTTGAGCTATTGTAAAAAAATTTTGGTGGGGAATTATTAAAATGGCGATGATTTGGCCCAAATAAATTAGTTTACAGAAGTCCCTCAAATACTATTATGATATCACCGTTTTATGTATAATAATAATTTGATGGCAAACTGATAATTTCCCTTTCATGACAATATATTCCTTAAGCCCATTAAGACCGGCACAATGGAATATATAACGAGGACTCTGACAGCTTCGCATTACGAGAAATTTGATGTCAAGAATGTTGGGAATTGAGAATAATAGGCACTTAAAGACTTTGAAGATAGAACGTTTGGTAGACATATTCGCTACGCACTAATTTTTTTTTTCTCTTGTGTACTAATTTTTCTTTTTGTTCACTTGTAAATATCCAATGGCTTGTCAATTTGTTTACTATAATAGATTGTCTGTATATTGATTGAGTATCTGTTACGAGCTTTCTTGTATTATTGACTTTATGATGAAATGGAACTTGTGAGTACTATCAAAATATTAAAATAAAAAGACCTTCCCCAGTATATATATATATATATATATATATATATGTATTTGAAGTAAGCGGCTAATAGCAAAGCACTAAAACTTTACATGCATTCTCATTAAAAAATACAAGATGAATTTCTCTATGTTTCTTCGTTCTCTGTTTCTCGCCATACTCATCTCCTCCATCTTGGTCATACAGGGAGTTGCAGGTATGGTTTAAACAATGATTTTTAATTTGTATGAACATATATATTAAACAAGAAATCTTGAATAGTGATCATGGGTTGATGTAATATATATCGTAGCTAAATAGGTTTAGTTGAAGTCTCTTTGAATAATTGATTCCATGCTTTGAATTTTCTATCCTTTTAGGCAAGGATTCCTTACTTTAAACGGTAGTTAGATTTATATAGATAAGGCCTTGTTTTGTATTAAATATATTAAAAATGATTAAGGAACACAACCGTGAAAAAAAAATTATCTTTTAATGAATTAATCAATTCTTCTTAATTTAATGATTTTACTTTATCATTTTAAAAAAATCTCGAAATTTACTTAAAACAACAATTTTTTGTAATGATTTTGTCTTGGTTTTGTTCTTCTAAGTTATTTTCATGAAGAATTACAATTAAATACCTAAGTATGGATTTTGAATTTGTTTACAAAGTAACTATCATTATTTTATCATTAATTACAAAGGATTTGGAATTAGTTATGATGAGCTTTTTATATATAGTATTGTGATCGGTGGTTATTGAATAAAAAAAATAATGTGATTAAGTTTTAACCGTACTTTGTTACATATGTACGTATGGAAGAAGATTACAAAAAGGTTTGTACAACTCAACTCAACAATAGTTAGATCAAAATTCCATTGAAAATGCTCGACCTTCTCATATTGTTTTTCTAGGTACTTTTGTAATATCCCACATCACTAGCAAACGATTTCTTGGATTGGTTTATAAGTCGTAGGCTCCGCTAAGTAAGTGAAAGGTTTTGAGGTTGCAAAGCCCTATAATAAAATTGTGACAAGATGTATACCCAAAGCGAATAATATCTACCTAATGTGTGGATGGATATGTTAATTATATAATTTCATTTTGTTCTGTTTCCAATGACCTTCACGAGGACAAGAGCTCCTCAAAGGAGGAAGTATGTAATATCCCACATTACTAGCTAGTGAGTTTCTGAAATGTTTTATAAGTTGTGGGCTCTCCTAATAAAATAAGTGTGTTTTGGGTTATAAAACCCAATAACAAAACTGTGGCGGGTTATGTATTCAAAGTAAATAATATCTATTTAGTTGTTAGGCTCGAGTTGTCAATTTTATATAGATTTTTGCAATTATCTTATTTATGTTATTCATTTTCTCCAATTTAAAAACAAATATAAGACTAAAGATACAATTTTTTTGTGCAAACTATTATGTACAAATTTTACAAACCAAATGTGAAATGAAATATTGGAGGAAGGAAAGCATAAAAGTTCAATGCAAATAATAGTATTACTATTTTTTTTCTTCTCCAAGGAGAAAAAAAAAAGATTTGGGTCTCTCTAAATTACTTAGTTTTGTTTTTTCAAAACGAAACGCAACTTAAATCTAATTTTTAAGAGTGTTAAGACCTAGGTTATAAGCAGCACGGCAATGCGAAAAGAAAAAGGAAATGTCTTTCTCTAAGTATATGTAGACAGATGTATGCAGATGCATTCAAGGAAAAGTAAAATGTCTTTCTACATCCTCATCCATAGACTTCAATTAGCTTCCTCATTAACTGCAGTTAAGTCCTAGAATTGCAAATGCTGAACCATTTAGAATCAAAAAATTTAATGGATCATCAATTAATTTTCGGAATCAAGAGAACATCCTAATCCTAACCCTAATTTCCTAGCCCAAATGTTTTGACGTCATTTTTATTCTCCCACGTCACAATTAAATTATAAACAAATATGTAAGCAATTAATGTTCGAATTTCTCTTTGGAACTTCTGCAGATGCCAGGCTGATATTTACAGTTCGTAGAGTCTGGCCAAGCCCACCTCCTCCACCTCCGACAGACAATGCACCAACACAATCCATTTTACCCATGGAACAAGGATCATGATTCAGCCTTATATATTTATTAGTTTATGTTGTATTCTTGGAAGGATGTGATATTGTGACATCTCAATCTTACGGCTAAGTGTAAGAAAATTTCCAAGAAATAATTATAAGTTACTATTTTTATGTAAAACAGATTGATTGTTTCTCAAATTAATCTCCAATTGTTTTGCTTTGTATATTTATTTTGTCCACTTAGTTAAAAGTCTAACACCAATTTCATGATCCAATTGCACTTGTCCAAACTCAATTTCAAAACTCAATCTATGGAAGTTTCAAGAATTGTGTAGAGAATAAAAGATGACTAATCTAAAAAATATCTAATGGAAGTGGAAATATCTAAATCTAGAAAACTCTTGAATATTTGGTGATATCTGTAAAATGTGATTGTTAAGTTTTTATAATTTAATATTTGAGTGGTCAGTATTAGTTCTAGTATACTATAAATGCCCATTAACTCTTTGTTATAGGCATCAAGTGTAAGAGTGAAGAATTAGAAGAGAGAAAGAAGAGTGAGCCATGAGTGTTGTAGTGTCTCTCCTACAAAATATTGATAAAGTCCATTAGTTTAGTAAAAATTTTCTGCTGTCCATATAGTTTTAGTTTTGACCAGTTTAGTCCTCTTTAGTTTTCAACAATTAGTATCAGGGCGTGGTTGGTCGGGGACCACTGTAGTAGTGCTGCTGAAATTTCATAACAGTCAAGGACTATCGTGGAAAAGCTGTAAGAGTATAGGAGGGCAATCGAAGATAATTTGGTGGAGCTTCGCTGAATCGTGAGGAGTTTAAAACTCTGTAAGTTCGTTGGTGAAAATCGAGTTTGTTTGGCATTGTCAAAGTCTTGAAAAAATGATGATTGACATTCAAGTAGTTGGAGAAGCGAAGAAGCTCAACAAAAAAAATTTTAATGCATGGGCAACATTGATGGAATCCTACTTACAAGATCAAGACCTTTGGGAGATTGTTTGTGACAACGATGTGAAACCACCAACTGAGAATGCTGCTTTGAAGAAGTGGAATATTAAAGCTAGGAAGGCCATGTTCGCCATGAACAGTACTATTAAAGAAGAAATGTTGTAACAATTGAAGAAGAGATGCAACACATTAAAAAGGCTAAAACGCCTAAGAAAGCTTGGGATACATTTGCAATGATTTTTTCGAAGAAGAACAACGTGCGGCTACAACTTCTAGAGAATGAGCTACTGTCAATTTCACAACGAAACATGACAATTAATGAGTACTCAAATAAGGTAAAGTCCTTATGTCGCGAAATTTCTAGGTTAGATCCTATTGCTGTAATTTCTAAATCTAGAATGAAGAGAATTATTGTTTATGATTTGAGACCCAAGTTTACAAGCTTTGTGAAAACTCTATCAAATGAGAGTTATCATGGCACTTCTAAACTTAAATCAATAATACTTAGAGAGTAAATAATGTGTTTTTATTGCAGTCTTGTTATATTTTGCTTAAACAATTATCTTAGTTTATTCTTCATAAATTTTGTTTGCTTTAGAATAAATTGTGTGCTTAAATCATATGCATAATTGTAAGTGACAGGAAGCTCAAATTTTAAGGAATGAATGCTAATGCAATAGGCCTACAAAAGATGAAAAAGAGTTTGGCTACAAAAGAATTGAAACGAATATGGAACAGTGCAGTTGCTGTAGCAACCCTGGAACAACGACAGAGAAAATTCTGCAGAATCTTGCGATATGTAGTTTCCTAATCTGGAAGATACGCAACCCAGACTTCCGTTAACCCTAGTTTTCAACTATAAAAGGAGCACACATCATAGGAAAGGGAGGGAGCCATCAATCACGATTAAAAAGAAAAATAAGAAAGAAACAAAGAAGAAGGTTGAAGAAAAGGATGCAAGTCTGTACCAATAACAAAATCTGTAGAATATTTAGAATTCAACTTTTCTCATTAAACTTTTGTTCTTCCTCTTTATTCTTTGGTTGGAAATATGTACTTGATGGCTGGAACTTTGTCGTTTTTTTTTTCTTTTACAAGTTATGAACAAAATTTGATTGTAGTTGAGTGACAAATAATCTAGATGAGTTCTTGACTGTTCTTATGAGTTGCTGCATGCCTACTGTAGCACTTTGCTTTAATAAATCTTATTACATTCATTATTTCGGTTTGCCTCCCATTTAATGATACCGGTAAAGAGAGAGCCACAAAAAGGCCTGTCTTAATGGAACTTATTAAAGCAATACTTGATATTAAGTTGAGTTTCCTAGATTGAGTTTAACTTGAATCCTAAAAGGGCCACACTTGATTTAAGATTTGTGATAAATTAGATATATGGATTCACCTTGTAGGATAGAGAGAGCACATGCTTGCAATGTCGTATCTTGTGTTGACATAACAACTGGTCATTGCTAGGTTGCATAAGGGTATGAGAAGTCCAAAATGCGACAGCTGAGGATGCAAGGCAATTCTGCCCAGTGATGTAGCAAATGCTGTAGCAACTGGTGTTAATTTGACAAAACAGTCACCCCATCGAGAGAGTTTGATAATTTAACTACTCCACTTCTATTGAATTCTCTTTGTGTTGAGCGTACAATTTAATTTATAATTGCATTTTTACTTTATTGAACTGTTATTCTCATTAGTTAGTCAATCTTATTAATTTTATCAAGTTAAGCTAGAAGAAAGTTTGCACTGTTGTGATTGCTATAGCATTTCTAGTAGCATCAGTCTCTGTGGAGAAGATCTTGAACACTCATCACTTTATTACTTATTGTGTACACTTGCACATTGACACCAATAGCAATTGAGCTTAAAATATACAACAAGTTTTTGGTGCCATTGACGGGGATTGATTGTTTATTTTCGAATTGTGAAATTAATTTTGACAGTGCCAAACTTTGATTTAATTTGTCCATTTTATTGACATATCAACTTTGCATGTGTAAATACAGACTCGTTGAATTTCAATTTGATCTAGAAATTGAAAGGATAGCAAGGACATTGAGAAAAGCGCAAAGAAACTCGAAAACTGCTGTAGAAATTGATAATTTGCAAGATTTGAGAAACTTGGATCCTCAGGGACCACTACAACCTGTTAATGTTCAAGATGATCAAAATGGGAAAATTAATCAAAGACAACCAGGGAACAACAATATCATTTAAATGGCAGATGATAGAGACAGAGCCATTAGAGATTATGCTTTATTAACTCTTCAAGTTGTACACCCTGGAATAGTCAGACCTAAAGTGGAAGTTGCCAACTTTGAACTCAAACCAGTGATGTTTCAGATGCTGCAAACAGTGGGGCAATTTAATAGATTACCATTTGAAGATCCTCATCTTCATCTTAAGTTGTTCTTAGAGGTGAGTGATGCTTTTAAAATAACTGGAGCATCACATGATGCATTGAGACTTAGACTTTTTCCTTACTCCTTAAGAGATCGAGCAAAAGCATGGTTGAATTCTTTACCATCTAATTCCATCACTACATGGAATGACTTGGCTGATAAATTTTTAATGAAATACTTCCCACCAACCAAGAATGCAAAATTGCAGAATGAAATCACCTCTTTTCATCAACTTGAAGATGAAAGTCTGTATGAGGCTTGGGAAAGATTTAAGAAGTTGCTCAGAAGATGTCCTCATCATGGCATTCCTTGTTGCATACAGCTAAAAACCTTTTACAATAGGCTTATCCAAGCACTAGATTGATGGTTGATACTTCAGCAAATGGAGCTCTATTATCTAAATCTTATACTGAAGCTTATGAAATTTTAGAAAGAATTGCTAATAAGAACTATCAGTGGCCATCAACTATACAAACTACAACAAGATGAGCAGCAGGGGTGGATAATATAGATGCAATTACGACATTATCAGCCCAAGTAACATCATTGACTAACATTGTGAAAGTTATTACCTCTGTTCTAGCAGCAGTAAAGCAAGTTGCTGAACTATCTTGTGTGTATTGTGGAGATGAGCATTTATTCGACAACTGCCCAGGAAATCCAGCATCAGTAAATTATGTGGGCAACTTTAACCGACAGAACTAGAACAACCCATATTCTAATACTTACAACCTTCGATGGAAGAAACACCTAAATTTCTTATAAAGCAACCAGAATCAACATGTGTTGAGTATTAGAAAATGTATATTTATAAAGGAGAAAATCGTCATTTTACATTTCATGTCTTACTAACAACTCTTACTTTTATGTATTTAAACTTCTTGTGATTTAATTATGTGTGTTTTATTTTAATTAAGTATTTTATGTATTTTAGGGGCATCATGGTCATTTCATAATAAACGAGAGATCAGATGGCAAAACGGACATCATTTTTGAACTCAGGACGGTCGAAAACCTTAGGAGGAGCATAAAAGGAAAAATGACATTGTTCACATATACGGTACTATTCACGTGTACGGTACTATCTACGTTACTGTTCACGACACTGTTTACATAGACGGATCGATGACGTGGCATTGACCGATGATGTGACATTGATTGATGAGGTGTCACGATCCTATTGGACTAAAATTCTTATGTACTGTTGATGGTAACGTGGCAGCATATCAGTAGACTAAAAATCTCGTGTACAGTACATGCATCACACATGATTATTTTCAATCAAACCGCGTCACTGTTCAACCTGGGTCAAACCCTGTTACTGTTCACCCTCGTGGTCAAACCGCGTACTGTTGACTGATGACGTGGTGCAATCCTGAGCGTCCAAACTGTTTTTAATTCGATGACCACGATTTACTCAATGTATCTATAAAAAGGGGGCCTCCCCCCTAATGTGATATCTCTAAATCCATTTTTGGGATCCATTTTCTGTAATTCCTTCTCCATCTTATATTTTCTACGTATTTTAATAAATTTTTATTTTACCTCTAATTCAATTATGAGTGGCTAATTTTTTTTCAAGCTTGGGTTAAAGGTGAAGTCTCAACATGTGTCATGGGCTTTATTTGGTAAATTTACTTTCTCTTCCCCTCTAATTTTTGTGGATGTTTTGATTTCTCGTCGACAAATAATACTAATCTTGTCTAGTACCGCCTTGGTTTCACCGGCCCCCTAGTACAAGGTTATTATTATTTGGCACGATAAGCCCTTAGCACCATATTGATTAGAGCGTGGTTCATGAGGCGTGGATTCCCCCCTCATGATTTAATTGGTATTAATAAGGAATATTTAGCCCATGATGCATGTTGATACGAATCCAGATACCCAAGTACGTCATTACAATAGAATTCTCTTCAAATTATTCTCGCCATTTCAATTCCAATTTTAGGATAATCCAAATCATTTTCACTACAAATCCAACCACCCATTTACAAAATTAATTCTACACACAATTAAAATTCACCTCCTCGTGGGATCGACACTCGTCACCATTAGTCTATTCTACAATAGATTCGTGCGCTTGCGAGTTCAATAAAATTTGCACAACAAGTTTTTGGCGCCGTTGCCGGGGAGGTAAGTAATTTTAATTCATAGAATTAATTTTTATGAATAATTCCATTTAATTGTTTTCTTGTATTTTTTTCTTTAAAAAAAAAGAAAAAAGAAAAAAAAGTGAATCTACCTTTAAAGGTTAGTATTTCTTTTTTTTTCTCTTCTTTAAAATTCTGTAATTTAATTTTCAATTTATTTTTCGTTGCAAATTTTTTTGTTTATCTTATTAATTTATTTTTAGTTAATTTATTTTCACGTATTTTTTTTAGTGTGTTTTTATAGTAAGGTTGTAATAGCGCAATAAGGTTAGTATCGTAATTTCTATCTCTTCTTTATTTTTATTTTTTTTGTTCCCATCTTTATTTTTATTTTATTATTTTTTTTGCATGCATGGTCGTAGGTCATTATTACCTAATCTTGAACCTATAGACCTTGAACTAGAAAAAAACACTTCACACACACAAGCACGTTAAAAATAAATTTGGAATGGATTTACAAGCACGGGAGAGGCCATTTAAGGACTATTTTAGTCCCTTAGCTAATTTGAACACATCATGTATAAGATACCCAAATGTAGTTGTTAGGAGTTTTGAATTAAAACCTAGTGTGCTAAATTGTCTCCCCACATTCTATGCTTAGAAAATGAGGACCCATATAATCATTTGAATGATTTTCATGCTATTTGTCAAACATTTAAATATGAGAATTTTTTAGATGATGATGTAAAACTTAGACTATTCCCATTTTCTTTTAAGGATAGAGCTCGTTCATGGTTAAATACTTTGCCTGCTAATAGCATTACATCATGGGAACAAATGGCAACTAAATTTTTGAATAAATATTTCCCAGTGAATAAAACCAATGCTATTTGTAGGGAAATCTCGGAGTTTACCCAGAGAGAGGACGAACAATTTTTCGAAACATGGGAGCGATTCAATGGGCTACTCTTGAAGTGTCCATATCATGGGCACGAGAAATGGCACCAATGCCAATACTTTTTGGAGGAATTATTGCCGAATGTGCAAGAATGGCTAATGACAACAAGTGGAGGAGAGCTAATGTCAAAAAGTGCATCAGAGATTTGGGAATTCTTCCAACGACAAGCGGATAATTCCCAACAACGGAGTCGATCACTCAGGAATACTAGAAGAATTAAGGGAGTAAATGAGGTTCACATTGGCGAGTCAACTTCAGGAATCAAAGAAGTCAAGGAGATGGTTGAAGGTCTCACTCGACAAATAGCATCGTTATCGATTACTAAATCAACAGAGCCACATGACCATGACTCATACTCATATCAAGCCAATGCCATAGGTGTAATGAGAAAACCATCGAATTACAACCCATACTCCAACACATATAACCCTAGATGGAGAGACCACCTCAATTTTTCATGGTCTCAAGAATTCCAACAGAATGGACCAGCAGCTCCAGCAATTCCTTAAAATCCTCAAGCCTCTCAGCCACCATTTAGACCATACAATCAGAACCATAACTACTCTCAACCTAGACCATGGGAGGATGCATTCCAGAATTTCAAGAATGTTACTCACTCCACGATTGAGCAACAGAACCGCACCATTGATGGACTACAAAATGAGTTGAGAGCAGGTTTCAACTCGCAAGCCCAATCAGTTTCAAGCCTAGATAAGATGGTGGGACAACTTGCTTCTTCAGTTCAGACCTTGGCAATGACCGTTGAGAAAGCCAAGTTTCCAAGTCAACCAGTGCCTAATCCTAAAGGAGTGCATGAAGTAAGTACCAGTTCACTACAGTAGCATGGAGAGGTTAAAGCAGTCATGACCTTACGAAAAGGAAAAGAAGTCGACAACAAAGTGGAGATGCCTGTGACAAAAGAAAATCAAATTGTACCTGTGAGTGTTGAGGACACATCACCGGAGGAGAGAGAAGAAACCAAACCACAAGAATATGTTCCGAAAGCTCCATTTCCTTAGAGGTTAACGAAAGGAAAGAAGGGAAAATCCACAGGTGAGATTCTTGAAATCTTCAAACTGGTAAGTGTTAACATCCCTTTACTTAATGCTATAAAACAAGTTCCATCTTATGACAAGTTTCTCAAAGACCTTTGTACTAAAAAAAAAAATTCATGTTCAAAAGAAGGCAATTTTAACAGAAAACGTTAGTTCTATCCTCCAACATAAAATTCCTCTAAAATGCAAAGACCCAAGCTCTCTCACTATCTCAATTAGCATAGGGAACCATACAATTGAGAATGCTTTGTTGGATTTACGAACTAGTGTAAATCTATTGCCTTACTCAGTATTTTTGAAAATTGGACTTGGAGAATTACACCCAACTCCAGTGGTGCTACAGCTTGCAGATCGGTCCACAAAAATACCTCGTGGTATTGTGGAGGACGTGTTTATCCAGGTAGACAAGTTTTATTTTCCTGTTGATTTCATTGTAATTAACACTCAACCAATACAAGATTCAAGGAAGCACATCCCCATTATTCTAGGCCGACCTTTCTTGGCAACTGCGAATGCTCACATTCAATGCAGGACTGTAAATATGCAGTTGTCCTTCGGCGACATGACTATGGAGCTGAACATCTTCAACATTGCCAAACAACCTCACAATGCAGATGATGAAATTATTGATGTGGATTTGATAGAAACAATAGTTGATAATACTTTTCTTTCAAACCTTAGTGATGATCCTTTACAAACATGCTTAACTCACTTTAGTTTGGATTTTGATATTGACAGATCGGTCGATGAGGTCAACGCCCTACTGGACTCAACACCATCCATGGACACTAATAAATGGAAGTCAAGAGTTGAACAAGTAGCGCCATCAGAGAAGAAAATAATCCCATCATCAGAATTACCACCGAAACTCGAGCTCAAACCATTGCCCAACACTTTGGAATATGCATTTTGGGAGAAGAAAGTACTCTATCGGTAATCATCTCATCATCCCTAAATGACGAACAAAAAGGTAAGTTGTTGGATGTTTTAAAAGAGCACAAAGGAGCATTAGGATGGACCATAACAGACATTAAAGGTATATACCCAGTAGACTGCATGCATTACATTCACCTTAATGAAAATGCTAAACCTACTAGGGAAATGCAACGTCGGTTAAATCCTAACATGAAAGAAGTTGTTAGAACTGAAGTCCTTAAGCTATTAGATGCATGTATCATTTACCCAATTTTTGATAGTTCATGGGTCAGTCCTGTACAAGTTGTCCCCAAAAAGTCAGGAGTTACAGTAGTTACGAATGCCGATAATGAATTAATACCAACTAGAGTGACTACAAGATGGCGTGTTTGCATTGATTATAGAAAGTTGAATTTTGTCACACGTAAAGCCCATTTTCCTTTACCATTTATCGATCAAATGCTTGATAGATTAGCAGGCCATGAATTTTACTACTTTCTAGATGGCTTCTCAGGATATAATCAGATTCCCATAGCACCAAAAGATCAAGAGAAAACCACTTTCACTTGCCCTTTTGGCACTTTTGCATATAGGAGAATGCCATTTGGATTATGTAATGCACCTGCTACATTTCAACGATGCATGTTGAGCATTTTTTCTGATATGGTTGAACGATTCCTTGAAGTCCTTATGGATAACTTTTCTGTCTTTAGTGACTCGTTTGATCAATGTTTACATCATCTAACACTAGTTCTGCAGAGATGTATCGAAAAGAACTTGGTCTTAAATTGGGAGAAGTGCCATTTTATGGTAAAACAAGGTATTATTCTCAGTCACATCATTTCAAGTAAAGGTATTGAGGCTGACAAAGCCAAGGTGGATCTCATTTCTAATCTTCCTCCACCCAAAACAGTCAGAGAAGTAAGATCTTTCCTTGGGCATGTTGGTTTCTATAGACGTTTCATTAAAGATTTTAGCAAAGAAAACAGCGACCAAAGTTTTACAATGTGGTTTCTATTGGCCAACTATATTTCGAGACACTTACACTTTTTGTTCTTCATGTGATAGGTGTCAACGAATGGGAACATTACGCGAAGAAATATGATGCCACTAAATCCAATTTTAGTGGTTGAGATTTTTGACGTATGGGGTATCGACTTCATGGGACCCTTTCCTCCTTCTTTTGGCCATCAATACATATTGGTTGCTGTTGACTACGTATTGAAATAGGTAGAAGCAATTCCATGCAGAACCAATGATCACAAGGTGGCGATAGAGTTTTTGAAAAGCAACATTGTTTCACGCTTTGGATTCCCTCAAGCAATAATAAGTGATGGTGGTGCCCACTTTTGTAACAAAGCATTCAAAGCTCTTTTGACAAAGTATTCAATCACTCACAAAGTGGCGACCCCATATCATCCGCAAACCAGTTGCCAAGTTGAGATCTCCAATCGAGAAATAAAGCACATATTAGAAAAGACGGTGAGGCCAGGCAGAAAAGATTGGTCATTAAGACTTGATGATGCATTATGGCATATAGAACGACTTTCAAGACCCTGATTGGGATGTCACCCTACAGGCTAGTGTATGGAAAAGCTTGCCACCTACCTGTGGAACTCGAGCATCGTGCATATTGGGCCCTCAAGAAATTCAATTTTGACATGCAACAAGCCAGCTCAGAAAGAAGATTACAGCTGGCAGAACTTGAAGAAATTCATAATAATGCATACGAAAATGACAAGATTTACAAGCAACGAATGAAAGTCTTTCATGACAAACAAATTATGAGAAAATCGTTCACTCCAGGTCAGAAAGTGCTTTTATTCAATTCTCGCTTGCACCTATTCCCAGGTAAGTTACGCTCTCGTTGGTCTGGCCCATTTATTGTTCATATTGTTTTTCCACATGGAGCAATTGAAATTAAGGACCCAAAGAACGGTGTCACATTTAAAGTTAATGGTCAAAGATTAAAGCCATATCTAGAGTACCAACCACATGGAGAAGACACCGAAATAAATTTGAGTGACCCACCAGATTTGAATTGATTTTTTTCTTTTCGGTGGTTTGATTTTTCTTTCTTTCTTTTTATTATTCTTTTGCTAATTGAAATTATTTTTGCATAAGTGTGTTTATTTTACCATTAAGTTTTCTCTTATCATTGTTAATCATGAGTACTATACTTAAACCATTCCTCCTGAACATTCTTAAACCACTTCAACGTGTCAAAACTCATCTCAAAAAGCAGATTCAATTTTGTAAAACACATCGTATTTGGGCTCTGCAACAACCAGAGTTAGTATCCTATGTTGAGGGTTTAGAAAGCCAACTCAGAGACATTGAGAGAAGTGTTTACGACATCCAGTTGGAGCTTGAGGAAAATTCAATAAGAGGACGATTTTAATTTTCTTTGTGTGTTTTAATTTATTTTTCTATTTGTGTGCTTTAGTTTGATACCCCGGTGAAGTGGCGGATAACGGTACTCCGTGACAATCAAGTCGGTTACTTCAGTTTTCCCATAATAACTGATATTCTGAGGCGAAGGTATGGACAGAAACGAGATTCTAGCGAAGCTTCACAAGCGATTCCCTTCACTTCCTCAGAATGCCCTCCTTATAATCTATAAAGCTCGGTCCGAACGCATGCGATTGCTCATGAGGAATAACATACCTGCTGACATCTGTTGGTTAATCGAGGCGAAAGTACGATTGGCAGGTGAGTTACCTCCAAAATTTATTGCATACATGCCAGAATGAGTTGCGATAAAAAATTATGTTCTTTAGGAATGGTGTCTGATAACAGGGAATATAAGATTCAATTCATTAGGGATGGCTTGAATAAGGAGTCATTGGATGATATCCTTTTGTCTCTTGAAACGCATCCCAGTGGATATGTGCAAGGAGCGATTTTCCAGTTATGGCCATTATTCCAAAAAAAACATGTACGATATAGTCTCGGGAATCTGACTATAGACGACCATGTTTGCCAGTTTATAAGAAAACTATATGGGAAGCCTATCCTCGACTCATAGAGGGCGTTCAAGCCGTTTCTGGACGTAAAACCAGAGGAAGATGTGAGTCATAGTCGCAACTACTTGTACATATCCTTTTTACTTCACTGTTATTTTATTTCACTGTTGTTTTATCATTTGCATTATTGTCTTTAATAATTTCATTTTATTACTGTTTACTTTTTCCTTTTGACTCGTGAGCCATGTGCTTTACACGTTACCTCATACACAACTGTGACCCACTGTCACCAAGACTCTTAAATGTGATTTTTTTGTCAAGCACTCACAAATTATTTTTGAGAAGTATTCCAATGGCAGCTACTCCCAATAGATAATTCAAGAACATTTGTGTGCTTTCTAGATTTACCTATGGTAAACATAAAGAATTCGTTGATGCAGCCATCGATCTTGGTCGAAGCATAGTAGAGAGAAAATTACACTTGGTGTATGGAGGAGATAACCGAGGGTTATCAAAATTGGTTTCAGAAGCTGCTTTTGTCAGAGGAAGCCAAGTGTTAGGCATCATCCCAAGAGCCCTAAAACCTTTGGGCAGTTTGTCTGACTCACCGACCGGAGAAGAGTTAGTCGTCTCAGGTATGCAAGAACGAATAACTGAAATGCTTAATCATGCTGATGCTTTTATTTTCCTTCCAGGAGATCTTGCAACACTAGAGGCACTTATCACACTAGCATCTTGGGCTCATCTGCACATTCACCAGAAACCCATTGGTTTGTTAAATGTCAATAATTTTTATGATGGCTTTATCGCATTTCTTAACCATGCAATAAAAAACTATTTCGTTCCTTCCAATGCCAAAAAGCTTTTTATTTGTGCTCACACTGCTAATGAGCTACTTGATCTGTTACAAGCTTATCGACCGAAGCCAGACCCCTGGACCTTTGTGTTGGAGCGTCCAAATAATGATGGTAACAGTAGCCGCAGTAAGAAGTACAAATTAGATTTAACTTTCCGCTTGTAAATATTTTCTTCTGTGTTGCACCACCCAAGTGATGTCTTTTAAACTCTACTTCTTTCCTTTAAAACATTGAGGACAATGTTTCGTTCTGGTTGGGGAACGAGAATAATCGACAATTGTGGAATCTTGGTTAAGTTTTTACTAATTTTTTGTTGTAGAAACTAACTGTTGCTAACTTTTTGTGTTGAAGATGGCTGAATATGGAGTGTAGTGACTCTAGAAACCCATCTTCATCATTTGAAAAAAAAACAACAATAAAAAAAATTCAAAAAAAAATTCAGACCTTTTCTTTTTCTTTATTAAGTTTTGATGTTCATTTTTCTTCTTCTTTTTAATTTCTCCTTTATAAATCTACATTTTCAAATATTTGAGTCGAAGATGGCTGAATATGGAGTGTAGTGCCTCTAGAAACACATCTTCTTAGTTAAAAATTTTTTTAAAAAAATATTTCTTTTTCTAATTAATTTTTCTACATCATTTTCACATTTCTGCATGCATATTTTCCTTTCATGTTTAGAATAGGTTGGGGGGTAGAATGTTGTTTAAAAAAAATTTGTTATTTGTTTTAACATTGGATGACATGATTAATTTTAAATTTTAGTATTTATATTATCTTTGGTCTTAAGTGATGTTACCCTATGTTTGCTACTCTACATATTGATATCAGAGACAAATATGAGTTGCTTGAAGGAATGGACATGTCATAATAAGTACCAAGTGAGTTTTTGAGCTTATTATTTTTCTTGGAGAGTAACCATTTTGCCCATTCTTTATATAGTTTAGCAGTTTATTATTTTACACACGATCTCTAGATTTCTTTTGAGTTAACCTTTAAAAAAAATTGTAAAATTAAAAAAAAGAAAAAAATGTGTGTTGCTACATATGAAGGCCTATCTAACTAGTAGATATGGAAGATTATTTAAAGCCCTAAAAGATGATGGAAAGGCCATCTTTGATCCGTTTGAGCTTTTCTAGCCATCCTTTTTGTGAAATATCCATAGTTAACCATTTTGAGCTTTTTTTTTATAAAAAAAATCCTTTTATTTGTTAAACTTATCATCTTGACCCACTCCAATTTGGAGTATTACCCGATGTCTTATAAGTTCCATCACCTATTTATGTTTGAGAAAAAAATGTAAATAATTATTTTGTTCAGTGACGTTGTGCCAAGCAAAACAAAAAAAAATGTTTCAAAAAAAAGAAGAAAAAAAATAACAATAATAGGTGAAATCCACCTTGCAACTTCAAAAAAACAAAATTTCCTCTGCATTTTTCTCAAACATACATTTTGTTTTCCTTATTTTCCTTCTTTGTTAGCCATGTCCCTAACCTATGTTACGTCCTAATAAAAGTCGTTATTTTAGGGAATATAGTCTGAAGTAGAAGCTAGTTATATGGGTTAAAAAGATGTAGTGGTGCATAATAATAATAATAATAATAATAATAATAATAATAATAATAATAAAATAAATAAATAAATTGGGTTGACTAGCATTTTTATTTGACTTGAGATCGTATTATTTCTAAGCTGAAGGCATATTTCTTTCATCTTGGTGAGAGCATGTGATATCACTTCTTTATTATTTTCTCTCAATTACCATTCATTGGAGTGACTATTTTTATTGGGTTTAATTTCTTTGTGAGAGTGTCACTACTTCCAATGAGATTTTGGGGTTTGACATGTCATTTGTTGAAGGTAGCTATGACAAAGTCTACTAGGCTGATTCATGTGGATGGTTGATGTGGGTGTGATGTTTCTTTAGACTTGAGATAATGCTTATACTTTTATTTAATTGTTATCATTAGTCTAATTAAATAAAAAAGAGTGTTTAAAAAAAATCATTTTGGATGTGAATTTTGTTTTCCCTTTATTTGTTAGGGACTAGCAATAAGCTGGTTGGGAGTGTGTTGAGTGTTAGAACATGTATATTTATAAAGGAGAAAATCGTCATTTTACATTTCACGTCTTACTAACAACCCTTAATTTTATGATTTAAAGCTTTTGTAATTTAATTATGTGTGTTTTATTTTAATTAAGTATTTTATGTATTTTAGGTGCATCATGGTCATTTCATAATAAACGAGAGATCAGATGGCAAAATGGACATCACTTTAGAACTCAGGACGGTTGAAAACCTTAGGAGGAGTATAAAAGGAAAAATGGTATTGTTCACATGTACGGTACTGTCTATGTTACTGTTTACATAGACGGATCGATGACGTGGTATTGACCAATGATGTGGCATTGACTGATGAGGTGTCACAATCCTGTTGGACTAAAATTCTTATGTACTGTTGATGGTGACGTGGCAGCATATCAGTGGACTAAAAGTCTCGCGTATGGTACATGCATCACACATGATTATTTTCGACCAAACCGCATCACTGTTCAACCCGGGTCAAATCGTGTTACTGTTCACCCGCGTGGTCAAACCGCGTACTATTGACTGATGACGTGGCGCAATCCTGAGCGTTCAAACTGTTTTTAATCCGATGACCACAATTTACTAAATGTATCTATAAAAAGGGGGCCTCCCCCCCTAATTTGATATCTCTGAATCCATTTTTGGGATCCATATTTTGTAATTCATTCTCCATCTTGTATTTTCTACGTATTTTAATAAATTTTCATTTTGCCCCTAGTTCAATTATGAATGACTAATTTTCTTTCAAGCTTGGGTTGAAGGTGAAATCTCAACATGTGTCATGGGCTTTATTTGGTAAATTTACTTTCTCTTCCCCTCTAATTTTTATAGATGTTTTCACTTCTCGTCGACAAATAATACTAATCTTGTCTAGTATCGCCTTGGTTTCATCGGCCCCCTAGTACAAGGTTATTATTATTTGGCACGATAAGCCCTTAGCACCATATTGATTAGAGCGTGGTTCATGAGGTGTGGATTCCCTCCTCATGATTTAATTGGTATGAATAAGGAATATTTAGCCCATGATGCATGTTGATACGAATCCAGATACCCAAGTACGTCATTACAATAGAATTCTCTTCCAATTATTCTCGCCATTTCAATTCCAATTTTAGGATAATCCAAATCATTTTCACCACAAATCCAACCATCCATTTATAAAATTAATTCTACACACAATTAAAATTCACCTCCTCGTGGGATCGACACTCGTGACCATTAGTCTATTCTACAATAGATTCGTGCGCTTGCGTGTTCAATAAAATTTGCACGACAACATGCTCTAGCACTTAGTGGACAGAACAGACCTGCTCAGCCACCTAGTTTTCATCAGTAAACTCAAAGGCGTAGATACACCAGCAATGATCAATTTAGTCCTTGGAAATACTTCTTAAGGAATACATCGTGAAGAATGAAGTAATTGTGCGAAGTCAAGCTGTATCTCTGAGAAACCTTGAAAACCAAATTGGACAGCTTGCCACAGCAATGAATAGCAGACCTTGAGGAAGTTTACCCAGCAACATAGAAGATCCAAGAAGAGAGGGTAATGAGCATTGCAAAATGATCAACTTAAGATATAGAAAGAATGTCGATATTCCTGTTGATGTGGCCAAAAAAATGTTAGAACCTACTTCCTCTCAAGAAGAACATCAAGTTGAAAAAGAGTTACAGCAAACCAGTTGTAAAGATACTGGTGATAGTAGTCAAGTCCCAGCAACCCTAGAAGGAAATTACTCAACACTTGTTGAAGTAAATGCTGCAACACCAGTAGTAACAACTTAGAATAAATCAAAGGAGCAGCAATCTGTACCCCCTGGAGTTGTACAACAATTTAGGTATCCACCTCCCTTTCCACAAAGATTTCAGAAACAAAAACAAGACAAACAATTCAGCAAATTCTTGGAAGTGCTGAAGCTATTACACATCAACATACCTTTTGTGGAAGCCTTAAAACAAATGCCTAACTATGTAAAATTCTTAAAAGATATCTTGGCGAGAAAGAGAAGGTTAGAAGAATTTGAAACTGCCGCGTTAACACAAGAATGCAGTCACATGCTTCAGAGTAAGATTCTTAAAAAATTGAAGGATCCAGCAAGTTTCACTATACCATGTTCAATTGGAAATAGATACAATGGCGGAGCACTCTGTGACTTGGGAGCCAACATTAATCTAATGCCATTATTTGTATTTAAGCAATTGGAAGTTGGAGAATGCAGACCAACAACAGTCAGTTTACAACTGGCAGAAAGATCTCATGCATATCCTGAAGGAAAGATTGAACATGTACTGGTGAAGGTTGACAAATTTATTTTTCCAGCAGATTTTGTTGTACTAGACTTTGAGCCGACAAAGAGGTACCAAGTATACTTGGAAGACCTTTTTTAGCAACTGAAAAGACTCTAATTGATGTGCAGAAAAGAGTGCTAACTATGAGAGTGAATGACCAACAAGTCACTTTTAATGTGTTGGAAGCTATGAAAAGTCTTAATGAGGCAGAAAATTACAATTTTATGAGTGTTGTAGATCTTGTAGCAGAAAGAATCAATAGATGCTGTAGTACAGAAGTCATCGAAGATGTTACTTTTGAAAGCCTTGAAGAAGAGGATGTTGCAGCAGCCCAGATAGCATGGTCAAGAGAAAAGCAATTTGATAGACAAAACAAATATTTTGAATTTCTAGAGCTCTCAAACAGGGAAGTAAAGACAATTGTGCCATCTATTGAATCACACTATACTCTTGAATTAAAACATTTACTTTCACATTTAAAATATGTTTATCTTGGTAAGAACCATACACTCTCTGTAATCATTTTATCTTCTCTGAACGCAGATTAAGAAAAGAGTATGGTGGAGGTGCTTGGGAAATACAAAAAGACAATCGGATGGACTATGGTAGACATTAAAGGAATCAACCCATCCTTATGCATGCACAAAATTCTTTTAGAGGACTGCTACAGTAATTCAGTAGAGCAACAGAGACGACTAAACCCCATCATGAAGGAGGTTGTGAAGAAGGAAATCATCAAATGGCTGGATGCTGGAATCATATACCCAATAGCAGACAATTCGTGGGTGAGCCCAGTACAATGTGTTCCAAAGAAAGGAGGTGTAACTATTGTAGAAAATGAAAAAAATGAACTCATTCCTACAAGAACAGTAACTGGATGGAGGGTATTATAGATTACATGAAACTCAACAAAGCAAAAAGGAATGATCACTTTCCACTACTATTTATAGATTAAATGTTAGACAAACTCGATGGCAAACAATACTATTGTTTCCTCGATGGGTATTCATGCTACAACCAAATTGCTATAGCACTAGAGGACCAGGAAAAGACTACATTCACATGCCCTTATGGAACTGTTACTTTCAAACGAATGCCCTTTGGTTTATGCAATGCTCCAGTAACTTTTCAGAGATGTATGATGTCTATTTTCTCAAATATTGTTGAGCAAATTTTGGAAGTCTTCATGGATAACTTTTCAGTCTTTGGAGAAATATACATTGACTGTTTACACAATTTGGAAGAAGTGCTTAAAAGGTGTGAGACAACTAACTGTTGTGCAAATTTTATTGAACTCGCACGAATCTATTGTAGTATAGATCAATGGTGACGAGTGTCGATCCTACGAGAATGTGGATTTTAATTATATATAGAATTAATTTTGTATGATGGGTGATTGAATTTGTGGTGGAAATGATTTGGAATATGCTAAAACTTAAATTAAAATGGCAAGAATAAATTGAAGAGAATTCTATTGAAATGACGTACTTGGGTATCTGGATTCGTATCAACATGCATCACGGGCTAAATAATCCTTATTAATGCCAATTAAATCATGAGGGGGGAATCCACACCTCATGAACCACGCTCTAATAAATATAGTGCTAAGGGCTTATCGTGCCAAATAATAATAACCTTATATTAGGGAGCCGGTGAAACCAGGGTGGTACTAGACAAGATTATTATTATTTGTCAACGAAAAGTCAAAACATCCACAAAAACTAGAGGGGAAGAGAAAATAAATTTACCAAATAAAGCCCATGACACATGTTGAGACTTCACCTTCAACCCAAGCTTGAAAAGAAATTAGCCACTCATAATTGAACTAGGGGCAAAATGAGAATTTATTAAAATATGTAGAAAATACAAGATGGAGAAGGAATTACAGAAAATGGAGTCCAAAAATGGATTCAGAGGTCTCAAATTAGGGGGGGAGGCCCCCTTTTTATAGATGGATCGAGAAAATCATGGTCATCGGATTAAAAACAATTTGGACGCTCAGGATTGCGCCACGTCATCAGTCAACAGTATGTGTGAACAGTACACGGTTTGACTATGTGGCTTTAACAGTGACATGCTTTGCACACGGTTTGGTTGAAAATAATCCCATGTGTTGCATGTACCGTACGCGCGTTTTTTGGTCCACTAATATGCTGCCATGTCACCATCAACAGTACATAAGAATTTTAATCCAATAGGATCATGACACCTCATCAGTCAATGCCACATCATCGGTCAATGCCACGTCATCGATCCGTCTATGTGAACAGTGCCAGGACCAGTAACGTAGATAGTACCTATACATGTGAATAGTATCGTACATGTGAACAGTGTCATTTTTCCTTTTATGCTCCTCCTAAGGTTTTCGACCGTTCTGAGTTCAAAAGTGATGTCCGTTTTGCCGTTTGATCTCTTCGTTTATTGTGAAATCACTATAATGCCCCTAAAATATATAAAATATTTAATTAAAATAAAACACACATAATTAAATTACAAAAAGCTAAAACACATAAAAGTAAGGGTTGTTAGTAAGACTTGAAATGTAAAATGACGGTTTTCTCCTTTATAAATATACATTTTCTAACACTCAACACACCCCCCAACCAGCTTATTCCTAATCCCTAGCAAATAAAGCGAAAACAAAATTCACATCCAAAATGATTTTTTTTAAACACTCTTTTTTATTCAATTAGACTAATGATAACAATTAAATAAAAGTATAAGCATTATCTCAAGTCTAAAGAAACATCACACCCACATCAACCATCCACATGAATCAGCCCAGTAGACTTTATCGTAGCTACATTCAAGAATGACATGTCAAACCCCAAAATCTCACTGGAAGTAGTGACACTCTCACAAAGAAATTAAACCCAATAAAAATAGTCACTCCAATGAATGGTAATTGAGAGAAAATAATCAAGAAATGATATCACATGCTCTCACCAAGATGAAAGAAATATGCCCTTAGCTTAGAAATAATACGATCTCCAGTCAAATAAAAATGCTAGTCAACCCAATTTATTTATTTATTTATTTATTTTATGCATCATTACATCCTTTTAGCCCATATAACTAGCTTCTACTTCAGACTATAGTTCCCTAAAATCAAGAAGGACTTTTATTAGGACGTAACGTAGGCTAGGGACATGGCTAACAAAGAAGGGAAATAGGAAAAACAAAGTGTATGTTTGAGAAAAATACAGAGGAATTTTTTTTTGGAAGTTGCAAGGTGGATTTCACCTATTATTGTTATTTTTCTTTGAAACAACAATTTGTTTTTTTTAAGCAACAATTTTTTTCTTCTTTTTTTTAAGAAACAACAATTTTTTTTTTTGAACTAGGCATAACTTCACTATACAAAATGTTTATTTACATTTTTCTCAAACATAAATAGGTGATGGATCTTGTAAGATATTGGGTAATACTCCAAATCGGAGTGGGTCAAGATGATAAGTTGACAAAGAAAAGTTTTTTTTTTAAAGGCTCAAAAGGGTTAACTATGTATATTTGATAAAAGGGGTGGTTAGAAAAGCTCAAACGGATCAAAGATGACATTTCCATAATCTTTTAGGGCTCTAAATAATCTTCCATATCTACTAATTAGATGAGCCTCCAAATGTAGCAACACACATTTTTTTCTTTTTTAATTTTCAATTTTTTTTAGGGTTAACTCAAAAGAAATCTAGAGATCGTGTATACAATAATAAACTGCTAAGCTGTATAAAGAATGGTCAAAAAGGTTACTCTCAAAGAAAAATGATAGGCTCAAAAACTCACTTGGTATTTATTATGACATGTTCATTCCTTCAAGCAACTCATATTTGTCTCTGACATCAACATGTAGAGTAGCAAACATATCGTAACATCACTTCAAACTAAAGATAATACAAATACTAAAATTTGAAATTCATCATGTCATCCAATGTTAAAACAAATCACAATTTTTTTTAAACAACAGCCTACCCCCGAACCTATTCTAAACATGAAAGGAAAATATAAATGCAGAAATGTGAAAATGATGCAGAAAAACTAATTGGAAAATGATAGAAAACGAAAATTGTGTTTTTTTAAGAAGACGCGTTTCTAGAGGTACTACACTCCATATTCAGCCATCTTCGACTCAAAATTTTTTTTTAAAAATATATAATTATAAAGGAGAAATTAAAAAGAAGAAGAAAAACGAACATCAAAACATAATAATGAAAAAGAAAATATCTGAAATTTTATTATTTATTTATTTATTTTTCAAACGATGAAGATGCGTTTCTAGAGTCACTACACTCCATATTCAGCCATCTTCAACATAAAAAGTTAGCAACAGTTAGTTTCTACAACAAAAAATTAGTAAAAACTTAACCAAGATTCCACAATTGTCAACTATTCTCCCCCCAACCAGAATGAAACATTGTCCTCAATGTTTTAAAGGAAAGAAGTACAGTTTAGAAGACATCACTTGAGCGGTGCAACACAAAAGAAAATATTTACAGGCGAAGAGTTAAATCTAATATGTACTTCTTACTGTGGCTACTGTTACCGTCATCATTTGAACGCTCCAACACAAAGCTCCAGGGGTCTGGCTCCGGTTTCTAAGCTTGTAACATATCAAGTAGCTCATTAGCAGTGTGAGTACAAATAAAAAGCTTTTTCGCATTGGAAAGAACGAAATAATTTTTTATTGCATAGTTAAGAAATGCGATAAAGCCATCATAAAAAATATTGACATTTAACAAACCGATTGTGAATGTGCAGATGGGCCCAAGATGCTAGTGTGATAAGTGCCTCTAGTGTTGCAAGATCTCCTGGAAGGAAAATAAAAGCATCAGCATGATTAAGCATTTCAGTTATTCGTTCTTGCATACTTGAGACGACTAACTCTTCTCCAGTCGGTGAGTCAAACACACTGCCCAAAGGTTTTAGGACTCTTGGGATGATGCCTAACACTTGGCTTCCTCTGACAAAAGCAACTTCTGAGACCAATTTTGATAACCCTCGGTTACCTCCTCCATACACCAAGTGTAATTTTCTCTCTGCTATGCTTCGACCAAGATCTATGACTGCATCAATGAACTCTTTATGTTTGCCATAGGTAAATCTAGAAAGCACACAAATGTTCTTGAATTGTCTATTGGGAGATGTTGCCATTGGAATATTTCTCAAAAACAATTTGTGAGTGCTTAATAAAAAGTCATATTTAAGAATCTTGATGACAGTGGATCACAACTGTGTATGAGATGACATGTCAGTGTCAAATAACACGTAAAGCACATGGCTCGATAGTCAAAAAGTAAACAGTAAAAAGAAAAAAAACAGTAATAAAATTATTAAAGACAATAATACAAACAATAAAATAACAGTGAAATGAAATAAAATAACAGTAAAGTAAAAGGATATTTACAGGTAGTTGCGACTGTGGCTCACATCTTCCTCTGGTTTTATGTCCAGAAACGGCTTGAACGCCCTCTATGGGTCGAGGATGGGCTTCCCATCCAGTTTTCTTATAAACTGGCAAACAAGGTCGTTTATAGTCAGATTCCCGAGACTATATCGTTCATGCTCTTTCTGGAATAATGGCCATAACTGGAGAATCGCTCCTTGCACATATCCACTAGAATGCGTTTCAAGAGACAGTAGGATATCATCCAATGACTCCTTATTCAAGCCATCCCTAATGAATTGAATCTTATCTTCTATGTTATCAGACACCATTCCTAAAGAACATGGGTTTTTATTGCAGCTCATTCTGGCACACTTATGAGAAGCAACATAAATTCTTCGAGCTGGTCGTTTTCTTGCATAATTTCCTTTACCACAACCAGGCATGTATGCAATAAATTTTGGAGGTAACTCACCTGCCAATCGTACTTTCGCCTCGATTAACCAACGGATGTCAGCAGGTATGTTATTCCTCATGAGCAATCGCATGCGTTCGGACCGAGCTTTATAGATCGTAAGGAGGGCATTCCGAGGAAGTGAAGGGAATCGCTTGTGAAGCTTCGCTAGAATCTCATTTTTGTCCATACCTTCGCCTCAGAATATCAGTTATTATGGGAAACTGAAGTAACCGACTTGATTATCACGAAGTACTGTTATCCGCAACTTCACTAGGGTAACAAACTAAAGCACACAAACAGAAAAACAAATTAAAACACACAAAGAAAATTAGAATCGTCCTCTTATTGAATTTATCTCAAGCTCCAACAGGATGTCGTAAACACTTCTCTCAATATCTCTAAGTTGGCGTTCTAAACCCTCAACATAGGCTACTAACTCTGGTGGTTGTAGAGCCCAAATGCGATGTGTTTTACAAAATTGAATCTGTCTTTTGAGATGAGTTTTGACGAGTGGAAGTGGTTTAAGAATGTTCAAGAGGAACGGTCTAAGTATGGTACTCATGATTAACAATGATAAGAGAAAACTTAATGATAAACACATTTATGCAAAAATAATTTCAATTAGCAAAAGAATAATAAAAAGAAAGAAAGAAAAATCAAACCACCGAAAAGAAAAAATCAATTCAAATCTGTTGGGTCACTTAAATTTATTTCGGTGTCTTTTCCATGTGGTTGGTAATCTAGATATGGCTTTAATATTTGACCATTAACTTTAAACGTGACACCGTTCTTTGGGTCCTTAATTTCAATTGCCCCATGTGGAAAAACAGTATGAACAATAAATGGGCCAGACCAACGAGAGGGTAACTTACCTGGGAATAGGTGCAAGCGAGAATTGAATAAAAACACTTTTTGACCTAGAGTGAAAGATTTTCTCATAATTTTCTTGTCATGGAAGACTTTCATTCGTTGCTTGTAAATCTTGGCATTTTCGTATGCGTCATTGCGAATTTCTTTAAGTTCTGCCAGTTGTAATCTTCTTTCTGAGCTGGCTTACTACATGTCAAAGTTGAATTTCTTGATGGCCCAATATGCACGATGCTCGAGTTCCATAGGTAGGTGGCAAGCTTTTCCTTACACTAGCCTGTAGGGTGACATCCCAATCGGGGTCTTGAAAGCCGTTCTATATGCATAATCAAGTCTTAATGACCAATCTTTTATGTCTGGCCTCACCGTCTTTTCTAATATGTGCTTTATTTCTCGATTGGAGATCTCAACTTGGCCACTGGTTTGCGGATGATATGGGGTCGCCACTTTGTGAGTAATTGAATACTTTGTCAAAAGAGTTTTGAATGCTTTATTACAAAAGTGAGCACCACCATCACTGATTATTGCTCGAGGGAATCCAAAGCGCGAAACAATGTTGCTTTTCAAAAACTCTATCACCACCTTGTGATAATTGGTTCTGCATGGAATTGCTTCTACCCATTTCGATACATAGTCAACAGCAACCAATATGTATTGATGGCCAAAAGAAGGGGAAAAGGGTCCCATAAAGTCGATACCCCATACCTCAAAAATCTCAACCACTAAAATTGGATTTGGTGGCATCATGTTTCTTCGTGTAATGCTCCCCATTCGTTGACACCTATCACATGAAGAACAGAAAGTGTAAGCGTCTCGAAATATAGTTGGCCAATAAAAACCATATTGTAAAATTTTTGTAGCTGTTTTCTTAGCACTGAAATGGCCTCCACAAGCTTGTTCATGGCAGAATGAAAGGATATTCTGAATTTCACTTTCTGGGACACATCGTCTGACAATTTGATCTGCACAATCCTTGAACAAATACGGGTCATCCCGAAAGAAATTATTTATTTCTGCAAAGAATTTAGCTTTGTCTTGCTTAGTCTAATGCTCTTGAAGTTGACCTGTAACAAGATAATTAACGATATCAACATACCAAGGTATATACTTCCACACTCATTAATTGTTCATCTGGAAATGACTCATTCAATGTTAATGGCTCTGTAATTGTGTCAAAATGGAAACGAGAGAGATAGTCTGCCACAACATTTTTTGTGCCTTTCTTATCTTTGAATTCCAAGTCAAATTCTTGCAAAAGTAACACTCAACGAATTAGTCTAGCTTTTACATCTTTCTTTGTGTGAAGATATTTAAGAGCAGCATGATCTGTGAACACAATTATTTTACAACCAATGAGATAAGATCAAATTTTTTCCAATGCAAACACTACTGCTAGCATTTCTTTTTCAGTAGTTGAATAGTTCAACTGTGCCTCATTCAATGTCATACTAGCATAGTAAATAACATGGGGAATTCGATCAACTCTTTGTCTTAATACTGCTCCTATTGCATAATCAGATGCATCACACATTAGCTCAAATGGTAAGCTCCAGTTTGGGAGCTGAATGATGGGTGATGATGTCAACAATTGCTTTAATTTTTCAAAAGCCACAAGAAATGAATCATTAAAGATAAAAGGTACATCCTTAGCAAGTAAATTGCATAAGGGTCTAGAAACTTTGCTAAAATCTTTAATGAAATGTCTATAAAAACCAACATGCCCAAGGAAAGATCTTACTTCTCTGACTGTTTTGGGTGGAGGAAGATTATAAATGAGATCCACCTTGGCTTTGTCAACCTCAATACCTTTGCTTGAAATGATGTGACCGAGAACAATACCTTGTTTTACCATAAAATAACACTTTTCCTAATTTAAGACCAAGTTCTTCTCGATACATCTCTGCAGAACTAATGTTAGATGATGTAAACATTGATCAAACGAGACACCAAAGACAGAAAAATCATCCATAAAGACCTCAAGGAATCGTTCAACCATATCAGAAAAAATGCTTAACATGCATCGTTGAAATGTAGCAGGTGCATTACATAATCCAAATGGCATCCTCCTATATGTAAAAGTGCTAAAAGGACAAGTGAAAATGGTTTTCTCTTGATCTTTTGGTGCTATGGGAATCTGATTATATCCTGAGTAGCCATTTAGAAAGCAATAAAATTCATGGCCTGCTAATCTATCAAACATTTGATCGATAAATGGTAAAGGAAAATGGTCTTTACGTGTGACATAATTCAACTTTCTATAATCAATGCATACACGCCATCCTGTAGTTACTCTAGTTGGTATCAATTCATTATCAGTATTGGTAACTACAGTGACTCATAACTTTTTGGGGACAACTTGTACATGACTAACCCATGAACTATCAGAAATTGGGTAAATGATACATGCGTCTAATAGCTTAAGGACTTCTGTTCTAACAACTTCTTTCATATTAGGATTTAACCGACGTTGCATTTTCCTGGTAGATTTAGCATTTTCATCAAGGTGAATGTAATGCATGCAGTCTACTGGATTTATACCTTTCATGTCTGCTATGGTCCATCCTAATACTCTTTTGTGCTCTTTTAAAACATCCAAAAACTTACCTTTTTGTTCGTCATTGAGGTATGCTGAGATGATTACCAGTAAAGTACTTTCTTCCCCCAAGAATGCATATTCCAGAGTGTTGGGCAATGGTTTGAGCTCGAGTTTCGGTGGTCATTCTGATGATGGGATAAGTTTCTTCTCTGATGGTGCTAGTTGTTCAACTCTTGACTTCCATTTATTAGTGTCCATGGATGGTGCTGAGTCAAGTAGGGCGTTGACCTCATCGACCGATCTGTCAATATCAAAATCCAAACCAAAGTGAGTTAAACATGTTTGTAAAGGATCATCACTAAGGTTTGAAACAGAAGTGTCATCAACTAATGCTTCAATTAAATCCACATCAACAATTTCATCATCTGTATTGTGAGGTTGTTTGGCAATGTTGAAGATGTTCAGCTCCATAGTCATATTATCGAAGGACAACTGCATATTTCCAATCTTGCATTGAATGTGAGCATTCGCAGTCGCCAAGAAAGGTCAGCCTAGAATAATGGGGATGTGCTTCCTTGAATCCTGTATTGGTTGAGTGTCAATTACAATGAAATCAACAGAAAAATAAAACTTGTCTACCTGGATAAGCACGTCTTCCACAATACCACGAGGTATTTTCGTGGACCGATCTGCAAGCTGTAACACTACTGGAGTTGGGTGTAATTCTCACAGTCCAAGTTTCACGAAAACTAAATAAGGCAACAGATTTACACTAGCTCCTAAATCCAACAAAGCATTCTCAATTGTGTGGTTCCCTATGCGACATAAGATAGTGCGGGAGCCTGGATCTTTGCATTTTAGAGGAATTTTATGTTGGAGTATAGAACTAACGTTTTCTGTTAAAAATGCCTTCTTTTGAACATGCATGTTTCTCTTTTTAGTACACAGATCTTTAAGAAACTTGGCGTAAGATGGAACTTGCTTTATAGCATCAAGTAAAGGGATGTTAACACTTACCTATTTAAAGATTTTGAGAATCTCACCTGTGGATTTTCCCTTATTTCCTTTAGCTAACCTCTGAGGAAATGGAGCTTTAGGAACATATTCTCCTGGGCTGGTTTCTTTTTTCTCCTTTGGTGATGAGTCCTCAACAGTCACAGGTACAATTTAATTTTCTTTTGTCACCGGCATCTCCATTTTATTGTCGACTTCTTTTCCTTTTCGCAAGGTCATGACGGCTTTGACCTCTCCATGCTGCTGTGGTGAACTAGTACTTACTTCATGCACTCCTTTAGGGTTAGGCACTGGTTGACTTGGAAATTTATCTTTCTCAACAGTCATTGCCAAGGTCTGACTTGAAGAAGCAAGTTGTCCCACCATCTTCTCTAAGTTTGAGACTGATTGGGCTTGCGAGTTGAAGCCTGCTCTCAACTTATTTCGTAGTCCGTCAATGGTGCGGTTCTGTTGCTCAATCGTGGAGTGAGTAAGATTCTTGAGATTCTGGAATGAATCCTCCCACGATCTGGGTTAAGAGTAGTTTTGGTTCTGGTTGTATGGCCTAAATGGTGGCTGAGAGGCTTAAGGATTTTGAGGAATTGGTTGCATTGGTGGAGCTGGAGCTGCTGGTCGATTCCGTTGGAATCCTTGAGACCATGAAAAATTGGGGTGGTCTCTCCATCCAGGGTTATATGTATTGGAGTATGGGTTGTAATTTGATGGTTTTCTCATTACTTCTATGGCATTGGCTTGATCTGAGTATGAGTCATGGTCATGTGGCTCTGTTGATTTAGCAGTCGACAACAATGCTATCTGTCGAGCGAGACCTTCAACCATCTCCTTGACTTCTTTGATTCCTGAAGTTGACTCGTCAATGTGAAACTCATTTACTCCCTTAATCCTTCTAGTATTCCTGAGTGATCGACTCCGTTGTTGGGAATTATCCACTTGTCGCTGGAAGAATTCCCAAATCTCTGATGCACTTTTTGACATTAGCTCTCCTTCACTTGTTGCCATTAGCCATTCTTGCACATTCGGCAATAATCCCTCCAAAAAGTATTGGCATTGGTGCCATTTCTCGTACCCATGATGTGGACACTTCAAGAGTAACCCATTGAATCGCTCCCATGTTTCGAAAAACTGCTCGTCATTTCTCTGGGTGAACTCTGAGATTTCCCTGCGAATAACATTGGTTTTATGCACTGGAAAATATTTATTTAAAAATTTCGTAACCATTTGTTCCCATGATGCAATGCTATTAGCAGGTAATGTATTAAGCCATGAACGAGCTCTATCCTTTAAAGAAAATGGGAATAGTCTAAGTTTTACATCATCAGCTGGAAAATTCTCATATTTAAATGTTTGACAAATAGCATGAAAATCATTCAAATGATTATATGGGTCCTCATTTTCTAAGCCATAAAATGTGAGGAGATAATTTAGCACACTAGGTTTTAGTTCAAAGCTCCTAGCAGCTACATTTGGATACCTTATATATGATGTGCTCAAATTAGCTAAAGGACTGAAGTAGTCCTTAAATGGCCTCTCCTGTGGTGCTTGTAAGTCCATTTTATTTTTAATTTTTTGTGTGTGCGAAGTGTTTTCTCAATTTCGAAGTCTATAGGTTCAAGATTAGGTAATAATGACCTACGACCATGCATACAAAACAAATAAAATAAGAATAAAGATGGGAACAAAATAAATAAAAATAAAGAAGAGGGAGAAATTATAATACTAACCTTATGGCGCTATTACAACCTTACTATAAAAATACACAAAAAAATATGTGAAAATAAATTAACTAAAATAAATTAATAAGATAAACAAAAAAAATTACAAAGAAAATAAATTGAAAATTAAATTACCGAATTTTACAGAAGAGAAAAAGAAAAGAAATACTAACCTTTAAATGTAGATTCACCTTTTTTTTCTTTTTTCGTTTTTAAAAAAATACAAGAAAACAATTAAATGGAAATATTCACAAAAATTAATTCTATGAATTAAAATTACTTACCTCCCCGGCAACGGCGCCAAAAACTTGTTGTGCAAATTTTATTGAACTCGCAAGCGCACGAATCTATTGTAGTATAGATCAATGGTGACGAGTGTCGATCCCATGAGGAGGTGGATTTTAATTATATATAGAATTAGTTTTGTATGATGGGTGATTGGATTTGTGGTGGAAATGATTTGGAATATGCTAAAACTGAAATTAAAATGGCAAGAATAAATTAAAGAGAATTCTATTGAAATGACGTACTTGGGTATCTGGATTTGTATTAACATGCATTATGGGCTAAATAATGCTTATTAATGTCAATTAAATCATGAGGGGGGAATTCACACCTCATGAACCACGCTCTAATAAATATGGTGCTAAAGACTTATCGTGCCAAATAATAATAACCTTATACTAGGGAGCCGGTGAAACCAGAGCGGTACTAGACAAGATTATTATTATTTGTCAACGAAAAGTCAAAACATCCATAAAAACTAGAGGGGAAGAGAAAATAAATTTTCTAAATAAAGCCCATGACACATGTTGAGACTTCACCTTCAACCCAAGCTTGAAAAGAAATTAGCCACTCATAATTAAACTAGGGGCAAACTGGGAATTTATTAAAATACGTAGAAAATACAAGATGGAGAAGGAATTACAGAAAATGGAGTCCAAAAATGGATTCAGAGGTCTCAAATTAGGGGGGAGGCCCCCTTTTTATAGATACATCGAGTAAATCATGGCTATCGGATTAAAAACAATTTAGACGCTCAGGATTGCACCACGTCATCAGTCAACAGTACGTGTGAACAGTATGCGGTTTGATTATGCGGCTTGAACAGTGACACAGTTTGCAATCGGGTTTGAACAGTAACGCGGTTTGCACAGTAACGCGGTTTGGTTGAAAATAATTCCATTTGTTGCATGTACCGTACACACGTTTTTTTGCCCACTAATATGCTGCCACGTCACCATCAACAGTACATAAGAATTTTAATCCAACAGGATCATGAGACCTCATCAGTTAATGCCACATCATCGGTCAATGCCACGTCATCAATCCGTCTATGTGAACAGTGCCGTGAACAGTAACGTAAATAGTACCCGTACATGTGAATAGTACCGTACATGTGAACAGTGCCATTTTTCCTTTTATGCTCCTCTTAAGGTTTTCGACCGTTCTGAGTTCAAAAGTGATGTCCGTTTTGCCGTTTGATCTCTTGTTTATTGTGAAATCACTATAATGCCCCTAAAATACATAAAATATTTAATTAAAATAAAACGCACATAATTAAATTATAAAAAGCTAAAACACATAAAAGTAAGGGTTGTTAGTAAGACTTGAAATGTAAAATGACGGTTTTCTCCTTTATAAATATGCATTTTCTAACACTCAACACTAACTTAGTGCTCAATTGGGCAAAATGCCACTTTATGGTAAAAGAAGGCATAGTGTTGGGTCATAGAGTATCTAAAAATAGAATAGAGGTAGATAAGCCAAAAATAGAAGTGATAGATAAACTGCCGCCTCCCACTTCAGTTAAGGGCATTAGAAGCTTCTTGGGACATACTGGATTCTACAAAAGATTCATTAAAGATTTTTTCAAAATAACTAAACCATTATGCTCACTGCTGGAGCATGACAAGCCTTTTAATCTTGATGAAGATTGCCTTAAAGCTTTTAGGGAGTTAAAGAAGGCTTTGGTAATCGCACAACTTGTTATAGCACAAGACTGGAGCCTACCGATTGAACTGATGTGTGATGCTAGTGACAATTTTGTTGGAGCAGTACTGGGGCTGAAAAAGAATAAAGTTTTTCACTTCATCTACTATGCTAGCAAAACTCTTACTCATACTCAGATTAATTATACCACTACAGAGAAAGAGCTGCTAGCGGTGGTGTTTGCCTTTGATAAATTCAGAGCTTTCCTATTAGGCACCCAAGTAACAGTCTACATAGATCATGCCGCAATAAGGTATTTAATTTCAAAAGAAGATGCTAAACCAAGATTGATAAGACGTATCTTATTATTACAAGCATTTGATTTGGAAATCAAAGACAGAAAATGGATTGAAAATCAGGTAGTAGATCATCTATCACGGTTAGAAGCAGATGCCAACACTTTAACTAAGCCTGACATTACTAAAATTTTCCCTGATGAACAACTGTTTATGTTACAATATGCACAAATATTGCAGCAATCTGGACTTCCATGGTATGCATACTTTGCCAAATATTTAGTAAGTGGATTGCTGCCACCTGAGTTGAATTATCAGTAGAGAAAACAATTTCTTTATGATGTTAGAAGCTACCAGTGGGATGAACCTTATCTATTCAAGTTATGCTCAGATCGTGTGATTCAAAGATGTGTCTCAAATGAAGAAATTCCACACATATTGCATTCTTGCCACGCTACAGCATATGAAGGACATTTTTGGTGGCTATAGGACAACTGCTAAAGTTCTGTAATCAGGTTACTACTGGCCTACTATTTTTAAAGATGCTTATGAGTTTGCTAAATGCTGTGACAGGTGCCAAAGAACAGGAAACATATCTCAAAGACATGAGATGCCATTGACAAACATTTTGGAAGTAGAGATCTTTGATGTATGGGGGATAGACTTCATGGGCCCATTTCCACCATCTTGTGGGAACCTATATATACTAGTTTTGGTAGATTATGTGTCTAAATGGGTGGAGGCCACAACATTACCAACAAATAATGCCAATGCAGTAGTGAGTTTTATTCGGAAAAATATATTCTCAAGATTTGGAACTCCATGAGCAATCATTAATGATGAGGGTACTCATTTATGCAACAAAGTATTTGCTGCAGCAATGGCCAAATATGGAATCAAGCATAAAATTGCTACAACATATCACCCACAATCCAATGGTCAGGTTGAAGTGTCTAACAGGGAGATTAAAAAGATTATGGAAAAAGTGGTTAACCCCATCATAAAAGAGTGGTCATTACGCTTACATGACTCCTTATGGGTTTATAGAACAACATACAAGACACCACTTGGCATGTCTCCCTACTGAATTGTGTATGGAAAAGCTTGTCACTTGCCACTCGAGCTAGAGCACAAAGTATACTGGGCATTGAAACAGTTAAACTAGGACATACATATTGCAACAGAGTAGAGGAAGATTCAACTACGTGGGCTTGATGAACTAAGGTCGTTCTCCTATGAAAATGCAATGATCTATAAGGAGAGAACAAAACAATGGCATGATAAACACATTCAGCAAATGAACTTAATGTCTGGCCAACTACTTTTACTCTACAATCTAAATTAAAACTATTAATCAGGAAAATTGAAATCTAGATGGTCTGGTCCTTTCAAGTTAATCAGAATTTATCCACATGGGGCTGTTGACCTTTTAGATGGGAGAACAGGCCAAGAGTTCAAAGTCAATGGGCAACGAGTAAAACACTACATGAATTCTGTTATGGACCATACAAAACAGGTTTTACTCCTCAAAGACCCAACATTGTGAGCCAATAAAAGATGGTCAGGCTAAATGACTAAAAATCAAACGCTATTGGGAGGCAACCCAACAATTAGGGAAGTCATTTAGCATTTTCGTTTTCTTTTCTTAAATGTATTAATGAAAAAAAAAATTTGGGAGTTTGGTTTAAAGGATCCCTCTCAATTTCAAAGTTACCATGTGAAAGAAAAGTATGAGGAATTTATCAAACCATGTAAAATCTTAGAAGAAAAGGGGTTTCAGTTTCCCCCTCAACCCTTAGGAATCATGCAATCACTGTATGTTACTGCAGCAAAGCGCGGGTGGTTGGAGTTCTGTAACCATCCACGAGACCCTGTGTAATCGCTAGTAAAAGAATTTTACGCCAACCTATTAAGCCCTAGCCAACACAATATTTGGGTAAGAAACTCTTTTGTACGATTAGATTCTCGAGTTATTAATAGTTTCTATAATTTACCCTTTGAAGTGGATTGCGAGTATGCCAAATTACTTAGCAACATAACCCCACAAAAATGGAATAAGATCTTTAAAACACTTACCATAGAGGGTGCATATTGGTCTAATGAAGAAGGGCGTGTGATTAATAGGATAAACCTGAAACCCATTGCTAAGGTGTGGGTAAAATTTTTAAAATCCAGATTAATGCCAACTACACACACCACCATTGTCACAAAAGAGGTTAGTAATTTTGTATGTCATTGTTAGGGGGTTGCCTATAGATATGAGAATCATTATAGAAAAAGAAATTCAGGAGTGTGCTATGAAAAAGCACAAAACGGCTGCTTTGCTATTTCCTTCCCTTATCACCAGCATATGTGTAGTATCGAGAGTCCACCTTGATACACAAGATGACCATGTTAAGAATGATGGTGCTCTCACTGCACGCACCATCGAGTGCATTATTGGTGAAGCTGCTGCAACCCCACCAGAACCAGTTGTTGTAGCAGGGGCGAGACGAGTTGTTGGTATGGAGAGAAGAATACAAGAATTGAGTGCCAATATCACTCGGTGTGCTGAAGCCTATTAGAGGGAAAACAATCGGTTTTGGAACTATTTGCAATACTTGGAGGACCACCTCCATTAATTTGTTGTATACATAAAAAATGCCTAAAGCAATTTCCCTGATTCATTACTGCAGCAGTTCGAATTTGGTACCTCCACTACAGATGCTCCAGTAGAAGACAATGAAGATGCTACTGACGCAGATGAACCCGAGGAAGAAGTTGCGCAGAATCACAAACAGAGGCTGATTCAGATGCTGACGATCAATCAGACCAGCCTAAAGTAGAGGGTGTTAAGTCTGCAACAGACAGTTCATCGACAAAGGTGGATGAAGACCCCGAAAAAGAACTCAAGGAACCCCTTAAAAGGATATCTTCCAAGTTCAGGAAGAAGCACATCATAAGAGAGGAGAAAAATGAACCTGCAGAGGAGCCTCCCATTCCAGTCTTCTCTCGAAAGGGCAAAGAAAAAGTTATCAACCCTTCTGCATTCAAAGATGAAGCAGAAGACATTAATGCAGAGTTAGAAGCTACAGCAACCAGGGCTACTCACACACCAACGGAAACAAAGCACCTACTCGATATCATTACCGTAATCACGGGTGAAGGGTCTACAGCCGAAAAAGATGCTCCAACCACCGCACAACAAACTCCCAGCAAATCCATTCTCACTAGTCCTAAAGGACCCAGCAAGAAAAAATGGGGCACTTCTGGAGGTGTTACTGCCTCAGACATACCAGCGCAAAAAAGGGCCAGAAAATGGGGCACTTCGGGATGCTGTACCCACTGGAACTCCCCCAACCAGCCCATTACTAAGAAAGAAAAAGACATTGTCTGCTACCTCACCGCAAGGATCTCCTAAGGACCATCTGCAGAGCTCCTCTAAAAAGCAGTGAATCTGTTACTTTCTGTTGCAGCATCCATGCCATCAATAGGGGAGTCCCATCGACCAGCTAGTTTATTTTATTTAAAAATTACAGTCCTTTTTTGTATTCTTTTCTTATTCATTTGCATTTTATTTATTCCATGTCTGCAGGAGTGATTTGTTTAGAGTGTTTTGTTTTGTGTGCTTGTGGGGACACAAAACCTCTGAAGTTTGGGGGGTGTTTTTGCTTGTATTATGGTGTGAAGCTCGGTTATCTAGTATTTCTATATGGATATGAAAACCTAATGAAGATAAATTGAGTGTTATTAAGTAGTTATGAGAATGCCAAGTAGGGATAATTATAGATGAAGGTTGAAATTTTTTCCCGAAACTTAGACTTTGGGTGAGGTTTTTTTTTAGAATGCTGTAGCAAAACCAGAAAAATTTAAAAAATGGTAGAGAATACCTCACGTTTGGGGGTAAATTTTTGTTGAACTGTGCTTGTTATGAAATAAATTTTGTTCCAGTGGCTTAAGTTACTGAGTAACCAAGGCTGAGTATGCACCCCATATACAGACTTGAGTCCAAAGGCAACAAGAGTTATGAGTATTGCTGTAGCAACTATAAAAAAAAATTGGTCCTCTGTCTAGGATATTGAGTAGTCAGGTTTGTTCATGAGCTCTATGTTCAGCCTTGAGTTAATATATCTTTAGATAAGACTATGTTATGAGGATTGCTGCAGTAACTTTGATCTGTTCAGTGGTTGAGTAACGGGGTGTCATCATTACAAGTGATCGATATTTACATGAAAAATCAATGATACATTGACGAGAGTTTAAGTGAAAAAAATTATTTTTGTTGTAGTATAGTTTAAAGTTATTTGTGAATTCTGCTCCCCCATATGTGAATATATTTGTGTTCTACCTTTGAATTATATGCAATGTCTGTGTAATGCTATAGGACCTTTAGAACTTGATCAAAATGGCACACACACACTTTGGACAAAATGGAGCCTAAGTCTAGAACTAAACTGCTATGACTATTTTGCATGATAGAGAGTGTGATCTGAGGGTTGAAGAATTCTTGTAAATTTGATGACAGAGCTAAGTTCTTTGTTGTATGATTTTGTAAATGAAGTGTTAGTGTTGTTGTCATTACTTGAGGACAAGTAATGGTTTAAGTTTGAGGGTGTGATAACTCTATAAAATGAGAGTATCATGGCACTTTTAGATTTAAATCAATAATACTTAGAAAGTAAATAATGTGTTTTTATTGTGCTCTTGTTATATTTTGCTTAAACAATTATCTTAGTTTATTCTTCATAAATTTTGTTTGCTTTAGAATAAATTGTGTGCATAAATCATATACATAATTGTAAGTGACTAGAAGCTCAAATTTTAAGGAAAGAGTGCTAATGCAATAGGCCTGCAAAAGATGGAAAAGAGTTTGGCTACAAAAGAATTGAAACGAATATGGAACAGTGCAGTTGCTGTAGCTATTGGTGTAGCAAGCGTTGCTGTAGCCGTTGCTGTAGCAACCTTGGAACAACGATAGAGAAAATTTTGCAGAATCTTGAGATCTGTAGTTTTCTAATCTGGAAGATACACAACCTAGGCTTCCGTTTACCCTATTTTTCAAGTATAAAAGGAGCACACATCATAGGAAAGGGGGGCTGTCGATCACGATTAAAAAGAAAAACAAGAAAGAAACAAAGAAGAAGCTTGAATAGAATGACGCAAGTCTGTACCAATAACAAAATCTATAGAATGTTTGGAATTCAACTTTTCTTATTCAACTCTTGTTCTTCCTTTTTATTCTTTGGTTGAAAATATGTACTTGATGGCTGGAACTTTGTCATTTATTTTTCTTTTACAAGTTATGAACTAAATTTGATTGTAGTTGAGTGACAAATAATCTAGATGGGTTTTTGACTGTTCTTATGAGTTGCTGTATGCCTGTTGTAGCACTTTACTTTAATAAATCTTATTACATTCATTATTTTGGTTGACCTCCTATTTAATGATACCAATTAAGAGAGAGCCACAAAAGGGCTTGTTTTACTGGAACTTACTAGAGCAATACTTGATCTTAAGTTAAGTTTTCTGGATTGAGTTTAACTTGAATCTCAAAAGGGCCACACTTGATTTAAGATTTGTGATGAACTAGATATAGTGATTCACCTTGTTGGGTAGAGAGAGCACATGCTTGTAATGTTATATCTTGTGTTGACATAACAACTGGTCATTATTAAGTTGCATAAGGGTATGAGATGTCCAACATGCGATAGCTAAGGATGCAAGGTAATTCTGCCCGGTACTGTTGCAAATGCTGTAGCAACTGGTGTTAATTTCACAAGACAGTCACCCCATCGAGAGAGTTTGATCACTCCATCGAGAGAGTTTGATCATTCAACTACTCCACTCCTATTGAATTCTCTTTGTGTTGAACATACAATTTAATTTATAATTGCATTTTTACTTTATTGAATTGTTATTCTCATTAGTTAGTCAATCTTATTAATTTTATCAAGTTAAAATAGAGAATGTTTGCACTGTTGTGATTGCTGTAGCATTTCTAGTAGGATCAGTCCCTGTGGAGACGATCTTGAACACTCATCACTTTATTACTTATTGTGTATACTTGCACATTGATACCAATAGTAATTAAGCTTAAAATATACAACACTTTGTACAACTATCCAAAGTTGGCCAACTTAACCAACCATTGAGGAATTCAAAATTTTACTTGTTGATCAAGAAGCGATTGACAAGCAAATGAGTGGGGTCTCAGTAAAGAATGAGGAGGAAGCACTCTTCACTGATAAGAAGAAATATCGATTTAGGGGACATAGTGGTGCTAGATCTAAAGGAGATATTGATAAGTTAAGAGATCATCAACGAGAAGGTAGCTCATAAACAAGGAGAGTGCAAAGGAATCGCGACAACGATGTCCAATATAAGTAAAAAAAATTTTTTGAAGGGAATTACCACAATTGTGAAAAGAGGGGTGATATGGCAAAAGATAATTGGTCTAAGAAAAAGTCTGAGGAGAGCAATGCCGCCACTTCTAATTAGAAGAAGGATAGTGACCAGGAATGAGAAACTGAAGCATCAATCGCCATTAAGGAAGTAGAGGTAGCCCTCACAGTCACAAAACCTGGCCGAAATTAACTACGAGAGTGATTGGATCGTCGACTTAGGGTGTTCAAATCACATGATTGGTGATAGAGAGAAGCTACAAGACATGACTATATATAAATAAGGTCGCGTGGTAGTAACAACAAATAACTCATGTCCACCTGATAACTCTATGAAATGAGAGTTATTATGGCATTTTAGAGAGTAATTGATATGTTTTAGTGCACTTTAACGATAATTTGCATTACATTCATTTTAGTTTGAGTTTAATAAAGTTTATGTGATTTTTGAATAATTGTATGCCTAAAAAATATGTTAAATTGTAGGTAATTGGAAACTTGAATTTATAGAAAGGATGCTATTGCAATGGACTTATAAAGGACAAACGAACATGGTTATAGAAGAATTGGAGCAAGTCTAGAGCAGTGAAGATGCTATAACCATTGTTGTAGCAATCCTCGAGCATTGACGGAAAAATAAGAGCAAGATATTCAGAATATTTCGATTTGCAATTTTTTAATTTGAAGATACGCACCCTAAAGTTTTCAGTTACCCTAATTTGCTATTATAAAAGGAGGCGTACATGAAAAAAAAAAAAGAGGGAGGCCATCAATCAAGATCAAAACAGAAAATATACAAAGAAGAAACAAAATTTCCGAGCAGAAATTAAGGCTGAACCAGTAGGAGAAATTACAGAACCAATTGGAATTCGTTCTTTCTCATTCTTTTCTTATTTTGTTGTTGTTCATTGATCCTGAAGATGTATTCAATGGCTAAAACTTGGTTGTTTATTTACCTTTAATAAATTATGAACTAATTTTTTTTTTTGTGGTGAAGTGTTAAACTTGCTTGTGGTTAAGTGATTGAATATAGATGTTGCTATATATTTGCTATAGCATTTTGCTTTGATAGTATTTATTTAAAGTTATTGTTTTGGCTGACCACCCATTTAATGATATAAGATAGAAAAGAGCCATAAAAAGGGCCTATTATAGTGGAACATATCAGAGGAATACTCAGTCTTGGATTGAGTTTCTTGGATTAAGTTTAACTTGAGTCCTAAATTGGCTATGCTTAGTCTAAGATTAGTGATGAACTAGATATAGGGATTCACCTTGTAGGGTAAAGAGAATCTGAATATGTAATGCTATATTTTATGTAGGTATAACAACTGGTCATTGTTATGTTGCATAAAGATATAAGACATCCAACATGCTACAGCTGAGGATAAAGCTGGTTTCTACTCAATGCTGTAGTAATTGAGCTTAATGTTGAGTGTTAGAAAATGCATATTTATAAAGGAAAAAATCGTCATTTTACATATCAAGCCTTACTAACAACCCTTACATATACGGTACTATTCACATGTACGGTACTGGCTACGTTACTGTTCACGACACTGTTCACATAGACGGATCGATGACGTGGCATTGACCGATGACGTGGCTTTAACTGATGACGTGTCAAGATCCTGTTGGACTAAAATTCTTATGTACTATTGATGGTGACGTGGCAGCATATTAGTGGATCAAAAAACGCGCGTACGGTACATGCAACACATGGGATTATTTATTGTGCAAACCGCGTTACTGTTCAAACCGTGGTCAAACCGTGTTACTGTTCACGCATACTGTTGACTGTACTGTTGACTGATGACGTGTCGCAATCCTGAGCGTCCAAACTGTTTTTAATCCGATGACCATAATTTACTCGATGTATCTATAAAAAGGGGGCCTCCTCCCTTAATTTGGCACCTCTGAATCTATTTTTGGACTCCATTTTCTATAATTCCTTCTCCATCTTGTATTTTTTACGTATTTTAATAAATTTCCATTTTGCCCCTAGTTCAATTATGAGTGGCTAATTTTCTTTCAAGCTTGGGTTGAAGGTGAAGTCTCAACATGTGTCATGGGCTTTATTTGGTAAATTTATTTTCTCTTCCCCTCTAGTTTTTGTGGATGTTTTGACTTCTCATCGACAAATAATACTAATCTTGTCTAGTACCGCCCTGGTTTCACCGGCTCCCTAGTATAAGATTATTATTATTTGGCACGTTAAGCCCTTAGCACCATATTTATTAGAGCGTGGTTCATGAGGTGTGGATTCCCCCCTCATGATTAAATTGGTATTAATAAGGAATATTTAGCCCATGATGCATGTTGATACGGATCCAGATACCCAAGTACGTCATTTCAATAGAATTTTCTTCAATTTATTCTTGCCATTTCAATTCCAATTTTAGAATTTATTCTCGCCATTTTAATTTAAGTTTTAGCATATTACAAATCATTTCCATCATAAATCCAATCACCTATTTACAAAATTAATTTTACATATTAAAATCCACCTCCTCGTGGGATCGACACTCGTCACCATCGATCTATACTACAATAGATTCGTGCGTTTGCGAGTTCAATAAAATTTGCATAACAAGTTTTTGGCGCCGTTGCCGGGGAGGTAAGTAATTTTAATTCATAGAATTAATTTTTGTGAATATTTCCATTTAATTGTTTTCTTGTATTTTTTTTTAAAAAAAAGTGAATCTACATTTAAAGGTTAATATTTCTTTTCTTTTTCTCTTGTTTAAAATTCTGTAATTTAATTTTTAATTTATTTTTCTTTGTAATTTTTTTTATCATATTAATTTATTTTTAGTTAATTTATTTCACGTATTTTTTTTGTGTATTTTTATAGTAAGGTTGTAATAGCGCAATAAGGTTAGTATCGTAATTTCTCCCTCTTATTTATTTTTTATTTGTTCCCATCTTTATTTTTATTTTATTTTATTTGTTTTGCATGCATGGTCGTAGGTCATTATTACCTAATCTTGAACCTATAGACCTTGAACTTGAGAAAACACTTCGCACACACAAAAGCGTTAAAAATAAATTTGGAATGGATTTACAAGCACCACAGGAGAGGCTATTAAAGGACTACTTCAGTCCTTTAGCCAATTTGAGCACATCATGCATAAGATACCCAAATGTAGCTGCTAGAAGTTTTGAACTAAAACCTAGTGTGCTAAATTGTCTCCACACATTCTATGGCCTAGAAAATGAGGACCCATACAATCATTTGAATGATTTTCACGCTATTTGTCAAACATTTAAATATGAAAATTTTTTAGATGATGATGTAAAACTCAGATTATTCCCATTTTCTTTAAAGGATAGAGCTCGTTCATGGCTAAATACTTTGCCTGCTAATAGCATTTCATCATGGGAACAAATGGTTACAAAATTTTTGAATAAATATTTCCCAGTGCATAAAACCAATGCTATTCGCAGGGAAATCTCGGAGTTTACCCAGAGAGATGACGAGCAGTTTTTCGAAACATGGGAGCGATTCAATGGGCTACTCTTGAAGTGTCCACATCATGGGTACGAGAAATGGCACCAATGCCAATACTTTTTGGAGGGATTATTACCGAATGTGCAAGAATGACTAATGGCAACAAGTGGAGGAGAGCTAATGTCAAAAAGTGCATCAGAAATTTAGGAATTCTTCCAGCGACAAGCGGATAATTCCCAACAACGGAGTCGATCACTCAGGAGTACTAAAAGAATTAAGTGAGTAAATGAGGTTCACATTGGCGAATCAACTTCAGGAATCAAAGAAGTCAAGGAGATGGTTGAAGGTCTCGCTCGACAAATAGCATCGTTATCGACTGCTAAATCAACAGAGCCACATGATCATGACTCATACTCAGATCAAGCCAATGCCATAGGTGTAAGGAGAAAACCATCAAATTACAACCCATACTCCAACACATATAACCCTGGATGGAGAGAGCACCCCAATTTTTCATGGTCTCTAGGATTCCAACAGAATGGACCAGCAGCTCCAGCTCCACCAATGCAACCAATCCCTCAAAATCCTCAAGCCTCTCAACCCCCATTTAGATCATTCAATCAGAACCAGAACTACTCTCAACCCAGACCATGGGAGGATGCATTCCAGAATTTCAGGAATGTTACTCACTCCACGATTGAGCAACCGAACCGCACTATTGATGGAATACGAAACGAGTTGAGAGCAGACTTCAACTCACAAGCTCAATCAGTTTCAAGCCTTAAGAAGATGGTGGGACAGCTTGCCTCTTCAGTTCAGACCTTGGCAATGACCGTTGAGAAAGGTAAATTTCCAAGTCAACCAGTGCCTAACCCTAAAGGAGTACATGAAGCAAGTGCCAGTTCACCACAACAGCATGGAGAGGTCAAAGCCGTCATGACCTTACGAAAAGGAAAAGAAGTCGACAACAAAGTGGAGATGCCGGTGACGAAAGAAAATCAAATTGTACCTGTGAGTGTTGCGGACTCATCACCGGAGGAGAAAGAAGAAACCAACCCACGAGAATATGTTTCCAAAGCTCCATTTCCTCAAAGGTTAGCGAAAGGAAAGAAGGGAAAATCCACAGGTGAGATTCTCAAAATCTTCAAACAGGTAAATGTTAACATCCCTTTACTTGATGCTATAAAGCAAGTTCAATCTTATGCCAAGTTTCTTAAAGACCTGTGTACTAAAAAGAGAAACATGCATGTTCAAAAGAAGGCATTTTTAACAGAAAACGTTAGTTCTATACTCCAACATAAAATTCCTTTAAAATGCAAAGAGCCAGGCTCCCCCACTATCTCATGTAGCATAGGGAACTACACAATTGAGAATGCTTTGTTGGATTTAGGAGCTAGTGTAAATATGTTGCCTTATTCAGTTTTCGTGAAACTTGGACTTGGAGAATTACACCCAACTCCAGTGGTGTTACAGCTTGCAGATCGGTCCACGAAAATACCTCGTGGTATTGTGGAGGACGTGCTTATCCAGGTAGACAAGTTTTATTTTCCTGTTGATTTTATTGTAATTGACACTCAGCCAATACAGGATTCAAGAAAGCACATCCCCATTATTCTAGGCCGACCTTTCTTGGCAACTGCGGATGCTCACATTCAATGCAGAACTGGAAATATGCAGTTGTCCTTTGGCAACATGACTATGGAACTGAACATCTTCAATATTGCCAAACAACCTCACAATACAGATGATGGAATTGTTGATGTGGATTTAATTGAAGCATTTGTTGATGACACTTTTGTTTCAAACCTTAGTGATGATCCTTTACAAACATGTTTAACTCACTTTGGTTTGGATTTTGATATTAACAGATCGGTCGATGAGGTCAATGCCCTACTTGACTCAGCACCATCCATGGACACTAATAAATGGAAGCCAAGAGTTGAACAACTAGCACCATCAGAAAAGAAACTCATTCCATCGTCAGAATCACCATCGAAACTCGAGCTCAAACCATTGCCCAACACTTTGGAATATGCATTTTTGGGGGAAGAAAGTACTTTACCGGTAATCATCTCATCATCCCTCAATGATGAACAAAAAGGTAAGTTGTTGGATGTTTTAAAAGAGCACAAAGGAGCATTAGGATGGACCATAGCGAACATAAAAGGTATAAATCCTGTAGACTGCATGCATTACATTCACTTTGATGAAAATGCTAAATCTACTAGGGAAATACAACGTCAATTAAATCCTAATATGAAAGAAGTTGTTAGAATAGAAGTCCTTAAGCTATTAGACGCAGGTATCATTTACCCAATTTCTGATAGTTCATGGGTCAATCCTGTACAAGTTGTCCCCAAAAAGTCAGGAGTCATTGTAGTTACCAATGCGGATAATGAATTGATACCAACTAGAGTAACTACAGGATGGCGTGTATGCATTGATTATAGGAAGTTGAATTCTGTCACACGTAAAGACCATTTTCCTTTACCATTTATCGATCAAATGCTTCATAGATTAACAGGTCATGAATTTTATTGCTTTCTTGATGGCTACTCAGGATATAATCAGATTCCCATAGCACCAAAAGATCAAGAGAAAACTACTTTTACTTGCCCTTTTGACACTTTTGCATATAGGAGGATGCCAGTTGGATTATGTAATGCACCTGCTACATTTCAACGATGCATGTTAAGCATTTTTTCTGATATGGTTGAACGATTACTTGAGGTCTTTATGGATGATTTTTTCTGTCTTTGGTGTCTCGTTTGATCAATGTTTACATCATCTAACACTAGTTCTGCAGAGATGTATCGAAAAGAACTTGGTCTTAAATTGGGAGAAGTGCAATTTTATGGTAAAACAAGGTATTGTTCTCGGTCACATCATTTCGAGCAAAGGTATTGAGGTTGACAAAGCCAAGGTGGATCTCATTTCTAATCTTCCTCCACCCAAAACAGTCAGAGAAGTAAGATCTTTCCTTGGGCATGCTGGTTTTTATAGATGTTTTATTAAAGATTTTAGCAAAGTTTCTAGACCCTTATGCAATTTACTTGCTAAGGATGTACCTTTTATCTTTAATGATTCATGTCTTGTGGCTTTTGAAAAATTAAAGCAATTGCTGACATCATCACCCATCATTCAGCCCCCAAACTGGAGCTTACCATTGAGCTCATGTGTGATGCATCTGATTATGCAATAGGATAATAGAGAAGAGAGAAAGAAAAAACTCAAGAATTTATGCGTTTCCCTCTTGCTCCAAATTATTCCTCCTACTCTCGGTTTAGTGCTCAAAACTTGCGGCTGCTGCTTCTTTTCGGTTTGTGTTTCTTGTGGCTGCCCTCTTGTCTCTTTTATTCCCCTCTCTCCAAAACCTCACGGCTGCCCCTTTTTTATAATGTTGCACCAACTCCAAATCCTTAAATGAAAAGGATTAAAAACTCAAGCCTAGCCGCCTACTTTATTCCTAAGCCAATTAGAATTTAAAGTCAAAAAGCCCAAGTTCACGTGCAAGCCATATTCCTCTTTTAAAACTAATTCTTCACTTGCTACCCAAGAATCCTTAACAAAAAAGGATAAAACAAAAGCAATTCTAGTCACCTTTTAAGCCTATCCACGTGAATATCCTTTTCAAACAATGCCAAAATATTTGCTTCCTTTATTATATTGTAAGCTTGCCATTCAAAAGTTAATTGACCTTTTCTTCTCTTCCTTTATTCTTCCAATTTCTTTCCTCTTTAAGCTTCTTTTCTCGTGAATATTCCCAATATTCATACAATGACAAAATATAAAAATTAAGATAAAAATTAATATAATAAAATATAATTTAACATAAAATTAAGTTATGGAAGCATTAAAATAATAGATAAATTATGAACACATCAGACATGCAGCAAGCCAGCTCAGAAAGAAGATTACAACTGGCAGAACTTGAAGAAATTCACAATGATGCATACGAAAATGCCAAGATTTACAAGCAACGAATGAAAGTCTTCCATGACAAGCAAATTATGAGAAAAGCTTTCACTCTAGGTCAGAAAGTGCTTTTATTCAATTCTCGCTTGCACCTATTCCCAGGTAAGTTACGCTCTCGTTGGTCTGGCCCATTTATTGTTCATACTGTTTTTTCACATGAGGCAATTGAAATTAAGGACCCAAAGAACGGTGTCACATTTAAAGTTAATGGTCAAATATTAAAGGCATATCTAGAGTACCAACCACATGGAGAAGACACCGAAATAAATTTGAGTGACCCACCAGATTTGAATTGATTTTTTTTTTCTTTTCGATGGTTTGATTTTTCTTTCTTTCTTTTTATCATTCTTTTGCTAATTTGAAATTTATTTTTGCATAAGTGTGTTTGTTTTACCATTAAGTTTTATCTTATCATTTTTAATCATGAGTCTCGTACGTAGACCGTTCCTCCTGAACATTCTTAAACCACTTCAACGTGTCAAAACTCATCTCAAAAGGCAGATTCAATTTTGTAAAACACATCGCATTTGGGCTCTACAACCACCAGAGTTAGTAGCCTATGTTGAGGATTTAGAAAGCCAACTCAGAAATATTGAGAAAAGTGTTTACGACATCCAGTTGGAGCTTGAGGTAAATTCAATAAGAAGACGATTTTGATTTTCTTTGTGTGTTTTAATTTGTTTTTCTGTTTGTGTACTTTAGTTTGTTACCTCGGTGAAGTGGCGGATAACGGTACTCCGTGACAATCAAGTCGGTTATTTCAGTTTTCCCATAATAACTGATATTCTGAGGCGAAGGTATGGACAAAAATGAGATTCTAGCGAAGCTTCACAAGCGATTACCTTCACTCCCTCAGAATGCCCTCCTTATGATCTATAAAGCTCGGTCCGAACACATGCGATTGCTCATGAGGAATAACATACCTACTGACATCCGTTGGTTAATCGAGACGAAAGTACGATTAGCAGGTGAGTTACCTCCAAAATTTATTGCATACATGCCTGGTTGTGGGAAAGGAAATTATGCAAGAAAACGACGAGTTCGAAGAATTTCTGTTGCTTGTCATAAGTGTGCCAGAATGAGTTGCAATAAAAACCCATGTTCTTTAGGAATGGTGTCTGATAAAAGAGAAGATAAGATTCAATTCATTAGGGATGGCTTGAATAAGGAGTCATTGGATGATATCCTTCTGTCTCTTGAAACGCATCCCAGTGGATATGTGCAAGGAGTGATTCTCCAGTTATGGCCATTATTCCAGAAAGAGCATGCACGATATAGTCTCGGGAATTTGACTATAAACGACCCTATTTGCCAGTTTATAAGAAAACTGGATGGGAAGCCCATCCTCGACCCATAGAGGGCATTCAAGCTGTTTCTGGACGTAAAACCAGAGGAAGATGTGAGTCACAGTCGCAACTACCTGTAAATATCCTTTTACTTTACTATTATTTTATTTCATTTCACTGTTGTTGTTTGCATTATTATCTTTAATAATTTTATTACTGTTTGTTTTTTTCTTTTTTTTACTGTTTGCTTTTTGACTATCAAGCCATGTGCTTTACGCGTTATTTGACACTGACATGCCACCTCATACACAGTTGTGATCCACTGTCACCAAGATTATTAAATATGACTTTTTGTTAAGTACTCACAAATTATTTTTGAGAAATATTCCAATGGCAGCTACTTCCAATAGACAATTCAAGAACATTTGTGTGCTTTGTGGATTTGCCTATGGGAAACATAAAGAGTTCATTGATGCGGCCATAGATCTTGGTCGAACCATAGCAGAGAGAAAATTACGCTTGGTGTATAGAGGAGGTAACCGAGGGTTATCAAAATTGGTCTCAGAAGCTGCTTTTGTTAGAGGAAGCCAAGTGTTAGGCATCATCCCAAGAGTCATAAAACCTTTGGGCAGTGTATCTGACTCATCGACTGGAGAAGAGTTAGTCGTCTCAGGTATGCCAGAAAGAATAACTGAAATACTTAATCATGCTGATGCTTTTATTTTCCTTCCTGGAGATCTTGCAACACTAAAGGCACTTATCACACTAGCATCTTGGGCCCATCTGCACATTCACCAAAAACCCATCGGTTTGTTAAATGTCAATAATTTTTATGATGGCTTTATCGCATTTCTTAACCATGCAATAAAAAACTATTTTATTCATTCTAGTGCGAAAAAACTTTTTATTTGTGCTCACACTGCTAATGAGCTACTTGATATGTTACAAGCTTATAAACCGGAGCCAGACCCCTGGAGCTTTGTGTTGGAGCGTTCAAATGATGACGGTAACAGTAGCCGCAGTAAGAAGTACAAATTAGATTTAACTCTCCGCTTGTAAATATTTTCTTTTGTGTTGCACCACCAAGGTGATGTCTTCTAAACTCTACTTTTTTCCTTTAAAACATTGAGGACAATGTTTCGTTCTGGTTGGGGGAGGGAATAGTCAACAATTGTGGAATCTTGGTTAAGTTTTTACTAATTTTTTGTTGTAGAAACTAACTGTTGCTAACTTTTTGTGTTGAAGATGGCTGAATATGGAGTGTAGTGACTCTAGAAACGCATCTTCATCGCTTAAATTTTTTTTTAAAAAAATTCAGATATTTTCTTTTTCTTTATTACGTTTTGATGTTCATTTTTCTTTTTCTTTTTCTTTTTACTTTCTCCTTTATAAATATACATTTTCAAAAAAAATTTTAGTCAAAGATGGCTGAATATGGAGTGTAGTACCTTTAAAAACGCATCTTCTTAAAAAAAATAATTTTCGTTTTCTATCATTTTCCAATTAGTTTTTCTGCATCATTTTCACATTTCTGCATGTATATTTTCCTTTCATGTTTAGAATAGGTTGGGGGGTAGGCTGTTGTTTAAAAAAAAATTGTGATTTGTTTTAACATTGGATGACATGATGAATTTCAAATTTTAGTATTTGTATTATCTTTAGTTTGAAGTGATGTTACGCTATGTTTGCTACTCTACATGATGTCGGAGACAAATGTGAGTTGCTTGAAGGAATGAACATGTCATAATAAATACCAAGTGAGTTTTTGAGCCTATCATTTTTCTTTGAGAGTACCCCTTTTGCCCATTCTTTACATAGCTTAGTAGTTTATTATTGTACACACGATCTCTAGATTTCTTTTGAGTTAACCCTAAAAAAAAATTGAAAATTAAAAAAATTATGTATTGCTACATTTGGAGGCCCATCTAATTAGTAGATATGAAAGATTATTTAGAGCCCTAAAAGATGATGGAAAGACCATCTTTGATCCGTTTGAGCCTTTCTAGCCATCCCTTTTATCAAATATCCATAGTTAACCCTTTTGAGCCTTTAAAAAAAAAAACATTTTCTTTGTCAACTTATCATCTTGACCCACTTCGATTTGGAGTATTACCCAATATCTTACAAGATCCATCACCTATTTATGTTTGAGAAAAATGTAAATAAACATTTTGTATAGTGAATTTATGCCTAGTTCAAAAAAAAATTTGTTTCTAAAAAAAAAGAAAAAATATTGTTGCTTAAAAAAAACAATAATAGGTAAAATCCACCTTGCAACTTCAAAAAAAAAATTCCTCTGTATTTTTCTCAAACATGCAATAAAAAATTATTTCGTTCTTTCCAATGCGAAAAAGCTTTTTATTTGTGCTCACACTGCTAATGAGCTACTTGATATGTTACAAGCTTAGAAACCGGAGCCAGACCCCTGGAGCTTTGTGTTGGAGCGTTCAAATGATGACGGTAACAGTAGCCGCAGTAAGAAGTACAAATTAGATTTAACTCTCCGCCTGTAAATATTTTCTTTTGTGTTGCACCACTCAGGTGATGTCTTCTAAACTGTACTTCTTTCCTTTAAAACATTGAGGACAATGTTTCATTCTGGTTGGGGGGAGAATAGTTGACAATTGTGGAATCTTGGTTAAGTTTTTACTAATTTTTTGTTGTAGAAACTAACTGTTGCTAACTTTTTGTGTTGAAGATGGCTGAATATGGAGTGTAGTGACTCTAGAAACACTTCTTCATCGTTTGAAAAAAAAAAAACAAAAAAATTAAAAAATAAATAAATAATAAAATTTCATATATTTTCTTTTTCTTTATTATGTTTTGATGTTCATTTTTCTTTTTAATTTCTCCTTTATAAATATATATTTTTAAAAAAAAAATTTGAGTCGAAGATGGCTGAATATGGAGTGTAGTACCTTTAGAAACGCATCTTCTTAAAAAAATAATTTTCGTTTTCTATCATTTTCCAATTAGTTTTTCTGCATCATTTTCACATTTCTGCATGTATATTTTCCTTTCATGTTTAGAATAGGTTGGGGGGTAGGCTGTTGTTTAAAAAAAAATTGTGATTTGTTTTAACATTGGATGACATGATGAATTTCAAATTTTAGTATTTGTATTATCTTTAGTTTGAAGTGATGTTACGATATGTTTGCTACTCTACATGTTGATGTCGGAGACAAATATGAGTTGCTTGAAGGAATGAACATGTCATAATAAATACCAAGTGAGTTTTTGAGCCTATCATTTTTCTTTGAAAGTAACATTTTTGACTATTCTTTATACAGCTTAGCAGTTTATTATTGTAAACACGATCTCTAGATTTCTTTTGAGTTAACCCTAAAAAAAATTGAAAATTAAAAAAGAAAAAAATGTGTGTTGCTACATTTGGAGGCCCATCTAATTAGTAGATATGGAAGATTATTTAGAGCCCTTAAAGATGATGGAAAGGCCATCTTTGATCCGTTTGAGCCTTTCTAGCCACCCCTTTTATCAAATATCCATAGTTAACCCTTTTGAACCTTTAAAAAAAAAAACTTTTCTTTGTCAACTTATCATCTTGACCCACTCCGATTTGGAGTATTACCCAATATCTTACAAGATCCATCACCTATTTATGTTTGAGAAAAATGTAAATAAACATTTTATATAGTGAAGTTATGCCTAGTTCAAAAAAAAAAATTTGTTTCTAAAAAAAAATTGTTGCTTAAAAAAAAATAATAATAGGTGAAATCCACCTTGCAACTTCCAAAAAAAAAAAATTCCTCTGCATTTTTCTCAAACATTCACTTTGTTTTTCCTATTTCCCTTCTTTGTTAGCCATGTCCCTAGCCTACGTTACGTCCTAATAAAAGTCCTTCTTGATTTTAGAGAACTATAGTCTGAAGTAGAACCTAGTTATATGGGATAAAAGGATGTAGTGATGCATAAAAAAAAAAAAATAAATTGGGTTGACTAGCATTTTTATTTGACTTGAGATCGTATTATTTCTAAGTTGAGGGCATATTTCTTTCATCTTGGTGAGAGCATGTGATATCATTTCTTGATTATTTTCTCTCAATTACCATTCATTGGAGTGACTATTTTTATTGGGTTTAATTTCTTTGTGAGAGTGTCACTACTTCCAGTGAGATATTGGGGTTTGACATGTCATTCTTGAAGGTAGCTATGACAAAGTCTACTGGGCTGATTCATGTGGATGGTTGATGTGGGTGATGTGGGTGTGATGTTTCTTTAGACTTGAGATAATGCTTATACTTTTATTTGATTGTTATCAGTAATCTGATTGAATAAACAAGAGTGTTTAAAAAAAAATCATTTTTGAATTTTGTTTTCGCTTTATTTGCTAGGGTCTAGCAATAAGCTGGTTGGGGGGTGTGTTGAATGTTAGAAAATGCATATTTATAAAGGAAAAAATCGTCATTTTACATATCAAGTCTTACTAACAACCCTTACTTTTATGTATTTAAGTTTCTTGTAATTTAATTATGTGTGTTTTATTTTAATTAAGTATTTTATGTATTTTACGGTACTATTCACATATACGGTACTGTCTACGTTACTGTTCACGACACTGTTCACATAGACGGATCGATGACGTGGCATTGACCAATGACATGGCTTTAACTGATGACGTGTCAAGATCCTGTTGGACTAAAATTCTTATGTACTGTTGATGATGACGTGGCAACATATTAGTGGATCAAAAAGCGTACGGTACATGCAACACATGGGATTATTTACTGTGCAAACCACGTTACTGTTCAAACCGTGTGCAAACCGCGTCACTGTTCAAACCGTGGTGAAACCGTGTTACTGTTCACGCGTACTGTTGACTGTACTATTGACTGATGACGTGGCGCAATCCTGAGCGTCCAAACTGTTTTTAATCCGATGGCCATAATTTACTCGATGTATCTATAAAAAGGGGGCCTCCTCCCCTAATTTGGCACCTCTGAATCTATTTTTGGACTCCATTTTCTGTAATTCCTTCTCCATCTTATATTTTTTACGTATTTTAATAAATTTCTATTTTGTCCCTGGTTCAATTATAAGTGGCTAATTTTCTTTCAAGCTTGGGTTGAAGGTGAAGTCTCAACATGTGTCATAGGTTTTATTTGGTAAATTTATTTTCTCTTCCCCTCTAGTTTTTGTGGATGTTTTGACTTCTCGTCGAGAAATAATACTAATCTTGTCTAGTACCACCCTGGTTTCACCGGCTCCCTAGTATGAGATTATTATTATTTGGCACGTTAAGCCCTTAGCACCATATTTATTAGAGCGTGGTTCATGAGGTGTGGATTCCCCCCTCATGATTAAATTGGTATTAATAAGGAATATTTAGCCCATGATGCATGTTGATACGGATCCAGATACCCAAGTACGTCATTTCAATAGAATTTTCTTCAATTTATTCTTGCCATTTCAATTCCAATTTTAGAATTTATTCTCGCCATTTTAATTTAAGTTTTAGCATATTACAAATCATTTCCACCATAAATCCAATCACCTATTTACAAAATTAATTCTACATATTAAAATCCACCTCCTCGTGGGATCGACACTCGTCACCATCGATCTATACTACAATAGATTCGTGCGCTTGCGAGTTCAATAAAATTTGCACAACACTTAACATGCATAAAACAATCAACACCATCAACAGAGTTTAATCATTCAATTACTCTATCCCTATTGGTTTAAACTTTTTTATTAACGTGTAAATTCTATTCATTGCATTTTTAATTATTGTGATTTTATTTTACTAAGTTACTTGGTCATATTAGTTGTATTGGTTTAATTTAGAACATAGATTGCACTATTGAAATTGCTGGAGCAAGTCTGATAGCTTCAATCCTTATGGAGGCAATCTTGAATACTCATCATTTTATTACTTGTTGTGTACACTTGAACATTGACAACATAGCAATTGAAGTAAAATCTACGACAAGTTTTTGGCGCCATTGTCGGGGATTGATTGTTTATTTTTTATTTGTGAAATCAATTTTGATATTGCTAATCTTTGATTTTATTTTGAATTGTTTACTTTGTTAATAGATCACTCTTGCATGCGTAAATATAAACGTAATGAATTTTAATTTGATCCAGAGATTGAAAGAATTGCAAGGAGATTGAGAAGAGAGCAAAGAAATACAAAAGTTGTTGTCGCAATGGATCACTTACAAAACTTAGGAAACTTAGACCTTCACGGACCAATACAACCTGCCAATGGTCAAGAAGATCAGAACATGCAAATTAATCAGAGGCCACTAGGGAATCATAATATTATCTATATGGCAGATGATAGAGACAGACCCATTAGAGATTATGCTGTGTTGGCCTCCCAAGTTATACATCCTGGCATAATCAGACTTGAGGTGGAAGCTGCCAATTTTGAACTCAAACCAGTGATGTTTCAGATGTTGCAAACAGTGGGGCAATTTAATTGATTACCATCAAGAGATCCTCATCTCCACCTTAAATTGTTTTTGGAGGTGGGTGATGCTTTTAAAATTGCTGGAGCATCACAAGATATATTGAGGCTAAGGCTCTTTCCTTACTCTTTAAGAGATCGAGCAAGAGCATAGTTGAACTCTTTACCACCAGACTCCATCACAGCATGGAATGACTTGGTTGAAAGTTTCTGATGAAGTACTTCCCACCAACCAAAAGTAGAAAGTTGTGGAATGAGATCACTTCTTTTCATCAACTAGAAGATGAAAGCTTGTATGAGGCTTGGGAAAGATTTAAGAAATTACTCAGGAGATGTCCTCATTATGGCATTCCTTACTACATATAGTTAGAAACCTTTTATAATGGGTTAAACCCAGACACTAGATTGATGGTCGATACTTTAGCAAATGGGGCTTTATTATCTAAATATTATAATGAAGCCTATGAAATTTTGGAGAGAATTGCTAATAACAATTATCAGTGGCCATCAACTAGACAAACTGCAGCAAAATGAGCAATAAAGATACACAATGTGGATACATTTATAGCATTATCAGCCCAAGTAACATCATTGACTAATATAGTGAAAGTTATGACCACTGCTCTAGCAACTGTCAATCAAATTGCTGAGTTTCCTGTGTGTATTATGGAGAGGGGCATTTATTTGATGATTTCCTAGGGAATCCAGCTTCAGTCAATTATGTGAGCAACTTCAATAGACAAAACCAGAACAATCTATATTCCAATATCTACAACCTTAGATGGAGGCAACATCCAAACTTTTTATAGAGGAACTAGAACTAGCATGCTCTAGCATCCAGTGGAAAGAACAGACCTACTCACCCACCTGATTTTCATTAATAGAATCAAGGGCAAAGAAACACCAGCAATGATCAATTTAGTTCCTTGGAAACACTAATTAAATAATACATTGTGAAGAATGAAGCAGTTGTCCAAAGTCAGGCTGTATCATTGAGAAATTTAGAAAATCAATTTGGATAGTTTGCCATAACATTAAGTAACAGACCTTAGGGGAGTTTACCCAGCAACACAGAAGATCCAAGGAGAGAGAGTAAGGAACATTGGAAGGTGATCAATTTAAGGTATGAGAAGGATGTTGATATTCCTATTAGTATATTGAGAAAAGAGATGAAACCTATTTCATCTTCCGAAGAACTTCAAGTTGAAAAAGAATTACAGTAACCTAGTTATCAAAACATTAGTGAGAGCAGTCAGGCTACAGTAACCACAGAAAGAAATTATTTAGTACCTGTCGAGCAGAAGCTGCAACACCAGTAGTAACAACCCAGAGTTGATCAAAAGAACAGCAACCTATATCGCTTATAGTAGTGTAGCAGTTTACGCATCCACCCCCTTTCCCACAAAGGTTCTAGAAGCAAAGACAAGATAAGTAGTTCAGCAAATTCTTGGAAGTGTTGAAACAATTGCATATCAACATTCTTTTGTGGAAGCCTTATAACAAATGTCCAATATTGTGAAATTTTGAAGGATATTTTGGTAAAAAAGGAAAGGTTTGGGGAATTTGAAATTGTTGCTCTAACACAAGAATGTAGCCAAATGCTTTCAAATAAGATTCCTTGAAGACTGAAAGATCTAGGAAGCTTCATAATACCATGTTCTATTGGAAGTAAGTAGAATGGTAGAGCACTTTGTGAATTAGGAGCAAGCTTTAATCTCATGCCCTTATCTGTATTTAAGCAATTAGGAGTTGGTGAATGCAAACCAACAACATTCACTTTAGAACTTACTGACAGATCTCATGCATATCATGAGGGTAAGATTGAAGATGTCTTGGTAAAGATGGACAAATTTATTTTTCCAGTAGATTTTATTGTACTAGATTTTGAGACAGACAAGAAAGTGCCAATTATAGTTGGTAGACCTTTCCTAGCAATAGGGAAGACCATAATTGATGTGCAGAAAAGAGAGTTAACAATAAGGGTGAATGACTAACAAGTCAACTTCAATGTGTTGGAAACTATGAAAAGTCTTGATGAGGTTGAAGACTGCAATTTCTTGAGTGTTGTAGACGTTGTTGTGACAAAAAAAATAGCCAACTGCTGTAGTAAATAAGAAATCGGAGCTGCTACTTTTGAAGAACTTGAAGAAGAAGTTGCTGCAGCAACCCAGAATAGCATGGTTATGAGAAAAGTAATCTGTAAAACATGACAGACACTTTGAATTTCTAGATCTTTCAAATAGGGAAGTAAAACAAACAATTCTATCTATTGAATCACCTCTTATTTTAAAATTGAAACTTTTACCTTCACACTTGAAATATTTTTACGTTGGCAAAAATAATACACTTACTGTAATCATTTCATCTTCTTTAAATACAGATCAAGAAATGAGCTTGGTAGAAGTGCTGGGGAAATACACAAAGACAATTAGATGGACTATGGCAGATATTAAGGGAATCAGCCCATCCATATGCATGCACATGATTCTGCTGAATGACTATTACAGCAACTCAGTAAAGCAACAGAGGAGACCAAACCCTATCACGAAGGAAGTTATAAAAAAAAAATCATCAAATGGTGGATGTTGGGATCATATACCCGATATTTGACAGTTCTTGGGTGAGCCTAGTACAATGTGTTTCAAAGAAAGGTGGAGTAACTGTTGTAGCAAATGAGAAGAATGAACTTATTCCCACAAGAACAGTAACATGATGGAGAGTTTGTACGGACTATAGGAAACTTAACAAAACCACAAGGAATGATCATTTCCCACTGCCATTTATAGATCAGTGCTGGATAGACTTACTGGAAAACATTACTATTATTTCTTAGATGGGTATTCAGGCTACACCCAAATTGCTATAACACCAGAGGACCAAGAGAAGACCACATTCACTGCCCTTATGAAACTTTTGCTTTCAGAAGAATGTCCATTTTGTCTACGCAATGCTCCAACAACCTTCCAGAGGTGTATGATGTCCATATTTTCAAATATGGTTGAGAAGACATGGGAAGTTTTCATGGATGATTTCTCAGTTTTTGGAGATGCATATGAAGATTGTTTGCACAACCTAGAAGATGTGCTTAAAAGATGTGAGGAGAACAACTTGGTACTCAATTGTGAAAAATGTCACTTTTATTGTACAAGAATGTATAGTTCTGGGTCATCGAATGTCCAAGAATGGGATAGAGGTGGACAAGGCCAAGATAGATGTGGTAGATAAACTGCTAACTCCAACTTCGGTCAAAGATATTAGAAGTTTTTTGGGACATGCTGGGTTCTAGAGAAGGTTCATCAAAGACTTTTCCAAAATAGCTAAACCTTTATGTATGTTACTGGAGCATGACATGTTTTCTAATTTTGATGAAGATTGTTTCAAAGCCTTTAGTGAGTTAAAGAAAGCTCTAGTAACAACACCAGTTATTGTAGTACCAGATTGAAGTCGACCTTTTGAACTGATGTGTGATGCTAGTGACCATTCTGTTGGAGCAGTGCTGGGGCAGAGAAAGAACAAGATTTTTTACTCTATTTACTATGCTAGCAAAACTCTTGCTACTGCTCAAATCAACTACACTACTACTGAAAAAGAGTTACTAGCAGTGGTGTTTGCCTTTGATAAATTCAAAGCCTACTTAGTAGACACCAAAGTGATAGTTTACACTAACCATGCAACAACAAAATATCTTATTTCAAAAAAAGATGCCAAACCAAGATTGATAAGATGGATCTTATTGTTACAAGAGTTTGATTTGGAGATCAATAATAGGAAAGGGACTGAAAATCAAGAAGTAGATCACTGAAACATTGACCAAAAAAAACATCACTGAAACATTCCCTGATAAGCAATTGTTAATGCTACAATATGCACAGATGCTGCAGCAAGCTGGACTCCCATGGTATGCAAATTTTGCTAATTACTTGGTGAGTAGGTTGTTACCACCTAATTTGAATTATCAGCAGAAGAATAAATTTTTTCATGATGTTAGAAGCTACCAGTGGGATGATCCATATTTATACAAGCTATGCTCAGACAATGTGATCCGAAGATGTGTACCTGGTGAAGAAATCCCACATATATTGCATTCATGCCATGTTGCAGCATATGGAGGGCATTTCAGAGGCCACAGAATAGCTGCCAAAGTTCTACAATCAGGTTATTACTGGGCCTCTATTTTTAAATATGCTTATGAGTTGGCTAAATGTTATGACATATGCTAAAGAATATGAAACATATCTTAAAGACATGAAATGCTGTTAACAAACATTTTGGAGGTGGAGATCTTTGATGTATGGGGGATAGACTTCATGGGCCCGTTCCCACCATCCTTTGGGAACTTATATATTCTAGTTGCTGTGGACTATATGTCTAAATGGGTGGAGGCTGCAGCATGTTTGTTATAGCATTTTTCTTTGATAGTATTTATTTAAAGTTATTGTTTCAGCTGATCACCCATTTAATGATATAAGATAGGAAAGAGCCACAAAAGGGCCTATCCTAATGGAACATATTAGAGCAATACTCAGTCTTGGATTGGGTTTCCTAGATTAAGTTTTACTTGAGTATTAAAAGAATTATGCTTAGTCTAAGATTAGTGATGAACTAGATATAGAGATTCACCTTGTAGGGTAAAAAGAATTTGAACGTGTAATGCTACATCTTATGTAGGTATAACAACTGGTTATTATTAGGTTGCATAAAGATATAAGACATCCAACATGCTACCTCCGAGGATAAAGCTGGTTTCTGCCCAGTGTTGTAGCAGATGCTGCAATCATTGAGCTTAACATGCATAAAACAGTCAACACCATCAAGAGAGTTTAATCACTCAATTACTCCATCCCTATTGATTTAACTTTTTTTTATTAACGTGCAAATTCTATTCATTACATTTTTAATTATTGTGATTTTATTTTACTAAGTTAATTGTTCATATTAGTTGTATTGATTTAATTTAGAACATAGATTGTACTATTGAAATTACTGTAGCAAGTCTGATAGAATCAATTCCTTTGGAAACGATCTTGAATACTCATAATTTTATTACTTGTTATTTATACTTGCACATTGACACCATAGCAATTGAAGTAAAATCTACAACACTACAAATAGCTAACATTGGCACTATAGTTCTTAAACCTCAATACGGCCCACATAAAGTGGCACTTCAAGATGTGTGTTATGTCCCAAGTATGAAGAAATACCTACTCTTAGTATCACAGTTAACATCATTAGGAAACTATATCTTATTCATTCTCAAGATGTCAAAGTGTATTAAGACGTAAAGATCTTTAAAACACCTATTGTTGAAGGACGAAGGCTAGAGTGAGTTTATTTATTATCAGTAAAGTCTGCTTATATAGACAAGACTTAAAAAAATTGAGACAATACATTTATGGCATGCTCGGTTAGGACATGTTAGCTATCACATGTTGAAGGTGATGATGAACAAGCTAACGCTCTGAGGTTTACCTTAACTTGATGTAAGAATAGACATACTTGAAATTCTAGTTATGCAACCCAAGAGGGGGGTGAATTGAATTTTTAAAAATTATACAATTCTAAAACAAAACTCAACAAAAATCTGAAAAAAAAATAAAGCAATAACAAATAAATTAATCACAATATAAAAAGATAAGGAAATAGAGATTCAAACACAGAGAGTTTTATATGGTTCATCCAACCTCGCCTACGTCCACGCCTCCAAGCTTTCTGGGCTTGAGGATTTCACTAAGCAAGCCTTCAAGGCTTCAAATGTTTACAATTGACTTCCAAGGTGTCAATGAACGTTTACAACAAGAGATTATCCCTAATCTATTAACCTAAGTGCATCTCAATACTTACAATCACTCAAAGTAAAGATTATAAATTTGTTCTTCACTTACATAATATTTAAGATTACAAATCAATGCCCAATATGTGAATAAATGAAGCAAGAATGTGTTTAAAGTTTTATGAAGGTTGTATTCTCAGTTATGAGCTCAATAATAGCATTGTGATCAACCTTTGTTTGAATTTGAATGAGCTTATTTATAGTCGGAGCTGAAAAAATAGTCATTATTGATTGTCTCCATGTAATCAAATCGCCGTTAGCCACTAACGGTTAACCGTTTGTACTGGTCAAAGTTACCGTTTGAGCCAAATTTCAAATAAATGGCTGGCCGTTTGTCACTACCATTTCACCATTAATTTCCAGAGACCTGTAAAATAAATTTCTACTATTTGTTCTTGCTTGAACGATTAAAGGTTAGTATAAAATGACACTTTGGAAATTATCGGTTAGTCGTTTAAAGGTAACGGTTCGCCAGTTATTTCCATTGACCTGCAAAACAAAATAGCTTTATCCGTTTTAGTTAAACAGTGCAAGATTAATACAAGCTTCTATTATGGAATTTATTGGTTAACCGTTTACTATAAACGATTCACCGTTTCGTTCTAGTGACCTTCCCAGACTATTTATGTTTTCCTTTTCTGCTAACCAGTTAGAGTTTAAAAAATTGTCCTTCTCTGGATTTTATTGGTTAACCGTTTCAAAGTAAACGGTTCACCGTTTACTTTCAGAATCACAGTTTTAGCCGAATATCACAGGGAATCATTTTCCAACTCAAGTATATTTAACTATACATCTTTCATGAACACAATTGGAATGATTATATGGCTTTTGTTTATTAATGAATAGAACCAACATTTTAATCAAACACATTCTCTCCCTTTTTTATGATGACAATTTTCTTTTCAATATTTTGCTCCCCCTAAATATATGGACAATTTAAAAATTGTTCAAGAAATAGATTTTTACTCAAGAAATCAAAAAATATTTATTCTTATTTAATTCCTATCTCCCCCTTCATGATTTTATACTCATTATTCATTTTAGCAGAGAAAGAATACTTATTCATTATCAGTACTTATTCATTATCAATATCTCATCATTAAAAAGAAAAAATAGGAAAATAATACATAAAACATAGAACTGAGAAAGAGATTACCCAAAGTAAACTAGCAGAAATTTTGGCAGATTTTCCCCTTAAAAATGAACAAATTCTCAAATACAGAACAAGATTAAAAACACTTCCAAATATGATATAACAAGTTTGTTGAACCAACTCCAACAAGTGAATAATTCAATCACATATACTCAACCATCATCAAAATCATGTAAAAGAATCCATTAAAATCACCAACAAAACATAATGGAATCAAAACACAAAATATAAGTATAAAAAACACACATATATATAGACAGAATATGAAATATATGTGCAATAAGATAAAGAACAGAACTAAGATGGAGGTGTTGAAGATGAATTGCAAGGGTCATAGCCAAAATAACAAAGGAGAGTCTGTTGTCCAGCAATAAGCTCAAGCTGCTGATCAATGCTCTACTGCTCAAAAATCTGAAACTGAGAGCGTAGCTGCTGTTGGTCTCGAGAAAGAGTGTCCAATCTATCGAGAATCAGCTGCTGCTGCTCAAAAAGTCTGTGAACATTATCAACTAGCTGCTGTAAAGTGTCCGATACTGGGGGCTCGACAGAAGTAGAAGGCTGCTCAAGAACAGAAGATGGCTCAGGAGTCGTAGGCTGCTCGGGAGCTAGAGGAGGCTCAGAAGTGGAGGGAATATCAGTGTCCATCTTACGCTCCTCCGTATTAGAATTAGCTGGAAGCTGGGGAATAGAGCGTCGACAAGGAGGTGGAGGATGGGCTTCTAGTCTAAAATCGGAAAGCTGATCAGGGGATAAATATCATTTAGCATCCGATCATCCTCTGGAGCAATCAAGGTATCTCGGTTTTTAGAGTTTTTAGTCTTGATCCATTGGCCGTTCTTTCTAGAAAAATTAATACTACTCATGGCTTCCGAACCAATCTATCTTGTTTCCTTATATACAGCATCCCATAAAGGCACTTGAAAGTACCGCAGAATCTTAGAAATGATATTGCCATAAGGAAGCAAACGGTGGTTAACCGCAGGAGTAGTCATCACATGGCGCATAATGATATACCCAAGGTCAATAGGACGTCCTGTAAGGAGACTGTCTAACAGCCCAACATCCAACCGTGTGACCTCATCCGAATGACCCTTCCTAGGTGTAATGATATGCTGTAAAATAGTATGAAGGAAACAAACTTCGAGAGGTAACAATTAAGACCGAAAAGGTAAATTACAAATGTCATTAGTCAAGTCTCGACGGCAACAAATATTTCGGACACTGAGATGTTGAGCGAAACTAGTAAATGAGAGGGCTTTCCTGGATGTATAAATCCTATGGCCATCATTAGAAATCCCTAGAATATTGTTCAAGAGCTCAACATCAAATTCAATAGGGACACCCTTAACATGAGTAACAATCTTATCTAACCGAGTTTCTGAAAGTTCCATATTTGAATAGAAAACTCGGACTAGATTAGGATACACTTTGTCATTAAAATCTATAGCGGACTCCCAAGGACATAGCATATTTCTAACACTTCTACTACAAATAATTAACTCTTTAAAATCTTCAATATCCACATAAAAAGAGTCAAGTACCTGTCGACCTATGAAACGATCCTCGAAATGCTTGGCTAACGCATTTGTAGGAAAGTGAATTCTTTCGAATTTAGAGGGTTCTTTTGGAGGTATAGGAGTCCTAGGACGAACTATTTTCCTCCTCCGAGGTCTCTGAGATGACCTAGCCGTGGTGAAAAACAAAGAAAATGAGGAAATTTGAGGAAGATGAGTTTTGAAGAAAGTGAACCGATTTAAGAATGAGTAGAGGAAGTGAAATTGAGGCTCAATGTGGTCAAGGAAAGGCAAAAATCAGATTAAAAATGGTAAGAATTGTTCGGCTGCCCTTAGGGTTTGAATTTGGGATTTTTTATTTTTAGGCTCGATTTGTGTTTTTGAATAGGTAAAACAGTTCTAATGATGATTAGAAATGATTTTATGGGCTTGCTTTGGCAAGTGAAGGGAGAAAAATGAGAGATTAAAGGAAGAGAAAGCTTTGGCTGCGTCGTCAATGGTGTACACGGTAAGCGGGTAAGTGAAGAAGAAGAAGAAACTCTTGGAACAGTTTTATATCGCACGAAAATGGCGAACCGTTTTATGTAAACGATGAGGGAGTAAATTCCAGCGAACACTTAATGGGGAACGGTTAAAGGTTAATCCTTAACGGTTAAGGGTAAAATTCAGTGAGCTCTCTATTTTTAAATGGTTTACCGTTTGCATCAAACGGTAAAGGAGTAATTAACAACCATCATATCATAGTTTCTGGAATTAAACGGTACACCGTTTATTGAGAAATGGTTATCCGTTTATTTCATGTATAATTTCGCTCATTTGATTTAATACTTGGCCAACAAATAATACATTCTAAGATCATTTAATTGATCCAAAAATATTTTAAAAGCCATTTTTAATGCATGATTCATGAACTAACACGTATTCAAACAATCAATTCATATAAATTTTCAAAGATTTAAATGTAAACACATCACTCATATATCATGCTTAACCATTTCATAAATGCCACAAAATCATCAAATCATCAATTAATGGATTCAATAATCATGAATAGAGATGTTAATGTGATAATTCATCATCCCAAGTTCATGCCAAATTTTCAAAAATTGTTCTTTGCCAAGAGGGTTTGTAAAAATATCAGCAAGTTTTTTTTCCGTAGAAATAAACTCTAATACAATATCTCTCTTTTGAACATGATCTCTCAAGAAATGATGTCTTATTTGTATATGCTTGGTTCTAGAGTGTTGAATGAGATTCTTTGAAAGATTTATATCACTAGTATTATCACATTTAATAGGAATTTGTTCAAGATTAATACCATAATCCCTAAGTGTTTGTTTCATCCAGAGAACTTGTGCACAACAACTTCCTGCAGTGATATATCAGCCTCAGTGGTAGAAAGTGCAACAGAATTTTGTTTCTTACTAAACCATAAAACAAGTGAATGACCTAGTAAATGGCAAGTTCCACTAGTGCTTTTCCTATCGACTTTGTAGCCGGCAAAATCCGCATCCGAATAATATGTTAAGTCTATATGAGTTCCTCTAGGATACCAAATGCCAAGATCTATGGTTCCACTCAAATAATAGAAAATTCTTTTTACAGCAAGCAAATAAGATTCCTTAGGACATGATTAAAATCTTGCACACAAACATACACTAAACATGATATCGGGTCTACTTGTAGTTAAGTAAAGTAAGGATCCGACCATACCTCGATATATTTTTATATCTATTTCTTTGTCTTTTTCATCTTTGTCAAGCTTGGTCGTTGTGCTCATTGGAGTACTTTTGGTCTTCAAGTCATCAATGCCAAATCTCTTAAGTAAATCTTTCACATATTTGACTTGATTTATGAAAATTTCTTCCTCATTTTGTTTAATTTGCAACCCAATGAAGTACTTTAACTCTCCTATAATACTTATTTTGAATTCCTTACTCATACAAGATGTAAACTCCTTGCACAAAGACTTATTAGTAGAACAAAAAATAATATCATCAATATAAATTTGTACAACGAGTATAGCTTGATTTTTATGTTTTACAAAGTGTAGTATCTGCTTTCCCCATTGAAAAATCGTTATCTAATAAAAAATTTCTAAGTCTATCATACCATGCTCTAGGTGCTTGTTATAATCCATATAATGTTTTCAATAATTTGTAAACATGGTTTGAAAATTTTTCGTTTTCAAAACCATGGGGTTTTTTCACATACACTTCTTCCATAATATAACAATTCAAGAAAGCATTTTTGACATCCATTTAAAATAAAATAAAATCTTTATAACATGCAAATTCTAATAGCATCCTAATTGATTCTAGTCTAGCTACGAGTGCAAATGTTTCATCAAAATCAATTCCCTCTTCTTGGTTGTAACCTTGAGCCACTGATCCAGCTTTATTCCTTACAACCACACTAGATTCATCCATCTTATTTCTAAATACCCACTTAGTACCCGTGACGGATAGATGTTCCAGATTAGGAACTAATTCCCACACATTGTTTTTCTCAAATTGATTCAACTCCTCTTGCATTGCCATAATTCAAGATTCATCATTTTCCGCATCAGCAAAGGATTTTAGCTCAATTTAAGAAATAAATGCAGCACGGTCGCAAGTATTTCTAAATGATGATCTAGTGGTTATACTTTTTGAAGGATCTCCTAAAATTAAATCCTTAGGATGAGAAGAAACATACCTCCACTCCTTGGGGAGTGTTTGAGAAATACCTTCTTGTTCCTCTATATTTGTTTGCTCTTCTTGTCAATCGTCTTGATTTTTTTGTGATGCAATCTCTTGTTTATCTTTTGATGATTCTTCTTGTAACTCTCCATCTGCATCATCATTAACAACTCCTTTCTCCACAGAAGAGGGATTAGATTCATCAAATCTAACATATGTGGATTCTTCCACAACTAAAGTTCTTTTGTTATAAACTCTATAGTTTGAATACCCAAGAAAGATACCAACATTAGATTTTGGATCAAATTTACCAAGATTATCTTTTGTGCTCAAAATAAAACATTTGCTTCCAAAAACTTTGAAATAACCAATGTTGGGTTTTCTATCTTTCCAAAGCTCATAGGGAGTTTTATTGAGATGTGGTCTAATTAACACCCGATTTAAAACATAACAAGCGGTGTTGACGGTTTCGGCCCAAAAATATTTTGGCAATGTATTTTCATTCAACATGGTCCTAACCATTTCTTGAATAGACCAATTTTTGCTCTCAACTACTCCATTTTGTTGTGGAGTCCTAGGCGATGAAAATTGATGCACAATACCCAAATTATTGCAAAAAGGTTTCAAATGCATGGTTTTCAAACTCTTCTCCATGATCACTCCTAATGCATGAAATACTATATCCTTTTTCATTTTGAACTTTCTTACAAAATACTTTAAAAGATTCAAAAACATCATCTTTATTTTCTAAAAATAAAACCCATGTGTATCTAGAAAAATCATCAACTATTACAAAAGCATAGTATTTTCCACTTAAGCTAGCATACCTTGAGGGTCCAAATAAATCTATGTGAAGAAGTTAAAGAGGTTTAGAAGTAGAAATATGCTTTTTGCTTTTAAAGGAGGTTTTTATTTGTTTACCAAATTGGCATGCTTCGCAAATTTTATCTTTTTGAAAACCGATTTTTGGAAAACCTTTAACTAAATCATTTTTGGAAATATTTGAAATCAAATCCATGCTTGCATGTCCTAGTCTTCTATGCCATAACCAACCATCATCATGTAATGCGGAAAAATATTTATCATGTGTAGATGCACAATCTATATCAATGGTATAAACATTAACACATATTTCCTACAAACAATATCTTGTCATCACATGCATTTTCAACAATACGTATATTCTTATTAAAAACAACTTTATAACCTTTATCACACAATTGACTGATGCTAAGCAAATTATGTTTCAAGTTTTCAACTAAGCATACATTTTTAATAAGAGTAGAAAATACATTACCGACATTTTCGATACCAATGATTTTCCCTTTTAAGTTATCTCCAAATGATACAGTTCCACAATTTTCAATCTTGGTAAAACTTGAAAACCAAGAGTAATTCCCTGTCATATGTCTTGAGCATTCACTGTCCAAGTACCACTTATTTTTCTTTTTCTTTAATCCCTGCAGAAAACGTTTCTAAGTTTTATGTATCCAAAACTTCTTGGGTCCTTGTATGTTAGCAATGGTTCCTTTTGGAACCCAAATACATTTCACACAATAAAATGCATTTCTTTTCAGTGGACATCTATTTTTCATGTGCCCATCTTGATTACAATAATGATATACAACTTGTTTACTAATAGGGGTACTCTTTGCTAACATGAATATGTTAATAATATTGATTTTGATGATAACACACTTTAAATGATTTTTAATAAAAATATTGGAGTTATTTCTTAACAAATGAAAGTCATAAAAAACTGCTCCATTCATACTTATAAAAGATGGATTTTAAATTGGAAAAAGATTCTTTGCAAAATCTGGTTTAAAATGTGTTTCTGGCAATAAACGGTGAACCGATTATTTCTAAACGGTTAACCGATTACGACCAGAGAACAAAGGTTTGCCTAGGCTCTAACCGATAGTGAAAAACGGAAAAATGGAAAGCTTACTGGAAACTAACGGTGAACCGTTTATTACAAACGATTAACCGATAACTTCCAAAGAGTCACTTCACACAAGTCCTTAGCCGTTTACTTAAACGGATAACCGTTGTTCTTTTTGCAGGTTACTGGAAACTAACGGTGAACCGTTTATTTACAAACGGTTAACCGATAACATCAAGAGAGTCACTCCATGCAAAGCCTTAGCCGTTTACTTGAAACGGATAACCGATATTCATTTTGCAGGTCTCTGGACGTTAACGGCGAAAGGGTAACCATAACGGCAAACCGTTTATTTGAAATCTGGCCCAACGGTAACTTTGACCAGCACAAATGGTTAACCGTTAACCAATAAACGGTGAACCGTTTTCGGGCCGACAGTGCATAACGGCTAGTTTTTCAGCTCTACTTATAAATAAGCTCATTCAAATTCAAAGACTGATCACAACACAACCATTGAGCTTATACTCGAGTTTGCAATCTTAATAAGAGCTAAAAACATAGTTTCACTTCATCTATTCACACTTTGAGCTTTGATTTGTAATCTTAAATATAGTGTGAGAGAAAAACAATTTGTAATCTTTCATTTTGAGGGATTGTAAGTGTTGGGATACACTTGGGTTAAGAGATTGGGGATAATCTCTCGTTGTAAACGTTATTGACACCTTGGAAGTCAAGTGTAAGCAATTGAAGCCTTGGAGGCTTGCTTAGTGAAATCCTCAAGCCCGGAAAAGCTTGGAGGCGTGGACGTAGGCGAGGTTGGTCAAACCACGCAAAAATCTCCGTGTTTGATTCTCTCTTCCCTTATACTTTTAATTTGTGATCGATTTATTTATTATTGTTTTAGTTTAATAATTTATAAAATCCCAATTCACCCCCCCTTCTTGGGTTGCCTAGTTAGAATTTCATTTGGTATCAGAGCTTGGTGCTCTTGTTTAGACTTAATCGTCTAGAGTTAAAGATCAATGGAAACTCAATATGATTCCACATTTAGGGAAGGACAATCCACCACTAGACCACTTTTCTTTGATGGAAATGATTACCCTTATTGGAAAACTAGGATGAGAATTTATTTGCAAGCCTTAGATTATGAGATTTAGGAAATTGTTAATGATGGTCCTTTCATGCCTTTGACTAAAAATGAAGTCGGAGAAGATATTTCAAAACCATCACGGGATTGGAATGAACTCGAAAAAAGAAAACCCTCTCTAAACTCCAAAGCCATGAATGTTTTGTTTTGTGCACTAGATAAGAAAGAGTTTCATAGAGTGTCTAGTTGTGAAAGTGCTAATGAGATTTGGCACAAACTTGAGGTTTTCTATGAAGGCACAAACCAAGTGAAAGAATCTAAAATAAGTAGGTACACTAGGCAATATGAATTGTTTCAAATGGAACAAAATGAAAATGTGTACTCTATGTATACTAGATTCACGGATATAGTGAACACTCTAGGAGCTCTAGGGAAGACTTTTTCAAATAGCGAAAAAGTTAAGAAAATTATTAGGTCACTACCTAAGGAATGGAGACCAAAAAGGACTGCCATTGAAGAAGCAAAAGATTTAAATACTTTACCTCTTGATGATCTAATTGGTTCTCTTATTTCATATGAGGAAGATTTGGCAGCAGAAAAAGGGCATGAGGAGAAGAAGAAAAACATTGCTCTCAAAGCCTCAAAACATGAGAGTGATGGGGAGAGTGAACCGGATGATGAAGAGCTAGCCATGCTAGCAAGGAGGTTCAGAAAATTCTTCAAGAAAACCGGAGAGCGAAGAAATTTCAGAAACTTCAAGAACTATAGGGAGAAGAAGGAGGTAGTCACATGCTATGAATGCAAGAAGCCTGGTCATATTAGATCGGAGTGTCCACTTATCAACAAACACAAGAAGAAAGCCATGGTTGCAACATGGGATGATAGCGAGGAAGATTCTAGTGATGAGGAAGGATCGCAAGAAGTCTCAAACCTAGCACTTTTGGCAATAGGAGATGATGATGATCTCAATGAGGTAAGTGATCCTACCTATGATGAATTGTATGATGCCTTTAAAGATTTGCATAATGAGTTGATGAAGATTGGTAAAAAGAATGCATGTCTTAAAAAGGAAATGGCAAAGCTTAAGAATGAAAATGAATCTTTAAATGCAAAAATTGTATGCCTAGAAGTAGGAAACAAAACTTTGCTTGATGAAATTGCATTATCTAATGAGAAGCCTAGCGTTGTACATGAGCACTTAGAATCACACATAGATGAGTTGAAAAATGAAAACGAAATGCTCAAGAAAAAGAGTAATGAGTTAAATGAGATTGTCTTGAAATTTACCAATGGGCAAAAGATGTTGGATAATTTGTTAAACTCACAAAAATGTGTATTTGACAAAAGTGGCAGTGGTTATAAACCAAATTTGAAACAAAAATTCTACAAGAGTTATTTTGTAAGGAACACATCTATTAACAATAAAATTGTATGTCATTATTGTAATCAAGATGGTCATATGAAAAATAGATGTGCAGTGAAGAGAAATGCATATTATGGTATGAAATGTGTTTGGGTTCCAAAAAGAACCATTGCTAACTCTCAAGGACCCAAAAAGGTTTGGGTACCTAAAACTTGAGATTTTCTCTGCAGGGCTTGAAGAAGAAGAAGAATAAGTGGCACTTGGACAGCGGTTGTTCAAGACACATGACAGGGAATTATTCTTGGTTCTCAAGCTTCACCAAAATTGAAAATGGTGGAGACGTATCTTTTGGAGACAACTCAAAAGGAAAAATTCTTGGAATTGGAAATGTTGGTAAAGTATCCTCAACTCTAATTGAAAATGTATGTTTGGTTGAGAACTTAAAACACAACTTAATTAGCATTAGTCAATTATGTGACAAAGGCTATAAAGTCATTTTTGATAAATTTAATTATGTCGTTGAAAACTCATGTGATGGCAAAATCTTTTTTGTTGGTAATAGATGTGGTAATGTTTATACCATTGACATAGAATGTGCATCTATTCTTGATAAATGTTTTTCCGCATTACATGATGATAGTTGGCTATGGCATAGAAGATTAGGACATGCAAGCATGGATTTGATTTCCAAAATCATGAAAAATGATCTAGTTAAAGGTCTTCCAAAAATCAGTTTTCAAAAAGATAGAATTTGTGAAGCATGTCAATTTGGAAAACAAATCAAGACTTCCTTCAAAAACAAGAATCATATCTCTACTTCAAAACCGCTTCAATTACTTCATGTAGATTTGTTTGGACCTTCTAGGTATGCTAGTTTAAGCGGCAAATATTATGCATTTGTAATTGTGGATGATTATTCTACATACACATAGGTATTGTTCTTAGGTAATAAGGATGATGCCATTGATGCATTTCAAATTTTCCATAAAAAGGTTCAAAATGAAAAAGGTTATTCTATTACTTGCATTAGAAGTGATCATGGTGGAGAATTTGAAAATCATGCATTTGAAACTTTTTGTAATAACCTTGGCATTGAGCATCAATTTTCATCGCCTAGGACTCCACAACAAAATGGAGTAGTAGAAAGAAAGAATAGGTCTATTCAAGAAATGGCTAGGACCATGTTGAATGAAAACTCTTTGCCTAAGTATTTTTGGGCCGAAGCCGTCAACACCGCTTGTTATGTTTTAAATCGGGTGTTGATTAGACCTAATCTTAATAAAACTCCATATGAGCTTTGGAAAAATAGAAAACCCAACATTGGTTATTTCAAAGTTTTTGGATGCAAATGTTTTGTGTTGAACACAAAAGATAATCTTGGTAAATTTGATTCAAAATCTGATGTTGGTATTTTTCTTGGTTATTCAAATTCAAGCAAAGCTTATAGAGTGTATAACAAAAGAACTTTAGTTGTGGAGGAATTTATGCATGTTACTTTTGATGAGTCTAACCCCTCCTATACGGAGAAAGCCATTGTTGATGATAATGCAGAAGAAGAACAACAAGAAGAAGCGTAAAATGTCAACCAAGAAGACGCACCACATGAAATTCAAGAGGAACATTATGAAGAACCAAATGTGGAGCAAAATGAAGGTACTTCTCAAACACTCCCCAAGGAGTGGAGGTATGTTTCCTCTCACCTTAAGGATGTAATTTTAGGAGATCCCTCACGAGGTGTTACCACTAGATCATCTCTTAGGAACACATGTGAGCATGCTGCATTCATTTCTCAAATTGAACCAAAATCTTTTTCGGATGCCGAAAATGATGAATCTTGGATTATGGCAATGCAAGAGGAGTTGAATCAATTTGAGAGAAACAATGTGTGGGAGTTAGTTCCTTGTCCGGAACATCAATCCATTATAGGTACTAAATGGGTATTTAGAAATAAAATGGATGAATCCGGTGTGGTTGTAAGAAATAAAGCTAGACTAGTGGCTCAAGGTTACAACCAAGAAGAATGAATTGATTTTGATGAAACTTTTGCACCTGTAGCAAGGCTAGAATCCATTAGGATGTTTTTAGCATATGCATGTCATAAAGATTTTATTATATATCAAATGGATGTCAAAAGCGCTTTCTTAAATGGATATATTATGGAGGAAGTTTATGTGAAACAACCTCCTGGTTTTGAAAATGAAAAATTTCCAAATCATGTGTATAAGTTATCCAAAGCTTTATATGGTTTAAAACAAGCTCCTAGAGCATGGTATGATAGGCTTAAAAATTTCTTGTTGGATAACAATTTTTCGATGGGAAAAGCGGACACAACTCTTTTTGTTAAGAATAAGAACCAAGACATACTTATTGTTCAAATTTATGTTGATGATATTATCTTTGGTTCTACTAATGAATTGTTGTGTAAAGAATTTTCATCATGTATGAACCAAGAGTTTGAGATGAGTATGATGGGAGAGTTGAAGTACTTCATTGGACTTCAAATCAAACAAAACGAGGAAGGCATTTTCATAAACCAACCCAAGTATGCGAATGATCTACTCAAAAGGTTTGGCTATGAAAATGGAGGTATGATCGGATCCTTACTTTATTTGACTGCAAGTAGACCCGATATCATGTTTAGTGTATGTTTGTGTGCAAGATTTCAATCATGTCCCAAGGAATCCCATTTGCTTGCTGTTAAAAGAATTTTTCGTTATTTGATTGGAACCATAGATGTTGGCCTTTAATATCCTAGGGGAACTCATATAGATTTGACATGTTTTTCGGATGCGGACTTTGTCGGTCATAAAGTGGATAGGAAAAGCACTAGTGGAACTTGTTTTGTTCTAGGACACTCACTTGTTTCATGGTTTAGTAAGAAACAAAATTCTGTTGCTCTTTCAACTACCGAGGCTGAATATATAGCCGCCGGAAGTTGTTGTGCACAAGCTCTTTGGATGAAACAAACACTTAGAGATTATGGCATTCATCTTGAACAAATTCCTATTAAATGTGACAATACTAGTGCTATAAATCTTTCAAAGAATCACATTCAACACTCTAGAACCAAGCATATAGAAATTAGACATCATTTCTTGAGAGATCATGTTCAAAAGGGAGATATTGCATTAGAGTTTATTTCTACGGAAAAACAACTTGCCGATATTTTCACTAAACCTCTTTGCGAAGAACAATTTTTAAAAATTCGGCATGAACATGGGATGATGAAATTTTCACATTAATGTCTCTATTCATGCTATTGAGTGTACTGAATTGATTGACTTATAATTGTGAAATAATGGTTATGATCCGGGGAGCTCATCTTCTCCTCCACCACCTCATTAGTTTCTGAGTTATGTTTTCACACATACAGTTCATATCTTGCTTATTTGTATTTTGTCATGCATGTTATTACCGCTACTTCTATATGTTATTTATGGCTTTTGATGACATGGTTTTATATTTGTTCTTGATATTGGATGACTTGATTGAGATTGATAAAACTTGTGGATTATTGTATATTGAAGTGTTGGTTTGCTAACGGTGTTGTTGGGTTGGTGATGGAGTTGATTGCTTTAACATTTTGGAAGTGTTTTTCTCTCATGTGTATAAATGGTTTTACTCATTTTTAAGGGGAAACTCTGCCAAAATTTTTGCTTGCCAAAAACCGAACTTGCGTTTATCTCTTTTCTCTTCTTTCTTTTTGATGATGAAGGGGGTGACAATTTGGGAGTCTTAATGGATTTGAATGGACTTGAAAATGTTTTATAAATGGGAAGATTTTAAATGATGCATTTTTGAAATGAGAAGATTTTAAAATAATACTTACTTGAGCAAAAATCTTTTTATGGACCATTTCTTATTTTGGCCATACATTAAGGGGGAGCATATATTGAGGGGGAACCAAATATTGAATAAAGTTTGTCATCATCAAAAAGGGGGAGATTGTTAACATGAATATGTTAATAATATTGATTTTGATGATAACACACTTTAAATGATTTTTAATAAAAATATTGGAGTTATTTCTTAACAAATGAAAGTCATAAAAAACTGCTCCATTCATACTTATAAAAGATGGATTTTAAATTGGAAAAAGATTCTTTGCAAAATCTGGTTTAAAATGTGTTTCTGGCAATAAACGGTGAACCGATTATTTCTAAACGGTGAACCGATTATTTCTAAACGGTGAACCGATTAGTTCTAAACGGTTAACCGATTATGACCAGAGAACAAAGGTTTGCCTAGGCTCTAACCGATAGTGAAAAACGGAAAAATGGAAAGCTTACTGGAAACTAACGGTGAACCGTTTATTACAAACGGTTAACCGATAAATTCCAGAGAGTCGCTTCACACAAGTCCTTAGCCGTTTACTTAAACGGATAACCGTTGTTCTTTTTGCAGGTTACTAGAAACTAACGGTGAACCGTTTATTTACAAACGGTTAACCGATAACACCCAGAGAGTCACTCCATGTAAAGCCTTAGCCATTTACTTGAAACGGATAACCGGTATTCATTTTTCAGGTCTCTGGACGTTAACGGCGAAAGGGTAACCATAACGGCAAACCGTTTATTTGAAATCTGGCCCAACGGTAACTTTGACCAGCACAAACGGTTAACCGTTAACCAATAAACGATGAACCGTTTTCGGACCGACAGTGCATAACGACTAGTTTTTCAGCTCTACTTATAAATAAGCTCATTCAAATTCAAAGAAGACTGATCACAACACAACCATTGAGCTTATACTCGAGTTTGCAATCTTAATAAGAGCTAAAAACATAGTTTCACTTCATCTATTCACACTTTGAGCTTTGATTTGTAATCTTAAATATAGTGTGAGAGAAAAACAATTTGTAATCTTTCATTTTGAGGGATTGTAAGTGTTGGGATACACTTGGGTTAAGAGATTGGGGATAATCTCTTGTTGTAAAGGTTATTGACACCTTGGAAGTCAAGTGTAAGCAATTGAAGCCTTGGAGGCTTGCTTAGTGAAATCCTCAAGCCCGGAAAAGCTTGGAGGCGTGGACGTAGGCGAGGTTGGCCGAACCATGTAAAAATCTCCGTGTTTGATTCTCTCTTCCTTTATACTTTTAATTTGTGATCTATTTATTTATTATTGTTTTAATTTCATTTTTGAATTTGTATGATAATTTGTTTTTAGTCGAATAATTTATAAAATCCCAATTCACCCCCCTCTTGGGTTGCCTAGTTGTCAATGAACCTTTACAACAAGAGATTATCCCCAATCTCTTAACCCAAGTGTATCTCAATACTTACAATCACTCAAAGTAAAGATTATAAATTTGTTCTTCACTCACACAATACTTTAGATTACAAATCAACGCCTAATATGTGAATAAATGAAGCAAGAATGTGTTTAAAGCTTTATGAAGATTGCATTCTCAGTTATGAGCTCAATGATAGCATTGTGATCAACCTTTGTTTGAATTTGAATGAGCTTATTTATAGTCGGAGCTGAAAAATAGCCGTTACTGATTGTCTTCCCGTAATCAAATCACCGTTAGCCACTAACGGTTAACCGTTTGTACTGATCAAAGTTACCGTTTAAGCCAAATTTTAAATAAACAGTTGACCGATTGTCACTACCCTTTCACCTGTAATTTCCAGAGACCTGCAAAATAAATTTCTTCTATCCGTTCTTGCTTGAACGGTAAAAATTAGCATAAAATGACACTCTAAAAATTATTAGTTAGCTGTTTAAAGGTAACGGTTCACCGGTTATTTCCAGTGACCTGCAAAACGAAATAGCCTTATCCGTTTAAGTTAAACGGTGCAAGATTAATACAAGCTTCTATTCTGGAATTTATTGGTTAACCGTTTGCTATAAATGGTTCATCATTTAATTCCAGTGACCTTCCCAGGTCATTTATGTTTTCCGTTTCTGCTAACCGGTTAGAGCTTAAACAATTGTCCCTCTCTGGATTTTATCGGTTAACCGTTTCAAAGTAAACCGTTTACTTCGAGAATCACATGTTTAGCCAAATATCATAGGGAATCATTTTCCAATTAAAGTATATTTAACTATACATCTTTCATGAACACAATTGGAATGATTATATGGCTTTTGTTTATTAATGAATAGCATCGACATTTTAATCAAATACATTTAAAGTTTGTTATCGTCAAAATCAATATAATTAACATATTCATGTTAATAATACTGTGTCCAGGGTGTAAGTATGGCACAACTCACCAACTCCCATATGAGAAGTCGGAGTTTAAAGTAAAAGAACCATTAAGACTGATACACTCTAACGCGTTTGGGTCTATCAAGTAACATTTTATCAACGACATGCAATATATGGTCATATTCATCGATGGCTTCTCCAAGTATATCAGGGTATTCTTTATGAAAGAAAAATTTGATACTTTTCAAAGTTTAAGGAATTCAGAGACAAAGCCAAAAGAGAAGTAAGGAAGAAGGTTTATAGCCTACGAACAGACAATAGAGGAGAGTGTACATGATACGAGTTCTCCTAATATTTTCAAAACTATAAGATACACCATCAATTCACTTACGCCAATACACCACAACAAAATGGCATAGTAGAACGAAAGAACCAACATCTAGTGGAGATCTATTAGAGTATAACATATGCGAAGAATGTACTAAGGAGGTTTTAAGCCGAAGATGTGAAGATAACGACTCATGTATGAACAAAATTTCTCAACCAAAATTAGGGTTCATATCACTTTATGACAAGCTGTGGATTGTGAAGCTTATAGGAAGCCACTTTCGTATATTTGAATATGTGTGCTATGTCTTCATGCCAAGCTAATTGTAAAGAAAATTTGACAAAAAGGCAATTCAATGTATTTTTTTCAGGTATGAAATCTAGAAGAAATATGGAGGTGTTGTAATCCTATTAGTGGATGATGCTATGCAACACAAAATGTGGTGTTTGACGAAGCATTTTAGTGGTGGTCCTGAGAAAATAAAAGAGCTACCAGATTTAAAAGAAATTAAAGATCAAATGAATTAACAAATTATCGAAATTCGCTCAAGTAAAAAAGAGTCTCAGGATTTTGATAATCCAAGAGATGAGAGCATGACGAGGCCAAAGTCCTTAGAAGATAGGTGTTAACCAGAGCCCTATTGAAGGCAAAAAACCAAGTGAATCAAAACTAAGAACTCCTGAATCTCAACTTAGAAGATCCCAAGGAGTGAATAAGCCAAATCTTAGGTACATTAGTGCAATGGCTGTAAAAAGAAGAAAAAATAAAATAACATGAGACGTTTAAAGAAGTAAGAGATAAATTCTCATTGAATGAAGGCGATAGAAGAAGAAATTATCGCACTGAAGTAGAATCAGACTTAGGATTTGGATCCAAAACCAAAGGAGATCCAAATCCAATATCTTGCAAATGGGTGTATGAGATTAAGAAGTGTCTAGATGGTTCAGTTGAAAGGTACAAGGCTAGGTTGGTACCTCAAGGATTCTCACGATAATACAGGCTAGACTATCATTAAATATTTAGTCTAGTAGCAAATCTCACAACAGTAAGATTCCTACTTGCACTCACAGCCATGATGGAATGAAAATTGTGGCAGATTGATGTAAAAAATGCTTTCCTACATCGAGTATTGAATCGGGAGATTTATATGAACTAACTAAGAGGATTTGAGAATAAAGCTCATCCGAAGTATGTATGCAATCTGAGAAAGGGACTTTATGATTTGAAGTAATCATCGAGGGCATAATATGGTAATATTGCTGAATTTCTAGCTCAGAATAGTTATTCAATAGTGCATGTAGACTCTAGCTTGTTTGTCAAAGCTAGTAAAAGAAAGTTAGCAATTATATTAGTATACATGGATGATTTGATTTTTACTGGTGACAATGAACAAGAGAGAACTTATCAGTTCCCTTTTAGATGAAAGAGTTTAGTTAACCTAAGCACTTCCTTGGTCTAGAGGTTGATCAAATAGAAAAAGTGGAAATTTCTTTGCCAACAGAAATATGCTAAAGACTTACTAAAGAAGTCCATTGGAATGCAAGCCAATCTCAACTCCAATGGAAGTTAATGTAAAATTGTGTACACACGAAGGTAAAGATTTACAAGATAGAACGATGTATCGATAATTGGTAGGTAGTTTAATCTTTCTAACACTGATTCGGCTACGCATTTCATATGTAGTAGGTGTAATAAGTTGGTACATGCAAAATCCAAAAAAGCCTTACTTGGAAGTGGTTCGACGAATACTAAGATATGAAAAGTGAAAATTGCAAGTTAACTGGCTATTGTGACGCTGACTACGTTGGAGATCGTGATACATGAAGATCAATTACTAGGTATGTTTTCATAATTAGATTTGGAACAACTCTTGGTGTAGTAAGAGACAACTAACTGTATCACTATCAACCATAGAAGTGGAGTATAGAGTAGCAGCGATGGCTGCCTAAGAAAGAACTTGGTTGATGTAATTGATGAAAGATCTACATCAACCAACAAATTACACAGTACCATTTTATTGCGATAATCAATCAGCAATCAGCTTGGCAAAAAATCAAGTTTTCCATGCAAGAACTAAGCATGTGGAGGTCTATTATCACTTCATCAGGGTAAGGTCTTACAAGATGAAGTTGAGATGTTGTGTGTTAAGACGTATGATCAAGTTACAGATTTGTTTACAAATAGCACCAAAAAGTTTGAAGAGTTTCGCCAGCAGCTCAATATGGATTGAAGGATGAAATTTGGTGTTAAGGGGGAGTGTTAAAAGTCTAACAATAATTTCATGATCGAATTACACTTGTCCAAACCTAATTTCAAACCTCAATCCATGGAAGTTTCAAGAATTGTGTAAAGAATGAGAGATGACTCTAATCCAAAAAATATCTAAATCCAGAAAACTGTTGAATATTTGATGATATTTATAAAATGTGGTTGTTAAATTTTTGTAATTTAATATTTAAATAGTTTGTATTAATTCTAGGATACTATAAATACCTTTAACCTATTTGTTGGACGCATCAAATGAAGAGTGAAAAATTAAAGAAGAGAAAGAAAAGTGAGTCGTGAGTGGTATAGTGTCTCTCTCTTCTAAACTATCAATAAAGTCCTTCTCTTTAGTAAAATTTTTCTGTTGTCTAAATAGTTTTAGTTTTGAGTAGTTTAGTCCTCCTTAGTTTTCAACACACTCGACTACTTTACATCAAATTGCTAGCTTTACTACTTGTATATGGGAACATCTTTTAAGCCATTGATGCTCCCATTTAAAATATCACAATACTTGTTAATTAAACAATGACAACTATAATTTTGATCATTGTAATTGACATCCTCTAGCTATCTCCTTTGTTTTCAACTACTGCCTTCTGTAGTTAATTTAATTAATTAAATTGGCTAAGTCAATAGAGGGAATATGGATCTTAAACTTAGGATATGTATCATGTTATGCGCCAAGAGATTGTCCCAGTGCTAAACAAGTTTATTCTTATTTGATCCCCCATGAGAACAGGCATCAATTTTTCAGTATGAACATACAAGATTGGCTTATATATAATTTAAGGAATTTGTGTTTGGAGTCCCAATTTGGAGGCTTTGTTTTTGATGCAATCAATTTGTCTATGCTGGCGTATTAAGTAGCACTGGTAATATTGTAATGGATATTGAGATTCGTATAGAGGAGATTCAAAATTTTAACAAGAGTTTGTTTAATCCTAGTGCCATGAAAATTGTTAAATACTTTGCGTGGGTGGCCCCTAACTGGCCTCGGTTCAAGCTCAACACAGATGGAACCCATAAAAGTTCCGGGCTATCTAGTGCGGGTAGTTTGATAAGAAATTATTGTAGGGAGTGGATAACTAACTGATTTTGGCATGAATATTGGTGTAGGTTCAATCACTGGAGCAGAGTTATGGGGGACTATATTAAGGGTTATGCTTAACTTAGGATAATGGAATTCGTCAGCTCGAGGTTAATGTAGATAGCCTTTGTGTTACTCAGTTGGTGGCCAATGACAAAGTTAGGCCAAATGCATATGATAGGTCCTAGTCAGAATTAGCGGAAACAACAAGCAAATAATTTGTTCTTCTTAGGGTGAGAACTACCGCAATTGCTAATTGAATTAGATAAAAGTCTGATACCTTTTTATTGAAATATTCGAGTCTATTTATAGAACAAAATTAATGAAATAAAGTAGTTAAAACCAATTAAACCACTTAGCTATAATTTCGAAGTAAATAATAATCTTAAAGGAAACATGATTAAATTTGAATTCTTCATCAATATGGCTTGACGTAGTAAGCTTTCCGTTGATTTTTTGAAGAGTCCTTGAAGGAACGTGAGGCCCACCTCATGCATGGCTTGCATGGTTGCTTGCATGTGCCAATGCATATTCGTCATATTTGCTGTTGGGTTTTGCTTCTCATTCGGACTTGCGTATGCTCTTATCATTACCTCCTCCTCGAAGAGAACCCTTGTCCCCAAGGGTTAGTGAAGGAAACCGCTGATGGATCATTACTGTGTCTTCCATTGTTTCACTCTCAAGTTTTATTGTTGCTGCAGATTCTTCATGTATGTTCTCTTCGTCTTCGGCTTCGGCTTCAAGGATTAACAACTGTGGTTTTGTGCACTTATGACCTGCAGTGAATTTATCATTACAATTAAAGCACAAGGCTTGAGCTCTTCGCCTTTGCATCTCCTCTCAAGGAAGCTTTTTAATTGGTATTGTTGGTGAAGCGCGGTTGTTGACGATTTGTGGTGGCGGTGAACGACTGAAATCCGGAGATCTCACTAGCCTCTTATGTCACTGCAATTGTTCATCTCTTATTCTTGCCAAACTGATCGCTTCCTTAAGAGTTCTCGGTCTAAACAACCGGATTTCCTCATATATCTCGGGTTTCAATCCTCCCATGAATGTGCCGACAAGAGCCTTTTGAGTCCACCCTTGAACCCGGTTGCCAAGCCTCTCAAATTCTTTCTGGTAATCTCGAAGAGTGTCGGTTTGCTCGACCCTAGATAGCGCCTCGTCGAAGTCCTCACAATCGGTTGGCCCAAACCTCGCCCATAGCTCCTCCATGAAGATTTCCCAAGTAACGTCTCGTCCTTCCTCTTGATAAGATTTCCTAAGCCACTGCCACCATTGGTTAGCTTCTCCCTCCAAGTGGAATGAAGCCAAGACAACTTTTTGGTCTTCTGTTGACCCTTGGTATTCGAAGAATTGATCGACGCGGTTGAACCACTCAGTGGGGTCGTTGCCGGCATAACGTGGGAACTCCAGTTTTGCCACTCTTGATTGAAACTACTGTCGTTTGCCATCGTTGTCTTCTCGGTTTGGTCGCGATGTTGCTATGTTGTTGTTGATGCTAGGTGCGTCTTTGGATGTATGGAAAGACTTTGCAAGTTTGCTCAAGGTTTCTTCAATGTGAGCCAACTTGTCGTTAACTCCTAACTCCATGCGCTGCATCTTATCTTGCATCTCCCCGAGCTTCGTTTCTATATGTTCGATGCGTTCCTTGTTGGTTGTCATCCTTGCCTAGCTCTGATACCAATTGATAGGTCCCAGTCATAATTAGCGGAAACAACAAGCAAATAATTTGTTCTTCTTAGGGTGAGAACTACCGCAATTGCTAATTGAATTAGATAAAAGTCTGATACCTTTTTATTGAAATATTCGAGTCTATTTATAGAACAAAATTAATGAAATAAAGTAGTTAAAACCAATTAAACCACTTAGCTATAATTTCGAAGTAAATAATAATCTTAAAGGAAACATGATTAAATTTGAATTCTTCATCAATACGGCTTGACGTAGTAAGCTTTCCGTTGATTTTTTGAAGAGTCCTTGAAGGAATGTGAGGCCCACCTCATGCATGGCTTGCATGGTTGCTTGCATGTGCCAATGCATATTCGTCATATTTGCTGTTGGGTTTTGCTTCTCATTCGGACTTGCGTATGCTCTTATCAGCATATGCCTCTCATTAAGGAGATTAAAGATTTGCTAAATAGGAACTGGCAAGTGATTATCATGCTTTCTTCAGAGAAACCAAGACAAATAAATAAATTTGTTTATTTGTCTGTATCATAGATTGAATAATTTATTTGTCTGTTCGGTGTAAATAAAAATTCTTAGTTTCAGTTTTTCTGCCTAGCCAAGACACTACTTGATCCAAAGTCATCTTTGCTGTTGCATTTTTCCCTTTGTCTCTCTCCTTTGTCCAAAAGATTTTACTCCTTTTCCGGTGAAACTTTTATATTCTTAATTAATTAATTAATTTTATATATATATATGAAGAGTCAGTTGTTTTTAATTAGGGAATCTAAAGTTTATTCAAGATTTGTTTATAACATTGTAAACAACACCCTGGACTTTATAAAATTCAAGCTTTTCGGTGTTAAATTGAAATATGTTTTCCTTTTGCATTTCAAGCCTAAAAATTTCTGATTTAAAAAATCTGCAGGCTTAGATCGCTCATTTGGAAATAATCCATCATTGCATCAGTTGTTAAAATACAAACTTTGGAAGTGGACGACGCTAAAAATGATTTTAGGGATATTCTTAGACGATTTTTAAATTTGTTGTGTCCACATTAGATGAAATCATGAAAGTTTTATTTAACAATATCACAGTGCACTAGTTGGCCTTTACCACCAAGTTTTCTTTATTGCAATGGATTGAATGTGCAAGCTGATTTGGAAGTTTGTTACGAACCTGTTATTTTAACATGTTATCTATTTGGAATGAAGTGAGGAAAATCTGTATGACGAACGCATTATATAGTATAATAAGATCAATTCATTGCTTAAAGGAGATTAATAATTAATTTGAACTTTGAAGCGGCAATATCAATGTTTTTATGAAAGTCAAAACACAAGAGATTTCCCAGGCCCACAATTTTAATTTTTTTTTATTTTTTTTATTTATTTTTCAAGTCAAGAAATCTCATCTAATTAACAAAAATATAATTTACATTTAAGATATTAACAAATGACTGGTACTTATCATTATTCAAGAGAACAGTAATTGGGAAAAAAATTTTGAAAACAGATTTTTATTTTGACAAAAATATTAAGAACTTAATAAAAAAATTTGCTGAATTTCTAAAAATTTCTTTTAAACATGATCTACATTTATCCCATTTTGCCGATAATTTGCTGTTGGAAAAAGGCGTTTCTGCATGATTGAGAAGTTTAAAAAAAAAATTTATTAACATATTTTCAAAAGTAGTTTTATTAAAATTTTGAAAGGCCAATTTTCACCAATACAACATCTCTTTCACTTCTTCACTTCTTGCCTCCTGTGACCCTTTTCTCTTCATTGCTATCAGAGCTACAGCGCTTTTCTCCTGCTACCTCCATATCTCTACCATGGCAGCAACTCATAACTTGTTAAGAATAGATGAGGTTACCAAAATCACCCCATTCCCCAACTCAACGACATCATTTCATCTTCCTCTCACATACTTTGACACATTTTGGATCCTCACCCCTCCTGTTGAACGCCTCTTCTTTTATGAAGTCGCTCCCTTAACATCCGAAATTTTCAACTTAACAATCCTCCCCAAGCTCAAGCACTCCCTTTCTCTCACTCTCTTCCATTATCTCCCTCTCGCCGGTCACCTAACGTGGCCTTCAGAAGCCGAGAAACCAGCCATATACTACTCCCCAAACGACGGCGTTTCAGTCACGGTGGCTGTGTCCAACGCCGACTTCAATATTCTTGCTAGTGATGGAATTCGGGAAGCTGCTGAATTTCGTCCTCTGACGCCGCAGTTATTTATATCTGAGGACAAAGCAGAGGCAGTGGCTATACAAATAACATTATTTCCAAATGAGGGCTTTTCAATTGGTATTTCATTTCACCACGTAGTTGCTGATGGGAAAAGTTCAACAACATTCATGAAAGCTTGGTGATAGACAGCAAATGCATGAGCCACGAAGATCTGAAAATGCCAAAGCCAAATCCTAAGTTTGCTACGTGAGGGCATGAGTCCCATGCAAGCCATGCACGAAACATGCATGTGCTGAGATCGTGAAGATACGTGCTGGAGCTGGAGCTAGAAACATGCAAGTGCTGAGATCGTGAAGATACGTGCTGGAGCTGGAGCCGGAGCCGTGATTTAGGAATACGCTTATCAACAATTGTGCAGCGAGTAAGGAGGGAAGTTAAGACACGGAAGTTGTTTTCGATTATCTTTCGGTTTTGAATTCTTAGCTAAGTTGTTATACTCGTTTATTTAGCCGTAATTGTAGGATGGAAACCAAAGCCTTGTTATTATAAATAAGCTCCAGAATATGAATAAAAGCATTGAGAATTCTAAACAACAAATATTTGGTCCTTTCTCGCCATAAGCAGAAAAATATCACTTGTGCTACGCGTGATCATTGGCTGTCTCTGACTGGGACCTATCACTTGGGCTTATTTATGTAAATTAAAAGCAACTGAAAAAAATCCTTGTTTGTTATCACCTGACCTAACTCCATCTTTTGACCGGACTGTCATCAAAGACACCAAAGGGCTCGACATGGTCTACTTGAAGAGCATGCTAGCTGCTATCGGCTCAGATTCATCAAGAAGTTTAAAACATGATTTTTCAGCAGGGCTTGTCAATCAAAACAATTTGGTTCGAGCTACATTTAAGTTGACTCGTGAAGATATAAACAAACTGCGGTACAAGGTACTTTCTATAAATGGAAATCAATACGAAGTAGGACAATCAAAACAGCTTCATTTATCGACTTTTGTACTTTCGTTATCTTATGCATACGTTTGCATGGTTAAAGCCAATGGAGAAGAGGCCAGTACAAATGTTGTTTTTGGATTCCCAGCTAATTGTAGGACCCGTTTGGATCCTCCGGTTCCGGTTAATTATTTCGGTAATTGTGTTGAATCACTTGCCATGGTTGCGAAGGCAAGTAATTTCATGACCGAAAATGGGATTGCTTTAGTTGCCGAGAAATTAAGTGATCTGATCAAAGGGCTTGAAGGGGACGATATTAAAGGGTCTAAGAGGAAGATTGTGAAGTTAATCAGGACGTATACACAACAACCAGCACTGGTGCTATCGGTAGCCGGGTCAACCCATTTTGGCTTGTACGAGTCGGATTTCGGGTGGGGTAGGCCGAAGAAAGTGGAGATTGTGTCGGTAGACAAGACAGGAGCTATTGCTATGTCAGATTGTAGAGACAGAGATGGAGGTGGGGTTGTTCAGGTTGGTGCCGTTTTGGACAAGCTAAAAATGGAGCTATTTGCTTCCTTGTTTGTTGATGGTTTGAAGTGAAGTGTGATGTAAATTTTATGTAACCAGTAATGAAATTTGGTCAGAAATTTTTGAACGGAAAAATTTGACAGAATGTTGAAAAAATTTGTCATGACTTCTTTGGGTGTAATATATAACTGTTAAAAGTAGTTTAAAGGTGCATCCCACAGTTGGGGCCCTCTCCAAGATACCTCGTGGTCAAAACCAAAAAAAAAAAAGTAGTTTTAGAAAAACCCAAAAAACTAGAAAAGAGAGAAATTTTCTTCATATGAAAAATAAATCAATTTATTTGTAGCCTAAAAAGGAAAAATATAAATTGTGTACAATGATCCACTATCAAAACACAGAAAATATAACTGCAATTCAAAGACAGAATATTGAGGATGCTTGGGTCCGAAGTTGGCACAAGCTCTCTGATTATTTGCTTGCTGTTGCTATTTCAACTGAATTGTTTTTGTCTGCATATTTTATGGTGAGAAAAGATGTTTGACATTATAACTAAACCAATTATTCATGAGATGTTTTCCTTTCCCGTTGGTGGGAATTTTATTTTTATATAGCTCTAATTTTCTAAATGATCTTTTTCTTAATCCTATGGGTGTAATGCCTCAACATAAATATACGAGTTTAGCTTATTAATATACAAGTTATTATGGGATCGAGACATTAAAAGCAAAATGTTCACTCTTTATAAACAAGCCTATTAATTAGAAAGCTTTATATAAAGCTAATAAAAAAAAGAAAAAAGAAATATTTTCACTTTCACTCGCAAGGCTGGCCACGGCCGGAGAGGAAGAAATGTGAAGCAAATTCAAGGTTTGGGTTGATAAAATATTAAGGTCCGGATCTTCTTATATTTGATTTTGGGGGTCGATATTAGATTTTTTTTTTATCCTAAATTCTTTTGGAAAGACTTATTAAAGGAAAATTTAAAGGCGAAAAGTGTGGAGAGAAAGGGAGTGTGTATTTAGAGTAAGAGAGGTGTAAATCAAGCAAACAAGTTAAAATTTTTATGAAGGGAGTAAGATTTCCATCATTCTATTTCTATTTACATTGAATTTCATTGGAATGAAGATATAGTTAGGGTTTCCAACAAATGGATAAACTTACTCCTAAACTAATTTTTATAATCGGTGAATTATTTTATGAGCACAAAGGTACCAATAAGACATTGCCCAGCTGGAAAAGCATAGCCCTCACCATTTGCCTGATTTAGTATGTAAATAGTTTATAGTTATGTATTTAGGTAGTTTATGGATAGTAATGAGATTATTGATAATGTCGATGATTTATTAGTATTTTAAGATATGCAAATCTAATTATTAAGATGGAGTATGGAATTTTGGGCATAAGATGTAATTTATGGCTTTGAAGTATTATGATAACTTTTCAATTACAAGTATGGATACAAGAGTTATAAGTTCATGGATATTTCATCCATTGCATAGTTGCATAGTTACACATTATAAAGTTAGTAATTATATCATTTCCTTGGTTTAGGAGGAGCTACAAATGTAAGTTAATCAACGAACGTCAACGATAGCTGACTTTGAGCGTTGTTGTAGTGAGTAGAATTCAACCGGCTATTAAAACTAAATGCGAAAAGTAAATTGCAAAAATTTAAAGAAAGAAAAACAAATGTAGTTTTTTTTTTAAAATATACCAACCAAGTAAATTTCAATTATTGGGCTTTAATGGTTAAAGTTCCAGTCCAAATGTCCATTATGTCCACAAAGTCCAAAGGTTCAAGTTCCAATTAGGTTTAGAAACTGATTTGTAAAAGTTTCTAGACTAAAATGAAGTTTCTCATAAGTTTTATGGCAATGTTATGATTATAAGAGAGAGAAGGGAGCTTATTGAAATTTTGCAAATAAGAGAATAAAATAGAATGACGAAGAAAGACACTAACGGCAAAAGAAAATAGTAATAATAAAATAAGGACAAACTGACACCAAGTTTAAAAAAATTTTCCAGCAATGGCGCCAAAAATATGATACGACTCAAAAGTGTTATTACTCCCAAATAAAAGAGTGTCTAGGTATAATATAATCCAGTGAGTCCGGAGTCGAACCACAGGAAATTTAAACTCTAGTAGTCAATTTATTAAAATAAGAAAATTTAATGCGGGAAAAGAAATTAATCTGAATCAATCTAAAAATATGTTAAGATTACGGAATCCATTCTCAAATTTCAAATTATGGTTATGACACTCTCTCAAATTTTATATTTTGCATTTCTTTTACCAGTTAATTATTATACCATTTAATTTTTAACCAACCATTGGTGTGATAAATATGGGACTAAGTACCTAATGTGCTACAACTATATTGAAGTGTCGATATTATGTCAAAATACTATATGAATCTAAAGAGATTTGTATTTATAAATTAAAATGACATAAAAGAAACCAGTAAGGAAGAAAAATATAAATAAATAAAATAAACTTTAAGACTCACTTGAGAGAGTAATTAACTTAATAATTTGAATTTTTGAGCTTCACCTTTCACCTCAGCTTAAAAAATTAACCACTAATATTGAAAAACAAAACACTCATTTTATTTAATAAATTTCTGAAATCTATTACATGAAGATTGATTACACAAGAAAATAAGAAAAAAGAAAGAAGGAATTCTTCAGCTTTCTCCCTCGTCTCCCTTCTACTCGGCTTCAGCTCCCCCTCCCTTTTTATAGGCGACAAATGCCTTTAACTTCCTTTATTTTATTATTTAAACTATTTTTTTATATTATCACCTAGAGGAATGTGATAGTCATGGTGGCAACTTTCACATGTGAATATCACACTTTGTCATTTATTATTATTTTTTACATTTTTGAAATATTTATTTTTTATTAATTACATCTCTTCAATAATGCATTCCAAATTGCTCCAGTAATTATTCTTTGTTCCCGCTTCCAGTTCCAACTCCTCTTTATTCTTGAAATATATCTACAATATAAAATTAAAACAAAATTAACATATTACAAATTAATTTAACATAAAAAAAGGGAGTGTTAAGATAATTTAGAAATAATGAGCGCATTTATGAACACAATAAGTGAAATTTTGATAATTTTTTCCTTATTAAATGTAGACTTTTTAGTGTCAATTAATAATTATAACATAATTACACAATCCAAAATGAGATGATCAAAATACCCTAATAATATGATCCATGCCTCCTAGCACCATTAAATGGCCGAAACTTCAAATAAATACATCACAATGTCGACATCAACTACTATACTTGCAACCTTCTGTGGATGGGAAAAATATAGTATATCAAGTGAGTATAAAACTCAGTAAGTGGCTAATAGGTTCTAAAAATAATTTTTCTTTAAAATAATTATATTATTATGATATACAATTTCATCAAACTATATGTAAAAACAAAAATAAAATGTTTAAACGTTAAATCAAGTAATTAGCATTAAAAAGAAATACATGATATTGTACATAATGATAATGAAAATCATATCATAAGAACATATATATATCTCAAATTGTCACTATACAATTACCCAAGGGAGCAATCTCACCATATTCTAACCTCATGCGAGTGGTTTAATGGCATATAAATTATGTATTGTCATGCCCAAAACTACAATGGGTAGACCATTTCATGCCATCTCATATATCTCATCATAACTCATCGCACAAAATGGGTAAAATAGCCCTTAAAGGGCAAAAAGAGTCCAAGGACATGGCCAAAAGCTTTGTGTGTTCTCAAATGAGTCCCAAAGTTCTCTACTCAACTATATCTCTATACCATATCTTTGTGATGAGCATAATTTATATACATATTTTACCCTTAATTATAGAATTGTTAGTTATTTTTATTTGTTATTTTTAATTAATTGAATTATTTTATTGCATAGGAAATTAATTGAAGATTATGGATGAAAAGTACGTAAAGAATAACAATTGGACAGCATTGAAGATCAAATCAATTTGTGGAAGTAATTAAGGAGGTGTGCAAGAAATTCTATTCGAAGAAACCGAAGCCAATAAATTGAATTCTCCATGTTCATGCAAACAAAGAAGAAGGTTAAAGCTAAAGCAACAATGATATGCTCACAAAAGGGTGTACAAAGGTTTGTACAAAAAGGGTCTCTTTGCAAATTATTTCAAAGTTTTGTATTATTTTTGGGTTTTATGAATTTTATTGATTTTGATTAATTGGATTATTTCTCCTTTCATCTCTTCTACATCTATCTTTGAATTTTTCTAATGTTTTCTTTATTTCTCTAAACATTATTATATGGTTATCAAATTCATATAAATCCATAAATTCGGAATAAATTTCCGGTCCTAAATTTATTAATCCTATTCTTTCTTATTCTAATATGTCTATTTTTTGATTTAATAAATTTATATAAACATTCATTATATTTTCCCATCCAAGGTTCATACGGTCTATACTTTCTGCTAATGAATGTATTGTATTGAATGCGTGCTGATTCATAGGGTTTCTGTTTTATACCAGTACAATAAAAATTTTATAAATTCATTTATAAACTTCATTCTCTTTTGTATTAAAGTTTCTACACATGTAGTGTCTATTGATCTTTCTAATATATCTTGAGCTACTTCAAGTTCTATATTTCGTATATTATTCTTTTCGACTTTAATAGATTTTATTAAATTTTTTACTTCTTCCTTATTATATACTCTTAAGGAATAAAGGCTATTTACTATAGCTTCTATAGGGTCCATTTAGTTGTATGATCTACTGGCTCTGATACCATTTGGATGCTTTAAGCAAATTAACAAAAAACACAGAAAAACAAATGATAATAATTAAACTAATAATAAAACAAATAGTAACAGTAAAACAGAAAAACAGATTATAACAAATTTTGCTTAATGATTATACTGGTTTCATTTATAATGGATATATTTTGTGGGTTATGATTTAAACTGATTTTATGATATAATAATAACAGAATGCTAAAAATGGGATACAATTAAAAACAAATATTTTTTAATTTATATATCTGCTATAAGATCCATCTAAGTTTTTATAATGTAATGCTATTATTGGTTATAACTCTTCATTTGAATTTCTAATAAAATCTGGAATATAATTAGGTGCTTCTGTTTGATAAAAATCATAATAATGATTTTCTGTTTCTATTATGAATTCAGGCATTATATTATCAATGAATTGTATATGGATGCCAACTATTATTGCTATATTATTTGTAATACAAATATAAAATTTAAAAATGTCCATATAATAATTTTATTTTCAAATTTCAATTTCTTCGTTATCTGAATTAATTTCGTATACGTATGATGGTCCAGCCTCTCTATCTCCATGTTCTATGTAAGCCAAGGCTATATCAATTCCTTCATCGACTGTCAACATAATTATGTTATGTTTTATGTTTTCAGTTTCTATATGTTTTATGATTTTATGTTTAATTTCTCGGGGAAGTTCGAGTGTATATACAGCTTGAAGTTCTTCTGTACTTACTAATTCTTGTTTACTGAATAAGTAAGAACTTTGCTTGAATGATCCTAGATTAAAGTCTATTATCATCATGTAATCGTTATATGTTACCCTAGTTGTTGGGTTTATCATATGTTCTTTTGAATTTCCTTATACAATATAATGATTCATGTGATTTAACACTTCCAAAAATTAGCTCTTCTTCCACAAACTCCTTCATCAATCGTAACCAGCAACAACTTCCACCAACAGATAAGATTCAAGAATTATTACCTAATTTATTTTTGATCTTTTGCCTCCCGATCCTTTTCCAGTGACCTGCAGCCTTGACTGTCCTGACTCCCTCAACGGCCTCCTTGCCTAAACGGGAAAAGTGGACCTAAACGGCTTTACTGTATGGACTCAGATCGTTAAGCTCTAGATCTCCAATAATCTAGGTTTCTATCGCCTTTCTGTTGTGGTTTTATTGTTGATCTAATTGATGATTTTGTTTGGGATTTAGAGCTAAGTAGAAGTTTAGCTCTTCATGTTCTTTTAGTTATGGGTTTTGATTTTTATTTTGGTGAGGTTTTTTATTCAAAAATAATCAATATGGTTGTTCAGGATTGAGAGAATTGAAGGCAACAAACTTTGAAGATTATGGAAAAATGTAAGCTCTGAGGTTTTCCTCTTTGCTTTCTTTATTTATATCTCCCTCGTATTTTTACATCATTGCCCTTGTATTATTGGGCTTTGAAAATAAAAATTACATTATTGCCCTTTTGGGCCCAAGCAATAAAATTACATTATTAAAGATGTTGCCGACACTGCCATGTGGTTTTCTTTTTGTCTCCTTTAGTCACGAGCATCTTATCATGTCTAGCATCTTCTTTTACTTTTGTCCAAAGCTGATTTATTCTGTCTGCCACGAGCATCTTCTTTATGTCTGCCACGCTCATGTCGGGTATCTGCTTTTAATTTTGTCCGCCACGAGCCTGTCGTATTTTATTGTCATCTTCCATGAGCTGATGGGCAAGTTGGATGGTTTCACAGCTACTGGGAAATCTCATCGTGCTTATTTCATTGATAAAATCCAGTAGTATGGCTGATGGAGAATGGCTATCTTCTGATGTGACCAAGACATAATTTTCAAATTTTATAATGGTCCTGAAGTTTTTCTTGTATAGATCCTTTGCTATGCTCCATATGGCTTTAATTCCTCTGGCTCTTCTGGTCCTCATCCATGACTGGTTTATTTCAGGAACTTTTGTATATTCTGTTCCAACTTCAACTTTAAAATTTTTTGTAATATGACCAACTGAGATCATGTAGAAGGCCTGGTATTCTATATGCTGATGGTATTCTGGACTTATAGTATAAAATTTAAGGTATATTGGTCTCTTTTGTGCAAACTTTGAGATTTCTTTTACGAGTAAATCATCAAAGCTGGCAATTTCCCTAAGATCTATGTCGGGATATATTAAATCAAGAAATCCATATTTTGCTATTTTACCTATGAGGAGTGGGTCTGCTCCTCTTGTGGCAATCATTCTAGGATACATGTTTTTTCCTGGTGCTTTGAAGATCGTATTTTGGTGAGAACACGTGGAATAAACCCACGTAGAAAATTGTTTATATTCTTCTTCGTTTGGGTTCAAAGGTGATTCTTCCTGTTTCTCTATTTGGGACGTGTTTATTTGGATGTACTTTTTTGGAGACTCTGTTTTTTGTGGTTCAACTTCTATGGTTATAATTTGGCTAGGAGTAGGATCAGAGACTGGTTTACTTTCTCTGATGGGTCCACTACTGCTTCCGATATCAGTGTTTATTGGGCTGGTGTTTATTGTAAGCCCTTTTGTTAGGTCTTCTATGTAGGACTCTAACAAATGTATCCCCTTCTCATGGGCCTCAGAGGCCTCTTTCAGAAAACATGTTGCATCTACTATGTCAGATGCTTCTGCTTTGAGCCGGGTTATTTCGGTTCTTATTGCACCGATGGTTTTATTTATTTCAGGATTCATTCCCGAATTCTATGTTCCTGCTCAAGAAATCTGCAAGAAAATTATTAGTTCCTTTTATATGGATAATTTTAAAATTGTAATAAGACAAATATGCTTGCCATCTATGTAATCTCCTATACTGAGGTTCATTTGGTAAAATTCTATTAATGAGAGAATTTATTTGTGCATTATCAGTTTCCACAATAAATGGTTTTTGTAATAAAAATAAGGAAAATTTCTTTATTCCTTTATATATTGCAAGTAATTCTTTTTCATGTACTGGGTAGTTTACTTGAGCTTGGTTAAATGTGCCACTTGTGTATCTACATATTTCATTTATATCTGTTTTTAGTATAGCTCCCCAATGTAAATCAGATGCATCAGATTGTATTACTAATGTATCTTTTTCTCCTGGTAATCTTAATGTAGGGAGTTCTTTACATTCTTCTTTTAGGCTTTTTACAGTTTCTGTATGTTCTAAGCTCCATCCTCTTGTGTTATTTTTCCTAAGTAATTTTTGAAGAATATTTCTCTTTTTCGCTAAATCTTTTATAAATCCTTCTGCATAATTTAGACATCCTAAAAACTTTTGTATTTGTTGTTTATTATCTAACTTATCAGGGAATTCAATAATTTTTCTTCCTATGTGACTTTGGAGTTTAATCCCATTTTTATCAAGTATCATTCCTAAAAATTCTATTCGTTTGTGTTCTATTACTGCTTTTCTTTCTGATAAAACTATTCCTTCTTTTATACATATGTCAACAAATTCTTTTAAATGTTTTCTATGGTCTTCTAATGTTTCTGATGCTATTAATATGTCATCTACATAAACGATGATATATTTATAGTCCTTGAATATTTTATCCATTCTACTCTGAAATATCTGTGGAGCATTTTTTAATCCAAAAGGCATTACTAACCATTCATAATGGCCTTGTGGAGTACTAAAGGCTGTATAAGGTATACTTTTTTCTTCCATTTTTATCTGCCAAAATCCTGATTTACAATCAAATTTTGAATAATAAGATTTATTTTTGACAATATTTATTAAGACTTCTTTATTTGGTAAGAAATAACCATCAAATTTTGTATATTTATTTAATTCTTTATAATTTATTACCATTCTAGCTTTTCCTCTAACTTGTTCTGCTCTTTTTCTAACCATAAAGGCTGGGCTATTATGCGGACTATTACTGTGCCTTATTAATTTGAGATTTAATAATTCTTTTAATTGAATTTTGAATTCTTCTCTATCTTCTTCTGTATACATCATAGGTTTTAGTCTTATTATTCTATTTTCTATTAATTCTATCTTTGCTCTAGGATGATCTGGTTTCCATAATGCTAACGGGTTTTCTTTGTATACTTGTTCAAGTTGTGATTTTATAGTTTCTATTTGTATATTGTAACTCTGTCCTTGTGATATTAAATATCTTTTTTCATATATAAGAGTATCACCACGCTGAGCTGGCTGAACTCTGTAAGGTTTAAATTCGCGAGGGATATGCAATATATAATTACAAGGAGTTTTAAGGGTAATCATATAGGTAGTTTGTTGGTAATATTGAAATTGTTGGATAAAATCATTTCCTAAAAGGATATCACAATCCATTTAGTTATATTGAAATACTTGATGGATACGGATAAGTTTACTTCCTAAAAGGATTTCATAGTTCTGTAAAGATAAATTTACTTGTTGTTTATCTCCTGTAATCCCAATAATTTTTAAACTGCCATTGGGCTTCCATTGATTAGAGATAAAGGATTTCATTATTGTAATTTCACTTCCTGTGTCTATTAAAGCACAAGTATCTATATCTTTTTCTGGGATATTTATCTGTATATAAACTGACATAGGGTATTTAATATAAGCTTGTTTTAACATGTGTCACAGATTATTTTTTGTCCTTCTATTCGTAAAGTTATCTGATTTTTCTCAATTTTATAGTATTCCAAACTATTAAGGAAACTATTCCTAATACTATATGCTTCTCTGGATCTGTAGTCATAAAGGAATCTATATAACAAATTACTATTATTCTTATTCCTTCTATAATTAATGGTACTTTTACCTCTTGTCTATAAATGTGTTTATTACCATTAAAATCTGTGTATTCATATGGGATTTCCCTTTCTTTTACTAAAAGTCCTTTATTTTTTGTATGATTCATATAATTATGACTTGTTCCAGTATCAATTAATATAGGTATGTTTGTTGTATATTCTATGCCATTAAAATATTGTCCCAATATTTTAACTACATTACTAGTGGTTTTTGGTCTAGTTAATTGTTTATCTATATGTACTAATTGTCTATCTGCGCTTAATCTTCTAGATGAGCTTCCTCTTAATAAGGTTTTTCCTGCAAAACTTATAGGTATAATAGAGTTTTCATTATTATCATTTATAAATTGTTTGTTATCGTTTATATTTAGTTCATATGTTAATGGGATTTTATAATCTTGTATAAAAGGTTCTATAAGTGTACTTATATCCTCACATTCCTTATTAATTTCTATATAAGGTTTATTTCCATAAATTTCTCCATAATTTGAGTTGCAAAAACTATATAATGCAGAATAATGTATTGTCATTAATCTATTTCCTTCTTTCATTAAATTCTTTTTTAATAATTTAAAATGTAAGCTTAATGTTTCATCTATGTTTCTGTCTTTTATATGTACACAGTATCTAGGATGACAGGTAAATAATAATTTTGTATAACATAAATTTCCTTCTATTGTACCTAGATGTCCAATACTAGGATCATGGAATCTCTGGTCATGTATTGACATTACTATCGGGCTATCTACTCCTTCCTTAAATAGAGATTTTACTAAAATCTGTATTTCAGCTAAATATACATATTGTATTTTTTCTCTTGTGGACTCATTTTTTATCTTTCTTAATGCCAAATCTATGGTTCGTTTATTTATTAAACTGAATCTAATATTACCTTCAGCTTGTGTTATGGTTACAGCTTTTTCTTGTTCATAATACTCGTGTAGGATTATTCTTTTTTTTTAAACAAATCTCTTAATTTCTGTAATACTCCATATTCAGGTTTCTCAATATTTAATTTTAGAAGTTTATTATATTTTTCTTTATTAAATGTTGCTACTAAGCTATATCCACTTTTATTTTCTTCTCTTTCTATTTCTTCAATTTCTTCTACTTCTTCTTCTTTCTCTACTATAATATTATTCTGATTCATTTTCACTATCACTTTTTTCCATTATGTATATTTCTTTTCCTTCATAATCTGATATATTACTTATCTGTTCTAGATCAGATTCTATATCTTCAAATTCTCTTTGTAGAATTCTGACTTTCTTTTTCTTACAGTCTGTACTTATATGTCCTATTTCTCCACAATTCCAACATTTACATTTTGATTTATCTAATTGTTTCTTTTGATGTTGATATTTATTTTGATATTTTTCACTTAGTCTTGTATTTAAAAATCTTATTCTAGATCCTAAAGTATCTGGGAGTCTATCTCTTACATTATATTTTTCATATTCATTAATAAAATAACTATTCCATGGATATGGTAATTTAGAATAGTAAAGACTTTTGTATACTTCTTGGTCTTCTAAACTTACATATTGTTCATAATAATATTTAGTAAATTCACATGTATATTCTTTAACATAGCACATATTACAAATTGTCAAATTCATTAATTTTAATCTAGCATTTAATTTATCTCTATTTGCTTCTGTTGCTGAATTTTCTAACCAGTCTTCTCCTAAAAATTCATTTGCTATATATTCTATTAATCTTTCAATTCCTAATGATTTGTTTCTCCTGAAAGCTATTTTTATTGAATCTAGTACAATCCCTTGGGTGTCTTCGCTTAATCCTTTCCACCAGTTAAATACATTTCCAATCATACTAGCTAAAAGGATTTCTGTGAATACATTTATTTTTTCTTCTTCTGTTTCTACATTCCAATCGTCATTTGTCCCATTGTATGTAAAAAACAATTTCATTTGTATTCCCCATTCGATTAATGTTTTTCTAGGATTTATTTTACAGTCTAAATCTAATAATGCTCCAGCATTACTTATTGGAACTAATGTGTCTTGATTAGGTTGATATTCTTTTTTCCAAGGTGTATTTCTGGTTTGGGGCATGTATTCATAAAAAGGTCTATTTTTCTTTTTTCTAGTTGCATATCTATGGCTAGGTTCTGCTACATTAGGTTTCATTTCTGGTCCTCCAGATGTATTCATTTTTATATGGTATTCTTTTTCAAATGTTTCTAAGTCACTTAAATTTATATCACTGAATTTTTCAGTTAAATTTTCTATGTCTTCCATTACTTTGAATTTGATTCACTTGGTATTGTTTCTTTTATTTCTAATTTTTCTTTTCCCTTTTCTTTCCTTTTTATTTCTGCTGTTAGATCTTCTGCTTCTTTTAATATTTTAGGATATTGTGTTCTCATAAACCATTCATCGTAACTTCCTGGTTGTGGTTTCGGTGTGGGTTTATTTGAACTTGTTCCTATAAATCCGGTTTTTAATATTTCAAATCTTTCTACTTTTTTATTTTTCTTCTGACCTTTTTGTATTGTAGCTAATTCTATTTTTATTTTTCCTACTTCTAATTTTATTTCTTTTATTTCCTCCTAAAGGTTTAAAAGTATTTCTTTTAATTCTATAAGTGAGGTTTCCATTAATAAATTAGAATAGGGGTGTATTTGGTTAACTATTAAAATTTATTTAAATTTTATAATTTTATTTTTTCAAAACTCACAGTTTTGTGCATTCGTTTGTGTAATACTTTGTGAGAATGTCTTTTTCCAAGCTAAAGTGGACAACGCATAAAACAAAGTTTTTAATTAAGCCTTTGAATGGAAAGTCAAAGTAGAATAAAGGAAGGAAATCAATTTTTGGCTTTTATTGTTTTCAATTACGTGGCAAGCTTAGGGCTTTAGCTTGTAAAAGTTGGTTTAGTTATTAGAATCACAATAGGATTCGGTGGCCAAGCAATATACAAGGGAGTTTTGCTTTTGAATAAAGAGGAGAGTGCAGATGCAATTCGGGCAGAGGAGAATCGGCAGCAAGAGAAACTGAACAATTTGCAGCCGCAAAGGAGAAGAAAAAAAAATCAGCAGCCGGAATTAAATTAAAGCAAAGGCAGCCGCTTGAATTAATCTCCATGACTGGTTTTATCAATTCTCTTATTCCCAATTCAATTATGTTGGGCTAGATTTTTATTTGGTTGAGGGTGAATTCAAAACCCTAAACATGCTATGCAATTAAATTTAAATTCTATCATTCAATTTATTTAATTGAGATTGTTTATGTTCTTCTATAATTAATGTTTATGATTTTATTCTCGTCTTGTTTGAGTGGCCAATTAGATAGGACTTGAATAAATTCTATTGCTAGATTAAAATTTTTGATCTCTAATTGTCTTAATATTTTAATCATTAGTAGCAGGTGTTGAGTGTTAGAAAATGCATATTTATAAAGGAGAAATTCGTCATTTTACATTTCAAGTCTTACTAACAACCCTTACTTTTATGTGTTTAAGTTTCTTGTAATTTAATTATGTGTGTTTTATTTTAATTAAGTATTTTATGTATTTTAGGGGCATCATAGTCATTTCACAATAAACGAAAGATCAAACGGCAAAACATACATCACTTTTGAACTCAGGACGGTCGAAAACCTCAGGAGGAGCATAAAAGGAAAAATGATATTGTTCACATGTACGGTACTGTTCACATGTACGGGTACTGTCTACGTTACTATTCACGACACTATTCATATAGACGGATCGATGACGTGGCATTGACCGATGATGTGGCATCGACTGATGAGGTGTCATGATCTTGTTGGACTAAAATTCTTATGTACTGTTGATGGTGACGTGGCAGCATATTAGTGGACCAAAAAATGCGCGTACGGTACATGCAACACATAGGATTATTTTCAACCAAATCACGTTACTGTGCAAACCGCGTTACTGTTCAAACCGTGTGAAAATCGTGTCACTGTTCAAGCCGCATAGTCAAACCGCGTACTGTTGACGCGTACTGTTGACTGATGACGTGGCGCAATCCTGAGCGTCCAAACTATTTTTAATCCGATGACCATGATTTACTCGATGTATCTATAAAAAGGGGCCTCCCCCCTAATTTGGCACATCTGAATCCATTTTTGGACTCCATTTTCTGTAATTCCTTCTCCATCTTGTATTTTCTACGTATTTTAATAAATTCCCATTTTGCCCCTAGTTCAATTATGAGTGGCTAATTTTCTTTCAAGCTTGGGTTGAAAGTGAAGTCTCAACATGTGTCATGGGCTCTATTTGGTAAATTTATTTTCTCTTCCCCTCTAGTTTTTGTGGATGTTTTGACTTTTCGTCGACAAATAATAATAATCTTGTCTAGTACCGCCCTGATTTCACCGGCTCCCTAGTATAAGGTTATTATTATTTGGCACGATAAGCCCTTAGCACCATATTTATTAGAGCGTGGTTCATGAGGTGTGGATTCCCCCCTCATGATTTAATTGGTATTAATAAGGAATATTTAGCCCATGATGCATGTTGATACGGATCCAGATACCCAAGTAAATCAATTTAATAGATTTACACTTTAATTTCCTCTCGCCATTTCAATTCCAATTTTTAGGATAATTTGAATCACTTCCACCACAAATCCAACCACCTCATACAAAATTAATTCTATATAATCCACCTCCTCATGGGATCGATACTCGTCACCATTGATCTATACTACAATAGATTCGTGCGCTTGTGAGTTCAATAAAATTTGCGCAACAAGTTTTTGGCGCCGTTGTCGAGGAGATAAGTAATTTTAATTCATAGAATTAGTTTTTGTGAATATTTCCATTTAATTTTTTTCTTGTATTTTGTTTTAAAAAAAAAGAAAAAAAAAGGTGAATCTATATTTAAAGGTTAGTATTTCTTTTCTTTTTCTCTTCTTTAAAATTCTGTAATTTAATTTTCAATTTATTTTTCTTTGTAATTTTTTTTGTTTATCTTATTAATTTATTTTTAGTTAATTTATTTTCACGTATTGTTTTTGTTTATTTTTATAGTAAGGTTGTAATAGCGCCATAAGGTTAGTATCGTAATTTCTCCCTGATCTTTATTTTTATTTGTTTTGTTCCCATCTTTATTTTTATTTTATTTGTTTTGCATGCATGGTCGTCTGTCATTATTGCCTAATCTTGAACCTACAGACCTTGAACTAGAGAAAACACTTCGCACACACAAAAACGTTAAAAATAAAATGGATTTACAAGCACCACAGGAGAGGCCATTTAAGGACTACTTTAGTCCTTTAGCTAATTTGAGCACATCATGCATAAAATACCCAAATGTAGCTGCTAGGAGTTTTGAATTAAAACCTAGTGTGCTAAATTGTCTCCCAACATTCTATAGCCTAGAAAATGAGGACCCATATAATCATCTGAATGATTTTCATGCTATTTGCCAAACCTTTAAATACGAGAATTTTTCAGACGATGATGTTAAACTCAGATTATGCTAATGGCAACAAGTGGAGGAGAGCTAATGTCAAAAAGTGCATCAGAGATTTGGGAATTTTTCCAGCGACAAGCGGATAATTCCCAACAACGGAGTCGATCACTCAGGAATACTAGAAGAATTAAGGGAGTAGATGAGGTTCAAATTGGTGAGTCAACTTTAGGAATCAAAGAAGTCAAGGAGATGGTTGAAGGTCTCGCTCGACAAATAACATCGTTATCGACTGCTAAATCAACAGAGCCACATGACCATAACTCATACTCAGATCAAGCCAATGCCATAGGTGTAATGAGAAAACCATCGAATTAAAACCCATACTCCAACACATATAACCCTGGATGGAGAGACCACCCCAATTTTTCATGGTCTCAAGGATTCCAACAGAATGGCCCAGCAGCTCCAGCTCCACCAATTCCTCAAAATCCTTAAGCCTCTCAGCCCCCATTTAGACCATTCAATCAGAACCAGAACTACTCTCAACCTAGACCATGGGAGGATGCATTCCAGAATTTCAGGAATGTTACTCACTCCACGATTGAGCAACAGAACCGCACTATTGATGGACTACGAAATGAGTTGAGAGCAGGCTTCAACTCGCAAGCCCAATCAGTTTCAAGCCTCGAGAAGATGGTGGGACAACTTGCTTCTTCAGTTTAGACCTTGGCAATGGCTGTTGAGAAAGGTAAATTTCCAAGTCAACCAGTGCCTAACCCTAAAGGAGTACATGAAGCAAGTACCAGTTCACCACAGCAGCATGGAGATGTCAAAGCCGTCATGACCTTGCGAAAAGGAAAAGAAGTCGACAACAAAGTGGAGATGCCGGTGACAAAAGAAAATCAAATTGTACCTGTGAGTGTTGAGGACTCACCACCGAAGGAGAAAGAAGAAACCAACCCACGAGAATATGTTCCCAAAGCTCCATTTCCTCAGAGGTTAGCTAAAGGAAAGAAGGGAAAATCCACAAGTGAGATTCTCGAAATCTTCAAGCAGGTAAATGTCAACATCCCTTTACTTGATGCTATAAAGCAAGTTCCATCTTATGCCAAGTTTCTTAAAGACCTGTGTACTAAAAAGAGAAACATGCATGTTCAAAAGAAGACATTTTTAACAGAAAACGTTAGTTCTATACTCCAACATAAAATTCCTTTAAAATACAAAGACCCAGGCTCCCCCACTATCTCATGTAGCATAGGGAACCACACAATTGAGAATGCTTTGTTGGATTTAGGAGCTAGTGTAAATTTGTTGCCTTACTCTGTTTTCGTGAAACTTGGACTGGGAGAATTACACCCAACTCCAGTTGTGTTACAGCTTGCAGATCGGTCCACGAAAATACCTCGTGGTATTGTGGAGGACGTACTTATCCAGGTAGACAAATTTTATTTTCCTGTTGATTTCATTGTAATTGACACTCAACCAATACAGGATTCAAGGAAGCACATCCCCATTATTCTAGGCCGACCTTTCTTAGCAACAGCGGATGCTCACATTCAATGCAGGACTGGAAATATGCAGTTGTCCTTCGGCAACATGACTATGGAGCTGAACATCTTCAACATTGCCAAACAACCTCACAATACAAATGATGGAATTGTTGATGTGGATTTAATTGAAGCATTAGTTGATGACACTTTTGTTTCAAACCTTAGTGATGATCCTTTACAAACATGTTTAACTCACTTTGGTTTGGATTTTGATATTGACAGATCAGTCGATGAGGTCAACGCTCTACTTGACTCAGCACTATCTATGGACACTAATAAATGAAAGCCAATAGTTGAACAACTAGCACCATCAGAGAAGAAACTCATCCCATCATCAGAATTACCACCGAAACTCGAGCTCAAACCATTGCCCAACACTCTGGAATATGCATTTTTGGGGGAAGAAAGTACTTTGCCGGTAATCATCTCAGCATCTCTCAATGACGAACAAAAAGGTAAATTGTTGGATGTTTTAAAAGAGCACAAAGGAGCATTAGGATGGACCATAGCAGACATAAAAGGTATAAACCCAGTAGACTGCATGCATTACATTCACCTTGATGAAAATGCTAAATCTATTAGGGAAATGCAACGTCGGTTAAATCCTAATATGAAAGAAGTTGTTAGAACAGAAGTCCTCAAGCTATTAGATGCAGGTATCATTTACCCAATTTCTGATAGTTCATAGGTCAGTCCTGTGCAAGTTGTCCCCAAAAAGTCAGGAGTCACTGTAGTTACCAATGCTGATAATGAATTGATACCAACTAGAGTAACTACAGGATGGCGTGTATGCATTGATTATAGAAAGTTGAATTCTGTCACACGTAAAGACCATTTTCCTTTACCATTTATCGATCAAATGCTTGATAGATTAGCAGGCCATGAATTTTATTGCTTTCTAGATGGCTACCCAGGATATAATCAGATTCCCATAGCACCAAAAGATCAAGAGAAGACCATTTTCACTTGCGCTTTTGGCACTTTTGCATATAGGAGGATGCCATTTGGATTATGTAATGCATCTGCTACATTTCAACGATGCATGTTAAGCATTTTTTCCGATATGGTTGAATGATTCCTTGAGGTCATTATGGATAATTTTTCTGTCTTTGGTGACTCGTTTGATCAATGTTTACATCATCTAACACTAGTTCTGCAGAGATGTATCGAAAAGAACTTGGTCTTAAATTGGGAGAAGTGTCATTTTATGGTAAAACAAGGTATTGTTCTCGGTCACATCATTTCGAGCAAAGGTATTGAGGTTGACAAAGCCAAGGTGGATCTCATTTCTAATCTTCCTCCACCCAAAACAGTCAGAGAAGTAAGATCTTTCCTTGGGCATCCTGGTTTTTATAGACGTTTTATTAAAGATTTTAGCAAAGTTTCTAGACCCTTATGCAATTTACTTGCTAAGGATGTACCTTTTATCTTTAATGATTCATGTCTTGTGGCTTTTGAAAAATTAAAGCAATTGTTGACATCATCACCCATCATTCAGCCCCCAAACTGGAGCTTACCATTGAGCTCATGTGTGATGCATCTGATTATGCAATAGGAGCAGTATTAGGACAAAGAGTTGATCGGATTCCCCATGTTATTTACTATGCGAGTATGACATTGAATGATGCACAGTTGAACTATTCAATTACTAAAAAAGAAATGCTAGCAATAGTGTTTGCATTGGAAAAATTTTGATCTTATCTCATTGGTTGTAAAATAATTGTGTTCACAGATCATGCTGCTCTTAAATATTTTTTCACAAAGAAAGATGCAAAAGTTAGACTAATTCGTTGGGTGTTACTTTTGCAGGAATTTGACTTGGAATTCAGAGATAAGAAAGACACAGAAAATGTTGTGGCAGACCATCTCTCTCGTCTCCATTTTGACACAATTACGGAGCCATTAACATTGAATGAGTCATTTCCAGATGAACAATTAATGAGTGTGGAAGTATTACCTTGGTATGCTAATATCGTTAATTATCTTGTTACAGGTAAACTTCCAGAGCATTGGACCAAGCAAGACAAGGCTAAATTCTTTGCAGAAATAAAGAATTTCTTTTGGGATGACCCGTATTTGTTCAAGTATTGTGCAGATCAAATTATCAGACGATGTGTCCCAGAAAGTGAAATTCACAATATCCTTTCATTCTGCCATGAACAAGCTTGTGGAGGCCATTTCAGTGCTAAAAAAACAGCTACAAAAGTTTTACAATGTGGTTTCTATTGGCCAACTATATTTCGAGACGCTTACACTTTTTGTTCATCATGTGATAGGTGTCAACGAATAAGGAGCATTACACGAAGGACATGATGGGGTATCGACTTTATGGGACCCTTTCCCCCTTCTTTTGGCCATCAATTCATATTGGTTGCTGTTGACTACGTATCGAAATGGGTAGAAGCAACTCCATGTAGAACCAATGATCACAAGGTGGTGATAGGATTTTTGAAAAGCAACATTGTTTCACGCTTTGGATTCCCTCGAGCAATAATCAGTGATGGTGGTGCCCACTTTTGTAATAAAGCATTCAAAGCTCTTTTGACAAAGTATTCGATCACTCACAAAGTGGCAACCCCATATCATCCGCAAACCAGTGGCCAAGTGGAGATCTCCAATCCAGAAATAAAGCACATATTAGAAAAGACAGTGAGGCCAGACAGAAAAGATTGGTCATTAAGACTTGATGATGCATTATGGGCATATAGAACGGCTTTCAAGACCCCGATTGGGATGTCACCCTACAGGCTAGTGTATGGAAAAGCTTGCCACCTACCTGTAGAACTCGAGCATCGTGCATATTGGGCCATCAAGAAATTCAATTTTGACATGCAGCAAGCTAGCTCAGAAAGAAGATTACAACTGGCAGAACTTGAAGAAATTCGCAATGACGCATACGAAAATGCCAAGATTTACAAGCAACGAATGAAAGTCTTCAATGACAAGCAAATTATAAGAAAATCTTTCACTCCAGGTCAGAAAGTGCTTTTATTCAATTCTCGCTTGCACCTATTCCCAGGTAAGTTACGCTCTCATTGGTCTGATCCATTTATTGTTCATACTGTTTTTCCACATGGGGCAATTGAAATTAAGGACCCAAAGAACGGTGTCACATTTAAAGTTAATGGTCAAAGATTAAAACCATATCTAGAGTACCAACCACATGGAGAAGACACCGAAATAAATTTGAGTGACCCACCAGATTTGAATTGATTTTTTTTTCTTTTCGGTGGTTTGATTTTCTTTCTTTCTTTTTATCATTCTTTTGCTAATTGAAATTTATTTTTGCATAATTGTGTTTGTTTTACCATTAAGTTTTCTCTTATCATTGTTAATCATGAGTACCATACTTAGACCGTTCCTCCTGAACATTCTTAAACCACTTCAACGTGTCAAAACTCATCTCAAAAGGCAGATTCAATTTTGTAAAACACATCGTATTTGGGCTCTACAACCACCAGAGTTAGTAGTCTATTTTGAGGGTTTAGAACGCCAACTCAGAGATATTGAGAGAAGTGTTTACGACATCCAGTTGGAGCTTGAGGTAAATTCAATAAGAGGACGATTTTAATTTTCTTTGTGTGTTTTAATTTGTTTTTCTGTTTGTGTGCTTTAGTTTGTTACCCCGGTGAAGTGGCGGATAACGGTACTCCATGACAATCAAGTCGGTTACTTCAGTTTTCCCATAATAACTGATATTCTGAGGTGAAGGTATGGACAGAAACGAGATTCTAGCGAAGCTTCACAAGCGATTCCCTTCACTTTCTCAGAATGCCCTCCTTACAATCTATAAAGCTCGGTCCGAACGCATGCGATTGCTCATGAGGAATAACATACCTGCTGACATCCGTTGGTTAATCGAGGCTAAAGTACGATTGGCAGGTGAGTTACCTCCAAAATTTATTGCATACATGCCTGGTTGTGGGAAAGGAAATTATGCAAGAAAACGACGAGCTCGAAGAATTTCTGTTGCTTGTCATAAGTGTGCCAGAATGAGTTGCAATAAAAACCCATGTTCTTTAGGAATGGTGTCTGATAACAGGGAAGATAAAATTCAATTCATTAGGGATGGCTTGAATAAGGAGTCATTGGATGATATCCTTCTGTCTCTTGAAACGCATCCCAGTGGATATGTGCAAGGAGCGATTCTCCAGTTATGGCCATTATTCCAGAAAGAGCATGCACGATATAGTCTCGGGAATCTGACTATAAACGACCCTGTTTGCCAGTTTATAAGAAAACTGGATGGGAAGCCCATCCTCGACCCATAGAGGGCGTTCAAGCCGTTTCTTGACGTCAAACCAGAGGAAGATGTGAGCCACAGTCGCAACTACCTGTAAATATCCTTTTACTTTACTGTTATTTTATTTCATTTCACTGTTGTTTTATTGTTTGCACTATTGTCTTTAATAATTTTATTACTGTTTGGTTTTTTTCCTTTTTATTGTTTTCTTTTTTACTATCGAGCCATGTGCTTTACGCGTTATTTGACACTGACATGCCACCTCATACACAGTTGTGATCCACTGTCACCAAGATTCTTAAATATGACTTTTTGTTAAGCACTCACAAATTATTTTTGAGAAATATTCCAATGGCAGCTACTCCCAATAGACAATTCAAGAACATTTTTGTACTTTCTGGATTTACCTATGGCAAACATAAAGAGTTCGTTGATGCAACCATAGATCTTGGTCGACGCATAGCAGAGAGAAAATTACACTTGGTGTATGGAGGAGGTAACCGAGGGTTATCAAAATTGGTCTCAGAAGCTGCTTTTGTCAGAGGAAGCCAAGTGTTAAGCATCATCCCAAGAGTCCTAAAACCTTTGGGCAGTGTGTCTGACTCACCGACTGGAGAAGAATTAGTCGTCTCAGGTATGCAAGAACGAATAACTGAAATGCTTAATCATGCTGATGCTTTTATTTTCCTTCCAGGAGATCTTGCAACACTAGAGGCACTTATCACACTAGCATCTTGGGCCAATCTGCACATTCACCAGAAACCCATCGGTTTGTTAAATGTCAATAATTTTTATGATGGCTTTATCGCATTTCTTAACCATGCAATAAAAAACTATTTCATTCCTTCCAATGCCAAAAAGCTTTTTATTTGTGCTCACACTGCTAATGAGCTACTTGATATGTTACAAGCTTATCGACCGGAGCCAAACCCCTGGAGCTTTGTATTGGAGCGTTCAAATGATGACGGTAACAGTAGCCGCAGTAAGAAGTACAAATTAGATTTAACTCTCCGCCTGTAAATATTTTCTTCTGTGTTGCACCACCCAGGTGATGTCTTTTAAACTCTACTTCTTTCCTTTAAAACATTGAGGACAATGTTTCGTTCTGGTTGGGGGGAGGGAATAGTCGACAATTGTGGAATCTTGGTTAAGTTTTTACTAATTTTTTTGTTGTAGAAACTAACTGTTGCTAACTTTTTGTGTTGAAGATGGCTGAATATGGAGTGTAGTAACTCTAGAAACGCATCTTCATTGTTTAAAAAGAAAAAAAACAAAAAAAAAATTAAAAAAAAAATTCAGATATTTTCTTTTTCTTTATTATGTTTTGATGTTCATTTTTCTTCTTCTTTTTAATTTCTCCTTTATAAATATACATTTTCAAACAAAAATTTTTAAGTCGAAGATGGCTGAATATGGAGTGTAGTGACTCTAGAAACGCATCTTCTTAAGTAAAAAAAAAACAATTTTCATTTTCTATCATTTTCCAATTAGTTTTTCTCCATCATTTTCACATTTCTGCATGTATATTTTCCTTTTATGTTTAGAATAGGTTGGAGGGTAGGTTGTTGTTTAAAAAAAAATTATTATGATTTGTTTTAACATTGGATGACATGATGAATTTCAAATTTTAGTATTTGTATTATCTTTAGTCTGAAGTGATGTTACGCTATGTTTGTTACTCTACATGTTGATGTCGGAGACAAATATGAGTTGCTTGAAGGAATGAACATGTCATAATAAATACCAAGTAAGTTTTTGAGCCTATCATTTTTCTTGGAGAGTAATCCTTTTGCCCATTCTTTATACAGCTTAGCAGTTTATTATTGTATACACGATCTCTAAATTTCTTTTGAGTTAACCCTAAAAAAAATTGAAAATTAAAAAAAAAAATGTGTGTTTCTACATTTGGAAGCCCATCTAATTAGTAGATATGGAAGATTATTTAGAGCCCTAAAAGATGATGGAAAGGCCATCTTTGATCCGTTTGAGCCTTTCTAGCCATCCCTTTTATCAAATATCCATAGTTAACCCTTTTGAGCCTTTAAAAAAAAAAACTTTTCTTTGTCAACTTATCATCTTGACCCACTCTAATTTGGAGTATTACCCAATATCTTACAAGTTCCATCACCTATTTATGTTTGAGAAAAATGTAAATAAATATTTTGTATAGTGAAGTTATGCCTAGTTCAAAAAAAAAATTGTTGCTTCAAAAAAAAATTTATTTAAAAGAAAAAAAACAATAATAGGTGAAATCCACCTTACAACTTCCAAAAAAAACAAAATTCCTCTGCATTTTTCTCAAACATACACTTTATTTTTCCTATTTCCCTAGCCTACGTTACGTCCTAATAAAAGTCCTTCTTGATTTTAGGAAACTATAGTCTGAAGTAGAAGCTAGTTATATGGGCTAAAAGGATGTAGTGATGCATAAAAAAAAATAAATAAATAAATTGGGTTGACTAGCATTTTTATTTGACTTGAGATCGTATTATTTCTAAGTTGAGGGCATATTTCTTTCATCTTGGTGAGAGCATGTGATATCATTTCTTGATTATTTTCTCTCAATTACCATTCATTGGAGTGACTATTTTTATTGGGTTTAATTTCTTTGTGAGAGTGTCACTACTTCCAGTGAGATTTTGGGGTTTGACATGTCATTCTTGAAGGTAGCTACGACAAAGTCTACTAGGCTGATTCATGTGAATAGTTGATGTGGGTGTGATGTTTCTTTAGACTTGAGATAATGGTTATACTTTTATTTGATTGTTATCATTAGTTTGATTGAATAAACAAGAGTGTTTAAAAAAAAATCATTTTTGAATTTTGTTTTCGCTATATTTGCTAGGGACTAGCAATAAGCTGGTTGGGGGGTGTGTTGAGTGTTAGAAAATGCATATTTATAAACGAGAAATTCGTCATTTTACATTTCAAGTCTTACTAACAACCCTTACTTTTATGTGTTTAAGTTTCTTGTAATTTAATTATGTGTGTTTTATTTTAATTAAGTATTTTATATATTTTAGGGGCATCATAGTCATTTCACAATAAACGAGAGATCAAACGGCAAAACGGACATCACTTTTGAACTCAGAACGGTCGAAAACCTCAGGAGGAGCATAAAAGGAAAAATGGTACTGTTCACATGTAAGATACTATTCACATGTACGGATACTGTCTACATTACTATTCACGACACTGTTCATATAGAAGGATCGATGACGTGGCATTGACCAATGATGTGGCATTGACTGATGAGGTGTCATGATCCTGTTGGACTAAAATTCTTATGTACTGTTGATGGTGACGTGGCAGCTTACTAGTGGACCAAAAAACGCGCGTACGGTACATGCAACACATGGGATTATTTTCAACCAAACCGCGTTACTGTTCAAACCGTGTACTGTTCACGCGTACTGTTGACTGATGACGTGGTGCAATCTTGAGCGTCCAAACTGTTTTTAATCCGATTGTCATGATTTACTCGATGTATCTATAAAAATGGGGCCTCCCCCCCTAATTTGGCACCTCTGAATCCATTTTTGGACTCCATTTTCTGTAATTCCTTCTCCATCTTGTATTTTCTATGTATTTTAATAAATTTCTATTTTGCCCCTAGTTCAATTATGAGTGGCTAATTTTCTTTCAAGCTTGACTAATTTTCTCTTCCCCTCTAGTTTTTGTGGATGTTTTGACTTTTTGTCGACAAATAATAATAATCTTGTTTAGTATCGCCCTGGTTTCACTAGCTCCCTAGTATAAGGTTATTATTATTTGGCACGATAAGCCCTTAGTACCATATTTATTAGAGCGTGATTCATGAGGTGTGGATTCCTCCCTCATGATTTAATTGGTATTAATAAGGAATATTTAGCCCATGATGTATGTTGATACGGATCCAGATACCCAAGTACGTCAATTTAATAGATTTACACTTTAATTTCCTCTCGCCATTTCAATTCCAATTTTTAGGATAATTTGAATCACTTCCACCACAAATCCAACCACCTCATACAAAATTAATTCTATATAATCCACCTCCTCGTGGGATCGACACTCGTCACCATTGATCTATACTACAATAGATTCGTGCGCTTGCGAGTTCAATAAAATTTGTACAACAGCAGGTTGGAATCAGTGATTTCAATTGGAGAACATAACTTAGGTTAAATAATCCGAGCTTGTGTGTTTATTGCCTAGATCAACCTAATATCTTTCTTTGTTTAATGTTTCCATTATCTTAAATTTAAAGAGCTTGTTTTAAATTATTTAATGGTTAGAGATTAGGTGAAGAGCTTAATTTGTCTAACGACATACTAAGGAAAGATTAAGACTAACAGAGCTTATTGTTGTCTACGGTTGATAGTTTCAATATAAATTGATGATAGAATTGATATATTATGTGCATGTTTGGTGTTGGCGAATGATCCTTTAACCAAAGTTTTCATCATTATTATTTCTTTCTCCTTTAATTAGAGTTTTTATTAAATTCTTGTTTGTAGTTTTAATTTCTTTATTTCTTACTATTTAGTTAAAAATTCATAAACCCCCTTTTTATTTATAATTGGCATTTTCTTTAGTTAGATTAATTTCTATTATTACTACTATTATTTTATTTTAAATCTTCTTTTAGAGTTGATAATAAATATAACTAGCATAGTCTCTATGGGATCAATCCTTACTCGCTCTGTAATAATTATTTATATTAGTGGTGAGGTTTTAAATTTGGTGCACCTTAACGACACTACCAAATTTTTGGCGCCGTTGCCGGGGATTAGCGTCTAGTTTGTTTATTATCACTCGTTTTATTTTTTATTTTTTATTTTTATTTCTTTTCTCATTTTATTTGTTTATTTTATTTTAATTAGTTATTTTTTGTTCTATATTTAGATTTTCATAAGCATAGAGGACATTCGATTAAAACTCGAACAACTTAGAGCAACCTCATCATATTCAGAACTCGATTTGCCATCCACACTCCACTCCCGAAGACAGAGCCAAGCTGCCCAAAACCCGAACCAATGGCTCAGAATAACAACCGAACACTTAAGGAGTTGGCAGCTCCTAACTTGGACCAGCAACCCTTATGCATTGAGAATCCAAACCCTCAGCTAAAATTTGAACTCAAATCTGGGATGATTCATCTTCTTCCTACTTTTCATGGTCTTGCAGGAGAGGATCCAAATAAGCACTTGAAGGAGTTCTATGTGGTCTGCTCCACAGTGAAACCAGCTGGAGTTTCTGAAGAGCAAGTTAAGCTAATGGCCTTCCCATTCTCTTTGGCAGATTCAGCCAAGGAATGGTTGTACTATCTCCCCTCTGGTACTGTCACTACATGGAATGAAATGCGTAAGCTATTTTTGGAGAAATATTTCCCAACATCAAAAGCTGGCAGCATTCGGAAAGAAATTTGTGGAATCCGACAGTATAATGGAGAGCCGCTCTACGACTATTGGGAACGATTAAAAAAACTATGTGCTAGTTGCCCCCACCATCAGATAAGTGATCAACTTCTTATTCAATACTTTTATAAAGGTCTACTACCTATAGATAGGGGTATGATTGATGCCGCTAGTGGAGGAGCACTCGTGGATAAGACACCAGAAGCAGCCTAAAATCTCATTGCTAACATGGCTGCTAATTCCCAACAGTTCAACACCAGGAAGGATCTACTGCCGCCACCTAAGCGAGTCAATGAGGTAAGTACTACTTCTCTAGAACAACAAGTTTCAAATCTTACTTCTTTGGTGCAACAATTAGCTCTAGGGCAACAAATGAGACCGTGTGGCGTATGTTCTATGGTCGGGCATGCGACTGACATGTGCCCTGCTATCCAAGAGGGTTCACATGAGCAAGCCAACACAGTTGAGGGGTTCCTAGGCCAACCAAGACAAAGGTATGATCCCTACTCTAAATTTTACAATGAAGGGTGGAAGGATCACCCTAATTTTAGGTATGGGAACCAACAAAAAGGCATTTCTAATGTGGCACCGTCTCGACCACCAGGCTACCCCCAACACTGGGTGCAACAGCCTTACTAAGTTCGGTCACCTCCACCTCCTCAAAATCAAGGTACGTCTTTGGAAGATCTTGTAAAAGCTCTCGCTACTAACTCTATGCAATTCCAACAGACTACCCAGACACAACTCCAACATTTAGAGAATCAAATTGGCCAACTGGCCACATCTATGAGTAGGGTAGAGGGTAGAACTTCAGGAAAGTTACCTTCTCAACCAGAAATTAATCCAAAGGAGAATGCTAGTGCTATGTATCTTAGGAGCGGAAAGCAATTGGAACCATTATTAGATAAGCCATCAAAAGTGTCCACAACATCATTGCCCTCTGTGACCAATTCCTCCCCTGAGGCTTTTCCTTTAACAAGGAAAGACGATTCCCACTCGGCATTGCCAGTCGATCCATTTGGCCAGGTAAGTACCTCCTCACCTCGAATTAAGACTCTTTCCATTCCTCTACCATTTCCTAGCAGGTTTAAACAATCCAAGAAAGAGGAGCAAGAAAAGGAGATCCTTGAGACCTTTCGTAAAGTAGAGGTAAATATTCCTTTACTTGATGCTATTAAATAGGTGCCGCGTTATGCAAAGTTTTTGAAGGAATTATGCAGCAACAAGCGAAAGTTGAGCGGTAACGAAAAAGTAAGTGTAGGAGAGAACATTTCTGCTGTACTTCAAAGAAAACTTCCTCCTAATTGCAAGGATCCAGGTACTTTTACTATCCCCTGCACTATTGGCAATACCAGATTCGAAAGATGTATGCTAGATTTAGGGGCCTCAATTAATGTTATGCCATATTAGATTTATAATCCTTGAATTTAGGTCCAATGGAAGAAACTGGTATAATTATTCAATTGGCTGATAGATCTAATGCTTACCTGAAGGGGGTTGTGGAAGATGTTCTTGTGCAGGTCAATGAATTAGTCTTTCCAGCTGATTTTTATATCCTTGAAATGGACGATGAATTATCGCCTAATCCCACTCCTATTCTGTTGGGACGGCCATTCCTTAAGACAGCCCGAACCAAAATTGATGTTCACGATGGAACCCTTACAATGGAATTCGATGGTGAAGTGATTGTTGAGTGTTAGAAAATATATATTTATAAAAGAGAAAATCGTCATTTTACACTTCAAGTTTTACTGACACCCTTACTTTGTATTTAAGCTTTTTGTTATTTAATTATGTGTGTTGTTTTATAATTAAGTATTTTATGTATTTTAGGGGCATCATAGTCATTTCACAATGAACAAGAAATCATACGGCAAAACGGACATCACTTTTGAACTCAGGACAGTTGAAAACCTTAAGAGGAGCATAAAAGGAAAAATGTCATTTTTCACATGTACGGTACTATTCATATGTACGGTATTGTCTACGTTACTGTTCACGACACTGTTCACATAGACGGAACGATGACGTGGCATTGGCCGATGATGTGACATTGACTGATGAGGTGTCACGATCCTGTTGAACTAAAATTCTTATATACTGTTGATCGATGACGTAGCAGCATATTAGTGGACCAAAACTCTCGCGTACGGTACATGCATTACACAGGATTATTTTCAACCAAACCGCGTCACTGTTGAAGCCGGGTCAAACCGTGTTACTGTTCAAACCGCGTACTATTGACTGATGATGTGGCGCAATCCTGAGTGTCCAAACTGTTTTTAATCCGATGGCCATGATTTACTCAATGTATCTATAAAAAATGGGCCTCCCCCCCTAATTTGATGGCTCTGAATCCATTTTTGGGCTCTATTTTCTATAATTCCTTCTCCATCTTGTATTTTTTATGTATTTTAATAATTTTCATTTTGCCCCTAGTTCAATTATGAGTAGCTAATTTTCTTTCAAGCTTGGGTTGAAGGTGAAGTCTCAACATGTGTCATGGGCTTTATTTGGTAAATTTATTTTCTCTTCCCCTCTAGTTTTTGTGGATGTTTTGACTTCTTGTCAATAAATAATAATAATCTTGTCTAGATACCGCCTTGATTTCACCGGCTCTCTAGTACAAGGTTATTATTATTTGGCACGATAAGCCCTTAGCACCATATTGATTAGAGTTTGGTTCATGAGGTGTGGATTCCCTCCTCATGATTTAATTGGCATTAATAAGGAATATTTAGCCCATGGTGCATGTTGATACGGATCCAGATACCCAAGTACGTCATTTCAACAGATTTCTCTTCAATTTATTCTCACCATTTCAATTCCAATTTTAGGATAATCTAAGTCACTTTCACCATAAATCCAACCACCTTCATACAAAATTAATTCTACATATAATTAAAATCCATCTCCTCGTGGGATCGACACTCGTCACCATTCATCTATACTATAATAGATTTGTGCACTTGCGAGTTCAATAAAATTTGCACAATAAGTTTTTGGCGCCGTTGCCGGGGAGGTAAGTTATTTTAATTCGTAGAATTAATTTTTGTGAATAAATTCTTTTATTTGTTTTCTTGTATTTTTTTTCTCTTATTAAAAAAAAGAAAAAAAATGAATCTACATTTAGAGGTAAAAAATTATTTTCTTTTCTCTTCTTTAAAATTATGTAAATTAATTTTCAATTTATTTTTTCGTTGAAATTTTTGTTTATCTTATTAATTTAATTTTTAGTTAATTTATTTCATGAATTTTTTTCTAGTGTGTTTTTATAGAAAGGTCTTAACAGCGTGATAAGGTTAGTACCGTAATTTTTCCTTCTTCTTTATTTTTATTTGTTTTGTTCCCATTTATTTTTGTGTTTCTTGCATGCATGGTCGTAGGTCATTATTACCTAATCTTGAACCTATAGACATTGAATTAGAAAAAACACTGCGCACACACAAACAAGTTAAAAATAAAATGGATTTGCAACCACAGGAGATGCCATTTAAGGACTACTTCAGTCCTTTAGTTAATTTGAGCACATCATGCATAAGATACCCAAATGCAGCTGCTAGGAGTTTTAAACTAAAACCTAGTGTGCTAAATTGTCTCCCAACATTCTATGGCCTAGAAAATGAGGACCCATATAATCATTTGAATGATTTTTATGCTATTTGTCAAACATTTAAATATGAGAATTTTTCAGATGATGATGTGAAACTTAGACTATTCCCATTTTCTTTAAAGGATCGAGCTCGTTCATGGCTTAATACATTGCTTGCTAATAGCATTACATCATGGGAACAAATGGTAACGAAATTTTTGAATAAATATTTTCCAGTGCATAAAACCAATGCTCTTCGCAGGGAAATCTCAAAGTTTACCCAGAGAGAAGACGAGCAGTTTTCGAAACATGGGAGAGATTCAATGGGCTACTTTTGAAGTGTCCACATCATGGGTACGAGAAATGGCACCAATGCCAATACTTTTTAGAGGGATTATTGCCGAATGTGCAAGAATGGCTAATGGCAACAAGTGGAGGAGAGCTAATGTCAAAAAGTGCATCAGAGATTTGAGAATTCTTCCAGCGACAAGCGGATAATTCCCAACAATGGAGTCGATCGCTCAGGAACACCAAAAGAATTAAGGGAGTAAATGAGGTTCACATTGGCGAGTCAAGTTCATAAATTAAATAAGTCAAAGCGATAATTGAAGCTCTCTCTTGACAAATAGCATCGTTATCGACTACTAAATCAACAGAGCCACATGACCATGACCCATACTCAGATCAAGCCAATGCCATAGGTGTTATGAGAAAACCATCAAATTACAACCCATACACCAACACATAGAATCCTGGATGGAGAGACCATCCCAATTTTTCATGGTCTCAAAGATTCCAACAGAATGGACCAGCAGCTCTAGCTCCACCAATACAACCAATTTCTCAAGTTCCTCAAGCCTCTCAACCCCATTTAGAACATACAATCAGAACTAGAACTACTCTCAACCCAGACCACGGGAGGATTCATTCCAGAATCTCAAGAATCTTACTCACTCCACAATTGAGCAACAGAACTGCAACATTGATGGACTACGAAATGAGTTGAGAGCAGGCTTCAACTCACAAGCCCAATCAGTTTCTAGCCTCGAGAAGATGGCGGGACAACTTGTTTCTTCAGTTCAGACCTTGGCAATGACTATTAAGAAAGGTAAATTTCTAAGTCAACGAATGCCTAATCCTAAAGGAGTACATGAATCAAGTACCAGTTCACCACAGTAGCGTGAAGAGGTCAAAGCAATCATGACCTTGCGAAAAAGAAAAGAAGTCGACAACAAAGTGGAGATACCGGTGACAAAAGAAAATCAAATTGTACCTGTGAATGTTGATGACTCACCATCGGAAGAGGAAACCAACCTACGAGAATACGTTCCCAAAGCTCTCTTTCCTCAAAGGTTAGCTAAAGGAAAGAAGAGAAAATCCACAGGCGAGATTCTTGAAATCTTCAAACAGGTAAGTGTTAACATCCCTTTACTTGATGCTATAAAGCAAGTTCTATCTTATGCCAAGTTTCTTAAAGACCTTTGTACTAAAAAGAGAAGTATTCATGTTCAAAAGAAGGCATTTTTAACAGAAAACGTTAGTTCTATACTCCAACACAAAATTCCTCTAAAATACAAAGACCTAGGCTCCCCCACTATCTCATGTAGCATAGGGAACCACACAATTGAGAATGCTTTGTTGGATTTAGGAGTTAGTGCAAATTTGTTGCCTTACTCTGTATTTGTGAAACTTAGATTGGGAGAATTACACCCAACTCTAGTGGTTTTACAACTTGCAGATCGGTCCACGAAAATACCTCGTGGTATTGTAGAGGACGTGCTTATCCAGGTAGACAAGTTTTATTTTCTTGTTGATTTCATTGTAATTGACACTCAACCAATACATGATTCAAGGAAGCACATCCCCATTATTCTAGGCCGACCTTTCTTGGCAACTGCGGATGCTCACATTCAATATAGGACTGGAAATATGCAGTTGTCCTTTGGCAACATGACTATAGAGCTTAACATCTTCAACATTGCCAAACAATCTCATAATGGAGATGATAGAATTGTTGATGTGGATTTAATTGAAGCATTAGTTGATGACGCGTTTCTTTCAAACCTTAGTGATGACCCTTTACAAACATGTTTAACTCACTTTGGTTTGGATTTTGATATTGACATATCAGTCGATGAGGTCAACGTCCTACTTGACTCAGCACCATCCAAGGACACTAATAAATGGAAGTCAAGAGTTGAACAACTAGCACCATCAAAAAAGAAACTCATCCCATCATCAGAATTACCACCGAAACTCGAGCTCAAACCATTACCCAACACATTGGAATATTCATTTTTAGGAGAAGAAAGTACTCTGCTGGTAATCATCTCATCATCCCTAAACGACGAACGAAAAGGTAAGTTGTTGGATGTTTTAAAAGAGCACAAAGGAGCATTAGGATGGACCATAGCAGACATCAAATGTATAAACCCAGTAGACTGTATGCATTACATCCATCTTGATGAAAATGCTAAACCTACTAGGGAAATGCAACGTCAGTTAAATCCTAACATGAAAGAAGTTGTTAGAACTGAAGTCCTTAAGCTATTAAATGCAGGTTTCATTTATCCAATTTCTGATAGTTCATGGGTCAGTCCTGTACAAGTTGTCCCTAAAAAGTCAGGAGTCACAGTAGTTACGAATGCCGATAATGAATTGATACCCACTAGAGTGACTATAGGATGGCGTGTATGCTTGATAGATTAACAGACCATGAATTTTATTGCTTTCTAGATGGCTGCTCAGGATATAGTCAGATTCTTATAGCACCAAAAGATCAAGAGAAGACCACTTTTACTTGCCTTTTTGGCACTTTTGCATATAGGAGGATGCCATTTGGATTATGTAATGCACCTACTACATTTCAACGATGCATGTTAAGCATTTTTTCTGATATGGTTGAACAATTCCTTGAAGTCTTTATGGATGACTTTTTTGTCTTTGGTGATTCATTTGATCAATGTTTACTATTTGAACTCATGAGTGATGCATCTGATTATCCTGTAGGAGCAGTATTAGGACAAAGAGTTGATCGAATTCCCCATATTATTTACTATGCTAATCTGACATTGAATGATGCACAATTGAACTATTCAACTACTGAAAAAGAAATGCTAGCAGGAGTATTTGCATTAGAAAAATTTCGATCTTATCTCATTGGTTGTAAAATAATTATATTCACAGATCGTGTTGCTCTTAAATATCTTCTCACAAAAAAAGATGCAAAAGCTAGACTAATTTGTTGGGTGTTACTTCTGCAGGAATTTGACTTGGAATTTAAAGATAAGAAAGTCACAAAAAATGTTGTGGCAGACCATCTCTCTCGTCTCCATTTTGACACAATTACTGAACCTTTAACATTGAATGAGTCATTTCCAGATGAACAATTGATGAGTGTGGGTGGTATGCTGACATCATGAATTATCTTGTTACAGGATAACTTCCACAACATTGGACCAAGCAAGACAAGACCAATTTTTTTACAGAAATAAAGAATTTCTTTTGGGATGACCCGTATTTGTTCAAGTATTATGCAGATCAAATTGATAGACGATGTGTCCCAAAAAGTGAAATTCAAAATATCCTTTCATTCTGCCATGAACAAGCTTGTGGAGGCCATTTCAGCGCTAAGAAAACAGCGACTAAAGTTTTACAATGTGCTTTCTATTGGCCAATTATATTTTGAGACGCTTACACTTTCTGTTCTTCATGTGATAGGTGTCAACGAATGGGGAGCATTACACAAAGGAACATGATGCCACTAAATCCAATTTTAGGGGTTGAGATTTTTAACGTATGGGGTATCGACTTCATGGGACCATTTCCCCCTTCTTTTGGCCATCAATACATATTGGTTGCTGTTGACTATGTATCGAAATGGGTAGAAGCAATTCCATGTGAAACCAATGATCACAAGGTGGTGATAGGATTTTTGAAAAGCAACATTGTTTCACGCTTTGGATTCCCTCGAGCGATAATAAGTGATGGTGGTGCTCACTTTTGTAACAAAGCATTCAAAACTCTTTTGACAAAGTATTCAATCGCTCACAAAGTGGCGACCCCATATCATCCGCAAACTAGTGGCCAAGTTGAGATCTCCAATCGAGAAATAAAGCACATATTAGAAAAGATGGTGAGGCCAGACAGAAAAGATTGGTCATTAAGACTTGATGATGCATTATGGGCATATATAATGGCTTTCAAGACCCCGATTGGGATGTCACCATACAAGCTAGTGTATGGAAAAGCTTGTCACTTACCTGTGGAACTCGAGCATCGTGCATATTGGGCCATCAAGAAATTTAACTTTGACATGCAGCAAGCTAGCTCAGAAAGAATATTACAACTGGCAGAACTTGAAGAAATTCGCAATGATGCATACGAAAATGCCAAGATTTACAAGCAACGAATGAAAGTCTTTCATGACAAGCAAATTATGAGAAAATCTTTCACTCCAGGTCAGAAAGTGTTTTTATTCAATTCTCACTTGCACCAATTCCCAGGTAAGTTACACTCTCGATGGTCTGGTCCCTTTATTGTTCATACTGTTTTTCCACATGGGGCAATTGAAATTAAGGACCCAAAGAACGGTGTCACGTTTAAAGTTAATGGTCAAAGATTAAAATCGTATCTAGAGTACAAACCACATGGAGAGGACACTGAAATAAATTTGAGTGACCCACCAGATTTGAATTGAGTTTTTTTCTTTCTTTTCGGTGATTTGATTTTTTTCTTTCTTTTTATTATTCTTTTACTAAATGAAATTATTTTTGCATAAGTGTATTTGTTTGTTTAACCATTAAGTTTTCTCTTATCATTGTTAATCGTGAGTACTATAGCTAAACAGTTCCTCCTGAATGTTGTGCAAATTTTATTGAACTCGCAAGTGCACGAATCTATTGTAGAATATATTAATGGAGACGAGTGTCGATCCCACGAGGAGGTGGATTTTAATTATATGTAGAATTAATTTTGTATGAGGGTGGTTGGATTTGTGGTGAAAGTAACTTAGATTATCTTAAAATTGGAATTGAAATGGCGAGAATAAATTGAAGAGAAATCTATTGAGATGACGTACTTGGGTATCTGGATATGTATCAACATACATCATGGGCTAAATAATCCATATTAATGCCAATTAAATCATGAGGGGGGAATCCACACCTCATGAACCACGCTCTAATCAATATGGTGCTAAGGGCTTATCGTGCCAAATAATAATAACCTTGTACTAGGGGGCCGGTGAAACCAAAGCGGTACTAGACAAGATTAGTATTATTTGTCGATGAGAAGTCCAAACATCCACAAAAATTAGAGGGGAAGAGAAAGTAAATTTACCAAATAAAGCCACATCATCAGTCAACAGTATGCGGTTTGACCACGCGGGTGAACAGTAACACGATTTGACCCGGCTTTGAACTGTAACGCGGTTTGGTTGAAAATAATCCTGTGTAATGCATGTACCGTACGCGCAAGTTTTGGTCCACTAATACGCTGCCACGTCACCATCAACAATTCATAAGAATTTTAGACCAACAGGATCATGACACCTCATCAATCAATGCCACATCATCGATCAATGCCACGTCATCGATCCGTCTATGTGAACAGTGTCGTGAACAATAATGTAGACAGTACCGTACATGTGAACAATGTCATTTTTCCTTTTATGCTCCTCCTAAGGTTTTCAACCGTCCTGAGTTCAAAAGTGATGTCCGTTTTGCCGTTTGATCTTTTGTTTATTGTGAAATGACTATGATGCCCCTAAAATACACAAAATACTTAATTAAAATAAAACACACATAATTAAATTACAAGAACCTTAAATACATAAAAGTAAAGGTTGTTAGTAAGACTTGAAATGTAAAATGACGATTTTCTCCTTTATAAATATATATTTTTTAACACTCAACACTGAACATTCTTAAACCACTTCAACGTGTAAAATCTCATCTCAAAAGACAGATTCAATTTTGTAAAACACATCATATTTGAGCTCTGCAACCACTAGAGTTGGTATCCTATGTTGAGGATTTAGAAAGCCAACTCAGAGACATTGAGAGAAGTGTCTACAACATCCAGTTGGAGCTTGAGGTAAATTCAATAAGAGGACGATTTTAATTTTCTTTGTGTGTTTTAATTTTTTTTTTCTGTTTGTGTGCTTTAGTTTGTTACCCCGGTGAAGTGGCGGATAACGGTACTCCGTGACAATCAAGTCGGTTACTTCAGTTTCCCATAATAACTGATATTCTCATGCAAAGGTATGGACAGAAACGAGATTCTAGCACAGCTTCATAATTGATTCCCTTCACTTCCTCATAATGCCCTCCTTACAATCTATAAAGCTCGGTCTGAACGCATGCGATTGCTCATAAGGAATAACATACCTGCTGACATCTGTTGGTTAATCGATGCTAAAGTACGGTTGGCAGGTGAGTTACCTCCAAAACTTATTGCATACATGCCTGGTTTTGGTAAATGAAATTATGCAAGAAAACGAAGAGCTCGAAGAATTTTTATTGCTTGTCATAAATGTGCCAGAATGAGATACAATAAAAACCCATGTTCTTTAGGAATGGTGTCTGATAACAGGGAAGATAAGATTCAATTTATTAGGGATGGCTTGAATAAGAAGTCATTGGATGATATCCTTTTGTCTCTTGAAACGCATCCCAGTGGATATGTACAAGGAGCGATTCTCCAGTTATGGCCATTATTCCAGAAAAAGCTTGCACGATATAGTCTCGGGAATCTGACTATAAACGACCATGTTTGCCAGTTTATAAGAAAACTGGATGGGAAGCCTATCCTCGACCCATGGAGGGCGTTCAAACTGTTTCTGGACGTAAAATCAGAGGAAGATGTGAGCTACAGTTGCAACTACCTGTAAATATCTTTTTACTTCACTGTTATTTTATTTCACTGTTGTTTTATCTTTTCCATTATTGTCTTTAATAATTTTATCTTATCATTGTCTCTTTTTCTTTTTACTGTTTCCTTTTTGACTCGCGAGCCATGTGCTTTACGCATTATTTGACACTGACATGTCACCTCATACACAGTTGTGACCCACTTTCACCAAGATTCTTAAATATGACTTTTTGTTAAGCACTCACAAATTGTTTTTGAGAAATATTCCAATGGCAGCTACTCCCAATAGACAATTCAAGAACATTTGTGTGCTTTCTGGATTTAACTATGGGAAACATAAAGTGTTCGTTGAGGCAGCCATAGATCTTGGTCGAAGTATAGCAGAGAGAAAATTACACTTGGTGTATGGAGGAGGTAACCGAGGGTTATCAAAATTGGTCTCAGAAGCTCCTTTTGTCAAAGGAAGCCAAGTGTTAGGCATCATTCCAAGAGCCCTAAAACCTTTGGGCAGTTTGTCTGACCCACCGACTGGAGAAGAGTTAGTCGTCTCAGGTATGCAAGAAAAAATAATTGAAATGCTTAATCATGCTGATGCTTTTATTTTCCTTCCAGGAGATCTTGCATCACTAGAGGCACTTATCACACTAGCATCTTGGGCCCATCTGTACATTCACAAGAAACCCATCGGTTTGTTAAATGTCAATAACGTTTATGATGGCTTCATCGCATTTCTTAACCATGCAATAAAAAACTATTTCATTCCCTCCAATGCGAAAAATCTTTTTATTTGTGCTCACACTGCTAATGAGCTACTTGATCTGTTACAAGCTTATAGACCGGAGCCAGACCCCTGAACCTTTGCGTTGGAGCATCCAAATAATGATGGTAATAGTAGCAGCAGTAAGAAGTACAAATTAGATTTAACTCTTCGCCTGTAAATATTTTCTTCTATGTTGCACCACCCAGGTGATGTCTTCTAAACTCTACTTCTTTCCTTTAAAACATTGAGGACAATGTTTCGTTCTGGCTAGGGGGAGGGAATAGTCGACAATTGTGGAATCTTGGTTAATTTTTTACTGATTTTTATTGTAGAAACTAACATTTCCTAACTTTTTATATTGAAGATGGCTGAATATGGAGTGTAGTGACTCTAGAAACGCATCTTCATCGTTTGAAACAAAATAAAAAAAATTCAGACATTCTCTTTTTCTTTATTAAGTTTTGATGTTCATTTTTTTTCTTCTTTTTAATTTCTCCTTTATAAATGTACATTTTCAAATTTTTGAGTCGTAGATGGCTGAAAATGGAGTGTAGTGCCTCTAGAAACGCATCTTCTTAGTTAAAAAAAAATCGTTTTTTTTCTATCATTTTAAGTGTAACTTTTCTAATTAGTTTTTCTGCATTATTTTCACATTTCTGAATGCATATTTTCCTTTCATGTTTAGAATAGGTTGGGGGGTAGGATGTTGTTTGAAAAAAAAATTGTGTGATTTGTTTTAACATTGAATGACATAATTAATTTCAAATTTTAGTATTTGTATTATCTTTGGTCTTAAGTGATGTTACGCTATGTTTGCTACTCTACATGTTGATGTCGGAGACAAATATGAGTTGCTTGAAGGAATGAACATGTCATAATAAGTACCAGTGAGTTTTTGAGCCTATTATGTTTCTTGGAGAGTAACCCTTTTTCTTTATACAGCTTAGCAGTTTATTATTTTATACACGATCTATAGATTTCTTTTGAGTTAACCCTTAAAAAAAAAGAAAAAAAATGTGTGTTGTTACATTTGGAGGCTCATCTAACTAGTAGATATGGAAGATTATTTAGAGTCCTAAAAGACGATGGAAAGGCCATCGTTGATCCGTTTGAACCTTTCTAGCCATCTCTTTTATAAAATATCCATAATTAACCCTTTTAAGCCTTTAAAAAAAAACATTTTCTTTGTCAAACTTGTCATCTTGACCCACTCTGATTTGGAGTATTACCCAATATCTTACAAGTTCCATCACCTATTTATGTTTGAGAAAAATATAAATAATTATTTTGTTCAGTGAATTTATGTCAAACAAAAGAAAAAATTATTGTTTAAAAAAAACAATAATAGGTGAAATCCACCTTGCAACTTCCAAAAAAAAAATCTCTACATTTTTCTCAAATATACACTTTGTTTTCCTTATTTCCCCTCTTTTGTTAGCCATGTCCCTAACCTACATTACGTCCTAATAAAAGTCCTTCTTGATTTTAGAGAACTATAGCTTGAAGTAGAAGCTAGTTATATGGGCTAAAAAGATGTAGTGATGCATAAAAAAATAAATAAATAAATTGGGTTGACTAACATTTTTATTTGACTTGAGATGACTAGCATCACTGTTCACTTGAGATGACTAGCATTTTTATTTCACTCTCTCTTACGCCAAAATCGATCATTTCAACTCGCTTTTCAACTCAAATCAATTCATAAATCTTATTCCCCATCTATTCTTGAGTAAAAAATAATCTTCAAAAACCATTTTGACCATCAAACTCATTAGATCCAAATCTCACCTAGGTTTTCAAAAAAAAAATCTCTCTCTAAATTCCTTCCTCTTAAGCTAGTTTTGATCCGAATTGAACCTCACTATTCATTTCAATCATCATCATCTCCCTTCTCATTGCCTCATTTCATTTCAAATCAATCCAAATCACCATGTCAAGCTCACGGCCGATTCGTGGAAGAGGCAAAGAGCCGGTTCAACCCACCAAAAGGTCATGGCAAGCAGGAGGCTCTTCCACCCAGTCCACTTTTGAGTCCAAGCATTTGGTCAAACGATTTCACAACAATTTCATGACCCGTGAGGTACTCCCTACATTCTTCGTTTTACCGGATTGGCTTCATACTCTTAGTATTAGTAATAGAAATTTATTTCAATTATTAGAATATGTTGGTTGGATAAATGCCCTTTTATTTGAATAAAATGTATATCCTGACTTGGTGAAAGTATTTTACTCGAATATGGATACTTCCGCGGAGAAAGAGAATCGAGTAATCACCAAAGTTGGAGGAGTTTCAATTGAATTTGATGATTCGGAGTTGAACTATATCCTAGAAACCTCCGATGATGGCCTAAAACATTTTTCACCTAGAAAATCTCCCGATATTGATGACTATGTTCATATTGACGCCGTTAAAAATATATGTTGTCGTATTGACCTTTCAGATGATGATTGTACTATCCATTTCCGTATTCAATGTCTTTGTCTTCAAACTCGGATTTTACTCCGTTTTATTCAGAATATTGTGCTTCCTAGATCAGGCCATTTGGAATGAGGTTTTGCATATGGATGTTACCTTAATTGATTGTATTCTTAGACGTCATCCAGTTGACATAGGATACTCCATTGTCCAAACCATGCTTTCTATTTCTAAATTGATTACACGTTCTCTTCCATATGGTCATTTTACCACCCGGATCCTTAAACACTTTAAAATACCTATCCATGAACCATCATGTAGGCCATCTAAAAGCATCGGGGATGAAATTGTTAGTGCCTTAGGTTTTGAGTGGTATAATGAAGCTTGGGTAAGGATTTATGATAATAAGTATACTTTTCTTGCTCCGAGTGATGATCGGCCACTCAACGATGTGGTTCTTGCTGATCAACTTCCTGATTTCTCACTTCCATTCCGGGCCAGCATAGACGTCGAGACCGTCCGGTGTCTACTTCTGCTCCTGAGGCATCTGCACTTGTTTTACCACCTCCCGAGCCTCTTGTTTCTAACGAAGTTACTCTTCAGTAGCAGCAGCAGCTCATTCATGGCCAGCGCCTTCTCTTTGAGCACTTCGGCATTTCATATCCGTATCCACCTCCACCACCACCATCCTCACCACATTAGTAGTCTTTTATGCTTGTATTTGGACACACCAACATTTCATTTCCTGCTTTATGTTCTTTTATTTTCGATTATTTGGATGTTTATTATGTTGGATTATGTATCTTTTTTGGATTATGTGGATTTCATATGTTGGTTGTGTTTTTCACTTATGTTTTGGATCATGTGGAACTAATATGCTTGATTTGCGATTTTGATGATCGATAGGGGGAACTTTTTACTATTTTTGATGCTGAAGGGGGAGATATGATATTTAAACGGAAAATTCATTTGTTATGAAAAATATTTATGCAAGGGGAGTGTTTTAAATCTTTTTCATCTTTTTCAAATTAATTTTTTAACCTTGCATTGATTAATGGGGGAGTTTTTTCATATCTAAATCAATTTTCTTTTATGTGTTTTGTCATCATAAAAAAAAGGGGAGATTGTTAGCCTATATGGCTATAAATGTTGATTTTGATGATAACAAACCACATGTTTTGGATAAACAAAGAATTACACAATATGTTTTTAAAACAAGAAATTACTATGGACTAAAATGAAAAAGTTTGAGTTTAATAAGTATTGTTTTAAATTCTGTATTTGGGCGTATTTGAAAATATTTAAAATATTTTTGAGCTATACTATAATTTCCATATATTTGGGTCATATAATAATTTCAGAAAAGTTTGGGAATAACAAGTATTATTTAGAAATTCTACAATTGGATCTATTTGCAACTATTTATACTGTTTTGGGCCATAATACAGTTATATAAAGTTTTAGGATAACATTATAATTTTAAAAATAGTTCATTGTAGCAAAGCGGCTAACCGGATGAAAGCGGCATACCGGATGTGCAAAAATTTAAATTTTTGAACATAACGATAACATGAAGCGGCTAACCGGATTCACAAAAGCAGCAAGCGGGTTATCACCAGAAAGTCAATAATGACCAGTTTTCTTCCTCAACTATAAATTGGCTCAAATCAAACTCATTTAAAATGATGCAACCATTGATATTTTGAGCAACTCTCTGCAAATTTAAGAGCATAAACTTTGTATTCATTTCATTTAATTCACACATATTGAGCTTTCATTTGTATTCAAACATATTGTGTGAGAGAAATTTTGTAATCCTTTTTGTAAAATAAAATTGAGAGGTTGAAAGTGTTGGGATACAGTTGGGTTAAGTGATTGGGAATAATCTCTTGTTGTAAAGGTTCATTGACACCTTGGAAGTCAATTGTAAGTGTTTGAAGTCTTGGGAGGCTTAGATAGTGAAATCTTCAAGCCCGATGTGCTTGGAGGCGTGGACGTAGGCGAGGATTGCCGAACCACGTAAAAATCCTCGTGTTTGTTTTTTCTTCCCTTACTCTTTTATTTTCTGTGATTTATTGAATGTATTGCTTTTGATTTCATTAAGGCATTAAATTGAATTATTGTGTGATTTGCTTGCTTAATTTTTAAGTACCCAATTCATCTCCCCTCTTGGGTTGCATAACTTGTATTTCAAATCAAGCCTTGCAAAATCTTCACGAATAACCTAGGACACTTGGAGATTTCATGCATCCTACTAGAATAAAGTCACCATCATGCATAGTCTTTCCTCTTGATGCATCACGACTTAATTTCAAACCTAGTATTATTCAACTCTTGACTACTTTTGATGATTTTGAGTCTGAAAATCTATATTTGGATTTAAGGGAATTTGAGGAAGTTTGTAACACATGTACTGATAAAAATTGTAGCATGAACATAATAAATCTTATGTTTTTTCCTTTCTCATTAAAGGATAAAGCTAAAAGTTGGCTACAAAATCTTAGGTCAGGATCTATCAGCACTTGGGATGAAATGCAAGCACAATTTTCGAAAAAATTCTTTCCACCCCACATAACAAATTCTTTCAAAAGACAAATCACCACCTTTACTTAAAAGCCATGAGAAACCCTCTACCAATATTGAGATAGGTATAAAGAGCTACTTAACATTTGTCCACACCACGGTTTTGAAACATGGAGGTTAGTGTCTTATTTCTACAAGGGACTAACATCCCAAAGTAGACAAGTCATTGAAATGATGTGTAATGGTGAGTTTAGAGATAAAAGTCCTAAAGATGCATTAGATTATCTTGACTATATAGCAGAGAATGCACAACACTAGGACACAATTAGTTCTTATAAGTCGTCAAGTAAACCCTAGTCATCTCTATTTGGTAGAGGCACGTACAGCCTTAGGGAAGACCATGACCTTCATGCCAAATTTGCATCCTTAGCTAGAAAAGTAGAAGCATTAGAGTAAAGTCTGTTTAAAATATTTCATGTTATATTTGCAATTCTACTAACCATTCTACGCAAGACTGTCCGACCTTACTAGCTCTAAGAGAAAGTTTACATTAACAAGTAAATGTCATCGATAATTTCAAAAGGCCAAATCCCAATCCATACTCCCAAACTTATAACTCTAGTTGAAGAAACCACCTAAATTTCAGTTGGAGAAATGACAATCATGGACAAGCCTTAACCAATTTGACAGAAATTGTCTACAAACTTACCATGCATAAAAAAAAGGTAAGTCTCCTACTCAACCCGAACCAAACCCCAAGAGTCAACAATACCCTCAAATAGGTAATTTAGGAAACCAAAATATGAGCCAAGTCAAATCAGTTATAACCCTTCGTGGTAGTAAAATTGTTGAAAAACACATTCTAAACCCTCGTGAAATTAGTAAAGATTTATTTTCGGAAGATAAAAAAGAGTCTGTTGAAGCTTTAACCCATGAAGAAATAACCAACTCTCATCTTGTACCCCCATTTCCTTAAGCACTAATCAAGCCAAAAAAATCAAACTACAGTCAAAAAATTTATGAAGATTTTAAACAAGTGAAGGTCAATATTCCTTTGCTGGATGTCATTAAACAAATACCTTCTTGTACTAAATTTCTAAAAGATTTGTGCACTGTGAAAAGAAAACATAAGGTGCAAAAGAAAGCTTTTTTAGTATAACAGGTAAGTTCCATTCTGTCAACCAATAACGCTTTAAAATATAAGGATCCTGGTTGTCTGACTATTTCTTACATTATTGGGGATCATAAAATTAGACATGTTGTACTTGATCTTGGTGCAAGTGTTAATTTGCTTCCTTACTCAGTGTACTAACAACTCCATCTCGGTGAGTTAAAACCAAAGTCCACCACTCTTTTACTTGCTGATAAGTCGATTAAAATTCCAAAAGGAATAATTGAAGATGTATTAGTCCGAGTCGATAAATTCATTTACCCCGTGGATTTTATTGTTTTCAAAAAAGACCCAATTGCTAATGAATGCGAACAAATTTATGCTATATTGGGTTAACCATTTTTAGCTACTACGACTGCTTTCATTAATTATAGGAATGGAGTAATAAATTTATCTTGGAACTCAATCTATTTAACATGTGTAAACGACCTCACGACAAAGAAGATGATGATAGTGAGAATGAGGAGATTGATCTCATTGAGCCAATCATTGAAGAACATGTTCAGGATTTGAATTTTACAAATTTTGTAGAAATTTGTTTTGCTGGTTCTTTTGAATCAAATAAGGAATTAGATTGTGATACTTCTAACATACGCTCTATACTTATGCAGGTACCTACATGTGACAATAACCAATCGACTTCGAAGATACGACATAACCTGAAGAACCAAATGAAAAAGAAGCACCAGAGCTTGAATTAATACCCTTACCGAAAGAATTGAAGTATGCCTATCTTAGAGGATAGCAGACTTATCCAGTGGTAATTTCTTCCCAACTCACACATGATCAAGAAGGTAAGTTGTTGTCTATACTAAAAAGGCAAAAAAATACATTTGGTTGGACCTTAAAAGACATAAAAGACATTAACCTTTAATCTGCACACATCGAATACACTTAGAGGAAAATTTCAAACAACCCGTCAACCACAAAGAAGATTAAACCCTTATATGAAAGAAATGGTGAAGAATGAGGTCTTTAAACACAAATGGTACCAAAGAAATATGGGATAACCATTGTAAAAAATGAAAAAGGTGAACCAATCCCAACACGAATTCCATCTATTTGGCGCATGTGCATTGATTACAGAAAATTAAATGGTGCCACTAGAAAAGACCATCTTCCCCTTTTATTTTTAGACTAAATTCTCAAGAGAGTAGCAGGACACTCGTACTACTGCTTTCTTGATGGCTACTCTGACTATTATCAAATTCCTATAGCCTTAGAAGATCAGGAAAAACCATATTCATATGCCCATTTGGAACATTTGCATTTAGGAGAATGCCTTTTGGACTTTGTAATGCTCATGCAACATTTCAAAGATGCATGCTAAGTATTTTTAGTGATATGGTTGAAAATTGTCTAGAGGTTTTCATGAATGATTTAACTGTATTTTGTAATTCTTTTTATATGTGTCTTGATATTCTAGAAAGGATTTTAGAAAGGTGCAAAGAAAAAGGACTATATTTAAATTAGGAAAAATGTCATTTCATGATCACTTCTAAAATTGCCTTGGACTATGTCATGTCTTCAAAAGGAATCGAAGTTGACAGAACCAAAGTTAAAGTCATCTCAAAATTACCCTCACCAAAGATAATTAGAGAAGTCTGTTCCTTTTTAAGAGATGCTGAGTTTTATAGGAGGTTTATAAAAGACTTTAGTGCCATATCTAGACCACTTTGTAACCTCTTAATAAAAGACACACCATTTGAATAGACTGATGATTATCAACAAGTGTTTGAAAAGATAATTAGTCTTTTGACATCAACTCTAATAATGCAACCTCTTGATTGGTTTTTTCCTTTTGAGCTAATATGTGATGCAAGTGATTATGTTGTTGGTGTTGTTCTGCGACAAAGAAAAGAAAGTAAGTCTTTTGTTATCTATTAGCAAGTAGAACTGATAACTATATAAAATGAGAGTTATTACGGTAATTCTAAACTTAAATCAAGACCACTTAGAGAGTAAATGATGTGTTTTTATTACATTTTTATTATGTTTTGCATAAACATCCATTTTAGTTTAGTCTTAATAAATTTTGCTTGATTTATAGTAATTTGTGCTCAAAACATGTGCATAATTGTAGGTTTTCAGAAGTTTATAATCCATTAAGGGATGCTGAGGTAGTAGGATAGCAAAAAGGAGGAAGAATATGGCCACAAAAGAAGTGAAACACAACCTGGAACAATGCAGTGTTATAGTTGTTGCTGGAGCAACCATTACTATAGCAATCCTGGAACAACGATGGAGAAAACTTAGCGTGGGATAGCTGCAGAATTGCGATCTGCAGTTTCTTGATTTGACTCATGTATGCCCTAGGCTTTTGTTTACCCTAGTTTTCAGTTATAAAAGGGGCGCGCATCACATAAAACGACAGCAAGGAATTAACATTGAAAAATCAAGAGGAAAAGAAGAAAAAAATCAGAATTCAAGGGAGTCGAGGCCACATCATTGAAGAATCCAGCAGAGTTATTTGGATTCACTATCTATCGTTCTTCACTTATTCTTTCTTTACTCTTTGATTGAACCAATGTATTTCGTGACCATTATGTTGCTGTTTGTTTTCCTCTTTCAAAGTATGAACTAAAATTGCTTGTAGTTGAGTGACAACAATCTAATGGGTTTTTTACTGTTCTTATGAGTTGATATGTGATTGCTATAGCATTTTACTCTAGTAGCTATTATTATAACTGTTATTTCGATTGACCACCCATTTAATGGTTCAAGTTAAGATAGAGCCGCAAAAGGGCATGTCTTAGTGGAAATTATTAGAGTAATACTTGATCTTAATTTAAGTTTCCTGGATTAAGTTTATCTTGAATCTTATAAGGGCTATACTTGAAGTTAAGATTTGTCACAACTAAGACATAGGTACTCACCTCGTAGGGTGGAGAGAATAAATGTTCATAATGTCATGCCGTAGGTAGAATAGCAACTGGTCATTGCTAAGATACCTAAGGATATGAGAATTCCAACACGCGACAACTGACAATGCAAAATAATTTTGTCCAGTGCTATAGAAATTACTGTAGCAACTGGTATTAATTTGATAAAAAGCAGTCAACCCATAAAGAGAGTTTGATGATTCAACTACCTTATTCTCATTTGATTCTTCTACGTAATTTATTTAACTTATTTTATCACTGCATTATTTCGTTTTATTTTATCACAATTATCTATTTCGGTAGGAATCAACTTTATATTTGTTCATCTCGAAATAAAGGTAGATTGCACTACTGTGATTGATGTAGCATTTCTAGTAACATCAATCCCTGTGGAGACGATCTTGAATACTCATCGCTTTATTACTTTTTGTATACACTTGCACATTGACATCAATAGCATTTGATTTAAAATTTACCAACAAGAACTTTAAATAGTGCGCAAATGAATTACACCACAACTGAAAAAGAACTACTTGCTGTAATATTTGCACTAGATAAATTTTGTTTGTATTTAATCTGTTCATCTACCATTGTTTATTCTGATCATACTGTTGTTAGATATTTAATGTTAAACAGGATGCTAAGCCAAGGTTGATACGATGGATTTTGCTACTTTAAGAATTTAATTTAACAATTAAGGACAAAAAAGCATCGAAAATGTTGTTGCAGATCATATTTCAAGAATTACAAATGAGTCTTCAATTGAAACAACACCCATCAATGATTTTTTCCCTGATGAATTTTTGTTTTCTATAAAAAAAAGTGCCTTGGTATATTAATATTGTTAATTATCATGCAACAAGTGAAATGCTATGTGACTGAAGTTTTCAAGACAAGAAGAAATTCTTAACAGAAGTGAAAAGCTTTTATTGGGATGATCCATACATGTTCAAGTACTGTTCTGATCAAATTTTTTGAAGATGCATACCAGACGACGAGGTAAGTAGGGTCATTCAATTTTGTCATTCTCAAGCATGCAGTGGCCACTTTTCTTCAAAAAAGACAGCTACAAAATTATTGCAGTGTGAATTTTATTGGCCTACATTATTTAAAAATTCACATGCATTCTAAAAAGTGTGAAAAAATTGTCAAATGGTATGGTCTATTTTGAAGCGAAACATGATGCCTTTAAACCTATCCTTATCATTGAAATATTTGAATTGTTGGGGAATTGATTTTATGGGCCTTTTTTCCATCATCATTTAGAGTTGTATATATTTTGGTTGCTTTTGATTATATTTCAAAATGGATTGAGGCGATTCGTTGTTGGCATAATGATCACAAGATTGTGATCCACTTTTTAAAAGAAAATTCTTTGAGCAAATTTGGAATACCTCGAGCCATTATCAGTGATGGAGGTAAGTATTTTTGTAATAAACCGAGCCCTTAATGAAGAAATATGGAATTGCACATAAAGTTGCTACTCCTTATCACCCTCAAATAAGTGGCAAGTTGAATTAGCAAACAGGGAGATAAAATAAATTTTGGAAAAGGCAATTAACCCAAACCACAAAGATTGATCTTTTCGACTAACTGATGCACTTTTGGGCATATCGTACTGCTTTTAAAACATCTTTAGGAATGTCACCCTATCGACTTGTTTATGGTAAACCTTGCCACTTACTGGTTGAACTTGAACAAAAATCATTTTGGGCTATTAAAGCTTTTAATTCAAATCTTGATGATGCTGGTAATGTGCAAATTGCAATTGAATGAACTTGAGGAATTAAGGAATGATGTATATGAGAATTCTAGAATTATTTAGGCAAGAACCAAAGTTTTTCATGATAACATAATTTTTTAGATTGGCTAAAAAGTGTTGCTTTATAATTCTCATCTTCATTAATTTCCAGAGAAGTTAAAGTGACAGTGGAGTAGCCTATTTGTTGTAAAAAATATATATCCATATGGGGCCGTAGAAATTGAAAATCCTAAGGATGGTGTCACATTTAAAGTTAATGGTCAAAGATTCAAATCATATCTGGAACATCAACCATATGAAACATATACCAAATCAACTTGAGTGACCCACCAAATCTTGATTAAGCCGTTTGTTTTAAATTTTGTGAATTTGTTTTACTGTTACTTCACCATTTGAATTGTTTGATTTTTTTTCTCTATGTCTTGAATAAAGTGCATTACGTTATATCTTTTTTAAGTGTGCTGTTTGACAATTGTGCTTTAGCTCACCATTTTTTTACATATCATTTGTACCTCCATTAGAAGGGTCCTTTTCAAACATCTTAGAGAACTTTTACATGTAAAATTTAATCTGATGAACTTGCTTTAAGTTTGTAAATCATATCCTATTTGGGATCTACAACCACCAATTTTAGCATCCCACGTTGAGATCTAGAAAGACAACTCAAAGAAATAGAGGATGGTATTTATGAACTGCAATTGAAACTGGAGCTAAATTCAATAAAAGGACAAAGGTAAGTTACATATTTAATTATATTATTTGTGTATTTTTTATTTTGTTGTTCTTCTTCACTTTTGATTTGATTTTGTAAATTTGATTCATTTTTCTAATATGTTTTGATTCACTCTCTCATATAAATGGCAGATAACGGTACTCCGTGACTTTTTAAGTCGGTATTCTTAGTTTCCCATAATAACTGAAAGCCCAAAATCAAGCATGGAAGAAATACAACACAAATTGCATAAGCGTTTTCCTTTTCTCCCTCAAAATACTCTTCAGAAGATTTATAAAACTCGTTGTGAACAACTGTGCTTATTAATTATCAATGGGATTTCTGCTGACGTTCGTTGGTTAATTAAAGCAAAGGTCCAACTGGCAGGTGAGCTTTCTAATCCATTTGTTTCTTACATGTCTGGTTTTGGTAAAAGCACATTTGCTAAAAAAAGAAGAGCTAAGCAGCTTTGCTTTAAATGCCCTCACTGTGTAAGACTTGCTTGCAACAAACCACGTTGTAAAACTCTGGGAATAGTTTCTGTAAATCATGAAGACAAAATCAAATTTGTTAAGGATGACATGAGTAAACAATCGTTAGATGATATCTTACGATCTCTTGAGACGCATCCAAGTGGATATGTGCAACGTGAGATTCATAATTTATGGAGGTTGTTCCAAAAGGAAAGTGCATAATTTAGTCTTGAGAATCTGACGCTAAAAGACCATGTTTGCTAGTTTATAAGAAACTGGATGGAAAGCTTATCCTCGATTTATTAAGGGCATTTAAGTCGTTACTGGACGTAAAATCAGAGGAAGATGTAAGCCACAATCATAACTACTAGTAAATATCTTTTTATTTTACTGTTCTTTTATCTTTTACATTATTATTATTTGTGTGATTTTATGTCTAATCACTGTTTGCTTTTTTCTTTTTACTGTTTGTTTCTTTTTCTTGTTTACTTTTGAATTATTGCGCCAAATGCTTTACCTGTTATTTGACAAACACACTACCCCATTTACAAATGTGCATCATTGTGTCCGTCACTAAAATCCTTAAATACAAGCTCCTTTTCAAGCACTCACAAATTATTTATTTTTAGAATTGTTCTAATGGCAGCAACTTCAAGCAAACAACCTAAGAACATTTGTGTACTTCCTGAATTTTGCTATGGAAAGTATAAGGAGTTCGTTCAAGTAGCTATAGATCTTAGTAGTGCTATAGCAGAGAGAAAACTACACGTTGTATCTGAAGGAGGTGACCGAGGGTTATCAAAACTTATCTCAGAAGTTGTTTTCGTTCGAGGAAGCCATTATTCGAAAAGAATTAAAACCTTCAGGATGTCTGTCCAACCCACCAACTGGAGAAGAGTTAGTTGTCTCAAGTAAGTAAGAAAGAATATTTGAAATGTTAAATCATGTTGATGCTTTCATTTTCTTGCCAGGACATCTTGCAACTTTAGAGGCGCTAATCACATTTACTTTTTAGGCCCATTTGAATATCCATAAAAAATCCATCGATTTGTTAAATGTTAATAACTTTTATTATGACTTAATAATATTTCTTAATCATGCAATTAATTCCACCTTCAGCAAAAAAAAACTCTTTATTTGTGCTTCTATTGGTAACGAGTTACTTGATCTTTTGCAAGCTTATAAACCAGAGCCAGATCCCATGACTTTGGCGTTGGATTGGGTAATTGATGATTATGACAGTAACCCTCGAAAAAAGTGTAAATTAGATTTAACTCTCCATTTGTAAATATTTTCTAGCAGTCGCCAGGTGATGTCTTGTAAACTCTACTCTTTTCTTCTAAGACATTAAGGACAATGTCTCATTCAGGTTGGGGGAGGGAATAGTTGAAAATTGTGGATGTCTCAGTCTTGGTGATGTTTTTACTAGTTGTTGTTGTAAATACTAACTTTGGATAAATATTTGAGTCGAAGATGGCAGAATATAGAATGTAATGTCTGTAGAAATACATCTTCTTAATTTTAGAGTTTTGTTTCTTTAAAAAAAATTATTTTGTAACTTTTTTTCTTTGTCTCTTTTTTTCTCTTAATCATCTCCTTTAAGTTCCTGCAATTAGTCCCAATTTTTTAGTTTTTTTTTTAACTTCAAAAAAGAAAAATATACAAAAATACAAAAAAAAGTTTTTTTTTTCTGTGTGGTCTTTTAATATTTGATAACACGATGATTTTCAAATTTTGGTACTTGTATTATCTTTAGCCTTGAGTTGTGCTACACTATGTTTTCCCCTTTGCATGTTGAAATATAAATTGAGAAATTTAATGACTGAAACTGATTAAGCCATTTGAAGGAATGTATATTTCATGATAAGTCCAAGTGAGCTTTTGAGCCTATTATCCTTGGAGAGTAACCTTATTTGCCTATACAGCTACACAGTTTATTGTACAAGATCTCTATATTTTCTTTAAAAAAAGTGAAAAAAAAGTTTGTGCAACTACGTATAAAAATCCATTGAACTTGCGGATATGAAAGATTATTTAAAGTATCCATAGTTAACCCCTTTGAGTCTAAATAAATAAATAAATAATTTCTTTGGTAACCTACCATCTTGTCCCACTCCAATGTGGAGTATCAACTTATATTTTATATTTTCCACCACTCAATTATGTTTGAAAATAGGGATGATTATGTATCCCTTATTATAGTGCTATGAAAAAATATATATGTATATATATAAATAAATAAATAAAAGAAAAAAATTTCAAGCGAAAAACACCTTGTAATTTCCAAAACGTCACATATTTTTCAAATATATATTTTTTGTTTTTTCCTATTGCCCTTTCTCTGTTAGCCATGACCCTACCTACGTTACATCCTAGTGAAAGTCCTTCTTGATTTTGGGGAACTATAGTCTTAAGTTAAAGTTGGTAATATGGACTAAAAATGTGGTGATGCATAAAAATAGAAATAAATTAGTTTGGCTAATAATTCCCCTGAGTTAAGATCATTTTATTTCTAAGTTGTGGGCATTATTCTTTCATCTTGATGAGAGTGTGTGATATTATTTTACTATTCTCTCAATCTATCACTTTTTAAAGTGACAGTTTTTCTGAGGTATATTTTCTTTTGAGAGAGTCACTCTTAACCGTGAGGTTTTGGGGTTTGACGTATCATTCTTAAAAGTGGCTTGATTAATGTATCTCTGATAATTGATCGTTTTACATGATTTTACTTAACTCATTTGTGTGGATGTGATTTTCTTTAAGCTGAAGATAATACTTATACTTTTATTTGATTGTTGTCATTAATCTGATGAAAGAAGTAAACATAATGTTAAAAAAAAATCAATTTGGGTTTGAAATTTCACTAAATTTTTGTCGCTTAAATTTCTAGGGCCTAGCAATATGCTGGTTGGGGGGGTGTGATTGACACTAAAAAGTGTACATTTAATAAAGATAAAATTATTAGTTTTTCACTTATTGTGTTGATTAATGCGCTCATTATTCCTAAATTATCTCAATACTCCCTTTTTTTATGTTAAATTAATTTGTAATATGTTAATTTTATTTTAATTTTATATTATAGATTTATTTTAAGAATAAAGAGGAGTTGGAACTGGATGCGGGAACAAATAAGAATCACGTGAGTAATTTGGAATGCATTATTGAGGAGATGTAATTAATAAAAAATAAATATTTCAAAAAATAAAAAATAATAAAAAACTAATAAATGACAAAGTGTGATAGTCACGGGTAAAAGTTGCCACCATGACTATCACACTCCTCTAGGTGATAATATAATAAATGAATAAATAAATAATAGTTTAAATAATAAACTAAAGGAAGCTAAAGGCAATCGTCGCCTATAAAAAGGGAGGGGGAGCTGAAGCTGAAGAGAAGCAAGATGGGGGAGAAAGCTTAAGAATTCCTTCTTTCTTTTTTCTTGTTTTCTTGTGTAATCAATATTCGTGTAATAGATTTCAGAAATTAATTAAATAAAATAAGTGTTTTATTTTCCAATATGAGTGGCTAAATTTTCTAAGTTGAGGTGAAAGGTAAAGCTCAAATATTCAAATTATTGAGTTAATTACTCTCTCAAGTGAGTCTTAAAGTTTATTTTATTTATTATATATTTTTTCCTTATTGGTTTCTTTTATATCATTTTAATTTATAAATACAAATTTCTTCAGATTTATACGGTATTTTGACATATTGTAAACACTTCAATATAGTTGTGACACTTAAGTACTTAGTCTCATATTTATCACACTAATGGTTAGTTAAAATTTAAATGGCATAATAATTAACTGGTAAAAGAAATGAAAAATATAAAATTTGAGAGAGTGTTATAACCATAATTTGAAATCTGAGAGTGAATCCCGTAACCTTAGCATATTTTTAGATTGATTCAGATTAATTTCTTTTCCCGCATTAAATTTTCTTAGTTTAATAAATTGACTACTAGATTTTAAATTTCATGTACTTCGACTCTGCACTCACTGGGTTTTATTATAATTAGACACTCTTATACTTGAGAGTAATAACACTTTTGAGTCGTGTCAATTATTATGGATTTTTAATGTACAATGAAAACCTCGGGTGATATTTGAATGAGATCATTTAAGTATATTATCTACAGTGATGTGTGTTATTATGTTTGAGGAGATTGATCAATAAAATTGGTTGATTATTGGATTGTTTTGGAAGTGCTTATTTTACAGATTTATAAGTTGAAAATGTCGAAATATAGGGGAGACTATCGAATTTTTGGCAAGATCCTTATCGATGATTTGATTTAGTCACATGAGATGAAACTATATAGATTTGCCATTAGAGTTCGAGGCAGATCATTCCAGTTATAGCATAATTTTTTTATTTACCCACTTTCTCTCTTATTAAAGTAATCCTCTATAGTTTCTCTTAGGGTTTGCTTTAGAAAAAGCTAAAAAATATTAAAACAAAAAGAAACAAAATAATACAAATCACAATTAATTAAGCATACTCAGGACATAATAATCACTATTAGATTTTGCGAACAGTGATGGTTTGCACAAGAACATTGTATTCTGATCTTTACTTTTTTACTTGGCGGAAATGTGGCATTGTACTTCCGATATTTAGTCCCTATTACACAAGAACATTGTCAAGATGTCATATTATCGGTTGCTTGGTTCTACTGTTAATTGCCACTTACATTTTTTCTTTAGAATGTTTTAGTTTTACTTTATGCTCTTGTTTTCTAGGGGTCTGGCTTGGCCGTCTTGCCTGCACCATTAATCTCTTTAATCCTTATCTAAGTACCATTATCTCATGCTTGGTCTACACTTTTGTCTAACTATTGTATAGTGTTATAGTGTTAATTGAAAAATAATTTTAATTTTTAAATAAAATTATTTAATTTTACAATTGTTGTGTCACTTTTATCTATGAGCATTAATTGCCTCTATCACTAGGTTTTCAATGGTTAATTGAATCAACCGTTAATTGTATTGAATTTGGTTGTAAACTAATTTGCAAGTTTGCTATGAGCTACTACTAATGCGTTTTTTATTTGGAACAAGTGAGATATAGAATGATGTGAAAGATATACAAATAAGACACTTTCCACTAAACTAAACACATGACCTAAACCTTTCAGAGTACATAAAAAATATTACACTTAATTAATACATTTGTGCACGTGTAGTTTAATTAAATAGAATTGTTATACCCCTATGTTTTTTTTACCAAACTTGAGCCTAAGGACATACGGCCAATAACATATCCTAATCTAAATAAGATAAAATAATACAAGTCCTAGTGCTCGTCAAACTCGAATCTGCAAGATAGGAGATAAGTTTTCTTAATTCAATTATATTTCTTACTATTTTCTCTTATATAAAGAGGGCACCACTCAAAGCCAAGGACAAACAATCACAGTATATATGAGAAATAGGCATATTGGAGGAGGAGGTACAATATCCTCCAAGCCTTTTCTCTTACTCTTTTTCCTGTCTCTTATTATTTATTTGTTATCATGCTACTCTTGATCTCTGACTTAAGCATCGGAGGGTATACACCAGAACACTCTCGACAACCCTTTATGGGTTATTGTTTCGTAGGATTCCGACCACCAAATGTTTTATTCTGAGGACATCAAACTCTCTCACAGCCCATTCTCTAAGTAGACGAAGTCTTACTCATTTATTTTTCTGAGGCAAATTTTGGTATCAACAGTTGGCATTATCTATGAGGAACTGCCAAAAAGCCTAAAAAGCTCAACAACTATGATTGAAAAAGCAATGAAGAGGGCAACTGCATCGGGTCAAAAGCAAGGCACAGAATCAGATCTAAAACAATACATATAGATTTGGTCAAACAACCACACCTACTGCCGCTGTTTGTAGCCACTTCTTTACTGGAGTCAGAGATTATAAATTAAACCCCCAAGCACCGGTGAGCACCCAAACACCTTCCCTACTACTGAAATCAGCTAGAAACAGCTAACAAAGTCGTGGTTCTATGCCTAAAGCACCACCATGATCAGTGCAAATATGCCAGAATTACAATCCACTGTCACCTAGATTTTGCTCTAACGGCAGCACAACCATCAAACCACACACAACTGAATATCTCAATCTACTGTCAACAATTGCTTGTAACAGCAAACCACCACCACTGTTGGACTCCACGCGGCCTGTAGCCTCTAATCCAATCGTAGCAGTTTGATTTTTGGTCACCAATGGCCGGCGAGGTAAAACCCTAAAATTAGATAATTATAATTTTATGCCTTTCGTATTTTAATTTATGGTTTTGCCATGATTACCTCATCTTTATGCTTGATTACATGATTTTTTTTGCCCTCATATTAACGAGCATCGATCTCATAATATGCACCTCAAATTTATATTATTAAGTATCGATCTTATAATATGTATCTTGATCTTAAACTCTGGGCCTCAATCTTATAACATGTAGTTTGGCCTCTTGCTCATAGGCCTGGATATTTTAATACGTACCTCAGTCTCATCTTTTTAGCCTCGATCTCATGACACTTAGTTCGGCATCATATTTTTGGCCTCGACCTCATGACGTTATAGCATTCAAGTACTCTTCATGTTATTCAAGTTATCCTCTAAGTGCTCCTAAAATCCCCGCCAAATGATAATTATTTTAGCCTTCATCTACAACCCGATTTCAATTATTTTGGCCCTTATCGCAGCTCAAGTTCAATTATTTTGGCCTTTCTCACAGCTTGATTTCAATTATTTTGGCCTTTATTGCAGCTCGAGTTCAATTATTTTGGCTTTTCTCACTGCCCGATTTCAATTATTTTATACCTTGTCACTTCTCAAGTTCAATTATTTTGGCCCTTCTCACAACCCAAGTTCATTTATTTTGGCCCTTCTCACTGCCCGATTTCAATTATTTTAGCCCTTGTCACTACTCGAGTTCAATTATTTTGGCCCTTCTCACGGCCGAAGTTCAATTATTTTGACCTTTATCGCGATCCGAGTTCAATTGTTTTGGCCCTTATCGCGGTGCCAGTTCAATTATTTTGGCCTTCCTTACAGCTTGAGTTCAATTGGTTTAGCCTTTATCTGCGGCCTGATCTTAATTATTTTGGCCCTCATATGTGGCCCAATCTTAATTATTTCCCTCATTTGTTATTTGATCTTAACTATTTTGGCCTTCATCAGTGGCGTTATCTTAATTGTAGCCTTTGACGTGGCATTATTTTAATTTGTTGGCCCTTATCGCACCATTATTTTAATTTTATATCCCTTATCGCGGCATTAGAGATCTCTGTTGTGCAAATTTTATTGAACGCGCAAATGCATGAATCTATTGTAGAATAGATTAACGGTGACGAGTGTCGATTTCAAGAGGAGGTGAATTTTAATTGCGTGTAAAATTAATTTTCTAATTGGGTGGTTGGATTTGTGATGAAGGTGATTTAGACTATCCTTAAATTTAAATTAGACTGGCAGGAATAAATTAAAGTGAAAACTATTAAAATGAAGCGCTTTGGTCTCTGGATCTGTACTCAACATGCATCATGAGCTTAAATATTTCTTATTAGTGCCAATTAAATCATGAGGGGGGTTTCTGCTCCTCATGAACCTCACTCAAATAAATATGGTGCTAAGTGCTTATCGTTCCAAATAATAATAACCTGCACTAGGGAGATGGTTATACCAGTGCAATATTTAGATAAGATTATAACTATCTGTCAACGAAAAGTCAAAACATCCACATAAATCAGAGGGGAAGAGAAAATAAATTTACCAAATTAAGCCCATGGAACATGTTGAGACCTCACCTTCAACCCAAGTTTGAAAGAAAATTAGCTACTCATAATTGAATTAGGGGTAAAGAGAATTTATTAAAATACGTAGAAAATACAAGATAGAAAAGGAATTACAGAAAATCGAGCTCAAAAATAAATTTAGGGTTGCCAAATTAGGGGAGAGCCCCCTATTTATAGATACAATGAGTAAATCATGGCCACTGAATTAAAACAATTTGGACACTCAGGATTGCAACATATGGCAAGTTCTAATTCGATAGAACACATCATCAAGGTTGTTATTCCGTGTATATGCATGTACCGTACGCATGTTTTTCGGTCCACTAACATATTGCCACGTCATCAATCAACGCCACATCAACATTTTAGTTTAATAGGATCGTAACACATCATTAGTCAACACCACATAAGTAGTCAATGCCACATCATTCATCCAATTGAATGCTGCCACATCATCGGTCAAAGCCACATCATCGTACCGTATATGTGAACAGTACCATACATGTGAATAGTGTCGTTTATCCTTTTATACTCTTCCTAAGGTTTTCAACTGCCCTGAGTTCAAAATTACTGTCTGTTTTGCTAGCTGATCTCTCGTTCATTGTGAAATGGCCATGATGCCCCCTAAAATACATAAAATACTTAATTATAATAAAACACACATAATTAAATCACAAGGGACTTAAATACATAAAGGTAGGGATGTTAGTGAGACTTGGAGTGTAAAATGATAATTTTATCCTTTATAAATATACACTTTCTAGCACTCAACAATCTTCTCTTGTAATTGAAGTTGTCCTCATGATAGTCAAGATTTGTTCATGTGATTCAAAGTATTCTCATGACATTCGAGATTTCCTTATGTCATTCATATTGTCCTCTTGCTATTCAAGTTGTCCTCATTACATTCGAGACGCCATCATGACATTCAATGAGGGATAATAAGAAAATCTAGCATATTATAAGTTATATCAGTTTAAAACATTCACTCCTAAGCTCGTGAATACTATAAATCGGGGGCACTTGTTATACCCATATTTTTTTACCAAACCCAAGATCAAGGACCCACGTCCAATAACATGTCCTAATCGAAATAGAATAAAATAATACAAGTCCTATCCTAGTCAAACTCGAATTCTACAACATAGGAGATAAGTTTTCCTAATCCAATTATACTTTTGTAAATTTGCTCTTATATAAAGAGGCCACCACTCAAAGACAAGGACACGCGAGAAATAGGCATACTAAAGGAGGGGTTACAATATCCTCCAAACCTTTTCTCTTACTGTCTTTTATCTCTCATATTATTTATTTGTTATTGTGCTGCTCTCAATTTTTGACTTAATCGCCGGATGGTCTACACTGGCAACACCCCCAGCAAACCCTAATAGGTTATTATTTCATAGGATTCCAACCATTAAACGCTTTGTTATGAGGAGGTCAAGCTCTCTCATAGCATGTTCTCTAAGTACACAAACTCTTTCTCAACTCTTTTTTAGCCAAATTTTTGTATGAACAATAAATATAGATTAGATGTTAATTTCTCAAAATAAAAACATATATTAATTAGTGTAATACCTCGAATGTACTCTAAAATTTTTTAGATGAATAAATACATAAATAAGAATAGATATATAAATAGAAGTCAATGCAAGGCTCACAGGTTGTAAAACAATATATGAATCCTTATTCAAAAGCCAAAGAACGCATGAGTTCTCCAAAGAGACCAAAATTTTAATTTTCATCTATCTTACTAGCGCTACAACTTCTCTCTCCATATCTCTAGCCATAATGGCAGCAGCTCATAACTTGGTATAAATCAACCATGTTATTGCAGTTACCCCTTTCCCCAACTCAACAACATCGTTTCATCTCTCTCTCATATATTTTGGCACATCTTGGATCATCATTCCTCCTGTAGAATGCCTCTTCTTTTATGAAGTCACTCATTTAACTTTTGAATTTTTCAACTCAACCATCTTCCCCCACTCAAGCACTCACTTGCTCTTACTCTCCATCACTATCTCCCTCTCGCCAGTTACTTAATGTGGCCTTCAGTTGCCGCAAAACCAGCCATCTTCTACTCCCTAAATGATGGCATTTTAGTTACAGTAGCTTAGCATAACGCAAGCTTTAGTGACAAAATTCATGAAGTAGTTAAGTTTCGTCCTCTGATGCTGCAGTTATCTATTTATGAGGATAAAGCTAAGGCAATGGCTATCCAAATAACATTATTTTGAAACAAAGGTTTTTCAATTGGTGTTTCATTTCACCGTGTAGTTTCTGATGGGAAAAGTTCAACAACATTTATGAAAGAGTTATTTATGTAAATAAGATAAAGAACAAAATACTAGTTTGTTACTAGCAAAACTAACTCCTTCATTTGACCGAGTTGTGATCAAAGAATTTTAAAGAGAGCGCCAACTGTTAAGGGTTTTTCCAAGCTCTGTGGATCTGAACAATTTGTTTGAGCTACGTTTAAGTTGACTTGTGAAGATTTAAAGAAACTGCGTTATAAGGTACTATCTATTTATGGAAATCATGAGGTAGGACAATCAAAACAACTTCATTTATCATACCATTGTCTGGTTAAAGTTAAAATAAAGGAAGCTAGTAAAAATGTTCTTTTATATTGGATTCCCAGCTGATTGTAAGACACATTTAGATCCTTCAATTCTGGTTAATGTTTTTTTATAATTATGTAGAAGCATTTGATGTGATTAAAAGAGCAATTGATATTATGGCCGAAAATGAAATTGCTTTTGTTGCTGAAAAGTTAAATGATTCGATCAAAAGGTTAGAAGGGGGTGATGGAGGATCTGAGGAAAAGATCGTGAAATTAATTAGGATGTTTACACAACCAGCATTGGTTCTTGCTGTAGTCAATAAAGAGATTAATAATTGTAATGACATTTTAGTGATGACTAATAACTTGTACGACCCCATATAAATACAAATGGTTGATGACATAAAATGTAGTGTCTTAAAGAAAGTTTGAAAAATAAAGATATTACAATTACAACTAGGACTTTTGACTTATAGTTGATATCTTGAATTCTTAAGATCCCCTTGATAATGCCTTACAAATAGCAAGATTGTTTCCTTGAATATCTTGGTAATCATTACTTTGACAATTGATGTTTTCCTTACCATGCCCCTTAAATATGGAGTGTGATATGTGTACTGTACCTAGATAGCCACGAAACCTAAAGAAAGGATATTTGTCGAGAGCCTTTGTAAAGATATCAGCCACTTGTATAGTTGTAGGCATATAACGTGTAATGAGAGTGCCAACTGTTGTTTCTCTCTTACAAAGTGATTGTTCATCTTAATATGTTTTGAGTGAGCATGAAATATAGGATTAACCGGCATATGTAGAGCCTTGATGTTTTCTGAGAATAATTGAGGTGGTTGTCAAAGAGAGATGCCAATATAACGAAAAGAAAAAGTCAGCCAAGTAATCTCTATAGGCTAAGTAGCGATACTCTACTTCGAAACCTGACCGTGATATTGTTGGCTAGCTTTTAGAAGACTAGAAGATGCAATTTTCACCTAATTATATATACTAGCCTGTGGTATTTCGACGAGTAATTAGATAACCCCCCAATCAGCATCATAAAATCCATTAAGAGTTAAAGTGCTTCGATGAGGAAAGTGAACTCCATAATCTATTTTGCCTTTAAGATACCGAAGTAAATGTCTTTCTGTAGGTTCTTGAAAGCGTTGACAAACTTTATTAACTGCATGTTGAACGTCTGGACGCGACAAAGTCAAGTACTGTAAGCCACTAATTATCTTTTTGTCTTCGATTGTATTTGTGGCTGTTTAGTCAAGTTCATTGGGCAGCAACTTTATGGCCATGGGTGTAGTAAATGAGGAGCAATCAAGAAGGTCTCTAGTGTATTTTGTTTGTGAGATAAAAATTCTAGCATCAAAGTACCTGATTTCTACCCTAAGAAAATAATGTAATTTGCCAAGGTCCTTTTAAGTAAATTCCATGCTCAATTTTTGGACAAGATCACCAATAAATTTATCATTATTCGCTGTAATCACAACGTCATCCATATAAACCAATTTCAAAATAGTTAGCGTGCCATTTTTAAGGATGGATAATGATGTATCAGCTTTGCTGCAAACGAACTATAGGTGAAGAAGAAATTGTGATAGATACTCAAACCATGCTCAAGGCACTAGTTTAAGCCCATATATAGAGCGATTCAATTTGCAAACGTCGTAAGAAAAAATTGGGTCTTTAAATCCTAGAGGCTGCTCCATATAAATTATTTCCTTCAGAAAGCCATGAAAGAAAGCATTTTTGGCATCCAGTTGTTGCAGAGACCACTTCAATAAAACTGCTAATGCTAAGATTAAGTGTATTGTTGTAGGCTTCACAACTGGACTAAATGTCTCTTCATAATCTAAACCATGCACTCGACTGTATCCTTGAGCTACAAGGCGAGCTTTGAACCTATCAACAATCCTATCTTCACGTAATTTTGTTTTAAAAATCCGTTTTGAACTAACCACATTGACATTTTTAGGTCTAGTGACCAATGACCATGTATCATTATTTCTTAAGGCCGTAATTTCATCTTCCATCGCCTCTGGCCAACATGGAATTTTCATTGTTGTCCTATATGATTTTTGCTCAACAATTGAAATATTTTTATTAGTTGCCAGTGCCATATGATATGCCAATGATGAGTCATTACGAAGCTTCCTTTTAATTATCATCTGATTTTGGTTTAAGAGTTCCATTTTCGCTAAAGAGTTGTGTTTTCGCTCTTGAGGAATATTTAATTAAAAAAAATCAATACCATTTGGATCATTAATATAGACATGTTGATTTTTTTTTTTTTACCTGTTGATTTGGTTCTATCATGGACGAGTTAGATGTAAATGTGATGTTTGAGCCATGTTGAATGTCTGCTTGGATAGTAAGTGATGAGCTTGTACTATAATCAATAACTTCCTTATCACAACATGTCAATATGAGTGGGATTGATTTTGCCGTATTGTGTTCAGTGGCTGAATCACAATTAATCTCCTCCATTAAGGATCTATTGACATAATTTATTTTTGGGGAAGTTGGATCCTAACCAATTGCTACCTTTTTTGTCTCGCAAATATTAGTACGACTGAATTTTGTGCTTCTTCTGGATCTCTAATATTTGCTAGTTTGTTGGTCCATGCTTCAACTCAGGAAAGGTAATTAATTCTGGGATTTCTCCAATTAAAGTTTCTTGTTTGAGATCAACAATAAAAGGAAGATTAGATTCATTAAATACTACATGATGAGATATATACACCCAGTTGGTTTTAGGATTAAGGCATATGTGGCCCTTGTGATTTAGTTTGCATCTAACGAAAATGCATGGATATGTTTTCTTCTCAAATTTGTTTTAATTGTATTTCTTTAGATAAGGAAAACAATGACACCCACATACCCTCAAGCTATTTTTATCTGGATTCCTTTTATATACGCTGTAGAATGAAGTTTCCATCTTGAGTGTAGAGGAAGGAATTTTATTAATTAAATGAGTTGTTGTCATGAAAGCTTCAACCCAAAGCGTTAGCAATAAATTCACTTGGAATAATAATGTTAACCTCGTTTCCACCAAGTGGCTATGCTTCCTTTCTGCCATTCCATTCCGTTTAAGAGTGATAGGACAAGAAAACCTATGAAGAGTCCCACATCGATTTAAATGATTTTCAAAATCTCGAGATTTAAATTCACCCCCACCATTATATTGGAAAGTTTTAATTTTCTTTTCAATGTGATTTTCAACAAACCTTTGGAATTTAAGAAAGCACTCATAAAATTCAATTTTTTTTCTTTAATGGATATAACCATATGTGTCTTTTACTGTCATCAATGAATATCGTATAGTATTTGAAACCTTGATTTAATGTTGTAGGAGCTGGACCCCATAAATCACAGTGAATAATTTCTAAAAGCAACTTGGGGATTTTATTTGATGAATTAAAAGATAGCTTACAACTTTTACCCATATGGCAACTTATACAAATGGAATTTTATTTTAACCAGCTACATACGTCAATGAATTGTTTGGCTTGCAAGTGTTTTAAAAACTTTATATGTGGGTGTCCCATCTATTGATGCAAAATAAAAAAGGAACCCTTATTTGTCTTGAATGAGGCCAGCGCTTGTTGTTCTGCTTTTCCAAGTTCACAAAGTCTTTTTTTTTTTTTTTTACATCCTTTGGCTAGTATCCTACCTTGACGATCCTTAATCACAAAATCATAAGATGAAAATTCATTTGAGCAAGGATTATTAGATGTAAGTTGGTCAATGGACAACAGATTTTTCTTAATTTCAGGAACCACCAAAATATTTTTAAGCCTTAATGCTCTATTATCAGTTGTAATCTTAGCCTTTCTGATGAGTGTGATTTTTAATCTTTCCCTATTAGCAATATTTATGGAATCATTACCTTTGTAAGACACAATATGAGGCATTGAGGCATTTTACCTGTATTATTGGCCATATGAAATGTACAGCCTGAATCAGCATAGAATGCTAGGTCATGATTTTCTTCGTTCAGATTTATAGCAGCCAATGCTTGTGGGATTTGCCATGCTTGATAAGAGTAATCAAACCAATGCCAATAATCCAATGTGGTGTGATTGGCTTTGAAGCAAACTTGACATATTACATTTGTTTCCTCAGATGGATCTTATGACTTGATCTGCTGAGATGGTTAAGTGTGCTTCGACTTGTTATTTTTTTTATTACTAAATTGCTAGTTTGTATTGCCATTATGAACAGTCCGACGGATAGAAGGAAACCCCTCGTCCCTTGGAGTTATACCTCCTAGCATTTCCTCGACCTCTCTTTTTTTGGCTTAAAAAGGCCTGCTGATGGTTGATGTGTTGCTTCTTCTCAACCTCATCATGTAATAATTGTTCATGTCCTTGAAGAGTTGACACATATTGAGTGAAAGAAGAATAAAGAGGCTTAGTGAGCATGCCTATTCTGAAATCACCATATTCAGGTCCCAAACCTCTTGCTAGCTGAAAATTTTTATTTAATTCATCAATGAGCTTTTTGATAGCTACAAGAATATTGCATGGCATCTTAAATTGCAGCAAATATTCATTAACTGAATTAGAACCTATCTTCAAAGATAAAAGTCCGTCAGTTAGATGTACTTCCCTTTCTTTGGTCATGGAAAGTAGTTGTTCTTTGAGGGCATTGTACCGTTTCTACTGCAACGATCATGCCAACACTTCTTTTGTGATTATCCCTCACAATTAGGAGGTTAGCAAGCTATCATTGTCATTCCATACTCCAACCCTTAATGAGCTTGACGTTTTGCCTGCATCATCATGTTAACATGTATATGTTCATTATATTGATTTTGATGATAACAAACTTTGAAAGTTTTTTATTAAAATGTTGAAGTTTTCATTAATAAACATTTTCTTAAAAGTCGTATAATATTTTTAAATGTGTTCATGAAATATGGATAATCATTATTTTTAAATCGAAAAATCATTCCCTGTGAAATTTGGTTAAAACAGTGATCTGGAAGAGTAAACAGTGAACCGTTAACTTTGAAATGGTTAACCAATAATTTCTAGAGAGGGATAAATCCTTAAGCTTGAACCAATTAGAAAAACGGATAAGGCTAGTGTCATGAGCAGGCGACTAGAATTAAACAGTGAACTGTTTATATCAAATGGTTAACCGATAATTTCCAAGATGGTATTTTGTGCTAACCTTTAACCGTTTCACCAAAACGGATAAGCTTAATTTATTTTGCTGGTTATTGGAAATAATCGGCGAACCGTTAACGGCAAACGACTAACCGATAATTTTTAGAATATAATTCTATGCTAACCTTGAACCATTCAGTAAGAACGGATAGCCGAAATTTGTTTTGTAGGTCTCTGAAAATTAATGGTGAACCAATAGTGGAAAACGGTCAACTGTTTATTTAAAATTCAGCTCAACGGTCACTTGGACCAGTCAAAACGGTTAACCGATAACTGTTAACGGCAATCTAATTTCGGGCAGAAAGTCAATAACAACTATTTTTCAGATCTAACTATAAATAAGCTTAGTTAAATTTAAACAAGGGTTGATCACAACGTTATCATTGAGTTTGTAAATGAGAATACAACATGCATTGAGCTTTAAATTCATTCTTGTTTCATTTATTCACACATTGAGTTTAGATTTGTAATCACATATTTTGTATAAGAGAAAAACACTTTTTATAATCTTTATCCTTGAGAGGTTGTAAGTGTTGGGATACACTTGGGTTAAGAAATTGTAGAAAATCTCTTGTTGTAAAGGTTCATTAACACCTTGGAAGTCAATTTTAAACATTTGAAGCCTTGGGAGACTTAGATAGTGAAATCCTCAAGCTTGGTTTACTTGGAGGCGTAAACATAGGCGGGGATTGCCGAACCACGTAAAAATCATTGTGTTTGCTCTCTCTTCCCTTACTCTTTTATTATTTTGCTTTATTAAATTTATTATTTTTTATTCCACTAAGGTAATAGATTTAATTGTTGTGTGGTTTGTTTAGCTTAAGTTTTTAAAAACCCAATTCACCCCTCTTGGGTTGCATAACTAGTATTTCATTTGGTATTAGAGCGAGGTTCTCTTATTAGGACTTAACTGTCTAGAGTAAAAGATCAATGGCAACCCAAAATGACTCAACCTTTAGGGAAGGACAATCCATAACTAGGCCACTATTCTTTGATGGTAATGACTACCCATAGTAGAAAATTACGATGAGAATTTATTTGCAAGCCTTAGATTACGAAATTTGGGAAGTTGTTTGTGATGGTCTATCCATGTCTATGACTAAAAATAAAGTAAGAGATGATATTCTAAAACCTTCAAGTCAATGGAGTGTGTTAGAAAAGAAAAAATGTCTTTAAACTCCAAGGTTATGAATGCTTTGTTTTGTGCTCTTGATAAGAAAAAATTTCATAGAGTATCTAGTTGTGAGAGTGCACCAGAAATATGGAACAAACTTAAGGTTGTCTATGAAGGGACAAATCAAGTTAAAGAGTCGAAAATTAGTAAATACACTCGTCAATATGAATTGTTCCAAATGGAGCAATAAAAGTGTGTATTCTATGTATATACGATTTACAGACATAGTGAACTGAAATACAAGTGTGCAACCCAAGAGGGGGGGTGAATTGGAATTTTAAAACTTATCCTAGCAAACCACACAACAATCCAATCTAATGCCTTAATAAAATTCAAAAACAATAAATTCAATTAAAGCACAATAATTAAAAGAGTAAGGGAAGAGAAAAACGAACTCAAGGATTTTTACGTGGTTCGGCTATCCCCGCCTACATCCACGCCTCCAAGCTCACCCGCTTGAGGATTTCACTATCCAAGCCTTTCCAAGGCTTCAAGTTTTTACAATTGACTTCAAGGTGTCAATGAACCTTTACAACAAGAGATTATATCCGCAATCTCTTTACCCCAAGTGTTTGCCACACTTGTAATATCACAATTTGAGAAATGATAAATACAACACTCAATCTCTCTTTAAGAGTGGATATACAAATTGAAGAACAAAGATGAGCTAATAAATGATGAGTTACGAAAATGAAGCTCAATATATGTTGTGTGCACTTGTTTATGCTTGCTCGGGTTGCCAAAAATGAATTGGTTTTGAGTTTATATAGTTTGAACTCAAAAACTAGCCGTTATGCACACTTTTGGTCAGAACCGGATTGCCGGTTATGGGTATCCGGTTAACCGGTTGATGTTATCGTTACAGCACAAATTTGAATTTCTGAACATCCGGATTGCCGTTTGTTGAAACCGGATTGCCGGTTGTGTTTTTGGTTACATTCTGCCCGCATCCGGATTGCCGGATTTCACATCCGGATTGCCGCTTTCGGTTTGCATGAATTTTTCCCAGAAACCGGATTGCCGGATTTCCTCATCCGGATAGCCGCTTGTGTTTTGCATGAATTCTGCCCCGAATCCGGCTTGCCGGATTTCCTTATCCGGTTAGCCGGTTGCTACAGTAACGGCTACAGTAAAATAGTTTTCAATTTTATAGTTTGACCCCAAAACTTTATAAAACTGTATTATGGCCCAAAAGGTTATGAAACTTTTCAAATATGTCCAATTTCAGAATTTATAAATATTCCTTTGTTAATCTCAAAACTTTCTGAAATTATGATTTGGCCCTAAAGATTTTATTGTTTTGCACAAAGGTCATTTTCAACATAATACCCATATTTTCAAAGTTCTCAAAACCTTTCACTTTAGTCCAAACTATTCATAAATTATAGTATGGTTCAAAACATTTCAAATGTTTATAAAAACATCCAACTCCGAAATTTTATAATAATACTTATTAAAATCAAAGATTTCAAAACTTGTCATTTAAGTCCAAATTCGAAATTCAAAATCAAAGGCTTTAAAAACACATTCATTTTAGTCCAAAACACTTTGATTTTATAACTTCATTTTCTTATTATAAAAACACAATTTATAAATCTTTGTTTAATCAATACATGTGTTTTGTTATCATCAAAATCAATATCTATAGCTATATAAGCTAACAATCTCCCCCTTTTTGATGATGACAAAATACATTACAAAAATTTAATCTAGTTATAAAAAGTTCCCCCTTAATCAATGCAAAGTTCAAGAAAAATTTATTTGAAACAAACTCCCCCTTCATACATGCATACTCCACCTAGATACATGCATATTTTTAAAACACTTTTTATAACACATATTAAATAATTCTCCCCCTCATCATCAAAAAGAAAAACTAAATTGGCAAAGAAAGAGAGTAGTAAATTTTTATAAACTTAAAAGCATGTATTCTTCTCCCCCTTCATGATCAAAAAGAAAAACTTAAAGGAAAAGAATAAGAGTAGCAAATTCATTACTCATGTTTGTCCGAGAGAAATTTCAACACATTCTCCCCCTTTGGAAAACAAAAAAAATTCAAAATGCATGTTATCCAAAATCATATTAGATGGTCCCCCTAAATATATGGCCAAATTAAAAAAATGGTCAATAAAAAGATTTTTGCTCAAGTAAGTATTAAAAAAAATCTTCCCATTTGTAAAACATTTTCAAATTTATTCTTAAAACTCCAAAAAACTATCAAACTCTCAAATTATCTCCTCCTTCATCATCAAAAAGAGAAAGAGAAAAGAAAGAAACACAAGTTCCGTTGTTTTTGGCGAGCAAAAATTTCGGCAAAATCTCCCCTTAAAAATGAACAAATCCTCAAATACACAACATGGTTAAAACACTTCCATATAGGCTTAAACAATTATTACAACCCAACAACTTCACCAATTCATCAAGCAATGCACATATAATCATTAATCATCAAAATCACCAAGAAATCAATTTTAATAGTATTAATAATATGATTAGAGAGATTAATAAATTTCATCATTCTAAGTTCATGCCTAATTTTTGAAAATTATTCTTCGCAAAGAGGTTTTGATTTCTTTACCAAATTGGCATGCATATTATCAACCATCCAAGCTTCAATCACATTTTATAGATCAAGACAACTCAACTCATCAAAGATCTAATGTGACATTTCAATATAACTAAAAAAATAAAAATTCATATGCTTAAGAATCTCAAAGAAGATGTATTTCTCCCTTACTTTTCATATCTCTCTCTTGATCATCAAAAAGTCAAGATAAGCATATTAGATCCACAATATCCAAAATAAAACATTCAAATATCAAACAATAATTAATATCAATCCACAATGGAAGCAACAATGCATATGAAAACGTAAGTGCATAATATAGTAGAAAACTAAGGTAAAAACCATAAGGAGAGCACACTATGAAAGTGGTAATTTGAAATACTCAAAATGCACAAATTCGGTTTTGTAAAAAAAAATGAGTGAAATGGATGAGTTTAAACCGATTATATTGATCCAAGAGATGATTTAAGATGAAAATGAGTGAAAGATGAAGAGATTTGAGAAAGAAATTGCGTGGTACTGTTCACGCGTGAATGAGAGGTATAGAAATGATGAGGAACAAGTGAAGAATTTAATGAAGATGAAATGCATGGGTAATGGTTTAAGAGATTGATCTTGGCATAAAAATGGTTGAGAAATGAAGAGGAATTGATTGGAAATGGAAGAGGGTGGCTCACGGTTTTGAGAGAGAGAGGAAGAACAAGTGCAGAAAATTAACAAAGGAAGAGGAAGAAGCAAAAATAGAGCCAACAGCTCACGAATCCGGCTTGCCGGATTTCACTAACCGGCTAGCCGGTTGTGAGCAGAAAGATGAAGACCCAAAACGGTTTTCCGGATTAACTTGAACCGGAAATCCAGTTTTGATCCATCAAGCTTTTCATGCGAATTCGGCATTCCGGTTTTGCTAACCGGTAGACCGGTTTGAGACAGAAAGTTTGCCTCTTGAATTCGGTTTTCCGGATTTTAAGAACCGGTTATCCGGTTGAGAGACATAGAGAAAGCTTAGCAAATCCGGTTTTCCGGATTGGTAAATCCGGTTGTCCGAATGATGACCCGAGAGTAACCAAAACCAATTCGGTTTTCCGGAATGCAAATCCGGTTATCCGAAATTTGTCCCGACAGAATTCAAAATAAAAAACTGTGTTGATTGAGACAGAAGTAATATTCAAGCTATATACCGTTGGAAAGATAATTAAGTTAGCTTTCCAATAAATGTTACAGATCTGGATTTTGAGCTCTCTAGAAGGAGTTATGACCAATTCATTGCAGCTTGTGCAGACTAAGATTTTCAAAGACTCCTTTGTTTTCCAAACAATTTTAAAACCATTTTAATGATCCGAATGCTTCCAAAAACCATTTTAATGCATGGATCAATATAATTAACATCCAATCATAAAACTCAAATTTATAACATGTTCATTATGCATATTCATCACACAATCATGAAATATGTAAGCTTTCAAAGATTGAGAATTAAAGCATATCGCTTATTTATCATGCTTAGGCATTATATGATCATCAAAATCAAACAAAGCTATCATGATTAGTTGACAAGCTATCATCATATATATATAACCATGAATAATGATAAAGCACTCAATGTTAAACACAATGATAACTCAATCATGTAAACATACAAGCATATTCTCGCAAATTCATTTATCATGATTCATTCAACAAGATTAATATGGCAAGAATTGTTACCAAAACAATTAAATCATCTTGCCTTATCTTTGTCTCCTCGAGCATGATCAAGCGATTATCCTCACAAGCTTCATCAAGGAACTTCTCCACGATTCCTTGATTGTGGTACCTACAAAAAAATATTCAAGTTGTGTGCTTTGGTACCCAAATACTCTTGGGTCCTTGAACGTTAGATTTAGTTCCTTTTGGAACCCAAATACATTTGACTCCATAATATACTTTTCTTTTAATAGGACAATCAAGCTTCATATGACCATTTTGATTGCAATAATGACAAGCAATTTTATGATCACATGTGGAGGTAGCCTTAACAAAATAACTCTTATAATATTTTTGTTTCAAGTAAGGCTTATACCCAAGTCCTCCTTTATCAAAAACACATTTTTGTGAGTTAAGCATATTATCCAACATCTTTTGCCCATTTGTAAATTTTAACACAATTTGATTTAGCTCATTGCTCTTCTTCTTAAGCACATCATTTTCTTTCATCAATTTATCAACATGTGATTTTTCATGCTCGTATGAAATACTTTGTTTATCTTTAAAAGATGCAATTCTATCATGCAACATTTTATTAGCTAACTCTAGTCCTTTAATCTTTTCATTTAATGAGTCATTGCATTTTTGTAAAGCATCCTTTTCATTTTTCAAATCATCTACATATGATTCTAGATGCTCATGTGAAGTGCTAGGTTTCTCATTTGATAATGCATCTCTATCATGCAATGTTTTATTCTCTAATTCTACACATGTAATCTTTACACTTAGAGATTCATTTTCATTTGTGAGCTTTACCATTTTCTTTTTAAGACATGCATTCTTTTTACCAATTTTTATCCAATTATCATGCAAATCTTTAAAAGCATCATATAATTCATCATAACTAAAAAGATCATTTACCTCATCAAGTTCATCACATGATTCTTCCCCAACGGCCATGAGAGCTAAGTTTGTCATTTCTTGTTGCTCATCCTCATCACTTGTTTCCTCATCGCTATCATCCCATGTGGCCACCATAGCTTTCTTCTTGAGTTTGTTGAGAAGAGGACACTCTGGTCGTATGTGTCCGGGCTTCTTGCATTCATAACATTTGATTACATCATTTTTCTCCTTTCGGTTCTTGAGGTCTCTAAATTTTCTTCGCTCACTGAATTTCTTAAAAAATTTTATGAACCTCCTAGCCAGCATATCCATCTCCTTCTCATCCAGCTCGCTTTCCTCATCACTCTCATGTTTCGAGGCTTTGAGAGCAATACTTCTCTTCTTCTCCTCATTGCCTCTTTCGGCTGCCATGTCTTCCTCATAAGAAATAAGAGAGCCAATTAAATCATCAATAGGTAAGATATTCAAATCTTTAGCTTCCTCAATGGCAGTCCTTTTTGATCTCCATTCCTTAGGTAACGACCTAATGATTTTCTTAACTTTCTCGCTATTTGAAAAAGTCTTTCCTAGGGCTCCTAGAGTGTTCACTATGTCCGTAAATCTAGTATACATAGAATATACACTCTCATTTTGTTCCATTTGAAACAATTCATATTGCCGAGTGTACCTACTAATTTTAGCCTCTTTCACTTGATTCGTGCCTACATAAACAACTTCAAGTTTATGCCAAATTTCATTAGCACTTTCACAACTAGACACTCTATGAAACTCTTTCTTATCAAGTGCACAAAACAAGGCATTCATGGCTTTGGAATTTAGAGAAGCTTTTCTCTTTTCCAAATCATTCCATTCCCGTGAAGGTTTTGGAATATCTTCCCCGACTTCATTTTTAGTCAAAGGCATAAATGGACCATCACAAACAATTTCCCAAATAGCATAATCTAAAGCTTGTAAATAAATTCTCATCCTAGTTTTCCAATATGGGTAGTCATTACCGTCAAAGAACGGTGGTCTAATTGTGGATTGTCCTTCCCTAAAGGTTGAGTCACTATGGGTTGCCATGGATCTTTTAACTCTAGACGGTTAAGTCTACACAAGAGCACCTCGCTCTGATACCAATTGAAATACAAGTGTGCAACCCAAGAGGGGGGTGAATTGGAATTTTAAAACTTATCCTAGCAAACCACACAACAATCCAATCTAATGCCTTAATAAAATTCGAAAACAATAAATTCAATTAAAGCACAATAATTAAAAGAGTAAGGGAAGAGAAAAACGAACTCAAGGATTTTTACGTGGTTCGGCTATCCCCGCCTACGTCCACGCCTCCAAGCTCACCCGCTTGAGGATTTCACTATCCAAGCCTTTCCAAGGCTTCAAGCTTTTACAATTGACTTCAAGGTGTCAATGAACCTTTACAACAAGAGATTATATCCCCAATCTCTTTACTTCAAGTGTTTCCCACACTTGTAATCTCACAATTTGAGAAATGATAAATACAACACTCAATCTCTCTTTAAGAGTGAATATACAAATTGAAGAACAAAGATGAGCTAATAAATGATGAGTTACGAAAATGAAGCTCAATATATGTTGGGTGCACTTGTTTATGCTTGCTCGGGTTGCCAAAAATGAATTGGTTTTGAGTTTATATAGTTTGAACTCAAAAACTAGCCGTTATGCACACTTTTGGTCAGAACCGGATTGCCGGTTATGGGTATCCGGTTAACCGGTTGATGTTATCGTTACAGCACAAATTTGAATTTCTGAACATCCGGATTGCCGTTTGTTGAAACCGGATTGCCGGTTGTGTTTTTGGTTACATTCTGCCCGCATCCGGATTGCCGGATTTCACATCCGGATTGCTGCTTTCGGTTTGCATGAATTTTTCCCAGAAACCGGATTGCCGGATTTCCTCATCCGGATAGCCGCTTGTGTTTTGCATGAATTCTGCCCTGAATCCGGCTTGCCGGATTTCCTTATCCGGTTAGCCGGTTGCTACAGTAACGGCTACAGTGAAATAGTTTTCAATTTTACAGTTTGACCCCAAAACTTTATAAAACTGTATTATGGCCCAAAAGGTTATGAAACTTTTCAAATAGGTCCAATTTCAGAATTTATAAATATTCCTTTGTTAATCTCAAAACTTTCTGAAATTATGATTTGGCCCTAAAGATTTTATTGTTTTGCACAAAGGTCATTTTCAACATAATACCCATATTTTCAAAGTTCTCAAAACCTTTCACTTTAGTCCAAACTATTCATAAATTATAGTATGGTTCAAAACATTTCAAATGTTTATAAAAACATCCAACTCCGAAATTTTATAATAATACTTATTAAAATCAAAGATTTCAAAACTTGTCATTTAAGTCCAAATTCGAAATTCAAAATCAAAGGCTTTAAAAACACATTCATTTTAGTCCAAAACACTTTGATTTTATAACTTCATTTTCTTATTATAAAAACACAATTTATAAATCTTTGTTTAATCAATACATGTGTTTTTTTATCATCAAAATCAATATCTATAACTATATAAGCTAACATGAACGCCCTTGGAGCCCTAGGAAAGACTATTTTCGAATAGCAAAAAAGTCAAGAAAATCATTAGGTCGCTTCCAAAAGAATGGAGACCTAAAATGACTGCCATTGAAGAAGCAAAAAAATTAGATACTTTACCTATTGATGATTTAATTGGCTCTCTCATTTCATATGAAGAAGACTTGGCAGTAGAAAAAAAGGCATGAGGAGAAGAAAAATAGCATTGCTCTCAAAGCTTCAAAACATGAGAGTGATAAGGAAAGTGAGCTAGATGATGAGGAAATGACTATACTGACTAGGAGATTCAGAAAATTCTACAAGAAAACTAGTGAGCGGAGAAAGTTTAGAAACTTCAAGAATAAAAAAGAGAAGAAGGAGCCAATCACATGCTATGAATGTAAAAAGCCTAGACACATTCGGTCTGAATGTCCTCTTCTCAACAAGCTCAAAAAAGCAATGGTAGCCACATGGGATGATAGCGATGAGGCAACGAGTGATGATGAAGAGCATTAAGAAATGACAAATCTAGCTCTCATGGCAATTGGGGAAGAATCATTTGATGAACTTGATGAGGTAAGTGATCTTCCAACATATGATGAGTTACATAATACTTTTAAAGAATTGCACGATGAGTGGAGAAAAATTGGTAAAAAAAATGCATACCTTAAAAAGAAAATGCTAGAACTTACAATTGAAAAATGATACCCTGGAAAAATGCAATGATTGTTTGAATGAGAAGATAAAAGAATTAAAATTGGAGAATAAAATGTTGCATGATAAGATTGTATCTTTTAAAGGTAAGCAAAGTACTTCATATGAGCATGAAAAATCACACGTAGACGAATTGATAAAAGAGAATAAAGTGCTTAAGAAGAAGAATAATGAGCTAAATGAAATTGTGCTAAAATTCACAAATGGGTAAAATATGTTGGATGACATGCTTAATTCACAAAAATGTGTGTTTGACAAAGGAGGTATTGACTATAAGCCAAATTTGATACAAAAGTATTATAAAAATTAATTTGTAAAAATTACCTCTATTAACAATCAAGTTGTATGTCATTATTGTAATCAAGATGATCACATAAAAAATAGATGTCCAGTGAAAAGAAATGCATATTATGGTGTGAAATGTGCTTAGGTTCCAAAAGGAACTATTGCTAACACTCAAGGATCCAAGAAGTTTTGAGTACCTAAAACTTAGAAACTTTTTCTGCAGGGATCAAAGAAAAAAAAATAAGTGGTACTTGGACAATGGATATTCAAGACACACGACAAGAATTACAATTGGTTTTCAAGTTTTACTAAGATCGAGAACAGTGAAAACGTTTCCTTTAGAGATAATTCAAAAGGAAAGATCATTGGTATTGGCAATGTCGGTAATGTATTATCTACTCTTATTGAAAATATGTGTTTGGTTGAAAACTTGAAACACAATTTGCTTAGCATTAGTCAATTGTGTGATAAGGGTTATAACGTTGTTTCTTATAAGACTAGATGTGTTATTGAGAATGCATGTGATGACAAGATATTGTTTGTAGGAAATAAATGTGTTAATGTTTGTACCATTGATATAGACTGTGCATCTACACATGATAAATGTTTTTCCGCATTGTATGATGATTGTTGGTTATGACATAGAAGACTAGGACATGCAAGCATTGATTTAATTTCAAAAATTTCTAAAAATGATTTAGTTAAAGGTCTTCCAAAAGTCAGTTTTCAAAAAAATAGAATTTGTGAAGCATGCTAATTTGGTAAACATATCAAAACCTCTTTTTTTAAAAAAAAATCATATTTCTACATCAAAACCTCTTCAATTACTTCCTATAGATTTATTTGGACCTTCAAGATATGCTAGCTTAAGTGGCAAGTATTATGCTTTTGTAATTGTTGATGATTTTTCAAGATACACATGGGTGTTTAGAAATAAAATGGATGAATCCAGTGTAGTTGTAAGGAATAAAGCTAGACTAGTGGCTCAAGGTTACAACCAAGAAGAGGGAATTGATTTTGATGAAACATTTGCACCTGTAGCTAGACTAGAATCCATTAGGATGCTCTTAGCATTTTTATGTCATAAAGATTTCATTTTATTTCAAATGGATGTCAAGAGTACTTTCTTAAATGGTTATATTGTGGAGGAAGTTTATGTGAAACAACCCCCTGGTTTTGAAAATAAAAAATTTCCAAATCATGTTTATAAGTTGTCAAAAGTATTGTATGGATTAAAGCAAGCACCTAGAGCATGGTATAATAGACTTAATAATTTCTTATTGGATAGTGGTTTTTCGATGGGAAAGGCGGATACTACTCTCTTTGTTAGGCAAAAGAACCAAAATATACTTGTTGTTCAAATTTATGTTGATGATATTATTTTGGTTCTACTAATGAATTGTTGTGTAAAGAATTTTCATCTTGTATGAGTAAAGAATTTGATATGAGTATGATGGGAGAGTTGAAGTAATTCATTGGGCTACAAATAAAACAAAATGAGGAAAGAATTTTCATAAATCAAGCTAAGTATGTAAAAACTCTACTCAAGAGATTTGACATTGATGACTCAAAGACCAAACGTACTCCAATGAGCACAACAATCAAGCTTGACAAAGATGAAAAAGGCAAATAAAAAATATCAAAATGTATCGAGATATGATCGGCTATTTACTTTACTTAACTGCAAGTAGACCTAATATTATATTTAGTGTGTGTTTGTGTGCAAGATTTCAATCATATCCCAAGGAATCGCATTTGCTTGCTGTAAAAAGAATTTTCCGTTATTTGAGTGGAACCATAGATCTTGGCCTTTGGTACCCAAGAGGAACTCGTATAGATTTAACTTGTTATTCGAATGTGAATTTTGCCGGTTACAAAGTCGATAGGAAAAGTACTAGTGGAACTTACCATTTACTAGGTCATTCACTTGTTTAATGGTTTAGTAAGAAACAAAATTCAGTTGCACTCTCAACCACTAAGGCTGAATATATTGCTGCAGGGAGTTGTTGTGCACAAACTCTTTGGATGAAACAAACACTTAGAGACTATGACATTATTCTTGAACAAATCCCTATTAAGTGTGATAACACTAGTGCTATAAATCTTTCAAAGAATCCCATTCAGCACTCTAGAACCAAGCATATAGAAACATCATTTCTTAAGAGATCATGTTCAAAAGGGAAAAAAAACTTGCCGATATTTTTAAAAACCTCTCTGCAAAGATCAATTCTAAAAAATACGGCATGAAATTGGGATGATGAAATTTTTGCATCAACATTTCTACTCATGTTATTAAATCTATTAAAATTTTTGCATAACTAGTATTTCACATCTATTTCATATAGTGGTTTGTTTGACTTTTCAAGATGATGAAGTATTCCCATATAAGTGGGAGCACTTAGGATCACCACAGTAAGTACTTGGAGGTATTGAGTTTGATGGACATAAAAGAAGAACTTTGGCAAAAGGTTTGGATGCTAAGAATGTTAACATGAATTTATTAATAATATTGATTTTGATGATAACAAACTTTAAATGGTTTTTGATAAAAATGTTGGAGTTATTCTTTAATAAACGAAAGACTTAATAATCATTCCATTCATATTCATAAAAAATGGACTTTCAAATTAGAAAAAGATTCTCTGCAAAATCTGATTTAAAATCTGATTCTGTAAATAAACGGTTAACCGCTTAAAATTTAAACGGTGCTTTGAAGATCTTTTAAAAGGTATATCGGCAGGAAACTCTCGACGTAAATTCCAGAGACGAACCCGAATGGGCGTTAGTCTGGTCTGCACTGAGAGATCACAAGCCACGTACCTATAAAACCTTAAAATTTGGATAAAGCCGCAAAACTTCCGGTAGTTCTCAGATCTAACGTGGCTTGTGATCTCTCAGTGCAGACCAGACTAACCGTTTAAAATAAAACGGTTCACCGATTAATACCAGAGAGCAACATATTACCTAAGCTCTAACCGTTTATGAAAAATGAAAAACACAAAAGATGGGAAGGCTACTGGAATTTAACGGTGAACCGTTTATTGAAACGGTTAACCGATAACATCCAGAATTGAATGTTGTACTCCTCTGGCATTGTTTAACAAAACCGGAAAAACCGGATAAGGCTAAATTGTTTTACAGGTTACTCGAAACAAACAGTGAACCGTTTATTACAAATGGCGAGCCGTTTATTACAAACGGTTAACCGATAATATCCAGAGAAGTCACTTCATGCAAATCCTTAACCGTTTAATGTAAACGGATAACTGATGTTCATCTTGCAGGTCTCTGGAATTTAACGGCGAAAGGGTAATAATAAAACGGCAAGCCGTTTATTTGAAATTTGGCCCAACAGTAACTTTTGACCAGCCTAAACGGTTAACCGTTAATAGTTAACGGCGAACTATTTTCAGGCCGATAGTTTGTAACAGCTAGTTTTTCAGCTCTAAATATAAATAAGCTCATTCAAATTCAATAAAGATTAATCACAACACGACTATTGAGCTTATATTCGAGAATACAATCTTTATAGAGCTTTGAACACATTCTTGCTTCATCTATTCACATATTAGGCATCATTGTGTAATCTTATATATTGTGAGAGGCAAAACAAATTTGAAATCTTTTGTTTTAAGTGATTGTAAGTGTTGGGATACACTTGGGTTAAAAAGATTGGGATAATCTCTTGTTGTAAAGGTTATTGACACCTTGGAAGTCAAGTGTAAGCATTTGAAGCCTTGGAGGCTTGCTTAGTGGAATCCTCAAGCCCGGAAAGCTTGGAGGCATGGACGTAGACGAGGTTGGCCGAAACCACGTAAAAATCTCTGTGTTTGAATCTCTCTTCCCTTATCTTTTTATATTGTGATCAACTTAATTGTTCTTGCTTTGAATTTGGATTATATTTGCTTTAAGTTTTTCTTTATAAATTAAATAATTTTTAGAATCCCAATTCACCCCCCCTCTTGGGTTGCATACTTGTATTTCATTTGGTATCAAAGCCTTGTTCTCTTATTTGGACTTAATCGTCTAGAGTAAAAGATCCATGGCAACCCTAAATGACTCAACCTTTAGAGAAGGGCAATCCACAAATAGACCACCGTTCTTTGACGGTAATGACTATGCATATTGGAAAACTAGAATGAAAATCTATTTGCAAGCTTTAGATTATGAAATTTGGGAAGTTGTTTGTGATGGTTCATTTTTGCTCCTAACTAAAAATGAATTCGGGGAAGATATTCCAAAACCTTCAAGGGAATGGAATGAATTGGCAAAGAGAAAAGCTTCTCTAAATTCCAAAGCTATGAATGCTTTATTTTGTGCTCTTGATAAGAAAGAATTTCATCGAGTATCTAGTTGTGAAAGTGCTAATGAAATTTGGCACAAACTTAGAGTAGTTTATGAAGGCACAAATTAAGTAAAAGAGTCGAAAATTAGTAGGTACACTTGACAATATGAGTTGTTCCAAATGGAACAAAATGAGAGTGTGTACTCTATGTAAACGAGATTTACAGATACAGTAAATACTATAGGAGCCCTAGGAAATACCTTCTCAAATAGCGAAAAAGTTAAGAAAATCATTAGGTCACTTCCGAAAGAATGGAGACAAAAAAGAACCGTTATTCAATAGGCCAAAGATTTAAATACTTTACCTCTTGATGATTTAATTGGTTCTCTCATTTCATATGAAGAAGATTTGGCAGCAGAAAAAAGGGCATGAGGAGAAGAAGAAAAGTATTGCTCTTAAAGCTTCAAAATATGAGAGTGATGGGGAGAGTGAACCGGATGATGAAGAGCTAGCCATGCTAGCAAGGAGGTTCAGAAAATTCTTCAAGAAAACTGAAAAGCGAAGAAATTTCAGAAACTTTAAGAACCATAGGGAGAAGAAGGAGGCAATCACATGCTATGAATGCAAGAAGCCTGGCCATATAAGATCGGAGTGCCCACTTATCAACAAACTCAAGAAGAAAGCAATGGTTGCAACTTGGGATGATAGCGAGGAATATTCAAGTGACGAAAAAGGATCGCAAGAAGTATCAAACCTAGCACTTAAGGCAATAGGAGGGGATGATGATCTCAATGAGGTAAGTGATCCCACCTATGATGAATTGTATGATGCTTTTAAAGATTTGCATAATGAGTTGATGAAGATTGGTAAAAAGAATGTATGTCTTAAAAAGGAAATGGGAAAGCTTAAAAATGAAAATGGATCTCTAAATGCAAGAATTGCATGCCTAAAAGTAGGGAACAAAACATTGCATGATGAAATTGCATTATCAAATGAGAAACCTAGCATCTCACATGAGCATTTAGAATCACACATAGATGAGTTGAAAAATGAAAACGAAATGCTCAAAAAAAAGAGCAATGAGTTGAATGAGATTGTTTTGAAATTTACAAATGGGCAAAAGATGTTGGATAATATGCTTAACTCACAAAAATGTGTTTTTGATAAAGGAGGACTTGGGTATAAGCTTAACTTGATGCAAAAATATTATAAGAATTATTTTGCTAAAGATACCTCCACAAGTGATCATAAGATTATTTGCCATTATTGTAATCAAAACGATCGCATGAAATATAGATGTCCTGTGAAAAGGAATACATATTATGGTGTCAAATGTATTTGGGTTCCAAAAGGAATCGTTGCTAACTCTCAAGGACCCAAAAAGTTTTGGGTACCTAAAACTTGAGATTTTCTCTATAGGGCTTAAAGAAGAAGAAAAATAAATGGTACTTGGACAGTGGTTGTTCAAGGCACATGACCGGAAATTATGCACCAAAATTGAAAATGGTAGAGACGTATCTTTTGGAGACAACTCAAAAGGAAAAATTCTTGGAATTGGAAATGTTGGTAAAGTTTCCTTAACTCTAATTGAGAATGTATGTTTGGTTGAGAACTTGAAACACAACTTAATTAGTATTAGTCAATTATGTGACAAAGGTTATAAAGTTATCTTTGATAAATTTAGTTGTGCTATTGAGAATTCATGTGATGGCAAGATCTTATTTGTTGGGAATAGATGTGGTAATGTTTATATAATTGACATAGAATGTGCATCTACTTTTGATAAATATTTTTCGGCATTACATGATGATAATTGGTTATGGCATAGAAGGTTAGGACATGCAAGTATATATTTGATTTCAAATATTTTGAAAAATGATTTAGTTAAAGGTCTTCCAAAAATTGGTTTTCAAAAAAATAAGATTTGTGAAGCTTGTCAATTTGGAAAACAAATCAAAAAATCTTTCAAAAATAAGAATCATATTTCTACCTCAAACCCACTTCAACTTCTTCACATAGATTTATTTGAGCCCTCTAGATATGCTAGTTTAAATGGCAAATATTATGCATTTGTGATAGTGGATGATTATTCTAGATATACTTGGGTATTATTCTTAGCCAATAAGGATGATGCTCTTGATGCCTTTAAAGTGCTTTGTAAGAAAATACAAAATGAAAAAGGGTATGGTATTGCATGCATTAGGAGTGATCATGGAGGAGAGTTTGAAAATAATGCATTTGAGATTTTTTGTAATGTCTTTGGCATTGTGCATCAATTTTTATCACCTCGAACTCCACAACAAAATGGAGTTGTTGAGAGAAAGAATAGATCCATTCGAGAAATGGCTAGGACTATGTTGAATGAAAATTATGTGCCTAAGTATTTTTGGGCCGAGGCCATCAACACCGCTTGTTATGTTTTAAATCGTGTGTTGATTAGATCTATCCTTAACAAAACTCCATATGAGCTTTGGAAACATAGAAAACCCAATATTGGTTATTTCAAAGTATTTGGATGCAAATGTTTTATTTTGAACACAAAAGACAATCTTGGCAAATTTGATCCAAAATCTAATGTTGGTATTTTTCTTGGATATTCAAACTCAAGCAAAGCTTATAGAGTTTATAACAAAAATACATTAGTTGTAGAAGAATCTATGCATGTTACCTTTGATGAGTCTAACCCTTCCTCTACGGAGAAAGTTGTTGTTGATAATGATGTAGATGAAGACTTACAAAAAGAATTATCAAACGATAACCAAAAGGATGCGTCTCATGGGAATCAAGATGAGCAACATGAAGAAATGAATGTAGAGCAAAATGAAGGTGCATCTCAATCACTCCTCAAGGAGTGGAGAATTTTCATCGTATATGAGCAAAGAATTTGAGATGAGTATGATGGGAGAGTTGAAGTACTTCCTTGGACTTCAAATCAAACAAAACGAGGAAGGAATTTTCATAAATCAAGCCAAGTACGTAAAAGATCTACTCAAACGATTCGGCATTGATGACTCAAAGACCAAAAATACACCAATGAGCACAACAACCAAGCTAGACAAAGATGAAAAAGGCAAAGAAGTGAATATCAAAATGTATCGAGGTATGATCGGATCTCTAATTTATTTAACTGCAAGTAGACCTGATATCATGTTTAGTGTATGTTTGTGTGCAAGATTTCAATCGTGTCCCAAGGAATCCCATTTGCTTACTGTTAAAAGAATTTTCCGTTATTTGAGTGGAACCATAGATATTGGCTTTTGTTATCCTAGGGGAACTCATATAGATTTAACATGTTATTCGGATACGGACTTTTTCGGTTATAAAATGGATAGGAAAAGCACTAGTGGAACTTGCTATATTCTAGGACACTCACTTGTTTCATGGTTTAGCAAGAAACAAAATTCTGTTGCACTTTCAACTACAGAGGCTGAATATATAGCTGCCGGAAGTTGTTGTGCACAAGCACTTTGGATGAAACAAACACTTAGAGATTATGGCATTAATCTTGAACAAATTCCTATTAAGTGTGATAATACTAGTGCTATAAATCTTTCAAAGAATCTCATTCAACACTCTAGAACCAAGCATATAGAAATTAGACATCATTTCTTGAGAGATCATGTTCAAAAGGGAGATATTGCATTAGAGTTTATTTCTATAAAAAAACAACTTGCCGTTATTTTTACAAAACCTCTTTACGAAGAACAATTTTTCAAAAATTCGGCATGAACTTGGGATGATGAAATTTTCGCATTAACGTCTCTATTCATGCTATTGAGTGCACTGAATTGATTGACTTATTTGTGATTTAATATTTATGAAATGCTTGAGCTTGATAGTCAAATGATGTATTTGCTTTGTTAATTCTTGATTGATTATATGAATTAATTGCTTGAATACATGTTCATGAATCATGCATTAAAATGGCTCATAAAACAGTTTAGATCAATTAAATGATCTTGGAAAGTATTATTTGCTGGCCAAAAATTAAATCAAATGTGCGAAATTATAGATAAAATAAACGGATAACCGTTTTCCAATAAACGGTGAACCATTTTATTCCAGAAACGAGATTACGTGTCTGTCTTTTTACTTTTTCACCGTTTGATGCAATCGGTAAACCGTTTAAAAATAGAGAGTCCTCTAATAGTTACTCCTTAGCCGTTCAGAGCTTAAGCTTTCACCGTTGCCTATTCTTTAGCCTCTGGTAGTTACCCCTTAACCGTTTAAATAAACGGTTAACCGTTTTCACAATTATAAAACTGTTCAAAGGTTTTTTCTTCTCCTTCTCCAGTTGCCCTTTTACCGTTTCGGCCATTGTTGCGCAACCGAAGGTTCCTCTGCCCTAAAACCCTCATTTTTCTTGCTTTTCTTGCCAAATCAAACCTACAACATCATTTCTTATCACCTTTAGAACACTTTCACCGATTCAAAACTTCAAATCAATCCCAAAATTGAAAAATCCTAAATCTAAACCCTAACTGCCGCAGGTCGGGTTTCTTCGTTTTTAGTCTGATTCTTCCCCTTTTTCAACCAAATTGAGCATCAAAATCACATCCTCTACTCATTCCTAAGAAAATCATCGATTCATTTTCTTCTCATCACATCTCTCCCGCATTTTTCACACTCCGTTGTGCTTCTCGATGGCTGCACCCCCTCGGAGAAATCTCAGGCGAAAATTTGTGCCTCCAAGGAATCCTATACCACCACGGGAAGTCTCTGAATTTGCAAGAATTCATTTCCCCACGCCTTCCTTGGCCAAGCGGTTCGATGATCGCTTTGATGGTTGAAAGGTACTTGACTCCTTCTATGTTGAAATTGATGATTTCAGTAACTTAGTTGTATGTGGTAGAAGCATTCGGGATATGCTTCAGCCTTGGGAGTCTTCCATTGACTTTGATGACCGAGTTTATCCCAATTTAGTGCGAGTCTTTTATTCGTACATAGAAATCTCCACAACTTGCCTAAATAAGATAGTTACTCAAGTTGGCGGTGTGCCTATAGAGTTTGATGATGCGGACCTAGCGGACTTTCTTGGTATCTCTAGTGTGGGGCATGATATTTACACTTCTAGGAAATCCCTTTTCATTGACAGTTTTTGTCATACTGATGGAGTCTGTAATATATGTCGTCGTCGAGACTTGTCTGATGAGATTTGCTTGCTTCCTTTTCGATCTCAACTTTTACCTCTCCAAGTTCGCATTCTTCACACTATTTTACAACACATAATGACACCTAAGAAGGGTCACTCGGATGAGGTTATGAGGTTGGACGTTGGCCTACTAGATAGCCTACTTTCAGACCGTCCAATTAACCTCGGGTATGTTATTGTGCGGCACATGTTGAGTACTCCCGCGGTTAACCACCGCTTGCTTCCTTATGGCAGTATCATTACTAAGATACTGCGACGCTTTGAGGTGCCTCTTCTTGATACCGGTCATATAGAGACTAGACGGATTGGTCCCGAGGCCATGACTAGTATCGGTTTTTCTAGGAAGAATGGAGAGTGGATAAAGACAAGCAACTCTAAAAACTGGGATACCTTGATTGCTCCAGAGGACGATTGGATGCTCAACAATATCTATCCTCCCGATAAGCTTCCTGACTTTAGATTAGGAGCTCATCCTCATCCTCCGCGTCGCCGTTTTGTCCTTCGGCCTCCAGCTAACTCTGATTCCGAGGAGCGTGCGATGGATGCTGACATTCCCTCCTCTTCCGAGCCGCCTCCTGCCCCTGAGCCATCTGCTGTTCTTGAGCAGCCATCTACCTCTATGCCGCCTCCAGCTCCAATTCCGCCCCCTGCTTCAAACGTTGTACAATAGTTGATTGCTGATGTTCACCGGATTTCGGAGCGCCAGCAGCTGATTCTTGTTCGGTTGGACACTGTTTCCCGTGACCACCAGCGGCTACGTTCTGACTTTCAGACCTTCCAGCAGCAGAGCATTGATCAGCAACTTGAGCTTATCGCTGGACAACACACTCTTCTCCGCTATTTCGGCTATGATCCGGGGAGCACATCTTCTCCACCTCCATAGTTTCTGAGTTCTATTTTCGCATATACATTTCATATTTTGGTTGTTTGTGTGATATTTTTATACACACTATTACCTCTATATGCTCTTTCTGGATTTTGATGACATATTTTTGTGATGTTCTTGATGTTGGATGACTTGGTAATTGGTTGATGAAATTGTTGGTTTATTGGATATTGAAGTGTTGGTTTGTTTGTTCATGGCGTTGTTGGTTTGTTGAAAGATGGAGTTGTTCTTAATATATTTTGGAAGTGTTTTAATCTCATTTTGTATTAGTGGTTTTGCTCATTTTTAAGGGGAAACTTTGCCAAAAGTTTCGCTCGCCAAAACTGGGTAACTTCTTTAACGGATTTGCGTTTTTTCCTTTCTCTCTTTTCTTTTTTATGATGAAGGGGGAGATAATTATGGGGAGATTTAGAATGTATTTAAATGAATTTAAAAATGTTTTCTTGAGCAAAAATCTTTTTATTGGACATTTCTTAATTTGGCCATACATTTAGGGGGAGCACATATTAAGGGGGAGCTATATATTGAATGAAGTTTGTCATCATCAAAAAGGGGGAGATTGTTAACATGAATTTGTTAATAATATTGATTTTGATGATAACAAACTTTAAATGATTTTTGATAAAAATGTTTGAGTTATTCCTTAATAAACGAAAGCCTTAATAATCATTCCATTTATATTCATAAAAGATGGACTTTCAAATTAGAAAAAGATTCTCTACAAAATCTGGTTTAAAATGTGATTCCGGAAATAAACGGTGAACTGTTTTATTTTAAACGGTTAACCGATTAATACCAGAGAGCAACATATTGCCTAAGCTCTAACCGTTTATGAAAAACGAAAAACACAAAAGATGGGAAGGCTACTGGAATTTAACGGTGAACCGTTTATTGAAACGGTTAACCGATAACATCCAGAATTGAAGGTTGTACTCCTCTGGTACTGTTTAACAAAACCGGATAAGGCTAAATTGATTTGCAGGTTACTCGAAACAAACGGTGAACCGTTTATTACAAATGGTTAACCGATAATATCTAGAGAAGTCACTTCATGCAAATCTTTAACCGTTTAATGTAAACGGATAACTGATGTTCATCTTGCAGGTCTCTGTAATTTAACGGCGAAAGGGTAATCATAAAACGGCAAGCCGTTTATTTGAAATTTGGCCCAACGGTAACTTTTGACCAGCCTAAACGGTTAACCGTTAATAGTTAACGGCGAACCGTTTTCGGGCCGACAGTTTGTAACGGCTAGCTTTTGAGCTCCATATATAAATAAACTCATTCAAATTCAAAGAAGATTGATCACAACACGACTATTGAGCTTATATTCGAGAATACAATCTTTATAGAGCTTTGAACACATTCTTGCTTCATCTATTCACATATTAGGCATCATTGTGTAATCTTATATATTGTGAGAGGCAAAACAAATTTGAAATCTTTTGTTTTGAGTGATTGTAAGTGTTGGGATACACTTGGGTTAAAGAGATTGGGATAATCTCTTGTTGTAAAGGTTATTGACACCTTAGAAGTCAAGTGTAAGCATTTGAAGCCTTGGAGGCTTGCTTAGTGGAATCCTCAAGCCCGGAAAGCTTGGAGGCGTGGACGTAGGCGAGGTTGGCCGAACCACGTGAAAATCTCTGTGTTTGAATCTCTCTTCCCTTATCTTTTTATATTGTGATCAATTTAATTGTTCTTTCTTTGAATTTGGATTGTATTTACTTTAAGTTTTTCTTTATAAATTGAATAATTTTTAAAATCCTAATTCACCTCCCTCTTAGGTTGCATACTTGTATTTCAAAGAATGGGTTCTCTGATGGCCCATTGCTTTTGATTTTTCAAGCACTAATACCATAAAGAGATTAATAACTGTAATGACTTTTCAGTGATGATTAATAACTTGTACAAACCCATATATATACAAATGTGATGACATAAAAAGTAGTGCCTTAAAGAAAGTTTGAAAAATAAAGATATTATAATTCAATTGCAGCTAAGACTTTTGACTTGTAATTGATATCTTGGGTTCTTTGGATCCACTTGATAGTGCCTTACAAACAGCAAGATTGTCTCCTTGAATATCTTGATAATCATTACTTTGATAATTTATGCTTTTCTTATCAGCAGGATCACCCTGTTTTGATTTGTGGGGGTTCGATTTCAAGTGGGAGAGGCCGAAGAAAGTGGAGGTTTTGTCAATAGATAAGACAGAGCCTATTGCAATGTCAGATTGCAGAGATGAAGGTGGTGGTGTTGAGATCGGTGTGGTTTTCGATAACCAAATCATTGAGGTTTTCACTTTTTTTTTCATGGATTAAGAGATATTTAATCTAGTTTAAGTTATGATGTAACCTGAATTTTCTTTCATGTAAAAAATAAATTATGTTTTTTTAAATCATTAAAAGATAGGGAGTGGACCAAGTGAAAATCGATTTTTTAGCATAAATATAATTCAAAATTATAGTTGACGAAAGGTTCTTGCAGTTGATCAAACAATAATATCTTTTGTGTAAAAACAAAAGATCGAAGCTCGGATTCTACTGGCATGATTGGGTTGGAAATTAATTTAATTACCATTAGGTATTATAATAATAATAATAATAATAATAATAATAATAATAATAATAATAATAATAGATTTTTTCAGTTATCCATCCTTGTACAGTATGCTTGGGTTCTAGACTGTCACAAACTTTGAATTCATATTCTCTAGCCTGCAGAGTTCAATGAGTTATAAACTCTAGTTATTCTCTCAATAGCTTTTTAAGGGGAAAAAAATAAAAAAAACTACTATAAGGTAGGAGGGTTAGGCAAGACTCCTTCCCTGTAAATTTTAATAAAAATAAATAAAAGTACAAAGGTAACGGGCTAGCAATATTGAAGTCAAGATAAGATCAAGCCCCTCAGTTCCTCATGCACAGGCCAAAAATGATCATTGACCATAGGATTCTAAAAAATAGTTTAATTGCTGGCGTATAAAAAACTTAATACATAATAAAAAAAAAATTCAGTACAAGTACAATCCTTTTTTGTTTCATCATATATTTTTTGTGCTATTTTTTGCACTCATTTAAGTAAAAACATAATTATTAATTCTTTATTGACATCAATTGAATACTTTTTCTAAGATTTTTTTTTTCGTGTGGGCAATAAGGATGGTGATTCAAGCCTTTAATATGAAGTTAAACGTATTTCTATAGGCTTACATGATTAAGTCATGTATGATTCTGCTCCTTCTAATTGTTATTATTAGGATTTTTTTAATGATTTTATATGAGTTTTTACATCATTGATAAAAGAGTTGTTGTGGACTCTTCGATTTAATTTTGTTTTTACTTTTTGTAGTAGGAGTGAGTAGTGTGGATTCCTCTCACTCTAATTTTTACCTACACATTTTAAGGAAGAATTGAAAATCTCACTTCATATGTCCTACCCATTTTTGGAGTAGAGAGTGGGAGTGGGACTCCTATAAGGAGAGGTGGGAGTGGATTCCCACTCTTACCTCTTCTTTTCTTACCCTTTTTTTTAAATTTAATATAATTATATTTAATAAAAAATAAATAATATAATTATATTTAATAAAAAATAAATAATATAATATAATATTTATTTAAATAATATTATTATATTTAACTAAATAATAATTTGCATTAATTCTAAGTTAAAATTACTTAAAAATAATATTATTATATTAATAATGAATTAATAAGATTACTATATACTATCTTTATTTGAAAATATAATATTATTATATTTATTTAATAAAATAAAATAAATAATATAATATTTATTTAAATAATATTATTATATTTAACTAAACAATAATTTACATTGATTCTAATTTAAAATGACTTAAAAATAATATTATTATATTAACATAGAATTAATAATATTACTATTTACTATCTTTATTTTGGAATATAATATTATTTTATTTATTTAAAAATAATAGTATTATATTTATTTACTATTAATAATTAATAATAATAAATAGTTTATTCTAAGAAAATATTAATTTCCTACAATGTTAATAGCAAAAATGTTTCATTTATGTTGCCCTTATCAATAATTTTTAATTTACATAATTAAAATTAAAATTAATAAAAAATTGTGATGTACATAATTAAGAATATTAATAATTATTATAAATTTACAAATATAATAAAATAAATGTTTATTCATCAAATATATTTCTTATTAACTTTGTAATTAAAAACTACAATTCTTTAAATAATGGTAAAATTATAATTTGAAACTATTTACTTTAAATCCAAGACAAAATAAACACATAAATTGGATTCTAATCTTCATTCCATGCTTCTATTTCAGTGTAAGTAAACAAGCTACTCTTACTCCCACTCCACATTTTCAATCCTAGGATTCTCATTCTTCAGGATTCTCACTTCAATTCAAAATGTAAACGCTACTTAAATGCTTTAATCTCTATCATTCATTTTATATAGCGGATAAATAATTAAGTATTTGAAAAGTAATATAGGACAAATATACATTTGGTAGTCTTCCTTGGCCATCTATTATAATAAAAAATTTCGTAGTATAGGCTATATCCATTTGCATGCTGTCAATTTAAATTTTGAAATTGGTTTGGTTTTATGATAATCCAAATATTTTATAGCATTAATGATTTGACCTAGTACTTTAGCAATTTCGATTTTAGCATCGAGTCTTCAAATTAATTATATGTTGCCACTGTTTTGTGCCTGGATTGAATTATCACTTATTAAAGTTTTAGAGCATCTGTAAAATTGAAAAACTAAAGTTTATCCGACATAAAGATTACATGGGGTAAGAATATAAAGTTTATTTGATACAATAAAATTTATTTGAAGTTAACTTTCAAAGAAAAGAACGCGAGAGACAATAACGGAAAGTAAAAATTCAATGAGATAGATATAGAGTTATTTTATTCCATAATAACTCTTTTTCCTTTCTTTTAAAATTTTAAATAACTTTTCTAACTAGTTTGTTAACTAGTTACAACACTTTTAAATAATTAAAAAAATTCATTCATGGACGTACACATTTGGTATATTATTGTCACTATTACAACATCATAGAATGACATTATTATCATTATTATCATCATCATCATCATTATTATTGACTCATACACCTATTAAAGCCCAAACCCAGAACCTAAGCATTAAAAAAATTACACCTTCCTGTTTGAGCTAATACTTAGGCTTCAATGTAGTTCCACTCCTTAATTTCATTCAAATTCTATCACTACAAAAAAATAAGTAATAGATGACGGGAAATAACCGTCATAAAATGGGGTGCATGACAGACACTTCATTTGTCATCTATGTTATTGTCATTAATTAATGACAGATTATTTGCCGTCATGAATTAACGATAGTATTTTATAGTCATATATCTATCACACAATATTTTAATGTGAAAAAATAATTAAATTAAAATTTGAATTTATTTAAAAATTCGCGCCAAATTTTTCAATTTTGGTGGGAAATTTTATTATCATTGATAAATTTTTTATTAAGTTTTGGCGGAAAATTATGTTATAATTTGTTAATTATTATTCATTTTTTGGCTGGAAATTGTTTGTGACAGACTATATGATGGGAATTTCCCATCATAAAGTTAATTTTTTTTTAAAAAATAACGATTATAATTAATTTTTGTATTCATGTTTACAAATTTAATTAATTAATAAAAATGAGTATCATGAAAAAAATAAAAATAATTAATATTAATTAACAATTAATATTAGTTAACATCCATTCATTTCAACAAGTTAATTTCAAAATAAATACATCTAGTATCTAATATTGTCATAACTACCGATACATATATAATCAACATCCCAAATAAAAAAAAAAAATCATCTAGTTAAACTACAAGAAAAGCAACTCAAATTCCAGCCACCAAGCCAATACATGCATCTTTCCACACCATTGGCATAACGGTAGCAAGCCAATATATCTTTCCACACCAACAAAAACCTCCAGCAGCAATACATCTTCTAACTACACTCCACTGGTATTCCAGCCACTTACCCAACAACACTCCCAACACACATTCAGCAGCAACCCAATAGCTTCCAACCCAACATCTGTCCACACCACTGATATTCCAGCCACATACCTAGCAACCCTCCAACCCAAACCCAGCAAACCAATCTATTCAGAATCAATCAAAATACCCAATGTTATTGAATGCAAAACATGTACACTACAATTGTTAACAGTAACCATTATAATTTGACACTATAACTTTAATTTCAATAAATTTTTACAACTAATATTTATAGTTTCATACTAATACTAACCATTTTGATGATGCAACAAGGATGTCGGAAAAATGGTTAGCCCACTCCAAACGAACCTCATCTAATTCGTCCTAAGTGCATACTTTCTTTCCATTAAACTGTTAATCACAAGATTATTAAGAGGTCAAACTTCAAAAATAATGTCACATATATGGAATAAAAGAAAGTTAATGAAATGTCATCATCAACTTACATTATTCATTAACAAACTAACATCTGCTATTATTTCCTTCATGTATCTTAACACATAATAGCCACACTCCAATTTTGTGATATTTTGTTTCGAAGCCTGTTCATACCATAAAAAAGAAAAAACTTACAAAATCTCATCCATTTTAGTTATAATTCCATTTTCCCTTACTATCCTCTACTGTGAAGAGTGTCATGGTGCTATAAAAAAAAAAGTAAACTGTTATCTCTTAATTATATTGAAAAAACTTAAAATATCAATTGCATGAAATGGATTGGCATCCATACATTTTAAGGAGCTGTTCTAAATCAGTATCAGGACTGGACTGCACGGGATCTACATAAAACACTTCCTTTTTCACCACGTCAAACACAACTAAAACCTAATGGTAGTTACAATAAGAGAAGGCAGTTGGAAAAAAAGCAGAAAACAAAACCATGAATTAACAAACAGTTGTAAAAGTAATATAAATTCAGAAACAATTGTAAAAGTTTTAAATGAAAATTAAAACTTATGAAGGATTATATGGCATGAGAACGAGTTGTCCATTTTTGGCTTTTTCAAGCGGTCGTGGATATGCTCAACTCTCTTTGAGCGAAATTTTTCTACAGCCTTTGGATTTGTTGGGCAAACCAAAATTGGACACATGAATCCAAATGGTTTGATTTCTTTTCTGGTTGGTAGAATGGTGGAATCCAACATCCTGAATAGAAAATCAGTGCATCAATAAAAAAAGTACACTAAGTTCATATAAAATAGTGTAAAGAAATTTCATTAAACCACTTACACCATATATACTTGAATAGCATTTACTCCTAGTGCTTGCATTGACAACAATTCATTGCAATCTTTCTTCCCAATATAAGCAAAAGCATGTCTTTGGAATACATTATCATCAATCATAGATGTCAGAACACCATCATTTTCATCAGGCAGGTATTTCTCACACAATTTCCCAAATAGTTCCCATATAGGATGATTGTTCTGGTGCTTGAGTTCTGCACTCCTTGTGTTCCTCATAGGTTGCACTACAACTTTTTTGGGTCTATCCTTTTTTCAAAAGTGGTTTTTTTGTTGGGTTGTCAGGATGCCTCTCCTGTATACCATCAGTTGTACCATCAACACAATCAAAATTCAATTGCTTTTTACTACTTCCAACTATTTTCCTCTCATCATTTGCATTGTTGAAATGAACTCAAACTTGTCAAACAACTTGTCGTTTAAAGGTTGGAAAACAAGTGACATGTCATTTTAGCTAACTGAGAATCCAGAACCGACAATTTGGTGATGTCATCCAAAATCATTAAACACTCACGTGGTTAACACACGCCTATTTTAAGCTTAACCGACATGGCTTGTTGTCATTTAAGGGAGGCTTTAAGTTGCGTGTGAGAAGCTCGTGATCAGTTAGTTAAGGCTGTTGATTTTGGAGGGAATCTTTTGGTTCTGTAATACCAGCAACAACTGATATATACTTGCTGGTTCTGGTGTAGTCTAATTCAATCAAAGAGAGAGTGATAAGGAAGCTATAGTGAGAGTGAAGCTTTTCTGAGTGTTCTCTGTATTGCTAGTTATCACCTCTGTAAACTTGAGGCTTAATAAAGTTGCTCCTTGATTTGTTTTCTCCAGTGGAGGTAGGTACCCTCAAAAGGTGTTGAACCACTTAAGTCTTTATGTATTCTTGATTTTTTGTGTTGTGTTTCATTGATTTGGTGTTTGTTTCGATTAGCTTAGGTTTGATTCTTAAATCTTGGAGTCTGAATTAGATCTTGAGGTGTGATTAATCCAATATCAATTGGGTTAGTTTCAAACCATGCATAATCCTTTGGGATTGAAGGATTGAATCTTGGACTTTTCTTCAAAATGCAGCAATAGTGTTTTTTGGTGGCTTACTCAAATCATCTGGCTCCTGTGGATGTTAATGATATCAAATTGTAAGCAAACAATTAGCCCAAAAAAAATCACACATACAAAGACAAAAACAGCTTAAATACAGTTAATTTTATTAACTAACCTTATGCACGTCTCCTTCACTACCTTTAGTTTTTGTTGACTTCACCGAAATGGCAGCAGCGCATTAGCTGGTGGCTTGCCCAAATTATCTACCTCCTGTGAAGATTAATTATATGAAATAGTAAGCATATTAAACTAGATTGAATAGTAAATATACAAGGCAATGAATCATAATCTAGGAAAAATACAACCATTTATTATGAATAAACTAACCTTATGTGCATCTCCTTCACTGTCATTTTCACTGTCATCATTTTTGGCAAACTTCATCGGAATGGCATCAGTTGTATTTTTTGGTGGCCCTTCTTTCTTCTGAACTTCTTCCTTCTTTCTTAGTGTTGATACTTTAGGATGTTCGTCCCTTTGACCAAACATCCATTTCCTCTTCTTCACAGCTGACTTCCCTAAATTATCCAGCCCCTATCAGCGTTATCGACAAATAGTAAATAATTTAAACTCTAATGAGTGGAAGATATACAAGGAAAAATACTTAAACTAGGAAAAATTTGGGTAACACATATAACTAAAGTACCTTATGTACATCTCCTTCACTGTCATCAGCGACCATATTATGTGGGAAAGTGGAACTTCCAACATCTGAATGGCGAGGTGTTCTCTTCAATTCTTTGCAAATTTCTCGCAACTGTTCATCTACTGATTTTTTCCAAGCATCCAACTCCCTATCTATCTCTCATTTCGAATGGGTCCACGCAGGCATTGAAAGCACATAGAAGCATAAATAAATTTGCCCAAGCCTTGCATATGACCAGTTCAAGGAAGCTTACCCAATGCTTGTGCAAGTAAGTCATTTCTTGCATCCGAATTGAATGAGTTTTTTTTGTCCTCCTTCTTTAGCATTTCCTAATAGCCCACCATAAAGAAACTAATATTATTAAATGAGCATAGATCAAACTTCAAAAACAATGTTTGTTCTAGTTAAACTTGATTACCATTTTCTTAATGAGTTGTTCGGTTTCAAAGTCGTATCCTCCATTCTTTAGCATCTGAGCTCTCTTTCATAGTTCACTCATGTCAATTAACTCTTCAGAAAGCCTTGATTCTGCACACTACTTCGATAAAGAAATTAGATTAGTTAACTGTTAAAAAATTTAATAGTTAACTAAACCTTTAATAAATATTTAACAAAGCAAAAAATTTACATACTTAACTGATATATAAATTATTTCATTAACAATTTAAATATTTAACACACTTACAATTTCTTTCATTAATCCAACATATCCTTTTTTACTAAGGCGGTGATTGCACTTGTTCAACGCTCTCCTGTTCTTATTGACACGACTGATTTTCTGCATAATTAGATTAGTTATAACACAAGGTAAATATAATGTAACTACTAACATATTACTTGTCCTAACATGAAAATACTTACTTTAAAAGATTTCGACAAATGTTGGTCGACAAACTTTATCCAAACAGGACGCTTTATTTGAGGGTACTCAATTGGGGGTGCAAACAATTTATTTTTATCATTTCTGAACTTCCAGATATAGTTTTTGGCCAGCATATACTTGAAGTTTTGAAATGCTGTTCCAATTGATTGTATCACATGCTTCCTACTTTTCCAAGATGAACAATAAAACGACCTTAGATAAAAGAAAGATTGTTTAAGTGACAGTTAATAAAAATTTTGTTACATAAAAGTACATAATTGAAAAATGATAGCAAAAGGATTAAGTAGGATGCAGTGGATTTTTAAGAATTACCAGAACAAATTTCCACAAACGCTTCTTTGTCTCCAGCAGAACCTTACGCCAGTCAGAAAAGAGAATTGAAACTGATGTGTTAGCCTATATGGCTATAAATGTTGATTTTGATGATAACAAACCACATGTTTTAGTTAAAAAAATATTTATATATTGTGCTTTTATAATAAGAAAATGATTTTATGGAATTAAGTTGTTTCTCAAGTTGTGGACTAAAATGAAAGAATTTTATAATATTTGATTTTAATAAATATTGTTTTGAATTTCAGATTTGGACCTATTTGAAAATATTTAAATATTTTGGGCCTTTCTATAATTTCACATAGTTTGGGCGATATCATAATTTCAAAACGTTTTGGGATTAACAAAGTATTATTTAGAAATTCTGAAATTGGACATATTTGAAAACTTTATAACATTTTGGGCCATAATACAGTTATATAAAATTTTAGGGTCAAACTGTAATTTTAAAAAATAGTTCACTGTACCGTTACTGTAGCAAGCGGCTAATTGGATGTGACAAGTGGATAAGATTAGGTTCGAAATTATTGGAAGAATTCCTTGTGGGCAGAAACCCTCCGAAATTGAAAGCGGCTATTCGGATTTCGTAAGCGGTTATCCGGATTTTGGGCAGTAAGCTTCTAGAGCATAAACGGCTATCCAGATATCGTAAGCAACATGTCGAATGTTCTGAAATTCAAATTTTTACGGTAACGATAACATAAAAGCAGCTAACCGGATTCCATAAACGGTAAGCCGGTTATGATAAAAAAGTGAATAACAACTAGTTTTTTAGCTCAAACTATAAAAGCTCACATCCAATTCATTTTCAAGCTCTCTATCAAGCAAAAACAAAAAGCACACAATAAATATTGAGCTCTTATTACGCAAATCATTATTCATTGAATCATCTTTGTTCTTCAATTTGTACATCTACTCTTTAAGAGAGTTTTGTTGTATTTTTCATTTCCTAATTTTAATTGTGAATGTTTGAGTGTGTGAGACACTTGAGTGAAGAGATTGTGAGATAAACTCTTTTTTGTAAAGGTTCATTGACACCTTGAAGTTAATTGTAAGCATTTGAAGCCTTGGAAGGTTTGGATAGTGAAATCCTCAAGCTTGGATCGCTTGGAGGCGTGGACGTAGGCGGGGATTGACGAACCACGTAAAAATTCATGTGTTTATTTTTTCTTTTCCCTTACTCATTTATTATTGTGCTTTTATTGAACTTATTGTTTTCAAATTTATTAAGGCATTTGATTGGATTGTTGTGTAATTTTGCTAGGATAAGTTTTAAAATACAAATTCACCCCTCCTCTTGGGTTGCACAACTTGTATTTCATGATGTCTAAGCTAATACCCCAATAAACGAAGCCAACTCAGTGGCTTCATCGCCTGTAGGAACGGCCATTTCATTGCATTGTACCACAATCTTTCCCTTCTTTGTTTTAAGTCTTTTATTTTGCCTAGCTCCCATATTTACACCTCTCCTAGAGTTACTGCTTTCAAGAACATCAACATCAGGAGGAACGAAATTAACACCATCCATCTCAGCACCATCAAAATCACTTCTATCCAAATCAATACCATCATTATCACCTCCATCAAACTCAACACCACCCATCTCAGCACCATCAAAATGAGCCTCATTTTCTACATTTGCTAAATTAGCATTATCGGCAAATAAGTCATCGTATTCGTCTTCCAAATAAGCTTCCTGATCAGAAGCAACATCAGCCACTACATGTTTTCCCTTAGCCATATTACTGCACCTGAAATAAGTAAATTAAATTGTATTAGTTAACTGATAATATGAAACTATATATCAATCAACTGCAAGAATTAAAAGCCAACATATAATTCGTTATCATATTAGTTTGTAACATAGACAGTGAATAGTTCAATAAATACTTACTGCAAAAAAGTTAATCAATTGGTAACCCAAATTCCCTCTTTGCTATTTTGTGCATATATTGCTCGGTCGCCATTTGCAGAACGTAACAAATCATTAATTGGAAATTCTCTAGTGAAGGGAGGATATTATGTTACATTATTGACCTCATCTTCATTTATTTGATTAGCATTACTTCTACTAGGCATATGAATGACAATAGACCACTTTGTTTGAATCTGATTGTTTACATAAAATACTTGTTTGGCTTGAGAAGCTAATATAAATGGATCAGATTTATATCCTAATTGGTTTAAGTCTACTAAGATGAATCCAAGCTCATCCTTCTTGACGCAACTACTTTGAACCCAATCACACTTCAACACATGGACTTTCAGTAAATGATAGTCAATTACCCAAATTTCATCTACAACTCCATAATATGTCATATCACATATTTCAAAATCACCTACACTAACTCCACTATTTAGAGTTACTCGACTTGAGTCTCAATCTCGTGTAACAAAATAGAAACTATTAATGTCATAACCATTATGTTTAGTTACAAAAGAAAGAGGCCCATGCAATACCCATCGCAAAATATCCGATACGAGATCACCATTTTCAATCAAGTCATATACCTAACAAGACAAGAAAGAAAAGTAAACATCTTTACTAAGTGAAAAAAAAGTTGAGATTTCTTTGTGAAAATTAAATATATACATGCTGGAACCTTACCAGTTAGCCAATCGACAAAGGTACGGTTGTGTTCCTCTTACAACCATTTGTCATTTTGATGTGAATAATATGTTTTAAGCCACTGCATATGGTCACTAGACATCCAGAACATGAAAAAATTAGACTGAAAATTACAGAAATAAATTATATAGATTTGACTATAAGAAATTAACCAAATTATATAATGTATGGTACCACCTTTTGCGTGTTATGCAAGATGTACAGGTGCGCTTGATCTAGTGAATGTGGAGGAATTTGTACCACTTTCCCACCAGATAATGGCTTATCTTTTGATAGGTTTTACACATGTCCAAGTGGAACCCCAACTGTATTCATGTTTGACATGTATTCTGCACAAAATTCTAATGCTTCTTCTGCAATATAACTCTCGGCTATACAACCCTCAGGACAGTTGTGGTTCCGGACATAACCCTTGAGAGTTTTCATGTATCTCTCAAAAGGATACATCCATCGAAGGTAACCTAGGCCACATAGTCTAACTTCATTGACTAAATGCACAGTCAAGTGTACCATTATGTCAAAGAAAGATGGAAGAAAACATTTTTTTAACAAGCACAAAATCACCACATGCTCTGTCCTGTAATTTTTCCAATGTTGACACATCAACCACAATAGAACACAGCAAGTTAAAAAAGAAACACAGGCTAATCACAGCTTCTTTAACATGCTTTGGCAGGACACACCGAATGGCAGTAGGCAAAAGTTATTGCATAAGAACATAGCAGCCATGTGACTTAAGGCCTTAAAATTTAAGGTTCTTCATTGACACAAGATTTTTTATGTTTGAGGAATATCCAGCTGGAACCTTAATACTTTTTAAAGCTTTGCAGAACCTTGTTTTTTCATCTCTAGTTAATGTGTAACAAGCAGCCGGAAGGAATGTGCGCTTGTTATTTTTTAAAGTTGGTGCTAATTCATCCCTAATTTTCATTTCCACAAGATCATTCCTTGGCTTAAGACCATTTTTGGTCTTTCCCTGAATATGCAGCAATGTTCCGTAGATGTTGTCACACACATTCTTTTTAGTATTCATAACATCTAATTGATGACGTATAAGTAAATGCTTCCAATAGTCTAAATTATAGAATATGATTTTTTTTCCACCAAATGCAATCATCATTGTCAGAACTTTTGCATTTTTCCCCCATTTATGATCAATACACTCAACCAGCAGCAAAACACCCTCCCCCATCCAACGGTTTCAGGGCAAACTCTCTCTTTATTGTGTTGTCAAAGGCTTTCTCTTGGTCTCAAAATTCATGACCGTGAGGAAGCCAACGACGGTGGCCGATATATGTATTTTTGCCACTCTGTTTAAGTCTACATTTAGTAGTGTCTACTCCACAATATGGACATGCATTATATCCTTTAACAATGCAACTAGCTAGATTTCCGTATGCCGGAAAGTCATTTATAGTCCATAATAACACAACTTGTAAATTAAAGAACTCCTTCCTGTAGGCATCATAAGCTTCTACCCCAATTGCCTATAAAGTTTGTAAATCTTCTATCAAAGGTGCTGAGTACACATCGATGTCGTTGTCCGGTTATTGAGGACCAGAAATTAGTAGGGACGACATCATGAATTTCGGTTTCATACACAATCATGGAGGAAGATTATACGTTATAAGAATAATTGGCCAACAACTATATGTACTACTAAGAGAGCTATGTGGATTTATTCCATCAGCCACTAACACAAGACAGAGATTTTTAGGATTTAATGCAAATGTAGGTCATTTGTTATCTACTAATTTCCATGATGGTGAGTCTGTCGGATGTCGGAGCTTACCATCATCGACTCTCTCATTTGCATGCCAAGTCAAGTTCTTGACAGTTTCTGAGGACTGAAACATGCGTTTAAATATAGGTATGGGCAAAAAATACCATAAAACCTTCATAGGAACCCCTTTCCTATATTGGTCAACACTACTATCTTTTTTTCCATCTAGATAAACCATAACTAGGACAGTTAGACAACCATTCATACTCTTTTCTGTAAAGTATGCAATCATTTGGGCAAACATGTATTTTCACCTATTCTAAGCCTAAAGCGGATATTATCTATTTGGCCTCGTATATAGACATAGGAATTTCATTACTTTCAGGTAGCAACTTGGCTAGAAGACCTAATAACTCGGTAAAACTTGTGTCGGACCACCAAAATTTACCCTTTATATTGAACAAGCTAACCAAAGTGCCTAACTTAGTGAAATTTGTGCATCCCGGGTACAAAGAATTCTCAGCTTGTTCTAGAAGTTCTTTAAATGCTTTAGGATCTGTAGCACAATCCCTATAAGCATCGTTAACCATATCTACTGTGTTACCGTCATCATAGTCTATAAACTCAAATGCAACATCTACATCTACATTAAGAAGTGGCATGTCATTGACATCTTCCCCATGCCAACTCCAGATTGTGTAAGAAACATCAAAACCATGAAAATACAAATGTTCACGAACAACCTTATGTGTATGAAAGGATAAATTCATACATTTAGTACACAGACATTTAATGACGCTACTGCCTTCAGAATTACCAACAGCAAACTTCATAAATTCTTCAACCATATCTTTATACTCACTTGACATTTTACTATAATGAACCCAAGACTTATCCATTTTCAGTTTCAATTAGTTCTGATCCTGACACATTAAGCAAGTTACAAATAAATAAAATATCAGCATATATTACCAATTCATCTAAGCAAAGTACAAATTAACACCACTTTAAATACCCTTATTGCAATATAAACAAAACAATCAATTTTGACCCCACACATTATAATAGTTACAACACAAAATACAAGTACTTAAGCACATTGCCGTGGTCAAAATCATTACAGTTGTAAATAAACACAACACTTAAATCAAGCCCAATACAACTTCAAGTCATGCTATCATATAAAGGACCATAATATTAAACATATATCATGCATCTATAAATTAACTGACGAACTCTAAAATAAAGAAGTGCAATTTATTTACCAGGTCAAATTAATTTCTCTACAGCAAACTGTTTCAGCAAGAGAGATGCAACAAACTATGCAACACGATAGGTGGCAGCAAGTTGTTCCAACAAAAACAAAGGATCAACTATTACATAAGAAAGATACTCTTTTTCAATAAATTAAAATACAATTTTGCATCAGAAGCTAAATTAGGATCTAATTAGGTCCTAAGTATAAATTTGTTGCAAAACCAGTACTGGAACTTCATCATTTCCTAATAACCCCATACTTCAATAAAACAAATTAACCCTAGATATGCAAAAGTACAAATTCACACCACTTTAAATACCCTTACTGCAAGATAAACATAACAAAAAAATTTTACCCCACACATTACAGTAGTCATAACACGGAATGCCAGTAGATAGACACATTACAATAGCCACAACATAACATACAAACCAAACCCCATACAACTTCAAATCATGCTATCATATAAAGAACCATAATATTAAAGTAATTGCTATCGTGCAACTATTAATTAATTAACGAACTCAAAACTCTAAAAATAAAGAACTGTAATTTATTTACCAAATAAAATTAATTCCTCTACAGCAAATTGTTCCAGCAAAAGATATGTAGGAAACTCTGCAACAAAAGAGGTGGCAGCAAGCTGCTTCAACAAAAACATAGAGTCAAGAAAAACACATATACCCTTTTCAATAAAATAAAATACAACTCTGCATCAGAAGCTAAATTAGGTTCTAATTACATTCTAAGTATTAATTCTACTTCACTCATTTCCTAATAACCCCAAACTTCAAAGAAAAATTAACCCTAGACAAGCAAATTTACCATAATAGGCAAATTATTCCTTTTCTCTAATCATTCATCTCCAAAATCTACTTCACTCCTGCTACGTTACTGTTGCTTCTACTACTGCTAACCTTAACAACCTACATTCTTTGCTCTCTTTCAACAGATTAACTAATCAATTTTTTAATTAGGTGTTCTCGTTAGATTATTTATAGAATTAATTGATTTAACTTAGATCTGTGCAAAATAAACGGCATGCAAAATGAAGACATAATAGAAATCATACCAAGGGCTTTCAAAAAATGACGGTGAGGAAAATAGCAAGATGAGAACAGAAACGATGGCGAGGAACATGATGGCGAAGAAGACGATGGCAATAGCACGAAATGCACCTTTACTCACTCAATTTCTCAACGCAATCGGTAACCAATACGTTAGGAAGACAATGGCAAGATGACGACGGCCGAGATTTTGGTAAGATGATGGCGAAAAGGAAGTCAGTATAAGAGGTTCAGAGAAGTTAGAATCGAGGGTTTTAGCCTTACCCTATACTCTCTATATGTTTGTAAGTTGTATGTGTTGATACTTAGAAAAAATTAGGGATTGAAGAAGTGAAACTCAACACCAAAACGGTGCATTTCACGTTTTTTAATTTTAATTTATAATAAAAAGTTTTAAAAATATAATATTTTATATTTATGTACAAAATGTCATTGTTCCAACTTCTCTAAAACGACGATGTGTCTTCCTTCGTGTAATATTTTATTTTAAATAATACCAAAAATTTTGGTCAAAAATGCGCCAAAATTAAGTTAACATGAAATTTCTATCATGAATTATTGACGTTTAAATTTATATCACAAAGATATCATATATTCTTGACATAATCCTTTTCTATCACGAGTCAATCACAAATCAGTCATGAATATATGATAACCAAAAATATATCACAATTATATCATACTTTTATGACCCACTCAAAATCCGTCAACAAGTGTCTGTCATCTATTGCCAGTTTTCTTATAGTGTATGTTTTCACATCTTGTTAGATAAGGTAATGAATAATTAAGTACAATTTTGGATAAAATTAACAATTTATTAGATGTTAAAACTTAAAACTAGGGTTTTGCACAGGATAATAATTATCCCTAAAATTAAAGAAAAGGTGTCTTAAGATGAAATTTTTTTTTTTCATGCATACTTGGCCTTGAAACAAACTATGTCATAGAGAGGTCTACTTGGTTTAGGCTTAATGAGGATTTCTGAAAGCTTAATAGGTTTTGTTCTCTACTAACCCTAGCCAGGGCTTTCCGTTAATTGACTATGATCTCCTATGTAACTAAGACATTTTTTAAGCCCAATTAGAACATCACTAAAAGATTCTTCAAATGAGATTTCACTTTACATTTAAAGAGTTATATCAACTATAAATGTTCTAACAAGCTCTTGAAATGAGATTTTTCAACTGAGTGTTGTCTTCTCTCTCTTCAATATTAAAGAGTGACTTCTTACTCTTAAGTAATGTTATACTTTTTTATCATCATAATTGAAGGGAGAGAAGTACTATAACTACATTATTGAATAAATGGCGGGCAGTTAAATTTGATAAGAGAGTAATGTGATTAAATTAATATAAACTTATTTCTATTTGAATAATCTTTTAATAGAGATATTATTCTTTTGTTATTTTATTTGTCATGTAAATAAGTAAATAAACATTTAAAAGAGTAAAATTAAATAAACCTCTAGGTGCTGCTCTTATTCTTCCAAGCCACAACTGAAACTCTAAAGAAATAACTTGGGCCACTTAGGTATACATACCTTACGACCGTATAGGTCATAAATTAATTAACCGTTTAATTTTCAGGTAGCGAGACATGCCTACACATTTTAAAATTAATTAATTACAACAATATTTAATTTCTATTACATAATTTACTATAATTAAGCCCTTTAGAATTGTTTCTCTAAAAACTTTCTATAAAAAAGAAAGTAATCAATTCAATGATTTTCACTAAAGGAAAAAAAAAGTACAGAATCCTTATAATATGTGGTTAATACAATTTGTTATTTACTACTTGAAATATTTGCAAGTTGTTAAAATATATTTTCGACAACTCAAATAAGTAAGTGATCAATAATATCTCAATTGCCACATGCATCATAAATGGCGTAAGTGAACTGATATTTTCACTCAAAGAACGCTTGTCTTATGCATGGTGGATGTTGATTTAGTAAATTGGGGAGGGGATTTTTTTTTTTTTTTTGTTGGTGGTTTCCGACTTGAGGCTTGTTAGCATTGCTTTTGGTTTTAAACCTTCTCAGTTGAAAGGTGTATTTGATACTCAAATTAGGGAGGGTTTGCAGATTATTCTGCTTCCTCATAGGCTGGTTCGTTTGGTTTCCTAATTGAAGCCGTCACCAAAGATAGTGTAGTTGAGTGTGGACAGTTATTCTAAAGGCAATCCTAATATGTCTACTGCTAGTGGTGTTCTTTGTGACCATCGAGGAGTGGTGTTAGCTGTTCTGGTTCTTTCTCGGGACACCAACCTATTTTGTTTGTTGAGTTGATAACTATTCATGTGGGTTTGGATCTTGTTACATAGCTTATGTTTTCTGTTCTTGAGGTGGAGTTTGATTCATCTATTGTGATTTCTAAGGTTATTTCTCATGGCTCAATGCAATGGAATTTAGGTTATCTCCTTGGCCGGATTTTACTTTATCTTATAGTCCTTCCATCATTATTTCTTCGGGAGGCTACATCTGTTATTGATTTTGTAGCCAACTAGTCCTATACTCATCGGACTCATCAGTAATGTTTTAGTATTGGAGACCTTCCAACTGGCTTGTCTGGCATTCTTCATTTGGATGCTCTCGAGATCCCACATGATTGACATTAATTTCGCTTCGTTGGTTTATTTTTTAGAACTTTTTTGTATCCTACTTATTATTCTTTTTTGTTTTGGAAGTTTTGGTTTATATACCTCTCTTATGCTCTATTCATTATTTGATTTGTATTATAGATAAGGTCTGGACTAACCCTTCCCCTTCTTGCTGGTTTAAGGAAAAAAAATTATAAGGGGTAAAAAATTATCAAGATTAGATAGTGGTGGCCTTTAAATTTGTAGATAAAATAGGTTGGGGGTAATTGGGGATCGCGATTATGATTTTTTATATTTTGCATATTCGAATTTGGGAAAATCAGGACAAGGATCATGATTATTTAGGTTTGGCCATTTCCAACATAATTGATGATTATTGATTAGTGAAATGGGTAAAAATAGATGTATATATAAGCAAGCTTTCTTGCAGATTCTTTTTGGTTACAGTGAGTCATGGCATGAGAGCATGTAAAGCCCGGAATTGATTGGCTAAAATTTCTAGAAGTGAAGTTGATGTGAAGCAGATAACAGGAGAATTGAGTGCACTGAAAGAAAGACTTTGCTTGAAATCATTATTTTGTTTTGTTACTTCTATGTTTTGTGTTCAGAAATTACTTGTCTACCGTGTTTGCTATTGTAAACAAATAGTCTGACAATATCAAAATGAACTGAAATTTCAAGGAATTAAACTACAATATTTTTATTTTAAATCTGGAAGGTTTCATAAAAAAATTAAAATTTATTTTTAATGATTCTTTAAACTTTACTATCTTTGCCACAAGTTCCTTTCAAAATATACTATTACTTAGGATTTATTCGTTAAATATTTAAAATCTAAAATTTCATTAAATTCATATCTTTTTAAAACTTTACTTTTTTTTAACTTATATATGATTTTGAAACATTTACATCTGAATAGAAAAAATCAACTTTTGTGACTTTAACCAAAATGGAAAAGGTTTAAAATAAAAAATAAATGTTACATTTAAAAAATATCTCTATAAAATATATTATTTCCTAAAAAATATAATCCCTTTTATTTGTTTTGATTTACAATAAACATGTTCAAGATGTTTGTTTTTATAAAAACAAACAAGATGCCACTTATATTTGGATGTTAAAAAAATGTCATTCAAATATTTGTATTGAGATCATTCATACATCAAAAAAATTTAGATCTATTCACATTTTTTTAAAAAAAACAAATGCTACCTATTTTTCATCTTATAAAACACCAGCCTAATAATATCATAATGAGTTCAAATTTTAATATGTTTTTTTCCGCCGGATGTTTATTTTAATTCTGACTTTTTTATTAAAATCTATCAAGTATCTTATTTTTAATAACTGTGCAAAGTCATGCTGATGCTATTGTTGTTTTATCGATAATTTGATTAATGTAGTTTTATTGAGTGAGAACCTAATGAAATATTATGAAATTAGCTGAGATTTTTATATATGGTACATATAATATCTTTTAACATTCTAGAAATTTTCATAATGTTTTAGATTATATAGTCGTAACCTCTAATTTATGAAAGTGTTTGGTTCTGGTCGTCTTATTAACTTGCTATATATGCTCTTATTAATGTTTTTTTTTCCTTTTCCTTTTCCTTTTGTTACCATGGGTTTCATTTGAATTCTATTATTTTTCTTTATGTTTGTTTTCCTTAGGACTAGATGGCTTCATCGGATATCGAATCTTCCAATGTTGAAGAAAATGCACAAGAAAGAAAGAAAAGGAAGTGGTCCATCAAGATTAGATTTTCATGTTGGGAAGAAAGCTAGACAAGGTAAATGGAATGAGAGGGGTCAACCTGTTGGAGCGACTTTAGTTAAGTTGTGATGGGAAAGGGACTCACACAACCAACTTCAATTAAGTGTAAACAAAACTCTTTCTGTATTTGTTTGTTTAAAAGGGATGTTTGTCATAAATAAATATGCAAAAAAAAAATATAACACAAACCAAGCAATAAATCAGCCACAAGAGACACAGATTTTCATGTGGAAAACCCAAAATGGGAAAAACCACGGGACTGTAGTCCGATATAATATTTCACTATATTAATGGGACTACAACACAATTTCTTCTCTAGATAACCATTGGAGGCTGGCTAATAACATAAAGAATTTCAATATTCATGGATTACAATAACAATCTAATATATGTCTTTCTAATAAATGGATATCTCAACTAACATCCAAAGAGAGGATAAAACAAAAATCAAGACCAATAGGATTGTAGAGGGTGATGTTAGGAACTTATCCTCCAAATTTGATAGAAAATGGAGTTAAAATCGCCTTCCGGTCGTCCAATTATAGATCAAAACCTCTCTCGTCCTTTTGCTACAATTCATAATTAGGTGAGCCGCTTGCTTTTTATTCTTTATATCGCCACCTGATTTTTGAAAACTCATTTCATCTCTTGCTTCTCTTTCTCACTTGTAGGACAATGCTCGAAACTAAACTTAAAATACCCTACAAGGGGAGAAAAAATAGATTTTGTCTTGCTCATGTTAACTTTTTCAAGAACCCTTTCAACATATGCTTCTTGAAATAACCATAACTTCCTAGATTTTTTATCGCGGGAAATCTTCATGCCAAGAATCTGTTTTATTGATCCCAAGTCCTTTATTGCAAAAGACTTGATAAGCTCTTTCTTTAGATTATCAATCTTACTAGCATCATGGCCAACAATCAACTTGTCTTCCACAAAAAGTAAAAGAATAATGAAATCATTATCACCAAACTTCTTTATAAAAATACAATGATCACACATTGTCTTGTTAAAACCATAATTCTCTATGAAAGAATCAAACTTCTTGTACCATTGTCTTGGTGCCTTCAGTCCATGCAAACTTTTCTTCAACTTGTCTTGTTAAAACTATGATTCTCCATGAAAGAATCAAACTTCTTGTACCACTGTCTAGGTGCCTATTTTAGTCTATACAAACTTTTTTTCAACTTGCATACAAGTTTTTCTTTCTCTTTGACACTGAATCTTTCAGGTTAATCCATGTATATTTCCTCCTCTAAGTCACCATGCAAGAAAGTTGTCTTTACCTCAAGCTATTTAATCTCCAAAATCAAGGTAGCTGCTAATCACATAACAACTCCGATAAAAGATATCTTCACCAGAGGAGAAAAGATTCCTTCAAAATCTACACATTTTTTTCTGACTAAAACCTTTCACAACCAATCTAGCCTTATACTGCTGTTGTGAGTTATTTTCAGTCTTCAACACATAAACTCATTTGTTCTTTAGTGCCCTCTTTCTTTTAGGAAGGTTTATCAAGTTATACCTGTGGTTCTCACTCAAGGATTTCATTTCCTCTTACATGGCTCTAACTTACTCATTTTTATGTTTGTGAGACATAGCTTCTTCAAAACATTTTGGCTCCCCTCAATCTATAAGTATCATATACTCAGGTGGAGGATATCTAGTGAAAGGTTGCCTTAGTGGATCTCCTCAATTCTAACTCAACTAGTGATGTTGAGCTATTGTCCAGTAATGTTTGATCAAGAATTGGTATTTGCCACAATCAGAAAATAATGTGGAAGCAAAATTGTCGGGTTGTGGTTTGAAAATAATGTGAAATGGTTTAAACAAAAGTAGTGTATTATGTCTAATATACTCTGAGTGGGTTTACTTTTGACAACAACAAGATTATTATCTTGTGTGAAGAGAATGTTTTCGATGAGTTTGCAAAGGTAATCTTTGAATTGTATAATGTTAATTTTGTTACTTTACTTGATTTTATGTTATTAACAACATTTGTTTCTAACAAAAAAAGAAGGATGCAAATAGTTTGTTTAACATGTTCGCATATTAGTGGCCCACGTGCCACATTATTGATTGGATCATATTTGTGTTTAAATAATAAAACAAATTATGGGTTGAATCTTATTGGTCAATGGGAAAAAATTAACTATAAACTTTAATGGAAAGTGGGAATTAGGATTTTATTCAAATTGGTCCTCTCTCCACCTATATAAAAAATGATATCACGTGAATTTTCTATCCATCAGAAAAGTAAGTCACTTTAAAGCGGTCAAGAAAGACAAATCAATTTTTCTAAATATTTAATTCTTACAATGAAACTTAATCAAGAAAATTGCTATGAATCAAGATATGTCTTCTCTCAATTATGATGATGTGAAAATCAGGATATGCAAATTAGGGTTTTCTTGCTTTTAGAATCCCCAACATTGGTATTTGAGACTAAATTAGAGTTCGCGATTTTCCATTAAAAAATCATTGTGATTTGATCATCAATTGAGCCGCATGAATTTATTCCCTACGGTTTATGAAATCTGCCGAATAAATGAAACTTGGTCCTTATTTGAAGAAATACATGCAGTTTGGCTCCACCTTTCAAATGTTGCCTTTATAATTAAAATTGTGAACTTCTATTCACGTGCATTGGTCATGAATCTTATGGCCTTTGCAATAAATTATGGGCTTTTATCTTTATTTATTTAACTTTATTCTATTATTATTTCTAAGATTTGAGCATCATATCTTAATTATGCTTGGGCCATGAATTCTGTTTTATGAATTTGATATGGGCTTATGAATCTCACGGAAATGGTCTGATGAATTGATTGACTTTATGTGATCTATGTGGTGTGCATATATATATATATATATATATATATATATATATATATATAAACACTTGAATTCTTATATATACACACATATGTGTGTGTTCGAATCTAATCAAGTTTTAAGAATCATATGGAATTTGTCCGACAAGTGTTGAACCTGTTTGCATATTATTGGCTTACATGCAACATTAATAAACTGAAGGCACTTATGTTCCTCTTCTTGAATATATGAATATTACCGTAAGTATTTATATGCCTATTATTGTTTCAACATTTGTTATAATTTAATTTTGATGTGTATATCATATATAATTTGTTAGTCACCAAAGTGGCTAAATTAGAAAGTTTTCATAGATGTCAAATTAAATTAAGTTTCAAGTACTCATAATTATTGTGATGCTTATGATTGAATGACATGATGATTTTCCTATATGGGTATATTGAAATTCATAGATTATAAAATTAGGAATCGCCCAAAGGTTGATTAATTAATTTTTTAATCTATGATTATGATTGTGAATAACTAGTATGCTTGATTAGGTATGTTTAGTATATCTAAAGATAGCAGGCATGTCTAGTTAATGTGTATTTGATTACTAATTATGTGAAATTAAAGTAAAGCACCAATTATGTTTATTGTAGTGTATTGTTGTATCAATTAAAGTTTACAGCATCTATGTTTGTTGCTCTTCATTCACAGCCTTCATTTGTTGTTACGTTCAATGGCCTTAATTACCCAGATTGGTCTGAGCAAGTCTTGTTTCACTTAAGTGTTCTGGATCTTGACTTGGTATTGTTAACTGAAAGACCAATTGCTATTACTAATGAAAGCAACGTTGAAGAAAGATCTCTCCATAAGACTTGGGAGAGATAAAACAGATTGAGCCTAATGTTGAATTAGATCAAAATTTCCAACAACATCAATTCCACAACTCCAAGAATTGAAAGTGCTAAGGAATATATAGAATTTGTGAAAGAGTTTTCTCAGTTTGAATCGGCTGATAAGTCCCATATCGGGGCATTAATGGGTACGTTAACCACATGCAAGTTTGATGGTACACGTATCATGCATCAACATGTGATTGAGATAATAGACACAACAACAAAATTGAGGTCCATGGATATGGAAGTGGGTGAGAGTTTCCTTGTGCAATTCATTATCAACTATTTGCCTACTGCCTATGGTCTATTTCAAATAAACTATAACACAATTAAGGACAAATAGAGTCCAAATGAACTTCAGACCATGTTCATTGAGGAAAAAGCAAGACTTAAGAAATAAGGGACTCACTCAATTAATCTCATTGGTCATAAAGGAGCTGAAAAAGTTTGAAAAAAAAATTATCACGAGGGCAAGAAAGAAGCATCAAAGCTGAAAGTGCAACCCACCCAAATCCGCAAGAAGGATATTAAGAATGAAAAGTGTCATTTTTGCAATAAACATTGACACTTCACCAAAGATTGCCTAAAGCGTAAAGCCTGCTTCGAAACAAAGGTAAGTCTAGTGCTTTACTATGTTTTACATCAAACTTAGCTGAAGTTCTTTATAACACATGGTGGATTGATTCTGGTTGCACTACTCACGTTTCAAATACGATGCAAAAATTTCTTATGATTCAAACCATAATCCCAAATGAGAAGTTTATTTTCATGGAGAACCAAGTTAAAGCTCCAATTAAAGACATTGGGACTTATCGTTTGATTTTATATGCAGGACATCATTTAGATCTTTTTCAGACTATTTATATTCCTTCTGTTTTTCGCAATTTAATTTCTTTGTCCAAACTTGATTCTGTTGGATATTCTTTTACATTTGGAAACGAATGTTTTAGTTTATTGAAACATAATAGTACCATTTGTTCTGGAATTCTTTCTGATGGTCTATACAAATTAAAGCTTGATAATATTTTTGTTGAGTCTTTGTTAACCTTGCATCATAATTTTGGCACTAAACGTGGTTTCGTGAATGAAAGTTCAACTTAATTGTGACATAAGCATTTAGGTCACACATCTAAAGCAAGAATAAAAAGATTAGTAAAAAATGAAATTCTTCCAAATTTGGATCTTATTGATCTTCATATTTGTGAGGATCGTATTAAAGGAAAACAAACAAGTATAAAAAGAGCCACAAGAACTACACAATATTCCATCTTTTGGTGGAGAAAAGTATTTCATCACCTTTATTGATGATTTTTCACGTAATGGTTATATCTATTTGTTCCATGAAAAATCTCAATTAGTGGATGCCCTAGAGGTATTTATTTTTTTGATTCGGTATGTTGATGACATTTTACTTGCTGCTAATAATTTTGGTCTACTTTATGAGACCAAGGAGTTTCTCTCTAAGAACTTCAAAATAAAAATATGGGTGAGGCATCATATGTAATTGGAATTGAAATATTCCATGACAGTGCACATGGATTGCTAAAGTTGTCATAGAAAGTATATATTACTAAAATTTTAGAGAGATTCGGAATGGAAAAATGCTCTGCGAGTGTTGTTCTAATTCATAAAGGAGATAAGCTCAGCCTTATGCAATTGAACGAATTGAACGTAAACAAATAGAAAAGATTCCTTATGCAATCATTGTTGGAAGCTTGATGCATGCTCAGACGTGTTTGTTGAGTACTGGAAAATACATATTTATACAAGATAAAATCGTCATTTTATGTTCCAAGTCTCACTAACATTTTCACTTTTACATGTTTAAATTCTCTAAGATTTTATTATGTGTGTTTTTTTATAATATAAGTATTTTATATATTTTAGGGATATTTTGACTATTTCACGACTAATAAGAAGTCAAACAGCGAAATTGATGGCATTTTTAAACTTGGAATGGTCGAAAACCTTAAAAGGACCATAAAAGGGTATTCAGTATTGTTCACGTATATGGTACTGTTCACATACACGGCACTACTCACAAGTACGGAATTGTTCACATATATAGTATGGTGATGTGGCATCGACTGATGATGTGGCAACATCTTATTGGACCAATGATATGGCATTAACGGATGATGTGGCGTTAATCGATTATGTGGCAGGATGCTATTGGACAAAAATACTGATGTGGCATTGACTGATGACGTGCAGCATCTTATTAGGCTGAAATGTTGAAGTGGTGTTGACTGATGATGTGCTCGAATCAATCAAAGCTTGCACCGTGGCGCAATCCTAAGCGTTCAAATTGTTTTTATTTGGTGTCCAGACGCAATCCTAAGCGTTCAAATTGTTTTTATTTGGTGTCCATGATTTATCTATGGTATCTATAAATAAAGAACTCTCTAACCCTCCCCCCTCCCCCCCCCCCCCAATTTGACAATCCTGAATCCATTTTTGAGCTTTATTTTCTGTAATTCTCTATTCATCTTGTATTTTCTATGTATTTTAGTAAAACTACCATTTTACCCCTAGTTCAACTATGAATGGCTAGTTTAGTTTCAAGCTTGGGTTGAAGGTGAAGCCTCAACATGATCCATGGGCTTAATTAGGTAAGTTTTTTTTTTCTTTTACTCTCTCATTGATGTGGTTGTTGACAAATAGTGTATCTTGTCTAGATTTTACACGGTATACTAGCTCCCTAGTGAAGGATCGTTATTATCTGGCTTAATGAGCACTTAGCACCATGTTACTTAGAGAGAAAGTTCTCTATTATTTTGTGGGTCGTCTTGACACAGTATCAACAGAGAGTGTATCTGAGCTATTTAGTGGATGGTCTTACCATGTTGTCAACAAAATGATTATTATCATATGGCACAGCGTGTTCTTGACACCACATTTAGTGGAAGATCATTACCTCTGGCACACTAAACGCTTGATGCCATATTTATTATAGTGATTATTATGAGGAGAGGAAATACCCCCTCATGAATTAATTGGAACTAAAAAGGAAATATTAAGCCCATGTTGAATGTTGAGTGTGAATCCAGAGGCTCAAGCATTTAATTTGCATTGGTTTCATCTTTAATTTATTCTCACTTTTTTATTTTGAATCCTAAGATAAAAAAAATTCACTTTTAGCCAACTCACATTTACACCTAGAAAATTAACCCTACACATAATTAAATCTACTTCCTCGTGGGATCGACACTTGTCACCACAAAATCTATTTTACAATAAATTCATGCGCTTGTAAGTACAATAAAATTTACACAACAGTGTACCAGGCCAGACATCGGTTTTGCTATTGGAATACTGGGTAGAAACCAAAGTAATTGTAGATTAAATCACTAGAAAGTTGTAAAGAAAGTATTAATATACTTGCAAGGAAGGATCATATGCTCCCTTATAATATATCTTATCATCTCAAAGTGATAAAGCATTCAAATTCAAATCATTCTGGCTATGTGGATACCAGAAAATTCACACTTGGCCACTTGTTCATGATGGCTGGATGAGCCATCTCATGGAAGAGTGCAAAACAGTCTATCATTGTTGCTTGCACTGGGGAAGTTGAGTTTATGGTGTGTTTTAAGGTCACTATTCATGAATTATGGTTGCAGAACTTTATTTTAGGGCTTGGAATTGTCGACAGTATTACCAAGTCGTTGAAGATTTTTTGTGATAATGCTACTGCAATCTTTTTCTCGAAAAACGACAGGTATTCAAAGGGTGTTAATCATATGGAATAAAAATACCTTGCTATTAAAGAAGTTCAGAAACGAAGAGTGTCAATCAAGCACATTAGCACCAACTTTATTATTGCGGATGCTTTAACAAAATGATTAAACCTCAAGGTTTTTAATGAACATTTTCAAAGAATGGGTATTACTAGATGCCATTATTGACATTATGTTCATGTTTTTAAGCTCTTAATGTATTTGATACTCTTAGCTCATTTAAGTATTGTTTCTGATTCTTTATATCCTATTTCATTTAATGGTATATACATGAATGATGATATAATTGTTAATAGGATTTGTCTTTGACAAAGTCATTGTTTTTGGACCGTTATTGTTCTCTTTCCCATTACAGGTAATGTTAAGTATAAAATTGATATTGTGATACATAGAAGGAACTATGTCTTAATAATGATCCAATGTTAAGTATAAAATTGATATTGTGATACATAGAAGGAACTATGTCGAAATAATGATCCGATTAGTTTTTGCTTAATGATGATTTTATGGTTTGACCAATGCAAGTAAGAATTTACCTCTTACTATGCGCTTAACATTTATTATTATTAAAATGTTAAGTTGATTGTGTCACATGTGCTAAGTGGGAGAATGCTCGTATTTCAGTGGCCTACATGTCACATTATTGATTGGGTAGTATTTGGGTTTAAATAATAAAACAAATTATGGGCTAAACTCTTATTGGTCAATGAGAAAAAAATTAACTACCCACTTTGACAGAAATTGAGAATTAAGATTTCATTAAAATTAGCCATCTCTCGACCCATATAAAAAAGAATACCACGTCAAATTTCTATCCATTAAAAAAGTGAGTCACTCTAAAAGGGTCAAGACAGAGAAATCAATATTGTTAAATCTTTAATTCTTGTAGAGAATCTTGATCAAGAAAATTGTTATGGATCAAGCTATGTCTTTTCTTAATTATGATAATATGAAAATTATGATATTTTATGATCTTAAGGATTAAAGTTTATGCAAATTAGGATTTTCTTACTTTATGAGAATTGTAGAAAATCCCTAAGATAACAAACCATTCCTGTATTATTACACTTTGTCTTTAATATATGATCGAGATTGAACGATCGGAGCAAATGAGGGAAATGCAGATGATGGTGAGGATGAGGTACGCGAATAGGACAATGTTAATGTAAATGTAGGATGATTAATGAGATTGTAATGGATGATTTTGTTGGTGATATGTCTTATACCTCTCAATCACATGTTGTTTCTCATGAACTAGAAAATACTCTAAGTAGTTCAACCAATCGATCTAGGAAAAGAAAAAATAAGGAGAGAACAATTGACCATAGTGTCCAAAGTATTGGGGGCTGAAACTGTGGCAGCAATGGTACTTAAGATAAACGGGTTGGTTAATGTGCTTTATACAGTAGATAAGGATGTTGCTAACTTACAAGTTAAGTTGTATGATGAGATGATGACAATTGAAGGCTTAACTGAGAGCGAGATGTATGATGCGACAACTAAGTTGGCCATAAAGCAAGATCTACTATTTGTATTCTTTGCTATGCCTAATCACCATAGGAGTGATATATCCTTCAAATGCTTCATCGTGCGATATAATCCGTACATGTTTGGGTTACTATATGTTAGGATTTTGAACCTCTATTTCTAATATTAAGTGGGAATTTTTAACTTTATATTTGTATGATGTGTTACTGGAGCATAGATTGTACTGGACACCATTTTGAAATTATATATGCAAAGGGGTGGCACCATTTTGAATTAGGATGTTAACTATACTTTGTAATTTCTAGTGCTCAATCTCAATTAACATATGTGCTAGAAACATAGAAAAAAAAAAGAAGTGTAAAATGGCAAAAGTCAATTAGCAAATGCGCTCGAACAGGAAGCATGGCAAAACGAAAAAGATAAATGGCAAAAGTAAAAATGTTTAAGTTTGATAAAGTTCATAATTATTTTTTAATTATGTTGAATTAAACAAGCTTTGATTGAATTGAAATATCAATTAATATTAATATTAATAATATTAATGTTATTATTTTCATTATTGATTTTATTACTATTAATATTATTTTTAATATTATTATTAACGATCATTTTTATACTGATAATAATCACAAATAATAATAATAGGAAACTAAGGGTATTTTAGTACCTAGAAACAATTCAGCTTATTCTGATTGTAATTCCAAGATAAAATAAACTCATTAATAGAATTCTAGCCCATATTGCAATTCCGACTTCCACAGCTTAAATAAACAACTTATTCTGATTCCTATTTTCTATTTCCATTCTAGTTCATTCTCATTCTAGCCTATTCAAGTCCTAACCCATTCTGATTACTGACAAGTAAACGCTGCATAAAATGAAATGGCTTAAATAAAGCATTTGAATCTTTGGATTCACACATAACACTACACTGTGGGCTTACGTTCTTTTTTAGTATCAATTAAGTTATAAAGGTAAGCACTCATTGCGCCAGATGATAACAATCATTCTATTGACAACATAACAAGACTATCTACTAAATAACTTAGATTCACTCTGATGACCCACACATATTAGAAGGGAGTCTTTCTCTAATAAATATGGCGAAAGTTACTCATTGTGCCAAGTAGTAATAATCTTTCACTACCGGCCTGTCTCCAATGATACTATGCACATACTACACAAGATACACTATCGGTCAATGATTTCACCTTAATTGAAGTTTGAAATAAAATTAGTCATTCATGTTGAACTATGGGTAAATTTTATACTAAAAATATGTAATGTTACAGGATAGAGCTAGAATTATACAAAACAGGAGTGAAAATCAAATTCAGTGCCCCTTAGCCCTATCATTTATAAGTACATTAGATAAATCATAGTTATCGGATGAAAACAATTTGAACACACATGATTGTCTCCGATTGGATGGAACATATGTACAAGGCCGTCATTCAATTTATATGCAGGTAATGTACGCCCATTCTTTGGTCTATTAATATGTTGTCATGTCATTAGCGAATGCAAAGTCCGTGGACATTGTTTTAGTGCGCATAGGTTCACAATAAGTGCGCAGGATGGTCAAATAAGATGCTACTACCTCATTAGTCAATGCACAGTTAGTTGGGCTCCACCAAATTAGTAGAGATCCTACAAAACTAGATTTGGACATCTGTAAATCCTTTATTTTAATGTAATCAGAGTTCGTTTTGACCCCAATTTTTGTCATTCCCTAAGTTTTCAGGAGTTCTAAATCCATTCATGATGTCTTTGCCCCAAATGTTACCCTAGATATGATTAAGTTATGATTTTACCTTTTATTCCTTTCCTAGGGGTTTTAGCATTTTGAGCTCAAAAATGCCATTTATCCTGCTGTCTGATTTCTTATAAATCATGAAATAACCAAAATACCCTTGAAATATATTTAAAAAATCAAATCATAACAAAGTACACACAATTAATGTTTAAGGGACTTAAATACATAAAAGGAAAGATGTTAGTAAGGCTTGGAGTGCAAAAATAATGAATTTTACCCTTTATAAATATACATTCTCTAGCACTCAGCACAACTCCCAACTTATTGCTTGTCCTTAACAAATTAAGCGATAATATCTAGAAAAATTCAAACCCAAATTGAGGTCTTTTAAATAAACTCTCTGAAAATTCTTTTCATCCCCTTCGCCACTCAACCATGAATCAATAATTCAACAATTGTGCTTAGTGATGTTTGACATGATGATTATGGGGTTTGGTCAAAATAAAGCAATAGTTTCATTATTACCATTTCATCGGGATTTCTTCTTTAGGCAACGAGTTTATTTATAATATATTTCTGAGTAACTCTAACTATTTTACGCGAACACTCAATGCTTCCTTAGCAATTTGCCCAGTTACTAAGAAAGAGTTAGGTTTGACAAATCGAACTCTCACCATTTTATACGAATACCCATTACTAATTAAGTAGCAGTCCCGATTACTAACTAAGAGCCCACACATAACATAAGCTTAATCAACTCTAACTGTTTTACATAAAAACACTTTGTTAATTAGGCAGGAGATCTGGTTAATAAAAAAGCGCATTTTCTTTTTTAGGGGTAAAATGACTACTGTCTTTGGTTGTAGTTCATGAACAAAACGAAAGGACTAAGTACTATACAATCTTAACTTACCATCAGTATCACCTGTCATGCATTTGTGTCTAGAATGGCCTATTGAGCCTTTCAGAATGGCTACGGTAGACAAAAAAGGTTAGTCAATAATGGCAGAAGAGAAAATTTAAAAATTTAGTTTTTTTTCAAGAGTAACTAAACTTTGAGACTAAGAAGATACATTTACAGAGTAACTAAACTCAAAATCTGGCCATCGTGAACTCAAATTTATCCAAATTTAGTCTTTATAATGAAAATTAGTAAAAACATCACCAAAATTGAAAAGACTTTATCCAAATTTATCCAAATTTTGCCTTCAATGTCATAAAGGAAAGAGGTAGAGTTTAGAAGACTTTATATGAATGCTACAACAATAAACATAAGAAAATATTTATAAATGGAGAGTTAAATCTATTTTACACTTATTACTACAGTTACTGCTATCATCAATAGTCGACCAATCCAATACAAAGTTATTAACATTTAACAAACCGATGGGTTTTTTATGATTGTTTAAAGAGATGAAAAATGAAAATGTAATTAATGCCTTTAGAGTTGCAAGATCTAGTAACAAAATAAAGCATCGGCACGATTTAATGCTTCAGATATTCTTTTTTGCATACTTAGGAAAACTAATTTTTCTCTAGTTTGTGAACTGGGCAGACATCCAATAAGGTTTTAGGGCTTTTAGAATGATGTCTAACACTTGTCTTCTTTTAATACAAGCACCTTTTGAGACAGCTTTTGATAACCATCGGTCACCGCCTCCATACACTATGTGTATTTTTTGCTTTACAAGGACTCAACCAAGATCTAAAGCTGCATGAATGAACTCTGTGTATTTTCCAAAGTGAAACCTAGAAAACACAAAAACATTCTTAAATTGTCTACTCGAAGTTGTTGCCATTGAGGCAATTCTCCAAAGTTAGTGTTTGAAAAAGAAGCTCATATTTAAAGACCTTGGGGACAAACACAATGATACACATATGTATACAAGTGATTGTTTGTTAAATGACGCATGAAACTCATCGCTTAATATTCAAAAGCAAACGGTAAACAAATAGTGATTAGAATTAAAATGACACCATTAAAAGCAATAATACAAATGATCAAAGAACATTAAAAAAAAGAATATTTATTGGTAATTGTGACTGTGGCCCATATCTTTCATGGTTTTATGTCCAAAAACAGCTTGAGCCCTTTTCATAAGTTGAGGCTAGACTTCCCATAAAATCTTTATTTATAATCATATTCCTGAGACTGTATCGTACATGTTTTTTTCTAGAATAATGGTCATAACTTGGGAATTGTATTCTATATGTACTCACTGGGATGCTTTCAAGAGCGAGAAGACGTCGTCTAATGACTCTTTATTCAAGCATCCCTGATGAATTGAATCTTCTCTTTCTTATTATCGGACACCATTCTCAAAGATGTATAAAGGCATCTCTTGTAGTTTTTCGGGCATACTTATGATAAAAGCTATCTAACTCTCGTTTCTTTAAATAATTTTCTTTCCTGCAACCAGGCATGTAGTAGCAAATCTAAGAGGTAATGCACCTACCAACCATATGTTTGCTTTGATTAACCAAAGGATGTCAATAAAGATGTAATTCCTCATAAGCAGTTGCAAGTGTCTGGACCAATCTTTATAGATTGTAAAGAGTGCATTCAAAAGGAATGAGGGAAATCATTTGTGAAGCTTCGTGAAAATCATGTTCCTATCTATACCTTGGCCTGGGAATATCAGTTATTATGAAAAAAAATGAAGGAATTGACTTTAATATTCACGGAGTATCTTTTATCTGTCGTTTAACTAGGGTAACAAATTACAATAAATCAAAGAAAAGAATCAATTTTGTGAAATCAAGTCAAACATGAAAGCAAGCAAAATAACAAAATAAAAACGCACTGTTTAAAAGGTGGATATAATCAAAACTTAACTCAACATTATATACACCCTTTATTTCCTCTAATTTGGCTTTCTAGATCCTCAACATGGAATTGTAATATTGGTGGTCGTAGATTCCAAACAATATATTATTTAAAAATTTGTATTAGACCTCTTAGGTGAAATTTCATACGTAAAAGTTCTTCAAGAAGGTTGAAAATGATTTGTCTTGTTGAGGTACTCATGATATACACTAAAAGTGATGCAAGGAAACACAATTGTCAAATATACAAACATCATACTATTCAAAAGATATGTGTGCACATCATTCGAGACATAGAAAGAAATGATTTCAAATGATTTCAAGCAGTAAAGTAATAGTAAAACAAAAGGACAAATAATTAACCACCCATTAAAGACGAGAAAGACTTAGTCAAGATTTAGTGGGTTGCTCAAATTTATTTTGGCATCTATCTTCATGTGGCTGGTACTGTAGATATGGTTTTTTTCTTTGGCCATTCACTTTAAACATGACATCATCCTTTGGATCGTCAATTCCAATGGCCCAGTGTAGAAAAATAGTACAAACAACAAATGGCCAGACCATCGAGAGTGTAATTTACCTAGGAATAGATGCAGACGAGAATTGAATAAAAGCACTTTCTGTCTCTGAGTACAAGATTTTCTCATGATATGGTTGGCATTTTTATACGCATCGTTATGAATCTCCTCAAGTTCTGTGACAATAATCTCCTTTCTGGACCAACCAATTGCATGTCAAAGTTGAACTGCTTAATAGCCCAATATGTATGATGCTTGATTTCCACTAGTAGATGACAATTCCTATACATTAACCAATAAGAAGGCATCCCAAAGGTGTCTTGAAAGTTGTTCAATATGGCCATAGTGCATCATCATCTCAATGACCAGTCTTTTATGTTGCCAAACAATATTGATTCTTAAAAATCCTATTACTATCTTGTAATAATTAGTTCTTCACGGAATTGCTTCTACCTACTTTGATACATAGTTGACAACAACTAGTACGTATTGATGGCTAAAAGAATGAGAAAATGATCCAATAAATTGATGCCCTACACATTAAAAATCTCAACCACCAGAATAGGGCATCATATTCCTTTGTGTAATGCTTCCCATATGCTGGCACCTATCACATGAAGAATAAAAAATGTAAGTGTCTCGAAATAAGGTTGACCTATAAAAACCACATCGTAAAACTTTAGCATACTAAAATGGCCTCCACAAGCTTGTTTAAGATAAAATAAAAGGATTTTTTGAAATTCGCTCTCTAGGACGCATTATCTAACAATTTGATCCATATAATACTTGAATAGATAAAGTTTATCCCAAAAGAAATTCCTTGTTTCCACAAAAAAGTTGGCCTTGTCCTACTTAGTCCAACGATTTGGAAGGTGTCTATAACAAGATTGTTAATTTTTTTAGCATACCATGACAATGCTTCCGCACTCATTAGTTGTTCATTTGGGGATGATTCATTAAATGGTAATAATTTTAAAATTTTGTCAAAATTGTGGCAAGATAGATGATCTGCTACCACATTTTCTGCACTCTTCTTATCTTTGAATTCGAGGTTAAATTCCTCCAAAAGCAACACCACCGAATTAGTCTAGCATTTGCATCTTTCTTTATAAGAAGATGTGAATGCGATTATTTTACATCTTATAAGAAAATATTAAATTTTTTCGAATGCAAACACTACTACTAAAATTTCATTTTTAATAATTGGGTAACCAATTATGCATCTGATGCAGTGTTGTTCTAAAACAGAATCCTCTGTGATTAAACTGACATAACAAAAGCATAAAAGATATACAACAATGGATAGATAGGATAATTTTCAATACTTAGTTGATTCTTAAGAATATTAGAATAAAATAAAGTAAATCCACTTGATTATAAGAGTACCTACGAATCTAGGCGTTAAAACTCATTAATTTCATAAAATGTGGAGAAATAACAAGATTATGACTCAAACCAAGAGTTTATTTCAAGAAATAATCAATAACAAATAATCAAGGCCCACTTCTAAAGCTACAATCGACACTAATTTATAATAATTACCATTTATCCTAATTTGACTAGAAACCTATTTAATAAGACTTATCCTTAAATTAGAAATACAACTAAAAAAAGCAATGCCAAAATAATAAAACTCTAAATAAGAAACAAAATTAAGTTAGAATATAAATTAATTAAATATTCTTAATATTATAAATTTCAATCCAATTAGGATTTCTTTAATTTCTTTTTCTGCATCAGCATCCTTCAATGTCCTAATAGTATAGTAAATGACATTGGGGATACGGTCAACTCTTTGTCCTAATATTACTCTGAAAGCATAATCAAATGCATCACATATGAGCTCAAATGGTAAATTCTAGTTTAATCTAAATGATGGTTAATGAGGTCAATAACTACTTTAATTTTTCAAATGTCTCAATACGCGAGTCATCAAAGAAGAAATCTACATCCTTAGCGAGCAAGTTCCATAAGGGTCAAGAGATTTTGCTAAAATTTTCAATGAAACATCTATAAAAACTAGCATGCCCAAGGAAAGATCTTAATTCTCTAACTGTTTTGGATGAAGGAAGATTGGAGATGAGATCCACATTGGCTTTGTTAACTTCAATACCTTTGCTCGAAATGATGTGACCTAAAATAATACATTTTTTTAAGATAAACTGACACTGCTCCCAGTTCAAGACCAAATTCTTCTTTATACGACTGTACAAAATAGCAGTAGATTATACAAACATTGATTAAATAAATCACAAAAATAAGATAGTCATCTATAACGACTTCAAGAAAACGTTCAAGCACATTAGAAAATATGCTTAGCATGCATAATTGAAATGTGGCAAGTACATTACAAAATCAAAATAACATTCTCCTATATTCAAAAGTGCCAAAGAGCAAGTGAAAGAAATTTTCGTTTAGTCTTTTGGTGCTATAGGATTATGGGTATATCCTAAATAGTCATTTAAAAAGTGAAATAAAATTCATGACCCAGTAATCTATCAATCATTTTATCGATAAATGGTAAAGAAAAATAGTCTTTTCATGTGACAGAATTCAACTTCCTATAATCAATACATACGCCTCACACTATAGTCACTCCAGTGGCTATCAACGGCAATTGAATTATGGGGATATGCTTCTTTGAATCATGCATTGGTTGATTGTCAATCACAATGAAATCACCAATTAAATAAAATTTGTCCACTTGAATAAGTACATTCTCCACAAATATTGCAAGATATTTTCATGGACCGATTTGGAAGTTATAACACAACTAGAGTTAAGTGTAATTCTTTCATTCAAGTTTCACAAATATTAAGGCAAAGATTTATGCTAGCTCCTAAGTCCAACAAGGCATTTTCAAATATACAATTTTCTATTCTACGTGAGATAATAGGTGTTGGAATATAGAACTAGTGTTCTCTATTAGAAATGCCTTCTTTTGAATGTGAATACCTCTCTTTTTAGTAAAAACATCATTAAAAAAACATGGAGTAAGAGGGAACTTATTTGATAGCATCAAGCAAATGGATGCTAACACATACCTATTTAAAGATCTCTATAATCTCACTTGTGGAATTTTTCTTTTTTACTTTAGCTACTCTATAAGAGAATAGAGATTTAGGGACGTATTTAAAGTGGGCTTATTTCTTCTTCCACCTTGGGTGATGATTCTTCAAATTCTAAAGGTACAACTTAAGTTGTCTTTTTCCTTGGTATCTTCACTTTGTTGTTGACTTCTTTGCCTTTTCACAAGGTCATGATGGTTGTGACCTCTTCATACTGTTAGGATAAACCACTACTAATTTCATGTACTCCCTTAATATTACGCACTAACTGGCTTCGGAATTTGTCTTTCATTGTTGGGCATTGTCTGCTTGTTGTTGGAAGAAATCACAATTTTCTAATGCACTTTTACAAATTAGCTCAGCTCCACTTATTGCCATTAACCATTCTTGCACATGTGGTAATAGTCCCTCTAAGAACTACTGACATTGGTGTCATTTCTCATACTTATGATATGGACACGTCAAGAGTAGCCCATTAAATCACTCCCATGCCTCGAGAAATTGCTCGTCTTCGTCTTCTTTCTGAGTAGATTCTGAGATTTTCCTATAAAATGGCATTCGTTTTATGCACTACGAAGTATTTATTTAAAAATTTTGGTTAACAATTGTTCCCATAATGTAATATTATTAGCAAGTAATGTATTAAACCAAAAACGAGCTCTATTCTTTAGAGAAAATGGAAATAGTCTAAGCTTAACATCTTCATTTAAAAAGTTTTTATATTTAAAATTTTGACAAATAGCATAAAATCATTCAAATATTGTTTGTATCTTTGTTTTTCTAGGCTACAAAACGATAGGAGACAATTTAGCACACTGGGTTTTACTCGAAACTCCTAACAGCTACATTTGGGTATCATATGTATAATATGCTCAATTTAGCTAATGGACTAAAGTAATCCTTAAATGACCACTCCTGTGGTGATTGTAGTTGTTGCTGCTTTGAATCTATTTCAATGTTATCTACAATTTTACCATGTGATGCAATACGTCTTAGTGTGCAAAGTGTCTTTTCTAATACAAGGTTTACAGATTTTAGATTAGATGACTATGACCTTTGACCACGCAAACAATAAACACATAAAAATTTGAAAACAAAACTAATGAAAATAAAGAGAAATGAGAAGTTATGATACTAACCTTAATATGATGTTACATATTACTATAAAAACATACTCAAAACTTGGACAAACCTACCATATTATCAGTCAATGCAAAGTCAGTTGGGCTCCACCAAATTAACATACATCCTACACTACTAGATTCGAAACTCTATAAATCTTTTTTTTTATGCAATCGGAGTTCGTTTTACCTCAGTTTCTATTGTCTTTAGGTTTCTAGGGCTTCTGAATCCGTTCATGACATCAGTGCCACCATCTGAGACCTTAAGCATGATTAAAGTTATGATTTTACCTTTTATTCCCTTTCCATGGTTTTTAGCTATTCTGAGCTCGGAAATGTCATATGCTCTACAGTACAATTTCTTATTAATCGCAAAATAACCTTCAAATATATAAAATACTTAAATAATGACAAAATACACATAATTAAAGTTTAAGAGACTGAAATACATAAAAGTAGAGATGTTAATGAGACTTATAGCGCAAAATGATGAATCTGCCTTTTATGAATATACATTGTTCAACACTCAATAGAAACCAAACCAAAAACCGAAATGCAACAATCAATAGAAACCAAACCAAACCAAACCAAAAACCGAAATGCCCACCCCTAATTAAAATAGCTCGGTTAAATTATTTCTGGGTCTGAGCACTTCTTGTTCTCATATGAAGCTTGTTATTTATACTTGTATTCAATTTTGCTAATGTTGTAATTTTGACTGATTTGGCCTATTTTGATAAAGGAAACGTTTGGGATCACTTTTACGATGTTCAAAAGTAATTTTGAAAAAATCAAATCTAATTTTAATGTTTGGTAAATTTCTTTAGAAATGACATTTAATAAAATAACCCTAGCTTATAACAGGTTTAAAAAGTAAATAAGGAGAACCTTTCAAAATATGATTTTGAGAATCACTTTTATACTTAATACAATTCCTTATGTATCGTCATATATATTATAGAAATCCAAAATTATCATTATCAATTAGGAAATAAAATCATTAATTTTAAAGAGACAATTATTGTTAAAAAGTATATTAACATAACAAAATAAAAAATAAGATTAATAATACAAAATACTTATCTTAGTTATTAATTATTTTATATACACAAAAAAATACTTTATATACATGTTTATAAAAATCTAATAAACTTTATTCAACATTATATTTGATTCAATCATTTACATTCTCACATCAATTTAATAATAAGATTTATCAAATACATATAACTACTTTTAAAACTTACAACACTTTTAAAAATAAATTATGCAAAAAGTTTAATCAATTCTCTTTACGACTGATTATTTCTATGGTAAAACTAACTGCAATTATTTTAAAAGTTTCGCTATCAATAAAAACAATAAATATGGGTTGTAGCAATCATGCCATAGCACCAAATTAGTTAGTATCGAATAGTTTGTATATATGTATTCCTTAATATTAGTTCTCATATAAAGATCTTGTTTCCCTAATGTTATAAATTATCCCTTTGTGTATTTTTATGAGTTTGATAGTTTTATTGATAGATCTTTTATAGTGTCTAAATTTAGGATTATGATTCGGTACTAAGCTTATGCTTTGCTAAGCAAAAATTAACGTTCAAGATTTATTTTGTATATTTATTTTTTACAGTTCTTACCTAAAAACGATTAATTTAGTACTTAGTAGAAATTCAGCTTATCTCTGAATCCTTGTCCAAATAGATTACTGCTGAAATCTCTTTTATTGTCTTATGGCTTAGATCTTAAGTTCGAGGTACATGAGTTAATAATGAATAAAAAAGAAAAAAAATAATGATCTTCCTAGAAGCACCTTATGGATTAATTAAAGAAAGCTAGTGGAAGGAGAAAAGAAAAAGGATCATATGCTCTACTAAAAGGACAATTGATCATGTTCCTAAAAGTTAGGTGAAAATAGATATGTAAGGTTTAGCTACGTTACAATGGTGGTACCATACCACTTCTTTTGTCTTTTGTGGCATCACTGCTATAAATTTCACAAGACTAGGACTATCTAGGCGGCGCATAGGTTCGCACATGCATTTATACTTTCTATTTATCAACTGAATCTCTGGAGAATCTCATTTCGCTTTCTCCTATTTTCCTATATTTTCTCACTAGACAAACATGACTTTAGCATTTATCGGACAATTTGACAAGTATTCCAAAGAAAGAAGTAATTTCTCAATAAGTGAAGGTTAGCAGTTAGCTTAGTCCCATTCAATAGTACTTGAATTTACTTAATGAGAACCTCCCAAACCCAATGGACAGGTGGGGTTTGATGGATCATGACAAATTTCATAGATTCAAAATAATTGAAAAAAGAGGAGAGAATCTCCGTGTGCTCGTAGGCCACTATTCCAAATCAAGTAGAGATAGAAAGATAGAAAGATGCCAATTTGTGGGAAGGCTTCGTACATACTTGCCAATCAGCTAGCCTCTTTTATTATCAAATATCAACTTTTTATCCACAAATACAACCTAGAAGAAAGCACAAACTTTAAATTTCTCCCAAATATCAACCTTTTATCTACAAATACAACCCAGAAGGGGCAAGCACAAACTTTAAGTTTATTCCATTCCCCAAAGTAGCATATTGGGGTCCAAAGCTCTATTATTTTCACATTTCAATCTCTTGGAATATCCCATCAAAAACTATCTATATATATTACTTTATTTCTTATAACTATTAAAAACAATTGCATTTTACTCAACTGTATTCAATATCTTTGTGAGGGTTATTTTTAGTTTCTTCTCCTCAACTTTAATGTATTTTCCGTTTAGTAGAATGTACGACAGTAATTCTACTTCCCACCCTTATCATTTGTGTACCATTTCGTGGACCGCTTGCAAACTAATTAAAAGATCAAAATACCCTTGCTTATCCTCCAAAAAAAATGATGACATCAAAATTTTGAATAACTAAAGTGTAATAGCTATAGTTTTTTTGGAGCAAAGTTGTATTAAGGGTATGAAATTGCCATAATACCCCTTAGAAGAATACATATTGATTTTGATGAATCAATAATGAAAAATAAAAAAATTGTAAAAACTAAAGTAATTTTTACAATTTTACTGTTGATGCGAAACAATAAAATTATCAGTTAAATTTAGGTACATAAACAGCCTTAATCAAGCATTCAAGTACAGTTAATCTTCACTTTGATTCTCATTTTTATTTCAAAGCAAACACAAGATTAAACAACATTCATTCACAACCTACACATTCACTGCCATTCCTTTCATTTTCAACTTAAGATTTAGATACCGTTTCATCATTCATTCCGCAAACTCAGCTTTAAGCACATTTAAATGTCAATGGATTCTCAAAGTTCAAACACAACAAACAAATCAAACAATTTTTTCGAGCCAACTTAGAGGAATATTGTCAATGGCAAGCTCATCAGATTTTCTAACAAAATATGCGAGTTCAACATGAGGGCTGAATTGAAGATTTTCGAATCTGATGACAATCTACACAAGTTTATTTTCATTGTCCCAACGGAAATGAGTATTGATACTTCAAATAATTGGTTTTAGAGAGCGATAACTTTAATTACGGAGCTGTTTCTAAAGGAGATTTCGCAATAGTTGTGGATAGTGAGTTTTCAAGTGTCAATGAAAGCTATCTTCGAGATGTCTCAACAACCTAAAAAGGGTTCAGCTGCTGCCAAGATAATGTAGATCATGAATATGCTGTTTTTTGTACCTAAATCAATGCCTTAAGATCTAATGATGCAAAAGTCGAAACAAGTAGTGCATGTCGGATTTTTAATCTAGCATCATTGGATCCTTAACCCAATATTGGGTTTATATATGAATAATTATGTGTTGCGGACTGTCATATAGGGTTAACCCTAACTAAAAGTGATCTATTAAGGTTTTCAGTAAGTTAGAATTTAATGTATCAATAGGGTGTGAGCTTTTAATATGTAGAGACTTAAGGGGTAATTTCTATTTCTATGATAAGCTAAAATAAGAATACCTAAAGATAATAGGAAAAGTTGTCTATATAAGTGGTTATGATCCCCCAAGTCACGTGTATTTTTCTATCCTTTCTAACATCCTATCATCAGAGAGAGAGAGAGCAGAGAAAATTAAAGGATTCTTTAAGAGAAGTGTTGATTTGGAAGGCCAACCATACTACTCTAAAGAGCAATCAGTGTTATGGATTCAGGTATGCTTCTGCATAATTTGTTATTGATTTTTTGTTATATAACATGAATATTCTTGAATTATAAGTGATGGTTTTCGCCAAAGGATTTCTTGTTCTAACAAGTTGTATCAAAGCCTCTTTATGTTGAATTATTGATAATCAAATTTTATTTTGGATTAATGAATAAAGTTTTAGTTTTCTCAAATCTGGTATCATTAAATTTGAAAAAAAAATTATGGTTGTTATTTTTTTAAGGATTAATTAAAAAAGGAAAATTATCAGTCATATACTCTTAAATGACACCCGTATCAAACGTGTGTGAACACTTTTCAAGTGTATCACTCGTATACCCTAAGTTGACAAAACACTTATGTCGTCCACCAATCCGTTAACTTCTGTTTGCAAGCGCTAACATCATAAGGGTAATCTAGTCTTTTAAGATTGACGAAACTTTGATTAAAAAAACGACATGTCATCCCATTTACCTAGTAAAACATGACATGTCATATGATATATATTGATAAAAATGACATGTCATCCTATTTATCGGATAATTATTAATAATTGCTAAAAAAAACTATTTTATAACTGAATCTACTCCTCCAAAATTTAATCTAAATTTTTGAAGATCTACTCCTACAAGCTCCAACTGAAAATTTTTGTGGTATAATATGTATAATTGTAAATAATATGTTATTAATAAATTTTTACGGTATAATATGGATATTTTTTAGGATAATTGTTAATAATATGTACCATTAATAATTCATTTTTTTAATCAAAAAATGAATTGTTGATAAAAAAATAAAAAAATTGTGTATTGAAAATTTACGTTAATTTTTGGGATAAATTTATCTTTTTACCTCATTTTGAGTTTCAAGGGCAAAATAGTCAATTTGCCATAATTATATTAACTTTCTAACGGAAGTTAACGGATTGGTAGGCGGCATAAGTGCTTTGTCAACTTAGTGTATACGAGTGATACACTTAAAAAGTGTTCACACACGTTTGATAGGGTGTCATTTAAGGGTATATGTCTGATAATTTCCCATTAAAAAAATACACATTCGGTTTAAGGATTCAAGCTAACAGCTATCGCGAGCATTGGGGAGAGGCACGGCCGAACAAGCACGTCGCAACCACCAACCTATGGCAAATCAGGTAAAAGCGACAACCAAGGAAGAAAAAAGAAGAAAGAGAGACGCCATCAGACGAGCCGCGGCATATAGTGAAAACGGTGGCCATAGAAGAAGAAAAAGATTAAAAAAATTAAGGTTAGAGTTTTTTTATTTTTTTTTATTTGCGGTTGGTTCAAGTCCTATTCAGCCCCAAATCGGTCAATAGTTGACCGGTCAACGGTCAACCTTTGTTTGTTGACTTTGAACTTTGACCTTTGATCGGGCATAAACCCAAATTTTTTGTATTAATTTTTGGTACAAATTCAAATTCAAATGCTGGTAGGTTTATATATATATATTGAGATAAATTAATTAAAGCAACTCGTCGTCAAGTTACCTCTCTTGTAAAAACTAATTTATTTGGAATATAAAATGGTTTTGTATATGTAATTTCTGGAAATATCAATCGACCCAAAGGAAAGTTCATTTTTAATAGAATTGCATGTGCACCTGTGGTAATAAACACGTGATGATTATTCGGTTTTACATGTGAACAATAAATCGGCCCAAAGAAAGATTCATTGTTTGACACATCCTTATTATCTGTATTTAATTACTATACCAAGATATCACTTATAGGTTAATATTTTGTCCAAAGATGAAATATTAATAGAGTGTATGGTATCTTAAGATGGGGCTTACCTTTATTTGAATTTATTTTTATTTTAAGACTAACATGAGCTTATTTTGTTTGTTTGTTATTCTCTGTTTAATATGCCTACTGCTAATATTACTGCCAACATCAATTCTATTCTTATGTTAAATGGCTCTAACTTCAAATCATAGCAAAAGAACCTTTTAATAATTCTCGCAGTCATAGATCTTGATCCTACACTAAGGGTTGATTCTCCCCCACCTCTTACAGATGAAAATACCCCCTGATAATCAAATCACATGTGTATCATGATCATGAAGAAGGTCATTCAGGAAGCATTTAGAGGCTCAATGTCTGAAAAGGCAACTACGGCTAAGGAGTTTCTTGCACAAATTGAATAGAGGTTTGTCAAGAACGAAAAGGCTTAAATTGGTACGCTTTTGACAAGCTTAATTTCAATAAGGTATAAGAGCAAGGAAAAAGAAAAGAAAAGGAACAAGGTTAAGGAAGTTGCAAATAAAAAATCTCAAAAGAAACAACAAAAGAAATCGGATAATCTGAAAGGTATTAGTTGTTTCTTCTCTGAGGCTAAAAGGCATAAGAAGAAGCATTGCACTAATTATCACGCGTGGCATACTAAGAAAGGTACGATTCTTCGTTTGGTTTATTCTGAGGTTAATTTAACTTCGGTACATACATATACGTGGTGGATAGATTCTAGTGCAACCACTCACATCAGTGTGTCTATGTAAGGTTGCTTGAGTTGCCAAAAACTCAGTGATGGTGAAAGATACATCTATAAGGGCAATGGCAAGACAATTGAAGTTGAAGAAATTGGAAATTTTATATTGTTGTTAAAGACTGGATTTTATTTGGATCATGATGAAACATTTGTTGTTTTGCCTGAATTTGATTTATATTTCTGCTTTAGATAAATCTGGTTTTCCTTGTTCATTTCGAAAATGGAAAATTAAGTTTGTTTCATGATTCAAAACTAGTTGGTTCTAGTTCTTTGTCAGGCAATGAAAATCTTTATCTACTTGATACAATTGCTTCATTTAATAAATCCCTACAATTTAATACACAGTGTTTAAAGAGAAAATTAACCAATGAGAATTCGGTTACACTATAGCACAAGAGATTAGGCATATCTCTAGACGAAGAATAGAGAAACTTGTGTCAAACAAAATTCTTGACCCCTTAGTTTAATAGATTTTGATATTTGTATTAACTATATCAAGGGAAAAGAAACCAATAAAAAGAAATTAGAAGCCAACAAGACTTTGGATATCTTAGAAGTCATACATATGGATATTTATAGGCCATTTCCTGTGACTGCTTGGAATGGTCAACAATATTTTATGACATTCATAGACAATTTTCTAGATATGACTACATATATCTTCTCCATGAGAAGTCACAGTCCTTGGATATGTTCAAAACTTTTAAGGCTGAAGTTGAGAACCAACTCAGTAAAAGAATCAAAAGGGCCATATATAATCTTGATATTGAATACTATGGTAGATATGATGGTTCAGGAGAACAATGTAAAGGACTATTTGCTAAATTCCAAGAGGAAAGCAGTACCATCCCATAGTGCACTATGCCAGGTTCGCCTACTATGAATAGTGTTGCTAAAAGACGAAATAGGACGCTTAAGAACATGGCGAAGAGTATGATTTGTTATTCTACCTTAAGATAATCACTCTAGGGAGAAGCACTTAAGACTACAACATATAACCTTAATAGGGTTCCACATAAAGCGACTACCAAAACTTATGAGCTTTGGATAAGAATGAAGCCTAATCTAAAACACTTGCATGTTCTAGGATGTCCAGCTAAAGTAAGGCCTTATAGGCCTAATGAGATGAAACTGGACTCAAGGACGGTGAGTTGTTATTTTATTAGATATTCTGAACGATATAAGAGGCACACGTTTTATGATCCTACAACCAAGTTAAGTTTCAAATTTGAAAATGCTCGATTCTTCGATGATGTCAAGTTTGTGGGGGGAGATATAGTTAAGGACTTTGTCTTTGAAGAGAAATATGTTGATATTCTTATAGGTGTTATTACCAAAGATTTCGGTCTCATTCCTGACTTTGTTCAAGACACCATAGACCAAGACAATATTGGAGAACCCTCTGTACAAGAAGTTGTTCTAGAAGAACAAACTCTATTACCTCAAAAACTTATGTCATTCAAAGAAAGTAGAAGTACAGTGCCATATGATTGCATTGTATTTCTCTGAGAACATGAGGTAGATGTCGGTGTGATAGAAGATGATCTGATCAAATTAATTCTTGGACTCAAATCTCAGTTACTTTTTCATCAGTATCTTTATTTAAATCAGAGTTTACAAACTCATTGAATTCAATAAAATCATACCATTTAAGTTCAACCTCTGCATCTAAATATATAACAAGCTGCTCTTTTGTGTAATCAAATTGCCATTTTTCTCTCTATTACTAACACCAGTTGTTTTCCCTATAAATAGTTGGTGCAAAATCCAATTCGGTAGAGATAATGAACATGGCCTAGCTATAAGATTTTTCCCTTAACTTCTTGAAGGCATCTTCAAGATCTTGTCTACTAACAAAATAACATATTTAGTCTTTTAAGGTAAAGAGACTTTGAACTTCATTTCTTTAATATTTCTTATAGGACTGTCATAGCATACGTCTTTGATATCCTCCCATAGTTTCGTCAATGTGTATTGCTCTTGAATAACTTAACCAACTTTCATTATATCTCTAACAACGACTACTTCTATATACATGTAGATAAGGCTAAAAAATTACACAATTACTAACTGCAATATAGAGTGTACTTATATCGATGAACAAATAAATAACATTTTCTGCTACATTATAGCAATAACTTCTGACAAGTACATATCGATCACTCTAAGAGGCTATAATTGTAAACAATACGCAGTTACTTTGCGTTGAATACACTGTCAGCTAAACAAGTCAAGTAACATTCATAACTCTAGCTTTATTTTCAGTTTAAAACCTAACAAAAAAAAAAACGAAGTCATGTTGTACCAATTTATTCAAAACATATGATGTATCATCTACACACTCAAAATACTAATTACTATACTAATTCAAGGATTAGTTGACAAAGACACTATATAATAAGCATGTATGATGGATCCTAGGCTTTGATTGCGTTGGACAGAACCAATCATTCATTATTTGCATCTCCAAACATCTTATTTTTGTAAAAGCTATAATATTTACAAATAATATTGACAAATGCCCTCAAATCATATGTATGTATTCCACAAATCTTTCTTCAACTAGTTTTAAGCTAATAAGCCTAGAAATTCTATTAGGCAATTTCAAAAATTAAAAAAAAAAATTATAAACACCCTATTTCAGTTTTAACATGCATTGTCAACTAGCAAGGAATTTATTCACGACATAAATAAGGATTTGAGATGGGTTTCTACCCTTTAGTTTTCTTTCATTTTCTACTTGATGAGAGTGATCACCATTGTTTTGTTTTGTGATTTTAACCAATAAATAAAAGTAGAGATGGTCTGATCTGACTCGTTAAGTAAGGCCCATGAGGGTCCATGGACCAGCACAGCACGGCTCACCATTGATTCCTACGGTGCATAATTTTTTTTTGTTTAGGCCCGATCTAGCACACATGCTGAGCCCGTGCCTAAGAAAAAAACACAACAAGCTTTTTTTTTATTTTTTTAAGAGAGCATGCCAAGTTATTGGCGTACTTTTTTTAAGTCCATGTATTTGTTTTTGGGTCTGTGTGCCTTTAGTTAAATTCAATATAATCAAAAATTCAAAACTCAAGTCCATATTCAATAATAATAAATTAATAATAGTAAGAGAATGTAACACTAATTATTAAATTAGACCCCATGGTATTAGAATTCTTTTTTAATAATTAATAGCAACATAATAACAACAACTAATAATAATAAATTTTACTTAAAAGCTGACTTAATTGTTTACTTGGGCTTACATAGAGTCATAGATCATAGTTTATAATAACATTAATACATACATTTATAAAATCATGATATTTATAATTTATTTATTAAAATTATAAAAGCATCTATTCATTTAATAAATTATAAATATAAAACAATTAGAGTATTGTTTTTTAAACTAAATATTAATGAACTTAAAAAAATTACGATAATAAAAAATATTAAAATATTCAATTTCAAGTTATTTATAAAATCATAAAATTTTACTTTCAATAAAAAATTTTACTTTAATATACTTTACCCTGTATTTTATTGATAGCCCATGACCCTGTGCTAACCCACTAATAAAACATGCTTATTACAGATCATTTTACGTATCGTGTTTTAACGTATCTCTAATTGTGTCATGCTTTTAAGATCCACATACTTAAAATTTTCAGTCCATCCAACTTGCAAGCATTGTGCTGTGCTGCAACCCTACCAAAAATTTATTGTGCTACATCGTGCCTCGTGGCGCCTAACCCATTGACCATCTCTAGATAAAAGCACGAGGCCAAATGAGGAAAGCAGGAAGAGGGTGGTGACACTTGTGTTGATATGTCAATTTTCATTGATGCGAGAGAATCACTAGATTGGATTTGATGATGGGGACAAACCCACCGCCCCAATTTATTTAGCTTTTGCGATTGTCGGTGACGGACAGCTGAGGGGTGTGGGCATATTGCAAGATAGCTTTGATACGAATCTATATAAAAGATCTTCTCTGGCTCCATGGATTAACAATGCTAATCTAAGCAGTGGCCATGCTGCCCCCAGCTTTTCTGAAAATTTTTCAGATATTTTTTTTAATTTTATTTGTCTCTAATAAAATTTATGATTTGTTCCCGCTTATTTTAAATAACATATAAAAATAAGTTCAAAATTATATTTCATCATTAAAATTATTATTTTTAAATATTAAATCTAAAATTATTTATAAATATTTTGAAAAATCAAATTTCCTTTTAAGTAAATCTTTGCATTCCGTTTACATCTACAATTTCTTTCTTTCTTCTTATAATAGTAAATTAATTCATCTTAGTTTAAGTTACTTATCATCTTTCGTCTCTTACATTTCATTAGGTGACGTTGTATTGTAATGAGATTGAAAGTGAAAGAATTTGGCCAAAAAATCTCAGAAAAAGGACACTTACACCTCCAAAGTTTAGGGAAATGCTCACAAAAATCCCTCAGTTTTAAAAAAGGGACATCAATACTTTTTTTTTACTATTATAGTCAAAAATGAGATTGAAAGTGAAAGAATTTGGCCAAAAAAATCTCAGAAAAAGGACACTTACACCTCCAAAGTTTAGGGAAATGCTCACAAAAATCCCTCAATTTTAAAAAAGGGACATCAATACTTTTTTTCACCATTATACCCTTTGACTATAATAAATAACCCCAAAATTTTATAACAAATGAAAATATGGTATTAAAATAAATGTAATAATATATGCATTTCAAAATATTTTTATATTTAAAACTATTTTTATATTTTTCAATCTATTAGACTTATTTTATTATATTAAAGTAATTTTTAATAATAGATAGAAACGTGATATTAAAATAAATAAATAAATAAAAATTATTTTGAATATTATGTAGGGAAATTATCAGCTATATACCCTTAAATGACACCAGTATCAAACGTGCTACAACACTTTTCAAATATATCACTCGTATACCCTAAATTGACAAAACACTTCTGTCATCCACTAATTCGTTAACTGCCGTTTGCAAGCACTGACATCGCAAGGGTAATCCAGTCCTTTTAAAAATGACATGTCATCCCATTTACCTAGTAGAAAATGACATGTCATATGATATATATTGATAAAAATGACATGTCATCCCATTTATTGGATAGTTGTTAATAATTGCTAAAAAAAGGCTACTTTACAACCGAATCTATTCCTCCAAAATTTAACCTATATTTTTGAAGATCTACTCCTCCAAACTCCAACTGAAATTTTTTATGGTATAATATGTATAATTGTAAATAATATATTGTTAATAATTTTTTATGGTATAATATGAATATTTTTTACGGATAATTATTAATAATATGTACCATTATTAATTCATATTTTTTTAATAAATTTATTGTTAATAACAAAATAAAAAATTGCGTATTAAAAATTTACGTTAATTTTTGGGGTAAATTTATCTTTTTACCTCATTTTGAGTTTTAAGGGCGAAATAGTCAATTTGTCACAATTCTGTTAACTTTCTAATGGAAATTAACGGATTGGTGGACGGCATAAGTATTTTGTCAACTTAGGATATACGAGTGATACACTTGAAAGGTGCAGTAGCACGTTTGATACGGGTGTCATTTAAGGGTATATGACTGATAATTTTTCTATTATGTAAAAGTTAATTTTAATATTATTAATAGGGAGATTTTTTTAATTGTAAAATCTATTTAACCCCAAAATTTATTTAAAATCTTTATAATGTTGCAAATATATTATTAAAATAAATATAATAATTTAAAATTTTAATATTATTTTAAATATAAAAAATAATTTAATATTATTAGTCTACTAGATAGATTATATTATTTATATTAAATTTGTGTTACTTAAAAATGTTTAAAGTAAATTTTCTAATTACTATAGTTAAAGAGTATTATGAGCAAAAAAAGGTGTTGGTGTCTCCTTTTTTAAAAGTGAAAATCTTTATGACTATTTCCTCGAATCTTGAGAGTGTAGATGTCTTTTTCACTAAAATCTTACAAATCAAATCATTTGCAAATAATTTAATAAATTTGGCCGCATTGCTTATTTATTCTCAATTCCACCCTTTGTCCATCAAATCAAGCATATTTTGTTTATCAATGTTTCTTAACATTTATTAAAAAGTGTATAAATATGTACGCACACATATGTATGTACGTATATATGTAAATTCTCGAATTAACATTTATATTGCACTTGACAAGATTGCATAAGGCATTGAGAATAATCATAAATTCAAATATGTGGCCACAAAGCTTATATTTTAAAACCGCAACGTAACCTAAAGTTTATTTATCCATTTTCTGCTAATATTTCTATTGTCAACATAATCATTTTATACTAGTAATAATAACTCAATTATAATGAATGTTAATTAATTCAATCGAGAAAATGTACATACTCTTGTTGTGGTATGTGAGATGTAAATTTTGAATAAATATTACTCACATAAATAGGAGAGACATTGAGTTTACACAATGCTATTTAACAACAACAACAATAATTTAATGTTGTATTGCTCATCTCGGTAGAACCGATTCTCATGTCTCTTTTCCTTGCAGTGGATTTATAATGTACTATTGGGAAAAAAAGGCAAGCTATTCAATCAAAATTATGACCCAAATTATTGTATTTTGGTCTTTTTCACACAGCTATAGTTTATAACAAGGTAAATTTCATATTATTCCTCATAAATTTTACTAATTTTAAATTATTTTTAGTTTTAAAAACCTCATATTACCCTAATTTTTATATAAAAAATAAAAAAAAATGAGCATGAATTAATGATTAATAAGAGAGTTGCGTATTTAAAGATAGTCTATTCACAAAAAAATCTGTAATTAATGCTTCATAATTTTTTTTTGGTGGAACAACTCCTTATAATATTAATTAACCATTTATTGACTTGCTACCTTACATCAATAATTAACCATTTATTGACTTGCTATCTTACATCAAAGGTAAGCAATAACAAAGATTTAACAAGAGCGTAATTAGTACTGCACCACGTAAAAAGAGAGAAAAGCTCATACAATCGGCTTTAGCTATGCCTCTACGGTTACAGTGATTTAATTTGTTTTAATTATTGCGGTTCATCAAATAACCATTATTTTTATTTGTTTTAAAATAAAAATGGTAAATACAGTATTAATAAATATTTTATAAATTAATAATCACGATTAAAAATTATTTTTATCAGTTTTAATTTCCATCATCATGTTAAATTAATATAATTTATAAGATAATAAATACTAAAAATTTTTGTTTTCCTATAAAATCCATTCACTTTATAAATTAATAATTAATTAATTTGAAACTAAATATTTTGCAACCCACATTGTATTGTATTATACTGTATTGCACTATTTTAATCATGATTTATTGTATTATATTGTATTGCATTAGCACCTTATTATAACAATATTGTATAATGTTTGGTGCAACATTGTACTGTATTAATTTTTAATTAGACTATATTTAGTGTTGCATTATATTATATTAATTTTTTTAATTAATTTAAATTATATAATTAGAAAATAATATTTATTAGTACTTAGAAAAATATTAAATATAGAAATCTTAAATTTTAGAAATTAAACAATTTTTTTAGGTAAATGTTAAAAAATATCATAATTCTTCGTAAAAATCAAAGCGTATAGCCTTTAATTTTTGAAAGCATAAAATTTATTTTCAGTATCTTCTAAATGTATTACTTGTGAAATAAAGATCGAAACAAATAATTTAATCAAATAATCTCTAAATAATATAACAACAAAAATAAATAATTAAAACCTACAAGATTAGTTCAAAAGTCATCTTAGGATGATAAAATAAAAGTTTATACGTACCACATGATAATTACAAAATAATAAAATGATACAATTGTTATAACATATTCACTAACAAAATGAATTATACTGAATAATCCAAGTAATAGTTCTCTAATATATGTAATAATTTTTTAATTATTATTTATATCAATATTAATATTATTCAAATTTATTCATATTTAAATATTTATTACTAGTTATATTAAATTATAAATTTATCTATACATTATAATGTAAAAATAAAAATTATATTATATTATAAATTAAAATATAATATTATTGAATAATAATTTATTAATTTATAATAATTATTATAATGTAAAATAAAAATATTATATTATATTAAAAATTATATTATTTATTATTATTATTGTTATTAAAATAATAGTAAATTATTATAAATTAAAAATAAAAGAAAAGAAAAGACAAGCTAATGTGGCAGTGAGTTTGGTTAAGCTAATACGACAATTGCCGCATTAGCACAACCCCTTATACATATCCTTTTTCAGCCAAACACATTATTGTATTAAGGATGCGTTTGGCACACTGTATTGTATTATGTTGTATTGCATTATTTTAATGCTGGTGTATTGTATTATGCTGTATTGCATTAGCACTGTATTATAATAATGTTATACAATGTTTGGTGCTACACTGTACTGTATTATTTTTTTAATTAATTTAAATTAAATTTTATATTATATTAATGTTTTATATTATATTAATATATTTATATTACATTAATATTTTATGTTATTATTTATATTATTATTAATTTTAAATTAATAATATTTAAATATTTATTATTAGTTATATTATATTATAAATTTATTAATAAATTATAATATAAAAATAAAAATATAATATAATATTATTGAATAAAAAATTATATATTTGTTAATTTATATTAAATTATAATTTAAAAATAAAATAAAATATTATATTATATTATATTAAAAAGTTGTCTTTATTTTTTATTATTATTATAAATAAAAACAAAAGTTAAAACAAAAAGTAATTGAAAAAGAAAGAAGAAGGAAAAAAAAAAAAAACGCAAGCAGCAAGCTGCCAAAAAGGAAAAGAGAAAAAAAAAAAAAAGGAAAGCTTAATGCGGCAGTTGCCGCATTAGCTACAGTACTCCAATACCATGTGATATTTTCCCAAACATGTTATTGGTATTAGTTTAATGCAAATAGTAATTTAATACCCTTTTAATACTGCAAACAAACACACCCTAAGTTAATACCATGTAGGGTTTTAATGTAGTGTAACGTGCGGTGCCAAACACACCCTATATATACTGCATTGTTTGGGGTTTTTTTTTTTTCAAATACCACTTATTTTATGACATTTTTATTTTAATTAATATGACTTATCTAATTATCGTAAATATTTTTTAATTTTTTATTGTATTTGAGTAGAGTTTTGGGGATAAAATGAGATATTTTGTCTATACTAGCAAAACTTAAAATTTAGGCTTTAAAGAGGTTAGAGCTTTTTTAAAGGTTAAATTGTCTAAAAAAATACTCATTATTCATTTGAAATTTTATTGCATTACTATCCTAACATAATTTTAAAAGGTTATATTTTTTTAAAGTTAAATTATCGAAAAATACACATTATTTATTTCAAATTTTATTGCATTACTTTCATAACATAATTTTAAAAAAAATCTATTAAAATAATTTTATAATTTTAGTAAGTTGCTCTCATTGTCAATTAAATAACAAAAATCTTGCTCTATTTAAAACATTAACAAAACATAGCACATTTTAAATGAAAAGGCCAAAATATCTGACTTTTATATGAAGTCTAAATTCTTAATGGGTCATTTAATTTTAAATTCTAAATATACCCATATACAATTTATTTATTTATTACAATTTTATATTTAAATTTAGTTTTTATATTATTATTACTATTTATTTTTTTAATTATTCTTTTTGAAAATTTAACTTTAACTGATCTGGTTTTATAAATTTTTAAAATGTCAACAAAATTATTTAGATTTTATGAACTTGTAAAACTTATAATGTATGTAACTCTTCAAAGATTATTTTTAAAAAATAAATAATTAAACATTTTAATCATTTGTTAAAAAGTGGAAAACAATCATGTCATTTATATATGTTTATTCATAAATATTCAAATATTCAAAACTATTCATACTTCCATATAATTCAAAATATATTCAGATTTAAAAAAAAAAAAAAGAGTTAACGCAAGTTTTTAACCCCTGGGGGCAAGAGGCATCAATTCCACCATAACTTCAGCATAAAGTGGTTTGGCCAATGCTTTTTTTTTTCTAATTTTATTATAACTAAAATTTCAAAGTTATATGTCATTACCATCTTTAAAAAAAAAATCCAATTTAAGGATGGACAAAAATTTTAATGACCTGACCACACCACTTCAACATGTTAAAGAGGTGTGTTCAACCAATAGACCTAGACATACCATCTAGTAGATCAAGAAAATTCCAAAATATGACACATTAATATTTTAATGTTTAATCAATGAGTTTTATTCTAGTAGGTGCTACCTCATGTGCACATACCTTTTATTGGTTGAGATGGGCACTCAACAAAAAAGGACCCCCGATGTTGCTGAATTTTAAAATGGAATGCTCTATTTTCTTTTTTTTTTTTCATTTTAAATTAGGTTGTGTTTATTTTTTGGAGTGGGAGTGAGGAGTGTGGATTCCTCCCACTCCATTGTTTACTTCAATAAATTGACTCCGGATTCCCCCCTCATTTTTGGAGTGGAGAGTGGAAGTGAGACTCCCATCTCCCTTTTCTGTCCTTTTTAATTTAATTTAATTTAACTTAATTTTATATTTTATATTTAATAAAATAAAATAAATAATATTATATTTATTTGAATAATAATATAATATTTATTTTAAAAATAATAGTACTATATTTATTTAATATTAATAATTAATAAATAATAAATAGTTTATTCGAAGAAAATATTAATTTTGTACTAAATAATATTATTTTATATAATAATAAATTTAATATAATTATATTAAATAAAATAAAATAATGTTTCATTTTATATTTACCCTTCTTTTTTACACTCTTTTTATTAAATTTACTATAATTATATTTCATAAATATTTAAATAATATTATATTTATTTAAATAATATTATAATATTTAACTAAATAATAATTTGGTTTGATTCTAAGTCTAAATTACTTTAAAATAATATTATTATATTAATAGAGAATTAATAATATTACTATATACCATCTTTATTTGAAATATATAATATTTTTATATTTATTTTAAAATATTAGTATTCTATTTATTTAATATTAATAATTAATACTAATAAATAGTTTATTCTAAGAAAATCTTAATTTCATACTATGTTAATAGTAAAAATATTTCATTTATATTGCCCTTATCAATAATTTTTAATTTCTATAATTAAAATTAAAATTAATAAAAAATTGTGATGTTCATAATTAAGAATATTAATAATTATTATAAATTTACAAATATAATAAAATAAATTTTTTTTCATTAAATATATTTTTTATTAACTTTGTAATTCAAAACTATAATTCTTTAAATAAGGATAAAATTGTAATTTGAAACTATTTACTCCTAATTCAAGACAAAGTAAACACATAAATTGAATTCTGATCTTCATTCCATGCCTCCATTTCAGTGTAAGTAAACAACTCACTGCCACTCCCACTTCAGTCTTCATACTCCCAATCTTAGGATTCTCATTTCTCAAGATTCTCATTCCAATCCAAAAAGTAAACGCTTAATGAATTTTTCTGTAGTGGATTCCGCTTCAGACCTATAGACACTACTGAAATTGCATGTCCTAATTAATGGCTCAGTCGCACCCGACCTACAAAAATAAATCTCTCAAGCATGTAACGCAAGCTTTGTTTCTCTTTCCTCAAATTTTTACTTTGATCAGAATTACAATAAAATCCATTTCAAGATTCATTAACCGGATTAACAATATTCAAGTACGGCAAGAATCAAAATTTTTTCTTTGATCAGAATTACAATAATTTGTAGTACTTGGAATAAGAAGAATGAAAAAGGCTATTTTTATTGTTGCCAACGGTAGTAAACCACGCTAAAAAATTAACCAAATCCACCATATTGTAATAGTCAAACATATTGTAGTATACATACCTAACCACATCAATCAAAAATTAAATAGCGGATACGCGGGTTTCCCAAAAATAGTAACTTGATTATGACAAATTTAATTTTACGAATAGCATATATGTAATAAAACTTCAATAAATAAACGAATGCTCAAAGAATTAATAATCTTGATTAAATAATAAAATCTTTTGGTCTTGATTTAGACCAATGTATTATAATTCTGTTTGGAACTGAGGTGCTATAACTTTTAAGGTACAACTTTTGTCGAAAAAAAATTGTAACTATGAAACAAAAATTAATAATATATAGTAAATATAAATTTTAAATAATAATTTTGACAAAATTATTAAAGATATAATAGATTTTCTATCATACAACTAAAAAATTATATCAACATAACTTCCAAACTACAACAGCTATTATTTACCTACACTTTAGTACTTTAACTTTTAAGTTACAACTGTCTAACCTCAATACCAAATACAGACTACATTAATAATCTTGTTAAGTGCATAAGATAATTTTTTTTAATCCTTTGCGGCCCGATGAAAATATAAATTAATAATTAATCAAATTTAAAAGATACTAATTATAAATAGAATAAAATTTCAATTTTCTTAATTCTATTCTTTTCTAAAATAAGCATCCAATGATTTGAAACTAAAAATAAAACTAATGACTATTGTATTTATAGAACTTATGTTCTATGTATTTTAAGCATCTAGCGCACTTTATATTTTAGTTATTAATTTTGAAAAATATGTAAATCAATTTTATGCTTACATACAATGTAGTTACATAAATTTTTGGGCTTTTACGTACATCATCATGGTGTTCAGAATCTAATCCGATCCGCTCAATCCGTCTGATCCGTGAAAATCTGATCCGTGGATTGGATATGGATTGAAAATTTAAAAATCCACAGTCGATGGATTGGATATGAATTTACTTCTGTAAATCCGTAAAAATCCATGAATCCGCAAAAAAAAAAAAAATATATATATATATAGTTAAAAAAATATTATAAATTTAATTAAATAATATTATAAATGTGGCATTACATAGTTACATAAGCACTATAACATATCTTAGCCATTACCCAATAATAATATAAAATAATTAAATAATCAAACATACAAATATAGCTTGTAAAAATTGTAAAACAAAATAAAAGTAAAATCACACGCACTAGCAAAAGCAAAGTAACATAACGCCAAGTTACCAACAATTTGCAAAGTCACCTAAAAGCAAAGTAACATAACGCCAAGTCACCAACAATTTACAAACAAAAAACTCAAAGTTTCCTCGCCGTCACATGCACTAGCAACACCCAATACTGATTCGATACACTCTCGACACTGATTTGAAGGACGTCGGCCGCACGATTCCAACGAGAGCAAGCCATCTTCTTCACCGAGTCCATCGAGCCACTTCACAATCATTGGTTCCAGCCAAACAATTGCACTATCACAACCTTCAAGATCACCAACTGCACTTCTCCTGGTTCCCATCGTTGACGGCTCTGTAATCACCACTTTTCGACAAGTACAACAGACCTGGTGAAGGATCAGACTGTGTTTGGTTTCAGAAACTTCGCCATTTCAATTATTATGGCTTTATTTGAACAATTAATCTTAGTGTGTTATATTTTGAAACGTTAAACGTATTATTATAGCTTTATTTGAATAATTAATCTCGATGTGTTATATTTTGAAACTTTGAATGTATTATTTTAGTTTTATTTAAATAATTAATTTGTTTAAATTTTATTCAATTTTAAATTTAATTGGTAGTAAAATTATTTTTATATTAGATTTTTTTTAATTTCATTAGTTCATGGATTGGGGAGAACTAAAAATTTTTAATTCGGAAACTAATGAATAAAATGGTGGATTGGATATGGAATAAGTTAAATCCGCATTCGATCCGCAGACGTATGGATTGGATATGGATTGAGTCAAATCCGCATCTGATTCGCAGATGTATGGATTGGATTTGGATTGAGTTTAATCAATCCGTGGATCGGATTGGATTGAAAAATTATAATCCGTAAAATTGTGGATCAGATATGGATTGATGTCGAATCCGTAAAATCTGATCCGCGAACACCCCTACGTACATGTATATACATGACATATTTTCCAAAAGTAGTAACTTGATTATGACATATTTTCACAACATTTATTAATTTTTCTTGTATATACATTATAACTTTTGAAATTCAATCTTGGTAAAAAAAAATACTGCTCATATTAAAATGACAGAAGTACTTAAAATATAAAATTTTTAAGTTAATAAATATTTAATTACTAATAAATTATTTATAAATAAATAAATTTAATATAATATTTTTTAATTTCAATAATATTATTTTATAAAGGATTTTGTGTATATGAGAAGAAGTTATAGAGCTCCTTGTGGCTAGTTCAAATTGAAACAGCAAAGATACCATAATATTATGAATCATATCAACTTTAAATGCGGGATCTAAATTGTAACTGCCATATCATGGAAGTTGACTTGATAAAATCTCAGCAGATTGCACACATGGCTAACATATACATCAAATTGATTAAGCTGCTACTTCAAGATCATTCCACACAGTCACAGTACCCGTTTCTGAATCTTTCAACGTTTTTTTTTTAAATAAAGAACGTAAGACTTTCATTAATTCACATCAATAAAAACATTTGATCTTTACTGGTGGGGAGTCCATCCATCCAACAAGATTACTGTGTCCCAAAATTAATTTAGTTAAGGAGTGGGTATAAGCATTACAAAACCTAAAGATATAGTAACATTTTACATGTTGAAAATCCTTGTTGTTACTTTGGATTTCTGAAATTATTCACTAGATTTCTGATTTGCTACCCTGCTTGTTGTTTACTAAACTTGCAACATTTTGGCAGTCAGTTGCTATGGCTTTAGATTGGAACTCTATATTTCTGGCTACATGAAACCCCATTTTATAGCTTCAACTGGTGCATATTTAACATCTCTACCGAGTTGAGTTTGCTGAATTGCTGCAGCTATGATTTTGTTATATGAGTCCTTAATTACAACTTCCAAGCCTACTATATTCTCGTCATATCTAATGGTTGCATCTACATGAACCTTGACAACATGAGCAGGGAGGGGACTCCACTTTTGATGCATCTTAGATAGCTTCTTCTCTGCAAAACTTTGTCCAGATTTCTTAAATTTCTTAAAGGCATTCATCACTAGTTCTGCCTTTACAACACTTTCCACAAAGTAGAAACCTTTCTTATCAAAAATCCACATTATAAAAACACAAAACTAAGCAAAATAAAATTAACAACTGCAGATTTGTAAATTTGTGTAGAGAAACAATAACAAACCACCACAGATCTCTAGATCTGAGTGGAAGAACATACTATCATAGATTTGAAAATTTGAACAGAAGAACAAAACCACCACAAATCTAAGGATCTGAGTGGAGAAAATAAGCAAAGAAAATAAAAGGAAATGAAAAAAAACGAGGTTTTGTCGGAAAACCAACTCATAGAGTTGAATTTCCAGCGAAAGAAGAGTTGAAATGCTTCTGAATGTTCAGAGGGAAGAAGCCGTTCCTTAGCATTTTTATTTATTTATTTTTAAAATATAACCGTAGTGAAGCTGTTAAGAAATTATTTTTACCCTGCTGAATAATTTTATTCCTTCAAAAAAAATTATTTATTGAGATTACTATTGAATTTTTCTAAGTGACTAAAATAAATTATATTTAATTTCATTGAGATTATTAAGAGTTGCTTTAACAAAAATAAAATATTACTTATATTATTAAGGCTTCGTTAGGGCTTATGAAATATATTTTAAAAATTATTGGGTCTCGATGAACTTTTGCTACCGGGAGAATTGCCTGGGTATCTAGCCAACTAACCCAACTTCAAATTGTGTAAACCTACCACACTCAAAAATTTAATTACAAAAAAAATTCACAATATTTTTAATTATTTCAAATAGGGAAAATTTTGAGCATGTAACCAATTAAATGCTCATAAGACATTAATTGTTAAACTTATGGTACAAAAGTACATATTTTGGACAATTTAGTCATTTCACATTATGAGTATAAAATAGTTAAAGTTATTTTAAAAACAACGTTAGTGATCAATAATGATTAAGAAACTAATGTAAAATATGATTTAATTAATTAATTATTTAAACTTTTTCTTTATTTTAAATTAATGCGAAATTTTTTGTAAGTAATATTTCAAAATAAGGTGGATTTTACATAAATTGTGGGGCTTCTACCCTTAATATTTATCATGAAGGGATAAAATTATAAATCATGAAAAATTTCATATTTGAGTTTATAATTATCACATTAGTTGGTTATTAATGTTTATCATGAAGGGATAAAATTACAAATCATGAAAAATTAATTGCATAAAAATTTAATAAATATAAATGAGTAATATGTGTGAAAGCTGTCTCATCAAATGAAATTCAAATATTAAAATAATAATTACAGACCCTAGCATTTAAAAGGACTCCTGCAATATATATGTGTGTGTTTAGTACCATTATTGAAATTTCAAAGGCTGTGTTTCTGGCCCAAGGATTAGCTATAAATATAGAATCTTCGTACCATGTACATGAGCATGTGACTATTATGGTTTGTTAGAAAATTTTTATCTCGTGAATTATAATAGTACAAAGTCACTTTATGTGTGGGCACCCCTTCTTTTTCTTTTTTCCTCCATTTTTAAGCTATGAACAGGGAAAATGCTATTTAAAGAAAAATTGTGCTATAAAATTTTATAATTACCTTAATATTTCAATTTCTTATACATTTATCAAAATTTCATAACTTTTTTTTTTCAAATCAAAATAGCATTGTTGCTATAAATAGAGGGATTTGTGCTCACATGCAGCTCATCAAAACAAAAGAAGTCTTCTTTTCTTTATCTCTTGGATCCGTGAAGTCTTCTTTTCTTTATCTCTTGGATCCGTGAAGAGCTTCTCTCTTCTCACTTCACACTTCACACTTCAACAACCTTCTTTCCTTTTGAAGTAACTATTCTTTTTTAATTTTTACAAATAATAGGTTGGTACAAAGACACTTGATGGGATGAAATTATGGTGCAACGGTTGCAACATATCACTTAGTTTTGTCTTTTTTAATTAATTACACCCCACTACCTATTTTTTTATAAAAAATTAAATAGATACTAGAAGTTACAAATTTTTATATATGAGTCTTTTTTTGGGATAAAATGAATTTTGAAAAAAAATTAACTGTTATTATTATTAATATTTATTAATATCATTATTATTATATTAATATTATTGTTATTATTATTAAAATTTATTATTTTAATTATTGTCATGTATTATTATTACTACCATAAATGTCATCATTATTAATAATATTAATATTACTATTATCATCATTAAAATTTATTAATTTATTAATTTAATTATTTTGTATTATTATTATTGTCATTAATTATTATTATTATGAAATTAATTAATTTTATTATTTTAATTGTTACAATTACTTTAATTAAGTCATTATTATTTATTAATTTTATTACTATTATTAAAATATATTAACCTTATTATTTTAATTATTGTTATTATTATTTTATTAATAGTAATATTAAAAAAATTATTAATTTTATTATTTTAATTATTATATTATTATTAATATTGTCAACATCATTATCATCATCATTATTAAACTTTATAGATTTTTTTAAGTAATACTATTGTCATTATTATTATTTTGCCTTAAGTAAATATTTAAAAAAATTTAACTTTTATGATTTTGTAATAAATAGTAAGGACTTAATTGTTAATAACTAATTGAACACATCCCAACCGTTGAACACTTTAACTATTAGATCTATTGGTTAAATTAAAAAAAATAAAGTTTGGATACCGTGCAACTGTTGCACAGTAGACAAACACCACTTTATGAGGGGTACTCTTTTTTTCTTATTCTCCTTTTTTTTTAATCTTGATCTTTCAATTTTTTATACATATATCTAAATTTTTTATCTTTTTTTAATCAATCAAGTAGCATTGTTGCTATAAATAGAGGCATTGGTGCTATCTTTTCTTTATCTCTTCGATCCTCAATTAGCTTCTATCTCTCTCTTCAGCAACATTCTTTCCTTTTAAAGTAACTATTCTTTTTTTATTTTTCACCAATAATAAATAGTACAAAGACACTTTATGAGGGGTACTCCTTTTTTCTTATTCTCTCCCTTTTGTGGCTATAAAAGGAGACACTGGTGCTCACTTGTAGCTCATCAAACAAAACAAGTCTTCTTTTCTTTCTCTTGGGTCTTAGCTTCTCTCTTGCTGCGCACAACTTTCCTTTCTTTCTGCGCACAACTTTCCTTTTACAGTAACACTTAATTTTTTTATAAGCAAAATCTTTTTTTATAAGCAAAATCTTTTTTATAAACAAAATCTTTTTTCTTTCATAAAATGATAGTTTAATTAGTTAATTAATGTCAGAGGAGGGAAATGGGTGATGCTGGTGACAGAAGATAGAGAGCGCAGATGATGATATGCTCTAATGGAGTTTGTATATCACTCCTTTGTGCTCTCTGTGCTTCTGTCATCAGGCCACTTCAGTCCCTCCCCTTACTTTCTTGCTCTACCTAGCTACTTAGCTCATTATTTTTTAATTTATTATCTCAATAATATAAATACGTTCATGGTTATGTTTTTATTTTTAATAATTAAACTTTCTTCATGCAATATGATTATTGCAGCGTGAATTTGGCAAGGAAAATTATTGTTCAAAACATTGTGTGATTCTTTCTGAGTCTCTTTTATCCAAAAGAAAAAGAAAAAAACGGCTTGCTTAATTTGCATTTCTTAAATAGTATTTTGTATTATTAAAACAATTTCTGTTTTGTAGTATAACCTTGGAGGAAAGAAAAGGGCTTTGAGTTAAAAAAGCTAGAAAAATGAAGAATCTTGATGTACTATTTTGCGCATGGTTATGGTATACAATTAGGGTTTGTTACAAAAATACAATAGTACAAGAAAAAAAGACATTGTGGTGGAGAATGTCTTAGGTGCTCCTGAAGCTCTATGTCACGTGCTTATTTGGTGCTCCAATCTAATCAGAAGTGGAGACAGATTGTTAATTATTGACAAAATAAAATGCTGTTTAGAAAAAAAAAGCCTGAATTTTGCTACTCTAGTTAACTTAACCGCTCTTCAAGCCGTTTCTTCTCACAATTCAATGAAATCTACATCTGTTTTCTTGTCATTTAATTTATATCATTTTGCCGCTTCTTTTTTTTTTTTTTGGTGCAACTCTTACAATCGGTTTTCGGCAAAAGTTTTTTAAAATAATAAGATGACACAATCCATCCATCATGCTTGTGTTTCTGGCAGAAAAGTGGGTATTCTTCCTGCAAGTAGTACCCTCCACTATAATTTCAAATTAAGATAGATAATGTTAAAGAGGAGAAAATATTAAGGAAGATTGGAATTTAAAAGATGAAAATTATTAAAATAATTTGTTATGTTTCACCACGTGGCAACTTGTTATGGGGTGTATCACTAGTCAAAAAAGAGACATGGTGCTTCAGGAGCATCTAAGGCTTTCTCGACATAATGAGTGGTCACTACTGATTAGAACCGTGGAAGAACATTTGGACAGCATATTCGGGGAGTGTATTACCAAATCTTAACCAGCGCTAACCTCTATTAAAAAACCCCAAAAGACAATAAGACAAGTAAGTACTCTCGCCTACTCTAGATTTCTTCATTCTTTTTCTTACAAAATCACATCAAATTTTCTGTTCTGTGCGATTTCAGGTGATTGAGAATTTTCTGTTCGATGTTACAGATTGTGTTTAGTGTTTTAGAAGATTTGCAAGCCATTATCCGATGAAACAAATTTAATGCTAGTATTTTATGGTATCAAGTCGCTACTTGACTCCACCCGATCATCTTGTTGTCTCTTCCGGGCCGAAGATAATTAATAATTAGCAACAATGATGCGAGACTCGATCAGGTGCATTTAATCTAACTCTCTTAAATTTCAAATCTTGGTGTCTACTATAGCAAGGATAGAGAAATTCCTAAACCCCCCCCCCCCCCGCCGCCGCCGCCACCGTCATATTGGATTAAAGCAAACTTTGATAGTCTGTCTAAAGGGATTACCGGGCAAGTTGTTAGTCTGTCTTGGTGTTTATTTTGCGGAGATTATGGCTTTTATTCGTGTAATTGAGTGGGCCTATGAGAGAGAGTGGCGTCACTTATGGTTAGAAAGTAACTCTACGCTAGTTATGCATCTTCTTTGAAAACCTACAATTAACCCACCTCGGCAGCTTTCATAATAGATGGATTGATTGTCGCTCCATGAGCACATCTACGCATTTCAGGTTCGCACACCCCTTTAGAGAGTGCAACGGTGTGGCAGATGCTTTCGCTAACCTGGGTCCTTTGCTCCGCATACATACACAAATGTTTGTAATAAAAAAAAGGTAAAAAAAAAAAAATAAATGATAAAAAAGGGTTAATGCGAGGAAACCCAAAACTTCAAAAAGTAGTGATTATTAAAGAAACCAAAAAAACTCCCACTTACACTGCCATGCCGATTTAATTAATTCCTTTTATGCCATCTTATGGCCCCTGGATGCCTTTGTTTTCTATGGTTGTCATTGCACATGGCATTGCTCTTTTTATTCTTCTTATTATAATATAATCGCCTCATAATGAGTTTTATTTCTGAAAAATGGGCACTTACTCGTTATTTTGTAGGGAAGGATATGAAAAGCCATTACAGAAAAATGGCCTTGTCGTAAAATCTCGGGAGAAGGCATCTTTTTCCAGTAGATAGAGCTTATTTATGGCTCTTGCCTCCTTGAGTACAACACTTTACCAGAATAATGCTTACTGATGAAGGGATGTCAAGGCTTCCTCACCATTAATTTTACATCTTTATGATCCTTTAATATTTGAGGCTGTTATACTTTTTGTTGATCATGATTTTGAATTTTCGATTGCATAAAAAATGGTCATGACCTCTGAGAGGATGCGAACAGTAAGATTTATAGCAGGTTAACAAATGGCTCAACATGATATTCTCTAAAGATGACCATTTTCCAGAACTGATTTAGACTGCTCATCCAAATCCTAAATACTTGAAATAAATGTGTTTTTAATAATATAGTACAAAATTGTGGAGTAGGAGGAGAGAGAAGGCGCGTTAATGGCGATATTGTTGAGAAGATAGAGGGGACAAATGATAATATGCAAATGGAGTTGATGCATCTCACTCCTTTATGCTCTGTATGTCATCAGGCCACTTTAGCCCCTCGCACTTTCTTGCTCCACCTTCTTACCTTATTAGTTTAATTAATTTATCTCAAGAATAATTATAAACGTTCATTTCTCATATCTATATGTTTAATTTGTTATATTTTAGACTTCTTTTTTTTTGGCATATATATTGTTTATATTTACTGAGGATATATATCAAAAGTTGATTTATTGATCATTGATCAGTTTCACAGACTATTCTATCCGTATACTTAGTTCAAGTGTAATTCACTTCTTAATTTACATATTTTTTTCCTCCCTTTTATTGATGGTAAATCATATTCATTTTGTTTAGTTTAAATATGTTTTGCAGGCAAATTTCAGCAAATACCGGAGAGAGCCATTTCGAATCAAGGTGTTTGAACATGTGTTGATTTGATTTCCCCAATGTTGAAAATTGTAACTGCAAATTGTTTTGCTTCGCTGTATATTAATTGGAAAATTTCACAAGAGTTTCGAAGTCTCATGTTTATAAATACATATTAAGCCAATTATCCACCGATCATTTTTTGAGCTTTTGTAAAAAATGCACAAATACATTTTTTTTTCTTGCATAATTTTGGTTTAAGTTAACAATTTTTTTACTCGTCTACTTTCCCCTTTAACTCCGTTACAATCTTGTTGATATCACAGTGCTAAAATTATCATTTTACTTGGAAAGCAAAGATGGCATGGTACACGTGATTGAAAAAGAAAAAGCAAATAATAATAACTCATTTACCTGGACCAAAATTGAAAAAGACTACATAGTAATCATAATTGAAAACAACTAAGAAAAAAAATTGTTAAACTTCAAGACAAATTCTGCAAAGAAAAAAAATATTCATGTAATTTTGAAAAAACCCAAACATCATGTGCTCGATATATAATTGCCTTATATATTATCTCTACAAAGCTTTTTGTAAAACCTAACTTGTAGCTAATTCATTGATCAGTACTACTAGGGTCTCAACAAATGAATCTAAATTGATGTGACATATAATTTATGGAATGGTATAATGTTAATATTACTAATTATGATATTTACTATCCAATAAATAAATGATATAAAATAATTAAGGCTTAAGTTAAAAGTTAATTATTGAAATTTAATATATTTTTTTTTCTAGTGAAGCAAAATGAGGATGTCACTAAAATATAAAAAAAATATTTAAATATATTAAAAATTATATTTTTTATTTATTAATATATTAAAGTTTGTGTTTTTATTTATTAGTAATGTTTTTATTTTAAAAAGTGAGAATACCCTCACTGATTTATATATATCCAATTGACAGAGATCTCCCATATATGCAATATATTCGGTGGTTAGATTTTATGATTAAAAGTTATTATTCCTAAAAGAGGTAGCTGGGGCCACGTGTATACTTTTTTTTGTGGTTTGTGGACAAGTGACACATAGGGAGTAGGGAACTGAAAATGACAAATGGTTCCTCCAAGATTCCAGTCAATCATATCATTCTGCGGTTAATAGATTCTAGTCAATCATATCATTCTGCAGTCAAATCATATGATATTAAATTGATTTAATTTTATATTTATTTAATAAAAAATATATAATATCTTTAATAATTTTTTCATAATAATTTTTTAAATATAATATTATTATTTTGCTCTAACTTACAGAAATGGCATAATATCAGCTACGTGTTCTTATAATTTCTTCATTGGATCAATCAATGAACTGGCTCAGATTATTTCACCTGTTGATGTAGGTCTTGCAAAAGACAGCCGCGTAATCTGTATGCTTCTTGTGATTGATGCTGCAATCTGATTTCTTTTAGTTATTTAAGAATTTGTTTAAGTTTCCTGAGCAATTGGATTAATCTGATGCATATTCGAGTGTGTCTATGCAACTTGTTTGATCTTAATCAAGATCTCGGGCAGAGCTTCGATCTTGTTAAGCTATAAGAACATATCAATCTCTACAATTTGATATATTTTCAAATTCATCCCTCAAAATTTCTTATTTTCATTTTTTTTCAGCTAGGCTCAAGACTTTGTTGAATTAGCTGATGCTAATGAAGCTGAACCTCATGCAACTCACGTGGGAGTGCCAGCTGCAAATCCAGTAGCTAGCCTAGGAGTGAGAGTCATAGGCACACGTGAGAAGTTGAAGAATGACAGTTGGCAAAACTGTTATGAGGAGATTCCCATGCTGCTGGATGTTGCTGAATTTAGTTAACAAATTAGCTATTGTTAATTGTAATAGTTAGTTCGTTAGTAATAATTATTAAGGCACATTTGGTGTGATTAGTCAGTATTAGTCTCAAATATAAATACTGAGCTAAGCTCATTGTTGTAATTAAGTTTGTGATAATAAAACAGAGCTTCATCTTCTTCATTATCAATTCCCAGAAATCTAACTTGGTATCAGAGCTAGTTGTTCAATGGCTAGCAATGATTTTCAAGCTACAAGCACTCGAGCTTCGAGCTCAAATGCAAATCCGATCACAAACTCATTCAACAATTCATCGACAAATTCGTTGATTTTTAACACTCCAATCAAGCTCACAAACAACAACTACCTGCTGTGGCGCTCTCAAGTAATTGCCACAATCAATGCCAACGAGCTTGAAGATCTGATCGACAACACTAAGAATCCACCAAGCCGAATGATTGTTAATGTTGACAATGATCAGAATGTAGTCACTGTGGTAAATCCACAATTCCAGATCTGGAGGAAAGTTGATCAACAACTCATGAGCTGGCTGCTTTCAACTCTAAGTGAAGAAGTGTTGAGTGCTGTCATTGGAGCAAGCTCTTCTCTAGAGGTATGGCAAACACTTGCTGGACAGTTTGGTGCTAGGTCTCGATCAAGAGTTCTTCATTTAAGAACTCAGATCCAGACAACTAGGAAAGGATCCTTGAATGTTCATGAGTATTATACTAAGATGAAGATGAACTTAGATGCTCTTAGAGCTGCTGGTAATCATATGAGTAATGATGATTTTGTGTTGTGTCTACTTGCTGGTCTTGGACCTGAGTATGACTCCATTGTAGCTATAATCAATGCTAAGTCAGAAAGCATAACTCCATCTGAGGTTTATGGCATGTTGTTAAGCCAAGAAAATAGAATTGAACAACAAAATTCTGTCAGTGGATCAGATTATCAAGCTAACTTAGCCTATCACAGAGGAAATCAGAGGAGGAATTGGCAACCAAATTTCATCAATTCTGGAAATTTGGTTAATCAGAATGGTAGACAATATGGAAACAGCTCTGGAAACAATTCTGGTGGTGGAGGTTATAATTCAACTCAAGATAGGATGAAAGGGAAGGCTCCAGCTGATGAAGAATTACCTAAAGGGCCATGTCAGATCTGTACTAGGAAGAATCATACTGCTGTAACCTGCTGGTATAGGTTTAATAAAAACTATGTGCCTAATTTTGCAGGGAACAAACGAAGTGCTTTTGTGGCTGAAGGTGCAGAAGCTAAAAGTGGAGGCTGGTATCTTGATAGTGGAGCAACAGATCATGTTACCAATGACCTCAACAACTTAAGCATAAGTTCTGAATACAAAGGTAATCATCAGCTTGCTGTAGGTAATGGCTCTAAACTTGAGATTGTTTCTGTTGGTTATACACTGCTAGGCACACTTGAACCTAATATCCAGAAACACATTAAACTAAACCATATTCTCTATGTTCCTCAAATAACCAAAAACCTTATCAGTATATCAAAACTTTTGAATGATAACAATATATGTATTGAGTTTGACAAAACATGCTGTGTTGTTAAGGACAAGAGAAGGGGGATTGTTCTCATGAAAGGTGTGGCTAAAGGTGGACTGTACAAGCTGCTGGACTTGCCTTTAAACCACTCTCAAGTCAAGTCTGTTTTGTTATCCTCAAATTCATGTTCTAGGTTGTTTTCAATTTGCAAAATAAATAAACCAGAGTCTATGATGTCTGTTGTTTCTAAAGAACTCTGTACAAGTTGTAAAGATCAAAGAATCAACAAAACTCTTGATCTTTGGCACATGAGATTAGGTCATCCAAATTCTGTTGATCTTAGAAAAACCATGTCTGCTTGTAATATTTCATTTGGAAATAAAATGTCTGAGTTGTCCTTCTGCCAAGCTTGTCAATATGGAAAAATGCATAGGCTGTCTTTCAAAAGCAGTGTGTCAAAATCTTCTGCTGCCCTAGAGATCATACACAGTGATCTATGGCGTCCAGCACCAACTATCTCAAACCAGGGTTTTAGATATTACATTGCTTTTATTGATGACAAAACTAACTACACCTGGATCTATGGATTAACCAACAAATCTCAAGCACTGTCAGCCTTCATTGCTTTTAAAAACCAAATTGAAAAAAGCCTGGAACTGAAAATCAAATCCATTCAATGTGACATGAGGGGGGGGGGGGGGGAATACAAAGCCTTTGAGCCTTACCTCAGAAATGAAGAGATAGATATGAGATATTCTTGCCCTTATACACATCATCAAAATGGGAAAGCAGAAAGGAAACACAGACACCTTGTTGAAACTGGACTCACACTCCTTGCCCAAGCTGATATGCCTCTTAAGTTCTGGTGGGAAGCATTCTACAATGCTACCTATCTTATCAATCGAATCAGTACACCTACATTGAATCACAAAACTCCTTTTGAAGCCCTTTATTCAAAGAAACCAAGCTACTCACAAATCAAGATCTTTGGTTGTGAGTGTTATCCATTCTTGAGACCATATAACAGTCATAAATTTGATTTCCATTCCTCAAAATGTGTCAACTTAGGTGTCAGTAAACAACACAAAGGTTATCTGTGTTTGAGTTCAAATGGTAGAATCTATATTGCTGCTCATGTCAGTTTTAATGAACATTCTTTTCCATTAAAAAATGATTCCAAGTTTATGGTCACTGAGACTACTCCTGCTTCAGAATCTGTCAACTCATTTCATAAATTTCTTTCCATTTCATTTCCTTCTGAAACTCAAAGTCACGAGTCACCAGCAGCAAGTATAGATTCATTGGATGACACTACTGTCTCAGACAATTCTTTTAATGAACAAAATCCTGACAACAGTTTTGCTCAAACTAACTCAGTACATCACAATGAAAACAATACATATAACTCATCTCCAATCTCTATTCCTTCTGAACCAAACAACCAAATTCCTTCTGAATCAACCAACCAAATTCCAGAAACTTCTCAGCCTACCTATCTATCTAGACCTTCACATCCTATGATAACTAGAGCTAAAAATGGCATTTTCAAACCAAAAACTTACAACACTGAAAAATCCATGTCCCTTGACACACCTTCAAGTGTAGCTGATGCTTTGAATAACCAGAAATGGAAACAAGCAATGCAGGAAGAGTTCAATGCCTTAATGAGGAACCAGACTTGGTGTTTAATTCCTCCAGAACAGAACATGAAACTGGTTGGGAACAAATGGATTTTTCAAGTCAAACAGAACTCAGATGGTTCAATTAACAAATACAAAGCTCGCTTGGTGGCTAAGGGGTTTCTACAAACAGAAGGAATTGATTATCAAGAGACTTTCAGTCCAGTGGTTAAAGCAGCAACTATAAGGATTGTACTGAGCCTTGCTGTTATAAACAACTGGAAGCTGAGGCAAGTAGATATCAATAATGCATTCCTCAATGGAGAACTCAGTGAAACTGTTTACATGCCACAGCCAGAAGGGTTTGAGAATCCAGAGTATCCGAACTATGTGTGCAAGCTAACAAAGGCTCTCTATGGTTTGAAGCAAGCACCAAGAGCTTGGTTTGATAAGCTCAGATCAGTTTTGGAGTCTTGGAAATTCACCAGAACCAGGTCAGATACATTATTATTTTTTAAGAGAAGTGGAAATGATATGATCTTGCTGTTGATTTATGTTGATGATATAATAGTAACTGGAAGTAATAATGCTGAAATAGAACAGCTCATTAGTAATCTCAGCAGTACTTTTGCTCTTAAAGACTTGGGAAATCTTAATTTCTTTCTTGGCATTGAAGTTATTAGAAATGATGAAACTTTAGTTTTATCTCAGTCGAAGTATATAAAAGATTTACTTGCTAAGTTTGATTTGACAGACTGCAAGGGAACTGACACTCCTCTAGCCACAACTGAGAAGCTGAGCAAAAACATGGGTGATGTCTTCACTGATGCAACCCAATTCAGGAAAGCTATTGGAGGGTTACAATATGCAGTTTTAACAAGACCTGAAATAGCATATGCTGTGAACAAATTGAGCCAATTCATGGCTAATCCTTTACAGCCTCACTGGATTGCTTGTAAACGTGTACTAAGATATCTCAAGGAAACATTAGATTATGGTTTGACCTTCAAGAGAACTGAGTTTGTAGACCTGGTGATATACACTGATGCTGACTGGGGAAGTGACATTGATGACAGAAGATCAACCAGTGGCTATTGTGTATACTTGGGTGAAAACCTAATCAGCTGGAGTTCAAAGAAGCAGAGTATAATCTCAAAATCATCAGCAGAGTCAGAATACAGGGCTATGGCATTGGCTTGTTCAGAACTGACTTGGATTTGCTCAATTCTTAAAGAACTAGATGTCAAGCTTCAGAACACCCCACTGCTGTTGAGTGACAGCACAAGTGCTGCTGCCATAGCTACAAATCCAGTAATGCATTCTAAGACTAAACACATAGAAATAGACCTTCATTTTGTGAGAGACAAGGTTGAGAGAAAAGAAGTTGAAATTGCATTTGTTTCTACAAACGATCAAGTTGCTGATATATTAACTAAACCTCTTACTCATCCCAAGTTCAGCTTCTTCAGAAGCAAACTTAAAGTCTTCCCAAAAGACTTAAGTTTGAGAAGGGGTGTTGAATTAGCTGATGCTAATGAAGCTGAACCTCATGCAACTCACGTGGGAGTGCCAGCTGCAAATCCAGTAGCTAGCCTAGGAGTGAGAGTCATAGGCACACGTGAGAAGTTGAAGAATGACAGTTGGCAAAACTGTTATGAGGAGATTCCCATGCTGCTGGATGTTGCTGAATTTAGTTAACAAATTAGCTATTGTTAATTGTAATAGTTAGTTCGTTAGTAATAATTGTTAAGGCACATTTGGTGTGATTAGTCAGTATTAGTCTCAAATATAAATACTGAGCTAAGCTCATTGTTGTAATTAAGTTTGTGATAATAAAACAGAGCTTCATCTTCTTCATTATCAATTCCCAGAAATCTAACTGACTTCACATGGTTCCGCCTCTGATTGTGTATAATATATTTAGTTCACAGCTGTCTTACTGCATTTCCAAATTTTACAGATCTGATCAAATAAATCTTTTAACGGGAGAGATAATAAGGAAATCATTCCCATCTTACAACAGTTTTTTAGTCAAGAAAATTCTCTAACTTGCAGCAGTTTTTTTGTCGGAAATTTGAATGGATCTAAATTTTGAGTTGGATTATTCGCACCCCTTCGTTAATATCATAAAACCCCTATATATTATAATTACATTTAAGGACAAATATAAATAAAATTAAGCCATTTATATTTTCTCTCTCTTTTTAATTTTAGTTTGCTTGCAAAATATAAATTTTTTTATCATCAAATTAATCTGAATTTAGGAAGTAATCCTCTAAGTCAAAACAAGATTTTTATAATAAACATAACAACTTAATTAAGATATGACATGGAGGAAAAATAAATAAATCAAAATTTTATCTTGCTGCTAATAATTTTTTTAAGAATTCTCAAACTAATTGTTGAACCCAAAATTTATAAATAGAATAAAATTATATTAAACTCATATAATATCATTATTTTCTAAGTATAATGTTTTTCTTATTTTTTCTTTGGAAATTAAATAATAAAGAAAGTTTGAAGAGAGGAATACAAATATTAAAACTGAAACAGTGAGAAAATTATTAGAAACTGAAAAATTCATAAATGAAAACAACATTCATTTAGAAAAAAGGATACTTTTGGTATTAAATGAAATATAATTTAAAAAGGAGTTTCAATAAGATTTTGGAGGGTGCTAATAGTCCGACTCCTTAATTTTTCTAAATTTAAATATAAATATTTAAATGACTTGTTTGTTTTTCATTTTTCATATCTGAATATGTATATCTTGGCTTCAAGTTTTATTGACTGTCACTTGATAATTTCATATTGAAAATTATTGTATTCATAATTGTATTTCATGAATGAACGAGATGTTGTTTATGATATATATATATATAGTTGGAATGGTTCGACTTTTAAATTTTATAGATTTTCATTTGACTGAAAATTGTTCATTAAAATATTCACTTACATAACATTTATTATATCTATCAACTCACAATTGGCAAATACAACATGTTGTTTTGGTTACAACGGAAAAGTTGCAAAAGCTATCAAATCTATTAATGATGGCAAATTTTCAGCTTCATAATTTTTTCCAACGGCAGAAATAACAGCATCATATTGGTGCTGTAAAAAGTAAGTGAATTTTTTTTTTCATGGCTTGTGGATCAATAGCATATCAATTTATGCCGTTATATCCATTTAACCACATACATTCGTAACTGTTAAACGCCTTTTTTATTGTAGTACATTTAGAAATTTTATGTTACATCTGTAAATTTTTATTTTATTTGTCAATAATACATTAATTTATTGCTCCTATTTGATTTATTTATTTTACCTTCTATTTATAAGTCTTATATTTTATTTTACACTTAATGTTAATTTATAAGTTTTATTTTACATTTATAAGTTTTGTTTTACTTACTAGTAATACACAAATTTACCTCTCATATATTAATTTAGTTATTTTACCTTACAATTATAAATTTTATGTTCCATTTACATAATTTAACATTTTATTTTACACGTAATGTTGATTGACAAGCTTGTATTAACATTAAATGTTTTATATTTCATTTATATAATTCATATTTAATTACAATATTAATACCGTAATTTTGATCACAACATTATATAATGATCCACAATTTGAGATTCTCAAATTGGAAGAGGACTCTCCTTGCGCTAACTAACTAATTAGTTATTGTGAAAGAAGCTTGAGCAATCCTGGATGTGGGAGATAATTTGCCTATAGAGGTTGAACCATATTGGGCATGGCAAGTCTAGGCCCCTCGTTCATATCCACCATCTCCTCACTCATTCTCTCTCAATCAAAACATTGAATTATTGATCCTAACGTCACTCCAATAATCCGTGCCGAACAATCTCTCTCCCGGACCCAAATGGCATGAATTGAATCTTAAACCCATTATCTCTTGCACGTTCGTTAATTCTTTCAAATCAATCATGCAAGAGGTGTTGGGAAAATATGCACTTTAAAAATATGTGTATTTATTTAATTGTAATAAATAAATTTTTTGATTAATAAAATAAATAAGGTATTTTATTTAAGTATCTTAGTTGCTTTAATATTTTGAGTAAAGTCCATTTAATCATATTATATGTATTTATGTGATCACCATGTGGATTCATAGAAGACATAAATACAAGTTATCTTATGATTAAATAAATTAAGTTCGCAGTTGATAAATAAAGTTGGACACTTTATTTAGGTATAGACTGTAATAAATTCATTGAATGATTTGTCTTAATCATGTATGAATTTATTGATATAGTGCGACTACATTGAACAAGATCACATATGAGATTTAATTAGTTTTGTAATAATTGTCAGATTTATTAAATTTCATAGGCATTAATTTTACTGTAATCTTAATCTTGAGTTAGTTATAATTTCTTGATTATAATTGTTATTCTATTTGAGTAACCAATGGGCACGACACACACTTGTAGTCAAGATTACCCGGTATTTTGGTGGTAGCAATTATGAATATTGAACTTATAGATTAACAACATCGAATTTGTACAACACATCTCTTGATGAGTTTTCGGCACTTGATCATAGAATTCTTTGGCCAGAGTGTGTCAATATATTTAGTATGTTGAAAATGATCATTACAGAAAACCAGTAAGTATCAAGGAATAAGATGTAATTAAATTGATTGGACAGTTGAGATATCGATTTAATTAACGATGTGGTACAAAAGATTATGCAGTAAAGAGATCAATATGGCTTGGGACGAATTATTAGTCGACCAAACAATTATGGAGGTCAGTTCCAATCTTATAGTGGAGTAGAGTTGAAATTAAATGATTAGGCTTGTTCATTTACAGGCTTAATTGTTGTAGCCACTATTGTATGTTCCCAAATGATTCCCAAGCTAGCTCATTTAATTGACTGCACCACGACTAGACCTAAAAACAAGAAAACTAGCATATTAGGTGATAAACTTAATTATAATATTTGTTAAGACCTTATGTGTTATATTCATGTACAAATGAGGTCTTATGTTGTTTTACAAGGTGGGCTCCAAATTGGTTACACACGATCTCCACTTTCATGTAAGTGGAGAGATAATATTAAATTCAAAATATTTATTATTTTGAATTATAATAAAGGATAATACATATCTAGAGTTTTACAAGAGATTTTATATAAGTGTATTTTTCTCAAGAAGAAAAGATACGGGATTCCAAAATACACATTTTGAGAAAAACACTGAAAAAGAAGTCGGTTGTTTTAAAAGTAGTGAAACAGACGTCCACACGTTCAGTGTTGATCAAACTTGAGTCATAACTTGAAAGATTATTTGGTGACGGATCGTGATCTAATAGGAGTGGCGGTGACAGATCGTGATCTAACATGAGTGGTGATGACAGATCGTGATCTGGAAGCCTAGACTACTTCAGCGAGAAAGCAAAGTCGGATTGTCAAGGTATGATTTTCTAGATTACGGATTTTTATGTATTGTATGAGATCGGTTTTAAAAGTTTTTATGAGAAAAACTAATTTTTTAAGAGAAGCTTCTGTGGGCTAGGTGCATTGCCTCAGTAAGTTGAAATTGTGCGTCTGGCCACTAAGTGGCATGCCATTTAACAAGTTCAATGGAATCCATCTATTGGGCTAACACACCATTTTAATACGCTGAGGTGGTATGCTTGCTTCACATAAAATTTTCTCTGCTCAGACTTGAACTTTTTCCACTTTTTGTGATCTTTCCAAATTTTTGGTATCATTTGTATGACCCACGTGTCCGCTAATAACATCATTCCACATGGAATGCGAAACCCTCCAACTATACACTCTTGTGACGATCCATGTGGTACTACTGTACTAGTATTGGCCTTGGTGAGTACAACCGTAGTGTGTAAGTGTAACATATGATGCAACGAAGACAACAGAGTTATGGCTAAATCGGATTCATCAATAAGGCAATCAAATCCTACTTAATTGTCGATTTCAGTTTAGACTTTTTGCAAAATATTCGGACTGTTCAACAGAAGAGTCACTGCCCATTCCATTGCCCGACTCTTTCCCAGCTCCTGTAGCTAACAAAATCTATCCAAATTGTTATAAATGGATTCGCTTGGCAAAAAGCTCGGCACGACCCTTCGCATGAGAGCTTGGATAAGAGTTTAAGAAAAAAGACTTGGCTTAGGCTTAGTCCTCTGTTTTTTTAAATATAAATTTATAAGTTAAATAATAAATTAAAATATAAAATAATAATAAAAAATAAAAAGAAAAGAAAATTTAAATCCCTAATTTATAAATTAATGATGACTTAAAAAACTTAAAATTACAGCACTAAACTTTCTCTTAAGCCTTAATTAAAAGAGTGCTTGAATCAGAGAATCTAGTACTAAAAGATTAAATCTATAAATTTTTTCTCATTTTCTTTCTTTATTAGTTTATTTTAAATAATTATAACAACTTGTTGATTATCAACCCATTACAAGTTATAATAATTTAAAAAATAATTAAAAAATATGCAGAAGCTCAGGCTTGCAATGGACCCAACTCTTATATTTTTTCCTATAATGGACTTGGGCATGGGCTTGGAAAAGCCTAACCCAGTCTATCAATTTGTTATACCGATAAATAGAATTAAAGAAATGCCATCATAATAGTAGTAGTAGTAGTTAGGGATGGCAAAATTCGGGTCCGGGTTTCGCCTTCCCGGTTCCGGACCCGGATGATAATTTTTAATACCGGACCCGGATGTAAACCCATATATTTTTCTTCCGGGTCCGGTCCGGGTTAAACTCGAAAAAATCCGGGTTTCCAGATTCCGGGTTTATAACCCGGATGATTGCTAAAGAGAAGCAGCTTTCCATCTCTTTCTTCCTCTTTCTTCAGTGAACTCCTTTCTAATCCCTAATCTATTAACACCAATAATGGAAAATTAAAAAAAAAAATAAAACCCAAGATACCGGAGCACACAAATTCAATTATCAAACATAATCATGATGTCTTGATTATGATGATGACAAATTGGGCTTTGTGGGGTTAGGCCAAGAAAAGGGGAGAGCATAAATGGCGGCTGAAGTTTTTTTTTCTCCAAATAGCAAATGAACATCTGAGAGTATATCACAACAAATTTTAGGTTTCTAGATGCAAAACAACTGGGGTCAGAAGTACAATAGCCAAAACCGAGATCCCGATTCGCGAAGGTAGACAACGGCGGCCAAAACCCGTGACATAGCTGGACGAACGATGGCTGATGATGAAAATGAACACGAACACAGTGAAGGTGGTGAAACGATGATGAGTGACGACGATGATTTGATGAAAGGAAGGGCTGAAGAGAGAGAGGAAATGTTTGGATTTGGTTTGGCGGCCATGGCTGTGAATATGGGCATTAGGGTTGATTTTTTTAATTTTTCTATTTATATCAAAGTAATTTAAAAATTAATATTAAAATAAACTTATCCGGGTCCGGGTTCCGGATATGCGGGTTTACCCAAATCCGGATCCGGACCCGGAAACGTCCGGGTTGGTAATTTTGAATTAGTAGTAGTAATACTAATAATAATAATGTAAGGGATATTATCATTTTCTTACCAAAGTTATTCTAACATATCAAGTCAGTACCATGATTTGGTGAAAACAACATTTTTCCACCAAACATTTACACTGTTAGCATTTTCCCACCATTCCATTAAAACTCAGTTAATATTTAATGGAAAATGCATAAAAAGTCGATTTTACCCTGATGCATAAAAGATGATTTTACCCTTTGAGAAGAAAGAAATAACAAAAGATATAATTACAAAATTACCCTACAAAGTAGTCGTTACATTCAAATAACGACTACTTTTCTGCTTATAAAAATTGGCTGCTCTGCCTCCCCAAGCCATTTCAACACCAATTCAAAGATCAGCAACCCTATTTGAACACCAGTAACCCCATTTGAAAAAGAAAGAAAATGGCAAGCTAAGCACTCAAAATTTAACGCTTTATCATTTAAAAAGAACAACTACAAGCCACTGTAAATATTTCAATACCATTACACCAGCAAGTCCAAGCCATTTTTAAACACCAACAAGCTCATTTTAACACCAACAACCAAGCATTTCAACAGTAGCAACCCCTTTTAAAAAAGTAAGAAAATGACATGCCAAATACTAAAAAATTAACACTTTATCATTCAAAGATAGCAACAATAAGCCATTGTAAACACTATAACTCATCCAAGCTCAAAAAATTCAACTCTTCTCAATTTTCATTGAAAACCAAACATACCTTCAGCCTTCATACATATAAATTCAAACAAACTAATGGCCTAAAATAGTAATTTAAGTGTTAATACTAGGGGTCGAGCTAAAAAACCTGCCAAAGTTACCTGCTACCCTAAATACTATTGACATAAATAATTTTATAATATTGATTTTGATGATAACAAATCTTATACATAGAATACACACTTTCATTTTGTTCCATTTGGAACAATTCGTATTGACGAGTATATCTACTAATTTTAGACTCCTTGACTTGATTTGTTCCCTCATACACAAATTTAAGTTTCTTCCAAATTTCATAAGCACTTTCACAACTAGAAACTCTATGAAATTCTTACTTATCTAATGCACAAAATAGAGCATTCATTACTTTGGAGTTTAAAGACAATTTTTTCTTTTCTAATTCACTCCAATGACTAGAAGGTTTTGGAATTTCTTCCCCTTCTTCATTTTTAGTAGTTGGCATGAAAGGACCATCATTAACGATTTCCCAAATCTCATAATCTAAAGCTTGCAAGTAAATTCTCATCCTAGTTTTCCAATACGGGTAATTGTTTCCATCAAAATATGGTGCTCTAGTGGTGGACTGTCCTTCCCTAAATGTGAATCATTTTGAGTTGCCATTAATCTTTAGCTCTAGATGGTTAAGTCTAAACAAGAGCACCCCGCTCTGATACCAAATGAAATACAAGTTATGCAACCGAAGGGGGGTGAATTGGTATTTTAAAAACTTATCCTAACCAAACTACACAACAATCCAATCTAATGCCTTAATAAATTCGAAAACAATAAATTCAATGAAAGTACAATAATAAATGAGTAAGGGAAGAGAAAACAAACATAAGGATTTTTACGTGGTTAAACAATCCACACCTACGTCCAAGCCTCCAAGCAATCCAAGCTTGAGGATTTCACTATCCAAGCATTCCAAGACTTCAAATGCTTACAATTGACTTCCAAGGTGTCAATGAACCTTTACAACAAAGAGATTATCTCCCAATCTCTTCACTCAAGTGTCTCACACACTTAAACACTCACAAATTTTATGAGGAAATGAAAATTACAAAAAAAAAAAAACTCTCTTAAAGAGTAGTTATACAAATTGAAGAACAAAGATGATTTAATGTATAATGATTTGTGAAATGAGAGCTTAATATATATTGTGTGCTTTTTATTTTTGCTTGCAAGAGGGCTAGAAAATAAATTGGATTTGAGTTTATATTGTTTGAGCCCAAAAACTAGCCGTTATGTGCTTATGATGATAACCAGTTTGCCGCTTTCGGAATCCGGTTAGCCCCTTTTATGTTACCGTTACAACAAATATTTGAATTTTAGAACATCTGGTATGCCGCTTTTGTAATTCGGATAGCCACTTTCATTCCAGTAAGCTACTGCCCAAAATCCGGCCTACCACTTGTCAAATCCGGTTAGCCGCTTGCTATAGTGACTGCTACAGTGACTATTTTCCAAAATTATAGTTGTACCCCAAAACGTTCTACAATTATTTTATGGCCTAAAATATTATGAAAATTTTCAAATAGGTCCAATTTCGAAATTTCTAAATAATGCTTTGTGAATCCCAAAACTTTTTGAAATTATGATATGACCCAGAATATGTGAAATTATAGAATGACCCAAAATATTTAAATATTTTCAAATAGGTCTAAATCCGAAATTCAAAATTATATTATTAAAATCAAAGATGGCAAAACTCTTTCATTTTAGTCCACATCTTGAAAAACAATCTAATTTCCTAAAAATCATTTTCTTGTTATAAAAGCACAATGTATAAATCTTTGTTTATCCAAAACTTGTGGTTTGTTATCATCAAAATCAACATTTATAACTCTATAGGCTAACAATCTCCCTCTTTTTGATGATGACAAAACACATTAAAAAAAATTGATTTACTTATGAAAATCTCCCCCTTAATAAATGTAGGATTAAAAAACTAATTGAAAAAATTTAAAGAGCTGCCCCTGCATAAATGCATATGAATATTTTTCATAACAATCATATCTACCATATCTCCCCCTTACATATTATATCTCTCCCTTCATAATCAAAACGAGTAAAAGTTTAAAATCATCAAAATCTCAAGACAAGCACATTAGTTTAAAATTATCCAAAATATAAGTAAAGAACATAACAAACAACTATATCAAATGCATATAATCCAAAACATACATATAAGCTAAAATCATAGCAAACATCCATAAAATCCAAATGCAAAATAGAAGAAATATAAAACAGTAAATGTTGGTGTGTCTAAATACAGGCATAAAAAACTATTGAGGTGGTGACGATGGTGGTGATGGAGGTGAAAATGGATATGGAATACCAAAATGCTCAAAGAGGAGGAGTTGTCCTTGAATAAGCTGCTAATGCTGCTGTAAGAGATGCTGGTGCTCATCAAGAATATGCTGCTGAAAAACTAGACTGTTGCACAGAGAGTGTCCTCACTTCATCCATAAGCTGCTGAAGAGTAATCTCGTCAGAGACATGAGGCTCTGAAGGATGAAGCGGATGCAGAGGCATAAGGAGCAGAGGCAGACATTGGAGGGTCTCGGCGTCACGCTGGCCCTGAAATGGAAGTGAGAAATTAGGAAATTGATCAGTAATAACCATAACGTTGAGTGGCCGATCATCACTCGGAGCAAGAAAAGTGTACTTGTTTTCAGTGAATTTTACCCAAGTGTCATTACTCCACTCAAATCCTAAGGCATATACAGTTTGATCCCCAATGCTCTTTGAAGGTTTACACGATGGTTCATTAATCGGAATCTTAAAGTATTTAAGGATTTGAGTGATAAAATGACCATACGGAAGGGAACGAGTAATCAAGTTAGGTATGGAAAGAATGGTTCGGATAATGGTCTACCCCAAATTAACCGGACAACGTCTAAGGATGCAATAAATCAAGGCAACATCCATATAGGAAACCTCATCTAGATATCCTGACCTAGAAAGCACAATGGATTGAATGAAACGAAGTACAATATGAGTTTGGAGACACAGACATTGAGTGCGGAAATGAATGGTACAATTTTCAACAGAAAAGTCATTATGCCGGCATATATTTCTAATGGCGTCAACATAAATATAACTACCAATTTTGGGAGATTTCCTAGGCGAAAAAATTTTTAGGCCATAATCAGTGGTTCCTAGGATAGAATTTAACTCCGAAACATCAAAATCAATCAAAACTCCTCCAACATTGGTGATTACTCGAGTCTTTTTTTCCTTAGAAACATCCATATTCGAGTAAAACACTTTCACCAAGTTGGGATACACATTCTCCTCAATCACAAGAGCATTAATCCAATAAACTTCTTCCAACAATTGATGCAAATTTCTATGACTAATATTGAGAATATGAAGCCAATTCGGTAAAACAAAAAATGTAGAGAGTAACTTACAGGTCATGAAACTTTGATGAAATTGTTTGACTAAATGCTTGTTCGGAAAGTGTGTGGACTCAAAGTTGGACTAATTGGAAAAACCTCCTGCTTGCCGTGGCCGTTTGGTTTGTCGAACCGGTTCTTTTCCTTTGAGTGATTTGAGTATAAATGAGGCAATGAAAAGGAAGATGATGAGGATTAAACAAGATATTGATGTGAAATCTAGAGAGAGAAAATTCGGTTAAAAACTTAGGTTGGATTTGGGATCTAGAGATTTTAGTGAAGAAAATGAATTTAAAGGATGTTTTTGAGCACACGGAGTGATGGGGAATGATTTTTGGGAATCGATTTGAAGTGAAAATGGATGAAGATGATGGATTTTGTAGCAAGAAAGAGAGAGGAAGAAACAGTTTTAGAGAGAAAGAGGTATCCAGTTTACCAAAAGAAAGAGAGGAAGATGAATAGTTAAAAATATCCTGAATCCGGCTTACCGAATTCCACTAATCGGCTAGCCGGTTAGTGTCCAGTGAGTAAGAAAAACGAATCCGGTTTATCAGATTTCACTAATCGGTTAGCCGGTTAGTGTCCAGAATGTGTGAGACCGAAACCGGTTAACTGGTTTCCCTAACTGGTTTATCGGTTACCCTAACCGGTTGACCGGATATTTTCCAGCATCTTCCAAAGCTAATCCGGCTTACCGGTTTGCTAAATCTGGTTATCTGAATTTGATCCAGAGAGCTCTAAAGCCAATCCGGCTTACCAGTTTGCTAAATACGGTTATCCGGATTTGATCTAGAGAGTAATCAATAAGAGAAATGACTTTCCGGTTGATTAGAAGCGGTATACCAGTTTATCCTTGAAAATCATTCTACCTCTAATTAAATTTGGTAAACTCTTATACTTGTATTATACACACCAATTTATTTTAGGCTTAAAAATTAATCAATTTTAAATCATTTTTTGATATAAAACTTTTCAATAAGCCATTTAATACAAGAAACATAAATGCATACAAAAACAAAACACATCAACTTAATCAACAAATCCTAATTTAAGATGCAACATTCATCATTCCAAGCTCATGTCTTATCTTTATAAATTGCTCTTCACTAAGACGTTTTGTAAAGATATCTGCAAGTTGATTTTCAGTAGAAATAAATTTAATTACAACATCTCCTTTTTGAACATGATTTCTAAGGAAATGATGCCTAATTTTTATATGCTTAGTCCTAGAATGTTGAATGGGATTCTTGGATACATTAATAGCACTAGTATTGTCACACAAGATAGGTATTTGATCAAGATTAATACCACAGTGTCTAAGGGTTATTTCATCCAAAGAATTTGTGCACAACAACTACCTGCAACAATATATTTTGCCTCGGTGGTTGAAAGTGCAATCGAGTTTTGTTTCTCACTAAACCAAGAGACAAGTGAATGACCTAGGAAGTGACATGTTCCTTTAGTACTTTTTCTATCAACCTTATATCCGGTAAAGTCGGCATCCGAATAACAAGTTAAGTCAATATGAGCTCCCCTAGGATACCAAAGGCCAAGATTAATGGTGCCGATCAAATATTGAAAAATTCATTTGACAGCAAGCAAATGTGACTATTTAGGACAAGATTGAAATCTAGCACACAAGCACACACTAAACATAATATCAGGTCTACTAACAGTCAAGTAAAGTAAGGATCCGATCATACCACGATAAGTCTTGATGTCAAATTCCTTACCCTTCTCATCTTTGTCCAGCTTGATGGTAGTACCCATTGGAGTGGTTTTTGCCATTCCATTATCATAGCCAAATCTTTTGAGTAGATATTTCATATACTTGGCTTGATTTATGAAAATTCCTTCCTCGTTTTATTTGATTTGGAGTCTAAGGAAGTACTTCAACTCTCCCATCATACTCATCTCACATTCTTTGCTCATACAAGATGAAAATTCTTTACACAATAATTCATTAGTAGAACCAAAGATAATGTTATCAACATAAATTTGAACTACAAGTATATCTTGGTTCTTATGCTTAACAAAGAGAGTAGTATCTGCTTTTCCTATTGAAAAACCGTTATCCAATAAGAAGTTCTTAAGCCTATCATATCATGCTCTAGGTGCTTGTTTCAGTCCATATAATGCCTTAGACAACTTATACACATGATTTGGAAATTTTTCATTTTCAAAACTAGGAGGTTGTTGCACATACACTTCCTCCATAATGTAACTATTTAAGAAAGAACTTTTGACATCCGTTTGAAATAAAATGAAATCTTTATTAACATACATATGCTAACAACATCCTAATGGATTCTAATCTAGCTACAGGTGCAAATGTTTCATCAAAATTAATTCATTTTTCTTAGTTGTAATTTTGAGCCACTAATCTAACTTTATTTCTTACAACCACATTGGATTCATCCATTTTGTTTATAAATACCCATTTAGTACCTATGATGGATTGATGTTGCGGACTAGGAACTAATTCCCATGCATTGTTTCTCTCAAATTGATTCAACTCCTCTTACATTGCCATAATCCAAGATTCATAATTTTCCGCATCTTCAAAGGATTGTAGTTTAATTTGAGAAATAAATGCAGCATGCTCACATGTGTTCCTAAGTCATGATCTAGTTGTAACACCTCTTCATGGATTACCTAAAATTGCATCCTTAGGGTGAGGAAAAAACATACCTCCACTCATTGGGGAGTGTTTAAGAAGTACCTTAATCTTGTTTTAAATTAGTTTCTTCTTGTTGCCCCTCTTGATTTCCAGGTGATGCATCCTTATGATTATCTTTTGATGAATCTTCTTGTAGTTCTTCATTTGCACTATCATCAACAACCACTTTCTCTGCAGAGGAGGGGTTAGATTCATCAAACGTAACATGCATAGACTCTTCTACAACTAGAGTTCTTTTATTAGAAAGGTACCAACATCAAATTTTGGATCAAATTTACCAAGATTATCTTTTATGTTCAAAATAAAATATTTGCATCCAAAGACTTTGAAATAACTAATATTGGGTTTTCTATCTTTCCAAAGCTCATAGAGAGTTTTATTGAGATGAGGTCTAATTAACACCCGATTTAAAATATAACAAGCAGTGTTGACGGCTTCGGCCCAAAAATACTTAAGTGATACATTTTCATTCAATATGGTCCTAACCATTATACTCGTCACCATTAATCTTTCTCTTAACAACTCTATTTTGTTGTGGAGTTCTAAGAGATGAAAATTAATGCTCAATGCCAAAGTCATTACAAAAAATCTTAAATACATGATTTTCAAATTCTCCACCATGATCACTTCGCATAAAAAAAATAGAATAACCTTTTTCATTTTGAACTTTTTTTCAGAAAACTCTAAATGCATCAAAGGCATCATGCTTATTAGTTAGGAACAATACCCATGTGTATTTGGAATAATCATCAACAATTACGAAAGCATAATATTTGTCATTTAAACTAGCATATCTAGAAGGTCCAAACAAATTCATGTGAAGTAATTGAAGTGGTTTTGCAGTAGAGACATTGTTCTTATTTTTTAAAGAAGTTTTGATTTGTTTTCCAAATTGGCAAGATTCACAAAATTTATCTTTTTGAAAACTGATTTTTGGAAGACCTTTAACCAAATCATTTTTCGAAATTTTTGAGATCAAATCCATGCTTGCATGACCTAATTTTCTATGCCACAACCAACCATCATCATGCAATACGGAGAAACATTTATTATTTGTAGATGCACAATCTATATTAATGGTATAGACATTAACACATCTATTTCCTACAAACAAAATCTTGCAATCACATGCATTCTCAATAATACATTTTGATTCATCAAAGATACTTCTATATCCTTTATCAAATAATTGACTAATGCTAAGTTGTGTTTTAAGTTTCCAATCAAACACACATTTTCAATAAGGGTAGAGGATACATTACCAACATTGATAATACCAATGATCTTTTGTTTTGAATTATCTCCAAAGGGTACATCTCCAACATTTTTTATCTTGGTAAAGCTTGAAAACCAAGAATAATTCCTTGTCATGTGTCTTGAACAACCACTGTCCAAGTACCATTTATTCTTCTTCTTCTTCAAGTCCTGCAGAGAAAATCTCAAGTCTTAGGTACCCAAATCTTCTTGGGTCCTTGAGTGTTAATAGTGGTTCCTTTTGGAACCCAAACACATTTCGCACCAAAATATACATTTCTCTTAACAGGACATCTAGGTTTTATGTTCCGTTTTGATTACAATGGTGACATACAGCTTGATTGTTAATAGAGGTACTCTTCACAAAGTAGTTCTTATAAAGCTTTTGTTTCAAATTAGGCTTATAGCCAATGCCTCCTTTGTCAAACACACATTTTTGTGACATTTTTTGCCCATTTGTAAATTTTAAAACAATCTCATTTAACTAATTGCTCTTCTTCTTAAGCATTTCATTTTCATTTTTCAAGTTATCTATGTGTAATTCTAGATGCTCGTGTGAAGTGTTAGGTTTTTCATTTGATAAAGCAACTCTATTATGCAATGTTTTATTCTCTAATTCTAGGCATGTAATTTTTGCACTTAAAGATTCATTTTCATTTTTTAGCTCTACCATTTTCATTTTAAGACATACATTCTTTTTACCAATCTTCATCCACTCATCATGCAATTCTTTAAAGGCATCATGTAATTGATCATATGTAGGAAGATCACATACCTCATCAAGTTCATCAAATGATTCTTCCCCAAAGGCCATGAGAGCTAAATTTGTCATTTCTTGTTACTCTTCATCATCGATTGTTTCCTCATCGCTATCATCCTAGGTGGCCACTGTAACTTTCTTCTTGAGTTTGTTGAGGAGAGGACATTCCGGTCGTATGTGTTCAGGCTTCTTGCATTCATAGCAAGTAATTGGCTCTTTCTTCTCCTTTTTATTTTTGTAACTTCTGAACTTTCCCCGCTCATTAGTATTATTGTAGAATTTTCTGAATTTTCTAGCCAACATAGCCAACTTCATATCATCCAGCTCGCTTTCCTCATCACTCTCATGTGTCGAGGCTTTGAGAGCAATGCTTTTATTTTTCTCTTCATTACCTTTTTCGGCTGCCAAGTCATCCTCATAAGAAATAAAAGAACCAATTAAATCATCAATAGGTAATGTATTTAAATCTTTGGCTTCCATAATGGCAGTCATCTTAGGTCTCCATTCTTTTGGAAGTGACCTAATGATTTTCTTGACTTTCTCCCTATTCTAAAAAATTTTTCCTAGGGTTCCTAGGGTGTTCACTGTTGTGCAAATTTTATTGAACTCGCAAGTGCACGAATCTATTGTAGTATAGATCAATGGTGACGAGTATTGATCCCACGAGGAGATGAATTTTAATTATATGTAGAATTAATTTTGTATGAAGGTGGTTGGATTTGTGGTGAAAGTGACTTAGATTATCCTAAAATTGGAATTGAAATGGTGAGAATAAATTGAAGAGAAATCTATTGAAATGACGTACTTAGGTATCTGGATCCGCATCAACATGCACCATGGGCTAAATATTCCTTATTAATGCCAATTAAATCATGAGGGGGGAATCCACACCTCATTAACCACACTCTAATCAATATAGTGCTAAGGGCTTATCGTGCCAAATAATAATAACCTTGTACTAGGAAGCTGGTGAAACCAGAGCGGTATCTAGACAAGCTTATTATTATTTGTCGATAAGAAGTCAAAACATCCACAAAAACTAGAGGGGAGGAGAAAATAAATTTACCAAATAAAGCCCATGACACATGTTGAGACTTCACCTTCAACCCAAGTTTGAAAGAAAATTAGCTACTTATAATTGAACTAAGGGCAAAACGGAAATTTATTAAAATACATAGAAAATACAAGATGGAGAAGGAATTACAGAAAATAGAGTCCAAAAATGGATTTAGAGATATCAAATTAGGGGGGGAGAGGTCCATTTTTTATAGATACATTGAGTAAATCATGGCCATCAGATTAAAAACAGTTTGGACGCTCAGGATTGTGCCACATCATCAGTCAACAATACGCGGTTTGAATAGTGACACGGTTTGACCCGGGTTGAACAGTAACACGGTTTGGTTGAAAATAATCCTGTGTATATGCATGTACCGTACACGTAATTTTTGGTCCACTAAAATGCTGCCACGTCACCAATCAACAGTGCATAAGAATTTTAGTCCAACAGGATCGTGACACGTCATCAGTCAATGCCACATCATTAGTCCGTGCCACATCATCGATCCGTCTATGTGAACAGTGTGGTCAACAGTAACGTAGACAGTACCGTACATGTGAACAGTGCCATTTTTCCTTTTATTCTCCTCCTAAGGTTTTCGACCGTCCTGAGTTCAAAAGTAATGTCCGTTTTGCCGTCTAATCTCTCGTTCATTGTGAAATGATTATGATGCCCCTAAAATACATAAAATACTTAATTATAATACAACACACATAATTAAATGACAAAAAGCTTAAATACATAAAAGTAAGGGTGTTAGTAAAACTTGAAGTGTAAAATGATGATTTTCTCCTTTATAAATATACATTTTCTAACACCCAACGTTCACTATGTCTGTAAACCGTGTATACATAGAGTACACACTTTTATTCTGTTCCATTTGGAACAATTCGTATTGACGAGTATATCTGCTAATTCTAGACTCCTTGACTTGATTTATTCCCTCATACACAATGTTAAGTGTTAGAAAATGTATATTTATAAAAAGAGAAAATCGTCATTTTACATTTAAAGTCTTACTAACACTTTTACTTTTATGTATTTAAGCTTCTTGTGATTTAATTGCGTGTATTTTATTTTAATTAAATATTTTATATATTTTAGGGGCATTATGGTCATTTCACAATGAACGAGAGATCAAACGGCAAAACGAACATCACTTTTGAACTCAGGACGGTCGAAAACCTTAGGAGGTGCATAAAAGAAAAAATGGCACTGTTCACATGTACAGTACTATTCACATGTACAGTACTGTTCACATGTACAGTACTATTCACATGTACGGTACTGTCTACGTTACTGTTCACGACACTGTTCATATAAACAGATCGATGATGTGGCATTGACTGATGAGGTGTCACGATCTTGTTGGACTAAAATTCTTATGCACTGTTGATTGGTGATGTGGCAGCATGTTAGTGGACCAAAACTTACGCGTACGGTACATGCATATACATAGAATTATTTTCAACCAAACCGCGTTACTGTTCAAGCCGGGTCAAACCGTGTCATTGTTCAAACCGCGTGGTCAAACCGCGTACTGTTAACTGATGATGTGGCGTAATCCTGAGCGTCCAAATTGTTTTTAATTCGATGGCCATGATTTACTCAATGTATCTATAAAAAGAGGGCATTCCCCCCTAATTTGGCATCTCTGAATCCATTTTTAGACTCCATTTTCTGTAATTCCTTCTCCATCTTGTATTTTCTACGTATTTTAATAAATTCCCATTTTTTCCCTTGTTCAATTATGAGTAACTAATTTTCTTTCAAGCTTGGGTTGAAGGAAAAGTCTCAACATGTGTCATAGACTTTATTTGGTAAATTTATTTTCTCTTCCCCTCTAGTTTTTGTGGATGTTTTGAATTCTCGTCGACAAATAATAATAATCTTGTCTAGATACCGCCCTAGTTTCACCGGCTCCCTAATACAAGGTTATTATTATTTGGCACGATAAGCCCTTAGCACCACATTGATTAGAGCGTGGCTCATGAGGTGTGGAAACCCCCCTCATGATTTAATTGGCATTAATAAGGAATATTTATCCCATGGTGCATGTTGATACGGATCCAGAGACCCAAGTACGTCATTTCAATAGATTTCTCTTCAATTTATTCTCACCATTTCAATTCCAATTTTAGGATAATCTAAGTCACTTTCACCACAAATCCAATCACCCTCATACAAAATTAATTTTACATATAATTAAAATCCACCTCCTCGTGGGATCGATACTCGTCACCATTAATCTATTCTACAATAGATTCGTGCACTTACGAGTTTAATAAAATTTGCACAACACACAACTTCAAGTTTCTTCCAAATTTCATAAGCACTTTCACAATTAGAAACTCTATGAAATTCTTTCTTATCTAATGTACAAAATAGAGCATTCATTGCTTTGGAGTTTAAAAACATTTTTTTCTTTTCTAATTCACTCCAATAACTAGAAGGTTTTGGAATTTCTTCCCCTTTCTTCATTTTTAGTAGTTGGCATGAAAGGACCATCATTAACGATTTCTCAAATCTCATAATCTAAAGCTTGCAAGTAAATTATCATCCTAGTTTTCTAATACGGGTAATTGTTTCCATCAAAATATAGTGCTCTAGTGGTGGACCGTCCTTCCCTAAATGTGAATCATTTTGAGCTGCCATTGATCTTTAGCTCTAGAAGGTTAAGTCTAAATAAGAGCACCTCGCTCTGATACCAAATGAAATACAAGTTACGCAACCCAATGGGGGGGGGTGAATTAGCATTTTAAAAACTTATCCTAACCAAACCACACAACAATCCAATCTAATGCCTTAATAAATTCAATGAAAGCACAATAATAAATGAGTAAGGGAGGAGAAAACAAACAGAAAGATTTTTACGTGGTTCGGCAATTCCCTCTTACGTCCACGCGTCCAAGCAATCCAAGCTTGAGGATTTCACTATCCAAGCCTTCCAAGGCTTCAAATGCTTACAATTGACTTCTAAGGTGTCAATGAACCTTTACAACAAAGAGATTATCTCTCAATCTCTTCACTCAAGTGTCTCACACACTTAAACACTCACAAATTTTATTAGGAAATGAAAATTACAACAGAAAACTCTCTTAAAGAGTAGATATACAAATTTAAGAACAAAGATAATTCAATGTATAATGATTTGTGAAATGAGAGCTCAATATTTGTTGTGTACTTCTCGTTTTTCCTTGTAAGAGGGCTTGAAAATGAATTGGATTTGAGTTTATATAGTTTGAGCCCAAAAACTAACCGTTATGTGTTTTTTGATGATAACTGACTTGCCGCTTTCTGAATCGGGTTAGTCGCTTTTATGTTACCATTACAACAAATATTTGAATTTTAAAATATCCGGTATGCCGCTTACGAAATCCGGATATCCGCTTTCATTCCAGTAAGCAACTGCCTAAAATCCGATCTACCACTTGTTAAATCCGCTTAGCCGATTGCTATAGTGACTGCTGCAGGGAACTATTTTTTAAAATTATAATTTTACCCCTAAACTTTATATAACTGTATTATGGCCCAAAACATTATAAAATTTTTTAAATAGGTCAAATTTCAAAATTTCTAAATAATGCTTTATTAATCCAATTTTTTTTGAAATTATAATATAACCCAAAATATGTGAAATTATAGAATGACCTAAAATATTTAAATATTTTCAAATAGGTCCAAATCTGAAATTCAAAACAATATTTATTAAAATCAAAGATGGCAAAACTCTTTCAGTTTAGTCCACATCTTGAAAAACAATCTTATTTCATAAAAATCATTTTCTTGTTATAAAAACACAATGTGTAAATCTTTGTTTATCCAAAACATGTGGTTTGTTATCATCAAAATTAATATTTATAGTCCTATAGGCTAGCAGGGTTAAGTAATTAGGGATAATCTCTTGTTATAAAGGTTGATTGACACCTGTGAAGTCAATTGTAAAAGTTCTTGAAGCCTTAGAGGCTTGATTAGTGAAATCTTCAAGACTGGCAAGCTCGGAGGCATAGACGTAGGCAGGGTTGGCCGAACCATGTAAAAATCTCTGTGTTTGATTCTCTCTTCCCTTCTCTCTTTATATTTTGGTTGCTTTATTTATTTGTTATTGTTTTTTAATTTATTTTATATTTACATAAATTTTTGTTCAAGCACTCCATATTTTTTAGAAACTCAATTTATCCCGACTTGGGTTGCCTAGTTAGTATTTCAAATACTGCAACTTTGGAGTGCAAGCATGTGCGATGGTACCTACCACCTTGGAAAATCCTAATAAACTCTTTTGGATTTGTAGGTTTAAAAAGTGTAATTTTTGGAAACGGGTGGCAAAAGAAGATATAGAAATGCGTAACACTACATTTAGTCATGGCATGAACCTAAAATGAAGATGTAATAAAGATGAATGAAAGAGTACGATGCATTGATGATAGCTTGTTATATGGTAAGTAGAAGTCCCTCTAGTGCTTTAGATTTTAAGAAACCTATAGAGATCTGGTCAGGAAAGGTTGTAAACTATTCAAATCTAAAGATTTTGGTTGTCCTGCATATGCTCATGTTAAGCAAGGTAAACTTAAGTGTGTTTTCTTAAGATATCTTGAAAGTATAAAGGGTTTTAGGCTTTGGTACAATGATTTGAATTCTTCAAGGTGTAAACTTGGCAGAGTTGTTGTTTTCAATTATATAGAAATGACTGCCATAAGTCATGTTCTGAAGTACGAGGACACAAAGGGGAGTTCTGAATCAAATAGACAACATTTTAAAGTAGAGCTTGTTGATAAAACAACAAATACTATTAAAGATAAAGTATCAAAAGATAAGAGGGTTGATGCTAATGGTACTAGTGAGCCTTCTGATAGTCAAAATGCTATATAGGATTACCAACCTATCAAATGTAGTAAAGGAGAGCGATAAAGACAATAAAGAAGTATAGATATGTAGATTTAAGTGGATATGAATTAACAGAGATGCAGATCAGTAGAACAATACTATGAGAGAAGAGATAAAGTCACTATACAAGAATGGTATTTGTTAACTTGTAGAAAAATTAAAGAAGAAAAAAATTGGTAGACTATGAATGGGTGTATAGAATGAAACAAGGCATATCAGGTGTTATGCCAAAAAGGTTTAAAGTTATGGTTGCAGCCAAAGGCTTTACACAAAGAGAGGGTATAGATTTTACTAATGTTTTCTCTCATGTGGTTAGGCATGCCTCTATTCGAATCATTCTATCACTTATGCCAGTAAATGACATGCATCTAGAATAGATGAATGTAAAAGCTACCTTCTTACATGGTGAGTTACAAAAAGAGATTATAATGGCTCAGTCTGAAGGCTTTATGGATCCAATTATAGTTGATTAGGTATGTCTCTTAAAGAAATCTCTTTATGGTCTTAAATAGTCGCCTAGCCAATGGTACCTCAGATTTGACAATTTCATGATGAAGCTTGATTTCAGAGGTGTGTTTTGGATTATTGTATTTACTACAATGAGGTTTCTAGGAAAATGATTTATTTCATCTTACATATGGATGACATGCTTATTGCACGTAAGAACATTGATAAAATAAGATCTTTGAAACAACAACTTCAATAGGAGTTTGAAATGAAGGTTTGTTTTTTATTCCGGAGGAATACTTAAAAAAGGTCTTGATAAGTTTGAAATAAATCATTCAAAGTTAGTTAAATTTTATTACTAACTCATTTTAGATTATCAAAACAACAATGTCCTAAGATTGAATCTAATAAGTCTAAAATGATGAAGATTCCTTATGCAAGTATTGTTGGTTGTTTGATGATGCAATGGTGTTAACCAAGCCTAATATCTCATATACTATTGGTTGTTTGATATTTGCAATAGTGTTAACCAGGCCTAATATCTCATATGTTATTACTGTTGTCAGCAGCTATATGGCCAATCTTGGGAATAACCATTGAAGGGCAGTAAAATAAATACTTAGGTATTTAAAAAGGACGATCAAGTCATGGTTTCTTGTATAGAGGATAAAGGCAAGATGATAGTTTGATTGTTGGGTATGTAAACTTAAATTTTGCAGAGTCCTAAATAGGATAAGATCACTTACGTGCTATTTATTCACTTACAACAATTGTACTGTGAATTGGAAAGCTCAATGGCAGAATATAGTCAACTGTTAAAAAGGATTCATAGATATTGTTTAAGCCATTAAATAAGCTATTTGGTTAAAGGGCAAGTTGAAAGAGTTTGGAGTTGATAAAAGCTCTATGGTATATACTGTCACAATCAAAGTGCTTTATGTCTTAGTAAAACTGAGACTCACCATGAAACGAACAAGCATATTGACATCAAGCTACACTTCATTAGGTTAGAGTTGTCAAGGGCAAATGTGAAGCTGAAAAAGATCCATACAGATGAGAATGGTGCTGACATGTTAATAAAAGTTGTTATTGGTGCTAAATTTAAGCTTTTCTTTAGGTTTAGCAAGTATATTTGAAAGGCAATTTTTGCATAGGATAAAGAGAAAAGTGCCTAGTTTGAGAGCATTTCAAGCTCAAGATGGAGAATGTTGAATTATGAACTTGAAACTAGATTCCAGAAGGTGCTGCTGTGTCAGTTTATAGTTTGAGTTGCATATAACTTGTCGACTTGTTGGTTAAAAGATTAAATAGAGTAGAAGATATCCATCCAATGGTAGTCAAATACATCAAATAGAACATATGTTCTTTACGTGCCTTTAGTTATAACACAAGAGCTCATAAAAATAGATGGGCAATCATTTTGATTACTTATTCAAGGCATGATTTGTGCACATGAGTAGGTTGTTTTTAGTTGTTATGAAAGCGGGAAAAATCTCAGTTTATTGTAACAAACCCAGAACACAACTGGGCAACTAGTGATCTTTTAGACTCCTTTAAATCTGTATATATACTCTCAGGTGACTATGGAATATAGAAAGTTTGTATCTTCTCCATGAGTCTTGTAACTTGCTCTCTGTGATTGAAATAAAATTATTGTTTCGCTCTTCAGTGGACAGAGGCCAACTTTAGGTCGAACAACTTAAAGCTTTGTGCCTTTTGATTTGTTTGGTTTTGCTTAAGTCATTTGTGTGCTTTGGTTTGTTAATTCTAAATCAATAACTAGAGTTTAACGAGATCTTGGTTATTCTAGATTGATCATTAGTTGATCTACAGTCAACATTAATCATTAATATAAATAGGAGAAATAAATTTGTATAATTCTATATGATATTTATTGGCACAGAAAAATTGAAAAATATAATATTTTCAATTGCCATATCATTAATACTTACAAATTGCGTAAGTGTCTTCTCTTTGGTACAAGTTTGTTTGTCTTGTCTGTATGACAAGTTTCTTTCATATATTCGCAGAACTTTAATTCTTCTAGTCAGATTCTTGTCTCTTTTCTCTATTTTTCATTGGCGATGTCTGAAGGAAATCCGGAGTTTGATATTAATAACGGTTATGCTCATATCAGTTTGGAGGAAGAGGAGGAAGGATGGCTCATTGTAGAAGGAGATGCTGGTAATAAGGGTGGTCCAGTGAATATTGAATTTTGATTTTTTCTGGTGGGCAGATTCTACGGATAAAGTCATTAATTTCCCTGCCATGAAGAATACAATGGCTTCGTTATGGTGGCCAAGGAAGGGAATTCGTATTAAGGATTTATCTCCCACGCTATTTCTGTTCCAATTCTTTCATGAAGTGGACGTGAAAAGGGTTCTTGACTTGAGACCATGGACGTTTGATCAACATATTCTGATTGTTAAGTGGCTGGAGGAGAATGAACAACCTTGGAATGTCCAACTTTACTTTACTTTGTTTTGGATCCAGATTTACAACCTGCCAATAAGATTTATGTCTAAGAAAATTTTAAAGGATATTGGCAATTACTTACGTACTTTTCTAGAGTCTGATGAGCATAATTTAATGGGGGTTTGGAGAAACTACATGCGCATCCGAGTGTCTGTAGATGTTAGAAAACCTCTGAAGAGAATGATGAAGTTAAAGAAGGCAGGCGGAGACTGGATTTAGGTTGATTTTAAATATGAACGCCTTAACATATTTTGCTTTATTTGTGGATTGTGTGACCATACTGAAAAACAGTGTCCCCAATTGTATGAATGCCCTCCTGGTGAAATTGTGAAATCTTATGATCACTGTATGAAGGAACCAAATAGAAGAAATGCGATGAATTTCGGCGAATGGTGGCTGAGATCAGTACCGCTAGAGGAAGTTGATGAGGAAAAAGGAAGGCACGGGGACTTCGTAGTTACCATGGTAATTGACCCAATTCTTGCCATAAATCCCGGGCATGCTATCCGTAAGAATATTGAGGGGAACGTGGATGTGGGGATCATGGCAGTTAATAAAGAAGTTCACAGTCTGTTGCCTACAATACTCTATCACGTGTGAAAGGAAAGCAAGTTGCAGGGACAATAAATGAAATTGATATCAATACAGATTCTTGGGATGATATGGATGAAAGAATAATTGTAAATGATTCTAAAAGAAGAAGGTCACAAATTGGATTGTGTAGCAAAATGGGCTTTGAAGGAGAGGTATCTTCCCAAGTGATGATTTTACCACTTGATTCAAAAAATGGACCAGCGGTGGGCCTTGTAGATTAGGCCCACCGAGACAAATGAGTGTCCTAAGCTGGAACTGCCATGGGCTGGGCCAACCACGGACAATTCAAATGCTGGAGGAATGGGCCAAATGTAAAAAACCAATATTTATTTTCCTTATTGAAACTCTTTGTAATAGAAATAAATTAGAAAGCTTAAAACAGAAGTTGGGCTATGAGGGGCTGTTTGCCGTCGAGCCAATGGGCCGAAGTGGAGGGATTGCTCTTTTTTGGAAAGCAAGTAGTGAAGTGCGATTATTAAAATTCTCCAGAAATTGTATTGATGTGGAGGTTGAGTATCAGGATTTTGGAAAGTAGAGGATGACGGACTTCTATAGTTTTCCGGAATCCAGTCGCCGGCGTGAATCTTGGAACCTCATTCGCACATTATTTGTTGTGTCCTCTCTTTCTTGGGTGTGCATTGGGGATTTTAATGACCTTTTAGCTACTCATGAAAAGCGAGGAAAGTATGAGCATCCAAATTGGAAGCTGCAGGGATTTAAACAAGTTATGTCTGATTGCGGTTTAATTGATATTGGTATGGAGGGTTATCAATTTACATGGGAGTAGTCTTGGGGGTCAGAAAATTAGGTGGAGGAAAGGTTGGATAGAGTTCTTGCCACTGATTCTTGGATAAGTCGATTCAAAGAAGCACGGGTTTGGAGTTTGAAGTCTTCTACCTCAGATCATTTGCCTATTTTTATGGACCCAAAACCTTTAGTTCAGTTCATTCCCGTAGGCATCAAAGATTCCGTTTCGAAAATATGTGGCTAAGAGAGGCTGATTGTACAGAGGTGGTTCGGTCTAGCTGGTCCTCATCGCATGGGTATCCAATTCAACAAAAAATCTTAAATTGTGGGACTGCTTTACTTCATTGAAGAGGTCACTTAGCTCATGATTTCCGAAATGGTATTTCTAAGTGTAGAAGGAGGATGACTCTCTTAAGGGGTGGCGTGATTTCGCTGGTATTGAGGAGTTTACGGAGGTCAGGAAGCGTATTAATGAGCTCTTCCATAGCCAAGATGTTTTCTGGAAACAGAGATCAAGATTGCTTTGGATCAAAGAGGGGGATATGAATTCTCGCTTCTTCCATGCTACGACTTCAGTAAGAAAGCGAAGGAATTCTATTACGACTCTCTGCAATGCTCAAGGACAATGGTGTACTACCTTGGCTGAAATGGATGGTTTTATTTCTAATTACTTCTCCAAATTATTTACTTCTGATGGTTGTCAAAATGATGAAATTTTAGATTGTGTGGAGACAAAAGTTACTACTGAGCAAAATAATTTGCTGGTAGAACCTTTTTCAGCCAGTGAGGTTAAACCGACCCTCTTCGAAATGCATCCAGACAAATCGCCAGGACACGACGATATGAATCCTACTTTTTACCAGCGATTTTGGCTTAATGTTGGTGAGGATGTGACTGAGGCTTGTCTACATTTTATTGCTACTTGCTCTTTTCCTATGGGTTTAAATGACACATCTATTGTGTTGATCCCTAAGAAACCAAAACTAGAGTCACTATCAGATATGCGGCTTATTGCTTTATGCAATGTTCTGTATAAGATTGTAGCTAAAATGCTCTCAAATAGAATGAAGGCTATTCTGGGCTCTGTAGTATCTGAATCTCATAGTGCTTTTATGCCGGGCCGAGCCATAACAGATAATATCCTTATATCCTCTGACATTATGCATTTTTTTACAAAGGAAACGACAATGAAAAGTTGGGGCAGCTACTCTTAAAATCGATATGTCGAAGGCGTATGATCGAATCGAATGGACATTTTTGGAAGCTATGCTGCTTAGGCTGGGATTTGATGCTAAATGGGTGACTTTGATTATGCTATGTGTTTCTACAATTCGGTATCATGTTATTCGGGATGGGAAGGAGATTAGACCTATTATTCCCAATAGAAGGCTTCGACAAGGGGACCCTTTGACGTCGTATTTATTCATTCTTTGTGTGGAGGGTCTAAGTGATTTAATTCGTAAGAATGAACACGCTGGTTTGATCCATGGGGTACAAGTAGCTAGAGGAGCCCCTGTTGTATCTCATTATTCTTCGCGGATGATTATTTTATGTTTTTCAAGGCTAACCAAAGTAAAGCTCGTTTGATTAAGCGCATTCTCGGGGTTTATGGTCAGGGGTCAGGATAGTTAGTGAATTTTAACAAATCCTCAATTTCCTTAAATTTGAATGTTAATGAAGATGTAAAGGAGCAGATTTGCCATATCTTGGGGGTTAATGCTACTGTTAACCATGGCACTTATCTTGGCTTACCCTATCTTATTGGTAGGAACAAAAAAGAAGTTTTTAAGTTATATCCTAGATAGGGTGTGGCAGAAGCTTCACAGCTGGAGTATAAATTTATTGTCGAGAGCTGGTAAGAAAATTCTGTTAAAAATAGTGGCTCAAGCTATCCCTAATTATGCTATGTAGGTTTATCTTTTACCTCTTGATCTTTGCAAAGAACTAAAAACTATGATGAACTCATTCTGGTGGGGAAATAGACGTAATGGTGGAGGTGGTATTCGCTAGATGAAATGGGAATTGCTGTGTAAGCCAAAGACCAATGGATGAATTAGCTTCAACAACCTTCACGATTTCAATGTGGGAATGCTGGGGAACAAGTTTGGAAGCTTTTAACAAATCCAGAATCTCTTATTGGCCAAATATTCAAAGCTCGTTATTTCCCTCGTACATCTGTTGTAGAAGCTGCTTTGGGTCATAATCCAAGTTTTGTGTAGAGATCTTTAATGGAAGCTAAGCATATTATTGTTCATGGCAGTAGGATCCAAGTTGGTAATGGTCAGAACATTCTTATTGGCTTGGATTCTTGGCTTCCAGATGCAGCAAATGGTTTTATTTCTACCAGCTTAAACGAAAAGTTAGCAACAGCACCGGTCAGCAATTTGATGGTCCCTAGGCAGCGTAAAAGGGACTATGATCCAATGGTAGATTTGTTTGATACTCGAGACATGAATCTCATATTACAAATCCCGCTTAGTTCTCAAAGGGACAAGGATGTGTTGTATTGGATGGCAGACCTCCATGGGTTGTATACCGTTCGTAGTTGTTATAAAATGCTTAATAATTGTTCTATTGCCCCAACATCTAGTGTTTGTAGGAAAATTTGGAACTTAGAGGTGCGTAATAAGGTGAAGAAATTTATTTGGCGAGTTGCAATGAATGTGCTGCCCACAACCGATAACCTTATTCAGAAAAGATGTTGGGGCAATAGAACTGTTGTGCACGCTTTAGTGAATTGTGCTTTTGCCCAAACATGTTCGCTGACTTCTTCACTTGGATTAGTTGGTCATCAATCTTCATTTCTTAATTGGCTAGAGCAAGTTTTTACTTGCTGTAATAAAAAGATGTGTAATCTTGTTGCCATGGTATGCTGGAGTATTTGGTATCACATGAATAAGAAAGTTTGGAATAACAAAGTTTGTAGTGTTCATCATGTCCTTAACTCTGTTGGGAATTATATGTTTCAATGGCAAACCGCAAGGCAGCAATCCGGTGTCATCAATGCTACTTCTTTCCAAGGTTGCATGAGGCAATTTGCTGGATGACACCTCATCCAGATTGGCTTAAATGTAATGTTGATGCTGCAATATTTTCAGCTCAGGGGAAAGTCAGTTATGAAAGGGTCATTCGCAACTTTGATGGGAATTTTTTGGCAGCATATTGTGCGTGTGTTCTGGGTAGTTATGGTGCAAGGGATGCTAAAGCGCTTGGTGTGCATGAGATCCTAAGCTAGATTAAGCGGTGACAATTGTCTTGTGTTGTTGTTGAAATGAATTGTTTTCAGGTTTTTAAAGCTCTTACAGAGAACTATTCTTGTCCTAATGGTTATGGCCTTATTCTTGATGATTGTAGAGCTTTAGCTAATTCTATAGGAGATATTAAATTCTCTTTTGTTCGAAGGTCTGCGAACACCGCTGTCCATGTTGCTGCCTGGGTGGAGGATCTTTGTCAGGCTCTGGGGAGTAGAGTCATGTTCCACCTCCTTGGTTAATTGCTTCTCTGTAATCTTTGCCTTTTAATGAAGTTTTCAGGTTTATTAAAAAAAACCTACAAATTGCATTAGTAATTGTAAAATTACTTGGGCTTATTATAATTAGACATAAAAGATGTGATCTATCCTTAATTTCAAAATTTTAATCCCTTACACAACAAATGTCAGTGGTAACCTACAATATTTTACTTGTTATGTTATATATTCATCGTCAAAGTTACCAATTCACTTAGGATGTTGTAAATAAGGGTGGGCAAATTGGGATTTAATTTAGGTTGTTCGAATTTTAGTCTGGGTTCTAATCCATTCGGGGTGGACTAGAACCCATAGTGAAATCTAGGGCAACAAACTTGACAGTGGGGCGATAAAAGGTGGGAAAATAATTGCGGTTGAGTTTGGGAATGATAGGTTGAGTTTGAGATAAATATGGGCTAAGTTTGAGTAAGACAAAATTGGTTTGAATAAATGAGGATTCACAGGCTTTGAGTGAGCGAAATGAGTTTAAGATAAATTAGGATTGAGACTTAAAGGAGATTGAACTATAGATTAGAGATTTCTATTTTTTTTAAACCGATCGGGTTATTAATTCTCTCCAGGTTAAATCCGAACCAAATTTTAACTCGATTAGTTTCTTGATTTCAATCCGATTAGTTTTTAAGAATCGAATGCCACTCGTAATTATAAATATGATGGTTTCTATTTAATAATTCTAAAATGGGATAGGTTTTTTAATTGGAGGAGAGATTAGTAGATTTTCATTTGACCATTAATATTTGGACAAAATAATTAAATAAAATGGTGAAAAAATAATAATATTGTACCCAATTAGGTTTTACTCACTCAGTTACAATAAAGTTCCAACTAGGGTTACTTAGCATGTCGCTATCTTCTACATTTATCATTTTGAAAGGTCATTGACATCTAGAATTGATAGTTTAAAGAACCATATAATATAAGAACAGACAGACAAGAGCATTATTTTCCAAGCAAAAGTACTAGGAAGGTAATGCTTTCCTTACTAAGAATTACTTGAAAGGATACAAACATAAATGCATTTTGCCTAAAGGTATACTGAAATGAAACAATGATAGCTAGCGTGAAATGCCCAAAGTATTAAGGTTTGTCAAAAGCTTGTGTCAAAAAGCATCAAAAATAGATTTGGAGGTAATTTTTTTATTTTCAGTCTGGGTGGTCATTTGATTCGGTTTTTATTGAACTGAACCAAATCAAACCAAACCAAGATTATTGAATTCAGTTTAATTCAATTTAATAACTAGAAATCGAATAGTTCAAAAATTTAAGAACTGATTGGTTCTTGTTTTAGACAGATTTTGGGGGTAGGAAAAGACAAACATATCTAGAACAGTGAATTTGTATTTTTAGGGGAAACGAGGTACCTTACTGGTTTGTTGTGTGTGGTGTTTTTAAATTCAGAAATGGTGAGAAAGGAAGAGAGAAGTAGTAACAATGGTGAAAGGTTTGAACCAAGAAAGGTTTCCTTCGAAATGAGCTTCACGCCTGCAAAACGGTGAAATAGAAGTTAGAGGTGAAGCCGGGGTACCCCGGCGTTCACACTCCGACGCTCAATTTAGCAACTCAAGCTTTTTTATGGTAAAGAGAGCTTGTCAACCCTCTATAAATCAAGGTTTAAGATTAAAGAAAACTTATTTTGTGGAGTGTGAGTATTCATAAGTGAATGAATAATCTGATGGAGAATAAAACCTAGACACTTTTATATATATAGTACCTCAGCTGCCATGTGGCGTATCCTTTTTCAGGCCTTTCACGTCTTTTTACCTTTTTATGATTTTTTTGTCGTTATGTGCATGCTTGAGAATCAAGAAGGCGTTCACGGCGTATTTCATTCTTTGGAAACATGGCGCGCACTGGAGAGTGTTCCAGGGTACCCCTTTGCAGTGGCTGTCGGGTAGGCGGCTGAGGGCCACTGTTCTTGGGACAGTGTCCTTCACTTTTGGCAAAGGTGGCAGGCGGCTGTCCCTCTATTTTCAGTACGATGTTTTGATATTTGGTTCTAACAAAATCAAATATTATCCTTCAAGATATGGATACATTTCCCATGGCGGACTTTTTCAGAAGGTTTTCCTAAATCGGATCTGTCAGGTACCTCAAGTTATATGGGGTACCTCAAGTTATATGGGGTACCTCGAGTTACTCTTGAGTTATGCGACGTACCTCTAATCGTGCGGGGTACCCCGAATCATGCCGGGTACCTCTAATAATGCCAGGTACCTCTAATCATGCTGGGTACCTTAGATTATACTGGAGTTATTCCATTTGTCGACACGTGATGTGCTACTATCTTTCCCATTTTTTCCCCCAAACAACATCCCCCTAGTTTCTTTTGGCGAGAAGTATTGGAGGCAAAAGAAACTTTGTATATGACGTAGGAGTGACACGTGGTGATACAGAATTCGGCTTGGTGGACGGTCGGACCGGGGGTACCTTGCTTAGTTTCTTCCACTTATTAGACTTCATGTAGTTTCGGGCTAAAAATCTTCTCTTTGTTTTTTCCTTTTCCCGCTCTTTTTTTTTTTACTCAACTGACGAGGGGAATGAATAGTTGTCTTCACATCTCTCTCCCATTTCTCTTGGGAAGTGGCAGCCGTCTGACACACAGTTTGAATTTGAAAAATATTAATGTTGTGCAAACATCCCTGACTTCTTTTTTTGTGTAGTCTGTTTGGGTCAGGTTTAATTAAAACCCCTCTCACTCATTTTCTCTTATCGTTTATTTTGAAAATCCCATAAAACCGATTGTTTCCAGTGGCTTCTTCCTTCTAACTTTCGTCTTTTCTCCTGGCTTCATCAACATTGCTCACAGGTGAAAATTCCTTCTTTTATCTCTCTTTTTTTTACGCGCCCATTCATTTCCCCTAGGCTCCTTTCTTCTCTTTACACCTTTTTTTTATTGCTTTATTTTCTCATTTATTTCTTCTTCCTGTCTTTTCTTTCTTTTTCCTTTTCATTTCTTTCTTCTTTTCTTTTTCTTTCTTCTTTTTTTTCTTTCTTCTCGCTCTTGGCTGGCGCTCTTCCCGCGTGGTTTCTAGCGAGAGTTTCAGCAGTTGTTGCTGTGGTTTTGGCTCCTAATCTGGTCGGTTTGCAGCTATTTTTGCGGCTTCCGGTGAGATTTCGTTCCAGAGTTCCGGCGGTCGACACGGTACCCCATTCCTTACTTCTTTTTTCTCTTGCTTTCTCTATCTTCTTTCTCATTTTCTCTCTCTTTTTTCTCTTTTTTTTGGGATGGCTTTCTCCTTCGCGATTTCCAATGGCGGTTCTCAGTGGCTGCAACTGCAGCAATCAGCGTCAGATCCGAGCGGTGGCCAATGGGATTCCGGTCACCTTGGCAGGTGATGCTTCCCTCCCCCATGCTATCTTCTTCGTTCTTTATTCTTTTTTGTTTTTTTTTAATACATATATTTATTCATATATGCATGGTTTTTGGTTTGCACGTTCTTACTTACTGGCCTTGGTTGATTGCAGCTTTGTCGCCTCGCAATCACAAGTCCTGATTCTTCAAGTTGGTAAGTTACATGTATCCTTTCTTATTTTTCCTCTTTTGTTGGCGCATTTACCGTGGCGCAATTTTGCATACTCTGAGAAAAATCTTTGTTTTTTATTTTTATTTTTTTTTTGTGGTTGGTGGTTGACATGATGGCTGATGTGTAGTGGGTGATGTATTGTGTGGATATGTTGTTAGGATTTGTGGTCTGGTAGTGTGTGGCAGAAAAAGAAAGTAAATGGGCAAGAAAAAGTTGGCAGCGAGGAGGCGTCGTGCGGTTGAGACTAGTAGTGTTGATAGCCCTCCCGTAAGATCTCCCTCCCACATTTTCATTAGCAAGGGTGATAGGTCTCCCCCTTGCCGCTAGGAGTGGTAACTCATATTCTGAGCTCCCTCCCCTTATAAGTGTTTCTCGTATAAGCTCGCACTTTTTTCGGTAAACGATCAACCCACCATCTTCGAAAAAGGGGTGAGTCATCCAAACCCACGGTTTAGGCTCATTCCTCAGATCGCCCTCCCAAGTATTCCTCTGCCCCGATTTTAAAATCTGGTACCCCGTGTGGATGAGCGACCTAAGTGCCTTTTATCTAACGGGATTACTATTCACATTGACCTCTTTGATCTTGGACTCTGCTTGCCCCTCCAACATTTCTATGTAAAGATGTTTAGTTACTTGGGGGTGGCCCCTGGGCAGTTGTCTCTTCTAGGGTGGAGGACACTTATAGGCTTGTAAGTGTTATGGTTGGAAGTATTGGAGCGTTATATTTTTATTCGGGAATTGATGGGCCTTTACCAACTCAAAAAGCCCCAAGGTTCTGCAATTACTTACTTTTCTGCTTGGGGTGACCATGGCAATCTCGTTAGGGGGATCCCGCTTTGAAAAAGGGTTACAAAAAGGGGTGGTTTGTTGCTGAAGGAAAGTGGTGGATAGAGACTTTAGGTGACGATGGCAACCCTGTGGAGGTTCTAAATTCTTTCAGTGAAGACTGTGAGTATTTCCCTAGTAACCGTTTTTTGTTATTTACTGTAATCCTTCGCCTGAATGTCTTGCTAATCTTCGATTCTCTATGGTTTCACAGGCATGACATGGGCTAAAGGGTCATGCCCAATTCAGGAGGTGGGGGAAGAGGTGAAGAAGAGGTGAAAAGGTTTCGATGTGTACAGAGGGGTAGTGATGTGTTGGAGGAGAGCAGATTGGGGAGAGCGGGGCTAATTGACTGAGGTTTCCCATCGACTTCTGGTGGTGACTCATGTATGATTTGAGTGTTGGGGGGTACCTTATTATTATCTACGGGACTAGGGTATCCCTTTATCACCGCGTTCTTTATTTGGCTTTCCTGTTGTTTTTTGTTTTTTCCCATTTTTTGTGTTTGTAGTATTTAGTGCTTGTCTGGCTAACATTACACTTTTGCGTGTTAGCTGCAGTCATGGAGTCAGCGGGCGACGCTTTTGACGCTTTCTTCTAAGGGGTAGTAGGTAGAGCTTCCAGTTCTCAAGCTTCTGCATTACCACAGAAGAATACCCTGCCACCTCGCGCCCTTGTAGTGAAGGGAAAATAACAGGGTACCTCCCACAGCGGATCGAAGGGTACCCCTCATTCTAAAATGAGGAAATTTGTTTTGGTTTCATCTTTCCCCGACGAACTGTGCAAGGGCAACCTAGACCCAGCATTCAACAAGAAGATCTCACACTTAGCTCGCTGTTTCTATTATTCTACTAAAAATGTTACCCCTGAGGTCGCCGAGGAGACGGACAAGATGAGCTTGAGTGAACGTTACGGTCAGCGCTCAAAGCTACCCAAGAGATAGCCTTTATTGGGGTACCTCGGGTGTACCCTCTATTCTTTATTTATTCATTCCCATTGCCATATACATATATATAACACGTCTTTAACAATCTGCAAGCATCTTTTCTCTTTAGCCACTGCCGTCCAGATCTTGACTCCCTTGTTGTTACCCAATTGGAGGTTGAAAAATTAAGGGGTGAGCTCCAAAGTCAACAGTCTCGCGAGGACAAGCTTATTTGGGAAGTCAAGACTTTAAAGGAACGCCTTACTGACCTAACTGGGGAGAAAGCTCGAGTGGACAGGGACTATGATGAGTTGAGGGCCAAAAACGATGATCTACTTTCCCGACAAAATAAGATGGCGGAGGAGGCATTCTCTCTTATCATAACGGAGGTATGGAGCGTGGACCCAGAACTGGAGGTACCCCATGTGGAGAAGTATGTCAACAAGGCTACGATTCTAAAGACGATTGAAGAAAATAAAAAGTCTTCCCATGCACATTCAGGTACCATTTCCGGGTCACCTGGGGTAACCCGCGTGCCCCAGCCGTTGCCTACCTCATATGCCCCTGCTTCAGCTGCTTATATTCCAGGTACTTCAGAGTCCTCCTCTGACCGTCCTCTGGAAAAGGATGGTAGGGACGATGTGCCACCCTCAGCGTAATCATTTTATAGTGCTGTTGTTCTCTCTGGATCGACCCATATTTTGCTCTTTGGAACTTGTTTCTTTGTTTTTGATCTCTTGGGATATTTTGCATCACTGAGATCCCTCTTTTGTTATGATATTGTGCTACTGAGCCTTCCATATTTTGAGCTTGTGTTTTGCATCCTCGTTATTTTGTAAATGAATGCTGGGCTAAACTGTTATTTTGTAAATTTTTAGGGTACCTCCCATTATATGTGAATTTTTTTTTAAATGGGGTACCCAAAGTACCTAACAAATATTCGACATCAGGGGCCTGCTGGCTTATGTAGACTGGCGCATTTGGTGCATGTCCTCCTCGAAAATTATGGCAGATCTTCCATAAATAGGTAATCAAAACATCATCACGACATCTTGATTAAAATTGAGAGCACGCAATGGGTCCAATCAATTAATTTCTTACTCTTTCGAAGTTTTTTTCGAATTTTTGAATGACCTACCCCCTACTTTGCTTAAGTAAGAGGATGGAGGTGCGGGTGTTTGCATTCCTAAGCATAACCTCATGACGCTAGGGCATGTCGGCTTTACCCTCGGGTTTTCTTTGACCCTCCCTTTCTTCATTTAGGTAGCTTTGTCATACTTCTGCAGAAAGGTTACCTCTGGGCTGTTAATTCCCTTGGCAATCTTGGCTTTGAATAGATCATCACAATTTAGATATGTCAGGTACCCTGGCTGGTCATGTAATAGGTTAGTCATAATTGACAGGCGTATAGCGAAAATGGCATATCATCATATATGAGGGTATATTAATGGCGATAAATGAATGTAATCCGCATTTCATGATCAAAGTGGTGAAGAATAAAGAACACACATCATATTTGTTGAGAAAGAAAATGCATTTATAGATAACAAAAGCATTGATCAATACATGACTTAGCTTTGTTACCTTGAGGAGAACGAGAGACTATAAGACCTTCTATCCTTTTTATTTGGGAATTAAAGAAATTCTAAGGTTGCAACTGACCAACATAGGGTATTTGGGGTACCCCATATGGCCTACCACACACAAACATTAAAGAAAGCAGATAACAAAAGAAGATTAAAGGTTAAGACACTGTCTTTTAGTAATATTTTTCGTAGCATTGCAACATTCCAGGGGTGCCTCACGATTGTCCCATCCATATGGAGTAGCCTTTATGCACCTGACCCAACGGGTTTGTCGATGCGGTATGGTCCTTCCCAATTTTGCCCCGAAAGTGCCTTCACAGGGTACCCTAGTGTTCTGAGTTACCCTCCCCAAGACCAACTTTCCTTTCTTTAAGGATCGAGGGCGTACCTTTTTTTCATATAGACCCGAAATGCGATGCTGGTACATGGTTGTCCTCAATTCTGCTCTAGCCTTTTTTTCAGCCACCAAATCAAGGTTTGAAGCAATCAAGGAGGTGTTCTCGACCTCATCAAAGTATTCAACTCTGTGAGAGGGTACCCCGATTTCCGCTGGGATCACTGCGTCAACACCGAATGCGAGGGAGAAGGGGATTTTCTCAGTGGAGGTGTTCTGAGTAGTCCGGTAGGCCCACAATACCCCAGGCAGCTCGTCTACCCACGCTCCTTTTCTTTCTTCCAGCTTCTTTTTTAGGATACCTTTGATGATCTTGTTGATGGCTTCAACCTGCCCATTAGATTGGGGGTGGTCTGGTGTAGCAAACCGGTTAGATCCCAAGCTCCGAGCAAAAACTTTAAAATTTTTCATTATCAAATTGCATAAGGGATAAGGGATCCCAAGTTTGCAAATAAGGTTCTTCCAAATAAATTTTGTGGTTTTCCTTTCTATGATATTTGTTAGTGGCTTCGCCTCCACCCACTTTGTGAAATAGTCTACCGCCACAATCGCATGTTTTGGTTACCCCTTCCCGGTAGGTAACAGGCCAATGAGATCCACTCCTCATATAGCAAAGGGCCAAAGAGAAGATATAATTGTTAGCTTCTCTAGGGGTATGTGGGGCACCTTGGCAAACTATTGGCACTTGTCACAGCTTCACACCATATTCTTAGCATCTTCCTGCATAGTAGGCTAGTAGTACCCCTGACGGAGACTTTTTGTGCCAGTGATTATGCTCCATAGTGATTGCCGCAAATCCCTTCATGTATCTCATTCATGACATACTAGGCCTAGTCACTTCCCAAGCATTCAAAGTAAGGAAGAGTGAACCATATTCTGTATAGAGTATCCTGGATCAGGCAATACCACACAACTTTATACTTTAGTCTTCTTGCTTCACTTTTATCTAAGGGGAGATCCCCGTCCTTGAGGCACCTTATGATAGACTCCATCCAAGGTACCCCATTGGACAGTGATGCTACTTCCAATGGCTTTAGAAGATCAACATTAGGAGTGGGTAAATGTTCTGTCGTGATGGGGCCAGCTGATTGAGCTACACCAAGGGATGCCATTTTTGCCAAATTATCGGCTTCGTTGTTCTCCAGTCGAGGTACCCTTTCCACCTTAACTTCACAAAATTAGGACATCAACTCTCTGGTTTTCCCGAGGTACACCTTCATGTTTTCAATTTTGCTTGATACTGCGCGGTAATCTAGCTTACCATAAATTGGGAGTTGCTCTTGATGTGTACCCTTTTTGCTCCCAAAGACTTTTACATCCTTAACCCCGCTATGATGGCCTCATATTCGGCTTCGTTGTTGGAAGCCTTGAATCCAAGTTGCAGAGCATAGCATATTTTCACCTTGTTTGGGTCGATGATAATTACTCCCGCACCACTTCTGTGTGAATTAAAGGAATTGTCTACATATATTTCCCAAACCTGCCCCCCTTCATCGGTGGATGGGGTATCTGACAGGTACCTTAGATCTTCTTCACCACATGAGTCATTGGTGAATTCTGCAATGAAATCGGCGATGGCTTGAGCTTTGATTGCCGAACAAGGCTTGAAGATTATGTAGAACTCGCTTAATTCTAAGGACCATGGGAGAAGCCTTTCAGACATATCTAACTTCTGGAGGATTTGCCGGAGGGGAAGGTTGGTGACGACTGCTATGGTGTGAGCTTGAAAATATGGTCTGAGCTTCCTTACAGAGACAATCAGCGCCAAAACGATCTTCTCAGAGGTGGGGTACCTCTTTCGGCATCAATCATAGCCTTACTAGTGTAGTAAATAAGCCATTATACCCCATTATCATCTTCTTGGAGTAACACAGAGCTGGTGGCATGCTCAGATACGGCGAGATACAACAGAAGCACCTCTCCTGGCTCAGGTTTGACAAGTAGTAGAGCATTGACGAGGTACCCCTTCAATTCTTGGAAAGCTTTCGGCTTTCAAAGCTTTGAAAAAGGGCTTACACCAGTCGGTAGCCTTGGAGATAAAGCGGCTCAGGGCAGCTACCCGGCCTGCCAAGCTTTGAACCTCCTTGATGGTGTATGGCCACTTCATGTCAAGAACCGCGCAAATTTTGTCAGTGTTGGCCTCAATCCCTCGTTGTTACACCATGAACACAAGAAATTTACCCGAGGTAACCCCAAACACATATTTTTTTGGGTTGAGCCGCATCTAGTGCCTTCTTAAAACCATAAAGGTATCTCTGAGGTGCCCCAAGTGTTTCCCTCCATTGTGTGCCTGATTTGTTCCTTGAAAATTTTGTTCAACAACCGCCGATAAGTAGCTCTGGCATTTTTCAAACCAAACAGAATAACTTTATAACAATATAACTCACGATTGGTGATGAAGGCCGTTATGTCTTGATCGGGTTCGTACATTGGGATTTGGTTGTAGCCAGAGAAAGCGTCCATAAAACTAAGCATCTCATGCCCCGCTGTTGCATCAACCAGCTGGTCCACCCAGGGAAGCGGGAAGCGGGAAGCTATCCTTGGGGCAAGACTTGTTTAAGTCGGTAAAATCCACACACATGCGCCACTTTCTATTTGATTTCTTGACTAGATCAATGTTGGATACCCAATTGGGGTACACTACTTCTCTGATAAACCCTGCTGCTAACAGGCAGTCTACCTCTTGCTCAATTGCGTCGTACCTCTCTTGGTTGAAAGTGGCGCATGTGTGTGGATTTTACCTTTCTGTTTGACCGGTTTATGATGTGAGCTGACATTGAGTTTGTGACATGAGAGGGAAGGTGAGATACCCGGCATATTCGAGTGGGACCAGGCGAATACGTCATGGTGCTCACGTAGGAAGTTGATGAGCCTCTCTCGTTGTTCCTTTTAAAGATTAGATCCAATTTTCACAGTCTTTGTTGGGTCAGTAGCGCAAATTGAGACTGAAACAAGGTCTTCAACCGAGGTACCTTGTTTTTCATCTTTCGGTATTCAGGGATCCAAAAGTGCCTGAAATTCACATCCAGGCTCAAACTGGTCCCTGTGGGGTACACCCGTGTCATCCGAAGCGATTGTTTCTACACCTATTGGCAAGGTTCCCCACTACTTTGGTGGGTCGGCTACCTAAGAAGCTATTTTTAGTACTGCTCTCCGCTGTCTAGCAAGTGTTCGCTTCGTGGGATAAAGCGTAGGCTTGCTACCACTGGAAGCTATTTGGTAAATGACTTTGGAGGCCACGGAGTAACAACCACGAGCTAACTGCTGGTCCCATTTAATAGTGATAACTTCTTGGGCAGTTGAGACTTTCATGGCGAGGTAGTGCATGGATACCATCGCTTTAATTGCTACTAAAAATGGCCTACCTAGTGTAAGAAAACCAATCATATGAACAACACAGTAGGGTACCTTACTGAGGGTTACGGGCAGTGTGATGATGCCTTTTGGGATGACCATATCCCCGGTGAACCCAATAACTGGTGTAGCATATGGGGTAATCTTTGGCTACTCAATCAATAGTTGATCCAAGGCGCTTTTGAAAATGATATCAACTGAGCTGCCGGTATCTACAAGAGTCCTTGCTACTTTACCAGTAGCAACCTTCCTAAGGCATCGTCATAGGGGTACGAGATACCCTCAGCATCTTTCTCTGTGAAAAGGATTGGTGGGGGATGGTGGGGTACCTGAGGCGTGCCCCATCTGTTAAAGTTGACTTCTTTGTCAATATTCGTTGTTAACGACAACGATCTACAATAGCTTTTGATGGCCCTCCTAAACTGGCCAGCTAGAGTCAATCTGCCCGTTATCATCTGGACATACACGTCTTTCTTATGTCCCCGGGGCACCTCTCGTTCAGGGCTGCCATCAGGTACCTGCTTGCCCTTATCCTGCTCCATGGTTTTCCGAGCCTCTCTCATGCTAGCAACAAATTCTTTGAGGCACTTGCTAAGAATCAGAGATTCAATTTCCTCATGCAACCTAAAACACTCGACTGTGTTGTGACCGAAGTCCTCATGGAACTCACAATACTTTAGGCTACGCTTCATGGTAGGGTACTTTTTCATTGGCTTGAGCGAACGGAGGAGGCCACTATCCCGAATTTGGTAGAAGATCTGCTCTAGGGAACGATTCAACGGATGGTAAGATTGTACCGAGGTCTCGGTGGTGGCTCTCACTGCTCTGGTGGTGGCGATCTTGGAGGTTGGGGTACCTTTCAGATAACCCTGAGTGTTACACCCTCGTCCCCGCGGGGCAACCCGTGGAGGGCTTCGTGTTCGAGGTACCCTCGGTATTGGGGCTTCCGTCCTCTTGGGCTTCTCCTTATTCTTTGTGACTTAGGCCTTATCTTTTCAGTGCTTCAAATGGCATTTCTCATCCATCACCAGCTGCTACAATGCCTGGGAACGGGCTTCTCTATATGAAAGTGGGCGCTTCTTTTAAAAATAACGTCATAACTTGCAAATGCTCTGGTTCGCAACACCTCTTAGTGGAAACGGCTCACATACTCCGCCAAAGGTTCAGCTTCTATTTGCTTGATAAAGGCAAGCTTGGAGGGTGCCCTATCTTGAGTGGAAGCATAGAAAAACTCTGTAGTCAATTTGGATAACAACTGGTGTAGGGAAGATATGCTACCCAACTTCAATGACCAAAACCATGACTTCACGAGACTCGTGAGTGTGTGTGTTAACATCCTACACATGGCGTTCTCATCAACACCCTTGATAAGCATTTGGTTATGGTATAGCTCAGCATGCTCCGAGGGATCAGTGGTACTAGAGTATTGGGGTATCTGAGGCATGGTGAACACTTCGGGAAGAGCTGCAGTCCGAATCTCCAGAGTGAATGGCGAGTGGTAAGTCATTAGTGTTGGAGCACTTGTGATGTTTTGCTTTTCAGAGAGGAGCTTTACTTGGGCTTCCAAGTTCTCTATCTTTTCCACAAGTTCGAGGGGTACCCTCGGGGCACCTGATGATGTAGCTGCCAATTAAGAAGCCCTTTTGGCGTTTAACTTGTCACGAAGATCCTCGTGGGCACGTTTTGCACGCCTCGTACCCTGGCTACTGCGGGAATTGCATGAGGCGGTGGAACACTCGTCTCGCAAGTCCACGGTTTGAAACTTAGAACGAGTACCCGATGGCCCATGTTCTGGCTTGTTGGCCCCGGGTACCTCTGTTTTTACCATAACTTGTTGGTCTGTTTGTGGTGGTGGAGCATCTAGCGTCACTGGTGGAAGTGAACTTTCAGGTACCCGAGATCCAACCGCCCTAAGTATTGCATGGGTAAGATCCTCGAAACGCTTGTGAAAGATGGGTTCCTCTTCTTGGCGAACACCAGTCGATTGTTAGATAGACTTGCCCTTGGTGAGACGGGCTACTCTTTTTGCAGGATCACTACCTTCACCACTGTTGTCATCTCTCATCCTTGTAGGATCGGCCATTAAACCTTCAGAAGGTACGTCAAGTGCCATGTATTGGAGCACACACAACAACTAGTTTGATAACCGCAGTGGAGGCTTTTTGTGCGTATCCCCACAGACAGCGCCAATTATTTTAGAAGATTTTGGGGGTAGGAAAAGAGAAACCTATCTAGAACAATGAATTTGTACTTTTAGGGGAAACAGGGTACCTCAATGGTTTGTTGTGTGCGGTGTTTCTAAATTTGAAGGAGGTGGGAAGGGAAGAAGAAAGTGGTAACAATGGTGAAAGGTTTGAACCAAGAAAGGTGTCCTTTGAAATGAGCTTCACGCCTGCAAAACAGTGAAATATAGGTTAGAGGTGAAGCCGGGGTACCTCGGCGTTCACACTCTGACGCTCAAGTTAGGAACTTAAGCTTTTTTATGGTAAAAAGAGCTTGCCAGCCCTCAATAAATCAAGGTTTAAGGTTGAAGAAAGCTTATTTTGTGGAGTGTGAGTGTTCATGAGTAAATGAATAATCTGATGGAGAATAAAAACTAGACACCTTTATATATGAAGTACCTCAGCTGCCATGTGGCGTATCATTTTTTAGGCCTTTCACGTCCTTTTACCTTTTTATGATTTTTGGGCCGTTATGTGCATGCTTGCGAATCAAGAATGCGTTCACAGCGTATCTCATTCTTTGGAAACGTGGCGCGCATTGGAGAGTGGTCCAAGGTACCTCTGCAGTGGTTGTCGGGTAGGCGGCTGAAGACTACTATCCTTGGGACAGTGTCCTTCACTTTTGGCAAAGGTGGCAGACGGCTATCTCCCCCTTTTCAGTACGACGTTTTGATATTTAATTCTAACAAAATGAAATATTATCCTTCAAGATATGGAGATATTTCCCATAACGGACTTTTTCAGAGGGTTCTCCTGAATCAGATATGTCGGATACCTCAAGTTATATGGGGTACCTCGATCTATGTGGAGTACCTCAAGTTACTCTCGATTTATGCGGGGTACGTCTGATTGTGCGGGGTACCCCGAATTATGTCGGGTACCTTGGATTATACTGGAGTTATTTCGTTCGTCGACACGTGGCGTTCTACTATCTTTCCTATTTTTTCCCCCAAACAATTCTTATTTCGATTGACTCAAAAATGAACCGAATCGAATAACCAATCTGTTCTTCACTTTAAAACGAAAAAAATATATAATTATATATAATTTTAGGAAATCATAAATCTCATCTCATCCCCCATCTTTGGAAAAACAAAAGAAACCCAATTCTTCTCTCTCACACACACCACAACCCATGACTGCAGTTATCTTTACTTTCACTTCTACTGTTTATCTTACAGTTATCGTCATAGGCCATTAGCAACTCCTTGTCGTGTTATCATAGCCGCCATTGTCGACTGTTAGCAACTCCTTGCTATGTTCTCACATCCCATCATGCTGCAAAGTCATGTTTTTTCCATCTCATCGGTCTGTCGCAGAAGTTGCCTCTTACTTCTTGTTCGCAAAGGTTGAAGGATTGAAGATGAGTTTCTGACCTTTTTTGTTCTCTCTCTTCCTCCCCTCTCTCTCTTTAAAGGGTATTAAAGTTGATTTTTCACTTGCCTGATTTCTGGTGATTAAGGTTGAAGGACTAGTTCTTAGGGATTGAGATCATTACTCTATTTAATTTTGAATTCTTTTGATATTGATGTTTCCTATTTGTTGTAGTTTTTATTTTATTGAACTATATGCGTAGTCTAATCCAACACACATGAGCTAAAAAATAATTATAAATAATTTTGACTCCAATAATAGTTGGGTTCTATGCGTTTCCACTATTAACTTATTCTTGTCCAAACAAGCAATGCATAATAATGAAATTCAAACTTATTCTTGTCCAAACATGAATGCATAATAATGAAATTCAAAAGCAATGTTATATATAGAAACATTGCTTATTCTTCCCAACTATTCCTTCAAGTTTCAATAAAAGAGTTGCTGATGACATAAATTTTCTCTTGTTAGACAATCTAATATATACTTTTCTCTATTTAAATCAAATATAAAAACATAATTATAACATTTTAAAAGCTAAAGAACAAAAATATGGGACAAATTTATCTTAATTAACGCTACTTGATTAATCAATTAATCTTTTTTCAAATTAATTTATCCTTGCAGATATCTCCATCATCAAGCAAGAGTTCACGACAAGACTGTTGCGAAATGATTGGGTGAAGCAGACACACAACTAAAGTGAGATTAAGAAATAATGAGAGACAAGAATCACACAAGGACACCAGAAATTATGTGGTTCGGCTTTTAGACTAACTAAATAAAAAAATATTACAAGTATTGTAATATTTTGGCTCACTATCCAAAAAATTATGTGGTTCGACTTTACGTCCACGAGTGAAGACAAAAGTAAAATATTTTACTAGTGATATGAGGATTACAAGTATTGTAATATTTTGGCTCACTATCCAAAACCTCAATACACTCAATCTCTCATTTACTAGACTCGTAAGAGCTTTATAATTTTAAGCCCTTAAAATCACTCAAGCTCTCTCATTTCTCTCTCACAAAATTGAATGCCCAAAATGAAATGGGGAGCTCCCTTTTTATAGCCAAAATTGGCTATTAAAATATTAATAATTTTTTTTCTTTCCTTGTCAAAATCGTGTGCTTCCATTTTTCTTCTTCAAACATCTTCCTTGGCGGTGCCAAACCCTTCAACATTTGCTGCTTCCAAATTCTATTTTTCTTCTTCTTTCTTTTTGACTGTGGAATTCCACCTCTTCTAGAAAGAATAAAGCCCACATCTTTAACATTCTCCCACTTGGAGATTTGATTGAGAACCAATCAATGTCCACACCATCATTTCTATTTCGCTATTGTCATGTTGCTTACGTCTCTGCTAGGCCATAAGAGGATCTACTCTAGATAAACTTGTCTGTATTGATCAGCTTGATCAAAACATCTGCTAGGTTCTCTTTACTATGAATTTTCTGCAAATCCACACTTCCATCTTCCACTACTTCACGAACGAAGTGATACTATACCTAGGGGTGTTCACGGATCGGATTTTACGGATTTGACATCAATCCATATCCGATCCACAATTTTGTGAATTATAAATTTTTAATCCAATTCAATCCACGAATTAGTGAAATTTAATCCAAATCCAATCCATATATATGTGGATTGGATGCGGATTTGACCCAATCTAATTCCAATCCATCATCTTGCGGATTGGTTTGCGGGCTAAAATTTTTTAATCACGTCATATCCACAACTAACTAAATAAAAAAATTAATATAAAAATAATTTTACTACCGATCAAATTTAAAATTAAATAAGATTTAAATTAATTAATTGTTTAAATAAAGCTAGAAAATACATTCAAATTTCAAAATATAACACACCAAAAAGAAAAAAAAAACTCATTTGTTTAGATCAGGACATAAAAATTAATTGCTTGGGAAGTTATAGTTTTTATTTAATTATTTTTATTTTATATTATTATCGGATAAGACATAATATGGTGTTAATGTAATTATATTTTAACTTATTTATTTATTAGTAAGTATAATATCATATTTACAAGTTTAATTTTTTTAAATAAATATTTTTTGTTTTTTTACGGATTCGTGGATTTTTATGGATTCACAGAAGTAAATCCATATCAAATTCACCAACCGTAGATTTTCAAATTTTCAATCCAATCAAATCCACCAATCCACAGATCGGATTTTAACGGATCGGATTGGATTCTGAACACCCTTAACCATACCCCTATGTGCTTTGTCCTGAAATGAAAGGTTGAATTCCTTGCAATATGCAAAGCACTCTGACCGTCACAAAACACGGGAGTTTTCTGTTTTTTGTGTCGAAGCTCCTCCAATAACCTTTGTATCCAAATAGCTTCCTTATAAGCTTGTGTAGTTGTCATGTACTCTGCTTCTGTTGTAGATAGAGCCACAACGGTCTGCAGTTTCGAAACCCAGCTTACAGCTCCTCCTGCAAGTGTAAACACATATCTAGTAGTGGATTTTCTTTTATCAAGATCTCCTGCAAAATCTTAATCCACGTAGCCCTTTACAGTAAATTCTGATCCTCCATGACATAATGCAATATCTAAGGTTCCTCTGATATATCTCAGAACCCTCTTCACATCTATTCAATGCTCTCCACCAGGATTCGCCATGTATCGAGTGACTGCTCCCACTGCTTGTGCAATGTCTAGTCTAGTACATATCATAGCAAACATCAAACTTCCCACTGCTGATGCATACAATATTCGAGACATCTCTTTCCTCTCTACTTCATTGCTAGGATATATACTTGAGGATAATTTGAAATTAACATGAAATGGGGTAGAAATTGGCTTACAATCGTGCATGTTGAAGCGTCGCAAGATTTTCTTTAAATAGTTCTTCTAAGAAAGCCAAATCTTCCTGTTATTTCTATCTCGGTGAATTTGCATCCCTAGAATCTTGTTTGCTGGTCTCAAGTCCTTCATTTCAAAATCCCTAGCCAATTGTACCTTCAATTCTTGGACTCAATCTTTGTTGGGGCCTGCAACCAACATGTCATCCACGTACAACTGTAAAATGATAAAATCATTATCTTCAAACCTCTTGTAATATGCACAGTGGTCTGAACTAAGTCTGTTGTATCCAAGACTTATGATGAAGGAATCAAATCTCTTATACCAATACCTCGATGCCTGTTTGAGACCGTATAGAGATTTGTTCAACCTGCAAACCAAGTTCTCGTTTCCTTTTTCAGCAAAACCTTCTGGTTGGAGCATATAAATTTCTTCTTCAAGTTCTTAATGAAGAAATGCAGTTTTCACATCTAACTGCTCTAGATGTAGGTTAAATGTAGTACACATCGCCGACACTATTCTGACTGCCGTGAGTCGAACCACCGGATAAAATATTTCGTTGAAGTCAATACCTTCTATCTGAGCATATCCTTTCACCACCAATCTTGCACGATACTGCTCCACTTGATCATTGCCATCACGTTTGATCTTGTAGACCCATTTGTTATCAATGGTTTTTCTTCCATGTGGTAGTGGTACAAGTTCCTATGTTTTATTCTTATATAGAGCTTCAATTTCTTCCTACTTTGTTGTCATCCACAAAGCAACACCTGAGTTGTTTAAAACTTCATGGAAAGTTGATGGCTCTTCATCCTCTGTTAGAAGACAGTATGCAACATTGATCTCTGTGACATAATCCGAGTACCATACTAGTGTTCATCTCTCACGAGTTAACCAGCAAACTTCTGGAGCCTCAGACTCGACTGGTTCTTATTCCTCATGCTCTAGTGTTGCTTCAGAAGAATCTGAATTTTCTGGATTATTTTCTACATATACCGGCACAATCTCTGATTTTTCTTTTACAGTGCTATCATCATTATCTCTCCTTTGTAGTTGATCTTCTACAAAGATAACATCTCTGCTGATGACGATCTTGTAGGCAGTGGGGTCCCACAGACGATACCCATTTACTCCATCATCATATCCCAAGAAGATATATTTTCTAGATTTTGGATCCAACTCTACTCTTTCTTAGGCATTGTACATCACGTACACAGGACATCCGAATGCATGTAGGTGAGAGTAATCTGCTGGTTTTTTAGTCCACATCTTCATCGAAGTCTTCAACCCAATTGTTATAGATGGCGACCGATTTACTACATAACAGGCAGTTTTGGCTGTTTCTGTCCATAATGAATTAGGTAAACCTGTAGTCCTCAACATACCTCTTATTCTTTCTGTAGGAGTTCTATTCATCCGGTCTGCCACTTCATTTTGTTGAGGAGTGTATGCCACCGTGAACTACTTTTGAATACCTTTTTGGTTACCGAAAGCAAGAAACACACCGTCTGTATACTCTCCACCGTTATCTGTCCTCAAGACCTTGATTCTTTTCCTAGATTCAAGTTCAACATGCACTTTGTACTATATGAACACTGGAAACACATCTGCCTTTTTCTTGATTGGATACACCCAGAATCTCTTGGAATAATTATCAATAAAAGTCACCAAATAATTTGCACCTCCCATGGATATATATGGCGATTTCTAAACATCAGAATGAACCAAGTCTAAAATGCATTTACTTCTGGCAGTGGTTCAATCTATACTGCTTACTTGTAACACAATGCTTGTAAAACGGTAAGTTTACCAATTTGAACCCCGGAAGTAATTTTCGCTCAGAGAGAAACTTCAAACCTTGTTCTGACGTGTGACCGAGTTTAAGGCGCTGATTCTTATCCATTTAAGGCGACACACATCAGCTTCCTGTAGTGTTTCCCCTTTAAGTATGAACATATTAACACCTATCTTTTCTGTCTTCATCAATACAAACACGCCTCTAGTAATCTTCATGATCCCATTTTCAACATGAGTTTTGTACCTATGATATCTATTTGTCCCAAAGACAATAGATTTTTCTTTAGGCTGTTGACATGTCGTACCTCCCTAATTGTGCGAATTGTATCATCAAATATATTTATTTTGATAGTACCAATGCCAGCGATCTCCAAGGCATGATCATCTCTCATTCTCTCCGAGAGGTTATGTGCCATGTAGCTCCTAGAAAGCTGCCATTTTTTCTTCAAAACTTGCGGTCTTGGTTCCATTTCAGTGTTATTTTACTTGCTCAATATTGCTCTTGTTCAAGATTTGTGATTCAATTGATCTTCATCTTCTATTGATTGAATCGTCAACAGCTACTACATGAATCTACAAAGCTTGTTGAGAAATCATAAAAGCTCAACCAACCTGTAATTAATCTACATAAAACTCAATGCCAAACATTCATGATTCCAAGTTTCAGAACTCAATTTGCATGCACTTCTAATTATATATAACATTAAAACATTCTTAAGTTGTGCGGAACAGTTAACATCAAATTTAAGGTGCCATTTAAGTATAAACTGAAAGATCATATAATACAAGTGCCATGTATGGAATAAATTTGGAGTACTTGGTGGAACAATCCGTTCACTTTGATAGTTCCTACAAATAGCTGGGGCGGAGTTGGGAGTTGGCAGTTTCATATGGCGATAGAGGGGTTCCAGTGGTGTTGGTATTTGAAGTCAAGCGATGAGGGAATGTGGTCGGCAAGCTCGTCAAGACTAGGCATCAAAGGCGTATCTCGTGTTCATTGGTGGTCGACTCTCATAACAACAACCCATCAAACTTCACTGGGGATTTTTTCTGCATCTCCTACAAATAGCTGGCTACATCCCTTACTCTGCAGAGATCGTTTTTATGAATAAGCCTTATCTGATAGGAAAATAAAACATAGCTGAATTCTGGCGGCCAAATTTACAATATTGTGAAAAGTTTTGCATTGTAAGCATGAGAAAAATGGAGCAAACATTCACAGCTAATTTTTAATTCTGTAAAGTATGAGGGTCAACTTACAGTTAAATTAAGATCCATGTGAGGGGATCCAACCAAAAAGAAAAGGGCATCCCTTCAAGAATGGATTTATAGGCAGCAATAGAATTATGGAATAAAAAATTAAGGCTACCACTACCAGTACACACTCAGGTTGGAAGTGCAGGATTGTTCTTTAACTGATTGTCAACACAAAACTGTCCCACCAATCCTTTTTCGGGGGGCAAATAGCGAAATCCTGATCTTCTATTATATTCTTGGCAAGGAGGGGACCCCAAAACAACAATTTTGAGAAAAATCAGAAAACATCAAATACAGAAGAATTAATTATTTCAGTTTTTAGGGCATGGACCGCCAGTGGTAAGTCGTAGAAGTAGCTTACCATACAAGTAAATCATAACTGTTCGAGTTCTCCAGTACAGTCTGCAACACGAACAAAGAAGATTGAAAATTAACAATGATGTCTATGGTTATAAATAGAAAACATAAGATGTTAGAATGTTTTCTGTTGATTGTGGTACAGGCACAATTTTCATTTGGACACAGGATCATAATAAATGAGACACACGTGGGAAGGAAATAACATTAAACCTTTGATGCTTACAATTGGTGTCGTGTTATAACAAGGTGCCGCCAAGATAAAGTCTTTATTTCTTACAACTCCATTAACAATAAGTTTCCCTTCACAAGCCTGCAAGCAAACAACTTCCACATTTAAGAGTCCAACACTCCAAATATCCTAGAAAAGACTGAGTTGCTGAAATCAACGGAAACAATATCAGTCAATGGATGAAGCTGCCTTCACCAAGAAACTCACCTCCACAAACATCACCTTCCTTGGCAACAATTCCTTTAATATAGACACCATCATCAGTGTATCCTACTTCCTGAAGAAGTGGTGGACTTTTGAAAATTAATATATCATTTGCGAATGGCTCTCTAAAGTAGTAGGTAACCTGACAAATTTAAGTCATTTGCGAATGGCTCTCTAAAGTAGTAGGTAACCTGACAAATTTAAGTAAAAAACTATGATGCACAATAAGGAAAGCTCCCACCAAACTCTTTATATTTGAAGCAAATAAATAGCTACAATGCTTAAAAATCAAGGCTCAAGGTGGACCGACAGAACCCTTTCTCCTTAAAGAAGTGACCACATAAGCCCTAAGCATCGATATTACCCAAAACAATAACAAAAATCAAATTAGGATGAGAAATGAATTGTTTAAAACAGGGATACTCAAAAGATACACACAGAGAATGAATATCTAATTAAGAGGAAAAAGTTCAACTTCAAACAAATCATATAGTAATTTTCTGGTCAGTAGCTTTGTCCTTCTTGAGTGGTCATTCTGCCTTGCCATTGTTTGTTTCACACATCAACAAATATCAAGCTTAAATCAGAACCTATGAAGTTCCAAATTCAATAGTCAAACGAGCAGAATAAATAAGCCACAAATTGGTACCTCACTGTGCACATTTATATATAAGTGCCATGTACAGTATCCTCAATTTGATGCAATCTCATATGTGTGCATGAAAAGAACAATCACAGAATCCTCGGTTCTAGTACTTACTTAAAATTCTTCATAGTTACAAGCCAATTAACTGCTCAAATCCTGTGAGCTACACCTAATAATTAGGTAGATATGAAACATACATAAAGCTAATTTCCATTGCAGAAGAAATAGAATATACATTAGATATTAAAAGGGGGATTTACTCATCCCACAGCTCTTCAAGTGTCTTGAATGGCCCATGAGGAGTAATATACTCATCTCTGGGCATCATTCTGTGCTGCGGGATTTGATTAATCTTGTCATAATCGTGATCAGTTAGTGCCCAGTCAAAGATATCCAGGTTCTCCTTCAGTCTCTCCTTGTTGAAGCTCTTAGCAACAACAATCACTCCTTGCTCAATTAGCCATCGAAGACAAACCTGCCAAGGTATACGCAGACATTAATTATTAAACAGACAATCCATAACATATCAATCCAAGAACTAATTGATGATAAATTAGTTTCCTGTTCAGTTTGCAAAACAAAAACACAAACATACTGATAGAAACTATGTAAAGCAACCTGAGCAACAGTCTTGCCGTGAGCGTCAGCAATCTGCTTCAGTGCTTCATTGTTCATAACTTGATTCGTGCCCCAACTGGACCCGGCTGCTCCCAAGGGAGAGAATGCAGTTACAATAATACTTTTGGACTTGCAAAATTCTCTGAGCTGTCTCTGTTGCCAGGCAGGGTTCATCTCCACCTAATAACAATCATTAGCTCCTAATCTGTCTATTAATGTAAATAAATAAAAAAATTAGTAAATGGATAATCTCATCACTTGATTGACTGAAGGAGGGATGGTAGAGAAGGCGAGTAGAGCCTCAATCTTCTTGGAAGAGAAGTTGCTGACACCAATGAACTTAGTGAGGCCAAGCCTCTGGCACTCTTCCATGGCTTCCCAAACACCCTTGTAGTCCAATGGTACAAGATCTTCTTTGGGTATAAGGCTTTGTAATTTCTCACTTGGCTTTGCACTGATGGGCCAGTGAATGAGATAGAGGTCAACATAGTCCATCTGAAGGGTCCTGCATGCGTGAGGGTATAATATAAATATATACACATCAATAAGCTACGCTTAATTAATTAGAACTCATGTATAGTATTCAAAACGGAATATATATATATATATATATATATATATATATATATATATATTATTGGTGTTCTGTTCATCTCTTTTAATCCATCTTGAACGTTAATATGTTCGAATGAAAAAAGCAAGATAAGCATTTTGAGACCTACATATCGCCGGGGGGGGGGGGGGGATCAATTTTCTTTCCCAATCTTCATAATTGAACCAAAAAGGACAAAACCATAAATCTAGTTTGCTTGAGTAATTATTAAGAATGAATTCATTATAAAGAAGAAAAATGCCCTCTCCATCCTTAAGATTTAATGTAATAGGTCATTTTATCCTTTTTTATTTAAATAATAATTCATTTCATCTCTATTTTTTAAATAATAGCCCAAAACGTCCTTCCCTTAATTTACTGCCAGTAACTATATGATTCATTGAAGACAAAACAGAAATTCCAAATAATGATAAATTATTTTAAAATAAACTCTCAAACACAATTTAAAAAAAATCTACTTTTCTGCATAAATTTAAAATTTAAGGATAACTTAATAAATAAACAATAATAACACTAAGCAATATGTAAAATATATATTTAGGACCAAAAAAAAAATAGATTTCACAAGCATTAGAGTATTTTTTTTTTTTATCCTTTAGCTTATCCTTGATTTTAATATGAACAAAATAAACAAATAAATAAATAATCAATAAGTATTGTTATTGTACCAAAAGTAAACATAGACTTCTTTATTTATTTAAAAAAATACACACTAAAGACATGAAACATATATTTAAAAATACTACAAAATAAGATAGAGTATTTTTTTTTAATCTTTTAGCTTATCTTTGACCTCAATATGAATAGTGATTCTTGGAAAATTATTGTCATTATTTTTGTTTGTTGTTGTTGTTGTTATAATAAAAAATTTAGTTGACTTCATTAAAAAAAAATAATGAGCACACACATATGCGTATATACACATACGCGCGCACGCACATACACACACATATATATTCCTTCTTTAATATGGACACCTTCACTTTTTTTTATGCAGACACATTTTTAAGCAACGAGATTTAATAGGTTAGTTTTCAAGCCTGTTACCCCGCGGCTTTATAGGGTATTGAAAATCAAGTTTATTAAGCCATACGGCTTAACATCATGTCCGCATTAAAAAAAAAAAAAAAGAGGGCACTCGCACTTGAAAATGATTATATGTGTTTGTGTGTGTGTGTGTGTGTGTGTTTTTTTTTTATTTTATTAAGTTATCTTTAAATTTTAAATTTTAAATTTATACAAAAAAGTTAGATGTTATTTAATTATTCTTGAGATTTTTATTTTAAAATAGTTTGTATTTATTTAACTAAAAATTCTATTTTGCTCGCAATGGATTATAGAGTAAACTAATTGTAAATACATAGAATGATATTTTGGGCTATTGTTTGAAAAATAAAGATGAAACCGGCTATTGTTTAAAAAATAAGTATGAAATGAGATATTGTACCAAACCCCAAGGATGAAAAGGGTTTTTTTTTTTTTTTAAAGAGTCACAACTTCAACATATAAGACATTTTCAATTATGTTCATGAGAGAAAGTAAGTTGAATTCTTCAACTCATTGGAGCACTGATTTCAATTAAATTTACAAAGCCAAAGACTTAAATAACGAATGAAATTAAAAGCCTTTTTTATTTAAAAAGAAAATCAAGCGGGGTTGTGCCAATGCTAGCTCCATATGTGAACAAAAATATCTCTACGCACAAACAAAACGACCACAACTGGCTCTAGTACTCAAACTACTCACCACAACTGAATCTCAGTACTTGTTGCCTGGCGGTGGGGTAGTTGTGGTTAGTGTTGGTGGCGTTATTGTTGTGATGCTACCCATGGAGGCTGTTCATAGGTACAAAAGTGTCCGGAGTTGGTGGAAGGCTACAATTGTGATGCTTCAAGATGCAGATGGCCTAAGGCAACGGCTTGTGGAGAGGTATTCAGTGAATGGCTTTGATGGTGGTCGTATGTTTTGTTATTTTTTAAGCTTTTTATTTGTTGTTTATTATTGTGGTATCGTTATGTTGTAGTTTTGTAGCTATTTCATTTGGGACGTGGTATTCACCCATTCTAGTTGAGGTTGTTAGATTAGGTTAGTGCCGTAAAATTTCTCCAGCACGTCATGAGATTTTATTGTGTGGAGCCATTTATGGTGCGTTTACTTCATGGGAATGGGAATGGGTGTAGTGTAGAATAATAATTATAGTTAATTATTATCTATTTATGGTGCGTTTACCCATTCTAGTTGAGATTTTATTAACTTTATTATTTTAGTTATTATTAATTATTGTTGATATTATTTTTATTAATATTATCATTATTAACATTTATTATTATTAATATTATTAATATTATCATTATTAACATTTATTATTATTATTAATATTATTAGTATTATATTTTATTAACTTTATTATTTTAGTTATTATTAATTACTATTAATATTATTTTTATTAATTACTATTAATATTATTTTTATTAATTACTATTAATATTATTTTTATTAATTACTATTAATATTATTTTTATTAATTACTATTAATATTATTTTTATTAATATTATCATTATTTTAATTAATATCATTTTTATAATAATATTTATACATGTATGTAGCTAATGAAAATTACATTATTATTATTATTATTAAATTTTATTAACTTTATTATTTTAGTTATTATTAATTATTTTTATTATTATTTTTATTAATAATAATATAATAATAATAATAACAACAACAATAATAATAATGATAATATTGTTAATAATGATAAATTAATTATTTTTATTAATTATTATTTTTATCATTATTTTTATTGTTAATAATGATAATATTAATAAAAATAAAAATAATTAATAATAACTAAAATAATAAAGTTAATAAAATTTAATAATAATAATTATTATTATTATTAATGAAATTTAAAATAATAAAATTATTTGTGATTTGAACAAAGATAATTTAGGAAATATGAAAAAATTAGAAGGATAGAAAAGTATATTTATGTTTCATTCACATTCCCACATTTTCATTCCCAACCACATTTTCATTCCCAACCCCCCATGGGAATGAGATTCTCATTCTTTATTCCCAAATTATGTGAGACCCACACAATTAGAGATGACAAAAATCCCCACGGAGGAAGGATACCCTCGGGAATTTTCCCCATTCAGGGAAAGTATGAGCATAATTTCATACCCAATTTCTTATTCGGAAAAGGGACGGAAAAATTTTTTTACCCAAATTTTTATTCGGGGAGGGGACGAGATGAGGTGGAATCCTCATCCCCTACCCATTTCCCATTTTAATTTTTAATTTTATTTTATTTTTTAAAATTACTAGTAAATAAATAATAAAATTTGAATTATAAAATTATAAATATTGGTAAAAAATATATCAAAATATTTATATGATTAAACTTTTAGGCCTAATTAACTAATTAAACTCCTAAATTTTTATTTAGGACATTAAAAAACCGGGTAAATTCTATTAGCCCAAAAATTTTGTTTTAATTTTAATATTCATTAAATGTTTTAAAATTAAATCTATTTTTTATTTATTTTCGATGTTATAATTTCCCACAACAAATCGTAATTTTAATATCTAATTTAATCTAATCTAATCTAATTTAATATAATATTTGCTCTGACTTAACTATTGTGTTGTAAAGCGAATAGTCCACATTTATAAAGTGTCACGCCACCATTGAAAAAGTTAATTTTGAATCTAAATTGATTTTATTTGTAACAATTTTGTATTAGACTATTAATTTATTCACGATAGTTTGTAAAAGAAGTTTGTATCCCTTACATGCTGCGTTACTTACTAATTTAATGTATGTCACTTGTGAAATGGATATTAATGTAAGATATATTTCAAACTTTACTTTTATTTGAATTTTTTATTTAATATGATTAACTGAAAATCGAAAACAAAAAATGTATTAGTTATTCAGGGATCGGGGACCCTTGGGGATCCCCTATTATTATTCGGGTAGGGGATAGAAATTCTCTCAAGCAATTCTGACGAGGACGGGGAGGGGACAGGGACATATGCAAAATATCGGGGCTGGGTACGGGGAAATTGGTCCCCTCCTCTCCCCTCCCCATTGCCATCCCTACACAATTTATTCCCATTCCCAAATTCAATTTTATCAAGTAAACATAGCTTTAATTATCATTCCTCCATTCTCATTCCTTATTCCAATAAGTAAACACACCATTAGTCTCTTTTCGGTTTAGAATTTATAGTTCTTAGTTACTTTGTAGTTAGGTACTCCCTTACTTAATTTAAGTTTTAGGTATTGTCTTATATATTGTACTTAAGCCTGCCCTTGTATTTTCACCTATATAATGACGTCTTATAAGTCTTTCTTGACCTCAGTAATACATGTTATTATTTTCCTCCAAAAAAAAAGCATGCCCAATGCATTATTAATTGTACTTTCTTTCCAACATTTCATTGAATTTGTGTTATTTTTGTTCCATGATATAATTCTAGCCATAGTTATGTGCTTTGATTTTTAAGTAATAAATATAAATTGTCCTTCTTTAATACAAGTGCCCTCATTTTTTTTTTACATGGACATGCTATTATACCATACGGCTTAATAGAGTTATTTTTTAATACTATTAAACTACATGATTTTATAGTATCATGAAAATCAATTTTATTAATCCACATAACTTAACAACGTATTCGCATTAAAACAACACTCCATTTATTAAATATATTACATCATACCCTTGCTTTTCCTTTCATTTTACAATGATACCCTTGTAATATCACTCTAGTGGATATTAATTGAAAAAGATAATTTATCAAACTAACCTAAAAAAGAATATAAAAAATTACATAAATTTTATATTATTATTCTACATTTAGGCTTAACTTGGTAAACTATTTTTTTATAAAATAATTATTAGTAAGATTATTGTGAAGATATTAAGCATGGTTTCAAGTTGGCTAATATTAATTAATTTATAAATAATTATTAGTAAGATTGTTACACAAATAAAAAAATAATAGTTCTTTTGTAATGATATTTATTAATTAATTTACTAATAAATAAGTATTGGTTAATTTGTAAATTAATTTTGTTATAGATAAATTAATTAATGTCAAGAATATTGTTACAAGGATATTATTTAAAAGGAAAAAAATAAAGGTTAAAAATACAAAAGATAGTATTTAAAGGGGAAAATAAAAAAATAAAAAAATAAAAATATAACATATTTAATTACAAGAGTATGTTGAGATATTTTTTAAAATATAAAGACTAAACAGATATTTAAATCAAAATACAAAGACTAAACAAACATTTAATCGTATATAAATTTTTAAGTACAGGTGTTCTTATTTTTTTTTATACAGACATGTTATTCAATGTTTAATTTACTATAGGGTGGGGCTATTTGCACTAAAAAAATTGCTTTGGACACTCTAATTTTAATAAAAATATATATTACAAAAATACCCATACTATGAATTACTATTAAGAACAATTTATTATAAGTCAATATTATATAATTATTTTGAACATACATATAACTCATTATTTATTTTTAATTATCATACTCTAAACCCTAAAACTTTTATTTTCAATATCATAATTAACATTTAGATGAATAACAAGGAAACCAATATTAAAAAAATTAATTACACAATATGTGTGATAAATTTTTATTTTTAAAAAATAAAATAAAAAATAATTGTGAACGAACTTTCTTTTTGGCTTTCGCCATTCTTCTCATATTCTTCGTCTCTACGTCTTCCTCTTCTCTTTTTTCTGCTTCATCCCTTCTTCTCATCTTCTTCATCTCTATGACTTCTTTCTTTTCCTTTTTGTTTTGGTAGTATCTATGGAATATAATTTTTTTATTATATTTTCATTCCAAGTTATTTTGGGTGTGAAATTCAATATTGAACATAAATGACTAAAAAATTAATAATTAAAATTATATTAAATAACGTTTTTACAACTTAATTATATTATTGTAAATACATGTTAAATCATTTAAAATTGGTGTGCTGAATAGTTTTATTAGTGTTTTAAGTAAATAAAGTTAAAAAATTAAATCATTTATTATAACGTTATATAATTTAATAATGTGTCGGCACAAACTATTAAATCATATAACTTATTAAAAAAAAATGAGGACCAGTATTACCTAAGAGACTTCTTCAAAGCTGGGACAACGAGGTCACGATGAGCGTCATTCAACCAGAGCTTAGTAGTAATGAAGAGGTCTTGGCGAGTAGTGAGAAGCCCAAGTTTAAGCGCTTCATCGATTGCTTCTCCAAGAGCCCTCTCTGTCCCATACTCTGAAGCTGTGTCAAAGTGTCTATAACCGAGCTTGATTGCTTCCATTACTGCAGACTTCATGGCATTTTCATCCTTCTTGTCAACCGCCGTGCCCAGTCCGATCACCGGCATCTCTCGCCCAGCGGAGGCAGAGCTCAGTTTCACTCCTGGGACGTTGATGGAAACAGGCATCTGTTGAGAGTTAGCCATCCTTTTGAAACCACAAGTTACGATATATATATATATATTTATGTATAGAGTAGTAGCATGTCGACTGTTGTCATATGACATGAGTGCATAAAGGAATTTTATTATTGTTAACACGTGGCTTAATTGAAACAACAAATCCAACTTTAATCAATAGTGGACAAATGGATAAGAAAAGGAATTTGCATAATTGCATTCATGGATAATGACGAGGGCGGCTCTAAAAATAGGTGAAATAAGTTGCGGCTTAAAGTTTTATTTTATTCGAAAGCAATGATGATTTTAAATATAGGTGAATAATACGGTAGTTTAAGTTATTATATTTTATAAAAGTTTTTTAATATTTTTTAATTAATAAGTTTTTTTAAATTACGTGTTATAGAAAAGTCTATCTATATTTATTAATTTTAGAGTTTAAAGAAATATAATTAATAATGTTGTCTAACTATTAATTTATTCATTATTAGTCATTCCAAAACAAAAAAAAAGTTAAATTTGTTACCTTTTCAGTTTTCTCATAAATCCTTATCATTTAATATTAGAATATTTAATTGTTAGTATTCCTTTTAATTTCTATTAAAAATCTTATAATCTCAAAAATCAATAAATGAAACAATTTCTTGATGTCTTGTTTATAAAGAAAACTATTACATTCATTGGTTCATTTAAAAAAAAAAATTAGTTTCTTAAAATATAAAGACTATATCCATTGTCTAATCATCAATTTGTCTTCTCAACTTTCTATGTGTTACAATTCTCAATATTCTATTTGATAATATTTTTCTATTTGTTTGGTTGTTTATTTTTGTAATGATTCTAATGGAAGTAAAAAAATATCTCATTTACTAATCTTTTTTGTTTTTTTTAAAAAAATTTTAAAGATCCTTTTAATTATTCTTGAAATTCAAGAACTAAATATGGAATGAATTTTGAGATATTTATATTCTTTTGAGTATTAAAATTACAAAATAAAAAGAGGTCTCATAAAAAAAAAATTGGCCTAAGGCTCCAAAAACTCTTAAGCCAACCATGATCGAAAGGCCCTATTATGGTCACCTACGCCTCATATATTATAAAGACCCATTTTTATATTAATTTGTTATACTCAAATTAATATATTTTTTACGTTACTTATAGTAGGAAAGTCAATGTTTTAGCCCTCTATTTATTAATTAATAATTATCTTATAATTAAGAATTTTTATACAAATTATGTATTTGATAAACTTAATATTAAAGAGTATAACTGTTATTTTTGTCTAATTGTTAATTCATTATTAGTTTTTTAAAGAAAACTATTAAATTCTTTATCTATCTATTTAAAAAGAATAACTTAATTATTTGGCATTACAAAATTTCTTACGCTCATCTTTCCAAAGAAAATTATTACATTTGTTGGTTTACTTTTAAATAAAAATAAAAATTTCTTGAAAAAATAGTCCTAAAGGAAGCAAAAAAAATATATTCTTGACTCATTTTAAAAAAAAAATCTAAGATATAATTAAAAATTTATTGAATTAAGAGTTCTTTTATTTTCTTTGAGTGTTTAATTCTGAATGTGAAGAGGTCTCGTTAAAAAACTTCGCCGGAGGTCCCTAATACTCTAGAGCTGACCTTGTATAATGCTTCTTAGTCATTATCGATAATAGTAATGATAGACATTTTAAATTTTATTTTAAACCATGTCTTTTTTATTAAATAGTTGATAATTTTTATAAAATAAATTAAATATATTATCTCATTAATTAATTATGAATATTATATTATTGAGAATAAAAAATTATGGATAATGGAGAGAGAGACGAAAAGGAACTTGCATAATTGCAATCAACTTGTTTGTGTCAATTCGAGGCCCGCGAGAGTGAGTTGATGAAGACAGATACATGAATCTGTGAAGACTGGCAAGTTCAATATATATTTATGTATAGAGTAGTAGCATGTCGACTGTTGTCATATGACTAGAGTGCATAACGGAATTTTATTATTGTTAACACGTGGCTTAATTGAAACAACAAATCCGACTTTAATCAATAGTGGACAAATGGAAAAGAAAAGGAATTTGCATAATTGCATTCATGGATAATGACGAGGGCGGCTCTAAAAATAAGTGAAATAGGTTGCCACTTAAAAGTTTTATTTTATTCGAAAGTAATGGTGGTTTTAAATATAGGTGAGTAACACTGTTGTTTAAGTTATTATATTTTATAAAAGTTTTTTTTTAGTTTTTTAATAATTTTTTAATTAATAAGTTTTTTTTTAAATTACATGTTGTAGAAAAATATATCTATATTTATTAATCTTAGAGTTAAAGAAATACAATTAATAATATTGTCTAACTATTAATTTATTCATTATTAGCCATTCCAAAACAAAAAAAAAGTTAGATTCGTTACCTTTTCAGTTTTCTCATAAAGCCTTATCATTTAATATTAGAATATTTAATTTTTAGTATTCCTTTTCATTTCTATTAAAAATATTATAATCTCAAAAATCAATAAATGAAACAATTTCTTGATGTCTTATTTATAAAGAAAATTATTACATTCATTGGTTCATTTAAAAAGAAAAAAATTAATTTCTTAAAATATAAAGACTATATCCATTGTCTAATCATCAATTTGTCTTCTCAACTTTTTATGTGTTACAATTCTAAATATTCTATTTGATAATATGTTTCTATTTGTTTGGTTGTTTATTTTTGTAATGATTCTAATGGAAGTAAAAAAATATCTCCTTTACTATTCTTTTTTGTTTTGTTTTTAAAAATTTTAAAGGTCCTTTTAATTATTCTTGAAATTCAAGAACTAAATATGGAATGAATTTTGAAATATTTATATTCTTTTGAGTATTAAAATTACAAAATAAAAAGAAGTTTCATAAAAAAAAAACAATTGGCCTAAGGCTCCAAAAACTCTGAAGCCGACCATGGTCGAAAGGCCCTATTATGGTCACCTATGCCTCATATATTATAAAGACCCATTTTTATATTAATTTGTTATACTCAAATTAATATATTTTTTAAGTTACTTATAGTAGGAAAGTCAATGTTTTAGCCCTCTATTTATTTATTAATAATTATCTTATAATTAAGAATTTTTATACAAATTATGTATTTGATAAACTTAATATTAAAGAGTATAGCTGTTATTTTTGTCTAATTGTTAATTCATTATTAGTTTTTTAAAGAAAAATATTAAATTCTTTATCTATCTATTTAAAAAGAATAACTTAATTATTTGGCATTACAAAATTTCTTTCGCTCATCTTTCCAAAAAAAATTATTACATTTGTTGGTTTACTTTTAAATAAAAATAAAAATTTCTTGAAAAAATAGTCCTAAAGGAAGCAAAAAAAATATAGTCTTGACTCCTTTTTTAAAAAAAATCTAAGATATAGTTAAAAATTTATTGAATTAAGAGTTCTTTTATTTTCTTTGAGTGTTTAATTCTGAATGTGAAGAGGTCTCGTTAAAAAACTTCGCCGGAAGTCCCTATTACTCTAGAGCTGACCCTACATAATGCTTCTTAGTCATTATCGATAATTGTAATGATAGACATTTTAAATTTTATTTTAAACAATGTCTTTTTTATTAAATAATTGATAATTTTTATAAAATAAATTAAATATATTATTTCATTAATTAATTATGAATATTATATTATTGAGAATAATTTTTTAAAATAAAAAATTATGGATAATGGAGAGAGAGACGAAAAGGAACTTGCATAATTGTAATCAACTTGTTTGTGTCTCGAGGCCCGCAAGAGTGAGTTGATGAAGACAGATACAAGAATCTGTGAAGACTGGCAAGTTCAATATAAAAGGTCTTCTTTTAATTTTAATTCGCTAGTTGCAAGTTGCAAGTTGCAGACAAGAATGAGTTGATGCATAAAGGCACGTAAAATGAACCTGTGAAGATTAGCAAGTTCGATATAAGATCTTCTTCTTACTTTAATTTGGAAACTATAAATTGCAGATAAAGAATGAGTTGATGACGGCAAATACGTGAACCAGCGAATAAGATTCTTTTTTTCACTTTAATATGCAAATTGTAAATTACAAAATGGTAGGGCTGGTAAACAGTTCCCGTGCTTAGGTCCACAGCTCCATTTTTTCCAAGCCATTAAGAATTAACAAATAATTAAGCCATCAAAATGATTTAGGATTCTGGAGAATAACTCTAAAATGGGACATGTTTTTTAGTAGAAGAAAAAGATCTCTAGATTAAGAAGTCATTAACATCTAAAATGAAGTACTCAAGACGAAACAGTATTGGATTGTATCGGAAGTTCAAAAGCGAAGAACAAGTCAAAAAGTAAAGAACGTTTTTCAATTTTCATTCTTCAAATGGTTCCTACCAATCTCACTTTCACAATAAAAAGATAAAAATCATATCAATCACGGGTCGGCAGTTAATGTAACTTACAGCGGCCCTGTACAATTTGGTTCCAGACCCCTATACTCTATATTATTTATATTTTATTAATAAGTATCATAAAATCATTTGGCCTCCTATAATTTCTGAAACAACCTCCATTTAATTAAAAAATATAATTACTATTAAATAAATTATAATTATTTTAAATAGATTATTATTATTAACAAGAATAAAAGTATTATAAATAATTAATATATTAACAATAATTAATAATAATTTTTTCATTAAATTATTATTAATAATTAACTATAATTATTATTAATAATTAATTTTTCAATAATAATAACAATAACAATAATTAAAATACAAAATAATTATTATGATAAAAATTAATTAAGGATTTTATAGTAATTTGTTACAATTTAACTCGTTCTAATTTTTATTCTAAAACAAAGTAAACACATAAATGGTAATACAACTCATTCTAATTACAATTCTTACAGTTCAAATAAATAAATTATTATGATTCTAATTTCTCATTTCGATTCTAGCTATTCCAATTCTAACTCATTATGTTTCTAGTTAATTTCAATTCATGTTTAGTGAATGCACTATAAAATTATAAACCACTCTATATTCAATTAAATCACTTTATATTATTTACAATTTATTCATAAGTATTATGAATTTTATAGTGCATTCACTAAAAAAGAATCGAAATTAGTTGAAAATATAATGAGTTAGAATCGGAATAGTTAGAATCAAAATGAGGAATTAGAATCATAATAATTTATTTACTTGAAAGGCAGGAATCGTAACTAGAATTAGTTGTATTACTATTTATGTTTCCTTTGTCTTAAAATAAAAATCAGAGTGAGTTAAAATTTAACAAATTTACTATAAAATCCTTAATTAATTTTTATCATAATTATTATTTGTATTTCAATTATTGTTATTATTATTCAAAAATTAATTATTAATAATTATTATCGTTAATTATTATCATTAACAAGTTAACAAAAAAATTATTATTATATTTATAATTATAATAAAATAATTATTATCATTATCATTATATTATAATTATAATTCATTTAATAATTATTATATTTTTAATTAAATAGAGATTATTTTGGGAATTTAAAATTATAGGGGGCGAATTGAAACCTAGGGGTTTTAATAAAATAAAATAGAGTTAAAGGGATTAAATGAAATTTTATAATTCAAAACGTTTTATAATATGTATAAATAAATTGAAATAAAATAGAGTATAAGAGACTAGACGAACGTTTACAGGGCAGCTATTATTTACATTAACAGTAACTTAGACAGACCTATCAGTCTATCACTTATCATGTGAGCTCATGACCAATATTTACTTTATAATGTAATTAAATTGTTTGTTTAATGTTTTTAATTTTTTTGTAGTATTTTTGTAATTTTTAAAGAACTTTAATTTTTTCTAAAAGGAATTTTGTAAAACGAAATATTTACAATAAAAAAATAAATAAAATATATCATAATTAAAAGAATTTTAGTTTATTAATATTTTTTTTATTATAATACAGTTTTTCTTTTGACTCTTATTCATTGTCTTCACTTTTTTCAGAAAAACAACAAAACAAATTTTCATTTTTTTCATTTTAAACACTATTTCAAAAACAATCAACCAAATGTACTTTTGTTTTCGGATCCGGCTACGGTGCAAAAGTAGTATCGTGCCACCGTTGCATCCCGCCGTTGGATCCACTTGGATGAATGGATCCATTGGGATCCAACGGTTGGGTGCAACGGTGGCACGGTACCACCGTTGCACCATAGTTTTCTCCTTTGTTTTCACTGAAAATAATTATTTATAGATTATAAAACAAAAATTATATCACATGCTCTTACAAAGATGAAAGAAATATGCCCTCAACTTAGAAATAATACGATCTCAAGTCAAATAAAAATGCTAGTCAACCCAATTTATTTATTTATTTATTTTTTCATGCATCACTATATCCTTTTAGCCCATATAACTAGCTTCTACTTCAGACTATAGTTCCCTAAAATCAAGAAGGACTTTTATTAGGACGTAACGTAGGCTAGGGACATGGCTAACAAAGAAGGGAAATAGGAAAAACAAAGTTTATGTTTGAGAAAAATGCAGAGGATTTTTTTTTTGGAAGTTGCAATGTGGATTTCACCTATTATTGTTTTTTTTAAACAACAATTTATTTTTTTAAGCAACAATTTTTTCTTCTTTTTTTTAAGAAACAACAATTTTTTTTTGAACTAGGAATAACTTCACTATACAAAATGTTTATTTATATTTTTCTCAAACATAAATAGGTGATGGATCTTGTAAGATATTGGGTAATACTCCAAATTGGAGTGGGTCAAGATGATAAGTTGACAAAGAAAAGTTTTTTTTTTAAAGGCTCAAAAGGGTTAACTATGGATATTTGACAAAATGGATGGCTAGAAAGGCTCAAACGGATCAAAGATGGCATTTCCATCATCTTTTAGGGCTCTAAATAATCTTCCATATCTACTAATTAGATGGGCCTCCAAATGTAGCAACACACAATTCAAATACTCGAACAACTCTCTCAATAAACACTGTTCAGAACTTTGACCAAATTGACCCTCGGTTCACCAACTTTGACCGGCCTTTATGGCCTCATCGGACGATGGTGATGATGATCGGCCACTGGTAAAATCGTCTTCACATGCTGGCGACCTCCACACTCACCAGCCGGATCTCGATCAAGTGTCTTTAACCGAAAACAAGCAAGCCAAAACTCGGGCATCGTCTTCCAATGCCCCGCCGGAAAATGCCATTGTTTCAGCCATCACCAGGAACACATCCAAGCTGCAGAAGCCTTCCACTCCTCACGTTGACACAAACCGGCACCCAAAACCGAAAAAAAACCAATCAAAAAATAAACTCAGCTCCCAGGTTCCTCAATCTTCCACGTTGGCTGCTGCAACGTCATCTTTGACAGTTTTGGTTGAACCCAAACCACAAACAACCATCTCCGAAAAACAGCCAAATGACGATCTTAAGCAGCTCTCCCACTCTCAGCTGCCGGAATCCGCGCTGGCGGCAACAGCAGAAATTTCCAGCCCCGTTGGTTTCAGCCCTAACACGGCAGCCACCACCGACGAGACAGTCGACCGCGCCTTGCTGCCGCCGAGCTCAGCCATCCCAGCTTTTTCAACCCATTTCCAGCCACTCCCCCCTCTGACTTCCAACCTCACAGCCGCAGCCAAAGAGAAGCAGCAGCCGGCCCTATCTTTGCAAACATCACAAATCCCTCATACCGACCCGTTTCCGCCGATCCAAACCCGAATTCATGACCCCAATATCCAATCCCGCATCCAACACACTAATAACCAAACTCAAACTAATCCCCAAGCCCAACCCAAATCCACTCAAAATTTTAAAAAACCCTCCTATGCCAATGTTACTAACCCTGCAAATATCCTTAACCCAAATGCTCCAACACCCACGAAATCATTTGTGGATGCAGTTGCGGGAGTCTCGACTATCATTCCTCCAAAACCAATATCTTTGGTCAGAGGCGAGCCGGCTGTGCACTTTTCAGCTGCAGAAATTCAAATTATGGCGGAACCATTCAAGTTATCCTTGGTAGGTAAATTTTCTTTTGGCCGACCTCCTATGGAATTAATTAGAAAATTCTTTGTGTCTCTAGGCCTAAAAGGAAATTGCCAAATTTCTTTATTGGATCCTCGCCATGTTTTAATTAAACTTGCTTTAGAAGAGGATTACTCTAGAATTTGGGTGAGGCAGACATGGTTTATTAATGGAAGAGGCATGAGAGTCTTTAAATGGAGCACTGATTTTCGATGTTCAGCTGAGTCCCCGATTGTTCCGGTTTGGGTTTCATTACCTTATTTACCTGTGCATTTCATTCATTGTAAATCTGCGCTTTGCTCAATTGCTTCTGCTATTGGTATTCCGCTTCGGGTTGACCACGCCACGGCTTCGGTTAATAGGCCGTCTGTAGCTCGTATTTTAGTCGAATATGATGTTTCAAAGCCGTTATTACCTCGAATCTGGATTGGTGAGGGGGATTCGGGTTTCTGGCAAGATGTGGTGTTTGAACGAGTTCCGGTCTACTGTAACTCCTGCAAACATCTCGGACATTCGGCGGAAGCTTGTTATATTGCAAACCCAGAGCTCCGTAAGACCCAGCCTGCTGATGGGGCGCAGGACAGATATAAGAGCATAATGAAGAAGACTGAGACAGTGATGCAGCCAAAGAAGCCCAATACTACACAATATGTAATTACTTCAGATCATCGTAACCAGGTTCCGAATAATCAGCCCCCAGTGGATTTGCCTCAGGATCCCCCGCATGATCAGTCGCGCCCGGTAAGGTCTTCGGCACCAGCAGCCCCCTTGGGTCCTAGTGCTTCCCCCACAGAGGATGTTACCATTACTCCGGGCGATATACCGGTGCACATATCCGATCACGCTCAGGCTGGGTTTGCCTCTCAATCCACGGATATTCCTAATTTTGAAGATGCTGATGAGAATAGACGTCTGGGTTTATCTCGTTCGACTGAGGATATCCCTTCTGATTCAGATAGAGAGTTGGGGGATGTTGGTCGATTCTGGACTGATTCCGAGGAGATCCACACCCCGGCAGCTGCTGATACAGTCATTGATGGTTTTGATCATATTACGGATCGTACATACCGTAACACTCATGGGCGGATGCGGCTCCGCTCCACCATTCACATTCCCCATGATTAGTTCCCTTATTTGGAATATTAGGGGGATCGGTAAAGCCCCCGCGGTCCGTAGATTGCGGAAATTGATTCGACTTCATAGGCTGTCTTTGATTTGTATTTTGGAGCCGTTTATTTCGGTAGATCGTATTGAGACTATCCGGGTGCAGCTTGGGATGGATCATGGTCTTTCTTCTCAGTCTGGGAAGATTTGGATTTTTTGGTCAGCCCCGTTTTCGGTGGACTTACTGCATGACATGGGTCAGGTGCTCCATTGCCGGGTTAGTCACTCCCTCCTTCCTGATTCTGTGTTAGTATCTTATGTTTATGCTAGTTGTTCTATGGATGTGCGAGAGGATTTATGGGATGCTCTTGAGTCCTTTGCCGATAGCCACGATCTTCCGTGGATTGTGGGCGGTGATTTCAATGTTGTTCAGGCTGTCTCGGAGATTTCCGGTGGCCATCCACAGCCTCAGAGGGCCATTGATGCTTTTAATTCAGCTTTACTTGACTGTGGTTTAGAGGATGCGGGTTTTGTTGGCAGTCCTTTTACTTGGACTAATGGTCACACTCGGAGACGGCTTGATAGAGTAGTTTGCAATGCTCGGTGGTCAGCCTTTTTCTCTGTTTTTCGGGTCTCTCACCTAAACCGCACTGCATCCGATCACTCTCCTCTTCTTCTATCTTGGGATAGAGATTCTGTTAGAGGCCCCTCACGGTTTAAGTTCCTCCATGTTTGGCTTAAGCATCCGGGCTTCTTTGATATTGTGCGGCACTCCTGGGAGGCTCCGGTGATCGGCGCCGGGATGAGAGCCTTTCAGCAGAAGCTTGTTCGGTTGAAGCTCTGTCTGAAAGCTTGGAATAAAAATATTTTCGGCAACGTCTTCTCTCGGGTTCAGCAAGCGGAAGATGAGGTGGCTCAGAAGGAGAGATTATATGATATTTCAGGTTCTGCCGATGACAGAGCCTCTTTTTCTGAGGCTAGGGCTCGGTTACAACAGGCCTTACTATGTGAGGAGATATTTTTGCGACAACAGTCCAGTGTTAGATGGGTCCGAGAGGGTGACTCTAACACCCGCTTTTTCCACGCAATGATCAGGAAGAAGTGTCAGCTATTCCATATCCACCGAATTCGTGATGATTCATCTCCGGAGTGGATTACTGATTCTTCTGCTATTGCCGACTCTGCTGTGGGTTACTTTCGGAATTTATTGTCAGGAGATACCGGTCAGTTCCATCAGACTGATTTTGACACCATTCCCATACTGGTGACGACGGAGGACGATGAGGATTTATGTAGGGAACCAGATATGGATGATGTTAGACGAGCAGTTTTTTCTATTGATCCTGAGAGTGCTCCGGGTCCGGATGGCTTTTGCAGCAGGTTTTACCAGTCTTGTTGGGACATCATAGGTAGTGATGTGCTAGACGCTGTTCTTGATTATTTCCGAGGATCGGCCATGCCCAAGGGATTTCAGAGTACTTTTTTGGTCCTTCTGCCCAAGAAGGAATCTCCCTCTTCTTGGGCTGACTTCAGGCCAATTAGTCTATGTAACGTGAGCAACAAGGTTATCACTAAGCTGCTTGTGCAGAGACTGTCCCCCATTCTGCCTCGGATTATCTCTCCTTCCCAGAGCGGTTTTGTCCCAGGAAGGGTGCTTCATGACAATGTGCTCCTGGTTCAGGAACTCGTTCACGATCTCAACCGCCGTACCCGTGGAAACAATGTGGTGTTGAAACTTGATATGACAAAGGCTTATGATCGTATGTCTTGGCCCTTTATTCTTCAGATGCTCCGCTGCTTTGGATTCTCAGAGCGTTGGATTTCTTTAATTCGGAGAGCAGTTTATGGTCCTTGGTTTTCGGTGATTGTGAGTGGAGCCATTCGTGGGTACTTTCAGTCCGAGAAGGGGCTTCGGCAGGGTGATCCCATTTCTCCTTATCTCTTTATTATTGCAGCTGAGTTTTTATCGCGAGGATTAGAACACCTGTATTCTCGGTACCCCTCGGTTAGATACCTTTCTGCCGCTCCTATTGACATCTCCCATTTGAGTTTTGCGGATGACATTGTTATTTTTGCCAATGGGAGTCGATGTAGTTTACAGCGGGTCATGGACTTCTTGCATCGATATGAGACGGTTTCGGGGCAGTTGATTAGTCAGTCCAAGAGCAGCTTCTACATTGGGAAGCTGGCTCCAGCTTCTCGTCAGACTATTGTTCACTCAGTTACTGGTTTTCATGGGCGTCAGCTCCCGTTTACTTATCTTGGGTGTCCGGTTTTCACCGGGCACATCAAGATTTCTTTCTTTGATGACATGGTTCGGAAGGTCAGGGAGAGGATCTCCGGCTGGGCCAACCGCCTGCTCTCCTTTGGTGGGAAGCTGATTCTCATTCGCCACGTGCTATCTGCTTTGCCTTTACATTTATTTCATGTTCTTCGTCCTCCCTCGACGGTGATTCAGAGCTTAGAGAGATTATTTACTCGGTTTTTATGGGGTGATTCTGAGGGGAGACGACGGATCCACTGGTGTAGATGGCCGACAGTGTGTTTTCCAGTAGATGAGGGCGGTCTAGGCATTCGGTCTTTTGATGCTATGGCTGAGGCTTTTGAGATGAAACTCTGGTGGCGATTCCGTCAGCAGAATTCACTTTGGGCTTCCTTTATGAAGTCCAAATACTGTAGATCCGTGCACCCCGGCATCATTTCGTTCCGTTATCCTGCCTCCCCTCTATGGAGACGCCTTTGTGTGATTCGCGGTACGGCAGGACCTCATGAGCGATGGCTTGTTGGGCAAGGAGAGTGTAGTTTCTGGTACGATTGTTGGTTGGGTTCTTGCCCCTTATTCATTTACAACCCTGCAGCGGCTTCATCGAAGCCGGTTTCCTTTTATTGGCAGGGCACTGTTTGGGACAGAGGCAAACTGGAGGACATTCTGCCTATTTCTATTGTTGAGCAGATCTTATTGGTGCCTATTGTTAGTGAGGAGCCAGATTTGATTCGTTGGGATCTCAGCCCCGATGGCAATTTTCATTTACGTACTGCTTGGGAGGTGGTGCGGTGCTCGAGGCCGAGAGATGATGTTTTTTCTATTATCTGGCAGAGACACATCCCTTCGAGAGTATCCTTTTTTCTCTGGCGACTTCTCCATGGTTTTATTGCTACTGATGATGCCTTGTGTTCGAGAGGTTTTCACATGGTTTCTAGATGTGTTTGTGGTCGGGAAGCTGAGACAATTCGACACCTTTTTTTGGATTGCCCGAGGACCCGTCATATTTGGGGACACTATCAGCAGATTTCGGGGTTGAGAGATCTGGGTTTTTTGTCTCCCCGTGCGCTGCTTCTACTCTGGAGACGTCGTGCCCCCTCCCGCAATCATATTTGGGTTCTTCTGCCTTGCTTCATTTTATGGCAAGTTTGGAAGGCCCGAAATGCTTACCGGTTCTGCTCGCAATCTTTCTCCACTGATGCAATTATTTTCCAGGTTGGAGCTGACCTTAGACTTGCTGGTTCTGCTTTTGGTTTCAAGCCTCCCCAATTGAGAGGAGTTTTGGATTCCCGTTTTTTGGAAGGCTTAAGAGTTTTGGTTACCATTCGGAGACCGATTCGACTAGTAGCCTGGACGAGACCGGCTTCTGGAGTGATCAAGCTCACTGTCGATGGTTGCTCAAGGGGCAATCCTGGGCCGGCTGCTTCAGGGGGTATCTTTCGAGATCACCGTGGAGTAGCCTTAGCTGCTTTTGGATCTTTCTTGGGCAACAAGCCCATCTTATATGCTGAGCTCATGGCGATTTGTGAGGGTTTGGAGTTAGCCACTCAGCTTGGTCATCCAATTCTGGAGGTAGAGTCGGATTCGGCTACAGTGGTGTCATGGGTTCATTCCCAGGGTCCAGTTCTATGGGATTACTCTTATCTATTGCGTCGGGCCTGTCGCCTGATATCATCGGCTTCCATTCAAGTGCGGCATGTCCTTCGCGAGGCTACTTTTGCAGCAGACTTCTTGGCCAACTGGGCATGCTCCCATCGTTCTAGTCGGCGTTTCTTTTCCCCTCAGGAGCTACCTAGTGGCTTATCGGGTATCCTCCGCACGGACGCTCAATCCATCCCCTATGTGAGACAATAGCATTTTTCTTATTTCTTTCTGTTCTCATTATCTCGAGGAGGTTTTGGCTCATGTCCCCCTCCTGTGTATTTTCTTCTTTATCGTATTTATATGACTGGTAGGGGTCCTGCCTAACCCCCCACCTTTTCTTTGGTGGTTTTAAAAAAAAAAAAAAAAAAAAAAAAAAAAAAATGTAGCAACACACATTTTTGTTTAATTTTCAATTTTTTTTTAGGGTTAACTCAAAAGAAATCTAGAGATCGTGCATATAATAATAAACTGCTAAGCTGTATAAAGAATGGACAAAAGGGTTACTCTCCAAGAAAAATAATAGGCTCAAAAACTCACTTGCTATTTATTATGACATGTTCATGAAATACAAGTGTGCAACCCAAGAGGGGGGGTGAATTGGAATTTTAAACTTTTCCTAGCAAATCCACACAACAATTTAATCTAATGCCTTAATCAAATCAAAAACAATAAATTCAATCAAGCACAATATTAAAAGAGAAAGGGAAGAGAAAAACGAACACAATGATTTTTACGTGGTTCAGCTATCCCCGCCTACGTCCACGCCTCCAAGCTCACCCGCTTGAGGATTTCACTATCCAAGCCTTTCCAAGGCTTCAAGCTTTTACAATTGACTTCAAGGTGTCAATGAACCTTTACAACAAGAGATTATATCCCCAATCTCTTTACCCCAAGTGTTTCCCACACTTGTTATCTCACAATTTGAGAAATGAAAAATACAACACTCAATCTCTCTTTAAGAGTGGATATACAAATTGAAGATCAAAGATGATTCAACAAAATATGATTTACGAAATGGAAGCTCAATATATGTTGTGTGCTCTTGTTTATACTTGCTTGGGTCCCCAAAAATGAATTGGCTTTGAGTTTATATAGTTTGAGCTAAAAAACTAGCCGTTATGCATTTGTCTGCCCGAAAACGGTTAGAGGTTAACTGTAAACGGTTAACCGTTTGCGCTGGTCAAAGTTACCGTTGGGCTAAATTTCAAGTTACCCTTTCACCGTTTAGGCTTACCCTTTCACCGTTTACGCTTACCCTTTCGCCGTTAACCTCCAGAGACTTGCAAGATGAACATTGGGCTAAATTTCAAATAAACGGTTAACCGTTTTCAGTAAACGATTCACTGTTAGTGTCCAGTAACCTGCAAAACAAATTTCGCTTAACCTTTCTCAATAAACGGTTCAAGCTTAAAATAAACGGTTAACCGTTTTCAGTAAACGGTTCACCGTTTTGCTCCAGAATCATCATTTTAACAAAACTGGACAAAACAAGCTTTCTGGACGTTATCGGTTAACCGTTAAAAAATAAACGGTTAGCCGTTTGCTACAGTGATTGCTACAGTGAAATAAGTTTCCAAAAATTCAGTTTGACCCCAAAACTTTATAAAACTGTAGTATGACCCAAAACGTTATGAAACGTTGCAAATAGGTCCAATTTCAGAATTTCTAAATATTACTTTGCTAATCCAAAAACTTTCTGAAATTATGATATGACCCCAAAGAGCTTACTGTTTCGCACAAAGGTCCTTTTCAACATAATACCCATATTTTCAAAGTTCTCAAAACCTTTCACTTTAGTCCAAAATATTCATAAATCATAGTATGACCCAAAACAAGCTTTCTGGACGTTATCGGTTAACCGTTAAAAAATAAACGGTTAGCCGTTTGCTACAGTGATTGCTACAGTGAAATAAGTTTCCAAAAATTCAGTTTGACCTCAAAACTTTATAAAACTGTAGTATGACCCAAAACGTTATGAAACGTTGCAAATAGGTCCAATTTCAGAATTTCTAAATATTACTTTGCTAATCCAAAAACTTTCTGAAATTATGATATGACCCCAAAGAGCTTACTGTTTCGCACAAAGGTCCTTTTCAACATAATACCCATATTTTCAAAGTTCTCAAAACCTTTCACTTTAGTCCAAAATATTCATAAATCATAGTATGACCCAAAACAAGCTTTCTGGACGTTATCGGTTAACCGTTAAAAAATAAACGGTTAGCCGTTTGCTACAGTGATTGCTACAGTGAAATAAGTTTCCAAAAATTCAGTTTGACCCCAAAACTTTATAAAATTGTAGTATGACCCAAAACGTTATGAAACGTTGCAAATAGGTCCAATTTCAGAATTTCTAAATATTACTTTGCTAATCCAAAAACTTTCTGAAATTATGATATGACCCCAAAGAGCTTACTGTTTCGCACAAAGGTCCTTTTCAACATAATACCCATATTTTCAAAGTTCTCAAAACCTTTCACTTTAGTCCAAAATATTCATAAATCATAGTATGCCCCAAAACATGTAAATAGTTTCAAATAGGTCCAAATCCGAAATTCATAAACAATATCAAAGGTTTAAAACACATTTATTTTAGTCCAAAACACTTTGATTTCATAGCCTCATTTTCTTATTATAAAACACAATTCATAAATCTTTGTTTAATCAATACATATGGTTTGTTATCATCAAAATCAATATCTATAGCCATATAAGCTAACAATCTCCCCCTTTTTGATGATGACAAAATACATTACAAAGATTTAATCTAGTTATAAAAAGCTCACCCTTAATCAATGCAAGGTTAAAAATTTTATTTAAAACAAACTCCCCTTGCATATATGCATACTCCTCCTAGATACATGCATATTTTTATAACATCATTTTTCAATTAAATATAAAACATTTATAATGTAAAAGTAATGATTTATTTAAAAAGTATAAAACATAATTTGAGCTTAAAAGATTAATCATTCTTAATCTTGTTTGTTATCATCAAAATCAATATTATGAAAACATATATGCTAACAGTTCATTCCTTTAAGCAACTCATATTTGTCTCCGACATCAACATGTAGAGTAGCAAACATAGCGTAACATCACTTCAGACTAAAGATAATACAAATACTAAAATTTGAAATTCATCATGTCATCTAATGTTAAAATAAATCACTTTTTTTTTTAAACAACAGCCTACCCCCAACCTATTCTAAAAATAAAAGGAAAATATACATGCAGAAATATGAAAATGATGTAGAAAAACTAATTAGAAAATGATAGAAAACGAAAATTGTTTGTTTTTTTTACTTAAGAAGATGCGTTTCTAGAGGCACTACACTCTATATTCAGCCATCTTCGACTCAAAAGTTTTTTTGAAAATGTATATTTATAAAGGAGAAATTAAAAAGAAGAAGAAAAATGAACATCAAAACATAATAAAGAAAAAGAAAATATCTGAAATATTATTTATTTTTTTTAATTTTTTTGTTTTTTTTTCTCAAATGATGAAGATGTGTTTCCAGAGTCACTACACTCCATATTCAGCCATCTTAAACACAAAAAGTTAGCGACAGTTAGTTTCTACAACAAAAAATTAGTAAAAACTTAACTAAGATTCCACAATTGTCGACTATTCCCTCCCCCCAACCAGAACGAAACATTGTCCTCAATGTTTTAAAGGAAAGAAGTAGAGTTTAGAAGACATCACCTGGGTGGTGCAACACAGAAGAAAATATTTATAGGCGAAGAGTTAAATCTAATTTGTACTTCTTACTGCGGCTACTGTTACCATCATTATTTGAACGCTCTAACACAAAGCTCCAGGGGTTTGGCTCCGGTTCATAAGCTTGTAACATATCAAGTAGCTCATTAGTAGTGTGAGCATAAATAAAAAGTTTTTTCGCATTAGAAGGAACAAAATAGTTTTTTATTGCATGGTTAAGAAATGCGATAAAGCCATCATAAAAATTATTGACATTTAACAAACCGATGGGCTTCTGGTGAATGTGCAGATGGGCCCAAGATGCTAGTGTGATAAGTGCCTCTAGTATTGCAAGATCTCGTGGAAGGAAAATAAAAGCATCAGCATGATTAAGCATTTCAGTTATTCGTTCTTGCATACCTGAGACGACTAACTCTTCTCCAGTCGGTGAGTCAGACACATTGCCCAAAGGTTTTAAGACTCTTGGGATGATGCCTAACACTTGGCTTCCTCTGACAAAAGCAGCTTCTAAGACCAATTTTGTTAACCCTCGGTTACCTCCTCCATACACCAAGTGTAATTTTCTCTCTGCTATGCTTCGACCAAGATCTATGGCTGCATAAACGAACTCTTTATGTTTGCCATAGGTAAATCCAGAAAGCACACAAATGTTCTTGAATTGTCTATTGAGAGTAGCTGCCATTGGAATATTTCTCAAAAATAATTTGTGAGTGCTTAACAAAAAGTCATATTTAAGAATCTTGGTGACATTAGATCACAACTGTGTATGAGGTGACATGTCAGTGTCAAATAACGCGTAAAGCACATGTCTCGATAGTCAAAAAGTAAATAGTAAAAAGGAAAAAAAACAGTAATAAAATTATTAAAGGCAATAATGCAAACAATAAAACAACAATGAAATGAAATAAAATAACAGTAAAGTAAAAGGATATTTACAGGTAGTTGCGACTGTGGCTCACATCTTCCTCTGGTTTTACGTCCAGAAACGGCTTGAATGCCCTATATGGGTCAAGGATGGGATTCCCATCTAGTTTTCTTATAAACTAGCAAACATGGTCGTTTATAGTCAGATTCCCGAGACTATATCATGCATGTTCTTTCTGGAATAATGGCCATAACTGGAGAATCGCTCCTTGCACATATCCACTGGGATGCGTTTCAAGAGACAGAAGGATATCATCCAATGACTCCTTATTCAAGCCATCCCTAATGAATTGAATCTTATCTTCCTTGTTATCAGACACCATTCCTAAAGAACATGAGTTTTTATTGTAACTCATTCTGGCACACATATGACAAGCAACAGAAATTCTTCAAGATCGTCGTTTTCTTGCATAATTTCCTTTCCCACAACAAGACATGTATGCAATAAATTTTGGAGGTAACTCACCTGCCAATCGTACTTTTGCCTCAATTAACCAACGGATGTCAGCAGGTATGTTATTCCTCATGAGCAATCGCATGCGTTCGGACCGAGCTTTGTAGATCGTAAGGAGGGCATTCTGAGGAAGTGAAGGGAATCGATTGTGAAGCTTCATTAGAATCTCATTTCTATCCATACCTTCGCCTAAGAATATAAGTTATTATGGGAAACTGAAGTAACCGACTTGATTTTCACGGAGTACCGTTATCCGCCACTTCACCGAGGTAACAAACTAAAGCACACAAACAGAAAAACAAATTAAAACACACAAAGAAAATTAAAATCGTCCTCTTATTGAATTTACCTCAAGCTCCAACTGGATGTCGTAAACACTTCTCTCAATATCTCTGAGTTGGCTTTCTAAACCCTCAACATAGGCTACTAACTCTGGTGGTTGTAGAGCCCAAATGCGATGTGTTTTACAAAATTGAATCTGCATTTTGAGATGAGTTTTGACACGTTGAAGTGGTTTAAGAATGTTCAGGAGGAACGGTCTAAGTATGGTACTCATGATTAACAATGATAAGAGAAAACTTAATGATAAGCACACTTATGCAAAAATAATTTTAATTAGCAAAAGAATAATTAAAAGAAAGAAAGAAAAATCAAACCACCGAAAAAAAAAAATCAATTCAAATCTGGTGGGTCACTCAAATTTATTTCGGTGTCTTTTCCATGTGGTTGGTACTCTAGATATGGCTTTAATCTTTGACCATTAACTTTAAACGTGACACCATTCTTTGGGTCCTTAATTTCAATTGCCCCATGTGGAAAAACAGTATGAACAATAAATGAGCCAGACCAACGAGAGCGTAACTTACCTGGGAATAGGTGCAAGCGAGAATGTCATAAAAGCACTTTCTGACCTGGAGTAAAAGATTTTCTCATAATTTGCTTGTCATGGAAGACTTTCATTCGTTGCTTGTAAATCTTGGCATTTTCGTATGCGTCATTGCGAATTTCTTCAAGTTCTGCCAGTTGTAATCTTCTTTCTGAGCTGGCTTGCTGCATGTCAAAGTTGAATTTCTTGATGGCCCAATATGCATGATGCTCAAGTTCCACAGGTAGGTAGCAAGCTTTTCCATACACTAGCTTGTAGGGTGACATCCCAATCGGGGTCTTGAAAGTCGTTCTATATGCCCATAATGCATCATCAAGTCTTAATGACCAATCTTTTCTGTCCAGCCTCACCGTCTTTTCTAATATGTGCTTTATTTCTCGATTGGAGATCTCAACTTGGCCACTGGTTTGCGGATGATATGGGGTCGCCACTTTGTGAGTGATTGAATACTTTGTCAAAAGAGCTTTGAATGCTTTATTACAAAAGTGGGCACCACCATCACTGATTATTGCTCGAAGGAATCCAAAGCGCGAAACAATGTTGCTTTTCAAAAATCCTATCACTACCTTGATATCATTGGTTCTGCATGGAATTGCTTCTACTCATTTCGATACATAGTCAACAGAAACCAATATATATTGATGGCCAAAGGAAGGGGGAAAGGGTCCCATGAAATCGATACCCCATACGTCAAAAATCTCAACCACTAAAATTGGATTTAGTGGCATCATATTCCTTCGTGTAATGCTCCCATTCGTTGACACCTATCCCATAAAGAATAGAAAGTGTAAGCGTCTCGAAATATAGTTGGCCAATAGAAACCACATTGTAAAACTTTTGTAGTTGTTTTCTTAGCACTGAAATGGCCTCCACAAGCTTGTTCATGGCAGAATGAAAGGTTATTGTGAATTTCACTTTCTGGGACACATCGTCTGACAATTTGATCTGCACAATACTTGAACAAGTACGGATCATCCTAAAAGAAATTCTTTATTTCTGCAAAGAATTTAGCATTGTCTTGTTTGGTCCAATGCTCTGGAAGTTGACCTGTAACAAGATAATTAACAATATCAGCATACCAAGGTAATACTTCCACACTCATTAATTGTTCATCTGGAAATGACTCATTCAATGTTAATGACTCTGTAATTGTGTCAAAATCGAGACGAGAGAGATGGTCTGCCACAACATTTTCTGTGCCTTTCTTATCTTTGAATTCCAAGTCAAATTTCTGCAAAAGTAACACCCAATGAATTAATCTAGTTTTTGCATCTTTCTTCGTGAGAAGATATTTAAGAGCAACATGATCTGTGAACACAATTATTTTACAACCAATGAGATAAGATCAAAATTTTTGCAATGCAAACACTACTGCTAGCATTTCTTTTTCAGTAGTTGAATAGTTCAGCTGCGCATCATTCAATGTCATACTAGCATAATAAATAACATGGGGAGTCCGACCAACTCATTGTCCTAATACTGCTCCTACTGCATAATCAGATGCATCACACATTAGCTCAAATGGTAAGCTCCAGTTTGGGGGCTGAATGATGGGTGATGATGTCAACAATTGCTTTAATTTTTCAAAAGCCACAAGACATGAATCATTAAAGATAAAAGGTACATCCTTAGCAAGTAAATTGCATAAGGGTCTAGAAACTTTGCAAAAATCTTTAATGAAATGTCTATAAAAACCAGCATGCCTAAGGAAAGATCTTACTTCTCTGATTGTTTTGGGTGGAGGAAGATTAGAAATGAGATCCACCTTGGCTTTGTCAACCTCAATACCTTTGCTCGAAATGATGTGACCGAGAACAATACCTTGTTTTACCATAAAATGACACTTCTCCCAATTTAAGACCAAGTTCTTCTCGATACATCTCTGCAGAACTAGTGTTAGATGATGTGAACATTGATCAAACAAGTCATCAAAGATAGAAAAGTCATCCATAAAGACTTCAAGGAATCGTTCAACCATATCAGAAAAATGCTCAACATGCATCGTTGAAAAGTAGCAGGTGCATTACATAATCCAACTGGCATCCTCCTATATGCAAAAGTGCCAAAAGGGCAAGTGAAAGTGGTTTTCTCTTGATCTTTTGGTGCTATGGGAATCTGATTATATCCTGAGTAGCCATCTAGAAAGCAATAAAATTCATGGCCTGCTGATCTATCAAGCATTTGATCGATAAATGGTAAAGGAAAATGGTCTTTACGTGTGACAGAATTCAACTTTCTATAATCAATGCATACATGCCATCCTGTAGTTACTCTAGTTGGTATCAATTCATTATCAGCATTGGTAACTACAGTGACTCCTGACTTTTTGGGGACAACTTGTACAGGACTGACCCATGAACTATCAGAAATGGGGTGAATGATACCTGCATCTAATAGCTTAAGGACTTCAGTTATAACCACTTTTTTCATATTAAGATTTAACCGACGTTGCATTTCCCTAGTATGTTTAGCATTTTCATCAAGGTGAATGTAATGCATGCAGTCTACTGGGTTTATACCTTTGATGTCTGCTATAGTCCATCCTAATGCTCCTTTGTGTTCTTTTAAAACATCCAACAACTTACCTTTTTGTTCGTCATTTAGGGATGATGAGATGATTACTGGTAGAGTACTTTCTTCCCCCAAAAATGCATATTCTAGAGTGTTGGGCAATGGTTTGAGCTCGAGTTTCGGTGGTAATTCTGATGATGGGATGAGTTTCTTCTCTGATGGTGCTAGTTGTTCAACTCTTGACTTCCATTTATTAGTGTCCATGGATGGTGCTGAGTCAAGTAGAGCGTTGACCTCATCGACCGATCTGTCAACATCAAAATCCAAACCAAAGTGAGTTAAACAGTTTGTAAAGGATCATTACTAAGGTTTGAAACAAAAGTGTCATCAACTAATGCTTCAATTAAATCCACATCAACAATTCCATCATCTGTATTGTGAGGTTGTTTGGCAATGTTGAAGATGTTCAGCTCCATAGTCATGTTGGACAACTGCATATTTCCAGTCCTGCATTGAATGTGAGCATCTGCAGTTGCCAAGAAAGGTCGGCCTAGAATAATGGGGATGTGCTTCCTTGAATCCTGTATTGGTTGAGTGTCAATTACAATAAAATCAACAGAAAAATAAAACTTGTCTACATGGATAAGCACGTTCTCCACAATACCATGAGGTATTGTCGTGGACCGATTTGCAAGTTGTAACACCACTGGAGTTGGGTATAATTCTCCAAGTCCAAGTTTCACGAAAACTGAATAAGGCAACAGATTTACACTATCTCCTAAATCCAACAAAGCATTCTCAATTGTGTGGTTCCCTATGCTATATGAGATAGTGGGGGAACCTGGGTCTTTGCATTTTAAAGGAATTTTATGTTGGAATATAGAACTAACGTTTTCTGTTAAAAATGCCTTATTTTGAACATAAATGTTTCTCTTTTTAGTACAAAGGTCTTTAAGATGGAACTTGCTTTATAGCATCAAGTAAAGGGATATTAACACTTACATGTTTGAATATTTCGAGAATCTCACCTGTGGATTTTCCCTTCTTTCCTTTCGCTAACCTCTGAGGAAATGGAGCTTTGGGAACATATTCTCGTGGGTTGGTTTCTTCTTTCTCTTCCGGTGATGAGTCCTCAACACTCACAGGTACAATTTGATTTTCTTTTGTCACCGGCATCTCCACTTTGTTGTCGACTTCTTTTCCTTTTCGCAAGGTCATGACGGTTTTGACCTCTCCATGCTGCTGTGGTGAACTAGTACTTACTTCATGCACTCCTTTAGGGTTAGGCACTGGTTGACTTGAAAATTTACCTTTCTCAACAGTCATTGCCAAGGTCTGAACTAAAGAAGCAAGTTGTCCCACTATCTTCTCTAGGCTTGAAACTGATTGGGCTTGCGAGTTGAAGCCTGCTCTCAACTCGTTTCGCAGTCCATCAATGGTGCGGTTCTGTTGCTCAATCGTGGAGTGAGTAACATTCCTGAAATTCTGGAATGCATCCTCCCATGGTCTAGGTTGAGAGTGGTTCTGGTTCTAATTGTATGGTCTGAATGGTGGCTGAGAAGCTTGAGGATTTTGAGGAATTTGTTACATTGGTGGAGCTGGAACTGCTGGTCCATTCTGTTGGAATCCTTGACGCCATGAAAAATTGGGGTGGTCTCTCCATCCAGGGTTATATGTATTAGAGTATGGGTTGTAATTTGATGGTTCTCTCATTACTCCTATGGGGTTGGCTTGATCTGAGTATGAGTCATGGTCATGTGGCTCTGTTGATTTAGCAGTCGATAACGATGCTATTTGTCGAGCAAGACCTTCAACCATCTCCTTGACTTCTTTGATTCCTGAAGTTGACACGCCAATATGAACCTCATTTACTCCCTTAACTCTTCTAGTATTCTTGAGTGATCGACTCCGTTGTTGGGAATTATCCGCTTGTCACTGGAAAAATTCCCAAATCTCTGATGCACTTTTTGACATTAGCTCTCCTCCACTTGTTGCCATTAGCCATTCTTGCACATTCGGCAATAATCCCTCCAAAAAGTATTGGCATTGGTGCCATTTCTCGTACCCATGATGTGGACACTTCAAGAGTAGCCCATTGAATCGCTCCTATGTTTCAAAAAACTGCTCGTCATCTCTCTAGGTAAACTCCAAGATTTCCCTGCGAATAGCATTGGTTTTATGCACTGGGAAATATTTATTTAAAAATTTCGTAATCATTTGCTCCCATGATGCAATGCTATTAGCAGGTAATATATTAAGCCATGAACGAGCTCTATCCTTTAAAGAAAATGGGAATACTCTAAGTTTTACATCATCATCTGAAAAATTCTCATATTTAAATGTTTGACAAATAGCATGAAAATCATTCAAACGATTATATGGGTCCTTATTTTCTAAGCCATAGAATGTGGGGAGACAATTTAGCACACTAGGTTTTAGTTCAAAGCTCCTAGCAGCTACATTTGGATACCTTATACATGATGTGCTCAAATTGGCTAAAGGACTGAAGTAGTCCTTAAATGGTCTCTCCTGTAGTGCTTGTAAATCCATTTTATTTTTAACTTTTTTGTGTGTGTGAAGTATTTTCTGAAGTTCGAAGTCTATAGGTTCAAGATTAGGTAATAATGACCTAGGACCATGTATGCAAAATAAATAAAATAAAAATAAAGATGGAAACAAAACAAATAGAAATAAAGAAGAGGGAGAAATTACGATACTAACCTTATGGCGCTATTACAACCTTACTATAAAAAATACGTGAAATAAATTAACTAAAAAAATTAGTAAGATAAACAAAAATCACAAAGAAAAAAATAACTTGAAAATTAAATTACAGATTTTTAAAGAAGAGAAAAAGAAAAGAAATACTAACCTCTAAATGTAGGTTCACTTTTTTTTTCTTTTTTAAAAAAAATTGAAGAAAACAATTAAATGGAAATATTCACAAAAATTAATTCTATTATTAAAATTACTTACCTCTCCGGCAACGGCGCCAAAAACTTGTTGTGCAAATTTTATTGAACTTGCAAGCGCACGAATCTATTGTAGTATAGATCAATGGTGACAAGTGTCGATCCAACGAGGAGGTGAATTTTAATTGTGTGTAGAATTAATTTTGTAAATGGGTGGTTGGATTTGTTGTGAAAATAATTTGGATTATCCTAAACTTGGAATGGAAATGGCGAGAATAAATTCTAAAATTGGAATTCAAATGGCGAGAATAAATTGAAGAGAAATCTATTGAGATGACGTACTTGAGTATCTAGATCCGTATCAACATACATCATGGGCTAAATATTCCTTATTAATATCAATTAAATCATGAGGGGGGAATCCACACCTCATGAACCACGCTCTAATAAATATGGTGCTAAGGGCTTATCGTGCCAAATAATAATAACCTTATACTAGGAAGCCGGTGAAACCAGGGCGGTACTAGACAAGATTATTATTATCTGTCAACGAAAAGTCAAAACATCCACAAAAACTAGAGGGGTAGAGAAAATAAATTTACCGGAAGAGAAAATAAATTTACCAAATAAAGCCCATGACACATGTTGAGACTTCACCTTCAACCCAAAATTGAAAGAAAATTAGCCACTCATAATTGAACTAGGGGCAAAATGGGAATTTATTAAAATACGTAGAAAATACAAGATGGAGAAGGAATTACAGAAAATAGAGTCCAAAAATGGATTTAGAGGTGTCAAATTAGGGGGGGAGGCCCCCTTTTTATAGATACATCGAGTAAATCATAGCCATCAGATTAAAAACAGTTTGGACGCTCAGGATTGCGCCACGTCATCAGTCAACAGTACGCGGTTTGACCATGCGGCTTGAACAGTGACACGGTTTGCACACGGTTTGAACAGTAATGCGGTTTGCACAGTAACCCAGTTTGGTTGAAAATAATCCCATGTGTTGCAGGTATCGTACGTGCGTTTTTTGGTCTACTATTATGCTGCCACGTCACCATCAACAGTACATAAGAATTTTAGTCCAACAAGATCATGACACCTCATCAGTCAATGCCACATCATAGGTCAATGCCACGTCATCGATCCGTCTATATGAACAGTGCCGTGAATAGTAATGTAGATAATACTCATACTTGTGAATAGTACCGTACATGTGAACAGTGCCATTTTTATTTTTATGCTCCTCCTGAGGTTTTCGACCGTCCTGAGTTCAAAAGTGATGTCCGTTTTACCGTTTGATCTCTCGTTTATTGTGAAATGACTATAATGCCCCTAAAATACATAAAATACTTAATTAAAATAAAACACACATAATTAAATTACAAAAAGCTAAAACACATAAAAGTAAGGGTTGTTAGTAAGACTTGAAATGTAAAATGACGGGTTTCTTCTTTATAAATATGCATTTTCTAACACTCAACAGTCCATAATTACGAGTGTATCGAAGATACCTAAGTACTCTTACGATAGCTTTCCAGTGATCAGTTCCTGGATTACTCATATATCTACTAAGTTTACTTACTGTATAGGCTAGATCTGGTTTGGTACAATTTGTTAAGTATATCAGACTGCCGATTATTCTAGCATATTCTATTTGAGAAATACCCTCTCCTCTGTTTTTCGATAGATGGATACTCGTATCTAATGGAGTTTTAGATACAATATTATCATCTTTATTAAATTTCCCAAGAATTTTATCTACATAATGAGTTTGACTTAGAATAAGTCCATTAGAAGCCCTTGAGATTTTAATTTCCAAAATGACATCTGCAAGACCCATGTCTTTCATGTCAAACTTAGGCTTCAATATATTTTTGATAGATTTAATCATGTCATCATCACTCCCAATAATGAGCATGTCATCAACATATAAACATAAAATGACATAGCCATTTTCTGTTTCTTTGACAAACACATTTGTCACACTCGTTGATCTTAAAGCCACTTGTGATCATCGTATGATCAAATTTCTTATGCCACTGTTTCGGTGCTTGTTTCAAGCCATGTAATGACTTTACCAATTTACAAACTTTCTTTTCTTGTCTTGGAGCTATAAAACCTTCAGGTTACTCCATGTAGATTTCTTCATCTAAATCTCAATTTAGAAAAGCCGTCTTTACATCCATTTGAAGTATCTCGAGATTGCGCAAAGCTGCAATTGCTATTATCATTGAAATGAAATTTATTCTCGTAACAGGAGAATAAGTATCAAAGTAATCAAGGCATTCTCGTTGCCTATAACCTTTAATTACAAGCCTAGCCTTGTACTTATCGATTGATCCATCGGCTTTCATTTTCCTTTTGAAAATCCACTTATACCCCAAAGGTTTACATCCTGGAGGAAGATCTACTAGCTCCCAAGTATGATTTTTTAAAATGGATTTAACTTCACTGTTAATGGCTTCTTTTCATAACACGCCTTTAGCTGAAGTTACAGCTTCTTTGAAGCTTTGAGGTTCACTTTCTAGTAAATACGTCAGAAAGTCTGGACCAAAAGACTTTTCTATTCTAGCGCTTTTGCGACGTCTGACCTTAATTTCTTCTTCTTCTGGTGCTTCATCATTTTCTTCATTTTTAATTGTTGTTTCATGAAATTGTCGTAATTCTCTCGATTCCACTTTAGAATTACAAGGAAACATATGTTCAAAAAACAATGCATTTCTTGATTCTATTATCGTATTTTTGTGGACATCTGGAACTTTAGACTCATGCACCAGAAATCGATAAGTGTTGGTTATTTTTATAATCAATTGCTACTAATGCCAATGTGCAAGTATACACAATAAGTAATAAAGTGATGAATATTCAAGATCGTCTCCACAAGAATTGATGTTACTCGAAATTGCTACCAATGCCAACGTGCAAGTATACACAATTGGTAATGACTTTACCAGTTTACAAACTTTCTTTTCTTGTCCTGGAGCTATAAAACCTTCAGGTTGCTCCATGTAGATTTCTTCATCTAAATCTCCATTTAGAAAAGCAGCCTTTACATCCATTTGAAGTATCTCGAGATTACGCAAAGCTGCAATTGCTATTATCATCGAAATGGAATTTATTCTCGTAACAGCAGAATAAGTATCAAAGTAATCAAGGCATTCTCGTTGCCTATAACCTTTAATTACAAGTCTAGCCTTGTACTTATCGATTGATCCATTGGCTTTCATTTTCCTTTTGAAAATCCACTTATACCCCAAAGGTTTACATCCTGGAGGAAGATCTACTAGCTCCCAAGTATGATTTTGTAAAATGGATTCAACTTCACTGTTAATGGCTTCTTTTCATAACGCGCTTTCAGCTGAAGTTACAGCTTTTTTGAAGCTTTGAGGTTCACTTTCTAGTAAATACGTCAGAAAGTCTGGACCAAAAGACTTTTCTATTCTAGCGCTTTTTCTATGTCTGACCTTAATTTCTTCTTCTTCTGGTGCTTCATCATTTTCTTCATTTTCAATTGTTGTTTCATGAAATTGTCGTAATTCTCTCGATTCCACTTTAGAATTACAAGGAAACATATGTTCAAAAAACGATGCATTTCTTAATTCTATTATCGTATTTTTGTGGACATCTAGAACTTTAGACTCACGCACCAGAAATCGATAAGTGTTGGTTATTTTTATAATCAATTGCTACCAATGCCAATGTGCAAGTATACACAATAAGTAATAAAGTGGTGAATATTCAAGATCGTCTTCACAAGGATTGATGTTACTTGAAATGCTATAGCAATCACAATAATACAAATCAACTAAAGGCCGAAGTTAATAATCATAAATTAAGTTTTATCGTAATTGATGATTGTGAGAGAATAAAGTAAAACAATACCGTAATGAAATAAACTGGAATAAATGTTTCTAAGATTCAATTGAGATTATGATAGTTGAATGATCAAACTCTCCTTATGGGCTGACTGCTTTTCATCCTATTAACACTAGTTGTTACGACAAGCGCTGCAGCACTGGGCATAATTAATCTGCATCATCAACTATCGCATGTTGGAAGTCTCATACCCTTAAATCTATTAACAATGACCAGTTGCTAATCTACTTATGGTATGGCATTATGATCTTTAGTCTCTCCACTCTACAAGGTGAGCACTTATGTCTAGTGTGTCACAAATCTTAACTTCAAGTATAGCCCTTATGGGATTCAAGATAACTTAATCCAGGAAACTTAAATTAAGACCAAGTAATACTCTAATAATATCCGCTAAGACATGCCATTTTGCGGCTCTATCTTAACTTGAACTATTAAATGGGTAGTCAACCGAAATAACAGTTATATTAATAATAGCTACTAGAGTAAAATGCTACAACAATGACATAACAACACATAAGAACAGTCAAAAACCCATTGGGTTGTTTGTCACTTAACTACAAGTAAATCTAGTTCATATTATGAATAAGAAAAGGAAACATAAATATGTTGTTCACGGGATACATCAGAATAATCAAAGGAAGAGTATAAATATAAGTTGAGCACGGTGAAAGACAAATCCAAATAAGTCTGCCAGATTTCTCAACGTTGCCGAAACAGCAATCTTCAATTATGATCTTCTTCTCCTTCCTCTCTAATTATTCTAATGATAATTCCCTTGCCGCCTTTCTATGTTAGGCATGCTTCCCTTTTATATTATAAATTAGGGTAAAACAAAAGTCCATGGGCGTGCATGCGTTAAATTAAGAAACATGCAAATCGCGATTCTGTAGCTGACCCGCGCCTAAGTTTTCTCCTGCATTACTCCCAGATTGCTACAGTACTGGTTGCTCTAACATCCGCTACAACACTGCACTAGTCCTGATTGTGCTTTACTTCTTTTGCGGCCATCTTCTTTCCTCCTCTTGCTCATCTAAAGTCTCACCATCCCTTCATACATTAAGACTTTCTGAAAACCTACAATTATGCACCTGTTTTTAGCGCAAATTTCTTTGATTCAAACCAAACTTATTAAGACTAAATTAAAATGAATGTTTATGCAAAATATAACCAAAATGTAATAAAAACACCTTATTTGTTCTCTAAGTGATCTTGATTTAAGTCTAGAATTGATGTAATAACTCTAATTTCCTAGAGTTATCGCACCCTCAAACTTAAACCATTACTTGTCCTCAAGTAATGACGACATAATAACACTTCACGCAAACAATCATGCACACAACTTTAGCTCTTTTATCAAATTTGAAAGGATTCTTCCACCTTCATATCACAATTCCAATCATGCAAAATGACCATAGTAAATCAGTTCTAGACTTAAGCTTTTTTTTTGTCCATAGTGTGTGTGTGCGCTCTTTTGATTGAATTCCAGAGATGATATAACATCACCAAGAGACTACATGAATTTCAGCAGTGATAACACTTCATTCATAAATAGGGTAGCATAAATTTCACATACTCAAATTGTGATGATTTTAAGATTGATAAATTGGAGAGTATTCAACCTTCTCACTGTAACATTTATCTTTCATGTGAACGTCAATCAATTGTAATGATGACACCCAATTACTCAAACCATGCCCAGATCAGAGTTGCTGCAGCAATATCTGTAATATAATCTTATCTAGAGGTATCTTTTACTCAAGGCTGAACATGAGGCTCGTGAAGAGACCTGGCTACTCAATGCCTTAGACAAAGGAATTTTTTTTTTTATATGCTAAAACATTGCTCATAACTCTCGCTACATTTGAACACAATTCTGCATATAGGGTACATACTCAGATCTAGTTACTCAGCAACTTGAGCCATTGGAACAGAGTTTATTTCATAGATATCACAGTCGATCAAACTTGCTTCTCCCCCCAAACTTAAGATCTTTTCTATTCTTTTGGCTCTGCTCTAGTAGTCTCATACAATTCAACCAAAGTCTAAGTGTCGGGACATAATTTCACTTCCATCTATAATTATCACTACTTGGCATTCTATAAATACTGAATAACACTCAATTTATCTTCATTAGGTTTTCAAATCCATACACAAATATTAGATAACAGAGCTTAACACAACACATAACACAAACACAAACACATGCATTCGGAAACACAACCCCCCGAAACTTGAGAGTTGTTGTGTCCTCACAAGCATACATAACAAAGGCACACAAGTTGACAAGGACATGAAAGACATTAGAAAATATCACACAAATTGAAAAACATACTGAAAGAAAAGTTTTTTTTTTCTTTTTTTAAATGAAAGAAATTAACTGGCAATGAAGGAATACTTCTATGTGGTTGGGACTGCTGCACATGACAGGATGATATCAGCGCGTCTTGGATGCACTGCGTAGCTTATCCTTTGGTGAAACTTGTGGTGAAGTAGCTGGCAATGTTTTTGTCTTTTTCGTCACTAGGCTGGCGAGAGGAGTTGCGGCTGGGGTAGGTTCTGTGGTTGACACCGATCTGGTCTATTTTGGTTGTGGCGAGGCTGCTGTAACGGTGCCTTTAGACGTACTGCCTTTTCTTTTACTGGATTATCGCGGACTAGTATGACCAGGTTGGCTAGGAGTTTGTTGTGGAGGAATTAGAGTTGATGCATCAGTTGCCTGGCCCTCAGTTGTGATGGCAACAATGATATCAAGTAACTGCTTGGCTTCTGCAGGTGTAAGTGTAACTCTGTTTGCTGTAGCAGCCAGCTCTGCATCAACTTGCTCTATTTCATCTTCAGAGGCTGGAGGTGTTGCTATTTTTCCCTTGCCTTTGCCTTTGCCTTTGCCCTTGCCCTTACCCACAAGGACAGGAATTGAAGGTTCCTCTTCAAGGTCTTTCTCTTCATTTTCTTGAATAATGTGTCTTTTCCTGGTTTTGGAATGAGTTGGGATGGAAGGTTCCTCACGTTCTTTCTCAGAGTTGTCCTCTGCCTCTGTGGGTGAGCTATCAGTCTCAGACTTGTCATCTTTTTCCTCAAGTTGATCAGATGGTTCAACATCTTTTGATTTTACCTTTGCTTGTGGTTGCGCTGCAGATTCTTCTTCTGGTTCATCTGTGGCAGTGGCTTCTTCACTGGCTTCTGCTGGAGCACCTGTGGTATTCGTGTTAAAATTGTACTGCTGAAGCAATAAATCAGGGAATTTCCGATGAGTGCGTTTTATGTACAGAGCAAATTGGTGTAGTTGGTTGTCTAAGTGCTATAAATAGCTTCAAAACTGATCGTTTTCCCTCTGTTGAGCTGCAGCACATTGAGTTATACTGGTGCTGAGCGCCTGGATTGTCTGTTCTAAACCAATAGCTCGTTGTGCCCCTGTTACAGCAGCTGGTTCAATTGTTGTTCCAGCACTCTCACCAGCAACTCTCTCAATGGTACGTGCCGTGAAGGCACCATCATTCTTGATATGGTCATCTCTCGCGTGAAGACGAACACCGGATATTATACAGATATTGGTGATGAATGAATGAAATAGCAAGGCAGTAGTTTTGTGATTCTTAACTGCACAATCCCTGATTTCTTTTTTGATAATGCTACCCACATCTATGGGAAGCCCTTGAACAATGACATATAACAAGACCAACCTTTCTTGTGAAACTGTAGTAGTGTGAGTGGTTGGCATAAGCCTAGATTTTAGAAATTTTACCCACACCTTAGAAATAGGTTTCAAATCTATCCTATTAACCACAAGCCCTTCCTCGTTAGCCCATGATTCCCCTTCGATTGTAAGAGTTGTGAAGATGGTGTTCCATTTTTTTGGGGTCAATTTATCAAGCATTTTGGCATACTCAAAATTAATTTCAGTAGGTAAACTATAGAAAGCATTTATAACGTGGGTGTCTAATGGAACCAATGTGTTTCTTACTCAAATGTTGTGCTGATCAGGGCTTACCAAATTGGCGTAAAATTCTTTGACTACTGGTAGCACAGGATCTCAAAGATGGTTGCAAAAGTCCAACCATCCACACTTTGCTGCAGCATTGCGTATTGTTTGTACAATTCCGATGAGTCGTTCTGGAAATTGAAACCCTTTTTCTTCCAGAATCTTACGCAGCTTTATGAATTCTTCATATTTTTCTTCGGCGTGGTAACTCTGGAAGCGTGAAGGATCTTTGAGGCGGCTGGCTATTTTCTTATACATCAGCATTACAGTAGCAGTAACAAATAGATGCTAATGTCCCTAAGAGTAAAATGAGAAAAAGAGGTTAAGAATTATGAGAGTTGTACTTGCGAATGAGATGGGGAATAGTGCCGTAGAGCACTACGCATAATGACTCCTTTTTATAGTGGACTTTAATTGAAGATAAATACGGTAACTAAAGATAAATGAGGGAAGAAAATATTTTGAATTTAATGTGCATATCCCTAAAACATAGGCCAACGAAATTAACACATTAATTTCGGAGATATTTTTGCAATTACTATTCAAAGCCATGCATCCATCTGTCATGATTTATCTCCAACGGTAAGTGAGAGGCTCCAATTTTTAATTTACTGTAACGGTAAACTTGGTTGCTGCAGCACCCATTTGCTCTCTCCAGCAACGGTTATATACTCCACGCCAATATCTTCTGACACGTGGCTCGCTTCTGCACTCTGCCACCATACAACCTCACTTGTCAATATGGAATTCAATTGCCACACATACTTCCTACAAACTAAAATTAGTTCTAAAATTAATTAAAAATAAAGAGATCAAATGATAGCAAAAGTAAAGAATGCGATAATGTGAAAGGATAAAACTAAATAGCTAGAATGGAAGAACAAAATTAAATAAAAGGATCAAACTTGGTTTGAGGTGGCTGTCTCCACAATTGGTTGCCTCCCATGGAGCGCTTGATTTAAGGTCCTTCAACCTGACCTTCTTTCATTGCTCAGTAGCTGGGTTCTTTAAAGAGTAACACCTCCTTTGAACAATCTACCGCTGGATGTATGTAATGCTTAACCCTGTGTCCATTAACTTTGAATTCTTGACCTGTTTGTTCATCTAAAAGATCAACAGCTCCATGAAGATAAAATTTTAACAGCTTAAAAAGGCCAGACCATCGTGATTTTAGCTTTCCCGGAAATAATCTTAGTCTTGTATTGTGGAGCAACACTAATTGACCAGGGCTGAATTGTCTGTGTTGAATATGCTTGTCGTGCCAGTGTTTTGTCCTCACTTTATAGATTCTTGCATTTTTATATGAAAATAGCCGTAATTCATCAAGCTCACAAAGTTGAAGCTTCATTTGCTCTGCTGTAGTATGAATATCCCAATTTAATTTCTTCAGTGCCCAGTGTGCTTTATACTCTAGCTCTAGTGGCAAATGACAAGTCTTTCCATAAACAATTCGGTAAGGAGACATGTCGAGTGGAGTTTTGTATGTTGTTCTGTAGGCCCATAATGAGTCATGCAACTGCAAAGACCAATCCTTCCTCGTTGGGTTCACTACTTTTCTAAGATCTTTTTAATTTCTCTGTTGGACACTTCAGCCTGACCATTGGATTGTGGGTGATATGATGTTGCTACCTTATGTCTGACTCCATATTTCACCTTAGCTGCAGCAAAGACTTTATTGCAAAAATGAGTACCCTCATCACTTATAATTACTCTAGGAGTGCCAAACCTGGAGAAAATATTGTTTTTGAAGAAAAGCCACCACTGTTTTAGCATCATTGGTAGCTAATGTTACAGTTTCTACCCACTTGGAGACATAATCCATAGCAACAAGGTATAAGTTCCCAAAGGATGGTGGGAAATGTCCTATGAAATCTATTCCCCAGACATCTACAACTTCTGCTTCTAGAATGTCAGTCAATGGCATTTCATGTCTTTTAGTTATGTTCCTTGTCCTTTGACACGTCACAACATTTAACAAATTCATAAGCATCTTTAAAAATAGTAGGCCAGTAATAACCTGATTGCAGAACTTTAGCGGCTGTTCTATGACCACCAAAATGTCCTCCATATGCTGTAGCATGGCATGACTCTAATATGTGGGGGATTTCTCCTTCTGAAGCACATCTTCGTATTACTTGATTTGAGTATAACTTATATAAATGTGGATCATCCCACTGATAGCTTCTAACATCATGAAGAAATTTCTTTTTCTCCTGAAACTCCAGCTCAAGTGGTAGTATCCCACTTACTAAGTAGTTCGCAAAATCTGCATACCATGGAGATCCTGACTGTTGTAGTATCTGTGCTTGCTGTTTTGCCAACAACTATTCATCAGGAAAAGTTTCAGTGATGTCCCTCATTGTCAATGTACTAGTGTCTGCTTCCAACCGTGACAGGTGGTCTGCTACTTGATTCTCAGTCCTCTTTCTATCTTTAATTTTCAGATCAAATTCTGGAAGCAATAAGATCCATCTGATTAATCTTGGTTTGGCATCCTTTTTTGAAATTAAGTATTTGATGGCTGTATGGTCTGTGCAGACAGTCACTTTGGTACCCACCAAATAAGCTCTGAATTTGTCAATGGCATTTCATGTTTTTAGTTATGTTCATTGTCCTTTGACACCGTCACAACATTTAACAAATTTATAAGCATCTTTAAAAATAGTAGACCAGTAATAACTTGATTGCAGAACTTTAACAGCTGTTCTGTGACCACTAAAATGTCCTCCATATACTGCAGCATGGCATGACTCTAATATGTGGGGGATGTCTCCTTCTGAAGCACATCTTCGTATTACTTGATCTGAGCATAACTTATATAAAAGTGGATCATCCAACTAATAGCTTCTAACATCATGAAGAAATTTCTTTTTCTCTTGAAACTTCTGCTCAGGTGGTAGTATCCTACTTACTAAGTAGTTCACAAAATCTGCATACCATGGAGATCTTGACTGTTGTAGTATCTATGCTTGCTGTACTGCCAACAACTGTTCATCAGGAAAAGTTTCAGTGATGTCCCTCATTGTCAATGTACTAGTGTCTGCTTCCAGCCGTGACAGGTGGTCTGCTACTTGATTCTCAGTCCCCATTCTATCTTTAATTTTCAGATCAAATTCTTGAAGCAATAAGATCCATCTGATTAATCGTGGTTTGGCATCCTTCTTTGAAATTAAGTATGTGATGGCTGCATGATCTGTGTAGACAGTCACTTTGGTACCCACCAAATAAGCTCTGAATTTGTCAAAAGAAAGTACTGCTGCTAGCAACTCTTTCTCTATAGTGGTGTAATTGATCTAAGTTTGAGTAAGAGTTTTGCTTGCATAGTATATGGAGTAAAAAAACCTTATCCTTTCTTTGCCCTAATACTGCTCCTACAGAATTATCACTAGCATCACACATCAGTTCAAATGGTAAAGTCCAGTCTGGAGATATAACTACTGGAGCAGTAATCAGAGCTTTCTTTAATTCTCAAAATGCTTGAAGGCAATCTTTGTAAAAGTGAAAGGGCTTGTCATGTTCCAGCAATGAGCATAATAGTTTAGCTACTTTGGAAAAATCCTTAATGAATCTTCTGTAAAATCTAGCATGACCCAAAAAACTCTTAATACCCTTTATTGAAGTTAAATGTGGCAGTTTATCAATTACCTCTATCTTGGCATTGCTACTTCAATGCCATTCTTGGATACCTTATGACCCAATACTATTCCTTATTGCACCATGAAATTGTATTTTTCCCAATTGAGTACTAAGTTAGTCATTTAACATCTTTTAAGAACTTCTTCCAAGTTGTGTAAACAATCATTGTATGTCTCTCCAAAAAATGAGAAGTCATCCATGAAAACTTCTAAAGTCTGCTCTACCATATCAGAAAAAATAGACATCATGTTCTTTAAAAAGTTGCTGGAGCATTGCACAACCCAAAGGGCATTCTTCTGAAGGCAAATGTTCCATAAGGACAAGTAAATGTAGTCTTCTCCTGATCCTCTGGAGCTATAGCAATTTGGTTGTAGCCTAAATACTCATCTAATAAACAATAATATTGTTTTCCAGCAAGTCTGTCCAACATCTTATCTATGAATGGAAGTGAGAAGTGGTATTTCCTTGTGGCTTTGTTGAGCTTCCTGTAATCCATACATACTCTCCATCTAGTCACTATTCTTGTAGGAATAAGTTCATTACTCTCATTAGCTATTACTGTTATCCCTCCTATCTTTGGAACACATTGAACTGGGCTCACCCACGAACTGTCTGATATTGGGTATATGATTCTAGCATATAACCACTTGATGATTTCCTTCTTCACCACTTCTTTCATAATAGGGTTCAACATTCTCTGGTGCTCCACCGAATTGCTGTAGCAATCTTCTAACAGCATTTTATGCACGCATATTGATGGGCTTATCCCCTTGATGTCTGCCATGGTCCATCTAATTGCTCTTCTGTATTTTTCAAGCAAATCTACTAGACTCTAATCTTGACCTGCATCCAAAGTAGAAGAAATAATTACAGGGAGTGTGTTGTTTTGACCAAGATAAACATATTTCAAATGTGAAGGTAACAATTTTAATTCAAGACTAGGAGGTGATTTAATAAATGGTAAAGTTGTTTTTACTTCCCTGTCTGAAAGATTCAGATGCTCAATAAACCTGTTGTGCCTATCAGATTGCTTTTCTTATATCCAATCTATCTGATTTGCTGCAATATCTTCCTCTTCTACATCCTCAAAGGTGGTGACTTTGTTGATTTCATTACTGTAGCATTTGTCCATTCTGTCTGCTACAACAAAATCCACGACACCTAGAAAATTGCAATCTTCTACTTCATTAGGGCTCCTCATAGCCTCCAGTACATTAAATGTAACTTGCTGATCATTCACTCTCATAGTGAGCTCTCCTTTCTGCACATCAATCAGAGTCTTTCCAGTTGTTAGAAAAGGTCTTCCAAGTATAATGGGTACCTCTTTATCAGCTTCGAAGTCTAGTACAATGAAGTCTACTGGGAAGATGAATTTGTCCACCTTCACCAGTACACCCTCAATTTTTCCTTCAGGATATGCATGAGATCTGTCAGCTAATTGCAAAGTGACTGTTGTTGGTCTGTATTCCCCTACTCCCAGCTGCTTAAATACAGATAATGGCATCAAATTAATACCAGCTCCCAAGTCACAAAGTGCTCTGCCAGCATACCTAGTTCCTATAGAGCAGGGTATTGTAAAAATTCTTGGATCTTTCACTTTTGTAGGAATCTTACTTTGGAGCATATGGCTACTCTCCTGTGATAAAGCAACAGTTTCAAATTCTCCTAGCCTTCTCTTTCGTGCCAAAATGTCTTTTAGAAATTTCACATAATTTGGCATTTGCTCCAAAGCTTCCACAAAAGGTATATTTACATGTAACTGCTTCAGCACTTTCAGAAATTTACTGAACTACTTGTCTTGTTTTTGCTTCTGGAACCTTTGTTGGAAAGGTGGTGGATGTCTAAACTGCTGGGTAGCTTTAGGAGGTGCTAAACTTTGTTTGTTTGGTTTGGTGCATGTCGTGGCTACTGGTGTTACAACTTCTTTTTCAGCATATTCTGGTTGAATTCCCTCTGAAGTTGATGTAGCTTGGCCTATGTAACCAATGTCGTGATGGGAAGGTTGTTGTAACATGCTTCCATTTTGAGGTGGTTTTTGTGCTGAATTGAATTCCATCCCATTTTTGGTTACATCAACTAGGATATCAACATTCTTTCTAGATCTCAAATTAATTACTTTGCAGTGTTCTTTGCTCTTTCTCTTAAGGTCTTCTATGTTGCTAGGTAAGCTTCCTTGAGTTCTGCCACTCATTGATGTGGCAAGTTGTCCCATTTGGTTTTCCAGGTTTCTCAAGGATACAACTTGACTCTGCACAATTGCTTCATTCTTTGTAATGTATTCCTTAATCAGTACTTCCAGTGAAGTGATTGGATCCTGACTGATATGTTTTTGCCCCTGACTCTGCTGATGAAAACCAGATGGTTGAGTGTTCCTATTTTGTCCATTTAATGCCGGAGCATTTCGATTATGACAGCTTCAAGAAAAATTTGGGTGTTGTTTCTAGTCAGGGTTGTAAGTATTTGAATATGGGTTGTTCTAAGTTTGTCGATTGAAATTACCCACATAGTTTACTGAAGCTGAATTTCCAAGACAATTATCAAAGTCGTGTTCTTCACCACAGTATACACAAGAAAGTTCAACAGCTTGCTTTACTATTGCTGGAGCAGATGTCATGGCCTTTACCATGTTAGTCAATGAGGTTACTTGTGCTGATAAGGCTGTAATTGCATCTATGTTATATACCTCTGCTGATCCTCTTGCTGCTAGTTGCTTGGTTGATGGCCACTGATAATTATTATTGGCAATTCTCTCCAGAATTTCATTAGTTTCAGTGTAAGATTTGGATAACAGGGCTCCATTTGCTGAAGCATCCACCATTAACCTTGTACTCGGATTCAACCCATTGTAGAAAGTTTCCAATTGAATGCAACAAGGAATGCCATAATGAGGAAACCTTCTGAGCAGTTCTTTGAATCTTTCCCAAGCCTCATACAAACTTTCATCTTCAAGTTGATGGAAGGAAATAATATCAAAATGCAACTTTGCATTTTTTGTTGGTGGGAAATATTTCATTAAGAATTTATCAGCCAACTCATTCCATGTAGTGATGGAATCAGATGGTAACAAATTTAACTATGCTCTTGCTCGATCTCTTAAGGAATAAGGAAAAAGCCTCAGCCTTAAGGCATATTGTGCTGCTCCAGCAATCTTGAAAGCATCACTCACTTCCAAGAACAACTTAAGATGGAGAAGAGGATCTTCATTTGGCAATCCATTGAATTGACCAACTGTTTGCAACATTTGAAACACCACTGGTTTCAATTCAAAGTTTGTTGTTTCTACTTCAGGTCTGATTATCCCAGGATGTACAACTTGAGGAGTTAACACAGCATAATCTCTAATAGCTCTGTCTTTGTCATCAGCCATGTAAATAATATTGTTATTGCCTAGTTGTCTCTCGTTAACATGTTCGTTTTGCTCTTCTTGAATGTTGACTGGTTGTAAGGGCCCGTGAGGGTTCAAATTTCCCACATCCTGCAAGTTATTCATGCCTGAAATAGTTTTTGAATTCCTCTGTTCTCTTTGTAGTCTCCTGACAATCCTTTCAATCTCATGATCGAATTGGAATACCACTGATCTGCTTTTACGCATGCACGTACTGATATGCCAATAAATAGAATGAATTAAATCAAATTTGGCGCTATCAAGATTTACCTCACACTTCAAAAATAAACAATCAATCCCCGGTAACGACGCCAAACACTTGTTGGTTATTTTTATAGTCAATTGCTACCAATGCCAATGTGCAAGTATACACAACAAGTAATAAAGTGATAAATATTCAAGATCGTCTCCATAGGGATTGATGTTACTCAAAATGCTATAGCAATCACAATAGTACAAATCAACTTAAGGCCGAAGTTAATAATCGTAAATTAAGTTCTATCGTAATTGATGATTATGAGAGAATAAAGTAAAACAATACCATAATGAAATAAACTAAAATAAATGTGTCTAAGATTCAATTGAGATTATGGTAGTTGAATGATCAAACTCTCCTTATGGGCTGACTGCTTTTCATCATGTTAACACCAGTTGTTACGGCAAGTGCTACAGCACTGGGCAAAATTAATCTGCATCCTCAGCTATCGCATGTTGGAAGTCTCATACCCTTAAATCTATTAACAATGATCAGTTACTAATCTACTTATGGTATGACATTATGATCTTTAGTCTCTCCATCTTACAAGGGGAGCACCTATGTCTAGTGTGTCACAAATCTTAACTTCAAGTATAGCCTTATGGGATTCAAGATAACTTAATCTAGGAAACTTAAATTAAGACCAAGTAATACTCTAATAATATCCGCTAAGACGTGCCATTTTGCGGCTCTATCTTAACTTAAACTATTAAATGGGTGGACAACCGAAATAACAGTTATATTAATAATAGCTACTAGAGTAAAATGCTACAGCAATGACATAACAACACATAAGAATATTCAATAACCCATTGGATTGTTTGTCACTCAACTACAAGTAAATCTAGTTCATATTCTGAATAAGAAAAGCAAACATAAATATGTTGTTCACAGGATAAATCAGAACAATAAAAGGAAGAATATAAATATAAGTTGAGCACGGTGAAAGACAAATCCAAATAAGTCTACCAGATTCCTCAATGTTGCCGAAACAGCAATCTTCAATTATGATCTTCTTCTCCTTCCTCTCTAATTATTCTAATGATAATTCCCTTGCCTCCTTTTTATGTCGGGCACGCTTCCCTTTTATATTACAAATTAGGGTAAAACAAAAGTCCATGGGCGTGCATGCGTTAAATTAGGAAACATGCAAATCGCAATTCTGTAGCTGACCCGCGCCTAAGTTTTCTCCCGTATTGCTCCCAGATTGCTAGAGTACTGGTTGCTCTAACATCCGCTACAACACTTTACTAGTCCGGATTGTGCTTTACTTCTTTTGCGGTCATCTTCTTTCCTCCTCTTGCTCATCTAAAGTCTTACCATCCCCTCATGCATTAAGACTTTCTGAAAACCTACAATTATGCACCTGTTTTTAGCACAAACTACTTTGATTCAAACAAAACTTATTAAGACTCAACTAAAATGAATGTTTATGCAAAATATAACCAAAATGTAATAAAAACACATTATTTGTTCTCTAAGTGATCTTGATTTAAGTCTAGAATTGATGTAATAACTCTTATTTCCTATAGTTATCAATAAGCACTATTGTTTTGTACATAACCAATGAAAATGCAGTTAACAGTTTTTAGTCCTATTTTTACTTTTTTATTTGAACCAACCACTACTTTAATAAGACACCCCCACACTCGTAAGAATTTAATAAGAAGGTGCTCTACCTTTCCACAGCTCATACGAGGTTTTATCTTCTTGTTTTCGGGGTATCTTATTTAATAAATAATTAGCTGACAAAACAACTTCTCCCCACATATTCTGGGGTAACCCAGAACTTATCAACATTGCATTTATCATTTTCTTTAATGTTCGATTCTTTCGTTCTGCAATCCCATTAGATTGAGGTGAATATGGAGTCGTGACTTGATATATGATTCCACTTTGTTCACATAGTGACTCAAACGAAACAACATACTCACCACCACGGGCACTCTTTAATTCTTTGATTTTTCTATTAAGTTGATTCTCAACTTCATTTTTGTAGAGAATAAACTTTTCTAAAGCTTCATCTTTACTTTTCAAAAAATATACATAGCAATATTTTGTGCAATCATCAATAAAGGTAATAAAATATTTATTACCACCTCTTGTTTGAATAGATTTAAAATCGCAAATATCATTATGTATTAAATCAAGTGGTTCGGTGTTTCTTTTACTTGTTTAGAAAGATGACCTAGTTAGTTTTGCCTCAATACAAGTTTCACACTTATGTTTCAAATCAATTTAAAAATTGGGAATATGCTTCATGTTAATTAATTTACGCAAAGAATTAAAATTAACATGTCCTAATCTACCATGCCAAAGATTAGAAGACTCAAGAAAATAAGTAGAAGAACTAGCTTTATTATTAATTGTTGGTTTCAGAGTCATTACATTGAGCTTAAATAGCCCATCATTAACATAACCATTTCCCACATACATCCCATTTTTTGAAAAAACTACCTTATCTGACACAAACACCATTCAGAAACCATGTTTGTTCAGCAACGATCCAGACACCAAGTTCTTTCGAATTTCTGGCACATAAAGCACATCGTTTAGAGTCAACTCTTTCCCAAAAGTCATCTTCAAAATCACCTTTCCTTGACCCTCAATCTCAGACGTAGCAGAATTTCCCATGAATAGCTTATCTCCATTGCCAACTGCTTCAAATGAAATGAACAACCCTTTGTCCGAGAAAATATGTCTGGTTGCTCCTGTATCAATCCACCATTCTCTTGGATTAGAGCCAACCAGATTCACTTCTGAAACCACTGTAGAGAGATTTATGTCTGAAACATGTTGAGTGTTGTTTTCTACCACATTCGTCTCTCGCTTCTTTTTAGGCAACCTGCAATCCAAAGCCTTGTGACCCATCTTATCACAATTAAAACATTTTCCTTGAAACTTTGTTTGCTTTTTGGAAATTCCTCATTTCGAACTTAATTTTTTTTTTTTATTTTTAGGTCCATGTTCAACAACATTTGCCTTTGCCATAGAAATAGCCCCTCTTCTTTATGCATTTCTGTTATCTTCCTCAATTCGGAGCTTAACAACCAGCCCCTCAATATTCATTTCCCTGCATTTTATGCTTCAAATAGCTCTTGAAATCTTTCCAAGCAGGAGCCAATTTTTCAATAATTGCAGCCACTTGAAAAGTTTCACTTAGCATCATCCCTTCTACAAGGATTTTAGATAATATGATTTGAAGCTCTTGTACTTGACTTATTAAAGTTTTAGAATCCACCATTTTATAATCTAGGAAGCGACCAACAACAAACTTTTTGGTACCCGCATCCTCAATTTTATATTTTCGGTCTAAGGATTCCCATAACTCCTTGGCTGTTTTCTTTCATATGTATACGTTATACAAGGAATCACTAAGGCCATTCATTACATAATTTTTACATAAAAAATCAAAATGGTGCCATGCATCAATTGCACTTGCAACTTGAATATCCGTTTCACCCTCTTTGGGTTTAGGATCATCCTCGGTCAAGAACCGCGCAAGGTTCAACGTGGTCAAGTAAAAGAACATCTTTTGCTGCCAACGTTTGAAATTCTGGCCATTGAATTTTTCTGGCCTTTCCGCATGATTCACAGGAATTGCCACAGAGGCTGATTCCTTCATAACAGATGGTGCAGCAACAGAAGTTGAAACAGGGACATACAGAACTTTATCAATGGTTTCAGTTGCCATCTCAATGATAGTTTAAATTCTGTTTTAAGATTGTAAAAAAAATAAACACAATGAGATAACAAATTAACACAGTAAGGAATAATAAATGAAGAACTGGAAAACCAAAAGGGAAAAGAAAAATCAAAATAGAAATAAAACCCGAGGCCTGCAGCTCAGTTTCCTTAAAACAGATTTATCATCTACTGAAATGCTTTAAGTCTGCTGGTAACTGCTTCCCAGGATACAACGGGGACGAATTTTTCGTCAAGCACAGACAGATAATTCTGGCAAACCACAGCAGCGGCAAACTCGATCAGAAACAAGACGGAAGAAGGAAGAAAGGAAAATTGCAAGTGCTCTGTGCGCTGGTTTTAGTGTATTTTTTAAAACAGAAGAGAATGGTGTCTTTTTATACTCATGTGGGTTGGTAACAAAAGTACAAAAATTGAATTTCGAAATTCAATATGTGCAATTTAATTACTGTAATAGCCTTTGAATTTAAACAATTCAATTCAAAAAATTGAATTGCATAACAGCCCAAATAATTGCGAAGCTGTTACAAAACTTTTGAATTCAAAAGGTGTGAAACTATTAAAAAAAATTAAAAGGAAATAAAAAAACGTGCCGTGCAAGCTTGGGTGTTTTTAGGTTGACATTCGCGTACGCAGGACGCGCGGGCGCACACGAGTTCAACCAAATCGGTCATGGATTCGCACCCCCCTTGCGCACAAGCATGTGGAGAGAGCCTCTATCCTTAAAATTCTTGTTCATGCATGGCTAAGTGTTTATATTTAAACACTACTTCCTTGCCTTCTTTTTCCCATGTGGGATAAGCCTCATTTCCTTTCAAATTTCCAACTTCAAGGGTGAACTTTGAGAGACAATTTCTCATTCACCCAAGCACCATTTTGAGAAAATAAAATTATACTTTTGAAGTATTAACGGAATAGAATCCGAACCTCACAAGATTTCTCACTTTCTCTAAGTGGGACCCATTCAAAATGTGCCCTCAAAATAGCATATAGATATGTTATTTTTTCAACAGCTATTACAATAATGAATCCTTTCCGTCATTTAGTCATGTAACATATTACGAAAGGGTAATTTAAAAAAAAAAAACCTCTCATGAAGTTTGAGACCATTGCAAGAAATCCTTTTATTTGTAAAAAAAAAACCTCTACCATCAGTTAAATTTTTCATTGACCAATAACTGACTTTAAGGTTATGTTTGGTTTGAAGAAAAGGGAGGAGAGGAAAAGAGTGGAATGGAGAGGAAGGGAGAAGAAATGAATGGAGAAGAGTAGTGAAATTAGATTTTGTTGTTTGGTTTGATATAAAATTTAATAAGGAAATGAATTATAATTTTTTTCTTTAGACAAATTTATCATTTACCGTAAATATTAAACTATTTATATTAGTAATAAAATATATATATAAAAAAACTAAAATAGCGGTCCGGTGGCCAGCGGCGGAGGTCCGGCGATCTTCTGGTGAGGTCCGGTGGTGGTCCGACGACCTTCCGGTGGAGGTCCATTTATAATATAAATCAATAAAATAAAATTATAAATAATAATTATTAATGATATTAAATAAGTTAAAAAGTTGAAGAATAATTTTGGAAACTTTAGTTTCTAATATAATAGGAATTTAAATTCTTTACTACTTAGTATGGAATTCAAATTCTACATTATGATGGATATTAAATTTTAATGGAAATTAAATTCTTATACATTTTGTCAAACCAAACAATGGAAATAAAAAGAGAATTTAAATTACTTTCCTCTCCTACATTCTCTCCTCCCAACCAAACACCACCTAAAAAGATAATATTATCCTGGTGACAATTTATAAACTTAGACAACTACAAGAAAAGCTAAGATTTTTTGTGCGAAAATCACAACCCTATTTTTTTTATATTTTTGTCCCTAACAATTCTAAATATTTACAATGTCAAAAATAATTAAAATTGACTATTTTATCCTCTTTTCAGTTATTGATATTTCCATAAAATAGAAAAAAATAAAATTGAACAAATAGCAACTTCTGCTACCAATCCCCATCATTACCCATTCAAAATGCACCATGGCCATTTTCCAACAACCTTCCATGCATAAAGCTCCATACAATTAGAGGCTTAAACACTATAAGCCCACGGCAACATCCAGCCAATGAGATGGCATGGTTCAACCAAATAATGCTTTGTTTTGCTGCCATTATAGAGCTTAAACCGTTAAAATTGAATTGACCAAATCAAAATCCATTTCTTTCTCAATAAGCAGCCAATTTTTTTTTATTTCAATTCTGATTTTACCTCAACCATATATCCAAATCACACCATTTTTTTTAGCTACATAGCAATTAAAAAAAAAAAGTTCAAGAGTGAATTTACGAAAAGCTCACCTCTGATTCTGATTCACCACAATATAGGAGGTCGCCTCGATATAGAGGCTCATGCTTGTGGGTTGCCGGCTTAAGTCACTGCGGTACATCATGGAGGACGAGGACGGTGGTTTGCAGAAAAGCAAGTAAAGTAGCTTTGCAGAAATTATCATTGGGAACGAAACTAAGTTTACTGATTCAATTGAACTGAGCTCTCAAATGAGCTTGGGTTCAAAATTGTTTGAAACATGCTGTTAATATTTATAATAATGCTCTCATTGTTCTTCATTATTTACCAAAAGCATCAACAGGTGAAGCATAAGGAAAATCCTATAAGCAGCGCCTATATCATTATATACCTCTTCATTGGGACTTTTATAGGTTAAGATCACCCGAGTGAAGCCTTGCATAAATTTCTCATTTTTGCACCCAATAGAAAGCCACAAACAGCAGTGTCTTATCTTCTACATTTTTTTAAAATGTTTCGAAAAGAATTCCCAGCAATATTGAAATAATCACCGGAGACATCTTATTTAGACAAATGCTAGTCCTCATAAGTTTATTGTCCGAACAATCAATTTTGATAGAGCTTGATCTACAGCCTGTTGGCCAAAATATTGCTATTACTTTAAGGTTACAATTTGAATTTATAAAAAAAAAAATTAATAAAATAAACCCATGTTGGCGGATACCGCTATCTCCTTGCGGTACAAAATTTGGTCCAAGAAGACTTTCTGCTTATGTGCCTCAATGAATCACAGGTACTTTTAGCTTCGAGATTCGAAAAATTATATTGGTGATTTTTCATCTTTGTTTAGATAGACATTGGCCAAGCAATGAAGCAATCGCACTGTTGTTAAGTACCAGTTATAAATTGCATTCCAGATTAAAATTGATAAGTTTCATATCTTATAGATTCATAACTTAAAAGTGCTACCAATGACGTTGACACCTATTATACAAAAATTGTTGAATCAACAGATAATCTCAAATGAAAATTAAGACTGAAAATGAATTAAAAAAAATGATCGAGAAACATAAAAGGTATACACATGCACAAATCCATGAAATAGTGAGACGGATAGGAACTTAACCCCATCAACAAAGGAGCTTCCGTTCGAGCTTCTTCTGTTTGCGGGACATGCATATTCCTCTCATCACCATCAAAATCAGCATTATATTGGTTGCAAACAGATTCATTGAATCTCAAAGTTCTCCAAGGCATTATTCTCGCCTGCATCATTAACAATAAAGAAAAATGGATTGAATGAACAGAAATAAGCCTTAGAAAAAAATTAAAATGTCTGGAATTAATGTTGATCACCCTATGGCACATGATTGACATTCGATGCAAGCTTGGTTGTCTGCTGAAAAGAACAACGTCCCCATCATCCAAATGACGATCAACCATAAGCCGACTTTCAATTCATCCGCAACTCTAGTTCTGAAACTACCATAAAACACCGTGCATAATAAAAAAAATTATCCTAACAAATGAAGCTTTTTCCATATGAGGGTGATGATGAGTTTCCAATCTTGCCTCGCTGTACCATCGGGATATCTGACCAATATTTGCTCCAGGGCATTTATCAGGACCATTCCGGACACATTGCCTCAACTTTTCTATATTGTGATCAGAAACACGCTCTGGATAAGTTAAAATCCGAGCCATTCGGATGGGAACAGCCACTTAGACCCCATAAGTAGATTAGATGACAGGTTAATGGAAGGCACATAAGTGGAACTAAGAAGTAGTACGAGTTATAATAAAATGCCTGACCTCTGTAACTCTTAGATTAGGGTCAGCAGTGTTGGGAAATTATGCTCTTTAAAAGCATATGTGTTTATTTAATTATAATAAACATTTTTTCTGATTAATAAAATTGATGAGGTATTTTATTCAAATATCTTAATTGCATTTATATTTGTATTAAAGTCCATTTAATCATATTATATGTATTTATGTGATCACCATGTGGATTCACAGAAGACATAAATACAAATTATCTTATGATTAAATAAATTTAGTTCGCAGTTGATAAATAAAGTTTGGCACTTTATTTAGGTATAAACTGTAATAAATTCATTGAATGATTTGTCTTAATCATGTATGAATTTATTGATGTAGTACGACTACATTGAACTGGATCACATATGAGATTTAATTAACTTTGTAATAACTGTCAGACTTATTAAATCTCATAGGCGTTGATTTTACTGTAATCTTAATCTTGAGTTAATTATGATTTCATGATTGTGATTGTTATTCCATTTGAGTTACCAATGGGCACGACACATCCTTGTGGTCAAGATTACCCGGTATCTTGGTGGGAGCAATTATGAGTATTGGAGTTATAGATTAACAATATAGAATTTGTACAACACATCTCTTGATAGGTTTTCGGCACTTGATCATAGAATTCTCTGGCCATAGTGTGTCAACATATTTAGTATGTTGAAAATGATCATTAGAGAAAACCAGTAAGGATCAATGAATAAGATGTTATTAAATTGATTGGACAGTTGAGATATCAATTTAATTAACGATGTGGTACAAAGGATTGTGCAGTAAAGAAATCAATGTGGCTTGGGACGAATTATTATTCGAGCATACAATTATGGAAGTCAGTTCCGATCTTTTAGTGGAGTAGATTTGGAATTAAATAATTGGGCTAGTTTAATTACAAGCCTAATTATTGTAGCCACTATTGTATGTTCCCAAATGATCCCCGGGTTAGCTCATTTAATTGACTGCACCACTACTGGACTAATAAGCAAGATAACTAGCTATTTGGGTCAAAAATCTAATTATATCATTTAGTGGGAGGCTCCATTTAATTAGCTTATGTGTAAGGGGCCTTGTGTTATTTTACATGGTGGGTCCCTTATTAAAAGAAAAAGTAACGTGAGTTTTATTTGGGGCATTATTTGGAGCCTAGGGTTTTCACTAAAGGGTGATATATAAGGCTTATTTTCTCTAAAGAAAAAGATAGAAGCAACTTTATACAAATCAGAGAATAAGATTTTTCTCTCCATTGTTGAGAGAAAAATTTTCTCATGCTAGTTGCTTTGGTAGTGATAAAGGCGCCCACACGTCAAGTGCAGATCGAACCTGAGTCATAACCTGGAAGATCATTGGTGGCAGTTCGTGATCTAACAAGCGTGGTGGTGACGGATCGTGATCTAATAGGAGTGGTGGTGGCGGATCGTGATCTAGGAGCCTAAATCACTTCAACAGAAAAAGGCCAACTCGGGTTTTCAATGTACAATTTCTAGATTACGTATTCTTATATATTATATGAGAGCGGTCCTTAAAAAGGTTTTATAAAAATTTAAAAACCTAATTTTTCCCCAACAAGCATATATGACAGTCGTGCCAGTATACTCAACAAAGCCACTCAATGGCCTGGCAACCTGCTTGGAGAATGGAACACCATGAGCATCACTATTTACATACTGGGCAATCTCAGCTTGAATTGCCTCCCAATCAGCCTGACCAAAATTTAATTGTAAGAATATTTGGGATTTGGGGGATGAGCACTGAGTCCGGCTGGTCCAGTCAAGCAATTCCAATAATATGGAAGTAATCTAATATAGGCCCAAAGCACCATACAAGATAATTATACTAATTTCCTTAATTATAACTATAATCTAGAAGATGACTTAAAACACAAGTAAATAGCATAAAACAGGATATATATTAGTTTCAGACTTTTCATTCACTCACAGTCATGAACCAACAAAAAAGTGACACTCCAGCCTAACTTACTATAGATAATGTCCACTTTGGACACAGTCTTAATAATTTTGTTTTTAAGCTTTACAACGCAAAATATGTCCACACTTCAAGGAGCTCACACGGAATATAAACTCCCTCTTACTGTAACTATGAGATTACCTGGTGTTTCAATCAAGCACCTCAACCGTACACTATTTGCGACAAACAACATGCTACTTCTTACACATTGTATTAGGAAACAAAAGAAAAAATAAAATTTCAATGGGACATTTAGCAATGAGTTCCAGCGGGCATAGAATGCATAGCAAGGTAGAAGACAAAACCAAATAGCTAGGAGAAAAGCTGGAATACTGCATAACAGAGAATAAATGTAAATGTCAAGATAAAACACCAAAAGAAAAACAAATCATAGGAATTTATCATTTATAATTGGATCATCACAGATTAGGATGTCAAATATGTTCAAGCAGCTAACACATATTAAGCTCAGGTGAAGCTTAGTTGGGATTGTGATAATGAAAAGCAACATATATCCTTGAAATGGAATTAAATTGCCATCTTCAAGAACAATAATCACAACAAACTTTAAAAACCATAGGAGCAATGTAAAGTATATACCAAATTTTGGAAGGCAGCGTTTGCTTCTACCAACTCTTGTTGAAGGCTGGCATATTTGCTTGAATAATTCACTTCAACCTCTCTGTAATGTCATTCTTATTGCTGTAGTAATAAGGGGCACATTTCTAATGCAATACCAAAAAACAGTAAAATGCCATAGAAAAACTAGAACATCCAGTGAACAAAGAAAAAAGGGGAAGAAAAGAGAGTAATAAATAGAGCAATCAATCTAAGAGATTGTTGGGATTATATGCTCTTTTAAAACATATTAATTTATTTCTGATTAATAAAATATTTGAGATATTTTCAATTGCATAAATATATATTGGATAAGGTCCGTTTAATCATATTATATGTATTTATGTGATCATCATATAGATTCACATAAGACATAAACACAAGTTATTTTATGATTAAATAAATTTAGTTCGCAGTTGATAAATAGAGTTGGGCGCTTTATTTATATTTAGACTGTACTAAATTCATTGAATGATTTGTTTTAATCATATATGAATTTACTGATGTAGTTTGACTACATTGAGCTGGATCACATATGAGATTTAATTAACCTTGAAATGACTTCAGACTTATTAAATCTCAGAGGCATTGATTTTACTGTAATCTTAATCTTGAGTTAGTTATGATTTCATTATTGTAATTCTAGATTAACAATATAGAATTTGTACAACACATCTCTTGATGAGTTTTCGACACTTGATCATAGAATTCTCTGGCCAGAGTGTCAACATATTTAGTATGTTGAAAATGATCATTAGAGAAAATCAGTAAGTATCAAAGAACAAGATGTAATTAAATTGATTGGACAGTTGAGATATCGATTTAATTAACGATGTGGTACAAAGAATTGAGCAGTAAAGAAATCAGTGTGGCTTGGGACGAATAATTATTCGAACATACAATTATGGAGGTTAGTTCCAATCTTATAGTGAAGTAGAGTTGGAATTAAATGATTAAGCTTATTTATTTACAAGATTTTATTTACAAGCTTAATTGTTGTAGCCATTATTGTATGTTCCCAAATGATCACCGGGTTAACTTATTTAATTGACTGCACCACTACTGGATTAATAACCTAAATAACTAATTATTTAGGTTAAAAGCCTAAATATGTTATTTAGTGGGAAACTCCATTAATATGCTTGAGTGTAAGGGGTCTTGTGTTATTTTACAAGGTGGACCCCTATAACACAAGAACAAGTAACGTGACTTTTGTTTTAATTATTTTTTTAATTTAAATCAAATAGTATTTAATAGAATTAATAAATAAATAAATATGGAGTCTATGGTTTCCACTAAAGAGAGATATAAAAAGGCTTATTTTCTCTATATAAAAAATAGACAGATGCCACATTATACAGATCAGAGAAAAAGATTTTTTTTTCTGTAATTTTGAGAGAAAAATTTTCTCGTGCTAGTTGCTTTAGTGGTGATAAAGGCGCCCACACGTCAAGTGCAAATCAAACCTGGGTCATAGCCTGGAAGATTATTTGGTGGCGGATCGTGATCTAACAGTAGTGGTGACGGATCATGATCTGGAAGTCTAAATCACTTCAGTGGAAAAAGCAAAGACTGTTCATCTTCTCAAATTTTCAAAGTATGATTTTTAGATAATGAATTCTTATATATTGTATGAGATCGATTTTAAAAAGTTTATTTTAAAAAGCTAATTTTTCCCCAACAGAGATGCCATTACAACCTCTGTGAACAGTCCATGATAACGGATGGTCGAATAGCTATTGGTGGAGCAGAAATATCCGTTCTAATGGGTTTCTCTGGTCTTTCAGAAAGATAAACCACTTCGCTATCCTGAATAGAGTCAGACAATGACTTAAACATCAAGCATGTCATAACTCATTTATTCATTCATTTTGGACTATTCCAATCTTCGAGAGAGAAAAAAAAAAGGGGCAAAAACATACCTCATTAGTCATCATTTTAAAAAGGTGAAACACTTTGGCAGGATTAAGGATACAAGTGGCGACATCAGCAGCTGCCTTAGATTCTTTCGTGTGGCTAATTGCGGGTGCAAATTCTTCTAGACTCTCAGTCACATTTGAGCGATCATGAATAATGCCCAATAAAGCTACAGCTTTCCTCACAACAGTACCTGAAATAAATTACAAAACGAAATATGCATACTAAATTGCATTACTAGACTGCAGTTGTTTAACTTAAAAAGTTTAGAAGGCTTTTCTCTTAAGTATATAATATGTATGAGAAACAAAATTTAAACCAAGAAAAGCTTGCTTTAACGAAAAAACAATCTGTAGAAAACATTAAGTCAAAAGCAAAAGGTTCCAACCATTCATATATCCACATCTTGGACATATCACAGCTTTAACTGCCATGGTATTACACTTCCTAACTAAATTCACCACAAGAAAATAGAGTATTGGCTACAAATTCTATTGCAACAAAACTTACTTTATTGCTAAAATTCATATCTTGCAACAAAAATTAGTCTTTATCGCTATAGTTAAATAAATTTTGTTCTTCTTAATGATGTGAATAGGTAAGAAAATTAGAATATATGGCAACAAAATATTTTCTTGCCCTACGCTATGTTTGGCAACAAAAGTGTTCTTGTTGCCTAACAAGCTTAATGAAGGCAAAATATGTTTTGTTGCTCAAGTTTTTCCACAACAAATACTTGAATCAGTTGCAACAAATGAAATATTGCAAAAAGTTGTGATTAGCGAGAAAATTTGTTTTGTGCTCTCAGAGTTTTTTGCAACGAGATTAATTTTGTTGCGCAAAGGTTAACAAAAATATTAAATTTTCCAATATTGCTAATAGCAGATTCTTGCACTAAAGTTCCATATGATGTTCAATAACTATTATGTGGCACCATTATAGCCTCACGTTTCACTATAATTACTATAGTATTTCTTGCCTGGCAACCATATTCCTCTTTTGACACATCTTGATAAATTGTTAAATTATTTTAATTATGATTCCAAATTTACTTTTTAGGTAATAAATTTTATAATAATATTTTATACAAAATTTAAAATGATGACATTAAATCTAAGAAAAATGATGGTTTACTTGTTTAAAAAAGATATCAATGATAATAACATATAAAAATTACTATTAGTAATAATATTGATCATAATAATGAATTGAAGTATGAATAATGATCATAGTAGTGTTTTGTTGTACTATCATTCATTACAAGCAAGAGGAAATTAAATGAATGAAGAATCATTACTAATTACATCAATTTTATTGGACAACTAATTACATCAATTTAAAATAAATTATTTAGTGGGGTGTGTGTATTCGTAAGTTGGTAAATTGGATTAATTCAATTTTTCTAGTAAGTATAATTTATTAGAGGATCAAAAAGGTCTTCAATAAATTATTATTGGAAAATACTGAAATTAATATTAAAAAAATTAATTAACAACTTGAAAGTGTATTATTGAATATTGATTCAACACAACACTTAACTAGCTATACATGAAGGTTGGGGAGATTTCTATAAATTAAAAAATTAAAAAAATAACATGTAAGCTAAAATTAATAAATGAAAATATAAAGATAATATAAAAGCAAACATGACTTTGTGGGAGGCTTTTTATTTCCGCGCCCTTTATTTAATAAACCGCGCGCTAACCGAAGTAAAGTTTCCATCTCAAATTTTTTCTTAATTAAAATATTGCTTCTAGAATATTTCCACTTTACTCTCGCTTGTTTCTTTTGCCCAGCCATGGAGTTATTCTCTCTGCCCAAGCTTTAAGCCACTGAAGAGTTGTACTTGGAAGGCACCACTCAAGACAACGATTTCTTCAAGTAAATTTAGTATTATTTTATATATTGGCCTACTGAGTTTGATTTTGTTTGGTGGGTTTTGCTTTAATTATTTATTAAGTGGGTCCTTGTTTCAATTTTTAATTTGTTAAATTAAAGTTAATGGATTATTTTGATGTCTATTTGCCATTAATTCATCTAAAGAATTATTATATTCTGCAATAATAAAATAATACTTGAGGATTATATTCTTTCTCAAACTTCTGTTAATAGTTTTTTGAATTTTTAACTCTATTTCACAGGTGAGTTAATTGTTTGGGAGTTTCGTCTTTGCTGAGAACAAAAACTTAAAGAAAGAATTGAATTCTAATTATTACCTTCAGCTTTCAGGTACAATTCATTTTTTTTAAGAATTGTCCACATTATTGTGTAAAACTATTTTATTTTTGTTTTGTTTTTGTTCCCTACATATATTAATTTATAGTTTCTAACAGTGAACAATGGATAGGAGTTGGATGCATTTGTGAAATAAATTATGTAAAGAATACTTAAATGGTATCAAGTCTTTTATGAAGGCTGCTGAGCAATGTACAAATAAGAATAATCTTGTTCGTTGTCCATGTAAAGAATGTCAAAATGCATTCTTCAAGTCGTTGCATATTGTCAAAGCCCACTTAAAAAGATATGGCATTGCGGCAAGCTATACAAAATGGGTTTTTCATGGTGAAGAACCTGAGTTTGTGGACAATAGTCAAATGAATGTAGGATCTATGCCCAGTAATAGGAGTGCCTTTACATTTGACAATGAAGAGGATGATGATCAAATGTATAATTAAATTCATGATATGTGCGAGCCAATGTCAATGGATGCAGTCACTTCGGAGACAAATATTGAAGAGAATGTTGACATGATACACGATGATACTAGAGAATTCAGAATGGGTGCAGGATTGTTAGAAAAGGCTAGAAAAAGTTTATTTCCTGGTTCTAAGTTATCTGCTTTGAGTTTTATTATCAAGCTAATGCATATAAAAGTTCTTAATAAATTGAGCAACAAAGCAATAGATATGATTCTCCAATTGTTGAAAGAGGCATTCCCAGAAGGCACAACACTACCAAGTACTACTTATGATGCAAAAAAAATGTTGAAGGACTTGGGCTTAGGGTATGAAGTCATACATGCATGTAAGTATGATTGTGCTTTATTTTGGAAAGAATATCAGGCATTAGAGAAGTGTCCATACTGTGGTGAACCGAGGTACAAGTTTGAAGACAGTAAAAAGAAAGTACCGCAGAAAGTGTTACATTATTTCCCTTTAAAACCAAGATTACAAAGATTATTTATATCTAGGCATACAACACGAGATATGAGGTGGCATCAAGAGAAGAGAGTTGCTGAGGAAGGTATTTTAAGACATCCTGTTGATGGGGAAGCATGGAAAGAATTTGATAGGTTATATCCTTGGTTCGCACAAGAGCCTCGTAATGTCAGGATGGGTCTTGCAACAGATGGCTTCAATCCTTTTGGTAACATGCATAATTCTTATAGTATGTGGCCAATCATACTTGTGCCATATAATTTACCACCATGGAAATGCATGAAAGATCCATTCATGATGATGTCGCTACTCATCCCAGGACCAAAAGCACCAGGTAGGGATATTGATGTTTACATAAGGCCGTTAATAAATGAATTAAAAGAGTTGTGGAATCATGGTGTTGAAACCTTTGATGCATCCACTAGACAAACTTTTCATATGCATGCTGCAGTGATGTGGACTATTAATGATTTTCCTGCATATGGAAATTTATCTGGATGGAGCACTAAAGGTTATAAAGCTTGCCCGGTTTGTAATGTAGAAACATCTTCATGGAAGTTGAATAGTAAGATATGCTACATGGGTCATCGTCGATATTTGCCACATGGTCATTCATGGAGAGCTAGTAGAGAACATGATGGTGATTTTGAATTTGATCCAGCACCTAAGGAGTATTCAGGAGATGACATTCTAAGGCAATTGGAGAAGTTAAATGAAGCTAGGCCTGGAAAAAATGAAAATAACAAAGATAGAAATCGAAAACGTAGTGCAAGTGATTTAAATTGGACAAAGAAGAGCATATTTTTTGAGTTGGAATATTGGTCCAAGTTGAAAATAAGACATATTTTGGATGTTATGCATATTGAAAAAAATATATGTGATAATTTAGTTGGAACTTTGTTGAATATTGAGGGGAAAACTAAAGATATTGTTAAAGCAAGGCTTGACTTGGAGGACTTAAAGATAAAGAAAGAGTTGCATCTAAAACAAGAAGGAAACAAACTTTTAAAACCTCATGCTTCATAAACACTGACTTTAAATGAAAAAAGAGAATTTTGTCAATTTCTTAAGTCAGTGAAGTTTCCAGATGGGTATGCTGCACATATATCTAATTGTGTCAGCATCAAGGATGCAAAAGTATCAGGTTTGAAAAGCCATGACTGTCGTGTTTTGTTACAACAAATCCTTCCAATTGGAATACGTCCATATTTACGGAAAGATATTTGCTCAGCCATTATTGAACTTTGTAACTTTTTCAAACAATTGTGTTCAAAAACACTATATAAAAGTGAGTTGGATAAATTAGAGGAGGGGATTGTATTGATACTTTGCAAGCTTGAGCGAATTTTCCCACTTGCATTCTTTGACATAATGGTGCATTTAGCTGTGCACTTACCACGTGAAGCAAAATATGCCGGTCCTGTTGCATTAAGATGGATGTACCCGATTGAAAGGAAATCACATTATTTGATTATAATATTTTTATTATATTTACATTACATTCACAAGTCACTTTTTTAAACTTAATCATTTGTTGTCGAATAGAGCTTTAGGTCGGTATAAGAGCTATGTAAAGAATAAAGCTCGACCTGAAGGATCGATTGTCGAGGCCTATATCATAAATGAATTGTTGTCTTTTTGTTCATTATATTTAGATTCTATTGAAACCAAATTTAACCGTGTTGAGCGAAATGATGATGGTGGACAAAGAGTTAGAGGACTTTCAGTCTTCTCTCAGAATGTTCGACCTTTTGGTAAAGCTCAGATTGAGTTATCACAACAAGAGATTGACATTGCACATTGGTATGTTTTGAACAACTGTGATGAAGTCCAAGAATACCTAGAGTAAGCATAAAATATATTAGTCATTTTATTTAATTTATATAAATATATTTATATATAACATATCATAATATATCTGTTCAAATTATAGTGAGCACAAACGGTTATTACAAAGAGAAAGTGGTGCTAATTTAAATAAAAGACAGCAATTACTTTTTCCTAAGTGGCTTACAGCACATGTAAGTAATTCTAGCTGTCAAATTAATTAGTTATTCTTTTAACTTTATTATAACAAGCTTATAATAAATTAGTTTATGTTTTATAGATGAGACAATTGCGGGATGAGGGATCTTCAACAATAAATGATGAACTATATGCTTTAGATTGTGGACCAGATGTTAGAGTTTTTAGTTATTCTGGTTGTATTGTGAATGGAGTGCGATTTCTTGTCACAAGTCGAGATAAGCATTGTACTACTCAAAATAATGGAGTAATGGTGCCAGGGGAGCATGACAATGAAGAAATTGACTTTTATGGTGCACTCAGTAATGTTATAGAATTAATATATCCTCTTAGTTGTCGAATAGTTCTATTTAAGTGTGATTGGTTTGACACTAATCTTAAGAAAAAAAGAATTAATCGTGATTTCCACCTTACTTCTATCAATATAACTCGAACTTGGTATAAAGAAGATCCTTTTGTGCTGGATATTCAAGCACAACAAGATTCTTATACCGATGATCCAAAGTTAGGAGTGGGCTGGAAGGTTGTAGAAAAGGTGCAACATAGGGGTTTGTGGGATGTTCAAGAGAAAGAAAGGTCAAATGAAGATGAAAATGGAAGGTGGAGTGCAAATGAGCAAGTGTATCAGCAGAATGAGTCATCTGATTTTGTTCTCTTTGTACAACTTGAACATCCTAATGCACAATTGTATAACAGAAATGATGTTGCTCCGCAAGTAATTTCATCAAATGTGTATGCTGAAAAGGCAAGAGATCATGATGCAAATGATTTTAAACTTGTTGAAGAGGAAGATGAAGATGAAACAATGGAGGAATATTTCTCCGGCAGTGAAGAAGAGTTAAATAAGAATTATGATGATAGTGATATTGATTTTTAATCGTATGTGTAATGCTTTATTACCAGCTTCAAGTGTAAGCATTCATGTTTTCTTTGTTGTATTATATATATATATATATATAGTGTAAGCTTTCTTGTATTCTTATTTAATATGAAATTAATTTATTGGTTTACTAACTTTTATATTCTAATTCTTATATCTTTCTTTCATGCAGCTAAGTATTCTTAAGGGATTCTTGAGCAATCAAACTGACTTGTCCTTTCACTCCTTCATGCACGGTTGTCTTTTAGCTTACTTTTATCTTTTTTGTTTTGTTCATATTATACTCTCTTGTTTAGTTTTAGTTAGTTCTTGTTCAAAAATGTGAATTAATGGTTAAAATTTTGATAAGTGTGTATAAGATATTGTGAAGAATACAAGTGGTTGTTATTAATTGAATATGAAAATTTTATTCAAATATCATTCATGTTATAATTCCTTTGACAAAATTATAGTTATCTTGATTTATTTTTATGTTGATTATTAATAAACTCTAATGGATATTTTTAATAATTACTGGATGGCTCCTGGACATAGAGTTACCAAACGTTTAAGAGCAGAAACTGTTGTCGCATCTACAATTCCCCAATCTCAGCCTGTTATGCCCAGCCAAGAGTTTGTGCAAGGTGCTGTTACAACTCTAGAATTTGGTATTTAAAGAGTTTAATTGGTAGGATTTTTTTAAAAATATAACATAAAATATGTTATTTCTTATACTAATACATGTTATATATATATATATATATATAATAGATATTCAGCCAATAAAGAAAAGAACGCGTGGCCCCTCACGTGGGAAAAAAACAGATGACATTGTGCAATTATCTGGAAAGATAAAACTACATATCTCTCCTGAGACTAATAGGCCAGTAGGTCATAAGTACTCTTCCATGTTGTCAAGTGAGTGTGGATATTTGGTTAGAAGGTTTGCACCTCTTCAACATGAGAAATGGAGCTGATTCCAAAATCAGAGAAGCAGGTTTTGTTTGATCGACTATTAGTAAGTACTTATGATTATTAATATTCTTCATCTGTCATTTTTTTAAATTATAAACTGAGATATCTTTTTTTCCTAAATTCAGTCAAAGTTTGAGATTGATTTGAACTTACCACATGTTCGTCGTTGTATGAATAACATTATGGGTGGGAGATATCGGGATATGAGACATTGGATGTACGATCATTACTTGGATTATCCATCCTTTGAAGAGGCACTTAAGCATTCATATCTAGGCATATGTCCAGATGATTGGGCTTGGCTTTGTCATAACATTTACAATTCCGCAAGTTTCCAAGTCCAAATGATATTTATATTATGAACTTTAAATTGTCCAACTAGTTGTCAATATGCTTGTATATGTATCTTATTTTCTACTATTATATTTTTTTAATGTAGACTCAATCTACCAAAAACAAAGCTAATCGTGCTAAGCTCCCATATGTCCATTGTGGGGGATCAAGACCTTTTGTTAATTATCTTGAGGATGACATGGTTGATGGTGAAATAGAATTATTTCGTGTCACTCATTTCAGCAAGACAAAAGGTTGGGTGAATGAGGTGGCACACTTAAACCATGTAAGATGCTTTACTGGAAATAAATTTTTAATTTTATTATTTCTTATCACCTACATACTGTTGATAAAAGTTTACTCATTGAGTTTTTTTTTCTTAATTTTTCTTTCATGCTCTAATTAACTTTGTTATTTGAAATATCAAATAATTAGATTTATAAGTATAACAGCAAGTTTCTTTTTTTTCAATTTATGCGTTAATACAAATTAATTCCATGACCAATGGATTAAATTTCAACTATTTAATTAATAAAATTCTTTTTTTTCTTCCTTCATTTACTAACGAAGTTTTATGTATAGGACCAAATGGTAGAGATACAACAACAACAACAACAAATCGATCCCGAAGAAGCAAAACCACTAACTCAAAGAGAAATATGCATTGAAGTGCTTGGAAAGAAATCAGGCTATTTTCGAGGACTTGGCAACGGACCACGCCCAACTTCAAACCATGGTGTTGATACTTCTGAGGCTGACAGATTGCATGGTATTATATCTTCACAACAAAGTAGATTGGATTCACAAGATGTTGAGCTTCAAGAGCAAAAGAAGACTATTGATCAATTGGAATCCAGATTGTCCCAATTTGAGGGTATGATGCAGCAATTTTTTTCTTCTCAATGATCTGCTTTTCGCTTTACAGATTCAGCTACTCATTGATTACTCATTTCAATGATGTCCTTAGAGTATCTTGAACTTGTTAGTATTTTGAATTGGTCATCACTTGATCTTTTTGATTACTGCTGGTGCATGTCATATCTTTAAGTATTTGGAATTTGGAGTAGTTATAATTAGAGATCGTTTATAATTTTTGCTCATTACATTTTTGGGATAGATGACAATCCACTTTTGTATTTGACTATCATATGTGATTCTTAAAGTCAGTTTTGTACATATATATAGCTTGGATACTGAAAAGGCCTTTAACTTTTAAATTAGTTCAATGACATTAATGATTTTTTGTTAGATTTCTCAACATATATTTCTAGTTTCTTATTGTCATGGTGGGGGAAAAAATTGGTATCTTTCCCAACGAATTTGGTTTGCTTCCTTTTATACCATGATATTATTAAAAAAATTGTAGTATTTTTTAATGACAAAATTGATTTGTTTCTAAAAATATTTAAATATTTATTACATATTTGTAAAATATTCAACATAAAGAAACAAAGTAGTTTTGCTGCCTAAAATGATCTTAGCTAACAAACACCTTTGTTGGTACACGTTATTTTTTTAAATGTACTTTATTTTTTATCAACAAATTAGTTTTGTAGTAAATAACTATATAGAAACAAAATAATTTTGTTGTGTAAAACTGTTTAGCGCAACAAAAATGTTTGTTGCCAAATTATTCTCTAAACAAGTTGAAGACTCATTCACAACGAATCTGTTTTGTTGCAAAAGGAAGTTTGAGGCGAGAAATGTTTTAATATGTTGTTAAACATAGAGGGCGACAGTGCTAGGCCGACGACCGGGCCGACAAGCTTATTTTTGTAGCAATAACCTATGGCAACAAAATTGGCACTTTAGGCAACAAAATCTTTTTGTTGCAAAAAGCCATTTCTGTTCTGGTGATTTTTCACCAAGGCACTCTTCTGCAAAGCCTCAATCTCCTGGCTCCTCATTTTCTTTAAATAGTCTTTACGTAACTTCTCCTCCAGAAGTAAACCAGAACAAGATCGTAAAAAATCACATGCAAAAAGAATCAATTTTACAAAAAAATAAGGAACAAATGAAGATTCTTGCTTCAAAAATCCATGAAACACCTACACCTAGTTCCATTCAAAAGGAGAGCTCAATGTAGAAAATGACTGGCACTTGTAACATAAATGAAGAATGAATTATGCAGAAATCAATTATATCATTCTACTGTTGGGGAAAAATAAGGTTTTTAAATTTTTATAAAACCTTTTAAGGACCGCTCTCATATAATATATAAGAATACGTAATCTAGAAATCGTACCTTGAAAATCTGAGTTGGCTTTTTCCGCTGAAGTGATTTAGGCTCCCAGATCACGATCCGCCACCACCACTCCTGTTAGATAACGATCCGTCACCACCACGCTTGTTGGATCACGAACTGTCACCAATGCTCTTTCAGGTTATGAATTAGGTTCGATCTGCACTTGACGTGTGGGCGCCTTTATCACTACCAAAGCAACTAGCACGAGAAAATCTTTCTCTCAACAATAGAGAGAAAAATCTTATTCTCAAATCTGTATAAAATGGCTTCTACTTTTTTCTTTAGAGAAAATAAGCCTTATAAATCTCCTTTTAGTGAAAACCCTAGGCTCCAAATAATGCCCTCTTTAAAACTCACGTTTCTTTTTCTTTTAATAAGGGACCCACCATGTAAAATAACATAAGGCCCCTTACACATAAGCTAATTAAATGGAGCCTCCCACTAAAAGATATAATTAGGCTTTTGACCCAAATAGCTAGTTATCTTGCTTATTAGTCCAGTAGTGGTGCAGTCAATTAAATGAGCTAACCCGGGGATCATTTGGGAACATACAATAATGGCTACAATAATCAGGCCTGTAATTAAACTAGCCCAATTATTTAATTCCAAATCTACTCCACTAAAAGATTGGAACTGACTTCCATAATTGTATGCTCGAATAATAATTCGTCCCAAGCCACATTGATTTCTTTACTGCACAATCCTTTGTATCATATCGTTAATTAAATTGATATCTCAACTGTCCAATCAATTTAATAACATCTTATTCCTTGATCCTTACTGGTTTTCTCTAATGATCATTTTCAACATACTAAATATGTTGACACACTCTGGCCAGAGAATTCTATGATCAAGTGCCGAAAACATATCAAGAGATGTGTTGTACAAATTCTATATTGTTAATCCATAACTCCAATACTCATAATTGCTCCCACCAAGATACCGGGTAATCTTGACCACAAGGATGTGTCGTGCCCATTGGTAACTCAAATGGAATAACAATCACAATCATGAAATCATAATTAACTCAAGATTGAGATTACAGTAAAATCAACGCCTATGAGATTTAATAAGTCTGACAGTTATTACAAAGTTAATTAAATCTCATATGTGATCCAGTTCAATGTAGTCATACTACATCAATAAATTCATACATGATTAAGATAAATCATTCAATGAATTTATTACAGTTTATACCTAAATAAAGTGCCCAACTTTATTTATCAACTACGAACTAAATTTATTTAATCATAAGATAACTTGTATTTATGTCTTCTGTGAATCCACATGGTGATCACATAAATACATATAATATGATTAAATGCACTTTAATACAAATATAAATGCAATTAAGATATTTGAATAAAATACCTCATTAATTTTATTAATCAGAAAAAATGTTTATTACAATTAAATAAACACATATGCTTTTAAAGAGCATAATTTCCCAACATTTACTACCTTACATATGCACTTCAAAACATCCAAGATTGTACTGAAATATCCAACATTATAAACAGGGAGGGTAAGAGTCAAGTATCCAAAATGCCCGGGCAATCATTGAAACCTCCATGGCATGTTGTACATGTAGACATTTTATTTGCAGGACCCTGAAACCGATTAAAGAAAAGCCCAAATAAAAACATGGTATCCTTATTTTAAAACGGAAGAAAGAACGGAAGGAGAAAACTGAAAACACATTGCAAATAAACTAATGTACAGCCTGCGCTTGAAGCCTCTCTCAAACACAAATTTCATAATAGTTAAGTCAATTAAAAAATTTGTTCATGCACATAAAAAAAAAAAAGGTTAATGGGGCAAAAAAGAAAAAATAATACTCTTCTGTAAGACGTTACATTTTTTTGACAACATTATAAGTTTCTCTTAAATTTGTCAAATAGTCCTCCACTATAGTCTCAGAGTTTTATTTAACATTCCTGATGTTACTGATGTCATGATATAGCACAAGAAATTTTATAGTTTCTTCATTACAGCCCCCCAAACCTAAATCATGGATTCATGGCTTGGCAATTAACATTTCGAGAACTAATTAAGGCCGAGTAAGTGGGAAGAGAAACTCAAAAAAAAAATTTGCAACAGCCTCATTTATATTGGAAATCAAAATATTAATATTTTAGTGAAAATATATGGTAAAAAAAAGATTAATTAAGACAATTATCGGCCGGTCACTTATTTTTTCTAACTTTTTTTAAAATACACATATCTTATTTTTCTTTATAAAATTTCACCTGAAAATTAACTGATTATACTCATAGGTCTTAAGTGGATGATTTCAAAAGAAGCGAAAGTGTTTTATTAAGCCTAATAAAAAAAATAACTTGAAAAATGAATCCAACGGTTGAGATTGAATAAAAAAAAAAAGGAGGCAACTTGTAAAAGTAAAACCGGTTGCTCCTTTTTTCCCTCCCTCAAATCCTTTCCCTCTCTCATGTCTCTGTCATGTGGTCCCGTGTACCATGGTGTCTCTCACACCCATTTCTATCCTTCCTCATTTTCATGCTACCCAAAAAATTAAAATTAATAACATATTTTATAAATGAAAAAAAAATGGTGTTGCATTCAAAATTGGTTGTTCCGATTCTTTATCTGGTTATGATGCTCTTTATTTGATTGGCACAATTGCTTCGTTTAATGAATCCCTACGATTAAGTACATGAAGCACATAAAAATTCAACAAGTATAAGATAGAAAGAGCCGAATGTTGGCCCCCAAATCCTAAGTTTAAAATGAATATCAAGTCTCTTAAGTTTACATTATGTTGCACCCATCCATTTCCATCTTCATGTTGTTATAATCTTATTGATGTCATTAGGGTGAATTTGTCATTTCAATTAAGCAGCAAAAAAAGTCATCGTTTAAATGGTTAGAATAAAACCACTAGGCCTCATCTAGGGGTGTCAAAAATACTTGCCTAGACCAGACCCAGCTAATCCGGTCCAGGCAAAACTCGGACCGCATATACTAAAAAAGCATATCCAGGTTTGAGAATTTCAAACCCGGACATTTCCAGGCGTGGTTCCGGGTTCTACACCAAAAACCCGAAACTCGGACTCGATTTCTTAATCAAATTTAATATATATATATATATATATATATATATATATATGAGCCACAAGCGTCGAGCAGCATGACATAAACTTTTTTTTTTTTTTTTTGGAATTAGACATGAACTTATTATTTACTTCTTTTACATGGAAGCATTTTGACTCTTTTATGAAAATTTTTTTGAGTTGTTGAACATTTTAGGATTTTCATATGTTGTATTGATAATTAGTGTCATAATTATGAACTTATGATATGTTGTATTGATATAAGTTTGTATTTGACTATTTTCTTTTGTTAAGTTTGAGATTTATCAAACCTTGTAGTATGATACGCAAGAAATGTGCATGCATGTTGCTTGTTGATATTTGGGTGAGAAAAATGAAAGAAAACTTACGGGTTTAGAAGCCTGGAACAAGCCCGGACCGTATGTGCAAAAGTCAGGCTTAGCCCGGGTCTGGGCAACAGTTTCTGTCATCCAGTTCGGTCCCAGGTGATTAGTGTTAAAAATTGTTTAATTATCAAGCAATAATAATGTTATTTTGTGCTTATGTTATAATTTATATTTGTGTTTAAGCAATATATTAGGAATTATTAATTATGCATTAAATATATATAATTTTGTGTATTTTTGTGTGTTTATTAGGTAAAATATTAATTTCACGTAATTCGAGGCTCCAAACAAATAAACGGAGGTCAAATTTAGATTCCAGAGGTACGAAAACCTTGAAATGAGTCAAGATCAGCTTAAAATTGGGCTTGTGTAAAAGGGTTGACTTTTCCTGTTAACCGAGCACTGATTGGATGATGAAATGAGCTTACAATATGTATGAGTGCATGGGATAGCTGGCAATTTTAACTAAATCCGTTTTTTGGCCAAATCGGACGAGTCAAACGATGCCACGTGTGATGTTGACTTTTAAGGTTTGACCAGCTGTTGGATCTTGATCTAAAGGTTGTGAGGAGCATATGCATGAAGCTTATGATAAACCGCAAAACATTGAATTATTAATTTATTTTTCTATAAATAGAGCCTCATTTTTATGTTTTTAATAATCTCTTTACATCTCTCTTCTTCTCAAATTCTCTCCATCTCCCTGTGATCTTGATTTTCAGGTGTGTTTTTAATATTTTGAATAATTATTTTTATAAATAAATTTAGTTTTATTTTCAATTTTAGTTGTTTTTATTACTTTTAATTATAAGTAATTTAATTTTAATAACCCTTTTTATTTCAATTATGCTTAACTAAATAATATTAGTTAGGGTAAGTTGAAACTCTTAGGAAATAAATATGATTTAATCAAATTCTATTTTTAATTTTATAAATTAAATTATTTTCTATTTAATTTTATACATATTTATATTTTGAAATTTTGATTTATTGTAGACAAACAAAGGGATTTTGGTACAATAAATTCTTAATATCTTAATATAAAGTATGGTAAAATGGTATTTTGACTTATTGTAGACAAATTAAATTTTGTCACAATAAATACTTAATCTATCTTAAATTAAAGGAAAAATAATAATTTATATAATTAATCTTTTGGGTAATAAATCTAAAAAAAATGGCAAAAAGAATTTATTAAGTTTCATTTACTACTAAGAGTGGATCCACAACCCTAACTATTTCAATTTCATAGTTTCATTTAAATTAAGTTGTTTACATTCAAATTTTAACGTCAATTTTTAGATAAAATAAAATAAACAAATCAAATATTTTCTCTGTGAATCAACCTCAGACTCACCGAGTTATAATACAACAAGACACTCTTATACTTGGGAGTTAAAAATTACTTTTAAGTTGTGTCAAGTTTTTGGCGCCGTTGTCGGGAAAAAGCTTTTATTTTTCTTGAGTTTTTCGTTTTTTATTTTCTCTTTGTGTAAAGTTTCCTTTATACCCCTTTTCCTTTCTCAACTTCTCTTTTGACCCCAACATCTTTCAGAATCTTCACTTTCATCCCACATGGCTCAATTCTAAATTTTTAAAACTTGCGGTGTGGCCATAATATTATAAAGAATTTGCAATAAGATCCCTAAATGAGATTTCTCACAATAATCAAGACTTGGACTTATTTGAACTTAATTTTAACTTAATTTGGACCAAGAAAACTAACTACTAATTCTTAACTTACTAACTACTAACTCTTAACGTTTATTTGTTTTTATTTCAGTTATTTAATTTTTAGTTTTTATTTTATTTCGCATTTATTTATTTTGCTTTATTTTATATTGGTAGGTTCAACCACCAAATTAACTACTAACTCTTAATTTTTAATTTTTTTAATTTCAGTTATTTAATTTTCAGTTTTTATTTATTTTGCATTTACTTATTTATTTTTTATATTGGTGGATTCAACCGCCAAAATTGCTATTTATTTTTTTATTTTGTATTTATTTTATATTGTTAATTTATTTGGTGGGTTCAACCACCAAAATTGTAATTTAATTTTAATTTCATTTTTGTATATTTACATTATTTGCATATTTAATTTTTTTTTTTTTTTGCAATTTTCATTTAGTTTTTGCATTACTAATTTGTTTGAATACTATCTTTGTGACACAACCATTGCATGAGACGTTGGTCTCGAACTTCAAGTGGCAGGTTAATTCGTAGATCTCAATCTCCACCACCAATCATAGACGAGATCCAAGACGAAAACATTTTGGGTGAACCTAATCCTCAAATTAATCAGGAAGATAACCATTCTCAACATGTACGTGATCAAAATCAACCAAGAACTCTGAGAGACTACATGAATCCAACTAGAACTGGAGCACCGTCGTGTATAGTATTTCCTCCAGAAGCATCTTGATTCAACTTCAAACTAGGTATTATCCAAATTTTACCAACATTTCATGGTTTAGAATCTGAGAATTCATACTTGCATCTAAGAGATTTTGAGGAAGTTTGTAATACATACACATACCAAAATTATAGCATGAGCATAATTAGATTAAAGCTTTTTCCTTTTTCATTAAAAGATAAACTTAAAACTTGGCTACAAAACCTTAGATCTGGATCAATAGAACTTGGAATAACATGCAAAAATAGTTTTTGAAAAAATTCTTTCCACCTCATAGAACAACTTCTTTTAAAAGACAAATCACTTCTTTCACTCAAAAAAATTGAGAAACATTATACCAATGTTGGGATAGGTTTAAAGAATTATTTAACATATGCCCACACCATGGTTTTGAAACTTGGCGATTGGTCACTTATTTCTACGAGGACTTAACACCCCAAAGTAGACAAGTTATTGAAATGATGTGTAATGGTGAATTTAGGGATAAAAATCCTAAAGATGCACTAGATTATCTTGACCAATTAGCTGAAAATGCACAACATTGGGATACTGTTTGAACTTTTAAATTGACAAATAAACAACAACCATCTCCATCTAGTGGAGGAATCCATAACCTTAAGGAAGATCATGATTTACAAGCAAAATTTGCATCCCTAGTTAGGAAATTTGAAGCTTTGGAGCATAAAAAGAGTGATCAAGTAAAATATGTTCAAGAAATTGCATGTAACATATGTAGTTCGAATGATCATTTCACTCAAGAGTTTCCCACTCTGCCTGTACTTAAAGAATGTCTAAATGATCAAGCTAATGCCATTAACACTTTCAATAAACCAAACCCATATTCACAGACTTATAATCATGATTGGAGGAATCATCCAAATTTCAGTTGGAGGAATAATAATAATGCACAATCTTCACAAGCACCACCTCCACAAAATTTTCAAAATGCTCAGCTTTATGCACCATATGTTCCACCACCATGGAAAAATTTAGAAGACACAATGCATTCATTCATCAGAAAGCAAGATGTTATTAATAATCAAAATGCACAAACTTTTTCTGATTTGAAAGATACTCTTGCTACAATTGTTTCGGCACTCACAATTCAAGAAAAGGAAAATTTCCAACCCAACCACAACCAAATCCTAAACCTCAACAAAATTCACCCACAGACCAAGTCAAGTCAATTATAACTCTTTGTAGTGGTAAGGTTGTTGATAGACTTATGCCTGAACCTTGTGAAAATGATGAAAACTCAAAGGGTGAAGAACAACAAAATAAACTTACACTTAATGAATAAATAAATAGTGTTCCACTTGAAGCACCATTTCCGCATGCATTGAATAAACCAAGGAAATCAAATCACTCTTCTGAAATTTATGAAATCTTTAAGCAAGTGAAAGTTAACATTCCTCTATTTGATGCAATCAAGCAGGTACCTTCATATGCCAAATTTTTTAAAGACTTGTGCACTGTTAAGAAGAAATTGAAGGTAAGAAAGAGTGCTTTCATGGTCGAACAGGTAAGTACAATTCTGTCTACCAATAATAAGTTAAAATATAAACATCCCGGTTGTCCTACCATTTCTTGTATTATTAGTGATCATAGAATTAAGTATGCTTTACTAGATTTTCGTGCTAGTGTTAATTTGTTTACATATTCAGTTTATCTTCAACTTAATCTTGGTGAGTTAAAATCAACTTCAACTACCTTTTGCTTGCCGATAGATCAGTTAAAGTACCAAAAGGAATGGTGGAAGATGTTTTAGTACAAGTTGATAAATTCATATACCCTGTAGATTTTATTGTCTTGGAAACTGAACCTGTTATGAATAATCATAAATTAATTCCTGTAATTTTAGGTCGACCATTTTTAGCAACTGCTAATACTTTGATTAATTATAGGAATGGTTTAATGAATTTTTCCTTTGGAAATATGATTTTGGAATTGAATGTTTTCAACATGTGTAGGCAACCTAATGAAGAAAATGAGAATGAAGATGATATTGATGAACAAAAGAAAATGCTTGAATCTTGTATTGAGAAAAATATTCAAAAAGGGGATTTTTCTGAACTCTCTAATGTTTGTTTAGTTAATTCAATTGAGTCAAATAAGCAATTTGAACTTGATATTTCTAATATAAATTCGTTGCTTGATTATGTGCAGACTTCACAAAATTATAATGACGAGCCAAAATTTGAAGAGTTTATAATTATTGAAAGGAAAAAAAACGAGAAGCACCTAAACTGGAATTGAAACCTTTGCCTGAAGGATTGAAGTATGCTTTTCTTGGAGAAGAACAAACTTATCCTGTTGTGATTTCTTTTACTTTAACAAGCGACCAAGAAGATAAGTTACTAACTGTTCTTAAAAAGCATAACAGTGCAATTGGGTGGACTTTAAATGATATTAAAGGCATTAATCCCTTAATTTGCACACATAGAATTAATTTGGAAGAAAATGCTAAAACATGTCAACAACCTCAAAGAAGATTAAACCCACACATGAAAGAGGTAGTCAAAACAGAAGTCCTTAAATTGCTTGATGTGAGAATTCTCTACCTTATTTTTTATAGTAAGTGAGTAAGTCCTACACAAGTGGTGCCTAAAAAATCAGGAATCACTGTTGTTAAAAATAAAAAAAGGTGAATTAATTCCAACACGAATTACATTTAGTTGGCATATGTGCATTGATTATAGAAAGTTAAATGAATTCACTAGAAAAGATCATTTTCCATTACCATTCCTTGACCAAATCTTAGAAAAAGTAGCTGGACATCCCTAGTACTGCTTTTTAGATGGATATTCAGGTTATTATCAAATTCCTATAGCACTTGAATAACAAGAAAAGACCACATTTACATGTCTTTTTGGAACATTTGGATTTAAAAGAATGTCATTTGTGCTTTGTAATGCTCCTGCAACATTTCACATATGTATGCTAAGCATTTTTTGTGATATGGTTGAACATTGTTTAGAGGTCTTTATGGATGATTTGACTGTGTTTGGGAATTCTTTTGATGATTGCCTTGATAATTTGGAGAAAATTTTAAAAAGATGTGTTGAAAAAGCACTCGTGTTAAATTGGAAAAAATGTCACTATATGGTTACTTTTGGAATTGTTTTGGGTCATATTGTGTCTGTTAAAGGATTTGAAGTTGACAAAGCAAAAATAGAAGTCATATCTAAATTGCCACAACCAAAAACAATTAGAGATGTACGATCCTTTTTAGGACATACAAGAGTTTATAGGAGGTTTATAAAAAACTTTAGTGTCATATCTAAACCACTTTATAACCTCTTATTAAAAGATGCACCGTTTGAATGGAATGATGATTGCCAAAAATCTTTTGAGAAAATAATTTGTCTTTTAATATCTGCACCTATTATGTAATCTCCTGATTGGTCTTTGCCCTTTGAATTAATATGTGATGCAAGTGATTTTGCTGTTGGTGTTGTTTTAGGAGAAAGAAGGGACGGTAAGCCCTTTGTGATTTATTATGAATAGTGCTCAAATGAATTATTTTACAACTGAAAAAGAATTACTTGTTGTGGTATTTACATTAAACAAATTCCGTTCATATTTGCTTGGCTCTAAATCTGTTGTGTTTACTGACCACACTGCTGTGAGATATTTGATCAGTAAACAGGATGCCAAACCGAGACTAATTCGTTGGATTTTGTTACTTCAAGAATTTGACCTTACCATCAAAGAAGGGTGCTGAAAATGTCGTTGCTAATCATCTATCAAGACTCACATCCAACTTCTGCACTGATATAACACCCATCAATGATTCTTTCCTTAATGAATTTTTATTTTCTGTTACTTCAATGCCATGGTATGCTAACATTGTTAATTTCCTTGTTAAAGGTAAAATGCCTTTGCAATGGAATGCTCAAGAGAATAAGAAATTTTTTGTTGAAGTAAAGAAATTTTATTGGGATGATCCTTACTTGTTCAAATATTGTCCAGATCAAATTTTTCGGCAATGCATTCCTGATAATAAGGTAAATGGTGTCATTAATTTTTGTCATTCTGAAGTATGTGGTGGACACTTTTCTTCAAGAAAAACTACTGCTAAAATTTTACAGTGTGGATTTTATTGGTACCATATTCAAAGACACATATGAATTTTGCAAAACTTGTGAAAAATGTCAAAAATTGGGATTAATTACTAAAAGAAACATGATGCCCTTAAATCCCATTCTTGAAATTGAAATATTTGACTGTTGGGAAATTGATTTCATCGATCTGTTTCCATCATCTTTTGAATTTGTGTATATATTAGTTGCAATTGATTATGTCTCAAAATAGATTGAAGCAATTTCTTGTCGAAATAATGATAGCAAAACAATGGTTAAATTTTTAAGAGAAAACATTTTAAGTCGATTTGGAATCCCTCGAGCCATTATTAGTTATGGAGGTAAGCATTTTTGTAATAAGACATTTGAGTCTTTAATGAAGAAATACAAAATTACACATAAAGTTACTACCCCTCGTCATCCTCAACAAATGGTCAAGTTGAATTAGCAAATAGGGAGATAAAACAAATTTTGAAAAAAAACAGTTAACCCAAACCGAAAAGATTGGTCTCTTAGACTTAATGATGCACTTTGGGCCTACTGTACTGCATTTAAAACGTCATTAGAAATGTCATCCTATCGGTTAGTTTATGGTAAACCTTATCATTTACATGTTGAACTTGAACATAAATCACTTTCGCCTATTAAAGTTTTTAATTCAAATTTGGATGATGCTAGTAATGTGCGAAAATTGCAATTGAATGAACTTGAGTAATTAAAGAATGATGCTTCAAGAATTATTAAGGCAAGAACAAAAGCTTTTTATGATAAAAAAAATTTTCGAAAAACATTTGAGATTGGTAAAAAAATATTGCTTTATAATTCTCGTCTTCATTAATTTTCAGAGAAGTTAAAGTCAAAATGGAGCGGGCTATTTATTGTAAAAAATATATATATTCATATGGGGCCATAGAAATTGAGAATCCAAATAACGGTATCACATTTAAAGTTAATGATGAAAGATTAAAATCATATCTGGAACATCACCCACGTGAAGAAGACGCCGAAATCAATTTGGGTGACCCACCAATTCTTGATTAAGTCATTAATGACTGATTCTTTTTTTTTTGTTTTACTGTTATTTTGTCGTTTCATTGTTTGATTTTTTTCTCTCTCTAGATTGATGCCACATATTTTTTTAGCATTATTTTTCTTGTTTAAGCGTGTTTGTTTGACAGATGTACTTTCTCTCATCAATTTTCATTATACGTCATGAGTACCTCAATAAGAAAGTTCTTGTTCACACATCTTAAAAGAATTCTGCTTGGGAAATTTCACTTAAGAGGCTTGATACAAAGCTGTAAATCACATCCATTTTGGGATCTATAACCACCATAATTCGTATCCTATTTTGAGGATCTAGAAAGACAACTTAGAGCAGTAGAGAGAGGTATATATGAATATCAATTGGAGCTTGAGGTTAACTCAATAAGAAGACGAATGTAAATTCATTTTCCTTTTACATTGTGTGTTTCTTTTTCTTTGCTTTCACGTTTGATTTGATTTTGCAGATTTGATTTTGGTGTCTTTTGATTTATTTTTCCGTATAAATGGCGAATAATAGTACTCCATGACTTCTTAAGTCAGTATCTTCAGTTTCCCACAATAATTGAAACCCCAAAATCAAACATGGAAGAAATACAACATAAATTGCATAAGTTTTTCCTTCCCTCCTTCAAAATGCACTCCAAAAAATTTATAAAGCTCGTTGTGAAAGATTGCGTTTGTTAATGATCAACGAAATTCCTTCTGATATTTGTTGGTTAATTGAAGCAAATGTCCAATTAGCAGGTGAGTTTTCTGATCCATTTGTTTCTTACACACCTGGTTTTGGTAAAAGCACATTTGCTAAAAAAAGGAGAGCTAAAGACTTGACTGAAAATGTCATAATTGTGTACGACTCAGTTGCAAATGAGAAGTTTGTAAATCTTTAGGAATGGTGTCTGATACTCATAAAGATAAAATTAAATTCGTTAAAGATGGCTTGAGTAAAGAATCGTTGGATTATATCTTACGATCTCTTGAGACGCATCGGAGCGGACATGTGCAATATGAGATACACAAGTTATGGAGACTATTCCAAATAGAAAGTGCACAGTTTAGTCTTGGGAACCTGACTCAAAAAGACCTTGTTTGCCAGTTTATAAGAAAACTGAATGGGAAGCCTATTATCGACCCATAGAGGGCGTTCAAGCTGTTACTGGACGTAAAATTAGAGGAAGATGTGAGCCACAATCACAACTACCAGTAAATATCCTTTTATTTTGCTGCTCTTTTATCATTTGTATTATTGCATTTAGTGGTGTGATTTTGTATTTAATAATATTTGTTTTCTTTTACTGTTTGCTTTTTCTAATCACTATTTTTTTTTTACTATTTACTTTTGAATTATTGAGCCACGAGCTTTACTCATCATTTGACAAATCTGCCAACCCATTTACAGTTATTTCTCATTATTTCTGTCACCAAGATCTTTAAATATGAGCTCGTTTTTCAAACACTCACAACTTGTTTTTGAAAGATTATTCCAATGGTAGCATCTTCGAGTAAACAATTCAAAAACATTTGTGTGCTTTCTGGGTTTCACTATGGAAAGTACAAAGAGTTCGTTCAGGCAGCTGTAGATCTTAGTTGTATCATAGTAGAAAGGAAACTGCATCTTGTATATAGAGGAGGTGAACGAGGGTTATCAAGGCTTGTCTCAGAAGCTATTTTTACTAGAGGAAGCTAAGTACTAGGCATTATCCCAAAAGCCATGAAACCGCTAGTATGCCTGTCTGGCCCACCAATTGGAGAAGAATTAGTGGTATCAAGTATGCAAGAGAGAGTATCTGAAATGCTAAATCATGCTGATGCTTTTATTTTCTTGGCAGGAGATCTTGTAACTTTTGAGTCACTGATTACATTTGCATCTTGGGTCCACTTGAACATTCATAAAAAAACTCATCGGTTTGTTAAATGTTAATAATTTTTATGATGGCTTGCTAACTTTTATTAACCATGCAACAAAGAATCATTTTGTTCCATACTATGTGAAAAAAAAAACTCTTTATATCTGCTTCTACTGCTAATAAATTACTTGATCTTTTACAAGCTTATACACCAGAGCCAAATCCCAAGACTTTTGTGCTGGATTGGTCGACTGATAATGGTAGCAGTGGCAGTAATAAGAAGTGCAAATTAGATTTAACTCTCCGTCTGTAAATATTTTCTGTTGCAGTGTTCATGTGCCATCTTCTAAACTCTTTCTCTTTCCTTTTAAAACATTGAGGACAATGTCTCTTTCAGGTTGGGGGGAGGAAATAGTTGATAATTGTGGAATGTCTTATTCCTGGTGATGTTTTTACAAAAAAAAAATTCTGTAAAGACTAACTTTGGACTAAACTTGAGTCGAAGATGGCTGGATATGGAGAGTGCAATATCTCTAGAAATGCATCTTCTTAAATTAGGGTTGACTAATTTAGGATAAATTTGAGTTGAAGATGGCTGGATATAGAGAATGTAGTACCTCTACAAATGCATCCTCTTAATCTTAGGAGTGTTATTTAAAAAAAAAATGACTTTTTCTTGTTCTTTGTTATCCGATTTTAAGCTTTTTCATCAAGTTCAGGTGAGACGTCCTCCTCTTCTTCTTTTATTATTATTTTTCTCTTTTATTATTTTTTATGCATATATGTAAAATTATATATATTTTCGAGATTCAGCAACACAATGTTGGCCTTGGTGGTGGCTGATTATTCTTTTCGTTGTGATTCTGAAGAATGTTTATATATATTTATGTTTGCAAGGATTAAAATGGGTTTTAAATTCAATGTCTTGATAGGTTTTAGATTTTAGAGAAAGATCATATAACTTTTGCCTATTTATTTTCTCTTTTGTTTGTTATTCGTTGGATGGATACTTGATGCCGCATTTATAATGATGGTAATTTTTCTTTAAAAAAAAAACTCTAAAAAGGCGACGGATTAATTGACAAAAAGATAAGTAGATTTTGAAATGTCATTGACATCTAGAATTGAGGGTTTGGAACTTTGGAGAACCATATCTTGTAACAACAGATAGACAAGAGCATTCTGTTCCAAGCAAAAGGTGACAAGGAAGTTAATGCTTTTCTTGCTGGTAATTGCTTGAATGAGCACAAAAGACACAAGAGCATTAAGCCCAAATAAAGCAGACTGAAGTGAAACAATGGCAGCTAGCGCTACATATGAAACCAAAAGAATATTCTGATCATGACAAAACCAGATTATTTCCCGCGAGTAGAGGACAGCGAAGGAGGGAGTTGTTGGAGTGCACAGTTTCCCTGTGAATGCAGAACAAGGTCTCTTCAGAAAAACTACCGTCTGTCTGCTAAAAATGTGAATATGGGTGATCTGAAAGTAATGAATCATCAAGTCTAGATTTGACAAGCACCAATAATGCTACTATTAAAACATTTTCTAAGCTTGTTCGGAAATTATGTAATCTACGTAAAACTCAATGTTAAACATTCATCATTCCTAGTTTCAGAATGCAATTTTGAATGAGATGTCCTGACTTCAGTCACGAATTAAAAATCACGTAAATGTCTGGCTCCTGTAACTCATAAAAAGGGACTTCGTCAACATGACTCGGAATCTATCCAACAAAAGAAGACTTCTTCAAATAAGCCGACGCACTCGGCTGCCAACTTGATTTAATAATAGGTAGTCGAGTTTTCATGTATAACTGTGCGGGTTTAGTTTCATCCATCACCCAAACCAACACGACTTATGGCCACATTGACTTAGGATATGATTTTGGAGATTCTTTTAAGGCTCTCCGTCGAGTCCATCCTGAGCAATCAGCGAACAGACAGTACCCATCAACGTCTGATTCTCTTAGGTGAACATGACAATCCGAGTTAAAACCCCACATAACTGTCTAGCTCTCTTAGCTAATAAAAGGGCTTCTCCAACATTAATCGAGATCCGTCCAACAAAAGGAGACTTGTTCAAATAAGCATGCGCACTCGGCCGCCAAATTGATTTAATAATAGGCAATCGAGTTTCCATAGATAATTGTACACGTTTGGTTTCATCCATCACCCAAACCAACGTGACTTATGGCCAAATTAACGAAGGATTTGATTTTGGCGAGTTTTTCAAGATTCCATATCGAATCCATCCTGAGCAATCGGCAATTGTCACGACATTATAATCAACTACTCCGAAACCAAGACTCCGTAGAGATGCAGCTAACGAACAGTGCCCATTAACTTCTGATTCTTTTAAGTGAATATGACAATCAGAGTTAAAAGCTCATATAAATGCCTGGCTATCTTAACTGAATAAAAAAAAAAATGTTTACATGAAAAGGTTAATTTACAAACTCAGAAAATTCTTTGACGAATGAACAATAAAAATCTATCCTACCAAAATCATTCAAGATTGGAAATTTTCCTTGATAAAAGAATGATAAGGATGTTCCCTACCAAAGAGTACTTATTAAAGTTAAGAACTGAATCTCGTTACTTTTTGTTTCCCCAAAATTGGAACCCTAAGGCTCTATCCATTTATTCACTCAACCTAACTCTTAATTAAATTTCTTTTGCTCCCCACCAAGAACCTTATTCTTACATGACCCGATCAATTCGATCATGTGCTTAGACATCTATTTTCATTTTTCAATTCTATTGTTCAACTATCTCCTAACAAGCTTTGGGAGTAGGGATGGCAATGGGGAGGAGAGGGGAGGGGACCAATCTCTCCGTACCCATCTCCGATATTTTGCGTATGTCCCCGTCAGAATTACTTGAGAGAATCATCATCCCCTCCTCGAATAATAACAGGGGATTCCCGAAGGTCCCTGATCCCCGAATAACTAATATATTTTTTTTGTTTTTGATTTTAAGTTAATCATATTAAAATAAAAAATTCAAATAAAAATAAAGTTCAAAATATATCTTACATCAATATCCATTACAAAAGTCACATACATTAAATTAGTAAGTAACGCAGCATGTAAGGGATACAAACTTCTTTTACAAACTATTATGAATAAATTAATAGTCTAATACAAAATTATTACAAATAAAATCGAATTTAGATTCAAAATTAACTTTTTCAATGGTGGCATGGACACTTTATAAATGTGGACTATTCCCTTTACAATACAATAGTTAAATCGAAGCAAATTAAGAGCAAATATTATATTAGATTAGATTAAATATTAAAATTGTGATTCGCTGTGGGCAATTATAACATCTAAAAATAAATAAAAAATAGATTTAAGTTTAAAATATTTAAAGAATATTAAAATTAAAAAAATTTGGGCTAATAGAATCTACTCGGTTTTTTTAATGTCCTAAATAAAAATTTAAGACTTTAATTAGTTAATTAGGCCTAAAAGTTTAATAATATAAATATTTTGATATTTTTTATTTTTACCAATATTTACAATTTTATAATTTAAATTTTATAATTTATTTACTAGTAATTTTAAAAAATTAAAATAAAATTAAAAATTAAATGGGGAAATGGGTAGGGGATGGGGATTCCACCTCATTCTCGTCCCCTCCCCGAATAAAAAATTGGGTAAAAAAATTTTTCCGTCCCTTCCCCGAATAAGAAATGAGTATAAAATTATCTTCATACCCTCCCTGAATGGGAAAAATCCCCGAACGTACCTGTCCCTGTGGGGAGTTTTGCCATCCCTAATTGGGAGTTCAAAAAAATTTCACTCACTAGCTTAAGGGGATAATAGGAATTTGTATCAAAGATTCTTCCTTATCAAAATATATGTGGGGTAGGTTCAAGAGACACAATTTTAAACATAAATTGAAACACAATTTTATAACTATTAGATTAAAAATAATTAAGGATTGAGATTAAAGATAGCATGACTTTTTTAATTTTAAAAACCAACAAATTAATGTAGTGGGCCCCTTATAATAATAAATAATTACCCTTCCTTCTCTCTCTCACTTAATATATTCCTCCTTTTCTCTTTTCAATGGGTATATCCTCTTTCTCTTTTATAAACTTTTTGAGCTCGAAATATTTATGCTTGTGGAATTAAAAAAAATTAGCAAGGCCTAAATACATTGAATTTCTTTGCAATATTTTGGCTACTGTAGAAACTGCATCATATCTCAGTATTGTAATTCACAAGTGCCTTATGCCTGGAAATTTCTTGTGTACGGCCAAAATTTCATAGGTCAAGACAAAACTCAGCTGTTACAAAATAAAGTAGTTCATCTCTTACAAAATGATATTTTAATATTCAAACATGTTCAATAAAAAAAAAATTCCAAATCACGAAGTACATAACCAAAAGAAAAAAAAAATGTATCTCATCAATAAAAGTGCTCCACTCCAAAAATTGACTATCGCAAAGACGTTATCAACTTATGTTTACCTCCTTCATATGCCTGCAAAAATATCAAAATAAATTGTGTTATATAGTATATACCCAATAATAATGATTCAAAATAATAATTAATGCACAATTCATTCTATTTTTCTAAAGAACAAAAATGTTTTTCTTAAAAAAAAGACAAAAATGTATATTTTTAACAAGATTAAACCATACATGCTCTAACAAACTACCTTCCTTCTACATTAACATTTTTCTATTACAATTAGCTAACGAACAGTGTTAGGGAAAAAAAAGTGATAAGGAATTGAACTCACAAAATTTGCGCCCAGTATCACTATTCAGAGCTTGATCCAATTTTGATATCTCCTCAAGGCCTGCAATTTTGATGGAAACGGATTAACAAAAACTAATAAGACAAGATTAAAAATTTGATAACGAAACAAAAAGAAAGGAATAAATAATTAGTACCTGGGTTATTTCACTCAATTTTATTTTTTGGATTCAAAGGACAAATTCGTTTGTCATGTCTTGACTTGTCACATAAGGCACAAAACATTTTCTTCTTATTTTGGAATAACTCAATGCCACACGACAGACACTTGTAGTCAAGATTACCCGGTATCTTGGTGGGAGCAATTATGAGAATTGAAGTTATAGATTAACAATATAGAATTTGTACAACACATCTCTTGATGGGTTTTCGGCACTTGATTATAGAATTCTCTGGCCAGAGTGTGTCCACATATTTGGTACGTTGAAAATGATCATTAGAGAAAACTAATAAGTATCAAGGAGCAAGATGTAATTAAATTAATTAGACAGTTAAGATATCGATTTAATTAACAATATGGTACAAAGGATTATGCAGTAAAGAGATCAATATAGCTTGGGACGAATTATTATTCGAGCATACAATTATGAAGGTTAGTTCCAATCTTATAGTGGAGTAGAGTTAGAATTAAATGATTAGACTTGTTAATTTACATGCTTAATTGTTGTAGCCACTATTGTATGTTCTCAAATGATCCTCGAGTTAGCTCATTTAATTGACTGCACCACTACTAGGCCTAAAAGTAAGAAAATTGTCATATTAGATAATCAACCTAATTATATATTTGTTAAGATCTTATGTGTTATATTCATGTGCAAATAGGGTCTTATGTTATTTTACAAGGTGGGGCCCCAAAGCAGTTACACATGATCTCCACTTTCACATAAGTGAAGAGATAATATTAAATACAAAATATTTATTATTTTGAATTATAATAAAGGATAATACATATCTAGGGTTTTACAAGAGATATTATATAAGTGTATTTTTCTCAAGAATAAATGGGACGGTATTCCAAAATACACGTTTTGAGAAAAACACTGCAAAAGAAGCCGGTTGCTTTAGATGTTGTGAAACAGATGCCCACACGTCCAATACTAATCAAACTTGAGTCATAACCTGAAAGATTATTTAGTGGTGGATCATGATCTAATAAGACTGGTGGTGACAAATCATGATCTAACAGGAGTAGTGGTGATGGATTGTGATCTAACAGGAGTTGTGGTGACAGATTATGATATGGAGCCTAGATTACTTTTGATTGTTCATCTTCTCGGATTGTTAAGGTATGATTTTCTAGATTACGAATTCTTATGTATTATATGAGATCGATCCTAAAAGTCTTTATGAGAAAAATTGATTTTTTTACTAACAGTATCAATAGTTGAATCATCTTTTTTTGGGGAGTCAATAGTATGTTTAGATACCTCTGACAACTTTGTAGATAATTCATTGATGGCATCCATATAAATCATATATGTTTCATTAGACGATGCCGCAATACAAGCCAATTTTGTGGCTTGTTGACACATATGAGTAAGCCTCAATGTCTCTGATTCTTGAACACCATCATCCTATCCCAAATATTTTGAATCCATGATTCTAAATTTGTTTGCCTCTTGTTTTCATCTTGAAAGAATGAAATGATCTGGTATTAAATCAATATCTAACCGAACAAATACTTTCAAAATATGTCTGCAAAGTATTATACTGATTAATGTAAGACAATACCAATATTGTTCTATATTAAGGGAGACAAGGGTAGCATACACATGTAAATAATTATATGTAATAAAAAATCAAAGTTGATACATATTAAGATTACCAATCAGTAATCAAGCGGATAAATTTTCTCCGTTGGAGAAGTAACCCACATAAGCTTGATGATTAATAATATAATTGCATTACTAAGGCTAGGAGAAGAAAATTCACTTTAAAATTTGAGCTAATCTTCTTATTTTTCTTTCACTAAGCATGCAATCTAAACCAAAATTCACAGCAATTCTACCCAACTTTTCCAATTCTACACAAAACCCACCCAACTAGACCAAAAAAAAAAAAAAACCCCAAATCCAACACACCCACCAAAAACCAGATCTTTCACAGAAATATCAAAACAGAAATTCGGACATCAATCAATTATTTTTCAATTAGTTTCGAACCTGCAGAAGAAATGTCAAAAAAAAAAATCCAGAAGCTTATTACAGAAAATCACAGCAACTTATCATATCTTGCATTGCTTAAATTCTAGAAGCTTAAATTCCATTTATTTATTGTTTGGCGAGAAAATGCAAGAAAAGTAAAAGAAAAAAAAAGTTGAAAAAAGGCACGATTTTGCTTACTTAATGTTTGCAGAGAGAAAGAGGGAAACAATGCTGCTTGCCGTGAGGAGGACACAAAAACGGTGCTTTGCCGTGAGCTCGTGACAGAGGAGGGAGACAGAAACAATGTTGTTTTTCCATGAGGAGGAGAGACCATGAGGAAGAGAGACGGAAGGAGTGCTTTGCCATGAATGATGATGGTGCGTCGCTGTGAGGAGTGCTTTGCCGCAAACGAGGATGAGGGCTTTGCCGTGAACGGTGATGGTGATTTTTCGTGAGGAGAGACGAGTGGATGAGGAAGCATGCTTTGCCGTGAGGAGTGCTTTGCTGTGAACGATGATGGTGCGTCGCCGTGAGGGGTGCTTTGCCGTGAACAATGATGGTGATTTGTGTGAGGAGCGAGGAGTGGATGAGGAAAGCCTAGCTAGAGATAAAGTTTGGATTTCATTTTTTTATTGTTTCATCTTTATTTATTTTTTTTTATTTTTTTATTGTTTCAATTGCCGAGAGAAATGAGAAGTGAAACGACAGCAACTGGTGTCATTTCTCTCGTAATAGTTCTCTCGTTTCTCTCGCTCCCAAACACTACTCAAAAGTTTTAAGAGTTAGTTGTCCACTTGTCCATCTCATATACGAATATACTTGTGCACGCACATTAGTCCATTGTATATTAACAAGGGTGGAACTTATATTTGCATGCACCTAGTCAAACCCCAAATTGAAAGAAAACAATCTAAGAAAAATTTTTTAAAAAAAATAACAGAATTGAAAATTGATCTGTTTCATGAAAATTCTTTCAGCCTCCTCATTTTTGCATAATATTTAATAGCTCAAAATTTTTATGACATATCCATTATAGTCCCCACCGTAACAATTCTTTAAATTGACAAAAATTAAAGAATTAACCAATTAAAAAAATTAGTAATTTAAGTGAAATGTTTTTAGATTGGTGTGCAGGAACTTGTTAAAACATTTGACTGCAATGAAATTAATCTACAGAAAACATAGTCTTAAATTTTTTTTAATCTATTAGTTGACCTTTATAAAAATACACAAATACAATTTTAACCATTAAAAATTAAAACTAACGGAGAATTAATGATATTTGAGGGATAAATTGATAATATATTCAGGATAATCACTCTATAAATGGGAGTAAATCGAAATCTACCCACAACATTATTCGTACAAAATAGCTGTATTTACTCTTGTAAGATTACTTGGGTGGTTTTATTATAACTAAACATAAAAAGATGGGGTTTTGACGACAAATGGCAGTCGTGCCCCACAGCATTATACTCACAAATTCAACATTAACATACATAATGATCCAAAATTTCACCAAGAAATGATAGTAGTTCTAAGAAGCACCGGTGGGTTTTTTTAATTTTTAATTTTTTTTTTAAGAACAAACAATTAGAAGGGCGTCAAAATGATTCGGGATTGTAGTGAATAACTCTTAAAAGGTGACAGGTTTTTCAATTGAACAAAAAGATGAGTAGATTTTGTAACGTAATTGACATCTAGAATGAAGGGTTTGTAGAACCATAGCTCGTGACGACAGGGAAACAAGAGCATTCTGTTCCAAGCAAAGAGTACCAGGAAGTTAATGCTTTTGGTAATTGCTTGAAAGAGTACAAACACAAGTGCATTATGCCCAGAGCATACTGAAGCGAAACAATGGTGAAACCAAAAGAATCTTCTGATCATGACAAAACTAGACTGTTTCAAGCGAGTAGAGGACAGCGAAGGAGGGAGTTAGTTCGGAGTGAACAGTTCCCTTTGAATGCAGAACAAGGTCTCTTCGGAGAAACTACTGTCTGTCGGCTAAAAACGGGAGTATGGGCAATCTGAAAGTAATGAATCATCAAGTCTAGATTTGACAAGCACCAAAAATGCTACTACCAACACATTTGCTAAGCTTGTTCAGAAATCATAAAAGCTCAACAAACGTGTAATCTACATAAAACTCAATGTTAAACATTCATCATTCCCAGTTTCAAAATACAATTTGATTGTGATGTCCTGACTACATTCACGAATTTGAATGCACTTTAATTACATTAAGACATTTTTAAGTTGTGCGGGACTGCCAACGTCAGATTTAAGGCACTGTTAATTGTTAACTATTGACTGAAAGATCTTATATAAGTACCATGTACAAAAATATACTAAAACATGGATAGAAATCATACAAAACATCTGAAATTAGACGGTTACTTTCCTTGCTCTCAAGTAGTGATTGCTTTCATCTTCTCCTTTCAAATCAAAATAATGAAACTTACGGTGTTAGATTACCAAAATTGCGAATTCCTGGCTAGATTACCAGGTGCCTCCGCACCTATTTTTTCTCTTTTGATCACCAAAATGTTGTACCATTTCGCTCAAAGAAAACTTATCCACTTTATGCATTACATGAGATTTTCAAGGCAAATGAATTCCACAGAATACAAAATTTAGCATCAAAATGAACAGATCATCAGAATGTTATTCGTAGTACGTGTTAAGAATTACTTCAAGATCAAAACTGCAACGTGCAGCCCCAGACACACAAACCTTGTAGATATCCTAGTTATAAACATTATAATTACTTTCTTAAAATTGTTACTGTCGTTTAAGCAATATAGGGGCATAATATCATTCTCCACAGCACTTATGGTGACTGAACAGGTGACTCCAAATCATCAAGTTTTGCTTCCTCTTTAAATGAGTGGCTATGAAGTTCCCGTGTAAAACTGGAAGTTGTGTCCAAGAAGTAGAGAATAAATGACATTGTGCAGCAACAGACAAACATAGGTATGGGGCCAAATATCCAAAGGAAAAGAGGGAATGACAGGTAGAAAGCTCGGAGCCCGAGAGACCAAAAGAAACTTCCTCGATTCAAGTTTCTGGCAACATACTCAATATAGTTCCTATTGCCTTTCGATGTAGGCAGAGTAACCAAAAAGCTAACATGGGCGTAGTATCTAATCGACTGCACATTGCAAAGAAAGGCAACAAGGAAGCAAAGCAAAATAGTAAAATACTTGATTGAAGATAATATGGAAGTCTTGTTACCGTAAATTATTTCTGAAGCTGTATTGCCAGAGCTAGATGTACTGCTCACAAAAACACCAATTAGTGAACTGAGAGTGATTGCAGTTGTAGCTAAAAGAGTTGATGCCATAATGTTGTTGCGTATTGTTTGAACCGCTAAAGTGCCATTCTTCAAGGGATCCTGAGAAGAAAGAATAGGAGATCACAGTGAAATATATTATACAAAACCAGCTATTTATTTTTTTATTTATTTATTATGATAGGAAACAAAGAAACTTGTACTAATAAGAAAAACAAGTACAAAAAGTGAACAAGGTGTCCACAAAAAAGAACTCCTTAAGATCATGAAAAGATCTATACAGTAGAATACTGATCGGATTTTGTAAGCAGTATAAGATCTATATGACTATAAGACCTAAACAAACAAAAACACAGGTTTAAACTAGCTATCCATTTAAATGCCAGTCTTTAGAAAAAACTTTTCCGGCGAATACTGCAGCACTAGATTCTCTGAACAGCAGATTTAACTTTCCAGATACAATAGAAAGTTAAAAAATATCAACAGTTCAGTATATAATACAACAATGAAAACTATTAAACAATAACTCTATAATTATCTGTTGGGGATCATCTCTAAACACTAAATTACCCACTCTGAGAAGCACCCTGAGAGTTTCTTAACATCAAAGCAGGTCATAGATGGATCCAGGTGCATACAAGCATTCTCAATTTACATGTACATGGTAAAACAGCTGTAGTTTTAACTTGATACTTGCTATCTTTATTCTCCAATTATAGAATAGGTCGCTAGTTTACCAATAAATTTTTCCCCCTTCAGGCCTTTTCTATTAGATTAATTGCTACATCTTTCTGGTTATAATTAAAAAAAAAAAAAAGTTTGAAGGGGCCGAGAAATCTCATCCACCGAACGCCGAGTCCTTTAACCCTTATTATTACTTGAACTTTGGTGACCATGGGCAGAAAGCGTGTCCACAGCCAGCAGAGCTTCGTCCAGGGGCAGATGAAGTGCTACGAAATTTCCAAGGAATTTATTGTTTTTATAAATATCCCACTCTCATATGCCCCTATTTTATAATTTAAAAGAGCCTTCTACTTAGCACCAGGCAAACATGGCCAACAGAAGAACCCAAAAAATTAGAAAACCAGCTCTCTGGGACATTCAATGAACACTTGGGGGGTTCCCTAGTTCCTACACGGTACGTTTAAATTTGAGCGGAAAAGATCCAAGCATACAGTCATTATTTCAACAACAGTAACCCAGATAAGAAACAACAAGAAAGAAAATTGAAAACAAAAACCCAAAAATGAAAAAGTGAGAGAGCATACAGTCATTATGGAATGGACCCATTGATGGCGAGACTCAGCATTAAGACCAATAACACTTCTTCTGGGAAAGCGGAGAATGGTGTAAAGAAGCCATATGTGATACACACCCATCACTAAAAGACCTGTTGGTATCAGCACATAGTCCAGCTTTTTCTCTTCCATTATTACCTTTTTTTTCTTCTTTTCTTTTGGCTTTTAATTCTCTGTGTATGAATGTGGTGGTGCCCAAGACGAATCAATATACAGAGGATCGGACATGCGCTAATCACCTGATTAACTAACTTTTCCTTTCTTTTTTATTAAAAGAAAAGATAGACAAAGCATAACTAATGTTATCTTTTGGTCTCTTCTTATTCCATATTACAAAGATTATTAATGTCATGATCAATTTTATCATTGGATCAATGATATGTAGATAGATACAAATGCCAAGTTCCTACTTACATCAACCCAAAATTAATTTCTTGTATGACTGGATTTTGTTTGTCAAATAATTAGAGACTTATAAAAAGCTACTTTTACATCAGTTGTAAATTGTAAATAATGTAACTTGGTAATTACCATATAAACCAATTTATTGAATCTGGTTCACCTTATTATTAAAAAATAATTAATGAATATATTAACCTGGTCTCATATAACCTCAGTATCTCTTTTTTAGTTTTGGCCCACAAGTACAATACAGAATTTTTGTAAATTAATATGATTTTTGTTCTTCTGTTTCTTTTTCTTTTTTGAAACTCTTTTAAATTCTTCTTTGATTAGTGTTAAAAATTGTATGTTTATTAAAGGATAAAAATGTTATTTTGTTTTATTAATGTAATTTATATTTGTAATTGTGTAACATATTGTGAATTTCTAATTATTTTTTAAAATATTTGATTTTTTGTATTTTTGTGTGTTTATTAGGTAAAAATAATAATTTCATGCAATTTGAGGCTCCGAACAAATGCATGGATGTCAAATTTGGATTCCGAAAGTCTGAGAAATTATGTCATTATCAAGGAGGATCCAAGACTTTTATTGTAATTTTTTATGTTTTTAGCACGGTACATGTGGTAATTGTAAAATTATAAGTTTTTATCATATTAGGTATGGTAATTGTTAGTGGAATGTGTTGGATATGCTTGAGTGGATAAGTTAGGTTTATGTTTTATTAGTGAGATTATTAGTGGGACAAATGTAAGGTTAAGATATAATTAGATTTTTTAATTTGTGTGGTGTGGATTTACCATGTATTAGTATAAATAGAGGGGGGTGAACACACCTCTCCACACATTCTCTTCTCTTCTTTTCCCCCAAATTCTTCTTCTCATCTCTCTTTGTAATTTATTTTCAATCAATAAAATTAGTTTTATTTCAATTTTCAAATTCCATTTTTAATTATGTGTTTTTCAATTTTAGTAATTTCCTTTATAAAAAAAATGTTTAGCTAAATATTAATAGTTAGGGGAAGGTGAAACTCTTAGGAAATAAATATGATTTAATGAAATTCTATTTTTAATTTTATAAATTAAATTATTTTCTATTTAATTTTATACATAGTTTATATTATGAGATTTTGATTTATTGTAGACAAACAAGGGAGTTTGGCATAATAAATTCTTTTTATCAAAATATAAGGTATGGTAAAATGGTATTTTGACTTATTGTAGACAAATTAAATTTTGGCACAATAAATACTTAATCCATCATAAAATTAAAGGGAAAATAATAATAATTTATATAATTAATCTTTTGGGCAATAAATCTAAAAAATAGCAAAAAGAATTTATTAAGTTTTATTTACTACTAAGAGTGAATCCACAACCCTAACTAATTTAATTTCATAGTTTTATTTAAATTAAGTTGTTTATATTTAAGTTTTATTTTTAAATTTTAGATAAAATAAAATAAACAAATTAAATCTTTTCTCTGTGGATCGACCTCGGATTCACCGAGATATATTATAATTAGACACTCTTATACTTGAGAGTAAATCAAACACTTTTAAGTCGTGTCATTCTTCATTTTTTTTCCTTCTATCTCTTATTTTTATTGATTCAATTCCCAGTCAAAACAAAGATGAAAATCAAACAATTTCGACTAAAATCCCGCACTCATTCAGCCTTTATTTGGGATAAAGGATTACTACTCTTGTGGTATACACTATTTCATCACTAGTCTTGTGGTATATAGTATTTCATCAAGTTCCTCGTAATATTGAGAAATTTACAAAGTCCCAATTTCTTATAAATTGAAAATTTTACACAGATTTTGTGTATATGACATGTCATCATTCGATAGCCATTGTGGTATCATTATTTGGGATACAAATTAGGTATCAAATTAAATAAACATATTGATAAAATATTGTCTATAATTTGTTATGCATTTTAGAATTTTTTTTTGTAAAATAAACAATGGTCAGAATTAAGCTACAAATAATTGATGGCGGTAGGAGTTGCTAACGGTATTTAGGGCAGTTTGGTAATACCATGACTTTTAAAATAATTGTTATTAATTGTGGTGCAAAAAGAATCCGCTGTAAAAAGAATCATGTAAACTTTTGGCCCTTGTTTTCAAAAGTAGTTTGAGTTTTAAAAACACTTATATATGTTTGGTAAAGCTTTTTATTGAACTATTATAAGAATGTAAATGATTAAAATAGACATAATATTTAATAAAATTTATTTATATATTTAGAAACATGTATATATAATATTTTTATGGTGTATATTAACAATTGATAACTAAAACAAAATTTTTTATTTCATTAATTTTATTTTGTTATCTCAATATAATTGGTATTTGATAATAATATTAATAATAATATCTCTAAATTTAATAATTTTATTTCCCAATTAAATTAGGATAATTTTGAAGTCTTTATAATATGTATAAGGATATATATGGAATTTATTGAATGTAAAACTGACTCTCAAAATTAGATTTTAAAAAACTACTTTTCTATGTTTTCCAAAATCTGCTATAAGATGAAATGATTTTAAAATGATGATTTTTTAAAAAAAATTATCAAATTTTAAAATTATCTTTTAACTTTTCAAAATCACTTTTAAACCTCACAAAAATAATTTCAAATGGACCAGTATTACGTGGATATTATAGAGGCAAAGCCTTTTTGCTTTGGTCTATGATTTGCTAAAGAGGCTAGTTTATCTCCTTTAAGCTATGTTTGGGTGCATGAATTAGAATAAAAGATGGGATTAAACTACTTTGAAAGATAAAAAAAAAAAAATTAATCCAATCTAAGGGCCCATTTGCAATTACTTTTGAGAGATATAAAAGTGATTTTAAAAAGTTAAAATTCAATTTTGGTATTTAGTAAAATCACCCATCCTCCGGTAGATTTTAAAAAGTACAGAATGAGTAATTTTTTCAAAATCCGATTTTGAGAATTACTTTTTGCTTATTAATTAGGATATAAAGTCACTAACTTTAAAGATGATATTATTATTACCAAATATACTGAGATAACAAAATAAAAATAAATTAATAATATAAAATATTTATTTTAGTTATCAATTATTATATAGGGGGATTGCCACTTTCCCCCCTACAGAAATCAACATATACCATTTACCTCCTTACTGTTTTTATAATGGTCAAAAACCCCCCTGACAGCATAAGTTTACAATATTACCCTTATTTTTAACTACTCTTTTATTTACATTTATTATAAATTAAATAAATTACATGAATAGAAGCTAAATAAAAAAATTAAGTATTAAAAAAAAGAAATATATATTTTGATATGAGAAAAAAATTAATAAAAAATTTTTTTTCTTGTAATTATTGATTTTGTGAACACTTTCTTATAATAAACATTTTGTAATATTTTAAAACTAAATGTAAAAAGATAGGCAAAATATTTTATTATTTATCTTATAATAAATTTTTATTTGTCATTCAAGTTTTCTTATAATAATTTTTTTATCATTTTATAATAATTTTCTTATATATTTATTATAAGAAAATTTCATAAATTAAATAAGTACAAGAAAAAAATTTATTATTAATTTTTTTGCTCATATCAAAAAATATATTTATTGTTTTTAATGCTTAATTTTTTATTTAGTTTCTATTCATGTGATTTATTTAATTTATAATAAATATAAATAAAATAGTAGTTGAAAATAAGGGTAATATTGTAAACTTATGCTATCGGGGGAGTTTTGGCCATTATAAAAACAATAGGGGGGAAAATAATATATGTTAATTACTGTAGGGGGAAAGTGGCAATCTCCCTATTATATATATACAAAAAAATTTGTATACATGTTTGTAAATATATAAATAAAATTTATTTAATATTATGTCCAATTTAATTATTTAGATTCTTACAGCAGTTTAGCGGTAAAATTTAACAAACACATACGACTGCTTTTAAAATTTACTGCACTTTTAAAAATAAATTTTACTAAATATTTAACTGAATTTCTTTATAGCTAATTACTTTCACAGCACAACTAACAACAATTATTTTAATAACTACAATATTACTAAATTGGCCATAAGCCTATGTTTAGTTGTCTGAGACTAGTAAATTAATCCAAAATTTAGGGAAATTACTAGTGCCCATTTTTACAAGAGTTTTAGGTTTGATTAATTGTTTTGTTTTAATTCAAAATTACTACCAATATCAATATTTTATTCAATAATTTATTTTCTAGAATTTAATATAAGATTAAGTATTAAAATTTTAATTCGATAATTAACACATAAAAATTTATTTAATTATTTATTTATAATAATATAAATATTAAATTCAATAATTAAAAACATAATTCAAAATAATTGTTTGGGGTATAAAGATATAATCAGCAGATATCAGAGTTACTTAGATCGAGGAGAAGGTTATCTGATCGCATGTGCTAGCGCGACCAGCGCACTGCGAGGAGACCAAAATCAGGTCGCACGATTTTAGTTCATAACTTAGGTCAAAGAGCTCCACTCAAAAGTCTACTTGTAACGTCTAGGCACGTTTTAAACACGATTAGGCGTTATAACGACAGCTCAATAACTACGCAAACGAACATATTAACTTTTGCAATCAAGTGACGCATACAATTGGATAAAGGCCACGCATTAAAGAACAACCGATACTTGTGGTTGTCTATAAGAATCAAGAAAGATTCTGAAAGGGGGGTCTTTTCCGGTTAAGAGAAAATTGGATTAACGAAAATACCAAAATCACAAGTGTGTGAGATACTATTCCTTTTTCTAAATAAAAAACCCATTGACTGACTTTAGCATCAGACGGTTTTCACCGGAAAGAATCTGGCGCCCCTAACAGTTTTCTGATGTTGCAGATCATTGGAGGTATTAATACAATTCAAATTCCACTATAGCAGCGAGAGACAACGTCCCATCAGAACAAATTAAAGTGTTGACAAGACAATCTGATCATCATCATTAGCTCGACTAGATTTCGACATCAACATTTGGCACCGTTTGTGGGGAGTTGAAGCAAAAAGTTGCGGTATACCAAATAAATCGATAACTAGATAGGGAAAATGAGTTCACGAGGAAGTGGTGAAATGACGAATGAAGAAAGGGAGAGAATGACATACGAGCGGATGGAGTGAATAGAGAAGCAAATGGAAACTCTCACTATTGTGCTTCAAAAGTTAAGAGAAGGGCAAAGAGAAGCTAGAGGGGTCTCTCGAATGGAAAACCCGGGAGTCGTTGGCCTAATTAATAGGGTTACCTAAGGTGGGCGGGATCGTGGTAAAGAAATTCAGGTCCACAGTGGTCAAAATATTCAAGTGGAAGATCAGCTAGGAGCAAACCAGGGCTAAATAAATCATGAAGGGGGATTAAATACTCGAGAAGGGGAATTGAGGTAGCACTTAGATGTTGTTGTACGAGAGCGAGATCAAGCAGCAATACGAAACCCAGATCATGCCATGGAACTGGAAGAAGAGGTGTGTCGATTAGCTCAGGTGATAGATGAATTCCAAGGATGACGAAATGCACCAAGCTGGAGGATTATGCTGGGCAATGAATCACTTATTTCACAGAAGATTATGAGTATAGTAATCCCACGGGATTTCCAATTCTCTAACCCCAAGTATTCAAGGAGGAGCGACCCCTTGGTTCATGTTAAATGTTTTAATGATATGACAGGGGTGCAAGGCTTAAGACAGGCCCAGAGGTATAGGGTGTTTCCGTTAACTTTAAACGGGCGCGCAGGAGAGTGGTACCGAAAGTTGCCTTGAGGGAGTATCCGGGGTTTTGAGCATATGTGCAGGGAGTTTGAATAGCAATTCCGCGAGGTAGTAGCTCCAGAAGATGATATGATGGAGTTTTTAGGAACAAACATGGAGAAAATGAGGCCCTCAGAGAATTCTTCAATGGATACCACGGAGCAGTTCTTGACCTTGGAGCCTTCAACCATCTACAGGCTTTGAAAGGGCTGAAGGAATGGGTAAAGATAGGGCATCTTTGATACAATTTACGAAATACAACCATACAGTCATACTCCGCTGCTTATGAGCAGACGAAGAGAGATGTAGACATTGAGGAAGAAAAAGCGGCAAGATTAAGGGTCGAGCAGCTCGAAGGGTTCAAGAAAAAGGAAAAAAATGTCCAAAAAGCAAGTCGGCCCATCTAAAACGACAAGTCATCCTCGAGTGGAGGAGGAACAAGCAGTCGGGCATTCCCATACCATCCCTATCTAAGGCAGCCTCAATTCCAGCATAATAGTGTTAGCCTATATGGGTATAAATATTGATTTTGATGATAACAAACCACATGTGTTGGTTAAACAAAGATTTATGTATTGTGCTTTTATAATAAGAAAATGATTTCATGGAGTTAAAGTTGTTTTTCAAGTTGTGGATTAAAATGAAAGAATTTTATAATCTTTGTTTTTAATAAATATTATTTTTGAATTTCGGATTTGGACCTATTTGAAACTATTTAAATATTTTTGGTCATTCTATAATTTCACATATTTTAGGTCATATCATAATTTCATAAAATTTTGGGATTAATAAATTAATATTTAGAAATTCTGAAATTGGACTTAATTGAAAAGATTCATAACGTTTTGGGCCATAATATAGTTATATAAAAGTTTTGGGGTCAAACTATAATTTTAGAAAATAGTTCAATGTAGCAATTACTGTAGCAAGCGGCTATCCGGATCTTGACAAACGGTAAACCATATTTGGGCAGTAAGCTTCTGGAACATAAACGGCTATCCGAATTTCATAAACGGCATACCGGATGTTCAAAAATTCAAATTTTGGCTGTAACAGTTACATTAAGCGGCTAACCGAATATCCATAAACGGTAAGCCGGTTATCACCAAAATGTGCATAATAACTAGCTTTTGAGCTCAAACTATATAAAATCAAATCCAATTCATTTTCAAGCCCTCTTGCAAGCAAAATCTAAAAGCACACAACATTCATTAAGCTCTCATTTCGTAAATCATAAAACCCTGAATCATCTTTTGTTCTTCAATTTGTATATCTACTCTTTAAGAGAGTTTTTATTATAATCTTCAATTCCTCATCTTAATTGTGAGTGTTTGAGTGTGTGAGACACTTGAAGTGAAAAGATTAAGAGATAATCTTTTTGTTGTAAAGGTTCATTGACACCTTAAAGTCAATTGTAAATATTTGAAACCTTAAAAGGCTTGCATAGAGAAATCCTTAAGCTTGGATCGCTTGGAGGCGTGGACGTAGGCGGGGATTGCTGAACCACGTAAAAATTTGTCTGTTTGTTTCTCTTCTCTCTTACTCATTTGTTATTGTGCTTTTATTGAACTTATTACTTTCGAATTTATTAAGGCGTTAGATTGGATTATTGTGTGGTTTTGTTAGGATAATTTTTAAAAAACCAATTCACCCCCCTCTTGGGTTGCACACTTGTATTTCAAATAGGTTTCCACATCCTCGTTCTCCCGGCCGCGATCAATGGAGGGAACTTAACCAGTAGCATAAGCAGCCTCAGTACAACGCTTCGATAGCTCATTACCTACCAGATGCGAGAGCTAACAGATTAGCACTTCATCATCTAATCATTCAAACAGAAGGTTCCCAAGGGACAGGACAATGCAAATGATAGATCAAAGCCCAACGTATCAGCAATTCACTCCTTTGAGAGTCCCTCTGAAAGAGCTGTATCACATGATCAAAGATTGTGGCTTGTTGTATCGCCCAACCCTAATAGCAAAGGCACCTAACAAACGAGGCATGAGCAGATTTTGTGAGTTCCATAGCACTCATGGTCACATAACAGCCCATTACCGAGACATAAAAAAAAAGATAGAGGATTTGGTGAGAAATCGATACTTGAATGACTTTATTGAGGGATCACACCCGGTAGTAGACTTGCAGCATGGACCAGAGGAAAATGCATGAGATGTTAAACGCGAACAACTAGCGGTTATGGTCATTGCTGAAAGATCAACTCTGGCTGGAGACTCAAACAGGTCCAGGAATAATTACTCAAGGTTTACAATAACCAATAGAGACGTCATGTTTAATGTACCAGATGCGAAGTGAGCAAAGACCAGACAGGTGCCCATCATGTGGACTGACGACGTTGAGGAGGTGATATTATACCCGTATGAAGATGCACTGGTGATTAATGATGATATGGAAAACAAGAGGTTCGATTAGATATTTCTGAGTTCGGTAGATGTCTTACTTAAATCGACCCTAGATGAAATAGGGATCTCGGGTTTGAGGTTGGAGAACACAAATACATCATTGAAGGGGCTTGGCGGGGGAAGACTAACTCCACTTGGTGTGGTCGAGTTGCCATTCCAGAAAACCATGATGTTGGATTTCGTGGTAGTTATGACAAAAGCCCATATTAGATAATCTTTGGCAGTCATTTTTTCAGGATTAGTAAGGCGGCAGTGTCCAACCATTATTTGGCTTTAAAATACCGAGTAAATGGCATTGTATGAGTTGTTAAGGGAGACCAAAGGATTGTGTGGAGTTGTTACGCAACAACAACCAAAGAAGCCATGCAAATCACTTCGTTGGATGCTCAATGAGATGATGAAAAGGGCATGCAAGAGCCAGTTGAGGAAGTTGAAACAGTGAATATAAAGCAAGAAGAACCAGAGAAGACTATTAAGATCGAGTCAAAAATCAAAGCGAGTTTAAAGGAAATTTTGGTGACCTGCTTGCGAGTGTATGCAAATGTGTTCGCCTAGTCACACGACAACATGCCTGGAATAGATCCCACTATTGCCTGCCATAAGTTAGCTATAAGGAAATATGTTCGACTAATAAAGCAGAACAAGAGGAGATATTTTAATCAGAAGAGGTACGACGCCATTACCGTTGAGGTCGATAAGCTGTTGTGAGCATGCTTTATAAGGGAAGTTGAATATCCTGAGTGGGTGTTTAATGTGGTTTTGGTGAAGAAGTCTAATGGTAAATGACGGATGTGCATAGATTTTATAGATATCAACATGGCGTGCCCAAAGTATAGTTTCTTATTACCAAAAGTTGATCAACTGGTCGATTCAACAACGGGCCATGGCTTGCTCAATTTCATATGTCTTTTCAAGTTATAATTAGATATCGATGTTTGAGCAGGATGAGGAGCATACTGCATTCATCACCAACGTTGGTTTATACTGTTACAAAGTGATGACATTTGGTCTTAAGAACGCTGGTGCAACGTACCAAAGGTTAGTTAATAAAATTTTCAAACTGCTAATTGGGAAAACAATGGAGGTTTATGTTGACGATATGATCACTAAATCGAAGGATCTAGCCAAGCATATAATGCATTTGCAGAAGACATTCGAGTTGTTAAGAAAGTACAAAATGAAGCTTAATCTAGAAAGTGTGTGTTTGAAGAATCATCGGGAAAGTTTCTTAGGGTTCATGGTAAGCCATAGGGGAATTGAAGCTAATCCCGAAAAGATACGAGCAGTTGTCGAGATGAAGTCTCCTCGCACACTAAAAGATGTACAATCTCTCACAGGAAAATTAGCTGCTCAAAACATATTTATCTCGCGGGCAACTAACAAATGCCACGTCTTTTTCAAGGCAATGAGAAAAGGGAGGAAAATGGAGTGGACAACAGAGTGTGAGGAGGCATTTCAGCAGTTGAAACAATATCTGCTCAAAACTCTAATGTTATCAACGCCTCGAGAAGAAGATAAACTGAACTTGTACTTGGCCATATCCCAGTGGCCCACGAGTGCGGTTATAGTAAGGGAGGAAGCAGGAATTCAATATCCCATATACTACAATAGTAGGGCATTGCTCGATGTGGAAACGAGATACCCCAAGATGGAGAAATGAGTGCTAGCACTAGTTATAACTGCTAAAAAATTGAGGCCGTACTTCCAAGCGTATCCGATAATAGTGATGACTGACCAGCCATTTAGACAGGTGCTGTATAAACCTGAAGCTTCTGGACGATTGGTGAAATGGTTAGTAGAGTTGAGCGAGTTTGACATCAGCTATCAACCCCGAATAACAATCAAGGCTCATGCATTAGCAGATTTTGTGGTTGAATGTACTAAGGCAAACCAGAAGTCAAGTAACAGTAGTGGGACATATAAGGAAGATATTAATGAGGTCTAGATATTAATGATGGATGGCTCCAGTGGGAACAAGGAGAATGTGCGGGTGTAATTTTGATTAGCCCAGAAGGCGTGGAAGTTTCTTACTGATAAGGTTTGAAGTTAAAGCCACCAACAACCAAGCGGAGTGCGAAGCCTTCATTGCAGGGTTAAAGTTAGTGTTGGCATTGCGAACAGAAAAACTGAAGGTTCGAACGGATTCCCAACTAGTAGCCAATCACCTCAGTGAAAGCTTGCAAACGAAAGATGAAAAGATAGAGCAATATCTTAAATGTTCCAGGCATATTATGACCAAGTTCAGAGAAGTGGAGGTCGAATAAATACCGAGGGCTGAAAACTTTTGAGTAGATATCATGGCAAGAATGGCGGCAACTTCAGATGCGAAAATGCTCCTGTCAGTTGTTAACATACATGTTTCCATAATGTTGATTTTGATGATAACAAACAAAATTAAGAATGATTAAGCTTTTAAAAGCTTGAATTATTTTTCATACATTTTAAATAAATCATTATTTTCACATTATAAAGGTTTTATATTTAATGGGAAAATGATTTTATGAAATTAGTTGTTTTTCAAGTTTATGGTCTAATTGAAAGAGTTTTGAAAACTTTAAAACCAACAAGTATTGCTTGAAATTCTGGAAAATGACTTATTTAAAAAATTTCATAACATTTCGGGCCATATCATAATTTCAAAAAGTTTTGGGAATAGCAAGCATTATTTAGAAATTCTAAAATTGGACCTATGTACAAAATTTATAACGTTTTGGGCCATAATACAATTATAGAAAGTTTTAAGGTAAAATTATAATTTTAAAAAATAGTTCACTGTAGCAAGCGGCTAATCGGATTTCAACAAGCGGTAGACCAAATTTTGGGTAGTAGGTTACTGAAATGAAAGCGGCTAACCAGATTCCGTAAGCGGTATGCCAAATGTGCAAAATTCAAAAGTATGTTGTAACGGTAACATAAAAGCGGCTAACCGGATTCCGAAAGCGGTAAGCCGGTAATCACCAAAAAGTGCATAACGGCTAGTTTTTGAGCTCAAACTATATAAACTCAAATTCAATTCATTTTTAGGAATCTTTGCAAGCATAAACAAGTGCATACAACATATATTGAGTTTCAAATTCGAAAATCATCATAGATTAAATCTTCATTGAGCTATCATTTGTATATCCACTCTAAAAGAGAGTTGTTTTTTGTAATTTTCATTTCTCATCAAATTGTGAGTGTACAAGTATGAGAAACACTGGGGGTGAAGAGATTGAGGAGATAATCTTTTTGTTGTAAAGGTTCATTGACACCTTGGAAGTCAATTGTACGCATTTGAAGCCTTAGGAGGCTTGGATAGTGAAATCCTCAAGTTGGGTGAGCTTGGAGGCGTGGACGTAGGCGGTGATTACCGAACCACGTAAAAATCATTGTGTTTGTTCTCTCTTCCCTTACTCATTTATTATTATGCTTTATTAAATTTATTGTTTTTATTTCATTAAGGGAATAGATTGAATTTTTATGTGTTTTATTTAGCTTAAGTTTTAAAATCTCAATTCACCCCCCTCTTGGGTTGCCTAGTTAATATTTCATCAGTTTTTGTGGAGGTCAAAGCTTGTCCAAGCATCGAGCAGGAAGCAAAGGTGATGTGTTTAAAAACCGGAGTATCATGGATGGATCCAATAATCTCATATATCCAAGATAAGATTTTTCCTGCATATAAAACATAAGCAAAGAAGCTCATATGCCAAGCGATTAGATACACCTTAATTAATGGGGTGTTGCACCGACGAGGATATACTTTGCCTCTTCTACGATGTCTCACAAATGAGGAAATAGATAACGTTCTAAGGTAGATACACAATGAGCTGTATGGAAACCACTCTGGCGCGAGGTCTTTAGCTTTTAAGGCATTGAGACAAGGGTATTTTTGGCCAACAATGAATCATGACCACAGGAGAAACCTAAAAGTTGTAAGCACTGCCAAAACTTCGTGAATGTTCCCACCCAGCCATCGGAAAATCTTACCTTAATGACCTCGCCAAGGCAATTTGCTCAGTGTGGAGTTGACCTTATTGGACCATTGCCAAAAGGTCGAGGAGGGGCAGCATATGCTATCGTCGCAGTAGATTAGCTCACGAAGTGTGTTGAAGTTGAAGCTTTAAGAAGCATCACTGAGAAGAAAACAACTGATTTTATCTTGAGAAATATCGTGTACAGATATGGGATCTTATACACTCTTTTTGTAGATAATGGCAAGTAATTTGACAACTATAGCTTCAGAGGATTTTGCAAGAATTTAATAATTGAGCTGAGATTCCGCTCACCAACTCATCCACAAGCAAAGAAGTAGGTGGAGGCTGCAAATAAAACTATCAAGAGGCTATTGAAAACCAAATTTGGTGAAAAGAAAGGAGTTTAGGTTGATGAATTACCTGGTGTACTCTGGGCCTATAGGACCATTCACAAGACTGCCACAGGAGAAACTCCCTTTGGATTGGTATTCGGACACGTGGCTGTTGTTCCAATTGAAATTGGGATGGGCATATACCGCACAGAACATTTCAATGAAGAACAAAATAACAAGCAAATATGTTTGAACTTGGATTTACTAGTAGAAAAAATAGAGTTAGCTTCGAGGAGAGCAACAGAGTATCAGCAAAGGAGTGCTCGTTATTACAATCAGAATATGCGGATACGACAATTCAAGACTGGTGATTGGGTGCTCAGGAGGGTAAATCAAAACATGAAAGACCCCAACCACGAAGTGTTTGGTCCTAATTGGGAGGGACCAAATAGAGTTTTGTGAGTAGCAGGGCCAGGGCCGTATAAGTTAACTCATGCGGATGGAAGAGAAATCAAGAAACCTTGGAATGTCGAGCACCTACGAAAGTATTTTCAGTAAGCCTTCTTGTAAGAATTTCATTACTAGTTTGAATTATTTGTAATCTGCTTCTTGTAAAAAGTTTTATAAGGAAATAAGATTACTCAATCTATTCACAATAGGAAAATTATCGAATTAAAGGTTTAAAGTCTCTAAGCTCATAAGGTGAGATAAGAACCAAAGATTGCTCATAGATTCGAGCAAACATCATAAAATTTACATGGTAGACATAGGGATGGCAATGGGGCAGATATGGGTTGGATCTACTCTGCTCCAGATCCAAATCCATAATAAAAATCAAGATCCATATCTGCTCTAGATCCGTCATGAATCCATATTTTTCGCTCCATATCCAGATCCAAAAAAGAAATAAATATCTATATCTGCTCCAAATCCGAAAAAAAAATTAAAATCCAAATCTCCTCTAAATCCGTCATGAATTCTAAAATTCAATAATAAAAAAGTAATAATTTTTTAGATTGAAAATTGAAGGCTAAAATGTATTGATAACAAATAAATTATATAATGTTTCTCAAAAATATAATAAATATTGTAGCTTATACTTTTACACCAAAACAACAAATAAGAAAGATAATAAAATATCATTCAGAAGTAATTACATGAGTAAGATCAATCTAATATTCTATTATCTCCTTCATCATTTTAATATCCACGATACACCTACCATCATTCCTACAATATTAGATAATGACATATAAATTAAATATGATTTATATTCAGTCCTTTATTATTTTTATTATGACTATATTTGACTAAATATATGAATAACTATATTCCTTAAAAATTATTTGGCCAATATAATAAAATAAATTTCCAGGTTATATTACTTGACTTGCAATTTGAATATTGCATGTACATGCTTTGGGGCTGACTGACCTTTAAATTTACAAAACTAACATTTAAGTTTTAAGAGTTTAAATGCATGGTAAATACTACTAATATGCTATGAATAAAATTTATTATCATTATAATTCCACAATTATTAAGAAACTTTTAAAATAAAATAAAATTAAAAGATGAGTGGATATAGATATGGATTTAGATATTAAGATAGATCCAGATCTGCTCCAGATCCTTCTTAGATCCGCACATCGATATCCAAATCCGATCCAAATCCATTTTAAACCGATCCAAATCCGATCCGATTGGATTTGGATCACGTTGATCTTGGATCAGATCCAATCCATTGCCATCCCTAGGTAGACAAGGCCCAAAGTCTCAAGCTTGCTCAAGGTGAGGCCAATGTCAAAGTCTACTCGTGTCAGCTCGATTAATCATAGTCAGGCAAGCACCAAGTTTAAATAAAAACTGTGAGAAGACCTGGAAGTCTCAAAGCTTATCCAAAGCGAGAAAGGTTGAAGCTTGCTTAAACGAACTCAACTAGTTAGCTTGATCAAGTAAAAATCAAGCAGATATATATATAATCTATATAAAAACCTGACTTTAAGGCCTATTAGAGATAGATCAAAAGGAAAAAGTTTTCAGAAGCAATGTTTTAACAACTAAAACATGAAATAGACAACAATTTATTAAATGAAAAGGTAAAAAAAAAACAAAAGCCTTTTGACATGAGTCTATAGTTGAAGGTACAATCAAAGTAAATTCTAAGGGGCTTTTGTAAGAGGATCTACTTTTGCCCCATGGGATTTCTTAACAATAGATAGAGCTGAGTCAGCTATAACCTGAGGAGGAGCTGCATCAGTAGTGGTCCGAGAAGGAGGATATGTCTCTCCACTTTCCTTGTTCTGTTAATCTATATAAGCATTAACATCTGCTTCAAGCTTGCTCATGTCCAACTCAAGATATTCTTTTTCAGCAAGAACATGATGCAATCATAGCAAAATGACAGCCCCGAGTTATACTCATCGACGTTTTGTTTTTCCAAGGAATTAATTCTACTTTGAAGGCGTCATGTTTCTGCTTCGAGGTACTGGTCTAGATCTTTTCTAGCATTAATCAGCTCATCCCTTACACTCGATAGTTCATGCTCGAGGTGAGATACCTTGGACTTAGAGCAACTTTCTCCTCAAGCTTCTCGATTGCAGCATTAAGTTTGGATGACTGCCTTTTCTCCTGCTCTAACTCGTCCTTTAAACTTTGAGTTTTTGCCCTCAATTTTCTGTCGTAGCTGCAACTCTAGACCTGTGAATCGAAGAAGCAGTAGATAGCTGATACATACATCGTTGGATAATGTTAAACAAGTCATGCAGGCTGTGATCATTCTATTCAGCAAGAAACTCTTATTTCACATGCCGAGCAAGTTCTCTCCGGAAGAGACTCAGGAAATCAGAATCTTCGCCTCGTTGAAAAGATCTTGATTGAATTTTTGAAGGAGCAGAAACAACCGGGATTTTAGCCGAAGACTTTTCAACTATTCCCTCAGTTTCAACAGAGGGAAGAGGAGGCAGTACGCGAATAAGAGAAACATCCCTGGTAGCACCCGATTTTTTGAGTAGTGCAAATGAGTTGCTCGGGGCCCAATCAGTATGACTACGCTTCTTTATCTGATCGAGTATATTACTCATCTCCTCAAATGTAGCAGGTACGAGACGAGAGTTAACCAGACTGTCAATGGACAACAGATCTCTATACAAGCTCGCGTTAACCAAAGTTGTCTCGACCCGCAATTTAGGCTTCTCTTTTATCTTGTAGACTAAGCCCAAAGAAACTGAAACACAAGAAGTCATGTTAGGAAAATAAAACGTAGTGGATAGCAAGCAACCTAGAGTGTAAAAGCGAGAATGAACATATATTTCTCTTTTTTGTGTAGAGATCACTTGATCCCAGTTACCTCCAACAAAGAAAAACCTGTTCTTCCAGTTTTCTCCAGAAGTGGGGAGATCTACAATGGGTTTCCTTTGGTTCTAGCTGTTCATAAAGTAATACCAGCTCGTATCTTTTGGACTACTTCTAAGCTGGTATAGATGTTTTATTTCCTTTACAGAAGGCATACCCATCCCTCACCTCTGGCATAGCACATACAAACCAGAGAGAATTCTCCACCCATTGGAATTGAGTTGACTAGGAGATATGTTTAATTTTCCCAAAATTGAAGTAAAGTATTGCTGAAGTGGTAGTCTAACACCAAGCCTAAAGCACTCTAAGTGTAGGTTACATATCCTCTTGAGGGACGGCTAGTAGTGTTGCTTTTACTAGGAATTTTCAGTTCGATATCATCTGGAATGCCATATTCCATCCTAAGTCTATTTAAGTCCTCATAGGTGGTTTCACAATCCATAAGGTTAATGGGATATGACTCGGCTTCAGTCCAATGACTAATTTTGGTTTTTTTTAATAGTTGAGACTCCTCCGAGGAACTTTCATTGCTACTTTTTTCCTCACTAGCAATCGACTTTGTAAAAGAATTAGGATTTTCATCGGTGTTGGTCTCTCCCTCACCAGCACTCTCATGGGATCTATCTTCTCTAAATGAAGAAGAAATTTCTGGGGACATTCTTCTAGGGAGTTCCCTAGTTCTAGGTGGCCCAACTCCTTCTATGGGTCCTTGAAGGTTAAGGTTTGACCTGGTGGAATAATCAGGTAGGATACCCAATTCATCCTCACTATCAAGGTTTATTTATGTGCATTTTACCTTAGGCATTGCAATAACTAGAACCAAATTCCAGACAAGAAACAAAAATAGTCGCACAAGAAACAACCAAGTAAGATCAAGGTAGAAAGTTTTTAAAAAGTGGGTGTACTAGTAAGTGTTTATAATCGAAAAGACGAATACTGCAATTCTGACAATGAAAAAGGGGAAACTTTTGTTTGAATCTTAATCGAAGAGCGGGAGATATAGAAGAAAAAAAATCCTGAATTTATAGTAGGGGAAAAAGCATTTGGAATAACATCGCGATGATTTGAAAGGACACGCTGATTTGAAGAGACGTGCTGAGAAACCCAACGACTGCCACTTTAAAGTTTAAACGCTTGGCCTAGATTTAGCCACGCTGTATCTATTTAATGTAACAAGATTGAAAATCAGGTTATTGCTTCCTGACTAAGTTTATAATTTCTTGTCTTATTTCGTTTTACTCCGAATACTAGAAACTAGGAGACTAGTGTTTGGGGTATAAAGATATAATCAACAGATATCAGAGTTACTCAAGTCGAGGAGAAAGTTATCCGGTCGCATGTGCTAGCGCAACCAGCACGCTGGAAGGAGACCAGAATCAAGTCGCACGGTTTTAGTTCATAATTTAGGTCAAAGAGCTCCACTCAAAAGTTTATTTGTAACGTCTAGGCATGTTTTAAGCACAATCAAGTGTTATAACGGCAGCTCAATAACTACGCAAATGGACATATTAATTTTTGCATTCAAGTGACGCATTCAATTGGATAACGGTCGCGCATTAAAGAACAACCGATACTTGCGGTTGTCTATAAGAATTGAGAACGTTCCTGAAAGGGGGTCTTTTTCGGTTAAGAGAAAATTGGATTAATGAAAATACTGAAATCACAAGTGTGTGAGATACTATTCTTTTTTCCAAATAAAAAACCCACTAACTGACTTGAGCATTAGAGGGTTTACGCCGGAAAAAATCTGGCGCCCCTGACAATTTTCTGTTGTTGCATATCACTGGAGGGATTAATACAATTCAAATTCCACTACAGCAGCAAGAGACAACATCCCATCAAAACAAATTAAAGCGTTGACGAGACAATCTAGTCGCCATCATCAACTCGAATAAATTTCAGCATCAACAATAATTATACTTTTTAAATAATTATTTTAGTTTCATTAAATTTAACGGTCCTCCAGTATTATACCAAACAAAAGATACTACTAATATATAATCCAGCTAATCCAATATAATATAATTGTAAAAGTTAATCAAATCTATTCTTGCATTGCAAACATACCTTTAAAGGCCTTATTGGTGGTAGTTAAAGTTCATTGGATTAATCCTAATCTAATGTTTGGTACTAAAAAGTAAGTTTGGGATAAATTCTAATGGACCCACCATTTAGTTCTAAATAATGTCAAAATTGTATGTCATGGAACCTAAGGATTACTTTCTAAAGTTAAAATTATTACTCTAACTATTCATGGGGTAACGAATAATTAAATTAACTGAATATTTATTTATTTAAAATAATTATTTGTTTTATTTAACTAAAATTATAAAAATTATAATTTATTTTTAAATTAAATTGTAATATTATTTAAAAATTATATAGATACTAAAGGACAAGGCTACTTTGCATCTGTGATACCTTATCCCTCAATTTTGTCTTTAACGAACTAATTGTTGGATATTATCTATCAGTTGGAAAAGATACATATAGACAGCTGATAGTAACCTGATAAAAAAGTTAGAAACCGATGATACAAAATTTAACAATTGTGTGGTACACAATTGCAAGTAACTGGTTAGAAACAGATAACACGTTCTTGAATGCAATAACTCATTACATGCAAGTGTACGTTGCAAACAACTCTTTGGATCCATGCCAATTTCTGTTGGTCTAAAATTCACATGTAATGTTATATAAATAATGTCTTGAAGTAGATCAATTTATTTACTACCTAAAGGTAAAGAACTCTAATTCTTGGGGGGGGGGGGGGGGCAGGGGAGAAGAAAGAAAAAAATGGTTAATATCATCACCCCGGCAGCAGCCTATGCTTCTGCTTGGTTCCAATCCAGCACCACTTTTGATGATGGCCCTTTGAACATCTCCCTTTCTCTTTTGGTACTCTTCTTAGTCTGGCCAATCTCAACTGTCCAAATAGCCTAAGTGATCTGCAGCAACGGATCGAGATAAGTTTGTTTCTGCTCCTACCCATGCCAAGGCTAAGGAATGACAATCCCATGATGACCTCTGCTAATGCGCAGAAGGATTCGAATTTGAGTTAATTTTTGTATTTTTAAATCCTTTTACATGGGATTTGTATGCTTTATTTTGGTGATTTACACACACACATATTATTGTAGGCATTTGAATTTACGAAGAAGCAAGAGGAGACATGACAAGTAGAACTACGTGCGAAGGTCATTGAATATAAGGCTATGCAGGCCCAAGCAAAAAATGTAAGATGCTTACTTTTTAACTAGGGGTGGGCAAAACCGAACCGGAACCGAAAAAATTTGGTTCGGTTCGATTATTTTATTTCAAAAAAACCGAATATAGAAATTCAGTTTGGTTTGGTTTTCGGATCAACCTTTAAAAAACCCGAACCGAACCGATAATATCATTTGGAACCCTCTCTTTTATAAAATTTTAGTATGACCCAATATTTAGAAAATATTTGCATATAGAAATTCTATTATAGCCTAACATATTTTGGAAACTTTTCAAAAGGGACCTTGACCAAAAGTCAACAAGGCAAGATAACATTTTGATCCCTATATTTTTGATAATTTATATTATGGCATAGAGACTTATTTTATTTTATTTAAATTTTGAGCTAAAATTTTTTATATTAAAACAGTGACGATATTCTAAAAATTATTCTGTTTAGTCCAAAATTTTGCAATTTTTTTTTTGCTTATACAAATTTGTAATTTTTTTTGTTGATTATATATTGATTATAGTAGGCCTTGTGTGCAAGTTAAGATAAATCGAAAAACTGATTTGTTAATCCGATCCGTTAAGTGAACCGTTACCGAAAAATTGAAATCGAACCGAAAAACCAAAGCCGAACCGCACCGAACTATCGGTTCCGGTTCGGTTTTTATTTTCTCAAAAAACAGAACGGATTTTTTGAATTTAAGACCCAAATCGAACCGAAACTGAAAATTTATCCCGAAACCGAACCGAACCGAACCGATGCCCACCCCTATTTTTAACTACCTTTCTTATTCGTGTATGGAGTTCTTAAAGAATAATTTTCTTGTTCTAGTACCCTTAGAAGAATATAATGTTGGAGATGCATGAGCCTGTTTGTTTCTTTACTGAAGTTAAGGCTAATTTGTCATTTTAATTGGATGCCTATCGGATTTTTTCGGTTACACCTCATTTTTTTTTATGGACATTGCTAGATCGGAGAACAAAAAGTATTGCTACCAGAAAAGCTGGTAGCACTTAACCTCTTTTATCTAACCTATTATATTTTAGCCATTAGATTACAAGAGTTTCAATCCAAACCGGATCGAAAAACCGAAGCCGAACCGCACCGAACTATCGGTTCCGGTTCGGTTTTTATTTTCTCAAAAAACTGAACGGATTTTTTGAATTTAAGACCCAAACCGAACCGAAACTGAAAATTTATCCCGAAACCGAACCGAACCAAACCGATGACCACCCCTATTTTTAACTACCTTTCTTATTCGTGTATGGAGTTCTTAAATAATAACTTTCTTGTTCTAGTGCCCTTAGAAGAATATAATGTTGGAGATGCATGAGCCTGTTTGTTTCTTTACTGAAGTTAAGGCTAATTTGTCATTTTAATTGGATGCCTATCGGATTTTTTCGGTTACACCTCATTTTTTTTTTTATGGACATTGCTAGATCGGAGAACAAAAAGTATTGCCGCCAGAAAAGCTGGTAGCACTTAACCTCTTTTATCTAACCTATTATATTTTAGTCGTTAGATTACAAGAGTTTCAATCCAACGATAGCTTTTCTAAAAAACAAAATAAGGGGATTACTTATCATCGTTAGAAGGTAGCTGGACTTAGATACTAAATAATAATTAATTCAAATATGCACGTATACATTTATTATTAAGTTAAATTTTGTTAATCATATAATTATTTAATACAAAATTTTTTAGTTATAAATTGTAATATGAATATCATAAAATTAAAAATTAGGTATTTATAATCAAAATTGATTTTAGTTTTCATATTTTATGGATTTTCATTTCATCATTGGTATTAATTTAATTAAATAAGTGAATTCTTTTTTATTTATTTTTAAATAATTTCAATAATAAAATTATTATTTTAATCCAATCCAAGCTGAACTGTATTACACATAGTATAGTACTAAACATAATTTAATGAAATCGTATTTTATCTCGTTTACTGTGCCAAATTGGCCTTAATAATTAAGTCGGCCTGTCTATGTATTAATTGATTACGGGCAAAAAAGTACTCACACAAAGCAGCACTAGATTGTGTCAGAAGTTCAACACTATTATTCCTAAAGCATGATATCTAAATTCGTCATATCTCAAAAAATTGTGAATGTGATTAAATAATAAATGCTTTAGCCAACTTTCAATTTTATGTATAGCTCTTAAATCTTAAATTTTGACACGATTTAATTATTCGATACGAATATAATACGAATAAATAAATATGAATTATTAAATTTAACACGATTATTATATAGGTGGGATTCAGGTCCACACAATTTTTTTTTATGTTGGGTTATGATTAAAGTTTTTGTACCATTTACCTAATTAATGACACAATTATATTTTCTATTTTAAATTAATTTGTACATTCTTGTTATCAAAACTTAGATATTGAAAATGATTCTTATTTTTTTTTGGAAGGATGAACATAACACAATATTTCATTTATAAACTTTATATAGATTTAGGACTTTAATAGTTTAAATATGTAATATTTTGGTAGATATTTATATTTTATCATATATATGTGTGTGTGCGCGCAAACGTTTAACATAAGTTTTGTTAAATATATAGATATTAAACGAGTGATTAGATAACCCATTTATTTTCTATGTTGGGTTAGGATTTCAATATTTTGATACGAGTATTAAATCGGCCTTATTTGATTGACCTAAATTTGACAAGACACGAAGCTAACATGGTACGAACACAACTTGATGCTTCGTTTTGCCTGCTCTAGTTTTATGTATGGTTAGAAGACTAGATAATTAACTATTATTATTATATTATTATTATTATTATCATTGAAATTTTATTATTATTATTATTAGGGAAAATGACACCTTCGAAAAGTGGTCACGTAAACCCCAAATTTTTAATAAATGATACCAAGATTCTCATCTGACTATAAAAACCCTTTGGTTATGTTAATTAAAAAAATTAACTTCAATGTTTTATAATAAATAGAAATATAATACTAAAATAAATGTAACAATATATATATATATATAATAGTTTCAATATTAAAAATATTTTAATACTTTACAATCTTATATTATATTAAATTAGAAACATAATAATAAAATAGATATATAAAAATTTAAAATTTTCATTATTATATAAAATAAGTTTAATATTATTAATATGAATCTATTTAGCCAAATATTTATTTAAATTTTTTGTAATAAATACAAATAGATTATTAAAATAAATATATATAATAATTTGCATTTTAAAAATTATTTTATATATATAAATATTCTAATATTACAGTAGAACCTCCAAATATGAATACTCGAACCTCCAAATATGAATACTCTATATAGGAATAACTTATTCATAGTAATAAAAAATTGTGGTTCCAACTTGGGACCGGTAATAATTAAGAATAATCTCCACATTGTAATAAATTATATTTTTTAGAGGTCTCATTTTAATAAACTTACCTCCACATAATAATAATATTTTAAAAATATATGTCATGTTACATTAAATAATTAAGATGTAACAAAATATCTTTCTAAAGTTGCTTATGACAATGATTTATTTTTTAAAGTTGCAACCACATCTTTCAACTTGCGGGTATGTATTAATTGGTTAACATAGGTATCTTCTTGTTGAAACCAAAATATTTCTATTTTCTCAAGTATGTTTGTAGCTTCCTAGTATGAAACTTTTTGTATTAATTTTTTGAAACTATATATCTTTTTTATTAATATCTATCCATTGAATTTGACTCACTTATTAATTTATTAATACATGACGTAATTTACCTCTATATCACTTGCATTAGAGATAATTAAGTAAAAACTCACTTATTAATTTATTAATACATGACGTAATTTACCTCTATATCACTTGCATTAGAGATAATTAAGTAAAAACAATAATTTTTGTACTATACCTCTATTGAGTTATAATCTTTTATAAGAATAAATTTCTCTAGTCCCAACAATATAATTGTATAGAGGCTTTTGTGTTTGTCTACTAAACAAATAAAATTGTTCAAATTATATTTGTATTTATTAAAAAAAATTTAAAATCAATTCTTTAACTTAATAAAACTATAAGGTATTATAATTAAAAGGAAATTTTAGTATCACTTCTTAAAAATTAAGAGATTTAAATAACTATTTTCTTAAATTTTAAGATCTAACTGTCCTTTTTCCTTATCTTTGCGACTGCATTCTTGTAACTAGTTTTCGGAAATATATCAACGTGTTATTTTATTCGGAAAAAAAAAACTGAAATAAGCGTAATTTTGAATTGCCGTCGTTAGAAATCTCTATCTTGTCATATATGCCAACAAATTGTCATAACAATCCAACTGCTTCTTTCTGCGCGTCGTAAACACGGGGCAATCAATACTCTAATCATCTTCGCGTTCACCTCACGACTTCGTAGAACACGTGCTTTGCTTAAACCAGAAGAAATAATGATAATTTTAAAAAATAACTTTCTTAAAAAAACTACCCGTTCTTTCTTTCCCCAAAACCCTAACTGCAACAGAATACAGTTTCCTTCACGTCTCTGATTAAAATTACAAACCACCAAAAATAATTCATTCAAAATTCCAATTTATCCTCTAAATCGTCGTATATTCCACAAATGCTCCATTTTATAGTCTTAAATTAATCTAAAATTATCTCCCTGCTCCTCGCCATGTCCTCCGGGGATCGCCGGGAAGCAGCTCCGGCGGCCGGAGAGGTGAAAAACGGCGTCGTTTTAGGAGATTTGAGCCTGCGGCAGAGACAGTCGGAACCGGCATTAGGTGTGGTGGCGCCGAGCCAGAACCAGAGACTGAGGCTGAACCCTAGCAAGGACCACAAGCCGGAGAGCTATGATGATATGCAGTTGGACTTCAGCCCGTCGATTTTCAGCTCTTTGGAGAGGTACTTGCCCCCACCTATGCTGGGTGTGAACAGAGAAGAGAAGGTGAAATTCATGAGAGAAATTCTAATGAAGTATTTGCCGCAAGGGGAAAGGACCAGAGTATGTCAATTTGAAAATTTTATTTTTCCTTCTTTCGGTTATGGGAATCAAAACGAGGATATAATTAGAAGAATATTCGAAATTCTGATTAGGGTTTTGCATTGCTTCTCCTTCTTGCATTTCTAACGTAACGGACATGTGTGATTGGATGGAAATGACCAAAATGCCGTTGAGTTCTGTTTGGTATGATAAATGATGAATTGTGGATGGAATTTCGTGGGAAATTTTTGTAATTGTACTTAATTGGATGATAAACATATCTAATGATAAAGTTACTCTTTTTACGGTCTCAGAATTGTGCATTTTACAAAATTCTATTAAGCTGTTATGAACATATCATGACTTCAACAACCATTTTAGCTGAGTTTCTAAGGGTATTTTCAGGACTAACATGCTGAAGCCTCACTTTGAAAGCACGACAACTTAGAGTTTGCTAAGTGCCCCTCTTTTCTTGGTAGCTGATATTTACTGCCCTCGTGGACACTTGACAGCTAGTGATTTCAGCCATTCTTTTTGGAAATATTCATGCCCATTTTAATTTAACTGTCATCTGTATTTAAATGATTTCACTGAAGAAGACACTTTATAATTTGATTTGAAATTTCCTGTGTTAGGTTCAGAGACATAGGGATTACCGGCAGAAGATAATAACTAACTATCAGGTATTACAAATGTTGACTCTTTGATCAGTATCTGCCCTTCTCCTCTTACGTTTTGAAGGATTGAAGATATGATTTCCACTGCTCTGTCACTTATGCACAGCCTCTACATCGAGAATTATACAATCTGCACATTGGAAACTTCTTTGTCCCTCCATTTGTCAAAGCAATCCAAGACAACACAGAGGAAAGCTTTAGAAGTATAATCTCAGAACCCTCTCCAGGTGTATTTACTTTTGAGATGCTTCAGCCACGTTTCTGTGAGTTATTGTTAGCAGAGGTAATTGATTATTACTTTCTCATCTTCAAAGCTCCATCTACGTTTCTGTGTAATTTCTCTCATATATTCTTAGGGTGTTGTTTGATTGTGTAGGTAGAAAACTTTGAAAAGTGGGTTAATGAAGCAAAATTTCGAATCATGAGACCAAATACAATGAACAAGTATGGTGCAGTGCTTGATGATTTTGGCCTGGAAACCATGCTTGATAAGCTTATGGAGACTTATATTCGCCCTCTATCAAAAGGTAACATCTATGCATGTAGATGTTAATTGATCACATGACTCAAAAGTTTAAGCTATTAGGCAAGGGCTCAATAATTTTATTTAATCTCCAACAACTTAAGAACAAACACAAGCAAAAAAACTTTTTTATAATGTAATCAATTGAAAATGAGTGGATTTGAACGCAATACCTCTTTATCAAACTGATTCTGCTACCAATGTTAAGTTACCTTTTACATAAAAGCTTAAGCTTATAGATATGGGCCAAACAAATAGTATTTAAGCTCTAACAATAAAGATACACCATTTTTCATTTCTTAATAGAATAAAAAAGCAACGATTTTTTTCTTCTCAAAAAAATTAATAAATAAAAAAATAAAGTAGCAACAATTTTTTAGTAGTTTTTATTTCTTATATTTAAATCTTTATTTCTTATATTTAACTTGTTACATTTTTCTTGTTATACAGTTTTCTTTGCAGAGGTTGGTGGATCAACTCTGGACTCCCATCATGGTTTTGTTGTTGAATATGGTAAAGATAGAGACGTTGATCTAGGTAGGTGGTTGCTTTTTGCATTTCTTCCTGAAATTATTTTCTGCCTACAGCTTTCACTAGCTTTTACATCCTTTAATTGTCAAAGATTGCTACTTTGTTAATTTTATATTCATTAACTTCTCACTTATCACATAGAAGTTGGCTGCAGATGAATTGTCATTGTCTAGAATGCAGAGAATTCAGATAATTCAGATAATTCAGATATAGTTTTACATAATCACTGTACCCCGTGCCAAAGAAGTTGTATAACAGCATTATATCCTTAATTTGTTTCAGTTTGGTGAAAATCATGTGGTTGATAATCATACGTTTTACATTTTTTAGGATTTCATGTGGATGACTCTGAAGTGACCTTAAATGTATGCTTGGGTAAGCAATTTACTGGTGGAGAGTTATTTTTCCGAGGAACAAGATGTGAAAAACATGTAAATACTGGAAGTCAGACCGAGGTATGTTAGTCTTTAAGCCGTAATAATAGTTAAACAAAATTAGTATCAGGCATAGCTAACCATTGAGGATACTGATATCAATACTTCTTTTGAGCTTTGTGTTCAAATTATGAGTAAACCGCTTCAACTTGTTCAATTGTCAGGATATACGTGTGTTCGTGCATGAATTAAAGAATTTACATTTGTGTGTATAATTGGATGTGTGTTAGATGTATATATTTTTTGATGATGAGTAATTTTTATATAATAAGCAATGCGCTGTAAAATCTCCAAGATATCATACTCTAAAATTTGTTGTCTAAGATCTTTGATTTCCTTTCTGGACAGCATAATTGGTCATTCATCACAGCTGCATCATGTGAAATTGTTGAATGTGATCGTTGACTTGTGTTTCTGATTATACACAATCATCTGGCCAAGTAGACTGATGAAATATACAAATAGTATGTATGATATCACCATACAGATGCTGGCTATCTAAGAATATCATAACTACATTGGTTTGACGGCTATGCAGCCTGAATATGATATATTTATTGAATCAAGACTGAAAGTCTTTAATGATTTAATGATTTATTGATTTATGCATACCATGTGCCTCTTTTGGGAGCTTTTACTCTTACGAAGCAGCAGTTAATCTGCCCTTAGGAAAACCATTTCTCATTAGCAATAATGAAATAAATGGTGAACTGAATGAACTGTATGCCTTGCATTGGATAAATTCTATTTCCAAAATAGATCATACCCAGTAATTGATATAAGTATGAGATATCTGGTCTAGTGACTGTCATGTTTTTAAGATTACTAATTAAGATGAAATAAGAGATCCCTTCCTTCGTTGGAAGTAGTTGGTGTGGATAAAAAACTCCTGAATCTAGTTGATTGTGGACAAAATACCAAGGCCCAGCATAAGTGGCCCGTAGGTAATCCAACAAAAGAACTTGAAACACTTGATGATGTGCTTTAACTAATAGCCACTGGCACATAGATGGTAATTTCAGCAAAAATTGCTTTTAGGTTAATCAGTGAGGCTGTTATGCAGTGGCATTTATAGGAGTTAAGAGGTGGTGCTTAATTGGCATTGTGGCTAAGCATGCTTATTCTGAATTTGGCAAGCTTAATTGGAGGTTAGCCCATCTACAGTTCAAGAGTATAGCTATACTTTTGTTTTGTATGGTTTTAAGCTCCATTTGGGATCTATGGACAAGTGTCCTTTTTTGAGCAGACAAATTGCCTCCTATGTTGTAAAGCTCTTATTTTATTGAATACTTCTGTCTTCTTAGGGGTAAAAAATGGCATTGTGGTGCATTGATTTTTCTAACTTTGCTTTGTGGTGGTGTTTATTGCTCTCTTTATGGTATGCTATTTTATTTTGGTGTTGTATATCTAGCCTTCTCTGGTAATCGTACATTAAAAGACAACTCAATTCTGAATACGGATAGTGCTTTGCATGATTCAAATATCAACAAAAGCACATATGTAAAATCTGAATAATGAATGTTTTATTCAACTTGAAAACTCCCTCTCCTCATATATCTAGCCTGAATTATGGACCATTCAGCATAAGGATTTGAAGTTAAACATCAAAGAAATGAATATGATGGTGTTGATATACTGGTAATTTGTTATTCATGGCAATGCTAGACTATTCTTTTTCATGATATGTCTGCTTACTATATTCCAGATATACCTTTGTCTGCGTTTGTGTGTTCCGCTTATGCACATGTGTCAATGCTTGTGTATGTTTATCTTTATGTAAAGACGATAAGAGCTTTGTACAGTTGTACATGTTTTTTGACGGATTATTTTGCTGAAAGTAGGAGATCTTTGATTATTCTCATGTCCCTGGGCGAGCTGTTCTTCATCGTGGTCGCCATCGCCATGGTGCTAGAGCCACGACATCTGGTCATAGGGTCAATTTACTCTTATGGTGCAGAAGGTACTTCCGTTTCTTGTACTTCTTTTCTAGCTAAGTACTTCCATGAGTTTTCAGGTCCCTTGACTTCATACGAGAATTAATTGATATTAATTACCATATGCTTTTTTTCTGCTTGTGGCAATTGTTGTGTCAAAAGTTTCTACTCTTAGTTATGTCTCTTATTCCCATTAAGAAAGGAACATTTTCGTTAGTGCTATCTGAAAAGGTTTTTGGTCTTATACTACTGTATAGACCTTTTCTGTTTTCTCTGTTCTGTCTATTATCATTTTCATAGAAAATAATATTTTGAAAAGGCAACCTGTGCGTTATTTAGAACTATTATTGAAGCCAGAGATTTGACATTAAATGTACCCAGCTTCAAAAAAAAAAAAGAACTTGATCATGACCCATATTGAGTTGCTCAGGCCTGTAATTGATTGCGCTCAGAAGAGAGAACATGGACTATATTGCACTCAGAAGAGAGAACATGGACTATATTGCACTCAGAAGAGAGAACATGGAGTGTCATTGGCTTCTTAGTGCTGGTCTGGGTCAACCAGTTTAGGTTTGGCTCTTAATATGAAGTTGGATCCTTTTCATATGATATTCTGGACGGACAAGCTGTTGATGCTTGAAGTCACATAAGTAGTTGATCATTCAGGGTTGCAAGATGTAATATTGATGCTTTATGAATTCAGCTGCTGCAGCTGTGGCTGATTCTTCTTTATGTTGCTCTTTTGCTGAAGTTAAAATGCCTTTTGTTGATCAAAAGTTCATTTTTCTCTACAGTTCCGTCTTTAGAGAAATGAAGAGGTATCAAAAGGATTACTCTAGTTGGTGTGGAGAATGCTTCCGTGAGAAGAAAGAAAGGCAACGGTTATCAATTGCTGCTACCAAATCGGTAAAAAATTCTGTGCTTCCCATGCACACACGTATGATTTGAGGAACACTCACATCTTATACTCAAGATACCTGCGTAAGCATAACCAACTATTAAGTTAACTTATAGTAAGCCCATTCTCAAAATCTTCATGCAAGAAGAAAAATCTTTACAAAATCAGAAACCAGATATATTTTATTCTCACGATAAAAACAAGAGACTAACCTGTTATGCATTTGTCCATGCTACAATCTACTCTGGTACTTGCAAATTGCACTCTTGCCTATAAAATAATCTGTGAAAGTAAATTTTGTTGTTTTAAGATTCCAAATATGTGGCCACTGGGGCTCGATGCCCGGTGGTAACTCATGCCCTCAAAATGCTGTAGGGCTCATTTCAATCCCCTTCCCCAAAAATGTGGATTAGAGGCAAATTTTTTATATAGAATCAGCTAGGTATGGCAATTTTCCCCGATGGGATGGGATTTTGATTGGGACATATTTTTGTCCCATAAAAAAATTTAGGGACAGGAGTGGGATATTTTTTTATCCCAATTACATATGCGGACGGGAGTGGGATTGACAAATTCCGTCCCATCCTGTTTCATTACCGATTAAGAATGGAAATTTTTTCAATTGGGATGGGATTGGGACATATTTTTGTCCCAAAAAAAATATAGGGACGGGACTGGGATGTTTTTTCATTCCATTTGCATATACAGGATGGGACTGGGATTGGTAAATCCCATCCCATCCCGTCCCATTGCCAACCCTAGAATCAGCAGATTTCAGATTATCACATATCTATAGAATTGTGTACAAGTTAGAAAATAAAAAGATCCTAAATGTGTGAGAGATGAAGATGGAGATCTTAAGTTGAAACAGGTCGAAAGAAAAAGGAAGAAACATTGTACTACTATGTTTGAAGAAGTTGGCTTTTCTCACATGATTTCTTATTATGTTTGATGAATTATTTATATGAATTTCTATTTAATTTAATCCTGTGCAGGAGTTGCTTAAGCAGGAAGGTGAATCCACAACCTGAGCTGTTCTTAATTCTAATAGTTACTTCTACTGAATGATTGTGAAACTCTGTAGCTGTATTCATAAATCAAGCATCAAAGCGATGCAATCGGCAATCCCAAAAGGAGTAGATTTTCGTGTTTCGTATCGACGCAAAACAGGTTTATGTACAAATCATATCTGGGTAGATTGGATACTTTGTTTAGCAGCATGTATGAATTCTTTGTAAAAAGATGTTAGTACTAGTCATAGGTCTCGGCAGGTCTCGGCATTGTTCTCAGGGAATTCTCAGGGAAACATTGGGTGCTCAGAGAACATATGTGAATAAATCTGTAACTCATCATTTTATGATGGTAGTTTTCTGTTGTACTAAAATCCTTATTATTCTTCTTTGTTTGCACTGAATTTTTTTCAATATTGAGGGATTTGGGCCTCTTCTTTTTCTTCATTTTCGTTTCCATAAGAAATAAAAAGACAATATTGAGTAAATCTTTTACTTGTATAGCTCTGCTATCTGATAAGTAATTGTAACTGTGCCCACATGGCAATGGACTGAAATGTGAATTTCCCTTCTAAAATTTTTCAAATAACTTTTTTCTTAAAGGGAAAAGAATTGATACACTGCTAATATGCAGGGAAAGAAACAAAAGACTCCCTTTTAAAAAGATATTTAGATTCTTATTTCTTAACCGGTTTTATTTATTTTAACAGAAATTATATTTTGAGTTTATAATTACCATTATCTCCTTCCATATAGACACACACACACGTATGACAATTGAGATTTTGGTAAGTGTAGGTTTTACTGCGAGCATTAGAGTGGCGGCCGAACAGAAGGCAGTGACCACATCTGAGATCAGCTTGTCTAAAGAGGATGAGGAGTCTGAAGAGTTTGAAATTATTGAGGTCTGATTTATTGACTTGTATTGTAGAGGGAGATAATAATAATTATAAGTTGAAAATATAATTTCTCTTAAAATATATAAAATTTGTTAAGAAATAAAGGTCCAAGTGTTTTTTTTTTTTTGAAATAGTATTGAGTTTTTTTGTCTCTTACCTTAACATGACGGGTGTAGTGTGGCAGTCCCTTTCCATTTCTTAAATATTCTTAATTGAAGTATTATTTTTACCCAACATACTTTTGAAAATACCAGAACAGTCGTTTTGCATAGTTTTCAGTAAATTTTAGTTTATTCGCTTAATAAATTTACTGTTTTCAAAATATTTTTAAATTATTGGTAATTTCAATTAGCATTTAAAAGAATGAAAGATTAGGGCAACGTTTATGGAAAAAAAAATGTATCTTCTTGACGGTAATTAAGGATAAATTGAGATCTACAATAATTTAATTGTATTTAATCATAGCCAATTTATTAAGAGAGGAAATTAAAATTAATCGTATTCATAATTTACTGGCTCTGATCATGATTGTGATGGTATGGTGCCAACAAGTTTGTCATGTCACCAATCATGAGTTCGAGGAAAGTTGGTATCAAACTGGAAGCAATGAACATGAACTATATATTCTTGCCACTAGAGACTGACAATCTTAATTGAACATTTTCAAATAATTGTGTATGACTGATCACCTAAATTCAAATTTTATATGAGGTAAAAGATCAAAAATGAATTTCTCATCCCATTATCTTCTTTGTAATTTTTTAAACATATTTGTCTTTTTCTTTTTTCTTTTTTAAATCTTAGAATTGAATGAACTGATTTGGTAATAATTTTTTTTTTTGAAACTCAAGATTAACTTCTAATTCTTAAAAGGATGGGGTATTTGAATTCACTAATTTTCTCTCTACACCATAATTAATTAAGGATTTTGAAAAAGTTACTAAACCCTTTCTTCTCTTTTTATTCTTAATTTTACAAATTCCTATAATTCATTCATATACATTTTTGTAGGTGTAAATAATTGGTATTACTAACTAAGAGGACTAAAATCCATCATTTAAAAATAGGAGTTTGTTATGTTATATAATCATGTATGTCCGTTGGATAAAAATCTAACGGTTGTGGAAATATAAGATAATAAAATTATATTATTTCCACAACCGTTGGATGAAAATCCAACGGCTGCTATATAATCATGTATGTTACATGATTATATAATATAACAAAAACCTTAAAAATAAACATCAACAAAATTTTATTAGCCATGAAAATTAATGAATATCAAGAAATTAATTTTTTTTAAATACAAAAGCTAATGAATATTAAAAAAAATTCATATATATATATAAAGTATGCAATATAGATCATAATATATTAAGAAAAACTGAAAAATAAATTTTAAAGAGACTGAAATTCAATATTTAGTTTACAAAATGTTAGAGTAAAGAAATTATGTAATTATAAAATAGGGCGAAGAAATTCATGGAGGATATCTTTAATAATAAATTTATTTTCTTAAATGGGTGTCAAGGGAAATTTGATGGATCTAAATAACTCTATCCTTCTTAAAATTACTTTTGGTCATCAAGGAACAAGGGCAGTATATTCGTATTACGGCAAAGCTTATGTTACATATAATGTAACAAACAACTAATGAATATAGGGCATTGATTTTGATATTCCTTAAATCCAATGGATAAAAATAATTTTAACATAAAACAAAGTACATGTGAAATAGATATTTACAGAAAATTTTATTTCTAATCATATGTTTACTTATTTTTTCAAATAAGTCCTCATTGATTTTTTATACTTAAATGATTTTTTCATCCATCTTTTCTACATTTATTTTTAAAACTTTATAAAGTTTTTACAACATTTTAATAAAGATTTAAATATTTATTATATTCATAAAGATCCACAAATTTTGAATAAATTTTTGCACTTACATTATAATTTCTTGTCTCTCTTGAGGCATAAACTAAATTTTTCTTCTAACACATACACACACATTCAATCTATTTTCCTTCTTAAATACATATCATCAATGCCATCACACAGATTTTGTAATCTAAATTTAGTATCATGAACTATAAGAGATATTATATGTAATAAATATCTTATAAATCTAATGAATTATTAAAAAGATGGTACAATGAATAAATTACTAAAGCTTCTAATAAAAAGATTCCAATTATTTGATCTTATCAATGATTCGAACATGTGGAGAAATAATCAATTAAATTGAATGTCACTATATTTATTAAATAAATTAGAAAATCTAAATTTATCTATAAATGATATAGAAATGGTAAACAAAATATTAGAAATTAATAATTTCAGTGAAGGAATATAAAATAAATTAAAAAGTTAAGAGATCAAGTGAACAACTAAGTAAAGAATTTAATAAAGTTAAACAATTCATAAAAGACTTCAACATTAAAAATCATGATATATTAAACCAAGAGATTATTAATATAATGAATAAAAACTCAATAGATATAAAATTAAACAAGTTAAAGATTCAGTTAAATAAAATAAAAAAAATTGTTGAGCAGTTTGATACTAACTTTGCAATAAATATAAATGAAGAACTTCAAAAAAATTGAAATATTGCAGCTTGGGTGTAAACAACCTGAAGTATAAACAACCTGAGGTATAATGTAAAACATTAAAATTTATTAACTTTTTTAATAATTATTATCTTTTCTAAGGTTTAAAAATTTATACCTGTAACATACAGCGAATGTAACATAAGCTTTGCCTCATATTACACCAAATTTGGATCAGTTTAGCAGTCTATCCTGGTCAAGGTTCTACTATTCAAGTTTCCAAACACACCGCTTGCATTGTGAGTAGCGCTCTAAACATCGCGCCTGCCGCTTGGTTTCACCGGCAAAGGCGGAATGAGTGAAAGCGAGACTCAGGAGCAGCAGCAGAAGCTGAAACGTGAAGGTGACTTAGATGACCTCAATTTGATCGCCAAAAAATCCAAAATCGAAAAAGTTAACGAAAATGAAGAAGAAGCAGCACGTGCACAAATTATGCACAAGCAAATTGATTTTGTTGAAATCGAGGCCGATGCCGCCGAAGATAAGGGCTCTAGACACACCATGGAAGATGCTTCGGTTGTCTTGCTCGATGCCTCCTCTGATTCTCCTCCGAATTTGAGGTTAAGTTTTTTTTGAGAATTAAAAAAATTGAATTCAATTCATTATTGTTGTTGTTATTGTTATTGTTGTTGTTGTTGTTGTTGTTATTTTATTAATTATTTTTTTAGTTTGTGAGTTATAATAATAGGTGTGCGCATTTTGCAATATACGACGGACATGGAGGTCGTTTAGCAGCTGAGTATGCTCAGAAGCGTCTACATGCTAATGTTATTTCAGCTGGCTTACCACGTGAGTTGGTGTGTTTGCTGGTGGTTGCATTTATTAATTCTTTGGACAGCGTTTGATTTATTATTATTATTATTATTATTATTATTTAGCATATTTATCTTTGTAATGTTTTTCAGTTGGATGTCAAAGCTGCCAAAAAAGCCATACTTGATGGTAAAAACAAAAAATGATGAAATCTTTTCATTTTTGCTTCTTTTGTTTATTAATTTTACGAACTATTTTATACATTTTTTTTTTGGGGTTTGTAATGTAGGTTTTCGGAAAACGGATGAATCTCTTCTTCAAGAAAGTGTTTCAGGTAAAATGGAATACTTGAATTGCCAACTCTTAAAGTTAATGTTTCTATTCTTTCAAGCAATGCTAATTGGTTGTGTTTAAGGGATCCTCAGTGCAATAAGTTGTATATGCTAATGCCTACCTATGAAACTGATGCACATGAAAATTTAGAGTAGGAATAAGAACTATGGCTTCACAAACTGCTTGGTCGATGATACTATATGGTGCATTTGAAGTGATGTGGGAAAGAGTCATGTGATTGGAGTAATTGGTCTAAAGATTTTCATTAATGTTACTAGTAAATAAACTACTTTCACCTTATAATGCCGGCCTCTCAATGCCTTGAAATTCTATTCTCTTGTTATGATTTAATTATTTAGTTTTGATACATGTATGATATAAACTTCATATGGGGTTTCTCGTTATTACAACATAAGATGTTTTAACTGTCATCCTTTTCACTATTTTTCTTCTTTTGTAAAAAATGTCTTCTTCCTATTTGTTATCAATTATAGATACTAGAAAACAATGAGTCACTTCTCGTTGCTGGTTTCACACTCTTATTAGGGGGATGGCAGGACGGTGCTACAGCTGTATGTATTTGGATACTAGGACGAACTGTAAGTTATCAACTACTTGAACTTACATTTTCTATTTCTTAAATAAATGATTGAAATACTTAATTTAGAAAGTCCATTTAGAAGGTGCAATACAAGTCTTCCTGTGAAACCAGTCTGTAGGATGTGATTAAATTTTTATCAACTACATGAATAAAAGGTCTGATGCACATTTTTGAGTGAATGGTAGTAGAAAGGAACTCTCTCTCTTTCCACAGGAAATTTTGGAACATAGTGTGGTTGACTACTTGCATTGTCATGGTTCATTTGGTTGATGAGCATACAAATTTATTGCTGAGATTTTGCTGACAAAGAAAAAGAATCAGTAAAAATTGCAATTTCAATATGTGCTAATCACATTTGAACTTGAGCTTTTGCGATGCTTTTCATTTTCTTTTTTTCCTTCTGTATCTCTTGTCAACATCTATTTGATCTGCAACTACTGTTTCTAGGTTTTCGTTGCTAATATTGGGGATGCAAAAGCAGTGGTTGCTAGATCATCTATTGTTGATGGATCTAATAATCATCTGGATGAATTAAGTTCATTGAAGGCCATTGTGGTGACAAGGGAACACAAAGCCATCTATCCGCAGGAACGGGCTCGTATTCAGAAGGTAAGGTCTCATACATACAAAACACATGTCAGAGGTCGTCTGATATTCTAAATTGGAGAGAGAGCTTTGTTGATACATGGCATTGTTACCTATCTATCCTTTTATTGTTTGTTATTCCACGTTGAGCACTTATGACCTACATACTATTGTGTTTTGCTTCTCTAGTCTGGTGGTACTGTCAGTTCAAATGGAAGATTACAAGGACGCCTTGAAGTTTCTAGGGCATTTGGAGATCACCAATTTAAAAAGGTTAGAATCCTTGTCTTTAGCTCAAATGACCATGCAGTGCAAATATTTTTATTTTTTTATTTGATAATATTTTATTTGAATTTAGCTCAAAAGAATGTCTATGTTGGTGTTTTTTTTATTTTTTTTTTTCTTGTCTTGTAAAAGTATGCTAACTATCGAGATATGAAATCTGATTTATTGATACCTTTGCAGGGGCATTGTATCTCATTTTATAGTACTACTAAAAGTATAAGAAACATTTTCATTCTATTGTGCCTGGCAACTTTTGAGCTACTTGTGCGATTTTTGGAAATCTGAACTAAGATAATGATCTGCAGTTTGGTGTTGTTGCAACGCCCGACATTCATTCCTTTGAGGTTACTGAGAGGGATTACTTCATCATTCTAGGTTGTGATGGTCTATGGGGGGTATGTTTGCCTTTCATAGTTTTGGCATCTCTGTCTGTCAAATTAAAAGTCAGACTTTTAATTAGAAGGATTTCTACTTTTTGTTCCACTGTTTTTATCAAAGCATTTTTTTTGAATTTTTGCAGGTGTTTGGACCTAGTGACGCAGTTGAATTTGTTCAGAAATTATTGAAGGTAACAGCACACTTTGCTTTCACTTGTCAGAGTGAAAAAACTTGTTGACTTTTTTATGGAACTTATAATATTAAGTGGTTGGTTTCCGCTCAGTCTTTCTTCACTTTTAGTGGTTGTTCCAATAAAGGAATTATTGCTATTACTTTTGCATCAAATATCAGCTTTCAAGAAACTTGTTTAGTGAATCATTTATCTTGCATATAATGTGGCCAGCTGTCCATCACATTAGTTGGCAGCTCCTGGCTGATAGATGGGGAAAAGTTTTCCCCTTGCAAGTTGCTAGTATGTTTGCTGCCATAGGAGGATATCACATTCTTTCTTTTTTACTGTCTGTCATGAGAAGAAGCCTGCGGTGGTTAAAAGTAATTGTTATCATAGAAAATTGTCTGTGATATCCATGGAGGAAATGGTACTCTTAGATAAGAGAAATGTCCTTAGTTGCTGCTCATCGGGGGATTTTTCCAATATAGGATGAAATGGAGCTATACCGAATGTGGATTTCTTTCTTATTTGGGGAGTGATTTTGTCTTGTGTGTAAACTATACTTCACAGGTTGGGAAACATATTATGCGCTGGCTAAACCATGTTTTCTCTTTGATTAAATATAGAGGACACTGCCCATTACGTTTGAAAAAAAATTAAATACCATGGTTAACTCGCCTCTGCTACATAAGAATACTCTAGCAACACCTAGTACTTCCAATGTATATGTTGCCATCACTCATCTATTACACTTAATATGAGATTATTCAGCTACCTCCAGTCATTTCTTACTAGATAACATTACACCTCTGTATCACCAATCTCTCACCAATCTGACCTCCTAGTAACTATGTCACCATTCTTTGCAGACCTGTAGTCAGAACCATAATAACATATGAGATTATTCAGCTACCTCCAGTTGTTTCTTACTAGATAACATAACACCTCTGTATCACCAATCTCTCGCCAATCTGACTTCCTATTAACTATGTCACCATTCTTTGCAGACCTGTAGTCAGAACCATAATAACATATGAGCATTCATTGCTCTTAACATGCTAGTTTCTGTGGATCCCAATCAAAGTGCATGAAGGTACATATCGAAAATATTTTAAATTGTTGAGCTTCAGAGTTGTGAGGTTGATACTTCAATTTCATTGATGAAGTTGTCACTGGTTTAAAATGTTAAGGCTTTTGTCTCTAAGAACAACAAGGTTTGATGCCAAATCCTTGAATTGACAATCAAGGTTGACCTAATTCTAAGTATAGATTGCTTCCAATTTCAGCTTTAAGTAACACGTAAGCTGTCTGTAAATTCGCAAATGAGCTGAGCAGTGGTACCACATGCTGTTTACCATTCTCTTGTGCTGAACATGCCATTATGTTGCTGGTGTTCAAAGGTTTGCTTAAAGAGGTTTTCAAATGTTTGCAGGAGGGTTTGTCTGTTACAGCTGTGAGCCGCCGTCTCGTGAGGGAAGCAGTTCTTGAGCGACGCTGCAAAGATAATTGCACTGCAATTGTCATTATTTTCAGGCACAAGTGATTCTAACACCAGTACTGAATTGTGACTTTTGATTTTCCTGGTCATGAATTGCAGCATGTGTTTTTATTTTTCTTTCTAATATAAAAAATATTGGCAAGTTACTCATGTTCTGTATACTATATTCTGTGTTAGGTATAGCATGTTGTTTTTAAATGTAACAGTCGCTCTCTTTTTCTTTTTCTTTTTTAAATACATTTTTTCCCTTCTATTTGGTTTCCTGATACTGGCCTTATGATATTGCTAGATGTTCGAAGAATTAGTAGCTGTAAACATAGCATAAACTAGGTGGGAGTTCATTTTGTGCAATTGTTTTTATTACAAAAATGGTAATGAAATCAACAGTCGAGCTCTTTACTTCATTTTTTTATGCCAATTTTACTTGGTAGTTAATGTTTGCCATCCACTTGCACAATTATAGCGAGTGATGTTATCCCACAAACTTACGGGTTAAACAAGTACAGAATGAAAGAGCTTGTGTATTCTTCGTGTTAATATTTTCTTGTAATAGGAGATGAATGTTAACACCATTAATTAGTATCCCTACAAATTACCAGAAAGATGAAATAACACTTACGATGTCTGAAGTAAGGCATGAAACTTAATTTGGCCAAACTTTACACTTGGCATAATGGACAAACTAATCAGCGCTAATGCACAAACGGTGAAGCAATCATGAAAACCTTGAGGGTCGGGACAGCCCCATGTTGCCCAAATGATTGATGTAGATCCAATTAGAAATACACTGATTTAGGGCGCGTTTGAGATTGAAGTTGGGCAGTTGTAACTTAAAAGTTATAACACTAAATTGTTTGGTAAACACTAATTGCTGTACTTTGGAAGGTATGTTAATATGATTTTTCACTTGTATAATAGAAAATATATTTTATCTTTAATAATTTTATCAAAATTATTATTTAAAATTTATATTTACTATATATTACTAACTTTTATTTCATAGTTACAGTTTTTTCCACAGCAACTATAACTTAAAAGTTATAACACCTCAATTCCAAACGCACAACGTGGCTAATGACTTTGATGGGCAGCATCTTCTTTTTTTTTCCAAAAGAGTTAAGAAGGAATATTCCCACTAATTCCAAATTATCACTTTCTAAAACCTTGATCACGCAATTTGTTGAAAGAAGGTTCATGAATCATGTTAGGATTAAATTAGAAACTCTTCTGAGTGAGATGAATTCTCCAAATATCACATTTCTTTGCATCTAAGTTAGTTCTTGTTTGACATTTGATTACAACTATGCAATATGCAGTCTAATTTTTCATTTACCCTCTTAACCATATTACTACTAATCTTGAGTGACTGATGATACTAATTCAACTTATTAAATGAGTCACTTGATTTTATATTATGTATTTTTTCAATCTAGCAATAATTATTTTAAATTCTATTATTAACTTGGTCAACAAAGGCACGTTCTTTATAATTTTTAAATAATTCAAACAAATGTAGAGAAGAGAGAGAGAGAGAGAGAGAGAGAGAGAGAGAGAGAGAGAGAGAGAGAGAGAGAGAGAGCTGGTCTTTGATAAAAGAAAATTCATAGATGTCTTCAAGAATATAATATGCCACAGACGATTATACTATATTTGTGGAAATTAAATGGTTTTTATTATCCAAAGTTGCTTTCACTAAGTTTTTTTTTAGAATATTGTTATATAGGATTGTTATTGATATTACATCATATATTACCATTAATATTTATAAACATATTACACAACTGAGACCTTTATTAATATTTACAAATATATTATACAACTGAGACCTTTATCGTGGTATGTACTCCTCTGAAGCGTTGCCCAGATTCTTTAAATTCTCTCTAATATTCGAGGGGCTAATGATATGTATTCCTCTGAAGCTCTACTCAGATTTTTTAAATACTCTCTAATATTCGAGGAGTGTCCACTCCACTCACATTTCGTGAGGGAGAGACTGTCTCCACTTAATTATTTGATAATTGAAGGAGGAAACTAACCCCCATAATGTATTTATGGAAGCTCGAACCGTTGCTCTTAATATTGTAAGTGCAAAGGTTCTCCTACTAAAGCAAAAGACTTTTACTAGTTAGTAACATGTGCTTTAAAAGACCATTTTTCTCCTGAATCTAAAAAGAACAAAAGTAAACAATTCCTTCTTCAGTTGTTTTTGTTTTTTGTTTAAAATATCTACACAAACCAACTTAGTGCTATTTTACTTTTTTTTTTCTCCTAATAAGCCACCCATTCTTTGTGAGAAATTATCATTATTTTGATATATTAATATTTGGAATAATATTCTACACAAATCAAGACAGTTTCTCTAAACAATCCTGACAAACAAGTTATTTTAAATAAAGGATTAAGGAAGATGGAGAAGTCAAGTCGGCCTTACTAGCTGTACCTGTTTAACATGTCTTATCTAACATTGTTTCGCCAACAGAAAAAAAAAAAAAAACAGTTAAAGAATTAATCACAAAAATTGAGATGAGCACTGAGAGATTACATGCCAATTATGCAATAATGCAAGGCTGCGAGCCTGCAACAGATGCTGATATGTAGTTATTATATATGCATTTGAAATTTTCCATTCTGGCTCAATCTAATGGTTCAAACGAAGAGAGATTTGGTTTATATTTATGCACAATTTTAAAAGGGGAAAAGTTTGGTATCTTTTTCTGATAATACTTAAGTGTATAATCATTTGCATGTGCTCTTGGTTGTTGCCGTAATGCTTCAAATAATGCACATTTTACTATTGTATTTGCTTCATGCATAAGACTATATATATATATAGGCAAGCACCCTTTGCCTTGTGATTGTACTTCAACAAAAAGCCTAATTAAAATTATGGCTAGAGTCTTGAGAAAATGAAACTTCTTATGGCATTGCTTGCCCTGCAGTTCTGCTTTGTAGGATTTCACATAGTGAGCAGAGTAGCACTAAACATAGGAGTCAGTAAAGTGGTTTACCCAGTTCATAGAAACATCATTGCTCTCATTTTATTAAGTCCTTTCGCTTATGTTTTGGAGAAGTAAGTCTTTTGTTGGTTGTTCTACACGCAAATTTGGCTTGTTCCTTTTCTTTGGTTCACATTATAATATTATTGTGTATCGTTTTCAGGAAGGAAAGAGCTCCTCTTACATTTTCTCTGCTGGTTCAGTTTTTCTTTCTTGCAATTTTGGGGTAAGAATCTAAATAAAGATATATGAGATTTTTTTCACTTGGAATCTGAGCAAATACAGTTGTGGTGGAGTCAAGAGATCTTAAGGGCGTAGCTCAGAAATCTACGCCTACTAAAGGCGAGACCTTCACTCCTACATATAAAGAGATATATTTACTCCCTTTAATATCCAACCAATTTAGTCAATAGAATTTACTTACTAATCAGCCATTTCATTGATAGTTTGTCAGAATAACAGCAAACCAAGGATTTTATCTTCTGGGATTGTATTACGCATCTCCAACTTTTGCTTCTGCAATGCAAAACTCAATTCCTGCAGTCACTTTTGTTATGGCTTCTTCCCTAAGGTAATTGAGGCTCTATATATTTCTTTCGATATTCTCTAGTATGGCTTTTGCTTCTTGTCAGATCTTTCTTTCTTTATGTCAGCAGACTAGAGCAAGTAAATAATGGGAGAACAGATGGATTCGCAAAAGTTCTGGGCACGATTGCAAAGTGTTGGTGGTGCCAGTATTGTCACACTTTACAAAGGTCCTCCTCTTCTGCATCAAGTTACGCATGCAACTAATTTGGAACCAGAACACTACATGTCTTCAAGTAAATCACAGAACTGGACATGGGGTTGTATTTTCTTGTTTGGTCACTGCATTTCTTGGGCTGGTTGGATGGTTCTTCAGGTTAGCCCCTTCATTCTCACCGTCAACAAGTTTCTCCCTTGTTGAGCTTTTGACACATTTAGCTACTAAATTCATGAGCTGACGAAGTCATAAATGTTTTGCAGGCTCCCTTGTTGAAGAAGCACCCAGTAAAACTCACACTCACTTCATTCACATGCTTTTTTAGATTGATTCAATTCTTAGCAATCGCAGCATTTGTGGAAACTGACATCAATCGCTGGAAAATCCAATCTGGAGAAGAGTTTTTCACTATCTTTTATGCTGTAACAACTTCGATTTCAATACTCTTCATTCGAATATGATATAGTAAAACAAAAGATTAATTTCTTCACGAAATGAATTCACTTATTTCTGTTTGTTTCAGGGAATTGTGGCTTCTGGGATTGTCCTTTCTTTACAAACATGTAAATCTTGGGGGAACATTTTTTCCCCCTCTTTTCACTTTTTATAAAATTAATGTTCTGTCAAACTAAACTGGGTTCAGTAGAAAATGTATGCGACAGCCCTCTCCAATGACATTTAACATTAATTGGTCTGATTTGGTCTGTTGGAGGACAAAATCAGATAAAACCTAACAGTTTCAAAGTCATCGAAAGAGAGGCTTCATAAAATTGTATAATACCACCAAGCCAATCATGAAATTATTTATGTATAAATATAAAACCAAGCCAACTGAGCTTTTGGAACTCCGATAATTGACTACAATCATCAGATTAATGGACAAGTAAACAACATTCATCTAACCATATACTCTGTCTCACTATTAACACGAATTCAATTGGAATATTCACCAAAAATAGCTGCAAAAATAGACATTGAATTCTTAACAGTACAAACTCTAACCAATTAGAAAATTCTCCACAAAACCATGAAGAACTAATTGAATAATTCTCCTGGGGATGTTTACCAGTTGGTTCCCTAACAGCTCTAAGAAACCCATTCACAGTTCACACATTGTAATTTGTTGTACAATAGTATCAAGCTAAAGAAACTGAATCGCTAAGACAAGTGTTAAAACCGTTCAGTTTATAGACTGCAGACTGCTCCATTTATATCAGCACATCTCAGGAAAATGAAAAACAATAGGCCAATATTGTCTTCCAATTGACTTTCTACGACCAGAGAGCATTTCATCACTGTTATATCTGTGTTTATCAAGCACTGAATCCTATGCATTTCAACTACATCAAATTTACTCATCAAACCTGTCTTTGTCATTTGGAAACACTATATACTTTTGCCACCCAAAAAATTAAGCTCCCAAGGACGAGAATAGCAAATACAGCAAGTGTGTCAAGAGGCAAATCTTTCGGAACTAGACTTTATAGTATCCTCATTCAAACAAAAACAGCAAAAGATAAATTAAAAAGAAAAATAAATAAAGAAATTGAAAACTAGTAAGAAATCTCGTATTTCCTACAATGCTTTTTATTTAATCATTCCCTAGTATTTCTTAAGCTATGCACATTCCATGCAGAAGACGGAGGAGTGCTGATCATTTAATTTAACCAACTAAGATACCAAACAAGCTAACAAAGACGTAAAGGTAGTTTTTAGCAAATGAATTCTTGAAGTAATCCAGAAAGAAAAGGAAATGAATTCTTAAAAGAATTTGGACTCCTAAGTTAATTAAATTGGGTAATTCCTCGATTACATTTGGATTCTATTGATTCCTCTAATTTGTAAGTTACTCCAACCAAACAGTTCCTAAAGAACTTGCAATGCCCTTAGACCTTAGTACCCGGCTGACGGCAAAAATAAAGACATAAAAAATAACACCTCCATACGAAGAGCTATCTGTAGATGTCCAAATCCTGAGATGAACTGTCAGTGCCAGCCTAACCCTACTTACAAAATTATGATAACCATTGACAGCAACAGGAATGTAGGATTGGGAGCAATTGGCACCTTTCGAAGGAAAAACACTAAAGATGAGTTTCTTATGACTCCAACATTGACTTTAGAAATTGTAGGCATAAAAGGCCCCTATTCACAGAAAAGACGTGTTTCTGTAAATCCAATTTAACAGGAAGAATTGGTCTTTAATTGAATGCTATGGATGGTAAGAAATTGTGGGTATTCAAGTCCCTATCCCTATCAGACAAGGCCCATTTCACACGCTCATCACTTCTCTAAGCTAATTGAGAATGGTGTATCTATTAACAGATTATTTAAAATCCTGACAAGAAATGACATAAAAAATAAGAATGTGGTGTAAAATGTGATTTCACTGCTACATTCTACTTGCTATCACCTGATAGAGAAGCATTGTCATAACTTAAGAACTAAAGCAATTTGACATTTGATAATACCAAGATATCATTGACTACTTGACCCAGTGACCCTGTTATAAGCTTTAACTGTCACTACCATCGGCGCTGCAAAAGCCTAACAAGCCTTTGGACGCAATTGAAGAATACAGACAGCAGCTGTATGCATGCCTGATTCTACAAGGCTTGAAGACAATTACAATATTGAAGCTAGAATAACTTTCGAGGTTTCATAGCACTAACTTCTTATAAAACGTTAACCATAACATGTTAAGACAGTTTGTCGTCTCAAAGAAGTGATCTTCTGATGAAAACTTAATGTATGAACTAGTTAATGTATGTCACATATAGCTATCATAAAGCAGATGATAAATCAATAGCAGTCATCAATTTGCCTAAGCATAGATCTGATTAGAGCTTCTCACAAGGTAAAACATATAAAGACTGAAATAGTAGTTAATCAGTCATTCAACTACTAATTAACCATAAAACAGCAAATTCAAACCAAATATTTGGCAACAAAAATAACAAAGTCAAAACTCTTAACAGCGATCAATCCTAAAACAGAGCTTACTAATTCAGATAATACAAGGACGCAAAACATAAGTAGGGAACACACTTTCATCCTTGGATGCAAAACTACCTCACAGTAACGATGTCATCAATCTTCAAAATCATCCTTACACACTCTGCAGCCAGTGTTATTGCACTTGTGCTCACAAGCAGTGGCTGCACCACATTCTCCTCCAAAATATTGGTAATCTGCCCCTTCCTCACATTGATTCCAGAATTGATTTCCCCTTGTGCATGCCTGTTCCTCAGTTCAGTCACAATGGCAAGTGGGTTCAACCCAGCATTCTCAGCCAAAGTATAGGGAATAACCTCAAGTGCCTCTGCAAATGACCTCACACAATACCTTTCCATGCCGGACAATGCCTTTGCCCATGCTCCCAACTGCCTTGACAACTCAATCTCCGGTGCCCCACCACCTGCAATCAAAAACCGCTTGCTCACCAAACACCTAACCACACACAAGGCATCGTGCAAGCTCCTTTCAGCCTCATCAAGCACCAACTGATTTGACCCCCGAACAAGTACAGTTGTAGTCCTACCCATATCCTTAATCCCTGTAATCTTCACAATCTTCCCATCTCCAAGGGAAAGCTCTTCCACCAAATCAGCATGCCCCAACTTCTCTGCTCGAAAATGATCAATATTGGCAATAGGCAAGCAATTCAAAGTTTTAGTAATGAACTCAATCTCATCCCTCTCAACATCCTTAACCACCATAATCTTTGATTTGGCCAAATAATGCAATGACAAATCCGTCACTGCATCTCTCAAAATACTCTTTTGAATCAACAAAACGTTACACCCAGTAGCCTTAATCTTCTTAATCATTCCCAATATGTAATTCCTCTCCTCTTTCAAAATCCTATCCATCTGGGTGTAATCAGAAACCACAATGCTCTGCTCTATATCAGTCTTAGGCGGCGAAATCTGAAACTGAATCACGGCAATTTTGGCATTCTCCACACGGGTCGGCCCGCCTGCAGCATGACTCGCTTTCTTATCGAAAACCAATCCTTTAACCAACTCTGTATCATCAACTGTCCCTCCTAATTTCTTCACTATCCTAATATCTCTTAAATCGACCAAATCTGGTTTGCTCGGGTCCACGACTGATAAAACGCTGTCAACAGCTAACGGCGCCAGTAACGTCGAGTACTGACTCACGACCTTACTGTTCAACGATGTGCTCGCGGACTTAACCAAGCTGTCACGGTCGGATAACTCGATCGGCACGGCCATTGCAGTGAGCACATCGACGGCATGGATCGCGGCCTTGTGTAGAGTATCGGAGATAACGGTGGGATGGATTCCGCTGGACAACAGGATGAGGCACTGTTTCAACAAGGCGCCGGCGATGACGACGACGGTGGTGGTACCATCTCCGGCGGCGGCGTCCTGAGACTTGGAGAGTTCAACAAGCATCTTGGCGGCGGGCTGGAGGACTTCCATTTTGTTCAAGATGGTAGCGCCGTCATTGGTGATGATGACCTCCCCGCTGGCTGTGGAGATCATCTTGTCCATACCTTTGGGGCCAAGACTGGTACGCACGGCATCGGCGACGGCTCGCGCCGCCACGATATTGGCCTGGCGGATGTCTTCTTTGCGCTTGTTGTCCACGTAGGACTCCGTTTTCGAAGAACGAGGTTGAGAGGGTACTACTGCTGGTGATGCCATTTGTATTTTGTATGATCGAGAAACCCTAAAACTCCAATTTTTTTGGATCCCTAGAACCCTAATTTTGTTCGGATCAGAGTTTTAGAGTGGCAGAAAGTGTAAACAAAGAGGAAAGATCGCGGTGAGAGTGGAAATGAAATTTACGAAAACCCTAGAAACAGAGATTCAGAGGAGGTTCTGGAGGGAACAAGGCGGACAGTAAAGTGAAGTGGATTTATGTGGGAGAGAATTTTGCAATTTGATTTGGGGTTTAAGGAGATGATTGGTAATAGTGGCAACTTTATTCTTTACTAATGATAAGTGCATTTTGTAATTACGCGGCCCAAACAGAGCACCCTCTCGTTTGCCGCCCTATCCCTTAGGGTTGGTAAATTAAAGGTTTGGACCAATTTAATGTGTAAGTCGGGTTGGGCATGGGTCGGGTTGGGTCAGGTTGGGCATCAATCCAACTCAACTCGCATATAAAACGGGTTAAAAAAATTTAATCTAACTTAATTTATTATATTTTTTAACTCAATCAGATCCAACTCATAGAGTTGCGGGTTGGGTTGATTGGGTTGTACTTTTAAAAAGTCTATTTTTATAGTCTAAAAAAAATAAATTTATTAATTAAAAAAACACAAATACTAAAATCCTTACAACAAATCCAATATTTCAAAATTTAACAATCAAATTATTAGCACATAACTAATGAAAAAGAAGTACATAAATTTAAAATCTTGTTTAATACAAAACATTAAAGTCCAAATAGTGAAAATTTTACTTACCTTCCCGGCAACGGCGCCAAAAACTTGTTGTGCAAATTTTATTGAACTCGCAAGCGCACGAATCTGTTGTAGTATAGATTAATGGTGACGAGTGTCGATCCCACGAGGAGGTGGATTTTAATTATATATAGAATTAATTATGTAAATGGGTGGTTGGATTTATGGTGGAAATGATTTGAAATATGTTAAAACTTAAATTAAATTGGCGAAAATAAATTCTGAAATTGGAATTGAAATGACAAGAATTAATTGAAGAAAATTATATTGAAATGACGTACTTGGGTATCTGGATCCGTATCAACATGCATCATGGGCTAAATATTCCTTATTAATACCAATTAAATCATGAGAGGGGAATCCACACCTCATGAACCACGCTCTAATAAATATGGTGCTAAGGGCTTATCGTGCCAAATAATAATAATCTTATACTAGGGAGCCGGTGAAACCAGGGCGGTACTAGATAAGATTATTATTATTTGTCGACGAGAAGTCAAAACATCTACAAAAACTAGAGGGGAAGAGAAAATAAATTTACCAAATTAAGCCCATGACACATGTTGAGACTTCACTTTCAACCCAAGCTTGAAAGAAAATTAGCCACTCATAGTTGAACTAGGGGCAAAATAGGAATTTATTAAAATACATAGAAAATATAAGATAGAGAGAGAATTACAGAAAATGGATCCCAAAAATGGATTCAGAGGTGCCAAATTAGGGGGGAGGCCCCCTTTTTATAGATACATCGAGTAAATCATGACCATCGGATTAAAAACAGTTTGGACGCTCAGGATTGCGCCACGTCATCAGTCAACAGTACAGTCAACACACGCGTGAACAGTAACACGGCTTGAACAGTAACGCGGTTTGCACAGTAATAATCCCATGTGTTGCAAGTACCGTACGCGCTTTTTTTGATCCACTAATATGCTGCCACGTCACCCTCAACAGTACATAAGAATTTTAGTCCAACAGGATCGTGACACCTCATCAGTCAATGCCACATCATCGGTCAATGCCACGTCATCGATCCGTCTATGTGAACAGTACCATTTTTCCTTTTATGCTCCTCCTAAGGTTTTCGGCCGTCCTGAGTTCAAAAATGAAGTCCGTTTTGCCATTTGATCTCTCGTTTATTGTGAAATGACCATGATGCTCCTAAAATACATAAAATACTTAATTAAAATAAAACACACATAATTAAATTACAAGAAACTTAAACACATAAAAGTAAGGGTTGTTAGTAAGACTTGAAATGTAAAATGACGATTTTCTCCTTTATAAATATGCATTTTCTAACACTCAACACACCCCCCAACTAGCTTATTGCTAGTCCCTAGCAAATAAAGCGAAAACAAAATTCAAAAATGATTTTTTTTTTAAACACTCTTGTTTATTCAATCAGACTAATGATAACAATCAAATGAAAGTATAAGCATTATCTCAAGTCTAAAGAAACATCACACCCACATCAACCATCCACATGAATCAGCCCAATAGACTTTGTCGTAGCTACCTTCAAGAATGACATGTCAAACCCTAAAATCTCACTGGAAATAGTGACACTCTCATAAAGAAATTAAACCCAATAAAAATAGTCACTCCAATGAATGGTAATTGAGAGAAAATAATAAAGAAGTGATCTCACATGCTCTCACCAAAAAGAAATATGCCCTTAGCTTAGAAATAATACGATCTCCAGTCAAATCTCCAGTCAAATAAAAATGCTAGTCAACCCAATTTATTTATTATTATTATTTTTTTTCATGCATCACTACATCCTTTTAGCCCATATAACTAGCGTCTACTTCAGACTATAGTTCCCTAAAATCAAGAAGGACTTTTATTAGGACGTAACGTAGGCTAGGGACATGGCTAACAAAGAAGGGAAATAGGAAAAACAAAGTGTATGTTTGAGAAAAATGCAGAGGAATTTTTTTTTTTTTGGAAGTTGCAAGGTGGATTTCACCTATTGTTTTTTTTTCTTTTTTTTTTTGAACTAGGCATAACTTCACCATACAAAATATTTATTCACATTTTTCTCAAACATAAATAGGTGATGGATCTTGTAAAATATTGGGTAATACTCCAAATCGGAGTGGGTCAAGATGATAAGTTGACAAAGAAAATATTTTTTTTTTAAAGGCTCAAAAGGGTTAACTATGGATATTTGATAAAAGGGATGGCTAGAAAAGCTCAAACGGATCAAAGATGGCCTTTCCATCATCTTTTAGAGCTCTAAATAATCTTCCATGTCTACTAATTAGATGTGCCTCCAAATGTAGCAACACACATTTTTTTCTTCTCTTTTTTTTTAATTTTCATTTTTTTAGGGTTAACTCAAAAGAAATCTAGAGATCGTGTATACAATAATAAACTGCTAAGCTGTATAAAGAATGGGCAAAAGGGTTACTCTCCAAGAGAAATGATAGGCTCAAAAACTCACTTGGTATTTATTATGACATGTTCATTTCTTCAAGCAACACATATTTGTCTCTGACATCAACATGTAGAGTAGCAAACATAGTGTAACATCACTTCAGACTAAAGATAATACAAATACTAAAATTTGAACTTCATCATGTCATCCAATGTTAAAACAAATCACAAAATATTATTATTATTTTTTTAAATAACACCCTACCCCCCAACCTATTCTAAACATGAAAGGAAAATATACATGCAGAAATTTGAAAATGATGCAGAAAAACTAATTAAAAAATGATAGAAAACGAAAATTGTTTTTTTTAACTTAAGAAGATGCGTTTCTAGAGGCACTACACTCCATATTCAACCATCTTCGACTCAAAACATTTTTTGAAAATGTATATTTATAAAGGAGAAATTAAAAAGAAGAAGAAAAATGAACATCAAAACATAATAAAGAAAAAGAAAATATCTGAATTTTTTTTTAAATTTTTTAATTTAAATTTTTTTTTTTGGTTTTTTTTTTCAAACGATGAAGATGCGTTTCTAGAGTCACTACACTCCATATTCAGCCATCTTCAACACAACAAGTTAGCAACAGTTAGTTTCTACAATAAAAAATTAGTAAAAACTTAACCAAGATTCCACAATTGTCAACTATTCCCTCCCCCCAACCAGAAAGAAACATTGTCCTCAATGTTTTAAAGGAAAGAAGTAGAGTTTAGAAGACATCACCTGGGTGGTGCAACACAAAAGAAAATATTTACAGGCGGAGAGTTAAATCTAATTTGTACTTCTTACTGCGGCTACTGTTACCGTCATCATTTGAACGCTCCAACACAAAGCTCCAAGGGTCTAGCTCCGGTGTATAAGCTTGTAACATATCAAGTAGCTCATTAGCAGTGTGAGCACAAATAAAAAGTTTTTTTGCACTGGAAGGAATAAAGTAGTTTTTTATTGCATGGTTAAGAAATGCGATAAAGCCATCATAAAAATTATTGACATTTAACAAACCGATGGGTTTCTGGTGAATGTGCAGATGGACCCAAGATGCTAGTGTGATAAGTGCCTCTAGTGTTGCAAGATCTCCTGGAAGGAAAATAAAAACATCAGCATGATTAAGCATTTCAGTTATTCGTTCTTGCATACCTGAGACGACTAACTCTTCTCCAGTCGTTGAGTCAGACACACTACCCAAAGGTTTTAGGACTCTGGGGATGATGCCTAACACTTGGCTTCCTCTGACAAAAGCAGCTTTTGAGACCAATTTTGATAACCCTCGGTTACCTCCTCCATACACCAAGTGTAATTTTCTCTCTGCTATGCTTCGACCAAGATCTATAGCTGCATCAACGAACTCTTTATGTTTGCCATAGGTAAATCCAGAAAGCACACAAATGTTCTTGAATTGTCTATTGGGAGTAGCTGCCATTGGAATATTTCTCAAAAACAATTTGTGAGTGCTTAACAAAAAGTCATATTTAAGAATCTTGGTGACAATGGATCACAACTGTGTATGAGGTGGCATGTCAGTGTCAAATAACGTGTAAAGCACATGGCTCGATAGTCAAAAAGCAAACAGTAAAAACAAACAGTAATAAAATTATTAAAGACAATAATGCAAATGATAAAACAACAGTGAAATGAAATAAAATAACAATAAAGTAAAAGGATATTTACAGGTAGTTGCGACTGTGGCTCACATCTTCCTCTGGTTTTACATCCAGAAACGGCTTGAACGCCCTCTATGGGTCGAGGATGGGCTTCCCATCCAGTTTTCTTATAAACTGGCAAACAAGGTCGTTTATAGTCAGATTCCCGAGACTATATCGTGCATGTTCTTTCTGGAATAATGGCCATAACTGGAGAATCGCTCCTTGCACATATCCACTGGGATGCGTTTCAAGAGACAGAAGGATATCATCCAATGACTCCTTATTCAAGCAATCCCTAATGAATTGAATCTTATCTTCCTTGTTATCAGACACCATTCCTAAAGAACATGAGTTTTTATTGCAACTCATTCTGGCACACTTATGACAAGCAACAAAAATTCTTCGAGCTCGTCGTTTTCTTGCATAATTTCCTTTACCACAACCAGGCATGTATGCAATAAATTTTGGAGATAACTCACCCGCCAATCGTACTTTCGCCTCGATTAACCAACGGATGTCAGCAGGTATGTTATTCCTCATGAGCAATCGCATGCGTTCGGACCGAGCTTTATAGATCATAAGAAGGGCATTCTGAGGAAGTGAAGGGAATCGCTTGTGAAGCTTCGCTGGAATATCGGGTATGTCCATACCTTCGCCTCAGACTATCAGTTATTATGGGAAACTGAAGTAACCGACTTGATTGTCACGGAGTACCGTTATCCGCCACTTCACCGGGGTAACAAACTAAAGCACACAAATAGAAAAACAAATTAAAACACACAAAGAAAATCAAAATCGTCCTCTTATTGAATTTACCTCAAGTTCCAACTGGATATCGTAAACACTTCTCTCAATATTTCTGAGTTGACTTTCTAAATCCTCAACATAGGCTACTAACTTGGTGGTTGTAGAGCCCAAATGCGATGTGTTTTACAAGATTGAATCTGCCTTTTGAGATGAGTTTTGATACGTTGAAGTGGTTTAAGAATGTTCAGGAGGAACGGTCTACGTACGAGACTCATGATTAACAATGATAAGAGAAAACTTAATGGTAAAACAAACACACTTATGCAAAAATAAATTTCAATTAGCAAAAGAATAATAAAAAGAAAAGAAAGAAAAATCAAACCACCGAAAAGAAAAAATCAATTCAAATCTGGTGGGTCACTCAAATTTATTTCGGTGTCTTCTCCATGTGGTTGGTACTCTAGATATGGCTTTAATCTTTGACCATTAACTTTAAACGTGACACCGTTCTTTGGGTCTTTAATTTCAATTGCCCCATGTGGAAAAACAGTATGAACAATAAATGGACCAGACCAATGAGAGCGTAACTTACCTGGGAATAGGTGCAAGCGAGAGTTGAATAAAAGCACTTTCTGACCTGGAGTGAAAGATTTTCTCATAATATGCTTGTCATGGAAGACTTTCATTCGTTGCTTGTAAATCTTGGCATTTTCGTATGCATCATTGCGAATTTCTTCAAGTTCTGCCAGTTGTAATCTTCTTTCTGAGCTGGCTTGCTGCATGTTAAAATTGAATTTTTTGATGGCCCAATATGCACGATGCTCGAGTTCCACAGGTAGGTGGCAAGCTTTTCCATACACTAGCCTGGAGGGTGACATCCCAATCGGGGTCTTGAAAGCCGTTCTATATGCCCATAATGCATCATCAAGTCTTAATGACCAATCTTTTCTGTCTTGCCTCACCGTCTTTTCTAATATGTGCTTTATTTCTCGATTGAAGATCTCCACTTGGCCACTGGTTTGCTGATGATACGGGGTCGCCACTTTATGAGTGATGGAATACTTTGTCAAAAGAGCTTTGAATACTTTATTACAAAAGTGGGCACCACCATCACTAATTATCGCTTGAGGGATTCCAAAGCGCGAAACAATATTGCTTTTCAAAAACCCTATCACCACCTTGTGATCATTGGTTCTGCATGGAACTGCTTCTACGCATTTCGATACATAGTCAACAGCAACCAATATGAATTGATGGCCAAAAGAAGAGGGAAAGGGTCCCATGAAGTCGATACCCCATACGTCAAAAATCTCAACTACTAAAATTGGATTTAGTGGCATCATGTTCCTTCGTGTAATGCTCCCCATTCGTTGACACCTATCACATGAAGAACAGAAAGTGTAAGCATACCGAAATATAGTTGGCCAATAGAAACCACATTGTAAAACTTTTGTAGCTGTTTTCTTAGCACTTAAATGGCCTCCACAAGCTTGTTCATGGCAGAAAGAAAAGATATTGTGAATTTCACTTTCTGGGACACAGCGTCTGACAATTTGATCTGCACAATACTTGAACAAATACGGGTCATCCCAAAAGAAATTTTTTATTTTTGCAAAGAATTTAGCTTTGTCTTGCTTAGTCCAATGCTCTGGAAGTTGACCTGTAACAAGATAATTAACGATATCAGCATACCAAGGTAATACTTCCACACTCATTAATTGTTCATCTAGAAATGACTCATTCAATGTTAATGGCTTTGTAATTGTGTCAAAATGGAGACGAGAGATGGTTTGCCACAACATTTTCTGTGCCTTTCTTATCTTTGAATTCCAAGTCAAATTCATGCAAAAGTAACACCCAATGAATTAGTCTAACTTTTGCATCTTTTTTTGTGAGAAGATATTTAAGAGCAGCATGATCTGTGAACACAATTATTTTATAACCAATGAGATAAGATCAAATTTTTTCCAATGCAAACACTACTGCTGGCATTTCTTTTTCAGTAGTTGAATAGTTCAACTGTGCATCATTCAATGTCATACTAGCATAGTAAATAACATTGGGAATCCGATCAACTATTTATCCTAATACTGCTTCTATTGTATAATCAGATGCATCACACATTAGCTCAAATGGTAAGCTCCAGTTTGGGGGCTGAATGATGGGTGATGATGTCAACAATTGCTTTAATTTTTTAAAAGCCACAAGACATGAATAATTAAAGATAAAAGGTACATCCTTAGCAAGTAAATTGCATAAGGGTCTAGAAACTTTGTTAAAATCTTTAATGAAACGTCTATAAAAACCAGCATGCCCAAGGAAATATCTTACTTCTCTTACTGTTTTGGGTGGATGAAGATTAGAAATGAGATCCACCTTGGCTTTGTCAACCTCAATACCTTTGTTCGAAATGATGTGACCGAGAACAATACCTTGTTCTACCATAAAATGACACTTCTCCCAATTTAAGACTAAGTTATTCTCGATACATCTCTACAGAACTAGTGTTAGATGATGTAAACATTGATCAAACGAGTCACCAAAAACAGAAAAATCATCCATAAAAACCTCAAGGAATCGTTCAACCATATCAGAAAAAATGCTTAACATGCATCGTTGAAATGTAGCAGGTGCATTATATAATCCAAATGGCATCCTCCTATATGCAAAAGTGCCAAAAGGGCAAGTGAAAGCGGTCTTCTCTTGATCTTTTAGTGCTATGAGAATTTGATTATATCCTGAGTAGCCATCTAGAAAGCAATAAAATTCATGGCCTGCTAATCTATCAAGCATTTGATCAATAAATGGTAAAGGAAAATAGTCTTTATGTGTGACAGAATTCAACTTTCTATAATCAATGCATACACACCATCCTGTAGTTACTCTAGTTTGTATCAATTCATTATCAGCATTGGTAACCATGAACTATCATAAATTGGGTAAATGATACCTGCGTCTACTAGCTTAAGGACTTCTGTTCTAACAACTTCTTTCATATTATGATTTAACCGACGTTGTATTTCCCTAGTAGATTTAGTATTTTCATCAAGGTGAATATAATGCATGCAGTCTACTGGGTTTATACCTTTTATATCCGCTATGGTCTATATTAATGCTCTTTTGTACTCTTTTAAAACATCCAACAACTTACCTTTTTGTTCGTCATTGAGGGATGCTGAGATGATTACCGGTAGAGTACTTTCTTCCCCCAAAAATGCATATTCCAAAGTGTTGGGCAATGGTTTGAGCTCGAGTTTCGGTGGTGATTTTGATGATGGGATGAGTTTCTTCTCTGATGGTGCTAGTTGTTCAACTCTTGGCTTCCATTTATTAGTATCCATGGATGGTGCTGAGTCAAGTAGGGCGTTGACCTCATCGACCGATCTGTCAATATCAAAATCCAAACCAAAGTGAATCAAACATGTTTGTAAAGAATCATCACTAAGGTTTGAAACAAAAGTGTCATCAACTAATGCTTCAATTAAATCCACATCAACAATTCCATCATCTGTATTGTGAGGTTGTTTGGCAATGTTGAAGATGTTTAGCTCCATAGTCATGTTGTCAAAGGACAACTACATATTTCCAGTTCTGCATTGAATGTGAGCATCCACAGTTGCCAAGAAAGGTCGGCCTAGGATAATGGGGATGTGCTTCCTTGAATCTTGTATTGGTTGAGTGTCAATTACAATGAAATCAACAGGAAAATAAAACTTGTCTACCTGGATAAGCACGTCCTCCACAATACCACGATGTATTTTCGTGGACCGATCTGCAAGCTGTAACACCATTGGAGTTGGGTGTAATTCTCCAAGTCCAAGTTTCACGAAAACTGAATATGGCAACAGATTTACACTAGCTCCCAAATCCAACAAAGCATTCTCAATTGTGTGGTTCCCTATGCTACATAAGATAGTGGGGGAGCCTGATTCTTTGCATTTTAGAGGAATTTTATATTGGAGGATAGAACTAACGTTTTCTGTTAAAAATGTTTTCTTTTGAACATGCATGTTTCTCTTTTTAGTACACAGATCTTTAAGAAACTTGGCATAAGATGTAACTTACTTTATAGCATCAAATAAAAGGATATTAACACTTACCTGTTTGAAGATTTTGAGAATCTCACCTGTGCATTTTCCCTTCTTTCCTTTAGCTAATCTCTGGGGAAATTAAGCTTTAGGAACAAATTCTCGCGGGTTGGTTTCTTCTTTTTCCTCCGGTGGTGAGTCCTCAACACTCACAGATACAATTTGATTTTCTTTTGTCACCGGCATCTCCACTTTGTTGTCGACTTCTTTTCCTTTTCGCAAGGTCATGATGGCTTTGACCTCTCCATGCTGCTGTGGTGAACTGGTACTTGCTTCATGCACTCCTTTAGGGTTAGGCACTGGTTGACTTGGAAACTTGCCTTTCTCAACAGTTATTGCCAAGGTCTGAACTGAAAAAGTAAGTTGTCCCACCATCTTCTCCAGGCTTGAAACTAATTGGGCTTGCGAGTTGAAGCCTGCTCTCAACTCGTTTCGTAGTCCATCAATGGTGCGATTCTATTGCTCAATCGTAGAGTGATTAAGATTCTTGAGATTCTGGAATGAATCCTCCCATGGTCTGGGTTGAGAGTAGTTCTGGTTCTGATTGTATGGTCTAAATGGTGGCGGAGAGGCTTGAGGATTTTGAGGAATTGGTGGAGCTGGAGCTGCTGGTCCATTCTGTTGGAATCCTTGAGACCATGAAAAATTAGGTTGGTCTCTCCATTCAGGGTTATATGTGTTGGAGTATGGGTTGTAATTCGATGGTTTTCTCGTTACACCTATGCCATTGGCTTGATCTAAGTATGAGTCATGGTCATGTGGCTCTGTTGATTTAGCAGTCGATAACGATGCTATTTGTCGAGCGAGACCTTCAACCATCTCCTTGACTTCTTTGATTCCTGAAGTTGACTCGCCAATGTGAACCTCATTTACTCCCTTAATTCTTCTAGTATTCCTGAGTGATCGACTCCGTTGTTGGGAATTATCCGTTTGTCGCTGGAAGAATTCCCAAATCCCTGATGCACTTTTTGACATTTGCTCTCCTCCACTTGTTGCCATTAGCCATTCTTGCACATTCGGCAATAATCACTCCAAAAGGTATTGGCATTGGTGTCATTTCTCATACCCATGATGTGGACACTTCAAGAGTAGCCCATTGAATCGCTCCCATGTTTCGAAAAACTGCTCGTCATCTCTCTGGGTAAACTCCGAGATTTCCCTGCGAATAGCATTGGTTTTATGCACTGGGAAATATTTATTCAAAAACTTGGTTACCATTTGTTCCCATGATGCAATGCTATTAGCAGGCAAAATATTTAACCATGAAAGAGCTATATTCTTTAAAAAAAATGGGAATAATCTGAGTTTAACATCCTCGTCTGAAAAATTCTCATATTTAAATGTTTGACAAATAGCATGAAAATCATTCAGATGATTATATGGGTCCTTATTTTCTAAGCCATAGAATGTGGGGAGACAATTTAGCACACTAGGTTTTAGTTCAAAACTCCTAGCAGCTACATTTGGGTATCTTATGCATGATGTGCTCAAATTGGCTAAAGGACTGAAATAGTCCTTAAATGGTCTCTCTTGTGGTGCTTGTAAATCCATTTTATTTTTAACTTTTTTGTGTGTGCGAAGTATTTTCTCAAGTTCAAGGTCTATAGGTTTAAGATTAGGTGATAATGACCTACGACCATGCATGCAAAACAAATAAAATAAAAATAAAATGGGAACAAAACAAATAAAAATAAAGAAGAGGGAGAAATTACGATACTAACCTTATCGCGCTATTACAACCTTACTATAAAAATACACAAAAAAATACGTGAAAATAAATTAACTAAAAATAAATTAATAAGATAAACAAAGAAAAATTTACAAAGAAAAATAAATTGAAAATTAAATTAAAGAATTTTAAAGAAGAGAAAAAGAAAAGAAATATTAACCTTTAAATGTAGATTCACATTTTTTTCTCTTTTTTTTAAAAAAAAATACAAGAAAACAATTAAATAGAAATATTCACAAAAATTAATTCTATGAATTAAAATTACTTACCTCCCCGGCAACGGCGCCAAAAACTTGTTGTGCAAATTTTATTAAACTCGCAAGCGCACGAATCTATTGTAGTATAGATCAATGGTGACGAGTGTAGATCCCACGATGAGCTGGATTTTAATTATATGTAGAATTAATTTTGTATGAGGTGGTTGGATTTGTGGTGGAAGTGATTCAAATTATCCTAAAAATTGGAATTGAAATGGCGAGAAGAAATTAAAGTGTAAATCTATTAAATTGACGTACTTGGGTATCTGGATCCGTATCAACATGCATCATAGGCTAAATATTCCTTATTAATACCAATTAAATCATGAGGGGGGAATCCACACCTCATGAACCACGCTCTAATAAATATGGTGCTAAGGACTTATCGTGCCAAATAATAATAACCATATATTAGGGAGCAGGTGAAACCAGGGCGGTACTAGACAACATTATTATTATTTGTCAACGAAAAGTCAAAACATCCACAAAAACTAGAGGGAAAGAGAAAATAAATTTACTAAATAAAGTCCATGACACATGTTGAGACTTTACTTTCAACCCAAGCTTGAAAGAAAATTAGTTACTCATAATTGAACTAAGGGTAAAATGGAAATTTATTAAAATACATAGAAAATACAAGATAGAGAAGGAATTACAGAAAATAGATCCCAAAAATGGATTCAGAGATGTCAAATTAGGGGGGAGGCCCCCTTTTTATAGATACATCGAGTAAATTATGACCATCGGATTAAAAACAGTTTGGACACTCAGGATTGCGCCACGTCATCAGTCAACAGTACACGTCAACAGTACGCGCGAACAGTACGCGGTTTGACTATGCGCCTTGAACAGTAACACGGTTTGACCACGCGGTTTGAACAGCGACACTGTTTGCACAGTAACGCGGTTTGGTTGAAAATAATCCCATGTGTTGCATGTACCGTACGCGCATTTTTTTGTCCACTAATATGCTGCCATGTCACCATCAACAGTACATAAGAATTTTAGTCCAACAGGATCTTGACACCTCATCAGTCAATGCCACATCATCGGTCAATGCCACGTCATCGATCCGTCTATGTGAACAGTGTCGTGAACAGTAACGTGACAGTACCATACATGTGAATAGTACCGTATGATTAGTATTAAAAATTATTGAATTATCAAGCGATAATATGTTATTTTATGCTTATGTTATTATTTATATTTGTGTTTATGTAATATATTAGGAATTATTAATTATGTTTTAAATATATTTAATTGTGTATTTTTATGTGTTTATTAAGAAAAATATTAATTTCACATACTTCGAGGCTCCAAACAGATAAATGGAGGTCAAATTTGGATTCCGGAGGTCCGAAAACCTTAAGATCAGTCAAGATCGGCTTAAAATTGGGCTTGTATAAAACAAATTGACTTTTCCTGTTGACCGAGCACTGATTGGATAATGAAATGAGCTTACAATAGATATGAGTGCATGGGATAGCTGGCAATTTTGACCAAATCTCAACCGTCCATGATTCAATGGCCATGATTGTGCCACGTGGCAATGGTTGGTGAAGCAAGTTGGAGGATCCGAATCTTTGTATTCGGGTCGACCCGATCCACCCATTAACCCGCCAAATCTCAACTGTTCTTTGGACAAATCGGACGAGTCAAACGATGCCACGTGTGATGTTGACTTTTGAAGTTTGACCAGCCATTGGATCTTGATCTAAAGGTTGTGAGAAGCACATGCATGAAGCTTAGGATGGACCGCAAAGCACTGGATTATGAATTTATTTTTCTATAAATAGAGCCTCATTTTTATATTTTTAATCATCTCTCTACAACTCTCTTCTTCTCAAATTCTCTCCATCTCCTTGTAATCTTGATTTCCAGGTGTGTTTTTAATATTTTGTATAATTATTTTTATAAATAAAATTAGTTTTATTTTCAATTTTAGTTGTTTTTATTACTTTTAATTATAATTAATTCAATTTTACTACTTCTTTTTATTTTAATTATGCTTAACTAAATAATATTAGTTAGGGGAAGGTGAAACTCTTAGGAAATAAATATGATTTAATCAAATTCTATTTTTAATTTTATAAATTAAATTATTTTCTATTTAATTTTATACATGTTTTATATTTTGAAATTTTGATTTATTGTAGACAAACAAATGAATTTGGCACAATAAATTCTTAAGATCTTAATATAAGGCATGGTGAAATGGTATTTTGACTTATTGTAGACAAATTAAATTTTGGCACAATAAATACTTAATCCATCATAAAATTAAAGGGAAAGTAATAATAATTTGTATAATTAATCTTTTGGGTAATAAATCTAAAAAAAATTGGCAAAAAGAATTTATTAAGTTTTATTTATTTCTAAGAGTGGATCTATAACCATAACTAGTTCAATTCCATAGCTTCATTTAAATTAAGTGTTTATATTCAAGTTTTAATTTCAATTTTTAGATAAAATAAAATAAACAAATTAAATCTTTTCTCTGTGGATCGACCTCGGACTCACCGAGTTATAATATAACACGACACTCTTATACTTGGGAGTTAAATATTACTTTTAAGTTGTGTCACCGTACATGTGAACAGTGTCATTTTTCCTTTTATGCTCCTCCTAAGGTTTTCAACCATCCTGAGTTCAAAAGTGATGTCTGTTTTGCCGTTTGAACTCTCGTTATTATGAAATGACTATGATGCCCCTAAAATATATAAAATACTTAATTAACATAAAATACACATAATTAAATTACAAGAAGCTTAAACACATAAAAGTAAGGGTTGTTAGTAAGACTTGAAATATAAAATGACGATTTTCTCCTTTATAAATATGCATTTTCTAACACTCAACAATCATCTGAAAAAATATCATATCTAAATGTTTTACAAACAGCATGAAAATCATTCAAATGATTATATGGGTCCTCATTTTCTAGGCCATAGAATGTTGGGAGACAATTTAGCACACTAGTTTTAGTTCAAAACTCCTAGCAGCTACATTTTGGTATCTTATACATAATGTGCTCAAATTAGCTAAGGGACTGAAATAGTCTTTAAATGGCCTCTTCTGGGGTGGCGCTTGTTGTTGCAAATCCATTTTTTTTAACGTGTTTGTGTGTGCGCAGTGTTTTTTCTAATTCAAGGTCTATAGACTCAAGATTAGGTAATAGTGACCTTCGACCATGCATGCAAAGAACACAAAAATAAATGAGAACAAAACGAATAAAAATAAATAAGAAGGAGAAATTACGATACTAGCCTTATCGCGCTATTACAACTAGGGGTGGCAAAACGAATAAACGAATCGAATTCGAACCGAATCGTAAACGAATTGGGTCAAAATTATATGGATTCGGATTCGATTCGTTTAATAAACGAATCGAAAGTTCAGGATTCGGATTCGATTCGTTTATTAAACGAATATTCGGTTCGATTCGTTTAATTCGTTTAATAGAATTCGTTTAATTCGTTTAATTCGTTTATTATTCGTTTATCCTTTACGAATCCATAACGAATCGAATCGAATCCGAATTCGTTTATTATTCGTTTATCCTTTACGAATCCATAACGAATCGAATCGAATCAGGATTCGTTTACAATTCGTTTAGAAATATCCCACAACAAAATACAAATAATTCAAATTATATTATACAGTCATCCAAATACCAAATACCAAATACTAAATACCAAATCCTTAATATTACAAATAACAATAATTCAAATTATAAAGAAATGAAATTTCTTTAATTCTCTTCATTTGTCTTTGTCACCTTGAAAATAAAAATCCTACAGCAAAAAGTAAATAAAATGTTATTAACATGCTGCAATATTGATAACAGTCATTGTAAAATTTCAAAAATCAAATATATAGCAAATTTGTAGCATTTTCAAGGAAATAATAATTAAACAAGATAAAAACTTTACCTACCACACTCACACACTGTCATTTGGACCATTGGCACTCTCTGCAGATGGAGCATAATCAGTGCTCATGTTCATAACCAGTGTCTGCATTTTTATTTAAATCAATTAGCATTTCGTGAAAGCTCACAATAGATAGCAAGTACAAGGAAAATAAAGGATTGAAACATACACTTGGCTTTGCTTTTCGTATTTGAAACGAACTTCATGCACATTTGCAGAAACTTCTAGCTCATGTTCAAGCCACTTTTGCAGAGATTTTTCATTGCTCTAAAAACAAAACAAAAAAATAAATATGTTCTAATGTTATCTTTGTAGCATAAGTAATATTAAATTCTATAATGAGGAACTTCAGGTGGCTGCCATTTAGGTTGAATAACCCAGTCCAAGAGTTATCAGGTTAGAAAGACTACAAATTCAAATATTGCGTATAGTTCAAGTACATAGATGACACACTAATGTTAAGTGCAAATAGTCTACCTGCCCAGTTGGTGTCGTATATCCAGTGGAATTAACTGAAAGAAATGCGCAACAATCATTTAGGAAAATACAGAAGGATGAATAATTACAAACCTGAAAGTGAAAAAAGGAAAAAAAAAGGGGGAAGAAGAAGAAGAAAAGAAATTCACCTGAGTTTTCACATACAGATGACTTGCGAGCTTCCAGCAACTCTTTTAACCTTTTCGTAGCAATTGCTGCTTCCTCTGTCTTTCTTTGAAGAACCTGCATCAGAAAAGTAAGATGATTAGCAATAAAAGTTTTATTCTTTTTCTAATTTTTCATCTTTTCAGAAAATATCAGGATATTCCTAAAGACAAATGGAAGGTTGTTTTCATCTTACATGCATCAAGACAAAAAGATAATGATACTTCAATGTCTACATAAACTTTTGCCAGACAAAACACATTACCATTTTCTGGCATTGATTCAGTGCTTCAAGTTTATGTCGCTCAAACTCATTTTTCCTCCCCTCCTTCTTGAGCTGCTTGGAAGATACGAAAATAAGAACTATGGTAAGAAATATATGTATGAAGTGCAAAAAAACAAAATAAAAGATATGCAAGCATAATAAAAATAGATTGCTAAAATATTCCAGAATAAGTAAAATAGAATGATATCCCAACTTATTCCAGAGAACGTGACTAGGAAACAAGCTAAGAGCTTGAAAGCTAAAAGCTTTTCCTTCGACAGTAAAACGACATGAAACAGAGAATAACCTAATCAAATCCAACTTGCAACTAGTTAACTACTAAAAGCCTACCCAGCCAGAATTAGCAATTCACGCGTGAAACACCTAATCAAATCCAAAATAAACCCTAATGAGCAAAATATAGCAAATTAATTAATAACAAGAACAGAGTAATAGAGAAAAGAAAATGAAACATACGAGAAAATGCAGATCCGAGAGAGCAAGTGCAGATCCGAGAGAGCAAAGACGAAGTAGCAGCAGCTGGACGGAGTCGGAGCAGCAGCGGTTACGGCAGAGAAAGAGCTGCGGCAGTGGCTAGCACACCAAGAGCGACCAAGAGAGAGATTTGCTGCAACTGGATTGAGAAAATTGAGGGGAAAGAGGGAGCTGCAGTGAACTGGATCGAGAGTGAGGGCTGTAGTGAAGAGGAAAGTGAGGGCTGCAGCTGCAGGATTTCTTTATTTAGCTTTAGGTTTCCGGCTTTCCACTACTTAGATTTTATTTTTTCTTAAAATTACAATATTAACCTTCAAATTTTAAAAAACTTTCAAATAAATTTAAGATAAAAAAGTAATTTAATTAAACGAATCATAAACGAATCGTAAACGAATCGACCCGTATTCGATTCGTTTATGACCCATTTATTAAACGAATTTTAAACGAATAAACGAATCCAAATTTTCAAACCCGCATTCGATTCGTTTAATTAACGAATCGAATCGAATTCACCCATTTATTAAACGAATCAATTTTTTCAAACCCAAACCCATTTAATTCGTATCGAATCGAATCGAATAAACGAATCCTGACCCATATTGCCACCCCTAGATGCAACACATTATAATTTTCAAGTCAAATTTTATATATATGTGTGCGCGCGCGTTTAAAAAAATAGGAAAAAGTAAAATGTGGGTAGATAATGCCCATAAAATTGAGTAGTAATTGAACTTGAATTCACCAGTCATGTAACTCTTAAAACCGATCGAAGTGGCCCGGCCCGGCCCATTAGATAAGGCGAGTGGCTAGCTAGGGTTTAGTTTTGTGGCCATTAGTATATGAAGCAAAGCCTCACGCATCAAATTCGTTCGTTTCGGCTTTGCTGCCGTCGAGACTGAGAGAAACGGAGATAGTCTTCTGCATTTCGCTCTGTAAACAAGTATGTAATAAGCAAGCTTTCTCTTCTAGCATCTAGCTCTAGGTCTTGGATTCAGTTAACTTTAATTAAAATTACATGTAATTATTTGCCCATCAATCTTAATTCTTTTTATATTTGATAGTTAGTTCTGAATCTGGTTGTGAATGTGATTGTGCTCACAGAAATGAAGCACAACAATGTAATTCCAAATGGGCACTTTAAGAAGCATTGGCAGAACTATGTCAAGACTTGGTTTAACCAACCGGCTCGCAAAAATCGACGACGAGTTGGTCGGTATTCTTTTCTTTAATTAGCTTTATTTCACTTCTTGTTACTGTTGATAGTGCTTATTAGTTGTTTGTTTGTTTAAAAATCACCAACAGCTCGTCAAAAGAAGGCCGTTAAAATCTTCCCTCGCCCTACTGCTGGTCCTCTTCGCCCCGTCGTTCATGGCCAGACTTTGAAATATAACATGAAATTAAGGGCTGGCAGAGGCTTTACTCTTGAGGAACTCAAGGTTTCTTTCTTCTTTTTCTTTTAGTTTCATTTTCGATAATTGGTTAGATTAATATATTGCTTATGCATTCACATTATGTTAATTATGATTCAGTTGATGTTTCTTTGTTATTATTGCTTTAGTTAATCTTATTCTCTTTACCCTAAGGCTGCTGGAATTCCCAAGAAACTGGCTCCAACAATTGGCATTTCAGTCGATCATCGACGCAAGAACCGTTCTCTTGAGGGTCTTCAATCTAATGTTCAGAGGCTGAAGACTTACAAGGCCAAGTTGGTTGTTTTCCCAAGACGTGCTCGCAAGTTTAAGGTAATTTTTTTAATTTAAATCGGCTAAGTAAGAGATTCTATTTTATTTATTTTTTGCAATTGGTTATCTTGATTTATATCTGGATGCTTTGCAGGCTGGTGATTCTACTCCTGAGGAATTGGCAACAGCAACTCAAGTACAAGGACCTTACATGCCCATTACTCTTGAGAAGCCTACTGTCGACCTTGTTAAGGTTACTCAAGATATGAAGTCCTTCAAGGCTTATGACAAGCTCCGGATTGAGCGTGCGAACGAGCGCCATTTTGGTGCCAGGTTGAAGAAGGCTGCAGAGGCTGAAAAGGAAGAGAAGAAGTAAACAAACTTGTTTAAGCAGCACCTTGAGTTTGGCACTACATTTTACATTTCAATTTTGAATCTGTTTGTTATAGTGATTTCAATCTCTTAGCTTTAGGCTTGAAGAAGTTATTTTATTTTGAATGTGGGAAGATTTCTTGGTTAATATTTGTAATAAAATTAGGATAAATTAATTGTTGAAAAAAATTATTACATTCATGAGGCACAATGGGCTAAAAATTTAAAAATTCAAAATAGGCCCAGAACCGAAAAAATCGAACCGAACCGAACTGATCCGAAAAGAACCGTTTGAGTTTGGTTATTATTCGGTTCTTTTTATAAAATAACCGATTTAAATCGGTTCTACTTAATTTCGAACCGAACCGAACAGTGCCCACCCCTAAACTTACCTCCCCAGCAATGGCGCCAAAAACTTATTGTGCAAATTTTATTGAACTCGCAAGTGCACGAATCTATTGTAGAATAGATCAATGGTGACGAGTGTCGATCCCACGAGGAGGTGGATTTTAATTATATGTAGAATTAAATTTTTATGAGAATGGTTGGATTTGTTGTGAAAATGATTTAGACTATCTTAGAATTTAAATTGGAATAACGAGAATAAATTGAAGAGAAATCTATTGAAATGAAACACTTGGGTATCTGAATTTGTATCAACATGCACCATGAGCTAAATATTCCTTATTAGTGCGAATTAAATTATGAGGGAAGAATCCACACCCCATGGTGGTGTTATTCCTTCTGCTCTTCCCTATTTTCGAAGCCAATCATCATATTGTCCTCTCATTTCTAATTTATAATGGTTATCACCATGGATTTGACCGTGTCAGATTTCTTCTCTGTAGAAGAGATCTGAAGTTGCTTGAACACTTGGAAAGAGAAGGCTATAAGTATTGTACATGGGTTCTGTTCTATAGACTTCTATTAGTGCTCTTCGAGCATGTAACCAACTACCCCACATGACTTACATGGGTTAGATGAAATCATGAGTGTGATCATGCTCTATTGTTTTGACCAATAGTGGTTTATCTTTTCTTCATATGTCCTTAAGTTGTACTATAACAATAGTACTGTGGGTTAGATGAAATCCATTGATCAATTTGAGCATTAAGATATCTTCGAATATTGGAGCGACAATCCTGTCAAACCATCTTCCTATAGCACATCTTTGACTTCTGTGGATGAGATGAGGGGGTTCCAATAGTATGGCTACATGATATAAGTTATTAACTGCCAAAATGCATAATATGCTAGACGAGAAGCTTCTTATATCAAAAAAGTCCCCATCTGCTATCTTCATCTATGACATGGTAAAATGTGGTGCATACCCTAAATACTATTTTGTTCATATGATCTTTTTCAAAGAATGGTTTCAGCAGTCGTGGGCTTCCTTTTCCTGTGATGGTTGGCTTGAATTCTGGCTTTCGTGAGAGTAACCATAAGCACTAAGTCATATTGTCAGAACTTTCTAGATATTTATGGTAGTTAACAACCTTCTCAAAAATATGTTCCTTGATGTCTAATGGAAGTGTTAAGATGAATGTCAGAAGATTGTAGATAAAAGGAAAGCTTTCCATGTACCATCCTATGGGCAAAGTTCTACTTGAAGCCATTGAGAATATTGTGATTGGTTTGGAGAGTAAATCCACAACAGTGTTGGATTCTCCTTTGATGTGCCAGACTTCAAATTTGAATCTTAAAAGAGATTCAACCCACCTTATTATTTGTAGATCTTGAATTTCTCCTTCCATCCATCTTAGTAGCCCTAGGGATATTTTGTAATGTGTTTTAATTATAAATAGAGAGAGGAAGAATTGGAGCTGCTTAATACCTTTGATAACTGCAAGGACTTTTTTTTCTTAGAAGATAGGTAGTGATGTTGAGCTTCATTAAATTGCCCTGATTTATAGCCACAAATTCTCCTGTTTCCTTCTAATTCTTCAATCAATATGACACCCTAATAATTATCACTAACATTTTTTTGGAGGATGAGTTGTCCTTTGTTAGAAATCTTTAAATGTGGGAGTGATTGACATTTCAGCTTCAATTCCTTTATGGCTTTTGTTGCTCCTACCGACCATTATAAGGATCCTTTTTTTAAATGCTTAGAAATTTTATTCGTTGGCCTTGTTAGATTCTGCATATGATCTACTATATAATTAATGATTCCTATGAATTATTGGATTTTTTTTCTACTAGACAGCTCATCAGGGAACTGAGATATTTTCTCTATAACATATGACTGAGGAATAATATGTCTATATTTAATGTGAAGCCCTAGAAAATTAATTTCCTCAAGTCAAATTTTCATCTTAGACTTAGATAGTGTTAAGCCATGCTTGTATTTCAACTATTTGAATTTTAACAAATGTTCAACATGTTCTTCTTCATTGTTACTGAATAGGAAAGCATCATTAATGTACACTAGACAAAATTCTGATATGAGCTTGTATACCTCATCCATCCTATGCTAAAATTTTAATGGAGCAGTTTTTAGTCCAAATGGCATGACATTCCATTCTATTGTCTATGTGGCACTACAAATGTTGTCTTATACCCGTGTTCACCTTTTATGCCAATATGCCAAAATCCTAACTTCATATTGAACTTGGAATATACTTTTGTAGATGCTATTCATCTTAAGAGATGAGTCCTTCTCGGTATAGGATACCTAATGTCTTGAAGACATTTGTTAAATTTTCTATAGTCAATGACCAATCTCTTTTTCCTCGAACTTGCTCCAAATGTTTGTTTACGTAGAATGCTAGGCTGGCCCAATGAGACTCGGATGGTCTAATGAGCTTGAGGTCCAAAAGTGATTGAATTTCATATTTGCACAATTCCTCATCATGAGGCATTCCTGAATAAGAGGTTGTCTAATGTGGCATAACCTATCCTTCCTTGTATGGAAGAGAAACAAAATAATTTTCTCTAGATTAGAATTTATTTAGTACATCTGCACAGCATTGTAGAAGTTCTTTATTTTGGAATTTCAATTTCTGGACCATAGTAGATGGGATTTTATCTTTATCACCCCTCTAAAAAATAAACTGTTGTTCAACCCATGGGATCATAAAACGATAAGGGCTTTGATCAATTGGGTTGACAACTGACTAACCAAATTCTTCAGGATAGAAAGTAAATGGGGCAATGAGGTTAAGAAAATCTATTCCCAATAGAAAGTCTTCTCCTACTTAGTAGTAAGTAAAAAAACTATATCGTTTAATGAAAGATAAAACTTTAATTGGTTTGGTGTACTTACAACTGTAGAATTGATCTCTACTTACAGTTGCGAGGCTAACTTCTGTAGAGACATGGTAGTGCCTTGGCAGGCATTTTCCATGAAATATGGATGAATCTGCTCCAGTATCAATTAATACAATTAAGGCAATCTACTTATTATTTGCAATCTGAAGGATAACCTTTACATAAGGTCTGAATGCTAGTCCAGACTTCTCGTAAAATCAACATGTTGCTCTTTAATGAGAGTAAATACTGGCTCTTCTTCATCTAAATCACTTGATTCTATAGTTTCATCATCTTCCACAGGTTGAAATCTGCTGCCAATAATGAGTTCTCAAGCTTGTCAGACTACGTATATAATCTTCATCATAAAAATCTGAATCATCGATCATCTGCAGAAAGCTTTGTAGGAATCTTCATTTTTTATTTGCGTTATTTTGCAAAATGTCCATTTCTTGCCACAAATAAAACACCTTTCTAATTTATTTAGAAATCTTCGTTTTGTGATGAATCGATGCCTTTGGCCTTTTTATGGTATTCATAGTTTCTTCTTCCTATGGGTTTTCTTCTTACAAGAATATGATGTACCAAAATCATGACAGCTAAATGTTTTAGGCATTTTATTGCAGTGTTTGGACAGTAATGTTTTTTTTTCTATTTGCTTTATGTGCTTTTTAAGTTCCTGGTTTCTGCAATGGTTTTGGATTAATTCTCTTTCCATCTGGTATAATTATGTCAGACCGTAGTTTGATAATTTTGTGATTCCTTCAACTTTAACATTTGCTTCCAGCGTTTTTGCTATTGGGCCAAGAATGTTGGAAAATAAACGTCCTCTTGATTGTAAAGGTGTTCGTGCACCATATAGCATTTCTGCTTGACATCACAACATTTGTTCTATAAATATTGTTTTTCTATAATCACTCTTTTATTGTCCTATGCCCACGAACTGTATGACTAGCAATTTGGCTATGGTAAGACAAGAATCATTTTGACTCAATAGGTATTCCTTTTGTTCAGTAGTTTATGCGTCTGCCACTATCTTCGAAGTGACCCAAGAAATCCAGTGACAAGTTTAAGAGTAATTTCTCGTCTGCTTAAGTGAGGAGATCTTTGACATTCTCCTTAACATTAAGCCATAATTTGTTCAAAGCATGCAGCTTTGTCTTTTGGCTTGATGTCGTCAATATTCCAAAATGTTTTCGTGGTTGGAGCATGTAGAATCTGTACTGGTGTTTCCCATTCTTTAGTTTGACTAGCTTATTAATCTTGTTGGGCTCCAGTTGATGTATAAATTGTCTGAATCTCCCTGTAGTGTCTATATATGTTGGGGTAGATAGAATATATGGTTGGCCTTCCATCATGATTTGATTTGGTAAAGAAGATTAAGCTTTTATTGTTTTAATTAATCCAAAAGTGCTATTCAAATATTCTATTTCCCATCCAATAGCTTTTACAGTCCATCATTGTATAGTCAATACTTTATAACTTCTCCTAAATGCTTTAGAATTGTAACATGAAGAACTTTCTTGTTAGTGCTAGTTTGAAAGGTTTATCTTTTTACTATCATCTTGTTTGATGAGCATAATTTATATACATATTTTACTCTTAATTATATAATTGCTAGTTATTTTTATTTGTTATTTTTAATTAATTAAATTGTTTTATTGAATAGGGAATTAATTGGAGATTAAGAATGAAAAGTGTATAAAGAATAACAAGTTTAAGAAAGCATCAATCAAAGCCGTGACACAATTAAGAGTTTATAGCATGTGAAGCCAAGAGTAATTTGCACTCAAAAAAAATTTCAAATTTTCAAGTGACCTGGACGTGCATGACATTGTAATGCAGCAACTTAAAGGGACTCACACTTGGCTTTCATAAGTGGAAAAAGGAATCCTAATGCAAGCTTAGTTGGTGAGCACGTGAGCGAGAGCAAAGAAAATTAAAAGGCCAAGCCTTTTGGCTTAAGAAATAACAAGGTCGGTGGGGCCCATTTTAAAGAGTAATATAAAAAGCAAGCTTTTGGTTTTTGGAGAAGGTCAGCCGGATAAAGAAAAGAAAAGTGCAAAAGGCGATTCGGCAAAGAGTAAAAGGAAGAGCTACAGCAGTTTATTTTTACCATGGCTGATTTTATTTTTTGTGTTGCTCTCTATTTAAGTATGTCTAACTAATTTTTTTATATTGAGATTAAAGATGAAATTTTATTTAATGAAATAATTATCTTTTTATTTAAATAATTCCCTATATATATTCTTTGATGATTATGGTTTTTATTTCACATGATTAGTTGGATGTTATTAAAATCTTTTCATCAATTGTGTCATGCATTGTTGATTGTTAGGATTAATATTTGATTAAATCTATGCTTGGATCTATAAAGTTTATACATGATTATCTTTGATTCTATGTCTTTCATTAAATTGTTTACATAGAGTGCTTAAAGAAATTTTGACTCTTTGTTATTCAAGATGTTTACATGGGATACTTAGATATCATACTATTAAGCAGAAAAAGAACCTACATTAGATTAATTTTAATTGAGCTTAATTGTTATATTCATGAGATGACATAGATTGATTTCGAGTTGTCACTCTAAATTTGGGAATTAATTAATAATTAGATAATTACTAGTTGAATAGTGGTGAATTCTGAAACCTTGGTAATTTTTGTCTTATTGAATTCTCCTTTATTTTAATTACTTTCTTAGTTTAATTAATTTAATTTCTCTTAAAACTCAATTTGCACAACTAGGTTAGAATTAATATTAATTTTAGATTTAAATTAGACTTTTCAATTTATAACAATTCTTGTGGGATCGACCTCGTTATCACTATTCTATTTCTAGATTCGTGCGCTTGCGAGTATATTAAACTTGTTGTTGTATAGTACTCTTGCTGCCTTATGAGATATTCTTACTAGTCTCCTAATGTTCTCATTCTCATTTCATTAATGTCAAATCCAGTTCTTTTAAGCATAATAATCCTTCTAGGGAGTTCATGCAAATCTGAAAATTATTTTATTGTGAGCCCCTGAGATTTCTAAACTTTGTTGACATGCCTTTATAATTCCTGTATTTTTCCTGCAATTTGGTGTTGTTGGGCTATAATTTCTTCTAATGCTTTGTTTTGTTCCAAAGCATTTTTATTATTCAAATTAATAGCCTTTTCGATTAGTCCAAAATCTATAAGATTTATTTTGTGAACTATCCATTTGACAACAATAAAATCATCAGATACTCTTTTTAAAAATTCTTCATCAGTTGCTAGAGTATTGATCATCCTGATTGGTCCTATGAATCTTGTTGAACAAGATCTGCAGGGCATATAAGGACTAGAATTTGGGTGTCGTCCTTCAAGTTGACAGCTTTTATATGGATATAAAGGCTTTGTTTATCTGAGAAAGGAAACTGACACTCTTCCTTCTATTAATCTGTCCACTTGTGGAGGCTCATGGATTTGTAAAGGCTTATTATTATGCTCATATTCATTGATCCATCCTGGGGGGAAAATCAACTTGATTTGTTTTAAAGTTTTCGATTGAATGATTCTTCCTTCACCAACAGTAAATCTGGTCATAAGAAGATTTGTATGGCTCATGAAAAACATATGGGTTTGGACTTTATAGGTCATAGTATGGTGAACTGCAAGGGCTGATTCATCTGGTTTCATGGTTAATCCACTTAACTGGAACAAGACTTTTGGTTTCTGGCATAGTTGGTTTATACAAATCTAAGGTGAAAATTGGCTCTACTTGGATAACTATGTGCGTTTCGTTGAGTTCCACCTTTATTGCTGCAATCAAATCCTTTTCAAAAGTCTACCATGTTATATCAAGCATTGCCAAGCAAAATGTGACAGTTTTGCCTCCAAAAAACAAAGGTTGTAGCTCAATTATAATGTCACCAAGATGTATTCCCTTATAACCTTCATTCCTATATCTTTTAATGTCTTATGAGGAAAGAAGAGGAAGATATATTTCTTTGGAACTAGCAGAAATAGACTGTACAAGAACCTTAGAGGATTTGTACACATGTTTGAGTTTAGGTTATTTGAAAGGAAAAACAGACTTTATAGAGCAGATAAGTGTATTTACGTCACATAATTTGTACGAATTTAATGGATCTAATCTAAGATGTTGGATGGCTTTTTGACTATTTTCTTCTTGGGTTTCAAAATGAAAGTTTATTATGGAAAATGGTTATTTAAGAAAGAAGAAAGAGCTTCCGTGCCAGAAGTATGCTTCAGACTAAGTTATATCTTAGTTATCCATGGTCCTAGATCGCTCTAATCACGAGTCTTAATATCTAGGAGGATTTACAACACAATTCTTTCCTGTCAGTAATAAGCTCAAAACATACAGCTCTCCTCGGCTTAATAACTAGGCGCCACACCTGTCAAAAGAATTTTTATTGGATATCTCTCAACCAAATAACCTGATCTAAAAAGACACTTCTTCTAATTTTCTGTAATAAGTTGTATATGTCACAATATATGAGTTATATGATGTAACTAAAGTGGGGTTTAGCTGTAATAACCAAGATATAACTCAGTCTGAAGTACATACTTCTAGCATGGAAACTCATTTTTCTTCTTTAAATAACCATTCTTCCATAATAAAATTTCAGTTTGAAACCCATGAAGAAAATAGTCAAAAAGCCATCCGACCTCTTAGATTAGATCTATTAAATCCCTGCAAATTATATGATGTAAATACATTTATCTCCTTTATACAGTCTGTTGTTCCTTTCAGACAACCTAAACTCAAATCTATGTATAAATCCTCGAAGGCTTGTGTATAGTCTATTTCTTCCCATTCAATTAAAGAAGTTTATCTTCCTATTCTCTCCCCCACAAGACATTAAAAGATACAGGAATGAAGGTTATGAGGGACTACATCTTGGTCCCATTGTAATTGGGCTCCAAACTTATAATTTCGTCACTAAAAATGCATTTACAAATGAACTTATAATTTCATATCTAAAAACACATATTTAGCGATGAAATTTAAATTTCTTTACTAAAAGTCTAAAATTTTGACCAAAAAAACAACTGTTTTAAATCTTTAAATGAAGATTTTAAGTGACAAAATTATAATTTCATTGTTTTTTCTATATTTGCAACGAGAGTTCACTTTCTAACGTTGAAATATTTCATCGCTAAAGACATCTTTAGCAACAAGTGTTTTGTAGCTACACAGAAAGTTATTTCGCAAAAAAATTACTTAAGGCAACAAAGAAAATCGTCATAATAGAACAATATTACATCGCAAATAGTTAATGTTTTGGCGAAATGACAATTTGTTGCTAATTTGCATCTTAAGCAACAAAAAAGTTGTCGCTAAATACTTGAAATAAATATTTATTTTTTTTCTTATATATTTGGCGATGAAATGTTTTTTTGCCGATAAAACATACCTAAGGTGGCAAAAAAAAAATTCGTTGCTAAAATGTTTGTTGCTGAAGGCCTGAATTCTTATAGTGAACACTATAAGAATTTGGGTAGTTTTAAATTATTTAATTTTAAATTATATTTTAAATTATTTAATTTTAATTTTTACGGATCCGGATATCTAGAATATATGCCCGCGCGGATATTACCTGCATATTAATCCGTATAATTTTTTATGGATCCAGGCGCGGATCCGGATATAAAAATTCAAATGCGGATCCGGATCCGAATTTTACCAACCATATCCTCAACATTACGCACTTAAGATTGTTTCATACTCTTTTCCATCAACCAAATTGAACAACTATAAATCGGGGCAATTTAAAGCTGATGGAGTTCGGTTCATATAATTGGATTCTTTGTCTCAATTTTTTTCTTCATCGTAACGCTCACAATTATCTAACTACAAATCAATTTTAACTCTCATTCTTAATTAGAAAATTGTCCTTATACCCCCTAGTGGAGACAGAAAAAGAGATGGAGAGGGCTGTATCTCACTTTATTTATCACAAGTAGAAACATATAACATTGCTCTAAAATTCGAGACTAATGCCATCTTCAAATTCTTCTTGTACGATTAGATTCGAGAAAATTACCTTATAGTTCAAAGTAAAAAAACACACACACACACACACACACATATATATATATATATATAATCCGTCCCTTCATATTCAAGACTTTTATGGTATTATAAACCCAGAATCTGCTATATTATTATTATTATGTATAACTTATGGGCGCTTACAGCGGAGACACAGACACAAAAACAAACATACATATCATCTTTTGCCCTACGCATTAATTAGGTCCATCTAATGAAATGCATTGATTTAGTGTTGCATTATTTGTGTTTTCTTTAGATACTGAAGGAAAAGTGAGATGTTTTCATAAGACAAAGACTGAGCATCCATTTTCCTAATTAACCCCACTAGCTACTTTGAACAATCCATCCAATGGATATTTGGTCAATGACTCCTGTAAGTTTGGTGTTGAGGTTTTCGTTTTAGGAAATAGAAGCAAAGGAGAGTATCTAACTTTGCTCAAGCCACCCGATGATGATTGGCAATGTACTTGTACCATCTCTAATTTTTCAACTCTAGGGAAGAATAGTTATCACTTGGACGAGTTTTACGGTGGAGGCCGGAAATGGTACGTATGCACAATTTGAACCTAATGCTGAATTGAGGTGTGCTAAGTTTTTTTTTTTTATATAATATTCCACTACATAATAACTATTGATCACAAACAGTATTATAAAAAGTTACCAAAAAGTTCGTTTCAACACTGAATTTGAATCTTGTATCCATTTATTGAAGCTGAAATTATCAAATTGCTACACTCAAAGCTTACAATCTACGGTAAATGACCTTTATTTTGCCTTTTTTTTTTTAAGAAGCTGGAGATTCATCCTAGAGGGTACCTAACATACATGGAAAATTACCTATCTTTCCTCATTGGTTTTTCTGATTACGTGATTGATAAACGAAACAATTCAAATTCATTTTTTTTTATCAGAATTTATGCACTGGGTCGAGATGCTCAAGAGTCAAGGAATACATGGCGCAGTACTTACGAAGAAAATTGAAAGTAGACGTGAAATATATGTAGAAACAAAGTTTCGAGTAGTGGACCAATTACACGACAATGACATCGACAAAATAGGTAAATTACACGAGACTTGCTTGCCACCAAAATCTTTGATAATAGTCACTTTAAAGTTTAATGATCTTAAAGTATGGAGAGCTCCGAAAAACCCGGCCATGAAAAAAACCCTAGCGCTGGAGGAATTTTTCCCCCGCCGTTCAGGGAGGCTAGAACAGTTAAGAAAGCACGGTTTCGAGATGAGGACAATGCTGTTGACAGCCCTGTGCAGATTTCGTATAAGGAAACCTTAGTGAACTCAACGAGAGCCATGGAGACGGGTTATGGGGATGAAACAATGGATTGGGAGTTCGAGGAAGGGGATCTGACTGAGAACAAAGATGGTCCTTTGCCGTCCATCATGTTCTCGGAGAGGGTTCATGAGAAGTTATGTGAGCCATGGAAGAACTCGGTGATAGTGAAGCTGCTGGGTCGCACAATCAGCTATAGAACTCTCTGTACGAGACTGAATGCTATGTGGAAAACAACAATGACCTATTCGGTGATAGACCTTGAGAATAATTATTTTCTGGTCCACTTCCGCTCAGCCACCGATGCTGCTGATGCCCTAACAAAAGGCTCGTGGGTGATCATGGGACACTATCTCACGGTGCAGCCATGGACACCATCTTTTGACGCCAATACAGCAGATATGGAGCAAGTTATTGTGTGGATTCGCCTACCGGGTCTCGCTGTTCATCTATACAACCCGAAGGTTCTTCAGAAGCTAGGAGAATTGGTGGGTTCAGTGATAAGAATATATTCGAATACAGCATCCTCAGCACGTGGGAGATTCGCAAGAATTGCAGTTCGCCTCTCCTTGACTAAGCCCTTGGTGTCTCAGTTTATGTTAGATGGGAAGGTTCAAAAGATAGAGTATGAGGGCTTACCAGTGATTTGCTTTGCTTGCGGAAGATATGGTCACAGCAGTAGTAATTGCCAGGAATCGGATGCAGCAAACAAGACTAGAGAAGGGGCTCAACCGCAACCTAATACGCAACCACCAGCGAATAATAACCAATTGGATGAGCACGGGAATAATAATAACAATGCCGAGCTATTTGGACCGTGGATGATAGCCACGAGAAGAGGCAGGAGTGTTAATGGAGGTAAGGGTAATCACAATGGCGGAGTTAGAAACCGAGAGAGTGCAGGGGCTGGGGGCTCCAGATTCCAAATACTTGAGCAGGTTCTGGAAGACAGCGAGCACCCTACCCATGTAGCTATATATGAAAATCCATCCACTTCTCATCACCTAAATATGGATACCCCGTACCAGATCTTCACTGCCAACCATGAAGATATAACTACAAAGCCGAGTAGACGCAAGCAGCATCCCACAGCTGCCACAGCAAAACCCCAGACAAAAAGGCCAGACACCGTCTTGAACCCAAGCCGAAAATCCTTCCAGCAGAGAAAAGTCACGCCAAAAGAAGATAACACAAACTTTTTTCTCCATGCAAACCCTAGAACCGAATCATGCCCAAACCCTCAGTTTAACCTTAACCACCAACAAAACCACCCTCCAGCTACAACCTTGGACCCAGAAAAACATACAGTTTTTTCATGGGCTATCCAAAACCTCTCGGTTGGTGATACAAGGGAGATGGAAAGGGACCATGAAGATAGGGTGGGACGGGAGTATGAGCACTTATCTGACCCTCCAAATCCTCAAAATTCTGGTGGTGTAAACAACGGAAAAGGCCATGTGCACCTGGCAGTGAGTATGGGTGAGAATGAAGGAAAAGGGATGTCCGATGAGGAGGTCTCGATGGTGGAGGAAACGCCCGTGGCATTGATGCACAACGGGAAGGAACAGCACTAATAAGGTGTTTGTGCTTCCATATTTTATTTTTAATTTTATCATGACAATTAGCATAATGTATTGGAATGTCCAAGGGGCAGCCTCGGCTGAGTTTCGGCGTTCTTTCAGGACATTGGCAAAGAATTACAACCCGTCATTGGTGGTCTTGATGGAACCTCGCATTAGTGGGGTTAAAGCAGATAATTTCATAAAGAAGAGTGGCTTCGATCGTTCTCATCGAGTGGAAGCAGTAGACTTTTCGGGGGGAATTTGGCTTCTTTGGCAAAGTCATATAGAGGTGGAGGTGCTACTGAATCATAGGCAGTATATTCATTTTAGAATAAGCAAGAATAATGCTTTGATGTCTTGGGTAACGGCGGTTTATGCTAGCCCAAATCCAATGTTGCGAAGACAGTTGTGGAAGCACATGGACATCATTGCTACGTCAATGCAAGGTCCTTGGCTAATTGGTGGGGATTTCAACTCAATTTTGTATGCTTCGGAAAAGCAAGGGGGTGCCACACGGACTTCAGGAGTTTGCGGGAATTTCAGGCAGTGGTTTGATGGACATCGAATGTTTGATTTACAATTCAAAGGCCCTCGCTTTACTTGGTCTTGGGGATTTCTATTCAAACGACTTGACAGAGCTCTCTGCAATAACGAGTGGTTAACAAAATTTTCGGAGAATTCTGTTCTTCACCTTCCGAAGATTGCTTCAGACCATAGACCAGTATTGGTCCGATTTGCGAGAGCTGAATCCAGACATCGGGGGAATAGGCCTTTCCGGTTTTTAGCTTCCTGGCTAACGCATGAGCAGTTCAACTCTTTTGTTAAGCAAGCATGGGACCCTCAAGCCCTTTATAGAGATGCGGCATCTCATTATTCACGCTTTGAGGGACTGCCCGTGCATCAAGAGGGTGTGGCTTCGGTTTGGTCCAGCTAGGCAGCAACAAGCTTTCTTCCAATCGCCTTTACGAGAGTGGATCCTTGCGAATTTACAGAACAAGCGGAATAATCCCTCCCCATTACCCTGGGAGTGCATCTTCGGCGTAGCGGTGTGGAGATTATGGTATTGGCGGAATGTTTTTACTGTGGAGGGGAAATTGGTGGATAACTCAACAGTTTATGCAGATATTATGGCCAAAGCTAATGAAATTCATAGGCTGAACAATTCTCCAATAAGTCAGCAACCACGGAGGAAGGAAATTTATATTGGATGGCGGTCGCCACCATGGCCATGGTGCAAATTAAATACGGATGGATCTTGTAGAAAAGATGAAGGTGCAGGAGCTGGTGGTATTATTAGAGACTCAGTCGGACACTGGATTACGGGCTTTTGTATGAATATTGGAGCAGGTTCGGTGCTAATGGCCGAACTTTGGGGCCTGTACCAAGGGTTACGCCTAGCTTGGGAGGCTGGAATTAAACATCTGTTGGCCGAGGTGGACAACCTTGGCGTGACGCAGTTAATTTCGAAGCAAGTGGTCATGCCCAACGAATTCTATGCTCTAGTAGTTGCTATCCAGGAGCTCATTAGTAGAAACTGGCAGGTTTCCATCACCCACATTTATTGGGAAGCAAATTCGGCGGCAGATTTTATGGCAAACATGGCTCATTCCCACCCCCAGGGGCTGCACTTATTTTCCACACCACCTGAAGGGATTCTTTCAATTATTGCACAAGACATTTTTAGGGTGTCTAAACCCCGTCATATCCCAGTTTAGCTCGCTTGTTTGAGCCCCATTTAATAAAAAAAAATAAATTTAATGATCTTATTTCCCAATTAATAAAGATAATTTTTAATTTTTATAATATATATTTGGATATACATAGAATTATATTAAATATAAAATTGATTTTTAAGATTAGATTTTAAAAAACTTTTCCTTCCATACTTTTCAAATTTTACTATATGACGGGGTAATTTTATTAAAAGTAATTTCTTAAAAAATTTACTAAATACTAAAATTAACTTTTAACTTTTTAAAATTATTTTGCTCCTCACAAAAACAATCGCAAATGGTCACTAACACTGTTTGAAAAATATTGAAAGGGTCTAGATGCTCATTCTCCAAATTTATGGGGTCTTGTTGTCATTTGACCAAATTAAAGAGGGTTGTATTGTCAAATATTAAGGAATACAAAGTACAGTACACGTATATAAAAGTTAAAACTGGGGTTAATTATTTAGCCTTTGTAAGTGTTTCAACCAGCACCAGGCAACAGCTTCAGCTTCTCTCAGCGCCTGCAGGTGGTGTTGGGCTGTTGGCAAAAGCTTGGCCGCTAAAACCTCCCCAAACCCCTCTACCACTCAGACTCACTCCAATCACTCCAATTGCGTCAGCTTAACCCTCACTGACACAAAAAAACAAACATCTGGCATACAATATACAAAGCTCAATGCCCTTCTCGTTCATTTTCATCAGAAGTGGCACAACCATGACTATGGCTCTTAGACCTACTTCTCTTAACTTCTACAGAGCCCCCAAAGCTCTACTAAAACCCTCGCCATTATCGCTTCTCGTTGTTAAAAATCAAGCTGTAGCTTTTAGGTTGCTGCATCATTATCATTATCATTTGCCTTTTCACTTGAGTAGGCGAAGGCACGCGGTGGTCACGTGCTCGGGGGCTGTTACTAGGACTCGTCGGCTTGATTGGAAGGCCGTTTCGTACCCTCTTTTGGAGCAGCAGACGTCTAATTACGGCCGGTATGCTTACCAGGACGAGTCCAGCGATGACTCTGACCGTGAATTTGGGTCAACACAGCAGCAAATGGTTAGTTTTGATGGATACCCTTTTTGTTGAATTAGATTATTTCATTTGATATTTTGAGTTTGACATTGTTTCATTATTGATTTGAGGTGTTTTTATTACTTTTGGAACTGACAGTTGTGTTGTTTTAAGGTGACAAATAAAATGAACTGTAGAAATTTTAAATTTGCACGTGTTAATTTGTGAGAGCTCACTGAATTTTAGTGCAAGTTTTCATCTTTTCTGAGTTTTAAATTTTAATTCCTAAACAGCTCAAATTATTTCCCTGTTCCTCTTTTTGTTTTTCCTAGCTCTATTTGGCAGTTAAGCAGGTGATTTATTTATTTATTTTTTGGCCTTAAAATTGATTCTGTACGATACAATGAACTTTTAGCGTCAACGTGACCACTCTCTTAGTTCATGCTTTGTTGCTTGTTGCTCAATAAAAAGAGCCTTCGCAGAAAAAATAATTTTTTTGGGATGGGCTACCCTTAGTAAACTTGGGGTTTTAACAATGGAAACAAGAGCTTTAGAGAAAATTACGAATTATGATGAATAACAGGTCATGAGAGTAATTAGAAATTATCATGAATAAATGTATTGGCTTCTAAAGTCCATGCAATTGTGTTAAGGATCCCAAAAATATAGTTCGTCATGATTGAAGGAATGAAGTTTGGGTTGAGCTAAACTAGGAAAATGGAACCAGATTTAGCAATTCTTACAAGCAAGCTAGAATTTCCACCAGAGAGAGCAAGAAGAATTATTTTACAAAGAGATTGGTTATCTTGATTTTAGCTTTTGAGGTGATAAACATATACTGGAAGCTAATAATTAACTCTAATAAATGCATAATATGGGAACATGATAACCTCATATTGCTTTTCTATAGTTTCTAATAAACGCTTTACAATCACTTCATATGAGAGATGATCATGATTGGGAATTTTTTTTTTAAAAGATGATGCACGTCTTCTAAGTTACATGTAAAATCTTGGCATGTTCTCCACAATGTAAAAGCTTGATGTAGCGGAATTTTAATGTTCTAATATTTTGCTGATTCTTGAGAATACTAAAATAAAGGAACAGTCTAATTTCACGTCGCTTCGAAAGAATATCATGAACCTAGAGGGTTAAGACTTGTTGATTCTGCAGAATATTGAAAATTAACTATATTCAAAAGCACACGCAGAGCTTTGAAAACTAAAAATGTTGTTGAATTCAAATCTGCCTTCAAAGGCTACAAGAGAGTGTTATTTATACTATTAGTAATTATCCTAAACCATGAAGAAAAAGGAAAACAAACTCCTAAACTATTTAAGAAAAAGAAACATAAACTTTAGATAATAAAGGGACTAATTTAAATAGGATAAAGATTCTTAATTTGCATCAAAGCTCCTTCGAATCAGCTCATTTGGAAACTGAAAATGTCAGTGCAATGCTCTTGAGAATATTTGGAAGATTAAAGAACATGAGATAACATTTAAGTAGCAAGAGTAGATAGCTCACACTAATGAACTCTATGTATCGAGAGGTTTTGGAGCTTAGGATTTGTAGGCCAAGGATGGAAGTTGCTCTTGAAGTCCATGAGTGATTATTCATAACTTTCTTTTTGTAACTCACTTGTGTATCATCAACTGATTGATCTTTAACATCAATGACCTTTATACTTTTTCTTCCATGGACCATAGTTCAGTTGTAAATATATAACTTCAATCTTTATCAATTTAACCATCTGTACTACCCTCTAGTTTCCAAGCAACAGTTATGATAATTGGTTAATAATAATTGCCAATGGTTCTGAAATATTCCCTCTCTTTGTCATGTTACATCTTCATGCCTTTCCCATCATGTGTGTTAATCTTATTTTCTGTATACTTCCTCAAAGACACGTCTTTCAGAATTATTTAAAATTGTCCAACAAATTTATCACAGTCTCTAGTTTACTCTCAAAGTGTCTGATCTGATTTGCAGTTTGTCAGATTTAACTGCTTGAAGTCCTGATTTTCAGTTAGTCATTAGTCAGATCATTATCTGGGCTTTCAGTCTATTGCTTGGAGCATTGTTGGTTTGTTCTTTTGTAATTTCTGCAGGCATAAGTGCTGTATTTTTATAAGAAAGATTTGATTCCGGCACATATAACTCTGTTGCATTCTTGTTGTTTGATGATTATCAGTGTGGTTCAACCCTTGATAATATTGATGAGTGGAGATGGAAGTTAACCATGCTGCTTCGCAACAAGGATGAGCAAGAAGTGGTGTCAAGGGCGAAAAAGGACCGACGTGACTTCGAACAACTTTCAGCATTGGCAACCAGAATGGGTTTACATAGGTATGCGAAGTGCATAAAGTCATTTTTTTCCCTTATTTGTTATATCTTTTGAATGTTTTCTAATATCTGAGAATTTGTTTGCAGTCGTCAATATGCAAAAGTAGTCGTTTTTAGTAAAGCCCCTCTACCGAATTACAGATCTGATCTAGACGAAAAGCGTCCGCAAAGAGAGGTTTATTCTGCCTTCTTCACTCTGTATGTCCTTTTATATGGTGTAGTTAGTTTATTTATGAAAAATTGAATGCCTGAATGATAAGTAAGAAAAATACACATCCCCTGCTACTTTGTGCAAGGTTTTCAGTTACTTTTCAATACAAAATTAAAAATTGTGGACAATCCTCAAGGGCATAAAATTGTTATGTTTCTTGGTGCGTCCGACATAATTTGCTGAGGCGCTTGAACTTTTGTAGGTGATCTTACCATTTGGATTATTAAGAGAAGTAGATGCTCATCTCAAAGCTTATCTTTCGCAAAAGTATATCAATGCCTCCATGTCGAGTTTAAGCAATGTTGGCAGTACTAATGAAGAAGGACTCTATGAGCAGCAGGAACAGCTGGTGCAGAATAGTGTTGTGAGGGAAAGAATTCTCCGGCAGAGAAGTTTGCAGATGCGTGAAAAGCAGCAAGCTTGGCAGGTTCATGTCTTCCTGATAAGATTTATGAAGTAATTTGATTTTGTTGTAGTTTACACTGCTGGCAGTTCGGTCTTTCATTCTTTATTTTGATTTCGCTCTCTATTAGCATGATTTTGGTCATTTTATTATTTTGGTGAAGAAGAATAAATATGCTAGCAACCAAGAAATGGAACAAATGAGGAAAACTGCAAGTATACTTCAAGACTGCGTTCTAAAATTTAGATTCAATAAATTCCTAAAATGTTTTATTTAAAAGAAAAATGATTTGACCCAGTGCCTCTGAGTAAAATATCACTTGAAGTTCCATCTCTTACCCAGTGAATGCCTTATCACTAAGCTGTGACCTAAGTATTCGGCATCAAACTAGATGGATCGGTATCCCAGCAATTTTGGTGCTTCTTCTGACACTAGATCTCCCTCTCTTTTTCCCCCTTTACCAACAATCATGTTGAAGAAAAAAAGCTTTTATTTCTTACTTATATTTTTTACACTGTTTATATGTATATGTATAGAGATCATTCTAACTACTAACAGTGAACTATTAATTACCAAATGTTAATTACTCTAGCCATTATCTACTAATACTCAACTACTAACAGTGTAAAATATTACTCTAACCATTATCTAAACATTTCTTACTTATTATCTTTACACTGTTTATATGTGCATGTGTATATATATAGATCATTCTAACTACAAACAGCCAACTGTTAATTACCAACTATTAATTACTCTAACCATTATCTACTAATACTTTACTACTAGTTACATCTAATTAACAGCTGATCTTCTACAATTTCCATCACGTGGTTGCAGAGTTGAGCAAGATATGATCCAATCCATCCCAGAAACAAATGGAAATAATGATAAAAATCTTTTTAGCCGCTAAATCTTTCATATAAAATACCTACTAATATTTTTCTTTTTATGTATATTGTTATTTGTAGTCAACTATTACGCTTTCTGTCGTATATTTGATAGTAAAACAACAAATAATGGGGGCAATGACTCTGATTTCTACAATATAATTGGTGCCTTTTCATTCAAGTTTTCCCATTTTTATGGTTGCTATGACTGATTCCCTTTTCCCTTATTATGAATGTCTGAAAATGTATTGAAAAACCTGGACTTTTGTAGGAATCTCCTGAAGGGCAGAAGATGCTTGAATTTCGAAGAAGTCTACCTTCATACAAAGAGAGGGATGCATTATTAAAAGTCATTTCAGAGAATCAGGTTAATTATATTTGTTAGTTATTATGATTGTTTGTCATGGCTTAATTCCTAGTTCGCTTCTCTCTATATACCATGTCGATTTGATGTCTAGTAAGAAAAACTTTGTGGCTGAGCCTCATTGGGGATTTTGAGTTAATGTCTGCTGCCATCCATGTAACATGTAATTTTGAATTAATATTATCTTTCTTCTGCAGAGTGAGTTGTTACCTTAAACAATTAGGCATTTCTTTATTTGTTTAGAACAGAGGGCTGTTACCCATTTTTGGTCTTGGCACAGTAGGGTACTTGAAGTGGTTTTTATCCTAATCTTATTTTTCATGAGGTTTAATTTGTGCACTTGAAGTTGAAAAAGTGAGACTTTGACCCAATCAGGTGATACCGGCCTTTCTTTTATGTTACTTTAATAGGGAAAATCCCTCCTTTATTCTTGGGGTGGGAGAGCAATACTGTGAGAGTTAAAGTGTTCAAGTCTAAATGGCATAATGCATTAGCTGATTCTGTCTGGTGCTGTTCTATGCAAGAGTCTAGTACTGCTCTGTAACAAGACTGAGTGGCTTGTTCTGTCTTAATGATGTATCATAGGCTTTGTGTCAACCATTTATGTGATTGATGTATGATTTCTACTTTGTTAGTGATGACTAATAGGGGCATTCTAACTGTATTGATTTTTGTAGGTCGTGGTTGTCTCGGGTGAAACTGGTTGCGGTAAAACCACACAGCTTCCACAGTATATATTAGAATCGGAGACTGAAGCTGCTCGTGGAGCAGCTTGCAGTATCATATGTACACAGCCTAGAAGAATTTCTGCTATGGCTGTTTCTGAAAGAGTTGCTGCAGAACGAGGGGAGAAACTGGGAGAATCTGTTAGTTTCTGTTTTTTATTTCTTTGTCTCTGCTCAATCATTTAGATTATTGTCATCATGCAGATTAAGATTTTGTCCTCTTTATTTAGTCGTTTTTCCTGCTCTTAAAGGTTGGTTATAAAGTTCGGCTAGAGGGAATGAAAGGAAGGGACACACGTCTTATGTTTTGCACCACTGGCATATTATTGAGGAGATTACTTGTTGACAGAAGTTTGAGAGGTGTAACTCATGTTATTGTTGATGAGATTCATGAACGTGGGATGAATGAAGGTAACTTTGAAATCCATTAAGGTCTATGTTGATGTTTCAGATGTGATTTTAACCGTAGTTTGTCTATATTTCAGATTTTCTTCTTATTGTCCTGAAAGATCTCCTTCCACGCCGACCGGAATTGAGGTTGATTCTCATGAGTGCAACCTTAAATGCAGAACTATTCTCTTCATATTTTGGTGGTGCTCCGATGCTCCATATTCCGGTAATTAAATGGATGCAAAGTACTATAGTGTACCTAGTTATAGGAATCAATCCCACATTCTTCTCGATATATATGTATCCTCTTGTTATTATTTCATATGGATTTCTCTTGTTTTCTGGATGTAGTTTTCATGATCTTACTATATCATTAACTCTTTATGTGATATTGCTAGTAACTGATATCATAACTCTTATCCCAGTTCAAAAATTTCTCTAAACATTGGGAAACTGTTGGTAACATCATTCATTAGTTGCCTATGATAATTTCTATAATTGGCAGTTGAACTCAGGACCTTTTTTGTACTTCAAAATTTCTATGAATCAGTTTTGGAAAATGAAATGAAGAGTTATCATGGAAAAGATATTGCATGAAAGAATTGCCCATGTGCCTGTGTTTTATGATCAATCACCTCATTCTGAATTTTTAGTTATATTGCAACTTTTTTCTTCTTAATCTTTTTAAATTGACAATAATAGTGTACTTGTCTGTATCATTTTTGTTCCTTCTCGCTGACAAACTTTAAGAGTTAACATGATGTGATCTCTAACAAATTTTGATATTAAAAAGGGCTTTGTTTGACTGCTTGGTGCTGTGGAATCACCTGCCATTTACTTTGTTTTTAGTCTTTTCTATCTTTTTCTTTTTACTGCCTGGGAGGTTGGCACAATCATTGTTGTACATCTTATTTCAGGGTTTTACATACCCTGTTCGAGCATATTTTCTGGAAAACATTCTGGAGATGACTAGATATCGTTTGAACACATATAATCAAATTGATGATTATGGTCAAGAGAAGTCATGGAAAATGCAAAAACAAGCTCTGGCTCTGAGAAAGAGGAAGAGCTCCATTGCTTCTGCTGTTGAGGTATGTGAATCTTGGGAAGCTAGATAAGTAGATGTGCAGGGAGTCGGATTAGCATCCTTTGTTGCTTTTGTATATCTATTAATATGTTTTCCCCCTGAAACTTTTGATCAGGATGCACTTGAAGCTACTGATTTTAGGGAATATAGTGTACAGACTCAGCAGTCTTTATCCTGTTGGAATCCGGACTCAATTGGATTTAACCTCATTGAGCACGTGCTTTGCCACATAGTGAAGAAAGAGCGACCTGGTGCTGTTTTGGTTTTTATGACTGGTTGGGATGACATAAACTCTTTGAAAGATCAGCTCCAAGCTCATCCTCTCTTGGGTGATCCAAGCAGAGTGTTGTTACTTGCATGCCATGGTTCTATGGCAAGCTCCGAACAGGTGCATTCATCATTCACTCTTGTGACCCATTCTCTCTGCAAGTAGTATTACTGTGGCATGTTCTTGTAAACGGGAAAGAACTCCTTTACAATATTTGTTTTAATCTGATGAGTAATTTCATGCAAATACATGTGCTAACCAGGATTTGGAAGGTTGTTGAGGTTCATAAGGCACGGCTGATGCTTGAGACTTTAAATCTTGAGACTTTACCTGCATATCTCTCCTGAAAGGCTAATGTGGCATACATTTCTATATTTTCTCATAGAGTTTTTATTACAGCATGGGAAGTCCAAAAGTATCAATTTTTTTTTTTTCAAGAGTTTTCTTCTCTGATGATATGTATAATATACATATACGTATACATATATGGGGAGTTTCTTCATCTCCTATTATATAAAATGTTCTGCAACATATGACGGCATGGGGTGGCTGGGGTGGATCACTGTTCCGAGTCGGTGTGGGAGTCTGGGTTAATTCCCCCCCCCCCCCCCCCCACCCTCACCCCAAAAAATATATATATATATATTGAGGAATTTATGCTACTGCTAGATGAATTAGGCTAATTTCAAGTTAATTTGATTCCATTTTTTGACTTCTATGTTCTGTTACCTGATTTTGCTCATCATTTAAAGAAATTCAATACCTTGTAATGCAAATGCTTTAAATTGGACCTTACTTCTGGGCGCAAGGTGTTTGAAAATCATTTTAAGCTGTAAAGTCCCCTTGTTTTCCTGACTTTTTCAGTGGGGACTCTGACATTATTTTCTACTGTAATGGACAGAAATCCTGCACTCTTCTTTTGTCCATCTTGCCCCCACATTCTTTCTTGTGATTCATTATATAATTCCTTTTGGGATGCACTAGTTTCTCGAGGCAGAAGTAAAGTTTTTGAGAACTGAGCAGAAAATGATTCAGATAGCTTTAGAGATTGACCAGAAACCATTTGTTGTCTCTGTAATATTTGTGCCAAACTAAACATTCTACCTTAGCGAACCATGAGCAATGTTTTGATGTTTTTTGTAAATTTTTCCCACATTTTTGCCAGGAAACTTCAATTCTGGTTTTCATTTTTTTTTAATTAGCCATGTTTTTCATTCGCCTTAGCTCTCTTACCCAGCTGTAGATTTAAAGTGATACTATTTTATCTATTGCTTGTTAACTTTACAGTTTATGTTGTCATTTCTTGATTCGCTCCATTTTTTATTATTTTGGATGCAGAGGTTGATATTTGATAAGCCAGAAGATGGAGTGAGGAAAATTGTTCTAGCTACTAACATGGCTGAGACTAGTATAACCATCAATGATGTGGTTTTTGTTATTGATTGTGGGAAGGCAAAAGAGACATCTTATGATGCTCTAAATAACACTCCTTGTTTGCTTCCTACCTGGATCTCAAAGGCTGCCGCCCGACAAGTAAGAATATGATCAACATACGAACATTCTACCTCATTTACTGAATCATGGCTGATGTAGACTCACTATTTAATTACTTTTGAGTTCATATTTTCTCCGAAGTGAAATGATATCTGATTGCAGATTTTGAGGGTAATTGTGAATTGTATGGCTATCAACTGGCACTTTGCTCAACTAAGCCTAAATCTGAAACTAGTTGATATCAACTTCTTAAAATCCTTTTGCTCCATAGTTCTGGTCCAGGTTCATATAAGGAAATTTATAATGCACCTTTTACCCTTATCAGATCTGCTATTACTATCAACACTAGTTCTCAACTCAATGGGTCCCAAACGTGTTAAAGGTCTCACTCTTTAAATTAAACACTAGGACAAGGGGTTCTATTTATTTGAACTTTCTCCATTGATCCTGGGAATTAATTGAAGGAGAGAGTCAAGACTTGACTTTCCCGACATTGCAAATTCGCAAGTGGAATAGGTGGCTAGTGGCTGTGTTTTTTTGCTGCAAAAAAATGTTACTGCATTGGAATATTAGCAAATTGCCAAAAGAAGCTTCTTTGCTACAACTTACAAGCACCTAACTTATTTTAGGAAAGAATAAAAGCACAATATTATGTTTGAGTTTGGTTGGTATTTTCCAGTTTCCAGTACTAGGGTTTATCAAGCCTAGAACGACAGTTCTTTTGAAGTTATATTGTAACTCTGTAGTTATGACATGGTAATCATGTAATTGAAATCTTCACTTCAATCTCTCTAAAACTTGCGCTGAACAATTGTCAAATAACATTACATGGCTAGAAATTTTATTGCATTATCAGACTGAATCCTATCCACCTTCTGACTAATTTAGCGTTGGTGAAAACAGTTTTTATTTTTTAAATCATGTATCACTTCAATGTAATCTTTAATTCTTCCTTTGCTTTATCATAGTTTCGCTGAAATTTTCATGTCCTTGGATTTATTTCAAATAATTTATTTGTAGAGTATTAGTTTTTGACATATCTTGTGACGTAATGATTAGCTCAAATTTATGTTTGATTATCTGCTGCTTGAATGAATTTCATGTAATTTAATGTAGTACCCATTCATTATGCAAAACTTTATTGTTGCAGATCTTTAGTGATAACCTTATTCGAAATCAAGGTTCTTAACATGAATTGGTTTCACTAGTTTTCGATTTGTGTCCTGTAGAGAAGAGGAAGAGCTGGCCGTGTACAGCCTGGCGAGTGTTACCATCTCTATCCCAGATGTGTCTATGATGCATTTGCTGATTATCAGTTGCCAGAACTTTTAAGGACTCCACTGCAGTCTCTATGTTTGCAAATCAAAAGTTTACAACTTGGAAGTATCTCCGAATTCCTATCTAGAGCCCTGCAACCACCTGAGCCATTATCGGTAATTTTCCAACTGAATTATTCCTGGGGCCTACATTGCTGTAAAAGTTGCAGTGATAGGAAATGATAATAATAATAATAATAAAATTGCATTGGTTTTCTTGCTTACTTGAACTTTCAATTCTGTCAATTATTAATATCTTCATCAGTGGAACTAGGATTTTGGTTCAATGCAGGCCATAATGAAACAACAACATACTCGAGGAGGCCATAAAATACAAATGTAAACTGAGGGAGCCGAAACGTAAAATTTACATTGAAATACGTTAAACTTCACTTAAGAACCTTAGCTTTCCTGGAAATTTTTGGTGTTTCCAAGCCTCGACATAGTTCCGCCCCTGAATGTCTTCGTTTTAGGAATCTAACTTCTTCAATCCGTATTATCGTTTTGCAATTTTACATCTCAGTTTCTTTTATTCATATTTGTTTTGTAGGTCAAAAATGCTATTGAATATCTGCAGATCATTGGGGCTTTAGATGAGAATGAGAATCTGACAGTGCTAGGTGCAGATTTTTTATTTTTTATTTCATTTATTTGTTTATTTGGTCATATTGAAATATTCTAAAATAAAGAAAATTTACTTGTATTTTGCAGGACGCAATTTGTCAATGCTTCCAGTTGAGCCTAAACTTGGAAAAATGCTCATATTAGGGGCTATTTTCAACTGTCTAGATCCAGTAATGACCGTTGTTGCTGGTCTTAGTGTCAGAGACCCATTCTTGATGCCATTTGACAAGAAGGACGTAAGTTTGTTAACGGTTTCCACCAGCGATAAGTGCTTCAATTCTCTTAGTAGTATCTTCTTTTCCATCATTCTGCTTCTAGTGAAGAGTAAATTATTTTATTTGTTCTTTCTTGTGACCCATTGTTAGATATTATTCACTAGCTCTTTTGTTTTGAAGTATCAGGAATTTGGATCCATGGTTAAATCATAGAGATAGAGGAGATTTTGCACTTTAATGCTCTATTATTTGCTCTTTGTAGTAGCTTGAACCATCCTAGCTAACTTATTCCATTTATGGACCCTGTTGGCATTGGAAATTGTAGAAAATAGTACTGTGGCACTTCAATGCTAACTTATTCTATTCCTGCACACTGTTGACTTTGAAAATCGTAGAAAATTGTACTATATGGCAGTTATCTTTGCCATGTTCTGCTGCTTGAAAAAGGTGTGCAAAAATTCTCATAATTTTTTTTCGTGAACGAAAATGTGATTCTACATGAAATTATTATTTTGTTATATTCAATGGCACCTTTACTAAAAAAAATGGGCTCACAAATTGGAATTAGATAAATGTCTGGTGATTGTTCCTTCATTGCAGCTTCCTAGAATAAATATTAACCATAGAACAGAAATCTACAATTTATATTATCTGCCACTCATTTCAAGAAAAAAATGCAGCGCCACCACAGTAGTGTCAATTTATTAACCAAGAAAACACTATATATATACGTATAGTTTTGTTGTCAATGTTTTAGGATTTGTAAGTTTTCGAGCATGTGTTTTGCTTTACACATAAATGAATTACTCGTCATGTTTCGGAATGTCTCATGGTGTATGTTGTTCGTTAAAGATTATTCTAGAATTGACTTTTTCTTTTCAAAAACAATTATTCTTACTTGTCACTTCTTTAGTGCCCGTACCCGTGACAACTTCTGTTGCAATTACCAAACTTCCAGTCTGCGCATTCTGAGAGATAATTCTTGGTTGTGGTGGTCGAGACTCTTATATACAATGTTGTGACGAATTACCCCTTGCTTTTTGTAGCTTGCAGAGTCAGCGAAAGCTCAATTCTCTGCCCGTGACTACAGCGACCATCTTGCACTTGTACGTGCTTATGATGGTTGGAAAGATGCTGAAAGACATCAATCTGGTTATGAGTATTGTTGGAAAAATTTTCTTTCTGCACAAACTCTGAAAGCCATTGATTCTTTACGAAAACAGTTCCTTTTTTTGCTCAAGGATGCTGGTCTGGTTGATCGCAATACAGAAAACTGCAATAAATGGAGCCATGATGAGCATCTTATCCGAGCAGTCATCTGTGCCGGCTTGTTTCCTGGACTATGCTCTGTTGTGGTGAGTAATGCTGCATTTGTCTTTGGAGGTTTAAGAAAATGCTTTCTTCTTCTGTAGTTTTATTCTTCATGTAACTTGAAATTCTGCCCAGTAGAAATTGCATTTAAAGGAATCTTTGTGAATTTTAATTTACTCGTTTGGAGTAGTTTCCGGGTAGATTTGGTTGGTCAATTTCTTTTCTAAAGTTTAAGCATATGCTAGGGAGATGAGTTGCATTTTCTTGGAACATGGTAGATAATTTTTACTGATACAATTGTACTTCGCAGAATAAAGAAAAGTCCATAGCATTGAAAACAATGGAGGATGGTCAGGTGCTTCTATACTCAGTAAGTTTCTCATCTTCGTGCCATTTCATTGTCCCCTTAGGAAATTGATTTTCTTCACCTTCTCATTTACTATAAAGAACTCAGATGTATCTGAATAGTAATTTTCCACTATCTATGATAGTTATTTACTTATTTTATGTTGGGTTATGGACTGTCTTCAACAGAATTCTGTGAATGCTGGAGTACCCAAAATTCCATACCCATGGCTAGTTTTCAATGAAAAGATTAAAGTGAATTCAGTTTTTCTCCGGGATTCAACTGGTGTATCTGATTCTGTGCTTCTCTTGTTTGGAGGTAACATTTCTAGAGGTGGACTGGTAAGTTGTTTAATTCCTTAGCTGTCTTTTTCATTAGAACTATTTTTGTCTTGATGGAAGACATGGATAATCATCTTTTTTTGTCCCCTACTACGGCATGATTTGTGCTTAAATTTACTGGGTTTTGATAGGATGGACACCTCAAAATGTTGGGAGGATACTTGGAATTTTTCATGAAACCCGAATTAGCCGATACCTATTTAAGCTTAAAGAGAGAGATCGAGGAACTTACTCAGCAAAAAGTAAGTACTAATTGAAATTCCTGAGCTAGTATTTCTCTGTTCTAATTGTGATGTTATTTTTTCTTTTTTTTTTAAATTTAAAAACCTCTCTTATTCAAACCATTGCTGGACCCGGAGTGTAATCTTGTATTCTCTGTGCACAGCTTCTTAATCCTGAGTTGGGTATTGAAGTCCAGAATGAACTCCTACTAGCGGTCAGATTATTGGTGTCAGAGGATCGATGTGAGGGCAGATTTGTCTTTGGCCGCCAGATACCAGCACCCTCAAAGAAGTCGGCAAAAGTGGCACTCCCAGAAATGGTCTCAAAAGGTGGAATGGTCTCAAAAGGTGGGGTTGATAATCCAAAGACTGATCTGCAAACAGTGCTTGCCAGAGCAGGACATGGTGCTCCTGCCTACAAGACAAAGCAACTAAAAAACAACCAGTTTCGTTCCACTGTGATCTTTAATGGATTGAACTTTGTGGGGCAGCCTTGTGGCAATAAAAAACTTGCTGAAAAAGATGCAGCTGCAGAGGCATTGCTGTGGTTGAGGGGTGATCGCCATTCATCTGCCAGAGATCTTGACCATGCATCAATGCTCTTAAAGAGGAAAAATAGAAGTAAGAAAAGAACTTGAATTCTCTGGTGCAAAGAGGAGTTACAATAACAACAAACACTGTGATACTATGTCATTTAACTATAAGGAAGAACGGTGCTCCTGGTTAAAGTTGCAACTTTTGATGGAGTTGGTTACACTAACAACAAACACTGTGATAATATTTCATTTAACTATAAGGAAGAACGGTGCTCCTGGTTGTAGTTGCAACTTTTGATGGAGCTGTGGGGTATCATTTTTCCTGCTATGGAATTACAGCTGAGAGAGGAGCTGCAGTTGCTGACCCTTCTGAACCCTGTTTTATGAAAAGGGTTAAGAATAACAATCCTTGTTTGTAAAATTTAAAGAGACAGTAAGGATTGAGTGCTCCCTGACTGGCTTCTGAATTCTTCTTGACCTAAGCTTGGTGCAGCATCTGGTGGCCACTCTCACATTTGCATCTTATTGTTACCAAGAGACTAGAAAATCACCTTTATAATTCTTTGAAGAGGATAAAGTTGGCATGATAGCAAAAGAAAATTTTGTATCTTTAAATTGAAAACCATATATTATTAGACCATTCAAGTGTACTAGCTTATGTTGTCATGGAATAGTAGTAAGATAGATTTATCATCAGTTCGATGCTTGTATATATAATAAAATTCTGGCATTCCTTGTGTGAACTTCGATTTCATTATTGAAATCTTTATCAAGACTTGAGTATGTAACCATTCATTACTTGTCTATTTTGTTTTACCACGTACAGAGTACTGTCTATTGATGCAAAAACTCAAGTGCTTTTAACAATGTACTTCGAAACCTATTCAAATCAACTTTTACATTTTGTTGGACCATGTAAACAGACCTAAATGCATTCCATCCCTGTTTTCCAATTGAGGAAGGATCCCTTATAACTTGATGGTCAAGAGGGTATTGTTGTATCAAAGTGCTTTCATCAAGTTTTATCTTATACTCCAAATACCTCAACTTCATAGCTTTTGCAGGCTCTTCATAATCCGTTCTCGCCAACCATGCAAATCCTCCAAATGGAACAACTTGGATAAAAACTGCATTTTCCGGAAGGAAAATCATGTTCGTCATTGCAGCTCCATGAACTGCCAGAAACACATCGCAAGAATTCACTGTTTCCGCGAATCTGGACAAATTCCCATTTGCCTCTGCAACAACGACGTTGAATCCTAACCTTCTACCCATTTGAGCTATTTCCTCTGCATTGGTGAAAGCTCGTGTTCGCTTCCTTGATACGATCAGAAGTCGAGGCTTTTTCTTTTCACCGTCCCTCAATCTGATCGCGGCAGGTTTCTGCAAAGAGTATGAACTTCTTATGAACTGTCTGAAGTCTTTTATAGAATACGGAGACTCTGAAGAATTGATATTGAGCTCTCTGTCATGACGTTTGAGGCCAATTATCCCTCTTGGGAAGCAGTGAATATCATCTTGATTATCGATGTCAATAATATCATATCTCGACAACTTTTTCAATATATTTTGGTACTTGTTGATCCACCAAGACTGCTTGTTGGTGATAACAAACTGTACTTGACCATTGAACTGCCTAGAATTAATGTAAAGCGGAATAATTATATCGCTGAAATCATGAAAAATGTTTCCCGCATACCCTCCATTGGAGAAAAGAATTGCTGGAACGCTGTGATTTTGATTGCATTGCAGGAGGCTTGCCGCTGACTTCACAGACCATTCATTAACGCGTTTCATAGCAGCATGGTCATATTTTCGAGCATAAGGTCTGATAATCCATTCTGTTTGATCAGCTAACGATGGAGCAATGAAAACAGTTGCACTACTTCCATCAATCCTTATATCATTGTTGATTTCGCAGAAGTCTGATCTCTTTGTTACACTGCATACTGCAGCTGGCTCTATTTTCTTGGTTACTGAAGTATCGCAATTTCAATTAAAATTTATATGAGTACTTAATAATTTCATATTTGAAGATGATCAAGACTTACCCTTCACTGATTGAGACTCTAATAGCGGAGAGCTAATTGTATTGTTAGCAACATGTTGAGGCCTGGAGTTGCTAATTATATGCTCAAATATATGTTGCTGGGCGCCAACATCCACTGACAGATGCAAATTTACTGCATATAACATATAAAGGGTAACTGACTTATAGGAGAAGTTTTTCAAATTCTTGCTAATTTTGCAAGAAATAGAATTACATTTCAAGATTCAAATTAATGAATAAATGTTCATTAATTAAGCACAATTTGTAAAGCAAACTTACATGCCGCCGGTAGAGGACCCAAATAAGGCTTAAACATAGCGCATAAGCCCAATGCAATTAGAGAGAAACAAAGTAATGCCATCCATTTGAATTTAAGCTGCTTTTGCTCTCTCTTTTTAAAACTTCTAGCAAATATATAATTGTACATCTCTTTTATTTCTCGGCTAATTTATTATTCTTTGGATGCAGATTAAAACCTCTATATATCTTCAAATAACAGTATATATAGAAACAAAAGCTCTATCTTCAGAAACTAGATATATAAGGAGTAAGATTGAATTAAGCTTCAATATTGGAGGCAGCTATATTTTTTGTGACAATTTGAGGGTGCAATATCAAACATTTTTGCGCTAGTCTTTGCTAGGCTCCCTTGTATTAAAAAAAAAAAAAATGAACATTTTTGCATGTCAAGTGACATTGCTCCCACGTATTGAAAGGGACTTTTTAGTTGACTGCCGTGGATTGGGAATTCGTTAATTAATTAGTAAAGCATCTCTCTCTTTCAATGATTACATTTGGTGATTTTGATTCAATCTTTGACATCCTCAAAATGAAATGCGGATGCACGTTGATAAAGAATTAAATGTGAACTATGATTATTATTAATTATGATTTTTGTAACTCTAACCAGAATGGGCATCATGTATTAGGAAATAAGAATGCTGATGTCGGCCCCACTCAAAAATAAGATTTTTGGAATTGGTTTTGAATTTCTCTCTGCCGTCGGGATGATGTAAATTTCCGTTTGATCTTTATATTTTGACTTGAATATTCATTTAATTTGTATATTTAAAAAAAATCTCAAAACACTCTTACAGTTAAATATATTATATATTTACCCTTTCTTTTTCGATAATACTTTTACAACAATATTCTTTGCATTAATTAATTTATCTATAAATAATTAATTAGTAAATTAATCAATAATTATATATACAAATTAACTAAACAAATATCATTATGAAGAAACTAATTTTTTTTGTACTTGCACAACAATCTTTCTAATAAATTTTTTTGTAAATAAATTAATATCAACCACCTTAAAGCAACATTTAATATCTTTACAACAATTTTACTAATAACTATTTTATAAAAAGTAAAATAACAATATAAAAGTTTGTCTAAATTTTTATGTTACTTTTAAAAATAATTTGATAAATTATAATTTTTCTTTTCATTAATATCCTCAAAAATACTGTTATTGGAGTATTATCATAAAAAGAAAGAAAAAGTTAAGGTAGAAGTATAACATATTTAACAACAAGTGTTTTTTAACGTATTTTTTAAAATATACAGGTTAAACATTCACCCATCATATTACTCACAATAAACTTTTTGCACCTATGAAAAATTGAAAATTCATATTTTTGGAATAAGTTTTGAACAATTAAAAATAAAACAATTTACTTAATTAATCTTTTAAATTTAAAGCTAATATAGTTAAAAATATTAATAGAAATTATTTATTCATTTATCTTGTCAATGAAAAATACATAGTTCTAAGTAACAGTATATTTGTAACTTTTTAACAATTCATTTTAAGTACAAGACAAAGTTATAAATATATAAATGAGAATAATATTAATTTCAATTATAATTCCTGCATTTCAAGCGAATAATTTTATTCCGATAACAACCCAATTGATTGCAGGCCAATCCGATTCGAAGGCATCCAACCATAAGTACGGAAATGCACCATTGTAAAGGGTGCTTAACTCCCTAGCATAAGTACTTGTCTCATTAACATAAGCACTTGGGTTGGTACTTTTCTGAAAATAGCATCCGAACTGATTAACAATGTAGCACCTAAAATTTTAACTATTTTTTTGAGTTTTCGAAAATACTCTAAAATAATTATGTAAGAGATTATATAGATTATCGGACGTTAAACATATTTTCGGACTCCAATTTTTTAATGATTTGAAAAACGATGTTAGGAATGGAACTACTTTAGGGCATGTTTGACCCATCAAATTTTCGTGGTATTAGAATCCTACATTGTATTAAAGTCTGCCAAATGCACCCTTAAAATCCTAAATGAGTGGAAACCCGTGGCGGCACAAACTGGACCAATATTATTTAGCGGGGGTACAAATATACCACAATATTTATTGCTAGTATTATGACCACAATCGAGTTGACTCTAAATTGAGAGTTGAGGTATCCAAATCGCAAGTTTGGTACAAGAGTGAGACATTTCAACATTCTTTAATTAATTTTAATTTTAATTTTGTCGGAGGCATGACAAGCATTGAGTACTCATAATTTTTAAATTAAGTTTAGTCTATTGGTGCGCACCTTAAGTAACAGATTCTTTGTATCTATTTTATTGCAAGAATCTATTTCTTAACATTTTTTTTTAATAGAAGTTAGGATATCTGCTGTCATCATCCAACAGAATAATTATTCCTTCAGTCTCCATCTCTTTGTTGAGAATTGAACATACATACATCTTTACTTAATAATTGCCTCATATTATTAGCTATTAATCACCATGTAAATTTTATTTATAAATCCAGATTATGAGAAAATTCCGATCTTAGAAATGAAATCCTCTAAATCAATATATCAAATTATTAAGATATTCATAGCGAATAAGTAATGTATCTCTTGACATCATATTTGTTACACAATTTATTTTAGATGGTCGAATCAATAATATAATGTTATTGTTGAACTTGGGTAGATTAAATATGACTTGTGAAGGCAATTTGAACTTGGGTAAGTATTTATGTGAAACAATGTGCCTCCACATCCTAAATCTATATTTGCATGGAACTGATTAGAGGAAACTACTATTTTAAAACTTGACCTCTCATTTATCTATCCTTAAACCAGTCTCTTTGCTAGAGAGAGCTCCATGAATAAGTGCTAAGATCTCTCTATAGAACTAGATCGAAGGAAGAAGTATAAGCAAGTTGTTTTAATATTGTTTATTACTCATATTGTAAAGAATAATACCTCGTAATATTTTATTTTACATAGTAAATGGATTGGCGATTTAAATTTTATATTGAACCAAGTAAATCTTGTATATCATTTAGATTTATTTCTACCATGGGGACAAGATTGTGATTATCTCTATGAGACCCCCCTTTATTGGCTTCCTATGAGCTTCCTTTTAGCTTCATGAACTCTCTACTAAGCGTTGTCGATTAACTTCTTTCCACTTTATGTAGGCTTCCAAAAGCGCTAAGAGCTCCTTTCGGCTCCATCAGCTATTTTCTAACTCCCCTGGGCAGCTGGGCTCTCTAAATTATTCTCTATTAAACTTGAGCTCTCTAAATGTAACACGCCAAAACTAACACGTGTAAAGCACGCGACGAAAGAGATTACTAATAAATCGTAATCCTTACCCATAAATTTTAAACTAAAATGCCTCAAACTTTTATTCAAATAAATCCATAAATCCATACGTCTAATATTAAATAATCTCTTCCGAATACATAAAAATAACAAAAAGTCTCAAAACTCCAAATTACAAGTTCATAACAGAAATAAACTTAAAAAAAAACATGAGTTTATTCCTCCTGTTATTCAACTAGTAAAGGAAACAAATCTTTAACTCCAATGATAAGCACACCTCCACTACAAGAAAAAAAGGTAAAAACTATCATCTTAGGGGATGGATGACGGTTATCTTTACTGTCATTGTAGCCAGCATCAAGAAAAGATGACAGACAAAAACCCGTTATAAGTTGTGATAAATATTACCTATCATAGTTTTGAGTTTTGTCATACAACTTACATAAGAGAAATTGATTTTTTAAATTTTTATTTTTTATGAAATTAAAACTATAATTAGTATTTGTGGATTACAGCGGTGTCAAATGTTGTGACTAGTATTTTCTATCACAATTTTTTTTAAAATTGATTATTTATTTTATTTATTAATTTAAAAATAAAAATATACAATTTTAGCTTCCTCAATTTAAAATTTAAATTATAAAATTTATATCAAAGAAAATAAATTAATAAATGCAATCAAATCCAAAACCAATGAACTAAAATAGTGAACTTTATTATCCATAAAAATATCCAAAGTACTTCTAAATTTAAAAAACATACAATTGAAACTTTACAATTCAATAGTTAATCAATATTTCAAACTCAAGCCAACAGCCAAAAAAAGCCAATCCAAAACCAAAGCAAAGTACTCAGCATTCAGCAACATCCAGCACCAAAGCTATGCAAAATGTAGTCCTTTTCCAGCAGCAAAATCCAGCAGCCCCCAAGCCAAGTAAGAAGTATCCCATTTCATCAATTGAAAATATTAAGTGAAATATAAGCATTTACACATGAAAATATTAAGAATAACATCTACAAAAAGGAAAAAAAATACAAGTAATAATAGAATATAAAAATACTTAGTGAAAAATAAGGCGAGGCCCTTTTTTTCCCTTCTCTGAAGTAAGGCACTAAAAGGGATTTAAGAAATTATGATTGTGTTCCACACCTGGAGCTGGTAGAGACAAACTCTGGTCATTTAATATTGCCTTGGCACCATTTGAATATGTCCATATTAGTATCCACAAATTCAAGGAAGATGATTGGCCTACCTTTTACATATATCATATTCAAGTCCAAATAGCCTTATTCCTCGTGGGATTTATTTGATCAAATTAATAGTTCAGGATGAAAAATGGTTAGAACCTCAGAGTCATCAAAAGTTATTGTCTCATAATTCATTTTAGTGCTTATAACATAGAGGAAATAAAATAAAATAAAATATTGAAACATACATATATCATATATGTAAACATTTTTTTTCTTTTCTTTAAATACAGAGAGGACAGTAGTTAGTTATTTAATTGAAAGGATGCATAGAAAGTTTCTTTAAACCAATACTATCTCACATATGCGGTTAAGTCTCAAAAAGAGGTATTAGTCCAAATTCATTACTTCTAATCAAGCAAATGCATGCAGTATCAAACGGGAGACGCATCCTTAGGACCCAGAAGTCAATTTATACTCTATTACTATCAATTTCCTAGCTAGTCAATGATTAGTATTAAAAATTGTTGAATTATCAAGCGATAATATGTTATTTTATGCTTATGTTATAATTTATATTTGTATTTATGTAATATATTAGGAATTATTAATTATGTTTTAAATATATTTAATTTTGTGTATTTTTATGTGTTTATTAGGAAAAATATTAATTTCACGTATTTCGAGGCTCCAAACAGATAAATGGAGGTCAAATTTGGATTCCGGAGGTCCGAAAACCTTAAGATCAGTCAAGATTGGCTTAAAATTGGGTTTGTATAAAAAAATTTGACTTTTCCTGTTGACCGAGCACTGATTGGATGATGAAATGAGCTTACAATAAATATGAGTGTATGGGATAGCTGGCAATTTTGACTAAATCTCAACCGTCCATGATTCAATGGCCATGATTGTACCACGTGGCAATGGTTGGTGAAGCAAGTTGGAGGATCTGAATCTTTGTATTCGGGTCGACCCGATCCACCCATTAACCCGCCAAATCTCAACCGTTCTTTGGGTAAATCGGACGAGTCAAACGATACCACATGTGATGTTGAGTTTTGAAGTTTGACCAGCCATTGGATCTTGATCTAAAGGTTGTAAGGAGTACATGCATGAAGCTTATGATGGACCGCAAAGCACTGGATTATGAATTTATTTTTCTATAAATAGAGCCTCATTTTTATGTTTTTAATCATATCTCTACAACTCTCTTCTTCTCAAATTCTCTCCATCTCCTTGTAATCTTGATTTCCAAGTGTGTTTTTAATATTTTGTATAATTATTTTTATAAATAAAATTAGTTTTATTTCCAATTTTAGTTGTTTTTATTACTTTTAATTATAAATAATTCAATTTTACTACTTCTTTTTATTTTAATTATGCTTAACTAAATAATATTAGTTAGGAAAAGGTGAAACTCTTAGGAAATAAATATGATTTAATCAAATTCTATTTTTAATTTTATAAATTAAATTATTTTCTATTTAATTTTATACATGTTTTATATTTTGAAAAACCCACCACTATACTCCTACAATATATTGCCGGGAATACTCACCACTATACCAAGTTTTTGGCGCCGTTGCCGGGAAAAAGTTTTTATTTTGCTTTATTTTTCCGTTTTTTATTTTTCTCTTTGTGTAAATTTTTATTTGCCCCCTTTTCTTTTTCTTAAATTCTCTTTTGACCCTGTATCTTTCATAATTCTCGTTTCACCCCCAACAATTCTCGTTTCTAGCCCAATCGTCTGGTAATTATGTTCTGACCCCAATATCTTTCAGTCATTTCAATTTCATCCCAAATTGCTCAATTCTAAACTTCTAAAAATTACAGTGTGGCCATAAAATTAAAAATAATTTGTAATAAAATCCCTAGATGAAATTCTTCAAAATAATCAAGACTTGGACTTACATCTTGGACATACTTTGGACACATTTGGACTTATTTTGGACTTAATTTGGACCAAACTAACTTTAACTACTAACTCTAATTACTAACTCTTAACTTACTAACTGCTAACTCCTAATTTTTTTTATTTATTTCAGTTATTTAATTTTCTGCATTTATTTAATTTCGTATTTATTTATTTTCGCTTTATTGGTGGGCTCAACCACCAAACTAACTACTAACTCGTAATTTTATTTTCAGTTATTTAATTTTCAGTATTTATTTAATTTTATTTTTTTGCTTTATTTTTTTTAATTGGTGGGTTCAACTACTATTTTTTATTTTTTTATTTTGCATTTATTTATTTATTTTTTACTTTATTGGTGGGTTCAACCACCAAAATTGTTATTTAATTTTCTTTTGTACACTTATATTTTTTGTTATTAATTTGTGTAAATATTATCTTTATAACATAACTATTGCATGAGACGTTGGTCTCGATCTTCAAGTGGCAGGTTAATTCGTAGATCTCAATCTCCACCACTAATCATGGATGAGAATCAAGGCAAAAACGTTTTGGGCGAACTTAATCCTCAAATTGATCAAGGAGACAACTAATCTCAACATGGGCATGATCAGAATCAACCAAGAACTCTGAGAGACTATATGAATCCAACTAGAACCGGAGCACCGTCGTGTATAGTATTTCCTCCAGAAGCATCTCGATTCAACTTTAAATAATGTATTATCCAACTTTTACCAACATTTCATGGTTTAGAATCTGAGAATCCGTACTTATATCTAAGAGATTTTGAGGAAGTTTGTAATACATACATGGACCAAAATTGTAGCATGAACATAATTAGATTAAAGTTTTTTCCTTTTTCATTAAAAGATAAAGCTAAAACTTGGCTACAAAACCTTAGATCTGGATCAGTAAGAACTTGGAATGACATGCAAGAACAGTTTTTGAAAAAATTCTTTCCACCTCTTAGAATAAATTCTTTTAAAAGGCAAATCACTTCTTTCACTCAAAAAAATAGAGAAACATTATACCAATGTTGGGATAAGTTTAAAGAGTTGCTTAACATATGCCCACATCATGGTTTGAAACTTGGTGATTGGTCACTTACTTCTACGAGGGCTTAATACCCCAGAGTAGACAAGTTGTTGAAATGATGTGTAATGGTGAATTTAGGGATAAAAATCCTAAGAATGCACTAGATTACCTCGACTAATTAGCTGAAAATGCACAACATTAGGATACTGTTGGAACTTTTGAATTGACAAATAAGCAACAACCATCTCCATCTAGTGGAGGAATCCATAACCTTAGGGAAGATCATGATTTACAAGCAAAATTTGTATCCCTAGTTAGGAAAGTTGAAGCTTTGGAGCATAAAAAGAGTGATCAAGTAAAATCTGTTCAAGAAATTACATGTAACATATGTAGTTCGAATGATCATTTCACCCAAGAGTGTCCCACTTTGCCTGCACTTAAAGAATGTCTAAATGATCAAGCTAATGTCATTAACACTTTCAATAAACCAAACCCATATTCACAGACTTATAATCCTGGTTGGCGAAATCATCCGAATTTTAGTTGGAGGAATAACAATAATGCACAATCTTCACAAGCACCATCTCCACAAAATTTTCAAAATCCTCAGCCTTATACACCATATGTTCCACCACCCTGGAAAAATCTGAAAAACACAATGCATCAGAAAGCAAGATGTTATTAACAATCAAAATGCACAAACTTTTTCTGATTTGAAAGATACTCTTGCTAAAATTGCTTCTGCACTCATCATTCAAGAAAAAGGAAAATTTCCAGCTCAACCACAACCAAATCCTAAAATTCAACAAAATCCACCCACAAACCAAGTCAAGTCAGTTATAACTCTTTGTAGTGATAAGGTTGTTGATAGACCTATGCCTGAACCTTATGAAAATGATGAAAATTCAAAGGGTAAGGAAGGACTAAATGAACTTACACCTAGTGAAGAAATAACTAGTGTTCCACTTGAACCACCATTTCCGCATGCATTGAATAAACCAAGGAAATCAAACAACTCTTCTGAAATTTATGAAATCTTTAAGCAAGTGAAAGTTAACATTCCTCTATTAGATGCAATCAAGCAGGTACCTTCATATGCCAAATTTTTAAAGGACTTGTGCATTGTTAAGAGGAAATTAAAGGTAAGAAAGAGTGCTTTCATGGCCGAACAGGTAAGTACAATTCTGTCTACTAATAATAAGTTGAAATATAAAGATTCTGGTTGTCCTACCATTTCTTGCATTATTGGTAACCACATAATTGAGCATGTTTTACTAGATCTTGGTGTTAGTGTTAATTTGCTTCCATATTCAGTTTATCTTCAACTTAATCTTGGTGAGATAAAATCAACTTCAACTACACTTTTGCTTGCCGATAGATCAGTTAAAGTACCAAAAGGAATAGTGAAAGATGTTTTAGTACAAGTTGATAAATTCATTTATCCTATGAATTTTATTGTCTTGAAAACTGAACCTGTTGTGAATAATTACAAACCAATTCTTGTAATTTTAGGTCGACCATTTTTAGCAACTGCTAATGCTTTGATTAATTGTAGGAATGGTTTAATGAATTTATCCTTTGGGAATATGACTTTGGAATTAAATATTTTCAACATGTGCAGGCAACCTAATGAAGAAAATGAGAATGGAATGATACTAATGAACAAAAGGAATTGTTTGAATCTTGTATCGAGGAAAATATTCAAAAAATGGATTTTTCTAATGTTTGTTTAGTTAATTCAATTGAGTCAAATAAGCAACTTGAACTTGATATTTCTAATATAAATTCATTCTTTGATTCTGTGCAGACTTCACAAAATTATGATGACAAGCCAAAATTTGAGGAGTTTGGAAGTATTGAAAAGACAGAACAACAAGAAGCACCTAAAATGGAATTGAAATATGTTTTTCTTGGAGAAGAACACACTTATCCTGTTGTGATTTCTTCTACTTTAACAAATGACCAAGAAGGTAAGTTACTAACTGTTCTTAAAAAGTATAAAAATGCAATTGGATGGACTATAAATTATATTAAAGGCATTAATCCCTTAATCTGCACACATAGAATTAATTTGGAAGAAAATTGTAAAACATGTCAACAACCTCAAAGAAGATTAAACTCACATATGAAAGAGGTAGTCAAAACAGAAGTCCTTAAATTGCTTGATGTGGGAATTATCTACCTTATTTCTGATAGCAAGTGGGTAAGTCCTACACAAGTAGTGCCTAAAAAATCTGGAATCACTGTTGTTAAAAATGAAAAAGGTGAATTAATTCCAACACGAATTACATCTAGTTGGCGCATGTGCATTGATTATAGAAAATTAAATGAAGCCACTAGAAAATATCATTTTCCATTACCATTCCTTGACCAAATCTTAGAAAGAGTAGCATGACATCCCTACTACTGTTTTTTATATGGATATTCAGGTTATTATCAAATCCCTATAGCACTTGAGGACCAAGAAAAGACCACATTTACATGTCCTTTTGGAACATTTGCATTTAAAAGAATGCCATTTGGGCTTTGTAATGCTCCTGCAATATTTCAAAGATGTATGTTAAGCATTTTTTGTGATATGATTGAAAGGTCTTTATGGATGATTTGACTGTGTTTGAGAATTCTTTTGATGATTGCCTTGATAATTTGGAGAAAATTTTTAAAAAGATGTGTTGAAAAAGAACTCGTGTTAAATTAGAAAAAATGTCACTACATGGTTACTTCTAGAATTGTTTTGAGTCATGTTGTTTCTATTAAAGGAATTGAAGTTGACAAAGCAAAAATTGAAGTCATATCTAAATTGCCACAACAAAAAACAATTAGAGATGTGCGATCCTTTTCAGAACATGCAGGATTTTATAAGAGGTTTATAAAAAACTTTAGTGTCATATCTAAACCACTTTGTAATCTCTTATTAAAAGATGCACCGTTTGAATGGAATGATGATTGCCAAAAATCTTTTGAAAAAATAATTTGTCTTTTAACATCTGCACCTATTATGCAATCTCCTGATTGATCTTTGCCATTTGAATGAATGTGTGATTCGAGTGATTTTGCTATTGGTGTTGTTTTAGGACAAACAAGAGATGATAAGCCTTTTGTGATTTATTATACCAGTAAGACTTTGGATAGTGCTCAAATGAATTATTCTACAACTGAAAAAAAATTAATTGTTGTGGTATTTGCATTAAACAAATTTCGTTCATATTTGCTTGGCTCTAAATCTGTTGTGTTTACTAACCACGCTGCTGTGAGATATTTGATGAGTAAACAGGATGTCAAACCGAGACTAATTCGTTGAATTTTGTTACTACAAGAATTTGACCTTACCATCAAAGATAAAACGAGTGCTGAAAATATTGTTGCGGATCATCTATCAAAACTCACATCCAAATTCGGCAATGATATAACACCCATAAATGATTCTTTCCCTGGTGAATTTTTATTTTCTGTTACTTCAATGCCATGGTATGCTAACATTGTTAATTTTTTTGTTACAGGTAAAATGCCTTTGCAATGGAATGCTCAAGAGAAGAAGAAATTTTTTGTTGAAGTAAAGAAATTTTATTGGGATGACCCTTATTTGTTCAAATATTACCCAGATCAAATTTTTCGACGATGTATTACTGATAATGAGGTAAGTAGTGTCATTAATTTTTGTCATTCTGAAGCATGTGGTGGTCACTTTTCTTCAAGAAAAACTACTGCTAAAATTTTACAGTGTGGATTTTATTGGCCTACCATGTTCAAAGACACATATGAATTCTGCAAAAGTTGTGAAAAATGTCAAAAATTGAGATCAATTACAAAAAGAAACATGATGTCCTTAAATCTCATACTTGAAATTGAAATATTTGACTGTTGGGGAATTGATTTCATGGGTCCATTCCCATCATCTTTTGGATTTGTGTATATATTAGTTGCAGTTGATTATATCTCAAAATGGATTGAAGCAATTTCTTGTCGAAATAATGATAGTAAAACTGTGATTAAATTTTTAAGATAAAACATTTTAAGTCGATTTGGAATCCCCCGAGCCATTATCAGTGATGGAGGTAAGCATTTTTATAATAAGTCATTTGAGTCTTTAATGACTAAATATGAAATTACACATAAAATTGCTACCCCTTATCATCCTCAAACAAATGGTCAAGTTGAATTAGCAAATAGAGAGATAAAACAAATTTTGGAAAAAACGATTAACCCAAACCGAAAAGATTGGTCTCTTAGACTTAATGATGCACTTTGGACTTACCGTACTGCATTTAAAACATCATTAGGAATGTCACCCTATCGGTTAGTTTATGGTAAACCTTGTCATTTACCTGTTGAACTTGAACATAAATTACTTTGGGCTATTAAAGCTTTTAATTCAAATTTGGATGATGTTGGTAATGTGCGAAAATTGCAATTGAATGAACTTGAAGAATTAAGGAATGATGCATATGAAAATTCAAGAATTATTAAGGCAAGAACAAAAGCATTTCATGATAAAAGAATTTTTCGAAAAACATTTGAGATTGATCAAAAAATGTTGTTTTATAATTCTCATCTTCATTTATTTTCAGGAAAGTTAAAGTCAAAATTAGAGTGGCCCATTTGTTGTAAAAAATGTATTTTCATATAGGGCCATAGAAATTGAGAATCTAAAGAACGGTGTCACATTTAAAGTTAATAGGCAAAGATTAAAACCATATCTAAAACATCACCCACGTGACGAGGACACCGAAATTAATTTGGGTGACCCACTAGTTCTTGATTAAGTTTTTAATGATTGATTTTTTTTTACTATTATTTTACCGTTTCATTGTTTGATTTTTTTTTTAGATTGATGCACTGTACATATTTTTTTTAACATTAGTTTTCTTGTGTAAGCGTATTTGTTTGACAGTTGTACATTCTCTCATCAATTTTCATTTTACATCATGAGCACCTCAATGAGAAAATTCATGTTCGCACATCTTAAAAGATTTCTTCGTGTGAAATTTCACTTAAGAGGCATGATACAAAACTGTAAATCACATCCACTTTGGGATCTGCAACCACCAGAATTCGTGTCCTATGTTGAGGATCTAGAGGGACAACTCAGAACGGTAGAGAGTGGCATATATGAATTTCAATTGGAGCTTGAGGTTAACTCAATGAGAAGACGAATGTAAGTTCATTTTCCTTTTATATTGTGTGTTTCTTTTTGCTCGTTTGATTTGATTTTGCAGATTCGATTTTGATGTGTTTTGATTTATTTTCCGGTATAAATGGCGAATAACGGTACTCCGTGACTTCTTAAGTCGGTATCTTTAGTTTCCCACAATAACTGAAACCCCAAAATCAAACATGGAAGAAATACAACATAAACTCCATAAGCATTTTCCCCCTCTCCCTCAAAATGCCCTCAAGAAAATTTACAACGCTCGTTGTGAACAACTGCGTTTGTTAATGATCAATGGCATTCCTTCTGACATTCGTTGGTTAATTGAAGCAAAGGTTCGATTAGCAGATGAGTTTTCTGATCCATTTGTTTCTTACATGCCTGGTTTTGGTAAAAGTACGTTTGCTAAGAAAAGGAGAGCTAAACGACTTGGCTCAAAATGTCATAACTTTGTAAGACTTGGTTGCAAAAAAAAAAAAAAACAGCAGTAGGAATGTCCTGCTACTCTTTCTAAGATTTGGTAGCAAAAAAAAAAAAAAACAGTAGTAGGGATCTTCGACTCAAATTTGTCCTAAGTTAGTCTTTACAACTAAGTCTTACACAGTTATGACATTTTCAGCCAAGTCGTTTAGCTCTCCTTTTCTTAGCAAACGTACTTTTACCAAAACCATGCATGTAAGAAACAAATAGATCAGAAAACTCACCTGCTAATCGGACATTTGCTTCAATTAATCAACGAATGTCAGAAGGAATGCCATTGATCATTAACAAACGCCGTCGTTCACAACGAGCTTTGTAAATTTTCTTGAGGGCATTTTGAGGGAGAGAGGGAAAATGCTTATGGAGTTTATGTTGTATTTCTTTCATGTTTGATTTTGGGATTTCAGTTATTGTGGGAAACTGAAGATACCGACTTAAGAAGTCACGAAATACCATTATCCACCATTTATACGAGAAAATAAATCAAAACACACCAAAATTAAATCTGCAAAATCAAATCAAACGTGAAAGCGAGCAACAAGAAACACACAATATAAAAGGAAAATGAACTTACATTCGTTCTCTCATTGAGTTAACCTCAAAGCTACAATTGAAATTCATATATGCCACTTTCTAGTGTTCTGAGTTGTCCCTCTAGATCCTCAACATAGGACATGAATTTTGGTGGTTGCAGATCTCAAAGTGGATGTGATTTACAACTTTGTATCAAGCCTCTTAAGTGAAATTTCACACGAAGAAATCTTTTAAGATGTGCGAACATAAATTTTCTCATTGAGGTGCTCATGATGTAAAATGAAAATTGATGAGAGACTGTACAACCGTCAAACAAATACGCTTACACAATAAAACTAATGTTAAAAAAAATATATGTACAGTGCATCAATCTAAAAAAAAATCAAACAATGAAACAACAAAATAATAGTAAAAAAAATAATCATTAAAGACTTAATCAAGAACTAGTGGGTCACCCAAATTAATTTTGGTGTCCTCGTCACATGGGTGAAGTTCCAGATATGATTTTAATCTTTGACCATTAACTTTAAATGTGACATCGTTATTTGGATTCTCAATTTCTATGGCCCAATATGAATATACATTTTTTTACAACAAATGGGCCACTCCATTTTGTCTTTAACTTCCCTGAAAATAAATGAAGACGAGAATTATAAAGCAACACTCTTTGACCAATCTCAAATATTTTTCGAAAAATTCTTCTATCATGAAATGCTTTTGTTCTTACCTTAATAATTCTTGAATTTTCATATGCATCATTCCTTAATTCCTTAAGTTCATTCAATTACAATTTTCGCACATTACCAGCATCATCCAAATTTGAATTAAAAACTTTAATAGCCCAAAGTGATTTATGTTCAAGTTCAACAGGTAAATGACAAGGTTTACCATAAACTAACCGATAGGGTTACATTCCTAATGATGTTTTAAATGCAGTACGGTAAGCCCAAAGTGCATCATTAAGTCTAAGAGACCAATCTTTTCAGTTTGGGTTAATTGTTTTTTTCAAAATTTATTTTATCTCCCTATTTGCTAATTCAACTTGATCATTTGTTTGAGGATGATCAGGGATAGCAATTTTATGTGTAATTCCATATTTCTTCATTAAAGACTCAAATGACTTATTACAAAAATGCTTACCTCCATCACTGATAATGACTCGAGGGATTCCAAATCTACTTAAAATGTTTTCTCTTAAAAATTTAACCACAGTTTTACTATCATTATTTCGACAAGAAATTGCTTTAATCCATTTTGAGACATAATCAACTGCAACTAATATATACATAAATTCAAAAAATGATAGAAATGGACCCATGAAATCAATTCCCTAACAGTCAAATATTTTAATTTCAAGTATGAGATTTAAGGACATCATATTTTTTTTTGTAATTGATCCCAATTTTTTATATTTTTCACAACTTTTGCAGAATTCATGTGTCTTTGAACATGGTAGGCCAATAAAATTTCACACTGTAAAATTTTAGCAGTAGTTTTTTTTTTAAGAAAAGTGACTACCACATGTTTTAGAATGACAAAAATTAATGACACTACTTACCTCATTATCAGGAATACATCGTCGAAAAATTTAATCTTGGCAATATTTGAACAAATAAGGGTCATCCCAATAAAATTTCTTTACTTCAACAAAAAATTTCTTCTTCTCTTGAGCATTCCATTGCAAAGACATTTTACCTGTTACTAGAAAATTAACAATGTTAGCATACCATGTCATTAAAGTAACAGAAAATAAAAATTCAGCAAAGAAAGAATCATTTATGGGTGTTATATCATTGCAGAATTCGGATGTGAGTCTTAATAGATGATCCGCAACAACATTTTCAACACCTTTTTTATCTTTGATGGTAAGGTCAAATTCTTGTAGTAACAAAATCCAACGAATTAGTCTCGGTTTGGCATCCTGTTTACTCATCAAATATCTCACAGCAGCGTGGTCAGTAAACACAACAGATTTAGAGCCAAACAAATATGAACGGAATTTGTTTAATGCAAATACCACAACAAATAATTCTTTTTCAGTTGTAGAATAATTCATTTGAGCACTATCCAAAGTCTTATTCGCATAATAAATCACAAAAGGCTTCCGATCTCTTCTTTGTCCTAAAACAACACCAATAGAAAAATCACTCGCATCACACATTAATTCAAATGGCAAAAATCAATCAGGAGATTGCATAATAGGTGCAGATGTTAAAAGACATTAATTTTTCAAAAGATTTTTGGCAATCATCATTCCATTCAAACGATGCATCTTTTAATAAGATATTACAAAGTGGTTTAGATATGACACTAAAATTTTTTATAAACCTCTTATAAAATCCTGCATGTTCTGAAAAGGATCGCACATCTCTAACTGTTTTTGGTTATGGCAATTTAGATATGACTTCAATTTTTGCTTTGTCGACTTCAATTCTTTTATTAGAAATAACATGACCCAAAACAATTTTAGAAATAATCATGTAGTGACATTTTTCTCAATTCAACACGAGTTCTTTTTCAACACATCTTTTTAAAACTTTCTCCAAATTATCAAGGCAATCATCAAAAGAATTCTCAAACACAGTTAAATTATCCATAAAGACCTCTAAACAATGTTCAACCATATCACAAAAAATACTTAACATATATTTTTGAAATGTTGCAGGAGCATTACAAAGCTCAAATGACAATCTTTTAAATACAAATGTTCCAAAAGGACATGTAAATATAGTCTTTTCTTGGTCCTCAAGTGCTATAGGGATTTGAAAACCTGAATACTCATATAAAAAACAGTAGTAGGAATGTCCTGCTACTCTTTCTAAGATTTGGTCAAGGAATGGTAATGGAAAATGATATTTTCTAGTGGCTTCATTTAATTTTCTATAATCAATGCACATGCGCCAACTAAATGTAACTCGTGTTAGAATTAATTCATCTTTTTCATTTTTATCCAGATTGTTTAGGCATTACTTGTGTAAGACTTACCCAATTACTATCAGAAATAAGATAGATAATTCCCACATCAAGCAATTTAAAAACTTATGTGGGTTTAATCTTCTTTGAGGTTGTCGACATGTTTTAGCATTTTCTTCCAAATTAATTGTGCAGATTAAGGGATTAATGCCTTTAATATCATTTAAAGTCCATCCAATTGCATTTTTATACTTTTTAAGAACAGTTAGTAACTTACTTTCTTGATCATTTATTAAAGTAGAAAAAATCACAACAAGATAAGTTTGTTCTTCTCCAAGAAAAGCATATTTCAATCCTTCAGGCAGAGGTTTCAATTCCATTTTAGGTGCTTCTTGTTGTTCTTTCTTTTCAATACTTCCAAACTCCTCAAATTTTGACTTATCATCATAATTTTGTGAAGTCTGTGAATATGGGTTTGGTTTATTGAAAGTGTTAATGACATTAGTTTGATCATTTAGACATTTTTTAAGTGCAGGCAAAGTGGAACACTCTTGGGTGAAATGATCATTTGAACTACATATGTTACATGCAATTTCTTGAACAGATTTTACTTGATCACTTTTTTTATGCTCCAAAGCTTCAACTTTCCTAACTAGGGATGCAAATTTTGCTTGTAAATCATGATCTTCCCTAAGGTTATGGATTCCCTCCACTAGATGGAGATGGTTGTTGCTTATTTGTCAATTTCAAAAGTTCCAACAGTATCCCAATGTTTTACATTTTCAGCTAATTAGTCGAAGTAATCTAGTGCATCCTCAGGAATTTTATCTCTAAATTCAACATTACACATCATTTCAACAACCTGTCTACTTTGGGGTATTAAGCCCTCGTAGAAGTAAGTGACCAATCGTCAAGTTTCAAAACCATGATGTAGGCATATGTTAAGCAACTCTTTAAACCTATTCCAACATTGGTATAATGTTTCTCTATTTTTTTGAGTGAAAGAAGTGATTTGCCTTTCAAAAGAATTTATTCTAAGAGGTGGAAAGAATTTTTTCAAAAACTATTCTTGCATGTCATTCTAAGTTCTTACTGATCCAGATCTAAGGTTTTGTAACCAAGTTTTAGCTTTATCTTTTAATGAAAAAGGAAAAAACATTAATCTAATTATGTTCATGCTACAATTTTGGTCCGTGTACGTATTACAAACTTCCTCAAAATCTCTTAGATGCAAGTAAGGATTCTCAGATTCTAAACCATGAAATGTTGGTAAAAGTTGGATAATACCTAGTTTAAAGTTGAATCGAGATGCTTCTGGAGGAAATACTATACACGACGGTGCTCCGGTTCTGATTAGATTCATATAGTCTCTCAGAGTTCGTGATTGATTCTGATCATGCCCATGTTGAGATTGGTTGTCTCCCTGATCAATTTGAGGATTAAGTTCGCCCAAAACGTTTTCGCCTTGATTCTCATCCATGATTAGTGGTGGAGATTGAGATCTACGATTTAACCTGCCACTTGCAGATCGAGACCAATGTCTCATGCAATAGTTATGTTATAAAGATAATATTTACACAAATTAATAACAAAATAAAAAAATATGCAAATAATATAACTGTACAAAAGAAATTAAATAACAATTTTGGTGGTTGAACCCACCAATAAAGTAATAAATAAATAAATAAATACAAAATAATAAAATAAAAAATGGTAATTAAACCCACCAATTAAAAAAAATAAAGCAAAAAAATACAAAATTAAATAAATATTGAAAATTAAATAACTGAAAATAAAAATTACGAGTTAGTAGTTAGTTTGGTGGTTGAACCACCAATAAAGCAAAAATAAATAAATACGAAATTAAATAAATACAAAAAATTAAATAACTGAAATAAATAAAAAAAAATTAAGAGTTAGCAATTGGTAAATTAAGAGTTAGTAATTAGACTTAGTAGTTAAAGTTAGTTTGGTCCAAATTAAGTCCAAAATAAGTCCAAATGTGTCCAAAGTATGTCCCAAATGTAAGTCCAAGTCTTGATTATTTTGAAGAATTTCGTCTAAGGATTTTATTGCAAAGTATTTTTAATTTTATGGCCACACTGTAATTTTTAGAAGTTTAAAATTGAGCAATTTGGGATGAAAGTGAAATGACTAAAAGATATTGGAGTCAGAACATAATTACCAGAAGATTGGGCTAGAAAGGAGAATTGTTGGATTGAAATGAGAATTATGAAAGATACAGGGTCAAAATAAAATTTAAGAAAATAAAAAGGGGACAAATGAAAATTTACACAAAGAGAAAAATAAAAAAAAAGAAAAATAAAAATTTTTCCCCGACAACGACGCTAAAAACTTGACACAACTTAAAAGTAATATTCAACTCCCAAGTATAAGAGTATCGTGTTGTATTATAACTCGGTGAGTCCGAGGTTGATCCATAGAGAAAAAAATTTATTTGTTTATTTTATTTTATTTAAAAATTAAAATTAAAACTTGAATATAAACAACCTAATTTAAATGAAACTATGGAATTGAACTAGTTAGGGTTATGGATCCACTCTTAGAAATAAATAAAACTTAATAAATTCTTTTTGTCAATTGTTTTTAGATTTATTACCCAAAAGATTAAATATACAAATTATTATTTTTCCTTTAATTTTATGATGGATTAAGTATTTATTGTGCCAAAATTTAATTTGTCTACAATAAGTCAAAATACAATTTCACCATGCCTTATATTAAAATCTTAAAAATTTATTGTGACAAATTCATTTGTTTGTCTACAATAAATTAAATTTTCAAAATATAAAACATGTATAAAATTAAATAGAAAATAATTTAATTTATAAAATTAAAAATAGAGTTTGATTAAATCATATTCAATTATCATTTCCTAAGAGTTTTACCTTCCCCTGACTAATATTATTTTACAGCATTTAGTTCTTTTGATTTATTAGGAATAATATCTATGGTAGTAGAAAGTGTATATTTAAAAAAAAAGTAAAAAAAATATTTGTATATCTAGAAACCCGAGTAATTAAGTTCGTATGGGTGTTTCAACACCTAGTGCCCTAAGGTCAACTGGTCTGGGAGTCACTGACCTAAAGCTCGCTACATGGGTAATAGATATATTGTTTGTTTATTAAAAACCCGAGTAATTAAGTCCGTAGAGGTGCTTCAACATCTAGTGCCCTAAGGCCAACTGGTCTGGGAGTCACTGACCTAAAGCTCGCTATACGGGTTAGAAATGTAATATTTTAAAAATGTGTGAATAATCTATTGTTTAAAGATATAATTTCTAATAAATTTTGGAATGAAAATGTTGTTTTTCTTTTAATGAAACCCCATAAGTATTGTGTTAATTACTTGAGTACAAAAGAAAGTTTGATGATATTCTGGATAATGAGTGAACATCAATGTGGTAAAAAAATTTGGGAGAATTCATTTATTTAGTAATTTAGAGGATAGATGAACAACTATTAACTTGCATGTGAATTTTATAAATCTTAATTTAATATAACGCTTTAATTGCTAGAGGGCTAGCAATAAGCTGTTGGAGGGTGTGATTAGTATTAAAAATTGTTGAATTATCAAGCGATAATATGTTATTTTATGCTTATGTTATAATTTATATTTGTGTTTATGTAATATATTAAGAATTATTAATTATGTTTTAAATATATTTAATTTTGTGTATTTTCGTGTTTATTAGGAAAAATATTAATTTCACGTACTTCGAGGCTCCAAACAGATAAATAGAGATCAAATTTGGATTTCGAAGGTCCGAAAACCTTAAGATCGGTCAAGATCGGCTTAAAATTGGGCTTGTATAAAAAAAGTTGACTTTTCCTGTTGACTAAACACTGATTGGATGATGAAATGAGCTTACAATATATATGAGTGCATGGGATAGCTGGCAATTTTGACTAAATCTCAACCGTCCATGATTCAATGGCCATGATTGTGCCACGTGGCAATGGTTGGTGAAGCAAGTTGGAGGATCCGAATCTTTGTATTCAGGTCGACCCAATCCACCAATTAACCCGCCAAATCTCAACCGTTCTTTGGGTAAATCGGACGAGTCAAATGATGTCACGTGTGATGTTGACTTTTGAAGTTTGACCAGCCATTGGATCTTGATCTAAAGGTTGTGAGGAGTACATGCATGAAGTTTATGATGGACCGCAAAGTACTGGATTATGAATTTATTTTTCTATAAATAGAACCTCATTTTTATGTTTTTAATCATCTCTCTACAACTCTCTTCTTCTCAAATTCTCTCCATCTCCTTGTAATCTTGATTTTCCGGTGTGTTTTTAATATTTTGTATAATTATTTTATAAATAAAATTAATTTTATTTCCAATTTTAATTGTTTTTATTACTTTTAATTATAAGTAATTCAATTTTACTACTTTCTATTTTAATTATGCTTAACTAAATAATATTAGTTAGGGAAAGGTGAAACTCTTAGGAAATAAATATGATTTAATCAAATTCTATTTTTAATTTTATAAATTAAATTATTTTCTATTTAATTTTATACATGTTTTATATTTTGAAAATTTGATTTATTGTAGACAAACAAATGAATTTGGCACAATAAATTTTTAAGATCTTAATATAAGACATGGTGAAATGATATTTTGACTTATTGTAGACAAATTAAATTTTGGCACAATAAATACTTAATCCATCATAAAATTAAAGAGAAAATAATAATAATTTGTATAATTAATCTTTTGGGAAATAAATCTAAAAAAAATTGGCAAAAAGAATTTATTAAGTTTTATTTATTTCTAAGAGTGGATCAATAACCCTAACTAGTTCAATTCCATAGTTTCATTTAAATTAAGTTGTTTATATTCAAGTTTTAATTTCAATTTTTAGATAAAATAAAATAAACAAATAAAATCTTTTCTCTGTGGATTGACCTCGGACTCACCGAGTTATAATACAACACGACACTCTTATACTTGAGAGTTAAATATTACTTTTATGTTGTGTCTGTCAGTCAATTTTTTTTTTTTTGGTGGGTAGCTCTTAAGTATCCAAAGTCATACCCTAAGCAATCAAACAAATTCAGATAGTACTTACCTAATACAAGATATTAGAGATTAAATCCAAGAGTAACAGAATGCAGATAGTGCTTGCTTTGAAGAAAATGTCGGTGATGTCATTTGAAGGTAAGGGTCCTAGTAAACAACTGGATCCACTTTCTGATTCAGCACAACATTTCCTCATTTCCAATCAAGGGAGCTTGATAAATACTGGATGATGTTAAGACCAAAATCATTTTTAAACGATTTGTCATCCAAGATGGTATAACACGTAGGGAAAATGGCCAGTGAGTGTGTGATCATATCTCTTCCTCCAACGAGGATATTATTATATATACATATATATATGCACACTATAAAGCTACTGATCATACATTCATCCATTAATATTTTTTATTTTAATCATCTGCACAAATTAAAGAGAAATGATCAGGCTATCCTCAACCTCAAGCATGCACCAATAGTATTAGAATTAATTAAACTTTTCTCCAATCAAGTTTCTTAACTAGATAATAGGAATGATAATTAGTAATAATAAGAGATTAATTAGAAACTTCAAAGAAATACAACATGTGCATAAATTTAATTCCTCAGTTCATGTTCTTCTAATAATTTATCAACACAAGATGAAGTCATTTTAGCTATATGTATCTACTTTTACAAGCTAGGTAGGAGTACTAGAACTATTGTTTATGAAATTATAATTATAAATAAATACTTGTGCATGCATGTGATCATTAATTCATTACATATATACGCGCACACACACACACAAATTACAAGATTGATTGATCAGGCTAATGGATATATCTATGTATGCTTGCATTTATTCCTTACTTTTTTCTTTAAATTAAATTGTAGTTCTCAAAAAAGAAAAAGAATACTCACAGCAACACGCATTTACTCCTTAGTTTTGGAGGATCTGTCCTTCTCCTTCCTCTGTCCTTCAAGAATACGATAAATCTGTAAACCTCTTTACACTAAATGCTTAGTTGAACAACATTCTTGTTTGAAATTCTGAAACAAATGGGAACCACGCCAAGAATGCAACATGGGTGAATAGAAGCAATCCCATCATTATTTCATAACCATGAGCAAGTGTCCTAACTGATCCCCAAATTCCACCACGTTGTATCACTGGCTTACAAGCTGGTATGATCTATATATAGTTCCATGCATCCATAAAAAGAAAAAAGATTACTTATTAGAAAAGCCCCAATCATAAACAAGCCTGGTCAATATCCCAACACCCATCATGATTAAATTGGCAATGATCTTTATAGCCTAAATCAAATTTAACGATAAAACTATAATAATTGAATTCCAAAAAAAAATCAAATAAATGTTTAAAATTTAAAAAATAAATAAACATAAAATACCAATCAAGCATATCCAAATTTAACAAGAGCACACCTAGTATTTTCAAATTTTACATGTATAGGGTTCAAATTTGATGAGAACACACCTAGGGTTTTCAAGATTTAGGTGTCTAGGGTTCAAATTTGACAAGAACACATATAGGTTTCTCAAGTTTTACAAATCTAGAGTTTGAGTTTGACAAGAACATTAAAATTGAAATGGAACACAACACTAGAAATATTATTTACCTGTATTATTCAAACGATTGCAGCAGTGGGTAAGTGAAGGTTCTCAGTTAGGGTATTGAAATTCAATAGTGGCAGCACACGCGTTTGATAGGTACTCTGTGTAGTTCTCGGTGAGGGCCTAAATCGATGGTGAAATACGAGAAAATGTCGGCGGCGGTTTAGTGTCTATACAAGGATTTTGGGCGAAGAGGGCTTTGTGAGCGTAAGATTGATGAGAGTGACTAAGCGAGAAACGAGAATAAGAGTGCCAATACTCACTAAGAAAAAGAAATACGATGAGTGAAAACTAAAGAGGGTTTCGTTTTTATTTAGTTTTAATCTAAACGGTGCCGTTTCTTGTTTAAAGAGAAACTTTTAATCCAAATGGTACCGTTTATTCTTTATTTATCTTTTTCATTCATTTTAAAATTTTCAGTCAATCCTGCAAAATAAAGTCAAAATAAAAATATTGCTTGATGATCAAAATTATATCACAAGCTTGTACTTCTTGAGAGCTAAATTATTTATCACTAGTCTATCATAGGTGCTTGATAGATGAAATTTATGTCACAAGCATGTCATAAATGCATGACAGAAAAAAAATCTATCATCGATCTATCGTTGTAGCTCTCCAAACCAAAAATTGTCACACAGAGGACTATCATAATGGGTCTTTTTTCTTGTAGTGCTCTTAATATGGAACTTAATATGCAAAAAATAATGACGAAGGGTGAGCTGTCACCTCGGTAAGTAAAACAATTCCCAACACACTAGGCCTATTGATACAAAAATATTGCAAGCCTTTTTTTTTAGTAAAACATAGATCATAATTCATAAATTTCATAAAACAACATATCACAATAAAATAACATAAATTCATAGTAATTCACAATATCAATAGCATGGTTACTTATAAAAGCAAATCATATAACACATACACATGAAATAAAATACTAGCTCATGTCACATAGTTTGACCTATAGTCCTGGTGACCCGGCCAGAAACAAAATCAGAATCAGAATATTGTGTGCACACTCAGAATAGAAATCCAGTACTAGTCCAAAACATATATGTATCGTATTATACGATCAGAATCAAAATCAGAATAGTTATGGACAATGCGCCAAAACATTCAAATTAGTTTTTCATATGTAATGACTTGTATGTGGTACTTTGCACTATATATGGCACTTTGCGGTTCTCTGGCCCTCAAGAGGTGGCTCCTATATAGGCCCCCATACAATCATAAATAATTTAAACTGTACATGAGCACAAAACATTCGTATCTGATTCATAAACATCCATAACAATAATTTAGGCTTGCAATATATTTTATAGACAAAATCATAAAATGCAACCGTAATATTTTTTTTTTAGATTTGAAAACATTTACAAAAACAAATTTTGTTATGAAAAAACAATTGATTTTCAAAAAACTATAAAAACACATGTACTTATAGTAGTATCAAAATAATCATACTTATCTAGTACATTAAGAATGAAGTTACTTACCTCAATAAAAGAATTGATTTAACACACCTCAAAGTCTCTAAGAGTCTCCAACACCTCCAAAACCTTAAACAAATACAAGATATAATTATTAAGAACTTATTCTAAGAATATGATTTTCTAATTCCTACCCGTATGAACTTGATTTTCATAATTTTAACTCTTAATCTAAAAATGACATAATATTCTACGAAACTATTCTGGACATCCATGGGTACCTAATATAAAATTTTCAAGAGGATCCGATGCCAAAAACATTTTCAAAATTAATTTATTTCTTGACAAATTCGAAACTGTTTTACAGTATCTTAACTGAACAAAACAGGTTCTGAGATTTTTATAAAATCAAATACTAATCATAAAATTATGAATTAAAACTGGAAATACTAGACACATATATTAAGTGCTAACTAAAATTTCAGAATTTTTTGAGTTCATTTGATAGTAAAAATAATTTGTGAATCTAGTCGGTTTGCTGGAATCGTATTTTTCTAGTGCAATAGTATTAGCTTCGAAAATCCATATAAAATTGAAAACAAAGTCAAATCTTATCAAACAAAATTTACTCAATAAGCCCTGAATGTCTAGTTTTCAGAAAGACAAGGTTTTTCTCAAAACTCATTCATAAAATATGTGTTTAATTTCAAGATAATCATACTGTCCAGAATTGTCCAGTGTTCTTATTGTATCAAGGATTGATTAACAAGGCCTAACAATAAATAAAAGCCCTAAACGGATTTTAAACACATCCTAAATCATGCATTATGGTCAATAACAATATAAAATTATGCCAATTCAAACCCTAAATAGAGTAATTGGAAATCTTGTGGAGAATAAGGAGAGTAAACTTACCAATCATTTTGATTATCTTTTAAACAAAGGTTTGAATCCTAGGGTTTGGGTAAGAGCGTAATGAGTAGTACAGAAAAAGAAGAAACGTCATGGACTTAGGGTTATGGAAGGAGAAAAATATGAATTTATAGGGAGTTTTAAGAAATCCTATTAAATTTAGAAAAATAACTCTTTTCCAAAAATTGCCCATGAATAATCCTATTTATAATTTTAATATCCTTATTAATAAGGGTTATAGAGCCATGCATGATTTCTAATAAAAGCCCAATTTCCATAATTTAATATTATGGAATTTGGCGTTACAAATTCTCCCCTCCTAAAAAAAATTCATCATCAAAATTCAAAGATTACCTTATGCATGGAAGAGTTGCGGATACTTCTGCAACATTTCGACCTCTCGCTCCCATGTGGCTTCCTCAACAGAATGGTTCATTCAACGTACCTTCCTCAATACTTGTTCTTTTCGATCAACAATCTCAATAGGCTACTCCTCATATGACGTGTCTTGTGATATCTGAATCGGTTGATAGTCTAGCATATGTGAAGGGTCTACTGTATACTTTCTTAATACAGACACATGAAACACATTGTGAAGCCTAGATAGACATGGTGGTAAAGCTTTGTGATAGGCCACAAGACCAGTTCTCTCTAATGATGCGTTTACTTTATGGGAATGGGAATGGGAATGGGATGTAATGAGAATGGGTTGGGAATGAGAATGAGCTGGAATGAAAATGAGATTTCAATGTTTACTTGGCAAAAATAAATGAGAATGTGAATGTGCTGGAATGCCATTGATGTGTTTACTTGGCAAAATAAATGGGAATGAGAAATTAGAATGAGAATCAATTTACCAAAATACCCATAGTATTAATAATTAATAAAAATAATTAATTTATCATTATTAACAATATTATCATTATTGTTTTTGTTGTTATTATTATTATTAAAAATAATATTATCATTATTAACATATATTATTATTATTAAATTTTATTAACTTTATTATTTTAGTTATTATTAAATATTGTTATTATTATTTTTATTAATATTATCATTATTAACATTTATTATTATTACTATTATTAAATTTTATTAACTTTATTATTTTAGTTATTATTAATTACTGTTCATATTATTTTTTATTAATATTATCATTATTAACATTTATTATTATTAATGTTATTATTTTAGTTACTATTAATCATTGTTAATATTATTTTTATTAATATTAACATTATTATCATTTATTATTATTAACATGGTTATTTTGTTTATTATTAATTATTGTTATTACTATTATTATTATTATTAAAATTAAATTTTATTAACTTTATTATTTTAGTTATTATTAATTATTGTTATTATTCTTTTTAATAATAATAATAATGATAAATGTTAATAATGATAATATTAATAAAAATAATAATAACAATAATTAATAATAACTAAAATAATAAATTTAATAATAATAATAATAATAAAAATTTTACTGTTAATAATGATAATATTAATGAAAATAATAATAATAATAATTAATAATAACTAAAAGAATAAAGTTAATAAAATTTAATAATAATTACTATTAATGACATTTAAAATAATAAAATTATTTGTGATTTGAACAAGGGTAATTTAGGAAATATGAAAAAATTAGAAGGATAGAAAAGTAAATTTTTCATTCGCATTCCCAACCCCCCCACGGGAATGAGATTCCCATTCCTTATTCCCAAATTATGTGGGACCCACACATTTTATTCCCATTCCCAAATTACATTTTGCCAAGTAAACATAGGTTTCATTTACATTCCCCAAACCAACAAGTAAACACACCATAAAATCTCAAATGGTCCAATGAATCTAAGGCTAAACTTTTCTTTCTTCCCGAACCGAAACACCTTTTTTCATGGTGATACCTTCAAGAAAACAAAGTCTCATTTTTCAAATTCTAACTCATGTCTACGATGATCTGCATAACTCTTTTGTTTGCTCTGAGCTGTTCGAAGACGTTCTCTAATTAACTTGATTTTATCAATAGTAATCTGTACCAATTCTGGGCCTAAAAGTTTTCTCTCACCAATCTCATCTTAGCAAATTGATGTCCAACACTTTCTTCCATATAATGCCTCAAATGGTGCCATGCTGATACTTGAGTGGAAGCTATTGTTATAAGCAAACTCGATCAACATTAAGTGTTCTTCCTAACTACTATCAAGTTTAGTACACAAGATCGAAGCATATCCTCAAGGGTTTGGATAGTCTTTTCAGATTGTCCATCTGTTTGTGGATGGAAAGTAGTGTTAAATCTCAATTTCGTCCCCAACTCTTTATGCCAACTAGCCCAAAATCTTGAAGTGTACAATGGATCTCTATCAGATACTATTCAAACTGGAAGTCCATGAAGCCTTACTATATCTTTAATTAATAACTTAGTTAGTTGCCTTACATTGTTTGTACTCCTCTTTGCTAAGAAATTAGCCGATTTCATCAATCGATTAACAATTACCCAAATGTAATCACATCCCTTCCTAGAACGACGTAATCCAGAGACGAAATCCATTGTTATGTGTTCCCATTTCCATTGGGAAATATGAAGCGTTTGTAAAGTTCCTGTTGGTCTTTGATGTTTGATCTTCACTTGTTGGCAAACTAAACATCGAGACACAAAGCAACAATATCTCTCTTTGTATTCCTCCACTAAAAACTCTGCTTTAGATCATGATATATCTTAGTACTACCAGAATGCATACTATGAGATGATTTGTGAGCTTCTCTTAAGATCTCTGCCTTTAACTCTTCATCCGCTGGCACACAAAACCTTTGTCCTAACCATAATGCATCTCTATTGTCAAGTCTGAATTCGAATTTATGTCCCTTGTTCACATATTCAAGAATTTTATTAAGTTCCATGTCATTCTTTTGAGCTATCTTAATTTTATCAATTAGTGTGGGTTGGATTGTTAAATGCGCTAACAAGTTTACTTGCCTGTGAGTAACTACCTCGATCCCACAAATTCTTAAGTCCTTTACCAAATGAGTTTGAATAGTGATAAGATGTGTCATGTACCTAGATGATTGTCTGCTTAAGACATCAGCTACCACATACGCTTTACCTGGATGGTAATTAATAGTACAGTCAAAATCCTTCACCAACTCCAACCATCTCCTCTGCCTCAAATTCAATTCCTTCTGAGTAAACAAGTACTTCAAACTCTTATGATCACTAAAGATCTCACAAGTCTCCCCATACAAATAGTGTCTCTAAATTTTTAGAGCAAACGCTATAGCAGCCAACTCCAAATCATGATTCGAATAGTTTTGTTCGTGACTCTTTAACTGCCGAGAAGCATATGCTATAACTTTACCATGTTGCGTTAAAACACAACCCAAGCCTTTTCTAGAAGCATCACTATAAATAAAAAAACCTCCACCATCAAAAGGGGGAGTTAAAATAAGAGCAAACACTAAATGACTCTTGAACTCTTCAAAGCTCTTTTCACATACTTCTTCCCAAATAAACTTCACATCCTTCTTAGTCAAATTGGTCAATGGTGCTGCAAGGCTAGAAAATCCCTTCACAAAGCGCCTATAATAACCTGACAATCCCAAGAAACTTCTTACTTCAGCCACATTAGAAGGCCTTTCCAATTCACAATTACCTCCACTTTAGCTAGATCTACCAAAATACCATCCTTCCTCACTATATGCCCCAAAAACACCATACGATAAAGCCAAAATTTACACTTATTAAATTTTGCATACAAGTTCTTCTCTCGCAATGTTTCCAACAGAATCCTCAGGTGCGTCGCATGCTCCTCCCTATTCTTGGAGTAAACCAATATGTCATCAATAAAGACAATGAAAAATTAGTCAAGATAGGGTTGGAAAATCTTATTCATCAAATCCATAAATGTTGTAGGAGAATTAGTTAACCCAAAAGCATAACCAGGAACTCATAGTGCCTATAATGAGTTCAGAAAGCTATCTTCGATACATCCTCACTTCTGATTTTTAATTAATGATAGCCAGATCGTAAATCAATTTTAGAAAATACCGATACACAACCTTATTAAACCATTTTCCTTCTTTACAAACAAAACGAGAGCACCCCAAAACCACACACTAGGTCAAATGAAACCCTTATCTAGTAACTCTTGTTGCTAGACTTTTAGTTCTTTCAACACAATGGGCGCCATCTGATATGGTGCCTTAGAAATAGGGGCAGTACTAAGAACTAATTCTATAGTAAACTCAACATCTCCATCCGGAGGTAGTCTAGAAAGATCTTCAGGAAATACGTCAACAAACTCACTTACAATAGGTATCTTCATGACCCAACCCAGACCTGGCAAGATATTGTCCTTTTTGGGCTTAAATAAGGCCTACGCGGTTTTGTTTCTGGGAGCCCATACACCCCAAAATGCATCTTGCCAATTAAGGTGTGGATCACCCCTTATAAACCCATCATTTTTCTCATGCTTTGCCGATGTGGGATTCACCTATGGTGTTACATATACCCCCCTTAAGGACTCAGCGTCCTCACTGAGGTTTGCCCTACCATTACTTAAGAGAACACGTGGAGCTGCTCTGATACCATATGTCATGACCCAACCTAGGCCTGGCAAGATATTGTCCGCTTTGGGCCTTAATAAGACTCGTATGGTTTTGTTTTAGGGGCACGCATACACCCTAAAACACATCTTGCCAATTAAGGTGTGGATCACCCCTTATAAACCCAACACCTCTCCCGTGCTTTACTGATATGGGCATCGCTTATGATGGTTACACTAAATTATTGTCCCCTTTAAGCTCTTATTGATCTCTTCCAAGAGAATTTATAGAATACATTCGAGATACTATAGTTAATTAATTCATGTGTGACATGTGTAATTCAATTAGATATAATTACCAATTACATATATGGTGATTTTTTTAAAAAATATACACATAATATATATGCATTAATATGTACTTTAAAATCTCTCATCTTCTCAATTTTAGGAGCTCCATCTAACTCTTTGAGCTTTACTGAGTTCCTCAAGGTAACTTCCAAAGTGTACAATCACCATAAACAAGTTGAACCGATTATCAAACACTATTTCATTGTTCCTCTGCAACTCAATTAGTTTGCATCTTTGGGCCAGACAAAAAATAGGCCGAGGCAAAATTTATATATAACACGACAAATCAGGCCCATGACTCAATAGAATGTGGAGTGGCAATCTCTCAGTTTAGAGTGAAATACTAACTAGGCAACCCAAGAGGGGGGGTAAATTGGGTTTTTATAAAAAATAGACTAAAAATAAATTATCAAGCAAATTCAAAAACGAAATTAAAGCAATAATAAATAAATTTGATCACAAATTAAAAGGATAGGGAAAGAGAGAATCAAACACAACGATGTTTACGTGGTTCGGCCAACCTCGCCTACGTCCACGCCTCCAAGCTTTCCGGACTTGAGGTTTTCACTAAGCAAGCCTCCAAGGCTTCAATTGCTTACACTTGACTTCCAAGGTGTCAATAACCTTTACAACAAGAGATTATCCCCAATCTCTTAACCCAAGTGTATCCCAACACTCACAATCCCTCAAAATGAAAGATTATAATTATTTTTCTCTCACACTATATTTAAGATTACAAATCAAAGCTCAAAGTGTGAATAGATGAAGTGAAACTATGTTTCTAGCTCTTGTGAAGATTGCAAACTCGAGTATAAGCTCAATGGTTGTGTTGTGATCAGTCTTCTTTGAATTTGAATAAGCTTATTTATAAGTAGAGCTGAAAAACTAGTCGTTATGCACTGTCGGGCAGAAAATGACTCACCGTTTATTGGTTAACGGTTAACCGTTTGCGCTAGTCAATGTTGCCGTTGGGCCATTTTTTAAATAAACGGTTTGCCGTTAAAATTACCCTTTCGCCGTTAACTTCCAGAGACCTGCAAAATGAATACCGGTTATCCGTTTCAAGTAAACGGTTAAAGCTTTGCATGAGATGACTCTCTGGATATTATCGGTTAACCGTTTATAAATAAACGGTTCACCGTTAGTGTCCAGTAACCTGCAAAGAGAACAATGGTTATCCGTTTAAGTAATCGGCTAAGGACTTGTGTGAGATAACTCTCTGGATGTTATCGGTTAACCGTTTGTAGTAAACGGTTCACCGTTAGTTTCCAGTAACCTTGCTATTTTCCGTTTTTCACTAACGGTTAGAGCTTAGCAGACTCTTGCTCTCTGGTCGTAATCGGTTAACCGTTTATAAATAAACGGTTCACCGTTAGTTTCCAGTGACCTTGCCATTTTCCGTTCTTCACTAACGGTTAGAGCCTAGGCAAACCTTTGCTCTCTGGTCGTAATCGGTTAACCGTTTATAAATAAACGGTTCACCGTTTATTGCCAGAAACTCATTTTAAACCAGATTTTTGCAAAGAATCTTTTTCCAATTTAAAAGCATCTTTTATAAGCATGAATGGAGCAGTTTTTATGACTTTCATTTGTTAAGAAATAACTCCATTATTTTTATCAAAAATCATTTAAAGTTTGTTTATTATCAAAATCAATATTATTAACATATTTATGTTAACAATCTCCCCCTTTTTGATGATGACAAACTTTGTTCAAAAAAATTTGGCTCCCCCTCAATATATGGCTCACCCTTAGTATATGGCCAAATTAAGAAATGGTCAATAAAATGATTTTTGCTCAAGTAAGCATTAGAAAACATCATCATCATTTTAAAATCTTCCCATTTATAAAATGCACCACCATTTCAAGTTCATTCTAAGCATTTTCAAATCATTTTTAAAAACACTTAGGAGGTTCCCAAATTATCTCCCCCTTCATTATCAAAAAGAAAGAAGAGAAAGAAAAGAAATGCAAGTCATTTGGTAAGCAAAAATTTGGGCAGAGTTTCCCCTTAAAAACGAACAAAACCAATAAGATTCATGAGAAAAACACTTCCAAAATGTCATAATAATCAACTCCATCACCAACCCAACAACACCATAAGCAAATCAACACTTCAATAAGCAATCAATCTACAATTCATATTAATCTCAACCAAGATATCCAATATCAAGAGTAAGCATAAAACCATTGCATCTAAATTCATAAATAACATATAGCAGTAAAAATATCCATGTCAAAATGCAAACAATCAAAAATAAGAACTATATGTGCGAAAATAAAATCCAGAAACTAATGAGGAGGTGGAGGAGGAGGAGAAGATGAGCTCCCCGGATCATAGCCAAAGTACCCAAGAATGATGCGCTGAGCATGGATAATCTTAAGCTGATGATCGATGCTCTGCCGCTGGAAAGTGTCAAAGTCAGATCGCAGCTGCTGGTGGTCTCGAGAAAGAGTATCCAACCGATCAAGAATCAGCTGCTGCATACTGTCTGGAGCCGGTGGCTGAGCTGGAGGTGGCATAGAGGTAGCTGGCTGCTCGGGAGCATCAGAAGGCTGCTCAGGCGCAGCTGATGACATCGAAACAGCTGAGGGCTCAGGCGCAGGTGATGGCTCAGAAAAGGACGGAATATCAGCATCTGCGGCACGCGCCTCAGGCTCAATGTCAGCTGGAGGCCGAGGGACAAATCAGCGACGCGGAGGAGGTGGCTGAGCTCCTAATCTAAAGTCAGGAAGCTCATCGGGAGGATAAACATTATTAAGCATCCTATCGTCCTCCGGAGCTATCAAGGTATCCCGGTTTTTGGAGTTGCTGGTTTTAATTCACTTCTCATTTCTCCAAGAAAAACCAATACTCGTCATTGCCTCGGGACCAATCCGTTTAGTCTCCATATGCCCAGTGTCTATGAGAGGTACACCACAACGACGCAGTATCCTAGTGATGATACTACCATACGGAAGCAAGCGGTGATTAACCGCAGGGGTACTCAACATATGGCGCACAATGATATACGCGAGGTTTATTGGACGATCTGAGAGTAGGCTGTCCAAGATGCCCACGTCCAACCTCGTGACCTCATCCGTGTGACCCTTCCTAGGAGTCACTATGTGCTGAAGAATAGAATGCAAAATACGGACTTGAAGAGGTAAAAGCTGAGACCGAAAGGGAAGTAGGCAAATATCATCAGTTAGGTCTCTACGGCGACATATATGTCGGACTGCATCCGTATGACAAAAATTATCAAAGTCTAGGATTTTTCTAGAGGTATAAATATCATGACCAGCACATTGGATACCAAGATGATCAGCTAAATCTGCATCATCAAATTCAATCAGAACACCACCAACTTGAGTAATTACCCTATGTTCATGACGATGGGAAATATCCATGTTTGAGTAAAAAACTCGCACTAAGTTAGGATAAATACGCTCACTAAAGTTAATAGCCGACTCCCAAGGCATAAGCATATCCCGAACATTTCTATTACATACAACTAAGTGCCGGAAATCATTAGGGTTAACACAAGAGGAGTCAAGTACCTTTCGCCCATCGAAGCGGTCCTCGAACCGTTTCGCCAAGGGACGAGTGAGGAAGTGAATTCTGGAGAAATCAGAGGCTTCCCTAGGCTGAAAGGGGTGCACTTGAGGTGCAGATTTTCGCCTGACACGTCTCCGAGAGTTCTCAGCCATGGAGGAGCAAGGTGGAATGAACACAGCAAGAGAGAGTGTAAAAATAATCGATGATTTTGATGAGAATTAGGTAAGGAATGTGAATGTGAGGCTTAAATTGGGTGAAAAAGGGAACAAAAAGGATCAAAAATTGAGAAACTCAACTCGCGGCTGTTAGGGTTCAATTTTGGGATTTTTCGATTCGGGCTTTGATTTTAGGTTTTGAATCGGTAGAAGTGTTTAAAAGGCTGTAGGAAATGATTTAATCGGTTGGATTTGTCACAAGAAGCAAGAAAAATGAAGATTTGGAGAAGAGGAGAGCTTCGGCTGCGCAACAATGGAGAAAACGGTGAGAGGGTAACTGGAGAGGAAGAAGAGAAAGCCTTTGAACAGTTTTAAAAACGCAAAAACGGTTAACCGTTTATAATAAACGGTTAGAGGGTAACGAACAGAAGCTTGAGACAGGTTAACGGTGAAAGCCTAAGAGCTTAACGGTTAAGGGGTAACATTTAGGAGAATTACTGCCAACAAACGGTTCACCGTTTGGTACAAACGGTGAAGGGGTAAGAATACAGACACAAAACTCTAGTATCTGGAGAAAAACGGTTCACCGTTTATGAGAAACGGTTATCCGTTTATTTTAACAGAATTTTCGCACATTTAATTTTAATATTCGGCCAGCAACTAATAAATTCCCAGATCATTTAATTGATCTAACAATATATTATGAGCCATTTTAATGCATGATTCATGAACATGTTTTCAACCAATTTATTCATACAATCAATAAATAACAAGCCAAATTCATCATTTAACAATCAACCTCAAACAATACATGACCATTACTTCACAATTATAAATCAATCAATTCAGTACACTCAATAGCATGGATAGAGACATCAATGTGAAAATTTCATCATCCCAAGTTCATGCCGAATTTTTGAAAATTGTTCTTCACAAAGAGGTTTAGTAAAAATATCGGCAAGTTGTTTTTCCGTAGAAATAAACTCTAAAGCAATATCTCCCTTTTGAACATGGTCTCTCAAGAAATGATGTCTAATTTCTATATGCTTGGTTCTAGAGTGTTGAATGGGATTCTTTGAAAGATTTATAGCACTAGTATTATCACACTTAATAGGAATTTGTTCAAGATGAATGCCATAATCTCTAAGTGTTTGTTTCATCCAAAGTGCTTGTGCACAACAACTTCCGGCAGCTATATATTCAGCCTCGGTAGTTGAAAGAGCAACAAAATTTTGTTTCTTACTAAACCATGAAACAAGTGAGTGTCCTAGAACAAAACAAGTTCCACTAGTGCTCTTCCTATCCACTTTATGACCAGCAAAATCCGCATCCGAAAAACACGTTAAGTCTATATGAGTTCCCCTAGGATACCAAAGGCCAACATCTATGGTTCCAATCAAATAACGGAAAATTCTTTTAACAGCAAGCAAATGTGATTCCTTGGGACATGATTGAAATCTTGCACACAAACATACACTAAACATGATATCGGGTCTACTTGCAGTTAAATAAAGCAGAGATCCGATCATACCTCGATACATTTTGATATCCACTTCTTTACTTTTTTCATCTTTGTCAAGCTTGATGGTAGTACTCATAGGAGTGCTTTTTGCCGTTCCATTTTCATAGCCAAACCTTTTGAGTAGATCTCCCACGTACTTGGCTTGGTTTATAAAAATGCCTTCCTCGTTTTGTTTGATTTGAAGTCCAAGGAAGTACTTCAACTCTCCCATCATGCTCATCTCAAACTCTTGACTCATACATGATGAAAATTCTTTACACAAAAGCTCATTAGTAGAACCAAAAATGATATCATCAACATAAATTTGAACAATAAGTATGTCTTGGTTTTTATTCTTAACAAAAAGAGTTGTATCCGCTTTTCCCATTGAAAAATTGTTATCCAACAAGAAATTTTTAAGCCTATCATACCATGCCCTAGGAGCTTGTTTTAAACCGTATAAAGCTTTGGATAACTTATACACATGATTTGGAAATTTTTCATTTTCAAAACCAGGAGGTTGTTTCACATAAACTTCCTCCATAATGTATCCATTTAAGAAAGCGCTTTTGACATCCATTTGATATAAAATAAAATCTTTATGACATGCATATGCTAACAACATTCTAATGGACTCTAATCTAGCTACTGGTGCAAAAGTTTCATCAAAATCAATTCCTTCTTCTTGGTTGTAGCCTTGAGCCACTAGTCTAGCTTTATTTCTTACAACCACACCGGATTCATCCATTTTATTTCTAAATACCCATTTAGTGCCTATAATGGATTGATGTTCCGGACAAGGAACTAACTCCCATACATTATTTCTCTCAAATTGATTCAACTCCTCTTGCATTGCCATAATCCAAAATTCATCACTTTCGGCATCCGCAAACGATTTTGGTTCAATTTGAGAAATGAATGCAGCATGCTCACATGTGTTCCTAAGAGATGATCTAGTAGTAACGCCTCGTGAGGGATCGCCTAAAATTACATCTTGAGGGTGAGAGGAAACATACCTCCACTCCTTGGGGAGTGTTTGAGAAGTACCTTCATTTTGCTCCACATTTTGTTCTTCATGATGCTCCTCTTGAACTCCATTTGTTGTGTCTTCTTGGTTGTCATTTGATGCTTCTTCTTGTTGTTCTTTTTCTGCATTATCATCAACAACTCCTTTCTCCGCAGAGGAGGGGTTAGACTCATCAAAAGTAACATTCATAGATTCCTCCACAACCAAAGTTCTTTTGTTATAAACTCTATAAGCTTTGCTTGAATTTGAATACCCAAGAAAAATACCAACATCAGATTTTGGATCAAATTTACCAAGATTATCTTTTGTGTTTAAAACAAAACATTTGCATCCAAACACTTTAAAATAACCAATGTTGGGTTTTCTATTTTTCCAAAGCTCATATGGAGTTTTATTAAGATTAGGTCTAATCAACACCCGATTTAAAACATAACAAGCGGTGTTGACGGCTTCGGCCCAAAAATGCTTAGGCAAAGAGTTTTCATTCAACATGGTCCTAGCCATTTCTTGAATAGACCTATTCTTTCTTTCCACTACTCCATTTTGTTGTGGAGTCCTAGGTGATGAAAATTGATGTTCAATGCCGAAATCATTACAAAAATTTTCAAATACATGATTTTCAAATTCCCCACCATGATCACTTCTAATGCAAGTAATAGAATAACCTTTTTCATTTTGAACCTTTTTATGGAAAATTCGAAAAGCATCAATGGCATCATCCTTATTAGCTAAGAACAACACCCATGTGTATCTAGAAAAATCATCCACAATTACAAATGCATAATATTTGCCACTTAAACTAGCATACCTTGAAGGTCCAAACAAATCTATATGAAGTAATTGTAGTGGTTTTGATGTAGAGATATGATTCTTGTTTTTGAAAGATGTCTTGATTTGTTTTCCAAATTGACATGCTTCACAAATTCTATCTTTTTGAAAACTGATTTTTGGAAAACCTTTAACTAAATCATTTTTCACAATCTTTGAAATCAAATCCATGCTTGCATGTCCTAATCTTCTATGCCATAGCCAACTGTCATCATGTAATGCGGAGAAGCATTTATCAAGAGTAGATGCACATTCTATGTCAATGGTATAAACATTACCACATCTATTTCCAACAAACAAGATTTTGCCATCACATGCATTCTCAATAACACAACTTGACTTATCAAAGACAACTTTATAACCTTTGTCACATAATTGACTAATGCTAATCAAATTATGTTTCAAATTTTTAACCAAACACATATTCTCAATTAAAGTTGAAGATACTTTACCAACATTTCCAATTCCAAGGATTTTTCCTTTTGAGTTATCTCCAAAAGATACGTCTCCACCATTTTCAATTTTGGTGAAGCTTGAGAACCAAGAATAGCTTCCTGTCATGTGTCTTGAACAACCACTGTCCAAGTACCACTTATTCTTCTTCTTCTTCAAGCCCTGCAGAGAAAATCTCAAGTTTTAGGTACCCAAACCTTTTTGGGTCCTTGAGAGTTAGCATTGGTTCCTTTTGGAACCCAAACACATTTCATGCCATAATATGCATTTCTCTTCACTGCACATCTATTTTTCATATGACCATCTTGATTGCAATAATGACATGTAATTTTATTGCTAATAGATGTATTCCTCACAAAATAGCTCTTGTAGAATTTTTGTTTCAAATTTGGTTTATAACCAATGCCACTTTTGTCAAAAACACATTTTTGTGAATTTAGCAAATTATCCAACATCTTTTGCCCATTTGTAAATTTCAAAACAATTTCATTTAACTCATTACTCTTTTTCTTGAGCATTTCATTTTCATTTTTCAACTCATCTATGTGTGATTCTAAGTGCTCATGTATGATGTTAGGCTTCTCATTTGATAAAGCAATTTCATCATGCAAAGTCTTGTTTCCTTCTTCTAGGCATACAATTTTTGCATTCAAAGATTCATTTTCATTTTTAAGCTTTGCAATTTCCTTTTTAAGACATGCATTCTTTTTACCAATCTTCATCAACTCATTATGCAAATCTTTAAAGGCATCATACAATTCATCATAAGTAGGATCACTTACCTCATTGAGATCATCATCATCTCCTATTGCCATAAGTGCTAGGTTTGAGACTTCTTGCGATCCTTCCTTATCACTTGAATCTTCCTCGCTATCATCCCAAGTTGCAACCATGGCTTTCTTCTTGTGTTTGTTGATAAGTGGACACTCTGATCTAATATGGCCAGGCTTCTTGCATTCATAGCATGTGATTGCCTCATTCTTCTCCCTATAGTTCTTGAAGTTTCTGAAATTTCTTCGCTCTCCGGTTTTCTTGAAGAATTTTCTGAATCTCCTTGCTAGCATGGCCAGCTCTTCATCATCCGGTTCACTTTCCCCATCAGTCTCATGTTTTGAAGCTTTGAGAGCAATGTTCTTCTTATTTTCTTCATGCCCTTTTTCTGCTGCCAAATCTTCCTCATATGAAATAAGAGAACCAATTAAATCATCAAGAGGTAACGTATTTAAATCTTTTGCTTCCTCAATGGCAGTTCTTTTAGGTCTCCATTCCTTAGGTAGTGACCTAATAATTTTCTTGACTTTTTCGCTATTTGAAAAAGTCTTCCCTAGAGCTCCTAGAGTGTTCACTATGTCCGTGAATCTAGTATACATAGAATACACATTTTCATTTTGTTCCATTTGAAACAATTCATATTGCCGAGTGTACCTACTTATTTTAGATTCTTTCACTTGGTTTGTGCCTTCATAGACAACCTCAAGTTTGTGCCAAATCTCATTAGCACTTTCACAACTAGACACTCTATGAAATTCTTTCTTATCTAATGCACAAAACAAGACATTCATAGCTTTGGAGTTTAGTGAGGCTTTCCTCTTTTCAAGTTCATTCCAATCACGTGAAGGTTTTGGAATATCTTCTCCAACTTCATTTTTAGTCAAGGGCATAAAAGGACCATCACTAACAATTTCTCAAATTTCATAATCTAAGGCTTGCAAGTAAATTCTCATCCTAGTTTTCCAATAAGGGTAATCATTACCATCAAAGAAAGGTGGTCTAGTGGTGGATTGTCCTTCTCTAAATGTGGAATCATATTGAGTTGCCATTGATCTTTAGCTCTAGACGATTAAGTCTAAACAAGAGCACCAAGCTCTGATACCAAATGAAATACTAACTAGGCAACCCAAGAGGGGGGTGAATTGGGTTTTTATAAAAAATAGACTAAAAATAAATTATCAAGCAAATTCAAAAACGAAATTAAAGCAATAATAAATAAATTTGATCACAAATTAAAAGGATAGGGAAAGAGAGAATCAAACACAACGATGTTTACGTGGTTCGGCCAACCTCGCCTACGTCCACGCCTCCAAGCTTTCCGGGCTTGAGGTTTTCACTAAGCAAGCCTCCAAGGCTTCAATTGCTTACACTTGACTTCCAAGGTGTCAATAACCTTTACAACAAGAGATTATCCCCAATCTCTTAACCCAAGTGTATCCCAACACTCACAATCCCTCAAAATGAAAGATTATAATTGTTTTTCTCTCACACTATATTTAAGATTACAAATCAAAGCTCAAAGTGTGAATAGATGAAGTGAAACTATGTTTCTAGCTCTTGTGAAGATTGCAAACTCGAGTATAAGCTCAATGGTTGTGTTGTGATCAGTCTTCTTTGAATTTGAATGAGCTTATTTATAAGTAGAGCTGAAAAACTAGCCGTTATGCACTGTCGGGCAGAAAACGGTTCATCGTTTATTGGTTAACGGTTAACCGTTTGCGCTAGTCAATGTTACCGTTGGGCCATTTTTTAAATAAACGGTTTGCCGTTAAAATTACCCTTTCGCCGTTAACTTCCAGAGACCTGCAAAATGAATACCGGTTATCCGTTTCAAGTAAACGGTTAAAGCTTTGCATGAGATGACTCTCTGGATATTATCGGTTAACCGTTTATAAATAAACGGTTCACCGTTAGTGTCCAGTAACCTGCAAAGAGAACAATGGTTATCCGTTTAAGTAATCGGCTAAGGACTTGTGTGAGATAACTCTCTAGATGTTATCGGTTAACCGTTTGTAGTAAACGGTTCACCGTTAGTTTCCAGTAACCTTGCTATTTTTCGTTTTTCACTAACGGTTAGAGCTTAGCAGACTCTTGCTCTCTGGTCGTAATCGGTTAACCGTTTATAAATAAACGGTTCACCGTTAGTTTCTAGTGACCTTGCCATTTTCCGTTCTTCACTAACGGTTAGAGCCTAGGCAAACCTTTGCTCTCTGGTCGTAATCGGTTAACCGTTTATAAATAAACGGTTCACCGTTTATTGCCAGAAACTCATTTTAAACCAGATTTTTGCAAAGAATCTTTTTCCAATTTAAAAGCATCTTTTATAAGCATGAATAGAGCAGTTTTTATGACTTTCATTTGTTAAGAAATAACTCCATTATTTTTATCAAAAATCATTTAAAGTTTGTTTATTATCAAAATCAATATTATTAACATATTTATGTTAACATAGAGCATCTTCAAAAACCTCTTTAAATAAAATTTTATTACTTATTTGAAGAGTTATCACATCAGCATTTAAAATTACAAAAGACACTTCAATTAAGATTTTTTAAATAAGAAATGATTCTCTCTTTTCAATTTTGTAAAGTTGCTTTGTCATTCTTCAATTTATATTTTATTACTTTTTATTGGAGAGAGAGAGATAAATGTTTTGATTACCATTTATTTTTCCTTTAAAAAATAATTATTTGATTACGATAATATTAACTTATTTCTATTTGAAGAGACTTTCGGATTATAACATATTGTTTTACTCTCTTTTTTGTCACATAGGTAAGTAAATAGATATTTGAAGAGTAAAATTAATAGAGACTTTTGGAGATGCTCTTATCTCACATTCTCAATGATCCTGATGATGTGAAAACATTAAAGATTAAAAGATAGATGAAACAAAAGTTTTTTAATAATGAAATTTATTAGGATAAGTATGAATTAGCAACACTGTATTTTTAGCCTTTTTATATAATAACCCTAAATATCGTGAATTTATCAAAATAGGCAAAGTCTAAATATTATTTTTAATAAAAATTTCCTAATCGAAATAAGAAATTGAAAATAAACGACACCTAAATTTAACTTCCGAAAAAAAAAGATAAAAATTCTTAAAGAAATATGAAAAATAGAAAAAAAAATCTTAAAACTGAAAAATGACTAGAAAATAAATAAGTTTTTAAGTTCTGACATGGCCCAGAGTGGCACAAATGGTTTTGAATTTTATTTGTCTCTTCACTACGCCCCAAATAGACACCTATAATCCAAGTTATACCCTCTGAAAGGTACCATGCTCACGACATGTAATCATCCTACATTAGATCCCTATAAAATTTTTAAAATAATTATCTCTTATTGTATAACTAATAGAATCCTCGATTTATCCTTATCAAGTAAAAGAGGAGGTGAAATAGCAATGCTAATTATGAGGCACTACAATATTGTTTCTTCGGTCAGTGGTGACGGTGATGCCCACAAGGCAATCTATTGTGAGCATTATATTTGGTTTCTTGTTATCAAAGACTGCATGAAATAGTGCAAAACTTGAATCTAAAGAATATAAATAGGAAGCCACTGAACTTTCCTTTTTTTAAATAAAAAATTTTGTCATCTCTCTAATTGATTGATAATTTTGCAAGAAATAAGGAATTGAGATTAACATAACAACAAGTGCAAAAATTGAAGTAAACTTTACCATTGGTTAATCACTTGGACGCGAATGTGATTTCTGTGTAGTACGAGAAAGATATAACTAATAATAAGGTAAATAGGAGACTAAAAATTCATAATGGGATAACTAAGAAGTGGGGGCCGATGAGATAAATTGAGGAGTTCAAATATCACCACCTCTGAAACTTATCGTGCAAAGGCCTGATAGATTACTGTGTTTTTCGACTCAGATCCACAATAAACTTAGAAATATATTTGGGTAGCGTTTACTTCTCTAATTGAATGAAAATCTTGAGAAGTACGAATTCTAAAATTGAGGGTGTGGAAGGGAGTGGAAGTAATTTGTTTACTTACATTGAAATCAAATGTGAAATAGGAATCAAAATTCCATTTATATGTTTACTTTGTCCTAGATTGAGATTGGATTGTTTCAAATTACAGTTTTACACTTATTTAAAGAATAATAGTTTTTAATTACAAAACAAATAAAAAATATATTTTTAAAATAAACTATTTTTATTATCAATTTTAATTATATAAATTAATTATTATTATTCTTAATTATGTAAATTATAATTTTTTTATTTTAATTTTATTTTGTAAATTAAAATTTATTGATAAGAACAACACAAATGAAACATTATTATTAATAATACAATACAAAATTATTATTTTCTTAGAATAAATTATTTATTATTATTAATTATTAATATTAAATAAATATAATACTATTAAAATTAAATAAATATAATAATATTATATTTTCAAACAAAGTTAGTATAGTAATATTATTAATTCTTTACGAATATAATAATATATTTTTTAATCATTTTAATATTATTATTCTTAATAAATATAATATTATTAAATAATATGGTACAATTATTTTGAATAATACGATAATATTATTTAAATAAATATGATAAATAATTATAATATATTTAATAAAATAATAGTAAAAAAGTAAGAGGTGGGAGTGGATTCCTACTCCCACCTTTCTTATAAGAGTGGGAATTCCACTCCTTACTTCAAAAATGAGTAAGACCTATAGATGGGATTCCCACTCCCTTAAACGAATGAGTAAACGTTATAGTAAAGATTCACACTCCCTACTCTGACTCTAATAAATAAGCACAACATTGGTGTAAACTCAGACCCCTAAACTAAATTAAGATACTCAAAAGTCTTGTAAATGAATTAAATTCTGTTGGGTAGCAAGAAAACAAAAATAATAATATTAAATTGGTTTCCTATAAAAAAAATTACGCATATAACAATATTTACTGATGCAAAAGCTCAAGGGCTTTCAACAAAGTGCCTCCGAACCTGTTCAAATCAAGCTGCACGTTTTGTTTATCCAAGTACAAAGACTTGAAAGCACTCCATCCCATTTTTAAAATTGAAGAAGGATCTCTTACAACTTGATGATCAATTGGGTATTGTTGTATCAAAGTGCTTTCTTCTGCCCTTATCTTATACTCCAAGTACCTCAACTTCATAGCCTTTGAAGGCTCTTCAAAATAATCTCTCGCCAACCATTCAACCGCAATAGGAACGACTTGAATAAACACAGCATTTTCAGGAAGGAACACGATGTTGGCCAAGCCAGCTCCGTGAACTCCCAACAACACATCACAAGAATTCACAATTCTCGCGAATCTTGATAATCTCATATCCGCCTCTGCCACCACCACTTTGAAGCCTAATCTTCTAGCCATTCGAGCTATCTTACTGGCATTGGTAAAAGTTCTTGTTCTCTTCCGCGAGATTATCAGAAGCCGCGGCATTTTCTTTTTGCTTTCGTTGTTGTTGATTGTGATGGCAGTGGACTTTTGTAACGAATAACAACTTCTTAAGAATTGCTTAAAGTCTGTCATTGTATAAGATGACTTCGAAGGATCAATGATCAGCTCTTTCTGATCATGAGCTTTAAGCCCAACGATCCCTCCTGGGAAGCAATGAACCTTGCCAATATCATTTTCTTGATCAACGTCGATGATGTCATGATTTGATAACTTTTGCAGTAACTCTCGGAACTTGTCTATCCAATCGTACTTTTTATTGGTGACAAGAAATTGAACTTCTCCATTGAACTGTCTAGAAGTTAAATACAGTGGCACAATAATGTCTGTGAAGTCATGAAAGTGGTTTCCTGCGTATCCTCCATTGGAAAAAAGAATGGCTGGAACACCGTGATTTTGAGTGCATTTTGGGAGTTCTTGGCGATTCGTTACTGATTTTACAGCCCATTTCCTGACCCAATTCATTGCTGTTGAGTCTGCTTTACGAGCATAAGGTCTTATAATCCGTGAGCGATTATTGATGCCGGCCGCTTCAGATGAAGAAATAAACACCGTGCCCGAACTTGCTTCAATCCTTATATCATCTTTGATGTCGCAAAATTCTGATCTTTGAGTTGTGCTGCAGTAGCTTGGTTCAATTTTCTTGTTGGGTAAAGAATCTGGAACTTCAGGAATTAATCAACACCTGGTTCAAAATCTCGGGCTAATTTTGAGTATGAGTTACGCACGTGGGCTTTATAGAAACTTACCTTTTACCATTTGTTCAGAATTGTTCATCGTAGCATTGGTTATTAGCAGCTGGGAGCTGCTGGTATTCTTGAATATAAGCTGGAAACTGACTGTATCTTTGACCATTAGCATCTTCAGACCAATGTCCATCGGCACCCGCAAATTTACTGCAAATCAAGAGCAGTGTTAGAGCTTCATAAGAAATGTCAAGTAGTAATATGTATAATAAGTAGTACTTACGAGCTGCTGGTAGAGGAGCCAAATAAGGCTTCAGCACAGTGCAGAAACTCAATGCAATAACAAATAAACCAATTAATGCCCCATATTTGAATTTTTTCTGCTCGTGCTTGCTAAAGCTTCGAGCAAGTATTGAATTATACAACATTTTCCTTCTCTTTTTCTCACTCAAAACGCAAAACTAACTCAATGCGTTTTCTAAAATGCCATTTTGCATTAAAAAAAAAGCAAAAAAATAATTGAAGCTCTCTATATTTAGTCTAATAAGGAAAGCCTAGATTATTTATTTAAACTTTTAATTATCGTGAATCACTATTGGACAGCCAAGGAAGATAATTTGGATACCAATGTGTTGGAGAAGGTAGAGAGGAGCTTTTCATGAATTTTGTGAATCATTGCTTAGCCACGTATACATGATTTTATTAAGCTGTTTTGGATTTGATTTCTAACTTTCTTAAACCATCGGAAAAGGACATATGTTGGTGACTGCTGTTTGAGAAAAACAAACATATCTTTCGATGATTGCATTTGGTGATTTCTTGCGTGTTCTCAGAACGAATTGTCGGCCGCGGATTCCAGCAGCTTCGCAAGGTATCAAGCAGCTATCAGCCCAAACAATAAAGCTATACTTTAGTAAAGTTAATACTAGAGGAATTATCATAATCCATAGGGTGCGACTACGTTACAATTATCACAATCCATAGGGTGTGACTATGCTATAGCATTTGTGCGTAACATCCATCATATTTTACATTATTGGTAACAAATTTTATGAAATTGGCTGACATTATTTATGTACAATTTTTGTATTTGCGCAATGTGTGCTGCAAAACATTTGAGATATTTAACGACAATGCTGTTATTAATAACGAAAACAATTGTAACTAATGACGGAAAATTGTAATGGTTATTATTTACCGATGTTGCACTCTGGTTGTGTTCGAAAATAAAATATATCAAAACTGCAAACCTAAGGAATGCCGACAGTGGGTTAACTCGGTTGCCCGAGTTTATTTCGAAGTTGAGGTATCCAAATAAAAATTGCTTGATGGAATGAGACATTGCAACAATCTCTGTCTTCTTAGTATGGGTGGGATGCATGATGAGGCCAAATTAGGAGTGTTTGGTATTTTGTTTTAGGTATTTGTCCTTTTCCAAGGAATACGAGCGTGCATTAGAATAATTAGATTCTTTAAAACTTATTTATTGTTGTTAATGAATTAAATAATAATGGAGAAGTTGATGCATTGTTATCACAAAAATACTGCAATTAAATTAATCATGTATTCATGGATATCTACCTCACTGGTTGAAAGATAGAACTTATCTTCCTATAATTGGATTTAGATTTGAGTTTTGTCTGACACTTTTACGCATACGCAAAAGATCTATATCTAACCAAATTCTTTGACATATTTGAGAAGTATTATCGCCATAAGTCAATGTTTGGTAGAAAAGGTATTCATTTGATTTAATTCAGTCCAATGGTAAATGGATGAAAATATAATTACTATTTTTTAACTTTAAATGCTTATACCATTAGATTGAGTGGATTCAATAGATGAAAAATTTTAAGTTATCATTTTAAGTTAAAGGGAATTCTACCTTCTTTTATAATACAATAATCTTTTTAAAAGGTAGAGGGATGGCAAAACCTGAATCAATTTTTAAATTCCTACCTCTCTTATGATTTAAAATTTCAAATTCTATGTATGCAATAAAATAAATAAAGTGGCTTCAAAACCAATAAACCATCCTTCAGACAAATTATAGATTCCTAATTTAAACCAAGATAAACCATAAATTCCCCAATTCATCAAAATACACAGGTAAAATTACCTTGTGTAAAGTCCATAATTGGTGAATATTGAACAATATACTTACATAAGGCCAAGAATATACAACTTGCCTTCAAAAGCCTTACAAAATGAAATCACGCACGACACACTAATTTAGTGACTAAAATTTATGCATACGAAAGACAGCCAAAGACCTTAATATAACTCATTAGATAATTTTTATGAATACATTATCAACATATAAATTATTTGAACAATTTAACGGCAAAAATAGACTTAGGTTCGATTAGTTATAGTTTTTGAAAAAGCCTATTTAAGAAGAGCTTTTGTAAGTACAGATTTTATAAATAGAACTTTTATTAAAAAAAGTTTGAATTTTTTGGTTGTAAAGACATGAGTTTTTACTAAAATTATAGAATTACTTTAATAGATAAGTTTTTGAAAATTATGTTATAAAAAAATGAAATAAGATTGTGAAATAAAATAAAGATACATTAAATAATTTAACTCAAATAAGTGGTAACCCTAACTTATCTTGATCGAAGCAATGCCCAAAGACTCCCATCCCTTTTTTCTCTTCCAACTTCATTAATTTTGAAGTAAACAACGGCCTTCTAATAGCCAGCAAGTCTTAAAAGCTCTACAACCTCTACTCTCAAAATTTGAATTTTTATCAGGAGAGACAAAGTAGCTTATGTAATCACCACAAGCTTGCTCACAAGGTAAACAAACAATACTAAAAATTTTGTAAAATGCATATGAAATTAAACATATACTTATGTCTACTAGATAAATTATATAAAAAATACACTCACAGCAACAAACATAACATGTAAACATGTCATAATAACAATGAATAATTGTTTCATGGTTTCTGAAGCGATCGAAAGCCCGTTTAGGATTCTTGGATTTTATTATACCCGGCATTTAGACAATTGACTTGGCCTAATGTTGTTACAATGAGGCCCGGTAGAAGTATATGAACTCTAGACATTAGACCCAGGAATCCATTTATTTTCTGTAATCTTGAAAATATGATGCGGTATCTGATATTAACACATAAGTATTCTATCTGAGAGTTATATACTATATCACTACTAAAAAATTATTAGGATGATTTTTTTATGTAATCAACGCCCATTTAGACAGATTTTCCAAAGTTACAGTTTATTTTATTTGAGTTCACAATTCTCAAGAAAATTTTGAAAAAATTCATTATTATAATAATATGAATCATTCATGTTTCAAACTTTTTTTATTAATTAATCAACAATCGCAATCCTAATATATATGTAATAGATTTAGGAAAATTTGCATTCTAAATAGATTTAGGTGTGAAAAAGGATAAGCAGATTAAGCATTGTAAATTTTATAAAGATAATCAATGGGTATATAATTTTAGGATTAAATCGGTACACCAAGTAATATAATTTTAAAAAATTTATAGTGTAAGTTACACACACACACACACACACATGGGTAGGGATAGGTAAAGTCATTAAAATTTTAGTTCTTATCCCTTTGAGGATCTAAGATGGAGTGACTAGTTAAAAAAGTTGCTTAAAATCCACTCAATCAAATCCTTCGGGACAAAACTAAAATTGATATTGTTAATAGAAGCTTAATTAGTTGTAAGGGCAAAGTTAAGAATATATAGTATTTGATTTCAAGTTATACTAAACTAATTCTAGATAATAAATTAGGGCAATAAGATTAAATATATTTTAACAATATTGGTAATATAGAATAGGTATACAGCTCCTAAAAGTTTTTCTTTCAGTAAATGTAGTTTGTTAATTTCAAGTAACTATAGTTTGTTAATTTCAAGTCATATTAAAATATTTAGATCCATCACATAATATTTATATGATAGCTGTTTAATTGTTGGATAAATTTCAATTTACCCCCACATAAAATGATAATTTTAAATTTATCTTTCAAGATTTTGAAACATGAATTTATTCTTATTTACCATTAAGAAGAAAAAAAAATCATCACACTCCCATTTGCCTTAATACTTCAAATCGTACATGACTAATAACGTATATAATTGCAAGATTCATAAAGGCAAGATAAGTAGGGAATCCATTTTCTGAAAAAAAAAATGTTGAATAAAAATGAAAGAGAGGAAACAGAAAAAGTAATAAAACTTACCATTAACGTTCCATGTCATTGAATATCTATTAAATATTAACCACTCATTCATCTTTGATATAAAGTCTTAAAATCAATTTTAAAATTTTGTGTAAATTAAAGAAGTCATCGATCCTTCCGAGTTTCCATATCATTTAATAATAAATAATTTATAATTTATTGGCGAGCATTGTATGAGTGGAGCAATAAATTCCGTTTGGGAGGGGAAAGGATTACCGCAATAATAATAATATATCAACACTACACAACTTTTTTTTCCTTTTTTTAAGCTTTTAAGAAATACAAAATATATAATAAAAATAAAGAAATCTCGAGTACTGCAAGAGGTCTTGTTATCATTTGTAATATTACTCCCACAACTAACTATAGTAGTACTTATCTTTTTATTTATTTAAACATGACATATACCATAAACACTATGCTTGTAAAATTTATATTCCATACCTACATACAAAGTGATATAAAGTGACATTAAGTGGTGCCTTCATATCACTTTATATATATGCATTTTGTTGAAAAGTCAAAGAATGGCATGCAAATTTCAAAGTCAAGGTTGGTAGCACAATTTGTTGAAGTCAAATTGTTGGTTACACCAATAATTGTAGAGATTTTTCAAGCCGAAAAGAAAGAATGGACAAAGGGGATGGATTTGAAAAATAATAATAATTAAAAATTATATTTTTAATTATTTTATTCTTAGCATAGTAATTCATTTCTCCTATAAATAGCTAAGGATTTCATTCATTTGAAATCATCTCAAAATTTGTTAAGCTTATAAGTTTCTAAGCTTATAGGTTTCTAAGCTTTTGAGAGTGAGCAATTGGAGAGTGTGTGTGAGAGTACTGGGTATATTTGGGTTCTGGGAAAGTGAGATTTCTTTACTCAAATTTGTACTCAAATAATTGTTAATAATACAACTATTTTTCTCTTGCTCCCGTGGACGTAGGCATATTGCCGAACCACGTAAATTTTGTGTCCTTTATTTTTCTATAATTATTTGGTGCGCTTGATTCCGCATTCCGCGCACAACAAGTGGTATCAGAGCCGACGGTTCGTACTTGGGGGAGACGGTACTGTTCACGTATACGGTACTGTTCACATACGGTACTATTCACGAATACGGTAGAGACGACCATTTGTACTTAGGAGACAGTCTATTGTAAGTAGTGTGTATTTTTGCATGTCTAGGAAAGTTCTGTCAACAAAGGCGATAAGAGTCTAAGGATTCTGGTTTTTAATTGGGACCGAGTTCCCGTCCAGTCTCCTGGGAACTTTCCTGGTGCATTTATTCACGCGAAATTAACATCATAGAGACTGTTTTTCAAGTGGAAATAGTTCGTTGAGAAAATAGTAGAAGGTGAAACTTCCAGAATTGGGGAGAGATCTACCGAGACTATTTCTGGAGATACTTCAGGTGGGAGGCGAGATTTGTCAAATCGCTATTCAGCACCTGTTATAGGAGGCCAGAAGATCGATGTTGAAAAGTTTGATAGGAAAATCAACTTCGGCATGTAGAGGCGCGAAGTTATGGATGCCCTTATTCAAATCGATCTCGATGTTGTTCTGAAAAATAAAAGACACTTGTATGATGAAGAAATTTAGGATCGTATGAACGAGAAAGCTTGTGGTTAGATCAGATCTTGTTTGACCAAGGAGGTGAAATACTTGGTAAGAGATGAGGAGTGTGCGGTGACTTTGTGGCGTACATTGGAGGAGAAATACCTGGTGAAAAGTCCTGAAAATCGCCTTCATGCAATGAGCCAAGTATATGGTTTTCGAATGAAGCATGGGGTGTCAATGCACGATCATGTCTCAAGATTTGAAAAGTTACTTGCTGATTTGAAGAATCTTGATGAAGATATTAAGGATGAAGTCAAGGCTATGATTCTGTTACACTCACTACCAGAGGAATATAACCATTTTGTGACTACTTTGATATATGGGAAGAGTGTGATCGTCTTCAAAGATGTTTGCACAGCATTGACAAGCTTGGAGATTCGGAATAGTGATAAAAATTCTGAACGAGCATCATCTGAAGCTTTGGTGAGTAGAGATTGGGCGATGGAGAAACAAAAGAAGTGTGGTGGAAAGAATTCTCGATCCAAATCGAGAAAAAGAAATATAGCTCGAGACGAGTGTGCCTTTTGTCATGAAAAGGGCCATTGGAAGAAAGATTGTCCAAAGGCTCAAAAGAGAGATGGGAAGAAACCAGCAGCAGCAGCAAACATGGCACGGAAAGATGAAGACTCTGATTATTTACTAAGTATTACTCCTGCAGCATACGTGGCTAGTTCGAGCGAGTGAATACTTGATACTGGAGCAACATATCATTTGTTCCCTATTAAGGAATGGTTTACGAATTTTCGTAATCTAGAATCCGGTACAGTTGTGATGGGGAATGATCAACCTTGTCGCACAGTGGGGATAGGAACAATTCGGCTCAAAATGTTTGATGGAATGGTCAGAGAACTCAAAGAGGTTAGATTTGTTCCAGCTTTAAAGAAAAATCTAATTTCTGTGGGTGCTTTGGAAGCTAAAGGCTACAAGGTTACCATTGAAGATGGTATAATGAAGTTTACACATGGGGCTATGGTGATTCTGCAAGGGGTTCGGCGTCACAATCTGTACTACTTGAATGGAGGTACAACTGATGAAGCAAATGTTGTTGAGGCACACAGTGACACCACCAAGCTATGGCATGTACGACTGGGACATGCTGGAGAGAAGTCTTTGCAAAATCTGATGAGGCATGGACTCTTAAAAGGTACCAAAACCTGTAAATTAAATTTCTGTGAGCATTGTGTAGTAGGCAAGAAAACAAGGGTCAAGTTTGGTACAGCTAATCACGATACTCGTGAGATCCTTGAATATGTTCATAGTGATGTATGGGGACGAACCAAGACTGCATCAATTGGTGGAAGCCATTATTTTGTTACATTTGTTGATGATTTCTCTAGACGTGTGTGGGTGTACACCATGCGAGCAAAGGATGAGGTTCTAGAGATTTTTGTGAAATGGAAGAAATTGGTGGAGACTCAAACTGGCAGAAAGATCAAAGTATTACGATCTGATAATGGGGGTGAATATACTTCTGATCCATTCTTGCAAGTATGCCAGAACGAGGGTATTAAAAGACATTTCACGGTGAGACATACTCCGCAACAGAACGGTGTGGCTGAGCGTATGAATCGTACTTTACTGGAGAAGGTACGGTGTATGTTATCTAATGCTGGTTTAGATAAAAAGTTTTGGGCTGAAGCTGTGAGCTACGCAAGTCACTTGGTAAACCGGTTGCCTTCTGCCGCAATTGAAGGTAAAACTCCTATGAAAATGTGGTCTGGAAAGCATGCACAAGACTATGATTCCCTTCGTGTATTCGGGAGTCCAGCTTATTATCATGTCAAAGATGGTAAACTGGATCCTCGTGCTAGAAAAGCTATCTTTGTGGGATTCAAAGGTGGAGTAAAGGGCTTCAAGCTTTGGGATCTCGAAGATAAAAAGTTTGTGTGTAGTAGAGATGTCACATTTGATGAAGCTTCAATGATGAAAACTCCAAGTTCTCAGCAGGTGGAGAATAAGACCAAAGAGGTATTGCAGCGGGTGGAGTTTGTTGCAACTCCATATGTACCAGTTAGTTCTACATCAAAGAAGGGTTCAACTATGGAAGTGACACCTAGAGTTGAAGAAGAGGTTGTTTCTTCTGATGTCTCACAAAATGAAGAAACAATTGATGATGTAGATAATGATGATTTTATAGCAACAAAGAGGCCAAGAAGAGAAATAAGAAACCTGGATGGCTTACTAAAGATATGGTGGCAGCCTATGCACTTCCAGTTATTGATGATGACATCCCCAACACTTTCGGTGAAGCATTACGCAGCAGTGAAAGTAATCAGTGGAAGTTAGCCATGGAGGAAGAGATGAAATCTCTCCATCAAAACCAGACTTGGGAACTTGTAAAGTTACCAAAAGGGAAAAGGGCTATTGGCAATAAATGGGTCTACACCAAAAAGCAAGGATCTCCGAATCAAACAACTCCTCGATACAAGGCAAGGCTCGTGGCAAAAGGTTTTGCACAAAATGAAGGTATTGACTACAATGAAGTTTTCTTTCCAGTTGTAAAACATACTTCCATTCGTATCCTACTTGCCTTAGTTGCAGAATATGAGTTAGAGTTGGCTCAATTGGATGTCAAGACGGCGTTCTTACATGGAGATTTAGAGGAGGAAATCTATATGATTCAGCCTTGTGGTTTCAGAGTTGCTGAAAAGGAGAATCATGTGTGTAGGTTGATTAAATCTTTGTACGGACTGAAGGAGTCGCCAAGGCAGTGATACAAAAGATTTGATCAATTTATACAAAGGCAGAAATTCACCAGAAGTGAACACGATCATTGTGTTTACTTTAGAAAACTACCAGATGGAGCTTTCATCTATTTGTTACTCTATGTCGATGATATGCTTATAGCTTCGAAGAATAGAGATGAGATCGAAAGATTAAAGAAGCAGCTGACTTCTGAGTTCGAGATGAAAGACTTGGGTGATGCACAGAGAATACTTGGGATGGAGATTCATAGAGACAAGAAGAATGGGAGCGTATGGTTGACTCAAAAGTCTTATTTGAAGAAAGTGCTAGAAAGATTCGGTATGGATGACAAAACTAAACCGGTATGTACACCTCTAGCTCCTTATTTCAAATTAAGCTCTTCTTCATGTCCTAGATCTCAAGAGGAGCACGATTACATGGTTCGTGTTCCATATGCTAGTGTTGTGGGTAGTCTTATGTATGCTATGGTATGCACAAGGCCCGATATATCTCAAGCAGTGAGCATAGTTAGTAGATACATGCACAATCCGGGTAAAAATCAATGGCTTGCGGTAAAGTGGATTCTCCGATATTTGTATGGGACAGTTGATGTTGGGTTATTGTTCAAGAAGGATTGTGGTCAAAAATGTGTTGGGTATTGTGATTCTGATTTCGCTGGAGACCTTGACAAGCGAAGATCAACAACGGGCTACGTATTCACATTGGTTGGAGGTCCGGTTAGCTGGAGGTCGATTCTACAATCGACAATTGCTCTGTCCACTACGGAAGCAGAGTATATGGCAGCAACTGAAGCTGTAAAGGAAGCTATCTGGTTGAAAGGCTTGTTAGGTGACTTGGGAGTAATCCAGAAGAACATTGCGGTCTTTTGTGATAACCAAAGTGCGATATTTCTCGCAAAGAATCAAACATATCACTCTCGGACGAAGCACATAGATGTGAAATATCATTATGTGAGGGAAATTATCGAGGGTGGTGATGTGTTGTTGAAGAAGATCGATACCAAAGATAATCCATCAGATATGTTGACGAAGATAGTTTCTGGAGTTAAGTTTCAACATTGCTTGAAACTAATTCTAATCCTTCGATTGTGTTAAGTTATGTCCTTCGGGAATTATGAACTACGGTTGGCTTGATCCTAAATTTTGGGTACGTAGGCAGTCACAACGATGCAGCCGCCTTGGATCCTTGCGAGGATCATTTGGGGATGAAGTATTATGGTCTGTTAATGTCGGCTCAGATTTGGAAAATTTTTCGCCGAGGTGGAGAATTGTTGAAAAGTCAAAAAATGGCTGCAAATTTCAAAGTCAAGGTTGGTAGCACAATTTGTTGAAGTCAAATTGTTGGTTACACCAACAATTGTAGAGATTTTTCAAGCCGAAAAGAAAGAATGGACAAAGGGGATGGATTTGAAAAATAATAATAATTAAAAATTATATTTTAAATTATTTTATTCTTAGCATAGTAATTCATTTCTCCTATAAATAGCTAAGGATTTCATTCATTTGAAATCATCCCAAAATTTGTTAAGCTTATAAGTTTCTAAGCTTATAGGTTTCTAAGCTTTTAAGAGTGAGCAATTGGAGAGTGTGTGTGAGAGTACTGGGTGTATTTGGGTTCTAGGAAAGTGAGATTTTTTTACTCAAATTTGTACTCAAATAATTGTTAATAATACAATTATTTTTCTCTTGCTCCCGTGGACGTAGGCATATTGACGAGCCACGTAAATTTTGTGTCCTTTATTTTTCTATAATTATTTGGTGCGCTTGATTCCGCATTCCGCGCACAACACATTTGAAATGCAAACTTTTGAAATTATGACACTTAACTATTTTTATCAAAGTTTCTCCCATATTGAGAGACTACAAGAAGATCAACATCATCCAAATTCATTGTCTCATGAAAAATATTATTATGCTTTGGTTTTATTTTCTATTGTGTCATTGGTATCACTGACCACTGGTTCTTACCTGAAAATATTAGATTAGAAAACTTATTCATGAATGACATTTATCAATATATGAATTAGAAATGGTATATTCAACTAAATTTGTACTAAAGTACCTGTAGAAGATTCCATATTCTTCAATTGAGAAAAGAGCATGTAGTCGAGCGAGTTATTGCTTCTAGTTTTAGATGGTATATATAAACATTCTTTGGGTACTGTTGAATTTCCTTATTCGGATTTTGCTTTCAAAACTATTGAGTTTTCGATTCAGGTATGGACATGTTTCTATTAATTACTAATAAAAAAGCACAAAATAATTTTATGTGAACTAATACTTTATTTGATAGTTATTTGGTAGTTCTTTCTCAGTATCAAATATTAGCTAAACTAATACTCCTTTTAATCTGACATCAAACATGATAATAATAAAAATAAACTTCTTTATTTTGTTTTCTAGGACACCTGTAACTGCATTACATTATGGAGATTGGAGTCATCGATATTGACACACATGTCATTGGTTTTGTCATATTCTAATTGAATTGTAATAAAAATTCATATTGAAAGAAAAATATTTAAGGATTCTAGAAATACTTTTCTTCTCAAATTAAGTAGCGGAGTAATTAGGTGTTGGATCACATTAATGGTCGGAAAAAAATCACGAGCGGAAATCTCCCTCTAATCACAGTATAAATACCCTCATTTTTGATGAGTTGCTCAAAGTTCTTATTCTTTCTTTTCACCTTTTCTCTCTCTACTCATCACGTTCTTAATTTTTAAGGCAATTTTTTTATATATCTTGGAAACTAACATGGGAAGTGTATTTTAAATCAACTTCCTTCAAATCCTCATAATTGCATATGGTAACTGCTTACCATGTGCAGATCGGGTCGGGTTGCTCCATCCACCCTTCTATATATCTCCCACTCGCACATGATGAGACGACGTCAAAACAGTAGAGCAATAAACAGAGGAACAATGAACAGCCAAATATCTTCAATCATACAGGCAAATATACCATGTGACCATGAACATATCCAAAAACCCATTCAGTGAGCCAAAAACATATCTCAATTATCAACTCAAGCAAGAGATGTCTCAATTGCAATCATATGCAAGAGAGTTTCAAAATATGTTCATTGTATCTCATATTTAATTTATTTTAATACTTAAGCACTCTAAATCCCTTCGATATGCTAAAATTGTGCAATTTATTTATGTATTCACAATTGTAATTTCCTAAAGATATTATACAATTGGTCGACCGATGAATCACGTAAAAGAAAAATTAAAATTTCCCAACACACTCATGTCAATCAATTTAGAATAGTCGCTTTCCTTGTTATGTTACATAGACTGAATTATGTCAAGATTATAGAGAACATGCTAAATAATAATGTACAAAATATTTAAATAATTGGTTTAGTAATAATTTTATAAACTTGAATTATTCTCATTTTCTTTTTTTCTATAGGTAAAATTCTCGAAAGTGAAATTTTTAATAGAGAGGAATTTATGGATGAAGATGAAAGTGGCCCGCAAGTGTTGGAGTAGTTCTTTTTTAAAAAAAAAAGTTTGGTTGTGGAATTGAATTATGAGTTTTTATTTGTATTATTATATAAGACTTTTTTTTATGTTGGGTTATGGAACTAAATTGTGTATTTTTATTTATATAAGACATGAGTTTTTTATTTTTTATGTTAGGTTGTTGAATTAAATTGTGTATGGCTAGAATGGTTGTGGAATTACATTGTGTGTTTTTAATTTAATTGTATTATGGATTTTTCATGTTGGATTTTAGAATTGATTTGTGTGTGAAATGGTTGTGGAATTGATTGAAATGGTTGTGGAAAGTATAATTGAATTGTGTTTGAAATGGTTGAGAAATTGCAGAATTAGTTGAAATGGTAGTGGGTGGGACATGAGAATTGAATTGTGGGTGGGAAATGGTTTCGTTAGGGTCAGGCCCAACAGACCCGATGTTGGCCCGATTCGGGTCGAGCCTCGATTCGGGTCGAGCCCGACCCGATCCTAACTATAAAGAGGTAGGGCTTTTTTAGGGTCGGGCTTTAATTCTTTGTTGATCGGGTCGGGTCGGGTTTGGCCAAGCTTGAGCGCGACCCAACGTTTTTCCATCCCTAATAGCAACATATCGTTCAACCAACAAAATAAAAAAAAAATCACAAATGAAAGAAATGACCAAACATAATTAAACTAATATATAGACTCTTCTACATGCTCTTAAAATATTATTTTTTACTCGTAACTCTTTCATCCAACTTATACTTGAGTCTATGTTCATATAAAAATAATTGTTCTTTCTTGATGATTCTATTTATAGTTTTCTCGTACCATAATTTCTACCCTCTACCAAGGTGACTGGCTTGTCTAACATTCTGAAGGTTCGTGTGAATGCTAAGTACTGAGGTTTGCCTCATCTTTGAAGTAAGATGGCGCTCCTCCATTAGCTCAATTTCACACCTCAGCATATAATATGCGTTCGAGGGGTTCTTGCTCTCCTCTAATATGCGAGCCTCGACAAGCGTATTATCATCATCAGGTAAGGAATTAATGAGGATTCGTTGATAATTATCTCAGTATGTATACTTAGTGTTTGCTTTTCAACACATTAAGTGCATAAAGACGTTATATATGTCTTGTATATTCATACACATAGTATGATCATGATCCATACTATAATTTTCCATTTTCTTCACAAGTTCTTCATAAGATAAGTCATCATTAGTTTCAATTAGATCAATGGGTGCAAACCAAGCTCAATACGTCATTAATCCCTCTTCCTCAACGAGAGGCATCTAAGACAAATAACATAAAATTGATATTAGTGATTGTTAACAACGATTAAAACACGAGATATAATCAAATTTTAGTCATTTTCCATGAAAGAAATATTTTCGAGCTCCCACTAGAGTGAAATATTTATTAGTGTATAATGCGCATCCAAGAAATAATATGTATTTGATCCAAAATTTATTTCAAAATTAATAATTAAAAAACTTTAATTTCAAGTTAAAAATAAATAGAAAATTAAATTTTGGATCAAACAACACAAACGGAGCCCAAATCAAAATTCCGAATAGTTAGATAAATTGAAAATATTAATCTGGACACATTATACTACATGCACAGTTAGGCGCGTGCATTCCACACGCAATACAGTGCTTGCTACAATACTGATACAATATCATGCACTCCCTATGTGCATAATCGGAGAGTGGGATCCACGCTTCGCATCTTTCGGCTCCGACTACCTTTAGACTTGATTTTTTGTCGTGATTCCAATAGTGGCTTTATATTTTCAATCGGAGCTCAGAATACGCCGAAATCATTCAAAAATCGAATCTGAAACTATTCATCATCTTCTCCAAAATTAGGGTTTCTGAAATTTTGTAACCTTAATGTGACTGGATTCATATTTTGGCCATAACTTTCTCGTTTTAAGTTTGTTTGTAAGAAATCACATATTGTTGGAAAGCACGTAAAACATATCTGTCTACTGATATATAACACACAATGTCAGATTGCCTAGATCCAAAGATATGATCAAATAAAATTTCAGGTTTTATGTTTTAATTAGGTTTCATACAAATTAAAACCTAAGTCGCATTTATGTCATTCAATTTCATAATTTTACTGCGATTCTAGCATTCCACAACATAAATTGAATAGCTACCAAATTATATATTTCATGAAAAATAATTAACACATGAAATTCATACATTTTTCATGAAATAAACTCAACCATTCATATGAATCCAACACAAAAACATGCTCTGATACCAATGAAGAAAAAATAATTAAGGATTCTAGAAATACCTTTCTTCTCGAATTAAGCAGTGGAGTAACCAAGTGTTGGATCACGTTAATGATCATAAAGAAATCACAAACTAAAATATCCCTCTAATCACAATATAAATGCCCTCATTTTTTATGAGTTGCTCAAAGTTCTTATTCTTTCTTCTCACCTTTTCTCTCTCTGCTCTTCACGTTCTTAATTTTTAAGTGAGATTTCTATATATCTTGGAAACTAACATGGGAAGTGGATTTTAAATCAAATTCCTTCAACTTCCATAACCGCATATAGTAACTGCTTACCATGTCTGGATCAAGTCGGGTTGGCCCATTATGGTCGACCTACCCATCTAACACATGTCTAATATACCATAATGAGCTAATTTGTCATATATTCTTTTACCTAAATATAATAATGTTTTAGAATTACAGAAATATGCATAAATTCTAAATCAATTTTAAACGCATAGTTTTCTTAAAATTCAACTTCAAATGAGAAGCTAAGACTACTTAAAAACTCATCTCCTTCAAATAATTTACCTTGTATCATTTATAATCCTTTTCTACTTTTTCTTAAATCGCCTTTTTTTAATTTCCTTTATAATTAACATCATCACAATTTTCTTTCTTTTGCAAAAAAAATATGAAAACACCCTCCATTGATTTAGTAAATTGATTATTTAATATCCATACGTTATTATCAAACGTTGTTTACAATCAATAATAAATAAAAACACTTATCAATTTAAGAAGAAGATGGTTGTATATGAAAGGATTTAGTTTACGGACAGTCTAAAAATTGAGGGTGCGTTTGGTACTAGATGAGATGGCAGTTTGACACCATGGAAGACTCTCCTCAACATAAAGAAATATATTTTTAAGGCTAGTTCTGAAATAATTGTGTTGTTACTGGACTTGAAATGATTTCTTAAGAACGGGTGTTATCAGGACTTTTGAGGCGTGTCAAAAACCTGACTCAAACATAAAGAAAGATAAAAATAAATTTTACATATTTTCAAAGATAAAAATATAGAAAAGTAAATTTTACATTCTCTCGACCTACGTTGTTAACTGATACTTAAAAATACTATAGATTTTCTAGTTTATCCCCTATTGGCGGCCTTATTTTATGGAAAATATTTGAGGGAAATATGGGTGAAAATATGGACCAATAACTTAATGACACGTGGCAAAAGTGGTCAACCAAGCAAAGCAATTTTGTTTGATGGAACATTAAGGTACCTCACAGGAAATTGGGAGATAAGCTCCTCGAAGAAAAGGGGACAATTTTGGTAAAATCCACAATACCAAAGAGCATTATGGAAGGTTAAACTTTGGTGGTTAGAGCTTGCACATCAATAGTTCACGTTGTCATTTAAGAAATCGAACTATCGATCTTGGGCTAGGAGTGAGGAACCAATTAAAGTGAAGATTCATTGTTAGAGTAATGGAAGAATGCTATGTTATTTTTTATTTGTATTTAAAGCAACATGGAAGATGACCGATCCTCTCATGAAAATCTAGCTATCATAGAGCAAGATTATGACTATGAGAATGAGCTCACTACTAATCCTATGAAAAAGATGACAAAATTGGATAAGAGCAAGTCTATAGAAACCTCAACTGATATTCATCGCAGTGATGAGTTCATAACTAAGAGGTACTTTATGGGTTCGCCGACAAGATTTGTAGTGCCATTGCCCTGCAAATTCAATACTCATATGGTGATCTCAGCAAACAAACCACCACACAAGCCTTGGGTGAAAAACTTGTTGTCCAGTCAACAGGAGGCCCCTAAAGCAAGCAAACAACTCTACCTCGCCACAACCAGATTAAAAGCACAACTTGCTTGCTCTAAGGATGATCTACTACAAATAGTTGGTCTAGTAGTAGTAAGGGCTAAAAGTGTGGCAAACAACACGTCAAAGATTTACGGGATAAGCTCAATGCCAAGAAATCTTCTCATAAACTGGAGGGTGTCTGGTAATAAAAAAATTCCTTAAGAAATCCTCAATAAGATGTCTTATGTAAAAGGACAAGTGCATAAACTCTCCAAGAACTCCATCACCAAGAATCAAGCGCCAATCATTTATTAGTTTCCTTTCACCATAGATATCCCAAATAACTTCAGTATGCCGCAGATTCCACAATATAGGGTATCTCTAATGCCAAACATGCTGAGTTGTACCCAGATGAAATACTCATAAAAGTAGTCGAGAAAAGGCCATATGTCATATGTTTACACACACTCTCACGGGCCTAGTCAAGTCTTGGTTTCAGTCAATAATACCAAGGAGAATAGCTAGCATTGATAAGCTACTCTCTGAGTTCATTCAGGAGTTTCACTAGGCTTTTCAGTAGGAGAAATCCTTCTCCAAGATAGCTTTCATCAACTTAAGCCAAACAGAATCATTAGGCACTTTTGTCAATAATTTTCGCCAGAAAGTCCTTTACTCTAGATCATTTCCCCCAAAAGTTATAGCAGATAGAGTGATCTACACCTTATTTGATACGAAAAGCGTAGTGGATATCATTTTTAAGGATGCCCAAGATCAACTCACTTTCAAGTCCATCAAGGTATCTTCTATTGACACTTCTATAGTTGGTTTTGTTCGTGAAATTATCATACCAAAAGGGATAGTCATCTTACCATCTCATTGGGTAAAGCTCCCCACAAAGTGGTCCATTTGCACTTTTTTTAGCGGTGGATAATTTAAGAGGTCTTATTATCATTTGTACTAGTACTAGCACAACTACCTAGACTAGTACATGTCTTTTTATTTATTTAAACATGTCCCATAAGAGTAACACTATGTTTATAAAGTTTGTATTCCATATCTACATACAAAGTGATATAAAATGACATTTAGAGGTGCCACATCATCACTTTATATATATATACATTTGAAATACATCCTTCTACAACCACCACAATTAACCACTCATATCATGGTTTCTCTTATACTGAAGGATTACAAGAATATCAAGATCATCGGCATTCATTGTCTCATGAGAAATACTATCATGCTCCGGCTTGTACTTTTTTTTGTAATAGGTATGTCGGACCACTAATTTTTACCTAAAAATATTAGATTAGAGAACTAATTGATAAATGAAATTTATAAAATATATAAATTAGAAATGATATATTGTCACGTGGCTGTTGAGGAGTCCTATTCGTCAGGGTAGTTGTTGTTATAGTCTAAATAAATCTTTAGTTATTATTTACTTGTAGAAGTGGTCAACTAAGTCAGCATTTGTTGTAATCATTCAGCTGTGTTTTGTTATTTTCTGTTAAGGTCTTTGTATAAATTCAAAGTCCAAAGATGAATAAAGGCAATATATTAATTTTCTTCAAAGTTCAACCAGTATTGGAGGCCTTGGTCTTCCTCGAAATAGACCAAGTTCAGTTGTTCATTTTTATTTAGCTGATTTCTACAATAGGGAAACAAAAGAAAACGATCCTGGAAGGCATTGATTCCTCACACAGACCAATTACAATGTCAGTTATGTTGGCACATAACAAAACGGTATCAGAGCCACGTATGGAGGAATCATGATTGAAAAGCTTAGAAACTGAAGTAGGCTCCCTTGCAGCTGGTCAAGAACAGATACTTAAGAAAATGTAAGAGATGTTCTCAATAATAAATGCCCGATTTGATTAGATGTTAGCAACCGAGCTCGTGAGCAAAGTGAATGCTCTTATAGTGCAATGCGTAATAGTGGTGGAAAAAGAAACACTAGTGGAGGATGCAGCCAAGAATCTCTCTTCAATAATTATCTCCATAGAACAGTCAAGTTGGACTTCCCTTGCTTTAACGGAACAGAAGATCCTATAAGTTCGGTTTGCAGGGCTGAGCAATTTTTTTAGCTACATCAAACTCCGGATGATAAGAAGGTGATCTTAGCTTCATTTAATATGGAAGGTGATGCACAACTGTGGTTCCAGCTGATGAAAGAAGAAACTCCTTTTATTACATGGGAGGCCTTTAAGCGAGGATTACATAACAAATATGGTCCGAATCAATTTCAAGATTTCTTTGGAGATCTAACAAAATTACAACAGATAGGTTATGTTAGGGATGGCAATGGGGAGGGGACCAATCTCTCCGTACCCATCCCTGATATTTTGCGTATGTCTCCGTCCCCTCCTTATCCTCGTCAAAATTATTTAAGAGAATCATCATCCCCTCTCCGAATAATAACAGGGGATCCCTGAGGGTCCCCGATCCCCGAATAACTAATACATTTTTTTTTGTTTTCGATTTTGAGTTAATCATATTAAAATAAAAAATTCAAATAAAAGTAAAGTTCGAAATATATCTTACATTAATATCCATTACAAAAGTCACATATATTAAATTAGTAAGTAACATAGTATGTAAGGGATACAAACTATCATGAACAAATTAATAGTCTAATACACAATTGTTACAAATAAAATCAAATTTAGATTCAAAATTAACTTTTCAATGGTGGCGTGGGCACTTTATAAATGTGGACTATTCTCTTTACAACACAATAGTTAAGTCGAAGCAAATCAAGAGCAAATATTATATTAGATTAGATATTAAAATTGTGATTTGCTGTGGGCAATTATAACATCTAAAAATAAATAAAAAATAGATTTAAGTTTAAAATATTTAATGAATATTAAAATTAAAACAAAAGTTTTGGGCTAATAGAATATATCCAGTCTTTTTAATGTTCTAAATAAAAATTTAGGACTTTAATTAGTTAATTAGGCCTAAAATTTTAATAATATAAATATTTTGATATTTTTTATTTTTACCAATACTTATAATTTTATAATTCAAATTTTATTATTTATTTACTAGTAATTTTAAAAATTAAAAATTAAAATGGGGAAATGGGTAGGGGATGGGGATTCCACCTCATCCCCGTCCCCTCCCTAAATAAGAAATTGGGTAAAAAAATTTCCTCGTCCCTTCCCCGAATAAGAAATTGGGTATGAAATTATCCTCATACCCTCCCCGAATGGGAAAAATCCCCGAGGGTACTCGTCCCCGTGGGAATTTTTACCATCCCTACGGTTATGTAAGAGATTACCAAACCCAGTTTGAAATGATATTGATAAGGGCAGGAAGATTGTCTCCAATGCAACAAGTCGATTTTTTCGTAAGTGGTTTGAAAGACAACATCAGGACTAGGGGTGTTCAGAATCTAATCTGATCCACTCAATCTGTCGGATCCGTAGAAATCTGATCCGTAAAAATCTGATTGGTGGATTGAATTGGATTGAAAATTTTATAATCCGCAATCGGTGAATTGAATATGGATTTACTTCTGTAAATCCGCAAAAATTCACGAATCCGCAAAAAAAAATAAAAAGTATTTATTTAATTAAAAAAATTGTAAATATGACATTATTACTTACTAGTAAATAAATAAGTTAAAATATAGTTACATTAACACTATATTATATCTTATTCGATGACAATATAAAATAAAGAATAATTAAATAAACAAATATAGTTTCCTAAATAGTTAATTTCCATGTATTGATCTAAACAAATGCAAGTTTTTTTCGTTTTGGTGTGTTATATTTTAAAACTTTAAATGTATTTTCCAACTTTATTTAAACAGTTAATTTATTTAAATCTTATTTAATTTTAAATTTGATCGATAGTAAAATTATTTTTATATTAAATTTTTTATTTAGTTAGTTCGTGGATTGGACATAATTAAAAATTTTCAGTCCGCAAATCAATCCATGAAATAGTGGATTGAATACTGATTGGGTCAAATCCGTATCCGATCCGCAGATGTATAGATTGGATTTGGATTGAATTTCATCAATCTGTGGATTGGATTGGATTAAAAATTTATAATCCGCAAAATCGTAGATTAGATAAGGATTGATGTCTAATCCGTAAAATTCGATCCGCAAACACCCCTAATCAGTACTGATATACAAGCATGTTGTCCTTCGACACTTTCTGCTGCAATCAGATTGGGAATATGAGTCCTTCAACCTGAATAATAGGCCAGCAAGCAACAATGAAATTAGACGGCCCACATTCAACACAGTCACTGTGCCTAGCCAAAACTATAGCCCAATGACAGTGAAAAGGTTGAAAGCAACTGAACTGAAGGAAAGAAAAGGTAAAGGGCTCCATTTCAATTGCAATGAAAAATTTAGCCCTAGTTACAGGTGAAAAAAGTTATTTTTTATTGAAGGACATTGGCCGGATGAGGAAAATGATGCTGCTGTAGACGAGTCCCCAATTTTTATGGATTCCTTCTTTGTTACTGGGGTCGACCCCAAAGCCATAATGGCTCAAAACGAGGAGGCCATAGAGATCGGTCTGGGAAGATTGTCTTTTCTATCCACTTGGATAGCGCCCAATCCTGACTTTAGCTTTGATAGCCAAAAGAAGGTCTTTGAGCCCGCTGCCCTTCACCGTTCGAAAAGCACTTGCTTTGATTGGCTCACCAGTTGGATTTGTCAAGGGAGACAACTGTCGTTGGAGCATTACCAAAAGTCTCTCTTCACGCTATTTATGGATTTAGGGCCCCTCAAACCATGAAGGTCCAAGAGAAGGTAGGAGATCATGAATTTACTTTTCTTGTATACTCAGAAAGCACACATAATGTTTTAACCAATAAAGCTGCAGAAATGATGGGGATCAATTCTACTAGAGAAGAGTAATTTGAAGTGGTTGTTGCAAATGGAGAAAAAACTTCCAGTGCTGAGCTCTGTAAAGGTGTGCATATGATTATTTAAGGAATCTCAATCCTTGCATATCTTTATATGCTTCCTGTAGAGGGGTGTGACATTGTCCTAGGAGATCAATGGTTAAGGACATTGGGGCCTATAATTTGGGACTTTTCCAAATTATTCATGCAGTTCAAAATTATGGGAAAGAAGTAAAGCTCAAAGATTTGGCACCTCCAGTAGACAAAATTGTAAATGAGCAAGAGATATTTTTCAAGAAAAATATATTAGCCCCCCAAGGTAATTTTGCTTCCAATCTTTTTTTGTCTTCTTCTAACTTGGAAATTGAGCATGTGCTGCAGAATTTTAAAGATATTTTTCAAGAACCCCGTGAGCTACCACCACTTAGATCCTATAACCACATGATTCCATTACAAAATAAAAGTGGTCTGGTGTGTGTAAGGCCATTTGGATACCCTCACTTTCAGAAGAATGAAATTGAGAGGCTAGTGGCTAACATGCTGAAGTCAGGGTTGATTTGTTCCAGCCAAAGTTCATATTCATCTCCAGTGTTGCTAGTAAAAAAGCATGATGGGTCTTGGCATCTCTGCATTGATTACAGAGCCATGAACCAAATAACAATCAAGGATAAATTTCCGATACTAGTCATTGATGAATTACTTGATGAACTTCATGGAGCCAAATATTTGACAAAATTAGATTTACGATCAGGAAACCATCAAATCCGGATGCACCCCAAAGATATCTCTAAAACAACATTTCAGACTCATCAAGGGCATTATGAATTTTTGGTAATGTCATTTGGCCTTACCAACGCCCCATCCATGTTTCAATCGCTTATGAATGCGTCTTCAAAGAATGTCTGCATAAGTTCATCCTAGTATTCTTAGATGACATTTTAATTTATAGTAAGACATGGGCAGATCATCTAGAACACTTATATATTGCACTCTCAATCTTGAGGGCTAACAAATTATTTGTGAAGAAGGAAAAATGCTCATTTGGCCAGGAAGAAGTAAAGTACTTGGGGCATATAATTTCCATCAATGGCGTTGTTGTAGATCCAGAGAAGGTTGCTGCAATTTTAAATTGGCCTAAAATTGCCACTATTAAAGCTCTACGTGGGTTTTTAGGCTTAACAGGATACTATCGAAAGTTTATCCAAAACTATGGAAAGATTACTCGATCGTTAACCGATATGCTTAAGAAGGGAAATGTTAAATGGTACCTGAAGGCTGAAGCATCCTTCGAGCAGCTCAAGATGGTGATGACACAGGCTCCGGTGTTAGCCTTACCAAATTTTAATGAGCTTTTTATTGTAGAGTGTGATGCTACAAGATCTGGAATTGGTGGAGTTCTCATGCAAAATCAACGGCCAATAGCTTTTTTTAGTCATGCATTACGAGATAAAAATTTATTCGTTTCTACTTATGAAAAAGAGATGTTGGCTTTGGTGCTTGCAGTGCAAAAATGGAGGCCTTATTTACTTGGGAGAAAATTTGTTGTGAGAACAGATCAAAAGAGTTTGAAGCACCTATGGAAACAAAAAATTACTACAACTGCCCAAGAAAAATGGCTTGTAAAATTGATGGGCTATAATTTTACCATGGATTATAAGAAGGGAAAGGATAATGTCGTTGCAGATGCATTATCTAGGGGGGAGGAAGATGGTGAAATTAATGCAATTTCAGCCCTACTTCCCCATTGGTTGAAGTCCATCCGAGAAGAAGTATGAAGTAATTCAACTTTGCAGCAGTTGGTAAAATTGTGAGATCAAGAAGAAATTGTAGGGCCTTGGAAATATCAAGATGGAGTTATTTATTTTAATAATCGAATTTATTTATTTGCAGACCATCTCTACTGACTGCAATTTTAAGTGAAATATATTCAAGCACACATGAAGGGTACCACAAGACTTTGCAGAGGGTGAGATCAGTATTTTATTGGGTCGGAATGAGGAAAAAATAAAAGAATTCATCAGGCAGTGTGATACTTGTCAAAGACAAAAGTCAAAAAGTGTAGCTCCAGCAGGACTTCTCCATCCATTGCCAATTCCTTCGCAAGAGTTATTCAGGTTACAGGGAACCAGCTTTAATTTCAACTCTGCTTATCACCCGCAAACTGACGGCCAAACGGAGTTAGTGAACAAAGTAATTCAGATGTATCTGAAGTGCTTCACCAACCACAGACCAAAAGAATGGGTGAAATGGATTCCATGGGCAGAGTTTTGCTACAACACCAGCATTCATTCATCAACTAAGAAGACCCTATATGAGGTGGTCTATAGCAAAACACCACCTACATTGTTGACTTATGTTCCAGGAACTACTCAAGTGGAAGCTATTGATCATATGCTAAAGAGCCAAGATGAAGTAATTAAGGAATTAAGGGAGCAACTATCTTATGCCCAAAATCGTATGAAGAAGAAATATGATGCCAAGCATACTGATAAAAGCTTTAAGATTGGAGATTTTGCGTATCTACGGTTGCAGCCTTATCGTCAACTATCAATTTCTTTTGAAAACAAAGTTATCTCCAAGGTTCTATGGACCATTTGAAATCATGCAGAAGGCAGGAGATGTGGCATATAAGTTGAAGTTACCAGAAGGCTCTAAAATACATCCTGTCATATGTGTCCTTATTGAAAAAATGAATTGGCTCTCATACGTTGGCTGATTACAGTCTTCCAATAGTTCTAGAGGCTGAATACTCAATTTTGCCAATGCCTCAAGCGATTCTTGATAGGCGTACGAGGAAAAAGAAAGATGAAGTTCTAGTTCATTGGCCAGGGTTATCACCTGCTGAAGCTACTTGGGAGAGTGCTGATCACTTGCAGATGAGGTTTCCAGATTTCCATCCTTGAGGTCAAGGATGTTTTCCAAGAAGGGAGGAATGTCACGTGGCTGTTGAGGAGTCCTATTCGTCAGGGTAGTTGTTGTTATAGTCAAAATAAATCTTTAGTTATTATTTACTTGTAGAAGTGGTCCACTAAGTTAGCCTTCGTTGTTATCATTCAGCTGTGTTTTCGTTATTTTCTGTTAAAGTTTTGTATAAATTCAAAGTCCAAAGACGAATAAAGGCAGTAGATTAATTTTCTTCAAAGTTTAACCAGTATTGGAGGCCTTGGTCTTCCTCGAAATAGACCAAGTTCAGTTGTTCATTTTTATTTAGCTGATTTCTACAATAGGGAAACAAAAGAAAACGATCCTGGAAGGCATCGATTCCTTACACAGACCAATTACAATGTCAGTTACGTTGGCACGTAACACATATTGAACTGAATTTGTATTGAATTACTTGTAAAGGATTCCATATTCTTCAATTCAGAAAAAAAAAAAAATTCTCTTTCCTCTGTTGTATTTAAAAACAAGTAGTATATATAAACACTCCTGCGGTATTGTTGAATTTCCTTATTCGTATTTCGCTTTAAAAAAGATTGAGTTTTCGATTCGGGCGTGGACACATTTCTATTAATTACTAATAAAAAACCACAAAATAATCGTATGTGAACTAATATTTTATTTGATAATTGTGTGATTTTTTTTTATCCCTTAAAAATATTAGCTAAACTAATACTCTTTTGAATCTAATACCAAACATGATGGCAATATAAATAAACTTTGTTGTTTTGTTTTCTAGATACCTTTAATTGCATACAATATGGAGATTGGAGTCATCGATCTTGACACACACGTCATTGTTTTTGCCATATTCTGATTGAATTGTAATGAAAATTAATTCATACCTAATCTACCAAGTTAATAAGCTGATTTACCGCATATTCTTTTATCTAAATATAATAATGTTTTAAAATTATAGAGGCCAGAAAAGTTTGGACTAATTTTAAATTTTTCGTTCCCTATAATTCGATCCCTAGTCACCAGCTAAGGCTGTTTGAAAACTCATCTCGATCAGACGATTTACTTTATATATTATTTATAAGATTTTAGTAATTTTTCTTTTCTTTATCATTTCCTTTATTCTTAACATCGTCACAGGTTTCTTTCTTTTGCAAGGAAAATTGATCAAAACACCCTCTCTTGCTTTAGTAAATTGATTATTTAATATCATCAGCTATGATCAAACGTATTTCCATCTCGTTTACAATCAGTAAAGAATAAAAGCACTCAATGATTTAAGAAAAAGATGGCCATATATTAAAGGATTTAGTTTACAGATAGTTTAAGAATCAATAATGTTGAGTAAAACGTTTTCATTGAATTATATTATTTAATTTTCCTATAATAGTAACATTATCGATATAGTAATAAAATATTTTATTAATTAAGATTTTGGTTTGTAGAATATTTTGATGGGCTGAAACTAGCCCTCACCATTCATTAATTGCAATTAGGGTATAATTGTAATTTTGATTGGTCAAAGCTACCAATCAACAGTTATATTTTACAGGAGGATGGGGGCAATGTACACTCATTTAATAAATTTAAGAGACTAGTTTTATAGGCTTGAGTTGAATAATTATCTCAGAATAATTATTCCGTATGAGCTTAAGTCAAATAACTACCTCGGAAGAATTATTCCTTATTAGCTTGAGTTGAATAACAATTTTGGACTAATTATTCCATATGAGCTTAAGTCAAATTAACTACCCCGGAAGAACTATTTTGTATAAGCTTGAGTGGAATAACTATCTCGGAATAATTATTCCGTATGAACTTAAATCAAATAATCATCTCGGAAACATTATTCCGCATGAGCTTAAATTAAGGAATTCTCCTGGAAAAATTATCCCATATAAGCTTAACAAAAACTTCTCAATAAGAATTGGTTCGAGAGTAAGGGGAAAATAATGCCCCAAGGGAATTATTCCGAACTCATGAAAAATAGTTCAAAGACAAAAATTATTCCGAGATTCCGGTACATAAGTCCCCAAAAGGATTACTCCATGCTTAAGGAAAGCAATTTGTCAACAAGAATTATTCCGAGCTCCAGATAAATAATTCCGCAGCACCAACTACCCAATGAAAGCTAAAAGAAATAATTTTCCCAAAAGGATTATTCCGTATAGTATAAGAGAACACGATTCTTCCACAGGAATGATTTTGTAAATAATTCTTCTGAGAGCAAAGTTATTTCTGATGAACATAAAGAAATTATAAGGAAGAGAAATTATCCATCGTCCATCCGTTTTTTCCCACTTTTTCAAAAATACACAATTCTTTTTTTTTAGCTAGAATCCACCTGAAATTATATTTTTTTTCACTTTTCCACTTCCGTTTGGAGACCGTTAAGAAAACTAATGGAATGTTATTTAAATGACTTTTTTACCTTCAAATGTAAAAGATAAATTATCTACCGACCACCTTTTTTGTACTTTTTCAAAAATACACAATTCTTAATTTTTTTTTGTTGAACTCCACTTGAAGTTATATTGTTTTGCACCTATCCACCATTGTGCCGTTGTAAAATGACAATTTTACCCTTATGATGTTAGCAAAGCTCTAATGATGTTATAATGAGAGCGAACCAATGAAAAAAATATTAACTTCAGGTGGAGTGCTGCAAAAACAATTGTGTATTTTTGAAAAACGGTGAAAAACAGGTGGTCGGTGGATAATTTTCTTATAAGAAAATGATTCTCTACCAATACTTATAAAGAAAGAATATATAAGGCTTTCCTAAAAGCTTCATGGAAACATATATATATGTACACAACTTAAAAGAATCATTCCACACGCAAAGGCAGTACAGAAACAAAAACTGTATATACAGCAAATCCAAGTTGCAAACAAACACAAGTCTTACATAAAAGATCCGCACATCTACAAAAATCCCGAAGAGCGAAAAATAACAAAGAAAAACAAGAACTCGTACTACATAAAACCTAAAGGTAATGTCCTTCATGAGCAAATACAAAGTCACATAGAAATCTACTAACTCATGGAACTCCACCTTTCGCACCCTTTGAAGTACTAGCACCGATACCTCCATCCTCACCATCCTTTGGATCCGAGTCAGGAATCACACTTTCTCAATAACCATCCTCATCATCATCGGAACTAATCCCACCTTTCTCACTTAAGTCAATAGTAGAAACATCCTTGCCAAGATGGCGCAACGACCAATTGGGCTCATAACCAACCAACTTGTCGAACTCTCGAGGCTTCACATCATTCCTACAACGGCCACCACGCCACCCACGGCGATAGTACAACTAGAACAATTGTTCCTCCCTTGGAAGTTCTTATAGTAGTAGGAACTACTTCTTCCACAACCATGCCCTGCTTTCCATACTCAACATTCCCAAAGGAGAAGTTCCATTAGAGAAAGCAGCTACACAATTAAAACAAAACATGAAGTCAAATAAGAATAAATGGAAAAACCAATAATAAAAGGAAAAGTCATAAAAATCCAACACTTACCATTGTTTCTCCTCTTTTGATTTCTTTCTACATGAGCATTGTTGTCTTCTCTGTCACCGGAAAAAGCTTCCTTACTCGAGCAGCTCTTAGATAAAATTTCCTTGCAACCAATCCTATGGTCCTCTTTCGTCACTACTCCTTTGGTGGATCGAAAAAGATATTCATCATGATTTTCTGAAAACTAAAAAGTATTAAGAGAATAATATATTTTTAGACATAAAATAACACACACAAATAGGAGCAAAGGAACTTATATACCATCGGATTCTGACTCATCAGAATCAGTTGGAAGAAAAACTTTGCTTAGCCCCTCCTTTTGCACCCCTTTCAAAGGATCGGAATATTTCCCCTTTCGTGGACCAACATTTTTGGATTTCTCGCTATATGTTTTTTGTGTAGGATTAGCCATTGTCTTCCTATGCCCAGATGAAGCCCCCCGAATGGGAACATCACATTTCTCCATAGATCGCTTCTTAGAAACCTCGCTAGCTTTGCTACTTTGTCTCTCAATAGGAATTTTCTCTTTAAGTTGTGCCTTCTTTTTATTAACCTTCCTTAGAATATATAATTCCTTAGACCCATAGGGAGGAGACCTTGGATTCGATATAGGCTCCTTGGCCCCTAAGTCTATAGGAATCCCATCCGGAAGAGGAATGTCAAGATTCTCATCCTCACCAGCCACATATAAGTCAAGAATTTTCCTCGCATCCTCATTTATTTCATCGTCACTGGAAAGGCAAGCAAGACCAAGGGGAAAAACAATGTAGCCTCCTTCCAAACACAAGCTATCAACATGACGAACATAGTTAAATCAACCAATGCGTCTCAAACATTGACGTAAAATCAATTCTGTAACACACAAAAAATCCTTTCCCCAAAAATTCCTCTCCAAGTACGCCACTCGAACACCCAATATAGGAGGATCAACAATAGGTCCAGCTTAAAAAAAATGGTGAATAATGCAAATAACAAAACAAAAGGCATCCACATATAGCAAAAGAAAAAGGAATACAAACTTATAGAGCTTCTTCCGAAAGGCATAACTGAGAACATAGGATTTCATATGCTCCCTCTTACACCAATAGCCAGTAACTATTACAGAACGATTGATTGACCACACCCTGAACTGGTCCTTTTTCATTGAAGAATGAATTTTGTAAAAAACACCCTTATCCTCAAACCTCATGGTGGTGAACCATGAATCCCTTTTGTCCTTAGAACCGCTATAAAGTTTAAGTATATAACATATTAAGAAATCATACAAGGAGACGAAATGGGATCCCTTAAGAGCAAAATTGGTGGTGGCAAAGGCTAATAATAGTATTAGAACACAAGGGTTAATCATTAAAGGTGAAACTCCACAACGAGCAAAAAATTCCATAACCAGAGGAGGAATAGGAAATGATAATACCTCAGTTTGCTGGCAGTAAAGTAAAATCGACTCCCTGTCAATTCCGAGGTCCATAATATCAACATTATCTGCAAGTTCTCTCAACTGGACATCAAAGCTAAGTTCGACATATTCCACAAATCGGTTAAATGAGATCCTTTTACTCTAGGGGCAAACATGTTCTTGTCAAAAAAAAATTCAATCAATCAAAAATCAAATTGAGAAAAATTCAAAATTGAATAAAAAATAAAAGAGAGAGCATAAATAAATAAAAAAACAAAAATGCAAAAGGACACGAGGAGAGGGAACACACAAAAAAAAAGAGAGCAAAAGAAGGGACAAAAAGAAAGAAAACCGAGACAGGAAACCCAAAAAAAGACAAACAAACAAACGGAGGTGAGAAAGAAGAACAAAAAATAAAATAATAATAATAATAAATAATAATAATCATAATGAATGAATAATTATGAAAAACGAGAAACGAAGTATGTTCTTAAACTTACTGGAAAAGCCTTGAGCAAAAGAAAGTGATGAAGAAATAGCCTTAAGCAAAAAAGTGATGAAAAAAAGTAAAAGCCTTGGAGCTACGAAAAGTTGCAGGAAGAAGAATTTTTGAAAAGTCTGAAAAAGGAGATGAAGAGAAAGCAGTGATCTAGAAAGGGGGGTTAAAATAATTATTTAAATAAATCCAAAAGGGCCAAAAGCCCAAGTAACCCGTTACTAGAGAAGTTAAGAAAGGCATTTTTATTAAATGATAATTAAATATTCACGTATAATGTGAATCTTAAAAAAACAAGGTACGATGAATCCTATTATTCTTAGAAAATATTTCGAGAAGAATAATAAATATTACAAAACCGCCACTTTTTGAATAAAGTATTATTAAATAAAAATACACTTGTGAGGGGAGTGATGTATGTGCCATAACTTAGAGGCACCAAATTATGCTACGTGTCTAAATAAAAAAGAAAGAAAAAACTATCCCGAAAAATCAAATAAGTAAATAAATTATATACAATCTATTCCGAAGAAAGTAACACTGGAACAAAATTCCCCTAGAACTTATGATAATAATTAAGAGCAAAAACTCATTTGAATTCCGGGATTTCAGGGTCTAAGGGAACCATGACTAATTCTGTGATTCTGGGGTTTAAGGGAACCACGCCCAAGATCATAGGAGTAGGGAAGCACATAGGCATGGAATAAATGATGTGGGTCCAAAATAAATATATTTATTTCCCTACAAACAAATCCACGTCCATGTGTGCAATACTAGTGGGTGGCACGTGTCATCAAGGAGAGGGACCAAGGAAAAATCCTAGACCCATGTCATTCATCAACTATAAATAGGGATCATCTCACCAAGAAAGGGAGATCCCTCCAAAGCCAAAAAAAAACATAATCATGTTTATTGTTCTTACTTCCATTAGACCTTAAAATCAAATACTGACTTGGGCGTCGGAGTGCCTTTTTCAGGTACCCATCACGCCGGATTCGAGTTCAACACGTGTCACAAGTTCTCCACAAATCAAAAGTACATGTGAAGGTAAATTCTTGTTTCCTTCAGTCAAAAAAACAATATTCTTGCCAAAAATCTCTAATTACTTTGCACATCCATTGAATATATTTTTCTATTATTTATTTTTTAAAGATAGAGGAATGGGCAAAGCTATATTAATTTTTTTATCACTTAACCTCCTTTACAACTTGAACTTTGGTGGTCAATCTTACTTGAAAACCTCTTCACTAAGTGCTTGGAGGCAATTTTTTTTTTAAACTCCCACAACCATGGAGCGACTCAAGACCTTTCACCTTATAAATATGAGAAGGCGGTGTCAGGCAACTTAGTTAATGAATCATATTTGATAATTACTTTTTAATATTGTCAAATTGACCTTCGAATAACTTTTCAGTCTTCCTAATTTTCCCTTGGCAGGACTTGCTAAATTATAGGTGCTTTAACTAGATTTTTCGGTGAGAAAAAAGGGAACAAAAACTTAGTTAAACGCAATAAATTTGTTGGTGATGCAATACATCGCATAATCGAGGTGTGTTATCTACTTTTGGCCTTGTGTGGAACTTAAGAAAGAATGCAAGAGGTGGGGTTGATGAAAGGAATATGGATTTGGAGAGGATCAATTTCAAGGGGCTTTGTTCAAGAGAAAAAAGGTAAGAGGTGAAGCCAACAGTGACTGGCGACCACATTCCGATACTTAAGTTAGTTTGAGATTATATGTTTGATGTTAGAACTTGCAAGCTTTAAAATGGAGATAGCTAGAGGTTGAGGAAAGCTTGGCCCTATATTGTGTGTGCATTTCAAGTGAATGAGAAAAATAAAACCTGAGTGTCTTTTTATAGAAAGCTTAGGGTGCCTAGCCACCATGTCCCTGGTGTAATTTTATTGGTTTTTTTTCTCTCTCTCCACAAGGATATTCTTGCCCTTTGGCATTGAAATCATTCGAGCATCGAGAGCATGCTTAGAGGACAAGTAGGCTCATTATTTATACATTTTGTCCACATTTAAACGTATTGGGCTCTATTGGGTGGTCTAACGTGCCTCTACAGAGGCTATCTTGCAATGGTTGGCATGTTAGATAAGGACAAATGGTCCTAACCATTTTGTGAGCGGAAAATGATAAACGAACTAAGTGAAGACAAAGGGACGACAGAAACGCAATTTTAAATTGTCGTTTCACTCGTTTCTTTATCTTCACTTATGCTTTTTTTAATATTGTGTGGACCCACAAAAAAAAAAGAGAGAAAATGATCGTCATTTTACTCCCCCAACCACTCATTTTACTTTTCTTCCATTGAGTTTGCTTCGTTATCATTTTCCTTACTAGACTCCCCTTCATTGAACGGATTTCTTCGTTATCATTTTCCTTACCAGACTCTTCTCTCCATTTGCTTCGTTACTTTTCTTTCTTTCTTTCCATTTGCTTCGTTACCGGACTCCAGCCCCAGTGAGCCCCTTTTTTTTTCTCACCCAGCCCCAGTGAGCCCTTTTTTTTTTCTCGCCCAACCCCCAGATCTAGAACGGACACGATCGCCCAGCCCAGATCTACTACGACGTCGCTGCTTTGGAGACTTGTAGTTGTTGCTTGCTGCATCCGTAAGCATTTCTTTTTATTTTTTATTTTTTATATTTTTTTATGTTGTGGATGATGAAAATGTTTGAGACAATGTTAGATTTTTTAATTTTATAATTATAACTTTTTTCTTGCACCATGTTGTTGCTGCTGCATCCGTAAGCATTTCTTTTTATTTTTTTATGTTGTGGATGATGAAAAGTTGAGACAGTGTTAGATTTTTTAATTTTATAATTATAACTTTTTTCTTGCACCATGTTGTTGCTTGCTGCATCCGTAAGCATTTCTTTTCATTTTTTTATTTTTTTATTTTTTTATGTTGTGGATGATGAAAATGTTTGAGACAGTGTTAGATTTTTTAATTTTATAATTATAACTTTTTTCTTGCACCATCAGACAAAGATGATAAGAAAAAGAGAAATAATTGTTGTTACTTTTTTCTTGCACCATGGGTGAGTTGTTGTTGGTGGTGTTGGATTTGATTTTGTTTGCGTGTGTGAATGTGTACCGTAGCTCTGTTTTTGAGTCTCGACTCTGTGAAAATTCATTTATGCACTTGGGTTTTCAAAAGGGTAACCAGTTCCGACTTTGGATCTATGGGATTTGCTGGCATTGTTCTCCCACAGCCTCTGGTCCTTCTGGCACCGGCACTGATACTACTCCTTCCACGAAAGCACCGCCACCTTCTGACACTACCCCAATAGGCTTTAGTTTTGTTGCCGTCTTGACGTTCATTGCCGTAGGCTTGTTCTACTAGGCGGCTATACCATATATTGCTTGCTTATGAGGGTCTTTTAGTTTTCTTTATTGTCATGGTTTTTACTGGACAGAATCCAGACATATTCATTTGATCGTGATGATTGTTTGAGAATTTTGTATTTGAATAAGGCTGTTTGTAATTCATTTCTTATTCATCAGCAGCTGCGTCACTATGATTTTTATGGGGATCCATGATCATAGTTTATGTCGTTTCTGATTTTCGCTTTTCTCGATTAATAACAGTCACATGATTACTAATTATAATTATTCTATCTCCTGAATGTTCACTCTTAAAATGTACATTCTAAGTGATTTGCTGGCATTGCTGTCTTTTTAACTTACTTATGGTGATGTTGTTCTTTCCTTTTGTGTATTGAGTTGTTTCAGGTCTAAATTGATTAGAGACTTCCAACAACGTTTTAGCCTTTTGAAATTCTCTCTTATTGTTAGCAGTTGAAATGCCTACTCAAAGCTGTTATGTTGTTTTCAAAGGACGAAAGGCGGGCATATACAATTCTTGGCCTGAATGTCAGATGCAAGTAAATGGATTCAAAGGGAATTCTTATAAATCTTTGTGGGATGCCGAAATAGCCTACAATGATTACATAAAAAGGCATGAAAAATTGCCATAGACATCTAATATGTTAGAAACTACAAAATTTATTGTGGAAACACTCGAAAAGGGAGTGCAAACTGAAGTGCCTACATGTGACAAAGTTGTGCAAACTGATAAAGGCATAAATGATTGTATTATTCTACCCATATTATCCATTGTATGTTGTATTTTAGGGATAATCATTGCTATATGTATTTTGCATAAATGAAATTGTACCCCGTGTTATGTATAAATTTAAATAATTCAAATAAAATGATTGTTGTGTATGAATTGTTCCCACGGTTTCAAATTTCCTAAGTTTTTCCTCATTTGCTTGAAAAACCAAATTAATATAAAAATAATATGTATGACAAGCGAAAAAGAATACAATGCATGCCGGACAGAACCACCATCAGTTGCACAAGAAGGGTGCTTTCCAAACAATTTGATACAAGATACACTTGATGGCATAAGTATTGAAGCTTTATTCAGTCTCCATATGTGCTCAGGTGCTTTAGAACTTTCTGTTTTATTATCTTTGATGCGAGGCCACACACAGCTGGGAATGAATTTAACTGTATCATGAGCATGTTGTCCTACATTTCCAACTTCAAACAAACTGCAATAGCACAAAATGTAAAAAGCAATAGTTTGTGATAAACACTTTATACATAACACGTGGTACAATTAATATAAAATTATTTCTGATACCCCATCAACTAAATTAACTAGAGTGGTAAGAACATATACATACCTCCACGCTCCCTCTTTTAATCTGGTAAATGCATGCAAGTGACGATCAATTATCAGTAGGTAAAATTTCACCATCACAATGACATGCAACTATAGTATTATTAAGAGGAAAAATTATTACCTTAAACATATCTAATGTAATTTTAAAAATTAAAAGTTCAATTTAACACAAAACATTATTTCATCACTAGAATTTCAAAGATTTAAAGTCAAATCTAACATAATTTTAAAATTTTAAAGTTCAATTTAACACAACATTATTTCATCACTACAATTTAAAGCCAAAATACTAGTCAAGCATCATCATTGTTATCTTCATTACGCTACTGCTGCTGTAGTAACTGTTGGAAATTCTCACTTTGAGATCCTTGATAAGTCATTGAAGGAGAAGAATAATGCAACTGCGAAGTATACGGTGGGATTGGTTGCTATAATACATAAAAATAAACATCATATTACATTACATAAATATTAAAATATATGTATTCATTACCGATTTGTAAACAACTTACTGTGTGCCAATTATAAGGAAATGGCTGATAAATGTTGCTTCCACCGAATTGGGATTGGTACAGAGGTACCTAATCAAATAATAAAATATATGTAAAATTCATATAAAAATCTTAAAACTAAAATTTAAATAATTTAATTCTTACATTATAATTGCCCATAGTGCCGTATTGGTTGAGATTTCTGTAAATAGTACTTCCTTCTTGTAGCTTCTACATATGCGCAATCTTATACTTAATTACATATCCTCGAAATAAAAGAAAATTTTAAAAGAAAAAATTCACAAAATTTACCGTGGCTATGTTGCTCCCTTGTGTGGAGATTTCATTAGGCACATGATAAGATGATGGGGCAGTTTGTTGTAAATCCTACAAGATTATTAAAGACAATTAAACTAAGACCAAATTAATTAGAAAATAGATCTTTGTTTTTAATCATACCTTATTTTTTTGTGCGGACTTGTTCTTTTGAACGGATTTCTTTCGAATCGAAGATTCTTTCCTCAGGCAAGGTGGACGGCCTTTACGACGTGTCACTACTGGATCATTTATTGCAAGTTAAACATTGTTGCTGCCACAACTTACTTCGCCAATAACAGTTCTTTCCACACTCTCACTGTTAATTTGTTTGTTGCTGCTACAACTTGCTCCACCAGTATTAGTTTTTCCCACACTTTCACAATGAATTTGCTTGGGTAGATCCTTCATTGCTTTCTTAATCCAATCCAACACCGTTTTATAGCTATTTTCATCATCAGAGGCTATGTCTGCAATCTCACTGAAAGCGTTACACATTTTTTCATATCTTTCTTGCTGGATGGTCAAATTCTGCACACCATAACAAACTTTCAGCTTACTATAACATCTCCTCACATCTTTCCTCCACCTTGATAAGATGTATCTTTCTGGAAGTAATTCAACTGAGTTACGTATCAGCACTGCAAGGGCATGTCTGCAAAGAATCCCCCTAAACTGGAATTTTGAACATATACAAGTAACTTCACACTCAGCTTCTTCAAAAACAACCTCAAAGAAGCCTCTCCGACCTTGCCCAAATGATTCAATTATTTGATATATTGATCCCACAGAATCCTAGATATCGCAATACATCAGAGCAGTCAATTCTTCTTGAAATTCTTTAAACTTGGAAATGGTGTGCACTTCTTCAACTTGCCTCTCCATCTCATATCTTGACACGCATGGTGTCCTTTTACTGAAACACTTGGCATCTGCTTGCCATTCTAATTCAGCTTTCCTCCGCAATGCATTTTCATATTGCTTTACAAACGGTTTCAAATTTGTTTTTGAGTTAACAAATCCATCAAAAAATGCATTCATGCTTTCACTTCGCTGAGTTGTTGACATTCCTGCCCAAAAATAGCCTTTTAAATAGCATGGGACCCAACGATGCCTCTCCTCATACAAACCATTTAACCAATCATTATCCCACAAATCATATTCTGTAATCATGCAATGCCAAGCTTCCTCAAACGCATCAGAACTCAGTGAATCATAAACAGCAGAGAGCAGGGAAGATATAATACCTTCACGTTCTTTGAAAGCCCCTAACTTCTCAGGCACCTTCTTCATTATGTGCCATAAACACCATCGGTGCCCAGTAGTAGGAAAAACGTTTTCAATTGCCTTTTGCGTTGCCCTGTCTTAATCTGTAATAATACCAAGGGGAGGAGAATCAGACATGCATAATAGCCACGCCTCAAATAACCACGTAAATGTCTCTGCATCCTCGCGCGAAATCAATCCGCATCCCAACAAAATAGATTGTCCATGGTGATTAACTCCAACAAAGGGCGCAAATGGCATGTCATACTTGTTGGTCAGATATGTAGTGTCAAATGTGATGACATCTCCAAAATATTTGTAAGCTGCCCTACTCCGCGAATCTGCCCAAAACACATTCTTTATTCGATCCTCTTCATCCAAATCAATGCTAAAAAAAAATCCATTACATTCTGCTTGCTTTTTCTGGAAGTACTTTAAAAGTGTCATAGCATCTCCTTCCTCAAGCTGTAATCACCTTGTTTTGTCAACAAAATTTCTACAATCTTTTTCTAAGAATGGCACATTTTCATACCCACCAGCTCTAACAACAATAGAATTGAAATTTTGGGCAATTCTAATTCCTGCACAATCATTCATTTCAATTCTATTTTTAGCGCTTGCACTAATTCTGCGATTGCATGGGAAATACCTAGCTTTTTATGGACTCAATCCATGGTTGTGTTGAAGATTTAAAGTTCGAAGAACGCATTTTCCATCTTCATTTAGACAACCTCCAATTTTTGCATCACAACCATTTTTCACATTCGGTTTCGGCTTCAATGCATTAGTAGATTTACTTTCTGACTTGCCGCTACACCCACATGCAAATTTCCCATATTTTACAATTCCATCGGTTCCCTTCTTAGTACTTCGAACCTTCACAGGAAACCCCTCTTGTTAAATATAAGCTTTGTAAAATGCAAACATTTCTTCATGATTATCAAATAACATTCCAAGAGCTGGCTCACATTTGTTCGGTTCCACAATTTCATTTACATCGTTAGCTCTTGTTTCTTGCAACTCTTCAAATGCATGCTCATTTTCCAAATACTCCATTTCTACAAAATAATCAACATTTGTATTAAGAAACTTATATAACATTTTGTCCAGTAACGAAAATTCCTAACAATTTAAATATATAAAACACATCCACAAATTTTTATAATTTATTCCATTATCTCCAACAATTTAAATTATAAAATCCTAACAACTTAAATATATAAAACACATCTGGAAATTGTTATAATTTATTCCATTATCTCCAACAATTTAAATTATAAAATCCTATCAACTTAAATATATAAAACACATCCAGAAATTGTTATAATTTATTTCATTATTTTCAGCTATTTAAATTAAAAATAATCCTAACATATATAAAACGCATTTAGAAATTGTTATAATTTATTGTATTATTTCCAGCCATTTAAATTAAGAAAAATCCTAACATATATAAAACACATTCAAAAATTATTATAATTTATTTCATTATTTCCAACCATTTAAATTTAAAAAATCCTAACATATATAAAACACATTCAGAAATTATTATAATCTATTCCATTATTTCCATCCATTTAAATTAAAAAAATCATAACAATTTAAATATATAAAAAGTAAAAATTTACGAATTTTTTCAATTTAAATTAAATATTCTAACCATTTAAACATCTCTCACCTCTGTTTGTAGATCTAGATCTAATTTATTCCTTCCGATAACTGAGATGCAGAAATGAAATTTGTGAGATCCAGAGACGAAATTTGTGAGAGAATTTTGGCTTCCTGGCTTCCTGAACACACAGAAAACGAGTTCTGCTATGAGAGAAAGAGTTCTGCTATTTTGAGATAAATGGAGAGAGTTCTTTTCGTTACTTCTTTCTTTCTTTTGATTATTTTAATTTTTAAATTCAAAAAATAGGACGACAAAGGGACAAGACTGCTTGATTCACGGGCCTTTTTTGGTTTCCATTCCATTAATCAAGTAGCAGGCATTGACTCGCAAATGAAAAATGAATGGCAATCACGTGACAATTTTTTCTGTCTTCATTTCGTTCAAATAGCAAAACTCTGTGTGAGCTGCTTTAGCCTTTTTAAAGATTGACCTTTTTAAAGATGTAGCAGGTTGCTACCTCCTCCTTTTCAACAAAATGTTTTCTCATTGGTCCCCTATTTTCAGCTAAGGAATAAATAGTCTTTTTGGTGATAATGGCACTTCATGTGCTTGATATTTTGGATATTTTCTTTAATTTTTCTACTCTTTATATGGGGAAATTTTTATACCCTTCAAATTTCTCGTGTACCTGGTAATAGCCAACCTCCTCTTAGTGACCGTCCCATTACTAGTTTCTATTGATAGGTGGCATTCTCTTATTAGCCTTCCATTTCTTCCCTCATAAAAAGGAATCGTCTAGCAATTTTACTAGATATTGTTGGTCTCTAAAGTGTGTTTAAGATATACGCAGCATTTTCATTTTGGTTACGTTCCCTTGTATTTTATTTTTGATGTTTTTAGTATATTAATTCTTCCTATTTTAGTAATTTCACCTAAGTCACTTTACATTTAAAAATAAAATTAGTTAGTGGCTGTTCAAATGAATTTTGTAAGTGCATTTATACAATACAAATTGCATTTCAATTCATATTATTTATATATACGGAAGTGTAGCATTTCAATTCATATTAGTTTTTAATTAACTAGGGGTTATTTATTTCAAAAATGTTGAGCGAAACAGTACTATCGTAATTTAATTTTTTGGAGCTATATACGTAAAGAATGGAACATAAATTCTGCTACTTGATTCAATTAAACACCAGTTTCAAATCCAAATGGAGGAAATGGTTCGTAGAAATTAAATAAAATGGAAATGGCCATGGAATCAAGTTAAAACATAAATAACACCTAGACTTCAAATCCAATGATCTTGCAAATATAAAAGCACCTGCATTCTACCTCCAGTAAGATTATTTCATGATTTAAATTTCAACTGCAACCAATACAAACAGTTTCAAATTTTCATATTATTATTTCTCCAATTGAGAGTATCCTTTATTACGAGATTAATTAAAATAACTCTAGGAGACATAGGTATAACCAGGGAAAAATTTAGTTTTTAGCCTATCAAATGGGTTTCAGAAAATTTCATTTAGTTAATCATACGAATTCAAAACTGGAGACATACGAACTAATTGGTTTGGGTTTTGCAGAGCCCTCCCCGTCTCTACCATTTTTGAAAAAAAAAATCAGGTTTTAACTTCACCATTAAAAAGTTCTTGAAAGATCAATATTAAAATAAAGATAACAGTGAACTTATTAATTGAATGGCTATATATATATATATATATATATATATATATATTGGCATTTAATTATGTATGTATATATGTGTGTATGCATGTATGTATGTATATTTTGAAGATCAATTCTTATACAATTAGTAGAATGAAAAAGTGAAAATGCAAAAACTTCAAATTATTAAGAGAAAATAATTGTCAACATAGACAAATGAACTTGTAATTTGAACCAAGACAGAGTACTAAAGCATTGTTTAGTATTGAGGTTGGGTAACTATAGCTTTTATACTATAGTAATAAAGTGTTTGGTGAATACTAACTATTGTGTTTTGAAAATTAAATTGATTTGATCTCCGACTTATATGATGAAGAACACATAATATCTTTACTATTTTTGTCAAAATTATTATGTAAGAGTTATATTAATTACACACTATTGACTTTTATTTTGTAGTTATAATTTTTTTTAATAGTAGTTGTGCCTTAAAAGTTAAGGCATTTTAATACCAAATTGGACCTTAAATTTGCCACTTCAACAAAATATATAGATAAAATTATCTTGGGGACATTCTCATAATTAGAAAACACTACTGCATTGTACCAGTGTTACATAACGCCTTTAGGGTTTTTTTCTTTTCAACTCCAATACACTTCAAGAACAAAAACTCAAGGTTAGGGTAGACTAGCTCTTGAATTTGACAAAAAATAATAAGACTTAGTAAAAATTCCTGCTGATTTTCTAAAAGATTTTTTTTAAACAAGGTCTCCGTTGGCCCATTTAGCCGTTGATATGTTGAGAAGGCATTTTAGGGCGTTGATCAGGAGTTGAAGGTGTTTTTGATTTGCATGTTTTCAGAAGCAGTTAAATGAATTTTGAAAGGCCAGTTTTTGGCAAAGCATTTTCCGCAATTTTCATAAAGGTTTTTTGGGAAATACTATGTATATAGGCGGGAAACCAGTGACGTATATTCTGATGGTCAACCTGAATGGGGAGTAGATCAGATTGCACTGCTGGTATACACAAGCCACGTACAAGTTTCCCCTGGACAGAACTTAGCGTCCGTTTTCTCAGGGGAAACTTGTAAGTGGCTTGTTATACCAGCAGTGCAAACTGATTTAGTCCCCATTCAGGTTGACCATCGGAATATACATCGCTGATTTCCCATCTATATACAGAGTATTTCCCAAAAAAGCTTTATGAAAATTGCAAAAGATGCTTTGCCAAAAACTGGCCATGTTTTCAGAAGCAATTAAATGAATTTTGAAAGGCCAGTTTTTGGCAAAGCATCTTCCACAATTTTCATAAAGTTTTTTGGGAAATACTATGTATATAGGCAGGAAACCAGCGACGTATATTCTGATGGTCAACTCGAATGGGGACTAGATCAATTTGTACTATGGGTATAACATCCTTGGGTAAGGACCCTTGTGTCTTACCAGATATTTAGAGGAGTAGATGAGAATGGGAAAAAGTCGAGCACGGCCTATAGGGGAACCAAGATTGTTGATCAAGCCAAAGTAATTTATAAATTTATTGTAAAAAATATTTGTGCGAATGTCAATGCATATAAATGAGGAAAAAAGCATGAATATCAAGCAATGCAATATCAAACTCTTATATATTTATAATGAAAAAATGACAACAATGTAAAAGACAAACTTATAATATAAATTATTAAGATTGTAGCATACAAAGTTATTTATGAAATTCTATTCTATTTCGTTGATAGAAAAGGTGGAATTTTTTAATACGCAATTTGATATAACAAGAAGAAAAAGAGCAAGTATAACCGTGAAGGAAATAAATCATATGAAAATTTTGCTAATTGTTACTTTGTGCCATTTTCTAACTTTCTAATACTAACAACGATGTTATAATTTACTGATATATTTTTCCTTCAATTAGGCGAAATTATAACTTTCGTAAAATAAGTTAAAGCTAGAATTTTACTTCCTAATAATTCCAATTTATTTGATACATATATAGTTTTATCATTTTTTTAAATAAGTCTCTAACTCCAATTAAAAAAAGAGAGAGAGAGAGAGATTTAATTTGGGACGTACTTGACAATATAATTAAAACTCTAATATCATATGAACAATTAGAAACAATAAGGGGTATTAATGACTTTTTTCTGAATTAGAGCCACAACCCAATCTAGCCACCTCTAGGTCCACCATTGTTGGCACGTAGGCTTGGGCTTTAATTTTTTGGCTGGATCAGGCCGAGTTACCCAAGAGGACAGTGATAATTAACTAATCATGATAGTCATCCTAATTTTTTTATTATAAATTTTATTTCAAATAATATCAATACCAAATTAAAATTAAATACAATATTAAATTCTCACACAAAATCAAAATCAAAATCAATATCATCAACAACAATAAAACCCACTATTTGCTTATAAAATTTAAACAAACCCAATATTGAAACTCATCATATGTTAGAGTAGCCAATGGATTGATGGTGTAGAAAATAGGTGGTGGAGAGAGAGAGAGAGAGAGAGAGAGAGAAAATAAATTAAAATAATAATTTTTTGATTTAATAAAGATAATTTTAGAAAATAATAAGATAAATTGAAAAGTGGGAGTTAAAAGGGTCGAATATAATGACTCAACTTGAGCTCACATAAGAAAGTTCAATCTCAGCCCAGAAACTATCTATTAATCTTTAATTTTTATTTTATAAATAAATTCATTTCTAATTCTAAATGCGCCCATTTATAACCAAATTAAGAAACTGTTTTTTTTTTATTATTGAAAATTATTGAAGTTTTTTTTTTCCAAAAATGAAAATAAAAAATCCAAATTTAGAAAGAGCCCCGGCCCAAGAAAGCAAGGGCGAGGCTTTTTCTGGGCCGATGCTTAAATCATTAAGCTCGGCCAGTCCGAATTGACATCCACTTAATATTAAACAATCTCTAACATAAGTGTACGGTGTACCCTCTTCATCCAAACATTAAAGACAACAGTACAACAGTCACTTAAAAAACCTTCAGGAACCAACCAACAAAATCAATGTTGAATTATTAGATAATTTGTGTTTTAATTTTATTTTCATTCTTATAATACTTTTTTCCAAAAAAAAAAAAGAAAGAATTTGTGGTGTGTAAAGCATCTCATTAGCTTGATCCTCAAGCGCCCCTTTCGTCGATGGGATGTTTTAAGACTTAAAAAGTGATGGGCAAAGCCGTTTCCAACTTGTCTGCTCTTAGTTTCTAATAATACAAATACAAATAATAATATTATCTTTTTCTTCAGAAAAAATTATTAGGAAGGATCAAAAGTCAACCACGCAAGTCGTTTCTGCATGGACTCGTGACTGTAAGATTGACACATATGGGTAATAATATAGTAACTAGATCAACATTATATTCTCTAAACCTTACTTTCCCTAATTAACAAATTATATTTTCATGATATATATATATAGAATATAAGGATGAAATTAAAATCTCTTATCACCTAGTCCCTATCCGCTTAAGAAATTCGGATATCCACAGGCGCAAAAGCTTACATTAAGGGTGCTTTGAATAGAAATATATCATTGACCAAATTACTCAAAATTATGAAAAAGATTTGCAAAAAAAATAAAAGCCTTCATGCTAAGGGGCCATTTGAGATTATATATATATATATATATATATAATATAATATAATATAATATAATATAATATAAGGATGAAATTAAAATCTCTTATCACCTACTCCCTATCCACTTAAGAAATTCGGATATCCACTGGCGCAAAAGCTTACATTAAGGGTGCTTTGAATAGAAATATATCATTGACCAAATTACTCAAAATTATGAAAAAGATTTGCAAAAAAAATAAAAGCCTTCATGCTAAGGGGCCATTTGAGATTATTTTTGGAAGGTTTAAAATTAATTTTGAAATTTTAAAAATTAATTTTAGTGTTTGGTAAAAAAAATAAAAAAACAAAATCACTTTTGTCAAAATCAACCCTTCCTACAACTGATTTTGAAAAGTAAGTAAAAGTAGTTTTTAGATTCTAACTTTGAGAATCAATTTTATTTTTTAATACAATTTCATAAATATCTTTAAAATTATTACCTAAATCTAAAATTATCTTTATTCAAATTAGAAACAAAACTAATATTTTAATAAATTTTTATTATGATTCATCAATATAAATTTATTAATATCAATTTGTTGGTCGAATTATTATTAAATTTGTTTCACTATATATAAATTTAATCATCAAATTTTTAAGATAAAAAATAAAAATAAAATCAATATATTATAAATTTTATTTTTTATTTTTAGTTAAAATTATTATAATACACAATTAAAAATATTGTGTGTACATGTTTTTATATGTATAAGTAAATTTTATCTTATATTATCCACTTTTTTATTATTTTCTTTCTTTTAGCAGTTTAACGGTAAAATTTACCAAACGTTCATAACTATTTTTAAAATTCACAATACTTCTGAAAACAAAATTTATCAAATGCGTAATTAATTTTCTTCACAATTGATTATTTTTACAGCACAGTTGATAACAATTATTTTAAAATCTTCAGCATTCCCAAACTGACCCTAAGTTGGGATGCTTGTTCATAAACTAGATGAGGTCTAATTAGGGTATTTCAATAGTACTGTATTTCATGGTCTAAATACTGTTAGATGATTAGAAAGTCAATAAAATTTGATTATTTAAATAGCGTTAGAATATTAGATATGATTCTCGTAAAATATCACAGTCATAACCTCAGTTCACATTGAGAAGATAAAGTTCCAATAATGTGTTTGGCACACCGTATTATATTACACTATAACATTATTTTAATGTAGGTGTATTGTATTATGTTGTATACATTAGCATTATATTATAATAATGTTGTACAACGTTTGATACTACTTTGTACAATGTTAATTTTTTATTATAATATATTACGGAATTGTATTAAATTTTTTGTTATTATTTTAAATTATATATTTAGAAAATAATATTTGTTAATGGTTAGAAAAAAATACTGAATCTAGAAATTTTAAATTTTAAAGCTTTTACATTAAGTTTTCTAGTATAAATTAAAAAATTATAATTTAAAGTTAGAAAATTCTAAAATTTTAGACCTCTTTCCCATATGTCTTGAATCTTAGCCAACCAACTGTTAGAATTTTTTTTTTAAAAAAAGAGAGCTATACTGTTCTGAAATCTAAAACGCAGGGGTTTTTTATTTAAATATCCTCAATTTACCCTTAAATGCCAAATTTATACCCTATTACATACATATACCTCATGAAGATAGGAAAAGTCAAAAATAACCTTAAAAAAACTAAGAATTTACATATTTCTTCCCCTATGACTTCTCTTTTTCGGGCTTGTCCCACCGTTCTCTATTTTTCTTTTCTTCTCAACATTTCCCTCTTTATTTTCTTCTCTTCTCACCATTTTCCCTCTTTGACAGTTTCCTTCTATCTCTCCATTTCATTATTTGACAGTTTCCTTCTATCTCTCCATTTCATTATTTGACAGTTTCCTTCTATCTCTCCATTTCATTATTTGACAGTTTCCTTACTTGACTTTAGCTCCAATACAAAGGTTTTTGATAAAAATAAACACTTAAGAAGGTGCATTATCAAGGTATATTTGAAATACGAATTATTTATATTGTTAGGTTTTGATTTCATTTCATTATAAGTGTACTTGCTAATGATTTATGAATTTTAGTAGTACATTATTCATTTTTTGTGCTTGCACACACACTATTTCATAGAATGTAGGGATTTAAGAATAGATTTTAAGTTATGAGTGATTGAAAAATCAGTGCAGGAAGAAGTCGGGTACGAAGTCGGGTACGAAGTCGGGTAAATCGAGAATTTAGTCGAGTAAGAATTAGAAATAAGTAAGTCGAGTATATGGTTAGGTAAGAAGTCGAGTAAGAATATTAAATGAGTCGAGTAAACATATTAAATAAGTCAAGTATATAGCCGGGTAAGAAGTCGAGTAAGAATATTAAATAAGTCGAGTAAGCAAATTAAATAAGTCGAGTATATGGTCTGGTAAGAAGTCGAGTAAGAATATTAAATAAGTCGAGTAAGAATATTAAATAAGTCGAGTATATGGTCGGGTAAGAAGTCGAGTATGTATATTAAATAAGTCGAGTATGAATATTAAATAAGTCGAGTAAGCATATTAAATAAGTCGAGTATATGGTCCGGTAAGAAGTCGAGTAAGAATATTAAATGAGTCGAGTAAGCATATTAACTAAGTCGAGTATATGGTTCGATAAGAAGTCGAGTAAGAATATTAAATGAGTCGAGTAAGTATATTAAATAAGTCGAGTATATGGTAGGGTAAGAAGTCGAGTAAGAATATTAAATAAGTCGAGTAAGTATATTAAATAAGTCGAGTAAGTATATTAAATAAGTCGAGTAAATGGTCGGGTAAGAAGTCGAGTAAGAATATTAAATGAGTCGAGTAAGCATATTAAATAAGTCGAGTATATGGTCCAGTAAGAAGTCGAGTAAGAATATTAAATGAGTCGACTAAGCATATTAACTAAGTCGAGTATATGGTCCGGTAAGAAGTCGAGTAAGCATATTAACTAAGTGTTGTATTAAGTCGAGTAATTTTTAAAAATAAGTCGAGTAAACGTCAAGTTATGAACAAGTCGAGTAATAAAGTCGAGTAAGTCATTTAATCGATATTTTTTTTTACTAAAATTTTTCTAATGATGGCAGTGTCTTCACTCGTTAATGGCAACTGTACGTGTTCCTATATTGTATAATGGTGAATGGACTCAGGAAAATGGTGAATATAGATTTACCGGTACTCAGATACGGGGTATTAAAGTGCCACATTCAACTACACTAGAGCAACTTGTCGAAAAAGTGGCAGAAGTAATTTCTATTGACCTTTCTGAATTTGTTATTAGCATGAAGTTCAAGTTCAAAACATCGTCAGAGCCTTTGCCACCTATGGAAATTTTGAATGATTGTGATGTAGAATTTTTTTTGGAAGAAGCTAATAGTGGTTTCAGAAATCCTCTCTGCATCACTTATGAACATAGGGTAAATATTATCGAGCTTAATGGCGATATAAGGGCAGAGAATAGTCCACATGCTAGACACCTTTCTTGGGAGGAGAGTGACTATTATCCAACCGTTGATTTATCAACTACCCAACCTGAAGTTGACAGAGTTAGAATAGAAGATGATAGTTTTATTCCTCATCCAACCGAGGTCCATCTTCATGTCGAAGACGGAATGGTACCAGACATTGCAGCACGAACTGTCCATCTTGATGTCGAAGACATGACACTACCGAATATTGAAGTAAGAACTGATAGTCCACCGGTGTTGACCATAATTCAGCCACGGTGTAGTAACAACTATTTACCGAGACTTGGTTTGCTGGCTAGTAGTAATTCAATAAGCACAAATGATTCGTTCCTTAGTGTTGATAATTTAGTATCAAATGAAGTTGGTGATGATAGCGATGGATTTATGGAAAGACAACAATTTTCCTCCAAAGAGGTCTTGCAAGGCAAGCTCAGTGCATATGCTATAACAAGAAATTTTGAATATAAAACATTTAAGTCTGGTAAGAATCTACTTGTTGTCACTTGCGTGGATAAAAACTGTAAATGGCGTCTTCGTGCTGTTAAGGTCAATAATTGTGGTATGTTCGAAATTAGGAAGTATTGCCATGTACATTCTTGTTCCCATGATGTCTCGAAGAAAGATCATCGCCAAGCTTCTGCGAAACTAATTGCCCAAAATATTCAGTTTAAGTATGATGGTTCATCTTCTTCATACAGGGCTGCAGAAATTAGACAAGATTTTCAGCAACAATATGGTTACGATATAAGTTATCACAAAGCATGGAGAGCAAGGGAATGTGCAATGCAACTTGTTCGAGGTTCACCTGAAGAGTCTTATAAATTGCTTCCACAATATATGGCAATGCTTGAGAAAAAGAATCTTGGGACTCGAACTTTTCTTGAGGTTGATGACACAAATCACTTCAAGTACTTCTTCATGGCAATATGTAGTTCTTTAAGGGGATTTTCTTCTTCCATTAGACCAGTTATTGCAGTTGATGGTACATTTCTCAAAGGAAAATATAAAGGAACTATGTTCATTGCCACATGCAAGGATGGTAACAATCAGATTTATCCATTAGCTTTCGGTGTCGGTGATAGTGAGAATGATGCATCTTGGTTGTGGTTTTTCACAAAGTTGAGAGAATCAATTGGGGAAGTTGAAAATTTAGTTTTCATTTCTGACCGCCATCCAAGTATTAAGAAATCTGTATCTACTGTGTTCCCGAATGCAACCTATGGAGTTTGTACATATCACTTAAAGCAAAACCTTAGGGCTCACTTTAAAGATGTTGATGTTGGTGGTATATTTGAAGCGGCTTCAAAAGCTTATCGACTAACACACTTCACATATTATATGAATGAAATATACAAGGTCAGCGAAGCAGTTGGAAAGTATCTTGAGGAGGCTGGGATTGATAAGTGGGCACGTTCGCACTTCGACGGACGACGTTACAGTATTATGAATACCAACATTGCTGAATGCATGAATGGGATTTTAAAATCTGATCGATTGTTACCTATTCATAAACTAATGGATGGGATAATTGACAAACTACGAGAGTGGTTTTGTAAGCGTCGTGAAGAGGCTGCAGCTACAAATAGTCGACTGACAAAATGGGCAGATAAGGTAGTGAGAAGTAGACAAACTGTCTCTCAAAATTTTCGAGTGATCAACTTAAATCTATATGAATTTATTGTCAAAGATGGTGATCTTGATGGGCATGTGAATATGTTAGAAAAAACTTGCACTTGTCGGGAATTCCAACTTGAACAATTACCATGTGTACATGCTGTGGCAGTGTGTAGGCATCGAGATTTTTCAATCTATGATTACTGCTCCTATTACTATTCAAGTGATGCATGGGTGTTAGCATATTCTGAGACTATTTATCCTGTTGGTCCTCAAGAGGGGTGGGATGTTTGTGGTGATGTATGTGCCCGCGAAGTACATCCTCCTCTAGAAAAGCGGTCAAGTGGGCGTCCAAAAAATAATAGAATACCATCTAGGGGTGAGGAAAAGGTGCCTCGTAAATGCAGTCGGTGTGGTGGTCGTGGACACAATCGACTCAAATGCATGACGCCAATGCCGTTACATGAGTGATACCTTGTTTTAAATTTATATGCAATGTAAGTGTCTCAATTCTTGGTATTCATTTATGTTTTATTTATTTCGTTAATACTATTTAAATATGTACTAAATTTAATATTATGTGTACAGGGCTTGACGAAGGATTTAGCTTGTATGTTGTCTTTAAATGGTGGCATCGTAGATTTTTGGGTTATGGCTTAAGTTCTTGGAGCAATTAAAGGACTATGCTAAGTCATTGTATAAGGATCAATTTACTAGTTGTTATTTACTAGTTGAAATTGTATAAGGATGAAATAGAATTGTATTTAATATTTCCTGGATAATTTAAAGTTGTTGTAGAGTCGAGTGTTTCCTGTTATTAGTCGAGTTTTCTCGAATTTGTAAGTCGAGTTTTCTCGAATTTGTAAGTCTAGTTTTCTCGACTCTTTACTCGACCTACATAAAAAAATATAAAATTTCTTAGGAGACTTAATGCTGACTAAATAATAACAAAAACCAAAATATTTAACTTATTCACACATTTACAACAATACAAGTCAGTTCATAAGGTTTTGATTAACATTATCCCAAAAGTTAAACTACAAACTAATACGAAGTCGAGTATTCTTGATTATCCAAAACAATGAACTTCTTGTCATCATCAATCGCACTCCTCTATTAACTTCTTGTCAGAAAACAACCTTGTTGCCACTTGTTTTCGGTATGAGTTAATGCCTGCTTGTGTATGAACGTCATATGGAATGTCTAGACCATATACAAGTGCCTCCAAATAAAACATAACAAAAACCCCACAATCATTGCTGCAAGAGATAAATAGAAAGTGATAGTTATTTGATATTACATAACTCAAGGGATAATATAAGAGAGGCAACAATATTTCTTACTTGTTTTTTTGTTGTGGGATGTCTGAAACTCGCACAGCCTTCCACTTACGAGTTAGAGAATTATTATCAGAATGTGAAGTATACCATGATATCCTATCTAGAATCAATGGCATCATAACTACAAACGGCAACAATTCCTTCTCAAATGCACTGTCATTCATATAATCTAACATGGAGTCATACACAAAAATTATCTCCTTTTGAAGGTCAAACTGTGCTAGTGCCCAATGATCTTGCTTAGGATGAAGCGGAATATATACCTACAGAAAAAACCATGTAAACCACTAAATGGAGAAAAAAAACTATAATCAACATGTCAAATAAATATAAGCAACTTACTTTGGAAACATCTTTCCAATGAACAGCACATTTAAGTTTTTCACCCTTGGCATAATCAACGACATAATTAGTAGCATTATTTGTCCATACTTTTTCAGGGTTGATCACGTAAACTGAATACAGATGCTCTAACTTTCGCTATCATTACAGAAAACAAAAGTGTAAGTGTCTTATATATTTTATATTTTCCTATATGTTTTATAAGTGTAATAACAAACTTACTTGATATATAGTGTCCATTATGGCACATCGTTGCATACTATAACATGGGGAGTTGACCAAGCTGTGTCGTACAGCATAAAAAAAAGAGTCCAAGTGCTGTAGGTAATAGACAATAGTTATTATATGCATTGTTTAACATATTCATTAAAGTACCTAACAAAAATTATTACTGCGCTAGATATCCATGATCTTGGTTTGCATAATAGACGGAAGAAGTCTTTATCTGCGTCGTGGACAGGCCACCTTATTGTCAAACTACCATAAAAAATAAGAAATATTATTACATAGCAACTTGAATAAATATAATTAACCCTAAAACAAGAATAAAAGAAGAAATAAATATGATTAACCCTAAAATTAAAAAAAAAAAGAATAAAAGAAACTTACGGCTCCATATTGCCATCACGCATCCAATCATCAAAGTTTATTGGACCTTTTGATTCAGTTACTGCATCCTTTCGTGACTTCTTATAAGGGTCAGTGTAAGGTGTGCTAACATATACTGATTTTTTTCTCTTTTTTCTCAGATAATGTTGTTCCAATGGAACACAAACTTGTTCTTTGCATCTTTTTTTATCGTGAGATTTGCTAGAAATTTCATCAGTAATGTTAATTACACCATGTACAGGTGGCTGTATTACAAGTAAATAAAACAAAATTTAGAATTTTGTATATAATTGCTAGTAATTAATTTCAACACAAACTAAATTTAAATTTACCAACCTCAACATCAATTTTATTAGCATCTACATGAGCAGCCCCTGCGGTTTGATGATCATGTGCAGATGGCTATATTACCGATAAATACAATCAAATTTAGAATTTTGTACATAATTGCTAGTAACTAAATTCAACACGAACTAAATTTAAATTTACCAACCTCAATATCAATTTTATCAGCATCTACATGAGCAGTCCCTACGGTTTGATGATCATGTGCAAGTGGCTGTATTACAGATAAATACAATCAAATTTAGAATTTTGTACATAATTGCTGGCAAGTAAATCTAACACAAACTGAATTTAATATTACCAACCTGATCATCTATTTTATCATGGTCTACATGAGAAGCCATTGAGATATGAGGATCATGTGCAGGTAGCTGTATTACAGATAAATACAACATAATTTAGAATTCTTTACATAATCATAACTAACTGAATTTAACTTCAACTATATTTAATATTACAAACCTGAACATCCATTTTATCTATGACTACATCAGAAGCCACTGAGGTAGGAGGATCATGTGCAGGTGGCTGTATTATGAATAAATATAACAAAATTTAGAATTCGCTCTTAATTATTGTCAACTGAATTTAATTTCAATTTTGTCTAAGCCACTGAAGTAAATGTAAAAATATATAAAAAAAATAAAAATCGCTTTTAAAAGTGTTTAAAATGTTGCAAACCTGATCAGTGAGGCTATCTTTGCCTGCATTAAAAGATGTTAGAAACTCCTCGAGTAATTTCGTCGTTCTCCATAAGTCTTTTGTAATGTTGTCAAGCTTTGCTTCCAACACATCAATCTTTTGCACCTTTTCCTCTATTTTGCTTAATCTGTCATAAATTTTCTGAAATGTTGGAGCAACATGATCGCCTATAGAGACACGACAAGACGGAGTGACCTACAAACATGTTTTAAGATATACTGCTAAGTTAATTTCATAAATAAAAATCTCAAAATGTCTTTAAACAAATCAACTAACTTACATTTTTGCTTGTTTTTTCGTGGAACGGTGTTGTCCTCTGAAAAGTAGGTGCATTACGTGGCGAAGGAAAAAATCCTAAGGAGGGTGCATTGAATGGTGTGTGTGAAATATCATCAGTGATGGTTGCACGCCTATCATCCATAACAACATCAACTTGCTGCTGCATTTGCACATTTGAATGTGCAGAAATTGGTTCGTTGTTAGGCTCATCACCACTCACAGTATTGAGTTCGCCAAGCTCTTGCTTCCACTCAATTTCCGAAGCCAAGAACCATTGCATGTAATGTTGTGCAATCTCATTACTTCCATCACTTTCGGTGGCATGCAATGTTGTCGCTACAGTCAACTATATAATATAGATGTTAATTAATTAATACCAAGAAGGTAATAATACTTTAACTAAATAACTCAAGTTAAACTAAATAATTCATGTTAATGGTTCACACTTAAATAAGAATGAAACACTTACGGTGTCTTCCTCTTTCAAGGCTTTATTAATTATATCAGCCATAATCTTGTTCTTACAGAACCACTTAAGAATTCTTGGAACCTTTAAATCACCCTTTTCGGTTGCAAATTTTTGGCCGAATTCATAAATAACCTCGTATGTCCACACCTGCAGTATTACAACACTACATTAATATCATATAAAATTCATGTATTTATTATAAAGATAAATAAATAAGCATTCTCACCTGAAATGCAAATGGAAAACCATAAAGGCTGTATTTCTCTTCTGTGTTTGGATCTAATGAACCAATTCTTTTGCTTCTCCTTGTAACTGTGTTCTTTAAGCTTAACATTGTTGCCTCGAATGACAAGCGACCCCATGGATAATTATTAAATTCTTTAAAGTTGTCTAATAGACGAATATGGAGGTCATCAATCTTATTCTTGGGCTCCTTTCCTAGCAACACTGACTCTAAGAAATATAGCATGGCGAACTTGACCATCAAGGTATCATCATTGGAGTGGGCTGTTGAAAAAACTTTCTGTAATTGTTTTTGAGTAAATTCATGATTGCCCCCCATGAACACATCACATATACTATCAGTATTGTCTTTCTCATGTACTAGAAGATCATGTTCTTTGTGGCATTTCAATCCTGTAATTAAGGCAAACTCAAGCATAGAAAATCTGCACTCTTTTTGTCCTATTTTGAAGTACATTGCCTTATCAGTTGATCTCACATACCGTAATAATAATGCATGAACAATTTGGCCAGCGAATTTTAGATCTTGAAGGTGCACAAAATGACCAAAGCATGTTTCCTTAAACACTTCATATTGTTGCTCTGTGAGACGTTGCTTTATAAGTGAAAGTGCCTTTAGTGATGACATATTAGACACTTTTACTAAAACCGCCTTCTGATCGTCGTTATCTAAATTATCATCAGATGGCATGGTTTTTTTTTGTATATAGTCCAGAACCTACAGGATCAAGTAAAAAGTTTTATCTAGAGGTTAAATGAGTTACAAACTAATCATATGAAGCTTGATAGTAAACAATTCAAATGTTATTAGGCTAATAACTTGCCAACAACTATTTTCCAGCTCATAATTGAACTCTAACCCTGATTTTAGAACACAACACATATAGATTCTTACACTACAATCCTTAATTTCATAAATTTACAGAACAATATGTTTATAACAAAATTCAAAACAATAATAAATAAAAGGCATATCCAATGAAAACAATCAAATAACCTTTAAAATTGAATCATAATGTTTCAAAACCAAACACATTCTTTCTCCAACCGCAAAGCAAAAATTGGGAAAACTAACCCACATGATTCTTTAATCAACTTTTTTTTAACCACATTGTTGCCAAATCTTAATTGTTGCACTAAAAAAAAAATAGAATACAAAATCCATAGAGGAAATAAAATAAATTTGAAGTTCTTAAAATAAAAATATGTTGTCTAACATTTGTTTTTTTATGTCTTTTCGTGATATATTGTATTACATTGTTCATGTTATACTTCTAATTCTTTCCATTTTCAGTAATCCCATAAATTATACCCAATTCACTAAATCACTTACTATGTTCAAGCAAAACCCTAAAATTTTTCTTTGAATATTTGTAGGAGAAAGAAGAAAACGAAAATTATTTACCTAGTAACCAATGATGGAGGCAAGACAAGGTGGTGGTGACACAGCTGAGGCGATGGTGATAGCTGAAGTGCAGAATGGGTACAGAGCCGCTTGTTCTTCAAGGGGTTTTCTCTCTTATTTTGTTTACTCGACTTTGTGATTTTTGGGTGGGAATCGATCTGTTTTGTTGGCTTTTATTAAGGTTATTTTTGTATTTTCCCTGATCTTTTTAAGTATATACGTGTAAAGCTAGCAATTTTAATATATGGGGGTATATTTTGGGTATTTTGAGGGAAACCAGGTATATCCCACGCAATTCGCTCAAAACGCAGTCTCTATATCGTTATGTAGATACAGAGCCATCGTAGATTGCAACCTTACAAGGCCACTAACCAAGCACAAAAGATATAGAAAGGCCATCAAACAATTCGTCGCATCATCGCCTGCAAACCATGATGGCTCATCTTGGTGATAATCCCAAAGGATATGAATGGTAATTTGAACAACTTTCCCTTCGAGAGGTCGAACACGATGAACAGAACAAAGGCTACAACGTCGTTGAATTTGAACTTGAAGAAGGACAAATCGCGGTTGGATTCTTTGAGACTGGTCTAGATGCGGTCAATCTTTTTGGTCTTGGGCTTTTTGGTGGAGATTCTAGCAGGGTTTTCGATTTTCATGGTCTCTAGTTTTTTAGAGGCTTTGTCGGTGGAGGATTTGAGGGATTTGTAAGAGTTGGTTCGGTAAATAAGAAGTCATGGAAATTGATTCGCAAATGATGGCCGTGCAAAACAAGTTCAGATACAAACCCGCATAAACCGGACTCCCATACAGGTTTAGATTATGTGGATTTGACCGCATAAACTAAATATTTGACCACATTATAATACTATACATGATAATTATCGAACATGTTATTGCAATACTCTAATACTAGAAGGGGCTCGAAAACTTTTAATGAGGGGCGCCAAACGTGTCCCAGTTAAACTTTAGCTTCATTTTCTTTGGAGACTTTTACATTTTGACCTATATAATTTATTGAATTTAGATTCTAACCTCCTCAAGTTTTTAAATTCTTTATTATTGCCCCTTTGAATAAAAAATCCTGCCACCACACAATTGGCCTCATAAATGTGCTTGCTTCAGTTTCTGTTCACGTGAGTTGTAAAAGTCACTGAACAAAAGACAGAAACTAGCTTCTGTTCGATTACTTTTACTACCAAAGCCAGGTTCATAGACAAAACTTTTGTCGTATTAATTCATTTACTCAGAAAAAAAATATAAAAAATGTGCAAGCCTGGCAGATTAGGTTACCTTAACTCTATTTTGTATTAAGCCTCATGTTAATATTTTTCATATAAAAAAAATATAAAAATTCAAACATTAATGATTAATGTGTGTGTGTATACATATGTGCAACTCTTCTCAATTCGCTATCTCTCTCTCTCTCTCTTTCTCTAGGAACTGAAAAACATGGAAAGAGAAGAGCAAAAGTCTACTTTGAATTCTCCTTTGATCCAAATATCATCAGAAGAAATAAACAATAATCGCCAAACTTGCAGTGAAAAGAAGAAGATAATTGAGGAAGTGAAGAGGCAGCTATGGCTATCAGGGCCTTTAATCTCTGTCAGTTTGTTGCAGTTTTGTTTGCAGATGATATCTGTGATGTTCGTGGGTCACCTTGGGGAGTTACCTCTCTCTGGTGCTTCAATGGCTACTTCCTTTGCTACTGTTACTGGTTTCAGCTTCCTGGTGAGTTTGGTTAATTTCTTTTGTTACATATTATTTTTTAATATGTACTACTAGCACTAGCATGTATGTAATTAAGATAAAAACATATAGGAAGTGACTATTAATAATCCCCATATATATATATAGAGAGAGAGAGAGACTATAATAATCACTATCAACTGTAAAAAGATAAAATTAGTCGCGCCGTTGAAATAATAAGCCGTGAAGAGAAACAGTTAAGGCATTTGGCAAAAATAAAACGGTTTCGTGTTAAGAAATTGCACAGTCAAAATTTATCAGGGCGAATGCCTTGTTTATGCAAAGCAGAGCAGAATTTTATTAATGATATTCATGTCTTATTTGGTAAGTTGGAATTTGTTGTTTAACAAATCTTCAACTTGTTCTCTACTTTTTCTATTGATAGGTGGGATTGTCAAGCGCATTGGAAACACTATGTGGCCAGTCATATGGAGCAAAGCAGTATCATATGCTCGGAATTCACATGCAAAGAGGCATGCTTGTTCTTTTACTTATTAGCGTACCCCTTGCTTTGATCTGGGCAAACACAGAATCCCTTTTAGTTGCTGCACACCAAGATTCTGAAATATCCAAAGAAGCAGGATTATATGCGCGTTATATGATCCCCAGTATTTTTGCATACGCCATTCTTCAGTGCCTTGTTCGATTCCTACAAACGCAGAACATTGTATTCCCAATGGTGCTAAGCTCTGGAATCACAGCTTTGCTGCACATTCTTGTGTGTTGGATACTGGTATTCAAGTCGGGTCTTGGAAGCAGGGGAGCTGCATTGGCAAACTCAATTTCCTACTGGATCAATGTTTTGTTATTGGCTATCTATGTCAAATTTTCTTCTTCGTGTGCAAAAACTTGGACAGGGTTTTCAAAGGAAGCCTTGAACAATGTTTTCAATTTTGTTCGACTTGCAATTCCTTCAGCTGTTATGGTCTGGTAAGCACACACACACCCACACACACACATACATATATTATTCTAAAAATTGCACACCTATATTCTTAATGCATGAGTTATGTAATGATTTTGAACAGCTTGGAGATGTGGTCATTTGAAATGATGGTTCTCCTCTCTGGCCTTCTTCCCAATCCGGCATTAGAGACATCAGTGCTTTCAATAAGGTTACTTCAATTACAGTTTAAAATCTTGGAATTTTTTCACATTTTCTTTCTTGTTCACGAAGTATTTCTCACCCAAATTTAATTCGTGCAGCCTCAATACAGCTTCAACAGTTTGGATGATCCCCTTTGGACTTAGTGGAGCAGCGAGGTGAGTTGAGTTAACTATACCGGATATCGAAAATTTCTGAAAAAAATTAGCAAATAAATATATTCCACTAACTAAATGTGTTTAATGTTTGTAATTGCAGCACTCGGGTCTCAAATGAATTAGGAGCCGGACATCCAGAAGCTGCAAGATTAGCAGTTTGCGTTGTACTTGTCATGGCTGTTACAGAGGGCATTTTGGTGGGATCAGTGCTGATTTTGATACGCAACGTCTGGGGTTATGCTTATAGCAATGAAATTGAAGTGGTTAAATATGTAGCATCCATGTTGCCAATTCTTGCAGCTTCCAATTTCTTGGATGGACTTCAATGTGTTCTTTCAGGTTTTTTCTTTTTTGCCTCCCTCAATTTCTATGATGCCAATCGAATTAATTTTCTCATTGAAACATCTTCACTAAAATACAGTGTATGGCAAGTAAACGTCTAACAATCTTAACTAATTTGAATGTCTGGCTATGATCAGGCATTGCTAGAGGATGCGGATGGCAGATGATTGGTGCATTTGTTAACCTTGGATCCTATTACTTGGTGGGAATTCCATCTGCTATTTTGTTGGCCTTCCTTCTTCACTTTGGCGGACGGGTAAAGGATTCTCATTCTTTTCTATTATTTAATTTTCAGGATGTTCTTAACAGAAAGAATTGAATCAATAGTTGTTGGGCGCCGCGAGAGAAATGGAAAAACATAAAAATAAAAAATTAAATCCAAGCGCCTAATTCAGTACTCACCTCAAACCAATTCACCACTAGAGCGCAATTCAATACTCAGCTCAGAACCAATTGAACCATCTTCACTAAAATATGATGTATTGCAAGTAAACCTATAAACACAATGTTAATATTGGTTGTTCAATTAATCTATTGATTAAGTGTAAATGTATTTCTATGCAGGGGCTGTGGCTGGGTATTATTTGTGCCCTCATTGTGCAAGCGACATCTCTTGGCATTATTACCGCACGCACTAACTGGGAGAAGGAGGTATCACATTCTTTTTATTTATTTACATTTTTTTTTCTTCTTGTTATTTTGTGTTTAATCTGTGTCTTTAATTTATTTATTTTTTCCTATCTTATTTCTCGTCCAGGCAAAGAAAGCAACGGACAGAGTCTACAACTCATCACCCCCTGTGGAAATAGTGTCCTGAAGTTGATTCTTGTCACTATAAAAGATGAAGAATTGAATGACTTGCGTGGAAACCCAATGAACACAAATTCTTGAACAGGCTGTGGATGCTCTCTTCATGCATCTATTTTGAAGCCGACAGATTAATTTCTGCAAAATAATGAAATGGACACTTTTTATCATAATCAACCTCTTAAGGTGGTTGAGATATGAAGACTTTGAGACACTGATTTTGAACCATTGTTGAGTTAATTATGTCTTTCCACGTGCTCGTAGTAAAAGAAAATATATATATATATATATATATATATATAAATATTATCTAGTATATCAAACATAAGGGTCCAATTACAACACTCGTACCCTACAACTTAAGCATCGCCACATAGTCAAAATGTCAATAAAAGTCAATCTAACAGCATGCACATATATATATATATATGTATGTATATATATATGTATGTATGTATGCATGCATGCATATACGTTCGCAAGTTTTCAAACAATTGGTTTTGCCTTTTGCAGCAACAAGAAGATATTGTGAGTTTGAATCTTCCTCCCATCAAACCTGTAGGATTAGTTTAATCTGTTGAGATGAGATGGGATGTAGAATAAAATAATTAAAAAAAAAAAAACTGTAGATGTAATTTATATCATTTAAGAACTTTTCAGTGTTGTTAATACAGTTCACTAGCATAAAACAAGTTTAGCAACCACACGAATGTCAACCAGAAAGGAAAAACATGGCCTGAAAAAGCATATACATTTCAAAATCCTCGTAAAACTTCATTAACAAGTAATGAAACTGAGTTACAAAGATGTGTACAACTTAAAGTGTCTCAACATTGTAATAGGCAATGTAAAATCAGTGATTAATAATATTTCCTCACACATTGGAAAAGGAGTACGTAGCAGTAGTTCAACCATCCTCAATTGTCAAATCTCATTTAGGAAAAAATAAAAAAATAAAATAAAATGCATCAAAATTTGGCCATCTATTGGCGAATGAACTGTCCGTACAGTCTCTTAGAATATTCACTCTTCTTTTTTTCTTTTTCCCCCTTTTTTTTTTCCTGTGCAACCAATTTCTATATTGCCAAAAAGAATAATGACCTTCAACTTCGTTCATAATGGCTTCCTCCTAATAATCTCATGCCAGATAATAGCCAACAAACAGCTTACATACACATATGGGATATGAGTTGGAGATTGCCAAATAATTATAATAAACTTCAGAATCATTGCAAACCTCCTTAATGAGAGCTGAGCACTAGTAAATCTCTCGATTAAACACCCAAAGCCGGGTACACATTACATTGACACCTATCCTTACTCAGGGTGTTGGAATTCAAGATCTAGCTTCCTTTTCAGATGAGATCTGTCGGCACTGCAGATAAAATAAAAAAATGAGTCAACTGACAGTATCTATCTACCATTCATGTAGAAAGTAAGCTACTCATAACACGGTGAAGCCAAGGTCTAGCTACAATGGTAAGAAGCGGCCTTCTCAGGGTTCAGGCCCTGGATTCAAACTGGCCCTGGATTCAAACTTCAATGGGTGCGTGAGTTATCTTACACCTTTAGTTCATGTAAAAGCTTATGGCCAAATGGAATTTCATGAATGTGAAGAAGGTGATGCTAAATTACGCAATCTTCGATCATGTATAAAGCAAGAAACACAGATGCTTTGTTCATTCTTCAGCATAAATTTAGTAAAGATGTAGTATTGTATTAGCCACTTCCAGCACGACTTTGAAACTCCACATCTTTTAGAAATGAACTTAATTTTAATGGTATGCTTAAAAACTGAGCTTTCTATGATAATTGGATTATAAAATTTGACAGCTTTAACCTTCTCCAAATTTCCCCATCTGATATTGCTAAAAATTTCTTTTGAAGCTAGCTAGAGATTTGGACAAGATGAGTTAATAAAGAATCATGAGTTTAAATCAGATAGCTTGTCTAGATAGAATTAAGGTTAAACTAGAACTTTCCTTCAAAGTTATATGATTGATTCATTTTGAACCCAATAATATTACACTTGCATAATTGGTATACACCGGTTTAACCCAAATAACACGAGGCTTCGAGTAGTGCGAGATAGGCTAATCACTAATGCAGATAGATGCCTATGACTATGTAACCTACCTTTAGTTGTCATATGTTAGGTGTTGATGAACTATGATGTTTGTTAATATGTTAATCTTACAACACCTAACAATAAATGACACATCAGATAACAAATGACTTGGGATATGAACCATGTATCTCAACTATGTGAGTGTAGTATTACTCTTTTGAACCATGTCACTTAACAATCAAACACACAAAAACAGTGCTTGCTTTCTTCTTTTTTCTTTTCAAGAAAACAAAAACTTAACAAGGTCAATTATTTGCTAACACGGCAAGGTTTTAGCTGACACGGTAAGGATGAGAAAGGATGAGCTTGAAAGAGATGAGAAAGGTGAACCAAATCAAACAACTCATATAAGTTGAAATATGAAAATGAACCAATTAATGCATGACTAACTAAATTGAGACATCAATGAAACTTAAGGATCCAAACTGTATTCCTAACCTAAAACTAATTTAAGACGCATTCATTAGGAATAAATTAAAGAACACTAAATTAAAGAACGCTACAATAACTTCATTTACTGGCAATAAAATCTCAACTAAACAGTACATGAAATTGGAATCAGCAGTTAGAAAATAAAGAGTAACAAAGTGTTTGACTAGCAAGTATCTCTTTAATTTCAACAAGAAAACCTAATTTAAAATCACACTTAAGTTGATAAATGTGAATTAACGACATGTTAATTTCTCATGTTAAAACAAGATAATCAACAAAGAAATTTACACTAACATTATTAAGATAATCAAAAGAGAAAGGTTCACGGGCTGTCCTGCTCCATTTCAAAGATCTGTTTTCAATTTTTCTGCATCAAATACAAACGTGTTCGGTTTCCAAAACTTGGTAAGAGAATGCTTTTTCACTTCTAAATCAAAGTTTGGAAACCTTGCAGATGTTGTCATTGTTTTCCAAGAATGACTCTGCCTCTCCCCACAAATATTCAGAAATTAAGCATAATTATTAATCATGTGGTGATCTTCTTACAATATAATTTTTTTTCCTTACATGTGTTCAATTTATTTCAAAAATATGGATTATATCCTCATGAGGATATTTTAAGACGATGCATCATACCCTTGTTTTGTAATTCTTTTATTTGTAACATTTTACAATATCAAAATTAGGATGCTTTCCAAAGTTAAAATAAAAAAAGAAAACGCCATTATATTCAATGTTTCTTCTTGAAAAGTTAAGGTTAATCAATTAATTTGAAGTACCAAACATGCTAACAATTACATAAATTAACTGAAGAACGATTCTTCACAATATTTCTATCGGATCATATTTCATTCAAAGTTCTCATTCTCCAAAAAATGAAAAAGAATAAATAAATCAGTAAATGTGACCCAAGTAAAAAACTCCATTTTCGTTAATCAAATATTTCGAAAAACACCACTTCATTTTTTTTTTCTTTTTGTTTGACTTAGATGAAAAATCGGATAAACAATATAGGGACTTGGAAAATTTTGATTATGATAGTTAAAAATAATTTTTGGTTGTCTAAAATTCAAACTAGTAACAAGAGTGACTTCAAACATTAACTCTTCCTGATCTCCTCACCTTCAAGGTATAAGAAGTGAAAAAGGAAACATGAAACTAAAAACATGGATCAGGACAGTGATGTACAAGTTCTTGAAGGCTTTCTGTACAGTATAGATAATGACAAGTTTACCCTAAGGGCTCTAATCCTATAGCACTGTTTTCATCCCATTAAGGAAATTTATATAAAAGCAATATCTACATAGAATAGGACGCTAAGATGCTATAGATCTCAGCTACTTTTTAAAAAAAAAAAACCCACATCTTACAATTTCTATTACAGCCCAACCACAGAAAAATTGGAGAACAATAAAGCTGCTGATGTTCAGCTAGCCAACAATAAAGCTGCTTATATCCAACTAGCCAACATCACTTCCAATACAAACAGGGCAGATAATAAAGTCACAGATCTGATAGAACTTGGGCCTATCAGATGCGGATGTACACATGTAACAAAATGCAGACTTAAGCAATACAGCAGTGTATTTGCTCTTAGCCTAGTTTAAATCCGCATTCTAAATTGTGGACATCTACACCTGATAATTGCTATGTATATGGGGAAATTATCTAGTCCAGGATCCCAAACTCTAAACTAAAGTCCAGGATCTGGATCAGGGCTGTTGGATGGAAATCCAATGGCCTATATTTATTTATTTATTTTATAATTATCTGCTGCACATGGTGGGTATGGCCTTTGTATTCAAATGCAAAGGCCATGGTCTGGATCCCAGACGGGATTATTTCCCTATATACAGATGTGGGATCCTGGTAGTTAATTAGAGTCCAAGGTCCGGATAATTAGAGTCTAAGGTCCGGACTGTGGCCTTTTGGATTTGAATCCAAAGGCCACAATCGGCTGCAACATAGTGGGCCCCAAAATGTGCAACAGATAACTTAAAAAAAAAGGAAACAAAAGTTGTTGGATTTTCAATCCAATGGCCTTGGTCCAGATCCTAGAATTTAATTAAAGTTCATGATCTCGAGCAAGATAGGGACAGGTTCAAGGGACAATTTTAGACACAATTCTCTAACCATTAGATTAGTGCTCATCCAAGGACCAAGATTAAAGTTGATATGGAAATTATTAATTCTAAAAACTAACAAATTAAAGAGGGACCATTGTGGTATTTAATTATTTTTCTCGTTAATATTTCTCTTAAATAACGTATTCTCTCTTTTGTCTCTCCCCATGACTGCATTTTTTCTTTCTTGAAAGTAGATCAGGAAGTAAGGAATTGAAGATGATCAAGTAAGTCTTCATGAATCAAGAAAAACATTAGATAGGAGGGAGAAATAATAATTAAAAAATTCACCAAAATTAGTTCTTGTTATTTTTTGGTTTTTTTTAATTCATATTCAATCAATGTGTCTTTTAAGCTTCCATATACAACCGGCGAACCTATATAGTGAGATTTGTGATTAAGTTGATTATTCCATTGTTTCTCTAGTACAAATTTGAACAAATTCGAAGGAGTCAACACCGAGGGGAAAAAAAAAAAAACTTCTCTTATACTTTATTACCGAATATATTTTAAAGATTTTTTACCGTATTTATTTCAATATAAATCATAATTTTATATATTATAAACACTAAGATAAAATCGAGTGAAAATGGTGTTTGAATAACTCGTTACAAGCATGAAGAGAGAGAAGAGGGAACAAGTTAATTAACAGAGATAAGAATGAGAAAAACAATTAATTATGTAGGACCCATATTAATTTGTTAGTTTTTAAAAATTAATATATTATGTATCAACCTCAATCTTAGCCCTTGGATGAGCTCTAATCTAATGGTTAGAAAATTGTGTCTCAAGTAGTGTATAAAATTGTCCCTTGAACCTGCCTTTTACACACACACACACGTCACCCATCATAACTACACTATATCTTTAATGTATAAAATGAAGTTTCTAAGTCATGTGAGACATTACAAAAATAGAAGAGAAGGGGGGGGGGGGGGGGGGTTGACATAACGGGCAACTAACTTTCATCAAAATTTTCACTTGCTCTTTGTTTCATCTAGACAGTAAAAGCTCACTCAAATTTTGAAACTTCATTTTTGAATCGCATATTTTGCAAGATTTGTCACTTATATTTCATTAATTTAAAAGGGTTTTGGCTCCCATTTCCAAACTTTATAAAAACTAGAATAACAATTAAAATAAAGAGTGTATAACATCTAAAACCACCCTCCTTCCCTAATACCTAAAGAAGATGCTAAAAAGTTGAATTTTTAGTTGATCAATTTTTACCATAACTTAATGCCAACTTTGAGAGTTTTACAACAAAAGGCTTTGATGCCCAAAATGGACAGGCAATTTGAGACATACAACAATGTAAAGACAGCCGCGCAATTTTGAGATCGGATATAAATCAAATTAAAAATTGATGATTTCTTAACCCATCATGTACATAATACAAGGTCTAAAGCTCATCCACATCAAATTACTATCTCTTCACATATTTATCATTTCACGCATTTTTCAGTTAAACAAATTGAGTAAGGAATAGCCATAGCTTTACCTGTTAATTGTAGGTCTACTTGGAGGTCTTGCAGCAAAGATTGAAAAATCTACTGACGTTGGCACTTGCTCATTCCTTCCAGCAATCTCACCATCTGCATTCTTTGTTTCCCCAGCATGCTCCTCAATCTTATCAGTTGGATTCGCATTCCCTTCAAACCCTTCACGGTCTGGCATCACTCTCCTTGTCTTTCTTGGTGGTGAAAGCACAGTAGGACCCTCCTGCGGGTTAAAATCTGAAGCCTTAGATGCCCGCTTAGTTGCTGGTCTAGGAAGCTTGTTTGGCTCCGTAGGCAGTGGTGCAGAAGAGAAGTACCTAGTTGGCAAAATAGAGATAAGAGCAGAAATCAACAAAAACAAAAACCCCATTGAATGATTTAGCAAACCTGTGCTCTAATGCCTGCTGTGCAGTAATTCTAGCTTTTGGGTCATATGTAAACATCTTTGATAACAGATCTAGAGCATCATCACTAGCTGTCGGAAACAATGAACGCAAAGGGGGTGCAGCAACATATTGGTATTCCACATAATCAGGAAGGTATGCTAAATCAGGCCACTGCGATGGTGTAGCAGTCCCAAATGCTGCGAAGATCTTTCCTAATTGATCAATGTCACTTGAACCCTATTGAATATTCAATGTTGCACCAACGATCAGATAAAACAAAACCACAGACAGACACTTCTTGTAGAGATAGCCAAGAAAAAAGAATAAAAAATTAAAATAAAAACATACACAGACTGATGGCATTGTGTAAAAATTTGAAGGTTGGCCAGACAAAGTGATGTCATATTCAGAAGTCTAGAAGTGGTAAGCCATTATTAGTCTAAAATATGGCTTCATATTTTGATACATTATGGCATATAGGACTTAATAAGTACACTAGAATATGCTCTACTTTCCATCATTAGCACTAGAGCATTTGGGATTCATCAGAAGCAAATAAGGGCTGCCAGATAGAATGTCTCATATTTGGATGTCTAGGAGTGGCAAACAGTCACCGGATAGTCATGCTCAGATTCACAAATGTGTATAAGATTAAGAAACAACACATCAAGCAACAATACACTAGACTTCATGTCAACCATTATATTACCTTTTGAACATATTGCATTTCGAATACAGTAACAAAAACGGAATGAAGTTCAAATCCAATTCTAGTTTATTAATTCCAATCTTTGAAATTATTCTGCACTGCACTTTACCATTTAATTCATTTTGGACTTCAAATAGCAATATTTGTTTCAAAAATCAACATTTGAAGGAAACAAACAATAGAATAGAGCAGTGTGCAGATAAATAGCAATAAAAGACAGGGTTACAGGTGACTGAATAAAGAATTCAGTTACAAAATAAACAAATAAATTCTAACAGCAAACGCTAAGATGCAGCAGGGTCAAATCTCAGCCATGAATCATAACAATGCTCAGAGATAGCACAAAGGTAAGAGTGAAATCACACTGTAGCATTATAAAATATATGACTGAAAGCCACAGAAAACACGACAAGTTAAAACCTAACACCACCAGTAAAATTGAGAGGATTCAAAGAACCAGGGAGCAATTTTCTCATTATTAAAACGTCATATTTGTTGGTCAGCAAATTTATTGACCATACAATATTAAAAAATCATCTTTACCTGCAGAAATGGTCGACGATTGAGAAGCTCAGCAAATATACATCCTGCAGCCCAAACATCCACACCAGCACCATACTGCTTGGCACCAAATAATAGCTCAGGAGCTCTGTACCATCGAGCAAAGACCTATAAATAAGGGTTATGGGCAATCAAGTGAGCAAAACTTTCATAATTATAACTCAAATCACCAAAAAACTTGCAAGATTGAAGGCATTTAAGATGGAAAAATAGAACCCAAAAGAAAAAGAGAGAGAGAGAGAACGAAATTATCATCAATTTCCGAAATCAAATGTCCAAAGTGATCAACTATCACTAAACACACACATACATAAACAGGTATAGATATATTAAAAACAAAAAATTTAGTGTTTTAGCAACGCGATGTATAGAGAGTTCATGGTCCGGATTTTAAGAAAATGCAGACATTTGCATTAGAAAACTTTCATGTGTGGAAGATCTCAGGTGTGGATACCCCTAAATGAAATTTTTTTTATGCAAAATCAAAGCATCGAATTGAAGATCTATTGTCTTCAAACAACTCTTTCAAAAACTAAATAAATAAATAAAAATCTCTTTGTACATAGAGTTGGTGGCTGCATTTTAAGACTGTCAACATCTGCACCCGCGAAGGACTGCATGCGTATACACACACAAAAGATTTATCTAGTACTAACACCCGTACTAGAAATACTATGGATGGGGAACTCTTTGTGAAAAGGGTTGCTAGAAGATAAAAGATCACAAACTCAATGCACTATCTTTGTCTACAAAGTTGAAAATTTTTTGTATTTTAGAAACTCTTATCCAGATTTGTTTCAAAAGTACGGACATCCACACTAGATAATGAGCATGTAAATGAGCAACAAAAAGCATACAGAATTAGGAACAACAGCAATATCAACAAGCACTGAGTGAACTATATAACAATAAGCATGTTAACTCCTGGAAATAAATGAATAAAGAATATAATTAGAAGACATGAAGTCATAGGACACTTGCTGACACATACTCTGTGAATAAGATAAGCATGCATACTTCATTTAACCCACCACCAGCTTTACTTGTAAGGAGAAACTATGAAAAACTTGCTTTAAATTTCTCCAAGTTCAAATGCCAGTGAAAAGTATAAAAATGATCATACAACATGAATGGTTGTTGGTCCAAAAATTTCCTAATGGCAGCCTAATGGATTAAACACCTAAAAGCTTTAACTGCTAGAAGTGTACCTGGTGAGTAAACCTACGATCCGGGCTCCCAAATATACGTGCTAAACCAAAATCAGCAAGTTTAAGCTGTCCATGGGATCCTATCAACAGGTTATTTGGTTTCATATCCCTGTAAAGTACAAGGGCATATTTGAGATAAATTCTAGCAGGCATTCATGTTTTCAACGATGAAACAAAAAAAGAAAAGAAAAGGACCTATGCAAAACCCATTTCTTGTGACAAAAAGCAAGTCCTTTCAAAGTCATCTGCATATATGATTTTATGTCAGCTGGTGAGAGAAATATATTGGTATTGCGAATAACCGTTTCAAGGTCAGTCTCCATAAACTCAAAAACAAGATGCAAGTTCCCCTTGTGAGGGAACGCATCAATCAACTCAATTATATGTGGACTTTTAAGTTCTTTCAGCAGCTTTATTTCTCTTAGTGCTGTAAAATTCACCCCCTCCTTTTGCTTCCCAAGCCGAATTTTTTTTATAGCAACAGTCTGTCCTGTCTGCACAAATCAAACACCCAGTTTTCAAAAACCATTCACACCTTCATAAAAATAATTAAAAAAATAGTAAAACTAAAAGTAAAATGAAAAAATAAAATTATAGATATTGTTAGTTCAAGTTAGACAAGCATTAACCAATTCTTTTGCCAGAGCCAGACCTAACACATTAATGTGGTTTAGTACCTTAAAATTCAAATGAAAACAACAGGAAAAAAAATGCAATTCTAGATTTCCAATTTAAGTTTCAACCCAAACTACAGCAAAATCTCCCAGTTACCAATCAACATTTAATATTCGAAATAGTAAGAATAAGAACAAGTTTAAAATATTAAAACATTCACAAAATATTAAAAGAATTAAAGCAGTAATTAAAATACTTAGATGGTTATTAATTAATTCAAAAAGCCTAAATACCAGTCACTTCACTATTCCTAGGCAGTAAATTGTATATTCTATAAATTGGTTAAAAAAAATAACATTCTCAACAACAAAATAAAATAATGTCTCATAAACAAAAATAATTTAACAATTATTATCCTGTTTCTGTTCACAGATTAAATGGAAATCAATCAATATTAACTAAAAATTACTTATCAAAAAATTAAAAAACAAATCAATTGCGAAAAAGAGCTAGGGTTTTACCTTAGTATCAATGGCTTTGTAAACGACACCGTATGTACCTTCACCAAGAACCTCACGTTTCAGGTATCTATCAGCGACTTTCTTCGACAAATCGACTTCTGCCATCGTCGGATTTTTATATTTCTGGTAATTGTATATTTTTTCTTTTAGGCGATATGTATGTGTGGCTATGTACAATGTCGGGATTGAGGATTTTCTAGGTCTCTCATTTTCTCGAGAAAATATGCGAGGGAGAAAAAAAGAACAAAACAGAAGAGAAATGGAGACGTTATGAGCTTCCGGAATAGGCAAAGGGATTTGTGGAAAATGAAACTGAGACTGAAACCCCAGTTTCTGTGTCTGTGAGAGAGAGTACAGCTAACTCTTGTTTATTTTAATGGACGCGCCTATGGCGTGTATAGTCTGGCCCCTGCAGCAAAATCTATAGGGGCCGTTGGATTAATTGATTGATAATGCGCCGTTGGATTATTTTATTTTCTACCATAAGTTAGATATAGATATTATCCATACTGGTATAAAGACAGTAGTTGCCTTTTATAATAATTTAAAGTACATAATTGTTTCACAAATTTTTAATAAAAATTTAATGGTTGTAGAAATATAAGATAGTAGAATCTTTTTTTTAACAGTTATTAAATTTTTATCAAACGGCTGTGAGACAGTTATGTACCTTATATTATTATGTAAGATAATAAAAGTTGCATAAATCTATAATTATTCATAATCAAAACATATTCAGTTTTAGAACAGGAATTTTATGCATAAGGGATATCCATAAATATTTAATTTTTTATTAAGAATAATAAAAAATAAAAAAATAAAAATGATAACAATATAAAATTATTAAACCAATTTTAATATCAAATTAGAAATTGTAAACATCCCAAATAACAAATATCAAAATTATGTACTCATGAAAAAAATTATAATATGAAATTACAAATGAAAATAAAAATTAAATTACAAATTAATTTCAAACTAAATACAAAAGGTTCCATATTTTAATAAGTCATGTTCATTATTTTCAATCTCCAAACTGACCATCATCACAAATCTAAGAATTAAAACAAAAATATTAAATAATTAAATAATTTGTATTATTCATGGCCATAGTAATTAATAATTGAGCATCATAATGAGCATCAGTCACATGAAATTTTAGTTATGTAACCCAAGAGGCGGGTGAATTGGGATTCTAAAAATTATTCAATTTTAAAACAAAATATCATGCAAATCTAAAACGAATTTAAGACAATAGCAATTAAATCAATCACAATATAAAAAGATAGGGGAAGAGAGATTCAAACACGAAGATTTTTACGTGGTTCGGCCAACCTTGCCTACGTCCACGCCTCCAAACTTTCCGGGCTTGAGGATTTCACTAAGCAAGCCTCCAAGGCTTCAAATGCTTACACTTGACTTCCAAAGTGTCAATGAACCTTTACAACAAGAGATTATCCCCAATCTCTTAACCCAAGTGTATCCCAACACTTACAATCACTTAAAGTAAAAGATTACAAATTATTTTTCTCTCACACAATATTTAAGATTACAAATCAATGCCCAATGTGTGAATAGATGAAGCAAGAATGTGTTTAAAGCTCTATGAAGATTGTATTCTCGAATATAAGCTCAATGGTTGTGTTGTGATCGATCTTCTTTGAATTTGAATGAGCTTATTTATATTTGGAGCCGAAAAACTAGCCGTTACAAACTGTCGGCCCGAAAACGGTTCACCATTAGCCGTTTCAATTTTGGGCTCGATTCGAAGTTTTGAATCGGTGAAAGTGTTCTAAAGGTGATAAGAAATGATTTTGACGGTTTGATTTGGCAAGAAAAACAAGAAAAATGAGGGTTTGAGGACAAAGAAACGTTCGGCTGCGCAACAATGGCTGAAACGGTGAAAGGCTAATCTGGAGAGGGAGAAGAAAAGACCTTTGAACAGTTTTAAAAACGCGAAAACGGTTAAGGGGTAACTTCCAGAGGCTAAAGAATGGGCAACGGTGAAAGCTTAAGCGCTTAACGACTAAGGAGTAACTGTTAGAGGACTCTCTGTTAACAAACGGTTCACCGATTGAAGCAAACGGTGAAAGAGTAAACGGACAGACACATAATCTCGTTTCTGGAACAAAACGGTTCACCATTTATTGGAAACGGTTATCCATTTATTTTATATGTAATTTCGCACATTTGATTTAATATTTGACCAACAAATAATAAATTTCAAGATCATTTAATTGATCTGAAAATATTTTATGAGCCATTTTAATGCATGATTCATGAACATGTTTTCAACCAATTAATTCATATAATCAATAATTAACAAGGCAAATTCATCATTTGACTATCAAGGTCAAACATTTCATAAATATTATATCACAACTAAGTCAATCAATTCAGTACACTCAATAGCATCAATAATTAACAACTAAATTCATCATTTGTGATCGATCTTCTTTGAATTTGAATGAGCTTATTATATTTGGAGCCGAAAAACTAGCCGTTACAAACTGTCGGCCCGAAAACGGTTCACCGTTAACCATTAACGGTTAACCGTTTACGCTGGTTAAAAGTTACCGTTGAGCCAAATTTCAAATAAACGGTTTGCCGTTTAGGATTACCCTTTCGCCGTTAACTTCCAGAGACCTGCAAGATGAACACCAGTTATCAGTTTATAGTAAACGGTTAAAGATTTGCATGAAGTGACTTCTCTGGATATTATCGGTTAACCGTTTGTAATAAACGGTTCACCGTTTGTTTCTAGGAACCTGCAAGATGACCATCAGTTATCCGTTTATAGTAAACGGTTAAGGATTTGCATGAAGTGACTTCTCTAGATATTATCGGTTAACCGTTTGTAATAAACGGTTCGCCGTTTGTTTCCAGTAACCTGCAAAACAATTCAGCCTTATCCGGTTTTGTTAAACGGTGCCAGAGGAGTACAACTTTCAATTCCTGATGTTATCGGTTAACCGTTTGTAATAAACGATTCGTCGTTAAATTCCAGTAGCATTTCCATCTTTTGTGTTTTCTGTTTTTCATAAACGGTTAGAGCTTAGACAATATGTTGCTCTCTGGTATTAATCAGTTAACCGTTTAAAAGAAACCGATTCACCGTTTATTTCCAGAATCATAATTTAAACTAGATTTTGTAGAGAATCTTTTTCTAATTTGAAAGTCCATCTTTTATGAGTATGAATGGAATGATTATTAAGGCTTTCATTTATTAAGAAATAGCTTGAACATTTTTATCAAAAACCATTTAAAATTTGTTATCATCAAAATCAATTTTATTAACATATTTATGTTAACACCACATACCAAAAACAAAAACGATAAATACTATTCAAAGTATGGCTGTAGCTCTTCATCATCAATCACTTCTTCATTCGTTTATTCTCCATTCATAACCTTATCTTTAGGAATTCTACTTTCTTTGAAAAAAAAAAGAGAGAGAAAGAGAAACACTGATGAAATAGAAAGAAAAAAAATACTATCAATTTTTTTTTTAAAATATATATATATATATATATAGTGAAATGAGTTTGACACCTCCCAATTGAACCCATATCCAATGTTCTGTACACATTAAGGCCTCTAATATACTTGAATGAAGTCTACTATGGTGTGGATTTGAAAATCGGCCACTTGCACTAAAAGTAAACTCAGAAGTGACTATAAAGACCAGAACAACCAACATATCTTTAGCAATATCAAACAATATAAGATACCCACTTCTATTCATCTTCCACTACATAATTAAAATAACAAAGACTAGAGTACTCTTATCCTCCATTTCAAAGTATCTAACTTCAAATTAACTTGTATATGAATAACCTTCAGCCAAATTCAATCCTAACAAATTCTTTTTCTTTATATTGTATGTACATGAGAACAAGGAGTATGAATTCTATTAATATGAGTTGGTGTGTGTTTGTGTATATAATTTTGTACCTAGGATCCAATACAATAACTATAGCCATCACACCATGCATGTCATCCCAATGTTTTTTAAATTTTTGTAACATACTTTTTGCCATATTTTTTATCACTTCACATGATGAATTAACCAAGCATTCAATGATATTCACATATAATTGGTAAAACTAGGTTAGGTGTTGGGTATTTAGTGCTGGAAAACAATTTTGCCATGGTATAAAAGGGTTTCAAATGCTCAATGGTTAGTTATCAATAATTAATGTACGTAAGCTAGCATGACATAAGTTTGCTTTAGGTTGTATAGTTGTCAATCTATCATTGGTTAGTTGTAGATTTGTTATTAGTAAAGTTCGTTACACCAATATAATACAAACACCGGAATTTGTTCACATTTTCAGTGAGTAACAATAATGAAAACTTTCTTTCATTCAATATTTTCTTTGTTTTTTCTCATCATTCAAACATATCAATACAAACTTTTACATGGTATCAAAGCCATACACATGGCAAATTCAAATACTTCACCTTCATCCTTATTATCCTTTAGCTTTATACAACTTGTCAAGCTTGATCGAATGAATTATCTTGTGTGGAAGACACAAGTTCTTGCATCAATCATTGAGAATGGTTTTGAAGGCTTCATAAATGGTGATAAGCCTTGTCTTGCACAATTTCTATTAGAATCAATAGGAGAATCAAGCAGATATGAGGTTATAGCCACGAGACCAACTAAAAATCCAAAATATATTGTGTGGAAGAAGATTGATAAGTTACTTTAGAGCCATATGTCCTTATTAATGGTAGATAATGTGATGATAATAGTGATCACCTTCAAAACTAGTAAAAAAGGGATCACTCTCATTAGTGATTACTTCATTAGCAAAATGTTTTCTAGTAGCTTAGCCATTAAAGGTAATTTACTCTCATCAAATGAGTTTATTTTGCATATTCTTGCTGGATTGGATGATTCTTATAAGTAACTTATTACAAATGTCTTAAACAAATTTGAAAAAAAAAATACTATTGTGGAATTGTTTTCGTTGCTACTTAGTCATTACACAACTTAAAATGAACAAAGGAAAAAACACCATATGATATAATGTATGATGTAAGTGCAAATTTTTCACAGAAAGGACAAAACTATAATAAGCTTAATAATGCTAATAATATTCCTGATAATGGAGGATCTTATAGTCTTTTTGGTGTAAATAAGAATACTCTTTGTCAAATTTGCTTCGTACTTGGTCATAGTACCTATAAGTGTAGAAACATAATTAATCATGTATTTGTTCCTAGATAAGGAAGGGGTAAACCAGGGGGACTTAGGCTTAGAGATGGTCAATCCTTTAGTGGAAAATATGGAAGAGGTTTTAAAAGAGGTGTCAATGGCAGTTCTTCTAGGAATTGACCTTTCAAGGTTATGTTGCTTATCAATCACTACGTAACTATTAGCCACCAATGTCTCCAAACTTTGTATATCATCGAGATGCTTCTAGCTTCTATAATGGGAATGCACTAGCTAATTTATATGTAGAAAATATTAGTTTGAATCATGGACATGCTTTCACTATTTCCAATCAAGATGCTACTACTCCTTTTGCTAACTAGAGTAATTTAATTACTTTCAATCAAGTGCTATTGGTCTCTCTAGCCAACTACTATGTTGTTGTTGATCAAGCTTTGTATATTGACTTAGGTGCTATAAATCATATCACTTAGAATACAAGTATATTCTTATACTATTCTGTTTATACTATTGTTGAAAAGTTGCATCTAAAAAATGGCTTAGGTTTGCTTATTCAATATTTTAGCTCGGCTCTTATAAATAATCTTACCATTACAAATATTTACCTTACCAATATCTTAAATGTACCTAATATAACTAATAATTTACTTTGTGTTTATAGATTGTTAACAAATCTATTTGTTTTGTTAAAAACAAGAGTGCATGGATCATATTGCTCAAAGGGATTGCTCGAGATGAACTTTATCAACTATAGTCTCTACTTCAAATAAACCTCATGTTCTGTTATATTTTAAGTTAGTGTCTATTATCAACTCCATATCTAGTCTTATGTTTGTGTTTTCTTAATGTAAAGTATCTCATACTATGCATCCTTTTGGTGTAAAGGCTTTTCAATTCAATAAAGATGCCAAAGTAGGACTTTTCTAATTCCAAATCCGACACATGCCTCTTCTTTAAAAGACAAGATGGTCATCTCCTTCTCCTTCTATATATTAATGATATTATAGTTATAGAATCCAATCCTTCATTAATTGCTCAAGTTATCTATAATTTACAATCTATATTTGCCTTAAAAGATTTAAGAGAACTTAACTACTTTTGGGCATTCAGGTTACTAAAAGTATAGTTTGTTTGCTTTATTCTCATACTAAATATATTTTTGATTTATTTGCTAAAGTATGCAAGACAACACACTTTGTTATGCTCCTATGCTTTCAAGGATGTCTTTAATTAGAAATGATGATTTATCCTTCTCAGATGTCAGTTTGTACAGGAATATAGTTGGTGCTCTTTAGTATGTTACATTGATCAAGCTAGAACTTAAATTCTCTATCAATAATTAAGTCAATTTCTTTGTGCACCTACTGATGTTCATTGGCAAGCCTACAAAGGGTACTTAGATATCTCAAACGCACCATTAATCTTAGTTTTCAGTTCTACTCCTCTGGTTCTCTTCATCTTAAGTATTTTACTATTTTTCTAATGTAGATTAGGCCACTGACAAAGATGATAGAAAGTTAACTACTAGGTATTGTGTCTACTTAGGTTTGAATTTGGTCTCAAAGTGCTCCAAAAAGTAGGTCGTGGTTTCCAGATCCAATATTAAGTCTGAAAATTGAGCCCTTAGCGTAGCAGCATCAGAGTTGTTGTAGATAAGATCATTACTTTCTAAACTTGGTGTTGTACCTCTGTCCACTCTAGGGATGACAATTTTTCCCGCAGGATCCCATTCTATTTGGGACGGGAATGAGACATAGTTTGTCCCATAAAAAAATTTAGGGACGGGAGTAAGACATTTTTTTTTATCCCATTTGCATATACGGGACGGGAGTTGGATTGGTAAATTTCATCCCATCCCGTCTCATTGCCGACTAAAAATAAGAATTTTTCCAATTGAGATGAGATCTTGCAGGATCCCATCTCTTTTGGGACGAGATTCCACAGGATCTGATCTCTTTTTTGACGGGATCAGGACATATTTTTGTCCCCAAAAAAATATAGGGATGAGAATGGGACGCTTTTCCATCCCACTTGCATATACGAGACGAAACTGAGATTGGTAAATCTCATCCCATCCCGTCCCATTGCCAACCCTAGTCCACTCCCATCATTTGGTGTAATACCCAAAGTGCAACAGCTCTATCTAGCAATCCTAAGTTCCATTCTCAAACCAAACATATTGAATTGGATATTCATTTGTTAAGGGAGAAGGCAGCTAATAAAAGCCTTCAAATTCAGTATATTCCCAACCTTGATCAGACAACTGACATCTTTACCAAAGCCTTATCCTTTTAGCCAGTTCACTATCTTAGATTTAAGCTTACATCATTCCTAATTTTGAGCTTGAAGGAGGCTGTTGGAAGTATTCCAAAAGGTTCTAGCATGTTCAAGAATATTGCACAACAACATCTTAACAAATTGCAATTGAAGCTCAACAAGTTGCAATGGTAATGCATGTGCCTGTAAGTCAACACAATATAATTTTTTTTTAGGTTGCACAACTGTCACTCTATCATTGGTCAGTTGTTAGATTTGTTATTAGCAGAGTAAGTTACACCAGTGTAATATAAGTACCAGACATTGTACAATTTCACCAATTAACAATAATAAAATTGTACACATTTTAACAAGTAACAATAATAACTTTCTTTTTTTTCATTCAATATTTTCTCTATTTTTCTCATCATCCAAACACATCATTACAAAATTTTACAAAATGCCTAAAGTATAGTATATGCTACTAATAGTTGTAATAGCGCAAAGTAAATGATATAACCCTACTTTTAAACTCCATGCCGTTCACTTCAATCATGATAGACCAATTCTAAATCAATCATGATGGACCAATTCCAAGTTACAATTTACAGACGTTACCTAGTGTTAAATGAAGCTAAAGAATAATTGCTACCATAAATTTACAAAAAAAAAAGCAGCAAAATGATACTAGCCAAAACTATGTTATTAAAATTATTCGAAACGTAAAATTTACAAAATATTTTAATCCTAATATTCATTAAACTATGAACTCACAAATAAAAGCAATGTAATCCATAACCATTTATACTCAATTAGTTTGCAAAAATGGCTAGTGTTTGAAACAAATTCTTTAGCCTAAAAAAATTATTTAGCTTGTAAATTTCAGAATTAATTTCTACATGAAAATTACACTAAGTTACCCATAAATTAACATTTGCTTTACTAGTATCAAAACATAGACATAAAATAAAAGATAACACATGTAGCTGATAATGGAGAAAAAGATAGAAAGAAAGATACCTTAAATAAGAAGAAGAGGACGTTGTAATGCTGAAGAGGAGAGAGCATAGTCATGAATTGAGGAGGAGAACTTGAAATGAATAAATTGATATCAGTAATGTTGGGAAATTATGCTCTTTAAAAGCATATGTGTTTATTTAATTGTAATAAACATTTTTCTGATTAATAAAATTAATGAGGTATTTTATTCAAATATCTTAATTGCATTTATATTTGTATTAAAGTCCATTTAATCATATTATATGTATTTATGTGATCACCATGTAGATTCACAGAAGACATAAATACAAGTTATCTTATGATTAAATAAATTTAGTTCGCAGTTGATAAATAAAGTTGGGCACTTTATTTAGGTATAGACTGTAATAAATTCATTGAATGATTTGTCTTAATCATGTATGAATTTATTGATGTAGTACGACTACATTGAACAGGATCACATATGAGATTTAATTAACTTTGTAATAACTGTCAGACTTATTAAATCTCATAGGCGTTGATTTTACTGTAATCTTAATCTTGAGTTAATTATGATTTCATGATTGTGATTGTTATTCCATTTGAGTTACCAATGGACACGACACATCCTTGTGGTCAAGATTACTCGGTATCTTGGTGGGAGCAATTATGAGTATTGAAGTTATGGATTAACAATATAGAATTTGTACAACACATCTCTTGATAGGTTTTCGGCACTTGATCATAGAATTCTCTGGCCAGAGTGTGTCAACATATTTAGTATGTTGAAAATGATCATTAGAGAAAACCAGTAAGGATCAATGAATAAGATGTTATTAAATTGATTGGACAGTTGAGATATCAATTTAATTAACGATGTGGTACAAAGGATTGTGCAGTAAAGAAATCAATGTGGCTTGGGACGAATTATTATTCGAGCATACAATTATGGAAGTCAGTTCCAATCTTTTAGTGGAGTAGATTTGGAATTAAATAATTGGGCTAATTTAATTACAAGTTTAATTATTGTAGCCACTATTGTATATTCCCAAATGATCCCCGGGTTAGCTCATTTAATTGACTGCACCACTACTGGACTAATAAGCAAGATAACTAGTTATTTGGGTCAAAAGCCTAATTATATCATTTAGTGGGAGGCTCCATTTAATTAGCTTATGTGTAAGGGGCCTTATGTTATTTTACATGGTGGGTCTCCTATTAATTGAAAAGTAACGGGAGTTTTATTTGGGACATTTTTTGGAGCCTAGGTTTTTCACTAAAAGGAGATATATAAGGCTTATTTTCTCTAAAGAAAAAGAGAAGCCACTTTATACAGATCAGAGAAAAGATTTTTCTCTCCATTTGTTGAGAGAAAAATTTTCTCGTGCTAGTTGCTTTGGTAGTGATAAAGGCGCCCGCACGTCAAGTGCAGATCGAACCTGAGTCATAACTTGGAAGATCATTGGTGACAGTTCGTGATCTAATAAGCGTGGTGGTGACGGATCGTGATCTAGAAGCCTAAATCACTTCATTGGAAAAAGCCAACTCGGATTTTCAAGGTACGATTTCTAGATTACGTATTCTTATATATTATATGAGAGCGATCTTAAAAGGTTTTATAAAAATTTAAAAAACCTAATTTTTCCCCAACAAGTAACTCATAAGCAACAACCTGCAAGATGATAATAGTGGCTGGCAAGCGACAGTTGGCAAATGGACATCAATGGCCAGCAAGCGGCTAGCATGTGAAGTGAAGAATGATAATATATGGTTTGCTAAATTGAAAATATTAAAAGGGAAATGATAATTAGCGGGTGGTGTTATATTCTTTTCATTTTAATATTAGAAAATATAAAATTTTAACTTAAAATCGAGCAAATGGATTGGATATTGGATATCCATCTAATATTCATACTCATCCAATGTTAAACTGGATATTTTGAAAAATATCCATATCCATATTAAAAAGTTTTGGATGGATAATAGATATTTGTCTCAATGAACTAGTTTATCATTGCTACTACACTGGTTGTATGCATAGTAGAGTGCTACTTCATTTTAATATTAGAAAATATAAAATTTTAACTAAAATCGAGCAAATGGATTGGATATTGGATATCCATCTAATATTCATACTCATCCAATGTTAAACTGGATATTTTGAAAAATATCCATATCCATATTAAAAAGTTTTGGATGGATAATAGATATTTGTCTCAATGAACTAGTTTATCATTGCTACTACACTGGTTGTATGCATAGTAGAGTGGTGATATTTGAGCCCTCAACTTACCTTAAAAGTCTTTTTTTTTTAATTAATTTCATATTTTTTAAAAAATTAGCTTTATTAAAAATTAAAAATAAATATTTGTTATTTTACTTTATCTTCTCTCTCATTTGTACACTCTCTCTTTTAGAATCACCACTATATCCATTTTCATCACCGTCAAAATTGTCATAAAAAATATTTATATTTTATTTTAAAAATTTTTCTTTGGAAGACACGCAACAAACAAATAGTTTAATGCAGAAAAAATAGCAAAACACCCCTCATATAGAAAGTTTCAATTTTCTATTTCTTTCTCTGACACAACCTAAATGATCAAATAAATCTGACAATTAAAAATCAAAATATCGGAGTATCCAAAAATAAAGCCCTAGAATTAAAATGTTCGAAATTTGACAAAGAGTGTTTATTTTTTTATTAACTAATATTTTTGCTAAGAAATTGAGTGAGAGTTTGAAGACAGAGATGATGAAGATGGTATAGTGGTGATTTCTAAAGACAGAGGGTAGATGAGAGGGAAAATTAAAAGTTAAAAAATAAAAAATTTTACTTTTAATTTTGAATAAGTGTAATTTCAAAATAGATTAGATTAATTGAGGTGATTAAATATCGCTACTCGCCGTTAGACTACCACGACAACCAGGTCACCGCATCCTAAGGTGTTTTTTGTTTGATTGATGCTAGTGACACCTCATAAAACTCTCATGCAACCTCATTTTTATGTTAATGGGTTTATTTTTAGTTAATATTATGTAAAAAGATAAAAAAAAATTTAATTAAAATCAAATCTACTCCCACCAATTACTTTTTTGGATTTTTGTTATTTTACTTTTAATTTCCTACATATTTTTCTGCAGATAAAATAACTGCGAACTTGGTGATGAAAATTCAATAAATTTGATGAATTGTTATTTCTTTTGTAAGATTTCATAATCAACTACTTACGTATTTTGTCTTTATGATGAGGATGTGAATAAATTATAGCAATCTGAATTCCTGGTTCTGGAGAAGTACGCTTTAAAATTTTATGTGGGTGGGTTCATTTTTTTTACTGGACTCAATTTTTCAATGTATGGGTAAATGACAACTAATTTTCTTTTAATAGGGTAGTGACAATTTATTACCTTTTAAAAAGTATATACAATAAAGATAATAAAGTCCCAAACCTAATATGTTTGTATTAACGTTGTGGTGCATTTTATTTGATTTAAAAAAGAAAACAAAATTTTTCAATAATTGGGCCGACAGCATTGCGCATAAATAGCTCATCTATGAAAACTAAAGCTATTAGCATCGAGTAATGATATTTGATCCCTTAATTATCTCAGCAGCTCTCACTTTCAATTTTATTTATTTATTTTTAAAATTACCCTTATTTAAATATAAGATAAAACATCCTCTCCAATCTCCATCGGAAGTTCTATCTGCATTCTTGTCCTCGGTAGAGAAATCAAATCATGGATAATTAGGACCATACATATTCGAACAAACCTTTGAACCGAATCCCTGCCTTTTTGATTGATTCAGATCTTAAAATTATTATTCTTAATAGCAGGAAAGTCAGTGTTAATGGGTCATTTGTCCATCTCTATAGTGAAGTAAGTATTAAAAATTAAATTACTTGCTTTCAATTAACGGGTGATTTGTATTCCTTCATGTTTGATACATACTAAAATCATATTGATACTGAAAGCAGTAGCATAAAATATTTTAATTTTACATTGCACAATACATAATCAAATCTTCAACTTTCCGATGAATCTTTTGAAATACATAGGCACACCACGAGAACTAGTACACAATTAATTAAATGCACAAAACAAACAAAAATTTAAAATGAACGACAACTACTGAGGAGTTGAAATTTGAATTGAAAAGCGTAAAGAAATAAAAAAAAAGATAATGAAAAGGGTAATTTTGAAAATAAATATAATTAATTAAGAAGAGGCCGATGAGATAAGTAGAGGGGGTCAATTATCTTTACTCCATTAAAACCCCTCTAATATTCTCATTAGAATACTCTTTTTGAAACTTACAATTTTAAATCTGATTAAATAAGTCTATAAAATTTTATATATTTTAATTAAATACCTATAGTATGATCATCATCATCCTTATTAATCAATATAGACTTTGAGGGTGTCCATAATTTAACTAAAACCCTTTATTTTTTTAGTCAATATTATTCTGGGACTTAATTTCGAATTTTGATAGAATTTTGATATCCTGGCGGTCTCCCCCCCCCCCCCCCCCCTCCAAAACACAAAGAAGAGAGATTAAATTAAAAAAATGAGATAAATGTTATAAGTTTTGCATAACAATAAGAACTAAAAGGAAAGCAGATGGTTGTTTTAAAGCAAAGGAAGTTGAAGGAAATTGAAGTAAATTCCCATTGATACCATAACAAAATAATTTGGCGAAACAATCCCATTATAAAATAATTTAATTTGACCAAAAATGAAAAGTTATTGTTGGGAAGTGTTTTTTTATTTAAAATCTTGGTAAATAACAGATGACAAAGTCTTTAGTGTTCCTGCAGTATTGTTTTTATAATTGGTTAAAACGTATACATGATAAAAAAAATAAATGGAAAGAAACAATATTTCAGCATCACCCAAACAATCACCCAATAAAACACCAAAATTAGAGGTTATGTAAAAAATATTACTAATATAAAAAAAAAGACATTTATGACAAACCGTTTATTCCATACAAATAGGAATGCAATTTATTCCATACCTGCAACCAGCACCAATTTTTTTTTTCCTCTCCCTTTACAAAGTCACTACAGACTGCATAAGGTTTGACCGAGGAATGTTCATTCCGAGATCTTTTACTTTCACGGCAAGAGGCTTCGTATAGCAAAGCACTAACTTTAATTAATTTTATTAACAGCTGCTCAATATATGCGGTGGAAAATGTATAACATAACTACTCATATATGTTAATTAGAATGTAACGGGGTCCTTGAGCACTAAGGCAACTTGGTCTTTCATCTTATATGAATTCGTGTAGCGATCAACACTAGGGATGGCAAATATCCAATTATGGATGGATAATATCCATCCAAATACAAATCCATAATTATCCATGATGGATATATCCATATCCATATCCAGTATTTAATATTGGACATGGATATGGATTTTATCCATATAGATATGGATATCCATGGATATCCATGAATATTTAATTTTTATTATATAAAAAATAATAATATAAATAATAATATAAAATAATTAAAACCAGTATTAGATTCTAATATCAAATAAAAAATAATAAACATAACAAATATCAAAACTATGAATTAAAAAAAATATATAATATGAAATTACAAATTAATTTCAAATTAAATACAAAAAGTTCATTCTTCTAATGCATCATTAATCTCCAATCTTCTACACATCATTAATCTCCAACTAGATCATCATCATCATTAATCTGCAAATTAAAGCAAAACACAGATAATATTAAATGCACAATGTGCCAAATGAACATAAATGCAGATATATTATGATCACAACATAAATACTAAAGCATTATTTTTCCTAATATCCTGGATTGCTTTCATAAAGCATCATTTTCAATTGCTTTTACAAAACACAGATAATATTATATGTGAGTAGTGCAGTGCTGCTGGATTTGCAAAGCATTGTTTCTGGTTTATAGCTCCAGAAAATCTTAACTTTATATATTCTGTACAATTCTGCAAATCACTATTAAGCATAATTGAGCATTATTTAGGACCATGATTATTCATAATTGAGCATCACAATAAGCATCAAGCACATACCAAAATCAGAACATGGTTGGGTCTCCTCTTCATCATCATTATCAGTCACTTCTCCATTTATTTCTTCCCCATTCATCACCCTATCTTTAGGAATCTCACCTAATTTAAAAAAAAAATTGTAAAATATAAAAAAAAACAAATACTATCAAAATCAAATAAGTGCAGAAGTGAGCTGAATTTGATACCTTTTAATTGAGCCCATATCCAATTCTGAGTACACATTAAGGCCTCTACTGTTTTCGGATGAAGTCTACTACGATGTGGGCTTAAACATCGACCTCCCGCACTAAAAGCAGATTCGGAAGCAACTGTAGAGAGCGGAACAGCCAGCAAATCTCTAGCAATCTCAGACAATATCGGATATCTACTTCTATTCACCTTCCACCACATTAAAATATCGAAGTCTGGAGTAGTCTTATCCTCTTCTTCCAAGTAAGTATCTAACTCCGACTTAACTCGTTTACGAATATGTTGGCTTTTGAATGCATTAAATTTTTGCACATCCCACATACCCATCACAACTGAACTAGAACTAGAATTACAAACAACACTAGACTCACCAAATCCTTCAGCCAAATTCGATCCAACCATACTCTTTTTTTTATATTCTGAATATAAGTCAGAACAGAGAGTACGGATTCTATCAATATGAGTTGATGAATCACTACCATAAATCTGAGGAAAGAAATAATCCACTAGAACCATTTTGTATCTAGGATCCAATACAACAGCAATAGCCATTACACCATGGATTTCATCCCAATATTTTCCAAACTTTTCTAACATACTTTTCGCCATATTTTTTATCACATCACATGAAGAATTAAGCCAAGCATTCAATGATAATCTAATTTCACAAATTATTGGAAAAAATAAGTTAGCTGTTGGGTATTTAGTGCCAGAAAACATCTCAGTCATAGTATAGAAGACTTTCAAATGCTCACATACGACTCTCGCCAACTCCCACTCTACTTCAGTAGGCAAGTGCTTATATTGGTTATCACGATGCTTCAAACGAGTAAAAACATCTTTATAAATCAAAGCAACTTCAAGCATTAAATATGTCGAATTCCACCTAGTTTTACAATCAAGCACTAAACTCTTAGAACAATTTAACTTCAATTGGCGATTAGCCGTATCTTCAAACAACTCTATCCTTTTAGGTGATGATGTCCAGTAATTAACACTGTTTCTAACTTTTTCAATCCCATCTCCTATCGCACCTAACCCATCCTTAACAATTAAATTTAAAATGTGAGCACAACATCTCACATGCAATAATTTTCCATTTAATAAGAATGAACCAGGAGGAAACTTAGCCAACAAAAGCGGAATCATAGCATCATTAGTATAACAATTATCAATGGTTATTGTAGATAACCTTCGATCTACATTCCAATCCAACAGACACTTAGCCAACTCATTAGAAAGTGCTTCAGCAGTATGTGGAGAAGGCACATATATAAATCTACACAATTCATAAAAAATAAAACAGAATTACAGCTAAAAGAATAAATAAAATAAAGTACATATAATAAAATAAAAAAAACTTTTAAACTGATACCTTAAGATCCGATTCCGTAGAGTCCACGAATTGTCAATAAAATGCGCTGTCACGACCATATATCCCTTTTTTTGATTGCTAGATGTCCACATATCCGTAGTAATGGAAACTTTACTAGTAATATCCTCCAACAAAGCCATTGTCTTAGCCTTTTCAAAATCAAACAGCTTAAAAACTTCTCTTTTCACAGTGTTCCTACAAATTTTACCAAGCAAAGGCTGAACAAAACTCATCAAATCTCTAAACCCTTCATACTCAACAAATCTCAAAGGAAGCTCATGCATGATTATCATTCTTGCTATTTTCTGTCTAGCAAGTGCTTTATCAAATGCAGTGGAATCAAATGCTGAAATTGTTGAAGTTTCAGCATCTTTTTTCTTGTAGACCTTAGATGCTTGACTAGGGCTAGAAGCTGGAGCTGATTCTTGTATCCGTTTGGGACACCTCTCAATATGGTTTAACAAATGCGAAGTTCCACTAGATTGCTGTCCAGCAAAACCTTTGCCACAATGATTACACACTGCCTTCATTTCTCCATTAATTGTTCTCCTTGTGAAATGGTCCCAAGCTCTAGATGTTTGTCTCAATGAGCTTCTAGGTTGTCCTTCCGAGTCTCGTTTTGTACCTCCACTAATTGAATGAGTTTGTGGATTTTCAGCATTAACATTACTTGAGGCTTGAGGGTTTAATTGAACAACAGGATCGGAATCAAAATCAGACATAATTAACCTGAAACGTAATTGAAGAGGAAAAGAAAAATAAAATGAATAAGAGAGTTCAAATGAAATAACAGCAAGGGGAAGCAAGCAGTACAGTAAGAATTTAACTACTACGAACAGAAATGATATGAAGCGCTGAAGCTGAATCAATCAATAATAATCTTGATCTGTCCAGCAAGTACAAGTAGACAATGCACATACATCAGTCAGCGTCAATTAAACCCACAATGGAAACACAATTGTGGAATAAGTTATTTAATAATTTTGCTGCATATATTCTTATCTTCATAACAAATTTGAGTACATCGTGTTCTGGAATAATCATGTTGTGTGGCAAAACAAGCATCCATACTGTATTACTGTTCTGTATCATTACTGATATTTCAAATTCTTCTTGATAAGCATTGTTTCCTTTTCTGCAGATTTTGAACCCAATATCCTACAAAGACTTCATTTATGATCTGTCGATTCATTTCGATTCATTGTTATTATCAATCCATGTGATTCCAAGTGTTTTAAGCAGAATTAGAAAGAGGATGAGATGCACTTTTTTTATCTCAGTAGTAGAGCTCACCATCTTTATCTTTTATGTTCTTTTAAAAGAAATGTCAAAGGGATAAATCATTTCGTTCCAATTGTGGTGGAAAAAGTGGCGGAATCTAAGAGCTTTTGATAATGATGGAAAGAAAGTTGGAAAAAGAAAAAATAAAATCTAATGCATGCAGCATGCTCTCCACATAAAGTGGAGGAATCTGACAATAAAGATTTGCCTCCTTTATGTCAAACAAACAAACAGGCAATGCTTAGAAGGACGCTTGTTGGAATTTTTAGGGGGCAGGCAGCTCTCATGCGTATATAATTAAAAACTATTTCCATGACCCCTTTTACTGTATGACTGATAAATTTATCAAAACTACCGAGGATAATCAAAAGCCTAGGGATTTAAGGAACCTGTTGCAATGAACAATCCCATTGAAATATTGTGATACTTTCACCAGTGTCAATGTTTTCATTACACAAAGAACCCAGCCCAGTTACTCATCAAGAAAGACCCGAAAAAAGCAAAGAACGTATACAGAGGAGCCCTGTTTCAGTTTCTTACTTGCTATCTCAGCTGCTACAGCATCATCTAATTTTGCAGCAAAACCATTGATGTGTCTTGTGTATGAGTAAAAGGAAGGGTTACAAACGAGCTAGCTAGTTTTGATTATCCTCGAAAAATTTAGCATTCGTGCCATGCCTAACAAATATAAAATGGATTGAAACTTACTTCAAAGTTTTATAGATTAGTAAAAGTTCCAGAATCAAAACTTACCTTGCGCAGGAGACAACGAACAGACGGACGGACGACGGCGGCGGCAGCGACGACAGAGACGACGGCAGCTGGAACGAGGCAGAAAAGCGCTCAAGAACAGCTGGAAGCTGCAATTACGGCTGGAACAGACGGACGGACAGCGGCGTCGGAGTCGGGGAACGAAGTCCTGGGTTGAATTTGAAGATTGAGATCCAGATGCAATACGATTTGATAATCTTAGGGTTTATCAAGCCTGGGTTGAACGAAGTCTTAGGTCTGAAATGATGGAAGCATCAGCCGAAATACGATTTGTTTTTGTTTTTTTCAATTTAGTTTTACCATTTTAATTTTTTTAATTTTAAATTGAATATTAATTGGATTTTGGATATCCATCAAATATCCATACCCATCCAATTTTTACTTGGATATTTATTAAAATATCCATATCCATATCCATAAAAAATTTGGATGGACATTATCCAATCCAATTGGATTGGATGTATGGATATCCAATTTGGATGGACTACTTTGCCATCCCTAATCAACACCATCCTCGTAGATGAATTCGCTCATACGAGCAAGATTAAGAACCGGCCCAAGCAGAGGTAACGACATGGCAATTAGGTTGAGAAGCTCTTCATAATTTAAATCTTTCCACCCATTTGCAATTTCTAACCACAACGCCTTTTCTGCCTCTTCCTCGGACACTACATGTTGCTTCATGTAGCATTCGACAGCTGAGGGAATATGTCCTCTCTTTTGCTCAAACTACACGTCGCATTTGCAAAATGTTAAGTCCGTTGGTATATTATGGCAACTCTCGTTAAACTGGAAACTTATTTATTGCATATCATGTAATAGAGATTAATTTATTAATTCCCTAATTTAGTAAAATTCTAATTTATTATGAATATTTATTTCCTAATTTAATTATATGTCTAATTTAGCAAGTCAATTAATGATAAGATTCTACAATTGGCGTGTAAGGTTTATTTAGAGCAAGAAGTTAATTCAAACAGTAAGTTTATTAAATTCTCTAATATTTCTTGGGAGACAAGTAAAGAGAGAATATCATATTTATTCCTAAGAATTATAAGAGAAAAAAAAACTCTTATTTAGATAGAATCTAAGTCTTTTAAGGCTTGTGCTTTTTTGTGAAACCCTAATGCTTAAATAAATAGAGGTGTTTCGCAATTAAAGAAGCACAACACAAAGCATAAATTAAAGAAGTAAAATTTGACCTCCTCCTTAGAGAATCCGAATTTGACACATGATGTTGTGTTGATTTGTTTTCTTATCTTCTTCATTCAAATTCTTCTAAAGAGACTATTTCTTTTCATCTCTGATGAGAGTTTATGTGGACCTTGAATCACTAGACATTGAAGAATCGAAGAATTACTATTGATTACTTTGCAAAATGCCTTGAAGATCGTGGATTAAGTGTTGGGGAAAAATTAGGTTGTTAAATTTTTTATAAAACCTTTTGAAGATCGCTCTCATATAATATATAAGAATTTGTAATCTAGAAATCGTACCTTGAACATCCGATTTAGCTTTTTCCGCTGAAATGATTTAGGCTCCCAGATCACGATCCGTCACCACCACTCCTGTTAGATCACGATCCGTCACCACCACGCTTGTTAGAACACGAACTGACACCAATGATCTTCCAAGTTATGACTCAGGTTTTATCTGCACTTGACGTGTGGGCGCCTTTATCACTACAAAACAACTAGCACGAGAAAATTTTTCTCTCAACAATAGAGAGAAAAATCTTTTTCTCTGATCTATATAAAGTGGCTTCTCCATTTTCTTCAGAGAAAATAAGTCTTTTATATCACCCTTTAGTGAAAACCCTAGGCTCCAAATAATCCAAAAACAAAACTCACTTTATTTGCTTTTTCTATAGGAGACCCAACTTGTAAAATAACATAAGGCCCCTTACACAAAAGCTAATTAAATGGAGCCTCCCACTAAATGATATATTTAGGCTTTTGACCCAAATAGCTAGTTATCTTACTTATTAGTCCAGTAGTGGTGCAGTCAATTAAATGAGTTAACCTGGGGATCATTTGGGAACATATAATAGTGGCTATAACAATTAGGCCTGTAATTAAACTAGCCTAATTATTTAATTCCAAATCTACTCCACTAAAAAATTGGAATTGACCTCCATAATTGTATGCTCGAATAATAATCCGTCCCAAGCCACATTGATTTCTTTACTGCACAATCATTTGTACCATATCGTTAATTAAATTGATATCTCAACTGTCCAATCAATTTAATAACATCTTATTCCTTGATACTTACTGGTTTTCTCTAATGATCATTTTCAACATACTAAATATGTTGACACACTCTGGCAAGAGAATTCTATGATCAAGTGCCGAAAACCCATCAAGAGATGTGTTGTACAAATTCTATATTGTTAATCTATAACTCCAATACTCATAAATGCTCCCACTAAGATACCGGGTAATCTAGACTATAAGTATGTGTCATGCCCATTGGTAACTCAAATGGAATAACAATTACAATCATGAAATCATAACTAACTCAAGATTAAGATTACAGTAAAATCAATGCCTATGAGATTTAATAAGTCTGACAGTCATTTCAAGGTTAATTAAATTTCATATGTGATCCTGTTCAATGTAGTCGTACTACATCAATAAATTCATACATGATTAAAACAAACCATTCAATGATTTCATTACAGTCTATACCTAAATAAAGTGCCCAACTTTATTTATCAACTGCGAACTAAATTTATTTAATCATAAGATAACTTGTATTTATGTCTTATGTGAATCCACATGGTGATCACATAAATACATATAATATGATTAATGGACTTTAATAAAAATATTAATGCAATTAAGATATTTGAATAAAATACCTCATTAATTTTATTAATCAGAAAAAATATTTATTACAATTAAATAAACACATATGCTTTTAAAGAGCATATTTTCCCAACATTAAGAGGGGTACCAGTTATTCAAGAGAAGCAGATTTTTAAGAGGGGTACCAGTTATTCAGGAGAAGCAGATTTTTAAGTTTGAGTAAGCTGTATGGTGATAAACTGTAAGTGAGAGTCTAACGTTTAGTAAATTCATAAGTTGTAACATGTTAACTTAGTGAATTATTTTTCATCCGGGCATAATCTCGTGGATGTAAGATTGATTAATTTGAACCACGTAAAAATCTTTGTGTCATTTAATTTCTGCAATTTTATTGTGTTTTAAAAAATTAATATTTTTTATGCGGATAAATAGTAACCGTGAACAATATCATAAACAATAATTGTGAACAGTATTTTCAGAAAATTAATTTAATTTATTAATTCCGTGCTTAATTTAATTAGGTTAATTAAGTTGATTAATTAATTAGTTTCATAGTTTTAAATTACCTACATCTATTTGTAATAGATCTAAATTTTCTTCACAAAGGATTTTGTTACCTTACATAATGGGATAATAAATACCAGACGATTCACAACTATTAGATTTAATCGAATAGCTAAAAATGTAATGGACAGTACTAGAGGAGTTGTGGGGAATTGGGAAAGATGGTTGCCAATTTTCTAATGTTTGTTACCCAATCATACAAGATAATAAGGGCCATTTGTGAATTGGTAGAGGAATAGAAAACAAAGCTAGAGTATAAATGAACTGTAAAACTAACAAAATGCAGTATAGTACGTACCTTATGGGATGCTATGTCATCAAGTAGTCGACAAATATTTTCTGATGCTGTTATAATCTTAGGGACTTTGACGACCCATTCAAAAACTTCTTTGGTTGCAATATCACCCATGTCAAGAAAGGAAGCTGTTACTACTAGTAAAACAGCAATATTTCTTAATGCAACTGATTTATATTCCTCCACGCTCGGAACATAACCTTCTTTTAACCACTTGGCTTCCGTAAAGTACATCGGGATTACCTCTTGCATCTAATCATAGACATATATATATGACAGACTGGTTAGTGGAAGTAGAATCATAGGGTATGAAAGCATTTAGGGGTGTTCAGAATCCAATCCAAGCTGCTCAATCCGTCTGATCTAAAAAAATTTAAGTAATTTCCTTTTCTATATTGTCATTATAGTGTAATTCATATTTCTAGTTTAGGTATAAGGGCTTGTTTGTTAAACATTTGAAGTTTGAAATTTTTATTAATTTTAGAACTTTTCTAAAATTTGCTTGTTTGATTTTTTATAATTTATGTCTGATTTTCAAATATTTATATTTTAGGACTTTATTTTAATTAAAAAAGTTCTAAATGAGGAATAAATATGATGTTCGAAAAATATCTCTATTAAATATATTCATTTCCTAATCTGTAAAATCTAATTCTTTTTTGTTTTAATTTACCCTACATTAAATGTCAAATAACCATATTTAAGATGTTTTTGTTTATAAAAAAAATGCCACTTATATTCAAATGTTGAAAAAAAAATCATGTCATTAAGAGATTTGTATTTAGACCGATTCAAACTTTAAAAAAATTCAAACTTATTTAGATTTCATATAAGTAAAAAAAAAAAAGAAGGGCTACCTAAGTCTTATTAGATAGGTTTTCTAGTCTAATTAGGTTAAGTCAGAAATAAGTATCTTTTGTAGTCTTCATAAACAAACTTGATATTTGTTATTGATTATCTCTTTGGAATAAACTCTATTAGTGAGTTTTATTCTTATAATTATTTTCATATTATGTGAAAGCAACGATTCTTAACAATATAGATTTTGCGGTTATTCTTACAATCAATATGAATAATTTAGTTTATTTTCTTTATTGTAAGTAGTATTCTCAAAATTAACAATTTAGTTTATTTCTTCATATGAGTATCCTCAAAATCAACAATATTAAAAATATCTCTTATACATGTATCAGTTATCACCCATAGTAATTTATCCTTATGATGCATCAGTTTTATTGCAGAGTGATTTATTATAGAGTGATTTATTATAGAATCGCGTTGCATCAATTACATAACCAGTGTATTTATAGCAGAGCAAATCTACTACTCTAATTAAACTCAAACATGAAATATAATTCTACCTGAGAATAAAAAACTTTAATAATATATCAAATATAACTACACCAAAATCTAGTTGACAAAAAATAATTAAATACTTACTAAAATAATTGTTCTACATCATCGTGTGTGTGTGTATGTGTGTGTGTATAATAAATACCAATCATAAACTTATAAAAAGACCAGAATAAAAAGCATATTATTAGCGAAGAATCTAGTTTCTTTATCTTTAATAAGTTGCATGAAAGCCTACCGTATGTTTTGCATATGGTATCCCGTATGATCTTCCTTGCTTTGCCAATTCTTCCTCAGCTTCATTGTAAACACCTAAGAGTTTATTATGAATGAATTTCATGTATGCTGGTAGTGTGTCTGTGACGTTAGTGTCCCATCTGGAAATTAAATCAAATGAAGATATGCTTGATATAAATATATTTTTAACAAAAAGAAAGAAAAACTTTTTTAAAGTGATATAATATATATATCCAAGCAAAGTTTTATTACGCACCTTTTGACAGCTTTCAGTAAAAGAGTGTGAGCTCTTCAAAAGTACCGTAGGCATCAAATGTGACATCAATGAGGGATATCAAGCATATTATCTTGGACACCAAAATTCTACCAAAGGTGTATTTAGGCTCATAGTACACTCCTACCAATGTCCAGAAATACACCTCTACCATCCTGTCTCTTGCATAAGGCAACTTTGTAGGAATGTCTAAATCTTTCCACCATCTGAAGAAATTTAATTTCATATCAATGCTATAATTATATGTCCAATTTTAAGAACAGCACACACCAAATAAGTACTAAATTAACTTGTACCCATCCAAATTCGAATTCTAGAGAGATAGGGGATTAAGAAAATATATATATATATATATACCTAGTCATGTCACTTAGTTCCTTCTGATGTGCTGCTTGCAACGAGTTAAAGTCTAACTTTGCAAACTTGAGCAAAGTCTCATCGTGCAAATAATCTCTTGAATACATATCCAGATAGTACCTTGCCTCTAACCTTGGTAGGGCTTTACGGAGTGGAAGTCTGAGAGCATGTTGTATTTGTTCAGCAAGATTGTTTGAAATTACATGAGATATCATTGACTTGAGATGAGTTGTAGTGAAAACAATGGCTTCATCTAAAATTTCTTCTCCGTGAACTGCTAGGTGTGCTGCCTCGTACAAACTTAGCATGCCTCGAACATTGTTGATCATTGATGCCTTGAATTTACCTTCATCGTCTTTGAACTTCTCAAACACATCTGATTAGCCATGATTATATCTGTATTCAGTTTGCCAATGATCTAGCTAGCTTACAATTAACATATAAGCCTAATTAAACAAATTAATATTACATATATACCGCATGAAATCTTGACTCTTTGCTGCCTAAGAAGTCGAAAACGAAGAGAAACGGTATAAAGATTATCACTATCGCTGCCAAGGTCATTAGCCAACTTTTGCTATTCATCTTCACTCTCTTTCTCAAATTGATAAGCGACACCTAGTCGTTGTACTGCATCAATCAAATGCAGTTTATGGGAAATCTCATCCGCGGCAGAGGTTATCATCCTCCTGACCTCTTGTTTCAGAGCGTCGTATTGTTCCTGAGTTGTAGTATCAATTGTCTGCGAGCACAAAAAATTACTTAACATTTTATCTATTAATTACTTAAAACAATGTGGGGATTGTAAAAGAAATTAGCATAAAGATCAAATCAGCTCGGTACTGAATCTAAATCCATGTATGTATATAAACCGTTTAGTAAGTAATGAGTTAAATTGAAACTTGTTTAATTACTTGGAAATCAAAAGAAGATTTCAGGAAATGGTGTCCCCATAAATTAGGATGGAAACCAGCAATGGGACGAGCCTCTCCAATTGAACTGGAAACTGCTGCTGGAACTGGAGTAGACATCTTTCTTTCAGACAAATTACCAAATAGAACTTCGGTTTGTGGTTGACAGAATTTGCAGAAATCTCATGACATTTCAGTTTATCCTCTATATATAGAGTTTTTGAATCCAGGTGACTCTCATCTTCTCATGCATCCTGCAAAATATAATAGGAAAGTAAAATGTTGAGTGTGCTAAAGGGAGACAAAAGAGTGACCAAAAAATAATTCAGAATGACATGTTTTGGGAGATTTTTGCAAGAAAAAAAAATTAAGGGTGACAAAAAAAATTTAAAATGATTTTATTTTGGATGATTTTTAAAAAATTAAAACAGCCGAAATCATGTTGTTTTCAAATCTCTTTGTCACTAGCGGTGGGCATCGGTTCGGTTCAGTTCAGTTCGGTTTCGTATCGGTTCAGATCCAAAATTTAAAAAAAACTGTTCGGTTTTTATGTCATAAAAACTGAACCAAAACCGATAGGTCGCTTTCAGTTTGGTGGTTTGGTTTTGGTTCGGATTCGGTTTTAGTTTCGAATCGGTTTCGGTTCTCTTAATGGTTTTATTTAAGCAATCTGTTTTTCAGTTTATCTTAACAGTTTTGGTTTGATTTTTCATTCTCAACACCCTCCTCAAAATTGTCCTTCATAATCTCCTCTATAACATTATTATTTTTTTCCATCCTGCACACAAGGCCTACTATAATCAATGTATAATAAACAAAAATAAAATAATTTACAAATTTGTATTTGAAAAAAAAAGGCAAGAATTTTGGACTAAAATGAAGAATTTTCAGAATTATGGTTAAGTTTTTTAATGTTAAAACTTTTGGCCCAGAATATAAATAAAATAAAATAAGCTTTTGTGTAATAGTAGAAATTAGCAAAAAATGGGGAATAAAAAGATATTGTACTTATTGACTTTCGATCATGGACTATTCTAAAAAGTTTGCAAACAAATAAAACCATAATAGGATTCCCGTATGCAACCATTTCCTAAATATTAGGCCATACTAAAATTTTATAAAACAAAAGAGTCCAAACGATATTATCCATCCATCATCTTCAACAATTCGTGAGTTCCTCAGCCCTCACCCCAGCACTGCTAGCAGCATAGTATCCAAGCGAAAAATTTGAAAAAATATAGTAACATACTCATATCCAAGCAAAGGCAGACCCATTTCAAACTAAATACTACTAATAATTTAAGCAAACATAAAACAAGAACAGATCAAAGAGTTATCTAAAAAACAACAAAGACCCATTTAAAAGAGAAAAAGAAAAACAGAGCAAGTTAGTGAGTTACCTGACTGGATAGCTGGTGACTGAGTAATGGAAAAAACGGCAGCAAGGAGAAGGCAGAATGGGCAAAGGCAGATGTGAGTTGGGGTTGGGTCGTGGCTGTGCTTGTAGCTAAAAGCTTGAAACTGAAAGTGAGCGAGAGCGAGTGGTTGAGGTGTTAGAATCCAATCCGATCCGTTCAATTCGTCCAATCCGTAAAAATTCGCTCTGTGGATTGGTGGATTGGATATAGATTGAAAATTTAAAAATTCGCAGTTAATGGATTGGATATGGATTTACTTCTGTAAATCTGCAGAAATCCGTGAATCCGCAAAAAAAAAATTATATATATAATTAAAAAAATTATTATAAATTTAATTTAAAAAATTATAAATGTGACATTACATAGTTGCATAATCACTATAACATATCTTACCCATTACCCAATAATAATATAAAATAAAAATTAATTAAATAATTAAATATACAAATATAACTTGTAAAAATTGTAAAACAAAATAAAAATAAAGTCAAATAACCCCAAGTCACTAACAATTTGCAAAGTCACCCAAAAGCAAAAGCAAAGTAACATGAAACTAAGTCACAAACAATTTACAAATAAAAGACCCTAAGCTTCCCCACCGTCACACACACTAGCAACATTCAATACTTGTTGGATACACTCTCGACACGGATTTGAAGGACATTGGTCGTGCAATTACGGCGAGAGCAAGCCATCTTCTTTCCTAAGTCCATCGAGCCACTTCACATTCACTGGTTCCAGCTGAACAATTTCACTATCACAACCTTCAAGATCGCCACCCGTACGACTTCTCCGGGTTCCCATCGTGGACGGCTCCGTAATCACCACTTTTCGACATGCACAACAGCCCTGGTAAAGGATCAGACTGTGTTTGGTTTCCAAAACTTCGTCATTTCAATTAATTGTAACTTTATTTGAACAATTAATTTCGGTGTTATATTAACGTATTATTGTAACTTTATTTGAACAATTAAGCTCGGTGTGCTATATTTTGAAACTTTGAATGTATTATTGTAGCTTTATTTGAATAATTAGTCTCGATGTGTTATATTTTGAAACTTTAAATGTATTATTTTAGCTTTATTTAAACAATTAATTTATTTAAATTTTATTCAATTTTAAATTTAATTGGTAGCAAAATTATTTTTATATTAGATTTTTTTTTATTTCATTAGTTGGAGAGAACTAAAAATTTTTAATTCGAAAACTAATGCGCAAAATGGTGGATTGGATATGGATTGAGTCAAATCTGCATTCGATCTGCAAATGTATGAATTGAATTTGAATTGAATTTTATCAATCCGTGGATTGGATTGGATTGAAAAATTATAATCCGCAAAATCATGGATCGAATATGGATTGATGTCCAATTCGTAAAATCCGATCCGCGAACACCACTCTCGCGAACACCCCTAGAAAGTGGTGCAAACTGCAAATGTGTGAATCGTGTGATTTGTGTATATATATGTTAAAGCAAAATTACGGAAATGTCTTAATTTTGGTTCAGTTTGAATTTTAAAATTTTTATCCGAAAACCGATTCAGATTTTTTGTTTTAAAAAAACCAAACCGAACCAAATTTTTTCGATTCCGGTTTGGTTTTTCCCACCCCTATTTGTCACCCCTTTGTCTCTTTCTGGTGCAAATTAAAATACCCGTAATTTTATTTTTATTTGATTTTTATTCAAAACGTGTCATGACATGTCAAATGCATTTCTAGAAACAATAATTTTTTAGTAAGACTTTTCTCTAAGTACCATGTTATTGTCCTAGCCCTAAAGGAATTTTAAAATACATTAAAGGTAATACAATCAGCTAATATGTATATGAAATGTGTAATTAAATTTAATATGTGATTACCACCTGCATGATAATTTTTTTTAAATAAATACACATATATTATAATATTATTTATTTATTGTATGATTGATATGATACCGTTGGAGAAATTTCTACTGGCCATAGTGTTGTGGAGTCCTGGAGAAGTCAATTCCTTGTACTTGTCAAATTGAGCAACTTAAAATTTTTATTTTCCGTGCCCTAGATTATTAACATTACGAACCATTCTTTGCATGCTTAGCTGCCACATTGCTGCGTGCTGCCCCTGCCTTGCCCTGCTGCTGTTTTGTCCTGAAGCCAATTCCTTATACCACTCAAATTGAGCAACCTAAAATTTTCATTTTCTGTGCCTTATACAATTAACACTATTGACCATTCTATGCCTGCACACCCATAGCCACTTTTGAATGGTAACAATTTGTGGTAGGTGCTGTCTTTTGTTGGATTTTGTAGTTAACTCAAAAGTCTAAAACTAGCAGATGTTAACAATAACTTCAATTTACGACTCTTCTTCTTTTTAAAGGGAATTTACCACTTCTTTCTGTGTTTCAGGTTTAAATTTTTTTTTTTCCTTCTTCAAAACCTCTAAATTACATAGTAAAAAAAATGAACAGATTAGTTTTATTATCTTTTTTCTTATTTTTGAAAATTTTGATTCTCTCGTTTCTCACTACTCTTACTCTAGCCACCTAGCATAATTTATCTAGATCATATGTTGTTATTATTATTATTATTTTTACTTAATAAACCGCGCAGGTGTGGAAGGTAATTCATTGGAAGCAAATAAAAATAAAGTACAACGAAAGTTTGGGAGAACAAAATGATGACCATGAAACTAAAATTCAAAAAAAGCTACTCACACTAAAGAGCAAGGACAAAGGAGAGGCTAAGCTGTCCAGTAAATCTATACATTAGATAACCATTAGCTTCTAATCTAGCTTCAATGGCCAAGTTAGCAAAGTCATCAAAAACTCCAATACACTCGCCGAAACTGTAAGAGACCTGAAACTGAATGTCACTAATTAAAAGCAAACAATTAGCCCATTGATTCCGAAAGCTCCACACGAGAGTCACTAAAGCGTTAGAGAACAAGTGAATAATTAACTAATATAGCGAGCATGACTTCGATTTCCACAAGTAGAAAGCTCAGCTCAATATTAAATCCAAATTCCTTATTATATATATAAATAAACTGAAGAAGATAGTAAGGCACAATGATAATGTTGCTTTAGAACGTGCTTTTTAGCCATCTTTTAATTTAATTATTGGGAAATATGCTTTTGAAATTTTTCTAGTAAATAATTTGTTAACTCAAAAACACTTCTATAATTTATGTAAAAGAAAAAACAAATCAACGTTTTGTTTTAGCTTTTGATAGTAAAGATAGTATACAAATTTTTCTATTTGCTAAAAGTTTTGCAGTTCTCTATAAATTATACCACTTGTAAAAATAGACCTAATTAAGTTTCTTTTTATCAAAATCCATCTTTTAAGAAATGCAAATTCATCTTTTTCTCAATGACGTCATTAGATTGAGAATTCTACTGAAATGTAGAGCAGATAATAACAATAGCAACAAATGGCTTGGGATCATGCATATAGTGTATATGTATGGTACATACCATCATCAAGTGAAGGAAAGCTAGCGGCTTGACGGCTTGAGCTTGATCCTCAGCCTTAGGGATAGGATGGTAGCATCTCTCGGCTTCCATGACTACACTATGGTAGCGTTTATTTTTTTGGATTGGAGTGAGAATTTTAGGATTAGGAGTGTGGAGTGGGAGTGAGAGTATGTTATTTACTTGCATTGGAATAGAAGTATGGAATGTAGATCAAAATCCAATTTATGTGTTTACTTTGTCTTGGATTGGGAATAAATAATTTCAAATTATAATTTTATCCTTATTTAAAGAATTATAATTTTTAATTACAAAGTTAATAAAAAATATATTTAATGAATAAACATTTATTTTATTATATTTATAAATTTATAATAATTATTAATATTCTTAATTATGAACATCACAATGTTTTGTTAATTTTAATTTTAATTATATAAATTAAAAATTGTTGACAAGGGCAATATAAATGAAATATTTTTACTATTAACATAGTATGAAATTAATATTTTCTTAGAATAAACTATTTATTAGTATTAATTATTAATATTAAATAAATATAATACTATTATTTTTAAATAAATATAATAATATTATATTTTCAAATAAAAATGGTATATATTAGTATTATTAATTCTCTATTAATATAATAATATTATTTTTAAGTAAATTAAACTTAGAATCAAACCCAATTATTATTTAGTTAAATATAATAATATTATTTAAATATTTATTAAATATAATTATAGTAAATTTAATAAAAAGAAGGTAAATATAAAATGAAACATTATTTTATTTTATTTAATATAATTATATTAAATTTATTATTTATTAATATAATATTATTTAGTACAAAATTAATATTTTTTTAGAATAAACTATTTATTATTATTAATTATTAATATTAAATAAATATAGTACTATTATTTTTAAAATAAATATAATAATATTATATTATTAAATAAAGATAGCATATAGTAATTTTTATTAATTCTCTATTAAGATAATAATATTATTTTTAAGTAATTTTAACTTATAATCAATGTAAATTATTATTTAGTTAAATATAATAATAATATTTAAATAAAGATAATATTATTTATTTTATTGTATTAAATATAAAATATTAAATTAAATTAAATAAAAAAAAGGGTAGAAAAGGGAGGAGTGAGAGTGGGAATAGGGAGAGGTGGGAGTGGATTCCTACTCCCACTCTCCACTCCAAAAATAGATGGAGCCCACAGAATGGGATTCCCAATTCGTCCCCAATTTGTTGAAGTAAACACTGAAGTGGGAGGAATCCACACTCCTCACTCCTACTCTAGAAAATAAACACAGCCTATAATCAGTATGATATATAACACAAATCCTACATGGATTCAGTATTCCTAATAATATACAGTTTACACTAATTTGAGTAATCCGCTCATAGTTATTAAAAGTTAGAGTAGAATTTAATGATAATTATTCATCTATTATAAAATTTTAAAAAAAATCAATGACCTAAAATTTATGTCAAAATTTCATGTAATGTTTTTAAGCGAATAAAAGTTTAATATAAACAAACCCGTACCATAAATCCCACCCGATAGAGTAGAAAATGAGAAGCTTTACTTATGGCTCTGTTTAAGCCGCGTAATTACAGAAAAAAACTTTCCACTCTTACCAAACATCTCCTTCAACTGCGAATCGCAGGCCCTTCAAAATAGGGAACTTTCGATAACAGAGATTTTTCATTAAACCCTAGTAGTTGATAAAGCAAAGTCCTGCTAAATATTTTCCTCCTATCTTGTAAAAGTTGGCTTTGAACGCACAGTTTAAACATCAATACTAACAGAGCCTCAATTCAGATTGATCTTTTTATAAAACGCAACAGCCAATATGCACAGATGATTGACACTTTATTTACACATTATGTCCTAATTTTGAAAGTTATTTTAATACCCGGAAATTCTAAGGATCACTAAACCATGAGCGCATAACCAAAGAATGATAGTGGAACCATGCAAAGCTTGTCAATGGAAGTTAAACGCCATCCCAATTTCTCTTGTAATCTTTTTTTTTTTTTTCTCATTTCATGCACAAGCTTCCCTGTGCATGGGGAGCAGCCTGTCATGCTGAAGGAGAAGAAATGAACAAGGCTTTGAAGTCAGCCATGAAAACTGTCAACACTTTACTGCTAGCCTGATGTACTGGCCTTTCTTAGCACCAAACAGCCAGAAAATTCTCTAGGTTTTGGAAAATAGCTAGCGTTACTCTGAACATTGAAAACTCCATTGTACAAACAGAAGAACGTTTAAGAGAAATTATACTTAAAATTATAAGCTACTTGTCGCTATGTACAAGCCTATATAGCTCCATTTGCTAGATGAATATTTACCATCCATGGAAACAAAGGATTACCGTAATTGAATTCATATGCATATTCAAAGAGAATAAGAAGTTGTAACACGGCGACACCGGCACCAAAAAGCAGTTCCCCCAGCTCTGCCTCTGGCAACTGCAATTTCCTCATCAATGTAAAACCAGACGAAGAAAGGATCTTTGCTAACGGTGCTAGGTTCTCTGTTGTCTTTTTGGCCAAAACCGATCTCTAGAGGTTTCAATGGTCCAATTTTGATGCGAACACGTTCAAAAATAAAGGCCAACATTCTCTTTTTCCAAGAAAATCTGCCTTCAAATGTTAAGCATCCAATTGGGCCGAGATATACTCCATTCTCGATCCTCTTTGCCTGATGATCGAGAGTGAAGATTAGTTCTGAAGCTGAACAAAAGATGAAAAGTGCTTTGTTTCTAAATTAATAGATGGCTAGAGCAATCGAAATGGTAGAAGTTTTGCAACAGAAAAAAATAAAATAAAATAACCAACTTCTGCTTTAGCGCATAGGGAAATTAAATCACAACTGATAAACCTAATATAACTATGTCAACGCAAATCTGCATGAACATCATGAGAAGGACGAGTTAACCACAAAACTTGCAGGTGCACTTTCACATGCCTATGCATACACAATCACCCTTTTCAAAACAGCTCAAAATAACTAAAATCACAAAAGCAAGTATTCTTGTTACCATATCAAAACTATCATCGGATTTTACACAGGTTCTGAGCCTAATCTAAAACTATTAATTTCAATCAATTTCATCCCGTGCTTTTTGAGCTAAAAGTACCACAACATCATTTAAGGGTTAAAAGATTCATATGGCAACACCCTCATGTTTATCATAGACCACATCTTGCAATATGAATAAGTGAAAAACACATCAGAAAGCTTACAGCAGCATCAAACCTCTGAACAGCTGTAACAGGAAAGTAGCGACCACTCTTCAATTTCTTCTGCAAAGGAGAAACAAAATTATACAGCATTTTAACATAATCAGAAAAACCCAAAACGCAAACATTAAAATACAAATGAAAAACGATGAGACTTTATCAACCTCGGCAGTGAAAATTAGCATCCAGGTTCTGCCAGGGGACTCTGATGCACCAAGCGTCTCCAAAAAGCCAGAGTAATCAATTTTGGCCTTCTCAATAACAGATAGAGCAGACAGAATCTCCGCTGCTGCAACCTTTCTTGTTTTTGCTGCTTTCTTTAAAATTTTCACACTCTCCTCTACTTCCTAAACCATTTGGAATGAACAACATACGAATCATTCTCTCTTAAATTGCTACTAAATTGAGATAAAAATTGTTCAATCCATGCAATTTCGGTAACAAAATTTAAAATACAAATCTTGTCAATAAACTAGAGGCATTAATCAAAACATCAAGAAAAGGAAAAGTATACCCTGTTGGACTGCTCTTTTTCTTGGACAAGAAGTGGGGTGGGAGGGGCAATATCATCTTTCTCACCCAATGTAGCTCTGGTCTTTACTTTGTTGTTTGTGAACTTGGGACAAGGAAAATGGGTTGCGTTGGTTTTCAAGGGCAGTTTATTTGAGGGTGTGACGAACATTTTAGCTGAATTTGGAGCTCCCCATTTGAGGGAATAAATGAAAGAAAGGGATGCTGCTGCTGATGCTGCTTGCATGCCCATGGCTTCTGGCTTCTGCAGACTCTGGCGGCTGCTTTGGTTGAGTTTGAGTTTGAGTTTGAGAGCCACCCATTCTTTCTTGTTCCTGCACTTTTCTGTTTGTGGATTAGATTCATTCGTTATTATTCTTATTATTTTTGTTTTCCTGCTCGAAATTTTTATTTGGACAGTTACATCTGGGTACATAAATCTTAGCAACATAACAATGATGGACATAATTTGCATTTAGTATAACTAGGTCCCTGGTTAAATATTGGAGTTTTTTTTTAATACACTGATATATTACATTTAAAATTCTATTTACCCTTAATAATTCTATTCGATTAGCTTTGAATTTCTTCCTGTTGGGAAATTATGCTCTTTAAAAGCATATGTGTTTATTTAATTGTAATAAACATTTTTTCTGATTAATAAAATTAATGAGGTATTTTATTTAAATATCTTAATTGCATTTATATTTGTATTAAAGTCCATTTAATCATATTATATGTATTTATGTGATCACCATGTGGATTCACAGAAGACATAAATACAAGTTATTTTATGATTAAATAAATTTAGTTCGCAGTTGATAAATAAAGTTGGGCACTTTATTTAGGTATAAACTGTAATAAATTCATTGAATGATTTGTCTTAATCATGTATGAATTTATTGATGTAGTACGACTACATTGAACTGGATCACATATGAGATTTAATTAACTTTGTAATAACTGTCAGACTTATTAAATCTCATAGGCATTGATTTTACTGTAATCTTAATCTTGAGTTAATTATGATTTCATGATTGTGATTGTTATTCCATTTGAGTTACCAATGGGCACGACACATCATTGTGGTCAAGATTACCCGGTATCTTGGTGGGAGCAATTATGAGTATTGGAGTTATAGATTAACAATATAGAATTTGTACAACACATCTCTTGATAGGTTTTCGGCACTTGATCATAGAATTCTCTGGCCAGAGTGTGTCAACATATTTAGTACGTTGAAAATGATCATTAGAGAAAACCAGTAAGGATCAAGGAATAAGATGTTATTAAATTGATTGGACAGTTGAGATATCAATTTAATTAACGACGTGGTACAAAGGATTGTGCAGTAAAGAAATCAATGTGGCTTGGGACGAATTATTATTCGAGCATACAATTATGGAAGTCAGTTCCAATATTTTAGTGGAGTAGATTTGGAATTAAATAATTGGGCTAGTTTAATTACAGGCCTAATTATTGTAGCCACTATTGTATGTTCCCAAATGATCCCCGGGTTAGCTCATTTAATTGACTGCACCACTACTGGACTAATAAGCAAGATAACTAACAATTTGGATCAAAAGCCTAAATATATCATTTAGTGGGAGGCTCCATTTAATTAGCTTTTGTATAAGGGGTTTTATGTTATTTTATAAGGTGGATCCCTATTAGAAAAGTAAATAACGTGAGTTTAGTTTTTGATTATTTTGGAGCTTAGGGTGTCACTAAAGGGAGATATAAAATGCTTATTTTCTCAACAGAAAAAGAGAGGTCATTTTATACAGATCTGAGAATAAGATTTTTCTCTCCATTGTTGAGAGAAAATTTTTCTCATGCTAGTTGCTTTGGTAGTGATAAAGGCGCCCACACGTCAAGTACAGATCAAACCTGAGTCATAACCTGGAAGATCATTGGGGATAGTTCGTGATCTAACTAGCGTGGCGGTGACGGATCGTGATCTAACTAGCGTGGTGGTGACGGATCGTGATCTAACAGAAGTGGTGGTGGCAGATCGTGATCCAGGAGCCTAAATCACTTCAGCGGAAAAAGCCAATTCGGATTTTCAAGGTACGATTTCTAGATTACGTGTTCTTATATATTATATGAGAACGGTCATTAAAAAGGTTTTATAAAAATTTTAAAAACCTAATTTTTCCCCAACAATTGGTATCAGAGCCATCTCATATTAATATATAAGAATTTCGTATGAAATTAATCTTGAAATTTATGTATTAGAGTGACACAATTTATTCAGAAATATATTATTTGTGTAATATATGAATAAAGTATGTTTTGGTTTGTCTTAATTCATGGTTAGATTTTCCGTTGTATTTTTTCGTTTGGATCTGTAACAAGAGGGATGATTTTTTATCACCATAATTCCCTCTTGATTTATTTTATAGTAATAGAAATTTTATAAGCCAAAATTTAGCCTAGGAAATTTGTAAAGTAATCTCGGATTGTAAGATCGGAACATGGAAACCGGAAATTTCAGAAACGAAGGCCGGGAAATTCTGCAGCAACGAACCAGTGTGCGAGCAGCGCGCGGCCAGCAGCACTTGCTGCCAGCAGCGCGCGCTGCGCGTGCAGCGGGCAGCAGCCACGCTGCTAGCAGCCCGCGCTGCACACGCAGCAGCTGCAGCGCGCGCTGCAAATGCAGCAACTGCAGCGCGCGAGCAGCAGCTGCAGCGCAACCATCAGTGCGCGCGAGTTGGTCGGCTTCCGGTGACGCGGGTTCCGTCGTTTTGGTACGTTTCCGGCGTGACGGCGGCAGCGAAATCGGCCTGGGAAAATCATGAACAGTCGTGCCGGTTTTGGAGATGGCGGCTGGGGAAAGAAAAATATGATTTTAGGGTTTCATGGTTTTTATCATGAAGGACCCTATAGTTTCATAAGTTTTTCTTTGGGCATATACGTTTTAATGTTTTGCATTTAAGTTAAAAAATAGTTTTGGGCTTAATGAATCCTAGTTTTAGGCCCAGTTTCAATTAGGCTTAATGGATTAAAAATGCATAGATAAAATTAAATACATTAAATTTATTTTTGGTCCAAAAATTTTATTTTAATAAAAAATATATATATATATAATAATTATTTATTTATTTCTTTTCAAAAATAAAATTGGACCAATTATAAATTTTAAAAGCCAATTTCCCCTAGTCCATTAACAAAGACAAGCTTATGGAAATGGACATTGACAAGAAGCCCAATGAAGATTAGGCTTAGGGTTAATGCATTTTTCATTAATAGGAAAGCCATGAATTAAGATTATTTAATTGTTTTTCTATATGTTATGTTTTGGATGATAACATGCCATGATAACATGTCATATAGAATAGGAAGTGCCACTCTATGCATAATTATACATGTCATTCATTAAATAATGAATTTCACTATATTGTTTGATATTTGTCTATGCTTAATGATATTGGATATCATCTAGATAATATTATAGGAAGCATGCAATTAACAATATGTATGTTTTAAAAAGAAAAAATCAATTTTAAAATATTGAGTGGGAGAGGGAAAATTCAAGATAATTTTTCCCACGGGCTCCATTGTTAGTTCAATAATAAAATTATATATATACCTCGACTTCATGATACGGTGATGCTCCCTACGGAGGGTATATATATTAGATATTTTATTTGATGAACTTCTTCAGAGATAAAATTGAAATATTTTTCAATCAATTGTTCGCCCCAACGGTGACTATTGATATGAAAAATACGTAGATTGAAACAATGGTTATACACTCAACTAAAATTTGTTATTAACCTTCCCAACGAAGCTCTGTTAACAAATTAAGGCCCAAAAGGATAACGATAATTATTTATCATGTCTCTACATGAAAATAAATAATCTAATGCATAATTGGGTCTAGTAAGTGTAGACATGACTTCCCTAACGGATAGCTTGTCAAAGCGGTACTAGATTATCGTTACAATAAATTAAAATGCATTTATGATTTTTTGCATTTTTGTCATTTATTGTGAATTTTGTTTCAAATATTTATGCATGTTTATTTTATTTTGTTTTTCAGAAAATGTCTTCCATCAACCCATTATTAATTATCCTTGTTAAAAATGAACTCACTGGTGAAAATTATTTAGATTGAAAACGCAATCTATTTAATATTCTCACTGCTAAGGGAAGCAAATATGTGTTGACCCAGCCTTGCCCTCCTGAACCATCGTTATATGATTATAGAAATCAGAGGGAGCCGTATGAGAAATGGTGCGAAGCTAACAAAATGGCTAAGCGCTATATATTGGCTTCGATTTCTGTGGAACTGCATAAGAAACATCGGAGCATGGAAACAGCCACTGAAATAATGGCTAGTCTTCATCAGATGTTTGGGCAAAATACCCATTTTGCCAGAGAAGCAGCATTAAAACGTATTACGGATGCTAAGATGGAAGAGGGCACAAAAGTTCGTGATCATGTCCTCAATATGATGGACTATTTGAATGAGATAGAGATTCATGGTGTCCATATCAATGATAAATCAAAGATTAACATAGTGATTGAATCTTTACCTGATACATTCAAAGAGTTTAAGGTCAGCTATATCTTAAACAATAAAGATATGACCTTAATTGAATTAATGCACGAACTACATGCTATAGAAGAATTTTATCATAGCATAAAACTTCCTGAAAAAGGATTCTCTTCAAGGCTTAAGTCGAAAGACAAGAATGAGCAAGCAAGAGTGGGGATCGACAAACTGTCCACTAAAAGAAGTGGCAAGCCAAAAGGCAAGTGTTACAAATGTGGACAGAAGGGTCACTGGAAGAAAGATTGTCCTAAGATTATTAAAATCAGGTATAGGAAATCTTTAAGCTTCCTAATTAGTTCAGATTTCTATTGATTCATACAATGATGAATTCTGAGATAACTAATCTTATTTGTAATTCATTTATTTGGTTTTCAGGAAACCAAGAGATTAAGTGAAGAAACCTTCAAACCGCAGTTGATGACATGCTAGTTTATATCAATTGAAAGACTAGATCAATTGTACAAGACTTTAGTTTTGATATTTGTCTTTATTTTTCAAAATATTAGAGGAATTTAATTTCGGTGGCTTGTTTTAAGAAACAGGAGTACACTGTTATTTTTGGATCCTCTGTTTATTATTTGTTTTGGATATTTATAAAGACAATTAATATCATATAAGTCCATTGATTTATTCATAGCAAGATATAATGATAAATAGTATATGCATTTATCTAAGAAAAGAAATGTTTCTTCAAACCAAAATCACCTCTGATATTTATGCTTAAGTCATATAAACTATAATAAGATTTTAAGAGAATGATTAATGATAGACTTGTTGGCCTATTAAGATTGATCATTGTAACTCTATAAATCTTATTTAGAAAAGTAATATGACAAGGATGCTCTTTTTGAGCTAAAAGCATAACATTGTATTTGATGATTTAGCGCATACAAATGTATACGGACTAATCAGCTTACATGTTATAAGAGGTTATGAGTATTCTATCAATCTTGTTGATGAATATTCATTTTAATTTATGTTTGTCTAAATGCGTCATGATTCCATTGCTTTTGAAATTCAAAAGAGTACGTGGATAAGACAGAAGCAATCAGACAAGGAACATAAAAGAACTTCGATATGATCGAAACAAAGAATATCTCTATGGAGAATTCTAACACTATTTGGTTGTCAATGAACACTATGATACAATAATGTAATTAAATGGAGAAACAAGATTCTTTTGGATAAGACAAGATATATACTAAGTGGTTTATCATTTACCTTTTTGATTCCAGATACTAGTAATTGAAACTACAAAGTTTTGTTGAACTTAGTTTCATCTATCTCGGTGTCTACTACTCCAAGAAATTATGAAAAAGTCACAAACATGGTTTGAGACACATTCGTATTTGGAGTTCACTAGTATTTCTACTAGAATCAGAGATAGAGAAGATGGATTCGTGTTCAGAAGCTTGCATGTTTTAGGTATCTTAAAGGAATAAGGGAAAGTCTGAATTATAGTCCTCAAGATAGAAATGTATTTATAGAAATATTCTTTACTTTCTTTGAGGAAGACTATATAATGACTTATAACCTAAGAGTAAGGTAAAACTAGAGCAATAAAAGAGATCAGGTTGTTGCTCAGCTTTCAACACCTGTTATAGAACAGGAAGAACAGCAACAACCAGCTGATCAGCACAGGATTATCCTTAAACAACCATCACTTTTAGAACCTCGTCGTAGTGGGAGGGTAACTAGGTTACCTGCGAGATACATTCTTTTGGGAGAAACCTATAAGGCTATCTCAGATAAACATGTACAAGATCCCACTAGTTACAACGAAGCTCTAATAGATAGAGATGTTGAATTTTGAAAAAGGCCATGAATCAAGAAATGGGATCTATGTATTCCAATAAAGTCTGGGAACTTGTAGAGGCACCAAATGGGGTAAAACCTATAGCGTGCAAGTGGATCTATAAGAGAAAAAGAGGAGTAGACGGAAGGGTGGAAACATTTAAAGCAAGATTAGTAGCCGAAGAGTTTACTCAGAAAGAAGGAATCGATTATGAGGAAACCTTTTCTCCGGTTGCTATGCTTAAATCCATCAGGATTCTGCTCTCCATTGCTGCAGTGCTAGATTATGAAATTTGGCACATGGATGTCAAGACTGCCTTTCTTAACGGGCATCTTGAAGAAAACATCTACATGCAGCAACCAGATGGATTTATACAAAAAGGCCAAGAACACATGGTATGTAAGTTGCAGAGATCCATTTATGGATTGAAGCAAGCATCCCGGTCATGGAACATCAGATTTGATCAAGCGATTAAATCGCTTGGATTCATTCAGAACATTGATGAACCATGTGTGTACAAGAAAATTCAGGGAAATTTATAGCCTTCCTAGTTCTTTGTGTAGACAATATTCTCCTGATTTGAAACAATATAGGAGCATTGACTACAATAAAGATTTGGTTAGCAAAACAATTTGATATGAAAGACCTGGGAGAGACAAGTTATATTCTTGGTATCAAGTTACTACGAGACCGGAAGAATAAAACTTCAGCCTTGTCTCAAGCGGTCTATATCGATAATATATTGGCTAGATTTAGCATGGAAAATTCCAAGACTGGTTTATTACCATTCAGACATGGAATTACATTCTCTAAGGATTAATCACTTAAAACATCTGAAGAGATAGAGAGAATGAGACGAGTTCCCTATGCAGAAGCTGTGGGAAGTCTTATGTATGCCATGCTTTGCACTAGACATCTGTTTTGCGGTAGGGATGGTTAGTAGATATCATTTTAATCCTGGACCTCAATACTGGATTACAGTCAAGCATATTATAAAGTATCTGAAAAGAACTAAAAATTATATGCTTGTGTATTCTGGTGATGAACTTATACTAGTGGGTTATACTGATTTTTTGTCAGATAAGGATTTAGAAAAACAACTTTCGGCTATGTGTTTATAATAAGAAGTGGAGCTATTAGTTGGATGAGTGTGAAACAATCTTGTATCACAGACTCAATAACTAAAGCTAAATATGTGGCTACATTTGAAGCTGCAAAAGAAGCTATATGGCTCCGCAAGTTCCTACGAAATCTTGAGGTGGTACCTGTTGTAACTGCACCCCTGAAACTATTTTGTGATAATGGTGGTGCGGTAGCACAATCTAAGGAACCACAAGAAACAAAACATATTGACAGGAAGTATCATCTCATAAGGGAATAGTGAAGAAATGTTATATGACAGTACCCAAAATGGCATTAGATGCTAAATGGCAGATCTTACAATGGCCATAAGTGGGAAACCTTTATAACCTGCACTTAGAGCCCTAGAGCATGAGCAATATGCTAGATATGCTTTGAGAGCTAGTGGGAGATTGTTGGGAAATTATGCTCTTTAAAAGCATATGTGTTTATTTAATTGTAATAAACATTTTTTCTGATTAATAAAATTAATGAGGTATTTTATTCAAATATCTTAATTGCATTTATATTTGTATTAAAGTCCATTTAATCATATTATATGTATTTATGTGATCACCATGTGGATTCACAGAAGACATAAATACAAGTTATCTTATGATTAAATAAATTTAGTTCGCAGTTGATAAATAAAGTTGGGCACTTTATTTAGGTATAAACTGTAATAAATTCATTGAATGATTTGTCTTAATCATGTATGAATTTATTGATGTAGTACGACTACATTGAACTGGATCACATATGAGATTTAATTAACTTTGTAATAACTGCCAGACTTATTAAATCTCATAGGCATTGATTTTACTGTAATCTTAATCTTGAGTTAATTATGATTTCATGATTGTGATTGTTATTCCATTTGAGTTACCAATGGGCACGACACATCATTGTGGTCAAGATTACCCGGTATCTTGGTGGGAGCAATTATGAGTATTGGAGTTATAGATTAACAATATATAATTTGTACAACACATCTCTTGATAGATTTTCGGCACTTGATCATAGAATTCTCTGGCCAGAGTGTGTCAACATATTTAGTACGTTGAAAATGATCATTAGAGAAAACCAGTAAGGATCAAGGAATAAGATGTTATTAAATTGATTGGACAGTTGAGATATCAATTTAATTAACGATGTGGTACAAAGGATTGTGCAGTAAAGAAATCAATGTGGCTTGGGACGAATTATTATTCGAGCATACAATTATGGAAGTCAGTTCCAATCTTTTAGTGGAGTAGATTTGGAATTAAATAATTGGGCTAGTTTAATTACAGGCCTAATTATTGTAGCCACTATTGTATGTTCCCAAATGATCCCCGGGTTAGCTCATTTAATTGACTGCACCACTACTGGACTAATAAGCAAGATAACTAGCAATTTGGGTCAAAAGCCTAAATATATTATTTAGTGGGAGGCTCCATTTAATTAGCTTTTGTATAAGGGGCCTTATGTTATTTTACAAGGTGGGTCCCCTATTGGAAAAGTAAATAACGTGAGTTTAGTTTTTGATTATTTTGGAGCCTAGGGTTTCACTAAAGGGAGATATAAAAGGCTTATTTTCTCAACAGAAAAAGAGAGGCCATTTTATACAGATCTGAGAATAAGATTTTTCTCTCCATTGTTGAGAGAAAATTTTTCTCATGCTAGTTGCTTTGGTAGTGATAAAGGCGTCCACACGTCAAGTGCAGATCGAACCTGAGTCATAACCTGGAAGATCATTGGGGATAGTTCGTGATCTAACTAGCGTGGCGGTGACGGATCGTGATCTAACTAGCGTGGTGGTGACGGATCGTGATCTAACAGGAGTGGTGGTGGCAGATCGTGATCCAGGAGCCTAAATCACTTCAGCGGAAAAAGCCAACTCGGGTTTTCAAGGTACGATTTCTAGAGTACGTGTTCTTATATATTATATGAGAACGGTCATTAAAAAAGTTTTATAAAAATTTTAAAAACCTAATTTTTCCCCAACACTTCCCTCATATAATATTAGAGGAATATATATTCCACTCATGTTAACTTTACTATAGAATGGCTCTGAATTTCTATCTTTACTTAATTTCAGAGTAATATCTATTCTACCCATATTAAATCTATATTATAAAATTACTCCAAATTTCTATCCTCACATAATACCGGACTATTCCACCCATATTAACGAAACAAAATTTTTATCCTTTATCCAATTTAATTGGAAGGAGAATCGCTGGACTCGAACCCATGGTGACGGTTAAAAATATTAGAGTTGAGTATTATTAACTTAAAATTTTGATTTAAACTAATGACTTAATTAAATTTACATTCATTTCATACGTAAAATATAATGTTAGACGAACATATTCACAAATGTTACCGTTTCACTTTAAATCCGTACATTCAGATTGTAATTAATCAAATAAATGAAAATTTAGTCTAAAGTTTAAATTAACCCAACATACTGCAACAATTAGAATAAGTCCTATGATTTTTGCCACAAAGGTCCTCAACTTATTAGTTGTTCCGGAGAATTTAAACTTGTGAAGGAAGCTCACAATACTGAGTTCAGCAGATCTAGCTAGCATCTCAGAAGCAATGTGCAACCCAGATTTAACACATTCTTGTAATATTGTGTGATAAACAAAGTGCCAGCAAGTTGGCTCAGAATCTTGTCTATCGTAGAGAACAAAGCACACTGAAATGGACTAATTGTTGATTTGAAATTTGCTGCATTCCAATAAGGCAAGACCAAATTGTTGATGTCTAGCTTGACCCAGCCATTTGTTTTCACTGCCTTCAGGTACTTCAAAGCCAAGCTCAATGTTCATCCTTGCCACTTCAGCTGAGAGCCTGAGAGGAAAGGAAGCTCACTATGCAATGCTTAATTCGCACTATAAGTCACACTACTTAATCCTCACATTCATATGTTGTCCATAATGAAAGAAAATCCAACACAGTTTCTCAACAAAAGAAACACTGAGATTCTAAGCAAAATAGCAAACATTTGCTTCATTTCTAACTAAAACACAGAAAATGGGGCTCATACATATATATAACTATCGAGCATCCATCGCTGAAAGAGTTAAGCAATTCACTGTACAAGCTTCAACCTCACAATTTGCTGGTAGAGATGAATTTTCAGCAATTCTCACATGCGAAAAAGCAGGCTGTAGTGGGGAAGGTAAAATAACATTCTCATTTGTAAGCATTGAGATAACTTCCAGCATGGTTGGTCTGTCTGCTGCATTCTCTTGAACACAGAGCAGTGCCACATTAATGTATCTATTCAGCATCGGATATGATGCATCATTTTGCAATATGGAATCCATCAATTCCCAAGCCCTACCATCATTCCACAGATTCCATGCCTGAAAAAATACAGAACATTCAAATGCTAAGTGAATGAGCCAGCTCTCTCATATATATTGATTCTACTGATGTTGGAAACCCTTTACTTTTTCCAGTTCAATAATTAAAGCTTGGTTTGTTTAGGATCATTACTAGGTTCATCTTAATAAATGAAAAAAACCCAAAAAAAGATGAAAAATATTGTGAGAAATCTTGTTACTTACGTGGCCAAGAAGGGTGAGTGAATCAGTATTATAGAAGTGGGCATTCTTCTTGCTACTCAGTGTTTCCAACACCAACACTCCAAAGCTAAAAACATCAGATTTGATAGAGAAGAGGCCTCGCAAAGCATATTCGGGAGACATATACCCACTGAAATTTATTGTTTCATTACATATTTTTGCTGTCTTGAAAGGATTTATGAACACAGGCAAGCAAATGATATTTGGACAAGGATTTAAATGATCACAGCAAATTAAATAAACTTACTAAGTTTCAACTATCCGTTTCGTATTTGACTGCAACTCATCACCACCAAACAATCTTGCCATGCCAATATCTGATATTTTTGGGTTCATGTTGCTATCTAAGAGAATATTACTTGCCTTGAGATCTCTGTGAATAACTCTTAATCTAGAAAAGTGGTGAAGATATAAAAGCCCTTGGGCAACACCTTCAAGGATTCTAACACGCATTTCCCACCCTAAAAGACCTGTTTTGGTGGGATCTGTTACAACGTCAAACAATTATATGAGGTGTATCTGTAATCATAAATGCTACAGGTTAGCACAAATCGTTTTTTTGAATGAATGACAAAAATCACATACCAAAAAGGAAACAATCCAAGCTTTTGTTAGGCATGTACTCATATATGAAAATCTTTTCGCCGTGTTCAATACAGCAACCAAAGAGTCTGACAAGGTTTCTGTGTTGAAGTTTTGCTATAAGCATCATCTCGTTTTTAAACTCTTCCATTCCTTGTCCTGACTGACTTGAAAGCCTTTTAACTGCAACTTCCTCTCCATTATTTAGTTTTCCCTGCTTCCAATTTTGTATTTCAACACAACACTCTATACTCTGTTTATTGCAGTTAAAGTGATTAGATTGCTACCTTGTAAACAGGTCCAAAGCCGCCCTCTCCTAGCTTATTTTCCCCAGAGAAGTTATCTGTAGCTGCAGTTATGCTGGCCAAGCCGAAAAATGGCAACCATGATTCCTTACTGTTACCTGTTTCTCGAGTCGCAATGCTCATATTTGTGTCAAGTAATAAAATATCCTGGCTTATTTCAACTTCCCTTCTTTCTGCAAAACGGCTTTAAGAAAAGTGAGCATAAGTTTTTCTCATATGCACTAATACACTCGTAGGTAGACAAAACATATGAGAGTGATATTAGAAAGCAGAAAGACGGTCACCTTTCTCTGAGTTTTCTCCTCCATCGATAAAATATATAAAAAGCAGGAAGAAGTACAGCCATAAGAACAGCTATTATAGTTATCCATAGTAGCTTCTTCTTTCCTAGATTGAAAAACATATATGTTACCAAAAGTAAGTCAATCAAAAGAAAGTAATATCTGTAGCTGTGGAAAAACACCTAGTTATGTTTCATTGTAAATATTGATGCCTTAGATAGAAGATCTTGATAGTTGTCAATCCCTAATTTATAGGATTTGATTTAGTCTCTAATTTGTAGGGATTTTATTTAGTTTCCTTTCTTGTTGTTTTCTACATGTATATATTAACCTAGAATTGTATTGTTTGAGATATCAATAAAACATAACAAATTTCTCCACATAGTATCAGAGCCTTGTTAGGCTCCTTTGGGAATTTTTTTTTTTCAACCTTCATTGCTGAATTCTTTTTCTAACATCTTTTTCTCCGTTTTTTGAGATTATTTTCAAATTCCAACCATGTCTGAGATTGTTGATGAACTCAATCTTACTCAATTGAGTGACAACCGGAATAGTGACAGCATAAATACTCCATCAACAGGAGATTTGCAGAACATTCCGGCAGCCCATAGATTGAATGAGAAAAATTATTTAAAGTGGTCTCAGTTTGTTCGAACCTTTCTGAAAGGAAGGGGTAAAATTAGTCACCTACTTGGTACCGGACCCAAACCAGGGGATCCCAGATTTGATGTCTGGGATGAAGCAGACGCTATGGTTATGTCCTGGCTATTATGGAATTCAATGGTCCCGGAATTAGTGACACATGTATGTTTCTTCCCACATCCAAGGAAATATGGGAAGCTGTTGAGAAAACCTATTCCAAGGTGGGTGATGCTGCTCAAATTTATGAGATTAAAACCAAGATCGCTACAACTAAACAAGGAGGTCGTTCTGTTACTGAATATGTTAATTTGTTGAAAATTTTGTGGCAAGAGATGGATTATTTTCAATGTTTTCAAATGAAGTGTAGTACTAATGCTGCCTTGATGAAAAGGTTTGTTGAAAAAGAGAGGATCTACGAATTCTTAGCTGGACAAAATGGGGTGTTTGATCTTGTTCAAGTGCAAGTATTGGGGAAGGAAGATTTGCCATCACTGGATGAGACCATTGCTGCAATTCGGAGCGAAGAAAGTAGAAGAGGAGTCATGGTTGAATCCCAATCAGTGGAGAGTTCAGCCATGGTCGTAAGAAATGCTATAATTAAGTACTTTGGCCCAAGTCAGCAACCTCTTGGTGAAACTGAACAAACTAATGCATCCAAGGTGACAAATAAGGATTCTTTATGGTGTACCTACTGCAAGAAGCCTCGACACACTCGAGAACGATGTTGGAAACTACATGGAAAGCCACCAATGTCCAATAAAAATTCAACTGTGCAGAATGGACAGTCGAAGGGACAAGGGCAAGCCCATATGACCTCTACACAGTCTGGTGATGAAGTTAAGTCTCATGAACCTGACAAGCTCAATAGAGAAGAAATTGAAAAGCTGAAGAGTCTGTTGGGAGCATTGGAGAAGCCACCAGAGACAGGTACTTGTTCTTTGGCATTCAAAAGTAAGTTTTCCTCTCTATATGCACTAAATGTCTCATGTATGACCTTTCCCAACTCTTGGGTCATAGACTCAGGTGTAGGGATGTCAAAAAAACCCGGACCCGGCCCGGACCCGGATGAACCCGGATAATCCGGGCAGGGTTGAACCCGGACCGGAGAAGAAAAAAATCCGGATCCGGAATGAGTTTTAATAACCCGGATGAATCCGGGTCTGGGTTTGGGATAACCCGTATATCCGGAACCCGGACCCGGATTTATTTTTATATTATTTTTAATTATATTTATTAGTAAATATAAATACAAACATAAAAAAAAACCTAATTCTAATTCACAACTCAGTCTCGTCTCTCTCTCGTGTGACACAAATCGCGATTTACCCAAACCCTAGCTGTGCCGCCGCCGCCGCCGCTGCTGCTGCCTTCCGCAGTTCCGCTGTCCCGCAAGCAAGTCAAAATGGTCAACCACGCTGACCGGATCATCTCCAGTTTTGGACTGAGACTTGAACCGGTCCAAGAGAATTTCAAGAACCCACTTGCGGGCGTGGCTGTAAGATCGCAGGCGCGAAGGATGCATGATATCTGCGGTGAGATTACGGCGAAGGACCCGCCAGGTGGGGCCGTAAAAAGCCGATATGATGTTATGTTGGTTGCTGCTAGCGATTTTGTTGATGGGAAGAGCCTGAGGGCGGTCGGCGAAGACGGCGCCGTTCTGTACCAAGGCCTTGTAGGCAAGTGAGTGATCGGCGATGAAGATGATGGGGTGAGAGCTGATACGGAGCGTGACTATCGGGCCGAGCTTGGAATGAAGGTCTCTGAGGACTGGTTCGATTTCCGTGAGAGATTTGCGAAGCCAGTGAAGGTTGCCGATGACGGGAAAAGCTACAGGGCCTGGAGGAAGATTGGGTTTGCTCTTGGGGAAGATGATAAGGTTGATGAAGGCTTTGAGAAGGGCGGCAATGGAGATTGAGATTAGGATGATAAACCAGATTTCCATGGGTGCGATCTGGGGCAGAAGGAGGCTTCGATTGAACTTTTATGGCAATGCTATGGACATATTTGTAATTTCGTTTGGGCGTCAAAAGGTGGCATTTGTGTCATCATTCATCCAGTATGACTCATTATATGTAAATCCCAAGATTACGAGTTTCACTCAAATATTTGCAATTTCGTGCAATTTCATATGGACTGTATGGTTATCTTGAATTCTTGATGATGTTGGTATGTGGTAGAGAAAAGTTTGGGGACATTCTCCAATCTTTTAAGCTATGTTGCAGACTTGCAGGGGCTGTCCAGTGTGTGTAAATCTCATCTTTTTGTTTCTGTTAATATTTCCTTTAGTTATATTAGTTTGTGTTTTGGTTCTATCAGTTACATTAAGATTCCAAATTGATTGACAAATCTGTCTGTTTTCTATGAACTGATTTGGTTCTTGTAGTGTAATCTGCCCATCTACAAATCTGTCCATTTTTCCAATTGATCCGGGTTCAAAACCCGGAATCCGGGAACCCGGATTTTTCCGGGTTGAACCCGGACCCGGACCCGGATGAAAAAAACTGGGTTTTAATCCGGGTCCGGGAAAAAGAAAATGACGTCCGGGTCCGGAACTGGGAAGGCTAAACCCGGACCCGGACCCGGATTTTGCCATCCCTACTCAGGTGCCACCGACCATATGACTCACTCCTTACATAAATTCATCACCTATGACCCTTGTCCAAGCAATAGGAAGATATCCACAGTTGATGGTTCCTTATCAACAGTTGCTGGTCAAGGAAATGTTTTAATAAATCAAACCCTCACACTTAAAAATGTCCTCCATGTACCAAATTTGTCTACTAACCTTTTGTCTATTCATAAACTCACAAAAGATTTGAATTGTAATGTTATTTTTTATCCTTCATACTGCATATTTCAGGACAAGGGTACGGGGAAGATGATTGGACATGCTAGAGAGAAAAATGGGCTTTACTATCTTGAAGAATCAAGTGGGCAAACTAGAACTAGAAACTATTTACCCCTGTCATATTTTTCTGAGTCTTCTATTTCTAATAAAGACAAAATCTGGCTTCAACACTTTCGTCTTGGACATCCTTCATTTAGCATTCTTAAAGTAATGTTTCTATTATTATTTAAAGGAATTGATGTAGAAAACCTTCACTGTGATATTTGTGAACTTGCAAAACATAAACGTGTTGTTTTTCCTATTAGTAATAAAAGAAAATCTATTCCTTTTGCACTCATTCATTGTGATATTTGGGGTCCTTCCATAGTTCCTAATATTTCAGGAGCTCGCTGGTTTGTTTCATTTATTGATGATTGCACCCGTATGTCATGGATATTTCTTTTAAAACATAAGTCTGAAGTGAGTTTCATTTTTCCTATTTTTCACAACATGGTCAAAAATCAATTTGGAGTTGGAATAACGAGGTTTAGATCAGATAATACTAAGGACTATTTCAACCAAAATCTATCACAATATTTCCAAAAGGAGGGTATAATTCATGAGTCATCATGTATTAACACTCCCCAACAAAATTGGGTTGTAGAAAGGAAAAATGGTCACCTTTTAGCCATCACCAGAGCTTGTTTCTTTCAAAGAAATGTTCCTAAAAACTATTGGGGAGAAGCTGTTCTAACCGCAGCCCATCTTATAAATAGGTTGCCTTCTCGGGTTCTTGGGTTCAAAAGTCCTGTGCAAGTTTCTTCAAAATATTTTCCAGACTTTCACACTGCTAATCATCTTGTTCCTAAAATTTTTGGTTGTGTATCTTTTGTTCATATTCACTCCCATAATAGGGGAAAATTGGATCCACGAGCACTTAAATGTGTATTTGTTGGTTATTCCTCAACTAAAAAAGGATACAAATGTTTACATCCTCCAACAAAAAAGTTCTTTGTGTATACTGATGTTACATTTGTTGAAAAAGAAAGCTATTTCGCTCAACCTTATCTTCAGGGGGAGACATCACTTATGGAAGATAAGGACAAAGACTTATTTTTGTTGCTGGAACTTGATGCTCATCCTCCCCCTTCATCTACAAACCCTCTAGCTCTTACCCCTATTGATTCTCAAGGTTCCCCAAATCCTAATTCCGTTTCTATAAAAGCTGAAAACCCATGTACTCCCGACTCTAAGTTTTTTGGACAGGATAAACAGGTTCAAAGTTCTAATCGCCCAATATTGACTTATTCAAGAAGAAAAGCACCCATTGTTCAACCTATGCAAGTCCAAGAATTGGAACCAACCCTTGGTAATGAGGTAATTAATCACATTGCACCTTCTCAAGAAAAGATTTCTAGTTCTAATGAAGATAATGACAATGATCTTCCTATTGCTATTAGAAAAGGCACTCGAAAATGCACCCAACATCCTTTATATCTGTTATCTCACTTTATGTCTTATGATAAGTTGTCACACACCCACAAAACCTTTCTCACACATCTAAACACCATAACCATTCCCAAGACAATATCTGAGGCATTAAGTCATACGGAGTGGAAAAATGCCATGAAAATAGAAATGGAGGCCCTTGAAAAAAATAAAACGTGGGATTTAGTAGAGTTACCAAAGGGGAAGAGTCCAGTAGGCTGCAAATGGGTGTTCACTGTTAAATAAAAGGCGGATGGGTCCCTAGAAAGGTATAAGGCTAGGTTGGTAGCCAAATGGTATACTTAAACTTATGGGATTGATTATTTGGAAACATTTGCTCCAGTTGCCAAAATGAACACTGTGAGAGTATTATTATCTCTAGTTGCTAATCTTGGGTGGTGTATGCAGCAATTTGATATCAAGAACGCCTTTTTACATGGTGATCTGGATGAAGAGATTTACATGGAAATTCCTCCTAGTTTTGGTTTGAATTTAGAAGGAAACAAAGTATGCAAACTTAAAAAGGCCTTGTATGGCCTGAAACAATCCCTTAGAGCTTGGTTTTGATGATTTGCTAAGGTCATGACAACCATAAGATATAAACAGAGTCAAGTTGACCATACTTTGTTTGTGAAACATTCAGCTTCAGGGGGAGTAACAACATTATTAGTGTATGTAGATGACATTGTGGTAACAGGAAATGACTTGGAAGGAAGGGAAGCTTTAAGAAGATGCTTAATTAAGGAATTTGAGATAAAGGAGCTTGGTAGATTAAAGTATTTTCTTGGTATTGAAGTTGCCCACTCAAAGCATGGAATCTTCATATCACAACGAAAATACATACTGGATTTGTTGAAGGAAACGGGAAAAATAGGGTGCAAGCCAGCTGACAGCCCTATAGAACCGAATCATAAACTTAGTGAAGCTCATGAAAATGCAGCAGTGATAAATGAGCATATAAGAGGCTTGTAGGAAAACCGATTTATCTTTCTCACACTAGACCTGACATAGCTTATGCAGTTAATGTTGTGAGTCAATTTATGCATAATCCCAAAGAAGTTCACCTTCAAGCTGTATATAGGATCTTGCAATATTTGAAAGGAACACCAGGGAAGGGAATTTTGTTCAAGAAAGGAGAAGGACTGACACTTGAAGCCTATACTGATGCAGACTATGCAGGATCTATTATTGATAGGAGGTCAACATCAGGTTATTCCACCTTTCTTGGTGGCAACCTTGTGACTTGGAAAAGTAAAAAGCAAAACATAGTTGCCAGATCAAGTGCAGAAGCTGAGTTTAGAGCCATGGCAATGGGGATTGTGAGCTACTGTGGCTGAAAATTATACTACAAGACTTGAAAATTCAATGAGAAGCACCTATGAGACTTTATTGTGACAACAAATTAGCCATTAGTATAGCACACAATCCAGTTCAACATGATCGCACTAAGCACATTGAAGTTGACCGGCACTTTATAAAGGAAAAGCTGGACAATGGCCTAATTTGCACTCCATTTGTATCTACTGGTGGCCAGTTAGCAGATGTGTTAACCAAAGGTTTGAGTAACAAGGTGTTTCAAAGTATAATAGGCAAGCTGGGGATGGACAATATCCATTCACCCGCTTGAGGGGGAGTGTGGAAAAACACCTAGCTATGTTTCACTGTAAATATTGATGCCTTAGATAGAAGATCTTGATAGTTGTCAAATCCCTAATTTGTAGGATTTGATTTAGTCTCTAATTTGTAGGAATTTTATTTAGTTTCCTTTCTTGTTGTTTTCTACGTGTATATATTAACCTAGAATTTTATTGTTTGAGATATTAATAAAACATAACAAATTTCTCCATAGTAGCTAACTTTTTCCAAAAACATGGGAGAAAGCCAAATATCATTATGAAAACGCAATCTTGTTCCACAGCATAAGGCGTAGCATTTGAGGAGAGCTCACTATTTTAAGCCTTAAAGTTCAATTTATGTGGCAAAAGGTACAATCGTGTAATGCTTCTAGTATTATCATTTCTTTGGATCTCGACTTGTGAGCGTACAGACCAACACTCAGAACTTCAGGTTTGATATTATTCTAATCAATTACAGTGTATAGCGAGTGTAGTTTTCAAGCAATGCAAAATTATTTAGCAGAAGTAGGCCAGCATAAGACCTCAACCCAGATAAATATGACTTAATTTTGATGACTATACATAAATAATATCCCATGTTAAGCCAGGCACTAGACCCCTAGGAGGGTAGTTTGTCAAGTGTGCTCCATCCTCAACTAAAGAACGTGAGAAACGCATACTGAACAGTAAGAATACTAAAATTCGAGTCTTCAATTCAATTCCTGAAATGGGTACCCTTAAATGCATTTTGATTCAACAAGAAGAATAATGGATTTAGAACAAAGTCTGACTGTAACAAAGAAGTGAAAATTTTGTGCTATCAACTTCAAGATTGCAATAATAATTGTACCTGGTCCCAAAGCCGGTACTCGTATGTAGACAGACTGTCCGGTGAAGTTTCCAAGTGTCTTACTGATATCAATCAGGTCTCCAAACCACATTAAACAGCCACTTCCTTCTGTTAAGTTCGAATTAGCATAAGCTCTACATGTACAGTTCTTCAAGCACTCAGCCTCACATTGCTTCAGATTCATATTGTCATTCACAGAAACCTGCAGCAAGTCAGGCGCTTTAATACCATCAAGCTTTATAAACTGATCTCCACTTTTGCAATATGATGAATGACTTCTTTCACATTTTCCAGGCCATGTCTGGTTGTCTAGTGACTTGAGTTTGAATCCCTTCAAACACTCACAATTAGGACCCTTGTCGAGGATGCAAATACTATTAGCACCACACTTCCCATAAACTCCGCATACATTTGGAGCTGAGTACACAACATCCCAAGCAGCGTTCCTCTCGTTCCATATTAGACGCTGGACCTTACCTGATGGGTTGAGTTTTAACATCGTTATGCTTGGACTGTTGTAGGACTCATAACTGAAATAAATTTCATCTTGATTATGCGCCAATTCTTGGTTATAAAGAAAGTTCGTATATGATGGTGCAGCCACAAAGGCAACTCCACTCCATGGTCCAGTACAGAAATATTTTACAGATCCATTGTAAATACATATTTCAGGTAACACATGAATGTCAAGTCTGGAAGTAAAATTTCCAGTGGATGGATCATCAGCACTTCTCCACGATGTTAAATACCATTCCACTCCAGTCTTCAAATGCCAACCCACCTTTATGCCTGGCAATAAAGTGTCTGATGGGTAGTCAAAGCTCTGCCACAGATAGCTTTCAGAAGTATTCTTTCTGATAACATCCACAAGAACAAGGTTTCCAGTATCTTGAAGTTGTGCTACTGGATTTTCTGCTTTCCGAGAAATGTTGGAAGACCAGATAATGCCCTTTGTTACATTGAGAAGAACAAGGTTTCCATTGCTGCTAACGGTTAATAAAGCGCTTGGGTCCAAGATTGGACTATTTCTATTAGCAACCCACACAATTGTTTCGGGGCTCTTTTTGTACCATATTCCCAGGTACTTGCTGTACCTTGAGTTTCCAGGAGAGAAGAAGCCTAGCTCAAAGGTTTGTGATGATGAAACTAACTTCTCACCATCACGAATGGATCTTGCTGGAGTTATTGTATCAGCTGCTAATGACAACTTAACGATCAAGAAGAAGATCCAGAAACTGAAGATGTAGAAGCAAAGCAGATTCTCCATTCATAAACCTGGAATTGAACAACTCAATGTTTTGGACACAAAAATCTGGCATGGTATTTGAATAAGTTCTGTTTCTTGACAACTATCATGAATCATTGAAAATGAATAGGAAAAGGAAAGTTCACGGAACGCTAATTACCTCAAAAAAGCCATCTTTAGCTTATTATTTTTTTTCGAAGAGGCAATGTTCACCTCAAAAGGAGCCGCCAGCAGTGCTTTTCATATGACAATTTCCAGAAGATGATTACAGCACAATGAGCACGTCACAAAACAACCAAAAGAAGACAAGCATAAATAATTGACCGCTGATCTGTAAACAAAAATCTGGTGGCCTTTTTTTAGTGGCCCACGTGCCACGTAAGTCATAATTATGATTTAAAGAATAAAATAAATTATGGGTTAAAATCTTATTGCTTAATTGAGAAAAATTAGTAGCTTATTTTGATGGAAAGTGAAAATTAGGATTTTATTAAAATTGGTCTTGTCTCCACCAAATATATAAAGGGATATCACGTTAATTTTTTATTCATTAAAAAATGAGCCACTCTAAAAAAATCAAGAGAGATAAATCAAGTTTATTAATTTTTAATTTTTTACAGTGAGATTTGATAAAAAAAAATTACTATAGATCAAAGTATGTCTTCTCTTAATTATGATTATGTGAAAATCATGATATTCTATGATTTTAGAGATTGAAATTTATGTAAATTAGGATTTATTTACTTTATAGGAGTTGTAAAGAGCTGGTTTGAGAATTCATGACACTCTAATAATTGTCTCATATTTTCTATTGTCCTTATAGGTATATGCCAATCTGAATTATTATTCCACATTTAGACAACGTAGAAAGAAAATTATTGGTGTAGGAATTTTGTATATATTATTTTGTTATAAAACAGCTAAGAAAAAAAACTGTTGGCGACGCAACACATAAAGGTTAAGGTTGGTGCTACGTTACGTTTAACGTAACGTACACCACACACAGCAACAGTTGTGAGCTCCACCACAAGAACTGTTGCTGTGTCTGGATGTACGTTACGTTAAACGTAACGTAGCGGGATCCAAAGGTTAAATTAGGTTTTCTTTTTGGATTTTTTTTCATTGGATACCCTAAGTTTCTGTGGTTTATGTTGTAATCCAAAGGTTTGAATTTGTTTGAATTTTGTTGCATTTAAGTCCAACAAAATTGGCAACGACGTCGCATGCTGTCTTAAGGTCGAAATTTGGGAGTAGTTGCTTGTGAAATTTCAGTTTAGTCCCTGATATTCTATTTTATTAAATTATAGATATAATTGATTGGGTTTAGTATGATAAAAGCCACTGACTTTATGTGTATAAAGCCTTATAAGTTTCGTTCTCATTAATTGTGAATGGTTCCGCTCATTAATTAATGATCTCTGAAATTTCTTAATGTTCCAATTTTAGTATTTCAAATTTCAGTTGATGTTTGCGGTTTTATTTATTTATATTAAGGAAATTACTTTATTATAAATATTCAATTTGATACTCATATTATCATATTTTTTTAGTCACCAAAGTGGCCAAATTAAAAAGTTTTCATTAATGTCAAATTCAATTCAATTTCAAGTACTCATAATTATTATGATACTTATTATTTAATGACATGATGATTTTTTTGTATGGGTATATTGAAATTCATATATTATAAAATATTTAGGAATCACCCAAAGGTTGATTAATTAATTTAATAATCTATGATCATGATTGTGGGTAATTAGTATGCTTGATTAGATATGTTTAATATATCCAAAGATAGCAGATGTATCTAGTTAATGTGTATTTGATTACTAATTATGTGAAATTCAAGTTAAGTATCAATTATGTTTATTGTAGTGTATTGGTGTATTGCCTAAAGGTGAACTTCAATATGAGCTTAAAGTTCAGGTGAATTTTATCTGAATCTATATTATGTGTTTAAGTTTAAAGCATTAATGTGTGAGCATTTATATATATTTACAACATCTGTGCCTGTTACTCTTTGTTCGCAAGTTTTGTCTGTTGTTACGCTCAATGGCTTTAATTACTCATATTAGTCTGAGCAAGTCTAGTTTCACTTAGGTGTTCAATGGCCTTAATTACCCATATTGGTATGAGCAAGTCCAGTTTCACTCAGGTGTTATGGATCTTGACTTAACATTTTTAACTGAAAGGCTAGTTGTTATTACTTATGAAAACAACGTTGAAGAGAGATCTCTCCATAAGACTTGGGAGAGATCAAACAGACTAAGCCTAATGTTTATGCAGATGATAATAGCCAACAACATCAAGTCCACAACTCCAAAAACTGAAAGTGCTAAGGAATGTATGAAATTTGTGAAAGGGTGTTCTCAATCTGAATCAGTTGATAAGTCCCATGTAGAGGCATTAATTGGTACGTTGACTATATGTACGTTTGATGGTACACGTACTATGCATTAACATGTGACTGAGATGATAGACAAAACAATAAAATTGAGGTCTATAGGGATGGAAGTGAGTGAGAGTTTTCTTGTGCATTTCGTTATTAACTCCCTGGCTCCTAAGTATGGTCTATTTCAAATAAACTATAATACCATTAAGGACAAATAGCGTACGAATGAACTACAAACCATACTCATTCAGGAAGAGGCAAGACTTAAGAAACAAGGAACTCACTCACTTAACCTTATGGGCTATAAAAGAATTGAAAAGAAGCCTGAAAGAAAAAAAAAATTATCACAAGGGCAAGAAAGAAACATCAAAGCTGAAAGTGCAACCCACTCAAATCTACAAGAAAGACATTAAGAATGAAAAGTGTCATTTTTGCAATAAACATGGACACTTTGCTAAAGATTGCCTAAAACGTAAAGTTTGGTTCGAAAAGAAAGGTAATTCTAGTGCTTTAGTATTTTTAAAATCAAACTTAGCTAAAGTTCCTTATAACACGTGGTGGATTGATTTTGGTTGCACTACTCATGTTTTAAACACGATGTATGAATGTTTTACAATATAAACCATAAACCCAAATTAGAACTTTATTTTCATGAGGAACCAGGTTAAGACTCTAGTTGAAGGTATTGGGACTCGCCGTTTAATTTGAGATACTGGACATCATTTATATGTTTTTCAGACTCTTTATGTTCCTTTTATTTCTTGCAATTTAATTTCCTTGTCCGAACTTTGTTCTGTTAGATATTCTTTTACATTTGGGAATGAATGTTTCAATTTGTTTAAACACAATAATATTATTGGTTCTAGAATTCTTTCTGATGGTCTAGACAAATTAAAGCTTGATAATTTTTGCTGAGTCTTTGCTGATCTTGCATCATAATGTTGGCATTAAACGTGGTTTAGTAAATGAAAGTTCACCTTACTTATGACATAAGCGTTTGGGTACATATCCAAAGTAAGAATAGAGAGATTAGTAAAGAAAGAAATCCTTCAAGAGTTGTATTTACCGATCTTGATATTTGTGTAGATTGTGTTAAGGGAAAATAAATAAAACACACAAGTAAGAAAAGAGCCGCAAGAAGTACATAGGTTTTTAAGATTATAGACACTAATATATCTGGGCCTTATAATGTTCCATTTTTCGGTGGACAAAAGTATTTCATCACCCTTATTAATGATTTTTCACATTATGGTTATATCTATTTGTTGCATGAAAAATCTCAATCAGTGAATGCCTTAGCGGTATTTTTCAATGAGGTTGAAAGGCAACTGGATAGAAAGGTGAAAATTGTTAGGTCTGATAGAGGTGGTGAATATTATGGAAGATATACTAAGAATGGACAATGCCTTGGTCCATTTTGCTAAGTTCCTTAAAAAGCGTGGCATATGTGCTTAATACACAATACTAGGTACACTAGAACAAAAAGGTATAGCAGAAAGGTGTAATCGTACTTTAATGGATATGGTTAGGAGTATGTTAAATACTCATCTTTACCCTTATCCCTGTGGACGGAAGCGTTAAAGACTACTGCTTATTTGTTAAACAGAGTTCCTAACAAGGTAGTTTCAAAGACTTCTTTTGAACTATGGACGAAAAGGAAACGCAGTTTAAGACACCTGTATGTTTGGGGTTGTCAGGCAAAAGTAAAGATTTATAATCCACATGGAAGGAAATTGGATTCAAGAATAACCAGTGGATATTTCATTAGTTATCTAGAAAAGTTTAAAGTGTATAGATTTTATTGTCCCAACAATAGTACAAGAACTATTGAATTTGTAAATATAAGTTAATTGAAAATGGTTAAATTAATGGGAATACAGAATCATGAAAGGTGAAAATCTAAGAAGTTAGAGCGCAAGTTCCCTTGCATGTTACTTCTTCTAAAGTTCTTGTTCTTATAGCTGTTGAACACACTAATGACTTTCAAGAACAACAAATAAATAACCCAGTACCCTATAATGAAGTCGTCAATGATGAACCTATGGTAGTTGAATCACTAGAAATAGCATTAAAAAGATCTCAATGACAAAGAAGATCTACTATTTTTGATGATTATATGGTTTACTTATAAGAGTCAGAATCTGATTGGGAATTGATTAAGATCCAGATTCATTTTTACAAGTCATGGAAAGTGCTAATTCTGATAAATGGTTGGACACCATGAAAGAAGAGTTGAAATCAATGGATCACAATGATGTTTGGGACCTTGTTAAATTACCTAAAGGTTGTAAATGAATTAGGTGTAAATAGGTCTATAAGACCAAGCGCAATTCAAATGGCAACGTGGAATGATACAAGGTTAGACTCGTTGCAAAAGGTTTTACTCAAAACGACGGCATTGACTACAGAGAAACCTTTTCACCGGTCTCTAAGAAGAACTCTTTTAGAATTATTATGGCATTGGTGGCTCATTATGATTTAGAGTTACACCAAATGAATGTGAAAACTACCTTTCTAAATGGGAATTTAGATGAAGATGTTTATATGGCGCAACCTAAAGGCTTTTTAGCTGAAGGAAAAGAACACCTCTTGTGTAAATTAATGAAATCAATATACGAACTTAAGCAAGCCTTCCGACAATGGTATCTTAATTTCAATGATACCATCGATTCCTTTGGATTTAAGGAAAACATCGTTGATCGGTGTAAGATTATTTTTTCTAATTTTGTATGTTAGTGACATTTTGCTTGCTGCTAATGATTTTAGTCAACTTCATGAGACCAAGGAGCTTCTCTTTAAGAAATTTGAAATGAAAAATATGGGTGAGGCATTCTATGTGATTAGAATTGAAATATTCTGTGATAGAGCACAAGGATTGTTAAGGTTGTCCTAGAAAGCATGTATTAATAAAGTTTTAGAGAGATTTGGAATAAAAGAAATGCTCTGCAAGTGTCATTCCAATTTAGAAAGGATATAAACTCAGCCTTATGCAATGCCTAAAGAACGAATGAGAATGCAAACAGATGGAAAAGATTCTTTATGGATCTATTGTTGGAAGCTTGATGTATGCATAGACATGTACCAGGCTAGACATCAATTTTGCCATCAGAATGCTGAGCAACTATCAAAGTAATCATCGATTGGATCAGTGGAAAACTGTAAAGAAAGTATTGAGATACTAGCAAGGAATGAAGGATTATAATGCTCACTTATAAAAGATCTGATCATCTCGAAGTGATAGGGTATTCAAATTCAGATTATGCTAGCTGCATGGATACAAGCCATGGCTGCATGGAATTGAAATATCTTGCCATCAAAGAAGAAGTTCAGAAACGAAGGGTGTCAATCGAGCACATTAGCACCAACTTTATGATTGCGAATCCTTTAATAAAAAGATTAAACCCAAAGGTTTTCAGCGAACATGTTGAAAGGATGGGTACACTACAAGAAAACTGGCAATAGATAACGGGAAAAAAATTATCATAAAAGGGGGTGGATGATAGTGAAATTATCAGTCATCTATGTACCAGTCACTCTTTTATGATAGAAAAAAATGTCATTAACTTATAATAGTTTTTAGCTGTCATATGTCTATCATGGCTAAAATGAATATTTTAATTAATTTTTTGGCAGGAAAATTGAATTTTTTTAAATTTGAAACCTTAGCGAGAAAATTAATTACAATAAGAATTTATGTTTGAAATTTTATGTCATAAATTATTTTGTTTGTCACATAACTTATGATTAATATTTTATGTCACATGATGTAAATGTATATTGAAATTATGAATTATTTTATTGAAATTTGTGCATTCTTGTATTTGAAATTCAACCACAAATTCAATATAAATGAAAAATTAAATTACACATTCTATTAACTTCAAAAACACTTTATATTAATAACATCATCCAACAATAATATCCACTAGTAAATCCAACAATCACATCACCCAACAGTTAATACCCAACCAAATTAATTCAAAAGACAAATTCAAGCAACTAAGAGCAAATGTTTCAAATTTTACAAGCTAAGAAGCCATCAAATCTTGTAGTGCAGACTCCTCCCATATTCTCAGTAAAATTCCAGAAGATAAACTCCCATTGTCAACAAATACCCATCAAAACTCCCAAGTGAAAAAGTTTTTTTCAACCTGCATGTGCAAAACCAATTGAATATTCCTAGCACTATCATTATAAAGCATTAACTACTATAGTAAAACTCTCAAGTTTTGGATGCAACAGAATCATTACGAATTCAAACTCAATCTACATGTGCAGCTGTTGGATAATTTTTAACTCAATTGCTATTGATGTCAAAATGCAAGTGAACACAACAAGTAATAAAGTGATGAATATTCAAGATCGTCTCCACATGGATTAATATTACTAGAAAGGCTACAACAATCGCGATAGTGCAAACTTCCTTTGTTCCAAAACGATTAAAAATACCACCGAAATAACAATAAAAGAAGAAAAAAAATAAGTTAATGCAATAATAAATCAAATTGAATGAATTGCGTAAGAAGAATTCAATAGGGATGAGGTAGTTACGTGATCAAACTCTCTTCAGGGACTGACTGTTTTGTCTAAATTAACACAAGTTGCTACAACAATTCTTGCAGCACTGGGCACAATTACTTTGCATCCTCAACTGTTGCTTATCAGATTTCTTATACCATTAAGCACCCTAACAATGATCAGTTGTTAACCTACCTACGACATGGCATTATGAGCATATACTCTCTACCTTACAAGATGAATTCTTGTGTCTAGTTCTTCACAAATTTTAACTCAAAGATAGCCCTTTTGGGACTCAAGTAATCTTATTCCAGGAAACTTAAGGTATGATCAAGTATTACTCTAATAATTTTCACTAAGACAGACCCTTTTGTGGCTCTATCTTAACTTGAATCATTAAATGGGCGGTCAACCGAAATAATGATTATAATAATAGCTATTAGAGTAAAATGCTATAGCAATCTTGCAACAACTCATAAGAACAGTCAAAAACCCATTTAGATTGTTTGTCACTTAACTACAAACAAACTTAGTTCATACTTCGAAAAATAAAAGCAAACACAAAGTATTATCTATGAAATACATCGTTTCAATCAAAGAGTAAGCAAGGAACAACGAAAATTGAATCCAAATTGTTCTGCTCCTTTCTTCACTGATGCAGACTTGCGTTTTCCTTGAATTCTGATTTTTCCTTCTTTTCCTCTTGATTTTCTTGATTTCAATTCACCGTCGCCCTTTTTATGTATTGCACGCTCTTTTTATAACTGAAAACTAGGGTAAACCGAAGCCTAAGGCATGCGTGATTCAAATTAGGAAACTGCAGATCGCAATTCTGCAGATATCCCGTGCTAAGTTTTCTCTATAGTTGTTCCAGGATTGCTACAACAATGGTTGCTCCAACAACGACTATAACACTGCACTGCTCTAGATCTTGTTTCAATTCTTTTGTGGCCATATTTTTCCTCTTTTTTGCCATCCTATTGCATTATCATCCCTTCCATAAATTATAAGCTTCTGGAAACCTATAAGTATGCACATAATTTGAGCACAAATTATTTTAAATCACGTAAAACTTATTAAGACTAAACTAAAATGAATGTTTATGCAAACTATAAAAAAATGCAATAAAAACACATCATTTACTCTCTAAGTGATCTTGATTTGAGTCTAGAATGGCCATAATAACTCTCATTTCATAGAGCTATCACACCCCCAAACTTAAACCATTACTTGTCCTCAAGTAATGAAAACAACACCCACTCTTCAATCACACAATCATGCAACAAATAACTTAGCTCCGTCATCAAATTTGCAAGGATTCTTCCACCTTCAGATCACATTCTTAATCATACAAAATTGCCATAGCAGTTCAAGTTTTAGACTTAGGCCTCATTCGGTCCAGAGTGTGTGTGTGTGCTACTTTGATCAAATTCCAGAGGTGCCACAACATTACACAAATATTACATACAATTCAAAGGTAGAACACAAATATTTTCACACATGGTGGAGTAGAAATCACACATACTTAAACTGTACTATAATAGAAAAATGTTTTTTTTTAACATAACACTTAACCCTCTTCACTGTAACATTTATTTTTCATGTGAATGTTGATCACTTGTAATGATGACACTCAATTGCTCAATCCATACACAGATCAGAGTTGCTGTAGCAATATTCATAACATAGTCTTATCTAAAGATATCTTTTAACTCAAAGCTGAACACGAGGCTCATGAACAGACTTGGCTACTCAATTTCTTAGACAGAGGACCCCTTTGTTTTGTTTTGTTTTTTTTTTCATAAGAACACCATAGATGCTACAACAATGCTCATAACTCTTGTTGCCTTTGGACTCAAGTCTACATATGGGGTTCATACTCAGCCTTGGTTACTCATCAACTTGAGCCATTGGAGCCAAATTTATTTCATAACTAGCACAGTTTAACAAAAAATTTCCCCCAAACTTTAGATATTTTTTACTCTTTTTTATTTTTCCTCGCTCTGTTACGACATTCTCATAAAACTCAACCAAAGTCTAAGTGTCGGGACAAAATTTCAACCTCCATCTATAACTATCTCTACTTGGCATTCTCATAAATACTTGATAACACTCAATTTATCTTCATTAGGTTTGCAAATCCATACCCAAATATTAGATAATAGAGCTTCACACAATACACAACACAAGCATAAACACATGCACTTAGAAACACAACCCCCCCAAACTTGAGTGGTGTTGTGTCTTTACAAGCACACAAAACAAAACCACATAAACTAGTCATGCATACACTAAATAAAAGAACATGCAGAATGAATCAGAAAATTAAAATTGAATGGAAGAAAAGTTGTTCAGAAATAAATAAAATAACTAGCAAGAAGGGGGGTACTCCTCTGTTGCTGAGGCACTGCTGCAGCATAGTGTAGTGACTTCAGCACTTTTTGGATGTACTTCACCGCCTATCCTTAGGGGATTCTTGTGGTTATGTAGTAGGCAATGTCTTTTTCTTTTTCTACAATGGGCTGGTGGAATGGGTGACAGTTGTTGCATCATGCCTAGATGAAACAGATCTGGTTCGTTTTGGTTCTGGTGTGCCTGCTACAGCAACGCCTCCAGAAGTGCCCCCCTTTCTTTTACTGGGTCCTTTAGGACTAGCATGATTAGGTTTGCTGGGGATTTGCTGTGAAGGGACCAGAGTTGGGGCTTCGGCTGGCTGTCCCTCAGTTGTGATTGCAGCAATGATATCGAGCAACTGCTTTGTCTCTGCTAGTGTACAAGTAACTCTGGCTGCTGCAGTTTCCAACTCTGCATCAATTTGCTCGGCTTCATCATTAGTGGTAGATGGGGTGATTACTTTTCCTTTGCCCTTTCGAGAAAAGGGCTAGAATAGGAGGCTCTTCTGCCGGTTCATCATCCTCTTCTTGTATGATGTGTTTTTTTCTAGATTCGGAAGTGGTCTTGGTTGGGGGTTCCTCGATTTCTCTCTCGGGCTCTTCCTCTGTCGGGGAACTTTCAGTTGCAGACTTGACACCCTCTTCTTTAGGTTGGTTAGATTGGTCATCAGCATCTGTTTCGGTCTCTACTTGCGGTTCTGCTGCAGCTTCTTCCTCTGGTTCATCTACGTCAGTAGCTTTTTCACTAACTTCTGCTGGAGCTTTTGTAGTGTTGGTATCAAAATTGTATTGCTGGAGCAATGAATCAAGGAAATTTCGGTGGGTACTTTTCATACATACAGCAAATTGGTGTAGGTGATTTTCCAAGTGCTTCAAATAGCTCCAAAACCGATTGTTTTCCCTCTGCTGAGCTTCAGCACATTGAGTGACGCTGGTACTTAGTGTTTGGATTCTTTGTTCTAACCCAATAATGCTTCTTGCCCCTATTACAGCAGCTGGTTCAGATGGGGCTCCAGCGACTTCACCCGCAATTCTTTCGATGGTGCGTGCAGTGAGGGCACCATCATTTTTGACATGCTCATCTTTTGCATCAAGGCGAACTCCCAATACCACACAGATGCTGGTGATGAGTGAAGGAAATAACAAGGCTGCTGCTTTGTGGTTTTTAATGGCACAGTCCTAAATTTCTTTTTCTATAATGCTTCCCACATCTACGGGTAATCGTCTAACAATGACATACAACAGTACTAACCTTTCTTGTAAAACAGTGGTGGTGTGGGTGGTTGGCATAAGCCTGGATTTTAGAAATTTCATCCACACTTTAGCAATGTGTTTTAAATCTATCCTATTAATCACACACCCTTCTTTATTAGCCCACGGAGCACCCTTTACGGTGAGTGTTGTGAAAATTTTGTTCCATCTTTGTGGGGTTAACTTGTCAAGCAATTTGGCATACTCGCAATTAACTTCAGAAGGTAAGTTATAGAAAGCATTTATAACTCGAGAATATAATGGAACAAGTGAGTTTTTTACCCAAATATTGTGCTGAACAATGCTTACCAAATTGGCGTAAAATTCTTTATGGTTGCAAAACTCCAGCCATCCGCATTTTGCTGCAGCATTGTATAGTGATTGCACAATTCCTATGGGTTGAGGTGGGAACTAAAACCCTTTTTCCTTCAGAATCTTGCGCGGTTCAATAAATTCATCATATTTTTCTTTCGCATGGTAACTTTGGAAGCGTGAGGGATCTTTTAGTCGGCTAGCTGTCTTTTTGTACCTTGGCATTGGTATAGTAGTGAGAGTTCGATGGTAATATGCCCAAGAGTAAAATGAGAAGAAACGGTTATGGAGTACTAGAGTCGTAACTGCGAAGGGGAGAGAAAATAATGTTAGAGGTTAATATGCACAGTGATGCCCTTATCTAGGTGGGATTAAATAAAAATAAATTCGGTAAAAGAGATAAATTAGGGAAGAGTTGGTTTTAAATTTATTAAGCATATCCCATAAAAATAGGCAAGAGAAATTAATGCATTAATTTAAGAGATATTCTTCCTCAATTTCTATCCAAATCCACCCAACCATCTATCACATATTATCTCCAACAGTAAAATGAGAGGCTCCTTGATGAAGTTACAGTAACGGTAATATTGGTTGCTGCAGCACCCAATTGTGTGCTTTAGCAATGGTTACACATTCTCCTCAAATAGCTGCTGACACGTGGTTTGCCTCTGTAAGCTCTCGTTCAATTTCCCGTTGTATTTAGAAGTTATTTCAAGAAGGTTTATTTTATTATGCATAATGTATTGTAGCTAAGTTACTTAGTTCTTCTCTAATAGAAAAAAAAAACTGATATTTTTAAACTTCTATGTTTTTATAAATGAACGAGTTCCAAGTTATAGATCTTTCATTGAAAACCAGGAATCCTTTAATTTGCTCATAACGAATGTTTTCTATCTGTGAAGAATAAAATCAGACTTTGGAGCAAAACTTAGATTTCTAGAAAAACCTAAGGCCTTAAAAAAGAAAATCTCTGAGTGCCCAATTTTACTCACGAGCATTGTGTAGCCAAAGGATAGGCGTTTTAGGGAAGAAGGGAGGGTTTGCGTTGGGATTTCCTTGCCCATGAAAGGAAGAAGGTTTCTTTCCTTTTTTTTTTTTTGAAGAATTTGAGTTTTAATCAAAAAGTTTGATTTTATGCTCTAAACTTTTGGGGAAAATTTTTCTAAAACAGTATACGATTTTGGTCAATATTTGTAACAAAAAACTTGATTTTTTAGTTAGTTTAACTTAAGTTTGCAAAAAAATCAGGAAGTATCTAATAGAGAAGAATAACTATTTGCAAGATCTTTTAAATCTAAAATCTAGCTTGCACGCCTTTAGATAATTATTCTTATTTTATTTTACAAAATTGTTCTAATGAAACATTTTGTAAGGATATTAAACAAGTTGATAATTTAGGAAGACTAACCGTAATAGAGAGCCATATAGGTTATAGCATTAAGCTAAGAATTATTGCCAATAGAAGATTAGAAATAGTATATAATTGTTTATGGAAAGGCTTGTCATTTGCCACTAGAGTTAAAGCATAAAGCACACTGGGCACTGAAGAAATTAAATAGGGACATTCATGCTGCAGCAGAGCAAAGGAAGCTTCAACTTTGTGAGCTTGATGAATTACGATTATTTTCATATGAAAATGCAAGAATCTATAAAGAGAGGACAAAACATTGGCATGACAAGCATATTCAACACAAGCACTTCAGTCCTGGTCAATTAGTGTTGCTCCACAATACATGACTAAGATTATTTCCAGGAAAGCTAAAATCACGATGGTCTGGCCATTTTAAGCTGTTAAAATTTTATCCTCATGGAGCTGTTGATCTTTGAGATGAACAAACAAGTCAAGAATTTAAAGTTAATGACACAGGGTTAAGCATTACATACACCCAGCGACAGATTGTTCAAAGGAGGTGTTATTCCTTAAAGAACCTAGCTATTGAGTAATGAAAGAAGGTCAGGCTGAAGGACCTTAAATCAAGCGCTCAATGGGAGGCAGCCCATTGTGGAGGCAGCTACCTGAAACCAAGTTTGATATCCTTTGCTTTTGTTGACAGCTCTCTCTCTCTTCCATTTTATTTAATTTTGTCTTCCATTCTAGCTATTCAGTTTTATCATTTCACATTATTGCATTCTTTACTTTTGCTATTAGTTGATCTCTTTATTTTTGTTTATTTTTAGAATTAATTTTAATTTTTGTGGGAACTATGTGGGACAAGTACATTCCATATTGACAAGTGAGGTTGTATGGTGACAGAATACAGAGGCGAGCCACGTGTCAGAGAGCCTTAGCGTTGCGTATATAACCGTTGCTAGAGTAAGCGAATGGGTGCTGCAGCAACCAATTTTACCGTTACAATAAATTAAACGATAGAGCCTTTCACTTACCATTTAAGATAAAGCCTGACAGATGGAGGCATGGATTTGGATAGAAATTGCAAAAAAATCTTTGAATTTAATGCCTTAATTTCGCTGGCCTATGTTTTCGGGATATACACATTAAATTAAAAATATTTTCTTCCCTCATTTATCTTTAGTTGCTGGATTTATCTTCACTTAAAGTCCACTATAAAAGGGAGTCACTGTGCTTAGTGGTCTATGGCACTATTCCCTACCTCCTTCGCAAAGTACAACTCTCATAATTCTTAACCTCTTCTTCTCATTTTACTCTCAGGGACATTAGCCTCCATTTGTTACTGCTACAGCAATGCCGAGGTATAAGAAAACAACCAACCGCCTCAAAGATCCGTCACGCTTCCAGAGTTACCATGCCGAAGAAAAATATGAAGAATTGATAGAGCCACGTAAAATTCTGGAAGAAAAAAGATTTCAATTTCCAGAACGACTCACCAGAATTGTGCAAACAATACACAATGCCGCAGCAAAGCGAGGATGGTTAGAGTTTTGTAACCACCCTCGAGATCCTGTGCTACCAGTAGTCAAAGAATTTTACGCCAATTTGGTAAGCCCTGATCAGCACAACATTTGGGTAAGAAATACACTTGTTCCATTAGACTCCCACGTTATAAATGCTTTTTATAATTTACCTACTGAAATTAATTGTGAGTATGCCAAGTTGCTTGATAAATTGACCCCGAAAAAATGGAACACCATTTTCACAACTCTTACAATCGAAGGGGCATCATGGGCTAATGAGGAAGGGCGTGTAGTTAATAGGATAGAATTGAAACCTATTGCTAAGGTGTGGGTGAAATTTCTGAAATCTAGGCTTATGCCAACCACTCACACTACTACGGTTTCACAAGAGAGGTTGGTCTTGTCATATGTCATTGTTCGAGGGCTTCCCATAGATGTGGGTAGCATCATCGCAAAAGAAATCCAGGATTGTGCAGTTAAGACTCACAGAACTGCTGCCTTGCTATTTCCTTCACTCATCACCAGTATTTGTATAGTTTTCGGTGTTCGTCTTGACGCAAGAGATGACCGTATCAGGAATGATGGTGCCTTTACGGCGCGTACCATTGAGAGAGTTGCTGGAGAGAGTACTAGAACAACAACTGAACCAGTTGTTGTAACATGAGCAAGACGAGTTATTGGTTTAGAACAAACAATCTAGGCACTCAACACAAGTATAACTCAATGTGTTGAAGCTCAGTAGAAGGAAAATGATCGGATTTGGAGTTATCTACAGCACCTGGACAACCAACTGCACCAATTCGCGCTGTACATGAAACGCCCTCACCGGAACTTCCTTGATTCATTGCTCTAGCAGTACAGTTTTAACACCAACGCCACAGGAGCTCCAGCAGAAGCCAGTGAAGAAGCCACTGCCACAGATGAACCAGAAGAAGAAGCTGTAACCAACCACAAGCTGAGGTAGAATAAGAAGATACTGAACCATCTGATCAACCGGAGGAAGAATGTGACAAGTCTGAGACTGATAGCTCACCCACAGAAGTAGAGGAGAACTCTAAGAAAGAACGTGAGGAACCTTCCATCCCAACTCAGTCCAAAACCAGGAAAATGCACATTATTCAAGAAAAGGAGGAAGAAGACCCTGAAGTGGAACCGTCCATTCCAATCCTTACGGGCAAGGGTAAGGGCAAGGGTAAAGCAAAAATGGCAACACCTCCAGCCTGTGAAGATGAAATGGAGCAAGTTGATGCCGAGCTGGCTGCTGCAGCAACCAGAGTTACGCTTACACCTACAGAAGCCAAGCAACTACTTGATATCATTGCTGCCATCACAGCTGAGGGGCAGGCAGCTGATGCATCAACTCCAATTCCTCCATAGCAAACTTCTAGCCAGCCTGTTCGTACCAGTCCGCGACAATCCAGTAAAAGAAAAAGTTGTATGTCTAAAGGCACTGCTACAACAACCTCGCCACAACCAAAACGGACCAAATCAGTAGCATGGAGTAGCCAGGTCTGTTCATGAGCCCCATGTTCAGCCTTGAGTAAAAGATACCTCTAGATCAGATTATATTACAGATATTGCTGCAGCAACTTTGATCTGGGTATGGTTTGAGTAATTGGGTGTCATCATTACAATTGATTGACATTCACATGAAAGATAAATATTACAGTGAGGAGGTTGAATATTCCTTATTTATCAATTTTAAAATCATCACAATTTGAACATGTGAAATTTATGTTACCCCATTTATGAATAAAGTGTTATCACTGCTGAAATTCATGCAGTCCCTTGGTGATGTTATAGCATCTCTGGAATTCAATCAAAGGAGCACACACACACTATGGACAGAAAGAAGTTTAAGTCTACAACTGATTTACTATGGTCATTTTGTATGATTGGGATTGTGATATGAAGGTGGAAGAATCCTTGCAAATTTGATAAAAGAGCTAAAGTTGTGTGCATGATTGTTTGCGTGAAGTGTTAGTATGTGTCATTACTTGAGGGCAAGTAATGGTTTAAGTTTGGGAGTGTGATAACTTTAGGAAATGAGAGTTATTACATCCTTTCTAGACTTAAATCAAGATCACTTAGAGATCAAATAAGGTGTTTTTATTACTTTTTTATTATATTTTGCATAAACATTCATTTTAGTTGAGTATTAATAAGTTTTGCTTAAATCAAAGTAATTTGTGCTAAAAACAGGTGCATAATTGTAGGTTTTCAAAAAGTCTTGATTCATGAGGGGATGTTGAGACATTAGATGAGCAAGAGGAGAAAATAAGACATCCGCAAAAGAAGTAAAGCACAATAGGGAATAGTACAGTGTGGTTGCAGATGTTAGAGCAACCAGTGCTGTAGCAATCTGGGAACAATGCGGGAGAAAACTTAGGCGCGGGTCAGCCACAAAATCGCAATCTGCATGTTTCCTAATTTAATGCATGCATGCCCATGGACTTTTATTTTTTACCCTAGTTTGCAGTATAAAAGGGAGGCGTGCACCACATAGAAAGGCGGTAAGGGAATTATCATTAGAATAATTACAAAGTAAAGAAGAAGAAGATCAGAAATTCAGAGTGTTGTTTCGACACCATTGAAGAATTGTGCAGAATTATTTGGATTTGTCTTTCATCATGCTCAATTTATAATTATCTTTTTCCTTTAATTGTTTTGATGTATCCCGTGATCAATATATTTATGTTTATTTTTCTCATTCAGAATATAAACTAGACTTGTTTGTAGTTGAGTGACAAGCAATCCAATGGGGTCTTGACTATTCTTATTTGTTGTTATATCATTACTGTAGCATTTTACTCTATTAGCTTTTATGAATATAACTGTTATTTCGGTTGACCACCCATTTAATAGTTTCAGTTAAGTAGAGCAGCAAAAGGGCATGTCTTAGCGGATATTAATATAGTATTACTCGATCTTAAGTTAAGTTTCCTGGATTAAGTTATCTTGAATCCCATAAGGGCAATACTTGAAGTTAAGATTTGTGACACACTAGACATAGGTGTTCACCTTATAGGGTGGAGAGACTAAAGATCATAATGCCATACCATAAGTAGATTAGCAACTGGTCATTGTTAATAGATTTAAGGGTATAAGACTTCCAATATGCGATAGCTGAGGATGCAGATAAATTCTGCCCAGTGCTGCAGCACTTGCCGTAACAACTAGTGCTAACTTGATGAAAAACAGTCAACCCATAAAGAGAGTTTGATCATTAAACTACCATAATCTCAATTGAATCTTAGACACATTTTATCTAGTATTTCATTACGGTATTGTTTTATTTAATTCTCTCATAATCATCAATTACAATAAAACTTAATTTACGATTGTTAACTTCGGCCTTAAGTTTGTTTGCACTATTGTGATTGCTATAGCATTTCGAGTAGCATCAATCCCTGTGGAGACGATCTTGAATATTCATCACTTTATTACTTGTTGTTTATACTTGCACATTGACATTCGTAGCAATTGCTTATAAAATTTAACCAACACTCCTGTAGTCCGACTTGAAACTATTAGACTTATTATTTCTTTGGCTACTCAGAAAAAATGGAAGATTTTTCAAATGGATGTGAAGTCTGCTTTCTTGAATGGATTCCTCGAAGAAGAAGTTTATATCAAACAACCATTAGGCTATGTGGTGAAAGGACATGAAGACAAAGTTCTAAGACTGAAGAAATCTCTTTATGGGTTAACGCAAGGAGGGCATGGAATAGCAGAATTGACAAATATTTTCAAAAGAACGGCTTCACCAAATACCTATATGAACATGCTCTCTACGTCAAAGAAAAAGATGGAGACATTTTGATTGTGTGCTTATATGTGGATGATCTCATCTTCACTAGAAATGATCCAAGCTTATTTTAAGAGTTCGAGAGAGTGATGATCAAAGAGTTTGAGATAACTGACATCGGACTGATGGCATTTTACCTCGGCATTGAAGTTAAGCAAAAGGAAAGACATATTTATCTTCCAAAAAAGCTATACAAATGAGATTCTCAAGAAGTTCAATATGAATGATTGCAAGCCTATAAGCATGCCAGTGGAATGCGGAGTCAAGTTATCCAAACATGATGAGGGCAAAGATATGTATCCAACATTCTTTAAAAGTTTGGTCGGAAGCCTACATTATTTGACATGCACAAGACCAGATATCCTTTATGTTGTTGGACTTGTAAGTCGATACACGAAGAATCCAAAGACCACCCATTTTGAAGCTGCAAAAAGAATCTTTCGCTATATCAAAGGTACAATTAATTTCGGCTTGTTATACTTATTTTCTAATGACACAAGCTTGTTGGATATAATGATAGCGATTGGGGTGGAGATGTAAATGATCAAAAGAGCACCACCAGATTTGTGTTTTTCATGGGAGATGCTGCTTTCACATGGATGTCAAAGAACCAACCAATTATCACACTTTCCACCTGTGAAGCTGAGTACGTAGCTGCCACATCAAGTGTTTTTCATGCAATTTAGCTCAAAAATTTACTAAAGGAGTTGGGCTTGTCACAGAAAGAGCCAATCGAGATTTGTATTGATAATAAATCAGCAATTGCCCTATACAAGAATCCAGTCTTTCATGATTGAAGCAAACACATAGATACTCGTTATCATTTTATAAGGGAGTGTATTGCAAGAAAAGAAGTGCAAATCAAGTATATGAAACCACAGTATCAAGCATATAATATCTTCACCAAGCCACTCAAGCGAGAAGACTTTGTAAAATTCAGAAGTTTACTTGGTGTCATATGATCAAGTTTAAGGGGGGGTGTTGGATCATAAACTTGATTCAAGATGAAGAAATTCAAGGCCAAATATATAGAAGCTTCTTGTGGTAAGTGTGGTAGGTGTGGTTGGTGAAGTAGGTGAGTAATGGGTTTTAATGATTGGTGAACATATGTGTAGTAGTTGAATAAATGAATGATTGTGATTAGTTTGTTTCATGTATAAATACCCCCTCTCCTCTTTGGTTTATGAATCAAGTGAAGTAACAAAATCTCTAAATTGTAGAAAGTGAAAAATAAGAGTTGTAGTTGAGGAGTGTTGTTGAATAAATAAAATAGTGTATTTTTTGAGTGTTGATTTTTAAAATTCTCCAACAAAAGAACCATGAAAATACAAATTCTTCGAAACAAATTAACAATCGACCTAAATCCTAACACTGGATTTAATTGCTAAGAAAATGATAAGAAATGTTTTGAGCATGACAATCAGAATTAAAAACTCACATAAATGTCTTGCTATTAACTGATAAAATGTTGCATAAAAAGGTCAACTTATAAAGTGGGAAAATTTCTTTACCAAATAAATGGTAAGAATGTTTCCTGCTACCATAATTTTGCATAAAAATGTCAGCTTACAATATTTTCTAACAAGCATATTCGGAGTTCGAAAGGATAAGTATTTGTTTAGTCCTTATATTTTAATTCTATTTAATTCTTATCTTTTAAAATGTACCTCAAAATATTTCTGCAATTAAAAATGTTACACCATGACTTTACTTTTTCTTTACTTTTATAGTCATACCCTTCTGACAATATTGTTGACATTAATTATTCTATTTATAGAAGATTTAATTAGTAAATTGACCATTAATTATTTATTACAAATTAATCAATAAGTATCAGTATGACAAAACTAGTACTTTTTATACCTGTGCAAGTTAAAGTAATGTTTAATATCCTTACAACAATCTTAGTAATAATTATTTTATAAAAATTAATTTATCAAATTAATTGTAGAAATAAAATAATAATATAAAAATTTGTGTAAATTTTAATGTTACTTTTAAGATTAATATGATATATAAATTATCATTTTTCAATAATATCCCCAAGAATATTTTTATAAGGGAATTATTGTAAAAGAAAAAAAATAAAGGTACGAGTGTAACTTATTTCCAGCGAGGGTGTCTTCAAATATTTTATTTAATATAAGAATTAAACATCAACTTAACTCAAAACATAGGGATTAAAATAGCATTTATCTGAGCTCAAAAAATTTGACTCTCTAGCTTAAGGGATGATAATTGATATAAATCCACGTCAGAGACTCTTCCCAATCAAAGTATAGTTGGGTAATTTATTTTATGACACGTGGCAAGAATCATTGTCATTAAGACATGCATATTGAAATTCTAACCAAACAAAATGTGGGTGAATCGGAGTTTAATAAGAAATTATAGGCATTATGAATCATATATACAATTGGACGATGAACCCTTGATTTATGATAGTTGATTTTTTTGCATTATTAAATATTTTGTATAAATTAGGCCTTCGAGCGATTTGAAATCAATAAGAGTGAATGTTTATCCACATACATTCTTTACCGTTCTCAAAAGCTTTTATGTCCTATTGTGAGGGATTTAGATTTAGTACATATCTAAGTTTTTTATCATGAGATGAGTATTTTGTGTAGCACACCTGTGCGATGCTTAACTAAATATTTCCAAAAGTCAATAAGTAAGGCTTGAGCTTCTTACTAATTAAGCTAGAATACTTATTAGCCAAAGAAAGTTTGTATTATTCACAAGAATGTCTACAATTGAGATGCCATAAATTGCATGAGTATGTAGAGAATACTTGGAATGAAATGCTAGGTGACAAGCCTATTTGTAAGGAGGCTTGCCACAATCCACCAAGTTCTAGAATCTTCCTATCAAGAGAATTCTCATGGCATAAAGAACTCTTATTTCTGGCAGAATCTAAAGTGTTTTAGTTCTGCTAACTACAAAAGCTCATATTCTACCACTCTTTAAACGATTCTCGAATATTTACAAGCCAAGAGGGTTCTAGAGATGGAAACTTCTAGAATCAAGGGTTACGAGCTTGACCTCGTCTAGTTAGCTTCTTAGCTCAAAATTTTTAGGTAGTCCATAACATTTTACTAGCCTTTGTAAGATTTTGCAACATGTGGCATCTATAACTTTTAGTGCCTATTTGGTGGAAAAAAAATAAGAGGAGAGGAGGGGAATGAAAAGGACAAAAGGGTGAGAGAAAATGAGATAAAAAGAGGGTTAATCTTAATTTTATTGTATGGTTTACATGGAATCATCTTCATAACATAATCACTAAAGTGTTTGTTCAACAACAACTACTGCAAGAAGCCACTCGACAGAGTGAGCCACTCTAGAACTTCAAGTCCCACTATAGGAACGTGTCTTGTATTGCAGCGAGCATTTGATTCCTTTAATTCCCCCACCAAATTCACCCTCTATATAAATAGAAACCACACGAAGTAGATGACGCTTTTGGAAAGACTAAAGTTTGCTCTTCCTCCCTAAAGAATTTCTTCCAATAATTTCAAACCTAGTATTTTTTAAAAAGCTCATACAATACTTTTGTGTTTATGAACCAAACTTTTAAAACAAGAAAGTTGAAGCATATATTTTACTTAATACAATCTTCTTTATTTGGGGGGGGGGGGAGTATCTGCTATAAGGAGAGAATCGTCTTTATCTCCAACAAAGAATCAACCTATCCTTCCAAAAAGATGGCTTGTTATCCCTCCAATTGTGCAGCAATCAATTCCTCCAATCCCATGAGGAACTCCTAAGTACAACTGAGTTTCTGAACTTAGAGTGCTGTAGGAATATAAACCATGTTTTTAAATATACTGCTCATTGCTACATATATGAGTGAAATGTTTCATGTTCACAATGATTCGTAAAGTTTATTTATTTTTATTTATTTCATTTAATTATTTCATCTTTGGCATTCATGCGTTACATATAACATTCATTGTTGCATGTATAGAGTTTATTGTTTCATATTTTAAATACGCCAAAAGATTACTTCTTTTCCTTATTTTATATTGCAATTTCATTTTTGACATTCATGCTTTATATATTATGTTCATTTTTTTATATATGTGCAGAGTTCAATATTTGATGCTTACCTTACTAATGTTTGGTGTCCACAATTATAAATTTGTCTTTAATAATTGCATGTTTTGTTTTCTATGTTTCATAATTACGTCTTGAGTTGTATTCTTTACAAGAATATTAGTTTTTAGCGACGAAACTTTTAGCAATCAAAATAATTTCATCAACGGAACATTTCGTTGCCAAATTCATTGAAGAAAAAATAATATTCAGTTACTATTTTTAGCAATGAAGTGACATATTATGACAAAGAAATTTTGTCGTTGCCAAAAAATTAAGCGGCAAAAAAAATATTGGTGCCAAAATCTTTAGCGTTTAGAGTTTGATATATCGTGACAAATATTTTCATTGCTAAAAACACATATTTAGTGATGACATTGCACTAGATAAGAATGATTTTTTTCATCGCTAAATATCTCTGTAGTGACAAAATTACATTTGTTGCAAAAGAAAGTTTTAGCAACAATTTTTTTTTGTCGCTGATTATATATTGGAATTTAACTTTATAGCGACGAAATTTGAATTATCATAGAAGTGCAGTTGTGGCAATGAAATGGTCGTCATCACTACAAACCTCTTTTGCAACGAAAATTACAAGGATCTCAACCAATTAGTGATGGAGAAATGTCTCGGCAACTATTTGGAGACGAGTTGAACTATTACAGGGGACTTGCAATAGGTAGGCAGATCGTCAGAGTTCTCAAGTTCATTATCCAATGAGGAGGCATTGCACAATGAGTTTGGAAACCACTCGATCTGAGTTATAGACAACTCAAGCCCAGCTACAAACAACTCAAGATCGGTTGCAAACAACCGAGCATGAGTTGCAAAATACAAAAGATCACTTGCAATCATAGCAATTCAAGATCAATGACTCATCTAAAGAGGTATAAAATGTTATATATTTATTGGCACCAAACCAAGTTGGCTCCTCATCATAGCTTGTTGTAAGGTGCCTTTGTGACTTTAACTTTCAATTTGTACTTGGGTTTATGAAATTTGATAAAATTAACATTGTCTAATCTTATAGTTTAAAAATTTAATCAATTTGATTAATATTAAAATATAAAAAATTATATAAAATATCATAACAACAAGGATATTGGTAAAAGAATCATCGTGAAAAACTGCCTAAGGCGACAAAGTTCTTTTTTTAGACGAAAGTTGTTAGTTGCAAAATAAGTTTTTGGTGACAAAACATGCTTCAGTGCAAAATCCTTTTTTTTTCCCTTGCCACGAAACATCACTCATTGCCAAAAACATAATTTTTGACTAATGAAATGTTGCTAAAACTATTTTCGACAATAACTAATGATCATCGCAAAAAACAAATTTTGCCAAAAAAAAAACAGTTTCATTGCCAAAAACTTATTTTGTGACTAATAATTTTTGCCGCAAAAAAGAAGAATTTTATTCCTTAGGCATTTTTCATGACGATTCTTTTGCCAACAATCACCATTTTGCGACAATGTAGTTCGTTGCTAAAGTATATTTTTGGCAACGAAATCTTCTTCTTGTGACGAAGGAAGCAACAAATTTTGTTATCGCCTTTGATAATTTTGGCAAAAGAATGTTGTTTCATCGCTAAAAGTTTTCACAACGAATTAGGTTATTTGTTATTAAATCCCTTGCACTATGCTGCTATTGCAACAAAATGGTGAAAAAAAAAATTTCATCGCTATGATCATATATCCACCTCAGTTTTTCTAACACATTAAATCAATACCATGGTTTGATGAAAATTATATTTTACCACTAGAAGTTTATGCTATTAGCACTTTACCACTATTTCGATAACGCAGTTAAAAATTTGATTATGTTGTAAGAGCATTTAAGGTATATCACATTAAAGCCAAAACACATTGTTATTGTGAAAGAAATATTATCATTTGTCCACCAAAAATTTTCTAACATATCAATTGAGTACTAAAGTTTCCGAAAGCTACATTCTACCACTTAGTGGTTAAGCTGCTATTATTTTACCACTACAACATTAACACAATAAAAAAATTTCTGATATCATAAGGGCATTTAAGGAATCTCATGTTGAAGCCACAACGTTAACACAATTTTTGAGTGATGAAGTGTTAAAATTGGAGTATTTTGGTTGCCATTGTAGTGTTTGAAATGGCTTATGCTTGGTGGTGTTGAATGATATTATCAAAATTGAAGTGTTTGGCTTGTATTACTTGGAATTTGATAGTTGAATGCACAACAAAAAGTTTATATAATAAAAAAAGTAGCCATTTTTTTAATATAATAGCTACTTTACTAGAATAATTTCTCTTTTGTAATTTCTTTCTTTTCAAATGATAAAATCATTTTTTACACTCCAAATTAAATATTTAGTTATTTCTAACGTTTTTGTGGCAAAGTTATAATAACTTAAATATTAGGTGGTAAAATGATGTTTTTAGGAAATCTTGGTACTGAATTGATATGTCACAAAACTTTTGATGAACAAACGATAAATTTCTCTTTTGTAATTTTTTTATTTTCAAAGGACAAAATCGTCTTTTATGGGCCAAGAGAATGATCGACTTTTAACTTATATTTCATTAAATATTAATTTATTTTTAATAGATTGATGGTAAAGCTTTAACAACGTAAACGTTTAGTAGTATAATGCAGTTTTCACAGAACCATTATACTGGCTTGATCTGTCGAAAAAACTTAGGTGAGAAAATGATAATATCCCTTAATAATAATATCAAATAAATTTCTTCTCTTTGAATCTTTTAAGTCTTGATGAATTAATTAGTTTCTTTTATAAGATGATGAATAATATATCTTAGGTTCTTAATTTTATTCTTTAGATCATGACAAGTAAATTTGTGAAAAATTAATAAGAGTTTATGTAATATAAGTTCAAAAATATTTTATTCCTTCAATAACTACAGTATCATTTAAATATTGATATCGAAAAAAAAGTTATAAATTTAAATTATTATTATCATTTTTGCAAAGTATTTCTTTTGACTCTTGGAATCCCTTGCAAATGTAGCTCATATGGTCATGACGAAATTTTGCAAAGTAAGCAATATCACCAAGACAACTGGCTTGAATGCGATGAGATGAAGCAGCATGGAACTTAAATGGAATTAGATTTCTATAAAACAAATACAAAGCACCGATAAAATCGATAAGTTGAAAAGTAGAGGGTTAAATCGCTTACTACTCATAACTTCCTATAAATCTTGAAAGCATTATAAAAATATATTCTTTTGCGACCATATTTTTTGTGACGACTCAATCTTTGTCATTGAATGCCATTTTCTGGGACCATAGGTGATCTAGTCACTAAATGTCATTTTTTTATGGCCAAAATTAAATTCATCACAAAAGCTCGCTTTTTGCCACCAAACACAATTTTCATCGCAAAAGCATTTGCCAAATATATTTATTTTTAATTTATTTGTGACCAAACACAATTCTGTCTCAAATTCAACACTTTTAGTGACCACTTAAAGATTTCGTTATAAAAAAAGTGATAAAATTAATATGTAACTTTTTTGGGATAAAACCAAATTGTCTTCCTAAATATCTACTCTTTGTGAACTCTTTCAGATTATTGCAAAAAGTCAAAGATTTTGGTGGGAAATCTAATAGCCAAAACAAATTGTAAAAGATATTTACAATACTGTTTCCGACTAATCATTATTTGGTCGCTAAAGCTGGACATTTTGCAATCATTTTAAAATTAGTCACAAAAAATGATATATAAAATCTTATAATTTTTTTTGTGACTAATTGTTGTGTAAATTTTATTGTACTCGCAAGTGCATGAATTTATTGTAGTATGCGCACGAATTTACTGTAGTATAAATTTATGGTGATGAATGTCGATCCTACACGGAGGTAGATTTATTTAAGTGTAGGTTAATTTTCCAAGTTTGTATGTGTATTGATTGGAGATGAGTTTTGGGTGGTACTAAGATTTAAAATAAATGCCAGGAATAAATTAAAGATGAAACAATGCAAATGAAGCACTTAAATCTCTGAATTCACACTCAACATTTTACCATAGGCTTAATATTTCTTTTTAGTTCCAATTAATTTATGAGGGGGTATTTGAAGTCCTTATAAGTCTCATTCGGGTAAATATAGTATCAAACACTCATTATACCAGAGAAAAATAATCTTCTGCTAAATGTGGTATCAAGTACATGTTGTGCCAGCTGATAACAATCTTTGGTCGACAATGTGGCAAGATCATCTACTGAATAACTTAGATGTCCTCTCTGTCGACACTAAGTCAAGATAACTACAAGTATTAAAGAGGAGTTTTTTTTAGTAATAAATATATTGTAAAGTGTTCTCATCCTACCAAACAGTAATGATCTTGCACTAGAGAGCTGACATGCCATACAAAATCTAGATAGATTTATTATTTGTCAATGATGAGTCAAAACAATCCACATATATTTGAGAGAGAGAATGAACGAACTTACCAAATTAAGCCTATGGATCATGTTGACACTACCTTCAACCCAAGCTTGAAATTAAATTAGTCACTCGTAATTAAACTAAGGGTAAATGGTAATTTTATATTAAAATATGTAGAAGCACAAGATAAAGTGAGAATTACATAAATGAAACTTAAATTTGGATTTAGACCGTCCAATTCGGGGGGAGCCCCTTATTTATAGATACAATGGATAAATAATGGACATCGAATTAAAACAATTCATATGCACAGGATTGTGCTATGTGACAAGATCTGATTAGATGGAGCACTTCATCAGGGTTGTGATTTCGGTGTATTAAATGTAACATACCTGCATTTTTTGACCCAATAATATACTGCCACATCATCACTCAACGCAAAAGTCGACAAGCTTTGATTCATTGTATTTTATGCAACATGCGCACATTTCTCATTAAATAATGTGCTGCCACATCATCAGACAACAATAAATATGTATGTTAGTTGAATTGGATGTTGTCACGCCACTAGACAATGCCACGTCAGTTGAGCCCCACCACAATTAGCATACATCATAAAATTATGATTTTATCCTTTATGCCCTTTCCAAGGCTTTTAGCTATCCTGGCTCAAAAGTTCTATCTATTCTACTGCCCAATTTCTCATTAACTGTGAAATGAACAAAATCCCTCTGAAATACATAAAAATACTCAAATTATGGCAAAACATACAAAATCAAAATTGAAGGAACTTAATTACATAAAAGTATAGAAGTTAATCAGACTTAGAGTATAAAATTATCATTTTACCCTTTATAAACATACACTCTTCAGCACTCAACATACCTCTCAACCAGCTTTTTCCTAGCCCCAGCAAATTAAGCAACAATATCTAGTAAAATTCAAACCCAAATTGAAATCTCTCTTCTTTTGGGTAAAACGTGTTTACTTCTTAATCACATTAATGATAAAAATAAAATAAAAAGTATAAGCATATCTCCAACCTAAAAAATAATCACTCTCATATCAACCATTTACACAAATCAATCGAGTAAACTCATACAAAATGATCAATTCTCAAAGGTACAATTATCAAGCCACTTTTAAGAATGACATTCCAAACCTTAAAATCTCACAGGTAAGAATGACGCTTTTATAAGAAAATAAATCCAATAAAAATAATTACTCCAAGGAATAGTAGATTGAGAGAAAATAATAGAAAAACGATATCACACACCCTCACCAAGATTAAGGACTAATATCCAAAACTTAGAAAAAAAAAACATGATCTCAAGTCAAATAAATTACTTGTTAAACCAACAATATTATTTGTATGTATTTTTATGCATTACCAAATCTTTTAATCCATATTACCAGTTTTTACTTCAAACTACAATTCCATAAAATCGAGAAGGACTTTTATTAGGATGTAACGTAGGGTAAGAAAATGGCTAATAAAGAAAGGATGCTAGGAAGAATAAAATATATGTTTGAGAAAAAAAATAGAAATCTTTTGGAAATTGCAAGGTGCTTTTATTTATTTTTCCCTCTCTCTTTTTTTATCATAATATATATATTTTGTAGTGCACAACTTTTGTTTTAACTTTAATTTGCACTTCTTGCTACTGCTGCTGCTACCATTATTATTTTAACCACTACAATGCAAAGGTCCTAGGATCTTACTATGGTCTTAAGCTTGAAAAAGATCAAGTATCTCATTAGTAATAGGAGCATAAATAAAGAGTTTTTTCACTTTGGATAAAATGAAATGATTCTTAATTGTATGGTTAAGAAATGTCATCAAGCGATCATAAAAGTTATTAATATTTAATAAATTGATGGGTTTTTTATTACCGTTCAAATGAGCTAAAAATGCAAATATAATTAGGTGCCTGTGGAGCTGCAAGACCTCCTGGCAAGAAAATAAGGGTTTAGCATCTCGTATATTCTCTCTTGCATACTGGAGACAACTAGTTTTTCTATGATTATTGAACCGGGTAGGCACCTCAGAGGTTTTAGGGTTTTTAGGTCTTGGCTTCTTTTAGTGTAAGCAACTTCTTAGACAAGTCTTGGTAACTCTTGGTCACCTCCTTTATATACTAAGTGTATTTTTCTCTCTGCTAGTAATTGACCAAGATCTATAGGTGCTTGAACAAACTCTTTGTATTTCTCATAATGAAAGCCAAAAAACACACAAACATTATTAAATTGTTTATTCGAAGCTGCTGCCATTGAGACAATTGTCAAAAATAGTTTGTGAGTGTTGAAAAAAAAAAGCTCATAATTAAAGATCTTGTTTGCAGACATAATGATACACAACTGTAAATAAAATGGTATGTTTTTCAAATGATGCACGAAGTTCATGGCTCAAGAGTCAAAAGTAAACAACAAAGAAAATGAATAGTAAATATATATAAAATCACACCATTAAAAGTAATAATGCAAATGATAGAAGAACAATAAAACAAAAGGATATGTATTGATAGATGTGACTGTGGCTCGTATCTTCCTCTAGTTTTTATGTCTAGAAATGGCTTGAACCCCCTCTATGGTTGATGATAGGCTTCTCATCTAGTTTTCTTATAAACTGGATCATTTATCGTCAGATTTTTGAGACAAGATCATGCATGTTTTTTCTGCAATAATGGCCATAATTGTGAAATTGCACGCTATATGTATCTGCTGGGATGCATGTCAAGAGTTGAAATGATGTCATCCATTGACTCTTTATTCAAGCCATCCCTAATAAATTGAATCTTATCTTCCTTGTTATGAGACAATATTCCCAAAGATGTGCAAGGATGTCTTTTGTTGTTTATTCAGGCGCACTTATGACAGAAACTTAAAGTTGTCTAGCTCTTCACTTTCTTGAATAGTTTCATTTCCCGCAATCAAGCATGTTTGCAATAAATTTATAACTCCCTACCAATCTTACTTTGTCTTTAATTAACCAACGAATGTAAACGGGGATGTTATTTCTTATAAGGAGTCCCAAGCTTCAAGACAAAGCTTTATAGATTGTGAGGATTGCATTTTGAGAGAATGAGGAAAATCACTTGTAAACCTTTGCAAGAACTGTGTTCCTATCCATACCTTAGAGAACTTTATTAGTTATTATGGAAAACTAAAAGAGCTCACTTTAATAGTCATGGAGTACCATTATCCGTTATTTAACTAGGGTAACAAATGACAGCACAACAAATAAAAGAATTAATCTATCAAAAATATAACACACATCAAAGCAAACAACAAAATAAATACACACAATGTAAAAAATAAGATGGTTACTCACCATTGTTCTTTATTGAGCTTAACTCAAGTTCTGGTTGGATATGATTAATACCACCCACTATGTCCCTAAGTTACCTTTTTAGCTCCTTAAAATAGGATACAATGCTAATGGTTGTAGATCCCAAACAAGATGTGATTTACAAATTTAAAACAAGTAGCTTAGGTGACACTTCATATGTAAAAGTTCATTAAGGTGGTTGAAAAAGATTTGTCTGATTTAGGTACTTATGCGTATAATACAAGTGATAAAAGAAAATTCAAATGTTAAACAAATGTCCATAAGTGAGAAACAATCAAATAATTTTAATCAGCAAAACGAAATAACAAAAAGTTAAATCTTTATGTAGTTGATTATCTAGATTTGGTGGGTTACTAAAATGTATTTTATTTTCTTCTTCATATGGTTGGTTCTCTAAATATGGCTTTAATCTTTAAACATTAACTTTAAAAGTGACACCATTCATTAGATCCTTAATTTCAATGGCTCTATGTGAAAAAATAGTATAAACAATAAATAAACCAGATATTAAGAGTATAATTTACCTGAAAATAGATACAAGAAAGAATTAAATAAAAGTACTTTCTAACATGATGTAAAAGATTCCTCATAATATACTTGTCATGAAAGACTATCACCTGTTGTTTGTAATTCTTGGCATTTTCATATGCATCATTTTGAATCTCTTTAAGTTCTGCCAATTATAATCTCTTTTCCGAGCCATCCTGTTGTATGTTAAAGTTGGATTTCTTAATGACCTAGTATGCATGATGCTCAAGTTCCATTGGTAGTTGACAAGTTTTTGGATAAGCTTTCCTATATATTAGCCTATAAGATGACATCCTAATAGGTGTTTTGAAATTTTTTTGATATACCCATAATGCTTTATCAAGTCTCAATAACTAGTCTTTTCTGCATGTTCTCACTGTCTTTCTAATATGTGTTTTTTTTCTCGATTGGAGATCTCGACTTGGGCACTGGTTTGTAGATGATATAGGTATAAAGTACTTTGCCAAAACATATTTTAATGATTTGATGCAAAAATTGGTGTCACCATCACTGATTATCGCCTGAGAGAATCCAAAGTACGAAACAAATGTTGTTTTTAAAAAATCTCATCCCCACTTTGTGATTATTGGTTCTACACGAAATTACTTCTACCCACTTTGTTACATAGTCGACTGCAGTTAATATGCATTGATGGCAAAAAAAAAAAAATGGTCCCGTGAAATCGATGTCCCACAAGTCAAAAACTCAAACACTAGAATAGCTTTATGGCATCATGTTCTTTCATGTGATGCTTCCAATAAGTACGTAAAGAAAAAAAAATGCAAGTGTCTCAAAACAAAGTTGGCCAATAGAAATCATATTGTAAAACTTTAGTAGCCCTTTTTTTAGCATTGAAATACCCTTCCAAGCTTTCATGGTAGAATCAAAGGATGTTATGAAATTTGCTCTTGGGGACATCATTTAATAATCTATTCGTGTAATACTTGGATAGATAAGGATTATCCCAAAAGAAATTCTTTATTTCCATAAGAAATTTAGCCTTGTCTTGCTCAGTCCAATGCCTTGGAAATTGTCCTGTAACAAGATAGTTAACTATATCGATGTATCATGACAATATTTCTACACTCATTAGTTGTTAATTTGAAAATGATTCTTTTAGTGGTAATAGTTCTAGAATTGTCAAAATTGAAGCGAGAAAGATGATATGCCACCATATTTTCTCTGCCTTTCTTATATTTGAACTCAAAGTTGAATTCTTACAACAGTAACACCCATTGAATTAGTCTAGTCTTTGCATCTTTTTTTGTAAGAAGATATTTAGGAGCATCATGACATGTAAACACAATTATTTTATATCCTATAAGATAAAATCGAAATTTTTCTAATGCAAATGCTATTGCTAGCATTTCTTTTTCAATGGTTGAGTAAATGAACTTGCATCATTTAATGTCACCTTAATATAGTAAATGCCATAAGGGATATGATTGATTCTTTATCCTAATATTACTCTTATTGCATAATCAAATGCATCACACATGAGCTCAAAAGGTAAATTCCAATCTGGGGTTCGATAATGGCTGATGAGGTCAACAACTGCTTTAATTTTTCAAATGTCCTAAAACATGAATCATCAACGATGAAAGGTACATCCTTGGAAAGTAAATTGTATAAAGGTCTAAAGATTTTGTTAAAATCTTTAATGAAACGTTTATAAAAGCTAGCATGCCCAAGGAAATATCTTACTTTGATTATTTGGGCTGGAAAAAAATTCGAAATGGGATCTAACTTGGCTTTGTCAACCTGAATACATTTATTCGAAATGATATAACTGAGGAAACTACCTTATTTTATTATAAAATGGCACTTTCCCCAGCTCAGGACCACATTCTTTTCTTTACATCTCTGCAGAACCAATTTCAACCATATCAGAAAATATGCTTATCATTCATCGATGAACAGTGGCAAGTATATGGAAAAGTATCAAAAGGACAAGTGAAATGGTTTTCTCTTGTTTCTTTGTTGCTATACGAATCTGGTTATACTCTGAGTAGTCTTCTAGAAAACTATAAAAATTCATGATCAAATAATCTATCAAGCATTTAATCAATAAATAATATAGGAAAATGGTCTTTTCGTGTGACAGAATTCAACTTCATATAATCAATACATACACGTCATCCTATAGTTATTCTAGTGGGTATTAGTTTATTGTTGGCGTTAGTAACTACTAACACGACTCAAAAGTGTTATTACTCTCAAGTATAAGAGTGTCAAGTTATAATAAATTCTGGCAAGTCCGGGGTCGAACCACAGGAAGTTTAAAATTTCATTGTCAATTTATTAAACAAAAAATAATGTCGGGAAAGAAATTAATATGAATCAATTTAAAAAAATTGCTAAGATTACAGAATCCGCTCTTAGATTTAAAATTATAGTTATAACACTCCCTCAAATTTATATTTTGCATTTCTTTTGCCAGTTACTTATTATGTCATTTAATTTTTTAACTAACTATTTGTGTGGATAAATATAGAACCAAGTACCTATTGTGCCACAAATATTTTGGAGTGTCGACATCATGTCAAAATACCATATAAATCTAAGAGATTTTTATATTATAAATTAACATGACATAAAAGAAACCGATAAGAAAGGAAAATATAAACAAATAAAATAAAGTTTAAGACTCACTTGAGAGAGTAATTAATTCAATAATTTGAATCCTTGAACTTCATCTTTCATCTCAACTTAGAAAATTAGCCACTCATATCGATAAATAAAACACTCATTATATTTAATGGAATTCTAAAATATATTATAAGATAATGATCTACAAAAGAAAACAAGAAAATAGAGGGGAAAAAAAAGAATAAAGATTTCGCCAGCTTCCTTCTCTTCTCTGCACTGCCCTCTCCACTACTTGCATCACCTTACCTTTTATAACGAGGATCATCCTGTTCTTTTTTTACTATTATTTATTTTATTTTACTTTATTCTTTAATATATATATATATATATATATATATATATATATATATATAGAGAGAGAGAGAGAGAGAGAGAGAGAGAGAGAGAGAGAGAGAGAGAAGTGTGATGGTTAAGTGGCAAAATGGCCACCTGACCATCATGAGCATGTTTGCTGACTTTTTCTCTTTTTTTTATTTTAAACTAATTTATTTATTACATCTTCTTAATAATGCATTCCAAATGGCTCCAACAATTCTTCTTTCTTTCCCTCTTCCAATTCCATCTCCTCTTCATTCTTGAAATATATCTACAATATAAAATAGAAATAAAAATAACGTATTACAAATTAATTTAACATAAAATTATATTTGGGGAGTGTTAAGATAATTTAGGAATAGTGGAGCACATTAATCGACATTGTAAGTGAAAAACTAATAATTTTATCCTAATTAAATGTGCACTTTTTAGTGTCAATCACACCCCCCCAACCAGTTTATTACTAGGCCCTAGCAATTTAAGTGGTAAAAATTTAGCAAAATTTCAAACCCAAATTGAATTTTTTTTAAATTGTGTTACTTTTTCCATCGAATTAATGACCACAATCAAATAAATGTATAAGCATTATCTTTGGGCTAAAGAAAATCACACCCACACAAATCAATTAAGAAAAGTCGTGCAAAATGATCAATTATCAGAGCTACATTAATCAAGTTACTTTAAAGAATAATATGTTAAACCCCAAATCCTTACGGTTAAGAGTGACTCTCTCAAAAGAAAATAAACTCAAAAAAACAGTCACTCTAAGAAGTGGTAGATTGAGAGAATAGTAAAACAATATCACACGCTCTCACCAATATGAAAGAATAATGCCCACAACTTATAAATAAAATGATCTCAAGTTAAGGGGATTACTAGCCTAACTAATTTATTTCCATTTTTATGCATCACCACATCTTTCAGTCCATATTACCAGCTTCTACTTCAAACTATAGCTCCCTAAAATAAAAAAAGGACTTTCACTAGGACGAAACGTAGGCTTGAGACATGGTTAACAAAGAAGGGATAATAGAAAAAATAGAATAGAGGACTTTTGGAGATTGCAAGGTGCTTTTAACTTGGACTTTTTTTCATGTTATTTATTTTCTCTAACAATTTTTTTTAATAGCAACATTTTCATGAATACATGATCATCCCTATTTTAAAATATAATTGGGTGGTGGAAAATATAAAACATAAAGTCATACTCCACATTGGAGTGGAACAAGATGAAAAATGTTGTTTTTTGTTTTTAATAAATGGGCTCAAAGGGGGTTAATTATTGATACTTTTTAATAGAGATGACTAGAAAGGTCCAAATGAATCAAAGATGGCCTTTTGTCATCTTTTAGAGCTCTGAATAATCTTTTATATCCACTAGTTCAATGAACTTTCAAATGTAGCTGTATAGTTTTTATTTTTTTTCATTTCATTTTTTTCACTTTTTTTTTGTTGACTTTAAAGAAAATATAGAGAACTTGTATAACAAACTGTGAAGCTATATAGGCAAATAAGGTTACTCTCCAAGTATAGTAGGCTTAAAAAGTCACTTGAACTTATCATAACATGTACATTCTTTCAAATGGCTTAGTCAATTTCACTAATCAAATTTCTCAATTTACAATTCACATGCAAAATAGAAAATATGGTGTAATATAACTCAAAGCCAAAGATAATACAAATACAAAAAAAAATAAATGTTTTTTTTTTTACTTTTATTTTTAAAAGTTACAGAATAATAAAAGAAGAATTTGGATTGTCAAAACTTAAAGGAGATGATTAAAACAAAAAAAAATTAGAACTTTTTTTAGAAACAAAACTCTAAGACTAACAAGATACGTTTTTAGGTCACTACACTCTATATTCAGCCATCTTCGACTCTAATTTATCCAAAGTTATTCTTTACAACAAAAACTAGTAAAAATATCACCCAGACTGAGACATTCTAAGACTGTCAACTATTCATTCCCTCCAACCTAAAGGAGACATTGTATTCAATGTCTTAGAAGATAGAGGTAGATTTTAGAAGATATTAACTAGCCACTACTAGAAAATATTTATAGATGGAGAGTTCAATCTAATTTACACTTCTTACGAGGATTACTGTCATCATCACTAGTTGACCAATCCAACACCAAAGTCATAGGATCTGACTTTGGTTTGTAAGCTTGCAAGAGATCAAGTTGCTCGTTAGCAGTAGTAGCACAAATAAAGAGATTTTTTTTTTTGCTGAGGATGGAATGAAATAATTTTTATTGCATGATTAAGAAATACTATTAAGCCATCATAAAAGTTATTGACATTTAACAAATTGATGGATTTTTTTATAGATAATCAAATGAGTCCAAGAAGTAAATGTGATTAGTACCCTTAAAGTTGCAAGATCTCCTGACAAGAAAATGAAGGCATCAGAATAATTTAACATTTAAGATATTCTTTCATGCATATTTGATAACTAACTCTTCTATAGTTGGTGGGCTGTGTAGACATCCTAAAAGTTTTAAGGCTTTTGAAATGATGCCTAGCACTTGCTTCCTTGAACGAAAACAGCTTCTGAGACAAGCTTTGATAACCCTCATCACCTCTTCCATATAAACGATGTAGTTTTCTCTCTGCTATAACACGACTAAGATCTAAGGCTGCTAGAAGAAACTCCTTATACTTTCCAAAGTGAAATCCAGAAAGCATATAAATGTTCTTAATTTGTCTATTTGAAGTTGCTGCCATTAGAACAATTCTTAAAAAAAAAAATTTGTGAGTACTCGAAAAGAAGCACCTATTTAAAGTTCTTAGTGACAGACACAATGATTCATAGCTGCAAACAGCAAAAAGAAAAAGCAAACAACAATTAGAAATAAAATTATATAATAATAATAATAATGCAAAAGATAAAAGAACAGTAAAGTAAAATGATATTTACTGGTAGTTGTGATTGTAACTCATATCTTCCTATAGTTTTATGTCCAGTAACGATTTGAATGATCTCTTGTTAACTTGTATATATTCATAATATTGATTTTGATTATAACAAACTTTAAATGATTTTGATTAAAATGTTGGAGCTATTCATTAATAAACAAAAGCTTATAATCATTCCAATTATGTTCATGAAGAATGGATAATTGTTAAACTCAAATTGAAAAATTTTTCCTTACAATATTTGGCTAGCTAAATGATTCAGGAAATAAACGGTGAACCGTTTTCTTTAAAATGGCTAACCGATAAAATCCAGAGAGGAAAAATTGCTTAAGCTCTAACCGGTTAGCCAAAACGGAAAACACAAATATGATGAAAATCTACAAGAAGATTCATCAAGGGATAGCCAAAAGGATGCACACCCTGAAAATCAAGAGGATAGACAAGAAGAGCAAACAAATATGGAGGAATAAGAAGGTATTTCTCAAACACTCCCCAAGGAGTGGAGGTATGTTACTTCCCATCCTAAGAATTTAATTTTAGAAGATCCTTCAAAAGGTATTACCACTATATCATCATTTAGAAATACTTGTGAGCATGCTGTATTTATTTCTCAAATTGAACCAAAATCCTTTACGGATGAGGAAAATGGTGAATCTTGGATTATGGAAATGCAAGAGGAGTTGAATCAATTTGAGAGAATCAATGTATGAGAATTAGTTCCTAAACCAGAACATCAATCCGTCATAGGTACTAAGTGGGTATTTAGAAATAAGATGGATGAATCCGGTTTGGTTGTAAGGAATAAAGATAGATTAGTGGCTCAAGGATACAACCAAGAAGAGTGAATTGATTTTGATGAAACATTTGCACCCGTAGCTAGACTAGAATCCATTAGGATGCTATTAGCATTTGCATGTTATGAAGACTTTATTTTATTTCAAATGGATGTCAAAAGTGCTTTCTTAAATGGGTATATTATAAAAGAAGTGTATGTGAAACAACCCCCTGGTTTTGAAAATGAAAAATTTCCAAATCATGTTTATAAGTTATCAAAAGCATTGTATGGATTAAAGCAAGCACTTAGAGCATGGTATGATAGGCTTATGAATTTCTTGCTAGATAATGGTTTCTCCATGGGTAAAGCGGATACGACTCTCTTTGTTAAGCATAAGAACCAAGATATACTTGTTCAAATTTATGTTGATGATATTATCTTTGGTTCTACTAATGAATTGTTGTGTAAAGAATTTTCATCTTGTATGAATAAAAAATTTGAAATGAGTATGATGGGAGTTGAAGTATTTCCTTGGGCTGCAAATAAAACAAAATGAGGATGAAATTTTCATAAATCAAGCCAAGTATGTGAAAGACCTACTCAAGAGATTTGGCATTGATGACTCAAAGACCAAAAGCACTCTAATGAGCACAACAACTAAGCTTGACAAAGATGAAAAAGGCAAAGAAGTGGATATGAAACGTATCGAGGTAAAATCAGATCTTTACTTTACTTAACCGCAAGTAGACCCGATATCATGTTTAGTGTCTGTTTGTGTGTAAGATTTCAATCATGTCCCAAGGAATCTCATTTGCTTGCTGTAAAAAGAATTTTCCGTTATTTAAGTGGAACCATAGATCTTGGCCTTTGGTATCCTAGAGGAACTGATATAGATTTAACATGTTATTCGGATGCGGATTTTGCTAGATACAAAGTTGATATGAAAAGCACTAGTGGAACTTGCCATTTATTAGGTCATTCACTTATTTCATGGTTTAGTAAGAAACAAAATTCTGTTACACTCTCAACCACCGAGGCTGAATATATTGCCGCAGGGAGTTGTTGTGCACAAGCACTATGGATGAAACAAACACTTAGAGATTATGACATTAATCTTGAACAAATCCCTATTAAGTGTGACAACACTAGTGCTATAAATCTTTCAAAGAATCTCATTAAGCACTCTAGAACCAAACATATAGAAATTCGCCATCATTTCTTGAGAGACCATATTAAAAAAGGAGATATTGCATTAGAGTTTATTTCCACGGAAAAACAACTTGCCGATGTTTTTACAAAACCTCTTTGTGAAGATCAATTTTCAAAAATTCGGCATGAACTTGGGATGATGAAATTAACATTTCTATTTATGTTATTAAGTCTATTAAAATTAATTGATTGATGATTTGATATCTATGAAATGTTTGTATATGAAATATAAGTGATATGTTTGTGTTATTTTTTGGATTATATATGAATTGATTGTTTGAATAATATGTAAGTTAATAAATCATGCATTGAACTGGCCTTTAACATGTTTCAGATTCATGAGATGATCTTGGAACATATTAATTGTTGGCCAAATATTGAAAACAAATGTGTGAAATCAAAATAAAAAAACGGATAGCCGTTGCTCAATAAATGGTGTACCGTTTAATTCCAGAAACTATGATACGATGTCTGCCAATTACCCCTTTACCGTTTGATGAAAACGGTAAACCGTTTAAAAATAGAGAGCTCACTGGAATTTACCCCTTAACCATTAAGGACTAACCTTTCATCGTTTCCTATTAATAGCTCTCTGGAAGTTACTCCCTCACCGTTTAAAGAAACGGCTCGCCGTTTTCGTGAGGTATAAAATTGTTCCAAGGTTTCTTCTTCCCCCTCGCTTACTTGTTTGTCGTTTTTGCCATTGTTATGCAGTCGAAGCTCTCTCTGTCTTCAATCCTTCATTTTTCTTCATTCCCTTACCAAATCAAGCCAATAAAATCATTTCTAATCATCATTAGAACCTTTTTACCTATCAAAAACACAAATCGATCCTAAAATCAAAAATCCCAAATTAAAACCCTAAGGGCAACCGAACGATTCTCACCATTTTTAACTGGATTTTTGTCTTTCCTTGACCACATTGAGCCTCAATTTCACTTCCTCTACTCATTTATAACCTAATAATTGGTTCATTTTCTTCAAAACACTTCTTCCTCAAATTCCCTCAATTTCTCTGTTTTTCACCATGGCTGAGTCATTTCAGAGACCTCAGAGGAGGAAAGTAGTTCCTCCTAGGACTCCTATACCACCACAGGAAACCTCTGAATTCGAAAGAATTCATTTTCCCATACCCTCATTGGCTAAGCGTTTTGAGGACCGTTTCAAGGGTCGAAAGGTACTTGATTCTTACAATGTTGATATAGAAGATTTTAGAACCTTAATTGTGTATGGTAGAAGTGTTAGGGATATGCTTCAACCTTGGGAGTCCGCTATTGATTTTGATGACCGAGTTTATCCTAACTTAGTGCGAGTTTTCTATTCAAACATGGAAATTTCTGCAACCCTCCTAGATAGGATAGTTACTCAAGTTGGTGGTGTGCATATTGAATTTGATGATGAGGACCTTAATAGCTTTCTAGGTATTTCTAATGATGGTCATGAAATCTATACCATTAAGAAAGCTCTTTCCTTTGCCGACTTTGTTCATAATGACGGTGTTCGTAATATTTTTCGACGTCGAGACTTTAGGGATGACATTTGTGCTCTACCATTTCGATCTCAATTGTTACCTCTTCAAGTTCGCATCCTCCACACCATTTTACAACATATCATTACGCCTAGGAAGGGTCACTCGGATGAGGTCACGAGATTAGATGTTAGCTTATAAGATAGCCTTATTTCAGGACGACCTATTAACCTTGGCTATGTTATTGTGCGGCACATACTGAGTACTCCTGCGGTTAATTACCGCTTGCTTCCGTATGGCAGTATCATTTCTAAGATACTGCGGTGCTTTGAAGTGCCTCTTCAAGATGCAGGTTATACCGAGACCAAAAGGATTAGTCCGAAGGCCATGACTAGTATTGGATTCTCTAGAATAAATGGCAAATGGATCAAGATTTCCACCTCCAAAAATCAAGATACCTTGATTGGTCCAGAGGATGATTAGATGCTTAATGATGTTTATCCCCCCGATTAGCTTCCTGATTTTAGACTAGAAGCTCAGCCTCCACCTCCTCGACGACAATTTGTCCTCCAGCCTCCAGTTGATTCTGATACCGAGGAGCGTGAGATGGATGATGATATTCCATCCACTTCTACGCCACCTCCAACTCCCGCGCAGCCTTCCGCTCCTGAGTCATCCTTTATTCCCGAATCGCCTTCAATCTCTATTCAGCCCCTGGTTTTGGATACTTTGCAGCAGTTGGCTGATGATGTTCGTAGGATTTCTAAGCGGCATCAACTTATTCTAGACCGATTGGACACTTTCTCTCGAGACCAGCAGCAACTTCGTTCTCAGTTTCAAACTTTTCAGGAGCACAACATCGATCAGCACTTTGAGATCGTTGCTGCACAGTGCCACCTTCTTGGTTATTTCAGATACAACCCTGGCAGAACCTCTTCACAGCCTCCCTCTTAGTTTTTGACTCTCATATTCGCACATACATTTCACATTATGTTTATTTGTGTGTTGTTATTTATAGTTTGTTTGGCATACATTGCTACTTTTATTTGATTTTGATGATGAATTTTTTATATGTGATGCTTTTGATGTTGGATGATTATCTATTTATGGACTGATGCTTGATGGAGTTGTTGGTATATGGACACTTGTTTATCATATTTGGAAGTGCTTTAATCCTATTTTGTATTTGAGGATTTGTTCCATTTTATAGGAAAACTCTGCCAAAATTTTTGCTCGCCTAATCTGGGTAATTTCTTCATTAATTCTATGTTTTAGGTTTTTTTTTTCTTTTTAATGATGAAGGGGGAGATAGCGAATAATAAGTATAAAACTTACCTTTGAAATAAATCTCCTTAAATGCTTTATTTAGTAAAAATCTATTTATTGGACAAATTTTAAATTGGCCATACATTTAGGGGGAGCATATATTAAGGAGGAGCAAAATATTGAAAGACGTTTGTCATCACCAAAAAGGGGGAGAATGTTAACTTGTATATGTTCATAATATTGATTTTGATGATAACAAACTTTAAATGACTTTGATTAAAATGTTGGAGCTATTCATTAATAAACAAAAGCCTTCTAATAATTCTAATTATGTTCGTGAAAAATGGATAATTGTTAAACTCAAATTGTAAAATGATTCCCTACAATATTTGGCTAGCTAAGTGATTTTGGAAATAAATGGTGAACTGTTTTCTTTAAAATGGTTAACTGATAAAATCCAGAGAGGAAAACTTACTTAAGCTCTAACCGGTTAGCCAAAACGAAAAACACAAATATGTTGGGAAGGTCACTGCAAGTAAACGGCGAACCGTTTAGTAATAAACGGTTAACTGATAAATTCCATATTGGAAGCATATATTAATCTTGCACCGTTTAATAGAAACGGATAAGGCTATTTCATTTTTGCAAGCTACTGGAAATAACTGGTGAACCGTTAACTACAAACGGCTAACCGATAAATTCCATAATGTCATTCCTTACTAATCTTTAACCGTTTAGTAAGAACGAATAGCTAGAGTTTGTTTTGTAGGTCTTTGGAATTTAACGGCGAAAGGATAATAACAAACGGTCAACCGTTTATTTGAAATTTGGCTCAATGGTAACTTTGACTAGAACAAACGGTTAACCGTTAACGGTTAACGACGATCCATTTACGGGCAGACAGTCAGTAACGGCTATTTTTCAGCTCAAACTATAAATAAACTCATTCAAATTCAAACAAGGGTTGATTACAACACTATCATTGAGCTTATAATCGAGAATACAACCTTCACAGAGCATTGAACTCATTCTTGCTTCATTTATTCACATATTGAGCATTGATTTGTAATCTTAAGTATTATGTGAGTGAAGAATAAAATTTATAATTTTTATTTTGAGTGATTGTAAGTGTTGGGATACACTTGGGTTAAGAGATTGGGGATAATCTCTTATTGTAAAGGTTTATTGACACTTTTGAAGTCAAGTGTAAGCATTTAAAACCTTGGAGGCTTGTTTAGTCAAATCCTCAAGCCCGGAAAGCTTGGAGGTGTGAACGTAGGCGAGGTTGGCTGAACCACGTAAAAATCTTCGTATTTGAATCTCTCTTCCCTTATCTTTTTATATTGTGATTGATTTATTTGTTATTGCTTTAAATTAGTTTTAGATTTACATTGAGTTTTGTTCTAGAATTGAATAATTTTAGAAACCCAATTTACCCCCCTCTTCGGTGGCATAACTAGAATTTCATCTCTATGGGTGCTTCCCATCCAATTTTCTTATAAACTGCCAAACATTGTCTTTTACAGTCAGATTTCCAAGACTAAACTGCGCACTTTACTTTTGGAACAACTTCCATAAATTATGAATCTCACGTTGCACATATTCTTTTAGATGCATCTCAATAGATAGTAAGATATCATCTAACGATTCTTTACTCATGTCATCCTTAATAAATTTGATTTTATCTTCACAATTTATAGAAATTGTTCCTAAAGTTTTACAACGTACTTTATTGCAAGCAAGTCTTACACAATTAGGACATTTAGAGCTGAGCTGCCTAGCTCTTCTTTTTTTAGCAAATGTACTTTTATCAAAATCAGACATGTAAGAAACAATTGGATCAAAAAACTCACTTGCCAATCGGACCTTTGCTTCAATTAACCAACGAATGTCAACAGAAATCCTATTGATCGTTAACAAATGCAATCGTACATAACAACCTTGTAAACCTTCTTAAGACCATTTTGAGGGAGAGAAGTAAAACACTTATGTAATTTATGTTGTACTTCTTCCACACTTGATTTTAGGGTTTCAATTATTGTAGGAAACTGAAAATATCCACTTAAAAAGTCACGAAATACCATTATCCGCCATTTATACGGGAAAGTGAATTAAAACATATCCAGTAAATGAATTAAGTCTGCAAAATCAAGTCAAAAGTGAAGGCAAACAAAAAAACAAAATAGAAACACACAATGAATCTAATCAAACATGTAACTCACCTTCATTCTTTTATTGAATTTACCTCAAGTTCTAATTGGAGTTCATAAATACCATCATTTATTTCCCTTAGGTGTCTTTCTAGATCTTCAACATGAGTACTAACACTGGTAGTTATAGATCCCAAATAAGATGTGATTTATAAACTCAGGCAAGCTTCCCAGGTGAAATTTTATTCGTAAAAGTTCTCTAAGATGTTTGAAAATGATCCATCTCATAGAGGTGCACATAACAAATATCAAAAATGGTGAAATGAAACACAATTATCAAATAAACACACTTAAAAAAAGTAATGTATTTCACTTCATTCAAGACATAAAAAAAAAGAAAAAGAAAAAAAATTAAACAATTCAAATGGTGAAGTAACAATAAAACAAAATGACAAAAAGTTAAAACAAAAGGTTTAATCTAGATATTGTTTCAATCTTTAACCATTAACTTTATATGTGACACCATTTTTTGAATTCTCAATTTCTATGACCCAATATAGATATACATTTTTTACAACAAATGAACGACTCCACTTTGATTTTAACTTCCCTAAAAACAAATGAAGATAAGAATCATAAAGCAATATTTTTTTACAAATCTCAAATGTTTTTCGAAAAATTCTTTTATCATGAAAAGCTTTGGTTCTTGCTTTAATAATTCTGAAATTCTCATATACATCATTCCTTAATTTCTCAAGTTGATTCAATTGCAATTCACATTTTACGTTCAAGTTCAAATGGTAAGTCGCAAGGTTTACCATAAACAAGCTGATAGGTTGACACTCCTAAAGATGTTTTAAATGCAGTACGGTATGCCCAAAGTGCATCAGTTAGTCGAAGAGACTAATCTTTGTGGTTTAGATTAACTATCTTTTCCAAAATTTGTTTTATCTCCCCATTTGCTAATTCAACTTGACCACTTGGTTTAGGGTGATAAGGGGTAGTAACTTATGTGTAATTCTATATTTTTTCAATAAGGACTCAAATAGCTTGTTACAAAAATACTTACCTTCATCGCTGATAATGGCTCGAGGTATTCCAAATCTACTCAAAAGAATTTCTTTTAAAAAGTGGATCACAGTCTTGTGATCATTATGCCGACAAGGAATTGCTTCAATCCATTTTGAAACATAATCAACGGCAACCAAAATATATACAAATCCAAATGATGATGGAAAAGGGCCTATAAAATTAATTCTCCAACAGTCAAATATTTTAATAACAAGAATGGGGTTTAAAGGCATTATGTTTCGCTTTGAAATAGACCCTACCATTTGACAATTTTTGTACACTTTGCAAAATGCGTGTGAATCTTTAAATATATGTAGGCTAATAAAACCCACACTAAAATATTTTTACAGCTGTTATTTTTGAAGAAAAGTGGCCACCACATGCTTTAGAATGATATAATTGAATGACCCTGCTTACGTCGTCGTCTGGTATGTTTCTTAGAAAAATTTAATCAAAACAGTACTTGAATAGGTATGGATCATCCCAGTAAAAGCTTTTTACTTTTGTTAAGAATTTTTTCTTGCCTTGGGAGCTCTAATCACATGGCATTTCACTAGTTACAAGATAATTAACAATATTAGCATACCAAGGCATTTTGTTTATAGAAAATAAAAATTCATCAGGAAAATAATCATTGATGGGTATTGTATCAATTGAATACTCATTTGTAAATCTTGAAATATGATCTGCAATAATATTGTTTGCGCCCATTGTGTCCTTGATTGTCAGATTAAATTCTTAAAGTAGCAAAATCCATTGCATCGATCGTGGCTTGGCATCCTGTTTAGACATTAACAGTAGCATGATCAGAAGAAACAATAGTTGATGAACCAATTAAATACAAAAGAAATTTATCTAGTTCAAATATTACAAGTAGTTCTTTTCAGTTGTGATGTGATTCATTTGTGCACTATTCAAAGTTCTACTAGTGTAATAGATAACAAAAGGCTTGCCTTCCTTTCTTGTCGCAAAACAGCGCCACTGGCATAATCAGGAGGTTGTATTATATGGAGCTGATGTCCAAAGATTAATTATCTTTTCGAAAGCTTGTTGACAAACTTTAGTCCATTCGAATAGTGATATTTTATTAAGAGGTTACAAAGCGGTCTAGATATGGCAGTAGAGTCTTTTATAAACCTCGTATAAAACCCTGCATGTCCTAAAAAGGAACATACTTCTCTAATTGTCTTTGATAAGGGTAATTTTGAGATGAATTCAACTTTGGCTTGTCCACTTCAATTCCTCTTGAAGATGCGACATGGTCCAAGACAATTCCAAAAGTAGCCATGAAATGGCATTTTTCCCAATTTAAAATTAGTCCTTTTTTTACCTTTCCAAAAGTCTTTCTAGATTATCACGACATGTAATAAAAGATTTATCAAATACAGTTAAATCATCCATAAAAACCTCCAGACAATTTTCAACCATGTCACTAAAAATGCTTAGCATGCATATGTGAAATGTTGCAGGAGCATTACAAAGTCTAAAAGTCATTCTCCTAAATACAAATGTTCTAAATAGGCATATAGATATAGTCTTTTCTTGGTCTTCTAAGGCTGTAAGAATTTGATAATAGCCCGAGTAGCCATCAAGAAAATAGTAGTAGGGGCGTCATGCTACTCTTTTGAGAATTTAGTCTAAAAATAGAAAGGGGAAATGGCCTTTTCCAGTGGCATCATTTAATTTTCTGTAACCAATGCACATACACCAACTAGATAGAATTCGTGTTAGGATTGGTTCACCTTTTATTTTTTACAACAGTTATTCTAGATTTATTTAGTACTACTTATGTTGGACTCACCCATTTACTATCAGAGATAGGATAGATACTTTCTATATCTAGTCATTTAAGAATCTCATTCTTTACCACTTCTTTCATATGAGGGTTTAGTCTTCTTTATAGTTGACAGGTTGTTTTGGCATTTTCCTCTAAGTGTATAAGATTTGCGCCGATTAAAGGATTAATACCCTATATGTCTTTTAAGGACTAACCAAATGCAGTTTTATGCCTTTTTAGCATAATCAGTAACTTACCTTCTTGATCACTTTTTTTTTTTTTTTACCAAGAAATTTTAAAATATAGAATTAAAATTGAAACGACGAGGAGAAAATCCAAAGAAGTATCTTAAATCTCCAACATAAGCCCATAATCGGATCCTCATGACATAACACAATAACAATAGAAATATCTTAGTGACATTGCCAAAACAAAACATCCTAAATCCATAAAATCTATGATTAAACAAAAACTTTAAAAACAACCTCTTATCAAAATTAGTCAACGCTCTGCATAATATCCTCTGGGGTGAACTTGGTACCCTTCTCCTTGTCAGCGGCGGCACGTCCCTTGGCCTTGCGATCGAGCAAAGACTTCCTGTCCTTGTCCAGACGGAGCTTGGTGATCACGACCTTTGATGGGTTGATTCCCACATTCACAGTGGATCCATTAACCTTCTCGCGAGTGATGCGCTCGATGTCAATGACCCACTTCCGGTGATACACTTGAACGACTTTGCCCTCGCGCCCCTTGTAGGTCCCACGCACAACCTGGACCTCGTCGTCCTTGCGCACAGGCATCGACCTTATGTTGTACTTCTGACGGAGGTCTGTGGACAGCGGCGCGCTCATCAAGATGCGGCGCACGCTGGAAGGGGCGGTGAAGTGCGCCTTCCGGTTCTTACGGCGAGAGGATGACACCCTGGGGTTGTACTTCATGGTGGATGTGGAGGACTGGGCCTAGGGTTTTACAACAGCGGCAGCTAGAGGAAGAACTGGGAGCCTTCTTGATCACTTATAAGTTGGGAAAAATTACGACTGAATAGGTCTGCCGTTCTCCAAGATAAGCATACTTTAATTCTTTTGATAAGGGCTTTAATTCGAGCTCCGTTGCTTTATCTTCGTTTGGCTTTTCAAGTTGTATCGTAACTTCAAAGTTTAATTGGTCATTATCACCTGTAGGCACATGTATAGAATCAAGTATAGAACATATGTTAGCAGTATCACTATCTAATTCCTTACTTGATTTAAAAGAACCAGCAAAATAAATTTCCACAGAGTTTGTAAAATTCTCATCCTGAACATGTTCCTCAATAATTGGCTCAATATTATCAATCTCCTCATTCTCACTATCATCATCTTCTTTGTTGTGAGGTCGTTTACATATATTGAACACATTGAGTTACAATGTCATGTTGCCGAAAGATAAATTTATTACTTCATTCCTGCAATTAATCAAAGCATTAGCAGTAGCTAAAAATGGTTGACCCAATATAATAGGAATTTGCTTACTTTCATCAGTAATTGGTTTCGTTTCTAAAATAATAAAATCTACAGGATATATGAATTTATTAACTCAAATTAATACATATTCAATTATTCTTTTTGGTACCTTAATCGACCTATCAGCAAGTAAAAGAATGGCAGAGGTTGGTTTTAACTCACCAAGATTGAGTTGTCAATACACTGAGTAAGGAAGCAAATTAACACTAGCACCAAAATCAATTAAAGCATGTCCAATTTTATGATCCCTAATAATGCAAGAAATAATTGGACAACTAGTATCCTTGTATTTCAAAGCACTATTGTTGAGAGAATGGAATTTACCTGTTCTGCTAGAAAAGCTTTCTTTTGCACCGTATGTTTTCCTTTCACAATGCATAAATCTTCCAGAAATCTAGCATAAAAAGGTTCCCGTTTAATGGCGTCTAACAAGGTAATGTTAACCTTTACTTGTTTAAAGGCTTCATAATTTTCCATAATGTAGTTTGATTTCTTTGGTTTGATTAGTGCTTAAGGAAATAAAGGTACAAAAGGAGAGTTGGTTATTTCTTTATGGGTTAAAGGTTCGACAAACTCTTTCTTATTTTCTGAAATTGAATCATTACTAATTTCACGAGGGTCCAGAATATTTTTTTGATAAATTTACCACTATGAAGGGTTATAACCAATTTGACTTGGCTCATATTTTGGTTTCTTATATTACCCATTTGAGGATGTTGTTAACTCTTAGGGTTTGTTTTAGGTTGAGTAGGAAACTTGTATTTTTCATACATGATGAGAGCATATGTAAGTTTGGAGACAGTTTCTGTCAAATTGGTTAAGGTTTACATCGTTTGGTTATTGATTGACTCTTGTTTTTCAATGAATTAATGCAATGTCTCTTCCAAAGATTTTCTTGGTGGTGGGACATATGGTGGGTAACTCCGGCAGTTTTGAAAATTTTGACATAAAGGAGCTGGTTGCAAAGGTTATGCATGATTATCATTTCTCAAACTGAAATTTGGATAATTTCTCTAACCAGAGTTATAGGTTTGGGAGTATGAATTGGTATTCAATTTTTTAAAAAAATTTGACGATACTTACTTGTTCGTTCAAAATTTCTCTCAGAGCTGGCAATATAGGACAGTTCTGCATAGAATAGTCAGTAGAATCGCAAATATAACATTGATTGGTGTTAAAAATAGTATAAACAGTTCCTCCTGAACATTCTAAAACCACTTCAACGTGTAAAATCTCATCTCAAAAGGCAGATTCGATTTTGTAAAACACATTGTATTTGGGCTCTGCAACCACCAGAGTTAGTATCATATGTTGAGGATTTAGAAAGCCAACTCAGAGACATTGAGAGAAGTGTCTACAACATCCAGTTAGAGCTTAAGGTAAATTCAATAAGAGGACGATTTTAATTTTCTTTGTGTGTTTTAAATTTTATTTTTGTTTGTGTGCTTTAGTTTGTTACCCCGGTAAAGTAGCGGATAACGGTACTCCGTGACAATCAAGTTGGTTACTTCAGTTTCCCATAATAACCGATATTCTGAGGCAAAAGTATGGACAAAAATGAGATTTTAGCAAAGCTTCACAATCGATTCCCTTCACTTCCTCAGAATGCCCTCCTTACAATCTATAAAGCTCGGTCTAAACGCATGCGATTGCTCATGAGGAATAACATACCTGCTGACATCCGTTGGTTAATCGAGGCTAAAGTACGATTGGCAGGTGAGTTACCTCCAAAATTTATTGCACACATGCCTGGTTGAGGTAAAGGAAATTATGTAAGAAAACGAAGAGCTCAAAAAATTTATGTTGCTTGTCATAAATGTGCCAGAATGAGATGCAATAAAAACTCATGTTCTTTAAGAATGGTGTCTGATGACAGGGAAGATAAGATTCAATTCATTATGGATGGCTTGAATAAGGAGTCATTGGATGATATCCTTCTGTCTCTTGAAACGCATCCCAGTGGATATGTGCAAGGAGCGATTCTCCAGTTATAACCATTATTCCATAAAGAGCACGCACGATATTGTCTCGGGAATCTGACTATAAACGACCCTGTTTGCCCGTTTATAAGAAAACTGGATGGGAAGCCTATCCTCGACCCATAGAGGGCGTTCAAACCATTTCTGGACGTAAAACTAGAGGAAGATGTTAGCCACAGTCGCAACTACCTGTAAATATCCTTTTACTTCACTGTTATTTTATTTCAATGTTGTTTTATCTTTTCCATTATTTTCTTTAATAATTTTATTTTATCATTGTTTCTTTTTATTTTTTACTGGTTCCATTTTGACTCGCGAGCCATGTATTTTACGCATTATTTGACACTGAAATGCCACCTCATACACAGTTGTGGCCAACTGTCACCAAGATTCTTAACTATGACTTTTTGTTAAGCACTCACAAATTGTTTTTGAGAAATATTCCAATGGCAGCTACTCCCAATAGACAATTCAAGAACATTTGTGTGTTTTCTGGATTTAACTATGGCAAACATAAAGAGTTCGTTGAGGCAGCCATAGATCTTGGTCAAAGCATAGCAGATAGAAAATTACACTTGGTGTATTGAGGAGGTAACCAAGGGTTATCAAAATTGGTCTCAAAAGCTGCTTTTGTCAAAGGAAGTCAAGTGTTAGGCATCATCCCAAGAGCCCTAAAACCTTTAGGCAGTTTGTCTGACCCACCGACTGGAGAAGAGTTAGTCGTCTCAGGTATGCAAGAAAGAATAACTGAAATGCTTAATCATGCTGATGCTTTTATTTTCCTTCCAGGAGATCTTGCAACACTAGAGGCACTTATCACACTAGCATCTTGGGCCCATCTACACATTCACAAGAAATCCATCGGTTTGTTAAATGTCAATAACTTTTATGATGGCTTCATCGTATTCCTTAACCATGCAATAAAAAACTATTTCATTTTTTCCAATGCGAAAAATCTTTTTATTTGTGCTCACACTTCTAATGAGCTACTTGATCTGTTACAAGCTTAAAGACCGGAGCCAGACCCATGGACCTTTGTGTTGGAGCATCCAAATAATAACGGTAACAGTAGCCGCAGTAAGAAATACAAATTAGATTTAACTCTCCGCCTATAAATATTTTCTTCTATGTTGCACCACCCGGGTGATGTCTTATAAACTCTACTTCTTTCCTTTAAAACATTGAGGATGATGTTTCGTTCTGGTTGGGGGGAGCGAATAGTTGACAATTGTGGAATCTTGATTAAGTTTTTACTAATTTTTTGTTGTAGAAACTAACTGTTGCTAACATTTTGTGTTGAAGATGGCTGAATATGGAGTGTAGTTACTCTAGAAACGCATCTTCTTTGTTAAAAAAAATTCAGATATTTTCTTTTTCTTTATTAATTTTTTTTACAATCATTTTTCTTCTTCTTTCTAATTTCTCCTTTATAAATATACACTTTTAATTTTTTTTTTTAGTCGAAGACGGCTGAATATGGAGTGTAGTGCCTCTAGAAATGCATCTTCTTAGTTAAAAATTTTTTTTTCTTTTTCTATCATTTTACGTGTAACTTTTCTAATTAGTTTTTCTGCATCATTTTTGTTGGTGTATAAATACTAATACTATTGGTGTCAATATGCAAGTGTACACAACAAGTAAAAAAGTTATGAGTATTCAAGATCGTCTCCACAGGGATTGATGTTATCAGATTTGCTACAGCAATCTTAACAGTATAGATTTTGTGCTAAAATAAAATAAACAATTAATGAAACTAATGTACTAATTAAAATAAAAACGCAATAAATAAATGCAACAAAGTAAACTATCACGTCAAGCTCAAGGATAAAACTAATGGGAGTATATAGTAGTTGAGTGAATAAACTCTCTTAATAGTATTGACTATTTTTCTAATGTTTGGCTCGGTTGCTGCAGCTTCTACTATAGCACTGGGCAGAATCCCTATGTATAGTTCATCACTAATCTTAAATCAAGCATGGCCCTTTTGGGACTCAAGCAAAACTTAATCCGGGAAACTCAATTTAAGATCAAGTATTGTTTTGATATGTTCCACTAAGATAGGCCATTTTGCTGCTCTCTCCTAACTTGTATCATTAAATAGGTGATCAACCGAAATAATGAATAAAATAAATACTATCAAAACAAACTGCTACAGCAAACATGCAGCAACACATATATTCAGTCAATAAACCATCAAGATTGTTTATCACACAACCACAAATAAATTTAGTTCATGGTTTGTAAAAGAAAAATAAAAAACAAAGTTTCAGCCATGTTACACATCCCCATAAATAAATAGAAAACGAGAAAGCAAGAGAAGAATAAGAATGATTGAGCTCCCAATTGATTTCTGCAAATTCTCCTCTTGTGCAGCCCTTAATCTCTCTCTTGAATCTTGTTTTTCTTTTGTTTCTTTGTGTTTTTCTCCTTGGGTGATGGTTCTCCCTTTTCTTTATGATGTGTACTTCTTTTATAGTTAAAAATTAGGGTAAACGGAACCCTAAGGCGCGCATAAGTCAGATTAGGAAACTGCAGATCGCAATTCTGCAGTTATCCTGCGCAGAATTTTCTCTGTCGTTGTTCTAGGATTGCTACAGCAACTGCATTGTTCCAGATTTGTTTCAACTCTTTTGTAGCCATGTTCTTTCCTTATTTTTGCAAGCTTATTGCATAGCATTCCTTCCATGAATTATAAGCTTCTGGAAACCTACAATTATGCACACAATTTGAGCACAAATTACTTTAAATCGAGCAAAACTTATTAAGACTGACTAAAATGATAATTTATGCAAAATGTAACAAAAATGCAATAGAAACACATAATTTACTCTCTAAGTAGTATTGATTTAAGCCTAAAAGTGTCATGATAACTCTCATTTCATAGAGTTATCACACCCCCAAACTTAAACCATTACTTGTTCTCAAGTAATGACAACAACGCTAACACTTCAATCACACAATCATGCAACAAATAACTTAGCTCTGTCATCAGATTTGCAAGGATTCTTCCACCCTCATATCACACTTTTAATCACGCAAAATAGCCATAGCAATTTAGTTCTAAACTTAGGCTTCATTCTGTCCAGAGTGTGTGTGTGTCACTTTGATCAAATTCCAGAGGTGCTACAACATTACACAGAAATTGCATATAATTCAAAGGTAGAACACAAATATATTCACATATGGGGGAGCAGAACTCACAATTATATTCAAACTGTGCTAAAAAATTTTTTTGCAGCTAAACCCTTCAATGCAACATTGAGCTTTCATGTGAATACCTATCACTTGTAATGATGACACCAAATTACTCATTCAACGTACATGTCAGAGTTGCTACAACAACGCATTCAGGATGTTATATCTAAGTCATACCTTTGGACGCCTTTGACTCAAGGCTGAACATGGGACTCATGAACAGACTAGGTTAATCAGTATCCTAGGTAGCGGACCTCTTTATCATCATTTTTTTTTCTTTTTTTTTCTCTTTTTTTATAATTATTGCAGCACTGCTCGTAGCCCGTGTTGCCTTTGGACTCAAGTTTGCATATGGGGTGCATACTCAACCCTGGTTACTCAGCAACTTTAACCATTAGAGCATAATTTATTTCATAACAGGCATAGTCCAACAAAAATTTTCCCCCAAACTTGAGATATTTTTTACTCTTTTTTGGGTTTTCTAGGCTCTGCTACAGCATTCTCATAAACTCAACCAAAGTCTAAGTGTCAGGACAGAAGTTCAACCTCCATCTATAACTATCTCTACTTGATTTTCTCATAAATACTGAATAACACTCAATTTATCTTCATTAGGTTTTCAAATCCATACACAAATATTAGATAACAGAGCTTCACACAACACATGCATTCAGAAACACAACCCCCCCAAACTTGAGCAGTGTTGTGTCCTCACGAGCACACAAAACAAAACCACATAAACCAGACATGCATACACTAAATAAAAAGACATACAGAATGAATTAGAAAATTAAAACTAAATGAAAGAAAAGTTTTGCAGCAAGAAATAAAATAAACAAGCGATTAGGGGTACTGCCCTGTTGTTGGAGGCACTGCTGCAGAACAAGTTGTAAAGGGTCACTTCTTTTTTGATCCACTTCTCAAATACTCCTTATCATAAAATTTGATCAATCCATTTGCTGCTGCAAAAGCAAGAAATGCCTTTGTTGTTTGAGAATCTTCTGTTATATGTCATGATGTAAGTGATGCTGCAGCAATTCCCTCTTTTTTTTGTTTTACTTGCTGCAATTTAACACAAAGACAAAAAATTAGATGCACACTTAAAATAACAAAAAGACAAATTAAATAATTTAAAAGCTAAATTCAATGCCTTAAAAACTTGAAACAACTTCCCTTATTGGGTTGCCTCCTAATTAGCGCTTGATTTTAGGTCTTTTAACCTGGCCTTTCTTGTTTGCTTAACCTGGATCATTCAAGAACATATCCGTCTTTAGGTTGTTCACATCATCTCTCATATAGTGCTTCACTCTCGGCCCATTAACCTTGAATTGTTGTTGGTCTGGAGTGAGTTCCCTTTGCTGGATTTGCTCGTCAATTTTGAAAGGTTGCTTCTCCCTTGACCATGCTATGTTAACTGCTCCATGATCTTCACCATCAAGTTCTTCCAATGTTACAGCATTGATTTCTTCCTTACTGCAGCAACTGTGTAATCTCTCTGCTACAACAAAGTCCACAACACTGATAAAATTACAATCTTCAATCTCATCGGGACTCTTCATGGCATCCAGCACATTGAATGTAACTTGCTGGTTATTCACCCTCATGGTTAATTCTCCTTTTTCAACATCAATTAAAGTCTTTCCCGTGGCTAAGAAAGGTCTCCCTAGAATGATTGGCACTTCTTTGTCTGCCTCAAAATCTAGCACAATAAAATCCACTGGAAAAATAAATTTATCCACCTTCACCAACACATCTTCAATCTTACCTTCTGGATATACATGAGATCTGTCAGAAAGTTGTAAAGTCACTGTTGTTGGTCTAGATTCACCAACTCCCAATTGCTTAAACACTGATAAAGGCATGAGATTGATGTTAGCCCCCCAAATCACAAAGTGCTTTGCCACTGTATTAAGTGCCTATGGAGCAAGGGATTGTGAAGCTGCCTGGATCCTTCTTCTTCCGCGGTATCTTACTCTGAAGCATTCGGCTACACTCTTGTGTTAGAGCAACTGTGTCAAATTCTCCAAGTCTTATTTTCTTTGTCAAGATATCTTTCAAAAATTTCACATAATTTGGCATTTGCTCTAGAGCTTCCACAAAAGGAATATTGATATGTAGTTGTTTCAGCACTCCCAAGATTTTGCTGAACTGCTTATCTTGTTGCTGCTTCTGAAATCTTTGAAGGAAGGGTGGTGGGTGCCTAAACTGTTGTGCTGCAGCAGGTTGTGCAGACTGCTTCTCTTTTGTCATGTTCTGGGTTGGTGCTACAGCCTCGTTATCCACAGGTGTTGGATCATTATTTTCGGCAAATACTGCAGCTTGACTGCTCTTACCAGTGTGCTGTGAAGTGGAGGATTGTGACTCTTTTCCAATTTGAGTTACTTTCTAGATTGAAGTGGGCTCAGCTCTTCTTTTTGGTACATCATCGGGACTGTGAACATCCTTTCCAGATCTCAAGTTAATCACTTTGCAGTGCTCTTTCCCTTCTCTTCTTGGTCCTCTGTATTACTGGGTAAACTACCTTGAGGTCTGTTACTCAATGCTGCAGCAAGTTGTCCAATTTGATTTTCCAAGTTTCTCAACGATACAGTATGACTTTGGACAACTGCTTCATTCCTCACAATATAATCCTTAATCAAACCTTCAAAGGAGCTGAGTTGATCATTATTGATGCTTCTTTGCTCTTGATTTTGCTTATAAAATCCAGGTGGTTGAGCAGGTCTGTTCTGTCCACTGAATGCTACAACAGTCTGATTTTGATTACTTCATGAAAAGTTCAGGTGTTGTCTCCACCCAGGGTTGTAAGTGTTTGAATATGGATTGTCCTGGTTCTGTCTATTGAAGCTGCCCACATAATTGACTGAAGTTGGATTCCCAGGACAATTGTCGAATAAATGCCCTTCTCCACAATAAACGCAAGACACATCAGAAATTTAGTTAACAGTTGCTGGAGCAGCAGTCATAGCCTTTACCATCTTTGTTAATGAAGTTACTTGGGCTGACAATGCTGTCAAGGCATCTACGTTATGAACTTCTGTTGTTCCACTTGCTGCAGCTTGTCTAGTTGATGGCCACTGATAGTTATTGTTGGCTATCCTCTCCAAAATTTCATAAGCCTCATTGTAAGACTTAGATAACAAGGCCCTATTTGCTGAAGCGTCCACCATCAATCTAGTGCTTTGGTTGAGACCATTATAGAAAGTTTCCAACTATATGCAACAAGGAATACCATGATGAGGACATCTCCTGAGTAACTCCTTAAATCTCTCCCATGCATCACACAAGCTCTCATCTTCAAGTTGATGGAAAGATGTGATCTCGTTCCTCAACTTTGCATTCTTCATTGGCGGGAAGTATTTCATCAAAAATTTATCAACCAAATCATTCCATGTAGTGATAGAATTTGGTGGTAGAGAATTCAACCATGCTCTTACTTGATCTCTCAAAGAAAACGGGAAAAGTCTGAGTCTCAATGCTTCTTGCGATGCTCCAGTAATCTTGAAAGCATCACTCACTTCCAAAAATAACTTAAGGTGTAAATGAGGATCTTGGATGGCAAACCATTAAATTGCCCCACTGTTTGAAGCATCTGAAACATCACGGGTTTGAGCTCAAAATTGTCATCTTGAACGTCGGGTCTAACTATTCCCGGATGTATGGCTTAAGGAGTCAACACTACATAGTCTCGAATGGCTCTATCTCTATCGTTCGCCATGTGAATAATGCTGTTGTTCCCTGGTTGCCTTTGAACAAATTGTCCATTCAGACCTTCATATACATTGACTGGTTGTATCCCCTCTCTACGGTTCAAGTTTCTCAAATCTTGTAAATCATCCATTGCTACAGCAGCTTGTAATTCTCGATGCTCTCTTCTCAATCTCCTTGCAGTTCTTTCAATTTCTGGATCAAACTGGAAGTCAACAGATTTATATTTGCGCATGCAAGGGTTGCTAGATCACCTATGTCAACAAAATAAACAAATTTAAATAAAATAAAAAATTAACACCTTTAAAATTAATTTCACAAATCACAATGAACAATAAATCCCCGGCAACGGTGCCAAAAACTTGTTGGTGTATAAATACTAATGCTATTGGCGTCAATGTGCAAGTGTACACAACAATTAATAAAGTGATGAGTATTCAAGATCGTCTCCACAGGGATTGATGTTATCATATTTGCTACAGCAATCTTAACAGTGCAGATTTTGTGCTAAAATAAAATAAACAATTAATGAAACTAATGTACTAATTAAAATAAAAACGCAATAAATAAATGCAACAAAGTAAACTATCACGTCAAGCTCAAGGATAAAACTAATGGGAGTATATAGTAGTTGAGTGAATAAACTCTCTTAATAGTATTGACTATTTTTCTAATGTTTGGCTTGGTTGCTGCAGCATCTGCTATAGTACTGGGCAGAATCCTTATGTATAGTTCATCGCTAATCTTAAATCAAGCATGGCTCTTTTGGGACTCAAGCAAAACTCAATCTGGGAAACTCAATTTAAAATCAAGTATTGTTCTGATATGTTCCACTAAGATAGGCCATTTTGCTGCTCTCTCCTAACTTCTATCATTAAATGGGTGATCAACCGAAATAATAAATAAAATAAATACTATCAAAATAAACTACTACAGCAAACATGCAGCAACACATATATTCAGCCAATAAATCATCAAGATTGTTTATCACTCAACCACAAATAAATTTAGTTCATGGTTTGTAAAAGAAAAATAAAGAACAAAGTTTCAGCCATGAAACACATCCCCATAAATAAATAGAAAATGAGAAAACAAGAGAAGAATAAGAATGATTGAACTCCCAATTGATTTCTGCAAATTCTCCTCTTGTGCAGCCCTTAATCTCTCTCTTGAATCTTGTTTTTCTTTTGTTTCTTTGTGTTTTTCTCCTTGGGTGACGGCTCTCTCTTTTCTTTATGATGTGTGCTTCTTTTATAGTTAAAAATTAGGGTAAACGGAACCATAGGGCGCGCATAAGTCAGATTAGGAAATTGCAGATCGCAATTCTACAGTCATCCCGCGCAGAATTTTCTCTGTCGTTGTTCCAGGATTGCTACAGCAATGGTTGCTACAGCAACTGCACTGTTCCAAATTTGTTTCAACTCTTTTGTAGCCATGTTCTTTCCTTATTTTTGCAAGCCTATCGCAAAGCATTCCTTCCATGAATTATAAGCTTCTAGAAACCTACAATTATGCACATAATTTGAGCACAAATTACTTTAAATCGAGTAAAACTTATTAAGACTGACTAAAATGATTATTTATGCAAAATGTAACAAAAATGCAATAGAAACACATAATTTACTCTCTAAGTAGTATTGATTTAAGCCTAAAAGTGCCATAATAACTATTATTTCATAGAGTTATCAATTTTCACATTTCTGCATGCATATTTTCCTTTCATGTTTAGAATAGGTTGGGGGGTAGAATGTTGTTTAAACAAAATTTGTGTAATTTGTTTTAACATTGGATGATCTGATTAATTTCAAATTTTAGTATTTGTATTATCCTTAAGTGATGTTACGCTATGTTTGCTACTTTACATGTTGATGTCGGAGACAAATATGAGTTGCTTGAAGGAATGAACATGTCATAATAAGTACCAAGTGAGTTTTTGAGTCTATTATTTTTCTTGGAGAGTAACCATTTTGCCCATTCTTTATACAGCTTAGCAGTTTATTATTTTGTACACGGTCTCTAGATTTCTTTTGAGTTAACCCTTAAAAAAAATTGTTGTAAATTTAAAAAAAAAGAAAAAAAATGTGTGTTGTTACATCTGGAGGCTCATCTAACTAGTAGATATGGAAGATTCTTTAGAGCCCTCAAAAATGATGGAAAGGCCATCTTTGATTCATTTGAGTCTTTCTAGCCATCCCTTTTGTGAAATATCCATAGTTAACCCTTTTGAACCTTAAAACAAAAAAAAAACATTTTCTTTGTCAACTTATCATTTTGACCCACTCCGATTTGGAGTATTACCCTATGTCTTATAAGTTCCATCACCTATTTATGTTTAAGAAAAATGTAAATAATTATTTTGTTCAGTGACGTTGTGCCAAACAAAAGCAAAAAAAAAATTGTTGTTTAAAAAAAATAACAATAATAGGTGAAATCCACCTTGGAACTTCCAAAAAAAATAAAAATCTCTATATTTTTCTCAAACATACACTTTGTTTTCCTTATTTCCCCTCCTTTGATAGCCATGTCCCTAGCCTACGTTACGTCCTAATAAAAGTCCTTTTTGATTTTAGGGAACTATAGTCTAAAGTAGAAGCTAGTTATATGGGCTAAAAATATGTAGTGGTGCATAAAAAAATAAATAAAAATAAATAAATTGGGTTGACTAGCATTTTTGTTTGACTTGAGATCGTATTATTTCTAAGCTGAGGGTATATTTCTTTCATCTTGGTGAGAGCATGTGATATCACTTCTTTATTATTTTCTCTCAATTACCATTCATTGGAGTGACTAGTTTTATTGGGTTTAATTTCTTTGTGAGAGTGTCACTACTTCCAGTGAAATTTTGGGGTTTGACATGTCATTCTTAAAAGTAGCTATGACAATGTCTACTAGGCTGATTCATGTGGATGGTTGATGTGGGTGTGATGTTTCTTTAGACTGGAGATAATGCTTATACTTTTATTTGATTACTATCATTAGTCTGATTGAATAAACATGATTGTTAAAATATATTTTTTTTTTGGATTTGAATTTTGTTTTCGCTTTATTTGCTAGGGACTAGAAATAAGCTGATTGGGGGTTGTGTTGAGTGTTAGAAAATGTATATTTATAAAGGATAAAATTGTCATTTTACACTTCTAGTTTTACTAACACCATTATTTTTATGTATTTAAACTTCTTGTCATTTAATTATGTGTGTTGTATTATAATTAAGTATTTTATGTATTTTAGGGGCATCATAGTTATTTCACAATGAGCAAGAGATCAGACGGCAAAACGGACATCACTTTTGAACTCAGGACAGTCGAAAACCTTAGGAGGAGCATAAAAGGAAAAACGACACTGTTCACTTGTACGGTACTATTAACAAGTACGGTATTGTCTACGTTACTGTTCATGACACTGTTCACATAGACGGATTGATGACATGGCATTGATTGATGATGTAGCATTTACTGATGAGGTGTCACGATCCTGTTGGACTAAAATTCTTATGCACTGTTGATTGGTGACGTGGCAGCATGTTAGTGGACCAAAATTGCGCGTACGGTACATGCATATACACAGGATTATTTTCAACCAAACCGCGTTACTGTTCAAGCCGGGTCAAATCGTGTCACTGTTCAAACCGCGTACTGTTGACTGATGACGTGGCACAATCCTGAGCGTCCAAACTATTTTTAATCCGATGGCCATAATTTACTCAATGTATCTCTAAAAAGGGGGCCTCCCCCCCTCCCCTAATTTGATATCTCTGAATCCATTTTTGAACTCTATTTTCTGTAATTCCTTCTCTATCTTGTATTTTCTACGTATTTTAATAAATTTCCATTTTACCCCTGGTTCAATTATGAGTAGCTAATTTTCTTTCAGGCTTGGGTTGAAGGTGAAGTCTTAACATGTGTCATGGGCTTTAATTGGTAAATTTATTTTCTTTTCCCTCTAATTTTTGTGGATGATTTGACTTTTCGTCGACAAATAATAATAATCTTGTCTAGATACCGCCCTGGTTACACAGCTCCCTAGTACAAAGTTATTATTATTTGGCACGATAATCCCTTAGCACCATATTGATTAGAGTATGGTTCATGAGGTGTGGATTTTCCCCTCATGATTTAATTGGTATTAATAAGGAATATTTAGCTCATTGTACATGTTGATATGGATCCAGATACCCAAGTACGTCATTTCAATAGAATTCTATTCAATTTATTCTCGCCATTTAAATTCCAAGTTTAGGATAATCTAAGTTACTTTCACCACAAATCCAACCACCCTCATACAAAATTAATTCTACATATAATTAAAATCAACATCTTCGTGGGATCGACACTGGTCACCATTAATCTATTCTACAATAGATTCGTGCACTTGCGAGTTCAATAAAAGTTGCACAACAAAGAAAGTACTTTGCCGGTAATCATTTCATCATCCCTAAATGACGAACAAAAAGGTAAGTTGTTGGATGTTTTAAAAGAGCACAAAGGAGCATTAGGATGGACCATAGCAGACATAAAAGGTATAAACCCAGTAGACTGTATGCATTACATTTACTTTGATGAAAATGTTAAACCTATTAGGGAAATGTAACGTCGGTTAAATCTTAACATGAAAAAAGTTGTTAGAACTGAAGTCCTTAAGCTATTAGATGCAGGTATCATTTACCCAATTTCTGATAGTTCATGGGTCAGTCCTGTACAAGTTGTCCCCAAAAAGTCAGGAGTCACGGTAGTTACCAATGCTGATAATGAATTGATACCCACTAGAGTGACTACAGGATGGCGTGTATGCATTGATTATAGAAGGTTGAATTCTGTCACACGTAAAGACCATTTTCCTTTACCATTTATCGATCAAATGCTTGATAGATTAGCATGTCATGAATTTTATTGCTTTCTAGATGGCTACTCAGGATATAATCAGATTCCCATAGTACCAAAAGATCAAGAGAAGACCATTTTCACTTGCCCTTTTGGCACTTTTGTACATAGAAGGATGCCATTTGGATTATGTAATGCACCTGCTACATTTCAACGATGCATGTTGAGCATTTTTTCTAATATGGTTGAACGATTTCTTGAAGTCTTTATGGATGACTTTTCTGTCTTTGGTGATTCATTTGATCAATGTTTACATCATCTAACACTAGTTCTGCAAAGATGTATCGAGAAGAACTTAGTCTTAAAATGGGAGAAGTGTCATTTTATGGTAAAATAAGGTATTGTTCTCGGTCACATCATTTCGAGCAAAGGTATTGAGGTTGACAAAGCTATGGTGGATCTCATTTCTAATCTTCCTCCACCCAAAATAGTCAGAGAAGTAAGATTTTTCCTTAGGCATGCTGGTTTTTATAGACGTTTCATTAAAGATTTTAGCAAAGTCTCTAGACCCTTATGCAATCTACTTACTAAGGATGTACCTTTTATCTTTGATGATTCATGTCATGTGGCATTTGAAAAATTAAAGCAGTTGTTGACATCATCACCCTTCATTCAGCCCCCAAACTGGAGCTTACCATTTGAGCTCATGTGTGTTACATCTGATTATGCAGTAGGAGCAGTATTAGGACAAAGAGTTGATCACATTCCCCATATTATTTACTTTGCTAGTATGACATTGAATGAGGCACAATTAAACTATTCAACTACTAAAAAAGAAATGCTAGCAGTAGTGTTTGCATTAGAGAAATTTCGATCTTATCTCATTGGTTGTAAAACAATTATATTCACAGATCATACTGCTCTTAAATATCTTCTCATAAGGAAATATGCAGAAGCTAGACTAATTCGTTGGGTGTTACTTTTGCAGGAATTCGACTTGGAATTTAAAGATAAGAAAGGCACAGAAAATGTTGTGGTTGACTATCTCTCTCGTCTCAATTTTGACACAATTACAGAACCATTAACATTGAATGAGTCATTTCCAGATGAACAATTAATGAGTGTAAAAGTATTACCGTGGCATGCTGATATAGTTAATTATCTTGTTACAGGTCAACTTCCAAAGCATTGGACCAAGCAAGATAAGGCCAATTTTTTTACAGAAATAAAGAATTTCTTTTGGTATGACCCTTATCTGTTCAAGTATTGTGCAGATCAAATTGTTAGACGATGTGTCCCAGAAAGTGAAATTCAAAATATTCTTTCATTCTATCATGAACAAGTTTGTGTAGGCCATTTCAGCGCTAAGAAAACAGCGACTAAAGTTTTACAATGTGGTTTCTATTGGCCAACTATATTTCAAGACGCTTACACTTTTTGTTCTTCATGTGATAGGTGTCAACGAATAGGGAGCATTATACGAAAGAACATGATGCCACTAAACTCAATTTTAGTGGTTGAGATTTTTTATGTATGGGGTATCGACTTCATGGGACCTTTTCTCCATTCTTTTGGCCATCAATACATATTGGTTACTGTTGACTATGTATCGAAATGGGTAAAAGCAATTCCATGTAGAACCAATGATCACAAGGTGGTGATAAGATTTTTGAAAAACAACATTGTTTCACGCTTTGGATTCCCTCAAGCAATAATCAGTGATGGTGGTGCCCACTTTTGTAATAAAGCATTTAAAGCTCTTTTGACAAAGTATTCCATCACTCACAAAGTGGCGACCCTATATCATCCGCAAATCAGTGGCAAAGTTGAGATCTCCAATCGAGAAATAAAGCACATATTAGAAAAGACGGTGAGGCCAGACAGAAAAGATTGGTCATTAAGACTTGATAATGCATTATGAGCATATAGAACGGCTTTCAAGACCCTAATTAGGATGTCACCCTACAGGCTAGTGTATGAAAAAGCTTGCCACCTACCTGTGGAACTCGAGCATCGTACATATTCAGCCATCAAGAAATTCAACTTTGACATGCAGCAAGCTAGCTCAGAAAGAAGATTTCAACTGGCAGAACTTGAAGAAATTCGCAATGACACATACAAAAATGCCAAGATTTACAAGCAGTGGATGAAAGTCTTTCATGAGAAGCAAATTATGAGAAAATATTTCACTCTAGGTCAGAAAGTGTTTTTATTCAATTCTCGCTTGCACCTATTCCCAGGTAAGTTACGTTCTCGATAGTCTGGCCCTTTTATTGTTCACACTGTTTTTCCACATAGGGCAATTGAAATTAAGGACCCAAAGAACGGTGTCACGTTTAAAGTTAATGGTCAAAGATTAAAGCCATATTTAGAGTACCAACCACATGGAGAGGACACCGAAATAAATTTGGGTGACCCACCATATTTGAATTGAGTTTTTTTTATTTCTTTTCAGTGATTTGATTTTTCTTTCTTTCTTTTTATTGTTCTTTTGCTAATTGAAATTATTGTTGCATAAGTGTGTTTGTTTAACCATTAAGTTTTCTCTTATCATTGTTAATAATGAGTGCCATAGCTAAACAGTTCCTCCTGGACATTCTTAAACCACTTCAACATGTAAAATCTCAACTCAAAAGACAGATTCGATTTTGTAAAACACATCGTATTTGGGCTCTGCAACCAACAGAGTTAGTATCTTATGTTGAGGATTTAGAAAGCCAACTCAGAGACATTGAGAGAAGTGTCTACAACATCCAGTTGAAGCTTGAGGTAAATTCAATGAGAGGATGATTTTAATTTTCTTTGTGTGTTTTAATTTATTTTTTTGTTTGTGTGCTTTAGTTTGTTACCCCGATGAAGTGACGGATAATAGTGCTCCGTGACAATCAAGTCGGTTACTTCAGTTTCCCATAATAACTGATATTCTGAGGCGAAATTATAGACAGAAACGAGATTCTAGCAAAGCTTCACAATCGATTCCCTTCACTTCCTTAGAATGCCTTCCTTACAATCTATAAAGCTCGGTCTGAACGCATGTGATTGCTTATGAGGAATAACATACCTGCTGACATCCATTGGTTAATCGAGGCCAAAGTACAATTGGCAGGTGAGTTGCCTCTAAAATTTATTGCATACATGCCTGGTTGTGGTAAAGGAAATTATGTAAGAAAACGAAGAGCTCGAAGAATTTCTGTTGCTTTTCATAAGTGTGTCAGAATGAGATGCGATAAAAAATCATGTTCGTTAGGAATTATGTCTGATAACAGGGAAGATAAGATTCAATTCATTAGGGATAGCTTGAATAAGGAGTCATTGGATGATATCCCTTTGTCTCTTGAAATGCATCCCAGTGGATATGTGCAAGGAGCGATTCTCCAGTTATGGCCATTACTCTAGAAAGAGCATGCACGATATAGTCTTGGGAATATGACTATAAACGACCCTGTTTGCCAGTTTATAAGAAAACTGGATGGGAAGCCTATCCTCGACCCATAGAGGGTGTTCAAGCCGTTTCTGGACATAAAACCAGAGGAAGATGTGAGCCACAGTCGCAACTACCTGTAAATATCCTTTTACTTCACTGTTATTTTATTTCATTGTGTTTTATCATTTGCATTATTGTCTTTAATAATTTTATTTTATCATTGTTTCTTTTTCTTTTTACTGTTTCCTTTTTTACTATCGAGCCATGTGCTTTACCCGTTATTTGACACTGACATTCCAACTCATACACAGTTGTGACCCACTGTCACCAAGATTTTTAAATATGACTTTTTGTTAAACACTCACAAATTATTTTTGAGAAATATTCCAATGGCAGCTACTCCCAATAGACAATTCAAGAACATTTGTGTACTTTCTGGATTTAACTATGGCAAACATAAAGAGTTCGTTGAGGTAGCCATAGATCTTGGTCGAAGTATAGCAAAGAGAAAATTACACTTAGTGTATGGAGGAGGTAACCGAGGGTTATCAAAATTGGTCTCAGAAGCTGCTTTTGTCAGAGGAAACCAAGTGATAGGCATCATCCCAAGTGCCCTAAAGCCTTTGGGTAGTTTGTCTAACTCACCGACTGGAGAGGAGTTAGTCGTCTCAGGTATGCATGAAAGAATAACTGAAATGTTTAATCATATTGATGCTTTTATTTTCCTTCCAGGAGATCTTACAACACTAGAGGCACTTATCACACTGGCATCTTGGGCCCATCTGCACATTCACCAGAAACTCATCTGTTTGTTAAATGTCAATAACTTTTATGATGGCTTCATCGCATTTCTTAACCATGCAATAAAAAACTATTTCATTCCTTCCATAGCGAAAAAGCTTGTTATTTGTGCTCACACTGCTAATGAGCTACTTGATCTGTTACAAGCTTATAGACCGAAGCCAGACCCCTGGACCTTTGTGTTGGAGCGTCCAAATATGGTAACAGTACCCGCAGTAAGAAGTACAAATTAGATTTAACTCTCCGCCTGTAAATATTTTCTTCTATGTTGCATCACCCAGGTGATGTCTTCTAAACTCTACTTCTTTCCTTTAAAACATTGAGGATAATGTTTCATTCTGGTTGGGGGGAGGGAATAATCGACAATTTTGGAATCTTGGTTAAGTTTTTACTAATTTTTTGTTGTAGAAACTAATTGTTGCTAACTTTTTGTTGAACATGGTTGAATATGGAGTGTAGTGACTCTAGAAACGCATCTTGATCGTTTGAAAAAAAAATTAATTAAAAAATTCAGACATTTTTTTTTCTTTATTAAGCTTTGATATTCATTTTTCTTCTTCTTTTTAATTTCTCCTTTATAAATATACATTTTTAAATTTTTTTGAGTCGAAGATGGCTGAATATAAAGTGTAGTGCCTCTAGAAACGCATCTTTTTAGTTAAAAAAAAACCCCATTTTCTTTTTCTATCATTTTAAGTGTAACTTTTCTAATTAGTTTTTCTACATCAATGTCACATTTCTGCATGCATATTTTCCTTTCATGTTTAGAATAGGTTGGGAGGTAGAATGTTGTTTGAAAAAAAAAATTTGTGTGATTTGTTTTAACATTGAATGACATGATGAATTTCAAATTTTAGTATTTGTATTATCTTTGGTCTTAAGTGATGTTACGCTATGTTTTCTACTCTACATGTTGATGTCGGAGACAAATATGAGTTACTTGAAAGAATGAACATGTCATAATAAGTACCAAGTGAGTTTTTGAGCCTATCATTTTTCTTAGAGAGTAACCATTTTGCCCATTCTTTATACAGCTTAGCAGTTTATTATTTTATACACGGTCTCTAGATTTCTTTTGAGTTAACCCTTAAAAAAATTGTAAAATTAAAAAAAAAGAAAAAAATGTGTGTTGCTACATTTGGAAGCCCATCTAACTAGTAGATATGAAAGATTATTTAGAGCCCGAAAAGACGATGGAAATGCCATCTTTGATCCGTTTGAGCCTTTCTAGCCATCCCTTTTATGAAATATCCATAGTTAACCCTTTTGAGCTTTTAAAAAAAATAAAAAAATATTTTCTTTGTCAAACTTATCATCTTGACCCACTCCGATTTGGAGTATTACCCAATATCTTATAAGTTCCATCACCTATTTATGTTTGAGAAAAATGTAAATAATTATTTTGTTCAGTGAAGTTATGTCAAACAAAAGCCAAAAAAAAATTGTTGTTTAAAAAAAACAATAATAGGTGAAATCCACCTTGCAACTTCAAAAAAAAAATCTCTACATTTTTCTCAAACATACACTTTGTTTTCCTTATTTCCCCTCTTTTGTTAGCCATGTGCCTAACCTACGTTACGTCCTAATAAAAGTCCTTCTTAATTTTAGAGAACTATAGTCTGAAGTAGAAGCTAGTTATATGGGCTAAAAAGATATAGTGGTGCATAAAAAAAATAAATAAATTGGGTTGACTAGCATTTTTATTTGACTTGAGATCGTATTATTTCTAAACTGAGGGCATATTTCTTTCATCTTGGTGAGAGCATGTGATATCACTTCTTTATTATTTTCTCTCAATTACCATTCATTGGAGTGACTATTTTTATTGGGTTTAATTTCTTTGTGAGAGTGTCACTATTTCCAGTGAGATTTTGGGGTTTAGCATGTCATTCTTGAAAGTAGTTGTGACAAAGTCTACTGGGCTGATTCATGTGGGTGTGATGTTTCTTTAGACTGGAGATAATGCTTATACTTTTATTTTATTATTATCATTAGTCTGATTGAATAAACATGATTGTTAAAATATATATATATATATATATATATATATTGGATTTGAATTTTGTTTTCACTTTATTTGCTAGGGACAAGCAATATGCTAGTTGGGGGGTTTGTTGAAATTTAGAAAATGTATATTTATAAAGGAGAAAATTGTCATTTTACATTTCAAGTCATACTAACACCCTTACTTTTATGTATTTAAGCTTCTTGTGATTTAATTACGTGTGTTGTATTTTAATTATGTATTTCATATATTTTAGAGGCATTATGGTCATTTCACAATGAACAAGAGATCAGATGGCAAAAAGGACATCACTTTTGAACTCAGGACGGTCGAAAACCTTAGGAGGAGCATAAAAGGAAAAAATGGCACTGTTCACATGTACGGTACTATCTACGACACTGTTCACGACACTGTTCACATAGATGGATCGATAACGTGGCATTGACCGATTATGTGGCATTGATTGATGAGGTGTCACAATCCTATTGGAATAAAATTCTTATGCACTGTTGATTGGTGACGTGGCAGCATATTAGTGGACCAAAACTTGCGCGTACGGTACATACATATATACAGAATTATTTTCAATCAAACCACTTTACTGTTCAAGCCGGGTCAAACTGTGTCACTATTCAAACCGCGTGGCCAAACCGCGTACTGTTGACTGATGATGTGGCGCAATCCTGAGCGTCCGAAATGTTTTTGATCCGATGGCCATGATTTACTCAATGCATCTATAAAAAGGGGGCTCTCCCCTCCTAATTTGATATTTCTGAATCCATTTTTGGACTCCATTTTCTGTAATTCCTTCTCCATCTTGTATTTTCTATGTATTTTAATAAATTTTTATTTTGCCCCTAGTTCAATTATGAGTAGCTAATTTTCTTTCAAGTTTGGGTTGAAGGTGAAGTCTCAACATGTGTCATGGGCTTTATTTGGTAAATTTATTTTCTCTTCCCCTCTAGTTTTTGTGGATGTTTTGACTTCTCATCGACAAATATTAATAATCGTGTCTAGATACCGTCTTGGTTTCACCGGCTCCCTAGTACAAGGTTATTATTATTTGGCACGATAAGCTCTTAGCACCATATTGATTATAGTGTAGTTCATGAGGTGTGGATTCCCCTCTCATGATTTAATTGGCATTAATAAGGAATATTTAGCCCATGGTGCATGTTGATACGGATCCAGATACCCAAGTACGTCATTTCAATAGATTTTCTCTTTAATTTAATTCTGCCATTTCAATTCAAATATTAAGATATTCCAAATCATCTTTACCATAAATCCAACCACCCATTTAGAAAATTAATTCTACACACAATTAAAACCCACCTCCTCGTGGGATCGACATTCGTCACCATTGATCTATACTACAATAGATTCGTGCACTTGCGAGTTTAATAAAATTTGGACAACACATAGCTGACATGAAAGGTATAAACCCAGTAGACTGCATACATTACATTCACTTTGATGAAAATGTTAAACCTACTAGAAAAATGCAACGTCGGTTAAATCCTAACATGAAAGAAGTTGTTAGAACTGAAGTCCTTAAGCTATTAGATGCATGTATCATTTACCCCATTTCTGATAGTTCATGGGTCAGTCTTGTGCTAGTTGTCCCCAAAAAGTCAGAAGTCACAATAGTTACCAATGTTGATAATAAATTGATACCAACTAGAGTAACTACAAGATGGTGTGTATGCATTGATTATAGAAATTTAAATTCTGCCACACGTAAAGACCATTTTCCTTTACCATTTATCGATCAAATGCTTGATAGATTAACAGGCCATGAATTTTATTGCTTTCTAGATGGCTACTCAGGATATAAACAGATTCTCATAGCACCAAAAGATCAAGAGAAAACCACTTTCACTTGCCCTTTTACCACTTTTGCATATAAGAGGATGCCATTTGGATTATGTAATGCACCTGCTACATTTCAACGATGCATGTTAAGCATTTTTTATGATATGATTGAATGATTCCTTGAAGTCTTTATGGATGACTTTTCTGTTTTTGGTGACTCATTTGATCAATATTTACATCATCTAAAATTAGTTCTGCAGAGATGTATCGAGAAGAATTTAGTCTTAAATTGGAAAATTTTTCATTTTATGGTAAAAAAATGCATTGTTCTCGGTCACATCATTTCGAGTAAAAGTATTAAGGTTGATAAAGCCAATGTGGATCTCATTTCCAATCTTCCTACACCTAAAACAGTCAGAGAAGTAAGATCTTTCCTTGCGCATGCTAGTTTTTATAGACGTTTCATTAAAGATTTTAGCAAAGTTTCTAAACCTTTATGCAATCTACTTGCTAAGGATGTACATTTTGTCTTTTATGATTCATGTCTTATGGCATTTGAAAAACTAAAGCAGTTGTTGACATCATCACCCATCATTCAGCTCCTAAACTGGAACTTACCATTCAAGCTTATGTGTGATGCATCTGATTATGCAGTAGAAGCAGTATTAGCACAAAGAGTTGATCGAATTTCTCATGTTATTTACTATGCTAGTATGACATTGAATGATGCACAGTTGAAATATTCAACCACTGAAAAAGAAATGCTAGCAGTAGTGTTTGCATTAGAGAAATTTCAATCTTATCTCATTGGTTGTAAAATAATTGTATTCACATATCATGCTGCCCTTAAATATCTTCTCATAAAGAAATATGCAAAATTTAGGCTAATTCATTAGGTGTTACTTTTGCAGGAATTCGACTTGGAATTTAAATATAAGAAAGGCACAGAAAATGTTGTGGTTGACTATCTCTCTCGTCTCAATTTTGACACAATTACAGAACCATTAACATTGAATGAGTCATTTCCAGATGAACAATTAATGAGTGTAAAATTATTATCGTGGCATGCTGATATAGTTAATTATCTTGTTACAGGTCAACTTCCAAAGCATTGGACCAAGCAAGATAAGGCCAATTTTTTTACAGAAATAAAGAATTTCTTTTGGTATGACCCTTATCTGTTCAAGTATTGTGCAGATCAAATTGTTAGACGATGTGTCCCAGAAAGTGAAATTCAAAATATTCTTTCATTCTACCATAAACAAGCTTGTGGAGGTCATTTTAGTGCTAAGAAAACAACAACTAAAGTTTTATAATGTGGTTTCTACTGGCCAACTATATTTCGAGAGGCTTACACTTTTTGCTCTTCATGTGACAGGTGTCAATGAATGGGGAGCATTACACGAAGGAATATGATGCCACTAAACTCAATTTTAGTGGTCGAGATTTTTTATGTATGGGGTATTGACTTCATGGGACCCTTTCCCTCTTCTTTTAGCCATCAATATATATTGGTTGCTATTGACTACGTATCGAAATGGGTAGAAGTAATTCCATGTAGAACCAATGATCAAAAAGTCATGATAGGATTTTTGAAAGCAACATTGTTTCACGCTTTGGATTCCCTCAAGCAATAATCAGTGATGGTGGTGCCCACTTTTGTAATAAAGCATTCAAAGCTCTTTTGACAAAGTATTTCATCACTCACAAAGTGGCGACCCCATATCATCCGCAAACCAGTGGCAAAGTTAAGATCTCCAATCGAGAAATAAAGCACATATTAGAAAAAAAGGTAAGGCCAGATAGAAAAGATTGGTCATTAAAACTCGATGATGCATTATGGGCATATAGAACGGCTTTCAAGACCCCGATTGGAATGTCACCCTATAGGCTAGTGCATGGAAAAGCTTGTCACCGACCTGTGGAACTCGAGCGTCGTGCATACTGGGCCATCAAGAAATTCAACTTTGACATGCAGTAAGCTAGCTCAGAAAGAAGATTACTGCTGGCAGAACTTAAAGAAATTCGCAATGATGCATACAAAAATTCCAAGATTTACAAGCAGCAAATAAAATTCCAAGATTTGAGAAAATCTTTCACTCTAGGTCAAAAAGTGTTTTTATTCAATTCTCGCTTGCACTTATTCCCAGGTAAGTTACGCTCTCAATGGGCTGACGCCTTTATTGTTCACATTGTTTTCCCACATGGGGCAATTAAAATTAAGGACCTAAAGAACTGTGTCACTTTTAAAGTTAATGGTCAAAGATTAAAGCCATATCTAGAGTACCAACCACATAGAAAGGACACCGAAATAAATTTGAGTGACCCACCAGATTTGAATTAAGATTTTTCTTTCTTTTCGGTGATTTGATTTTTTTTCTTTCTTTTTACTATTCTTTTGCTAATTGAAATTATTTTTGAATAAGTGTATTTGTTTAACCATTAGGTTTTCTTTCATTATTGTTAATCATGAGTTCCTCAGCAAAACAGATCCTCTTGGACCTTCTTAAACGACTTCAACGTATAAAATCTCATTTCAGAAGGCAGATTCGATTTTGTAAAACAAATCATATTTGGGATCTACAACCACCAAAGTTAGTATCTTATGCTGAGAATTTAAAAAGCCAACTCAGAGACATTGAGGGAGGTATCTTCAACATTCAGTTGGAGCTTGAGGTAAATTCAATAAGAGGACGATTGTAATTTTCTTTGTGTATTTTAGTTTGTGTGCTTTAGTTTGTTACTCCGGTTAAGTGGCGGATAACGGTACTCCGTGACAATCAAGTCGGTTACTTCAGTTTCCCATAATAACTGATCTTTTCAGCAAAGGCATGGACAGAAATGAGATCCTAGCAAAGCTTCACAATCGATTCCCTTTTACTTCCTTAGAATGCCCTCCTTACAATCTATAAAGCTCGGTCTGAACGCATGCGATTGCTTATGAGGAATAACATACCTGCTGACATCCATCGGTTAATCGAGGCCAAAGTACGATTGGCAGGTGAGTTACCTCTAAAATTTATTGCATACATGCCTGGTTGTGGTAAAGGAAATTATGTAAGAAAACGAAGAGCTCGAAGAATTTCTGTTGCTTTTCATAAGTGTGTTAGAATGAGATGCGATAAAAAATCATGTTCGTTAGGAATGGTGTCTGATAACAGGGAAGACAAGATTCAATTTATTAGGGATGGCTTGAATAAGGAGTCATTGGATGATATCCTTTTGTCTCTTGAAACGCATCCCAGTGGATATGTACAAGAAGCAATTCTCCAGTTATGGTCATTATTCTAGAAAGACCATGCACGATATAGTCTCAAGAATCTGACTATAAACGACCCTGTTTGCCAGTTTATAAGAAAACTGGATGGGAAGCCCATCCTCGACCCATAGAGGGTGTTCAAACAGTTTATGGACGAAAAACCAGAGAAAGATGTAAGCCACAGTCACAACTACCTGTAAATATCATTTTACTTCATTGTTGTTTTATCATTTGCATTATTGTCTTTAATAATTTTATTTTATCATTGTTTGTTTTCTTTCTTGTTTACTGTTTCTTTTTTTACTCGAGCCATGTGCTTTACGCGCTAATTGACACAGACATACTACCTCAAACACAGCTGTGACCCAATGTTACCAAAAGTCTTAAATATGATTTTTTGTTAAGCACTCACAAACTATTTTTGAGAAGTATCCCAATGGCAGCTACTCCTAATAAACAATTCAAGAACATTTGTGTGCTTTCTGAATTTAATTATTGCATACATAATGAGTTCGTTGAGGCAGCCATAGATCTTGGTCGAAGTATAGCAGAGAGAAAATTACACTTGGTGTATGGAGGAGGTAACCGAGGGTTATCAAAATTGGTCTCAAAAGCTGCTTTTGTCAGAGGAAGCCAAGTGTTAGGCATCATCCCAAAGGCCCTAAAACCTTTGGGCAGTTTGTCTGACTCACCGATGATTAACACTAAAATGTGTACGTGTAATAAGGATAAAATTATTAGTTTTTCACTTAAAGTGTTGATTAATACGCGCATAACTTATAAATTATATGAATGCCCCGCAAATAAATTTTTTGTGTTAAATTAATTCGCTATATGTTAATTTTTATCTTATAAATATTTTTCAGGAATAAATTGGAATTGAAAGCGGGAACAAAGAAGGACTGCTGGAATTTGGAAGCATTATTGAGGAGATGTAAATAAAATAAAACAATAAAAAATGAAAATGAATAAAAAAATAAAAAAAGAACAAAAACAAGTAATTTGGTTTCTCATGATGGTCAAGTGGCCATCACACATTTCAAAACAATGATAATGTAAATAATAATAATAAAATAAATAAATAAATAAATAATAAAATAAATTAAGTTAAAGCATTTGTTGCCTATAAAAAGGAGGCAACTGAGCGAAGGCGAGGGGGACGCGAGAGAGAAGCTTAAGCCGAGTTTTTGTTGTGGCCAAGAGGGAACTGAAGAATTTATGTCTTTCTTTTTTTTCTTTTCTTGTTTCCTTTTGTATCAATTTTCCTTGTAACATATTTTAAAAGTTTATCAAATAAAAAAAGTGTTGTGCTTTCTTTCAATATGAGTGGCTAATTTTACTAAGTTGAGGTGAAAGGTGAAGCTCAATGTTTCAAACTATTAAATTTATTATTTTCTCAAAATATGTTTTTAAATTTATTTTATTCTTTTCTAGTTATTTTTATGTCATGTTAAATTATAAATTTTCTTGAATCTGTATGGTATTTTGACATAATGTCGACACATTAAAATAGTTGTGGCACATTACGTACTTTATTCCATATTTATCCACACACATAGAATTAAATATATAATAATTAACTGGTAAAAGTGAGGGCAAATTATAAATGAGAGAGTATTAAAATTATAGTTTGAATATAGAGAGTGGATCCCGAACCTTAGCATATTTTTAAATTGATTTCAAATAATTTCTTTTTCCCCAATTAATGTTCTTAGTCTTAAATTGACTACTGGATTTAAAATTCTCTGTGGTTCAACCCCGGACTCACCGGATTATATTATAACTAGACACTCTTATACTTGGGAGTAATACACTTTTGAGTCGTGTCAAGTTTTTGGCGCCGTTGCTAGGAAGTTTTCTAAATTTGGTGTTAGTTTATCTTTACTTTATTTTTATTTTTTTTGTCGTTACTATCTTTCCGTGATTCTATTTTATTCTCTTTTTGCAAAACTTCAGTTAGCACCCCTCCTCTTTTCAAACCTTAACACTATCTATAAAATTTGTGAGAAACTTCATCTTAGCCCAGTAACCTTTGCAAATCAGTCCCCAAATCAAATTTATTTCTTTAAATTTCTGCAATTGACTTTCCGCATTTATTTTAAATGGTCGGTTCTACCGCCTAACTATTATTTAAATTTTGCTAATTTATGTATTTTTGTTTATATGGTCGGTTCTACCGCCTAGCATTTTAATTTCAGTTTATTTATTTTTGTGTATTAATTTATTTACTTTTATGTTTTATTATATGGCTGGTTTTCAAATATCGCCTAAATTGTTTCTTTTAATTTCTTTGTTTATGGCTAGTTTCACCGCCTAATTTATTTATTTTTCAGTTTGTTTATTTTATTTCTCATTTTTGCTTATTTAATTTCCAGTTTATTTTTATTTCTGCAATTTTCATTTAGCGTTTTATGCATCATTGGTTTAGCACACATCATTAGCATTGCATGTGTCGTTGGTCTCGTACAAATAGTGGCAGACTAATTAGAAGATCACCTTCACCACCCTTAGATATGGCTGACATAGGAGCTGAAAAGTTTTCGGAGCACGAAAATGACCAAGCCTTGCAAAATCTTCATGAACAACCTAGGACCCTTAGAGACTTCATGCATCATACTAGAACAGGGTCACCATCATGCATAGTTTTCCCTCCTGATGCATCACGTTTTAATTTCAAACCTGGTATCATTTAACTTCTTCCTACTTTTCATGGTTTTGAGTCTGAAAATCCATATTTGCATTTAAGGGAATTTGAGGAAGTCTGTGACACATGTACTGATCCAAATTGTAGCATGAATATAATCAGGTTTAAGTTTTTTCCTTTCTCACTAAAGGATAAAGCTAAAACTTGACTACAAAATCTTAGGTCAGGATTAGGGATGGTAAAATTCTCCACGGGTTTGGGGCCCATAATTTTTGGGGAATGGGGTGGGGAATGGGGGAAAAGTAATCCCCAAATTGTTAACGGGGTGAGGTTTGGTATTGCACTCTCCACCCCACTCCCACCCCACCCCAATCCCCATTACATATAAATATGTTTTTAATTTTTATTTAATAATTTTTATTTTATTAACTATAATGTCAATTAATAATTTTTTAATTTTTATGTAATATAAACATGATATGAATAAAAGAAAACCCTACAATATTTTTTAACTTTAAAATATTATTATATTTTCTTTTCTCTTTTAAAGTGCTGCTCTCTTGAAATATTTTTCACTTTTAATATCAAACTTTTAGAGATTTTTAAAAAAAATTAATTACTTTATAATATGGTGATGATTTTATTTTAAATCTCTAATTTTTAATTTACTGAAATCATATTTTTATATCTACTATAAAATAAGTAAATGGGGAATGAGGTGGGGATGGGGGAATCATTCCCCACGTGGGGATTCCCCATCCCCAACCCCCTAAATTTATTGGGGAATGGAGGCAAAAAATTTTAATGGGGTGGGGAATGGGGTAGGCATCCCCACCCCCACCCCACCCCATTACCATCCCTAGTCATGATCCATCAGAACTTGGGATGAAATGCATGCACAATTTTTGAAAAAATTCTTCCCACCCCACAGAACAAATTCTTTCAAATGACAAATCACCACTTTCACTCAAAAACCAGGAGAAACCCTCTACCAATATTGGGATAGGTTTAAAGAACTACTTAACATTTGCCCACATCACGGTTTTGAAACATGGAGATTAGTGTTTTATTTCTACGAGTGATTAACATCCCAGGTAGACAAGTCGTTGAAATGATGTGTAATGGTGAGTTTAGGGATAAAAGTCTTAAAGATATCTTGACTATATAGCAGAGAATGTACAACACTGGGATACAGTTGGTTCTTATGAGTCATCCAGTAAACCCCAGTCATCTTCATCTGGTGGAGGCATGCATAACCTTAGGAAAGACTATGATTTTCAAGCCAAATTTGCATCATTAGCTAGAAAAGTCGAAGCATTAGAGTTGAAAAAGAATGATCATGTAAAGTTTGTTCAAAATGTTTCATGTTATGTTTGCGATGCTACTGACCATTCTACATAGGACTGTCCACCCTTGCCAGCTCTGAGAGAAAGTTTGCATGAACAAGCAAATGTCGTTGACAATTTCAAAAGGCCAAATCCAAATCCATACCCCCAAACTTACAACTCTGGTTGGAGAAACCACCCAAATTTCAGTTGGAGAAATGACAATCATGCACAATCTTCAGAACCAGTTCCTCCACGTCAAAATTTTCAAAACTCCGAGAGTTACCCACCATATGTCCCACCACCAAGGAAAACTCTAAAAGACACATTGCATTCGTTTATTGAAAAACAAGAGTCAATCAATAACCAAACAATGTCAACCTTAACTAATTTGACAGAAACTATCTCCAAACTTACATCTGCTCTGACCATGCATGAAAAAGGAAAGTTTCCTACTCAACCTGAACCAAACCCCAAGAGTCAACAACATCTGCAAATGGGAAATTCAAGAAACCAAAATATGAGTCAAGTCAAATCGCTTATAACCCTTTGTGGTGGTAAAGTGGTCGAAAACACATTGTGGACCCTTGTGAAACTAGTAAAGATTCAATTTCAGAAAATAGGGAAGAGTCTGTCGAACCTTTAACCCATGAAGAAATAACCAACTCTCCTCATGTACCCTCATTTCCTCAAGCACTAATCAAGCCAAAGAAATCAAACTACGGTCTAGAAATTTATGAAGGTTTTAAACAAGTAAAGGTCAACATTCATCTGCTGGATGTCATTAAACAGGTGCCTTCATATGCTAAATTCCTGAAAGATCTGTGCACGGTGAAAAGGAAACATAAGGTGCAAAAGAGAGCTTTTCTAGAAGAACAGGTAAGTTTCATTCTCTCAACCAATAGTGCTTTGAAATACAAGGATCCTGGTTGTCCAACTATTTCTTGCACTATTGGGGTTCATAAAATTGGACATGATCTACTTGATCTTGGTGCTAGTGTTAATTTGCTTCCTTACTTAGTGTACCAATAACTCAATCTCGGTGAGTTAAAACCAACTTCTACCACTCTTTTACTTGCTGATAGATCGATTAAAATTCTAAAAGGAATAATTAAAGATGTATTAGTCCAAGTCATAAATTCATATATCTTGTGGATTTTATTTTTTTGGAAACGGAACCAATTGCTAATGAATGCAAACAAATTCCTGTTATATTGGGTCGACCAGTTTTAGCTATTGCTAATGCTTTGATTAATTTTAGGAATGGATTAATCAATTTATCTTTTGGCAACATGACATTGGAACTCAATGTATTTAACATGTGTAAACAACCTCACCACCAAGAAGATGATGATAATGAGAATGAGGAGATTGATCTCATCGAGCCAATCATTGAGGAACACATTCAGGATGAGAATTTTACAAACTCTGTGGAAATTTGTTGTGCTTGTTCTTTTGAATCAAATAAAGAATTAAATTGTGATACTGCTAAAATATGTTCTACACTTGATTCTATGCAGGAACTTACAGGTGACGATGACCAATCAAACTTTGAAGATACAGTACAACCTGAAGAACCAAATGAAGAGGAAGCATTAGAGCTCGAATTAAAGCCCTCACCAGAAGAATTGAAGTATGCATATCTTGGAGCGCAACAGACATATCTGATGGTAATTTCTTCCAAACTCACGCATGATCAAGAAGGTAAGTTGCTATCTGTACTAAAAAGGCATAAAATTGTATTTGGTTGGACCTTAAAAGACATAAAAGGCATTAACCCTTTAATTTGCACACACTGAGTACACTTAGAGGAAAATACCAAAACAACCCGTCAACCACAAAGAAGATTAAACCCTCATATGAAAGAAGTGATAAAGAATGAGGTCCTTAAACTACTAGATGTATGAATTATCTATCATATCTCTGATAGTAAATGGGTAAGTCCAACACAAATAGTACCAAAGAAATTTGGAATAACCATTGTAAAAAATGAAAAAGGTGAACCAATCCCAACACGAATTCCATCTAGTTGGTGCATGTTCATTGATTACAGAAAATTAAATGATGCCACTAGAAACGATCATTTTCCCTTTCCATTAGAAAATTAAATGATGGCTACTCTGGCTATTATCAAATCCCTATAGCTTTAGAAGACCAGGAAAAGACCACATTCACATGCCCATTTGGAACATTTGCATTTAGGAGAATGCCCTTTGGACTTTGAAATGCTCCTGCAACATTTCAAAGGTGCATGCTAAGCATTTTTAGTGACATGGTTGAAAATTGTCTGGAGATTTTTATGGATGATTTAACTGTATTTGGTAATTCTTTTGATACATGTCTTGATTATCTAGAAAAAGTTTTGAAAAGGTGCAAAGAAAAATGACCAGTTTTAAATTGGGAAAAATGTCATTTCATGACCACTTCTAGAATTATCTTGGGTCATGTTGTGTCTTCAAAAGGAATCGAAGTTGATAAAGCCAAAGTTGAAGTCATTTCAAAATTACCCTCACTAAAGACAATTAGAGAAGTCCGTTCTTTTTTAGGACATGCAGGATTTTATAGGAGGTTTATAAAAAACTTTAGTGCCTTATCTAGACCAATTTGTAACCTCTTAATAAAAGACACAAAATTTGAATGGACTAAAGATTGTCAACAAGCTTTAGAAAAGATAACTAGTCTTTTGACATTAGCCCCAATAATGCAACCCAATGATTGGTCTTTACCTTTTAAGCTAGTGTGTGATGCTAGTGACTATGTCGTTGGTGCTGTTCTGGGACAGAGAAAGGAAGGTAAGTCCTTTGTTATCTATTACGCAAGTAGAACTTTGAATAGTGCTCAAATGAATTACACTACAACTAAGAAAGAACTACTTGTTGTAATATTTGCATTGGATAAATTTCGTTCGTATTTAATTAGTTCTCTACTGTTGTTTATTATGATCATGTGGCTGTGAGATATTTAATGTCAAAACAGGATGCCAAACCAAGGTTGATACGATGGATTTTGCTACTTCAAGAATTTAATTTCACAATCAAGGACAAAAAGGGCGCTGAAAATGTTGTTGCAGATCATCTTTCAAGACTTACGAATGAGTCTTCAATTGAAACAACACCCATCAATGATTCTTTCCCTGCTGAATTTTTATTTTCTATAAACAAAATGTCTTGGTATGCTAATATTGTTAATTATCTTGCAACAGGTGAAATGCAATATGACTGGAGTTCCCAAGACAAGAAGAAATTCTTAACAGAAATGAAAAGCTTTTACTAGGATGATCCATACCTGTTCAAGTACTGCTCTGATCAAATTTTTCGAAGATGCATACCAGACGACGAGGTAAGTAGGGTCATTTAATTTTGTCATTCTGAAGCATGCGGTGGCCATTTTTCTTCAAAAAAGACAGCTGCAAAAATATTGCAGTGTGGATTTTATTGGCCTACATTATTTAAAGATTCACGTGCATTTTGTAAAGTGTGTAACAATTGTCAAATTGGTAGGTTCTATTTCAAAGCGAAACATGATGCATTTAAACCTCATCCTTGTCATTGAAATATTTTATTGTTGGGGAATTGATTTTATGGGCCCTTTTCCATTATCATTTGGGTTTGTATACATTTTGGTTGCTGTTGATTATGTTTCAAAATGGATCGAGACGATTCCTTGTCGGCACAATGATCACAAGTTTGTGATCCATTTTTTAAAAGAAAATCTTTTGAGCAGATTTGGAATACCTTGAGCCATTATCAGGGATGAAGGTAAGCATTTTTGTAATAAGCCATTTGAGTCCTTAATGAAGAAATATGGACTTACACATAAAGTTGCTACCCCTTATCACCCTCAAACAAGTGGTTAAGTTGAATTAGCAAATAGGGAGATAAAATAAATTTTAGAAAAAATAATTAATCCAAATCGTAAAGATTGGTCTCTTCGATTAACTAATGCACTTTGGACATATCGTACTGGTTTTAAAACATCTTTAGGAATGCACTCTATCGGCTTGTTTATGGAAAATCTTGCCACTTACCAGTTGAACTTGAACATAAATCATTTTGGGCCATTAAAGCTTTTAATTCAAATCTTGATGATGCTGGTAATGTACGTAAATTGCAATTAAATGAACTTGAGGAATTAAGGAATAGTGCATATGAGAATTCCAGAATTACTAAGGCAAGAACCAAATTTTTTTCATGACAAAAGAATTTTTCGAAAAACATTTGAAATTAGTCAAAAAGTTTTGCTTTATACTTCTCGTCTTCATTTATTTCTAGGGAAGTTAAAGTCAAAGTGGTATGGTCCATTTGTTGTAAAAAAATGTATATCCATATGGAGCTGTAGAAATCGAGAATCCAAAGGATGGTATCACATTTAAAGTTAATGGCCAAACATTGAAACAATATCTGGCATACCAACCACGTGAAGCAGATACCAAAATCAATCTGAGTGACCCACCAAATTTTGATTAAGCCTTTTTATTTTAACTTTTTGTGAATTTGATTTACTATTACTTTATCGTTTGAATTGTTTGATTTTTTTTCTTTTTCTTTTTCCCTATGTCTTGAATGGAGTGCATTGCATTGTTTTAAATTGTGTGTTGTTTGACAATTGTGATTTATTTCACCAAATTTTTATATTTGTCATGAATACCTCCATGAGAAATTTCATTTTCGATCATCTTAAAACGCTTTTACATGTAAAATTTCACCTGAGGAAATTACTCTGATTCTGTAAATCACATCCCATTTGGGATTTACAACCACCAGAGTTAGTATCCCACGTGAAAGATCTAGAAAGATAACTCAAGGAAATAGAGGATGGTATTTATAATCTGTAATTGTAACTGGAGGTAAATTCAATAAAAGGACGAAGGTGAGTTATATTCCTTGTGTTTTTTTTTTATTTTGTTGTTCTTTTTCACTTTTGATTTGATTTGGTTTTGCAGATTTGATTCGTTTTGTTTTGATTCACTCTCCCGTATAAATGGTAGATAACAGTACTCCGTGACTTTTTAAGTCGGTATTCTCAGTTTCCCACAATAACTAAAACATCAATGTGAAGCATGGAAGAAATACAACGAAATTTGCATCAATTTTTTCCTTCTCTCCATCAAAATGCTCTTAAGGAGTTCGTTTAGGCAACCATAGATCTTGATCGTGCTATAGCAGAGAGGAAACTACATCTTGTATATGGAGGAGGTGACCGAGGGTTATCCAAGCTTGTCTCTGAAGCTGCTTTCATTCGAGGAAGCCAAGTGCTAGGCATCATTCCAAAAGCCTTAAAACATTTAGGATGTCTACCAGACCCACCAATTGGAGAAGAGTTAGTTGTCTCAGGTACGCAAGAAAGAATATTTAAAATGTTAAATCATGCTGACGCTTTCATTTTCTTGCCAGGAGATCTTGTAACTTTAGAGGCGCTAGTTACATTTGCTTCTTGGGCCCATTTGAATATCCATCAAAAACCCATTGCTTACAAACCAAAGCCAGATCCCATGACTTTGGCGTTGGATTGGGCAACTGATGACGATGGCAGTAACTCTCGTAAAAAGTGTAAATTAGATTTAACTCTTCATTTGTAAATATTTCCAGCAGTGGCCAGGTGATATCTTCTAAACTCTACTCCTTTCTTTAGACATTGAGGACAATGTCTCTTTCAGGTTGGGGGGAGGGAATAGTTGATAATTGTGGAATGTATCAGTCCTAGTGATGTTTTTACTAATTTTTATTGTAAAAACTAACTTTGGATAAAAGGTTGAGTCGAAGATGGCAGAATATAGAATGTAGTGTCTCTAGAAACGTATCTTCTTAATTTTTGTGTTTTCTTCCAATATGAGTGGCTAATTTTACTAAGCTGGGGTGAAAGGTGAAGCTCAATGTTTCAAACTATTAAATTTATTATTTTCTCAAAATGAGTTTTTAAGTTTATTTTATTCTTTTCTACTTATTTTTATGTCATGTTAATTTATAAATTTTCTTAGATCTGTATAGTATTTTGACATAATGTCGACACATTAAAATAGTTGCGGCACATTAGGTACTTGATAACTCTATGAAATGAGAGTTATTACGGAAATTCTAAACTTAAATCAAGGCCACTTAGAGAGTAAATGATGTGTTTTTATTATATTTTGGTTATATTTTGCATGAACATCCATTTTAGTTGAGTCTTAATAAGTTTGCTTGATTTAAAGTAATTTGTGCTCAAACATGTGCATAATTGTAGATTTTCAGAAGTTCATAATTCATGAAGGAATGCTGAGATATTAGGCTAGCAGGAAGAAGAAAGAATATGGTCACGGAAGAAGTGAAACACAACCGAGAACAGTGCAGTGTTATAGCCGTTGCTGGAGCAATCATTGTTGTAGCACTCCTGGAGCACTGAGGGAGAAAACTTAGCGCGGGTCAGCTGCAGAATTGCGATCTGCAGTTTTCTAATTTAACTCATGCACGCCCGAGGCTTTCGTTTACCCTAGTTTTTAGTTATAAAAAGAGGCGCGCACCACATAAAACGGCGACAAGGAATTAACATTGGAAAAATTGAGAGGAAGAGAAGAAAACAATCCGAATTCAAGGGAAACCAATTCTGCATCAGTGAAGAGTCCAGCAGAGTTATTTGGATTCAATTTTCATCGTTCTCTACTTGTTCTTTTCCTTACTCGTTGATTGAACCGGTGTATTTCATGACTAATATTTTGATGTTTGTTTTTTCTCTTTCAGAATATGAACTAAATTTACTTGTAGTTGAGTGACAAACAATCTAATGGGTTCTTGACTGCTCTTATGAGTTGCTATGTCATTGCTGTAGCATTTTACTCTAGTAGCTATTATTATAACTGTTATTTCAGTTGATCACACATTTAATAGTTCAAGTTAAGATAGAGCCGCAAAAGGGCATGTCTTAGTGGATTATATTAGAGTAATACTTGATCTTAATTTAAGTTTCCTGGATTAAGTTTATCTTGAATCCCGTAAGGGTTATACTAGGTAAGATTTGTGACAAACTAAACATAGGTACTCACCTTGTAAGGTGAAGAGAATAGATGTTCATAAGGCTATGTCGTAGGTAGAATAGCAACTGGTCATTGCTAATATACTTAAGGGTGTGAGAATTCCAACACGCGACAGCTGAGGATGCAAAATAATTATGCCCAGTGCTGTAGCAATTGCTGTAACAACTGGTGTTAACTTGAGGAAAAGCAGTCAGCACTTAAAGAGAGTTTGATCATTCAACTACCTTGTTCTCAATTGATTCTTCGACGCATTTTATTTCATTACAGCATTGTTTCATTTTATTTTGTCACAATTATCAATTTCGATAGAACCAACTTTACATTTGTTAATTTTGAGATTAAGGTAGATTGCACTATTGTGATTGCTGTAACATTTCTAGTAACATCAATCCTTGTGGAGACGATCTTGAATATTCATCACTTTATTACTTGTTGTGTACACTTGCACATTGGCATCGATAGCATTTGATTATAAAAATCACCAACGGTACTTTATTCCATATTTATCCACACACATAGAATTAAATGATATAATAATTAACTGGTAAAAGTGAGGGCAAAATATAAATGAGAGAGTATTAAAATTATAGTTTGAATACAGAGAGTGGATCCCGAACCTTAGCATATTTTTAAATTGATTTCAAATAATTTCTTTTTCCCCATAATTAATTTTCTTAGTTTTAAATTGACTACTGGATTTAAAATTCCCTGTGGTTCGACCCTAGACTCACCGGGTTATATTATAACTAGACACTTTTATACTTGGGAGTAATACACTTTTGAGTCGTGTCAACCGACTTGAAAAGAGTTAGTCGTCTCAAGTATGCAAGAGAGAAAAACTCAAATTCTAAATCGTGCTGATGCTTTTATTTTCCTATCAAGGGATCTTGCAACTCTAGAAGCACTTATCACATTAGCATCTTGGGCTCATCTGCACATTCACCAGAAACTCATCGATTTGTTAAATGTCAAAAACTTTTATGATAGCTTTATCGCATTTCTTAACCATTCAATAAAAAACTATTTCATTTTTTCCACAGCGGAAAAATTTTTATTTATGCTCACACTGCTAATGAGCGACTTGATCTGTTACAAGCTTATAGATCAGAGCTAGACCCCAGGACCTTTGTGTTGGAGTCTCCAAATAATGATGGTAACAGTAGCCGCAGTAAGAAGTACAAATTAGATTTAACTCTCCGCTTGTAAATATTTTTTTCTGTGTTGCACCACTCAGGTGATGTCTTCTAAACTCTACTTTTTTCCTTTAAAACATTGAGGACAATATTTCGTTCTGGTTGGGGGGAGGCAATAGTTGACAATTGTGAAATCGTGGTTAAGTTTTTACTGATTTTTTGTTGTAGAGACTAATCATGGCTAACTTTTTGTGTGAAAGATGACTGAATATGGAGTGTAGTGAATCTAGAAATGCATCTTCTTGGTTTGGAAGTAAAATAAAAAAAAAATCCTGACATTTTTTTTTCTTTATTAAGCTTTGACAACCATTTTTTTTCTAACTTCTTCTTTCTAATTTCTCCTTTATAAATATACATTTTCAAATTTTTGAGTCAAAGATTGCTGAATATGGAGTGTAGTGACTCTAGAAACACATCTTCTTAGTTTAAAAAAATTGTCCAGATATTTTCTTTTTCTATTATTTTAAGTGTAACCTTTCTAATTAGTTTTTCTGCATTATTTTCACATTTCTACATGCATATTTTCTTTTCATATTTAGAATAGGTTGGGGGGTAGAATGTCGTTTGAACCTTAAAAAAAATTGTGAATTTTTAACATTGGATGACATGATGACTTTCAAATTTTAGTGTTTGTATTATTTTTGGTCTTAAGTGATGTTACGTCATATTTTTTACTCTACATGTTGATGTCAGAGACAAATATGAGTTGCTTGAAGGAATGCACATGTCATAATAAATTCCAAGTGAGGTTTTGAGCCTATCATTTTTCTTGGAGAGTAACTATTTTTGCCTATATTTCATACAGCTTAGCAATTTATTAATTTATACATGATCTCTAGATTTCCTTTGAGTCAACCCTCTAAAAAAATTGTAAGATAAAAAAATTTTAAAAAAAAAAAGAAAAAAAGAAACAAAATGTACGTTGCTACATTTGGAGGTCCATCTAACTAGTAGATATGGAAGATTATTTAGAACCCTAAAAGAATATGGAAATGTCATCTTTGACCCGTTTGAGCCTTTCTAACCATCCCTTTTATGAAATATCCATAGTTAACCCTTTTGAACCTTTTTAAAAAAAAATTCTTTGTCAACTTATCAACTTAACCTATTCTGATTTGGAGTATTACTCGATGTCTTACAAGTTTCATCACTTATTTATGTTTGAAAAAAATGTAAATAATTATTTTGTTCAGTGAAGTTGTGCCAAACAAAAGCAAAAAAAAATGTTGTTTCAAAAAAAAGAAAAAAATTAACAATAATAAATAAGTGAAATGCACCTTGTAATTTCCAAAAGATCTCTACTTTTTCTCAAACATATACTTTGTTTTCCTTACTTCCCCTCCTTTGTTAGCCATGTCCGTAGCCTACGTTACGTCCTAATAAAATTTCTTCTTGATTTTAGGGATTTATAGTCTGAAGTAAAAGCTAGTTATATGGGCTAAAAAGATGTAGTGATGCATATATATAAAGAAAAAGAAAAAAGAAAAAAAATGAATACATTGGGTTGACTAACATTTTGTTTGACTTAAGATCGTGTTATTTTTTAGCTGTGGGCATATTCCTTTCATCTTGGTGAGAGTGTGTGATGTCACTTCTTTATTATTTTCTCTCAATTTATCATTCAATGAAGTGACTATTTTTATTGGGTTTAATTTCTTTGTGAGAGTGTCACTACTACCGGTGAGATTTTGGGGTTTGACATGTCATTCTTGAAAGTAGTTGTGACAAAGTCTACTGGGCTGATTCATGTGGATGGTTGATATGGGTCTGATGTTTCTTAAGACTGGAGATAATGCTTATACTTTTATTTGATTGTTATCACTAGTCTGATTGAATAAACATGAGTGTTTTAAAAAAAAAATCATTTTGGGTTTGAATTTTGTTTTCGCTTTAATTGCTAAGGACTAGCAATAAGCTAGTTAGGGGGTGTATTGATTGTTAGAAAGTGTATATTTATAAAGGAAAAAATCGTCATTTTATACTTTAAGTTTCACTAACATTCCTACTTTTATGTATTTAAGTCTCTTGTGATTTAATTATGTGTGTTGTATTATAATTAAGTATTTTATGTATTTTAGGGGCATTATGGTCATTTCACAATGAACGAGAAATCAGACAGCAAAACAGATATCACATTTGAACTCAGGACTAGGGTTGGGCGCGGGTCAGTTTGGTTCGGTTTTTTACTAAATTTTTCATAATCGTTCGATTACGATTATTTTAAAATTATAATCGCGATTAATCAAATTACCGGAATAATCAAATACTCGATTAATCGAAATAATTCGATTCGATTCGGTTCGATTATTTCGATTATAGGCCTATTGGATCTATTTTGGGCTTTTTTAAATTTAAAACCTTAAATTAATAAATCTACCACAAACATAAAAATTTAACAAACAAAAAATCAAAATATGTCTAAACAAGTGGCAAAGGAGACTAACGAGCAGGTTGGACTCAAACAAGTTTTCTTGTTTGCATGTCCTGTTAACCACTCATATATATGAATACAAGTGAATAGCTAGGTCTCATGAAAACAAATTAAAGCATATGCGAATTTTAAAAGATCTTTCCTTGTCTTGCAGACATTCTAGTTTCTACAGAACCCTTTGTATCTCAAGGTTCGTGCAAAGCTGAACGAACAGAAAAACTCTAGTAACTTTTTGCCAATAAGAGTATAGGGGTTAGTGACTGCAATCCAGGATTGCACATGGTATAAAACTCTCTTTAAACATCAAATTTGGAAAACTGAAATAAGCAGATCCTAACACTTTTCCACAATCTACATTTAGAACGATAAATTTCCTCATTGTCAGTTGGAAGCACTTGATTAGAATTACAAGAACACTATACATATTTCTCAAGTCAAAAGGAGAAGCCAGATTGGAATTAGAGGAAATACCTCACAACAGCAGCGACAAATAATGGCAGCAGGGGAGCACCGTGACAGCAACAATAGTTGACAGTAGGTGACAACGGCAGGTGACAGTGGCAGCAGCAGCAGATGACAGCGGCTGCAGCAGCAGATGACAGCGGCTGCAGCAGGTGGTAGCGGCGGTAGAGACTCGGCGACGAGCAGCAACAGTAAATCAGATTCGTGAAGGACGAGCAGCGGTGACGACTGACGAGCAGCGACGACGAGATTGCAGCGGCAGCAACGAGCAGCGGGGAAGAGATTACAGCGGCTGAAAGTGCTGCAGCTGAAGGTCACGAGTTCGGTTTTTGGCTGAAGAACAAAAGAAGTGTTTATTTGAATCATGTGTAGGGCAAGATTCCACGTATTTGATTAATATCCATGACTGTAGGATATGCTGGGAACCCTGCACAAGAAACGAATGAAATAACAAAAGGGTTTAGTGTTACCAAGTGTTTTCAAAAACAAACTATTTTTCTTTATCTGAAACAAAAGCAAAAATGGGCTCGGAGAAAATGTGCTTATTTGTTTCAATGGGGCTGATTTTGTTAGTGTCGTTTGGTTCATTGAGAGAACTAAACATATGAGTGAGCTGCGTTTGCCAGTGTAATGAAGAGAGAGTAGAGGAAGAGAGTGAGAGCTTTTTGGGGTGGCTCAGCGACTGTTTATTTGACATTCGGTTTATGTGATATCCGGTTCGATTTTTCGGTTTTTTTAAAAAAACCGAAAACCGAACCAACTGGTTTTACTACTTTTACTCTATTACTCATTCAATTTTTTGGAGGTAAAAAAACCGTACAAAAATCGAACCGAACCGAACCATTTGGAACGGTTCGGTTCTTGATTAATCAGTTTTTTTTGCCCACCCTTACTCAGGACAGTCGAAAACCTTAGGAGTATAAAAGAAAAAAGGGTTATTTTTACATACCTCCCCTGAGGTTTCACGTAATAACAGTTTAATAGAAAGTATCTCTGTATTTTTACATCCCTCCCCTGCAGTTAGTATTTCCGTCAGTTGACTGTTAATGGACCAATAAGATGACGAAAATACCCTTTCAAGGCTGACAGGTACAATTTCCCAACAAATTTTGGCAGTGTAATGATACGAGTGAGCGTGGGCTAGCATGATTTTTTTTTTTTTGAAAAGGGAAAGTAATACTTTCATAACTTCAACAAAGATAATACATCCATTATAGGAGCTGGAACACCAACAGCGGAATCACAGGGGCCACGCGAGGGTTACAGAAAAATGTTTCATTGTCTTGTAACTTTCTTTTTAATTAATTAATGAAAATAAATAATTTTTTAAAATATTCCTTGATTGGGTGGTAAATTGTTGTCTGCCGGTTGGGAAAGAGTTAAGAACAAAGTTGTATTTCAAAATTATAAAACCTTAATAAAACCTGAAAATAAATAAAACGGACAAAGTTATATATATATATGTATATATTACGAGCATCTAAAAATAAATAAAACGGAAGGTTTGGTGGTAGAGAAATGATTCTTCATTAATATTGTTTTGGTTTTAGACAGCAGTCAAGTTGACTTTTAATCAAAAGAATATGATGCAGAAAGTTAGAAAATGACTTCCATTCAAAGAAAGGAAGCCATTCGTTTTGTTACTATTATTTGTTTAAGGGAAAAGGAAAAGAAAAGGAGCCACAAGAAACTGGTGAGCAGTGAAGGAAGCAAAATTAATTGACCACTTACTACTTCATATTTAAACTTGGAAGTGGGGGAACTGTAAACAACTCAACAAATACTCAGCATCACCAAACATTGGAACTGTCAAAGAAGTTCTCTCCGAAACCCGTAAACCAAAACCAAAGCCAAACCCATACCCAGTTTTCGCTGCTCATATGAAACAAGAGTTGCAACAACAACAAGAACAAGAACATATTTTTAACAAACAGATTTATTGAGAGATTAATCAAACAAAATTGAGTCGTCAAGGAAAAATACCTATGGAACATAGATGAAAACCAGCTCGTCTTCTTAGCATCATGCTTGTTGTGCTTACCCACTTCTTCATCTTCTTCGGATTCACTATCACTGCTGAAAACCTCTTCCTAGTCCATCATACTTTCACCATGATCTGCTGCCTTAACCTCGATATTACCGCCATTTCCACCTGCAGGATCCGTGAAGTCCAATTTGGACTCTGGAGGCGAATCGTCCCAAACTCTGTTCTTCTTTGTTGTCTTTTTCTTTGGGTCCGGTTTTGAACCCTTGCTAACAACAGTATCAGTTTTCTTTCGAGTTTTTTTTTAATTTAAATGAGATTTTACGATTTTAGCCTTGTATACCGATGTTATACATAACTTTGTGAAACTGTAGGGGAGGGATGTAAAAATCCAGAGATACTTTTCATTAAACTGTTATTACGTGAAACCTCAGGGGAGGTATGTAAAAATAACCCAAGAAAAAATGACATTGTTCACATATACGGAACGATGATGTGGCATTGACCGATGATGTGGCATTGACTGATGAGGTGTCACGATCCTATTGGACTAAAATTCTTATGCACTGTTGATCGGTGACGTGACAACATGTTAGTTGATCAAAAATCATGCGTACGGTACATGCATATACACAGAATTATTTACAACTAAACCGCGTCACTATTCAAGCCACCTCACTGTTCATACTGCGTCACTATTCAAACTGCGTGGTCAAACCGCGTATTGTTGACTGATGACGTGGCGCAATCCTGAGCGTCCAAATTATTTTTAATCCGATGGTCATGATTTACTCAATGTATCTATAAAAAGGGGGCTCCCCCCCCCCCTAATTTGACATCCCTGAATTCATTTTAACTTCATTTTCTGTAATTCCTTCTTCATCTTGTATTTTTTACGTATTTTAATAAATTTCTATTTTACCCCCAGTTCAATTATGAGTAGCTAATTTTCTTTCAAGCTTGAGTTGAAGGTGAAGTCTCAACATGTGTCATGGGCTTTATTTGGTAAATTTACTTTCTCTTCCCCTCTAATTATTGTGGATGTTTTGACTTTTCGTCAACAAATAATAATAATCTTGTCTAGATATCGCACTGGTTTAACCAGCTCCCTAGTACAAGGTTATTATTATTTCGCACGATAAACCCTTAACACCATATTGATTAGAGTGTGATTCATGAGGAGTGGAAATCCCCCTCATGATTTAATTGGCATTAATAAATAATATTTAGCCCATGGTTTATGTTGATGCAGATCCAGATACCCAAGTGCTTCAATTATAATAGTTTCCACTTTAATTTAATTTCGTCATTCCAATTTAAATTCTAGGATAGTCTAAGTCACTTTCACCACAAATCCAACCACTCACTTAGAAAAATTAATTCTACACATAATTAAAATCCACCTCCTCGTGGGATCGACACTCGTCACCATTAATCTATTTTACAATAGATTCATGCACAACTACATATTTCCAATCCTGCATTGAATGGCACATCAGTAGTTGCTAAGAAAGGTTTTCCTAGAATAATAGGGATGTGCTTCTTTGAATCATGCACTGGTTGAATGTCAATCACAATAAAATCAACAGGAAAATAAAACTTGTCTACTTGAATAAGCACGTTCTCCATAATACTATGAGGTATTTTCATAGATCGATCTGCAAATTATAATATAATTAGAGTTAAGTGTAATTCTCCAAGTTTCAAAAGTACAGAATAAGATAAAAAATTTACACCAGTTCCTAAGTCTAATAAAGCAATCTCGATTATGTGGTTCCCTACAATATATAAAATGGTAGGGGAGTCCGAATCTTTGCATTTTGGAAGAACTTTCTGTTGGAGTATAAAGCTAATGTTCTTTGTTAATAGTGCTCTTTTTTTAACATGAATACCTCTTTTTTTAATGAAAAGGTTTTTAAAAAACTTAGTATAAAAGGGCATTTATTTTATAGCATTAAGCAGAGAATGTTAATACATACCTATTTAAAAATCCACATAATCTCCAAAAGAATGTTAATACGTACCTATTTAAAAATCTCAATAATCTCACATGTGGAAGTTTCCTTCTTTACTTTAGCTAACCTTTAAGAGAATGGGGCTTTTGGGATGTATTCTCGTGGGCTACTTTCTTTTTTATCCTTTAACAATGAGTCCGTAGATTCTAACAGTATAACTTGAGTTGTTTTTTTTTTCACCGTCACTTTACCTTGTTGTCGACTATTTTGTCTTTTTCACAAGATCATGATGGCCTTGACTTCTTCATGTTACTAGAGTGAATTAGTACTAACTTCATGTACTCTTTTATGATTGGGTACTGGCTGGCTAGGGAATATGTCTTTCTCAACAGTTATTGCCAAGGTTTGAACTGAAAAAGCTAGTTGACCTACAATCTTTTCGAAGTTTGAGATGGATTAGGCTTCTAAATTGATGCAAGCTCTCATCTCATTTCGCAGCTCATTAGTGGTGCGACTTTGTTGTTCCATTGCAGAATAAGTCATACTTTCCAAATTCTTGGTTTGGGTTGTGAATAGTTCTAATTCTGATTATACTATCTAAATGTTGGCTGAGGAGCTTGATGAAATGTTTGTATTGGTGGAGTTGGAGCTACTGTTTCATTTTGTTAGAGTCTTTGAGACAATGAAAAATTAGGATGGTCTCTCCATCCAAGATTGTAAATATTGGAGTAAAGGTTGTAGTTTGACTACTTTCTTATCACATTTATGACATTGGTTTGATCTGAGTATGAATCATGGTTAAATTAATTGTACGCATGTGGCTTTGTTGATTTTGTAGCCGTTAATGATGCTATTTGGCGAGAAAGTCCTTTAACTATTTCTTTGACTTCCTTGATGTCCAACCTTGATTCGCCAACATGTATCTAATGTTCTTCCTTTATTTTTCTCACATTCATGAGTGATCAGCTTCACTGTTGGGAGTAGCTAGAAGAAATCTAAATTTTTTTATGCCCTTTTAGACATTAGCTCATTGCTACTTGTCACCGCTAGCCATTCCTACATATGTGGCAATAATTCTTTCTTTGTGTTATGGCTCTTAATTTACAAAATTTAACATCTGATGAAACAAAATACATTTTTTACTGTTATATTTTTTAGTTTTTTGAAATAATATTACAATAATTTTTGAGAAATTAGAATTTTAAAATATTTATCCCTATGTCTATTTAATATTTTATTCAAGATTTATATTTAAGATAGAACTATTTGAACCACTAAATTACTCATCGATACACTTTTCAAAATAGGCTAAAACTAAGTATTAAGTTTGAGCCCCACTATATATATATATATATTTCAAAAATAATTTTTTATCATTAAAGTTCCCCTTATGCAAATTACATTTATGGGCTACAAGATTCCCCAAGTGGGTTGTTCTCCAAGGAGCCCATCAGTGAAAGTCTAATGATAGAGGCTAATAATAGAGCCCATCAGTGAAAGTCTAATGATAGAGGCTAATAATAGAAAACAAATAACCACATTCCATATCTTTATCCACCACATAATAGCCCTAACACGATCAAGATAGATAGTTTGAAGGCTTAAGTGTCGCATAATTCCGTGCAGTGCAATAACCAGAATTGAGTTACCTTTTCAGAATCGAACTACTTTACTTTGTTTTAGTTAATAGACGCACACTAGTGGCTCGAAGCCAAGACCTTGTACAGTATTGAACTTGGCAATAAAGATGCAATTGCACCAGAATTGCTTGAAGGCTAGGCTAGGATAGTCACTGTATTGTTGCAACACCAACTGGCGTAGGAAGATACAACCAATTCAGTAGAAACCGGAGACCAAAAAGTGATTTCTAAGACATGATGCCATGCAAAAACAAAGATTTGAGTTTCATTCAAAGAGACAAATCTTGAGGTACGAGAACATAAAAAATATTACTCATATTAAGCGAACTTGGAACAGACTGACTGACAAAATATCAATTATAACTATATGTAAGCTGTAAAAATGGCAATGGGTGAACAAACTAGTGCATACTTAACACCCATCAAACAACAAAACCATCAATAACGCAGTGCACTACATAAGCGCCATTAAGAGCTGTGTTTCTCACAAAGGCTGAATCAACAAATTTCAATAAGTTGCAGGAGATGCTATTTCAATTCAAATCCCATTCAGCTGTGACAAAAATAGCTACTCAAAAAGCCTTGTTGATTCAACTCACCTGTCAGAATAAATTAACTATCAAAATATCAGTGGTGACGATTGGCATTTTTTCCAGCAGTATCAGCACACACTCCATGCAGACATGATCAACCAGAAATATTCCGCAATAGTCAACAGAATTTTAACCCTTGGTGAAATTAAGCTCAAGCTTGAAAACCTAAATGGCAGCTAGCGATTGTTCTTATAAACCTAAAAGTATATATTCTGAAATTTAAAGATAATTTATGAAAATAAAGTAAGCTCAATTTCGAAAATTGATGAGTTAAATTCCAGTACTCCAAACTCAGAACAGGTAATTTAGATGTGAAGACAAATGTACAAAAAACAGGTAACAAATAACTTCATTTACTAAGAGGAATTTTTAAAACACTTAATTTCCAAATGACAGGAAAGTGGAACACGAGAATAACAGACATGTTCAAGAAACTTAGTATGGAAAAAGAAAATCCAACAAAGTAATATAAATAACCCTAACCTCTAGATGCCAAAATTGTTTTAAGCACTACTGCTTACTGTAGGAAGCTCAGTCACTTTACCCACTGCTACTGTTTTCCCTGAAAGACAAACACGTGATGACTTAGAAACAAAGAAATCATAATTAATTACCAAATAATAACAATAATAATGACACTATCCATCATCACCTTCAGTGCGAAGAGTGAACCTTCCCAGCTGCGCAAAATCTGCGAACTTTTCAATGCATATCGAATTGTTCACCTAAGGTACACATTTTGTTAGGAGGATAACATAAGAGAATATGAAAAAGACCTCAAATTCATTTGGTACTACCCGTTCACCTAAGGTACACATTTTGTTAGGAGGATCAATATAAGAGAATATGAAAAAGACGTTAAATCATTTGGCACCACCCATCTGCTGAAAATTCCCATGTCCAAACTATATATTTCCGCTTCGAGTTCCATTGTTCTCCAATGAGTCTTAACCCGCATGGGAGACTTTCAACTCATTCTTTTATACATTTATAGAAAATAATAATGGGGGAAAGGGAAAGAAAAGAAGAGAATTGCCAATTTTATAAGTAAAAAATAAACAAACAAAACCACACTTATAAAATTATTAATCAAGACATGCAACAAACCTGAATACGGCAAACAACAATAGCACCATTCTTAACAAAGAGAACTTTCTTTTTCATCGGTTTCTTCGTCTTCAGATCGATTTGATGTAGCAGTTCAACAATCTCACATTCCTCGACAACAGCATGAATGTGTAAAACAGCCTTGTAGCCGGCCGTAAAAATTGCCTAAAGAGCAACAAAATCCAAGGGTTACAGAATTTGCATTCACCAACTAAAATTCAAAAAATGCAATTTGCACAAAAAAGAATCACTGGAAAAAGAAATCAAAGTTCTCATGCATACATTGTCCAGCAACTCAAGAATCTGCAACTGGGCAATAAATTCAGTGACTGCGGCTACTGGTTTTGCTGCAGTAAAATAAAATTAAGTCACCAAAACAATACATGGAAAACAAAGAATAAAAATGTAAAATAAACATGAATGCATTGGGATAATTAAATCATATTTTACTAAAATAAAATGAATTATAATAAACATAAATGGATTCCACTGCACAGTATGGAAGTCTACAACTTTATTTGCAATCATATGAAAAAGAATACGAAAATATACTCCTCATTCAATATATAAACTTCTGTCTGAACTTAGCTTTGAATAACAAATATATATACTTCTGTCTGAACTTAGCTTTGAAATAACAAATAAAATTCTTTATTATCAGAGGAAAGAATGTATAACCTAATTAAAATCAAGCATCAGCAGGCAAGTATGCCAAACCTCAATATATACATGCCAAATATTAACTTACTGGTAAAAGTAAAACCCTACATTGCAATAGTTCTTTCTTTTTTTAATAAGCAGTCTACCAACTAGGCCGTTACAAACATCAATTGAATATCAGAAAGCATTGAACTGAGCATAACAAGTTAAGAGCCAAATATGTCAATGCAATTTTCTAAAACATCAAAACACATCGTCAAAATGTCATTCCTATCAGCTAAAAAAGGAGGAATAAAAATTAACACCACCACATAATCAATAGTGGACAATTATCTACTAAGAATTACTGTAAGAAAACAAAAAACTGTAACTGCAATCCAAACATTTTCAATTATTGTACCAATAAATTATTACCCCCAAAAAGTAATAGAAAGCAAGAGAACTTACCAACACTTGACAAGACAAAACCAGATAGTATATCTTCCTCTTCAATTCCAGCTAATCTGATCCGTAGATTTTCACCAGGTCCTGCATGCCTAACCCTATTGTCATCACAGTATATGGCAAGAACTTTAACTTGAGCCTGCAAATTGATGTAAGATTAATTAACAAAAAAAAGGTATAAACAAATGAAACAGGTCAGAAAACAAGCAAGTCTAGAGCAGATACCTTGTTTGGCACGACCAACAAGGAATCCCCCTCCCGTACACTACCAGATTCCACCTTCCCCATAACAACAGTTCCCATGTCCTTGAATTTGTCAATTATAGGCATCCTACAATCAAATATAGAAATTTAATTAACCGTTCTGAAAAAGTATATTAATGGATATTTTCAAGGGTTATCATCCTTTCACTACGGCAAGTATTGCAAAATAATAAACCACTACACGAATAAATGAAAAGTAATACTTCACTACATTAACTTTAAAAAAAAAGAACAGTTTAATACATTTCCATCATTGTCGTTAGTCTAACGATGATGTCACACTGACGTTATACGGACAAAATTGTATTTTCTTCAACAAAACCCAAATTTGCAATTAAGTCTAAGGGCTACAGCAAGTATTGCGAAATAACATACCAATACAAGAATTATTGAAAGGTAATACTTTACTACATTAACTTCTTAAAAATATCAGTTTACTACGTTTCCACCAATTCACAATTGATCATGCAACAGATCAATTCCAGGGGCAATAATGTCATTTAATCACCATTTTCAATTTAAACGGTTTCACACCAAGAGCAAGGTAAAATTATAAATTCACATGGCATTAATTTGTATCATTTTCTTTTTATTGTCAGAGTTATTCATTAAGGGCAAAATTAGTATTTTATAAGTCAACTAATGAAAGTGACAGAAGTGCAGTAAACAGTTATTTTTAAAAAGTTAAAGAGAGAAGTGTCATTTTCCAATGATTCGTGTAGTGGCTTATTATTTCGCAATACTCAGCATAGTGAAAGGATGATAACTCTATTTTCAAGACGAAGGATCTTTCCAAAAGAAAATAATGTCACTCATTCAAAGCGCCCCATACTAAAACAGATGATAAAAAAGTGCTAGCACTATAGTGAACACATTGATAAAATCACAAAAAACTTCTGTACATAAAGAGATTTAAACCAATTTAAGTGGCAGCAACAAGAAGAAGAAAAATGAAAATCCAAACGTGAAAGGTTAGTGTATACCTAAATGGACCATTAGGATCTCGAGGAGTTATCTCAATACGATCAAGGGCTTCAAAAAGACAGGGGCCATTCCACCATGGACAAAGGCTTTTGTCCACTCTTGTTTTCATGTTTGAGCCCATCAAACCAGATATTGGGAGAAACTGCACATCTGCAAATTTATATAAGAATAAACACAGCAGTAAACAACCAGATACAAGTATGCTATCAAATTGTTCTGCAGCAAACTATGAAGGCAAAATGGCCAATCAATCACTCAAGAAGCTAAGTTCTGCACAAAGATTTTCTTTAATACAGTGTAATTCAAAGAAACATGATAATCATTAAGTACTAAACACAGAACCTCAATACATGAGCTTAAAAGAAATGAAATGGAAAAGCCAGTGTCTTGCACCAAAGGCTGGCTAATGGAAAGCCTGTATCAAGTTCATAGATGCTGCATCCGAGAAAGTGACCCATTCTTCAATAATTTAATTCCTATGGTACATAATGTTTCAAACATTTTGAAAATATCAAAGGGACATAACATTAACTGACAAGGTTTAAGATCAATAGCCTTCATTTTTTACACTTTGAATGGTCATAATTGTATCTTCCATATGCAAAAAGTAAATGCATACAATTGTGCATTAAATACAAGTTTTGCATCATGGGATGTGTTTTGATACGATGGCCAAAACTCTGTAATAATTTGTGTATAATAAAGGGTACTACAGATCCTACCTCAAGAAGTGGACATGATAAAGTAGTAAGATGCAAAGAATAAAATAAATCACATTGATAATTGAAAATTCATTTTTTCAGAACTTTCAAATGAAGAATTACTACTGACTCATTTCAACAAAACCAAAGCACATGCTATGCAGAATCAAAAATTTTGAACACTGAAGCCAAAAACAGCATGTCCTTTCCAACAACCACAATGCATCTACTTATGGAAATGTTTCACTTTTATTTCAATGAACAGGAACTTTGCCAATCAGAAAAGAACTCACTCCTTGGACAAGCAAAGGAATTTTGAACATCAATGCCATGCCTTGGTTGCATCTCCCTAACAAACTAACAGAAACATGTCACCCTTTCTATGACAAGCAACAGGGGAAGATATTTTTAGTACTTCTTCCCCACGTAAGAGAAGAACCTAAGACCAACGTAAGGTTTTTGCTAATATGTCACCAACCCAAGAAATTATCAACTGAAAATGTCACCCATGATGATCAAATATCCAAATTAAAGCTATAATGTGGAAAAAAAATTTCTTGAGGATGATTTCTGATACTCGCAAAAGAAAGAAAAATGACATTTACTGAAAATTTTTTTTTTTGATATGGCTTTTGTGGCCAACAAATTCTTTTTAATGCCAAAAAGCTTTGGTTGCAAATAGAGTAGAGCTTCTGGGGTTTAAAAAGCTAGTATAACTTAACTAAAACGAGCTCAAATTTTACGTTTTGGCAGTGGAGTTGAGGAGTGAAGCTCTTTTAAAGGGTTAAATCATTTGAAGTACTCTTATTTAGTTTTTACAAATTTTTTCATTTCTCTTGTAATGTAACATTAAAAACATGTCTATAAAGTAAATTTATAGTTTTACTAAAAGGTATAATAGACAACAAATTAACCTTCCTTTTTCTTTGGTTGGAAGAAGGGGGGGGGGGGGTGTGGGGTGTTGTGCTAAAAGCTCTACCAGCGCAAAATCTACTTGAATGCTATTGCCAATATGCCCTTAGTCCCCCCCCCCCCCCAAAACAAAAAAAAAATGTAGAATTCCCTCCTAAAACCTGCAACTCTTCTCAGAGACATAGTTCTGACAGAAACAGGAATAGATTATTCATTGTTGGTCAAACAATAATGCAGTTATTTTTCCTGGCAGGAAACAAATAAAATCTTAGTGAACAAAATAAAGAGAAAATTACAAAAGCGACTATGTGAACCAGGGCTCCTTCTGTAATAACAGGCAAACAGACTCTCACATCACAAAGAATTTTAAAACCTTCCCAGGACTAGGAAAATTGCAAGGTAAACTGATAAAATTATTTATTTTATCCCTCTGAAACAATAAATAGCTTTTTTCCTGACTGCTTTTATAAAAATATGAAAATTAAAATGATGTGTATGGTATAAAACCATTAGGCAAAACAATTCTAACAAGTCTTTCATAAAGCCAATGATACAATACCTTTCTTCAAATTGTAGCCTGAAGCCTTTAAAAATGGTGTCATCTTTGATTCAATCTCATCATACCTGTAAGAAGGTCAATAATGAAGAAAAGCTAAAGCACAGAAAAGGCACAATAAGAAAGTCATGAGACAGGTCAACACCTTTCCTTTGACCAGTTCACAGTGTGGTCATCCATTTTATTTACAACAAGAAGCAGTTTAGTCACGCCCAAGGTTTTTGCAAGCATGACATGTTCACGGGTCTGCCCTCCTTTCTCAAACCCAGTTTCAAACTCTCCTTTTCGAGCAGAAATTACCTAATTAGAGACACACAGACACTGAGGTCAAGAAAACATTGAAAATGCAGAACTCACCAAAAAAAAAGGAAAAGAAACATCAGCACTAACTGACCAGTACACCAATATCAGCTTGAGATGCCCCACTAATCATATTAGGGACATAACTCTTGTGACCCTGAAGAATCCATAGAAGCACAAGTTAAGATATTTCCCCACAATAGAAAAGAGGGAAAAATATGGATTTCAGCAATCAATTTATACTAAACAAATTAGAATGGCCTAAGGTCAAGTTCAGTGCTTTTTCTATTCTACTTTAGCAGACCAACCAACAACAACAATGTACAGCAACTTATAAGTGACCACAATAGTAATAATACAGAAATAAATTCATAAGCTAAACACAGTCCCTTACCGGCGCATCCAAAATTGTAAATCTAGTAGTCTCAGTTTCAAAGTGAGCTCTTCCAACTTCTACTGTTTTACCCTACAAAGTAGGTGACAAATTTCATTTATATAAAAACAGTTAATTCAATAAAGTACCACAGCATTTGAAGTTGCCAAATTCTTTACGATATTAAAAAAATACCTTGATCCTCTCCTCTTCATTAGTGTCCATAATATACGCCATATACCTAACATGTAGAAAATGGTCAAGATTAGCAAAGGATGTTCTAGTAAAGAAGTGGACATCCATAAAATACCACATCAAATATTCTAAAAGGAAACAACATCAAACTGAACTAAAGCAGACTATCATGGAGCAACACAAGAATTATCTAGAGAAACCCAAATTAGCAATGGAATTAAACTTGAAAGGAATAGAAATAGTGCACCTATATATATATATATATATATATATATATATATATATATATATATATATATAAAAGATCAGGCATCAGAGTATTTGGAATTTAAACAGTTGGGGAAAACAAAAAATTAGATGGTCACAGAAGTGCATATCATAGAAATATGACCAAAATAAAGACAAACAAACAATAACATCAAGATGTTCTTGAAAAGAATTCCAAACTTTCAGAACTACAGGAAGTGTGATTGATATGATATTTGATACATAAGGAAATATTTAAGAAATTATATCCAGCGGAAACAATGCTGTTTAAAAATTGTCATCCAGTGGCTGTTACTGTTACTGTTACTGCAAGGACAAGGACAAGGACTAATTGATGCAGAGGAAAATTCAAGAAAAACTCTTTAATTATGTAACCTAATAATATTCCAGTGTTTGGCCCCAAAACAAGGTGCAAATCAACTTCCCAATTTATAAAATGATACTAGAATGTATAGCCTTCTGCGATTTTGCTGCCTGTATACTCCCCAGAAGTGGAACTGTAGTAAAATTAACCAAAATGAAGTCTCACCAGCTTTCTCTACTTTTATCCTTTGCTTCTTTCTCATATTTTTGAATTGTACGGTCATCGACCTGGCCACTAAGAAAAAGTATCTGGCCTCCAGTGGTAGACTTTCCAGCATCTGCAAAAACACACACAAGATATGACAGTTCAACCACATTGATTTCAAGTAGGAGACTAGGATATTAAAAGAGATGGAACACTATTCTTTTAGAGATAGAGAAAAACCATAGTATTTGTAATGAAAACAAGAAATAAATTTTTTCACAAAACTATCTTCAGTAAGGAAAAGTCCTTCACAGGACCCCCAAAAAAAATAATAAATAAAGTTAAAAGGTTTGCTTCAAAATTCAAATAACAGGATTAAATAAACTAATTCTATAAATTAACTTTGATTTTTAAAGTATATGGTGCAGAGTTTAGTTATCATTACTTGCTCATAGAAAGAAGAAAGATCCAAGTCTTGAGAAATTTTCCTTTTCTTCCACTCTCACTACATAAATACCTTACAGTTAACAGAAATTTAACAATAGTTTTACCGTTGAAATAATCTATTTCTTGACCGTGAAAAAAGTAATAAAAACATATAGAAAGACTCCAAAAGAAATTCAGCTCAGAAGGATCAGTTTAAAAGGAAAACCCAGGATATTTGAACACAATGCGTCACTCAAATATATAACGTAATCAATCCTTATCAATCAAAGTATATTAAGCATTCTTCAATTAATTTTGAAGGCATAAATCACAAACAAGCTAGGGTCAATCATCCACCACAGGCTTCAGATTTACCACACAGTTCCTAGCCATGAGGAAGAGAATAGTGCTTGATAGTATTTAGTGACAGTATGTTATTTTCATATAACATTCTTAATAAGGGGCAATGAATGCATAAATATATTGACATATAGGAAAATTGGATGAGTAATTTGAAATAAAGCCATTTAATAAATGATGACATCTGTGTATTACTAAGGTTAAAAAACCATAAATTACATCAACCTACCAACATGACCAATAAATACAACATTCAAGTGTCGCTTGTTATTTCCTTCAGTCTCTTGCTGAGATTCAGCATCTTCCACCGCAGATACTTCCTTGTGTTTCACTAAAAATCCAGGTCAACCAATAAGCATGAGAAATGAATTGATGGTTAAGCAAAGAAGAAGCTATCCGCCTTTTAAGCAAAAAACTAGCAAAAAGAAATATAAGCATTATGAAAATTAAAAACATAACAGAAAATAGTGCAGTAAAACCTTTAGGCTCAGGATGAACAGGCTGGGATACTGCTTGCACCTCCTCTGAATCTAAAAGCATCAAAACATAATTTGTAAAACATTTTCAAATCTAATTCATATGACAGGTTGTAGCCATTTGTGGTTTCATTGGGGCACAAGAAGAATGCACTATTAATGAAAAAAAGATTACTATCTTGCCGAACAACGAGATTGGTGTTTTACAAATAATCTTAGGGGAATTCGGAACATGTGAAAAAAAGGGGCATGGCTCCAAATTGCAGGAAAGAGAAGTGAGAAAAACCAAAACAATTTCTATTGTACTAAACAGTTGAAGCAGCAATTATTTGTAATGCTTTTAGCAACTACAATTGCTAAATATAAGGTCAAAACAGAGCAAATAATTGACTTCCCTAATAAATCAAACTACACTCAATGGAGGAAGGGCAAAATGCAAGTGAACTGACATTCCAACAGGTTAATAAGCAACCAGTTTGATTGCAAAAGCACTAGCCTAACAGGCATCCACAAGCAGCATGAAAAGCTACTGCATGGCATTAAGATTTAACTTAAAATTCTGTTGAAGAAAATAAGACGGCTCTACATTTATTATTTTTGAAATAAAAATAAATAAGCATGGTCAACTGAAATGCTACCATGTGAAGAGAAACTATTCCGTCCAGCGAGAAATAATTCTTACTACCATAAAGGATCCCACAAACATCATAGAGTTGAATGCAAGTCAAAAAAACCAAAGCCATTTCACTCAAGAGGGCTACAACTAACCACAATTACATCAAAATGTGTAGTAAGTCACAGTTGTATATATCACATACAAAAAAACCATCAAAATCCAATAGTTTCAGTTTTGGAGCATTTTGATTGAAATTTTCTCATTTCAAAATTTTGATCATATTTATGTGATTGCAACAAAGCCAAATTTAGGCATTGAACAGTTCTAAAATTTATCTCCATCAACCACAATTGCACTTTATACACTTTCTCAAAATAAATTTGTACCGACAAAAAAGCGCTACAATGAAATTTATCAATCCTACCAACCTTCCTCCATCTTATCCACCACCTCAACTTCTTCTGGCCTTGCATCTCCAGGATTGACCACCCCATTATTCTCTTCTGCTAAGATTCGATTCAAACATTCAACAAATTTCCAAAAAACAGGAAGAGCAAAAATAAAATAAAATTCACTACATGGACAAAATAAAATAAAATTCACTACATGGACCCTTCAAATACTACCTGCGGAGTCAAGCTGTAATGAGCGGATATCCTCCTCAATATCTACCAATTGGTGAACTCAAACAAGTTAATTACAACATTTCTTGAACATTTGGTCGTCAGCAAAGAATACAAACATAATTATTAACAAGTTCATCATGCCAACATAAAACAAATCTATCCTATTGCAACACCAAAATCATCATGCATTCATGAAAAATAAAAATTTAAATAAAAAATAAACACAAACTACAATTCCAAGATATTTTACTAAACTTCAACAAAATTTCCCAGCCACTGCAAAATAAAATAAACGAAGCACAGAAACATTTATATACTCAGCCACAAAATCGGGAAAAATATCACAACGAATTAAAATTCGTAACGGACAGTTCAACTGAAATCAGACCAGAGCATAAACAATCAGAGATTAATCAAATAAAAATCAGCAGATCCAACAAAAACAATTAATTAAAAAGAAATCGCAATTCGATGAGAAGCTCCAGATAGTGAAAATTGAAACGAAGCAGCGCGTGATAGCTTACCCATAGTGATGAAGGCACCTAGGGTTTCTCTTCTTTCTCTTTTTTTTTCCCCTCCTTAATCGAGTAAAAGAAGCGAGTGGTAATAATATTGTTTGTTGTTCTGGAAGCTACCCTTACCCTCGGCGTCAAGAATAAAACGAAAACCTGTGCGTTTTGTGTGTGTATACGTGAATATGGTTGTGCGCTTGTGGTTTCCTTTGGTCCCGACGCTTTCTTTTGCCACCTGTTGCACCATGTTGCTCGGATTTGGAGTTGTCGCTCGGTTTGTTTGGGTCGACCGGGTTTCTTTATTTTATTTTTTTAATTGAGAACATAATTATATTTTAGGGCCAATTTAATAATGTTACAGTTTTTAAAATAATTGTAGTTAATTGTACTAAAGAAATAATCAGTTGTAAAGAAAATTAGTTAGATATTTGGTAAATTTATTTTCAAAAGTACTATGAATTTTAAAAGTAGTCATGTGTGTTTAGTAAAATTTTTACTGTTAAATTATTGGAAAAATATAAATAATTGAATTGAACATAATATGAGAATAAAATTTATTTATATATTTATAAATACGCAAATAAAATATCTTTTTATTAGGTATATATAATAATTGATACTAAAATAAATATTTTACAGTGTTAGTTTTATTTTTGTTAAAAACTTGTTTAGTCCCTATGTTTTATGGTTAGTACCCGTTTAGTCCCTTTAGTACCAAAAGTATCTCAAGATATCCTTATCGTTAAATTATTGACAACCCTACCATTATTTTTTGTTCTTTTTAAACGTCTTTACAGTTAAATTATTGACACTCTTACTATTACTTTTTGTTCTATTTTGTTTGTTTTGTAATATTACCCTCATACAATAATATTTCTTTTTTAATAAAAAATTAAATTACTAATTTAATTCCAAAAATAAAATAAAAATAAAAATATTATAGAGTAATTTTTGTAGAACAGTCTGTCATTTGCTAAGGAGTTATTATATTCATTTTTCTTATTGATGTCCAAAAAAAGTGTTAATTTAATTTTTTTACAATATTATTTTTTTCCATACATGAGCCTCCACAAAAATTAATGAGTGATGATACAGTCACAAACTCTTACACAAAATTATCTTGTATAAATTCATTGGTTGAATAAAAATAGATCATGTGGGTCAAGAAAATATTTAATTCAACCAATTTTATTATGTCACATCAGCTTGTACAAAATAAATTTGTACAAGGGTTTGTAGTTATATTATTACTCAAAATTAATATTTATTCTTCTTGTTTTGTTTTATTTTTGGGTTATTTTTTATAATTTAATTTTTTATTTTATTAATATCCAAAAAAATAAATATTATTGTAAGAGGGTAATATCGTAAAAGCAAGTTGAACGAATAAAAGTAACGACAGGAGTATCAATATATAGTTCAACAGTAATGTTTTGAGGCACTTTTAAGAATATAGAGATTAAATGGGCATGAACCTCAAAATATGGAAACTAAAAGAGCTTTTATCCTTTTATTTTTTTATTTTGTTATATCAATATAATTGGTAATAATAATATGTTTGAAGTTAGTGATTTTTTCTAATTAATAAGGACAATTTTAGATTTGATAATATATATGAGAATATATATAAAATTGTATTGAGTTTCGATTTGGTAATGCTATAACTTTTAAAATAATTATTATTAGCTGTAATGTATAAAATATTAGTTGTGAAGAGAAATCAATTAAACGTATAGTAAAATTTATTTTAAAAAATATTGTGAGTTTTAAAAGTAATCATCTGTATTTGGTAAATCTTGTTGTTAAACTACTATAAAGATATAAATAATTGAATTGGATATAATGTCGAATAAAATTTATTTACACACTTATAAAAATGTCTATAAAATATTTTTTATTGTGTATATATAATAACTGATAAAATTAATATTTTATATTATCAAATTTATTTTTATGTTGTTATCTCAATATAATTATCAATAATAATAATCTCTTTAAATTTAATAATTTTATTCCTAACTAATAAGAGCAATTTTAGATTTTTATAATATATATGAGGATAGATATGAAATTGCATTAAGTATAAAAGTGATTCTTAAAATCAGAGTTTGAAAAGTTACTATTTCCCTACCTTTCAAAATCTGCTATAGGATATGGTGATTTTACAAAAAGTGATTTTTTAAAAAACTTACCAAATATCAAAATTAATTTTTAGCTAACCAAGATCATTGCTAAGCCTTCTAAAAGCAATATCCAATAGGGCCTAAATATAAAATTGATTTTCAAAATTAGATTTTGAAAAATTGTTCCATCCCTTTTTCAGAATCTATTATAGCAAGGGATCATTTTGCCAAAGTAATTTTTAAAAAATTTATTAAACAATAAATTAGCTTTTAACTTCTCAAAATCACTTTTGAGATTCCTAAATAGGGATTGCAAAAAGCGTGTTTGGGTTGGGATTTTTCAAGCACAAGCTCAAACCTACTTTAAGATAAGCATGAGGGTTGGGCTTGAGCTGGGCTCGGGTCAAGTTTGGGCTTTACTTATTTTTAAAATTTTTTAAATTATTATAAATGTGAAATGAATTAATGATTAAGAAGTTGTTATAATTATAAATTAAAGAAAAAAAATATTCATAGTAAAATAATAAACAAAGCAAATAAAAGCTTAAAATTTTATTTTTTTTAATTTCGAATTTTTTAATTCAAACACTCTCTTAATTAATTAATACATAAGAATGAGTTTAATTTCATAATTTTAATTTTTTTTGAATCAATATTGATTTATAAATTAAGAATTTTAAGTTTTCTTTTTTTTATTTTTATATTACTTTTCAATTTTAATTATATTATTCTAATTTATAAATTTATTTTTTTTAAATAGTGGGCCTCGGCCTGACACGGGCTTTTTTTTAAGCCCTTGTTCAGGCCTTCATGTGTGAGCCGGCTCTGACTTTTTTGCCCACCTTATTCCTAAAAGCAATCACACACGAGCCTTTAAAGATAAATAAATTATTTTTTTTGTTACACATCCCAAATTTTTATCCTAAATATATCTTAAATTATGTGATAATAATTAATTAGTTGATGAGATAATATAACTAATTCACTTAAATTTTGTAAAAAAAATTATCAACAATTTAACCAATGTAAGATTAAAAAGGAAAATTATCATTCATATACCCTATATTTGCTCTGTTATCAAAAATACTACAACACTTTGAGGGTGTATCAATCGTCCACCCTTATTTGACAAAATGTATCAGGCGACCACCAAACTGTTAGTTGTCGTTTGAAAGTTAACGGAGTTACAGTGAATTGATGATTTTATACTTGAAAATTATCACTTGTATACCCTTAAATTCTCTTTTTATCACTTGTATATCTTTAAATTATCACTTGTATCATATGAAAAAACCAAATTACCCTTCTGACGTCATCATACTGAAACGGCAACTAACTGTTTGATGGTCAGCTGATACATTTTGTCAACTTAGAGTGGACGATTGATACATCCTCAAAGTGTTGTAGTATTTTTGATAATGAAATAAACTAAGGGTATATAAATAATAATTTCTTAATTAAAAAATTATGATAACTACTATTACTATTTGGTCAAAATGCATGGGTCCCAGTGGAAGACCAGTTTAAGTTGAGTATTCAGAACCCACATTTGGAGTGTGCGGCCGGTGTGCCATATAGTTCGTGAGTGGGAGAATTGAGTTTGAAAAGAATATGGTTTTGCATTTTGACAAAGAATGATTCATTACGTTTTGTAACGTTCTGTTACCATTCTTTACTGAATTTAAAATTAATTTATGATCAACTTTAAACACAGTACTCAACCCAATAAATTTATAAATTTAAATCTATTTTATATTCTTCAAAAAGTAGAAAAGGTGTTTATGTAGGGTGCCTCTGGTAGCAGGATAATAAACTTGGGATTCGATCAATACATTAAAAATTTATCATAACCTATGTTTGGTGCATGTATAGCATGTGAGTAATCTTATCATGAACCATATAGTAATCACAAAAGCTCAAGAAAATTTATACCATGACCCCCATGGGAGTAATTTCTTGGGACAATTTCTATAGCTCAACTACATTTATTAACTTATCAATATGTAATGTTTATAAAAATATAAAATATTATAATTAAAATTTTTCAAAAAGCTGAAAAGTATTAATTGATTATTAAAAGAAAATATTCAACAAATTTCACTTAAATTATATGTATTATTATAATTATTTTTTTACGTATAATCATAAATATTATAGTTTAATGTAGAATAAATAACTAATAATAAAAATAAAATTATTAATTGATTTATAAAGAAATATTCAACAAATTTTACTTAATTTAAACTTATTTTTACTGTTATAATTATTTTGATTTAAATATTATTACAAATATCATAATTTAATTTGAAATAAGCAAATAATAATAAAAAAATCCAGATATTTAGCTAGTTTTATTTATTTTTAATTGATTTAACATAAAAATTATTTATCCAATTTAGTCCAATTTCATGAATTACAAAAACATGGGATAGCATTAAATATAATCCTACCATATTCTACCTTATTCTAACCTATCCCGGATATCAAATAGGTGCATAATGCTTGGGATGGAACTAGGATCGATGAAGTATTAACCCTTATATTAGATAAGGCGTTAAGGCTTTCTTGCTTGTGATAAAGGTTTTTTACTTAAGTTTTCTAACTTGACATGCGACATAACACTATAAGAAAAATGGTAATAAATGATAGTTACTTTATGACAGATTTCATTATATCATAAAAATATGCTGGATCGGTAACAAAATTTTTGTCTATCGTAACACTAATGATGGACTTATGATAGAATCATTGTCTATAAAAATTTTCACTATCAAGAACTTTGTGATAGAAATTTATTTTGACATGTTGGCCATATTTTAAATTATAAATTTATTTAAAAAAAACTCAGCAATAGAGTGCACTCAGTAGTAGGCCGCATTATACAATTAACCAGTCGTAGTGCGCTCAGCAAGGGAATAAGTCCGGCTTAAATTCTAGAATTCTCTACAACTTGTAAATAACCTAGAAATTTCTACACTTGTGCGCTTTAATCCCTACAAGTTAGGGTTGGCAATGGGACGGGATGGGATGGGATTTACCAATCCCAGTCCCGTCCCATATATGCAAGTGGGATAAAAAAATGTCTCATTCATATCCTTATATTTTTTTGTGGGACAAAAATATATCTCAATCTCGTCCCAAACAGGATGGGATCCCATAGGATCCCATGCCATCAAGAAAAATTGCCATCCCTACTACAAGTACCTCTACCCCCTCACTTTTCAGACTCAAATCTCAATTAAGGTTGGCAAATTAAGGGCTTAGGCCATTAAAAAAAAAGGGAGATCTCTTCTAATTAATAGTTACTAATATTACCATTAGAAAACCGATAAAACTTATCTAGCTATAGTCCATTTAACGTCAATCCAGAAATATGTTTTAAAGAATAATGGAAAAACATACTCCTAAATGAGAAATTACACTCGTGCGACCATATGGAAAGACTTAACCCTTATCTCAAAGATGAGAAAAGAAAATGTTAATTGGGACAAAAATTAATTGATAAGTTTTTTTATATATATTAAAAAATTACTTTATTTCAATATAGGGGTACATTTGGAACTGTACTATTAAAATGAAGATATTATTGGTATTGTACATTACAAAATGGCATTCTTAAAAAAAAAATCTATTTTAAGAAGCAACTCCCACAAAATTTGAAGAATTAGCTCAAAAATAAATTGTTTGACAATCAGATTTTTTAATAATCACTTTTAATATGAGTTTATTAAACATATTTAGGGTACTAAATTATTAAATAAGTGATTATATGATCATTTAAAGCAATCCCAAACATCCTCTTAATCTTGCCCCAAAATTCTTGAATTGCCTTGGCATGCTTTAATTGCCAATTGGATACCACGTGGAATTCTAATTATGATGCAAATGATGGATTAAAAATGAACGGTGATTTTGACATGGGTTCCTCTATGATGCTATAATTTTTTTACAGCATCAATAATGTTTTTAATTGTGCACCATTGGATTTAATCAATGGTACACAATATTTGTAGGTAAAAATAAAAATAAAAAATAATGGTAAACGGTTAACAAACGTGTAAGGGATGGAGAAGTTTGTAAAATAACTAGGACCACCCTTAGAGTTTGAAATAATTTCACTTAAATACCATATTTTATTTAAAATTACTTTTCAATCCCCCTTTAAATTTGAAATGTGATAATATTTTTTAAATAAATCTTCCAAAATCTATTACCATTAAGTATAAAATATAATGGTAGGTTATTTAACACAAATCAAATAAATAAGTTGCAATTGCAAAATTTATATATGATATAACACTAATAAATAACACAACTAAGTACATATAGTTAAGTAAATGTCATAGTTACATCAATAAACTCATTGTTGAGATTGCTTGTAACATAAAATTACTTGATCACACATGTTTTAATAAAATTTAATATCGTATATTAAAATACTCATTATTTTATATAATATTAAGGGCCATTGTGTAATTGATCATGAAGTATGTATCATTTTTAACACCTATTTAACATACTTATTTGCTGTACTTTATATTTATCTTACAGTTAATATCCTTACATGGTGGGAGTTTTAAGTTTTATAAGCTTATATATTTTCATTTTATTTTCAAATATCACTTTATTAATTTCATAAAAGTTAAATCGAATAAATATTCCTAATGAGTTTTAGTTTATGAATCGTGAAAGATTATTTTATTGATATCATTGGATTGTAATTATAAAATTTTATGTTATGAAGAGTCATTACTTTTGTTATGATAGTTAACAGTGACAATAAATAAAATATTACCTCTGATAATATTTACGTGGGAAAAAAAGTGAAAGAAAATCATTTATATTTTTAGATTTTTATTGACATGGTAAAAAATTATCTGAGCCTTATAAAATTTAACTTTCACAAGCTTGTTTTCATTTTATTTTCAAATGTCACTTTGTTAATTTCATAAAAGTTAAATCTAACACATATTCCTAATTAACTTTGGTTTATGAATCATGAAATATTATTTATTGTTATTCTTTGATAGTAATTATAAAATTTTATGTTACGAAGAGTCATTACTTTTATTATGATAATTAATAGTGATAATAAATAAAATATCACATCAAATAATATTTAATGGACAAAATGAGGAAAAAAATCATTGCATGTTTTTATATTTCCATTATAAAGATATGGTTTGGGATACTTTAACTTAAAATTTTGATATTGAAAGTCAAAACAACATTTTATAATGTTATATCCTCCACCATTGAATTGCATGAAATAAATAGTTTAATTTTTTGTTAAAAATTTAAATCAAAATATTTCTCACTCTATAGTTATATAGACATATATATTTTTCAATAATAATTGGTGAATAAAATATTTCTCATTTGTTGTGACTCATATAGTATTATTAATAAAACACATATAAAATAGTTTATTGAAATGCCTTCTATTATCATTATTGTTTAGGTATTAATGGTTTGTAATTAAATTCATACAATACAAATTATTATAAGACTTTGTGTTAAATAACCTACTTGATATTATATTTTATACTTAATGGTAATTGATTTTGGAAGATTTATTTTAAAAAGATTATCATATTACAAATTTAAAGGAGGGTTAAAAAGTAATTTTAAATAAAATATGCTATTTAAGTGAAATTGTTTCAAACTCTAAGGGTGGTCACAATTATTTTACAAAAATTCTCCACCCACTTGAACGGTTAACAAACTGTTTACTATTATTTTTAAATTATTTTTTTAGTACAAATATTGTATACCATTGATTAAATCTAATGGTTCATAATTAATACATTATTGATGCTGTAAATTTTTTACAGCATCATAGAGGAACCCTTTTGACATTTACTCTACACTTTTGTTCGTAGTTTCAATCAATATCGGGTAAAATGATTAAAATAGCCATTGAAAAATAATTTTTCTATTTTACTTAATTTCCTTGGCGAATTTGAAAAAGGGAAGAAACAAACTGTACCATGTTGATTTAATTGGGTGTATTTTGAAATTTACTCATAAATAAATAAAGAAAATGAAGATGAGGTGGGAAACGAACATCACTCCTCACATAAAAATTATCCATCCCCACCCTATCAAATTTATTAAAAACTAAGATTAAGAGCATGTTTGAAATTGCTTATAGGAAGCTTAAAAGTGATTTTAAAAAGTTAAATGTTAATTTTAGTGTTTGGTAAATTTTTTAAAAAATTACTTTTGGCAAAATACCACATCCTACAACATACTTTGAAAAGTAAAGAACGTGTTGCTTTTGAAAATCTGATTTTAAAAATCACTTTTATACTTAATATAATTTCATATATATCCTCATATATGTTATAAAAATCTAAAATTCTCCTTTTTAATTAGGAAATAAAATCAATGACATTAAAGAGATTATTAATATTAACAATTATCTTGAGATAACAAAATAGAAGTAATATTATAAAATATTTATTTTATTTATCAATTATTATTATATATATACAAAAAAATATTTTATATACATGTTTATAAATGTGTAAATAAATTTTATTTTATATTATTCCAATTTAGTCATCATGTTTATAAATGTATAAATAAATTTTATTTTATATTATGTTCAATTCAATCATTTATATTCTTGCAGTAGCTTAATAATAAAATTTACTAAACACATACAACTATTTTTTAAAACTCACAGTATTTTAAAAAAATAAATTTTATCAAATATTTAACTGATTTTTTTATAGTTAATTATTTCTATAATATAATTAATAGCAATTATTTTAAAAGTTATAACATTAACAAACTGACCCTAAAATAAGACTAGGAGTTGGAGAATGGGAAAGGCTTCCTAACACCACCCCCCATTACCAATTTATCATTTTAATTGATAAATGCCACGTCACCTATAATACACGTTTTAGAATAGTTTTTGTGATTTTAAAATAGTTTTCGTGATATCAGGAGAAAAAAGCAAATGCATAATCGACCTACTTAAACCGAAGGGGCGGTGAGCCGGTGACTGATAACAGGAAAAAGATAACAATAAGAAAAAATTGAAGAAAGAAAAGAGCTCATGTTTCTTATAGTGCGATAGATTTATGTTGCATCAGAGTTCTCCATGTAGACTGATAGTGGAGGAATCACATCCAGATTTTTCCTCAAATTAGAGAAAGGTTCTTGCCATAGAACTGCAACAGAACCAAAACCGAGTAATCTCATATCTAAAGGGCCTGCAGCAACCCACTAAAAGAAAACCGCGATGGAGACCACTCCTTTGTAAATATCACCATGGTTGAACGCTGCCAAATCTTCTAGTGGACCCTGTCGACAACCAATAGTCAAAGAACAAGTTTGTAAATTTCCACTTATTGATCAATCACAATTATGACAATTTTTTTTGGAAGCATAAACATTTGACAACATATTATTTCAAGCAGATAAAGGTGAATGCTATACTTTGTACAGCCGCCGCTTTAACATCAAAAGTATGATTATCAGCATTAAGCCTTTGTTAAACCAATATGAAATAAAAATGGTTTTCTGAAAGGAAACAAATAAATAAATAAAATAGTTGTATTATTATCATTATTATTGTCATTGTTAATGTTATTGTTAGTTTTTGATAAGAAACTCACATGGTTTTACTCATTGGCAAATCTCTCTTTGTTTTTAGATTTATCATGAAAGCTACACAAAAATGAAATACTAGTTCCTTAGAAACAAAAAGATCTGAGCCAAAAATCAGTTTTTAGAAAACATTTATAACTAAAAATATTAAGGGAAAGGTTATCTTAATAGGATACAGAACCACTGCATTGCATCAGGTCTAAATTAAATGCTGCATAATTGACAGGCCAAAAAACCACTTACTGTCCTGATTGCGCCAAAAACCCTTTCTCCATATCCATATCTAAGTTCCAGCCACTGGATGGATAAGATTAAGAAATTATTACCCTGATAGGGTCCAACATATGTTACTTAATGAAAAATTTTCAAAAGCTAATTACCTCTCAGCAGCTTCTTTCCTCAATTCCTCTATGTGACTTTCAATATTTGCACAAGCAGCTTGGATTTCTATGTTTTTGGCACAAAGCTCCCTCCATTGTGTAGACAAAGCATTCAACTCATATGCAGTATTTTGCTGATTGTTCAAAGAAATTAACATATTCATTGATCAGATACTGCATAGTAATGAATCACATCAAAGAACATATAGATTACCTGATGATATTTTCTTTCACGATTTACAGCTTCAATCTTTTCATTTTGCTCCTGAGCTAATCTCTGCATTCTGAAAAAAGGAGAAAAATGATTAAGCAATAGCTGAGGTAAAATGCAAAATTATTACTGCAAGTGATAAAGAAAGAGGTGTATCATTTCAAAAAGCGTTAACTGCAGCAGCGCAATCACAAACTTGCTAATTATTCAAGACCACTAAAGGAAACAAGCATTTCGTGGTTACAAGATAGGCATTTTATACAACATGTTTCTTTTAAGAACAATTTCAGTCATAACACACATTTAGCTTTCAAGAACATTTTAGTGTTCCATTAGCAAATGGTTCATTGATATAAAATCCAAATACAGTTCTTTATTGTTAAAATCAAGGAAATGAATGTGTTATTATTACAACGTAGTGGAAAACTGTTTTCCACGTAGAACTCTGACATCCATTTCATTTTTTTTTTAAAACTCTCAGCATTTCCAATTGAACAGTACCAATACTCCATCTGAAGTACACCCTTAGTGTCCTCTCATGGGTATCTCCCGCACTCTGTAACCCATCTTCTCTCCCACTAACTGGCCTCACCTTTCTGTTGTGGATTGATTTTTTTTTTTTTTGTTTGGGGGGTGGGGGTTTGGAGTCGATTAAGACACATGCTCTCTGGCAAACCTAACTGAATCTCTAAAACTCTTCAATCAAAAGCTGAAATGGTGCATCACTTTTTGCTAAGTAACAAGCACACAACATATTAATAACAAAAAAGAGATTTACAGAAAGAAATAAGAAAGTTGCCCCTTAATAACAGGGAAAAGCTCTCCAAGAGGCCTTAAAGATAACAAAAAGACTTCCAAAATATGTAGCCAAACTCAAAATTGACAGATAATGAAGGGGCCAAAAAATAATCAGCCATAAAAAATGCTCCATTACCATATGCATCACTAGTATTCCACGGTGGAAAACCGAAAAGAAAGTGATTTCTATAGCGCTTAAGGGGCAGAATGCAATTTAGATGAGTCTGCATTAGGGTATTCTAGATGATTCTAATCCTAATAGATCTTTATTTGGTCTCCAGATGATTTAGGGTGCTGTATGCACAATGCAATTTAGATGAGTCTGTATTAGGGTATTCTAGATGATGCTAATTCTAATAGATATTTATTTGGTCTCCAGATGATTTAGATTGGTGTAGGCAACTACGATTTCTATCACTCTTAATGATAGGATTCCATTTCAATTAAGGTTTAACGTTAGTCATAGGTCATGAAATTAAAGCATTGGAGCACCAATACGCCGTGTTGAACACTGTGAAGTACACCATAATGCAATGTTCGGGGTGCAACCAACTTAACGCAGCATTCGTAGCTGAATCCCCAGTACACTCCCCCCCCCCCCCCCCAAAACAAAAAAAAGAGGAAAAAATATTAAAATAAATAAAAGAAAAAATGAATAGTAGTAATAATAACAAAAATAAGAAAAAGAACTCCCTGTAATAAGATTGATACAAACCCCAATAGTAATGCTTCCAATCGTTGATTGTGCTGCCTCCAGACTTCAGGACCATGTTTAGACATCAACTCCAAATTTTCCAGCCTATAATTGAACATTATGTACCAGAATGTCACTACTCAGCACATACACTAATAAAAAGTATGACTCAAAGCTTAGTAGAATCTAAGAAGGAATCAAGATTATAAAGCTTCAGGGACTCCTAAATAGCTACTGAATTCAGAATTAAACAAAAATTATAACAACAATAAGAAACCAAGAAACAAGAATGCTAATGAATCCCAAAGAAACAGAACCCGATTTGACAATAAGGGCTTGTTGGGATGAAAATGAGCAAGCCAAGTGCCAGAAATAAAATATATACCTTAGCCAATATTTTATTATCGTGACTAAAAAAAAAGATTAAAATAAATTATGTTATAAAGGTCTATACAAATCAACCATTTTATCTATAAAGATCTTGATTTTGCATGAGAACCTCAAATTATTTACAAATAGATCATGTTATGACATTTATTTTTATATTAGACGAATAATAAATCTACTTGATTTCTTTTTTATGACATTTCATAGTGTGATTCAGTCATAACAATAAGTGTCCGACAATGATAATTTTAACGATTTTTTATTATGTATATGCTCCTTGCACACTTGTACCAAGGTACAAAGAGACTGCTCAACTGGTTGAGGTTAAATTCCAACAGCATTTTTTAACAAAGGCCCATTGATGAAAGATTGGCAAGGCCAAATGCATAAAATCCAAAATGTTGCAATTAACTCCATTTCTTTTGCCACCTTGCAGCAGCCTAAGCAGCAAAGCACCCTAGCCTTAACAACACAGAGCCAAAATTTTGCTACAAAAGGATGTTTTGATGAGCAAAAATAGGAGACTAGATCAAGAGATGAAAGGAGCTAGCAAGGATCTTCAGCAAGTCTTGTTCATACAAGTATAAGCTACAAGCCGCACTCCAGAGATTGGGATTAGCAAGCATCTCAAGCATATAAGCAGCAAAATTTATGTTCCAACACCGAGCAATACTTGGCTATTGAGAACTTCAACTAGAGCTTGAAAACAATTCTTAAGTTTGGTCATAAATATACTGAAAGAATAACTCAACTCAAAGTAATAATATCCTTGGGTACGCAATGCGCGTATGAGCTATCACTAGTTTGCCAAACCCTTAAGGACGTAAGCAGACTGAGCTTTTAGTGAACTATTAAGAGTCTAATTTGGCTCATTGTTTTCCCTATTTAAGAAAAAATTGCACGAATAATCAAATATTAAGTTAATTTCAAGCTTAGTTTAAGAATTCCATGTACCCACATCCACATATAACTGGTATGACAATTGTTATATGAATCAATACCTGATCAATTGATGCTGCGATAAGCGCTGAGCTTTCTGAAGTGCCTGCTTCCAAGCAGATTCATCATTTCTCTTATTCGCCGGCAGAATTTCCAATTGATACCGTGTAGTATCAAGCACCGCAGGAGGCTTCCCGGCTCTCACACGCTCATACTCTTTCGCAAGCATTGGATGATTCTGCCATACAATAATTTTTTTTTATAAAAAAAGCGATAAAACGCTAAAAAGAACTAAAATTAAATGAGTGGTAATGAAATTGAAACTTCACCTCGAATCTGAACTTGGAGAGAGGGGGAAGATCTTTCAGAAAATCGGAGGGCTTCTTGGAGCTACGACGCATCTCTTGCTCGACCATACGGTCAACCTCTTCCTTGACTCTAGGGTCGGCATAGTCGTCGTCGATGTACGGCAACGCGTCGATGATTTCAGCGTTCCATGGCCTGGCCGCATCCGGTGGAGCCTCCAGCATCAGAATGTCGCCGTTATTATTGCTACTGCTCGCCATTCAGGAGCTAAACAGTTGTTTGTTTTTTCCTTTTTACTTTTTTGTCTTTTCCTTTCCCTCTTTTTCTTTCAGATTTTGTAGCTGCTGAGTTTTTGAGCGGACTGGGTGGTTTCTTAATTTTCTTGTTCTCTTCGGGGTACAATCGTAATAAAAAGGTTTTATCAAAATGGGCTTGGGCTGAAATATCAAATTGAGTAGACAAGTTTGACTTTGAGAGTTTTTTTTTTTGGAAAATGAGATTCTTACCAAAGTGAGAACCACAGTTAGCACAGAACGCTGCGTTTTGTGCTAACTATAAATTCTCACAGTGGCACGCATGTCACATGACACGCACAGAGGCCAGAGCTGACACAACACTCAGCAAATCTTCACCCAACTCATGCATCTCACCTCTCTGTGCTCTCTCTGTTAACTCTCTCCCCCCCCCGCAACTCATGCATCTCACCATGCTCTCTTTTCACCGTTGACTTTCTCTTCTCTCTCCCCCATGGGTCTCTCCACAGCTGGCGCGGGTCTCCATCGAAAATGCTTCGAACTCATCAAGAGTGGTGGTAAAAGCAATGGTTTCAATCGAGAACGGCGTCGCCTTAGCTCGAAAGAAGTAATAGCAAAAGTAATAACAATAGAATTTGGGGGCTTTTTGTTCCTGTTTGTCCATTAATTAATTAATTTGGAAAAAGAGCGGTGTATGTGACAAATGAATAATGGGGACGGTTGGATGTGATTAAGGGGATGGTGAACATAATAATGGTTTAAAAAGACTAGGGTTTTGATCGACAAAGTGGATTGAAAAAATCTAGAGCAAAGGCGGTGATGAAGGGGGCCTAAAATTGATTTTTGGTTTTAAAGAGTGGCATTTTGATTTTTCAGTTGTGCAAATTTATTTTTTTTTTGCCAAAATTGTATGAGAACCGACTTTTATTATCAGTTAGGTTGTTTTCCGGCAATTACGCCGGTTGAAAGAGGTGCCATGAGAGATGTAATCAATGGGCTAGAGAAAGAGTAGACGGTCAGAATGGAGAGAGTTGTGGGAGAATGTGATCAGATTTGTGGCTTGAGTGAGGTTAGATTTGGGGAGGGAGAACACGTGTGTTGTGAGCCGCACGTATGTGTGTGAGCTGCGTGTGTGTTCAGTAACATGCATTCACAAAACGCACCGTTTTGTACTAACTGTGGTGTGAATATCACTACTGTTTTTTTTTTAATCTAATTCTACCACTAGCAATCATCATGAGTGATTGGTTATTAAATTTAATCCAGTAGTAAGCTTTTCCAACTACTCTCTTCTCTCTATTTTTTTTTAAATTATAAAAATTAGAAGTTTATTGGTATTTTATAAAAGATATCTATTAAGACCACCTACATCGAGTCTATTATAGTGCAACCCAAGTTTCTATACTCACAAATATTATCTATTGGCAAATCAATGGGAGAAATGTCTACATCTATTTAGTGTTTTAATTGAGAGAGGAACATTGAGTTTCCTTTTGAGAAATCAAAAACTCTCATCCTCTCTATCTTGACACACCCCAAGTGTTGTGGAACTCTTTATTTCATGGAAGATCTCTCTAATAAGAATCTCTCTCTCTCTTATAATCTTTTCTTTCTAAGTAAAGGCAGATATTCTCCCTCCGCAAATATGTAGTGCAGTTTTTGTTCTACTAGGCAGATATTTCTCCTTCCACCTATATACGTAGTGGATATTTTGTTCTACTTCTTGTTAAAGGTGTCATGTATATATGGTTTTTGTGTGTTTTATGATTGTTTTTCTTATTGTTTGGAAACCCTTAAAGCTCAATCTAGAAGAATTTATGCTAAAAAGATCAATCGGTGCAAAAATTTAAATACTTGAAAGAAATAAATCCATTATGGAGCATTTATATGAAAGAGCTCAAGGATTTCCCACAAAGCTCTAATTGTAGTACGTGCGCTTCCTTTTCTGTGGAGGCATCTTTTATTAAAGCATCTCGACTATACTTACTTGCTTCATGTTCAGTGTGGAAACACATTGGATTAACCAATTGTTTGCTGTTACTGATATCTGTAAATCAATCTTTGTTGTATGCACTAGCTATGTATTCTGACTATGTATGCCCTTTTGACCAATTGTTTACTTTTCCACAGTTTACAATCTACATAAAATTAGAAAATAAAAAATAAATACAACACCAACGGTAGTGCCACTTGGAACAATAAACAAATATAGAATTTGGCAGCTGATTTTAGGACCAATCTATTAACACCGAAGCTCAAGTTTCCAATGTCAACGTTCTGCACAGAACAGCCAAATGATATGAACATTCTAATAAGAGAAAACTTACATAAACCAAGAGCAATTGAGCAAGAAGGGCAATCGAACTTGTGGGCTTTACAATGCTTTGCAACTAGGATAGCGAATCCAGAAAATTCCCATTGCACTATATAATGGTAAAATCCAAAACACAAAGTTTAAGCTTATAATCATTCACAAGGTATAATGGGGAAGATTTAGCAGCACAGAATAATCAACATAAATTGATGAAGAAATCCAAGTTTTTCATTTTTTAACTTTTCTTATTCTTTCACCTTGAATCTTTAGATTGCAAACCTAGCCCCAATTTAAAATCTTTACATTGATGTTTCTCTTGTATGGAAAGGAAAAGACCAAACAGAATACAAAGCTCACCAATCTACGAGTTCGACATATTTGCATAGAGGAGAGTGAAGAAGAGTTCAACTTCCGGTATGGTTCTGATGATTTGGATAATTCTGTTGTTGCTTGGCTCCACAAGCAGAGATGGACTCATCTGCACAACTCGTGGCACAAGTTTAGCCAGTGGCATCCCTGATATTAGACTACCTCCTGATTGAACCCTCATTTCATCTATCAGGGCATCCACTGCTGCTTTGAATGACATATCAACAACACTCGTATATTCAGCACTGCAAGAGAGAAGAAGTAAAGTTTTTTTTCTACAACAAAAGAGTAGAGAAAGAAATTTCAAATGAAATGGAGGAAATAAGCTGCCAATTGAAATTAATCTTTCTTTATTGAGTTGCCCCAACATGCAAGGTAAGCATTGCTGACTTAATTTTGGACTTGTAATTCATCACTTAAAAAAGTGATGCCACAGACTCCAGGTATGTTTGGGAGTGCCGTGCGTCAGCTTTGCTTTGAAAGCACAGCTGCTGAAGTGTGTGGTAAATACTCCCTTTGAATTGGCAGTAAATGTTTACCACTCATCCGCACACTTAAAGTTGACAGCTAGTGATTCCATCTCACAGCAACTGCGGATTATTAAAAGCTATAGCCCCTTAATCCCAAACAAACCCCAGCAGATTACAGCTTTCTGAACTTCCACATCCATGAAGTGGAGCTGTGCAACCACTAAACATTTCGCCAAACTTTATACTAGAACTAGTTGATTTGTAAGTGGAATATAATTTTCCAAAGCAAGTATGATGAACAAACCTCGATAACACAGCTCGTGTCTCTACCATAAGTTCATCAAATTTGGTAGCACCAGAAAGAGTTGTCTCATCATGACTGGAGGCTGTAACTAGTTTGTAGAACCTAATATCCCGAGGCATCAAGAAGTCCACCCATTGATAAGGACTTCCCATGCTCATGAACACCTCAAGTATTTGCATGAAAGTTTCATGAAGCACCACAGTGTTAAAGATATCCCTCAATTGCTTTCTGCAGACAAAAGTGGCAAAGCCAATTAATGAAGCCTCCAAGACTTAACATACCTATCTCCTCCTGATTTTGAACAATGTTTATGAATAATTCCCAACAGATTTAGTCTTTACAAGGACAATGAAGCATCAAGAAAATCACCTTCTAAATCAAAGTAACTGGACACATGAAGTTTAATTTCCATTCTTCTTTAGGTTAACAGAATTATGCTAAAAATATAAGAATCCTCACTTAAAGCTTGTTCCATTTCTTATTCAGAAATAAGAAGTGGGGATATGATTACCTAAAGTTCCCCGCTTTGTAATCAATCAATGTGCTAAAGGCCTAGATTTCATTCTCAATAGTGCTAATAATATCATCGAGACCAAACTTCAGGAAACTAGCAGGAAAAGAGTAAAAAAGATCCACTTTTTCCATGCTATACTGCATTTGCATCTTTATTTGGAGGAGGAAACAATAATTGAGCATTGAGGATGATCTAACACAAGCAGAAAGATCCAAAGAATGTATATTCCCGTCTTGAAGATCATAATACAGAAACAAATTCACAGTTGGGAAGACCTTACCCCTTCAATGCTTCATCTGTTGCTGCCTGAACATTAGAAATCAATGCCTGCATGCCATAATTGGCAAGATAATCGACACTGGCCAGAAACTTCTGCTGGTCATCCCTGTCAATGAGATCAGCATCCTCCTGCAAAAAAAGAATCATAAGGCCGAACTTCCAGAAGAACAAGAGACTTAAGAGTTCAAACAGAAAGGCACCAAGCAACAAATGGTTACATGAGAAATCCAAATGAGAAGATGAACAAGTGAAACATTAGCCTTCAGCGACTTCCAATTTGTGGGACATGGGTAATTGATTAGTTTCTACGCTTCACACCAACAACTGAGAAGCACCGCAGTCAAACACAATTTAACACTTTTATATACATCTTATAGACCAAGTGAGATGGTATTTATTCTTTGTCTCCCGTTGTATGTTTAACACCCTCAATGGTGATAGAAGAGCAATAAAAGTATCATATATAACCTTGCTACCGCATCAACATTTCTCACCCTTTTTGTTTTTTCAAACCCTTGCTCCTGTGAAGCAATCTCTTCAATGAATATGCATTAACATAAAACCTATATGCTATTGCTTCATTGTCTTCCAATATTTCTTCCGCTCCAATTACAGTTTTACAACACTACTTATCAAAGTTAACGAGCACAAAGGCATCTGTATCCAAATCAACTTGAAAATATGTTAAATCAATCGCTTTATAGTTTGAAGACAAGCCCATGAGAGCAGAGCAAAACTAGAGCTGTTAGTACAAGTAGAATCCCAGTGTTTATCATACTCTAACGGAACTCTTTTTTTTTTTTTCATTTTTTAAACTTTTTGCTGTGTCTTATTAATTCATATTTGCACTGCCATCCTGAACATACAATAAACCCCTGCTACCTTTTGGCAATTGTTGTTAAAAAAACAGACTATTTATCATAGTTTTTGTATAATTTATGCATACTCCTATAAATTCTCCAGAATGTTTTAACTCCATATCAAGTAACTGACAATTTCATGATACTACTACACACCAGATTAAGACGTAAAGAATTTAATTTTAGGCTAGTATTTATGCTCTTGATTGCATAATTGATGAATCCAGGAGTATAGTTATATGAGCTCTATGTTCATTTGAATTTAATTCCCCTTTGCGGATTTTTTCATGGTGAAAAGCAACCTTCATTTTGAACATTGACGCCCACATTTACTAAATCAATGAATTTCAATTAAGCAATTAATAGAACGTAACAACACAGGCATGGTTTCATCTTATGTGAAACTATATCTTAATTCAAAGAGATATCAATTATGATTCAGCAAAAACGATCGTTCTCATTTTCTGAAACGGGGGAAAATTTTAGAAATACTAATAAGAAAAAGAGTTCCATTGGTAGGTAAATCACAATGCCAAGAAACATCAATTATCCGTATGAAAATGAGCCAAATGCACCAAAGTAATTATATAGAAGAATAACAATGGATCTTTAATAGGTGAAGGAATTGAACTGAAATAATTTTAAAGCTTCAAAATATCTCCAGGCATAAAGTGGGAAAGGATGGTGGACTTACGGGTAAATCGGAGCTTCCAAGGCCTCGAGCAGTGTCAATATATAAATGTCTACCTAGGATGTTAACCTGAACTCTAATATATAAGCTAACCATTGTCACTGCCCACAGTGCCACCACAAGTTTTGTGAAACCTGAACCGTGAGAAATATAAGCCTCCGTCAAGGTAGGATTACTATAATGTATTGGGATAAAAGGGAACTCATAAAGAGTAAAAAACAAAATTTAACAAGTTCATACTTAAAATTTTGAGTCTATCCCATAGCTCAAGTTTCTCTGAAGATGATAAAGTGTATGGCTGTTCCTTTCCCCTCAATAGTTTATCAGTCAGTGGAGAAAGATCCAGCTCTTCGGCTATCCGAATGCTTAAATAGTGAATTGCATGGGGCAATGTTGTTGCATCAGCTATTCTCTGAACCTCCTCATAATGCGCTTGCATTCTATCAACGGAAATAAAAGATCAGAACACATGAGAACCAAAATATTAAATTGTTGTAGGAAACAAAATTCACAACGTAAAGAAAACCAAAATATGAAATTTCATTGCCGCTTAACTGGGCCTTAAGGAGCTCATCATGCTCACGCTGTTGTCTGTCAAGATCAGCAATCCTCCGCTGCGAATCATATAATTTATATAGAAGATACCCACCTCCTAAAACACCTGTTGTAATAAAAATCTTCCTTCTATGCCTTCTCCAAAAATCCCTAAATTGCCAAAAAAAATACAGAAATTAATACACTACCACGAGGTAATTAACTACCACACACAAGAGGACGCACAACAACAATCATTTACACTAAAAGTAAAAACCCATTTATAAAATTAACAAAAATAAAGAACCCACAAGAAGAAACAGGGAAATAAAGCAATAAGACAGCAATTTAACACAAACCAAGAATAGAAACCAAAACATAAAAGCATAAATAAGAACTAACCTTAAAGAAAGCATTTTTATTATTACGCTAATTAACCCAAAAATCCATCACTATCACTGAGCGTACGGTTGAAGCAAACCCATTAGGACGAGTGGGCAAAGTAGAAACAACAAAAGCCTCCTTGTTAGTGAAGGAGGCTCTTAGAAGAAGCAAAGCCCTAGGAAGACCCGCCAACTGAAAAATAGAAGTGGATTTTGACTCAAGGTTTTATAATATATATACTTTTTTATCTTCAAAAAATTATTTGAGGGTTTTAAAGAGGGAGCAAGTTTAAAGAGAGAGGGTAAAACTAAAAATTCTTTAATGAATTGAATGAATGAATAAAGAATGGGCAGCCAAAGTTGTCATACGTTGTTGCGTGAGACTTGCTTGCTGTCTGATTTGTTACCCCTTTTCTGTACTCGTCTCTCTTCAACTCAACTCAACTCGACTCGACTCGACTCAGTTCATTAACTCTAAAAGGCAGTGTCTGCCAACATCCCAATGCTACAGTCTAGATTGCTATTTCCAATATTTTCTTTTTTGCGTTCACAAAGTGCCAATTGCGCCCGGTGCACCTCTATACTTTAAAAATTATCTCAATATCCTAAAATTTATTTTTATCAAAATTTTCATTAATATCCTTTAAAAATTGATAGAAAATTACTAAACTATCATCATTTTAAAACATTTTAACTCAACGGACATCACCTCTCTCTTCTCTACTGAAGCAAACAAACACCCATCTGCTGTAATTTCCTCCATTATCAAACTCAAAAAAACAAACACTGCAATTTCCTCACCGGCATCACCTCTGTAATTCCCTCACCGACATCACTTCTACCGAAACAAATATTCATTCTCCATACATGGTAAATCGAACTTCAACACGAGCAAACTAAGCTTGAGAAGGGGAAGCTGCCACAACTAAGAAAGAGAAGCTTAGTTCGTCGCTACATAATCGCCGGCGAGAGCTGATCCTTTACTGTAAAATGGTTATAATTTAACTAGTTGAGGTAAGTAATTCTCTATAAATAGTTTTCTTGTTGATATTCAGGGAAAAAAAAACAAAAAGTTTGGGTTTATATAGAAAAAATAGATTAATTAGTTGTGAGTCTCTCATTAAATGTTCAAAAACAAATTTCTAGTTGTTTTGCTGCATGCAAATTATGAAAATTTGATGGATTGTGCTGATTATAATTTTGTCATGTAACACACGATTTGGTCGTGTAAGGTTATGTAGGATTCAAGATTGTGTATTACACGACCTTCATGTATTGCACTTACACGACTTCATGTATTGTACAATTACACGACTTAATGTATTGCACTTACACGACCTTCATGTATTGCACTTACACGACCTTCATGTATTACACGACTTTTTTCACTGTTGTTAATTCACTATAATAACTTAGTTGTTTAAAGACTTAATTTTTGCTAAAAATTTATATTTGTTGTTATGCAGAAAATGTCAATGAAAAGTATTCAGGAAAAAATGAAATGTGGCAAACCGAAAGTGAAAATTACTAATTTGTCATCGTTAGAACCAATAAGAATAATGTGAAGGTTCATTTTGTTATTATTTTTAACTAAGTATGTTATTATTTTTAACTATGTACAAATTGTGTAAAGTTATTAATATTTGTTGTTGTGCGGATTCCGACAACATTTGATGATAACCCAAGTATTGCCACACTTGCGACTGTGTTTTCAACCAAACTTTGATTAAGAGTTGTTTCTAATTGATTTCATGGATTTATTATATGCAGGCATTCCTCATGTATGCATGTATGCTTCGGCAGAGGAAGAAAGCAGTTTGAAGATAAAAAAAAAAACTTTTTAAATGGTTGTAATATATTTAATTACGATATCCATTAGTGTATTCTATCCAAATATTGACATTGTAAACTGATAACTTTGTTTATTTATAATAATTAATCTCTATCATTTCTCAAATTGTCGAATATGCAACTTTGTTTTTTTGCTGTAATTTATGAACACACGATTTGATCTACGTTCAAAAGTAATGCAGAGCGGGTTTCTAAACTCCATTCCACTAGCTACTTCCTCGAAGAAAAATTTCACATAATCATTGGTTTGAATTGTAACTAGTGGAATAGGATCAGATGTCTTAAGTTTGAACTTCATTGTGATTTCGAATTCTGAAGTATCTATATCAATAACTTCAGTTATCTTCTCCACCAATTCGGCATATGTTGTCAATCGTGGTATCATTATCCCTTTAGCCTTGGAACCTTTGAACTTATACTCGTCATTTTGCTCAATCCATTCACCATTGAAGAGAATAGGCACACGTACCAAAACCATTTCTGATGATACAATAAAAACAATAATATCAAATTTCATATATAAGTAAGTACACGACCTACACGACTTACACGACTATAATACTTACACGACTTACACGACTATATTTCTTACATGACCCACACGACTTACACGACTATATTACTTACACGACCTACATGACTAACTATATGACATACACGGTATCAAGAGAATGCACGACGTGAAACATGTTAGCCATAAATAAGTTATATTGCTGAAAAAAAATAATTAAACAACCTACATTGTATATATTTCTACATATAAGAAAAAATGGTGAAAATAAAACATTGTAATGTGAGGAAAATTTCTAAATTTTCCTCAAAATTAAAAAATTTAAAACCCAACAACATTAACATACCTTATTGGGTTGTTTAATAAGCAATGCACCTTTAAAGAAAGAGTGGGTGTTAAAGAAATGAATACATAATTGTATTTGTGTAAGAAGTTATGAGAGATTTTGAGAGATTCTAAGAGATTTTGAAAGAATCGGCAGCAAAAATGGAGTTGGGTGAAAGAAATGAGGAAATGAATATGAAGACAATTCATTGAGTGAATTTGATGCATTCATTAAGGGTATTTCTGACTTTACTCACATTTGTTAGGGTATCCATGAAAACCAAAAAGGGAGGGGGTATTTCAATAATTTTGAAACTATTAAAGGGTATTTAATTAAAAACCCCGTTTAGAAATTGACCATGACACCGGTGAAAATAGTTAAATGGAGGGACAATTATGGTGCAACTGTGGTACTATAGTTGTTAGATTCAGTCATAGTATATTATAATTATATTCAGTCATTAGATTTAGTTATAGTTGTCATCGTAATTGGATTTAATGGTTGGGTACAGTTATGGTATGATACTACATTTGTACTATAATTGGATCCTATATAGAGTATTTCTCTTTTGATGCGACCATAATTTTATTTGGGCATTAATTCTCAAAAATGGAGTCTCTATGATCAACTTAAATTATTCGGCTGACTTTTTTTTCCAAAAATTAATGGTAAATATCTTAATATTTAAGTCTTAATTTAATTATAATTGATGTGATGTTTATTAAATAATAGTTAAATAATTTTATAAATTATAAAATTTATCATATAATAAATAAGTGATGTATAACATTAGAACGTAAATTAGCACTCAAATGTTATATTCCAAATATTATTACATGATAAACAAAATATTAAATAATTCTATCAAAAACGAAATTCATTTAATGAATGACCAACACTTATAGTCTATTTACTTTCCAAATTAGGGAATTAGAATTTAAAATGGGAATTATTAATAGTGTTTAATTGAAAAAATAGAGGAGAGAATGTGAATGAAATATGTAGGGATAATATGTTTTTAGAATTAAAGAATGAGAATTTGGGAATTAAGTTCTCATTCCTTAAACTCCCCACTTTACTCCACCCAAATTTCTAATTTTACTTTTATCCTCAAACAAAATTTATTATATTATATTATATTATTATTATTATTATCATTCTTCTCCTTCTTCTTATTGTTGTTAATAATAACAACAACAATAATAATAGTAGTAGTTTTAACTAACAATATTAATATTAATTAAATAATAATAATAGTACGAATAATTTTAACAATAATAATAATCACAATTATTATTATTGCTAAAATTATTATTATTTTTTATTACTACTACTACTACTACTATTATTATTAACAATAATTATTTTGAATAATAATAATAAAAAAAAATAATGACAATAATCAAATAAGATCATTTAAATAACTTGCAATAATCTATTTTTATTCCAAAACAAAACAAACACATTAATGATAATACAATTCATTTTAATTTCATTCATACAGCTAAAGTAAATAATTTATTTTGTTTTCTATTTTCATTCTGATTTCAGCTCATTCCGATTATCGTTTAGTAAATGCACCATCAAGGTCTTGTTCCATACATGGTGTCGCTTAATATATTGCTCTAAAGTTTGTTAATAAATAGTTGTTGATGTGGTTTAAAAGCTAAGTTAATTTTATCTTCATACTTATATGATAAAACATAAAAAAAAATTAATATTTTTGGTAAGGTTATTATCATTTCACTATTTTACTAATTGTAAAATATCAAATGACTACACGAAGTATTGCTCGCCATCATTTTACTACCATGACTTTACGAAACCTTTTATTTTACTACTTTTTCGTTAGGACTATTAGTTGACTAGTAAAATGTCAATTTTACTCCTTTATGGTAAATTATACAAATACATGTATAAAATAATAGACATAAAATTATTGGTATGTCCTTAAATTGCTAAATCATAATTTTAACCATGAATTTATTATATATATATATATATATATATAAATAGTAAATTGACAAAAATAACCCTAGGCATTTATGTTAAAAATGCACAATCTATTCTTAGAAAAAACATTAAATATGGAAATGTTGATTTATAAATAAGCTTTAAGTTTTTTTTTTTTTGGGTAGAATAGGTTGTTTTCTTTTAACAAAAATATCTAGAGGTATTTTTGTCAATTCACTACTTTTATAGTTATAATAAATTCATAGTTATTCATAAATTTATGGTTGAAACTATTATTTAACAATTTAAGGGCATAATATAAGTTTTTGTCTAGTATTTGATGCCTTTGTTTGTATATTTTACTGTAAAAACTAAAATTAGTATTTTACTAATCAACTAATAGTTTTAATGAAAAATAATGATAAAATGAAAGATTTTACAAAATTATGATAGCAAAATGATAAGGAACAATACTTTTTGTTATCATTTATTATTTTACAATTTTAAAGTAGTAAAGCTATAATAATCCTTTTGCTAAATTTACTATTTAAAATCATATTTTATGTGCCCTTAGTAACTTATTAAAGATTAAAAGTAGCAATTGTCATTTATATTAAAAAATTAAATCAACAAGGTCAAATTATATTTTAAGAACTAATTAGAGATCTTAGGATTTCTTTTTTTTAATAATATTTTAGGATTTTAGATCTCATTACAATGGAGATGATGTAAAATAAATGCAACACCAAGACAAATAAAATGTTGGATATTCCAATTCATCAAGTTAATTTTTGGCCCTTACCTCCTCCAAAACTTGATTGACCAATAAAATAAAATTATTTAAAAAACTCAAAAGTATAATTATTCAATTTAGAAACTGTTACGGGTCTAAATTTATTTATTTTCAAAGTCTTATTATATTTAAAATTATGAGTCCATGACTTGAATTTGAGTCTAATGAGTCAAGGGTTGTTAAGTTGGACCTAGTCTTGTGGGAAGAATTAGGGTGCGTTTGGTATTGTTTTTTAATTGATGTTTTTTTTGTTTGTTTTAGAGAAGGAAAATGATGTTTTTGATGTCAGATTTTTTAAATTGAAAATACGTTTGGCAGCTTATTTTCAAATAGTATATGAAAGTGAAAAATAGTAAAAATGTGTTTGGTTATTTGTTTGAAAATAAAAAAAAAGCAATGAAAATTTGCTTGGTATAATATTTTATAAAACATAATTTTCAACTATTACTTATTCAACAATAGTATTTTTTAATTGGTCTATTATTATTATTAATTTAATAAAATAAAATACAAATGAACCTAATTACAACTTTTTTTTTCTTTCTGAAGTAGTTTATTTGTGGGCAATTTGAATTTATAATCCAAAAAATACTATAAAAATGTCAATATAGATTATTTTTGCATACACATATAACTAATTATTTGCATGTCTATAGCAATAACCACGGTTAAAATATTAAAGAGGGAAAAAATATCATACTTGACACAAATAAATCATGTCACACCACTTCCAAACTAATTTTTAATTACATTAATTTAGTCTTTAGTTTTGATCAAATAAAATAAAATTATAATTATCACTCTATATTATTTTTATAATTTAATAATTAAAAGTCAGACATATTATATATATTATGTAAATTATTTTTATTTATGAAAACATTTTTAGGGAGCTTACAAGGAGAGAGATGGGATTTTAGTAAAGAAAGAAAAAAATTAAATGAAATTGTATGTGGGTCCCAGAGACGACAAATCCCTGACACACCTCCCTTATTTCAACTTGTTTTCGTCTAGTGTTCTCTTAAAGTTGGAGAACGTCAAATTGGTGTTCTCTAACTTTTCTTTATAAATGATAGAGGACCGAAATTTTTTATTTTCTTTGTTTTTAATTTACTAGCATAAAATTGTCTACCAAACAAATTGTCTTAATTTTCATTCTTGAAAAACGAAAAATATTAAGTGAAAAACGTTACCAAACACACTTAGTTTTCCCTTTTTTTTGGAATTTGATCAATAAGTTAGTTTGAGTTGTACACAATGACTATTTAAGCCATGAAAGACATGAATAAAGGCATGAGTCAATTATTCCAAATCAAATAAACTTGTGTTGTTGAAGCCAAGGTTCCTTTATTAACCTTAAACTCTTAGCTTTAAATTCCCTTCATAATAGGTTCCAAGAAAAATAAAAAAAACTAATCCCTAGAACGTGCCACAGTGGTATCAGAGTAAGGGCATGAATTCACGGGTGGAGAAGTTGGAGAATGATGTCAATTCTCTCACCGCAAGTCAACAACAAATCTTAGAGAAACTCAATGAACTCTCCTTATAACTTGTTACATGGACCAACACACAACATGATCAGAAAGGAGAAAATTCCATGGCGCGCTTCCAAAATCCAATAAGACGGTCCAACATTGTTCATGGCACACACCAAAATGACTCACAATATGCTCCCAGGCTTGTCAAAATTGATTTGATTGGCTTTAATGGAGAAGAAGACACAACGACTTGGTTCTGCAGAGTGGAGCAATTTTTTGACTTTAACCATACAGCAGAAGAAGATCGTGTGGCACTTGCATCATTTCATCTCGAAGGTGATGCTCAGTTGTGGTATCAGTTACTTAAGCAAGAAAAAGGAGTGATAAATTGGCAGGAATTTCTAAATGGCTTGAACCAAAGGTATGGAGCTACTAGGGGTGGGCATTTTATCCGGCTCGATCCGACCCGACCCGAAAAATTTCGGGATCGGGTCGGTATTGAAACCCAATCGGATTAAAAATTACAAACCTGATTGGGTTGTGATCGGATCGGGCCAAACCCGACCCGAACCGAATACCTGATCGGGTTGCAAAAAAAAAACTAAACTAAACTGCACACTGCAGTACACAACACAAACACACACACACACACGCTGCACACAGTCACTCAATAATTCACAAAACACAAATTCACAAACCTAACACACACATGTTGTCAGCCATATACCACCATCACAAGTTCACAACTTCACAAATCACAAGTTCACTGTCAAGCTCAAACACACACAACTGAACAAGGCAGCCGCAAGTCCGCAACCAGCCACCACAAGACTCATACACACCAGTCCACGATATGTTGCTTCTAACTGCTGAAACCACGATCTGCTGCTGCCTAGTGAAGCCGCGACTAGCTGTTGCCAAGTCAAACCCGTCCAGCCGTGAGCCGTCCGCGTCTCCCCGATATGCTGCTACCAACTCCCAAGTAAAGCCGAGATCTGTTGCTAAGTGAAATCGCGTCCAGCCGTGAGTCGTGGCCACCGATCTGCTGCTTGAAGGCCAAATCCTCACAACCTGACCCAACTTTCTCCCCACCCGAACCCGATTTTGAAGCTTCCACTTTCAAGCTTAGCCTTTCAAGTTACCTAAGTCATAACTCATAACTCATAACTTTCATGATATATATATACTATATAGTTATATATGCATAATTGGTTATTATATAATTGATTATTATTTCATTGTTGTAAACTTGTAATTATGTATTTATAAATATTAGTAATAAAATCAAGAAAATTGGTATATTTATGATTTTGTTATGAATAAAATTGTATTAATTGTTAATAAATAACAAAAATTTTGTTAATTATTAATAATTGAAATAATATTAATTGATAATTGTTAATAATTGTTAATAATAGTTAATAATTGATTTTTATGAATAAATTAGCACATTAGGTAGATTAAATATTAAAATTAAGTATTATGTTGTATATATTTTATAATTATAATGTGTTATGTGATTACGTGAACTTGTACAGTATTTTCAAGCCTTTAACTTTAAAAAAATTAATAAATTCAATTAATGTTTTATTGTATGTTAAATTGTTAATCATTCATTAATCGTTAAGTACAAGTAATTTGGACTTGAAATTAAAGGGTTTATAATAAAAATTAAGACATAGATAGGAAAATAATATCATATTATTATGGGGAATGGGTAATTGGATATTATAAATTAATTAATTAATCATGAATTTCTTGCTTTTTGTTTATGGAGTATGAACAATTTGAATTGAAATTACTAATTAGATTATGTTAATAATATTTCTATGTTTTGATTTTTGAATTAATGATTATTAATTATTATTTTGTGTATTTAGATGCTTGGACATTCAAGATCAAATTTGATGAGTGACGATGAAGAACAAAGCGTACAAATTGAAGGAACTCAAAAAGGAAAGGAAAAGGCAAAGCGAAGAAGACTGCCAATGAAGAAAAGATCGGAAGTGTGGAATCATTTCACTTTACTTGAAGATACTCCAAACAAATGCAAGTGCAACTATTGTGGTAGACAATATCAATGTCATTCAAGGCTCGATGGGATTACAAATATGACAAGGCCTATAAAGACATATGAATCATACAAGACATTTCGGGCACAACAAAGTGGAAGTCAACAAAATTTGACAACTGAGGGCGGCGAAGAAAATGCAAGTAATTTGGTTTTGGGTAAAGATGGAGTCAAGACGCGTGTCGCAAGACAGTAACTAAAATGATTATTATGGGTAAGTTGTCGCTCAGTTTTGTAGACAACAAAGGATTTAGGCATTTATGCAGTGTAGTTATCTTGCAGTTTGTTATGTCATCTCAAAAAACTATTGGTAGAGATGTTATGGAGTTATTTTTGGAGGAAAAGACAATGTTGAAGAGTTTGATTTGCAACAACAAGCAGCAGATGTCTCTTACAACTAATTTATAGACTTCTGTTTAAAACATGAGCTACATGGTGATTACAGCTCATTTTATTGATAGTGATTGATGTTTGAATAGGAGGATTATTAGTTTTAGCGCAATCGAAAATCATAAAAGGAAGTCGATTGGCAAAAAAGATTGTGGCTTGCTTACAGGATTGGGGAATAGAGAGGTTTGCAATAACTGTTAATAATGCCACTGCAAATGATATTGTTGTTGGTTATGTCACTATGTAGTTGCTTGCTTGGAGGAATGATGATGCATTTGTGTTGGCAGGACAATATATGCATGTGCGTTGTTGTGCACATATTCTGAATTTGATTGTTGTTTCAGGATTGGGAGAGTTGCATGCTACTATTACCGTTATTCGAAATACTGTGCAGTATGTGAGATCCTCCAGCACGAGGATCTCACATATGTGCGTTGTTGTGCACATATTCTGAATTTGATTGTTGTTTCAGGATTGGGAGAGTTACATGCTACTATTATCGTTATTCGAAATACTGTGCAGTATGTGAGATCCTCCAGCACGAGGAATAGAGAGGTTTGCAATAACTGTTGATAATGCCACTGCAAATGATATTGTTGTTGGTTATGTCACTATACAGTTGCTTGCTTGGAGGAATGATGATGCACTTGTGTTGGCAGGACAATATATGCATGTGCGTTGTTGTGCACATATTCTAAATTTGATTGTTGTTTTAGGATTGGGAGAGTTGCATGCTACTATTACTGTTATTCGAAATATTGTGCAGTATGTGAGATCCTCCAGCACGAGGCTGCGGAAATTTAAACAATGTGCTGAGATGCGTAGGTGAATTTTCCAAAAGGAATTGTTGTTTTGGATTGTCCTACCAGGTGGAATTTCACTTATTTGATGTTGATGATTGCACTGAAATTTCAAGCGGCATTTGATAGAATGGCAGAAGTGGATCAACCTTATGAGACATACTTTGCGGAGAAAGAAAATAATGTTAGAAGGGTGGGCCCACCTGGACCAGAGGACTGGGATATTGCTGAACAAATTATAAAGTTTTTTAAGGTATTTTATGATGCCACATTGTTGTTTTCTGTCACTTTGAGTGTGACTTCTAATTTTTATTATGATATTATTGGCTTAATTGAAAGTTCATTGATTGCATTGCAAGAAAGTACATATCATTAGGTGTCCTTTATGCCTTATAGTATGAGGAAAAAATTTGATAAGTATTGGGAGTCCACAGGAAAGATAAATAAAATGTTGATTGTTGTCTCTATTTTTGATCCACGAGCGAAAATGGATTTTGCTAAACATATTTTTTATATCATTTTTGGCAATGATAGTTTGATGGTTGAACAAATGACCAAAGCAGTGAAGGACTTGTTGAATGAATTTTATGATGCATATAGTGCATTCTCCGCTAGTTCCACACCATCGATGTATAATGAGAGTGGTCTTAGCGGCAGCTATGGAGATACAAGTTCTTCTCAATGTTTTACAACTAAGGCTAATTTGGTGGACGTTGCTGGTGGTGAAGGTGATGACGCTTTTCGAGTTGCTCTCCCTTTCCTTGGATATGCCAGGTAGGTTTCTGTTCAGAATGAGAGTAGAAGAGTAGTATCTAAGGTGGAAAGGTACTTGAAGGACCCAGTTGAAGATCCCAACAATCCTAAACTTAATGTTTTGCTTTGGTGGAGGGTGAATGGATCGAGGTATCCAATTTTGGAGCAAATTGCAAGAGATGTCCTCGTTGTTCCTGTTTCCACAGTGGCATCTAAGTCTGCCTTTAGCACCGGGCGTCGTATTATTGATGAGTATAGGAGTTCTTTGACCTCGGCTATGGTTGAGGCATTGATATGCACTGAAAATTGGTTGCAGTCTAAACTTTTTGTCAATCCCATCTACAACCTCCAAGAAAATATTAAGGACCAAATGTTTCATATGGAATTACAAGAAGATAATGTTTTTAAATTTTTATCATACATTATATACATAATATATTTAAAATGCATTATAACTTTATATAGAATATCTACATGCAGTCATGTACTTGAGTTACTAATTTTTTTTTATAGATTTTATAGAGCTTATAAGATCGCAAGCTTCGACAGTGGAAGCGGTGAGCGCCGACATTGGTGTTATGGATGTTTGAAAGGTAACTTTTAATATATATTATTATTCATAATTTGATATTGTAATACTATTAGTATTTGGTTGTAATTTAAACTATAGTCATAGTTGTTATAGTTTTAAATTTTAAGTCTAATTTGTAATTGCTTTAGTTAGACAAGTTGAAGTTGATAGAATGTTATTATTGTCTAGTATTATTATTAACTTGATTTGGTGATTAATGTCATAAAATAAGCATGATTGACTTATATATATATATATATATATAATCAATTGTGTGTGTGTATTGAAAAATTTGGTAAACATCTATATTTATTTGTAATTATAAATTTATAATGATATAATAGAAATTAGAAAGATTGTAACACCCCTTTAGCTCAATTAAATATATGAATTGGATTTATTTATTTGTCTTTGTGTTTGATGTGTAACCTTATGAATTTGGTTTATTTGCTCAATTTTTTATATGAATTGAGTTTGTTCATTTGTAACGTGGCTTAAAAAAAATATTTATTATACATTTCTTCAATCTTTCTCTAGGCAATCGGCGCTTAAACTTGGAGTTCAAAAATTTAAATTTAAAACTTGTCAAAGTGCTTGCATGGAGCCATGGAGGAACCAAGAAAGCCTATTTAGTTTTAATCTTTGAACTTTGAACTTTGAATTTTGTGATTTGTGTTTCTAAACAATTGAATTATGTTTAAATTTTGTGACTTTGTGAGTTTGTGTTTCAAACTTTCAAAGACTAATATTTGGACTTTGTAAGTTTGTATTAATTTTAACTTTGATTAAGTTTGGACTTTGTTGGTTGAGCAAATAATAGTCCTAATCCTACCCTCCAAGCCAATAGGCAAATAATTATATTCTAGCATTTTAACTTTATTCATTTGATTTAATAGCATTTTCTTTTCTTTTTTTAGTTGAAAATTAGTAAAAATGACTACAATTAAGAAAAATGTCTTAAAACTATCATAAAAACTACAAAAATAGGAAAACAAAGAGCTCAAAATTGCATTAACAGAATTTTACCCGAATTGACCCGATTTCAACCAACCCGAACTGACTCGATTTGAACCGAACTGACCCGATTTGACCCGATTTGACCCGAACTGACCCGAACTCAGTCCGACCCGTTTTAAATACAACCCGATCCAACCTGAACTTAACCCGAATTAGTGACCCGACCCAATCCAACCCGTTACCTTAACATGCTGATCAAAAACACATTTTTTATATATTATTATATCCCAACCAAACCCACTAAGAGATAACATATCAAACGTAGCACAATATTTTTGCTTGAACCATTTGACTTTAGATTCAAAGTAAAGAGAATCTCTCAAACAACGACTTGGCAGTTTTGCATCCAACTTGTTTCCCTGTTGTTGCAAATACCCATTTTTAAAACCACAATAAAATCTTCACACAAGATTTTGACTCAATTCCAATAATGAGTCAATCAATGCACTAGATTCAGTAGTTGCCCAAAAATGTTTGCTCATACCCCGACCTCTAAGAGTTGAAGTGGGAATAGAACTCATTATATATAATATTCATAGTCAAACAATAGTATAATATTCTATACTGAAAAGAAATACAACATCCATATTCAAAGAACAATTTAATATCCATTGTAAAAATGAAAAACAAAATATAAACTCAAACAATAATACAATATCTAATGTAAAATAACAAAATAATATTCAAATTGAAAGTACAATACAACATCCAATGTAAAATAACAATACAATCTCCAAATTTAAGCAACATAATATCCAATGTCAACAAACAATACAATAACAAATGTTAAATAACAGTACAATACAATGTTAAACAAACTGAATTCCATAAGCTCATAGACAAAATCTTTATGCTTTCTGCTTGCACGCCATGTGTTCGATATCTTTTAGGCCAAATTTTGTCTCCAAATAGTCGACTCATTTAAGGGCTTGATGATATAATAACCTCCAAGCTGTAGTCAATATCCGGAGTTGGTTTATTATCCATTTCCCCTTTTGTATCACCCAAAGGTATTTCCATTTTGCATGAAATTATGTCACGTACAACAAACATATATTATACACCTTTGTGTTTTATATCATAAAAGCCAGAACTTCCTAGTATAACCATTTTTTTTTCAAAATTCCAAAACATCATTCAATCACATTTCAAGCGCTTGAATACTTCATATTAAATAGCTCTTTTGGTTAGTGGGTTGGCATCTATTCTTAAAATCAGTCAAATGGTATTGTTACCCTCTAAATGATGAAAGAAAACCCAATTCATTGGTGTATCCACAAAGAACCAAGTAATAATAACCAATTGACAAAACAAATACCATTAAAAAAAAGTCATGGCATCAATTATACAATCTTCAAATCTAAAAATAATTTTAGTTAAATGTATAACCATAAGGAACTTTTAAACCATTTATTCTGGATTTAATATTTTTTAGCACCGGCAAATTGTGACTTGAATTTTCTTACCCTAGTAAAACAGAAATAAATTGCATATCTTGTTAACAAAACTCCAAGACATTTGTTGCAATTTTGTTTCTCTTAGTTCTATATCTTGATTTATCTGTTTATGAAACACAAACCTTTATATATGTACCATCTAATGTTCCCAAACAATTCTACATTATTAGATACAAAAAATTTCAAAGTTATTGTACATAAATGTATAAGTAAAAGCGATATTAAAGAAATATTATACATATTTTAAACTATTTTCATGTTGGGTCGATTGAATTATCAAACATTGACTTGGGGTTTTTTTTCAAAATTCTTTTTGGCATCTAATCATTGCCTTTAAACACTTATGGAAACATTTACTAATTGTTCGCCTAGATCTTTTAAAATTGAAACTAATCATCTGCCTTCAAATAATGTGTTAAAATATACAAAAACCTGCAAGCTTTTCTTCAGGTGACATTTTCCTACTACATACCAAACTCCCTTTCTCACGAAGAAGCTTACATAATTTGTTAAAGACTTGTCTATCTATTCTTAATTATGACATACATTTCACATCATTTTCATAAACAAATTCATAGTCAATGTTCATTTATTGATAAACTCTATAATGTAACTTAAAAATCAATCTTCGTTCATAACATAACTAAAGATGGGAACATATAGTAGAGCACACAACCATAAACATTTGCAATATCATCACCAAATTTTTTATAATTACAATGACTCTCTTCTTTCTTGCTAACAACCAAATCATTTATATATCTCAATATCACAAATAAACTCAATCAATATTAATTAACTCTAATGAATATATATACGAGTTCAAATTTCATATGTGAAATCAAGCATCTTCGCCATTATTATTACTATTTTAGCAATTTTTTTGCTAAATCACTTACTTTTGCCACCATTGACAAAATAATAGAATATACATCATCATACCAATGATCAATTAATGATAAAATCACTGTAAAGTTATGGGGAAAAAACCAAAACAATATGATGGGGAATCGAATATCATGAATCTTCACCATTACTATGGATTATTATTTAAATAACTAGCTGCAGCCACCATTCATCAAATAAGAAAAACTAAATCATTATAATGTTCATCAAGCATGACAAAATTTAAGTAAAATTATGCAATTAATTTTTTTTGCCAGCAATATTTATGGAAAATTTTGGCACCTAATTGATTCCGATTTCTACTCTTATTTTATGAAATAAACGTTGTCAATAATTTTGATTCTAGATTCTGATTTTCTAATCCGGAAAGTAAATGCACCATTAATATTGATTTATAAGTTTTACATTCTATGTATAAGTTTTTGTTTTGTTTACTAATAATACACTAATTTACCTATGTCGATTTACTTGTTTTACCTTCATTTATAAGTCTTATATTTCATTCACATAATTTATGTTTTATTTTATGTTTAATGTTAGTTACAAGTTTTATATTACATTTATTTTTTTTTAGCTTACAAATGATACACTAATTTACTACTCTTATGTTAATTTATTTGTTTTACTTTATACCTATAAATCTTATATTTCATTTACATAATTTATTCAACCTATAAATCATAGATTTCATTTACATTTATGTTTTATTTTACAATTAATGTTAATTTACAAGTTTTATGTTACATATGTATTTTTTTTAACAATAATAAACCCAATTTACAATTCCTATATTAATTTACTTATTTTACCTTTAATTCATAAGTCTTATATTTTGTTAACTTAATTTGTGATTTATTTTATACATATTGTTTATTTACAAACTTTTTATTATATTTATAAGTTTTTATTTTGTTTATCATTGATATACTAACTTACCACTCTTATGTTTATTTGTTTGTTTTATCTTCTTTTTACAAGTGTTATATTCCGTTTACATAATTTATATTTTATTTTATATATAATTTTGATCTACATGTTTTATGTTTCATCTATAAGTTTTTTATTTACGTCCCAATAATACATCAATTTATTTTTTTAATTTACAAGTATTGTGTTTTATTTGCATAATTTATGTCCTATTTTATACATAAGGTTGATTTATAAGTTTTATGCTATGTTTGTAATTTTTTATTCTGTTTACTAATAATACATCTATTTATCACTCTGTTAATTTACTTATTTTAACTTAGTCTAGGGGTGGGCAACTAGACATGGATTTGGTTTGAATTTTATGATTAAAATATTTTTTTGTTTTGATAAATTCAATTATATCAAAATTGTAATAGTTATTAATTGTTATACATATAATTATTAAATAAATATTCAAATAAGAAAAATATATAGTGGATAAAAAATTATACATCACAAATTTTGCAATAACTATGGTTGCAGTTGATCATTTTGATGCTTTAACTAGCAATGTACAAACATTGGCCATTGAAGTGTGGACACAACATAAAGTAACGTAATTTTTTCATCATTAGTGATTATTTTTTTATTATTTTTACGTATTCATAACTAAAACTATCATGTGTTAACTGGTATTTGAAAAATATAACAAAAATTTTGTTTCCAATAACAAAAAATTTGTGATAAGTTTGTCACTAATTCTTTTATAGCATCAAATCATGGCACTATAAATCCATTACAAATCCACTTTGATGACTTGAACCCAATTGCATTAAATAGAATAGTAATAGTTTCTTGCTAAAGTTTGGCATTTGACAGAACTCATTTTCTATAATAATATTGTATTTAGTGTACATGATGAGCTTAAGTGAAATTTATATAGTGGACATTTTAGTTGTGCCCAACTTGCATATCTCACTCTGTAATCTAATTTGATAACATCATTTATCTTATTCCATTAATTTGTTAGTGGTCTATAATAAGAGTTGATAATATTAATACATGGATAGAAAGCCAATTTACATTACACAATATTATAACTACAATTTCCATCTCTTAAATTGGTTAATCTGTGTAAAATGATTTATGAGATCATTTATCTTCTCCCTCCACATCTGTCTTGGATCTTTTTGGCATAATGCCTCAATTTCCCTCTGTAAATGTTGAGATAACTAACAGAACTCAAAGAATCAATGGTTGAGATTTTATATCACTTGGATTGATGAGGTAGACGCTGAGCTGGAATCATATTAGTTTGTTATATTTGTTAAACTGTTTTGTAAATGACCATGTGTATATAGAATTAGTTAAAATTTGTTATAGCTTTGTATATATAATTAGAATACTCTGAACATTTCGATTATTCTAGAAATGATAAAAACATATTTTTCGTTCCTTTTTCTCAAGCTTTCTTTCCCTTTCCTGCTAAACAATCACTCAGTTTCTTAGCATCAATAGATTCTGAGTTGGTATCAGAGCGGGAATGGCTTCATAGATCAATCCAAACCTCTGCCTCAGTAAGAACATATTCCTTCATTACACCTATAAAACTTTACAGATCTAATTACTTGACCTGGAAATCACAGGTGTTGGTGTCAATTGAAGGTAATGGTTTAAAAAGTTACATTAACGGTTCGATTGAAGCTCCAAACTTGGGTCGGAGAGCTCCAAGTCCAAAATGTGTAAGCTGGAATCATACGGATAAGCAGCTTATTGATGGCTACTCTCATCAATGTCTGAGAGTGTTCTTGGTGTTGCTCTAGGTTGTAAAACTTCCTTTAAAATCTGGAAAACTCTTGAGAAGCTTTCAGGTTCACAGAACAAAACTAGAGCTCTACAGTTGAGAAATCAAATGATAATGACTAAGAAGAATGATCTGAGTGTATATGATTACGTTCACAAGATGAAAGAAATTGCTGATAGCATGGCAGCAGAAGGAGCACCTTTATCTGATTATAATTTTATGATGAGTGTGTTGAGTGGTATTGGTTCTGATTATAATCCAGTAATAGTGTTAATCATTGGAAAAAGTCAAGATCTTGATCTTTCAGAGTCACTTTCAATGCTAATGACTCATGAAGAAATATTGGAACAACAAGCACATGCAGAAGCAATGAATTTTGCTAAAAAAGGATCAAATAAGAAGAAAAGTTTTGGTCTCGTTAATTCTAAAGCCAACTTCAATCAAGATGGAAATAGATTTGATAATCCTGGATACATGCAAGGAGGTTTCAGAACAAGCCAGCAAGGAGGAAATCATTTCAGAGGAAAGAGAGGTGGCAGAGGAAATAATAATAAAGGAAAGAATTGGAATCAAGGAGGTAGGCCTGGTATGCCTTTATTTCCAGGTAGTTCTTCATCTCAATATCAACCAAAGTGTCAAGTATGTTTTAATTTTGGACACACAGCCTATGACTGCCAAGATAGGTTTAATAGAGATTTTGTTCCACCATAAATGAGGTATCCACATCAAGGGAATAATAATCAGAGGTTTAATCAAGGCTATAACCAGAGGAATATGTCTGCATATATGGCCACACCTGAGACATTATGGATGAGGGCTGGTACTTGGACAACGGGGCAACCCATCACTTAACAAATGATCTCAACAACCTCAGTATTAATGAACCATATGAAGATAATGAAAAATTAATTATTGGAAATGGACAGACCTTATCAATTTCACACATTTGACTGCTAGTACACACACTTTATTGCTCAAAAATATGCTTTATGTACCACACATTACAAAGAACCTTTAAAGTATTTCAAAATTAACTACTGATAACCCTCTAATTGTTGAATTTTCTAGAAATTTTTTCTTTTTCTAGAACAAGAAGATGAAGAATGTCTTGCTGGAGGGTACGGTTGTGAAGGGCCTGTATAAGCTAAAACTTGATCCTAAGAGTATATCTTATTAAGCTTTCATTTCATCTATTAATAACATTTCATGTATTGCTCCTATCTCAATGATTCATCTATTAATAACATTTCATGTACTGCTCCTATCTCAATGATGTCCCATTGCTCATAGTTATTACAGTCTAAGTCATGTTCTGATTTTAGAAGCACTTCTTGTAATACCTTGATATGTCTGTTTACACAGTCTAGCTCTAAGGCTGAAACTTCAATGAATATATTGCATAGACAACTAGATCATCCTAGTTCTAAAGTCATGAGAATTATTATTTCTGGCTATAAACACCTTAAACTTAGCAATAAAACTTCATTTCTTGACTTATGTGATGCTTGCCAATATGGTAAAATTCATAAACTTCATTTCAGTGCTACTTAAATAAAATTATCCTCTCCTTTAGAGTTTACTGACCTACAGGGACCTGCCCCCATAACCTCTTTTAATGACTATAAATAGTATATTACCTTTGTTGATGACTTCAGTTAATTCACTTAGATTTATCCATTAAAAACTAAGTCACAAGCTTTATCTACCTTTATTTTGTATAGAACTCAGGTTGAGAAACAGTTTAACACAACTATTAAAATTCTTCAGTCTGATTGGGGAGGTGAATATAGGTCCTTTGTACCACATCTTCAGAAAAATGAGATTATTTTCAGACATCTTTATCCTCATACTCATCACCAAAATGGTACAGTAGAAAGAAAGCATAGAGATATTGTTGAGATGGATCTAACTCTCTTAACTCAAGCTCATTTACCTCTAAGTTTTTGGTGGGAGGCTTTTCATACTTCTGCATATCTTGTTAACAAGCTACCCACACTTGTTTTGCCTTTAACCAAGTCTCCTTTTGAAACTCCTTTCAAGTTTAAACCTGACTATAGCTTCCTAAAATGCTTTGGCTATTCTTATTTCCCATATATGAGATTCTACAGCAAACAAAAACTCAATTTTCATACTACCAAATTTGTATTTCTAGGTTACAGTTTTGAGCATAAAGGTTACAAATGTCTTTGTTCCAAATGAGTTATTTATATTGCAAGACATATAGTCTTTAATGAGTTAGAGTTTCCTTTTTCTGGTGATCCACTTTTTACAAAGTAATCTTCTTCATCTCAAGCTTCTGACTATAGACATCCCATGTTCAAAGTTTCATCTGTGTCAATTCTAGTATATGACTCTTCAGGATTAGGTGACAATGCTATGGACCCTTCTCAATCCACTTCTTCAGCAGCTTCATCTTCACCGCCTGCACCATTACATTCATCACCAACCTCTTCTTCTTCATCTTTACCATTTTCACCAACTCCACCACCACAATCATTTAACCAGTAGTCACTTGTTCCTGCACCTGTACAACCTCCACCTCATCCAATTATTACAAGGGCTAAAGTAGGTATCTTCAAGCCTAAGTTTCTTGTTTATTCTACTGCCTTGGAAGAAAAGGAACCTGCAATAGTTTCACAAGACTTGGCAGATCCTAAGTGGAAAGCAACAATGCAAGCAGAATATGATACTCTTATGGCTAACCATGTTAACGTGAATATGTTAATAATATTAATTTTGATGACAACAAACTTTAAATTTTTTTATTAAAATGTTGGAGCTATTCCTTAATTAAAAAAAACTTATAATCATTCCAATTATATTCATAAAAGTTGGATCACTATTAAATTTCAAATTGGAAAATAATTCTCTGCAAAAATCTGGCTTAAACTGTGATTCCAGAAATAAACGGTGAACTATTTTTCTTTTAAACGGTTAACCGATTAAAATCAGAGAGTATCAAATTGCTTAAGCTTTAGCCGGTTAAGAAAAACGGAAAATACAAAAAGCTGGGAAGGCCACTGGAATTTAACCGTGAACCGTTTATTGAAACGGTTAATCGATAAAATCCAGAATGAAAGATTATACCTGGAAACAAACAACAAAAGTTTAACTGAAACAGATAAGGTTAACTTGTTTTGCAGGTTACTGGAAACAAATAGCGAACAATTAATTACAAACGGTTAACCGATAAATTCCAGAAAGGTTATTTCATATATATCTTTAACCGTTTAGTATGAACTAATAACTAAAGTTTATTTTGCAGGTCTCTGGAATTTAACGGCTAACGGGTAAGCTTAAACGGCAAACTGTTTATTTAAAATTTGGCCCAACGGTAACTTTTGACCAGACTAAACGGTTAACCGTTAGTGGCTAACGGCGAACTATTTTCGGGCAGACAGTCTGTAACGGCTAGTTTTTCAGCTCTAACTATAAATAAGCTCATTAAAATTCAAACAAGATTTATCACAACACGACCATTAAGCTTATATTCGAGAATACAATCTTCATAGAGCTTTAAAACACATTCTTGTTTCATCTATTCACACATTGGGCATTGATTTGTAATCTTAAATATTATGTGAGAAAAAATAATTTCTAATCTTTACTTTGAGTGATTGTAAGTGTTGGGATACACTTGTGTTAAGAGATTGAGGATAATCTCTTATTGTAAAGGTTCATTGACACATTGGAAGTTAAGTGTAAGCATTTGAAGTCTTGGAGGCTTGCTTAGTGAAATCCTCAAGCCCGAAAAGCTTGGAGACGTGGACATAGGCGAGGTTGACCGAACCACGTAAAAATCTTCGTGTTTGAATCTCTCTTCCCTTATATTTTCATATTGTAAATTGATTTAATTGTTATTTCAATAAATTCATTTTAGATTTGCATGATAATTTGTTTTAGAATCAAATAATTTTCAGAATCCCAATTCACCCCTCCCTCCTCTTGGTTTGCACACTTGTATTTCAAATCAAACCTAGTTTCTTGTTCCTGCTTCTTAAGCTACTAAAGTTGATGCTTGCAAATGGGTGTTTAGGATAAAATATCATGCAGATGGCTCTGTTTCTAAAATACAAGGTCATGTTAGTTACTAAGGGATTTCATCAAACCCCTGACATTGACTATTTTGAGACATTTAGCCTTATTGAGAAGCAATCTACTGTTAGAGTTGTATTGAGTTTAGTTGTAATGAAGCATTGGACTGTCAAGCAATTAGACATCAACAATGCTTTCCTTAATGGGGAGCTTACTGAAGATGTTTTCATGTTTCAGCCTGAAGGTTTTGTACAGTAACCTGCTGGTCATGTCTGCAAATTGATTAAAGCTCTGTATGACCTTAAACAGGCCCCCAAGGCATGGTTTGACAAGTTGAGAAAAACATTGTTGCAGTGGGGGTTTCAGAACTCAAGGGCAGATTCTTCACTATTCTTTTAAAAAGGAGAATGAAAGTATTGTAGTAGTGTTGATATATGTTGATGATATTTTATTACAGGACTTAATAAGGTAGTCATTAAATAGTTTATCAAGTATCTTAGTGATACTTTTGCTTTAAAGGACCTTGGTGAATTAAATTACTTTCTTAGGATTGAAGTGACTTACGATGTAAAAGGAAATCTACATCTTTCTCAAGCTAAGTATGTCAATGATTTGTTGACTAAAATTGATATGAAGAATTGTAAAGAAACTGATACACCTATGAGCACTGGACAAAAATTGAAGAAAGCTAGTAGTGAAGATAACTTAATTGCAAATGTTACTGAGTCTAGGAGTATAATTGGTGCTCTGCAATATCTAGTTCTCAAAAGACCAGAACTTGCTTTCTCAGTAAACAAACTGAGTCAATTCCTTATTGCACCTACAGAAAAGCATTAGATTGCTTGTAAAAGGATTCTTAGGTACCTTAAAGCTGCAAAGGATTATGGACTGTTATTCAAGTTAGAAGGAGATATAGTCTTGACAGCCTACGCAGATGCAGACTGGGCGCGTGATGTAGATGATAGAAAATCAGTGGGAGCTTACTGTGTACATTTGGGTAAAAATCTCATTTCATGGTCTCCAAATAAACAATAAGTTGTAGCAAGATCAAGCATTGAATCGGAGTATAGAGCCTTATCTTCAGCTTGTTCAGAAATACTATAGCTACAAGCCTTGCTTAGTGAATTAAGGCAGATTTGCTGTCAAATACCAGTTATCTGGTGTGATAACAATGGAGCATCTGCTTTGGCCTCAAATACAGTATACCATGCCAGGACTAAACACATTGAACTGGACATGCATTTCATAAAAGAGAATGTGACAAATAAGCAAGTTGAAATCAGATATGTTCCAAGTGAATGGAATGTAGCTGATATCCTTACAAAATCTTTGCCTTATAATTTTTTTTAACTATTATAGAGACAAGCTTAATGTTGTTCCATGACCCTTAAGCTTGAGGAGGGGTGTTGAGATAGCTAACAGAATTCAAAGAATCAATGACTGAGATTTTATATCACTTGGATTGATGAGGTGGACGCTGAGCTGGAATCATATTAGTTTGTTATATTTGTTAAATCGTTTTGTCAATGACCTCGTGTATATTGAGTTAGTTAAAATCTGTTATAGCTTGGTATATATATTCAGAACACTCTGAACATTTTGATTGTTCTAGAAACGATAAACTGATATTTTTCGTTCCTTTCTCTCAAACTTTCTCTCACTTTCCTGCTAAACAATCACTCAGTATCTTAGCATCAATAGATTCAAAGTGCAACTCAATTACATCGGCTACCAAACCTTTTGATAATGATCTTTGCATCTCTTTTAATTGAACATTTTGCATGCACAATAACCATTAAAATTATCATATGTTAATGTGAAATGACCGAATAACTTTTTATCTTTGCCCTACCTTTCTCCTGCCATATTCTTCAAGCCTTATCATGTAAAATTTTTAAATAACTGTAATTAAAAATCAAAATTTGTTAATACTTAAATTAAATTAAGGAATAATTTTATACAAAGAGGTATTCGTACATACTTTCTTTTGCACTCATCTATTACTTAACAGATCCATCTTTGCCAATCATGTGCATTGGGATAGTGCTAAGTTTTGGTGATTAATGTTAATTTCTTTAGCAAATCCAAATCAGTAAGCTTATTTTTAGCTGAAAAATTGGCATGAATTGTTATTTCAGAGGTAACTGGCCAGACCATATAATCTTACAAATTGCAAAATTGACTATGAGAAGGAAGTAAAAATTCATCAAAATATCAAAAGCTATTATGAAGATAAATTGCTCCCCATAATGAAACTATTATTACCATTCATCTTACATTGCAAAGCCTCCTGATAATAAGAATTTGTGCACATATGAATTGGAAGCTTTTTTATTATGAACTCCATTATATTTTTCATTTCTAATACTTCACGTATATTAAAACCCCTAGAATCAGGTTCAATGGTTCCAATAAACTTCTTGTACCATGACTTCATTTCATTCACTCTCTTACCCTCTAACAAGCATTCCAAATTTACTATTATGTCCAATGAATGAAATCATGGAATTTCCGTACTTTAGTAGGTAGCAAATGAAATTTTCAAATTTTATATATTTGAGAATAACCTATACAACACAAATGAATTAAATTCAGCTCAATTCATTTAAAATTCATTAACATAAAATTTTCACTTACCAACGAGGCTCACCACGCGCATATACATCTTGTTCCCAACCATAAAACAAAGAATCCTCTGAAAAAAATTTCCTCATTGTTGGGTAAGACTTAGCAGTTAAATATCTCAATGAGTTAGATGTTATTCGGAGCAGTGAAGAAATGGAGTGATCAGTTATAAAACATAGCAAGTATGTTGAAAAAATGCAGTTAAGGTACAAAACACATGCATCCTAAAAATTACAATAGATTTCCAATAACCTCACCTCAACATGATTGCCAAAACTACTACCACCATTAAGGAAAAATAAAATGTTATTGTAACCTAAGGGTGGGCATAAAACTCATAACCCATGGTTTAAACAAAAGCTAAACCACATTAAATAATTTGGGTTGGGTGTGGGTTTTACAATAAACATTTAGTATGATTTGGGTTTGATTGACCTCTATGCGGACATTACTCCTTATAGTTGTCATTTGATGGCAAATGATGTTATCAGATCAAATTATTTGGCAAGATATGCAAGTTGGCCAAAGCTAAAATGTTCACTAGATAAACTTCAACAAAGCATGTCATGTACACTGAATATGATATTATTATAAAAAAGGATTCGGTCGAATGCTAAACTTTAGCAAGAAACTATGGCTGATCTATTTAATGTAATTTGATTCAGGTCATCATAAAGGATTTTTAATGGACTTATAGCATGATAATTTGATGCTTTAATGCTAAAAATAAGATGGAAGAAAAGAAAAAAAAAAGCAAAGTGATTTTTAATTTGGATAAAGATGCTAACCTTTTTCAGATTATTTGATTACCTTTTATTTGTGAACAATGTTGATAAAAAAAGCCAAAGAATTAATGATAAAATTATCACAAATTTATTGTTATTAGTAGTAAATTCTTTGTTATGTTTTTCAAATATTATTTAATACATCTTGATTTTAGTTATAAGTATGTAAAAATAATGAAAAAAATTATCACCAATGATGAAAAAATTTACATTACTTCATGCCGTGTCCACTCGTCAATGACTTATGTTTTTATGAATACATTACTAATTAAAGCATCAAAATGATCAACTATGTCCATAGTTGTTTCAAAATTTCTTAATTACAATTCTTTTATCCATTGTATTTTTTTTCGTATTATAATTAATATATAAAATAATTAATAATTATTATAATTTTAATATAATTATAATATTTTGATCATAAAATTCAAACAAAACACAAACCAAATTTAAATGGGTTGGTTTAAATTAAGTTAAAAATATTTGAGTTGGTTTCGATTAGACCCAAAATTTTCTAATTTGATTTGACTTTACCTAAAACCGAAATCAAACCAACCCATGCCTACCCCTACTTCATTTATAAATCTTATGTTCTATTTATATGAATTTATATTTTATTTTACACTTAATATTAATTTATAAGTTGTATTCTAAATTTACATATTTTTGGTTTAATTTATATAATTTATGTTTAATTAAGGTGATGGCAACATGATTTCAATTACTACATCACAAAAATAACCTCAAAAAGAATTAAAAAAATAAATGCAGTGTTTAAACATATGACACCATTTGCCGTGGAACGCGGTTACCCGAGCCCCATATTCACCGTGGGATAAAAAATCAACACCCTCATCACATTTCGGATTCTGGCTTTATGGGAACCAAGGTCTTCATAAATATAAAGGTCAACCGCCAATGCTAAAATAGCATTGAAATAAATTTCGACGGGGCAGTATCAGTTACATTTCAAGCATACTGTTTTAACCTTCAAAATGAGAATCTGTATTACTTGAAAAAAATGACAAACTGTGTAATCACAGTTGTAGCTTCCCCAAAAACCAGCTATCGCATTCTCTAACCCCATTATCAAAAACATTTTGATTTAGAACCCAAAACAAGAACCATCAGTACAAATATCAACGTCAAACCCCTTCAAATTGATAGAAGCTTCAAATTTCGACTTATGGAGTCACATATACCTGATGGTCTGACCAAAAATCATGTCATTCGAAATCTTCGTCAGATGATTGCAGCTGGAGGGTACTTGCTGGTGAATCCCCTTCATCTGCTGTTGCTGCAGGAATTTTCCTGCTCCTGCTCTGTAATCCAACATTCTGTTTCACAGAACCATCCCCATCATTGGTCAAGCCTTTTGGAACTCCTGACTCAACCTTTTTAACTTTCGAGTCTCCATTTGAACAGCCAGGCTTCTCCACTGAAATCCTGTTTTCCTCTTCATTGCTGCCATCAAATGATGAGCTCCCCCCAGAATCAAGTTTCATCCGCTTGCTAGCCCTTTTCGGTTTAGGCTTGGCAGGAGAATTCTGCAAATCCTCTTTCACATCAGCATTCTCAGAATTTTCAGTGGCAGCAGTTCCGGTGATCCCAGACGTTGGATCAGGATTTTCCATCCCATTTATTTCTTCATCACTCAATTCCTCAGGAGGGTCTTCATTCTCTTCAGTCTTACATTTCAGTGACTCAATTACATCCATTAATTCTCTGTTGACCTGTCGATTTGAACATTACATATTGAAGTAAACTAATTTTCCAATTGTGGAAAGAAAAATTTGTGCTTGGAAATATAAGAAGTCATGAGTTAATACATTACATCGAAGCTGAGAAGATAAGGAAACATTTAGAGCTAATAACATCCAGACAAGTGTTTGAATGCCATGGTATTTTAAAATTTCAGTTTAGAAGCATCTATTCTGTTTATGTGGTAGAAAAAAGCAAAACCTTCTTCACATTTCAACAATTAACAATTATGAAGTGTCCCCATCTTACTTGAGGGTTTTGAAGAAATTCAGAAATGTCAGTTGGGCACGACGGACACTGCATGACATTCTTTTGTGATCTAAGAGTCCGTCCACCTCTGCTTCTCTCTCTCACAAAAGTCTTTCCAGCAAACGCGCCTTCCAAACAAGACTTGCAAAAGTTATGAGCACAAGGTGTAGTAATAGGCAGATTCATCACCTGCCGACAAATTAGGCAACTGAATTCTGCACGTAAAGAATTACCAAGTGAACATAGTTTTCAAACTTCTTATATGAATAGTATGTAGTGCATCTAAGAATCTAGAATTATTAACTTATAGCTTTAGTACATTTTTTATTTTGTTATTTTCTTTTTTTCCTTGCAGCAACCAGCATGAGCTCGCCATACAACAAACAATCAACAATCGAACAATTCTGTTTGTAAATGTTAAATCTACCAACTGCCTCAAGAAAGACATCAACAAAGGCATAGAAAAAGCAAACCTTTCAGGAGCTTCTCTCGTACGCTTGTATTCTGTGCTTGCCTAATAGCTCTCCTCGCCTTCTTCCCATCCGCAGGCTTACCTGTATCAATTGGTTTTTTGCTAAGCGGTGGAAGTTTCTTCCACTTCCAGCGACTATCTTCTTCCTGAAAATGGAAATAACAGAATTCCATATCAAGTCCAAATAACAAACACCTGTGACACCTGTGACGAAAGGATTTATGTTTCAGCTATAATCACAAATTGAGAACAATGAAAAGGGTCCTTTAACTACTGAAATCCATTATAACATTGATACACAAGACCTTTTTGCATTATTATGAAACAATTTTAGTATTCACCTAATTTTATCTACACAGCAATTCAATAGACCATAAAACATGTCTTTGAACAGAAGCATGAGACATGCAATTCAAATTTTAGAAAAGAAACTGCATGAACTCACATCAAAGTCCCATGCCGGACTTTCCTTCCTCTCTGTTACATCAGTTGCCATTTTCAACTCTGGAATACCTGGCAAAGATCTAGGGCGGTCCCCAAATTCATCACTGCAGTTAAAGTTTCAAAAATTTAGTAGGGAGAGAATAGTGAAAGAATCCAAATAAATCAATAACAGCACAAACCTTGTCCATGGAGCAGGCTCATTGTCACATCTAACAAACAAATATCTGCAGACCTTGAAACCCTTTGCAGGAAAAATGTCTCAGTTTATATATTTAGCTGATAACAATATTATTGGTAATTATAATATATTAAATACAATATATTTACTTGGATTCCAATTTTTCGCCAACACTTTTCAATTCTGTAGACTCCATCATAACGCACCCCTTTCTCAGGGGCATAAGAAGAACGTTTCTCCTTGTGGGACCTGCTCAAGAAAGAAAGGAAACATAGAAGCTAGAGTGAAAATATATGTGGAAAGTTTTAAATGAATAATCCAAAATAACAGTCATCACCATATAAACCCAAATCACACAGAAAGTCATTAAAAGATGATTATGATTCCCATTAGTAATAATTACTAATAACTACTGCACAGACTTAAAGGTTTATAATGCATAAGAGTGAAACAAGTATGGACAGGCAACAAATATATTAATTATATCAGAAAATGGAATAGAAATAATTAATTCCTTTAAACTTCAAAAATTAATTGCCATGCCAACGACATTGTCTATTTTCTGACAGAAAGCTGCATGAAGAAAGAGATATTCTGCTATGCAAAAACACATCTAAAAAGGACCCGAAGAAGCAATAAGTAAATACATTTTTTCATGTTCAATTCAATGAGGCAAGAAAGAAAGAGTGTCTTGAAAGAACAAGATTGAAAGAGAAACGCTTACCTCACAACACGAACTGGGTAGCCCTTTTTGCAACTTACTCTGAGGGCTTCATTCATTTTTTCAAACTTTTGATCAAAAGACTGCTCTTTGTTTGTTCTTTTGTTCCCACTGAGATCTCTACCACCACTGCCAACCACATTTATGCAAACAAATCATATCATGAAATTAGAATGGATATGAATAAATGGCAATACTTTTTAGGGTCCCAATAAAAAAATCAAACAAGGCATACTACTAAACAGGATAAATAAATCAATTGTTTAAACAAAAGATACTTGAAAAGCAGGGAGCGTTAGATAAAATCTAATATAAATGATTAAAGAAGATTTGATGTTTTATACAACATCAGATAGAGCAGGAAGAAATAGACAACACTCACAGAAGGGTCCCAGCAGAAACTAATTTTTTTAATATAGGATTGATTGGTCAGAGTAGAGAGAACAGGTTTTATTGCAACTATTCAAGCATAATCACTGATTTTTACTACAAAGTTAAAAAAAAACAAAACAAAATCAGATTTTTAGATCATATAAGCAGACTAATCCTGAGCCATAAGAAAACAACAGTGAAATACTGACATCAACTAGGCTTACCAATCAACAAATGCAACTTCTTTACAAGGGAGTTACTAAAAGTTGAATTAAATGAACTAAAAGATTCCCTATATAGTGAACTCAAACCAGTTAAATGTGAAGTCATGTAGAAACAAACCTTCCTGTATATAGGAACCACTCTCCATGATCCTCGTCATCTTCATATCCCCCGGATAGTGCCACTGACTGAGCACCATAGTTTGACTGTCCAGCTATACCAGCAACATGAGGAAAATGTGCACCCCACTGCCGGCATTCCAATCTGTCTTCCCAACATTCACCAACAAGCACACCCTGATTTCTCTCTGGATCATTTTCTGCTGGGATTGGCCCAAAATGATCAGGCGGTATAGTAACAAAAATCTTCCCACTTGCAGCATTGGCCTTCCCAGTCTTCTGTGCCCGCTCAGTAGTAAATGCCTTGTCTGGCCGGTCTTGGTTGCGCATAAAATGGTAAACCTTCATAGGCACAGCAGCAAGGTTTGACTTTGACAGCTTCGCCATACGAATAGCAGTCACAAGTGCAGAATTAATGCGGGGCTGGCTTGCCATTTTGGGAGGAATTATGTGACGGCATTTTGCACAGGTCCGCTTCCCTTGCCCAATCCATTTCTGGAAGCATTTTAGGCAGAAGTTGTGGCCACACGGTGTCTGAAACAAGATAAACAAAACACTTCTGAAGTTCTATCAGCTTTCCCAAATTATATAACTTTGAATATGAGAAACAACTGTGAAGCACATCCATCGCAAACATTAAACAGATCCCTACTTTCTGCACTCCAAGTTCCAAAAGATAACTGATTATTAGAATTTAGCGTTATCCAAGTTAAGGAAAATTCAATTCCCATTGAGCAAGTTGTCCAAAACATTAAAAGATCTTACAGATCCAAAACAGAAATTTGCAGATGTTGTGGGATGGTCTCAATGAAACTACCAAACAATTTCCAAAACAAGTATCAAAATCATTCCAAACTGACACGTCGTCATTACCAATAACCAATATGTACCAAAACTATACACAAATAAAGAATATATCCTAATAGTTACTACTTATCGAGTTCAGTTACTTTAAATGATTCTAACGGATATTTAGTAGCTCAGTAAAGTATTAGTGAATTGATACCCTTGCTGACGTAGTTTGATTTGCACTAGCATCACTTGCCAGGACAACCAATAACACAATCGTGATACTTAATTACTTAATGATATATGACATTCTTACCATTTAGAAAAACAATAGAAGAATGTGCCATAAACTCACAACTACAGCTCTTATTTTCGAACCAAATAAGAAACACAGCACTCAAAAACCAATATCTAGCAGCTAAAACTACTTGAAACCTTGTGACGATATGTTCGGGATTAAAGTGTCTCAGCTTTTAATTCGCACCTATTATGGAATGGAATTATTAGTTAATAAGTGGGTAGTAATTAGTAAACATCAGCTACATGATAAAAGTGGGTGTTTACCAGACCTATAGCACACGAGCCGAACTACGACAATTACAAACGTACCTGTAAGCTAACTAAGTTAATCGATATTCAAGACCCTGGAAACCCTAATTAAGCATAGCATTAAAAGTAGAAAACAATTACAAAAGCAGATAAAATTAATTAGTAAAAGCATTAAAGCTTATTGTCTGTTTCGTGAATCTAACCGTAACAGGTCTCTCAGGCAACTGCATACAGAAAGAACAGTTCAAGCTACCATCAAGCAGGTCCAAAACATCACTATCACTCTCCCTCTCCCTCTCCTTTCCTTTGCTCTTCTTCTCATTCTCATTCTCTTTCATTTCCTCCTCAACTTTCCCACTCAAAAGCTCCTGCCTTTTCCTTGCCTTCTCCTTATCCGTCAACTTCTCGTCCGCCTCAATAGCTCGTATAGCCGCCACCAGATCCCCGCCATCTCCGGCGGTGCCGCCCGAGGGCAGAGCATGTCCATCGACGCCGGAGCAGTCGGGGCATAACCACGAGAGAGACGAAGCTAGGGTCTCGGGAGGCTTGGTCAGGCAGGCCACGTGCCAGGGAGTGACGCACGTGCTGCACGTGATCGTTTCCTCGGGAGGGGGTTTCACTTTGCAGCGCATGCACTGGTCATCTCCGTTGCAGGGCAGTTGGATATCGTGCGCCATTGAAGTGGCGATGGTTGTGTGGGGGAGGAGGGGTGTGCGTGCGATAAGACAGTGACAATGTGTGATATGATATCACATACGAATTTGGAAACGCGCTTTATTTTTTGGGGTATTAAAGAGAGTGGAGAGAGAGGGAGAGAGAAGAGTGAGAGGCGGGTTTCCGAAAAGTGTTTTCCAGTCGAGCGCGTTTTGAATTTCAAACGGGAGCTAAATTTGCTTCAAATTTTGTGATATGACAATTATCTCCTCCCCGCTTCCGCTTTATTTACAGCTTACTCATTTAATCTGCTGACTAAAATTAGGTATAAAAGGTAATTTGGTAAACTAATGATTAACATAGGGGTAAAATCCGAAACCCGCTCCAAATTTGGTAAATACAATCCATCTTTTCTAAGAATGAGGTTATATTTTATTAATCCACAATTGGACAAGTATACAGTGATGATAGAATTATAAATTTTGTATAAATTTATTTTATATAAAGTGATGTAGTATAATTTTATTGGTTGGATAAAATTATGCCACAATGGTTTATATAAAAAATATGAAATAATAATTTTATATTTACTAAATTTTCATTAAGATCCAATTTAAACAAATCAATTACTTTCATTGGCATTAGTTCAAATCTAAATCAATTTGTAATCAAGGGATTGTGGGCTAAGTTTAGCTTGGAAGCGTTTTTGGGTAAGTGGTATGGTTGAGGCAAGCATATAAGGGATATATGAGTTGTGGAGGTTAATTTAGAAAGATGATATGAGGAGTTTGGGTGAGCTCACGTATAGAATTTAATATGGTTGTCAAAATCATAAAAATGAAATTAAGCATAAAATATAACGAGCATACAAAAATTACATTGTTTATTTTTTGCCAACTTCCACAAGAGCAACTCATCTCTAATCCACGTGTAACCCTTTTGATAAGTATCCATTCTATATTGGAGATGTTTTTTTAGATGTCCTTGTGATAGTTTGTGCAACTCACATGATAACACCTAACTTGTTGACTAACATTGTGCTTATTTCTCGTTAGTTGCTTTTAGGGTGGACAAAAGAATTAGGGAAGTAAATAAACCAAACTGGATCGCCAATTTCGTTTAATTTTGGTTTGATTTATATATTGAAAAAAAAAGATTGATTTAATTAGTTAAATAAAATATGACTAAAAGAAATAACTATAAAAAATAAAATTTTAAAAGGTTAAAAAAAAAATCAAACCAAACCAAAATTAAAATAAGTATAAGGATAATGAGTATACAAAAATTACATGATTTGACCTTTGGTCTACTTCTACCAAAGCAACTCATCTCTTATCCACGCGTAACGCCTTTAACAAGTATTTGTTCTATATTAGACACCTTCCTTTAGCTGACTTTGTGATAGATAAATAACTAATGTTACAACAAGATTTGTTGACTTTTGTTGTTTGTTGTGATCTTTTTCCTCATTGTTTCCTTTTAGGGGTGGGCAAAAAATTAGGGGAACCAAATAAACTAAATTGAATCACCGATTCAGTTCACTTTGTAAATTAAAAAAATAATAGGTCTAATCATTTTAATAAAAAATGGCCCAAAAACTAAATAATTAAAAAAATAAAAATTTTAAAGGTTAAGAAAATTAAAAAAAATGAACTGAGCTAGAACTATTTCGGTCTACTTCAACTCGATTTACCAAAAACTAAACCAAATTGTGCTTACCTCTAATTGCTTTTGTCATACTCTAGGACAAATTAGAAAGATAATCACTTATTCTTCATAAGATAATGGATAAGTTATATAATCACCTTACATATGTCTTCTTTTAATCCTTTTTTGCCCATTTAAATAATTATTCTTGCTATCTGTTGAGGTGAAGAGGGATCGTCCAATCAATGGACTTATTAGATTTTTTGTCATGTCGCAACTTATGATTAGACACATATTCTTTTTCAATTTTCTTATAATACTACTACTTTTATGGTGTATTTAGTTTTCATATTAGATAATTAGAATTCAAAATTGAAATCATTGACAACATTTACTTCCCAAAATAGAGACGAGAATCCAAATCGAAATCATAAAGCCTACTCCAATTTAGGAATAGGCAATGGGAGACTTATTCTTAAGGGAAGGTTGGGAATCAGTCTCGCATTCTCGGAAATGATGTTCTACCCTTATTAACATTTCAAATTTTCAAAATTGTGCTCCTATAAATTAAAAATATGAAAAAAAGCAAATTGCAGCCGAACGAAGCAAATCACAGCAGGCAAACCATCATCGTCGATTGTGAAGTAGCAGCTGGTCGCCGATGTCGTCTCTATTTGGGGCCATTTTCGAGCAGTAGCAGCAACTGGCATTGATGATGATGTCGGTGATGATGATGATGTCGCGGTCCAACAACTGTTGGTCCAATTTCGATTTGTTGTTGCCGTTATTATTATTATTATTATTACTACTACTAGTACCACCACCACCACCACCACCACCATCATTATCATCATCAATATCATTATTAATGATAAAAAGTATTACAATTAATTAATATATTGATGTTAATATCATTATTTGTTAATGATAAAAAGTAATATGATTAATTAATTATATTAATGTTAATATTATTATTATTAAAAATAAAAAGTATTATGGTTAATTAATAAATTAATATTACTAATAATATTATTATTATTAACAATAATTAATAATAGTAATAATATTTTTTGAATAATAATAATCACAAGAATTAAAATACAAAATAATAACAGTGGTGTTGTTGGCGCACCTCCATTATCCTCTTAATACCCCTCTTATTATTTCTATTTACAAAATTTACCCCTAACTGAAAAAACCTTGCATACCCACATCCAATACCAACACAAGTAAAATTTGAAGACCCCACTTACAATTGTAGATGAGTTTGATGAATAGTATTTATCCGTGGCAAAATTAATTTACACTACTTAAAATAAGTCCATTAATCATTGTTCTTAATCATCTCAAACAAGTATCAATAGAAGTTATCTGTATTTCAAATTATTTTATGAGGCATATTTAAAAAAGTGGTTTTAAGAGGACAATAGGGGTTATGCCAATAGTCCAATTATGACAATAGTTAATTAAGAATTTTTTATTAACTTGTAACAATCTAATTCATCTCAATTTTGATTTCAAGACAAAATAAACACATCGATAGCAATTCTGCTCATTTTGATTCTGATTTATACAGTTAAAATAAATAATTTAATCTGATTTCTATTCCTTATTCTAATTTCGGTTAATTCCGATTTCAGTTTTTTTCGATTTCAATACATTCTAATTCCCGTTAGTCAACACATCATTACTTTATCAATTCTATTTTCTATATTTTATTGTCTCAAAATACCGTAATTGATAATAAAAAAATTAATAGAAAATTTGAGGGTAATATATTTTTTTCTTTTTGCACGTCCACTAAATTTGTCATATTTTGCTCCACCTAAGAATTATAGATAATAGGATATGCACACACAATCCATTGGAAATTTCTGTGGAAATAATATTTTTTTTAATATCTTTCTTCTTGCCCAACCCTCTTTTCTCATTTATTCATCTTTTTTTTAACAAAAATAAAAAAACCAACCATCCATTTTCGTTGCAAGGTTTGCACAAGAGCTTGTAATGGTATCTTAAAGCTTATCTTTCTTCTACTTATGCACTAGCCTTATAAGACTACCATTAGGTTTATGTCGCCCATAACTCAAAAACGTTAGTGTCGCTACTCCTATGAGCACCCGTCTATTACTCTTATAAATAAAACCCCTTCTCTAAATACAGCCATCGAGGCATAAATAAAAACACTCATTATAAGTACACTCACGCCAATGGCCTTTGGCCCAGTGGTAAACCTCTACTCTCCCAGTTAAGAAGGATTGTGAGGGTAGGGGTTCGAGTTCTCATGGATTCAAAACTCTTTCAACTAAGTATTATGCATGATTGTGTGGAGTTTATTTGCAAGTCTTTTTCTCTTGCAAAATGCGAGTGGAGTAGGGACATCTCCCTTATGTGAGGGTTACTTGTCAGCACCTGTACTTCATAGATTTAATGTAACAATGTAAGTCCTAGTTATGTATATCTGATTGTAAATATCAGTATAATATCAGTTGTAATATCAGTTGTAAATATATGTGTAATATACTAATTTAATGTGTAATCAATATTAAAAAAAAGTATACTCACTTTAATTTCATAAAAGAACATGTCCTCTTTCTTTACCCATGAACACTTAGGAAAAAATAAAATTGAAAAGAAAAAATTTGTGGCGATAAAATAAAAGATCGAAACCAAGCATGTTATCTTGAGTACTTCAGTCAGAAGAGTAAACTAATCAATTGAAGAGAAGAAGCCACTTTAACAAAAGTTAAAAGCAATTGTTTATAAGAAATTTAAGATTTTGAAGAATAAAATCAAGCAAGCAAAACAATAAAATATTTTTTAAAAAAAATATGGAAGCCCATATATAATTAAAGAGAGAGAAGAGGTGAAATATTTGATTTTTAAATTTTTTTTTTAGAAAATAGAATTATCAAGATTTGGCCAATCCCTAACGTGAACCTATGATTAAAAAAAAGGACTTAATTCTTAAAAAATTCGAACCTTTAAACTAAGGGTAGGACCCAGTCCAACCCTTATTAGTTTTTTATTGGGCTTGGGCTTTATCTAAGCCTGCAATACTTTTTTTTTTAATTTTTCAATATTTAGATTTTTTTTAATTTTTTATTTTTTATTAATAATATTGTAATACTATTATTCTATATTTTATATTAAATTTAGTTGTAAAGAATTTAATAAATTACTTTTTATGTAGTTTTAACAACAACAAAATATGTAACAATTTAAATAAATTAATAAGTAAATAAATCAAATTTAAAATGCTAAAATAATAAAAAAAATAAAGACAAATGTTAGTGCAATGAGTTGTAATCACATGCATAGTGTGTATTTAACTTTTAATTGTTATATTTTTAAAATTTTAAAAATTAATTTAAGGGTTAAGGACCGGGTCCAGGACTTTTAGTAAGACCCTAACTGTGACTTGAATGTTATCATACTTGATTCCTTAACCCTAGCTTGACCCTTAACCCCCTTACATTTGAGTAAAATCTTTATAAAATGGGGTTAAGTGAATTGAACCAAGAAGTGGGTCGGATAGTTTTATCATTTCTAAGCCCAACTCTTAAAAAAATATGTACCAATTAAAGATGAGATTTCTATTAGCTTACATACTTATCAAGGGTTTTTAATTAAATATACCCCAAAAATAAGGTATTTAAATAAATATACCCCATGCTTTATAATTATGTGGACATGCCATTTTATGTGGTGTATTGTCTGAAATGTCTCTAAAGAAAAATATAAAGCACCATACAAATCATCTCCAACACACACTCTTTTACTTCCACACCATTTCACTCCTAACTCCTCATACCATTTCACTTCACACAAAAAAAAAATCGCTTCATATTCTCAATGTCACTCATGAATAGCCAATGTGTTGAGAGTTTGGTTTACAACTAGGTACATTTTTCATCCAATGAATGAGGTATTTAAAACTTTATATTTATTTTATGTTATTTATTCATTTTCTTGACATTATATTATTTTTAGGGTTTTATTTGGTTTGTTATAAACAACAAAACAACTCACATTTTCATTATATTTATATCATATCACAACTATGTGACAGATTTTTTAACTATATTTGTTGAAATCTCATTTTGTTCTGAATGTTGTTCTACACCCATTTTACACGACTGCAGTTGTGTATGTATGAATTTACATGACCATAGTCGTGTATGTATGAATTTACACGGCTGCAGTTGTGCAAATGTACAAAGTGTTCCATCTTTTATGACATCCTAGCATTCTATTAGTATAAAAAATATTTTTTGCACTAAATATGTCCTCTGACAATTATTGGATTATAGTAATGTATTTTAGTAAGCTACGCGACTTCTGTTGTGTATGAATTTATGCAGTCACGTAAAATCCAGCTGTTATGAGGCCATAGCGTTCTGTTAGTGCAAAAGATATATTTGTTAGAGAAGAATTATGTTCTTTGCCGATTTACTAGACTGTAGTCATGTATGAACTTACACGACTTTAGTTGTTTAGTTGTGCGAATGTTGAAAATGTTGCAACTATTATGATATCCTAGCATTTTATTGTGCCAAAAATATATTTTTTTCACTAAATATGTCCTCTAACTATTATTGGACTATATACCGCTGCTATCATATACGTATGAACTTACGTGACTATAGTCGTACAAGTGTGTAAAATGTTGCAACTGTTATAAAGCCCTAGCATTATATTAGTTCAAAAATATGCATTTTTCACTAAATATATCTTTTGATTGTTTACTAGACTATAATCATGTATTTTAGTAAGTTATACGACTGTTGTCATATATGTACGAATTTACACAACTACAATCACGCAAGTATATATAATGTTCCAACTATTATGAGACCCTAGCGTTTTGTTAGTGCACAAAATATATTTTTTGGGAAGAAATATGTCTCTAACTATTTACTAGATTGTAGTCGTGAATTTTGCGAGTTACATGATTGTTATCATTTATGTATGAATTTACACAACTGCTAGTACAAGTGTGAAAAATATTGCTTGACAATGTACCTGGATGAATAAAGGTTGGCCATAAGAAATTAGGATAACATTTAAAGGATAAGAGAGTTTACATTGAAAGTGTGATAGGTGTCTTCTCAAGGATATACTCAACTAACTTGTAACGCACCAATTCCATTGTCTGACAATGAGCCTGTAGTGGATAAAACAAAAGCACATGTAATACACTCAATATTATATACTTGTCCTTTTTATTGTCTTAATTTCTTTAATATCTGTAATAGTTAGCTGATAAATTTATACCTTCTTATTTCGTAGGTGGAAAAAGCATATTTGTTTGGCTTATGTTGTTTTCAAAGGGAAGTGATCAAGGGTTTAATATAGATGGGCCGAATGTTTGGAGTAAATTAATAGTTTTGATGATTGAGCATCAACTTGTGTTCTTTTAAAGATTATTTATGATTTGAACTTATTTATAATTTAGACATGTATTAGACCTGTGTAGTTTTTATGTATAAAAGCTTCTGTTGTTTGATGAATTAATGTTTGATATAGTACAACTTATATTGATTGTGTTATCATTCTAATAAGTATTTTAGATAATTTTTGTTCTATATTCAGATACTCCACTATAGTCGTGTATTTATAAAGTTACTCAATTATTATTGTGCATATATAATTTTACTCTATTGTAATAATTTATTAAGAGATGAACAATTGATGTTTAAGTGACTGCTAATGATTTATGGCTAATGATTTTCAAGTGTCAAATGATCAATAAAATACAAAAAGATACAACAAAGATATAGTGAGAGATGTGTGTATTTATGAAGATAATTGACTATAGTTGTATATATATGAAGATAATAAACTACAATCGTGTAATTATGAAGTTACCCGATTGTAGTCATGTACGTAACCCGGTTGTGAATGATTTTGAAAAATTAAGTTTCGAGTTAAGGTAATTTGGTAATTGTAGATGAAAAAAAGGCATATATGACAAATTTTAAAGTACAAGAGTGTATTTAGACAAATACTATATTTTTAGGGTATAGTAGGGACAAATTTCCATGTCGAAAGATATATCAACTTCTATTATTCTATCCTAACTACTTTCCCGAAAACTGAATCATATAGAGCCCATTGAGCTCGAATGCCGGAGCGCAGTAGTCCTATATGTAGCTCAATGACATGCACTGGGCTTAAATTAATCTTGGGCTTGCCCTTGTAACGGGCTATAGCCGGTTGTTATCATAAATCCAAGTAAACGTGTACGCACTTAAGCAACCCCATTGCATCCAGTTTCCCGGTCCCTCACAAAACCCTAGTACCCGTCCTTGCTATATAAGCACACGCATTTCATCTTGCTCGGTCTTAACTCGCCTCTACAAACCCTAACAGCAGGGGGAAAAAAAAAATACCGAAAGTACATTTGCTATCGGAAAAATGGCTGAAGGTCTCGTTCTCAAAGGAACCATGCGCGCCCACACCGACATGGTGACGGCGATCGCCACCCCAATCGACAACTCTGACATGATTGTGACGGCCTCGCGTGACAAGTCCATCATTGTCTGGCACCTCACTAAGGAGGAAAAGACCTACGGCGTTGCGCGCCGTCGTTTGACCGGCCACTCTCACTTCGTACAGGACGTCGTCCTCTCCTCGGACGGCCAGTTCGCTCTCTCCGGCTCCTGGGACGGCGAGCTCCGCCTCTGGGATTTGGCCGAGGGCAAATCCGCCCGCAGGTTCGTCGGCCACACTAAGGACGTTCTCTCCGTCGCGTTCTCGATCGACAACCGTCAGATTGTATCGGCCTCTCGTGACCGTACGATCAAGTTGTGGAACACGCTCGGCGAGTGCAAGTACACGATTCAAGAGGGAGACGCTCACACTGAGTGGGTTTCTTGTGTTAGGTTCAGCCCCAGCACGCATCAGCCCACTATCGTTTCCGCCTCGTGGGACCGTACGGTCAAAGTGTGGAATTTGAGCAACTGCAAGCTTAGGGCTACTCTTGCCGGGCACACTGGATACGTGAACACCGTCGCAGTGTCGCCGGATGGTTCGTTGTGTGCCAGTGGAGGGAAAGATGGTGTGATTCTGTTGTGGGATTTGGCTGAGGGAAAAAGACTCTACTCGCTCGACGCTGGTGCTGTCATTCACGCGCTCTGCTTCAGTCCTAATAGGTATTGGTTGTGTGCGGCGACTGAGCAGAGTATAAAGATCTGGGATTTGGAGAGCAAGAGCATTGTCGAGGATCTTAAGGTTGATCTTAAGACCGAGGCCGAGAAATCTGAGGCCACCACCGCCACCACCACCATAAAAAAGAAGGTATAATTATACTTAACCTATGTATTTTTTTTTTGTTTATACCTTCATAGTTGAATTGCATTTCAACATATTGTCTTTTCTTTGTGGATTGTGTATATTTTGTTAAATAAATTGATACCTGGGAGAATGCAATATTGGCTGGTGGTTAAATGTTCAAAGAGAATATGGCATATTAATCTGAGTGTTCGTGATAAGCTAATCCTCGATGATTTTCTGTTGTCTGCCATATTTTTTTCGACATGGGAATGTGAAATTGTAGTTTGTCGTGTTTTGTTAGATGTTTGCATACCTTCATTGTTGGAAATGTATTTTGGGTTTTTGATCTGGTCTTTTGTGTTATTTATGTTATGTTTTGAAGTCAAACTTGTTAATTATGTAATAATAAATGTTCAGTAACTTAATTTTGTATAGCAATCTTTGTTTGAATTTTTACTTTTTGAGTGTTTGTGTAGGAAAATCAAACACGTTAAAGTTGTTCTAGGAAAATATTGCTGCCTTACATGTCTTACATGCCGTCTTTGGAATAATTTTTTATTAATATTTTAGTAGAAAGTTGCCATTTTCTGTGTATTTTGTTTCTTGACTTGCTTTCAGAAGCTTTTTTGTTTGGAATGGTTGATCTGAAATGTTGATATTTGATGGTAGTTTTTGGAGATAAGCTCAACATTTTTTATCTGCATGAACAGTTAAGTATCATTATTTGCTTTCTAATTGTCTGTAATTCGATTTTGCAGAACATTTACTGCACAAGCTTGAACTGGAGTGCTGATGGAAGCACCTTGTTCAGTGGTTATACAGATGGTGTGATCAGAGTCTGGGGTATTGGCCGTTATTGAAAACTGCTTGAGTAATTGCAAACTGCTGTTCTTTTTCGATTACAAACTAGTTTCTCGACTTTGTAGGCAGTTTCAGACCTATTTAAGATTTAAGATTTTGTTCAAAATGTTTTTAAGGATATTTTGTTCTCTTTATTTGGATCTTATATGGCTTTGAGGCCTCTGGTGTTTTGGTTTGGCTTATTATTTTAGATGTGTTACATTACATCCGGTTTTGTTTAATTATAAACTGTAGTTTACTTCTTCTCAACCAAGTCTGCGTCAATGGTCAGCAACAGCGATTGGGACGATTTTGTGTTTACATCCTGCCGTGAATTTTCAATTTCTATCACACTGGATTTTTTTGTCCATTGAGTTATATAAATTGTGGCATTGTAAGCATATGTTAATTACGAACTCAAGGTCAATATCCGATTCCAATCTATCTAAATAGTAAACATAAGCACAAGAACACAAACTCAAAGAACAACTTATTGAAGGCTTCACTGATTGGTTCGAATCGTAATTATCAGAAGCCTATGGTAAGTCAAAGTTACGGAGGATTATGTTGTTCTGGGATTGGGGTTGGGGTTGAAAATGAAGCGGCAGAGGCAGAGCCATGGAAACCAATGGTTCGCTGGTCGGCAAACTTGCTGAATTGACTCTTCTAACCTTCTTGGAGAGGTCAGCAAAAGTTGACAGATTATTACTTATTTATGGTTCTTTAAACTATACTTGGACCCCAAACTTACCAATGTTGTCTTAAACTTGCTTCTGGTCTTTGCCCACTAGGGAATTTCGAATGGACGTGGTCAGTTTCTCTCTTTCTTCACTCTCACTTTCTGTGCCCAAATTAATGGCTTCTTCTTTTTATTTAATCGCATTGTTATACATTCATATGTGTACATGTATATGTGTTTCTTTTGGGGGAATGGCGACTATACTACTACACCATTTCTTTGTATGCTTCATTTGATTTTTACTTCCAATCTTGCGAACTGGACAGTCTAACTAGTCTCTTTTTATTATTATTTTTTTTTGTTTTCTTGATTTACATCCTCAAGTTCATTGAAATCCACGGTCAATTTAGTTTTGTTGTGGAAATTCATGGTCGATGTTTTATTCATTTGGCCATTTTTTTTTGTTCAACTCTAACCTATCCACTGTTTCTTCTGGTCCTAAATTTTATGACATCATTTCTGTTTTAAGTGTGCGTTTGAAATTGAGTTGTTATAACTTTTAAACTATAATTGCTGTGGAAAAAAATTATACCTATGAAATAAAAATTAATAATATGTAGTAAATATAAATTTTAATTAATAATTTTGATAAAATTATTAAAGATGCAATATATTCTATATTATACAAGTAAAAAATTATATTAATATAATTTTTAAATTTAAGCGGTTAATATTTACCAAATATTTTAATGTTGTAACTTTTAAGCTATCCATCCAACCTCAAATCTAAAAGCACCCTATACACCTTCATGACTGCAATTATCGACCGTGTAAAAGTATACAGGTTGCAACTCTGGCCCCTGACGTTCCAGCAGTTATATGAGCTACATTTTGCAGTCGCAATGGCTGAGGCAGACCTAGGGATGGCAATGGGCACCGCCCGCAGCGGGTTTATCATTACCAAACCCAAACCCGCACAAAATTTAAATTACCAAACCAACCCGCAACCCGCAGCGGGTTTTAATTTTTTTAAGAAAACCCACCCGCAGCGGGTTTTGACAATTACCAAACCCGCAATGGTACCCAGCAGATTTTTTGCGGGTTTTTACATTTAAAATCACCAATTAATATATAACTTTATAATAATAACCTCAATTTCTACATAACATATTCAATTTTACATTTAACTAATGCAAATGAAAAATTAAAATTTCAACATCAATCCAACACATTCTCAAATTTAAGTATAAGTTATACAAATTCATTTAAAAAATACAAATTAGTATCTAAAAATAACAATTACATTTCATATCATCATTTAAAACAAACTCTAAGAGAAGATACTTCATTTCATTCACCGCAACAAACACCCATCCAACACGATGCCTACAATAATAATTAATATTATTATTTTCAAATACTAATTCGGAGAAAAAAATTATATTAATGAAATAATCCATGTATTAAGTTAAAGAAAAAATAATACATACAAAATTATAATAGGTATATAACAATCCATAAATTAAGTTAAAGAAACTTAATTCTTTACCTCATCAACAATATCTTCATCTTTGGAGAATTTGTTATTTCCTACTTTATTAGAAAAATCTGCATATACAAGTAACAAGTATATCAAGGAAAAAAATATAGATGATTATAAATTTATATATTGTAATGTATAATAGATATTATACTGTATTGAAGTTAAAATACATTTTGAATAATTGCATAATTTTCTTTATACATATTTTAAATTAAATTTTTTAATTAAAATTAAATTAAAAATATTTAGAAAAAAATATGCGGGTTTGACGAATATCCATGCGGGTATCCATCGGGTTTAAGATCATTACCAAACCCACCCGCATCCATGTGCGGGTTTTAATTTATAATATTAAACTCATCCGCAACGGGTAAAATTACCCGCAGCAGGCGAGTTTTAACAGACGAATTTAGACGGGTTGGCGGGTTTGCGGGTACAATTGCCATCCCTAGGCAGACCCTTGTTCACTTACAGTTCCTACTCAAAGCTCTTTTAACACGAAGATATCAGAAGCCAACAAAATACTTGTACACGTGTAGTCTCTCTTCCGCGGGAACCGTCCTTTCGAAGTCCACGTCACCAAAATAAGACGTCGTTATAAAAATCGCATTCTTTGACCCCGTTTCTGCATTTTAGTTACAATATGTAAAGCCTGTCTGTCAGTCCTCCTTTTCTTTGTTTGCAGAGAGAGTATAGTTGGCAGAGCATGGACGTACGCGAATCAATCAGCAACCAAACCGACGTCGGTTTGTCTCTAACAAAGCACGTTGCCCTCACCGAAGCTAAAGACTCGAACCTCTTCCTCTCGCCTTCATCGACCCGCGAGTTACTGAGCCTGATCACTGCTGGATCCAAGGGCCCCCCCCTCGACCAGTTGCTCTCTTTTCTCAAGTCCAAATCCGACGACCAACTCAACACATTCGCCGCCGAACTCGAAGCAGTTGTTTTTGCCGACGGAAGCCCGAGCGGCGGGTCCCGCTTATCCGCAGCCAATGGTGTTCGGATTGATCAGTCATTTTCTCTCAGGAATACTTTCAAACAGATTGTGGACAATATCTACAAGGCTGCTTCTAACCAAGTCGATTTCCAAACCAAGGTAAAAATTCCCTATTAGGACACTACCGTTACTGATGAAGGTCTTAAATTTAATTGAAGGAGATGACATCGGCTATCAATTGTTTTAAGTTAGTACGTTGCGTTTTAGTAGATTGTGGACCATTATAAAGACATAATGTTAGTTTTAGCAATAAGCCATGGGATACCCTTAATTGCTTTTACGTCTCTACTAGTGATTGGACATGTATTCTGTTGTTTGCTGATACTTTATTCCGAATGAATGGTTGCAACCATCATATCCTGTTGAAATGGAAATGAGTAGCTAGAAAATAACTGTGCAAGGATCTGAGTAGCTAGAAAGCAATGTTGTAGCTTGTTTTATTGATCAAATTGGAGAATTGCTCATGACCGTCTTCTTTGGCTTAGAAAATGTAGTTTGTACATTTAGCTTTCTTATGCATTTAGCTTGCGGCATGACCTTAGGCCAGTAGATTTTCTAGCATGAAAGTTGTTTTGGGTCCTTAGTTTTTGCTCAATTTTCTTCAAAACTGAATTTAACTGATTGCGGTATGCATTGTTTGGAATTTGCCCTTATCATTGAACTTGGATATGAATACAATACTATTTATGGCCTAGTTTTATTTATTTATTTTGGAGTACAGGATTCATAATTAATCTTGTCAGAATGGCGTTACAGAATCATGAATTTATGTAGGATAGAGTGAAATAGAGTGAATTTGTTAAAATTTCAACAGGTACCTTTTGAGCTTTGCTTTGCTGGTGCTTTACTTTGCTTTTAGTGTTCATTTAGTTGCCTAAATGATGTGCTACATGCTAGTTCCGCCTCGTTGTTTGGGCATTGGTATGATGAATGTGCTCATTTTCTGTTTTTTCTGTTGATGCCATATTTAAAAGGCTGCTGAAGTATATAGAGAAGTGAACATGTGGGCTGAGAAAGAGACCAATGGCCTTATTAAAGAAGTTCTTCCTCCTGGTTCAGTTGACATTTCAACCAAACTCATCTTTGCAAATGAACTGTACTTCAAAGGAACTTGGAATGAAAAATTTGATTCATCAAAGACAAAAGACTAAGACTTTCACCTTCTGAATGGAGGCTCCATTAAAATGCCATTCATGACTAGCAAGAAGCGGCAGTTTGTGAGTGCTTTAATGGTTTCAAAGTTCTACGGCTTTCTTCCAAACAAGGTGAGGATAAACGCCATTTCTCCATGTACTTTTTTCCTTCTATATGGGAAAGATGGGCTGCCAATATTAGTAGAGAAGATGGGATCTGAATCTAGGTTCTTAGACCGCCATCTTCCATCCCAAAAAGTAGAAGTTGGTGAATTCATGATTTCTAAGTTTAAGGTTTCTTGTGGGATTGAAGTTTCCAAAGCCCTTGAGGGACTAGGACTAGAATTGCCTTTTTTCGGTGAAGGAGTGGTGTGGCAGAGATGGTGGATTCCCCTGGGGTAAGAACCTATATATTTCAAGTATCTTCCAGAAGTCCTTAATAGAAGTTAATGAAGAATGAACAAAAACTGTAGCTACTTATGTTGTTCGTGTAGCACTTATGTGTATGCCTCTTTATGATAAGATAGATTTTGTGGCTAACCACCCATTCGTGTTCATTACAAGAGAAGACATGATTGGATTGGTGATGTTCATTGGTGATGTTCTCAATCCTCTTGCTGGTTGATTAATACTCTTAACGAAAAATGTGCAAGTATGTTGAATGTAACAGTTTTAAAACCTTAATAATATGATATACTGTAGATGTGCCGTAATGCGCGCTAATCTTTCAAAGAGCCCACGCCCTACAGTGGCTTATGTGATTGTTCCGTTTGGGGCCATGGCACTTAGTCTGAGTTGTGTGTTAATTCCGGTTAGTGCAAGTTGCCAACGTTTGTACTGTCAAGTTTACTAGAAATCAAAGATATTATGTTAGTCATTTAATAAATAAATAAGATTGTAATATGTGTATTTATTTTAAAAGATCATTATCTAAATGATCATTATATTAAATTTAATTAAACACATCATTCATGCATTAATTAGTTGTATTACTTCATATGTATTAGAAATTTCTTCAAATTTTTAAAAAAATATTTCTTTTGATAGCTCTGGCTCTAGTGACATGTACTTAATTAGTAGGACACGGCTACCATGCAGGGCATAAAATCCCTGTATGGTGCAGGGGCCATACTTAAACCGTTGGATTCAGCTTGTTTGAATCCAATGGTTGTGGTTTTAATTTAAAAAAAAAAAGAGAGAAAATGAACAAAAACAGGAAAAAAATAAGGCAACCGGTTGAATCAAAAGCATTTTCCCCTCCCTTCTTCTCTTTCTCCCTCTCTTTCTCCTTTCTCCCCCCCGAACATTGAGCAGATCTTTGTCATTCCTCAGACTGTCACGGTCTCGTTCTTGGTCACTCTCCCACTTTGGCTCACACTCTCGCTCCCACTCCGGCTCACACTCCCGCTCCTGCTCTTGCTCACACTCAGGCTCCCATTCTCACCATTGTTGTTGTTGTTGCTGTTGGTCTTGGTTTTTCTTCCAACTCACACTCACGCCCGAACTTGCTCTCACTTTCGCTCTAGCTCCCGGCTCCGACTTTCACTCTTCTTATCAAGGTTACTGAACTTTAAACTTAGCATTGTATTTGTTAAAGTGATTTAAATCTGTAATTTGTTATATTTGGGGAAAACGATCTGTTAATGATAGTGTAGAAATATAATGCTTACATAATATTTGACAAAATGTCACAAAGAACTATAGAACTATTTGTCATCTTTTAAGATAATAGGTTAATCTTTTTTTTGTTGACAAAATGTTGTAGCCGTGTTTTCAAATTTTTTTATAATAATTCGATGATGAAAAAAATTAGACTTGGCCATTCGAGTGTGGTAGCTTTGTGTGATAGTTTGGCGTATGCATTCGTTTGATGCAAGATGCATTTCGGTTAATGCCCATCGCACGTGTGAGGTGTGTTTTGGTGCGATAGACACCGTCGCACCAACACGTGTGCGAGAGGCAGTAATTGTTGTTTATTAACTACTTTCTTGTAGATTTTACAAGAACACATGGAATCTGTTGATGGTAAGAGGAAAAAATCGAAAGAAAAATCATTATGGCAGAAAAAGCAAGCAGTGAAAAAAAAAGCATGGATATACTATTTGTAAGTATAATTTATATGCATTTATGTACCCATTATGTTAAAAGGTTCAATTTTTTTAATTAATATAAGTTAAAATATTGATCACAGTAAGGCAGAAGCAAAACGACTAAGGTTATTAGGGGTAGAAAAGGTGGATAAAACGGTATGTAGCAAAAAAAATGACCTGCTGGATATTAAATTTTCTCTTACCTAAAATGATATGCCACTGATCGTATATATATTATCATTATTGTAGGTTAGAGCTGATATTGCACAAAATTGGAAGAAACTAACCCCCGAGGAGAGGCATCAATGGATGGTTAGTAATATGAATGAGATATCTAGCTCAAATAGTGGTGAAAATAGTGGTACGAGTAAAAATATTAAGGAATCTGATGAGGAGAAGACTGATGGTGGCAACCTTCTATCCCGATGTCGTGTAGCCTCATTCTCCGATGTGGTTTCATCTTTTTCAAGTGACCAACAAATAGCAGTGAATGAAACCGGCTTAGGAAGTCTACTTGACCTAAAATGTGGACGCTTAAGACAAGAGTTATGTGCAACACTAATTCAACAATGTGATGTAGGTAGGCAAAGTATAATTCTACATGGGAAAGATTACAATTTAAGCCCTACAGTGTTTGCAACTATAATGGGGGTTAGAGATGGAGGCACACGTGTGGACTTAAATGACCAAGCAGTTGATATAACTGATTTGCATGTAGTGTATAGTAGTGGACATAGAGGAATTTATATAGCGGAGGTGAAAAAAAGGCTAATGAATACTTCAACTTCTGATGATGAATTTAAGATACTTTTCAGTCTTTTTGCGTTGGGAACCATATTATGTCCCACAAGTGCAATATACATTAATTCGTTGGATTTTCGTGCACTGAAAGATACAAATTCAATTAGAGAAAAAAAATTGGGCTGCTTTACCTTTTTATGGGAAGGTGTGCAAAAGTTTAAAGAGAATAAAGTTAGCTCTGTTAGCGGCTGTGTTCTTTTCTTAAAGGTTCGTATTTAATTAAGAAAAAATATATTGTTTCTTGTTTCTTGTATTTTGGTTATTTCAGTGTATAACATACGTACTTTGCCATTAATGGACAGTTGTTCTACTTTTCCTCCGTTATATATGATTGACCTTCTATTGATAGAACAATGTGTCCTATCAGTGTATGGAATAATGATGAGATTCGACGATTCTTGAAATGGCAAAAAAAGCTTGGTGGCATCAAAAGCAATAAGGTATAGAATACATGCATACTGTTTTAATGAAATCAATTACCATATTTTTGGACTAAATTGTTATTAGTTTATGAATTATTTTAGGTTTCGATGCGTGACCCTGATCGGCTTCATAAGCCTGAACAAGCAGAACCTCATGGGTGGAACAATGCGAATAAAGATGCTTTTTAGTTACTAATTGAAAGGTTTGGGTAATTTGTCGCACAAAACAAAGAGTCGTTCCAAACTATTGAACGGAGATTGGAAAACATAGAGAAAACATTGGGAGAGTTGACATCAAAGTATCACGGAGGATCAAGCTAACAACCAATTGCTCCCGATCCACCTTCAAATTTGAAAAGTCAAAATCGTACATCTCCGGATGGAAAAATAATGTCAAAAACTGAAGGGAAAATGATTTTGGTCAGTGATGACGACACCGTGGATCGTAGAGTGAAAGCAAGTTTACGAGCCTTTGATGTTATGTTGGGCTGTATTGAGACTACTGCACATACTAGTGAAACTCCGCTCGATTCATTTCAATTTGATAGAGGACATGATCTCCATTTAACGCCAATACCTCGAGAGGAGGGAGAGGTTTGTCTAAGCGATCTTTAGTTGTAATTTAGTTTTAATGATAATGAATTAATTTTGACCCTGGACATATATAGAATTTAGCTGAACCACTTGACACTAAGCAAGAGTTTCAGACCTCCACTAGCATGAGCGTACCAGCAACACGACCAGCACATAGTTATCACTTATTGACCACTGTTTTAGATTCTCACCATGATAGCATATTACCTCACACTATATGAATGGGCTAAATGCAGTGATGCACCAATAAACTGGTATTTACCGACAATATATGCAGTAAGTATCCACCACTATTATTTCTACGTAAATTGAAGTTGTTGTTTATCTATAATAATTTTCAAACATTGCTCTGTACAATAAGATTTTTTTTCAATACTTGTGCATTTATTGACATATCACTTGTTTACTTATTGTTCTTTTATAGCAATCAGCACTTACCGTTGGAGCCGACGTTGATGGTTTTGCACAAGCAGCAAGTGTCGGAAAACCTTTCATGCTAGACTTTCAAAGGTGCCAAAAGGTTACTTTCTACACTCTCAACTGATTACAATTTTACTTTTTGTAAAACATCTTTTATGAGAAAAATACTTATTTTTGTTTGTTAGATTTATGTTCCAATTATCGATGGTGATTGATTTTTTTTGTTAGATTTATGTTCCAATTAACGATGGTGTCTTTCATTGGTTCCTGTTCATCGTGAATGTCAAGGAAGGCTATGGTGAGGTTTGGGACCCTCTTCCTGATGGTCGAAGTAATCGAAAACGCGAGCAACAAGCTGAACGCATAGTATGTTACATGTGTATATGTCGTTTCTCAATTTGGTGTAGGTTTTGATTATTCAATAATCTAATTTGCCATTTTGATTTGAACTTCGCAGTTACATTCTCTTGATTCCATTTTTCATTCTAAGTTACCTCAAAATGCCAAGCCATCAACACGATTCATTTGGTTCCCTATTCGGTTTGGTGAGGGGGTTCCGAAACAACCAAATGGATTTGATTGTGGAATCGATGTCATCAAATTCATGGAGATTCCAGGGCTTATTCCTAACAAATCATATATGGTAACAATTAAAAATTTTAATAGAGACATTTTAACTCGTTGTCTCCTTATTGTATTGATCAAGTAAAACAACTTATTCCAAAATATTCTTCATGCGTAGCATGATTCCCAAGATGTTCGTGGAAGACTAGCAGTTCAACTTATCGACTCGGCCTTTAATGAAGCACGAGCTGGATTGCTTGCTTAAGCAAACGTCACATTTGCTGAGCATGCTGCCCAAGCAAGGGCCATACCGTCTACGCTGAAGGCAAACACATATAGAATAGGTGCGAAAACTTCAGCAAAAAGTCGGAAAAAAATCCAAAAAGATTACGGTCGTAAATGTTAGGTCTTCTTCATTGGGTTTGTGTGAAATTCCACATTTTGTTGTAGGTTTAACTGTGGAATCATAATTGTTCATTTAGTGCACTTATTTTTGTAGTTTTACCACTAACATTGTTCTAATTAGTGTATTCAAATTAGTAAATGACTCGTTGTCTACTTCGAAGATACGCACTCTATTTGTATAATATATTTTTGAGGATGACATAACACATACTACAATTGTGACGGTTGATTCCCCTCAATATTGCAAGATTTAAAACTAATTGCAAAAATTTAAAAACCTCGCCCTAATAATCATCAACATCTTAAGACAAGCACATTGGTTAAAAATTATCCAAACACATTAGGCATGATGGGAATGATTTTTCTAAACCCATTTGATGTCAAAATGGTTGAAAATGATAGCTTTTGGATTGAGAAAGAGAAAAGATGAAACAGTTTGAGACAGAGAGAGATTCGGTTTGCCGAAATGGCAGGCCGAATTCGTGCCAGATAGCTTTTGAACGAAACCGGTTTGCCGGTTGAAGATCCGGCAGGCCGGATTCGTGCCAGAGAGATCAGGAACGAAACCAGCCTGCCGGTTGGAGAGATCCGGTAGGCCGGATTCGCGCCAGAGAGATCTGGAATGAAACCGGCCTGCCGGATCTCTCCAATCGGCAAGCCGGTTTCGTGCAAGAGCTCTCTGGAACGAATCCGGCTGGTCGGTTCGCGCCAACCGGCTAGCCGGATTCGTTCCAGAGCTCTCTTGCTCGAAACTGGCTATCCGGTTTGATAAATCTATACGATAAACGGCTTTGCATGTGATTACAAGCGGTATACCGGTTTATCTTTGGAAAATATTATGCCATTACAATTAAATACATGGTTAAAAAAAACTACAATTAAATACATGTCTTTTGAATAATGAAAAACTTCAATTAGATACATTACATGCTTTCCAATTATTGAAAAGAATTGTCTCCAAGCCACATATCAGAGTGCATGGTGGGATATGGAAGAAATGTGAAGGTATTACTTCCCATCGATGGTGGCATTGATGAATTATTCCGCAAGTGATCTGTGGATTCAGAGCACGGTTGAGAACTACTCCCACATTCATTTTGAGTTTCAATTTCATATGAGGCTTCACTATTGTAGAATGAAAAATGTTCACTCGAGCCAGTTAATATAGATGTACCCAAACTATCGTTGTTAGCAGCATTGGCTTCGCTACTCCTGCAAATAATCAATCGTGAATAAAACTTAATACTGAGACCATAAATGGATCAAACAGTCAAAGACAAACATAAAAACATCTAAAATACCTCGCGCTATTACTAGCAATAGGAAAACTTCTTGCTGTATGGCCAAACTGTGTACAAACGCTACACTTCCTGTTGTTTGAAGGGGATTTTTTTAATCTTATCGCAACACCTTTTGTCCTGACCACAACTGGATCTAGTATCGGGAATTTTGTTTGTGGACCGTATACAGAACTTTGGTGACAAGTTCTCTATCCTCCAAACAGTTCTTGAAATTTTGATGTCAATTGATTGATCGCAGCTAAAGCTTCTTGATATGAGTGCTCGTTTTTTGCCGCATAGTAACACATTTTGTTAGTTGCGGTGCTCAAAGAACTGAATCTAGCAACATCAGAAATCTCACTATCAACTTGTGATCGGGCTAAGTTGCACGATGTATAATCCTTTGCCTTTTTTGTCCACCGATGAAGAATCATATTATCAGGAATGTTTCTAAATTGTTCCACTTTCATGACATGAAACATGTGTCGACATGAGATTCCAGCAGAATCCATTAGTTGACAAGAGCAATCGATTTTGTTAGTGGGTTTATTATATACCACTGTCCACTTTATGTCTATGTTCCCAAATTGTGTCAGCGTGTAGTAGTTATTATCAGTGCAGTTCAAGGCTTCAAACTGAATCAAAGTGGCTTCTTGACGAATTTCTTCCCTAATCCAATGAAATATGCTAATTAGGAAAACATTTGTAGCATGCTTTTCTAGGCTACGTAAGTGTGTGGTCAACACAAGAGTACTATATTTTGTTTTAAACTCATCTTGAACTTCGGTGGTCCGAATGTTACGGAGTGCGCGATCAATTTGTAGCACAAATTCATATAATTTTAACCTATACTATAGAAAACGATTGAAATAACAATGAATACTTTCACACCGTTGAGTGCTTCGCATACCAGCAAAAAAATGTTCCTTTAAGAAAAGCCTCGGCCCATTTATGTCGCTTTGCATACATTTGTTTAACCCAACCATGTTCGTGTACCTTAAACTCATCAACTAAAGCAAACCACCCTGGTCAAATTCACCTGCGCTCATGCATGTCAACATAAGATCACAGAATTTACGAGTGAAGTCTTCGTTTTTAATATTTGCTTGTGCATTTCTCTCTAAATGCCAACAACAAAGACGGTGAGTAGCTCCAACAAAAACTGCCTTAATTGCCTTTGACATTGCTTTATCGCCATCAGTAATCACGGACTTCGGCTTTCGATTACCCATAGCAGACAAAAAAGTTTAGAGTAACCATGTGTATGATTCAACGGTCTCGTCACCCAATAGGCCAAATCCAAAAACTGTAGTCCTACGATGATGGTTAGTGCCAACAAGGGTCACAAGTGGTTTCTGATATGCATTAGTTTTGTATGTCGCATCAAAAGCCAAAACATCACCGAAGCATTCATAATCATACCGTGCCATGTAGTCGGTCCAAAACAAGTTTATTAACCTATTTTCATCATCTAATGTGTACTCATGATATAGACCAGGATCATTATCAGATTTTGCCGTGAAATATGCTATAGTTGCCACGAAATCAGTATCACCAATTTCAGCATGTCTATCTGCATCTAATCTATTTTGCAAATCCTTACGCTTGAACCTGAGATTATGTGAACCCCCAACTTGATCACCCATGTAATCCACAACTTGGCATGTCTTCACGCCAACATGCCTCAATGTCTTAGCTTGAGCAAGATCTCCTTCACTAACATGCCGATGTGAACGAAGGAGATGTACTTCATTCGGAGAAGTCAACAGATGATTGTGCTCAATTTTAAATTCTGTCACAGTATACTTGCCACTAGAATTGTTGTAATTCACTCGAAACGATGCTTTACAACCCGTACGCGTTAAGGGTCATGGTTCCCGCACTCTATTATCATTTGCCAAATATTTTTCAGCCCTATATCCTTCCAAATTACAAACCCACCGACGGATCGTAGTTTGTCCAGACTTGGAACGACGAAGCTCATTTTTTCTAACACTAAAACCAACCAATCTTGAATAGTTCATGTACTATGCATCTGCATCTTCTACTGAATCAAACTGAGCTCCAAGTATATTGGTTGAAGGTAACTTAAGATTATCACAGGATTTAGTCATCTGTAAATCTTGAAAGGTAATAGCACAAAATTTGACAAAACAAATAAAATATAGTGATCAAAATACAATGACAATGGGTATATTTTTAAAAATCAATCCACATTCATCCAACATCATTTTAATGTCATTCATATATTAAAAAAATTTAAATTGACATAAAATAAATATTTAAGTCATAAACACTTACTTGAGAAACAACACTGAGATTTTTCAATGGCTGAAATTTGCACCTGTAGTTGATATGCAGGCGAAAGAAAATGTTGATCCAAGGTGAGTGAGTTATGGTAGGTAGGTGGCATTTAAAATGAAATATATATATATATATATATATATATATATGAAGGAAGGGACAATGCCATTAATTGGTTCATTAATTAGTGAGTTATAAATGCAACAATAAAACGGCTTGCCGATTTTTAGAGAGAGAGGGAGATCCGGAATGCCGAATGAGAGGAAGAAAATGAATAGTTGAAATAAGTCCCGAAACCGGCTTGCCGAATTTCACTAACCGTCTAGCCGATTGTGACCAGAAGCTTACAAGCCGTAAATGGCTTGCCGGTTTTACTTCAACCGAAAATCCGGTTATGTTCCAGCAAGTCCTTCACTCGAATTCGATTTTCCGGATATCACAAACCGGCTTGCCGGTTGGATCCAGAAGATAGCTGAGAGCAACCAAAGAAAATGCGGCTCACCGATTTGGACAATCTGGTTATCCAGAAATTGTCCCGAGAGAAATCAATAAGAAAAATGGTTTTCCGGATGAGAAGAAGTGGTATACCGGTTTAGACTTGAAAATCTTTTTGTCTCTAATTGGGCAAGCTCTTATACTAGTATTACACACGCCATTTTATTTTTGGCCTTTTAAAATTGATTAATTTTTAATCATTTTGAGATTTAAAACCTTTCAATAAGCCATTTAATGCATGAAATATAAAATCATAAATTACAAGCATATCAAGCTATCTAATTCATGAAGCATAGAATTATATAATAACAAACATATCAAGCCATGTAGTAAAACATAAATCAAGATGCAACATTCATCATTCCAACAAACATTAAACAACAAACATGAAACATCTTACTTAAAATATGCAACCGCGAACATAAAATATGAGTATCTCGGTAACAGTGAACATACAACGACAAACATGAAACATAGAACAACAAACATGAAACGTGGAACGTAAACATGAAACGAGGGCAAAAAAGAAAAAAATTGGGGTATTTGAAAAATTTTACATGAGACATTAAACAACAAACATGAAACATCTTACTTAAAATATGCAACAGCGAACACAAAATATGAGTACCTCAGTAACAGTGAACATACAACGTCAAACATGAAATATAGAACAACAAACATGAAACGTGGAACGTAAATATGAAACGGGGACAAAAAAGAAAAAATTTAGTGTATTTGAAAAATTATTACATGAAACATTAAACAACAAACATGAAACATATTACTTAAAATATGTAACAACGAACACAAAATATGAGTACCTCAGTAACAGTGAACATACAACGTCAAACATGAAACGTGGAACGTAAACATGAAACGGGGGCAAAAAAGAAAAAATTTGGGGTATTTGAAAAATTATTACATGATACATCTTACTTAAAATATGCAACAGCGAACATAAAATATGAGTATCTCGGTAACAGTGAACATACAACGTCAAACATGAAACGTAGAACAGCAAACATGAAATGTAGAACAACAAACATGAAACGTGGAACGTAAACATGAAACGGAGGCAAAAAAGAAAAAATTTGGGGTATTTGAAAAATTATTACATAAAACATTAAATAACAAACATGAAACATATTACTTAAAATATACAATAGCGAACACAAAATATGAGTACCTCAGTAACAGTGAACATACAACATCAAACATGAAACGTAAAACAGCAAACATGAAACGTGGAACATAAACATGAAATGGGGGCAAAAAAGAAAAAATTTGGGGTACCTAAAAAATTATGACATGAAACATTAAACAACAAATATGAAACATTTTACTTAAATTTTGCAACTGCGAACATAAAATATGACTACGTCTGTAACAGTAAACTTACAGCATCAAACATGAAACGTAGAACAACAAACATGAAACGTAGAACAACAAACATGAAACGTAAAACGTAAACATGAAACGTAGAACGTAAACATAAAACGGGGGTAAGAAAGAAAAATTTTAGGGTATTTAAAAAATTATTATATGAAACATAAAATATAAAATATGAAATTTGAAACGTTAAATATAAGACATATTTCATAGAACATAAATTAAACTTTTGTCCTTATGTTGACACATATTTTACTTTGTTTTTAAATTATTTTTAATAAAAAATATTTTTTTTTCTATTTTTACTTTACTTACCCTTTTTATTTATTATTATTATTTTTAAAAATTTATTTATTTTTATATTTTATATTTTAATTTATTTAAAAATATATATATTAATGACAGCAACGGACTGAAAAACCGATTTCTGCCGATCATAAAAGATCTGGCAGCCAAACAACTAGGGGTCAACAAATTGACCCCCTCTATGATACAGGAACTCGTGTCCTAATTAATGATAAAAAAAAATCACAGCAATAATATGCATGCAGGATGCAGCAGAGCCCTGCGCATCGCATGGCCTTGTAAGTGGCTGGCGCGAAATTTTAAATTTCTCTCACAGTCCCTCTCCTTAACTATTTGAATACCGCATTTGACACCTGTTTTCTTCTAAATTTACATTAACACCATTGTTGACTGTTGAAAACTCTTACTTCATGGTTCATGCCATAATCATATCAAAGCTTTTTCTCAATAAACGCTTTTCCAGTTAAAGGTAGTCAAGTGCCTGTCCAGAACTTTATATAATTGTGGATTAATTTACAAATTTATGATAAATATTTGTGTGAATATTGATTTCTGTAAAGTAAAAGCAATATTTATGTTAAAGGAATGCCACATCAATATTTATGTTAAGTAATGCCACATCAAAATTTTTAATAAAATACATATATTAATAAAAGAATGACAACAACATAACAAATAAATTTGTAATATTGATTTATTGAAATTGTAGAGTAAACAATTATTTATATATATTTTTAATTTTAATGATAGAGAATGTCACATATTTGAGTAACTTGATTTAATGAAAAGAAAAAAGAACAAGCATGACAGAGAAGGAAATAAACCATAAAATTATGAACATACTTTTAATTATTGTGTAGCTTTCTAATACAATTGACAGTAGTCTTTTGTTATTCTATTATTGGGGACTAGTCCCCGAAATCTTCTATTTTGATATAATATTATTTTTTAAATATTAATCTCATACATCTTAGAATTTTTTTTTTAACAAGTAGAATAGGATATTTATTTATAGTCATTTGTTGAGTTCTTTCTTTATTTGGTCGAAATCAATTCAATAGAAATAATATTACGAAGATGATTTAAATAATTCAATTGTTTAATTAACTTCTCAATAACATCGCTTTTATTTGCCAAAATGAGGTAAACAAAAGAAAAGTATACAACTTAAAACTTGAAAAGTACTCAATTGATAAGAAAAATTTTGGGTGCTTCCATGTAAATCCATGCCAATTACTTAGTAATTGAGAGACAGACATAATATTATCTAAACATAATTTATTTTTAAATATTTATTTATTATAATATGTATGATAATATAATACAAGTTATATTATAATATAATATAGTATTAAATTTTTATAAATAAAATAAAAATGTTTATACTATAATATAATATATATTAAATTCTAAATTTAATTATGAATTATTTTTTATTTATAAGTTTCAAATATAATCGTTTAATTTAAATTTAGTATTTTAGTAAATAATAAATGATAAAATAATTAAATATGTTTTACAGACTTAAAATAAAATAATTAAAATGTTTTTGCATAATAAAAGTAAAATGATTTATTATCAATTATTTATTAATTGTTTAGGTTTATTAATATTTTACATTTTATATTATTTATTATTTATTTAAATATAAATATAACTTAATATTTAAAAATGTAAATTTATTATAAATTATTAATATTAAAAGTAAAATAGTTGGAATTTAAAATATGAAAAGTATTTTAATGCAATGTAACCTAAACCCTACCCCCAATAAGATTATTTCATATTCCTTTCATTGCATCAGTCACCTTTTCAATACAGTGCAATGCAACTAGAAATTGTAGTCAAACATAGGTTAGTATAAGAACATTGGTTTAGTGCAATACTATACATTGTAATACAAACTATTAATCGCACCCTAAAAGTAAATAGAGTCACGATTCGATTTGTTAACATTCTTGCTAAGGTCTTTACCTTTGGACTAATTAATAGTGTGCTTGTTATCAATCTAGGAGTTGTAATTTGTACTATCGTGTCGTATTTAGATCGTGTTAACTTTAAGCAAAATATTAATATGATCATGTTGAAACATTAACATACAATATGGATAAGTAAGTTAATATGATATTAAATATAAGATGAATAAGCTTATAACACAATATTAATATGATAACTAATTTGGAGTTAAACACATACATCAATTATTTTTAAATAATATTATCATATATTAATCAATATTTGTATCAAAAATGAATAAACATGCTGGGGTGGTTTAGCACACATATGACACGATTATGTAAATTAATTTATTATTAATCGTGTCAATTTATATCAATATGAATATAAAAAAATCATGTCATATCTGTATCATGTAATTGTATTGTAATCCATATTACCACCTTCCTATGGATTTGAGAAATGTCAGTTACCGTGAGTCAACCTTATGTTCTCTATTAAAAAAATTAACTTACCATAAATTGGATTTGAGTATTTAATAATTTATGGTTATTCTTCTTTGTATATGAAATTACAAACCGAGGGTTCAATTGTTGAATTTGAGGTAAATTTAAAAGAAGAAAAATTACAAATGACTCCAGACTTCAGGCTAACAATTCTTGATCAGATCAGAAAATGACTTGGAATTCAATTGATTGTCTAATAGATTGGTCTACCAACCAGGTAGCGTAAGATTATTATTAACGCAAGCTCATTTATAACATGAAACAAACATAGTATTTGTACATAAGAAACAAGTTCTGAAGAACGAAAATACCAGGTAAAAAAGGCATAGATCACAACTCATACAACAGAATGTCATCGTGAACAACATGAAACAACAATCTGCTGCAGGGAAAGAAACATTACCAATCATTCAGCTGAAAGAAAGAATAGTCTATTAAAAAAATATGCAGCTTTACAGGTTTTTTTTCTTTCTTTTTTTTTTTTGGGGGGGGGGGGGGGGGGTTGTAATTTAATCTTCCCCCCTCTTTACATTTTCCTCCTCTTCTTCTCACCAAAATATTAAAATGTTAAAAACAGATCTGAGGTTGAAACTGAGCACCGTGCTATCCCTCCTATACAAGAATCAGACAAAAAATCTTTAGCTACACATAATAACCTCAGGACCCGTAAAAATATCTACTATAAAAATCCTCAGGACTGGCGAGGGTAATAAATTTCTGTTGGCATATCCATGTCATCACTGGCTTCATTAATGGCCAGGGCATTGCTTGTTGCAGGATTCAAGCCAATCCAAGCCCTTCAGAAGGGAACTCAGATTCCTTAGTTTGTAAGACAATTCAGCATCTTTGTGCCCATCAGAGTATGCTATTTCTTCTTTAGTTTACGACGCAAGAAAGCAAGAGGAATGTCAGCATCATCAATATCATCTTTGTAGTTATTGCTCATTGGTTCCCTCAAAGGTTCATGGGGAGTAATGGTTGCACCTTTGACCTCGTCTCCTCTTTCTAGCTCCATATCACTGGCTAAAACATTCTTCATATTATTCAGACTAGACTGGGTACTGAGAGACGACCTATTCAACCAGGAAGCAAGGGTGAAATCACAAGCCTCTATTTCATCTTCGAGATTGATGTCCGGCATTGCTTCTGAGACTGGTTCAGAGGGACTTGTAGTAGCACCTTCGACCTTATCTGTAACCCCACCTTCCACCTTATCTTCTCCAATACATTCGTCACTCACCACCATAATTTGCATATCTTTTAAATGACTCGACTGCATTTTACACAGTGACATATCTTCAGGAGTTCCAGCATTGTGGCATGTGTGAACTTCACCGTTTTGCATCTGGGACAGAATTGGCTGTTCATTACTTTGTTGATTGACTGTTTCAAAAGGCAACAATGATCCCATAGTTTCCTCACCATTGGAAGAACAAGGCTGATCAGCAATTTTAGGGACTTCAAGCTTTTTTTTCTTTGGCTTGTTATGAAGAAAGCAAGCAAGTGGTATGTTATCTCCATCTGATGCTTGTAAACGGTTCTTAAAATGAGATTTGCTCCTAGCTTTTGATGTTTTGCTGGCATCTTGCCGACAAGAGGAACATGCAAGGCCCTGGCATTCACCTGATGGTTCATTACATCTTTTTATTCCATGGCCTTGCCTTCGAGCCTTATCAGTGTCCTCCAAAGAGAAGTTGTTATCATCATCATTAGTATTCCTTTGATTTTCTTTTTTAGGGGGTTGCAGAAGAATACTCTGACTGCTTTCATCCAGTTCCGCACTAGGACGACTCTTTGAACCTTTTTTCGAAGACTTCTCTGTGGCAACAGATCCACAACCAGCCTTTTTCTTTGTTGAACGTGGCTTTACTTTTTTCTTCTTTTGAGTGGCATCTTGCTGATCAGAGATATCCATCACATCAGAATTAGTTATTCCCAAAACTTCCTCAGAACAAACTTCGGCCTCTTTCCTACATCGGTTGGGTTTAATCTTTTTCTGAGTGTTGCTGCATTACATCCAAAGAGAAGAAATACAAAACTTAAATTCACAAAAATACACACTCTAGAAAATACTTCCAAATAAGTATCAGGGAATTCAAGACTAACTAAAGAAAAGGAGGAAACTGAAAGAACTAACCAATCATCATTTTCCTTCCCAGATTCTGGCTTTCTGCTGCAGAAGTTTGCATTGAATTAGCAATAGTATAGCATGAACCAACAGAGCTAAGTGTTTGAAATTTATACCTTGATTTTCTTTTACGTTTCTTGGATGCATTTGGCTCTTCAGGTTGAAATGCAGATTCTAGCATTGGTATTGGAATAAAATCATTCGGACGAAGGGCAGGGCGCTCCCGCTCCCGGTCTACAAAGTTGCTCACAAGAGCTGCTTTCTGAATCTTTTTAGCTTCTAGAAACAAAGGCACTGCTTCTGGATGCAATGCCTTCCATCTCCTGGTTATAACGGAAAAAAAGATATAACTAAAATTAAGCTCGGACAATCAATCTACATAATATAAGCTATGCCTAGAGAAACTAAAGAACTACAGCCTCATTTCATTCTGACCAATGTCTATTTGTACATCCATTTACAAAATAAAAAAGTACATAGAGCCTAATTTCATTCTGCCCAATGTCTATTTGTAAATCTATTTACACAATAAAAAGGTACATACCTCCAGCACTGATTGTCAGTACGTGAAGGTAGCGCAGATGCAACTTTGGACCAGTAATATCCGTGCTCTTTAATTGCTGCCTCTAACCTCAAATCCTCTTGTTCAGTCCATTCACTCCGTTTCACAGAAGGATCCAAAGAATTGACCCATCTGCTATCAGAACAAGAAGTTAATTTTATCAAAATCAAAATTTAAGCTGAAATGAAATATTTATGGATACCTTTCTCTACACTGCACTTGTGTTCGACCAGGCACAAATTGAGCTATTTTCTTCCAGTTCCTAGGCCCAAAAAGCATTGTAGCTACTATAAGGCGTTGGTCTTCATCAGGATTCCACCTCCCCTGTCGCTCCCTTGAAGGGTGAAGTGTTTTATTCCACCTGCATGTCAGAGAACAGAGTGTACAAGTTACTTGACTGGCATTGAAGAGTTTTAAAATGGAAAACAACTAGAATATCAGAACTACAAAGGACCTCTGATGAAGGCAAGAAAGGGAAATCCAGAAACAAAATATTTACAAGGAGGAGAATCACAAGGAAGAACTTTCCAGTATGGGTCTGCAGATAGTTAGACAAAATAAGATGGTAAAACTTACCAATGACACATGCACAACCTGTAGTATGACTAAGTGAGACAAGAGCTATGATGCATAGATACATTATGTGTTACATTCAACCTATTAGTGAATGTATTCCAAACCCTTGAGCTATATCGAACAGGTTGTATCAAACAACACTCCAAGGACAGACCATCATTTGGCAAGCCAATACCATATACATTTAAGATGCAATAGACAGTATACTACAATCATGATGCCAATTCTTTGATGCAGTAATTACTTAATATGTATAACTATAACAGAAGTTCGACAGATAGATTCTATGTCAAAGATGTATAGATTAGTCAAAGTTTAATGTGTCATGTCCACCATGGTGTCTAATACAAGGGTTCCAAACCCTCTAACTAATCTATATTATATTTCAGACATCTAAGCAATTAGGCGAAAAACATTTACCGGTTTTTTGCATCATTTATTAGACATTGTTTTTGAAACAACTTACTGACCTATTAGAGCATTGAGTACCAGTCCTTCCTTTCAAAGTAGAGGCTACAGACTGCCAATTGCTCTCACCATAAGCTTCTACAGCAATCCGGAGTTGTTCATCCTCCTCCTTAGTCCATTCCCTTCTCAGTATGCAAGCATTCAAACTTCGTTGGTAACGTGCCAAACATTGGAATGGGGTCCTGTTAGTCCCTAGTGAGGCTGCAATATCAAACCAGTCAGTAATCCCCTTTTCTTGAATGATCAGCAAAAGACTCTTCTCCTCTTCGACAGTCCATGGATTGTGATTAATTAGGGGATCTTCAAAGTTCAACCACCTGCAAGAATAAACCATAGACATGAGTTAAAAGAACAGACCTGTACAATATGTTGATACAGTTTCTTAAAAGATTATACAAATTTGTTACCTCTCGACTTTCAATGTCCAAATTAGAACTCAATTTTAAGCATCATTGGAGACATTAGTCTTCCTTTCATGATCAATACCAAGATGTTGTTTTCATTATCCCTCAATAATAACACAATGTCTGATTTTGAACCCCACTCACAAGGGTGGGCAGGGAATTTAACTATGGGTCATGCTAAAGTTGAAAAGGTAGGGAAAGAAAAATACACATTTTACTATCAGTATCAAATCCAGATACATGAATGGGTTCTCATACATGCGTGATAATGTAAAAGTAAGCCTAAGATGGCCCATTGCAAGCCAACTAATTAAGCAAAGTACACCAAATAAATGCAATTAAAAGTACCTATGGAAATCCTCAGAGAAGCAACAAACATTCCTCAAATGATGTAGCATTTCCTTGTTAAAGATACCCGAAAGTTCTAAATGTTACAATGAATGGATTAATTATCATATTCTACAGGAAAATACAAATAAAATAGAAAACATAAAGCAGCAAAAATAAAAATTTAAAATTTTCAGTTATATAACATAATAACACTGCTAAGAAAGTACTTACCGTGCTTCACATTCTGCACCAGAACGACCCTGAACATACATAGAAGCTACTTGATCCCAATTAACTTTAGGAAGAAAGTCCCTGATCATTTCTGGGGTAACTTCAAGATCTTTAATCGATGCAAGAATGCTATCCAAACTGTTTGTATCTGTAGCAGATTCCTCTGGAACACTGTCAATTTAAAGTGTACGTGTATCAATATGCTTAAATAATGAATGGAAAGCATAGATATAAAAGATCTACTTATTGCAATGTTAAGCAATATTCGATCTAACTTCTACAAGAAGCCTTAGAAAGTAACCATGATTAAGATGCTTTTTGCCTAAAGGGTCTCCTTAAGCTCCGCAATGCACAACTCGTCATCAAAAATAATTTTATTTATTTCATAAGAATGAAAATTAAAGAAAAATTACAGGCTCTATTTTTATTTTCTTTAGAAGTAATGATGTCTATGTACAAAGATTTGCCATCAGCTAAACCCTAATTCTTCATAAACCCCTAAATTTTGCTTGTCCTCCTGAAGTTCTTGGAAAAAAAATAAAAAACTTTTTGCATGTCCTCCTGAAGTTCTAAAAAAAATATATATGTAAACCAAGGCCCTCTTAAATAATCCTTACCTACATATGAATTTTGCAAGATGTGAAATTGGAAGAATTTCTTTATTGTTTTGACAAGGAACTCAAAAATGTATTAATGATGAAGATCTACAGATAGTGGACCAGCTGTCCACTGAGAAGACAAAAAACTAAGACCATTAGTGCTACACAAAACAAAAGAATACACAATTACCCATGCACAAGGCTAGAATTAGCTATAACTACCCATCTCAAAATCCCTTCCCAATTTAAATGAATTAAGGAAAAGGAAGAATCTTGAAATTCCTTAGAAACTGAAGTCCAAAGTGAAGCAAGAAGACGAACTCTATCCCACAATTCTTCAATATTATGCACTTTGTTTAATAAGTACATGGCTTTTCTTTACCATGGATTATTCTCATGAAGTTTTCCCTAATTATTTTACTTTTGGGTTCTGACAATTAAAATTTTAGATGCAATCAAAATTTAAAACCATTAGAAAACATCATGAAAATGAATCAAATAAATCAAAACCTCTCAATTTGATGGGAGTATTTAAACTGACCCTCTTTTATACGCTTATCTTTTAATCAGACAGAAATTGTCTGTTTTATCCCTGCTATTTATACAAAAGACAGAGACTTGAGGACTGTCATAATTTTTGCCAAAAATACAGTACCATTTTAAATAAACTGGAGAAGAAAGACTAGAGTTTTGCACCGGCTGTAAGTGGTTAAAGTTTAAAAAAGTCCAATGAGCTTCCCTTTGACTTATGGGTTTAAAAGCTATCAAGTATTTTGTCAACTGCCTCTGATAAATACTGAAGGGCAAGTTGCATATAAGAAGTTGAAAGATGAACATGCATTGCCATGGCCTATACTTCCTTATGAGTTTAGAAGGATATCTAATAACAAATAAATACATCTAAACATACCTGAATCTATCTACTGACAACTGAAGCATCATTTCTTGAAATTGTTGTCTTATTCCCTTTCTCAGATTTTCATTTTCTTTCTTTGACCACTTTTTCCGATGCAATGACAGAGGAGATTTTGACATTGCCATTTTATAATTAGCAACTTGAGAATTTTCTGCTGGGCCATAATTAAGAGCAGAGAGCTTTTTATTGGTACCCTGCAGCAGTAAAATCTACCACAGTGAAAATGAAGCCCCTGAAGGAAAAAAAAAATAATAATAAAGACAAGTATATCAGGATATCCAATCTGAAAACCTCTGTAAACCTCAATCAAGCTTGTAAATCAAACACAAATTCCCTAGTATCCAAGCCATAATTACAACCAGTAAGCTCATCATTCATGTCCCGCCAATGTCTTAAATATCACCAAGAAAGTTAAATTCTACATCCTGTGAGGATTTGACCTATTTTGCAACTGAAATATTTTGATGCAGCAAAAAGAAAATAGTGGTTGCACTTAGTGCCATTCTAAGTTTAGTATTTTACAGGTCATGGATATACTTACGAGATGCAGTAGGGAAATAACAGAGGTTTCAACTATTTCCATACATTTAGGACATTTGGTACTTTAATTTAGTCAATGTTGTGCATCTTTTGTTTAGTTTGATTTATGCCTATAAAGTTAATCTCCTTTCAGTCGAAGGTTTAAGAAAAAAGACAGCTTTGTTAGCAAACAGTGGGAATATTATATGGTAATACATATAAAATAAAGCAGATATAAACTTTTGGCAAGCCAACGGAAGTATATATTATAGGTAAAATGCTCTCTCTCTTGTTGCTGGTACTTGGTTATCTTCCCCCCCCCCCCCCCCCCCCTTCATTTTTTCTTTTTAATGATGACTGTTTTACGAAGTCTTCAATATTAAATCAGTTATTACCTTCAGGATGTAATTAGCATGTTGGGATAACTTGAACCTTTGGCTGAATTTCAGGATGCAACAACATTGCTCCTTATGGTACACACACCAATTTAACAGCTTTTAAGTCCTTAAATCCTGGAATTAAATGTCATTCTAAGCATCCATAATCACCTGAATCAAATAAACTGAATATTTATCCAATCCAAAATGCTACAATTTCAAAACCATTTGCATACCCATTGCAGCAGCCTCTAAATCCTTGAAATCTACAATTGCAATCTCATTTTAAAATATCTAATCACCTGTTGTCCAACATACAATCAACAGTAACTTGTCACACTCCAGTGTTTTAAAAATTACAATTGTGTCACAGAAGAAGTCAGCATAAATTAACTAAGGTCACCAATTGATCTGGGACAAGCTAATTGAATGTGCCAGAGCTGTTTCACTTTCTCGTTTGTTTTCACCACAAATGTACACATGCAAATGGAAAAGAATGAAAAGATATCTACCATTAACAAAATTGTGAGCACAACATGATTTTGGCTATCACAGTCTCGTATCAGAACTATGTATGTAAACTTTAACCATGGATCAGTTTTTGGCTTTGACTTATCCAATTTATATAGTATGAATTTATGAGATTTCTAATAATCATATCTTCAAGATTGATCTGAAAAGTTCAAACCATACGAATGTCTAAACTGTTCACTGATGATGCTACAATAATCTATAACAAAAAGATACATTCCAAATGAGGTGTAAAAATAATTTAATGATGATATTTAGCATTATTCTTAAACTGTACTATGAAAATTAGTTCGACTGAAAGAAACATACCTAATAAACTAATTTGAATAATTAATGAAAGATTTACCTCTGAATCCTTCGACTTCCTCGAATTGCATGATGATGAAATTAATTGAACACGAAGATCCTTCTTCTGTGATAATGCTCGACCAGTTACTTTTCTGCAAGAAACCTGAAAGTCTTTAAGAATTTTTACACGTTCCTTCAATTTGTTGTTCTCCTCAATTCTTGATTCAATCTGAGTCAACTTACTTCGGATAAACTTCTGATATGACCTATTCTTCTTAATGGCATCAATAAACACCTGAGCAGACTTTGGGAAGTTACTAGACTGCTTCTGTGACAACACAGAAAGTCTATTACATTCATCAGATTGATGCCACTCAGTAGAAGAAGCACAAGGCTGTGGTAAATTTGTAAGTGTTTCATCATTACGAGCTTCTTCACAAGAATCAATTCTGTTTTCAAACAAATTATTCGAATTCTTATTCTCCCCGGATGCTACTACACTAGCAGATTCATGAACCTCCACGCTGCTCTTGTTATTATCTGCATTAAAATTGTCAGAAAAGAACATCAAAAGTAACTGTTTTTACATTATTTCTATATACAGACACAATCAAAATTATTCAAAATTAGAAACTTACCAGCTGAATCATACGCTGAAAAGCGCTTCTGAATCACATGAAGAGTCTCGAAGTCATCCTCTTCGTCGTCGTCCGAAACAACTGGCGGAAGAGTACACAGAGCCTCCAGAGACAGCGGCTGGCACAAGTCATTTGATAATGCCAAGCGGTTCTGTATGCTTCGGACCAGTTCTAGATCGCCTTCGCCGTCGGAACTCCATTCGTCGGCGGCGGTAGCCGAAGGTGCGGCGGCGTCGGGCAAGTGGTGGTAGTCGGTTTTTTCGAGGTCGTCGGCGTCGGCGCGGATGATCATACAGGCTCTCCTTAGGGCTTCCATGTCCTCATCAAAAGCGTCGTCGTTTTCGCTGCCGGAGAATTCTTCTCCGTCGTCATAATCGTTGCGGTGAGACATTGTTTCAGTACTCTCCGAAAAATTTATTAAAAAAATTGAATCTTTTTTTAGGGTTTATTCATTTATCAAACAGAGTAACTGAAGTTAGAAAGAGAAAAGTGGCGGCATGATTGAATCGTTTATACGGTGGAGGGAGAGAAAACGGTGGAGTCAATTTAATTGGATCCGATCAGACCACTAAACATAAATGGGTTTGGGTTGGGCTTTCTCTTGACAAGGCTGGGCCAGACTGCCCCATCTATTATTATAGTTTTCTTTTTGCAATTTTGAAGATGGTAGCTATTTTTCTTTCTTTTTCTAATTAAAAAAAAACCACCATTGAAGTGGGGTTATCTGGGACCTTCATATATAATATAGAGCATAAGATGACAAAATATATTTTGAGGGTGAAATAAACCAACACTACCAAGCTCAAGAAAAGTTAAAAAGAAATTAACTTCAAAGGTAATATAAATAAAAAGATAACAAAACAACTGATTGTCTGACATAACGAATTTTCTTCACATCTAAAGAAATAATATCAGATAACTTTGAAGAAGATCATGAGAACCAGTAAGACACTGGCTAAGTTAAGAAGTCGAAGGTTAGTTGGGCATCAAATCCGCAACATAATTAGCCTTCCTAAGCGCATGCCTTCTAAATAGAAGAAGAAAAATTCACAAAATGAATTCATGCTAATAAATAAGCATAATCCCGATGACCAAGCCATGGGAATTGGGAAGATATCCAAACAAACACATTAGCTGAATCAAACTCCACCTCTAGACTAATAAAACCTAGTTGAGTAATAAACTTCAACCCTTCACAAACAGTTATCAATTCAACAAAAAGAATCTGTTGGTGTATAAGATAATGAACAAAGACAACAAAAATCAAATCTTTATAATCATGAAAAAATATCGCCATCGGTAGCCATACTAAGATTGTCCCTAAAACAATCACCCACATTTAACTTCATTATCCCATGCAACAGCCTCAACCAAGAAATGAACCAAATAGGCCTACACGATGGCACAACGACTCTCAAACCCCCCATAATATGATATTAACAAAAACAATTAGATAACAATTAAGAACAGTAGGTAATTTACGTGAAATTAATTGGTAACAGAATTAAGCAGTAGCAAAAAAAAACAACAACTGGAATTTAAAAGAAAAAAAACAAGAACAACAACTGGAAATTAACGAAACAAAGGAAATAAACCCGATGCCTGAACATAGTGTCCTTAAAAAAGATTTACCACCTACTGTAATGCTTTAGGTTTGCTGGTAACTGTTTCCCAGGATACAACAGGTACGAATTATCCGTCAAGCACAAACATATAATTCTGGCAAACCACAACAGCGTACAAACTCGATTAGAAACAGGACGTCAGAAGGAGGATAGAAATTTTTGTAAGTGCTATGTGTGCTAGTTGCTCTCGTGTGTCCAAAACAGAAGAGGAAGCTGCATTTTTATACACATGTGAGTATGTAATAGTAGTATAATATTGAATTTCTGAATTCAATATATGTGATTTATTGTTGTAACAGCCAAATGAATAAAAACAATTCAATTCAGTCTTTTGAATTCAAATTTGAATTGCATAACAGCCCAAAAATAATTGCGAAGCTGTTATGCAAGCCTGGGTGATTTTGGGCTGACATTCGCGTACGCAGGATGCGCGGGCGTACACGAGTTCAACCAAATTAGCCTTGGATTCGCACCCCCCCTGAGCACGCGCGTGTGGAGAGAGCCTCTATCCTTATAATTCTTACTCATGCATAGGTAAGTGTCTATATATAAACACAAATCCCTTGGCTTATTTTTCCCTTGTGAGATAAACCTCATTTCCTTTTAAATTTCTAACTTCAAGGGTGCACTTTGAGATACAATTTCTCATTCACCCAAGCACTATTTTGAGTAAATAAATATACACTTTCGAAGTATTCACGGAGTAGAATCCGAACCTCACAAGATTTTCCACTTTCGCTAAGTGGGACCCACTTAAAATGTGCCCTCAAAATAGCATATTGATATGCTATTTTTTCAACAATCCCCCACATGAATGAAATTGGCAGTAAAATAGAAAAACCGCTAAATTTTGACGTCAAAACTATTTTTGACTTTAATGATCAAGTTTATTGGATCAATACCTAGCACATGATAGGTAGGTCTTATCATTTGAACATTCCCTTGTGATAGTATATTTTCTTTACTGGCTGATCAGTAGACGTGATGTTTTTGACCTATTCTACCGTTAGTGTAAACGACCATATACTAAACATAGGTATTTCTCCTAACACTGTTGAGTTCTCATGGTTATGTTTGTTTTGGCCTTGAATATCTACCCGGTTCTACAAGAGTTTCTAAGAGCTGAACCCCTAATAACTCCCTTTGAAGTGGCCCCACTTCTCTCTTACATAGGTGATATCTTAATTAAGAGTAACCCGCATTACTCCGCTCGGATTTCCGACGCATAAGAGTTATTAAGAGCCTAGCTCAACCTTATTTCCCACGGGCATCATTGTTTCATCATAGGAATAGTCAATGAGGTAATCCTCTCAAGAGAATGACCCTAACAGTGATCCAACTTTAGTCTTTAACAATTAGGTTGTCCCATTGAATCTAGATCTTGGGATCTCCAGTCAACTAGATTGGGTTTTCCTTCGTTATTGACTAATCATTCTATGGGTTTTAATCTCATTCCCCTCAATGATTTTTCTACTAGCTCATTTAATCCTTTGGTTAGTGGATCCGCAATGTTATCCTTTGACCTCACATAGTCAATAGAAATAACTCCAGTAGAAATAAGTTGTCTAATGGTATTATGTCTAGACTTACCATTATACATATTGCTATGTGCCCTACCGATAGCTGATTGATCAATGAATAAAAATTGTAGGCATTGGCTTTGGTCACTTTGGAATACCTTCTAAAAAGTTGCGTAGCCATTCTGCTTATTCACATTTATCTAATGTAATGAATTCTGATTCCATTATAGATATGACAATTGCTGTTTGTTTAGAAGACCTCCATAATACAGCTGCACCTGCTAGGGTAAACATATAGCCGCTAGTGGATTTTGAATATTTTACATCAGATATCCAGTTAGCATCACTAAATCCTTCTAATACTTCTGGATACCTAATATAGTGCAGTCCATAATTACGAGTGTATCGAAGATACCTGAGTACTCTTACGATAGCTTTCCAATGATCACTTTCTTGATTACTCGTATATCTACTAAGTTTACTTACTGTATAAGGTAGATCTAGTCTGGTACAGTTTGTTAAGTACATCATACTACCTATTATTCTAGCGTATTCTACTAGAGAAATACTCTCTCCTCTATTTTTTGATAGATGTATACTTGTATCTAATGAAGTTTTAGACATAATATTATCATCTTTATTAAATTTCCTAAGAATTTTATCTACATAATGAGTTTGACTTAGAATAAGTCTATTAGAAGCCCTTGAGATTTTGATCCCTAAAATGACATCCGCAAGACCCATGTCTTTCATGTCAAATTTAGACTGCAACATATTCTTGGTAGATTTAATCATGTCATCGTCACTCCTAATAATGAGCATGTCATCAACATATAAATATAAAATGACAACCATTTTCTGTTTCTTTGACATAAACACATTTGTCACACTCGTTTATCTTAAATCCACTTGTAATCATCGTATGATCAAATTTTTCATGCCACTGTTTTGGTGCTTGTTTTAAGCCATATAATGACTTAACTAATTTACAGACTTTCTTTTTTTGTCTTGAAATAATAAAACCTTCAGACTGCTCCATGTAGATTTCTTCATCTAAATCTCCATTTAGAAAAGCCGTCTTTACATCCATTTGATGTATCTCGAGATTGTTCAAAGCTGCAATTGCTATTATCATGCGAATGGAATTTATTCTCATAACAAGAGAATAAGTATCAAAGTAATCAAGGCCTTCTCGTTGCCTATAACCTTTAATTACAAGCCTAGCCTTGTATTTATCGATTGATCCATCGACTTTCATTTTTCTTTTGAAAATCCACTTATACCCCAAAGGTTTACATCCTGGATGAATATCTACTAGCTCCCAGGTATGATTTTGTAAAATGGATTCAACTTCACTGTTAATGGCTTTTTTCCATAAAGCGCCTTCAGATGAAGTTACAGCTTCTTTGAAGCTTTGAGGTTCACTTTCTAACAAAAACATCAAAAAGTCCGGACCAAAGGACTTTTCTATTCTATCTTTTTTGCTACGTCTGACCTCAACTTATTGTTGTTTTTGTTGTTGTTCTTCTGGAGCTTCATCATTTTCTTCATTTTGACTGTTTTCAACTATTATTTCATGAAATTGTCGTAGCTCTCTCTATTCCACTCTAGAATTGCAAGGAAATACATGTTCGAAAAACGATGCATTTCTTGATTATATTATCGTATTTTTGTGGACATCTGGAACTTTAGACTCATGCACCAGAAATCGATAAACACTACTATTTTGTGCATAACCAATGAAAATGCAGTCAATAATTTTTGGTCATATTTTCACTTTTTTATTTGAAGGAACCACTACTTTGACAAGACATCCCCACACTCGTAAGAATTTATAACAAGGTGCTCTACCTTTCCATATCTCATACGGGGTTTTATCTTCTTGCTTTCGGGGTATCTTATTTAATAAATAATTAGCTGACAAAACAATTTCTCCCCACATATTCTAGGGTAACCAATAACTTATCAACATTGCATTCATCATTTCCTTTAAAGTTCGATTCTTTTGTTATGCAATCCCATTAGATTGAGGTGGATATGGAGTCGTGACTTGATGTATGATTCCACTTTATTCACATAGTGACTCAAACGGAACAACATACTCACCACCACGGTCACTCCTTAATTCTTTGTTTTTTCTATTAAGTTGATTTTCAACTTCATTTTTTAGAGAATAAACTTTTCTAAAGCTTCACCTTTACTTTTCAACAAGTATACATAGTAATATTTTGTGCAATCGTCAATAAAGGTAATAAAATATTTATTACCACCTCTTGTTTGAATGGATTTAAAATCACAAATATCGCTATGTATTAAATCAAGTGGTTCAATGTTTCTTTTAATTGTTTGGAAAAATGACCTAGTTAGTTTTGCCTCAACACAAGTTTCACACTTATGTTTTAAATCAAATTGGGAATATGCTTCATGTTAATTAATTTATGCAATGAATTAAAATTAACATGTCCTAATCTACCATGCCAAAGATTAGAAGACTCAAGCAAATAAGCAGAAGAACCAGCTTCATTATTAAGTTTTGGTTTCACAATCATTACATTGAGCTTAAACAGTCCATCATTAATATAAACATTTCCCACATACATCCCATTCTTTGACAAAACTACCCTTTTTGACTCAAACACCATTCGGAAACCATGTTTGTTCAACAGTGATCCAGACACCAAGTTCTTCCGAATTTCTGGTACATAAAGCACATTGTTCACAGTCAGCTATTTTCTAGAAGTCATCTTCAGAATCACCTTCCCTTGACTCTCAATCTCAGACGTGCCAGAATTCCCCATGAATAGCTTTTCTCCATTGCTAACTGCTTCAAATGAAGTGAACAACCTTATGTCCGAGCAAACATGTCTGGTTGCTCCCGTATCAATCCACCATTCTCTCGGATTAGAGCCAACCAGATTCACTTCTGAAACCACTGCAGAGAGGTTTATGTCTGAAACATGTTGAGTGATTTTTTCCACCACATTTGACTATCGCTTCTTTTTAGGCAATCTGCAATCCAAAGCCTTGTAACCCATCTTGTTACAGTTAAAACACTTTCCTTTAAACTTTGATTGCTTCTTGGAGATTCCTTATTTCGGTCCCAATTTTTTATTTTTCTTATTTTTAGGCCCATGTTCAACAACATTTGCCTTAACCACATAAATAACCCCTCTTCTTACTGCATTAATGTTATCTTCCACAATTCAGAGCTTAACAACCAGCCCTTCAATATTTATTTCCTTGCGTTTATGCTTCAAATAACTCTTGAAATCTTTCCAAGCAGGAGGTAATTTTTCAATAATTACAGCCACTATAAAAGTTTCACTTAGCATCATCTATTCTGCATGGATTTCAGATAATATGATCTGAAGCTCTTGTACTTGACTTATTACAGTTTTAGACTCCACCATTTTGTAGTCTAGGAAGTGGCCAACAACAAACTTTTTGGTACACACATCCTTAGACTTGAAGGACAACATTTGTCCATGAGGTTCCTAATAACGCAACTTTTGCGCAGTAAAATTAAAACAGATGGCGGAAGCTCTAGAAACCTCGGATCGACTTCATTCAAAAACGAAAATCAAGAGAAAAGATTGAAGTTTAGTTACCTCACTTGCAGTTTCAAAAACGCCTTCGTGAAGTAGGAGAAAACGACTGAACACAGCAAGCTACGAACACTGTCCAGAAAATACAGCTCTGCACGAACTGCTTCTGTTTAGCCACGATCTGAGATCCTTTAAGCACCCCAATTGTGATGCCTCTAATCAGTCCACACTTAGAAATGTTCTAGGAGTTCAGAGGATTTGGAATCTCGAAATTTCATTAAGAAAATAGAGAGATAATGAAGGAACATGTATGCTAGCTCATGTTTATTCCTTCCACCAAATAAAGCCCCATTATCTCTAATAATGGCACCAAACATTATCATGTGCTTAGACCCACCCACTTAGCCATTATTTATTGAAATTGATCTCATCACTTCAATAAACTATTTAATCAAATAAATAAATAGCTAATATTAATTAATTTCGGAATTAATTATTTAACCCCATTTTGATCACATCAAATGGTTAAATGTGGGCTTCTCTTGTGACATGTTCTAATGCTTTCTCTTAATCCATATTGGATCCAATAAAAGCCCATAATTCTAAACCCAAAATTGGTCTAGAAGTCCATAATCATATATGAACCCGAACATGTCCAAAATGGTCATTTTACGTGCTCGACATTCCATAATGTTTAATTGAGGATTTATGAAATTTATTTTGTTCCTTAAACTATTTATGGAACATGTAAATTTCTATCTTAAATCATATTTAAGATATATTTATATTTATATTCATTCTCAATGAATTATAATATAAATATTGATTTTCCTAAAATAGGAAATTTAACTTCTCATTTTCTAGTAACTCCTTTTTCATTTCTATATTGTGTGTGACCTTTTAGGTTCTTAGTGATAAGGTAGTAGAACTATTTTAATGATAACTCTTTATTCATTAAATGATGCTAAACTCTTTAGTCATCAATTAGAACCTTTCTAATGACCTTAAGATGCATTGGTAATACGCTTTACCAATATTGATCATAAGGTTTCTACAAGTCATGAGTGACACCTAGCAGTATATCACGACTATCCAAATAACAAGAATTGTTGGATCTATCGAACCTATTCCATTGTATCTTTATGTCTTGGTCTCTTCATCATCCATGTCCAGAGAAAAGCACGGCTTATGGTTTATTATGTTAAGCAGTTGTGCTTTATCTCAAAATAAATATAAATGAACTTGGCATGAAAATATAATTTGAACTCCTTCAAATATATTTCACCTTGGCCAAGGATTTCTCATGCCAATTCATATTATCTCATAAGGACATCCTTTTCGTATATTACAAAGTGATGAATTCCATGTTGGCCATACACTTGTCTTCATACATAGCCAACCATGACAGCTATTGCTAGATCTCTTCCGTGATTAGGAATCAATCTTTATGCATTCACATATCAGAGATGTCCATGTATAAGACATCCGTTATGCCTCAGGTCTAAAGACCATTACTAAACATAGTATCTGATACAATGTATAATAAGCCATTAACACTCAAAACCATATGGCTTACTATATTTGGTCAAGTTCAGTAAACTCGTTCTCTTAACAAGTACCTATGTGTTTGACTTGACATCTCATGTCAATGATATGAAACTTACCATCCATCTTAGTATCACATACCATAAAGAGTCATAACACATACTAGTGTTTATAGGAATTTATAATGTCCAATCATAAATCCACCACTAGGAACTATTTTAGAAGTATAGTACAAAGGATACACGTTTCATATTCTCGACATACTCGAGAATGTGTTCCTTAACTATTTTACTTCCAGGACTATATTCATTAAATTAATATATGAATATTGATAACTTTGCCATTTTATAAATATCAAAATGCTATTCAAATACAATCATTCCTAAACAATCAAATCACCATTCGATTGGCCTTTAGGGCATATTACTAACAATCTCCCACTTGCACTAAAGCCGATCGCTATGGTATCTCATACCCATCTTCTCAAGATGACGATCTAACTGCTGTTGAGTAAGTGCTTTAGTCAAAGGATCCGCAGTGTTATCAGCGGAGGCTATTTTCTGCATAGTGATATCACTCATTCCAATGATTTCTCTAATAATGTGAGATCTTCTCTCAATGTGTTTGGACTTTTGGTGAGACCTTGGTTCCTTAGCTTGTGCTATAGCTCCATTGTTGTCACAATATAATGATATTGGCAACGCAATGGTTGGAACCACTCCTAGTTGTTGAATAAACTTCCGTATCCAAACAGCTTCTTTTGCTGCATCTGATGCAGCTATATATTCCGCTTCAGTGGTAGAATCTGCAGTAGTTGCTTGCTTGGAACTTTTCCAGCTTACTGCTCCACCATTGATAGTGAATAAAAATCCTGATGTAGATTTTCTGTCATCTACATCTGACTGGAAATTTGAATATGTGAAGCCTTCAATTTTTAGCTCACCTTCTGCATATGTTAAGAACAAATCTTTAGTTCTTCTCAAGTACTTAAAGATATTCTTAACTGCGGTCCAATGTTTCTCACCCGGATTACTCTGGTATCTGCTAGTGACACTCACTGCATGAGCTATATCCGGTCTAGTACATAGCTTAGCATACATAAGACTTCCAATTGCAGAAGCATATGGAATCTTATTCATACGCTCTCTCTCATCATAAGTTTTAGGACTCATGCTTTTAGAGAGATGAATTCCATGTCTGAAGGGTATAAAACCCCTTTTGGAATCCCACATATTAAATTTCTTTAATATCTTTTCTATGTACTTAGCTTGACATAGACCTATTAATCTTCTGGATCTATCTCTATAAATCCTGATGCCCAAGATATACATTGCATCTCCTAGGTCTTTCATGGAGAAGTTTTGAGAAAGCCAAATTTTGACAGAAGACATTTGTCCAATGTCATTTCCTATAAGCAATATGTCATCTACATATAGCACAAGGAAAGTTATTGCACTCCCACTGACCCTTTTGTAAACACATGGTTCATCCTCATTCTTAATGAAACCAAATGATTTGATTGCATCATCGAATCGGATGTTCCAACTCCTGGAGGCTTGTTTTAGCCCATAAATGGACTTTCTTAGCTGGCATACTTTATAAGGATTTATCTTAGATTCAAAACCACAAGGTTGTATCATATACATATCTTCCTCAATGTACCCATTAAGAAATGTAGTTTTGACATCCATTTGCCAAATCTCATAGTCATAATATGCTGCTATAGCCAATAAGATTCTGATGGACTTTAGCATGGCTACTGGTGAAAAACCTTGCTTTATAGGTCTCTACCTTTACATCTAAGCCTATCTTCCTCTTGAAGATCCACTTGCATCCAATAGGTACAATACCTTCGGGTGGATCCACTAGAGTCCAGACTTGGTTGGTTCTCATAGAGTCCATCTCTAAATCCATGGCTTCAAGCCATTTCTTAGAGTCAATATCTGATATTGCCTCTTCGTAACTAGTAGGATCATCTCTATGATCCGTATCACCCAATAAAAATATATCGTTCATCTGATGAAGAAAACTATATCTTTCTGGTGGGTGAATTATCCTACTAGATCTACGGAGTTGTTGTGTTCCTTGTGTTTGTACTTGAACAGGCTCTTCATTGGATTTATCCTCATTAGAATTCTCAATAAATTCTAATTTTCTTCCTTGCCCACCTTCTTGAATAAACTATTTTTCAAGAAATATGGCATTTCTACTGACCAATACCCTTTGATCAGATTGGATGTAAAAGTAATAACCCAAAGTTTTCTTTGGGTATCCAATGAACCTCCCACTATCTGCTTTAGCTTCAAGTTTCTCACTCTTGAGTCTCTTGATAAAAGCAGGACATCCCCAAATCCTAAGATGATTTAGGCTTGGTTGTTTACCATACCATATCTCATATGTTATTTTAGGTACAGACTTGGAAGGTACTCTGTTTAGTACATATGTTGCAGTAAGGAGAGTATATCCCCAAAGAGAAGTTGGTAAGTCTGTATAACTCACCATTGATCGCACCATGTCTAACAGTGTGCGATTTCTCCTCTCAGATACTCCATTAAGCTCTGGTGTACCTGGAGGTGTCCATTGTGAAACAATACCATTTTCTTTAAGGTAAGACTGGAATTCTCCACTGAGATATTCACCATCTCGATCTGATCGTAGGGTTTTAATAACTTTTCCAGTCTGTTTCTCTACTTCATTTCGGTATTCTTTGAACTTTTCAAAGGCTTCAGATTTATACTTCATTAAGTATACTGAACCATACCTTGAGTGATCGTCGATAAAAGTTATGAAGTAGTAATATCCACCCCTTGCCATTTCATTAAATGGCCCACATACATCAGTATGTATAAGTTCAAGTAAATCAGTGGCCCTTGTACTTCGTCCAACGAAGGGTGCCCTGGTCATTTTTCCTTGAAGACATGATTCACAAGTTGGATAAGGTTCTAAACCAAATGGACCTATTAGTCCATCTTTAGCCAATTTTGTGACTCTATCTTCTCAAATATGACCTAGCCTTAAATGCCACTTATATTTGGGGCTTATTTCTTCTCTTTCACGTTTATGTGTTATGGTATTTACATTCACAACATGCTCATTATTTTCTTTCATGTTTAGTACATAAAGATCATTATCTAAAGTACCATGTGCAACATATTTATTCTCATAATAAATATTACAAATTTTATTTCTAAAATAAAATTCATAATTGTCTTTGCATAAACATGAAATTGAAACTATGTTCCTTACAGCAGAAGGAACAAATAAACAATCATTCAAACTTATAACATGCCCAGATGCCATTTTTAAGAAAAATGTCCCTATAGCTGAGGCAGCAACCATTGCTCCATTTCCCACTCTAAGAGACATTTCTCCTTGTTTAAGTCTTCTACTTCCTTTTAGATCCTGCATTGACATACAAATATGTGCGGTTGCAGCAGATCTAAAATCCAAGAAGTAGATTGAATAATTGAAATATTAGTTTCAATAATGAGCATACCTTCACAAGGATTCTCTTTAGGCTTGACTTTCAAGCTGTTGAGGTAAGCTTTGTAATTCCTCTTCCAATGCCCATCCTTACCGCAATGGAAACATTTTCCCTTGTCATTGGGCTTATTAGCTTTCCCCTTCTTAATCCCACCTTTAGCCTTGAGTTGAAACTTTTTCTTTTTACCCTTTTTAGTTGAGGGTCCTTCTATAGCCATAACATCTTTTGGCTTCTTTATGCAAGTTTCAGCAGTATTAAGCATCTTTAGCAATTTAGCAAGACTGCACTCAATTTTATTCATGTTAAAATTCATGATAAATTGAGAGAATGAGTCTGGCAAGGATTGTAGGATAAGATCGATAGCTAATTCCCCATCCATTGAGAAATTAAGAGCTTCCAGCTGCTCTATGTAGTCAATCATTTTGAGTACATGCTCATTGACCGATCCTTCAATCATTCTCATTCTAAACAGTTTCTTAGATATATGATATCTAACTGTTCTGCTTTGTTCACCATACAACTCTTGTAGATAAAGTATCATGGAACTTGCATCAGGCATATTTTCATGTTGCCTTTGTAGCTCATTGGACATCGATGCCAATATATAGCTTTTAGCAGTGAGGTCATCATCTTGCCACTTCTGATAAGTGACACGTTCTTCCTCACTTGCTCCCTCAGGAATTTTATTTGGCTTAGGTGTATCAAGAACATAGCTAATTTTCTCATAATTAAGAACAATTCTTAAATTTCTTAACCAATCAACGTAATTGGGTCCCGTCAAACGGTAGTTTTCCAGAATTCGTGCCAACGGATTATTCATTATTAATTATTTCTGCAGAAAGTATAAATTAAATTATTAGCATTTTATTATAATCTATTTGATTTTGGTCTTTAAACCAAATAGTACCTCCCACTATTTTATCATTTCATTACACTCCCGTATGTAAGAAACGAAAACTCTCATTGGTAAAAGTTTCTAGTAGGAATCGGATTCTCATTAGCATAAGTTTACCTCACCTAACAGTTCTTGGCTTACTTATTATAATGAGTAGGTAACTCTTTACCAAATGCATCTCATGCATGTACCGATTATCCTTCGGCCTCTAAATCATTAATACCTCACCTAACAGTTCTTGGTATAAATGATTTAGTTAAGTCTACCCTAATACCCTTGCATATTTCAAAACATCTTACTAACCTCACCTAACAGTTCTTGGTAGCTTAATGTATGAATTATGCATCATCGTATGATATATGGTTTATTTTCAACATCTTAATGAATGAGTAGCCCATGTATCCATGTCGACTAGCCCAAACATAAAATATTTTAAATATTCCATTGGTATTAGTAGGCCATGATGGATATTCTCAATATCATCATTACAACTTAACAATAATTATGTTTATTTAATAAGGGAGTATTTGTGCATTATTATGGTCTCACTTTTTAGCATGTTATTCCATTTTCAATATTCAAATTTGTCTAAGCACCCTAATATACATCTTATGCATATTATAGACAAACCAACCAAGGATGATCATGGAATTTTCTAATAAAACCAATTTGAGCCAAAATTGGTTTTAAGGTCCACCTAGGTATCAAGCAAACAATAATGATTATGAGACATCTTATGCCTCAAATTATTACAATTATTAATTTCTATTTGAGAGGCCAAAATTACATCGAAAGTGCTGCAATGATCCATGAAGTCTTCTTGCTCCAATCCTCCAACGCATCGTAAATACGTCATCCCTCCTTTTACAATCATCTTGCTTGTAGTAATTACATATTTAGAAGAATTTGGGTACAAATCTCAGGGGCAATGGGATACAATCAGATCTTAATAGAAGGAGGGACATGCAAGTCCCTATTTAAAAATATTACAACCACTTAAGCCTTTAGAAATCGACCAAATCAACAAATGAATCAATAGCTCATTCAATCATGCATATATTCAATCATCACATGACATAAATATATCATAAAATATCTAGGTCTTTCCATGATCATCCTTCATGCTATTGTAAATGGAAATAACATAAATCATGCTTCAAAAATTCGAAATTGAATGAAAATGGCTCTGATACCACTTGAAGGACAACATTTGTCCATGAGGTTCCTAATAACGCAACTTTTGCGCAGTAAAATTAAAACAGATGGCGGAAGCTCTAGAAACCTCGGATCGACTTCATTCAAAAACGAAAATCAAGAGAAAAGATTGACGTTTAGTTACCTCACTTGCAGTTTCAAAAACGCCTTCGTGAAGTAGGAGAAAACGACTGAACACAGCAAGCTACGAACACTGTCCAGAAAATACAGCTCTGCACGAACTGCTTCTGTTTAGCCACGATCTGAGATCCTTTAAGCACCCCAATTGTGATGCCTCTAATCAGTCCACACTTAGAAATGTTCTAGGAGTTCAGAGGATTTGGAATCTCGAAATTTCATTAAGAAAATAGAGAGATAATGAAGGAACATGTATGCTAGCTCATGTTTATTCCTTCCACCAAATAAAGCCCCATTATCTCTAATAATGGCACCAAACATTATCATGTGCTTAGACCCACCCACTTAGCCATTATTTATTGAAATTGATCTCATCACTTCAATAAACTATTTAATCAAATAAATAAATAGCTAATATTAATTAATTTCGGAATTAATTATTTAACCCCATTTTGATCACATCAAATGGTTAAATGTGGGCTTCTCTTGTGACATGTTCTAATGCTTTCTCTTAATCCATATTGGATCCAATAAAAGCCCATAATTCTAAACCCAAAATTGGTCTAGAAGTCCATAATCATATATGAACCCGAACATGTCCAAAATGGTCATTTTACGTGCTCGACATTCCATAATGTTTAATTGAGGATTTATGAAATTTATTTTGTTCCTTAAACTATTTATGGAACATGTAAATTTCTATCTTAAATCATATTTAAGATATATTTATATTTATATTCATTCTCAATGAATTATAATATAAATATTGATTTTCCTAAAATAGGAAATTTAACTTCTCATTTTCTAGTAACTCCTTTTTCATTTCTATATTGTGTGTGACCTTTTAGGTTCTTAGTGATAAGGTAGTAGAACTATTTTAATGATAACTCTTTATTCATTAAATGATGCTAAACTCTTTAGTCATCAATTAGAACCTTTCTAATGACCTTAAGATGCATTGGTAATACGCTTTACCAATATTGATCATAAGGTTTCTACAAGTCATGAGTGACACCTAGCAGTATATCACGACTATCCAAATAACAAGAATTGTTGGATCTATCGAACCTATTCCATTGTATCTTTATGTCTTGGTCTCTTCATCATCCATGTCCAGAGAAAAGCACGGCTTATGGTTTATTATGTTAAGCAGTTGTGCTTTATCTCAAAATAAATATAAATGAACTTGGCATGAAAATATAATTTGAACTCCTTCAAATATATTTCACCTTGGCCAAGGATTTCTCATGCCAATTCATATTATCTCATAAGGACATCCTTTTCGTATATTACAAAGTGATGAATTCCATGTTGGCCATACACTTGTCTTCATACATAGCCAACCATGACAGCTATTGCTAGATCTCTTCCGTGATTAGGAATCAATCTTTATGCATTCACATATCAGAGATGTCCATGTATAAGACATCCGTTATGCCTCAGGTCTAAAGACCATTACTAAACATAGTATCTGATACAATGTATAATAAGCCATTAACACTCAAAACCATATGGCTTACTATATTTGGTCAAGTTCAGTAAACTCGTTCTCTTAACAAGTACCTATGTGTTTGACTTGACATCTCATGTCAATGATATGAAACTCACCATCCATCTTAGTATCACATACCATAAAGAGTCATAACACATACTAGTGTTTATAGGAATTTATAATGTCCAATCATAAATCCACCACTAGGAACTATTTTAGAAGTATAGTACAAAGGATACACGTTTCATATTCTCGACATACTCGAGAATGTGTTCCTTAACTATTTTACTTCCAGGACTATATTCATTAAATTAATATATGAATATTGATAACTTTGCCATTTTATAAATATCAAAATGCTATTCAAATACAATCATTCCTAAACAATCAAATCACCATTCGATTGGCCTTTAGGGCATATTACTAACAATCTCCCACTTGCACTAAAGCCGATCGCTATGGTATCTCATACCCATCTTCTCAAGATGACGATCTAACTGCTGTTGAGTAAGTGCTTTAGTCAAAGGATCCGCAGTGTTATCAGCGGAGGCTATTTTCTGCATAGTGATATCACTCATTCCAATGATTTCTCTAATAATGTGAGATCTTCTCTCAATGTGTTTGGACTTTTGGTGAGACCTTGGTTCCTTAGCTTGTGCTATAGCTCCATTGTTGTCACAATATAATGATATTGGCAACGCAATGGTTGGAACCACTCCTAGTTGTTGAATAAACTTCCGTATCCAAACAGCTTCTTTTGCTGCATCTGATGCAGCTATATATTCCGCTTCAGTGGTAGAATCTGCAGTAGTTGCTTGCTTGGAACTTTTCCAGCTTACTGCTCCACCATTGATAGTGAATAAAAATCCTGATGTAGATTTTCTGTCATCTACATCTGACTGGAAATTTGAATATGTGAAGCCTTCAATTTTTAGCTCACCTTCTGCATATGTTAAGAACAAATCTTTAGTTCTTCTCAAGTACTTAAAGATATTCTTAACTGCGGTCCAATGTTCCTCACCCGGATTACTCTGGTATCTGCTAGTGACACTCACTGCATGAGCTATATCCGGTCTAGTACATAGCTTAGCATACATAAGACTTCCAATTGCAGAAGCATATGGAATCTTATTCATACGCTCTCTCTCATCATAAGTTTTAGGACTCATGCTTTTAGAGAGATGAATTCCATGTCTGAAGGGTATAAAACCCCTTTTGGAATCCCACATATTAAATTTCTTTAATATCTTTTCTATGTACTTAGCTTGACATAGACCTATTAATCTTCTGGATCTATCTCTATAAATCCTGATGCCCAAGATATACATTGCATCTCCTAGGTCTTTCATGGAGAAGTTTTGAGAAAGCCAAATTTTGACAGAAGACATTTGTCCAATGTCATTTCCTATAAGCAATATGTCATCTACATATAGCACAAGGAAAGTTATTGCACTCCCACTGACCCTTTTGTAAACACATGGTTCATCCTCATTCTTAATGAAACCAAATGATTTGATTGCATCATCGAATCGGATGTTCCAACTCCTGGAGGCTTGTTTTAGCCCATAAATGGACTTTCTTAGCTGGCATACTTTATAAGGATTTATCTTAGATTCAAAACCACAAGGTTGTATCATATACATATCTTCCTCAATGTACCCATTAAGAAATGTAGTTTTGACATCCATTTGCCAAATCTCATAGTCATAATATGCTGCTATAGCCAATAAGATTCTGATGGACTTTAGCATGGCTACTGGTGAAAAACCTTGCTTTATAGGTCTCTACCTTTACATCTAAGCCTATCTTCCTCTTGAAGATCCACTTGCATCCAATAGGTACAATACCTTCGGGTGGATCCACTAGAGTCCAGACTTGGTTGGTTCTCATAGAGTCCATCTCTAAATCCATGGCTTCAAGCCATTTCTTAGAGTCAATATCTGATATTGCCTCTTCGTAACTAGTAGGATCATCTCTATGATCCGTATCACCCAATAAAAATATATCGTTCATCTGATGAAGAAAACTATATCTTTCTGGTGGGTGAATTATCCTACTAGATCTACGGAGTTGTTGTGTTCCTTGTGTTTGTACTTGAACAGGCTCTTCATTGGATTTATCCTCATTAGAATTCTCAATAAATTCTAATTTTCTTCCTTGCCCACCTTCTTGAATAAACTATTTTTCAAGAAATATGGCATTTCTACTGACCAATACCCTTTGATCAGATTGGATGTAAAAGTAATAACCCAAAGTTTTCTTTGGGTATCCAATGAACCTCCCACTATCTGCTTTAGCTTCAAGTTTCTCACTCTTGAGTCTCTTGATAAAAGCAGGACATCCCCAAATCCTAAGATGATTTAGGCTTGGTTGTTTACCATACCATATCTCATATGTTATTTTAGGTACAGACTTGGAAGGTACTCTGTTTAGTACATATGTTGCAGTAAGGAGAGTATATCCCCAAAGAGAAGTTGGTAAGTCTGTATAACTCACCATTGATCGCACCATGTCTAACAGTGTGCGATTTCTCCTCTCAGATACTCCATTAAGCTCTGGTGTACCTGGAGGTGTCCATTGTGAAACAATACCATTTTCTTTAAGGTAAGACTGGAATTCTCCACTGAGATATTCACCATCTCGATCTGATCGTAGGGTTTTAATAACTTTTCCAGTCTGTTTCTCTACTTCATTTCGGTATTCTTTGAACTTTTCAAAGGCTTCAGATTTATACTTCATTAAGTATACTGAACCATACCTTGAGTGATCGTCGATAAAAGTTATGAAGTAGTAATATCCACCCCTTGCCATTTCATTAAATGGCCCACATACATCAGTATGTATAAGTTCAAGTAAATCAGTGGCCCTTGTACTTCGTCCAACGAAGGGTGCCCTGGTCATTTTTCCTTGAAGACATGATTCACAAGTTGGATAAGGTTCTAAACCAAATGGACCTATTAGTCCATCTTTAGCCAATTTTGTGACTCTATCTTCTCAAATATGACCTAGCCTTAAATGCCACTTATATTTGGGGCTTATTTCTTCTCTTTCACGTTTATGTGTTATGGTATTTACATTCACAACATGCTCATTATTTTCTTTCATGTTTAGTACATAAAGATCATTATCTAAAGTACCATGTGCAACATATTTATTCTCATAATAAATATTACAAATTTTATTTCTAAAATAAAATTCATAATTGTCTTTGCATAAACATGAAATTGAAACTATGTTCCTTACAGCAGAAGGAACAAATAAACAATCATTCAAACTTATAACATGCCCAGATGCCATTTTTAAGAAAAATGTCCCTATAGCTGAGGCAGCAACCATTGCTCCATTTCCCACTCTAAGAGACATTTCTCCTTGTTTAAGTCTTCTACTTCCTTTTAGATCCTGCATTGACATACAAATATGTGCGGTTGCAGCAGATCTAAAATCCAAGAAGTAGATTGAATAATTGAAATATTAGTTTCAATAATGAGCATACCTTCACAAGGATTCTCTTTAGGCTTGACTTTCAAGCTGTTGAGGTAAGCTTTGTAATTCCTCTTCCAATGCCCATCCTTACCGCAATGGAAACATTTTCCCTTGTCATTGGGCTTATTAGCTTTCCCCTTCTTAATCCCACCTTTAGCCTTGAGTTGAAACTTTTTCTTTTTACCCTTTTTAGTTGAGGGTCCTTCTATAGCCATAACATCTTTTGGCTTCTTTATGCAAGTTTCAGCAGTATTAAGCATCTTTAGCAATTTAGCAAGACTGCACTCAATTTTATTCATGTTAAAATTCATGATAAATTGAGAGAATGAGTCTGGCAAGGATTGTAGGATAAGATCGATAGCTAATTCCCCATCCATTGAGAAATTAAGAGCTTCCAGCTGCTCTATGTAGTCAATCATTTTGAGTACATGCTCATTGACCGATCCTTCAATCATTCTCATTCTAAACAGTTTCTTAGATATATGATATCTAACTGTTCTGCTTTGTTCACCATACAACTCTTGTAGATAAAGTATCATGGAACTTGCATCAGGCATATTTTCATGTTGCCTTTGTAGCTCATTGGACATCGATGCCAATATATAGCTTTTAGCAGTGAGGTCATCATCTTGCCACTTCTGATAAGTGACACGTTCTTCCTCACTTGCTCCCTCAGGAATTTTATTTGGCTTAGGTGTATCAAGAACATAGCTAATTTTCTCATAATTAAGAACAATTCTTAAATTTCTTAACCAATCAACGTAATTGGGTCCCGTCAAACGGTAGTTTTCCAGAATTCGTGCCAACGGATTATTCATTATTAATTATTTCTGCAGAAAGTATAAATTAAATTATTAGCATTTTATTATAATCTATTTGATTTTGGTCTTTAAACCAAATAGTACCTCCCACTATTTTATCATTTCATTACACTCCCGTATGTAAGAAACGAAAACTCTCATTGGTAAAAGTTTCTAGTAGGAATCGGATTCTCATTAGCATAAGTTTACCTCACCTAACAGTTCTTGGCTTACTTATTATAATGAGTAGGTAACTCTTTACCAAATGCATCTCATGCATGTACCGATTATCCTTCGGCCTCTAAATCATTAATACCTCACCTAACAGTTCTTGGTATAAATGATTTAGTTAAGTCTACCCTAATACCCTTGCATATTTCAAAACATCTTACTAACCTCACCTAACAGTTCTTGGTAGCTTAATGTATGAATTATGCATCATCGTATGATATATGGTTTATTTTCAACATCTTAATGAATGAGTAGCCCATGTATCCATGTCGACTAGCCCAAACATAAAATATTTTAAATATTCCATTGGTATTAGTAGGCCATGATGGATATTCTCAATATCATCATTACAACTTAACAATAATTATGTTTATTTAATAAGGGAGTATTTGTGCATTATTATGGTCTCACTTTTTAGCATGTTATTCCATTTTCAATATTCAAATTTGTCTAAGCACCCTAATATACATCTTATGCATATTATAGACAAACCAACCAAGGATGATCATGGAATTTTCTAATAAAACCAATTTGAGCCAAAATTGGTTTTAAGGTCCACCTAGGTATCAAGCAAACAATAATGATTATGAGACATCTTATGCCTCAAATTATTACAATTATTAATTTCTATTTGAGAGGCCAAAATTACATCGAAAGTGCTGCAATGATCCATGAAGTCTTCTTGCTCCAATCCTCCAACGCATCGTAAATACGTCATCCCTCCTTTTACAATCATCTTGCTTGTAGTAATTACATATTTAGAAGAATTGGGGTACAAATCTCAGGGGCAATGGGATACAATCAGATCTTAATAGAAGGAGGGACATGCAAGTCCCTATTTAAAAATATTACAACCACTTAAGCCTTTAGAAATCGACCAAATCAACAAATGAATCAATAGCTCATTCAATCATGCATATATTCAATCATCACATGACATAAATATATCATAAAATATCTAGGTCTTTCCATGATCATCCTTCATGCTATTGTAAATGGAAATAACATAAATCATGCTTCAAAAATTCGAAATTGAATGAAAATGGCTCTGATACCACTTGAAGGACAACATTTGTCCATGAGGTTCCTAATAACGCAACTTTTGCGCAGTAAAATTAAAACAGATGGCGGAAGCTCTAGAAACCTCGGATCGACTTCATTCAAAAACGAAAATCAAGAGAAAAGATTGACGTTTAGTTACCTCACTTGCAGTTTCAAAAACGCCTTCGTGAAGTAGGAGAAAACGACTGAACACAGCAAGCTACGAACACTGTCCAGAAAATACAGCTCTGCACGAACTGCTTCTGTTTAGCCACGATCTGAGATCCTTTAAGCACCCCAATTGTGATGCCTCTAATCAGTCCACACTTAGAAATGTTCTAGGAGTTCAGAGGATTTGGAATCTCGAAATTTCATTAAGAAAATAGAGAGATAATGAAGGAACATGTATGCTAGCTCATGTTTATTCCTTCCACCAAATAAAGCCCCATTATCTCTAATAATGGCACCAAACATTATCATGTGCTTAGACCCACCCACTTAGCCATTATTTATTGAAATTGATCTCATCACTTCAATAAACTATTTAATCAAATAAATAAATAGCTAATATTAATTAATTTCGGAATTAATTATTTAACCCCATTTTGATCACATCAAATGGTTAAATGTGGGCTTCTCTTGTGACATGTTCTAATGCTTTCTCTTAATCCATATTGGATCCAATAAAAGCCCATAATTCTAAACCCAAAATTGGTCTAGAAGTCCATAATCATATATGAACCCGAACATGTCCAAAATGGTCATTTTACGTGCTCGACATTCCATAATGTTTAATTGAGGATTTATGAAATTTATTTTGTTCCTTAAACTATTTATGGAACATGTAAATTTCTATCTTAAATCATATTTAAGATATATTTATATTTATATTCATTCTCAATGAATTATAATATAAATATTGATTTTCCTAAAATAGGAAATTTAACTTCTCATTTTCTAGTAACTCCTTTTTCATTTCTATATTGTGTGTGACCTTTTAGGTTCTTAGTGATAAGGTAGTAGAACTATTTTAATGATAACTCTTTATTCATTAAATGATGCTAAACTCTTTAGTCATCAATTAGAACCTTTCTAATGACCTTAAGATGCATTGGTAATACGCTTTACCAATATTGATCATAAGGTTTCTACAAGTCATGAGTGACACCTAGCAGTATATCACGACTATCCAAATAACAAGAATTGTTGGATCTATCGAACCTATTCCATTGTATCTTTATGTCTTGGTCTCTTCATCATCCATGTCCAGAGAAAAGCACGGCTTATGGTTTATTATGTTAAGCAGTTGTGCTTTATCTCAAAATAAATATAAATGAACTTGGCATGAAAATATAATTTGAACTCCTTCAAATATATTTCACCTTGGCCAAGGATTTCTCATGCCAATTCATATTATCTCATAAGGACATCCTTTTCGTATATTACAAAGTGATGAATTCCATGTTGGCCATACACTTGTCTTCATACATAGCCAACCATGACAGCTATTGCTAGATCTCTTCCGTGATTAGGAATCAATCTTTATGCATTCACATATCAGAGATGTCCATGTATAAGACATCCGTTATGCCTCAGGTCTAAAGACCATTACTAAACATAGTATCTGATACAATGTATAATAAGCCATTAACACTCAAAACCATATGGCTTACTATATTTGGTCAAGTTCAGTAAACTCGTTCTCTTAACAAGTACCTATGTGTTTGACTTGACATCTCATGTCAATGATATGAAACTCACCATCCATCTTAGTATCACATACCATAAAGAGTCATAACACATACTAGTGTTTATAGGAATTTATAATGTCCAATCATAAATCCACCACTAGGAACTATTTTAGAAGTATAGTACAAAGGATACACGTTTCATATTCTCGACATACTCGAGAATGTGTTCCTTAACTATTTTACTTCCAGGACTATATTCATTAAATTAATATATGAATATTGATAACTTTGCCATTTTATAAATATCAAAATGCTATTCAAATACAATCATTCCTAAACAATCAAATCACCATTCGATTGGCCTTTAGGGCATATTACTAACACTTAGTTTTATATTTTCGATCTAAGGATTCCCATAACTCCTTGGCTGTTTTCTTTCCTATGTATACATTATACAAGAAATCACTAAGTCCATTCATTACATAATTTTTACATAAAAAATCAGAATGATGCCATGCATCAATTGCACTAGCGACTTGAATATCTATTTCACCCTCTTTGGGTTTAGGAGCATTCTCCATCAAGAATCTCTCAAGGTTTAACGTAGTAAGGTAAAAGAACATCTTTTGTTGCCAACATTTGAAATTCTTGCCATTAAACTTTTCTAGCCTTTCCGCATGATTCACAAGAATAGCCATAGCGGCTAGTTCTTTCACAACAGATAGCCCAGTAGCAGAAGCTTAAATAAGAGCAGTCTGAATCACATCATTGGTTTCAGTTGCCATCTCAACGTAAAACTTTTTTTAAGATTGTTAACAAAAACAATTAGATAACAATTAAGAACAGTAGGTAATTTACGTGAAATTAATTGGTAACAGAATTAAACAGTAGCAAAAAAACAACAACTGGAATTTAAAAAAAAAAAAAGAACAACAACTGGAAATTAATGAAACAGAGGAAATATACCCGAGGCTTGTAACACAGTGTCCTTAAAACAGATTTACCACCTACTCTAGTACTTTAGGTTTGCTGGTAACTATTTCCCAGGATCAACGGGTATGAATTATCCGTCAAGCACAGACAGATAATTCCGGCGTACCACAACAACGTCCAAACTCGATTAGAAACACATACACCTCTATATATAAACACAAATCCCTTGGCTTATTTTTCCCTTGTGGGATAAACGTCATTTCCTTTCAAATTTCTAACTTCAAGGGTGCACTTTGAGAGACAATTTCTCATTCACCAAAGTACCATTTTGAGTAAATAAATATACACTTTCGAAGTATTCACGGATTAGAATCCGAACCTCACAAAATTTTTCACTTTCAATAAGTAGGACCCACTCAAAATGTGCCCTCAAAATAGCATATTGATATACTATTTTTTCAACATCTAAGGATCCATAAGCCCCTACAACTAGGAAGCCCTAAAACCAAAAGCAAAACTAGAAAGCTTTAAATTAGAAAACCACCTTAAACACAACAATAAGAGCATGAAAATGAACAAAAATAAACCTGAAAGCATTGTGGGCCATCTAGACATGTCACAAAATAAAGCACGAAAGAAAAACCTAAATATGATGATAAAAAAAGAGAGTTTTCACCAATGACGAAGCAAGGCACGAGGAGACAAAAATGATGGTTTGGAAATCCAAGCATAAGATAAAAATGCTACCAAAACTACTGAACCTGCATATAATCAGGGAATAGGTGCCTAACTTTCTCAATAGCATGACCCCGAAGGCATTGAGAAATCATGTAGAAACCTCTCGAGCACAATGCATCATCACTAACCAAGAATCCATGGAGAATCCCTATAAGAAAAATGAAAACCTGGATGAGATATGCCTTTGCCATATATAAGAATAAACCTTATCTCGAGGACGAAAACCACATATAAGCTCCCAAGCAGTCCTCAAAGAAAAATCCCTATCAATAGAAAGATCCTAATATAAATCCAAATTCTCTCCAAGAATGGGTACTAAACAATACTCAACAATAAAAGAGGGTAGTGCAGCCAAAACCCCAACTTGTACGTGCAGCTCTGTATTCCTTTTTCTCATTAGCCCTTATAATTATTTTTATTTTGATTATTATTTATCTATTTGAATTTTCTTAAAAAGGATACACTTTTTATTTCTTTTACTGTTTTAAAAAAGTTTGCATGGGAATGAGAAACAACAAGTTTGGACGTATCACATATAAAGACTATAAAGCTTATCAATGAGAGAAAATAACTAATTTATTTTAAAAGGAATTATCTTGATAAAATTAGTATGATGTTGGGATCCTTACTATTTTTTGTTGGAGTGATCTTTGGAGATAATATTCTTTGAAATCAATCTATGTTATTTATGTTTATAGAAGCAGTCTTCTGGTCTTCATCACTATATGTCTATTTTATAGGCAATATGTCCCCCTTCAGGAGAAGAAGTCGTTTGTCCTAATGGAGAGATTCTACATAGAGGAGGCAAGCAGTTTGATGCAGTGGTGAAGGAATTTCACATATACTGAAATAAACAACAAACAATTAAAGGATAAGTGGTGCTCGCTAAGTACGGTCATCCAAGTGATAAAATGAGATAAAAGTTGTAAGTTTAAAAGGGAGTCTTAAATTAAGTAAGGTTTGGTAGCTGTATCTTTTCAAACTTAGTAATTTGTTCCACTTTATGGGCGTGGCTCATGGATGTAAAAATTTGGACTCTAACCAATTCAAAGCTATTAAGGGGCAAAATTGGGCTACAACCCAGCCAAAAATTGACAAAAGTTTTTATTTATTTATTTATTTTTTACCATAATAGATTGTTGTTCACAAAATCACCATGTAGTATTTGGGAAACCAGCTATCACTAATGTATTTTAAAAAATTACCACAATAGTGATGTTGTTCACAAAATTACTGCATATTGTTTATAAGTTTATAACTCTATTTATTTACAATCTAGCTACTATCATTTTTCTCAGTTGCTTCCCACTCCATCTTGTTTCAAAAATCTTTTTTCCTATCTAAAATAAACTTATGATGACAAGATATTTATCGATCATTCAGCTTTTAATTATTTAAATTTGGCATTTGTCTATAATTACTTAAAGGTATCATATTGTACAGATTGACATCCTCAGATAATTAAAAAAATTATTAAAAATTCAATAAACTAGAGCCATCTAATAGTCTTAGATTATGGAGTATGGTGCACTATAGTCACAGCTTTGAAGTTGATAACCTTTTTTTGTCAAATGAACTTAATTTATAAGTTATTTCTCAACTCCAAAAAATGTTAATCTAATGCTATAGTCTGATTTAATGGCTTTTCTTTAAGATTTTCTTTTTACTTAGAAGAGAAAAGTCTAGCCCAGCCTAGAATAATTTCCTAATTTTCCCTTTGATTTCAACCATGTAAAAATCTTTTTGTGTGTTTTACTTTTTTGTAATTTATTATTCTTTTCATCACTATTTAATTAACCTGTAATTAAACTTGATAATTCCTATAAAATCAAATCTTTCAAGGGTTTTCTTTCCATTATAAAAGATATGTAAAATCTTATGGCATCTCAACTTTTTATCAATAAAATTTTGTGTTAGAACTTTGTTCTATCAATATTTTCTACTTTGTCATTCATTCATCTAAAATTTTCTTTAACACACTAAAATTTCCTAAAAACTCTTTTGTTTGAGAGACTCATAGTTTATTTCTTAAAAAAAAAAAGAACACCTACACCTCTAAATTTAGAAAAATGGTTATAAAAACTTTTAAGTTTTCAATAAGGGACATCAATAACCTATTTGACTCTGGATACCCAAAAATATTGACCTCCAGATTTTATAATAAATAGAGATATAGGATTAAAAAAATATAATAATATACGCATCTTAAAATAATTGTAATTTTTAAAAATATTTTTATATTTCACAATCAATTACATGTATTTTATTATATTAAGGTAATTTTTAATAATAAAAAAATATAATACTAAAATAAATAAATTAAAATTATGTTGAATATTATATAATAAATAATCTTAATATTATTAATAGATATTTTGTTCAAGTAAAATCTGTTTTACTTGAAATCTTTATAATAAATACAAATATATTATTAAAATAATATAATCATTTAAAAATTAAATATTATTTTAAATGTCAAAAATACTTTTAACACTATTAGTCTATTAGACAAATTATATTATTTATATTATATTTGTATTAATTAAAAAACTTTAAAGTTAATTTTTTAGCAACCATATTCTTAGGGTATTACAGTTAAAAAAGGATTTTTGTATAATTTCTTAAAATTTTGAGTCTTTGTAATTATTTTCTTAAATTTTAGGGGTGTAAATGTCCTTTTACTTAAGAAAGAAAAGGCTTAGTTTAGGTAATTTTTAGGGGTAGACAAATTCAAGTTCAGATAGGGTTTGGAGTAACCCGATCGGGTTTTGGGTTAATCAAGATGGAAAAAATTCATCCGAACTCAATCCAAACTTGTAATCTGATCCGATCTTATCCAAATATAGTTCGAATAGAATCAAATTGGATCAAAAACACTTGTTAAAAAGTCTTGCAATTCGCTCTTCCAACAATGCCTTTAGCAACTTTAAATCTCAAATCTAATTGAGAATAACATTGAATATAATACAAACAAGTTATATCAGACTCCATTTAAGTTATATCACGTCTCACATTGCACGAATTATATAATGCAAATAATACAATGAAAATTCAAAATTAATTATTTAATATAATATACCATGAAAATAGTTTTGGATTTGGATCTAAGAAGATGGGGGTCAAGGTGGAGCAAGCTGCAGCAACGGTCGTGGTGGCTAGTGGAGTAAGCTGTGGCAATAGTCAAGGTAGAGCAGATTGCTGTGTGGCCTTGCTTGGTGCAACAGTAGCTTGCGTCAGTCACTAGATCTATGTGTGTGTTAGATTTAACACCCATGATGGGATGAATTAATCTAATGTAAATGATGAGATAAACTTAGAGTTTGTCTAGGATTTTTATGAGATAAAATTAGTATTTTATCTTAATCCTAATCACATAAGATGTAGTTTGTCAAATAACTCTAGGAAGTTGATTTAAATTAAACTACACTTATTGTACTATATAAACACTACATGGGTGCGTGATAGCACGTACAATAATAATCACAACAATCAAAGCAACATCAAAAGAAAGTGAGAGAAAAAGGGAAAAAGGGATTGGGTTATTGTTTCGTGAATTGAGGGGTTTTTCCAAATACGTGATTGTCCTTCGATCATCAGTAACATAAACTCGTGATGATCCGTTCGTGAAGGAGATTTGCTCGTGTCGGTTCCAGTCCCTAGCAATCAATTCATGTTTGTTGCAATTTGCTCGTGCTAGTTCTTGATTTTTTGGAGATTGGAGGAAACTTATTTTTATTCTTGCAGATTCGTGACAATTCATTTCCGCGTCAACCAATAAAGTATGGATTTAGTTGAACAAAATAAATTGCATGATTTATTTAAAACATCCTCAGTGTGTGTGTTAGTCATGTCGGACTATCAATTAAACCCGATTTGATCAGGATAGAGGTATCATCCCCATTTAATCCACACCCAAATTTATCGAATCAGGTTAGATGATTTACCCACTCCTAATAATTTTCAATTTTAAAGCTAATTCTCTGTAGATTACCTCTGGATAATCAACAAACATCTCTCCCACATATATTTAATCAAAATTGTGAGCACTAAAACCGTAAACAACATGTCAAATGGTGCAAAGCTGATGAATTTTGTGGCTACATGTTGCATTTGGTCCACTTTCGGCAGAATTTATAAAAGTCAAACATGTGTATATCAACTTGCAAATTCTGAAGAAGCATCGTGTCGTCAACTCTCGACTCCATCCAAAATAGCATGGGCACAAAACTAACTTTCGCCAGCAATTTATGATGTTATGGTTTACATACCTCGGGTTTGACAAAAATTATGACTCAAACCCTTAGACATTGTCGTGTGTTTGTTTGTTTCTCCAAAATCAAAGTTTGTTTATAAGAGGCCATTTAATCTTTAGACCGGTGGGATGTTGATGCAGATATACATTTATTTTATGATTTAAAAAATTTTAAATTAATAAAATGTGATTTTTACATATTAAATATTTTTTGTTATCAATTTTGCTTTTTTTAATTTTACTTAATAAATGCATTGGTTTTTCATTTAACAGTACTTAACTACATGTTGATTAGGTTGTATCTTGTGCAACTTTTATTTTTTTAATTAAATATGAATAAATCTGCATTCGTCTAAAATTTAATTAGATATAAAATTATGAATATATAAATCTAAATAATATGTTTATTTTTAATTTTATTTTACACATGAATAAAGTATCTTAAAAATATTATTTTTACATTATTATCCTCGTTATTGGTAAGGAAATATACAAGGGTTTAACAAGATTCCCCCACCCCACCCCCCCCCCCCCAAACAAAAAAAAAGGCATGGTTGATTGTTGAAAAGAACACTATACATATGTATTAAGATTCAATGATAAGTTAAAGAATTTAGCTTAGTTTTACTTAGATTAGGTTATCAAATTTTAACTATTAAATAAAAAAAATATGTTTAGAAAATTTGAATGAATAAAACTTACGGCCTGTTTCATATTGTAGTTGTACAATATCTGATAAATAATTGCAAATGACTTTTAAACTAAAGTGATTTTTATCTATAATTTTTTGATGAAAAACTTATAAAGTCATGATCAGATGATGGTGCACACTTGATCAAATTCGAAGTTTATAATACACTTACTAGCTAATTTTGTGACTTTTGTCAAAAATATTATTAAGAAGTACTTTTTACAAAAAAAAAATAAAATAATTAAAAACTTTTTTTTCATACTTATAACTTTATTTTTTTCATATCATCAAAATATTAAATAGATCCTTAATTGTATCCATTATTCATACTTAAAAAGCAAATTTAGTTGGGACAAAATCTGATCAAAATAAGTCAGTATATAGAGATTATATAGAACAACAAGTCTTTTTTTCAATAATAAATGTATACTACAAATATTTAGAATTCAAAAATTTATTGGACTATCCTAGATAAAGTTTATTACGATGGCGTCTAAATTTTTTCTTTCATTGATACTAAAGAAACTCTACCACGTACATTGGCGAAGGAGATGTTTACTTCTGTCCCATTACATAATTATTAAAATCCCAACATGTGCCCTCAAACTTTAGGTCACCAGGGTTTGCCCAATGGCACAACGAATCTAAATGCATGAGTTAATGAATTGAACCACGCCTCTTCGCATATATGACGAGTGAAAAGAATTAGAGAAAACAAGAATCCAATTTGTTAAGTCCATTATTTATAAAATTGGCATCTTATGGCAAGTCTAGTTAAATTGAAATTTTATTTATTGTATATTAATAACTCTAGGAAATAAGAGTTATTACATCCTTTCTAGACTTAAATCAAGATCACTTAGAGATCAAATAATGTGTTTTTATTACATTTTGGTTATATTTTGTATAAACATTCATTTTAGTTGAGTCTTAATAAGTTTTGCTTAAATCAAAGTAATTTGTGCTAAAAGCAGGTGCATAATTGTAGGTTTTCAGAAAGTCTTAATTCATGAGGGGATGTTGAGACATTAGATGAGCAAGAGAAGGAAAGAAGACGGCCGCAAAAGACGTAAAGCACAATCGGGAATAGTGCAGTGTGGTTGCGGATGTTAGAGCAACCAGTGCTGTAGCAATCTGGGAACAATGCGGGAGAAAACTTAGGTGCGGGTCAGCCACAGAATCACAATCTGCATGTTTCCTAATTTAACGCATGCACGCCCATGGACTTTTATTTTTACCCTAGTTTGCAGTATAAAAGAGAGGCGTGCACCACATAAAAAGACGGCAAGAGAATTATCATTAGAATAATTACAAAGGAAAGAAGAAGAAGATTAGAATTGCAGAGTGTTGTTTCGAAAATATTGAAGAATCGTGCAGAATTATTTGGATTTGTCTTTCATCGAGCTCAACTTATAATTATCTTCTTCCTTTAATTGTTTTGATGTATCCCGTGATCAATATATTTATGTTTATTTTTCTCATTCAGAATATGAACTAGACTTGTTTGTAGCTGAGTGACCAGCAATCCAATGGGGTCTTGACTGTTCTTATGTGTTGTTATGTCATTGCTGTAACATTTTACTCTATTAGCTTTTATGAATATAATTGTTATTTCGGTTGACTACCCATTTAATAGTTTCAGTTAAGATAGAACAGCAAAATGACATATCTTAGCGGATATTATTAGAGTATTACTCAATCTTAAGTTAAGTTTCCTAGATTAAGTTATCTTGAATCCCATAAGGGCAATACTTGAAGTTAAGATTTGTGACACACTAGACATAGGTGTTCACCTTGTAGGGTGAAGAGACTAAAGATCATAATGCCATTCCAGAAGTAGATTAGCAACTGGTCATTGTTAATAGATTTAAGGGTATGAGACTTCCAATATGCGATAGCTGAGGATGCAAATAAATTCTGCCCAGTGCTACAGCACTTGCCGTAATAACTAGTGCTAACTTGATGAAAAACAGTCGGCCCATAAGGAGAGTTTGATCATTCAACTACCATAATTTCAATTGAATCTTAGACACATTTTATCTAGTATTTCATTACGGTATTATTTTATTTAATTCTCTCATAATCATCAATTACGATAAAACTTAATTTACGATTGTTAACTTCGGCCTTAAGTTGGTTTGCACTATTGTGATTGCTATAGCATTTCGAGTAGCATCAATCCATGTGTAGACAATCTTGAATATTCATCACTTTATTACTTGTTGTGTATACTTGCACATTGGTATTGGTAGCAATTGCTTATAAAATTAACCAACATATATCTTGTAATAAGAATTAATTTATTAATTCCCTAATTTAATGAGATTGCCAATTATTAGGAATATTTGTTTCCTAATTTAATTTAATGTCTAATTTGGAAAGTCTATTAATGATGAGATTCTATAATTGGCTCATAAGATCTATTTAGAGTAAGAAGTTTGTTCAAACAAGAAATTCATTAAATACTCTAGATATTTCTTGGGAGACAAGTGAGGCAAGAAGATCAGATTTATTCCTATTTAGATTCATGGGAATTATAAGAGGAAATAAACTCTTATTTAGAAAGAAACCAAGTTTTTTTAGGCTTACTATTTTAGTGAAATCCTAGTGCCTATATAAAGAGAGGTATTTCACAATTGAAGTACGCACAACATAGAGTATAAAGTAGTGAAGTAAAATTCAGTCTCCTCCCTAGAGAATTTGGATTTGGCACATAATGTTGTATTTATTTATTTATCTTCTTTTCATCTCTGTAGAGAGTCTATGCGGATCTTGGATCACTAGACATTGAAGATTTGAAGAATTGTTATTGATCACTTTACGAAGTGCCTTGATGATCGTGAATCAAGAGGGGTAGCAATTATTCAAGAGAAGCAGATCTAATCTAAGGTTGAGTAAAATGTATGGTGATAAACTGTAAGTGAGAGTCTTAAGTTTGGTAAATTCATAGGTTGTAACATCTCAACTTAGTGAATTACTTTTCATTTGGGCGTTGCCTCGTGGATGTAGGATTGATTAATCCGAACCACATAAAAATCTCCGTGTCATTTATTTTCTACAATTTATTGTGTTTTTAGAAAATTAATATTTTTTATGCTAATAAACAGTAATCGTGAACAATAATTGCAAACAATAACCGTAAATAGTAATGATGAACAATATTTCTGAAAATTAATTAAGTTGTTAATTTTTTGTTTTTAATTGCCTACATCTATTTGCGATAGATCTAAATTTCTTTCACAATTTCTTCAATGATGACTCTCATTGTTAGCTATAGCAAAGATGTGCTTAGTTAACTAGTGTTATAATTAAAGGGCATATAGAGAAGTTAAGAACTTAAGCATAAGAAAATTTTTTATCATTAAAATTGTTTTCATCAAATTTTCAGTAGAATTCGATTTTTAGAATTTAATTTGAACCAATTAGTAGTTTTCACTAGATCTAATTCAAATCCTATTCAAATAAATAAATTTATATTTAAGGAACAATTAAGATAATGAGGGTATATTTTTATGATGTTTAGGAGCATTTGGTGTTGCTAAAATGATCTGGGTGGTGATATGTAGGGGTGGGCAAAAAAATCGTAGTCTTAAAAAAACCGAACCGAACTGATGATTTTTTCTAATTCGGTTCGGTTTTTATTTTTTAAAAAACCAAATATACCGTTTGTAAAAAAAAAACCGAAATGTCGGTTCGGTATTCGGTTCACTTAGCTGGACCGAAAAACCGAACCGAATAACCGAATTATTTTTTGATTTTATTCAAATCAAACATGTGTTAATTTTTAACTGATTGTGTAAGATAACTAACATAAACTTGCATGCACACAATCAAGAGTATATGTATGTAAGTGTTACAATTTCGTAAATCTTTATTTCCCTCAAAATAAACCCTAAAGCTAAAATCAAAGATTCAATATCGAAACCAAATCCAAATCACCCACCCTAATCCACTGCAAGTTTTTTTTTTAATTTTGTGTTGTAAGTTGTAATTGTTGTTATTTTTATTTCTCTTTATAACATTATGATTATGTTTATATAGATGGAGTATTGGAGTTTGGTTATGTATTTTGAAATTTTAATATTTCATATTTTGGGAGTATCTTATTAATAGTTAGTGAGATATTAGTGATAAAATGTGTTTTGAATACTTTGTATTTATTGTTAATATTTGTAATAAAATTAGGATAAATTAATTGTTGAAAAAAATTATTATATTCATGAGGACCAATGGGCTAAAAATTTAAAAATTCAAAATAGGCCCAATAGGCCAGAACCGAAAAAACCGAACCGATCCAAAAAGAACCGTTTGAGTTCGATTCTTATTAAGTTCGGTTCTTATTCGGTTCTTTTTTATAAAATAACCGATTTAAATCGGTTCTACTTAATTTCAAACCGAACCGAACCATGCCCACCCCTAGTGATATGAGGTGTTTTGAGTGATGAGCTGAAGTGATCAAATATTGGAAAAAGTGTGGAGAGTTTAGTGGAGCTCGTAGGAGTTAATTTAAGGAGTTAATATGGGGAGCTCAAGAAAGCTTAGGGGTAGCTTAAATGAGCTCATGTGTAAAATACAATATGGGCATCAACATCATCATAATGAGTATAAATAAGTACAAGTATAAAGAACACACAAAAGTTTACATGGTTGGGCCTTTTGACCTACATCCATGGAACTCATCTCTAACCCACCATGTATATGAAATATTACATGATTTTCTTTATAATATTAATAAAACCTTATTAAAAGTTATTTATGGTGAATAATAACATGAGAGATAATAGAGGCCTTGTGGATATTAAAGAGTTTTCAAATAGAAGAATAAAGGAAAAACTCATTTGAGAGGTGACATGGTCAAGATCTTCCTTGAAGGTGTAGTAGTGGAGGAAGAAGAAGAAGAACACTCTTTAATTCCCTCGAGTGGGGCTATTTTCATCTTTTTCTTTTATTCACTTGATAGTGACTCAAACAAGCTTGGTGAGCAAGTAATTCCCTTCGCTGTCATATATTCATTGCTTTTTGCCATGCGCCGAACGCTGGTGTAGTGGTCCAGTTGCTTTACTAGAGCTAATCTCCCTTTTTAAGAGCACCCCTGACTTGTCTTGAGCTATACTCTATATATGTAATAGTGCTGACTTTTCTTATCCTAAATCAATATCCCAAATTTACCTCTAAACATATATATATATATATATATATATATATATATATATATATATATATATATATTGATCGATTTGAACACCATGAAACTGCAAATAGTTCAGGCCGCTTTATTAATTCCTCAAGGATATGGCAATTGATGCAGATTGATGAAGACATATTTTCTATTGGATAATGGAATTGTGTCGAAATAAATACTCTTATTTAATTGAGAAATATATGTGGCACTATTTGCACGACAAAAGGTATTGAGAAAGGCGAGTTTTAATACTGAGTAATACTAATGTCCAACAAACCAAGTTACAACATCATTCACAATCTTATGAATTCTTGGAGAATATACTTGATTTTCTCTGTTTTTTTTTTAATATTACAATTTTTAAGCATCGATGTATAGCAATTTTGGACTTTTGGTTGGGGGCTACTTCATAGACAAATTTAAAATTCATGATAAAAAATTATGACTAGAAAAAAAATTTGCACCAAAAATAAAATAAATTTTACGTTTCACATTTCAAAACTTATCTATGATTGATTCTATCCTAGTTTTCTTGAAAATTTTCTCCCAGTGTATGTAATCAATGTATCTGTGAAGAAATCATCATTCATTTATGTTAGTGACTGGAATGAAGCTGGAGCAGAGCATGATGTTGCTGTGTAGCTGACCGTAGCAGATCAATTCACTAAGCTGACCTAGCAGAATTAGTTAGCTGGTTGACCTGAAGTGTAAAATTAGTTATGCAGCAAATGGTTATGTGATGTAACAAACTCATGTGTGTGTTGAGCAAATTGTAGCTTAATATAAATATCAGTCTGTATTCATTAAGCTGTAATGCTTGAGTAATAAAGAATCTACAAACTTCTTTACAGAGCTTTCTTTTATTTTCTTTCATTTTCTAGCTTGCCAAACAATACAAAAACACCTTTTCTTTCAATTTAATGGATTAAATTGCTATACGAATAATGTGTTCTCAAAATGTTGTAGTAGCGCCAACATTGATAATTTCTCAATATTTTTATTTCAACTCTAAGAAGGCATTAATTTTTTCTTTCCCAAAATTTGAGAACACATTATTCGTATAGCAATTTAATCCATTAAAACGTTGTTTCGGCGTAGGCCTCGATATATCATGTTGTGCAACAGGAAATATTTCTTAAAGAGAAGTAAAAATTACTTCCACAATGCATTTGGGAAGATTAAAACTCTCAACCTCAATCATAAGATGAGAAAGAACCGACCATTAGATTAACTATGATTTGCAAGATTATTCTTGATTTAATCACATGAAAAAATTTAATTTCCTTAATAAAAATTGTTTAACTTAAATCACAATTCCTATGCCCTGGTATATTTGCAATAAATTACTATATTTCTTTAGAACGCCTATAAAATACTCTAAATACTCATTAATTAAGTGTAATATTATTACTAAGAAATAATATACTCTCAAATACTTATATATAGTTTTCTTAAACAATAATACACGTGTTGTTGGGGAAAAATTAGGTTTTTAAATTTTTATAAAACCTTTTAAGGACCGCTCTCATATAATATATAAGAATACGTAATCTAGAAATCGTACCTTGAAAATCCGAGTTGGCTTTTTCCGCTGAAGTGATTTAGGCTCCTAGATCACGATCCGCCACCACCACTCCTGTTAGATCACGATCCGTTACCACCACGCTTGTTGGATCACGAACTGTCACCAATGATCTTCCAGGTTATGACTCAGGTTCGATCTGCACTTGACGTGTGGGCACCTTTATCACTACCAAAGCAACTAGCACAAGAAAATTTTTCTCTCAACAATGGATAGAAAAATCTTTTTCTCTGATCTGTATAAAATGACTTCTTTTTTTTTCTTTAGAGAAAATAAGCCTTATATATCTCCCTTTAGTGAAAACCCTAGGCTCCAAATAATGCCCCTTTTAAAACTCACGTTTCTTTTTCTTTTAATAAAGAACCCACCATGTAAAATAACATAAAACCCCTTACACATAAGCTAATTAAATGGAGCCTCCCACTAAATGATATAATTAGGCTTTTGACCCAAATAACTAGTTATCTTGCTTATTAGTCCAGTAGTGGTGCAGTCAATTAAATGAGCTAACCCGGGGATCATTTGGAAACATACAATAGTGGCTACAATAATTAGGTCTGTAATTAAACTAACCCAATTATTTAATTCCAAATCTACTCCACTAAAAGATTGGAACTGACTTCCATAATTGTATGCTCGAATAATAATAATTCGTCCCAAGCCACATTGATTTCTTTACTGCACAATCCTTTGTACCACATCGTTAATTAAATTGATATCTCAACTGTCCAATCAATTTAATAACATCTTATTCCTTGATCCTTACTGGTTTTCTCTAATGATCATTTTCAACATACTAAATATGTTGACACACTCTGGCCAGAGAATTCTATGATCAAGTGCCGAAAACCTATCAAGAGATGTGTTGTACAAATTCTATATTGTTAATCTATAACTCCAATACTCATAATTGCTCTCACCAAGATACCGGGTAATCTTGACCACAAGGTTGTGTCGTGCCAATTGGTAACTCAAATGGAATAACAATCACAATAATGAAATCATAATTAACTCAAGATTAAGATTACAGTAAAATCAATGCCTATGAGATTTAATAAGTCTGACAGTTATTACAAAGTTAATTAAATCTCATATGTGATTCAGTTCAATGTAGTCGTACTACATCAATAAATTCATATATGATTGAGACAAATCATTCAATGAATTTATTACAGTTTATACCTAAATAAAGTGTCCAACTTTATTTATCAACTGCGAACTAAATTTATTTAATCATAAGATAACTTGTATTTATGTCTTCTGTGAATCCACATGGTGATCACATAAATACATATAATATGATTAAATGGACTTTAACACAAATATAAATGCAATTAAGATATTTGAATAAAATACCTCATTAATTTTATTAATCAGAAAAAATGTTTATTACAATTAAATAAACACATATGCTTTTAAAGAGCATAATTTCCCAACACGTGTATCATTCTATTTTCTTAGAGATTGATCAATTATGTCTTCTCCAAGATTTCCCATTTTGCAAAACAGCAAACAGCTGCCCAATTAGTTAATCTCACCTCATTTCTATTAGAAATTTTCTAGAAATCTTGAATCCAAGAGTAGAGAAATCGATATTGTATAGGGTTTGCGTTCATATATATTAATGAACTCCTTGTAAAGTCTACGTGGAGTGTTTTGATCGTGCACGTAATAGTTACACACGTTGAGCAATAACGAACACTTTGTGTGTATCATCACCACCTCCAAATAAAAAATATGCACTGCGTTACCAACAAGCGCGTAGATCAACTGGCATGGGGGTGTTTTAGTTTAACCAAAATCCTTGGTTCGAGACTTGAGAATGCAGCTACGTTAAATACTTGTTGGGAGAATTTAGCCGCCTTAGTGGTCCTACCCGGCTCGAATCTGGATTAGTCAGGACCCAATGTGGTCTTCAAATACCAAATGATTTAATACACCGAAAAAAAAAAAAACACCGCGTTTGTTGTATGCCTTTCGACGAATCAATTTAATGACTAGGAGTCATCTAATTGAAAGACATGATCGTTCTATTTTTTTAAGTCATATTCATTAACTTTCAGCTGTGCAAAAGACACAGTAGTGCGAGTGCAGTAACAGGCCAACAACAAACTGCCTTCGAATTTAAGACCAGACAAGAAAAAGGAAAAAGAGCAGAAGCTCACACTCTTGTTTTATAAACACTTAAAACCAAAAAAGAGAAAGAGAAAGAATCAGTCGAGTTTGAGCACACATTTAATCTACACAAAGTCATGGCTTTCTCTCTATCCTTTTCCTCCTTTGTCCATCCTCAGCTTCTGAAAATTGTTGCCAAGATGCCTTTCTTTGACACTTTCTTGTTTTATGTTAGTGCTCTCTCTCTCTCTCTCTCTCTCTCTCTCATTTCATTAATTTATTTCTATTTTTTTAACGTAAAATTTACGATCTTAAGAGTCAAAAATACATTAATATATAAAGTTTTATGTTTCAGAACGACAATTTTATGCTTGAACTTAAAATATTTTATGCACTTAGCAAAATCTTTTATTGGTACAAAATTTGAAATATGAAGAAATCAATTATTATCTGCCCAAGAGTAAAATCAGGTGGTTTTTGGGTGATTTTCTTTGCATTTGGCCACCTTAGTTTAAATTCTAAGAAGATAAGAGGTTAAAAATTTGATTCAGACTTTGCTCACTCTTCTTTGTATTTAAAAAAAAATGAAATAAAAAATTATTGATAATTATTTTTATTTTTTTGAAGGTTATACATATTTTGGACAAGCTAGATTTATGGCACAGATTACCGGTGCTACTGGGGCTTGCTTATCTGGGGATCAGAAGGCACCTGCATCAGCGGTATAATCTACTGCATGTCGGCGAGATCAACGGTCAGAAATATGACACGGAGGAAATTTGTTATCGGACGGCCGATGGGACATGCAATCACCCTTCTGATGATACAATTGGCAGCCAAGGAACATTTTTTGGTCGCAACATGCCTCCATCCACTTCAACATATGGGGTATGTATGTGCATGCATAAATATATTGGCAATTAATAAAATCAACTTAAAATTTTTTTGAGTGTTGCATAGAAAAATTGCAGTATTTTATATTTCTTTGATGTGTTCTATTTTAAACTTTGTATTTATGATATAATTTTTAAATTATGTTGAGGTAAGCAGTTGCTGGATCCTCATCCAACGGTTGTGGCCACAAAGCTTTTGGCAAGGAAAAAGTTTATAGACAATGGGAATCAGTTCAACATGATAGCATGCTCTTGGATTCAATTCATGATTCATGACTGGATTGATCATTTGGAGGACAGCAAACAGGTATATATTCATCTTACCTCTCAAATTAATAAGTATATAATTGCCTTGTGTTATATACGCACTAATTAACTTGTATATGCCATATTCACAGTTCAGATACTTGAGTTTATAACTAATTGAATTTATTATTTTTCAATCTTTTAAAAGAAAATAAACCCTATTAGTGCATATGGATAACAAGACCACCCTCTTTGTGAATTTTTTTTTGCCCTATATAGTGATATTACAATTAAAATTTTATTGATATTTATAATTAGAAATCTATCGGGACTACTTTTGATAAGTCTAGTATAATGCTACTCTACCCACAGGAGAAAAATTTTATCCTACCAGATTTAATTGAGAGGAAAATCGAGTTCTAACACCATCATTGAGTGCATGGGTTGTGCTAGTGAACTAATTGGCGTCCCTTTTGTGAATTTGAAAAGCCTATTTTCTTTATTTCTTATTTGTTTTATGGATATATATGTGATAGGTTGTGGTTATTGTCTTTGACTAACAGTTTATTACAGGTAGAACTCACAGCTCCTGATGAAGAAATCGCAAGTGGTTGTCCATTAAAATCATTCAAATTTTTTAAAACTAAGGGGGTCCCAACTTCTACACCTTCTGTGAAAACTGGTTCTCTAAATACGAGAACTACTTGGTGGTAAGCATTAATAATGTTAGCATCATATGTTTTTTCAAATTAGATTATAGATTTACTAATATTTACAATCATAAGTCTATTTAAATTTTTTGTAAACTCAGAATGTTCCTGATCTGAGAACTTGAATTCTCACCTTAAGAATGAAACAAAGAAGTGCTATCTCTTTAGTGTTGTTTTACTACTGTACTGAGGAGTTATTTACAAAGACCATACATCTTTAGTATCGTTTTAGTCAACCTTACAAGAAAGTAATATTAATTGATTTGGTAATTAAACTTGAGTACAGGGATGCGAGTGTAATTTATGGCAATAATGAAGAAGGCATGAAAAGAGTGCGGACATTCAAAGATGGAAAGCTGAAAATAGGAGGAGATGGACTGCTTGAGCATGATGAGAAATGGATTCCAATCTCAGGTGACATTAGAAACTTCTGGGCAGGCTTCACCCTCTTGCAAGCGTTGTTTGTCAAAGAGCACAATGCTGTTTGTGATAAGCTCAAAGTAATTAATTAAGTCACAACTTTTCTTCTTTATTTGCAAGTACTTAATCTTCTTTTCAGGGCACCTCTTCTGTAATAATTAGCTGATGATTACTGAACTTGTTTTATTACGTGTCATCTTTACTAGGACCATTATCCTGATCTTGATGATGAAAAGTTGTACCGACATGCGAGATTGGTGACTTCGGCTGTCATTGCTAAAGTACACACCATTGATTGGACTGTAGAACTCTTAAAAACTGATACTCTTTTGGCAGGGATGAGGATCAACTGGTAAGACTCTCTTAGGGTCTGTTTGGTAAACAGGAAAAGTGTTTGCAGCTGTAGTCTGAAAATTAAAGTTATTTTATTCTCAATTATTCGATTAAAATTTTATGTAATGTTTACTGTTTTTCTTAAAGTTATAATTTAAAAAGCCATATTTATTAAATACTATATTTATTATTTATTTCATAGCTAAAGCTTCGATTTCATAGATATAGCACAGATTAATAAAACAAAATCTTAAATTAAAGTACTCGAAGGGTACAAGATCATTAGAGGGTAAATTTCGCCCACATCAAAATTAAACTTTATGACCGTGTAGGTATGGATTTTTGGGAAAGAAATTCAAGGATTTATTTGGCCATATTTGTGGTCCAATACTAAGTGGATTGGTTGGTCTTAAGAAGCCAAGAGATCATGGAGTCCCCTATTCACTTACTGAGGAATTTGCAAGCGTTTACAGAATGCATTCTCTTCTTCCTGACAAGCTTATACTCAGGGACATCAATTCCGCAGAATCAGATTATGCATGCCCTCCTGTACAACAAGAGTAAACTCTCCTCCACTTTTCTTATTCTATTTTCACTGTCTCATTATTTGTCACAAACAAGAATGCAATTGTAATATCACTAACTCACTACTATGAAAAAAAAATATTTTTTAAGGGTGGCAATGAAAGAAATGGCAGGAAAAGAAGGGGAGAGAAGACTATCAAAAATTGGAATGGAGCAAATGCTGGTATCAATGGGACATCAGGCTTGTGGAGCTGTCACGTTGTGGAACTATCCGTTGTGGATGAGGAACCTTGTTGCCCATGATATTAATGGTGAAGATAGACCAAACCCAGTTGACATGGCAGCTTTAGAAAGTAATTCCACTTTTCCAACTTCTCTTAATTATTAGACGATTAGATAGGTTGTAACATAAACAGATATATAAGTGAGATATTTTGAATAATTTTCTTAAAAATATAGGGATTAATTGAGTAATTGGTTTTAATTATAGAGACTAAAGGAATATTTACCCTTACCTTTTGTTTAATTAGATTTATCACAGTTCCTTTTTATTAGACCATGAAAAGTCCTTTTTGTCATAATGCCCAGTGATTGACACACTAATATGGAGAAATTCCAAAATACCTCTATTGTATTATATTTACTTAATGCATGTATGACATATTTACATAAATTAAAAATAACTACTAATTTACATAATAATTTTTTAAAATAAATATGTAAATGTCATATATACATTAAATGGATATAGTATAACAGAGGTACCCTAAAATCTATTAATATGATATTAGAGCTAAATTAATTAGATTACTGTTGTTGTACAATCAGTCTATAGGGACAGGGAGAGAGGTGTATCTCGTTACAATGAATTTCGAAGGAACCTACTAATGATTCCTATAAGCAAATGGGAAGATTTGACAGACGACAAAGAAGTTATTAAAGTTCTCCAGGAAGTATATGGAGACGACGTTGAAAAGATGGATCTACAAGTGGGATTGCATGCTGAGAAGAAGATCAAAGGCTTTGCAATAAGCGAGACAGCTTTCTTTATCTTTCTTCTTATTGCATCAAGGTATATACTATTCTTCCATTTAAAAAGTGTAGTGGTGGGATTCAAGATTCAACTTAAATCCGAATTGATTTGGTAATTATTTGTATTTGCCACAACTATATCTCGCTAGTTAATCATATCATATTATATCTTAAGTTTTTGTTTTGCTAATAGAAATACAAAATATATGATATGATATGAAATACAAAATATATGTGCAGGAGGCTAGAAGCTGATCGTTTCTTCACCACCAATTTCAATTCCAAAACTTACACTGAGAAAGGCTTGGAATGGGTAAACAAAACTGAGACATTGAAAGATGTTATTGATCGGCACTTTCCTGAAATGACAAAAAAATGGATGAGGTGCTCAAGTGCATTCTCTGTTTGGGATTCAGAGCCTAATCAATCCAACTACATTCCCCTGTATCTGCGTTTAGCCCCTTGATATGCTATGTTTGGGAGGTCAATCTTATCAACAACACATCTTTTTGTAAAATTTGCATTTGTGTACGTAGATGTAATGATACTTCTGCTCATGCCAAAGAATATTGGAATAAGATTTCAGAAATTTTCTACAACAAAAAATACCAACATCGTCCATTTTTGTTAACAAAACATGAGTATAGATTAAAAAAAAAATAAAATACGATACAGCCAAAAAAAAATTCACTTGATAAATTTTGTGAACATAATTTAAGAGATGTGATCTAATTCATACTATCACACACGTTATGGTGCGCGACAATACACGTCGTTAATTTTTATTATAGAGTTTTAGGTCTTACAACAAAACTCCTATAATAGGAGCTCATGTATTCTGTTGCACACCATAACATGTGTGAGAGCGTTATATCAACTTCCCATAATTCAAACCATTAAAACTAATTCGTCAATGGCACAGCATTTAGTGGGGACTAAATTACTTAGTTTAAAATGTTCAGGGACTCAAGTGTTTTTAAGCAAATTTAGAAGGTAGTTGGGTGTAACTTGCTTTAGCGCGGGGAATCTTAACAGTAAAATAAATTCAAACTCACTTCGCGGTAAAAAGAATCATCAAAAAGACAAAAATAACCTTAAATCAGGCCAATTTGATTGTCACGCGGCAGTTACTTATTATGCCCTAAGAGGAAGCCCTTTGGAATGAAGGGCATGATGCTTTTTCATTTATCAGTCGCCTCCACATTTGGACGTCTGCAATTCTTCCCGCCATTTTCTCTGCTTCATATTTTTCAATGCCATTGTCACATACTCACATTTTTCTCTAATATATATTAAAATTACAAAACAGAAACATAAGCCTAAAATATAAAACAGAAAACAAAATAAATAAATCTCTCAAATTTTAGAAACAGAAACAGAAAAAAATATGGGTATTAAAGATCTTCTCAGATTCATGAAACCCTACATTAAACCCATTCACATCAAGAAATATGCTGGCAAGCGAGTAAATATCAAATCCTTTTTTTTAATTCAATTTTAATCTTTTCCAATTTTTGTAATTGTTTATTTTACCTTTGGTGGGTTTATTTGCAGGTGGGTATTGATGCATATTCATGGCTTCATAAAGGAGGTAATATGCAGAGCTTTTTTTTTTATTAAATAAATTATTTTTGGTGAATGTATCGAAATTATTTATTAATTTATTTGTTTTTTTATGTGGGGAAAAAAATTGCAGCATATTCATGTAGCATGGAGCTATGTTTAAATTCAACTAGTGAAAGGAAATTGCGATACATAGACTATTTTATGCATCGAATAAATCTTCTTCGTCACTACAATATAACACCTGTGGTTGTATTTGATGGAGGAAATATTCCCTGTAAGGCCGCCACAGAGCAAGAAAGACACAGGTATGATAACCCCAATCTTTTTTTTTTTTTAAAGAAATGTTATTGCAACTCAATTGAAGAAAAACTTGAGTAGAATTTTATATCTTTGTAATTTTCAGGAGAAGAGAAGCTAAACGCGATTTGGCAATGGCAAAACTTAAAGAGGGGGATGCCCGAGCTGCTTCAGAGCTCTTCCAGGTATCGATAATTTGCCATTCCTGGTGGACCAGACTACCCAATATAGGACGCACGAAACCACCACCATACCCTGATCCTTTCATACTTGTTTGGGAGCTTGGGTTTAGGAATTTTAATTATCTAATCCAAAAGACTAGCCTATTGGGTGGAGGGTCTATTTTACTTATAAACTCAAGTAACTTCTCTTTACTAGTCAATGTAGGACACAACTTAACATTTGCTCATCAGTGGAAACAAATGATCCTGATGCTGTTAAACAGTGTCATTATGTATTGTTAACAGCTTTGGATGTTTATTGGAACCTAAAATTCATACCATTTTTCTGCTTTTGTTCTGATTCCGTATCTACAATTTTGTTTGCCTGTAGAAAGCGATTAGCATCACTCCAGCCATAGCTCATCAACTGATTCTGGTAAATGATTCACATTTGCCTACCAGTTTAAGTCCTGAATTTGTCATTAGCTTAATTGATTTTATGAATCTTAGATCACTATAGCCTATTATCTCTTGCATTTGTTGTTATGCAGGTATTAAGATCAGAGAACATCGACTTTGTGGTAGCTCCCTATGAGGCTGATGCTCAGTTAGCATACCTTTCCAGTCTTGATGTAGAAAAAGGTGGAATTGTGGCAGTGATAACTGAAGATAGTGATCTAATAACATATGGTTGCAAAGCTGTAAGCACTTGTATGAAACTCTGGTATCATGCAGATGGAGCTCTATTAATCTTTTGGTGATTTCTTTTCTTTACTTATTGAAACTTTTCTGATTTCCATTGGTTCACAACAGACTGTTTTTAAGATGGATCGACATGGCAATGGGGAAGAGCTTGTACTAGATAATGTTTTTGGGTCTGAGACATGTACACCATCCTTTCGGAATTTTGACCAGGAGCTGTTTATAGGTAAGTTCAATGTCAAACCTTAAAGATTTGTTATAAATGTGTATGCATTATCAGGTTTTAGAAAAGACATTTGACAAAGTTTTTGGAGCTCATCCCATGAAACCAGAAATGATTTTGGATAATTAAACAGATACTGATTTCTTTTTAAAAAATTATGCCTGCTGATCTTATATCTAAATATGATGATCACCTTTTGCTCATGTAGTTTGTAAATTTGTTTCAATTATCGGAAATGGAAACATAACTGAATAACATTTTCTCATTTCATTTAATAAAACAATATGTTTAATTATCTTATTGACATTTTTACTTAAGAAGTAGTTTATATCATGGCATTTTCCCAGGTATGTGTGTTGTGGCTGGGTGTGATTTTCTTCCATCTATCCCTGGAATTGGGATTGCGAAGGCATATTCCATGGTTTCAAAATACCGAAATCTAGATCGTGTAAGTGTCCACTATTGAATACATTCCCAATCCTGTGAAAACTTCCTGAACACAATAGAATGCCTTGTTTCCAACCATTTTTGAAGGGCCGTCATTTGACATGATGCTGATCTAAATGCTTTCTTCGTAGGTTTTATCAGTTCTGAAGTTGGAGAAGGGCAGTCAAGTACCTGAAGATTACTCCAAATCTTTCAGAGAAGCAGTTGCAGTATTCCAGCATGCAAGGATGTATGTTGATTGTGAAAATTAGATTAATGCAATAAATCCATGCCTGATATTCAGATCATTTTGCATATACATAATGCCTTTTAACATCATTTGTAGATATGATGGTGATGCAAAGAAGCTTGAACACATTAAACCACTACCACAGAAGCTTCTGCAGTCTCTAGGTGGAGAGCTTGACTTTTTAGGACCGTATCCTTTGAATCATTCAGCCTTCTTTTGCTTTCAGTAAAGTTGCAGTATTGATCGCCATGTTTCCTTGTTGGCATCTTCTGATATGCCTGGCACATCTGTTGCCTTCCAGACATAGTTTTCACTATCAGGCATTGGAAATATTGTGGCAGTTTAGTTGACCTCAAATATGGAATGTTAAAGCATTTCTATCTAATACTAGTGCACTACAAAATCTTGTGCAGTTAGTTTTGAGACAAACATTCTTTTCCTTGACCGTTATGATTTTATTAGAGAAATTCCTCCATCAATAGCCACTGCAATTGCTGAAGGACGCTTAGATCCAGTAGGCATGGAGGCCTTCAATGTTTCTTTAAGTTCTCAAAGTCCCGTTGGAAAAACTTTGAGTAGACTTAAGAAGGCTGAAATCACAGCGGGATCCAGAGAGGAAACTGGTTTTATGTTATTTACATCACAGAAAACCATGGAAAAAGGTATTACAGGCAAGCTTTTAATCCCGCATTTCTTTTGTTTTTCGTTTTCCAATAATTGTTTTAGAATTTTATTGATAACTTGAGAGTATCCCCATGCAGCTTGAAAACTCAGAACTTGTTCTTGCAATGGCAAAAATAAATGAATTAGTGCATGCATTCTTGTATTTATCTTTACATGTTTAACAAAGATTAGAACCTAAAAAATAATCAGCATAGTTTACAATGTCATGGCTTTTGATGGCAGCCCCGAAGGAGGTCTCGGTTTTATGTGAAAGGAGCTACTTGAATGAAGATGCTGCACTTCAGAAATTACTTTTGCCTTTAAAAGATCATGAAACAATCAAGGTTCCAGATGATGTTCCACTGAAAGTTCCTAACAATAACCCCTTCAAAAAAAGAAAACTTGACGAAATGCAATTAGATCAGATACAGAGCAATAGCAAAGAAGTTCTAGTTGTGACTGACATTGAGAAGTTGGATGTCTTGTGTATTACTCCTGATATTATTCTACCCAAGGCTCCTGAAAATAACAATTCTGGGAAAAGAAAGGTCCATAGCAATCAGTTGGATCGGCGACAGAGTATTTCGAAAGAAGTTTCGGTAATAACTGAGGTAGAAGATACAAACTTGCATGTTACTACGGAATCACAAGAAAGTGTGAATTCTAAGCCAAAAAAGATCTCTAAAGGGAAAGCGAGAAGTAAAACTGAGAAGAAAAAGACAAACAATTGCATGAGTTCTGTAAATAAAAGCACTAGTATCTTGAATTTCTTTCCTAGAGTGTAATTTTTAGGTTAATCTTTTGGTTTTTATGAATCATTATCCAATTCCAGAATTATGATAGTTATTCAGAAGCATTTATCTGAATTGAAACCACTCAAAAGATTTTGTGCCTGAAAGCAGAGATGGGAATGATGCGAGGAAGGAATCCAAACAATGGGCTTCATTGATGGTCAGTAGACGGATGATCTCGGCATAGCACTTAAGTGATATCTGATCTAAAATATGCACAATTTGACGTTTCGTTGTGCAATATGTTCTGTTTCCTTAGCCAAGAATTAAATCTAAAAAAAGAAGTCCTGGAATTTTGAATAAAATGAAAAATGAAGGAAGCGGATTCTGGAAATATTGCTAACAATTCAATTTTTTTTTATGTAAAATAAACTGAACCATTGTTTCATCAAGGTTGCAGTCGCTGGAGTTTTCATTCATGAAGTAATTATTTCCAGCTTTTGCTATATATTGGAAAATTGATCTTTGAAAATTCACAAGCCATCTGACCTAACAAGGGCTGGAAAGCTTTCCTCCTAAAACATTTTTTTATCTCTGATTCATCTGAGGTTTCCTCCAGACAGTGACGGATATTTAAGAGCGGATTTCAGAAAATTTCAGAAACACATTTTGCGGTGCCTAGGAAATCACAGGCAGTAAATGAGCCAATATATACGAGAAAGAGCTTAAATATTATTTGCCTATATGACCCTTGTGCCTTAGGGTTCTAATCACAGAGACAATTTTACGCAAGTTATTTGGTTGCAATCAGTATGCTTCCTTCATTGATAAGGACTATGTTTCTCATAGCGCATAAATTGGAAAATAATTTCTGCAGCAACAAAGCCAAAGGAAAGTAACTAAATATTATTTAGGGACTTTATTGTAAGGACAGGCAGTTTTGCTCTGACAAATACTCTCCCTAAACAACTGAAACATGATGCCTGGCTACTTAATGCTTGTTTCGTTTAAGCAGTTGCTTAAACCAATAGGCAGACATCTTCGGATACCTCTTTAGATTGGTGAAATCAACATAGACAATGCCAAACCTCGAGGTATAGCCTAACCTCCATTCAAAATTGTCAAGCAGTGACCATGCAAAGTAGCCAACGACATTTGCTCCATCATCAACAGCCTTCTTCAGTTGAGTCAAGTAGCCCTTGTAATAGTTTATCCTTGTGGTGTCATGCAATCCCTTAGGAAGTGTGGCATTACCTGGATCATCCATGCCTGTAGACGTGCATTAAAAAATTATCAGTCAAAATAGTTTAAATTTATTAATACAAATGCATAAACCAAGACAAATCTTGCAAAACAATCACTTAGTGTGAGAAAGTAACATTTGATAACTCGTACCATTTTCGGACAGAATGACTGTAGGGTTCCCATAACGCTCTTTTATGTACATTAAGGCCTTGAACATTCCCCAAGGTACATTGTATAGCCAATAAGAATTTGCCTGCAAACTCTCAATTCATTGCAAGAGGTAAATTATGATTTCCGCATTAAAAATCAAAAAGTAAATGTAATTGTAAAAGACATACTCTTGGACCAATTGGCACTCCATTCTTTTCATCTGAAAAATTCACAAGAAACTAAAATTTAGTTAAACAGATCCGATAAATCAAAGGATTGGTTTTCTTCTTTGTTCCTTCCAAGAGGCAGAAATAAATAAATGACTTACAAGCAAATCCAGCATTCCAATCCTGCTGATATCCCACTTGCTTTGGTTTTTTCAAATGTGGATCATACATGTAGTAGGCAGTATACTGGTTAATACCCACAAAATCTATTGATCCCTTTACCATTTTAACCTCTTCTTTTGTGAACTTGGGTAGCCTGGTGCCAACAATGTTTTGCATTGTTTTCGGGTACTCACCATAAACAATAGGATGAATAAACCTACAAATTACCCGGCAATTTTCACTACTTCAGTGATCCTCGTAAGAATTTCTACAAGTAACACTGCTTCAGATATATGAATTTTTCACTGAATTCATGCAATTCAAAGGCACTATGATACAGTTTACAAACTATTGTTAGACATTAAAGCGAGTTAATGCAAGTTGTAAGCATGTATTTCTCCTTCTCATACTTAAAATTTTCTGAATTCAGCAGTAATCCTGTAACCAAAAAGAAAAGAGGCATTTTTATCTGGCTTATTTTCAATTGGGGATTGGTTGTGAATTCCGAACTGTTCTTGTTCCAGAGTGTTTAATCAAATAGATCAGGTTTTCATTATCTTAATTGAATAGGACCTAGGAAGCCAAGAAATTTTTACCATCCAACATGAAAGTCTCTTGCTCTTTGAGCTGCATAGTTGTCAGCCTTTGATCTCGTAAGAGGTTCATACCAAACAAAATCCAAGAGAATTCCGATTCTTCCCTTCTGCTTTTGCTGAAATTACATGGAATGTATCAATTAAGGCAGTGATTTTCTAATGAAGCTAATCAACAACTCAAAAGAAGATAATAATTGCTAATCTTACTTCATATTTCTGTCGGTATCTCTGGACGGCTGCAGCATGGGATAAAATCAAATTATGGGCAACAATATAGGGCTCTGTTGCCGAATTTCCAACTGTACAATTTCCAAATGCTTTGGAACACCTCCCAGGAGCAAAGAAACCATTATCATAACCAAGAGCAGCTACCACTCTTGGTTCGTTAAATGTCATCCAATTCTTTACTCTGTCTCCAAATGTCTTGAAGCAAAAGTCAGCGTAATCAGCAAAGTCTTTCCTGTAGAGTAATATGAACACTTGTCAAAACAGATCTAACAAGAAACAATTTGCTAACATTAACATAGATGTGTATATATTAAAGTAAAGATTATGAGCTAGCACTTACACTACTCTCTTACTGAGCAATCCATTGTACTTCTTCTCGAGAGCTTCAGGAAGATCATAGTGATAAAGATTTGCATATGGAGTAATACCTAGAAAGCAGTTTAAAGAAACACCGTAGAGTTATATGCCTCTTTTGTATCAATCAATAAAGATTCAGCACTCAATTAAGTATGAACTTGACAATGCATTATTAACATAATCTTAATTGAACTTTACCTCTTTTGAGCAAGTAGTTGATCAGCTGATTGTAGTATGCAACTCCCTTCCAATTTACTTTCCCAGTTCCATCTGCATTAACAAATGGATTGCACAGGTTAAGGCCGGTCATAAAATTATATCTGGTGATGTAACAAGAACAAACTGATAAACGTACATGGGAAAATTCTCGACCAGGAAATTGAGAACCGGTATGCATCAAAATTCAAATTTGCCATGATATCAACATCCTCCTGTATAACAACAAGACTTGAATGAGCCCAATGAACCCAGATCCAACATTATTGCATGTGCACCTATATTGTCAATTTCCGTTGCAGACAGGTACATGGCTATTGGCAATTCAACACTGAATTATAGCAATTTAGCACTATAGATATGGTACAAGCAACCCAGTTGCCAGCTCCTATTAGCAGTTTTTAAGTACACCAAAACATTGCCATCCCTAGCAACAGTGCTTTCTATAATTTGTACTCAACAGAGAGTTTGTACAAGATGTAACTGACTGTATCAGGCGCACAATTAAAGCAGTAAAACTTTTTATTTTTACTTTTACTTTCAAGGGAAAGAATAAGTTGATCTTTGCATATGAATAGAAAATAGCTCATTAGATAGATATCAGTGAAGGCCATTAGTTGTAGAGATCCAGTTTTCTTTAAGATACATGAAAGTTGATTTTCTTTTTTAGAGGATTATAATAATTTAAATGGCATTCTTGTAATTTTTAAAATTGGAATTGAATTTATTATTGTTAATAAATTAAGAGATGAACTACAATTATTAAAAATATAAAAGAAATTATAAATTCCTCAAATTTTTATTAGATAAATGAAGAAAATATTTAACAAAATAATTAATTTGACAATATCTATCGAATTTTAATTGGTTACTTCGATTTGTTTGATTTTGGATCATTATTTACTCTATAAATTGAAGAAAAAAAGAATTAAAAAAAAATCTAATTTCTAAATATGGGCTGGCTATCTGATAATTACACTCCGTTGTTAACTTGTTACTGCATAAAAGTGAGTGTGTACTGACAGTTACAGTGAGAAAAATAGCGACAAATGATCACATTTATCACGTGGCCCACTGCCCATATTCCCATAACGTGAAGAGTCAGTCCCCTTACCATAGGATTCCCCTCACATAACCTGAGATAATCATTTTTTTATTTTTATTTATTGCATGAATGATACGATTTACAACCCCATAATTTCATATTCAATCCCGTAAAATTCTTTATTGTCAACAAAAAAAAAAACTCCCGTAAAATTCTTTACAGTTGTTTAAATTTTAACATTTATAAATAAATGATTAAAGAAATAAATAAAGGACATACTTTGTAACGGTGATATTGGTCCACGGACACATCCCCGGTGGCATTATTGGCAACAATTCCTGTTTCAGAATTAAAATTATTAAAAACAACTAAAATGCATTGAAAATAAACAAGAAATTAATAGTAAAATAAAGATATTATAAAGATTAATTATTATTAATTAATACCGGGCTTCTTAGCAAAGACATCCCAAATGCTGGGCCCACGACCGTCTTTGTAGGCCATGCCTTCCACTTGATAAGCGGACGTGGCCGTTCCGAACACAAAGCCGTTCGGGAGGCTTTCTCTGCTCAGCCCGCCGGTGTCGAAATGGACAGTTTCAGGCTGTGCGGCTTCATCGAAGTAAGATGTACCAGCAGCACACCGGATTGTAACAGCGCCGAGCAAGAGTGAGAAGTAGAAGGAGGCTGCAACTGCAAGCGGGACTCTCATCTTCAAAGAAAGAAAGAAAGAAAGAAAGAAAGAAAGAGAGATAAGAACGACAGTGTGTGTGGCAGTGCGGGAATGCTGAACAGAGTAGAGCTGAAAGAGTGTTTTTATATATAAAAAGAGAATACGACGGATTTGTCTTGATGTGTGTAGTAATTTAATTAGTATGTGATCAGATCACTAATTAAATCGGTTATCGAGAATTTAGGTACAGGTAAAAATGATTAATGGATTTAACTGTATAAAATTAAATAGATAAAATGAATGGCAGTAATTTAGATTCAAGATGAAATCTTCTGCCAACTCTGAGTTTTTATTATAATTTGAAGACAATCTTTCAGTATAAAAATATTTCATTAATAAAAAATAACAGATAAAAAATTAAAAAAAATTGATTCTTAATATAAATAATTTATTAATATATATATAATTCTTATTTATTTTTAATTATAATTTTATTTAATACGAGACTTTGTAAGAATAATGATGAGTTGCCACTTGCCAGTAACTTCAACCTAAAATAAATTACACTCAAAACTCTATGTGACTTGAGGTCTTTATCCCTTAAAGTGCAGAGAACGAGATGAAGAAGTGACGCTGACAAAATAATAGAACTACTAAAACAACTAGTGATTGACGTATCCAAAAAAGATCTTTATGAAGTAAGGCACATGCAACTGGGGTAAATTGGTAATTCCAAAACAGTGTCTCAGCAATCAGTCAGCATGGGGACAGTGGGGGACAGTGATCGCCCACGCCCCAGCAATGCAGACAAAACGCGTCGTCTTGTATAATAGCTAGGCTAAATTTGTCAACGCGCGCTGTCGATTTCAACGCCTCCTTTTTGGACCAGGTTATGATTGTCTTTAAGCACTTTAATTGAATTTACAAATTTGTACATGGGTTGCAAACTCGTTGCAACTTACAAGAAAGTAGGCTTCACTGTGAAGAAAATCAGAGGACAAATAAAATTTCTCTCCTTTATTAGGGAATTTTAATCCTCAAAATTTTATAAGAAAAAATATCAAAAAAATAATAAATAAAAAATAGATGGAGTAAAATCAGAATGAGAATTTACATAAAAAAAATTTATATTGGAGAAAAATTATGATGGTCAAGGATGATGCACTAAGTAAAAAACTATTACAATTATTCTAATATTTTCGTCACACCCAAAATTCCCAATAACACTCAATTTCTCAATAAACATACTGTTTCTCTCACACAAGAAATTGTCTCCTTGTAAAAAGTTAATTGCTGTGTTATATCAACAAGTGGAATTAACCTTTCTAAATATAGTGATTATTTCTTATAGGATAAATATTCATTTTTTATACTAGTTGTACTTCTCCTTAAATAAGTCAAATCCTGAAAAGGAAATTACTTATTCCTTAAATAAAAATCCTATTAAATAAGATAATATTCTAAGAAATCTTTATAAAAAAATAAAACATATTTCCTAACAATCTCCACCTTGGCGATTTTTTCAATTAGGTGACAAAGCATGATCTACTGTATATTCACACAACCATGTCGTCTTCATATTCTTTACTCTACCCAAAACTACACTCACATAGGGTTTATGAGAATCACTCCACCATAGGTAAAATCTTGTCCTCTATCCAACAAATATAATTCTCTACACCAAGAATTATCATACTCCACCATATCTAGAGGATATACATTCGAGCACATGTCGACCAACTTGCTGAAAACATACTCTCATGTTTAGCTTCCTTGAGAGTCCTCAGCCATCAACATAAAAATTCCACCACACACCTTACATAAATGCCAAAGCATTCCTTGTATGCAAATTTGTGGATATGCTAGCAATAACACATCCTCTTCTATGGCACTAGTGACATGCCATGAGGATGTCTTTATCATCTATTACAGGAGACCATCATCTCCTACAATGATGAGAGACTTTCTATTGATGACACTATCAATATCTTCATATACTAATTTGGAGCCACTTGCCGAACTTACTTCATTTACTTTTTGACAATCCTTTTTAAGGTACCCTTATTGTCCACACACCTAGCAGACTCATTTCTTCTTAGAGTTGTTTTTCTTCCAATTATCGACTGTCGATGCCAAATTATTAGAAACTTCATTACTTCCATCACTTAGCATTCTTTCTTTTGAAAGTAGAGTACAATTAACTTTAGATTACTATTAACTTTTTCAAGATCCATAGTCTCCTTCCTATACATTAAAGTAGGCAAAAAATGCTTGTAGGAAGTTGGAAGAGACCACAATAGCCTAAGCCCCTTGTCTTTGTCTTCAATTTAGCTCTAATTGTTTCTAATTCTGTCACGATGCCATTGAGAACACTAAGATGATTGAAAATTTCTGTACCTTCAATCATTCTCAGCGTGTGAAATTGCTCCTTAAGATACAAATGATTAGAGATGCTCTTTATCCGATACAAATTTTTTATCCTCTCCCAAAGTTGTTTTGCTGAAGGAAATTTTCCTACATTTGCAAGAACATTCTTTGCTAGACATAATCGTATAGCACTGGCAGCTCTTTCATCCAATTCTTCCCAATCTTCATCGCATATAATAGATTTCCTAGAATCACTGCTAGAAGCAATGGATGGTTTGTCCTTTAAAGCCTTATAACCTTGTGTAGCCTAGATTGAATCAATACATCCTTGACTTGAATTTGCCACAAGCCAAAATTGATTCTTCCATTGAACTTTTCAACCTCAATTCTCACAGGATTTGAAAACTTGTTGCATACATAATTGCTTTGCAGAACAACCTTTAGCTCTAATACCATTTGTTAGGGAATTTTAATTCCACCTAAGATCTTGTAAGAAAAAAATATTAAACAAATAATAATAGAAAAATAGATGGAAAATAAAAGCAATCACACGACGCAAGAATTTACGTAGAAAACTCCTATACTGGAGAAAAACCATGTCTGCCAGGGATGACGAGAGAAAAATCCACTATGTGAAAAATTATTACAATCACTCTATTATTTTTCCTCACACTCAAATCCCTAATAACACCTAATCTCTCAATTGACCTACTGTTTCTCTCACATTAGAAATTATCCACTTGCAAAGAACTGATTGTTGTGTTATATCAACAAGTGAAACCAACCTCTCTCTCTCTCTCTCTCTCTATATATATATATATATAGTGATTGTTTATTATAGAAGTATTCATTTTCTTATACTAGTTATACTCCTTGATTGACACTAAAAAGTGTACATTTAATAAGGATAAAATTATTATTTTTTCACTTATTGTGTCGATTAATGTGTTCATTATTTCTAAATTATTTTAATACTTCCCAAAATATATTTTATGTTAAATTAATTCGTAATTTGTTAATTTTTATCTTGTAAATATTTTTTAGTAATAAAGGTGAAATTGGAATTGAAAACGAGAACACATAAGAACTACTGGAACACAATTAAAGAGATGTAATAATAAATAATAAATAAAATAAAATAAAGAACAAAAGCATGTTGGTGATGGTCAGGAGGCCATCACGCCTCCTGACCATCACACAATTCAATATATATATATATATATATATTTGAGAGCTGAAGCCGAGACTGAAGTTTTTTTTTCTTTCTTTGTTTCTTTTCTTTTCTTATTTCCGTTTGTATCAATTTTCTTTGTAATATATTTCAAAAGTTTATCAAATAAAAAGAGTGTTGTGTTTTCTTTCAATATGAGTAGCTAATTTTATTAAGCTGAGGTGAATGGTGAAGCTCAATGTTTCAAACTATTAATTATTATTATTTTCTCAAATAAGTTTTTTTAATTCTTTTCTAATTATTTTTATATCATGTTAATTTATAAATCTCACTGAATTTTATGGTATTTTGACATAATGTCGACACATTAATATAGTGTGGCACATTAGGTACTTTATTCTATATTTATCCACACACATAGAATTAAATGATCTAATAATTAATTGGTAAAAGTGAGGCAAAATATAAATGAGAGAGTATTAAAATTATAGTTTGAATACAGAGAGTGGATCCTAAACCTTAGCTTATTTTTAAATTGATTTCAAATAATTTATTTTCCCCACAATTAATTTTCTTAGTTTTACTAGATTTAAAACTCCATGTGGTTCGACCCCGGTCTCACCGAGTTATATTATAACTAGACACTCTTATACTTGAGAGTAATACACTTTTGAGTCGTGTCACTCAAATAATTTAATTTCAATTTAGATTCATACAGCTAAAGTAAATAATTTATTCTGATTCTCATTTCCCATCATGATTTTAACTTATTCTTATTCCAGTTTATTTTGATTTTAGTCCATTCCAATTATTGATTAATAAACGCACCATTAGTGCTATCTCATGTTTGGTGATTGAACAAGATTAGATTACAATAATTGTGCTTAGCGTGACAGAAGATTGGACAAGGTTTTGTATAAATTTTGCCAATGCTGAAATGAAAAATAAATAAATATTGAGTTTCATTATAGAATTTATAAATAATATTTTCAAAATAATAAATTTATATATATAATTAAAATTATGTAAAATTACTTACACCTAATCACATATTTAAAGCTGAGATAATACTTGGAAAAATATTATCTCAATTATTTATTGAATGCAAAAACAAATAATTTGATAATATTTATTCTATTACTTAAATTTAAAATTGTAAAGAATGAAATTAATAGATTACGGAAGATTTAACTTTCAAAAAGAACTTAAATTTAAAATTGTAAAGAATGAAATTAATAGATTACGGAAGATTTAACTTTCAAAAAGAAATTAAGATTAACTAAATTTCAGAGCTTCTAAAGTAACCTTGTTATCTTGTGTTGTTAAGCTAAGATAAAGATTTAGTCTAAAAACTTGATCCGAGGGGCCCCATCAAGGCAAGAGACATCAGTATCAAATTATAATTTGGTGGGTATTATTAGTTATTTATGTCAAACATTATATTGGAATTAATTTTAGTAGAATAAACCTATTCGACTACCTTTAACCACATTTAGGAAGCCTTAATTGTCTAGATTTTATATAGAAAGCAAGATATAATTCTTTTCTTATTGAAGTGGCAAAGATAAAAAAAAAAAAGATTTCTTTTAAGAGAACGCAAGCATTACTTTTCAGAGTTTTTATGTTTAAGAAATCAATCTAATTTATGTGGTTAAAAGACTCTATTTTTTAATATTTAAAAAGAATTTACGTTTGATAATAAATAAATCAAGATTTAAATTAGAACATAATGATTATAGAAAAGACAGAGGGAAAATAACTTTTTTAGAATTTTAAAATTATTATATTTTAATTGGGGTTTATTATGTAAAACTATTGAAACTTATAGTTTATATTATTTGCAAAAAAACAATAGGGACTTCCGAAGAAAATGTTAAAAAAAGATTTAGAATTTTAAAATTATTATATCTTAATTGGGCTTATATGTAAAACTTTTGAAACTTATAGTTTTTATTATTAACATAAAACGATAAGGACTATTAAAAAAAATGCTAAAATGCGGTATTTGGTACAATGGGTACAAGATAGTCTTCTCCTTAATTTATGATAAGTTTAAAAAAAAAATTGCGGTATAAAATAGATAAAGTTGAACAATTAAACAATGGAATTATTGTGTGGCACTGACGAATTTTAAACAATAATGATATTGCAATGAAAATGTGTGCGTGGATCCTAATTAATGGAAAGTTCTCTTTTTTAAAAGATCCTAGCTTTCATCCATTTGTAGGTCTCCTGGATCCTTTCAACAACTATGTTGTATTGAAAGGATATCTAAAAAACAAAATTGCAAACAAACTTTTTGCGTTATATATATATATTTTATATAACTTTATGAAATGTACCTTGCTTTATAAATTGTAGCTTAGGAATTGCCTTATAAAATAGGTGTTATTGGTTTTGTGATCGTAAAAATAATAATAAAAATAATTGTGTCCACGAAACACTTTTATTTTTTTGCAAATAAAAATAAAAATTGAAAAATAATACTAAAGACTCTAAATTGTGTGTGTAGGACTGTGGATATTAGAATTGAATCAGTTAATAAATTGGTTTTAAAGAAAAGTTGAGATTTGCTTTTAGATTTTGTTTTCACATGGGAGGGTTTATTATGATTTGATTTGCCTCTTTAGTTATATATTGTAAGGGCTTTGATTTTACCATGTGGCTTATATCACATAAGGGGTGTAGATACCTAATGATGCTAGCATAAGTTCTTGGACCATTTACGAACAAATACGTGTGGTGCTATTTATGCTGAGTAGGCAGCTGCTTGTAAATATGCAGCAGTAGCCATAACAGCACTAGCACTACGAACACCAGCAATGAAACCAGCAAATAGAGCATATCCAAAAATTTTAACAAAAATGAAGTGTGCAAACTATTGCAATTCAATAGTTCAAGCAAAAAAAATTAAAATGCCACATCTTTGCAATGTACTTGAAATTCAATAAGGCTAAACATAGATTAATAAATATAATCTTTTGTCACATAACAGTCTACAAAACATTGTTGTTGAGTTTAACAATATTCAAAAGTCAGGCTAAACCAAAAAACCAAGAAAATCAACAGTAAACATCACCAAGCTTAAATAAACCCTGCTACTCCAGTGGCTCTGCTGATGGATGTGGGGAAGGAAACCCTAGAGCCTCGAAGAGCTGCCGTTTAATATCAAGGATGGCTTACTGGCCAATGAAAAGTTTTTGCTGCTGGTCAGAAATGCGTCGCTGATCTTTAAGAAGTCGTTACTGCTTGTCCAGTATATGCTCCTGAAATTGGGCTTGTTGTTCGGACAACGTGCAAACCTCTCCCAATAGCAGCTGAATCGAATCATCATTGGTTGCAGGAGCATGTTCCGCTGGAGCGACAGAAGGAGCTTGAGGTTGTTGGCAGGTACGGAAATCCAGCAGTTGACCCGCAGGTACAACGTCGTTGAGCATCCGTCGATCGGAAGGAGCAAAGAGGGTATACTTGTTCTTAATCGAACTATCTTTAACCCATTCTCTATTTTTCCAAGCAAACTCTAAATTGAGAATAACATCATCCCTATTTTCTTTGAGGTGTCAAATGTGGACTTATCAATTGGAACTCTAAAATACTTAAGATTCGAGTAATAAATCCACCGAAGGGAAAAGAACGATTATTGATGGCATACTCAAAATTTACTTTGGCACCCCATAAAATACAGTTTAATAAGGTCACATATAGACATGTGACCTGATGAGCATGCCCCCCCCAGAACTGACCATATGTTGAAGTATGCTGTAAAGATTCGGACTTGCAAACACAAATATTGGGCAGGAAATTGAATATTGCATATTAGGGGTGGGCAAAATATCCGATCCGACCCGATCCGATCCAAAAATTTCCGGTTCGGATCGGATCGGGTGGTCAACAAAAGATCCGAAAATCCGATCGGGTTGAGACAAAAAAAAATTGGGCAAAAATTATAGTATCACACAGACACACACATGACACACTCACATCTCACACGAGTACTGGCACTGAATCAGTAACTCACACTCTCACAGAATACAGATCACAGTACAGACTCACGAATTTACAGTAATTCACAATTCAATTCAGTAATTCACAAAGTATTCACCGCAACAAAGCAATTCAGGAATTCACTCCAAACTATTCACCGCAACAAAACAATTAAGTAATTCACCAAGAAAACAACACAAGTAAAGCAAAGTAACAACTCACAAAGTCACAAACCCTCACTCCCTCTCAGACACTCACCGCCTCACGGTATCAGAATTCACAAACCCTCACTGTCACACACAAATCACTGAAACCAGCACTCAAGCCATCAAGCACAAGCAGGCAGCAGCCAACCCACAGTCCCACACCCATTCACGCCTCACGGCCTCCGTCACTCACCACACGCAACAAACACACACGAACAGTTCACGGAGCTAGCTTCAACCGGCCACCACACGTAGCAACCACTTCCGAGAAACGACCCCAACCGAAGCCGAAGCTGATTCGCGAAGATCGTGACCCGATCTACAGATCTGCTGCAACCAAGCGCCGGTTCCACGCCTTGAATCCTCCACTCCACCATAACTCAGTCCGATTGAAGATCCACCCGGCAAGCTGCCTCCGATCCACTTGAGTCTCCACCATTGGCATCCACGGGTCATGGCTGTTGAGTGTTGACATCCGGCCACCACACCCATTCACGGTTACGCCTCATGGGTCATGACTCCAATCTCAAAAGGTCTCTGACTCTCTTCACTCTCTGTTTTGGAAGTTGGAAAACTTGGAATTTTGGAACTTGAAGGCTTGAAGCCCGAATCAGCAAATCCGGCTTTTAAAGTTATTTAAGAGATGGTATATATTATATAATTATATATGCATTAATGATTAATTATAATTGTTACTTGTTATATGTTATATGAGAAATGTTAATTGTTACTTTGTATGTTAATTATATATAATTATATATTGTTAAATTTTATCAATAAAATGAAAATAATCCGGCATTAATTTTCTGTTATTTATTAATAATTGATTTTTTGTATGAATAGTAATGTTAGATTAAAAATTAAAATTAAATATTATGTTACAATATAAATTATAATTATATATGTCATATGATATGTGTATTTGTACAATAGTTTCAACTTCAACAAAAAATTAACCAATTTAATTGCAGTAGTTTCAAGTTTCAACTTCAACAAATAATTAATCAATTTAATTAATTGCATGATAACCAATAAGTAAATATTAAGTGGTTAAGTACATATAATGTGGGCATAATAAGAATTAAGAATTTAAGATACGGATATGTAATTAATATTATATTATTTTGGCCAATGGATAATTAGATATTATAAATTAAATAATTACATTAATTTCTTGGTTTTCTTTTATGGAATATGCATCTTGAATTCTTGATCATATATAAACATTATGGTGGAAAATTGGAAATATCGATTTCAAAAAGTTTCATAAAATTAAATTAACAATTATTTGAATCAATTTGTAATACTAACTATTAAGTAGATTTTTTTAAAAGTCTTTTTGTGTTTTAATTTATGAATTAATGATTAATAATTATTTATTTGTATGTTTAGATGTCTGGACACTTAAGATCGAATTCAATAAGTGATGATGGCAATCAAAGTGTTCAAATGGAAGGAACTCAAAAGGTAAAGCGGAAAAGACCAGCGATGAAGAAAAGATTTGCGACGTGGAATCATTTTACTTTGCTTGAGGACAATCCAAACAAATGCAAGTGCAACTATTGTGGTAGACAATATCAATGTCATTCAAGGCGTGATGGGATTACAAATATGAGAAATCATATACTGGCTTGCCTTGCATACAAGACATTCCGGGAACAACAAGAGGGAAGCCAACAAAACTTGACAACTGAGGGTGGGGAAGGAAATGCAAGTAATATAGTTTTGGCTAAAGGGTGGAGTCAAGACGCTTGTAGAAGGGCAGTCACCAAAATGATCATTATGGGTGAGTTGCCACTTAGTTTTGTGGATAACAAAGGGTTCAGACATTTCTGTAGTGTAGCCATTCCGCAGTTTGTTATGCCATCTCGGAGAACTATTGGTAAGGATGTTATGGATTTTTTTTTGGAAGAAAAGACAATGTTGAAGAGTTTGATTTGTAACAACAAACAGTGAGTGTCTCTTACCACTGATTTATGGACTTCTGTTCAAAACATGAGTTACATGGTGATCACAACTCATTTTATTGATAGTGACTGGTGTTTGAACAGAAGGATTATTAGTTTCAGTGTGATTGAAGATCATAGAGGGAAAATGATCGGTAAAAAGATTGTAGCTTGTTTACAAGATTGGGGAATAGAGAGGTTGTTTGCAATAACTGTTGATAATACCAGTACAAATGATGTTGCTGTTAATTATGTGACTATGCAATTGCTTGCTTGGAGGAATGATGATGCAATTGTATTGGCAGGTCAGTATATGCATGTGCATTGTTGTGCACATATTTTGAACTTGATTGTTGTTTCGGGGTTGAATGAATTTCTTGCTAGTGTTGCCGCCATCCGGAATGCTGTGAAGTATGTGAGATCCTCCACTACGAGGCTACATGCATTTAAACAATGTGCTCAACAAGTGAAATGTCCAAATGGAACAGTTGTTTTGGATTGTCCTACTAGGTGGAATTCCACCTATTTAATGTTGATGACTGCATTGAAGTTTCAAGCAACATTTGATAGAATGGCAGAGATGGATAAACCGTATGAGGCATACTTTCTCAAGAAAGAAAATAACGCTAAGAGGGTGGGCCCGCCTGGACCTGAGGATTGGGAGAGTGTAGCGCGAATTGTGAAGTTTTTGAAGGTATTTTATGATGCCACTTTGTTATTTTCTGCTTCTTTGAGTGTGACTTCTAATCTTTGTTATGATACCATTGGCTTAATTGAGAGCTCATTGACTGCATTAGAGGCAAGTAAAGATCCTTGGGTGGTGGCTATGGCTTATCAAATGAGGGAAAAATTTGATAAATATTGGGAGTCTTCACGGAAGATAAATGAAATGTTGATTGTTGCCTCTATTCTTGATCCACGAGCTAAAATGGATTTTGCCAAACATATTTTTTAGATCATTTTTACCAATGATGGTTGGAAAGTTGAAGAAATGACCAAAGCAGTGAAAGATTTGTTGAATGAGCTTTATGATGCATATAGTGCAATGTGTTCTAGTTCCACACCATCGATGTGTAGTGAGAGTGTTCCTAGTGGCAACTATGGTTGTACAAGTTATTCTCCTTATTTTACAAATGAGGTTGGTTTGCCGGAGGGTCCTAGTGGTGATGGTGATGACATTTTCCGAGTTTCTCGCCCTTTCTTTGGGTATGCTTAGAAAGTGTTTGTTCATAATGAGGGCAAGAGAGTAGTATCTGAGGTGGAACGATATTTGAGTGACCCAGTTGAAGATCCGAGCAATCTTAAGCTCAATGTTTTGCTTTGGTGGAAGGTTAATGGATCGAAGTATCCAATATTAGAGAAAATTGCAAGGGATGTCCTCGTTGTTCCTGTTTCCACAGTGGCATCTGAATCTGCCTTTAGCACAGGGCGTCGCGTTATTGACAAATATTGGAGTTCTTTGACCCCTTGTATGGTTGAGGCATTGATATGTACCGAAAATTGGTTACAATCTAAACTTTTTGCTAATCCTGTCTACAATCTTCAGGAAGATATTAAAGAGCAGATATTCCATATGGAGCTACAAGAAGGTAATATTTTTCTCATACTTTATAAAGTTAAGATGTATTATAACTTTATAAATAGCATCTACATGTACTTAAGTTACTTACTAATTTCATTTTTTTTTACATTTTAAAGAGTTTGTAAGATCACAAGCTTCAACGGTGGAAACAGTGAGCGCTGATATGGGTGTTATGGATATTTGAAAGGTAATTCTTAATAAATATTATTATTTATAATTTCATATTATATGTTTAGGTTGTAATTTACACTATAATAATAGACAATAGTTGTTATAGTTTTAATTTTTAAGTTTTAATTCAAATTGTAATATTATAATTGTTTCATTTATTTTAGACACATTGAAATTTCTAGAATGGTATTACTTAGGAATTAGGATTATTATTAAATTTACTTGGTGATGAATGCCATGAAATAAGCCACAATTGACTTAATTTTTTTTCTTATATTTAATCAAGTACACACATGAATTGGGCATATGTGTTTGTGTTTAATGTCCCTTTATTTGTAATACGGCTTAAAGAAAGTAGTTAAACGGTTATCTATTATTTTTTCAATTTTTCCCTAGGGGATATATGCTTCAATTCTCAACTTGGAGTAGAAGAAATTGAAGTTAAAAGTTGTCAAAGTGCTTGCGAGGAACAGTGGAGCCGTGGAGGAAGTTGATCTAGATTTACATTTAAACTTTGTTGTGTTTTGGATTTTGGAACTTTGTCATTTGTGTTTTGGAAAATGGAAACTATTTAATTATGTTTAATTTTGTGTTCTAAAGATTAATGTTTAGATTTTAGAATTGGACATTGCGCTTTGGATGGAGACTATTAAATTTAAACTTTGTGTTAATTTTAATTTTATTCTTTGTGTTAATTTTTAATTTTTAATCATTTGAATTTAATTCTATAGTAGTTTTTTTTTTTGTCGGTTGAAATGAATGGATGGATGAATGAGGGAGGACAAGGAAGGTGGGAGAGAAATGTCTTAGTTAGAAAGGTGACAAGAGTGGAAGAGAAATGTCCTTGTTTTATAAAGGACATGCACGTTCATGTTGTTATTGCCAGAATGAAAATGAATCAATCCCTTACGTTTGCTGTGCTTGTCTTTTGGATTAGATAAAGCGTAGAGAAACTGTATGCAAATCTTTTGTCCGTCTCTGTAATTTTTTTTATACATGTTGTCAAATTTTGGTTTCTTTTAAACGGCTGTATCTCCAGAGGTCCCCATGGCAAAAAGCCAAAAAGAATAAAAAAATAGAAAAAAAATGTTTTCTTATTAACATGAGGCCCCGGGACAAAATTAATGTGGATTATTCCACTGATTGAGTTCTGCCATTTGGTAGAGTAGAGGGTTTTTTTTTGTGATTTATTATATTTTAATATTAGATTGAGTCGTTAAGGTTTTCTTTGAATTTTGAACAAACATGACCATAGGATAAGATTAAAATTTGTAAAAAATAATCCATTTTTTGATTGTGAAAAACTTTTGGACAGGAGAAATTCTAGCGTAATGTTTCTGGTCTTCATAATCTAATATGAAACCAGTAACAAATAATATTTTAACATATTTACATAATTTTTAAATTTATAAGTTATTTTATTAAAAGTCATACAATTTCTTTTTCCTCCCTTTCACTCTCTTCCCTCTAATTAAAGATAATTAATGGAGTAACTCAATTAAAGTTACGTTTAATAGAGTAACCTAAAAGTTTAGTAATAATATTTTGCAGGGATGCATATAAAACAGGATTTAACGAATATCTCTCCAATATAGCCTTTGACCTTTGTGTAACATCTGATCTGGTTTATATCCTCTGTTTAAATTTATAACCTAATTTATTTTAATATGAACAAAATTTTGAGCCTACTAATCAACAACACAAAATAGAAAAGATAATTTCATGTGATTTTCTAGCACCAAAACCCCTTAGGAAGAAATACAATAAAATTATAATAAATTAATTTCCTAATTTCACCTCCCCAATTGCCAAATTAATTATAACCCGAATTGATCTGAATAACTTGAATTAACCCGAATCCGATCCGATTACACCCGACCCGAATTAACCCGAATTCATTCGAATAACCCGAATTTAATCCGAACCCGAATTAACCCGCATCCGATCCGATCCGAACTCCACCCGACTTTTTAACCCGATCCGATCCGATCCGAATTTATAAGTTCGAGTGGAGTTCGGATCGATTTTTATCCAACCCGACCAACCCGAAACCCGATCGGGTTGATCTGAACCCGATTTTGCCCACCCTTATTGCATACATCATCAAATAAATCTGAGTGTCTACAGATGTTCTTAAAAGTGTCAACATGGGTATATCTCGCGAATTTTAGTTCCTTCCTAGATGAGTATAATTCCAACCCTTCATCTTTTATTCATAGGATTGTAATTAGTTTAGCGATATCAAATTCAATTGGAATGCAAGCCACACCTCGTTATTACTTTTTTATAGTGAAAATATCTATGTTCGAGTGAAAGAACTTTACAAGATTGTAGTAAACATTCTCCTCAACATTCAAGGCATTAGGCCATCCCACACCATCTAGCAATTCCCTACGCTTTTTATTACAAGTAGAAAGTCTATCCATACAATCCATAATGACAAAGTAAGGGGATAATATTGTGCGAGGCATAAATATGTCGTAGAAATGGTTTGCCATTGGGGTAGTTGGAAAGTGCATTGAATTGAAGTCAAGGATGTCATCAAAGTTATCTGTAGCACTTTTCCATTTCTTCTTACCTACATGCTTCCCCTACTTCCCTCGTGAAGTTTCACCACCAGCCATGGAAAACCAAAATCTAATTCTCAATAAATTTTGTGCAAGTGGATGAAGGTAAACCGATTAAATAGTATAAAAATGGGTTATAAATCAATGTGGATGAGTAATTTCAGCAATAAAGGGCGATTGATGAGTTAATGTAGAGAAATAAAATACAGCCGAACCTAGGGTTTTCATTTGGGATCTTCGGTTATAGGTGATTAAATCGTGATTAACTAATGGAATTTTAATGTTTAAAGGAAGGAAAATGATGGGGAGTTGCCTAATTCGTCGTTAATTGCCAAAGAAGCTGTGAAATTTAGTGCAACGACGAACGAGAGAGTCTATCGTGGTTGTGTGAAGAGGAAGCCCTAATTGTGTCTAAGTATTGCAAAAACAACTAGCCTTTTTATTTAAGTTGCTTACCGTTATCAATTGGCATGCATTTTGGAGCTAAAATAACTAGTCGTTTTCGTGTGACATGCTCTCTAACACGAAAATGGCTAGCCATTTCCTTTGAAAAGGCTAGCCATTTTCATTCTAGAGAGTATACAACAAAAAATGGCTAGCTATTTAAAAAAAGCGGCTAGCCGTTTTCATATGGCATGCTCTCTGACATGAAAAGGGCTAGCCCTTTCCTTTAAAGAGGCTAACCGTTTTCATTCCAGAGAGCATCTAACTTGAAACGCATAGCCTATTCAAGGAAGATGATGCGTAAATTAGCAAGTGTACTAGTTGGCACAAGCAATATAATGAAGAGTAGAGTATCGTCCCACAGAGATTGTATATCCTATTAGTTACCGAAATTATTGTAACCCTAATTTATTTGAACAATCGAATAAGCGAATTTAGATTAAAATAAAATAAAATAAAATAATTAAAAATTAAATAAAGACATAGGTAGTAATAGAAATTACCAAGAGATTAAGACACTAGGACATCTGATTTCACCATAACCAATCCAATTTAATCCTCCATCTATGCTATTAAAATTTACTACCCATGTTGACAGTGAATTTCCCTAATCCATTCAATATCCTCTCTCGAGTAATATTAAAAATACCTTCACACATTAACTCACTATATCTCTATGTGAATTTAAATATGCAAAGATTCATTAAGCTCCATGGAAATTCTTAGAAAAACTGCACGAATCACGTTGGCACATCTCTGTCTTTCGTTCAATTCATGACATCCATTACACAGAGCAAAAATACATAAATCTCCTCTCGGTCTCATTATGTATCCTCAAATCATTCAAATATTGGTCAGACATTTAAAAGCATTAAGCACAATAATGAACACTCAACCATGGAATAATAAATTTAAAATATCATAAATTTATGGAATTAAATCTTCATAGTTAGGTTACATCGTAGCCCTTGTAAATAAATTAGTTCATGGGAATGTAAAGAGAATTCATAAATTTAATTGGAAACATTCAAGCAAGATAATAGAGAAAAGGGAAAGAAAAACTCAAGAAACTAGGCTCTTGACGCTGCTCTCGGTTTTTTCTTCTAATTGGTGCGGCTGTTGTTTCCTTTCTTCTTTCTTCAGCTTGTGGTTTCTCTTCTGTCAATTCCCTTTTTCCCCTTTGGCTTCTCAAATTGTGCGGCTGCCTTCTTGTCTCTTTTCTTCTAATTGGCTTTTCCCTTTTATAATGTTGTGACTTGTAAAATCCTCTTATGAAAAGAATTAAAAACAAAAGCCAAGCCGCCGGTTTATTCCTAAGCCAATAAGAATTGAAGCGAAAGCCCATCACGTGAAGCATTCAAATTGCCAATTAATTCTTTAATGCTCCCCCACATGCTTGCCATATTTGTCAACCAAATATTCAAAGCTTCCCCCACTTGTTGCATGCATGATGATTGATTTGGGTTTTTATTTCTTTCCCTCTTACTTCCACATTATTTCCATTATACTCCAATTTGTTTCCTCTTTAAACTTCCTTTCTCATGAATATTCCCAATATTCCTACAATGACAAAATATAAACATTAAGATAAAAACTAATATAATAAAATATAATTTAACATAAAATTAAGTTATGGAAGCATTAAAATAATAGATATATTATGAGCACATTAGAAGAGGCTAGCCATTTTTTTGTGACTTGCTCTTGGGAATCCAAACGGCACACCGAATGCTCCTCCAGTGGCTAGCCTTTTTCATTTCAGAGAGCACGCAACTTGAAATGGTTAGCCGTTTTATGGAAGCGACTACCCGTTTTCTTCGAATCACATAGTTTTAGCTCACAATTAATTCATGAGTGTCCATAACATTCTTCATCCCTATACCTTGAACGACCTTTCCTAGAACTGTTCTTATGGCCTTTTTTAGTGGACACATTATGATTTTTCACTGTTGATGCCAACTTCGAATCATGTAGATAATTAACAACGTTAGTGTGCTTTGTATTAGCTAATGTCAACAATTGATTGTGTTGTTCGTTGAATTAAGTTGTAGCGCAAGCTATGCCTGATCATTCTGTGAGTTATGCTGCTAAAATAATCATGCAATGTCATCATGTCAATGGTCTAGCAACATTAGTAACAACAATGAAGTATACCACATAAAAAGATTAAAAAAAGTGCCACATACGATTTGTTGGTGATGATTCCAGAAGTGTCTATAAATTTGATTACATAGACTCCATAATCAAAACCATTAGGGTGTTGAGGAACGCTTCCACCATGCATGACGTCAAATGACAAGAAACTCCAAGCTACTGGATATGTAGCTTCCACAACACCATGAATTATAGCATCTAACGAGTGTAATTATTTTCAAGTGAAATCAACATGAATCTTCAATAACATAAGACACACAAAAGTCAAAATACCTTTGAGTGAAAGTTGATGATACTTACAATGGCATTGGCTTAGATTTCATGATCTCGTGTTCGGTAGGCATTCGATAATGGATCTTAGATCTCAACTTGTTTTTTTTTTTTACCAACAACAGAAACCAATGGTGGCCTCCATCATGCATGAAAACAAAGATCTATTCAAGAACATTCATCAGTTATACAACACATGACAAAATAATAAGATAATAATTTAACTGAAAATACACTACCTATTGGCACCGATCCAAATCATATATAATGTTTGCGATATTGGGAAGCAGCCTTGAATCTTCCAAGTGTGCATTTGGCATTGTCGCAAATTGCTTCAAATTTATGACATACGATTAAGAGAAAATACTAGTTAAATTACCATAGTTACTTATAAGTAAAAGAATATGAACTAAAAAATAGACAAGAAGGAATCACTAATTGTATATCTAGTTAGTAGGAACAAGCTGATTGGTTGGCCATGGCTTTTACAGGACTCGCGTTGTGTAAGGTAATGACTTATCATGCAAATAATCTAAATATAAGAACACTTATAGTTCATTTTATTAACTAAAATCAAGCAAACTCGAACCTTCATGACAAATATCAGTAGTCATCAATAAAGTAAAATGAAGAACAAATTTCATCACTGAGTAATGCATCAGGCAAAAGTGATAACAAGCCTCACCGAGTGATATCCTAATGAGTTGATTGTACAATTATCTCAGTACAAGTAAAGCACATGATATATTAACACAAATCAAATAATTATGACAATTTATTTGGAAATCATAATTATTTGGAAACAACTTGATATGGGGGCATGGGAGTTTCATTACTCTAGGCTAGAATTTTTGTCAAATCTGTACTGGAGCATCTTTGATTGATCGACGATCACTAGCTCATTCATGAAAAAAGGTCTCGCTTGGTATTTTGGCTTTAAATCACGTGACACTTAATCATACAAAGATAGGTGGTACTGCCCCAACTTTCGATTTCTGTATGGTCGAAGAGGAACTAAAGACAGCGGATTAAATTTTTCGGGCTGTTGAAATTTTTTCACTTATTGTGTAAAAGACGACAAATGTATTAAAGGTAAAGAAACAAGAAAGAGTATATTAAATCTAAATCAGTTTCGACAAAAGTTAAAAAATCATTAATGTATGTATACCTCATCTTCAAGTTTGGATACCAATTTAAGCTTCATCATGTCCTCTAATACTCCAGCTAACTTTTCTTTTTGGACAACCTCTTCATTAGTGGCTATGTTGAGGTACACAACTTTTCGATCTTGAACTTCGACGGGCTTACACGTTTCACGTCCTGGAGATGAAAGTGTGACAACTATAAGGACGGGCGATTGCATTGTTAGCCTATATGGCTATAAATATTGATTTTGATGATAACAAACCACATGTATTGATTAAATAAAGATTTATGAATTGTGCTTTTATAATAAGAAAATGATGTTATGGAATTAAAGTATTTTGGACTAAAATGAAAGTATTTTAAAATCTTTGATAGTGTTTTAAATTTAGAATTTGGACCTATTTGAAACTATTTAAATATTTTGGGTCATTCTATAATTTCACATAGTTTGGGTGAAATCATAATTTTAGAAAGTTTTGGGATTGACAAAGCATTGTTTAAAAATTCTAAAATTGGACATATTTGAAAGTTTTCATAACGTTTTGGGTCATAATATAGTTTTATAAAGTTTTGGGGTCAAATTATAAATTTAGAAAATATTCACTGTAGCAGTTACTATAGCAAGCGGCTAGCCGGATATGGTAAACGGCAATCCGTATTTTAGGCAGTAAGCTTCTGGAGCATAAACGGCTATCCAGATTTCGCAATCAGCAATCCGGATTTCAAAAGCGGCTAACCGGATATGAAAAGCGGCATGCCGGATATTCTGAAATTCAAATTTTTTCCTTAACGGTAACATAAAAGCGGCTTACTGGATTCCTAAACGGCAAGCCGACTAGTATTTTAGCTCAAACTATAAAAACTCAAATCCAATTCATTTTCAAGTCCCCTAGTAAGCATAAACAAAAAGCACACGTGATATCTTGAGCTTTCAATTTGCAAATCACAAAAGACATTGAATCATCTCTTGTTCTTCATTTTTGAATATCTACTCTTTGAGTGAGTTTTGTTGTAACTTTCATTTCTTCATCTTAATTGTAAGTGTTTGAGTGTGTGAGACACTTAAGTGAAGAGATTATGAGATAATCTCTTTGTTGTAAAGGTTCATTGACACCTTGAAGTCAATTGTAAATGGTTGAAGTCTTGGAAAGACTCGGATAGTGAAATCCTCAAGCTTGGATCGCTTGGAGGCATGGACGTAGGCATGGATTGCCGAACCACGTAAAAATTCGTGTTTTTGTTTCTCTTCTCCCTTACTCATTTGTTATTGTGCTTTTATTGAACTTATTGCTTTCAATTTTATTAAGACGTTAGATTGCTTGTTGTGTGGATTTGCTAGGATAATTTCTAAAATACCAATTCACCCCCCTCTTGGGTTGCACACTTATATTTCATGCATCTCCATATTTTGAGAGAAAAAGATTGGACCATCAGTTGCCTCAGCACTGTTATAGGTAGGACGTGATTCACTATCATCAGTCACATTCATTTATTCCTTACTAAAATATGCTTGTTCTAACTTTTCTACCTTTTTAATAAAAGAGTCCATTTTTTCTAGGACTTCATTATTTCTTTTCATATGTTCCTTCATTTTATTCACTACTATTAGTACAACATGGAATGAATACTGCCTTGCTATTTCAACACTGTTAATTTGTCTCTCACTTTGAGCAATTGTGTGCCATAACTAACTCCTCACATTCGAACCGACATAAATTATTAAAAACCATGAATAATCTATTCAATTTAATAACATAACTACAAAATAACATACAAATTAGTTAATGGAATAGACTGCATTGCTCTCAAAGTCACCATACTTTTGTTGCCTTTTGAGAAATCTTTTTATCTTACTATCCGTCCATGCACTAAGAAGACATCTATTTTTGGCAACAAAAGAAAGCTGAAACTTAGTTAATGACATGTAGGATAGTTGAAAACAACAACAAAATTGGTTAATACAAAAATAATGATCAATGATATAATAATCGGTTAACTAACGACAATATAAATATAGTAAATAAACCATACCAGTAAAAATATAATGCATTCATTCATTGAGGAAACTTGATTTTCATTAAACTTTGAAACTCCTTCTCATAAAAAGTTGAAATACCATCTATTTGGATTTGTTGGAGTTGGATACAAAATAGTTCCAATTGCAAAAAGACTAAAAATAATACAAAAATCCTCATCTGTAGAGCTATTTTTCTTTAATTTGTCAACTACAGTACTTATTGGGATGCCCTTCTTTCTTGTGCAATACTTGGCCCATAAGTGATTTATCTCACTATCTTCTCCAACAAGCACAATCGGCGTTCCTTCATCGCCAACACCCATCATGCTTGTAAACGTTTCTGGGGTAAGATTTTATTCTATTCCATGAAGTGTTATGGATTGCCTATCTACTTATATTGTTTAACCAGCAGTCTATACAAATCTTGCCTAAGTCACCCACATCTTAAACCCAACAAGCTTCTAAAACCAATTTTTCTCACAACATCCTATTGTTCAATAGATAGAGAAAATACAATGTTGGAGAATCGCAAAACGCTGCATCGAGATGGGTGATTACCCTTATCAGAATTGTTCTCCGTTTTGGAATCGATTAATTTAACAATCTATTGGGTCATCTCATGTTAATTCCAACATTTTCATTATAACTATTAATAAATTTAGCTTTCTCTTTCGAGCTAAGTTTCAACCATTTGTCACGTATATACCCCTTAACCTACACCTAGAAAAAATATTCATTGATCAGTCATCAACAAAACTATCATTGACTTGGATGCAACACAGAAACATTGTCTACAAACCGTTTCATCCACTTTCACACCTTCCTCTTTCAACTTTTGGGATTCTATCTTGTTGTAGATAAAATTAATATCAACTCCTTATATGTCAACTAAAATTATTGCATTATTAAACTCAAATCACTACAAATTGTAAAGAAAAAAACATCAACGATGAATTAATAACTTACAAGTAATATGTGTATGAATGCTTGCCCGGGATTGGAGGTTCGAGTTTCTCATACTGAATATTAATGTCATCTTCAGCATTGACTTTATGCTTGACCATTCTATTGTGTACACTAAAAATTAAGTCTCTAGTCAATTAATAGCAAAATTATTAATGTTTATATAGTAAACGAATGATGAACATTCATGATTATTAATCCATCTCCATCAACACATCTGTAAATGATGATCATATAACATTAATAAACCATCACCATCAACACTTAAGACATCGTTTCTAAATCCACAACAATTAACCGCCACTAATCAAATCAAGCATCAACTGCCAAAAATGATGAAGCAAACGACATACATAATTTATGCTCATTCTCATTTACCAATGATAATTAAGTAAAACAACCCCAACAAGAAGTTGATGATGCAACCGAACGTATTTCACACAATCAAATGCATTGCCTCTAAATATATAAAACATATGAACTTAGATGTCCAAAAAAGACCTAAGTCAACAATGGATGCTTTGTTCAAGTAGATAACAAATTTTATTTAAGTAGCATGGGGTGGCCGAGACATTTTTGTTCTTCTTTAAACTCTTACTGATTAATCAATATACACAGATGCACAAACAAATTGTTGCAACGCTACACGACAACCACCATTGCAACAATTTTCGTCCTAAATAGAGATTTACATTTACTAAAAAAAAAATAGGGCCTTTTTTGGTTTTTTCTGTCGCCCTTAAACTTTTGCTTTCTTTTTTAGTTTAAGTGGCATTCACGAATATGTTTGCTGTAAACTCATTCAAATTCAATTAAGAATGTCTTCATATATTTCATTCATCATTGCAATCGCAAACTTAAGAGACCTTAACATCATCACTATAAATATTCACAAATGGTGACATTTGTATTTCACCAAATTAAGTCTGATTTCTATAAATTCCACAAATAAAAAAATATAACAGTTTTAATAGCTCACTGCAGTTACAGTGGCAGCACTTGCACAAGAAGAGAAATGAAACAAATCATTAGTCACAACACACTAATTGGATGGCCATAATCATAAACGAAACCAAGTTCTCTATTTGTTTCACTTTCAATACTTTTATGTTCTTAGTAATATTTCACAATGGATCTTTTCAATTTGCCCTAAGCTTTTACTTCGTCTTTTAATTACAGTGGCATTCACAAGTTTAATTAACTTCCAATCATATCGATAAAAAGAGATCATTATTCATGAAAAATACATTCCCATGTCTCATTTATCATTGGTATTGCAAACATAACAAACCTTGGTAGTCGTTACCTTTTATAGACTACAGAGATGACTCAAAGGGCTGAGGATAGACTGAGAAGGGTTGTGCTTGTGCTGCTATTGATTGTTGCGGCTGACGGAGATCACCACACCGTTGATTGTTGCTTAGAAACTCCTTCAGCCGCTGCGATAACTGTGTTGCTAGGTCACGCCGTCGTTGATGGCCCTAGTGAGGCGTGTGGTGAGGGAGTAGGCGAGGGCCGTTTGTGAGGTGAGGGAGTAAGTGAAAAGGGAGCCATAAGCTGAGAGAGTGAGTGAAGAGTGAGACGTGAGATGAGGGTGAGTGAAAGGGAAGGGAAGAGAAGAATGAGTTTCCCACATGAGGTGAGAGTTTTTTTTCTTTTATTTTCTTTTTCCACAAATATACATGGTTGGGTTAGAATGTGTGCTTGTTACCATTTCTATAGGTCTCAGGTTTTATGGATTTTTTTAATTATTTATTAATTAAATTCATCTCAACCGTTGGATTCATTATATTAAATCTAGCGGTCATTTTTTATGCATTTATGTGATACATTCATGGATTGTAGCAAAGTCTCAGCTTAAGAGGAATGTTTCAGAATACCAAGTCTCGATTCTAGTAGCATAAGAGACTCCACAGGTAGGATAATTTAAACTTAATGCTAATGCTACTGTTGATACCCACTACGGGATGGTTGGCTATATAGTTGTAGTCTTATAGTGCGTAATTACACAAGGTTAGTTATGGTAGTAGGGATCAACGTAGGTGTTTACTCTGATGAAATTGATATTACTGAGGTAGATGCTTTATGTTTTGATTTTTAACTCGCAAATAAAGTTGGATTATTTTTATTATTTATTATTAGTTATACGACATCATAGTTAGTGTTGGTGGCAATACCTATGGGGTTCCGAACCTGTAGGGCCCCGATTAATTCGAGGCGGGTATGGGGCCCCGATTAATTCGAGGCGGGTATGGGGCCCCGAAACAATCTCAAAATAGATTCGGGTTTATTTCGGGTATGGGTTTAAGACCCAAATAATTTCTGGGTTTGGGTTCGGGGATTTTGTCAGGTCCCCTAACCCGACCCGAAAATAAAAACTATATATATATATATATATATATATATATGTTATCTAATATTTTAAGTTTATAAATTAGAAATTATAATATAGCAATACCTGATTCCCTTGGATCGAGTCAATCCTCATCCCCCCAAAGAAAAATAAAAACCCTAACAACTCGTCAGCTTCCGTTGTTGTCACTAACACTGTCAGCCGCCACTGTTCGTCGTCACCCACCAACACTCAGCCACGCTTTTCGGTTTCTCCTAGCCCGAAGGTTTTTTCTTTTTCTATTTTTCTTTCTTTCTTTCTTTATTTATATAAAATTGCTTCTGATTTCATTGATTTGAGTCATTTTTACATTTTGTGTGTTTTCATTCACCTCTTTCAGGTTTCATTATCAGTCACATAGCACTGAAGCAGAGACTGTAGCCATGGAGAGCTCATTGAAGCAGAGGCTCCAACCATGATTGGAGTCACCGACAGCCATGATTTAGGCCAAATAAAGCTGTGATTTCATTCATAAATACCTTATACTCACTCATTGGTAGCTGAAGTTTATTGTTGCTTCTCTTATTAATTTCACTCGTACAATCATATTTTTGCAGTATCGCCACATTTCATAGATAAAAAATTCTCATTTATTTATCTTATTGAGTTGTTTTATTATCTGGATATTTTTGTTTGATAACACGAGTTGTTTGATTATCTGGGTGAATGTCAATCTAACTAGCAGAATTGGAAAATGAGTTACTGATCACTTTGAAATAATTGGGATAAGCATATTAGTTTGCTTGTCCTATCAACTGAAGCTTGTTTTAATTGGTTTATATCTTGAGTAGTCATCATTTTTTTTAACCTGCTTCTATTATGCATATTGCCCACTTGCTTTTCTTTCATCCCTGTGTTCACTTTTTTTTTTCTTTCGGGCATCAGTATTGTAGAGAATTAGAAAAAAGGTCGGTACATGCTTTCAGAGGCGAAGCTTAGGGAAGGCTAAACCGGGTTGCAGCCTGGGTAAGCTTTTTAAAAAAAATTATAATTTATAATTTATAAATTATAAATTTATTTTTATTAATATTTATAATAAAAAAACAAACCTAATAATTATAGGAATCTTTATTTTCCTCAAATCACAGTTCATAAAACTCACCAATATTAACTAAATCCGAATTTGAAATTCACCAAAATTCAATTGCTCAAGTCTCTTACCGCTGCTGAATTGACGCCCAGCCGTGTTAGCCTAAAGGGCTATACATAATGTAATTTTTATGATAATTATACATAATGTAATTTTTATGATAACAAACATATATATTAAATGATTTAATAGATATTGTATTTCACATTTTCACTAGTTTTTGAAGGGTAATATTTATGCAAGTGAAATCAAGCTGAAGACACTCAACGGACAACGGCGAAATCAAGAATAAAGTTTAGAGCTCAACGGACAAATTAGTGCGATAAATTCTTGTAAAGCCGGTATGATTTAATTGATGCATGATTTAGCATTTAAGAAGCTCAAGAAATTAATTTAATTAATTACTTTTCATAAACTAAAAGGTTTTATTTTTATAAGATAAAGTACTTTGTGGATTTGAGTAATTTGGACTTAAATGCAAAGTTTTGAAATCTTTGATTTTAATAAGTATTATTATTGAATTTCGGAGTTGGACCTTTTTACAAACATTTAAAATATTTTGGGCCATACTATAATTTATGAACATTTTGGACTAAAGTGAAAGGTTTTGAGAACTTTGAAAAATATGGGTATTATGTTGAAAAGGACCTTTTTACGAAATAATAATATCTTTGAGGTCATATCATAATTTTAAAAAGTTTTGGAAAGACAACTATTCTTAGGAAATTCTAAAATTGGACCTACTTGCAAATTGTTATGACGTTTTGGGTTGTAGTATAATTATAGAAAGTTTTAAGCCAAAAGCGTAATTTTAGTGAACAATATTACTGTAGGAAAATTCAAAAATAACGGTAATATCACTGTCCATGAACGGCTAGCCAGATAAATCAAGCGGCTAGTCGCTTGGTTGCGGGAATTTACCTATAACGGCTAGTTTAGGGCTTTAACTATAAAAATTCAACTCAAAGTTCATTTTAAGAACGAATGCAAGCATAAATAAGATCATATAACATATATTGAGCTTTCATTTCGCAAATCATCATTTATTGAATCATCATTGAGCTATAATTTGTTTATCCACTCTTAAAGAGAGTTTCATTGTTGTGATTTTTATTTCTCATCAAATTGTGAGTGTACAAGTTTGAGAAACACTTGGGGTGAAGAAATTGGGGAGATAATATCTTGTTATAAAGGTCCATTGACACCTTGGAAGGATGGGATAGTGAAATCCTCAAGCCGGGTGAGCTTGGAGGAGTGGACGTAGGCGGGGATAGCCGAACCATGTAAAAATTCTTGTGTTTGTTTTCTCTTTCCTTACTCTTTTAATATTGTGCTTGATTGAATTTATTATTTTTTATTTGATTAAGGCAATAGATTAAATTGTTGTGCGAATTGTATTGGATAAGATTTAAAATCCCAATTCACCCCCCTCTTGTGTTGCATAACTTGCATTTCGTTTGGTATCAGAGCTTGGTTCTCTTGTGTATACTTAACCGTCTAGAGTTAAAGATCCATGGCAACCCATAATGACTCAACCTTTAGGGAAGGACAATCCATAATTAGACTACCGTTCTTTGACGGTAATGACTACCCATATTGGAAAACTAGGATGAGAATTTATTTACAAGCTTTAGATTATGAAATTTGGGAAATTGTTTGTGATGGTCCATTTATGCCTTTGACTAAAAACGAAGTCGGAGAAGATATTCCAAAACCTTCACGGGAATGGAATGAATTGGAAAAGAGAAAAGCTTCTTTAAACTCTAAAGCTATGAATGCCTTATTTTGTGCACTAGATAAGAAAGAGTTTCATAGAGTATCTAGTTGTGAAAGTGCTAATGAAATTTGGCACAAACTTGAAGTTGTTTATGAAGGCACGAATCAAGTGAAAGAGTCTAAAATTAGTAGGTACACTCGACAATATAAATTGTTCCAAATGGAACAAAATGAGAGTGTGTATTCTATGTATACTAGATTTACGGACATAGTGAACACTCTAGGAGCCCTAGGAAAGACATTTTCAAATAGCGAGAAAGTTAAGAAAATCATTAAGTCGCTACTTAAGGAATGGAGACAAAAAAAGACTGCCATTAAGGAAGCCAAAGATTTAAATATTTTACCTATTGATGATTTAATTATTTCTCTTATTTCTTATGAGGAAGACTTGGCAGCCGAAAGAGGCAATGAGGAGAAGAAGAAAAACATTGCTCTCAAAGTCTCGAAACATAAGAGTGATGAGGAAAGTGAACTAGATGAGGAGGAGATGGATATGTTAGCTAGGAGGTTTAGAAAACCTTTTAAGAAATCTGGTGAGCGAAGAAAATTTAGAGACCTCAAGAACCGAAAGGAGAAGAAGGAAGTAATCAAATGTTATGAGTGCAAAAAAGTCTGGCCATATAAGAACGGAATGCCCTCTTCTCAACAAGCTCAAGAAGAAAACAATGGTAGCCACATGGGATGATAGTGATGAGGAAACAAGTGATGATGAAGAGCATAAAAAAATGACAAATCTAGCTCTCATGGCAATTGGAGATGAATCAGATAATGAACTTGATGAGGTAAATGATCTTTCTACTTATAATGAATTATATGATGCTTTTAAAGAATTACATGATAATTGGATAAAAATTGGTAAAAAGAATGCATGTCTTAAAAAGAAAATGGTAAAGCTCACAAATGAGAATGAATTTTTAAATGCAAAGATTACACGCCTAGAATTAGAGAATAAAACATTGCATGATAGAGTTGCATTATCAAATGAGAAACCTAGCATTTCACATGAGCATCTAGAATCATATGTAGATGACTTGAAAAATGAAATGGATACTTAAAAAAATGCAATGATTCATTAAATGAAAAGATTAAAGGACTAGAGTTAGATAATAAAATGTTGCATGATAGAATTGCATCATTTAAATGCAAACAAAGTACTTCATATGAGCATGAGAAATCACATGTTGATGAATTAATGAAAGAAAATGAAGTGCTTAAGAAAAAGAGCAATGAGCTAAATCAAATTGTGTTAAAATTCACAAATGGGCAAAAGATGTTGGATAACTTGCTTAATTCACAAAAATGTGTGTTTGATAAAGGAGGTGTTGGTTATAAGTCAAATTTGAAACAAAAATATTATAAGAGTTATTTTGTTAAAACTACCTCCATTAATGATCAAATTGTATGTCATTATTGCAATCAAAATGGTCACATGACGAATAGATGTCCAGTTAAAAGAAATGCATATTATGGAGCAAAATGTATTTGGGTTCCAAAAGGAACCATTACTAACACTCAAAGACCCAAGAATATTTGGGTACCAAAGTACACAACTTGAATAATTTTTTGTAGGTACCACAAACAAGGAAGGGTGGAGAGTTCTTTGATGAAGCTTGTGAGGATAATCATTTGATCATGGTCTAGGCAAAAAAAAAAAAATGAGGTAAGATGGTTTATTAGTTTTGGTAACAATTATTACCTTATTGATTATAAGTGATGGTCTTTTAATCTTAGTAAGTATTTAACATTTCATTTGGTATCATAACATTAAGTGCATTAACATGAAATTGATAAATTTATCTTGTCTCTTTATCATGTTGAGTAGATCATTAAAAAAAAATGAATAGTAGCTTGAATTTGTGAAAGTATGCTTATATGTTTACATGATTGAATTATCATTGTGTTTAACATGGAGTGCTTTATCATGATGCATGGTTATATATATATGATCATAGCTTATCAACTCATGATGATGGATTTGTTTGGTGTTAATGTTTATGAAGTGTTTAAGCATGATAGATAAGTGGTGTGTTTGATTTATTAACTTTTGAATGCTTATATGTTTAATTATTGTGAAAAATACATGCATAATGAATGAATTGTATTTTTGAATTAATCATGTCTTAAATGTTTATAATTCGAACCATAAAGTGTTATCGTATCTCATAATTGTGATGTATATGCATGATGAATATGTTATAAATTTGAGTTTTATAATTTTTTATGTTAATTATATTGATTCATGCACTAAAATGGCTTTTGAAATATTTCGGGATCATAAAATTATCTCGGAATTACTCAAGCTAAGCCGGAAAGCAACTTGGTGCAGAAGGGCAGAAACCAGGTGGCTAGCCACTTGAAATCTGTCCCAAACCCAAGAGCAAGCGGCTAGCCGCTTGGACACGGGTTAAAGGTATTTCCCCCTCTTTTTTTCATGCTTTCTTCAACCTCTCTTCACTCTCTCTCTTAACCGTTCATCTTACCTCCATTTCTTCTCAAATTTTCTTCATTTCTTACCCATTTTTTTTGCCAAGATCAATCTCTTAAACCATTACCCATGCATTTAACCTTCATTAAACACTTCCCAATCATTATTTCTTCACTTGTTCTTCATCATTTCATCATCATCTCTCACGTGTGAATAGTACTTCTCCATTTCTCTCTCAATTTACTTCATCTTTCACTCATTTTTCTTGTTAAAATCAATCATCCAAATCATTATTCATCCATTACTCCTTCAATTTTCGTTCTCAAAACTTCATTTCATTAACTCTCCACATAAAACCCAAAATAAAAAACTTAACTCTATCCATTTCTCTCTCTTCATTTTCAAGCTTCTTTTAGCCCATTTTTGATCCAATCTACATCATATGCTAGCTTTATTCATCTCTAGGATCGATTTTCTTGGCTCAAACAAATCCATTTCACTCAATTTTTTGTAAACCCGAAATTGGATCTTTAAGCTTGTTTTTGTTCCAACAATGGTGGGTGGTGAAAAATCCAAGAGCAAACAAGTTGCCAAGAGACACAAGGACGATTATGGAGATAATACGGAGTTCATATCAACCCACTTTCAGCATCTACCTCTTCAGAAACGGTTTCACGACAATTTTATGTCGAGGTCGGTTATCGCTCCCTATTTTGTTAATCTTCGTAATTTGAAGAATTTAGAAATTTGTGACAAATCTCTTAGTTATTTTCTCACTGCTATGAGCTGGAAAAATGTTTTAGTTATTAAGGAGCAATACTATGAAAAATTAGTTAAGGTGTTTTATTCGAATATGATTATGGGATCCTCAAATAGAATTGTTACAAGTGTTGGGGGAATTCATATTGAATTTGATGATTGATGATTATATGTGTCGCTTGAAGAATTGATGGAGTTGTTGGTTTGTTATAATTGTTTAAGCTTATATGGAAGTGTTTTTAACCATGTTGTGTATTTGAGGATTTGTTCATTTTTAAGGGGAGACTTTGCCGAAATTTTTGCTCACACAAAATGGGTAATATCTTCATCGAATTATTTTTGATGATCTTGTTTCGAATTACATCTATCTATCTTTTATTTTTTATGATAAAGGAGGAGATAAATATGATAAGTTTTTTGGATAATATCATTTTGGTTAAAATTTTTAATTGGCCATATATTTAGGGGGAGTATACAATATGATTTTGGATAATATGCATTTTGAGCATTCTTTTGATGGCATGATGGTTCATGATCATTTTATGGTTAATTGGATGTTTGGTTATTATATGTTTCTTGGTTAACCATTGACATATTATCGATCTTAGCATGAATTTCTAGTAATTTTGATGATGAAGGGGGAGAAGTCATGTATTTTGAATATGAAGGCATATAATATGTATTTTGATCTTAAAGTATTTGTGCATAATTTTGAAATATTCAGGGGGAGTTTTTCTTTTAAATTTAATTTAATTATATATCCCATGTATTAAGGGGGAATATAAATGTCAAAATGCATGAGATGTTTTTCATCATAAAAAAAAGGAGAGATTGTTAGCCTAAAGGGCTATACATAATGTAATTTTGATGATAACAAACATATGTATTAAATGATTTAATAGATATTGTATTTTACATTTTCACTAGTTTTTGAAGGGTAATATTTATGCAAGTGAAACAAGTAAAATCAAGCTCAAGACACTCAACGGACAACGACGAAATCAAGAATAAAGTTTAGAGCTCAACGGACAAATTAGTGCGATAAATTCTTGTAAAGCCGGTATGATTTAATTGATTCATGATTTAGCATTTGAGAAACTCAAGAGATTAATTTAATTAATTACTTTTCATAAACTAAAAGGTTTTATTTTTATAAGATAAAGTACTTTGTGGATTTGAGTAATTTGGACTTAAATGCAAAGTTTTGAAATCTTTGATTTTAATAAGTATGATTATTGAATTTCGGAGTTGGACCTTTTTACAAACATTTGAAATGTTTTGGGACATACTATAATTTATGAACATTTTGGAAAGACAAATATGGGTATTATGTTGAAAATGACATTTTAACGAAATAATAATATCTTTGAGGTCATATCATAATTTCAGAAAGTTTTGGAAAGACAACTATTCTTAGGAAATTCTAAAATTGGACCTACTTGCAAAGTTTTATGACGTTTTGGGCCGTAGTATAATTATAGAAAGTTTTAGGCCAAAAGTGTAATTTTAGTGAACAATATTACTGTAGCAAAATTCAAAAATAACGATAGTATCACTGTTCATGAGCGGCTAGCTGGATAAATCAAGCAGCTAACCACTTGATTGCGGGAATTTGCCTATAACGGCTAGTGTTAGGGCTTTAACTATAAAAACTCAACTCAAACTTCATTTTAAGAACGAATGCAAGCATAAACAAGATCATATAACATATATTGAGCTTCCATTTCGTAAATCACCATTTATTGAATCATCATTGAGCTATAATTTGTTTATCCACTCTTAAAGAGAGTTTCATTGTTGTGATTTTTATTTCTCATCAAATTGTGAGTGTACAAGTGTGAGAAACACTTGGGGTGAAGAGATTAGGGAGATAATCTCTTGTTGTAAAGGTCCATTGACACCTTGGAAGTCAATTGTAAACATTTGAAGCCTTGGGAGGATGGGATAGTGAAATCCTCAAGCCGAGTGAGCTTGGAGGCGTGGACGTAGGCGGGGATAGCCGAACCACGTAAAAATCGTTCGTATTTATTGTTTTTGATTTGATTAAGGCAATATATTAAATTATTGTGCGAATTGTATTGCATAAGATTTAAAATCCCAATTCACCCCCCTCGTGGGTTGCATAACTTGCATTTCAAGCCGCTGCCTCATGAGTGACGCCGAGCCACTGCCGCAAGGCCCGCACCCGCAGGCTGAATCTCTCACCGTCAAGCCGACGCCGAATGCCCAGTCTCTTAATGCGGCCCCTGGTACAAAGCACTTTGCCTTTTAAAATTTAGTTTACATAATAGAACATGATTTTATGATAATGATGGTTGGCACACGAAGTGGAATTGTGGAAGACTGGAAGTTGTTGATTTTGTGAACTGTGATTCATCTTTTTAAAATTATAAAATAATAGAATGTGATAATAGACTAGAATATTATAATATGACAAACAATGATGATAGCATATAAAGTGGAACTGTGAAAGGTGTTGATTCATCTTCTTGGAATTATAAAATAATGATGGCATGAAAGAATCAGTGAATAATATAGTAAAACAATTAATTTGAATGCTGACTTTTTTTAATTAGCTTTTAACTTGCGATTTTGTCAAATTTTTTTATAAAATAAATACTAAATTTTTAATGTATTTTATTACAGATTCAATATTAAATAAACCAAGAAAAACTCTACTTTCTTTTTGTAAGAGAGTAGGTGAAAATCAATCATTCACCAAGTCTTTATCTCCATGTCAAGTTAATGCTCAAGATTCCAGTGAGCAACATACTTCCAAGTTTCGAAGGCTTGAAGTTGAAGAAACTAGAAATACTTATCTGGAGCGTGATTCTGGATTACGTCATCAAATAGGGACATATTCAGTAAATCAACGTGATGATATTCGAAGGGAGTATATCAATTTGAGAAACCCAATTCAACACATTGATAGATTAATTAATGCCCAAACTTCACAACAACTTTTGGAGAATAGGCTACGATTGAAGACCCAATTATTGTTGTTAAATTGTTAGCAAAGCAAGCATGTGCTTTTAGAGGTCATGATGAATCAGTTAATTCAAAAAATCGAGGAAATTTCATAGAGTTGATAAAGCATTCAACAGAGTGTAGTAAAGAAATTGCTCAAGTTGCCTTGGAAAATGCTCCGTCATATGCTAAGTATACATCGTTTGACATTCAAAAAGAGCTTTTAAATATTCTTGCAAACAAAGTGCGAAACAAGATACGCAAGGAACTTGGAGATGGTAAGTTTTGTATTTTAGTAGACGAAGCACTTGATGAATCTGATAAAGAGCAAATGGCTATTATTTTAAGGTATGTTGATTGTGAGGGGTATATTCGAGAACTTTTTTTGAAGTTGTCAATGTCATGGAAACTACAGCAGTAACATTGAAAAAATAAATATGTAATGTTCTTGCACGATATGATCTTTTAGTTGAAAATATCCGAGGGCAAGGGTATGATGGTGCTAGTAACATGCGGGGTGCATGGAATGGATTACAAGCATTATTTTTGAAAGATTGCCCATATGCATATTATATACACAGTTTCACACATCAACTGTAACTTGCTTTAGTTGCAGCATCTAATGATGTGCCAGATGTATGGCTTTTCTTTTCAGCATTGGGTTTAATTGTAAATGTTCTAACTTCATCTGCTAAACGAATTTATGAGTTTAAATATGTTTAGGAAGTAGAAATAATAGATTTGATAGCTTCAGGAGAAGTTCAACCTGGTACAGGGGCCAATCAAATTCATACTTTGCAACGCCCTGGAGCTACTCGGTGGAGCTCTCATTTCCGTTCCGTCAATAGGTTGCTTGATTTGTTTAGTGTTGTTCATAAAGTTCTTGGGAAGTTGGTAGAGTGTGGGCCTAACAATAGCATAGCATACGTGGAGAGGCAAAAGGTGCGTGTGAATCAATGACATCTTTTAAATTTGTGTTCATTTTGCATTTATTAAATCAAGTTTTGGGGGTGAGTGATTTACTTTGTCAATCATTACAAGTTAAATCTCAAGATATTCTAAATGTTGTGCACTTAGTCTCAACTACGAAAAAACTTCTTCAAAGGCTGCGAGACAATGGTTGGGAAACTTTTACTGAGAACGTAGTTCTATTTTGTGAAAAGAATGAGATAGATATGCCTGATATGAAAGCTTGCCATATGAAAGGCAGAGGACGTTCTTGTCAGCAGAATGATTATATTACAGTTGAGCATTATTATCATTATGATATATTTAATGTTGTGATAGATTTTCAATTGATGAAGTTGAATAATAAATTCGCTGAACAGACTTTGGAACTCCTCACTCTTAGTTCGGCTTTAAATCCTATTGATGCATTTAAATCATTTAAAACTGAAGATATTTGCAGCCTTGCTGAAAGATTTTATCCTGAAGATTTCACTAAGATTGAGTTACAGGCTTTGAGAAGACAATTAGAGTGCTTTGAGATAGATATACACTCTCTTCAAGAGTTTCAGAATATTACTTCCCTTTCTGAATTGTGTCGAAGATTGGTTGAGACTAGAAAGTCACAGATTTATTTCTTGTTGGATAGATTAATTCGTTTAGCGTTAACCCTTCCTGTTTCAACATCAACAACAGAGAGAGCATTTTCTGCCATGAAACTAATTAAGACAACACATCGAAACAAGATGGAGAATGAGTTTCTTTCTGATTGCATGGTTATTTACATCGAAAGAGAAATTGCAGACAATATCAACTCCGATGCGATAGTAGATGAATTTTCTTTTTTGAAGAACCGCAGGACACAACTTCATCAATAGTGTTTTTCTTATTTACATTGTATTTTTATAGTTTTATGGTTAAATTTTTGCTTATGTAGTGTGCTTAATTTCATTTATATAAAACAACTTTTTTGAGAAGTAAATTTCATTTTTTTTTAAAAATCTAGCCCACCCAAACAAATGATGCTAGCTACGCCACGGCATGCTTTGTTTTATTGTGTTAGATTTATGCATATGCCAATTCGCAATTGATCCATGTATTTTTTTTTTAAATGATCTAAAATATTTTAAGTTAGTTACGAGCTTGTTTTTTTTTCTTACATGATGTTTTTTCCTATCTATCTATCTATCTATATATATATATATAAGGGGTCCATAACCTCAACTTGAACATTCATTATTTAATGCTAGAATTGTGCATGTACATTTTAAGTGCTAGTTACCAAAGGACCGGCATCTTTTATTACTGCCTTTTCCAAATAAATATTCAACAATGTTGAATGCTAATAACTTAGTACTAGTTGGTTTTAAATCCAACACAATAATAATCATCAGTTATTGGTGAAATCAGATTTAATGTTTTTGTATTTGCATAGTTCTTAATTGTTTGCTTCTTGTAAAATGCTAGTATCATAGTTCTTAAGGAGACTGGGTTTATTGGGTTTGATTGTAGTTTGGACATTCAATGTGTCTAAGTTCTTTACCCACACCACACATAATGGATGATGAAGGCAATCAAACTTAAGGTGATTGAAATAGATTCTCGATGAGGAGCCAAGATTGAAACATTGAAACATTGAAACATTGAAACATTGAAACAGATGTAGAGGCTGCAGAGGTATATATTTTAATGTATCTTATTTTGTCAAGTATTTATTAAGTTGAAATTATTAAATCATGTTTTATTTTATTTTTGTTTATTTTGTTATAGGTTCATGAAGGATCTGAAGATGCGCATCAATGGTGTGATGGCTACTGAGAACTTCCAACTTTAAAAAATAGTAATTTCAATGACGTTTTAAACAAGATATCTTCTAATGACATATGGCAAAGGCAATTAATCTGTAAGCCAACTTCACATCAACAATTTAATTCCAAATTGTGCATTGAGTGAAATTTCATTGACCATGTGCTGAGACCGGCCCTTAGCATTATAACTTTAGTTTAGTTACCTGTGGGTTTTTTCTGTAAATTGAGTTAATTCAGCTTCAGAATGGCAGGTTTTCACTTCTTTATATTATAATTATTTTGATTTGTCTTGCAAATTTAATCAATTGTAATTATGTTGAAAGTTATGGAGATTGTTAAAATTTAATTATTTGCAAATTTATTTCTAAATCTGTAAGTTGTTCGACTTATTAACTTTTTTTAAAAAAATGATTGAAATATTCAAAAATTATTATTTTTAAAAAAAAAATAGGGATCGGGCTCCTATTTTAATCCCCACGAGAAAATTTTCAGAGACATATTCAAACTGTCCCCAATTATAATTTTTTCAAGTACAGGACTGGTTTGGAGATAACCTCCCAATTGGATTCAGGTTCGGGTATCTTGATCCCAGCGTTTAATCTATTCAAGGCAAGATTTTACGATTCAACATGTGTCGAGGAATCGCAAGCAAGCAGCGAATCATGTATTTTGTTCGCTTATACATGTACACCTGCACTTAATGAGAAGTATTAGATTTCAAAAATATAAAATTAAAAATTAAAAAAAAATACAACGGCAAAAAGGACCTACACTCCTTAACATCATTTTTCGCTTTTGTGGACTGCACACACAATGTTAATATAAAATCACAGTCCTTTCAAAATCCGCTCTAATGTTAATAATCTCTGTTCAAACTCCAAACACATTCAAAAAATAAAATAAAAAATTTTGAAAAAAATGCCTCAACTGGCAGAAACCTATGCTTGCGTGCCGTCGACGGAGCGAGGCCGAGGAATTCTAATCTCCGGCCATCCAAAATCGAATTCAATTTTGTACACCAATGGCAGATCCGTAATTATACTCGATCTTAGCAACCCGTTGCAGGTCTCGATCTACGGCGAGCACGCCTACCCTGCCACGGTGGCGCGGTTCTCGCCCAACGGAGAGTGGATCGCCTCTGCTGACGTGTCGGGGACTGTGCGGATCTGGGGGGCCCACAATGATCACGTTTTGAAGAAGGAGTTCAGGGTTTTGTCGGGTCGGATCGACGATCTCCAGTGGTCTCCCGACGGCTTGAGGATCGTTGCATGTGGCGATGGCAAGGGGAAGTCACTTGTGCGCGCCTTCATGTCAGTTTTATTATCCACTCTTCACTTCACTTACATTACTTGAAAAGAAATTGAATTATTTTAATTTTTATTTTTAAGCAATCTTTAGAAAAGAGAATTAAGAGTTATGGTCATAGGTGTTTGAACAAAGAAATAAAGAATTTGAATTATTACTTTGTTTGGATTTGCTCACTATGATTAGATCAGATTCAAGTTTGTGTGTTATACTTCAGACATTTCAAGTTAGGTTTTCAACTTGTGAATTTCAACGTTAGTGTTAGATATTCCTTACTAAGTAGATACCTTTTTTCACTAGATGTGCTTGAATTATGGAGTTATTCAAATGGGTGTATTACACACATTGCTGTTGCTAGAGTTAGTGATGTTGACAACTTAGTTGTGGAATGTTAGAAAAAGTTGGACTGTTTAGTATTAAGGAAAATACGGAAGTCTTGTTTTCTGGTATAGTTGTCATATTAGAAATATTTATTAAAGGAATTTGTATTTTGGAGTCTTTGTCATATTAGAAATATTTATTAAAGGAATTTGTATTTTGGAGTCTTTGTTATTTAATTAGGTGAATTTTCATACTCCAATAGGTCGTTGTATTAAATACATTATCGTTTCAGATTGGAGAAGATTGATTAAAAGAATGTTTTCTTTTAATTTTTATTAATGTAAAAGATAAAAATACATTTTTTTTTATTGAGTTTTCTTTGCCATCTGTTTTGAGTTGGTGACTGGTCCTCTATTCGGTATTACGTGCATTTATAGGCATAATTAATTTATTAATTATGTTCACATAATTATTTGTTTTCATTTGTCTACAATGAACAAAGAAACTACAAATTTCCAACGTTCCTAGGTTGTATCAATAGCATTCAATCATCAACTGAAGGCAGTTTTTGATAACATAAGATAAGTCTATGGATGGTGTCATACACATAGAAAGCTTTGGTGGCCTCTAATTCAAAAGGCTTTTGCATGGAAGGAATTTGTTGCTTGCCATTTTTATATGTCTTTAGAGGTGAGGGACAATTAGTAACATTTTTAAATATTCATTTCAATCATACTTGTAAGAACTTCTCAAATATATGTGTGTTTTGAATTTTATAAATGGCTGAAGTCTGCATTATCAGTGTATTTTTTTGTCTCATGATCTGTGTAGTACAATGCAATTCTTGCTTCCCATCAGATAGATGATGAATGTAATCTTGAACAGGTGGGATTCAGGTACTAATGTCGGGGAATTTGATGGTCATTCAAGACGTGTCCTAAGTTGTGCCTTTAAGCCGTCAAGGCCATTTCGCATTGCAACATGTGGAGAAGACTTTTTGGTCAATTTTTATGAAGGGCCACCATTTAAGTTCAAGCTATCTCACAGGTTTGTCTTTAACATATTTATTTAAGGGTAAAAGTTTTTTGTAATGTGTTCCACATCTCCTTTTTAATTATCATTCTATTTGACCGTTTGAACCACTAGATAATATGATTAGGTTGTCAAATACTTGCAATTTGGCAGAGTTGCATGTTCAAGTTTCTTCAACTCTTTCCTTCTCTTTAGCTCAAGTGAAAACAAAAACCTGACCATCTTAGTCATTCAAGAACTGCAGAGTATATGATAGGTAGCAGTCAATAGTTTAAATTATTCAAATGTTGTTTTTGATATTTGGTTCGTTCTTACCTTTTTCATGAATTTTATCTATACTTTATTGATTAATGGAGAGGGAGGCTGTCGAACAGAATAAGAAGTCAAATCCACCCCTGAACTTGAAGGAATGAGATGCTGCTGCAGAGAAACATCATAATTTTGAGTTCCTTAAACTTTGGGAAACCGTCTACAAGATTTTCAAATTTTTAGACCGATAAGAAAAAAAAATTAAAAATTAAAGAACTAAAGCAATGCAAGCTAGTGCAGCTATAATGACTATTAGATTATCCTTCTTCCTGGATGTTACTGCAATATTTTCTGAAGCTTTGCTTTATTGATTTGCAGGGGTCATTCAAATTTTGTCAATTGTGTTAGATTTTCTCCAGATGGTAGCAAATTCATTAGTGTAAGCTCTGACAAAAAGGGTATAATATATGATGGAAAGACTGCAGATAAGATTGGAGAGCTTTCCCCTGAAGATGGTCATAAAGGCAGTGTCTACGCTGTTAGCTGGAGTCCTGATGGTAAACAGGTCAGCATCTTTATATTAACATATGCCTTGTGCAAAAAACCTATTTTGGATGACATTTTGACCTTTTAAAATTTTAAAATCACAATCCCTAAAAATAAGAGGAAAAAATCATGTTTTTAACAGGATGCTGCTTGTTAAGATTTTGTATTTTCCAAGGAAGGGTGCCATAAATTATAAAGAAAATAGTTTCCATGATACAGAAGACAAATGTTGTCTGGTGGAAATTTACGGCTAAAGCATTTCAGCATGTTGTGTTAATTCTGTTGGAAAAGAACTTCAACTAGACGAGGATGTAAAAATCTATCTTTAACCTATGTTTGTTATTTGACTAGTGGATGTAGCCTAAATGCTGAGCTACATTAAAAATCTTAAGTATTTGTGGTTCGGTTGTTTATCCTGTTTGATTTACTGATAGAAATCTTGAACAAGGGCATTGCTGCAACAAAAAATAATGGAAAAATGCTTCTTCTTTTTTCTCTCTTTCCCCTTTGATCTATTATGTTGTATCTATTCATCTAAGTTGTCATCATTTACATTCTTCATTTTAAATAGTGAGGATACTTCTTATTTCTAAACTACCAAAGACTTTCATTATCCTTTCCCACAATCATGAATTTTTTTTTAAAAAATTTTAGGAAAATTCTATGATGCTGGGTTAAAAATCCCAATATCAATAGTGGGATTAGTATGGACCTTTGGGTTTGAAAGCAACAATTTCCACCTTTGATTTATATGAATAGTTACCATTTACCCAAGTATCTGATTATTCTTTAATTTCATTTAAGTTTTTTTAATATAATTAATTACGTTAAATTTTTTTAAAATTAATTTAAGTCAAATCTTATAACTTATGATTGCAAATATTTTTCTCATCGAATAAACAAAAGAATATTTTTTTATCACTGTAGAATGTTAAAAAAGAATAAATGTAAACCACTGTACAAATTAATTATATATACATCTTAACTATATTTTTTTCATTAGAGTATATAATAAAATTAAATCACTGTAGAATTAGTATGTCATAAGACTCTAAATAAAATGCATGTCATGCACATAAGTTCTACATTTTTATTTTGTAGTTTACAACTAGTTTTGAAAATGTAAAGTATTATCGAACATCATAATGTCACTCTAAATTTTATAACCTTTAATTGTTGTGTTTGAATTCTATTCTAAATCTTATTTTCTCTCTTTTTATCCTATTTAACAGACATGATATCTTGTTGATAATAAAATTTTACTGGTAAAGTAGTGTTATATAAACTGTAAATTCTAATATTATATTTATTATATTATTTAGTTATTGTTGACCATTGGATTTCATCCAATGGTCTACATTAACCCGTATTTCTAATACAGTATTATAGAAGGACCCTTTATTTTGATTTGAAAATCACTCCCCTTGTAGTAAACATATTGAAGAAAAGGTGCAATCTTGAGCCTCTCACAAAGAAAATATGGATCTGGATTTACCTGATTCATCTTTACTTAACTAGTTTCTGATTTGATTATTTTTCCAGTATGTACTGTTGCAGAAAGCTAAAAATTTAAAGTTATAAACCTTTGAAATAATTGTGACCATAGTAGCATGGACATAGATACGATAGTTAGAGAATGAGCTCTGAACATCAGCAATTATAGGTAGAGTGTAACTATCTACCTCATAGTTCATCGATCAAAATCCAAATGTTCTTATTCCCTAATCGTTATTGATATTTGGGATGGTTTTCCTTCTACTTCAAGGATTAGGATTACTAAAAAGGATCAAAGGTGATAAATAAATATGTACTTGGACCCCAAGAATACTCATTTATGTCCCTTAGGAACTCCTAAAGCTTATACTGAAATTAGATTATGTGATACTATTGAAGTGCTCCCAGATGAGGTTTGCTGCATTGGTCTTTTCATGTTGCCCTAAACAATACCCAACTCTTACTTGCTGTCTATTATAGCTCTTAATTAAATCTAATTATAAGGTACATCAGTATAAACAAACAATAAAGACAAATACCTGGGAACCCAAGCTAACAATGTGTGAACTTTAAATAGTGCACTTTTGTGAATTTAATAAAAGAAAGGTACTGGAGTAGAAGCAAATGGGTGTGAAAATAAGGGATAAAGGGAATGGTAAAAGAGACATTTTGATAGATTGATATGTGAGACATGAGTTACTGAATTGATGATGTCCTGACACTCAATCTTTCAAAGGGAAACTATCTTCATGAGAAATGAAAGTGATGATACTTGCATCCTTTTCACCTGCTGTATTACTCTCCCGCTCCACTTATTTTTCAAAGTTTGTGCTTGATGTGTAGTAATGTACTTACTTCTGTGAGTAAATTTTTCTATAGGTACTGACAGCGTCTGCTGACAAGTCAGCCAAAGTTTGGGATATCTCTGAGGATAATCATGGGAAGTTGAAGAAAACATTGACTCCTTCAGGCTCAGGTGGAGTTGATGACATGCTAGTTGGATGTCTTTGGCAGAATGATTTTCTTGTCATTGTTTCTCTTGGTGGCACAATTAGTATCTTTTCAGCCAATGATCTGGAAAAGAGCCCATTGCAACTATCTGGACATATGAAAAATGTTACTGCATTAACTGTACTTAACATTGACCCGAAGGTTATCCTGTCCAGTAGTTATGATGGTTTGATAGTAAAATGGATTCAAGGAATTGGTTATGGTGGTAAATTACAGAGAAAAGAGAACTCTCAAATTAAATGTTTTGCAGCTATTGAAGAAGAGATTGTTACGTCTGGATTTGACAACAAGGTGACAAACATTTCAATTTTCCATTCTTATGTGGATGGTTTATACATCAGTGTTTACATGTTATTCATACTTTGATACTACTTTGGGCTTAAGTTTCTCCAGACTTTAAGGTCTGCTCAGTTTTCTTGATACATCCTAATTGCAAAGGTTTTAGGTTAATTCTTTTTATAAATTGTTTCTGCTGCTAGGGAAGGGACGGACGCCCGTTTTGGTCACGGGTTAGGTTTTGTATAGATTTTTTGCATACCTTGTTTTTCTCTGTTTGATTATCATTGTGGACATTGGTCCAACTTTGTATCTCGTATCTTTGATCAGTTAATTGATTAATAATTCTTTGGTTTATTTGAGAGAAAGATCATCTCTTTTTGACATATCTTTTTCTCGCGGACTTTTTCATGAAAGACAATTAAATTCAACAAGAAGAATGCTATTCCTAAAATGTGTTTAATGAGGCTTTGTATACCCATTGTGGTTGAAACTTGCGCTATCACTTGTCATTCCTATGGAATATACTTAACCTGTTTTATCGGATTGTGTTTCTCTCTCTAATCCTTTTTTGTGCTTCTGTTTTCTCAAATCCAGATATGGAGAGTTTCCCTACAAGGTGATCAATGTGGAGATGCAAATTCCTTTGATATTGGCAGTCAACCAAAAGACTTAAGTGTTGCCCTTCACTACCCCGAACTTGTGTTGGTCTCAATTGATTCTGGAGTTGTTTTGCTCCGTGGTGCAGAAGTGGTATCAACCATTAACCTTCGTTTTCCCGTGACAGCTTCTGCAATCGCGCCTGATGGAAGTGAGGCCATTATAGGTAGTCAAGATGGTAAACTACATGTTTATTCAATCAGAGGGGATACTCTTACAGAAGAAGCTGTCCTGGAGAAACACCGAGGGGCAGTTAGTGTCATACGCTACTCTCCTGATGTTTCAATGTTTGCATCGGGTGATGTAAATCGAGAAGCCATAGTGTGGGATCGTGTCTCCCGAGAGGTATATATATATGTTTATTCTGTATAACCATTTACAGTACATCCAGATATTTTCTTTGTCCGCCTGGTGGATGATAAAATCTTGTACCTTATTTTTGACCAATGGTTTGCAGCTAAAGCTTAAGAACATGCTGTACCACACTGCCCGCATTAACTGTCTTGCTTGGTCTCCTAATAGCAGTATGGTTGCTACTGGATCACTTGATACCTGTGTTATTATATATGAAATTGACAAGCCAGCATCTAGCCGCATGACCATAAAAGGAGCTCACTTGGGTGGGGTTTATGGATTAGCTTTCACTGATGAGCACTCTGTGGTTAGCTCTGGTGAGGATGCTTGTGTCCGTGTGTGGAGGTTGACACCTAATTGAGATTGACTGCCGGAGATACCAAGGTCAAGATCTAGAAGTTGGTGAACATATGTTGACTTCATTGGGTTTTGTTTATTTGAATTTGGTTTGCAATGAGATGGAACAAAAAGGAAACTTCTGAGACCATGATTTCTCTACTGTCGTGAAGATCATACTAGCACTTTACAGCTATTTGCTTTGCGGTGCAAATGACCCTTTGAAAGTAACGGCTCAATTGATGGGCAAGTCTTTTGGCCTCTTTGCAGCTTGGAGTTTGTGTCTATTTCTTGTTGATATTGGCGAAAGCATGCATTTCTATGATGTTTGAGCATTGCTGTTGTGGGTCCTCTAATCTGTGGTCAATTTAGACATACCATTTTGTTGTGTGAAGGTTTTGCCTGATGGTTGTCATTTTAGTCTGCAGAACTTGAACAGGAAGCTGAAGTGAATTTCTATACTGTCGGTAGATCAACATGTGCTTCTGTTTTTGTGTTTCACTACGTGTATGGTTTTCTTTTGAGAGGACTGTTGTCGTTGGTTTTCTGGTCTTCTCCTCTTTAAATTCCTCTTGCTCTTGCAAGGACTTCACATTCCTGTTGTTTCTGTTGAAAATGTATTTTTTTTTAACTGTTTATGTATCATAGAAGTTTTTATGTACAACTTTTGCCAAAGATTTCTTAGCTAGCTTAATTTGTTATCACTATTGCCCGACTCCGCTGGAAATTTCACGTTTCTTTATAAAGGGTAAAACTTCTGTTTACTTCTTGATAAAATGATATACTTCAATTTACCTTAAAAAATATGAAATACTCAATTTATCTTCTAATTACCGTTATTTTTAGTAATGGATTGCCTTTCACTTGTTAAAATATGGAAATACTTCCACTTATGAGGGAGTATGCGGATAACGGTGGTATGTGGTAATTGTTTATTTGGCATGTCTTTTAAAAAAAGTGGAAATTTGCAAAAGGCTAATAATATAATGTTAAAAATACGTTATTTATAATTTAATATACAAAAATCGAAATGAATTAATGGGCTAAAATTAGGGTGGGGCTATTTGAGCCCACTAATTTACTCAATAAATCCACTTTAAAAATAATTTTTTATCATTAAAATACCCCTAAATTAAATTACAGTTATGGACACTAGAATATAATTAAAAAAAAACAGAATTTTTACTCTTTAAACCCATCTTTATATTCAACATAGTTTTATAGAACCCTAATTAAATTTTCATTAAACCCTAATCAATCAAGAGGTGGGATTCTTCTCTCAAGCCATATATATTGTTAAATAGGCACATGTGAGTTGATTCAGAGTAACAAAATTAATTGTTATTGATTTGATGGATATTAATTTTATGGAGGATTAATTGTTTAATTGTTATGATTCGTTTGGGAATGACCCCTCACTCAAAATTGTTTAATTAATATTGATGATTAAATTTTCAATTAATAATCAATTATTATTTTTTCCCAAATTCTGAAAAAAATCCTCATATTAGATTTTCATACCATCATACAATATTTTTCTCACCAATATAATATAACTCAAAAAAATAATTTCATGATGACAACTATTTTCTCCATTTAGAATGTTTTGATTCATTTGTCCTTAAACGAGGGCCATTCACTCAAAATTGATTATTAAATTTCCAATTAATAATCAATTTTCAATTTAATGGGTTTATAAATGAATATTATGGGTTTAATGAGTAAAATCACTATTATTATAAAAACTGGGTTTAGAAAGGGCATATTAGGTATTTTAGTGGGTTTACTGAGTAAAATTTAAAATTTTAAAATTTAAAGATGGGTTTATTTAGTAAATGGGTTTATTGAGTAAATTGGTGGGTTCAAATAGCCCCACCCCTAAAATTATTATTGTCACTCCCTATTTGGGTTTTGAAGTTGAATAAATTACAAAGTATGCCATTAAAGTTATTTGTAATTAGACTTTGAAGTTGAATAAATTACAAGGAATCCCATTAATATTATTTGCATTTGGGCTTTGAAGTTGAACAAATTACATGACATGCCATGCATTTGAAACTTAAACAAATAAATGTTGCAGAAACAAAAAAATCAAAATTCAAAATTGAATTTGTTAAGTTAGTACCTTTAAATCCAGCTCCCAATATACTTGGGTGGTCACAAAATCATAAGGACCATAAGAATATCAACAAAATAAAACAACAATATTATCGTTTAGAGGTGGCTAGAGTGGTTGTGCAAATGAACTTAGGATGCGTTTGGTACACTGTATTATATTATGCTGGTGTATTATATTATATTGTATTGCATTAGCACTGTATGCTAATAATGAATTAATTCCCACTAGAGTAACTACAGGTTGACGTGTTTGCATTGATTATAGAAAATTGAATTCATTCACAAGAAAAGATCATTTTCCTCTCCCATTTATTGATCAAATGCTTGATAGACTTGCAGGTCATGATTTTTATTGTTTTCTAGATGGATCAGAAAGTGCTTTTATTCAATTCTTGCTTGCACATATTCCCATGTAAATTACGCTCTCAATGGTCTGGCCCTTTTATTGTTCATACTGTTTTTCCACATGGGGCAATTGAAATTAAGGACCTAAAGAACGGTGTCACGTTTAAAGTTAATGGTCAAAGATTAAAGCCATATCTAGAGTACCAACCACATGGAGAGGACATCGAAATAAATTTGAGTGACCCACCAGATTTGAATTAAGTTTTTCTTTCTTTCTTTTCGGTGATTTGATTTTTTTCTCTCTTTTTATTATTTTTACTAATTGAAATTATTTTTTCATAAGTGTGTTTGTTTAACCATTAAGTTTTTTTTCTTATCATTGTTAATCATGAGCACCATACTTAAACCGTTCCTCCTGAACATTCTCAAACCACTTCAACGTGTAAAATCTCATCTCAAAAGGCAAATTCAATTTTGTAAAACACATCGTATTTGGGCTCTGCAACCACCAGAGTTAGTATCCTATGTTGAGGGTTTAGAAAGCCAACTCAGAGACATTGAGAGAAATGTTTACGACATCCAGTTGGAGCTTGAGGTAAATTCAATAAGAGGTCAATTTTAATTTTCTTTGTGTGTTTTAATTTGTTTTTCTGTTTGTGTGCTTTAGTTTGTTACCCCGGTGAAGTGGCGGATAACGGTACTCCGTGACAATCAAGTCGGTTATTTCAGTTTCCCATAATAACTGATATTCTGAGGCGAAGGTATGGACAGAAACGAGATTCTAGTGAAGCTTCACAAGCGATTCCCTTCACTTTTTTTCAGAATGACCTCCTTACAATCTATAAAGCCCGATCCGAACGCATGCAATTGCTCATGAGGAATAACATATCTGCCGACATCCGTTGGTTAATCGAGGCTAAAGTATGATTGACAGGTGAGTTACCTCCAAAATTTATTGCATACATGCCTGGTTGTGGTAAAAGAAATTATGCAAGAAAACGAAGAGCTCAAAGAATTTTGGTTGCTTGTCATAAGTGTGCCAGAATGAGTTGCGATAAAAAACCATGTTCTTTAGGAATGATATCTGATAACAGGGAAGATAAGATTCAATTCATTAGGGATGGCTTGAATAAGGAGTCATTGGATGATATCTTTTTGTCTCTTGAAATGCATCCCAGTGGATATGTGCAAGGAGCGATTCTCCAGTTATGGTCATTATTCCAGAAAGAGCATGCACGATATAGTCTCGGGAATCTGACTATAAACGACCCTGTTTGCCAGTTTATAAGAAAACTGGATGGGAAGCCTATCCTCGACCCATAGAGGGCGTTCAAGCCGTTTCTGGACGTAAAACCAGAGGAAGATGTGAGCCACAGTCGCAACTACCTGTAAATATCCTTTTACTTCACTGTTATTTTATTTCACTGTTGTTTTATCATTTGCATTATTGTCTTTAATAATTTTATTTTATCATTATTTTTTTTTCTTTTTACTGTTTCCTTTTTTACTCGCGATCCATGTGCTTTACATGTTATTTGACACTGACATGCCACCTCATACACAGTTGTGATCCACTGTCACCAAGATTCTTAAATATGACTTTTTGTTAAGCACTCACAAATTATTTTTGAGAAATATTTCAATGGCAGCTACTCCCAATAGACAATTCAAGAACATTTGTGTGCTTTCTAGATTTACCTATGACAAACATAAAGAGTTCGTAGATGCAGCCATAGATCTTGGTCGAAGCATAGCAGAGAGAAAATTACACTTGGTTTATGGAGGAGGTAATCGAGGGTTATCAAAATTGGTCTTAGAAGCTACTTTTGTCAGAGGAAGCCAAGTGTTAGGCATCATCCCAAGAGCTCTAAAACCTTTGGGCAGTTTGTCTGACTCATCGACTGGAGAAGAGTTAGCCGTCTCAGGTATGCAAGAAAGAATAACTGAAATGCTTAATCATGCTGATGCTTTTATTTTCCTTCCAGGAGATCTTGCAACACTAGAGGCACTTATCACACTAGCATCTTGGGCCCATCTGCACATTCACCAGAAACCCATCGGTTTGTTAAATGTCAATAACTTTTATGATGGTTTCATCGCATTTCTTAACCATGCAATAAAAAACTACTTCATTCCTTCTAGTGTGAAAAAACTTTTTATTTGTGCTCACACTGCTAATGAGCTACTTGATATGTTACAAGCTTATAAACTAGAGCCAGACCCCTGGTCCTTTGTGTTGGAGCGTCTAAATAATGACGGTAACAGTAGTCGCAGTAAGAAGTACAAATTAGATTTAACTCTCCGCCTGTAAATATTTTCTTCTGTGTTGCACCACCCAAGTGATGTCTTATAAACTCTACTTCTTTCATTTACAACATTGAGGACAATGTTTCGTTCTGGTTGGGGGGAGGGAATATTCGACAATTGTGGAATTTTGGTTAAGTTTTTACTGATTTTTTTTGTTGTAAAAACGAACTGTTGCTAAATTTTTGTGTTGAAGATGGCTGAATATAGAGTGTAGTGACTCTAGAAACGTATCTTCATCGTTTGAAAAAAAATTAAAAAAAACAAAAAAAAAAAATTCAGACATTTTCTTTTTCTTTATTATGCTTTGATGTTCATTTTTCTTCTTCTTTTTAATTTCTCCTTTATAAATATACATTTTCAATTTTTTTGAGTCGAAGATGGCTGAATATGGAGTGTAGTGCCTCTAGAAACGCATCTTCTTAAGTAAAAAAAAAACATTTTCGTTTTCTATTATTTTCTAATTAGTTTTTCTGCATCATTTTCACATTTCTGCATGCATATTTTCCTTTCATGTTTAGAATAGGTTGGGGGGTAAGATGTTGTTTAAAAAAAAATATGTAATTTGTTTTAACATTGGATGACATGATTAATTTTAAATTTTAGTATTTGTATTATCTTTGGTCTTAGGTGATGTTACGCTATGTTTGCTACTTTACATGTTGATGTCGGAGACCAATATGAGTTGCTTGAAGGAATGAACATGTCATAATAAGTACCAAGTGAGTTTTTGAGCCTATTATTTTTCTTGGAGAGTAACCCTTTTGCCAATTCTTTATACAGCTTAGCAGTTTATTATTTTATACACGATTTTTAGATTTCTTTTGAGTTAACCCTAAAAAAAATTATAAAATTAAAAAAAAAAAGAGAAAAAAAGTGTGTTGCTACATTTGGAGGCCCATCTAACTAGTAGATATGGAAGATTATTTAGAGCCCTAAAAGATGACAGAAAGGCCATCTTTGATCCGTTTGAGCCTTTCTAGCCATCTCTTTTATGAAATATCCATAGTTAACCCTTTTGAGCATTTAAAAAAAAACATTTTCTTTGTTAAACTTATCATCTTGACCCACTCCGATTTGGAGTATTACCCAATATCTTACATGTTTCATCACCTATTTATGTTTGAGAAAAATGTAAATAATTATTTTATTCAGTGAAGTTGTGCCAAACAAAAACAAAAAAAAAAGAGAAAAAAATTTGTTGTTTAATCCACCTTGCAACTTCAAAAAAAATAATCTCTACATATTTCTCAAACATACACTTTGTTTTCCTTATTTCCCTTCCTTTATTAGCCATGTCCCTAACCTACGTTACGTCCTAATAAAAGTCCTTCTTGATTTTAGGGAACTATAATCTGAAGTAGAAGCTAGTTATATGGGCTAAAAAGATGTAGTGGTGCATTAAAAAAATAATAAATAAAATAAATAAATTGAGTTGACTAGCATTTTTATTTGACTTAAGATCGTATTATTTCTAAGCTGAGGGCATATTTCTTTCATCTTGGTGAGAGCATGTGATATCACTTCTTGATTATTTTCTCTTAATTACTATTCATTGGAGTGACTATTTTTATTGGGTTTAATTTCTTTGTGAGAGTGTCACTACTTCCAGTGAGATTTTGGAGTTTGACGTGTCATTCTTGAAAGTAGTTATGACAAAGTCTACTGGGCTGATTCATGTGGATGGTTGATGTGGGTGCGATGTTTCTTTAGACTGGAGATAATGCTTATGCTTTTATTTGATTACTATCATTAGTCTGATTGAATAAACACGATTGTTTAAAAAAGAAAAAAATCATCACTTTGGATTTGAATTTTGTTTTCGCTTTATTTGCTAGGGACTAGCAATAAGCTGGTTGGGGGTGTGTTGAGTGTTAGAAAATGTATATTTATAAAGGAGAAAATCGTCATTTTACACTTCAAGTTTTACTAACACCCTTACTTTTATGTATTTAAACTTCTTGTCATTTAATTATGTGTGTTTTATTTTAATTAAGTATTTTATGTATTCTAGGGCCATCACAGTCATTTCACAATGAACGAGAGATCAGATGGCAAAAAGGACATCACTTTTGAACTCAGGACGGTCAAAAACCTTAGGAGGAGCATAAAAGGAAAAATGACATTGTTCACATGTACGGTACTATTCACATGTACGGTACTGTCTACGTTACTGTTCACGACACTGTTCACATAGACGGATCGATGACGTGGCTTTGACCGATGATGTGGCATTGACTGATGAGGTGTCATGATCCTGTTGGACTAAAATTCTTATGCACTGTTGATCGATGACGTGGCAGCATATCAGTGGATCAAAAATCTCGCGTACGGTACATGCATTACACAGGATTATTTTCAACTAAACCGCGTCACTGGTCAACTCGGGTCAAACCGTGTTACTGTTCACCCGCGTAGTCAAAAAGCGTACTATTGACTGATGACGTGGCGCAATCCTGAGCGTCCAAACTGTTTTTAATCTGATGGCCACGATTTACTCAATGTATCTACAAAAAGGGGGCCTCCCCCCCTAATTTGATATCTCTAAATTCATTTTTGGACTCCATTTTCTATAATTCCCTTTCCATCTTGTATTTTCTACGTATTTTAATAAATTTCCTTTTTGCCCCTAGTTCAATTTGGTAAATTTATTTTCTCTTCACCTCTAGTTTTTGTGGATGTTTTGAATTCTTGTCGACAAATAATACTAATCTTGTCTAGATACCGCTTTGGTTTCATCGGCTCTCTAGTACAAGGTTGTTATTATTTGGCACGATAAGCCCTTAGCACCATATTGATTAGAATGTGGTTCATGAGGTGTTGATTCCCCCCTCATGATTTAATTAGTATTAATAAGGAATATTTAGCCCATGATGCATGTTGATACAGATCCAGATACCCAAGTACGTCATTTCAATAGATTTCTCTTCAATTTATTCTCGCCATTTTAATTCAAATTTTAGGATAATCCGAATCATTTTCACCACAAATCCAACCACCCTCATACAAAATTAATTCTACATATAATTAAAATCAACCTCCTCGTGGGATCGACACTCGTCACCATTGATCTATACTACAATAGATTCGTGCACTTGCGAGTTCAATAAAATTTGAACAACAGTGCTTGTGAAGATTGTGCATTATGATTATTCCTCCAACTGAAATTTGGATGATTTCTCCAACTAGGATTATAAGTCTGTGAATATGGGTTTGGTTTATTAAAGGTGTTAATGGCATTAGCTTGATCATTCAGACATTCTTTAAGTGCAGGCAGAGTGGGACAATCTTGAGTGAAATGATCATTTGAACTACATATGTTACATGCAATTTCTTGAACAGATTTTACTTGATCACTCTTTTTATACTCCAACGCTTCAACCTTCCTAATTAGGGATGCAAATTTTATGGATTCCTCTACTAGATGGAGATGGTTGTTGCTTATTTGTCAATTCAAAAGTTCCAACAGTATCCCAATGTTGTGCATTTTCAGCTAATTGGTCAAGGTAATCTAGTGCATCCTTAGGATTTTTATCCCTAAATTCACCATTACACATCATTTCAACAACCTGTCTACTTTGGGGTATTAAGCCCTCGTAAAAGTAGGTGACCAATCGCCAAGTTTCAAAACCATGATGTGGACATATGTTGAGCAACTCTTTAAACCTATCCCAACATTGGTATAATGTTTCTTCATTTTTTTGAGTGAAAGAAGTGATTTGTCTTTTAAAAGAATTTGTTCTATCATAAGTACATAATGACAATATATACATTATCAAAATCAACATATGGCAATATATAAATCATCAAAATCAACATCGCTATTAAGAAAAGTTATCATATATATTTATCCATGCATCATGATTATACACAATAATAATTCAGTTATGTAAACATACTAGCATACTTTCGCAAATTCAAGCTACTATCCATCCAACATGATCCATTCAACAAAATCAATATGATAAGAATTGTTACCAAAACAATTAAATCATTTTCTCTTAGATCATGATCAAGTGATTATTCTCACAAACTTTCATTGAGGAACTCTCCACCATTTCTTGATTATGGTACCTACAAAAAAAAATTCAAGTTGTGCCTTTTGGTACCCAAATACTCTTGGGTCCTTGATGTGTTAGCAATGATTCCTTTTGGAACCCAAATACATTTTGCTCCATCATATACATTTCTTTTAATCGGACATTTATTCTTCATGTGACCATCTTGATTGCAATGATGACAAACAATCTTATGATCACTTGTGGAGGTAACTTTAACAAAATAATTCTTATAATACTTTTGCTTCAAATTAGGTTTATACCCAAGTCCTCCTTTATCAAATACACATTTTTGAGAGTTAAGCATATTATCTAACATCTTTTGCCCGTTTGTAAATTTTAAAACAATCTCATTTAACTCATTACTCTTCTGCTTAAGCATTTCATTTTCATTTTTCAAGTCATCTATGTGTGATTCTAGATGCTCATGTGAAGTGCTTGGTTTCTCATTTGATAATGGAACTCTATCATGTAATGTTTTATTCTCTAATTCTAGGCATATAATCTTTGCACTTAGAGATTCATTTTCATTTTTGAGCTCTACCATTTTCTTTTTAAGACATACATTCTGTTTGCCAATTTTCATCCACTCATCATGCAATTCTTTAAAAGCATCATATAATTCATCATAGGTAGGATCACTTACCTCATCGAGATCATCATCATCATCTCCTATTGCCATAAATGCTAGGTTTGGCACTTCTTGCGAATCTTCTTCATCACTCGATTCTTCATCGTTATCATCCCAAGTAGCCACCATGGCTTTCTTCTTGAGTTTGTTGAGAAGTGGACACTCCGATCTTATATGGCCATGCTTTTTGCTTTCAAAACAAGCAATTGCCTCATTCTTTCCTTTCTCTACCTTAAGGTTTTTACTCATGAGATCTTGAAAGTTTCTTCTCTTGATTTGCTTCTTAAAGATCCTTCTAAACTTTCTAGCAATCATCTCAATGCCTTCATCTTCAAAGTCACTTCCATCATCATCACTTTCAACTATAGAAGATTTAAAGCAAAGCTCTTCTTCTTTTTATCTTCATCAATTATTTCATGAGCTATATCTTCTTCATATGAAATAAGTGAACCAATAAGATCATCGAGTGATAAAGTATTAAGATTTTTTGCTTCTTCTATGGCCGTTCTCTTTGGTCTCCACTCTTTAGGCAATGATCTAATAATTTTCTTCACTTTTTCACAATTACTAAATGTCTTTCCTAGTGCTTTAAGAGAATTGACAATATTAGTAAATCTAGTGTACATATCATGAATACTCTCATATGATTCCATTTGAAACATCACATATTGCCTAGTGAATCTACTAATTTTACACTCATTGACTTGATTTGTTCCTTCATATACAACTTCAAGTTTATTCTATATTTCTTGTGCACTCTCACAACTAGATACTCTATGGAATTCTTTCTTATCAAGAGTACAAAACAAGGCATTCATTGCCTTGGAGTTTAAGAACATCTTTCTCTTTTCTAACTCACTCCATTGACTTGATGGTTTAGGAATATCATCTCCTACTTTATTTTTAATCATAGGCATGAATGGACCATCACAAACAACTTCCCAAATTTCATAATCTAAAGCTTGCAAATAGATTCTCATCCTAGTTTTCCAATATGCATAGTCATTATCGTCAAAAAACAGTAGTCTAGTTGTGGATTGTCCTTCTCTAAAGGTTGAGTCATTTAGGGTTGCCATGGATCTTTTACTCTAGAAGATAAAGTCCTAACAAGAGAACAAGGCTCTGATACCAAATGAAATACTAACTAGGCAACCCAAAGGGGGGGTGAATTGAGATTTTAAAAATTAAGGTAAGTAAACCACACAATAATTCAATCTAATGCCTTAATGGAATCGAAAAATAAATTCAATAAACCACAATAATAAAAGAGTAAGGGAAGAGAAAAGAAACACAATGATTTTTATGTGGTTCGGCAACCCCCGCCTACGTCCACGCCTCCAAGCTCACCGGGCTTGAGGATTTCACTAAGCAAGCCTCCCAAGGCTTCAAACGCTTACAATTGACTTCTAAGGTGTCAATGGACCTTTACAACAAGAGATTATCCCCAATCTCTTAACCCAAGTGTATCCCAACACTTACAACCTCTCAAGGATAAAGATTACAAACAAATTTTCTCTCACACAATGTGTTTGATTACAAATGAATGCTCAATGTGTGAATCAAAGAAACAAAAACAAGTTCAAAGCTCAATAATAGTTTTATGTTCAATAGCAAGCTCCATGATAACTCTTGGATCTATCTTTGTTTGAATTTGATTGAGTTTATTTATAGTTGGAGCTGAAAACTAGCCGTTATTGACTTTCTGCTCACTGTTGGATCGTCGTTAACTAGATGTCGGATCGCCATTTGACTGGCCAATATGACCGTTGGGCTGGATTTTCAAATTATCGGATCGCCGTTATCTAGATGTCGGATCGCCGTTAGTGTCCAGAGGCTACTCTTCAATTCTGCTCAATGTCGGATCGCTGTTATCGAGATGTCGGATCAGTGACTGCTACAATGAATTATTTTATAAAATTATAGTTTGGCCCTAAAACTTTATAAAAATATACTATGACCCAAAACTTTATGAAACTTATCAAATAGGTCCATTTTCAGGATTTTAAGCAATACTTGTTATTTATGAAAATTCTCAAAGCTTTTTCAATTGAAACCATTAACATGAGAATAACCAATTTTATAAAAATAGTTTTCATATAATATAAAGCCTTTATAAAGTGAGAATGATGATTTAAAATCATATGAAAACTATTTTGAGATTTTAAAACCTTAATAATTCTTAATCTTATTTGTTATCATCAAAATCAACATTATGGATACATATATGCTAACAGTGTATATATGTTAATGTTGAATGATTTGTTTCATATTTGCATTCATTTTTCATGCATTAAAAAATGGCTTTTTAAGATGTTTCGGGTTCTTGAAATGAAACAATTATTGGTCATAAATCAAAATAGATGTGTGAAATTATAGTTAAAGTAAACAGATTACTGTTTATAAATAAATGGTTTACCATTTAAAAATAGAAAGTAGGAATGAAATCTGCAAGTCATCGATTAACTAATTAAAAATAAACGATATACCAATTAGAAGTAGAAAGGTTTTTTTGCGATAACGGATAACCAATTGAGATAAATAGATGATTGTTTAAGTGAAGGAAACATTCTGTTTTTTTTATCATTTAACTGATTACGCATTTAGTGGTTACTAGAAATTATCGGCTCACTGTAATATGAAAATGGTTCACCAATTTCATTTGATAAACTATTGTTTTAGGTTTTCTTCTTTATGTTTCTTTAAGCCTTAACTGTTTCTCTCTCTACTGACGGCACTACCCTACATCTCCCTAAATATTCGTCAATTTCCTTATGTTTTCTAGCCAAATTGAAACCATAAAATCATTTCTAATCACTCTAGGAACAATTTTAACCGATCAAAGCAACATTTCAAGCTGAAAATAAAAAATTCCTATGCCCTCTATCTTTATTTTAAATGGTTTAATTTCTCCCAAAATACCAAATTTTCCAAATTCCCAAATTTAGCATACATGGTCGGTGCTGAGTGTTCAAGGACTAGAGCAAGATGAAAACCAACAGTAAGGAGGAATCCAAAACCTCCCAGGGACGTCCCGGAGTTCTAAAGAATCCATTTCCTCATTGTCCCCATGACTAGACATTTCCAAACCATTTCATGAAACGCAAGGTAACTGATTCTAACTTTGTGGATTTGGATGATTTTGAGGAGCTAGTTGGTAGAGTCGTTAGTGCACCAAATTTAAAACTTTACTAATAATATAAACAACTAATACAAAGCGAGTAAGGATCGATCCCACGAAGACTATGCTAGTCATATTTATTATCAACTCTAAAGCAAGAATAAAATAATAACAGTAGTCGTAGTAGTAATAGAAATTAATTTAACTAAAGAAAACACCAATTATACATAAAAATGGCGGTTTTATGAAATTTTAACTAAAAAACAAGAAATAAAGAAATTAAAACTATGAAAGCAATAATTTAATAAAAACTCTAATTAAAGGATAAAGAAATAATAATGATGAAAACTTTAGTTAAAGGATCATTCGGCACCACTAAACATGCACATAATATATCAATTCTATCATCAATTTCTATTGAAACTATCAACCGTAGACAACAATAAGCATTGTTAGTCTCAATCTTTCCTTAGTGTGTCATTAGGCGAAACAAGATCTTCACCTAATTTCTAACCATTAAATAATTTAAAATGAACTCTTTAAATTTATGATAATGGAAGCATTAAGTAGAGAAAGACATTAGGTTGATCTAGGCAATAAATACTCAAGCTCAGATTATTTAACCTAAGTTATGTTCTCCAATTAAAATCACTGACTCCAACCTGCTACTAATGTTTAAAATATCAAGACAATTACAGATCAAGTATTTTAATCTAACAATAGAATTTTTCAAGTGCTATCTAATTGGCAACTCAAATAAGAGAAGAATAAAATTATAAACATTAATTATAAAAAACTATTAACAACCTCAATTAAATAAATTGAATAATAGAAATTGAACATTAATCATATGACATGTTGGGGGTTTTGAATTATGTTAGCCTAAAGGACTACACATAATGTAATTTTGATGATAACAAACATGTGTCTTAAGTGATTTAATAAATATTGTATTTCACATTTTTACTAGTTTTTGAAGGATAATATTTATGCAAGTGAATCAAGTGAAATCAAGCTCAAGACACTCAACGGACAACGGTAAAATCAAGAATAAAGTTTAGAGGTCAACGGACAAATTATTGTGATAAATTCTTGTAAAGCCGATATGATTTAATTGATGTATGATTTAATTGATGTATGATTTAGCATTTGAGAAGCTCAAGAGATTAATTTAAATAATTACTTTTCATAAATTAAAAGGTCTTATTTTTATAAGATAGAGTATTTTGTGGATTTGAGTAATTTGGACTTAAATGAAAAGTTTTGCAATCTTTGAATTTAATAAGTATTATTTTGAATTCCGAAGTTGGATCTTTTTGCAAACATTTGAAATATTTTGGACTAAAGTTAAAGGTTTTGGGAACTTTGAAAAATATGGGTATTATGTTAAATTTTAAAAAAGATGTCTTTGAAAAATAATAATATATTTGGCGCCATATCATAATTTGAAAAAATTTTGGAATGATAGTTATTATTTAAAAATTCTGAAATTGGACTTATTTGTAAAGTTTTATAACATTTTGGGCCATAATATAATTATAGAAAGTTTTGGGCTAAAGTGTAATTTTAGTAAATAATGTTACTCTAGTAAATTCAAATTTAACGGTAATATCACTGTTATAAGCGGGTAGCCGGATAAATCAAGCAGCCAACCACTTGATTGCGGGAATTTGTCTATAATGACTAGTTTTCGGGCTTTAACTATAAAAACTCAACTCCAACTTCATTTTAAGGACTAATGAAAGCATAAACAAGATCTTATAACATATATTGAGCTTCCAAATCGCAAAATCATCATAGATTGAATCATCATTGAGCCATATTTGTTTATTCACTCTTAAAGAGAGTTTCATTGTTGTAATTTTCATTTCTCATCAAATTGTGAGTGTAAAAGTGTGAGAAACACTTGGGGTAAAGAGATTGTGGTGATAATCTCTTGATTGTAAAGGTCCATTGACACCTTAGAAGTCAATTGTAAACATTTGAAGCCTTGGGAGGCTTGGATAGTGAAATCCTCAAGCCGGGTGAGCTTGGAGGCGTGGATGTAGGCGGGGATTGCCGAACCACGTAAAAATCCTTGTGTTTGTTTTCTCTTCCCTTACTCTTTTATTATTGTGCTATATTGAATTTATTGTTTTTGAATTCTATTAAGGCATTAAATTGAATTGTTGCGCGAATTGTTTAGCATAATTTTTAAAATCCCAATTCACCCCCTCTTGGGTTGCGTAACTTACATTTCAAATTCATCCTCAATGAAATAGAAAATATAGCCTAACATAATTGAATTGGGAATTAGAGTGTTGATAAAATCAGTTATGGAGATTAATCTAAATGGTTTACTTCACGTATATAGTACTATTCATATATACAGTACTATTCACATATACAAAACAATGATGTGACATTTACCGATGTTGTGGCAGCATCCTATTGGACCAATGATGTGGCATTGACTGATTATGTGGTGTTGATTAATGATGTGGCATTGACTGATGATGTGCATTGGATAAAAATACTGATGTGGCAGCATCTTATTAGACCGAAATACTCATGTGGTGTTGACTGATGATCTGTTACAACCAATCAAAGCTTGCCACGTGGCGTAATCCTGAGCGTTCAAATTGTTTTCATCCGATGGCCATGATTTATCAATCGTATGTATAAATAGAAGGCTCCCCCCTTATTTGACACCCCGAGTCCATTTTTGAGCTCCATTTTCTGTAATTCTCCCTCTATCTTGTATTTTCTATGTATTTTGATAAAATTACCATTTTACCCCTAGTTCAATTATGAGTGGCTAGTTTTATTTTAAGGTTGGGGTTGAAAGTGAAGCCTCAATATGTCAACAGAAGGATTATTATGGTCTGGCACAACATGTTTTTTACACTACACTTAGTGGAAGATCATTACTTCTGGCACATTGAGCGCTTGATACCATTTTTATTAGATTGAGGATTATGAGGAGTGGAAATACCCCCTCATGAATTAATTGGAACTGAAAAAGAAATATTAAGCCCATGGTAAATGTTAAATGTGAATCGAGAGACTCAAGCGTTTCATTTGCATTGGTTTTATCTTCAATTCATTCCCGTCATTTTATTTTAAATCTTAAGACAAAAAAAAATCACTTCCAACCAACTCACATTTACACCTAGAAAATTAACCCTACGCATAATTAAATCTACCTCTTCATGGGGTCGACACTCGTCATCACAAAATCTATTCTACAATAAATTCGTGTACTTGTGAGTACAATAAAATTTACACAAGAAGTTTTTGGCGTCATTGCCGAAAAGGTTAGTTATTTTAATTTGTAGAGTTAATTTTCTTTATAAATATTGTTTAAATAATTGTGTCTGCAAGTTTTAAGTGTGTTTTCATAGTAAGTGTGTAGCAACGTGATAAGGTCAGTATTGTAACTTCTCTCATCTTTGTTTCTTTTTCATCTATTTTGTTTTTAATTTTTACGTGCTCTTTGCCTGCATGGTCGAAGGTCACAGTCACCTAATCTAGAACCTATAAACGACTAGTGTGTGCAATCTCTAATACTATAGGTGTCAATATGCAAGTGTACACAACAAGTAATAGACTGATGAGTATTCAGATCAGCTCCACAGGGATTGATGTTATCAAATTTGTTATGGCAATCTTCAATAGTGCAATTTTGTTTTAATTGAAAATAAAGCAACTAATAAAACTAATAAACAAATTAAAATAAAAATGCAATAAATAAAAATACAATAAACAAAATTCTCACATCAAACACAAGGATAAAACTAATGAGAATTGAGTAGTTGAGTGAATAAACTCATTTAATGGCTTTGACTATTTTTCAATTACAGTACCGTTGCTACAGCATCTACTACAGCACTGAGCAAAATCCCTCATATATCCTCAGCTGTCGTATGTTGGATATTTTATATCTAATGCAACCTAACAGTGACTAGTTGTTACGCCAACATTAAATATAACATTAATCGATCTAGCTTCTATTTACCCTACAAGGTGAATTCATATTTCTACTTCATCACTAATTTTAGATCAAGCATGATCCTATTCAAATTGAGATTCCTTGAACTTGGAAAACCCAATTTAAAAGCAAGTATTGTCTTAATGAGATCAACTAAATCAGACCTTTTTGAGACTCTTTTTTAGCTAGTATCCCTAAATGAATAGTCAGCCGAAATAGAGAATTAAAAGAAATTCAAGTAAGAGAAAATACTATAGCAAACACATAGCAACGCGCATATATCAGTCAATCATCCATTAAGATCGTTTATCACTCAACTACAATAAAATTAGTTCATGATTTGTGATAGACAAATAAAAAAAAGGGTTTCAGCCATCATATTCATACCCACAATAAAATAGAAAACAAGAAAATAAGAAGAATAATTTATTTCTATTTTACTTTTCGATTTCTCCTCTGTCCGCCTTTAATCTCTCTCTTGAATTTTGTTTTCTTGCTATTTCTTTATAGTTATTCCTTTGGTTGATGACTCTCCCTTTCTTCTTTGCGTGTGTGCTCTTTTTATAGATTAAAATTAAGGCAATTGGAAGTCTATGTTAACATATATGTTTACATAATGTTGATTTTGATGATAACAAACAAGATTAAGAATGATTAATCTTTTAAGCTCAAATTATTTTCTTTTTAAATAAATCATTATTTTCATATTATAAAGGTTTTGTATTTAATGGAAAAATGATTTTATGAAATTGGTTGTTTTTCAAGTTATGATTTAATTGAAAGAATTTTGAAAACTTTGAAATCAACAAGTATTGCTTGAAATCTTGGAGAAGGACTTATTTGAAAAGTGTCATAGCATTTTGGGCTATATCATAATTTCAGAAAGTTTTGAGTTTAACAAAGCATTATTTGAAATTTTTGAAATTGGACCTATTTGTAAACTTTCATAACGTTTTGGGCCATAATATAGTTTTGTACAGTTTTGGGGTCAAACTATAAATTTAGAAAATAATTTCACTGTAGCATTCACTGTAGCAAACGGCTAACCGTTTATTTAAAACGGCTAACCGATAACGTCCAGAAAGCATGTTTCGCCCAGTTTTGTTAAAATGATGATTCTGGAACAAAACGGTGAACTGTTTACTGAAAACGGTGAACCGTTTACTGAAAACGGTTAACCGTTTATTTTAACCTTGAACCGTTTAGTGAGAACGGTTAACCGTTATTTTAACATTGAACCGTTTAGTGAGAACGATTAAGCCAAATTTGTTTTGCAGGTCTCTGGAAGTTAACGGGGAAAGGGTAACCCTAAACGGTGAACCGTTTATTTGAAATTTGGCCTATTGTTCATCTTGCAAGTCTCTGGAAGTTAACGGTGAAAGGGTAAGCCTAAACGGCGAAAGGGTAACCTAAACGGTGAAAGGGTAAGCCTAAACGGTGAAAGGGTAAGCCTAAACGGTGAAAGGGTAACTTGAAATTTGGCCTAACGGTAACTTTTGACCAGCGAAACGGTTAACCGTTTATATGTTAACCTTTAACCGTTTTCGGGCTGACAAATGCATAACGGCTAGTTTTTAAGCTCAAACTATAAGAACTCAAATCCAACTCATTTTCAATCTCTCCAACAAGCAAAAACAAAAAGCACACGTGATATCTTGAGCCTTCAAACTTGCAAAACACAAAAGATTGAATCATTTCTTGTTCTTCATTTTTGACTATCTACTCATTGAGTGAGTTTCATTGTAATCTTCATTTATTCATCTCAATTGTAAAAGGTTGAGTGTGTGAGATACTTGAGTGAAGAGATTGGGAGATAATCTCTTTGTTGTAAAGGTTTATTGACACCTTGAAGTCAATTGTAATCGGTTGAAGCCTTGGAAAGGCTTGGATAGTGAAATCCTCAAGCCCGGTGTGCTTGGAGGCGTGGACGTAGGCGGGGATTGCCGAACCACGTAAAAATTCGTGTGTTTGTTTCTCTTCTCTCTTACTCTTTATTTATTGTGCTTTTATTGAACTTATTGCTTTCAAGTTTTATTAAGACATTAGATTGCTTGTTGTGTGGATTTGCTAGGATAAGTTTTAAAATTCCAATTCACCCCCCCTCTTGGGTTGCACACTTGTATTTCATTTGGTATCAGAGCAAGGTGCTCTTGTGTAGACTTAACTGTCTAGAGTTAAACATCCATGGCAACCCATAGTGACTCAACCTTTAGGGAAGGACAATCCACAATTAGACCACCGTTCTTTGACGGTAATGACTACCCATATTGGAAAACTAGGATGAGAATTTATTTACAAGCTTTAGATTATGCAATTTGGGAAATCGTTTGTGATGGTCAATTTATGCCTTTGACTAAAAATGAAGTCGGGGAAGATATTCCAAAACCTTCACGGGAATGGAATGATTTGGAAAAGAGAAAAGCTTCTCTAAATTCCAAAGCCATGAATGCCTTGTTTTGTGCACTTGATAAGAAAGAGTTTCATAGAGTGTCTAGTTGTGAAAGTGCCCATGAAATTTGGCATAAACTTGAAGTTGTTTATGAAGGCACAAATCAAGTGAAAGAAGCTAAAATTAGTAGGTACACTCGGCAATATGAATTGTTCCAAATGGAACAAAATGAGAGTGTATATTCCATGTATACTAGATTTACGGACATAGTGAACACTCTAGGAGCCCTAGGAAAGACCTTTTCAAATAGCGAGAAAGTTAAGAAAATCATTAGGTCCTTACCTAAGGAATGGAGATCAAAAAGGACTGCCATTGAGGAAGCTAAAGATTTAAATATCTTACCTATTGATGATTTAATTGGTTCTCTTATTTCTTATGAGGAAGACATGGCAGCCGAAAGAGGCAATGAGGAGAAGAAGAAAAGCATTGCTCTCAAAGCCTCGAAACATGAGAGTGATGAGGAAAGCGAGCTGGATGAGGAGGAGATGGATATGTTGGCTAGGAGGTTCATAAAACTTTTTAAGAAATTTGGTGAGCGAAGAAAATTTAGAGACCTCAAGAACCGAAAGGAGAAAAATGAAGTAATCAAATGTTATGAATGCAAGAAGCCCGGACACATACGACCGGAGTGTCCTCTTCTCAACAAACTCAAGAAGAAAGCTATGGTGGCCACATGGGATGATAGCGATGAGGAAACAAGTGATGAGGATGAGCAACAAGAAATGACAAACTTAGCTCTCATGGCCGTTGGGGAAGAATCATGTGATGAACTTGATGAGGTAAATGATCTTTCTACTTATGATGAATTATATGATGCTTTTAAAGAATTGCATGATAATTGGATAAAAATTGGCAAAAAGAATGCATGTCTTAAAAAGAAAATGGTAAAGCTCACAAATGAAAATGAATCTCTAAGTGCAAAGATTGCATGCCTAGAATTAGAGAATAAAACATTGCATGATAGAGTTACATTATCAAATGAGAAACCTAGCACTTCACATGAGCATTTAGAATCATATGTAGATAACTTGAAAAATGAAAATGATGTTTTACAAAAATGCAATGATTCATTAAATGAAAAGATTAAAGGACTAGAGTTAGATAATAAAATGTTGCATGAAAGAATTGTATCATTTAAATGCAAACAAAGTACTTCATATGAGCATGAGAAATCACATGTTGATAAATTAATGAAAGAAAATGAAGTGCTCAAGAAAAAGAGCAATGAGTTAAATGAGATTGTTTTGAAATTTACAAATGGGCAAAAGATGTTGGATAATATGCTTAACTCACAAAAATGTGTTTTTGATAAAGGAAGACTTGGATATAAGCCTAACTTGAAACAAAAATATTATAAAAATTATTTTTCTAAGGCTACCTCCACATGTGATCATAAAATTATTTGTCATTATTGTAATGGAAATGGTCATATGAGTTTTAGATGTCCAATTGAGAGAAATATATATTATGGAGTTAAATGTATTTGGGTTCCAAAAGGAACCAAATCTAACACTCAAGGACCCAAGAGTATTTGGGTACCAAAGGGCACAACTTGAATATTTTTTTTGTAGGTACCACAAACAAGGAATGGTAAAGAGTTCCTTGATGAAGCTTGTGAGGATAATCATTTGAGCAATGATCTAGGAGAAAAAGATGAGGCAAGATTATTTAATTGTTTTGGTAACAATTCTTGCCATATTAGTTTTGTTGAGTGGATCATGATAAATGGATAGTAGCTTGAATTTGTGATAATATGCTTGTATGTTTACATGATTGAATTATCATTGTGTATATCATTGAGTGCTTTATCATGATGCATGGTTATATATACATGATGATAGCTTGTCAACTCATCATGATGGATTTGTTTGTTTTTAATGATTATGTAATGCCTAAGCATGATAAATAAGCGATATGCTTTAATTCTCAATCTTTGAATGCTTACACATTTCATGATTGTGTGATGAATATGCATGATGAATATGTTATAAATTTGAGTTTTATGATTGGATGTTAATTATATTGATCCATGCATTAAAATGGTTTTTGAAAATGTTCGGATCACGAAATGGTCTTAAAATTGTTTGGAAAACAAAGGAGTCTTTGAAAATCCTAAGTCTGTGCGAGCTGTAATGAATTGGTCATAACTCCTTCTAGAGAACTCCAAATCTAGCTCTGTAAACTTTATTGGAAAGCTAACTTAATTATCTTTCCAACGGTATATAGCTTGAACATTACTTCTATCTCAATCAATACAGTTTTTATTCCGAATTTGACCCTTCTGCAGTTTATTAAGTTTTAAATGCTTATATGCTTCATGATTGTATGCTTGATGGATGGATTATTTGTTTGTATTAATTATCTTTTGGATGTTTTATATTTGGATATTGTGGAACTAATGTACTTATGCTTTACTTAAGTTTTGATGATAAAGAATGTGCATTGATGATTGCATTATATTTGATGAAATTTTGATCTTATGCAATCTATGATTAGTGAATGAATGTATATTTTTGTACTTTATCAATGTATTGTTAAATATGCATTACTTGCTTTAAATGATATCAAAAGGGGAAGACAAAGTAATAAATCATTTTAATGATGTAAATTGGGGGAAATAACATGCATTTTGAGCATTCTTTTAATGGTTGATATATGATTATGAAATCCTCATATTTAATTGTTACAAGTGTTGGGGGAATTCATATTGATTTTGATGATTAATAATTATATGTGTGTTGCTTGATAAAACTTGTGGATTATTGAATATTGAAGTGTTGGTTTGCTAATGGTGTTGTTGGGTTGGTGATGGAGTTGATTGTTATGACTTTTTTGGAAGTGTTTTTTTTCTCTCATGTGTATAAACGGTATTACTCATTTTTTAAGGGGAAACTCTGCCAAAATTTTTGCTCACCAAAAACCGAACTTGCATTTCTTTATTTTCTCTTTCTCTTTTTGATGATGAAGGGGGAGATAATTTGAGAGTTTGATAATTTGGGAGTTTTTGGGAGTTTTAAGAATGAATTTGAAAATGTTTTATAAATGGGAAGATGTTTTATAAATGGGAAGATTTTTGAAAATGCTTACTTGAGCAAAAATCTTTTTATTGACCATTTCTTAATTTGGCCATATATTTAGGGGGAGCATCTAATATGATTTTGGATAATATGCATTTTGAATTTTTTTGTTGTCCAAAGGGGGAGAATGTGATGAAATTTCTACTCGGACAAACATGAGTAATAAATTTGCGATTTTTATTCTTTTCCTTTAAAGTTTTCTTTTTAATGATAAAGGGGGAGAAGAATACATGTTTTCCAAATTTTAAAAAAAAAAATTTGCTATTCTTTTCCTTTTCCACTAATTTTTCTTTTTGATGATGAGGGGGAGAAGAATACATGTATTTAAATTTATAAAGTTTTACTACTCTTTTTCTTTGCCAATGGAGTTTTCTTTTTGATGATGAGGGGGAGAAAAATGCATGTATTTAAATTTCTTAATTTAGCAAATTGGCAAATTGTAAGAGAAAATTATATTTAAGAGGAGCAATTTGTGGAATCATTCTTTAAATACATGAAATGTTTGTCATCATCAAAAAGGGGGAGATTGTTAACATATATGTTTACATAATGTTGATTTTGATGATAACAAACAAGATTAAGAATGATTAATCTTTTAAGCTCAAATTATTTTCTTTTTAAATAAATCATTATTTTCATATTATAAAGGTTTTGTATTTAATGGAAAAATGATTTTATGAAATTGGTTGTTTTTCAAGTTATGATTTAATTGAAAGAATTTTGAAAACTTTGAAATCAACAAGTATTGCTTGAAATCTTGGAGAAGGACTTATTTGAAAAGTGTCATAGCATTTTGGGCTATATCATAATTTCAGAAAGTTTTGAGTTTAACAAAGCATTATTTGAAATTTTTGAAATTGGACCTATTTGTAAACTTTCATAACGTTTTGGGCCATAATATAGTTTTGTACAGTTTTGGGGTCAAACTATAAATTTAGAAAATAATTTCACTGTAGCATTCACTGTAGCAAACGGCTAACCGTTTATTTAAAACGGCTAACCGATAACGTCCAGAAAGCATGTTTCGCCCAGTTTTGTTAAAATGATGATTCTGGAACAAAACGGTGAACCGTTTACTGAAAACGGTGAACCGTTTACTGAAAACGGTTAACCGTTTATTTTAACCTTGAACCGTTTAGTGAGAACGGTTAACCGTTATTTTAACATTGAACCGTTTAGTGAGAACGGTTAAGCCAAATTTGTTTTGCAGGTCTCTGGAAGTTAACGGCGAAAGGGTAACCCTAAACGGTGAACCGTTTATTTGAAATTTGGCCTATTGTTCATCTTGCAAGTCTCTGGAAGTTAACGGTGAAAGGGTAAGCCTAAACGGCGAAAGGGTAACCTAAACGGTGAAAGGGTAAGCCTAAACGGTGAAAGGGTAACTTGAAATTTGGCCTAACGGTAACTTTTGACCAGCGAAACGGTTAACCGTTTATATGTTAACCTTTAACCGTTTTCGGGCTGACAAATGCATAACGGCTAGTTTTTAAGCTCAAACTATAAGAACTCAAATCCAACTCATTTTCAATCTCTCCAACAAGCAAAAACAAAAAGCACACGTGCTATCTTGAGCCTTCAAACTTGCAAAACACAAAAGATTGAATCATTTCTTGTTCTTCATTTTTGACTATCTACTCATTGAGTGAGTTTCATTGTAATCTTCATTTATTCATCTCAATTGTAAAAGGTTGAGTGTGTGAGATACTTGAGTGAAGAGATTGGGAGATAATCTCTTTGTTGTAAAGGTTTATTGACACCTTGAAGTCAATTGTAATCGGTTGAAGCCTTGGAAAGGCTTGGATAGTGAAATCCTCAAGCCCGGTGTGCTTGGAGGCGTGGACGTAGGCGGGGATTGCCGAACCACGTAAAAATTCGTGTGTTTGTTTCTCTTCTCTCTTACTCTTTATTTATTGTGCTTTTATTGAACTTATTGCTTTCAAGTTTTATTAAGACATTACATTGCTTGTTGTGTGGATTTGCTAGGATAAGTTTTAAAATTCCAATTCACCCCCCCCCTCTTGGGTTGCACACTTGTATTTCAGTCTAGGGCGCCCACCTCTCAGTTTTGGAACCTCTAGATTGCAATCTTCTAAGTATCTTGTGTGAAATCTTCTCTATCATGCTCCAGGATTGCCACAGCAACAGTGCTACAGCAATGGCTACTGCATCTTACTTGTTTCAATTTTTCTGTAGCCAAGTTCTTTCCTTATCTTTGCAAGTATTTGGTAGTAAAATGCACTTTTTGGCAAACCTTGGTACTGACATGATATGTCAATAAAACTTTGGTAGTAAAATGATAATATCCCTTAAATAATCAATTCAAAATGTCAAAAACCATAAAGAAAATCATGCAAAATTAGACTTAATGAAAAACTGAAATAACTCCCTAATCATTGGGTTGCCTCCCAATTAGTCTTGATTTTAGGTCCTTTAATTTGACCATCCTTAATTGCTTATGATATTGGATCCCTCAGGAACAAGTCCTTCTTTGGGTAAGTCACAACAACTCCCCTGTAATGTTTTACTCTGTGCCCATTAACCTTAAATTCTTGACCCGTTCTTTCATCTACGAGGTCAACGGCCCCATGATGATATACTTTAAGAAGCTTGAAAGGTCCTGACCATTTAGATTTCAATTTTCCAAGAAAGAGCCTTAATCTTGAGTTGTGAAGCAGAACTTGATTGCCTTGGATGAGATCCCTTTGCTGGATTCTTTGGTCATGCCATTGTTTAGTCTTCTCCTTATAAATTATTGCATTTTCGTAGGAAAATAACCTGAACTCCTTTAATTCATAAAGTAGTAATTTCTGTTGCTTTGCTGCAGCAAGCATGTCCATATTCAATTACTTGGCTACCCAATATGCTTTATGCTCTAGCTCTAATGGCAAGTGACATGCTTTTCCATAAACAATTCTATATGGTGACATGCCAATTGGAGTTTTATAGGCTATTTTATAAGCCCATATGCAGTCATTTAATCTAAGTGACTAATCCTTTCTGTTGGGACTTACAACTTTCTCTAAAATCTTCTTTATCTCTCTGTTGGATACCTCTGCCTGTCCACTTGTTTACCGATAATATGCTGTAGCAACCTTATGCTTGATTCTATATTTGGCCAATGCTGCAGCAAATGTTCGATTGCAAAAGTGTGTTCCTTCATCACTAATTATAACTCTTGGAGTGCCGAATGTAGAGAAGATGTTCTTTTGAAGGAACTTCACTACTGCCTTGGCATCATTAGTTGGTAATACTACAGCTTCCACCCATTTTGAGACATAGTCTATAGCCACTAGGATGTATAGGTTGCCGAAAGAGGGTGGGATAGTCCCATAATATCTATCCCTAATACATCAAAAATCTCTACTTCCAAAATGTTAGTGAGTGGCATCTCATGTTTTTGAGAGATGTTTCCTGCCATTTGACACATGTCACAACATTTAACAAACTCATAAGCATATTTAAAAATTGAGGGCCAATAATAACCTGATTGTAGGACTTTTGCTGTTGTCTTATGCCCTCTAAAGTATCTTCCATATGCTGCAACATGACAAGATTGCAGGATGCCTGAAATATTTTCATCTAGTACATTGATCACATGGTCTGAACACATAATGTATAAATAAGATCCATTGGTAACTTTTTACATCATAAAGAAACCTCTTTTTCTGTTGGTAACTCAAATCTGACGGTAATAGTCCACTCACCAAATTATTAGCAAAGTCTGCATACCATGGGAATCTCGACTGCTATAGCATCTGAGAGTGCTGTAACATCACCAATTGCTCATCCAGAAATTTTTCTGTGATATCTTTCTTTGTTGGAGTGCTTTCATTTGCTTCCAGCCTTGAAAAGTGATACGCTACTCGATTCTCAGTGCATTTTCTGTCCTTAATCTCCAATTCAAACTCTTGTAGCAATATGATCCACCTTATTAACCTTGGTTTGACATCCTTCTTCGAAATCAAATACTTTATAGTCGAGTGATCTGTGTAAATAGTCACTTTGGTGCCAATCAAATAAGCTCTAAATTTGACAAAGGCAAAAACAACCACCAACAAATCTTTTTTAGTAGTAGTATAGTTGAGTTGTGCATTAGCTAAGGTCTTGCTGACATAATAAATGAAGTGAAACATCTTATCTTTCTTTTGCCCTAGCACTGCTCCAACAGAATGGTCGCTGACATCACACATAAACTCAAAAGGCATACTCCAATTTGGTGCTATAACCATTGGTGTTGTTACAAGAGCTTTCTTCAGTGCAACAAAAGCCTTTTAATAATCTTCATCAAAATTGAAAGGTCTGTCATGTTCCAGCAACATGCATAAAGGTTTAGCTATTTTGGAAAAGTCTTTAATGAACCTTCGATAGAACCCAACATGTCCTAGGAAACTCCTAATACCTTTTACTTAAATAGGTGGCGGAGGTTTATCAATCACTTTTATTTTTGCCTTGTCCACCTTTATTCCCTTTCTAGAAACTTTATGGCTTATGACAATCCCTTCTTGTACCATAAAATAGTACTTTTCCCAATTTAGCACCAAATTAGTCTTCTCACATCTCTTAAGCACATTTTCTAGGTTATGCAAACAATCATCATATGATTCCCCAAAAATCGAGAAGTCACCCATGAATACCTCAAGTGTTTGCTCAACCATATCTGAAAAAATAGACATCATGGACCTCTGGAAAGTTGTGGAGCATTGCATAGCCCAAAAGGCATCCTTCTAAAGGCAAAGGTGCCATAAAGACAAGTGAATGTTGTCTTCTCCTGATCCTCCGGTGCTTAGTAATCTGGTTGTAGCCCGAGTATCCATCTAAGAAACAATAGTTTTCATTTCCAGCAAGTCTGTCCAGCACCTGATCTATTAAAGGCAATGAGAAGTGATCATTTCTCGCGGCCTTGTTTAGCTTCTTATAATTCATGCAAATTCTCTATCCGGTCACTGTTCTTGTAGGAGTAAGCTCATTCTTCTCATTTGCTACAATAGTCACTCCACATTTCTTTAGAACACATTGTACTGGACTTACCCATAAACTATATGATATTGAGTAAATAATTCCAGCATCAATCCACTAAATGATCTCTTTTTTCATAACTTCTTTTACGATGGGATTCAATCGTCTCTGTTGCTCCCTAGAATTACTATAGTATTCTTCCAGCAGAATCTTGTGCATGCATATGGATGGGTTGATTCCTTTAATATCTACCATGGTCCATCCAGTAGCCTTCTTATATCTCCTCAATTGATCTTCTATTGATCTACATTAAAAAAATGAAATAATTACCGGGAGTGTATTATTGTCACCAAGATAAACATATTTTAAATGTGAAGGTAAAAGCTTTAATTCTAAAGTAAAATGTGACATAATAGATGGAATAAATGGTTTTACTTTCCTGTTTGAGAGGTCTAAAGATTCAAAATGTCTATCAGCCCTCACAGGTTGCTTCTTTTCTAACCATGCTATGTTACCTTCTTGAGGATCTTCATCTTCAAGTTCTTCAAATGTTACAACATTGATTTCCTCCTTACTACAACAACTGTTTAACCTTTCTATTATAACAAAGTTCACAACACTGGTAAAATTACAGTCTTCAACCTCATCGGGATTCTTCATAGTATCCAGCACATTGAATGTAACTTGCTGATCATTCACCCGCATAATCAACTCTCCTTTTTGCACATCAATTAGAGTCTTTCCCGTAGCTAAGAAAAGTCGTCCTATAATGATTGGTACTTCTTTGTTTGCTTCAAAGTTTAGCACTATGAAATCCACTGGAAAAATAAATTTATCCACCTTCACCAACACATCTTTAATCTTCCCTTCTAGATAAGAATGAGATCTGTTTACCAGGTCACTATTGTTGGCCTAACCTCCCCAACTCTCAATTGCTTGAACATTGATAATGCCATAAGATTGATGCTAGCCCATGTTGTGTAAATTTTATTGAACTCGCAAGTGCACGAATCTATTGTAGAATATATCAATGGTGACGAGTTTTGATCCCACGGGAAGGTAGATTTTAATTGTATGTAGTGTTAATTTTCTAAGTGGGTGGTTGGATTTGTGGTGAAAGTGATTTAGACTATCCTAAAATTTAAATTAAAATGGCAGGAATAAATTAAAATTAAAACTATTGAAATGAAGCGCTTAGGTCTCTGGAGCTCCACTCAACATGCACCATGGGCTTAATATTCCTTATTAGTGCCAATTAAATTATGAACCTTACTTCAATAAATGTGGTGCTAAGTTCTTATCTTGCGAAATAGTAATAACCTTGCACTAGGAAGACAATTATACCAGTGTAATATCTAGACAAGATTGTTACTATTTGTCGACAAAAGGTCAAAACATCCATAAATATTAGAGGGAAGAGAAAGTAAATTTACCAAATTAAGCCCATGGAACATGTTCGGACTTCACCTTTAACTCAAACTTCAAAGAAAATTAGCTACTCATAATTGAACTATGGATAAAATGAAAATTTATTAAAATATATAGAAAATACAAGATAGAGAAGGAATTACAGAAAATAGAACTCAATAATAGATTCAGGGGTGTCAAATTAGGTGGGAGAGCCCCTTATTTATAGATACAATGAGTAAATCATGGCAATCAGATTAAAACAATTTTGACACTCAGGATTGCGACATGTGGCAAGTTCTAATTGGATAGAACACATCATCAGGGCTGTCATTCCGTGCATATGCATGTATCATACGCACGTTTTTTCAGTCCACTAACATACTGCCACATCACCAGTCAACGCCACATCATCATTTTAGTCCAATAGAATCCTGACACATCATCGGTCAAGTCATGTCATCAGTCAATGCCACATCATTTGTCCAATCGAATGCTGCCACATCATCAGTTAGTGCCACATCAGCGGTCAATGCCACGTCATCGTATCGTATATGTGAACAGCATCGTGAACATTATCATGCACAGTACCGTATATGTGAACAATATCGTTTATCCTTTTATACTCCTCGTAAGGGTTTTTACTGTCCTGAGTTTAAAATTGCTGTCTGTTTTGCTATTTGATCTCTTGTTCATTGTAAAATGACCATGATGGCCCCTAAAATACATAAAGTGCTTAATTATAATAAAACACATATAATTAAATCACAAAGGACTTAAATACACAAAAGTAGGGATGTTAGTGAGACTTGGAGTGTAAAATGACGATTTTCTCCTTTATAAATATACACTTTCTAGCACTCAACACACCCCCTAACCAGCTTGTTGTTAGTCCCTAGCAAATTAAGCAATAACACAATTCAAACCCCCAATGATTTTTTTTAATGGGAAATTATCTACCGTCCACCCGTTTTTTCCAACTTTTTAAAAAATACACAATTTTTTTTTTGCTGGAATCCACCTGAAGTTACATTTTTTTTCACTTTTCCACTTCCGTTTGGAGACCGTTAAGAAAACTAATGGAATATTGTTTAAATGATTTTTTTACCCTCAAATGTAAAAGAAAATTTATCCACGGACCACCTATTTTTTTCTTATTTTTTCAAAAATACACAATTTTTATTTTTTTTTTGCTGAACTCTACTTGAAGTTATATTGTTTTGCACCTATCCACCACTCAGTCATTGTGAAATGACGATTTTACCCTTATGATGTTAGAAAGTTATAACAGTCTCCAAACAGAAGTGGAAAAGTGAAAAGAAATGTAACTTCAAGTGGATTCCAGCAAAAAAAAAAAAGATTTGTGTATTTTTGAAAAACGGTGAAAAAACGGGTGGATGGTGGATAATTTCTCTTTTTTAATTAAACAATCATGTTTATTCAATCAGACTAATGATAGTAATTAAATAAAAGTATAAGCATTATCTCTAACCTAAAGAAATATCACCCCGACATCAACCATCCACATGAATGAGTCCAATAGACTTTGTCACAGCTACAGTAATCAAGTCACTTTCAAGAATGACATGTCAAACCCCAAAATCTTACCGATAGTGGTGACACTTTCACAAGAAAATTAAACCTAATAAAAATAGTCACTCCAATGAATGGTAAATTGAGAGAAAATAATAAAGAAGTAATATCACACACTCTCACCTAGATGAAAGAAATATGCCCACAACTTAGAAATAATACAATCTTAAGTCAAACAAAATTCTAGTCAAACCAATGTTTGTTTTTTTTTGTACCACTACATCTTTTTAGCCCATATAACTAGCTTCTACTTCAGACTATAGTTCCCTAAAATCAAGGACTTTTATTAGAACTGTTGTGCAAATTTTATTGAACTCGCAAGCGCACGAATCTATTGTAGAATAGACTAATGGTGACGAGTGTCGATCCCACGAGGGCGTGGATTTTAATTGTGTGTAGAATTAATTTTGTAAATGGGTGATTGGATTTGTGGTGAAAATGATTTGGATTATCCTAAAATTCGAATTAAGATGGCAAGAATAAATTGAAGTGAAAATCTATTAAATTGACGTATTTAGGTATCTGGATGTGCATCAACATGCACCATAGGCTAAATATTCGTTATTAATGCCAATTAAATCATGAGAGGGGAATCCACACCTCGTGAACCACACTCTAATCAATATGGTGTTAAGGGCTTATCGTGCCAAATAATAATAACATTGTACTAGGGAGCCGGTGAAACCAGGGTGGTATCTAAACAAGCTTATTATTATTTGTCGACGAGAAGTCAAAACATCTACAAAAACTAGAGGGGAAGAGAAAATAAATTTACCAAATAAAGCCCACGACAAATTTTGAGACTTCACCTTCAACCGAAACTTGAAAGAAAATTAGCTACTCATAATTGAACTAGGGGTAAAATGGAAATTTATTAAAATACATAGAAAATACAAGATAGAGAAGGAATTACAGAAAATGGATCCCAAAAATGGATTCAGAGATATCAAATTAGGGGGGGAGGCCCCCTTTTTATAGATACATTGAGTAAATCATGTGCATCGGATTAAAAACAGTTTGGATGCTCAGGATTGCGCCACGTCATCAGTCAACAGTACGTGGTTTGACCACGCAGTTTGAACAGTAACACGGTTTGACCCGGCTTGAACAGTGACGCGGTTTGGTTGAAAATAATCCTGTGTAATGAATGTATTGTACGCGAGATTTTTGGTCCACTGATATACTGCCACATCACCATCAACAGTACATAAGAATTTTAGTCCAACAGGATCGTGACACCTCATCAGTCAATGCCACATCATCGGTCAATGCCACGTCATTGATCTGTCAATGTGAACAGTGACGTAAACAGTAACGTAGACAGTACCGTACATGTGAATAGTACCGTACATGTGAACAGTGCCATTTTTCCTTTTATGTTCCTCCTAAGGTTTTCGACCGTCCTGAGTTCAAAAGTGATGTCTGTTTTGCTGTCTGATCTCTCGTTCATTTCGAAATGACTATGATGCCCCTAAAATACATAAAATTCTTAATTATAATACAACACATAATTAAATGACAAGAAATTTAAATACATAAAAGTAGGAATGTTAGTGGAACTTGAAGTGTAAAATGACAATTTTCTCCTTTATAAATATACATTTTCTAACTCTCAACACACCCCCCAACCAGCTTATTGCTAGTCCCTAACAAATAAAGCGAAAACAAAATTCAAAATCCAAAATGATTTTTTTTTAACAATCATGTTTATTCAATCAGACTAATGATAGTAATCAAATAAAAGTATAAGCATTATCTCCAGTCTAAAGAAACATCACACCCACATCAACCATCCACATGAATCAGACCAGTAAACTTTGTTATAGCTACTTTCAGGAATGACATGTTAAACCCCAAAATCTCACTGGATATAGTGACATTCTCACAAAGAAATTATACCCAATAAAAATAGTCACTGCAATGAATGGTAATTGAGAGAAAATAATAAAGAAATGATACCACATGCTCTCACCAAGATGAAAGAAATATGCCCTTAGCTTAGAAATAATACTATCTCAAGTCAAACAAAAATACTAGTCAACCCACTTTATTTATCTTTTTTTTTTCTTTTTTATTATGCATCACTACATCTTTTTAGCCCATATAACTAGCTTCTACTTCAGACTATAGTTCCCTAAAATCAAGAAGGACTTTTATTAGGACGTAACGTAGGTTAGGAATATGGCTAACAAAGAAGGAAAATAAGGAAAACAAAGTGTATGTTTGAGAAAAATGCAGAGGAATTATTATTTTGCTTTTTGGAAGTTGTAAGGTGGATTTCACCTATTATTGTTATTTTTTTCTTCTTTTTTTTGAAACAACATTTTTTTTTTTTGCTTTTGTTGGGCATAACTTCATTATACAAAATATTTATTTACATTTTTCTCAAACATAAATAGGTGATGGAACTTGTAAGATATTGGGTAATACTCCAAATCGGAGTGGGTCAAGATGATAAGTTTGACAAAGAAAAATGTTTTTTTTAAGGCTCAAAAGCGTTAACTATGGATATTTGATAAAAGGGATGTCTAGAAAGGCTCAAACGGATCAAAGATGGCATTTCCATCGTCTTTTAGGTCTCTAAATAATCTTCCATATCTACTAGTTAGATGGGCCTCCATATGTAGCAACACACATTTTTTTCTTTTTTTTTTAAATTTTACAATTTTTTAAGGGTTAACTCAAAAGAAATCTAGAGATCGTGTATACAATAATCAACTGCGAAGCTGTATAAAGAATGGGCAAAAGGGTTACTCTCCAAGAAAAAATGATAGGCTCAAAAACTCACTTGGTACTTATTATAACATGTTCATTCCTTCAAGCAACTCATATTTGTCTCCGACATCAACATGTGGAGTAGCAAACATAGTGTAACATCACTTAAGACCAAAGATAATACAAATACTAAAATTTAAAATTAATCATGTCATCCAATGTTAAAACAAATCACACAAAATTATTTTTTAAACAACATCCTACCCCCCAACCTATTCTAAACATGAAAGGAAAATATGCATGCAGAAATGTGAAAATGATGCAAAAAAAACTAATTAGAAAAGTTACACTTAAAATGATAGAAAAAGAAAATGGTTTTTTTTAACTTAAAAAAATGCGTTTCTAGAGGCAGTACTACACTCCATATTCAGCCATCTTCGACTCAAAAATTTGAAAGTGTATATTTATAAAGGAGAAATTAGAAAGAAGAAGTTAAAAAAATAATTGTCAAAGATTAATAAATAAAAAGAAAATGTCTGGAATTTATTTTTTATTTTTTGGTTTTTATTTTTTTTATTTTTTTAAACAAAGAAGATGCGTTTCTAGAGTCACTACACTCCATATTCAGCCATCTTCAACATAAAAAGTTAGCCACGGTTAGTCTCTACAGCAAAAAATTAGTAAAAACTTAACCAAGATTCCACAATTGTCGACTATTCCCTCCCCCCAACTAGAACGAAACTTGTCCTCAATGTTTTAAAGGAAAGAAGTAGAGTTTAGAAGACATCACCTGGGTGGTGCAACACAAAAGAAAATATTTACAAGCGGAGAGTTAAATCTAATTTGTACTTCTTATTGCGGCTACTGTTACCATCATTATTTGGACGCTCCAACACAAAGGTCCAAAGGTCTGGCTCCGGTCTATAAGCTTGTAACAGATCAAGTAGCTCATTAGCAGTGTGAGCACAAATAAAAAGTTTTTTCGCATTGGAAGGAATGAAGTAGTTTTTATTGCATGGTTAAGAAATGCGATGAAGTTATCATAAAAGTTATTGACATTTAACAAACCGATGGGTTTCTGGTGAATGTGCATATGGGCCCAAGATGCTAGTGTGATAAGTGCCTCTAGTGTTACAAGATCTCCTGGAAGGAAAATAAAAGCATCAGCATGATTAAGCATTTCAGTTATTCTTTCTTGCATACCTGAGACGACTAACTCTTCTCCAGTCGATGAGTCAGACAAACTGCCTAAAGGTTTTAGAGCTCTTGGGATGATGCCTAACACTTGGCTTTCTCTGACAAAATCAGCTTCTGAGACCAATTTTGATAACCCTCGGTTACCTCCTCCATACACCAAGTGTAATTTTCTCTCTGCTATGCTTCGACCAAGATCTATAGCTGCCTCAACGAACTCTTTATGTTTGTCATAGTGAAACCCAGAAAGCACACAAATGTTCTTGAATTGTCTATTGGGAGTAGCTGCCATTGGGATACTTCTCAAAAATAATTTATGAGTGCTTGACAAAAAATTATATTTAAGAATCTTGGTGACAGCGGGTCACAGCTATGTATGAGGTAGCATGTCAGTGTCAAATAACGTGTAAAGCACATAGCTCGAGAGTAAAAAAGCAAACAATAAAAAAAAAGATAAAATAAAATTATTAAAGAAAATAATGCAAATGATAAAACAACAGCGAAATAAAATAACAATTAAGTAAAAGGATATTTACAGGTAGTTGCGACTGTGGCTCACATCTTCCTTTGGTTTTACATCCAAAAACGGCTTGAACGCCCTCTATGGGTCGAGGATAGGCTTCCCATCCAGTTTTCTTATAAACTGGCAAACAAGGTCGTTTGTAGTCAGATTCCCGAGACTATATCGTGCATGCTCTTTCTGGAATAATGGTCATAACTGGAGAATCGCTCTTTGCACATATCCACTGGGATGCGTTTCAAGATACAAAAGGATATCATCCAATGACTCCTTATTCAAGCCATCCCTAATGAACTGAATGTTATCTTCCCTGTTATCAGATACCATTCCTAAAGAACATGGTTTTTTATCGCAACTCATTCTGACACACTTATGACAAGCAACAGAAATTCTTTGAGCTCTTCGTTTTCTTGCATAATTTCCTTTACCACAACCAGGCATGTATGCAATAAATTTTGGAGGTAACTCACCTGCCAATCGTACTTTAGCCTCGATTAACCAACGGATGTCAGCAGATATGTTATTCCTCATGAGCAATTGCATGCGTTCGGATCGATCTTTATAGATTGTAAGGAGGGCATTCTGAGGAAGTGAAGGGAATCGCTTGTGAAGCTTCGTTAGAATCTCGTTTCTGTCCATATGTTCGCCTTAGAATATCAATTATTATGGGAAACTGAAATAACCGACTTGATTGTCACGGAGTATCGTTATCCGCCACTTCAACGGGGTAACAAACTAAAGCACACAAATAGAAAAACAAATTAAAACACACAAAGAAAATTAAAATCATCCTCTTATTGAATTTACCTCAAGCTCCAACTGGATGTCGTAAACACTTCTCTCAATGTCTCTAAGTTGGCTTTCTAAATCCTCAACATAGGATACTAACTCTGGTGGTTGCAGAGCCTAAATATGATGTGTTTTATAAAATTGAATCTGCCTTTTGAGGAATGGTTTAAGTATGGTACTCATGATTATCAATGATAAGAAAAAAAACTTAATGGTTAAACAAACACACTTATGCAAAAATAATTTCAATTAACAAAAATAATAAAAAGAAAGAAAAAAATCAAATCACCAAAATGAAAGAAAGAAAAACTTAATTCAAATCTGGTGGGTCACTCAAATTTATTTCAATGTCCTCTCCATGTGGTTGGTACTCTAGATATGGCTTTAATCTTTGACCATTAACTTTAAACGTGACACTGTTCTTTGGGTTCTTAATTTCAATTGCCCCATGTGGAAAAACAGTATGAACAATAAAGGGACCAGACCATCGAAAGCGTAACTTACCTGGGAATAGGTGCAAGCGAGAATTGAATAAAAGCACTTTCTGACCTGGAGTGAAAGATTTTCTAATAATTTGCTTCTCATGGAAGACTTTCATTCGTTGCTTGTAAATCTTGGCGTTTTCGTATGCATCATTGCGAATTTCTTCAAGTTCTGCCAGCTGTAATCTTCTTTCTGAGCTAGCTTGCTGCATGTCAAAGTTGAATTTCTTGATGGCCCAGTATGCACGATGCTCGAGTTCTATAGGTAAGTGGCAAGCTTTTCCATACACTAGCCTGTAGGGTGACATCCTAATCGGGGTCTTAAAAGCCATTCTATATGCCCATAATGCATCATTAAGTCTTAATGACCAATCTTTTCTGTCCGGCTTCACCGTCTTTTCTAATATGTGCTTTATTTCTTGATTGGAGATCTCAACTTGGTCACTGCTTTGCGGATGATATGGGGTCGCCACTTTGTGAGTGATTGAATACTTTGTCAAAAGAGCTTTGAATGCTTTGTTACAAAAGTGGGCACCACCATCACTGATTATTGCTCAAGGGAATCCAAAGCGCGAAACAATGTTGTTTTTCAAAAATCCTATGACCACCTTGTGATCATTGGTTCTGCATGGAATTGCTTCTACCCATTTCGATACGTAGTCAACAGCAACCAATATATATTGATGGCCAAAAGAAGGGGGAAAGGGTCCCATGAAGTCGATACCCCACGTCAAAAATCTCAACCACTAAAATTGGATTTAGTGGCATCATATTCCTTTGTGTAATGTTCCCCATTCGTTGACACCTATCACATGAAGAACAGAAAGTGTAAGCGTCTCGAAATATAGTTGGCCAATAGAAACCACATTGTAAAACTTTAGTAGCTGTTTTCTTAGCACTGAAATGGCCTCCACAAGCTTGTTCATGGCATAATGAAATGATATTCTGAATTTCATTTTCTAGGACACATCGTCAAACAATTTGATCTGCACAATACTTGAACAAATACGGGTCATCCCAAAAGAAATTCTTTATTTCTGCAAAGAATCTAGCCTTGTCTTGCTTGGTCCAATACTCTGGAATGGCCTCCACAAGCTTGTTCATGGCAGAATGAAAGGATATTCTAAATTTCATTTTCTGGGACACATCGTCTAACAATTTGATCTGCACAATACTTGAACAAATACGGGTCATCCCAAAAGAAATTCTTTATTTCTGCAAAGAATTTAGCCTTGTCTTGCTTGGTCCAATACTCTGGAATGGCCAAGCTTGTTCATGGCAGAATGAAAGGATATTCTGAATTTCATTTTCTAGGACACATCGTCTAACAATTTGATCTGCACAATACTTGAACAAATACGGGTCATCCTAAAAGAAATTCTTTATCTCTTCCAAGAATTTAGCCTTGTCTTGCTTGATCCAATGCTCTGGAAGTTGACCTATAACAAGATAATTAACGATATCAGCATACCATGGTAATACTTCCACACTCATCAATTGTTCATCTGGGAATGACTCATTCAATGTTAATGGCTCTGTAATTGTGTCAAAATGGAGACGAGAGAGATGGTCTGCCACAACATTTTCTGTGCCTTTATTATCTTTAAATTCCAAGTCAAATTCCTGCAAAAGTAACACCCAACGAATTAGTCTAGCTTTTGCATCTTTCTTCGTGAGAAGATATTTAAGAGCAGCATGATCTGTGAACACAATTATTTTACAACCAATGAGATAAGATCGAAATTTTTCCAATGTAAACACTACTGCTAGCATTTCTTTTTCAGTAGTTGAATAGTTCAACTATGCATCATTCAATGTCATACTAGCATAATAAATAACATGGGGAATTCGATCAACTCTTTGTCTTAATACTGCTCCTACTGCATAATCAGATGCATCACACATGAGTTCAAATGGTAAGCTTCAGTTTGGGGGCTGAATGATGGGTGATGACGTCAACAACTGCTTTAATTTTTCAAAAGCCACAAGACATAAATCATTAAAGATAAAACGTACATCCTTAGCAAGTAAATTGCATAAGGGTCTAGAAACTTTGCTAAAATCTTTAATGAAACGTCTATAGAAACCAGCATGCCCAAGGAAAGATCTTACTTTTCTGACTGTTTTGGGTGGAAGAAGATTAGAAATGAGATCCACGTAGGCTTTGTCAACCTCAATACCTTTGCTCGAAATGATGTGATCGAGAACAATACCTTATTTTACCATAAAATGACACTTCTCCCAATTTAAGACCAAGTTCTTCTTGATACATCTCTGCAGCACCAATGTTAGATGATGCAAATGTTGATCAAACGAGTCACCAAAGACAGAAAAAATCATCCATAAAGACTTCAAGGAATAGTTCAACCATATCAGAAAAAATGCTTAACATGCATCGTTGAAATGTAGCAGGTGCATTACATAATCCAAATGGCATCCTCCTATATGCAAAAGTGCCAAAAGGGCAAGTGAAAGTGGTTTTCTCTTGATCGTTTAGTGCTATGGGAATCTGATTATATCCTGAGTAGCCATCTAGAAAGCAATAAAATTCATGGCCTGCTAATCTATCAAGCATTTGATCGATAAATGGTAAAGGAAAATGGTCTTTACATGTGACAGAATTTAACTTTCTATAATCAATGCATACATGTCATCCTGTAGTTACTCTAGTGGGTATCAATTCATTATCGGCATTCGTAACTATTGTAACTCCTGACCTTTTGGGGACAACTTGCACAGGACTGACCCATAAACTATCAGAGATTGGGTAAATGATACATGCGTCTAATAGCTTAAGGACTTCAGTTCTAACAACTTATTTCGTATTAGGATTTAACCGACGTTGCATTTCCCTAGTAGATTTAGCATTTTCTTCAAGGTGAATGTAATGCATGCAGTCTACTGGGTTTATACCTTTGATGTCTGCTATGGTCCATCCTAATGCTCCTTTATGCTCTTTTAAAATATCCAACAACTTACTTTTTTGTTCGTCATTTAGGGATGATGAGATGATTACCGGTAGAGTGCTTTCTTCTCCCAAAAACGTATCTTCCAATGTGTTGGGTAATGGTTTGAGCTCGAGTGTCGGTGGTGATTCTGATGATGGGATGAGTTTCTTCTCTAATGGTGCTAGTTGGTCAACTCTTGACTTCCATTTATTAGTGTCCATTGATGGTGCTGAGTCAAGTAGGGCGTTAACCTCATCGACTGATCTGTCAATATCAAAATCCAAACCAAAGTGAGTTAAAAATGTTTGTAAAGGATCATCACTAAGGTTTGAAATAAAAGTATTATCAACTAATGCTTCTATTAAATCCACATCAACAATTCCATCATCTGCATTGTGAGGTTGTTTGACAATGTTGAAAATGTTTAGCTCCATAGTCATGTTGTCGAAGGACAACTGCATATTTCCAGTCCTGCATTGAATGTGAGCATCCGCAGTTGCCAAAAAAGGTCGGCCTAGAATAATGGGGATGTGCTTCCTTGAATCTTGTATTGGTTGAGTGTCAATTACAGTGAAATCAACAGAAAAATAAAACTTGTCTACCTGGATAAGTACGTCCTCTACAATACCACGAGGTATTTTTGTGGACCGATCTGCAAGCTGTAACACCACTGGAGTTGGGTGTAATTCTCCAAGTCCAAGTTTCACAAATACTGAATAAGGCAACAGATTTACACTAGCTCTTAAATCAATTCTAGAAACTAGTAAGGCATTTATGAAGGATAATTTCAACCATTGATCAAGAGTTGGGGTGGCAAAATCCTAGCCATCCATTAGCCTTAAGAAATCCTATAAATATCCCCACCACCTTTCGTTTTCAATCCAACCTAGGATTAAAACATTTGTTTAGGAGAGAATCAAAGCAATTGGTATTGGAGGTGATTGAGACTTTTAGAGACTTAGAGGTGTGTTAGTTCAAATCCCTTTATCGAGGTAAGTAACTTCATTCCTAATGTACTAGATATATATATGATTATTTTGATATTATTATAAGTATAACTGTTTTTATACTACTTAAAAGATTAATTGATTTTGATAACAAAATTAGTTTTATGTAAATTTTTTCAAACCTAAATTCTTTTTAACAAAGTATTTTATAAATACTTTTTAATATGTAAATTATTTTATGACATCACAACCTTTTATGATTTTATCTTTAAAATATTATGCAAGCCTAAATTATTGATATGGACTTTTATGAATCTGATACGAATGTTTTGTACCCATGTTTGATTTCAATTATTGATGATTGTATGAGATTCCTAATGTTTTGGCTCATTGTCCATAGTTATTATGATTCTGATTCTGATCGTAATATAAGATATATCTGTCTGGACCAGTACTGGGTTTCTGTTCTGAGTGTGCACACAATATTCTGAATTCTGTTTCTGGCCGGGTCACCGAGACTATAGGTGACACTATGTGACATGAGCTAACTATCTGTTTTCTGTTAATGTGATCTCTGATTTATTTTCATAAGTAACTATGCTTTCCATATTATGAGATACAATGAATTTATGTTATTTTATCGTGATATATCGTTTTATGAAATTTATGAATTGTAATATATATGTTTTAAATAAAAGAAGGCTTGTAATATTTTTGGTATTAGTTGGGCTAGTGTGTTAGGAATGGTTTTACTTACAGAGTTGACGGCTCACCCCTCGTCATTAGTTTTTGCAGATTAAGTTCCGTTTGAAAGGTGTGCCTAGCTTTGGAGTTAATGATTTCATTTCCGTTTGCTATTTGAATAAGAAGAGGAATGAACTCATGTTTCTATTTAGTTTATTTCTGTTATGAACTTCAAATTTGGAGTTTGAGACTTTTGGTAATGTTATGTTTTGGGAGAGATTATTTAGTGTTAAACGATGGAATTTATGGGTTTGTTTGAATAAGAATTTGAGGTATTTCAGTTTGAAATTTATGAGTATGGATTACGATTTGTAAGTAACATCCTTCTTCACGTGCTCCGCACGTGTTAGTTGTTGAGTGTTAAAAAATGTATATTTATAAAGGAGAAAATCGTCATTTTACATTTCACGTCTTACTAACAACCCTTACTTTTATGTATTTAAGCTTCTTGTAATTTAATTATGTATGTTTTATTTTAATTAAGTATTTTATGTATTTTAGAGGCATCATGGTCATTTCACAATAAACAAGAGATCAGACGGCAAAACGGACATCACTTTTGAACTCAGGACGGTCGAAAACCTTAGGAGGAGCATAAAAAGAAAAATGGCACTGCTCACATGTACGGTACTATTCACCTGTACGGTGCTGTCTACGTTACTGTTCACAACATTGTTCACATAGACGGATCGATGACGTGGCATTGACCGATGATGTGGCATTGACTGATGAGGTGTCACGATCCTGTTGGACTAAAATTCTTATGTACTGTTGATGGTGACGTGGCAGCATATCAGTGGACCAAAAATCTCGCATACGGTACATGCATCACACAGGATTATTTTCAACCAAACCGCGTCACTGTTCAACCCGGGTCAAACCGTGTTACTGTTCATCCACGTGGTCAAACCGCATACTATTGACTGATGACGTGGCGCAATCCTGAGCGTCCAAACTATTTTTAATCCGATGGCCACGATTTACTCAATGTATCTATAAAAAGGGGGCCTCACCCCCTAATTTGATATCTCTGAATCCATTTTTGGGATCCATTTTCTGTAATTCCTTCTCCATCTTGTATTTTCTACGTATTTTAATAAATTCTCATTTTGCCCCTAGTTCAATTATGAGTAGCTAATTTTCTTTCAAGCTTGGGTTGAAGGTGAAGTCTCAACATGTGTCATGGGCTTTGTTTGGTAAATTTATTTTCTCTTCCCCTCTAGTTTTCGTGGATATTTTGACTTCTCATCGACAAATAATAATAATCTTGTCTAGATACCGCCTTGGTTACACCGGCTCTCTAGTACAAGGTTATTATTATTTGGCACGATAAGCCCTTAGCACCATATTGATTAGAGTGTGGTTCATGAGGTGTGGATTCCTCCCTCATGATTTAATTGGTATTAATAAGAAATATTTGGCCCATGACGCATATTGATACGGATCCAGATACCCAAGTACGTCATTTTAATAGATTTCTATTCAATTTATTCTCGCCATTTAAATTCCAATTTTAGGATAATCCAAATCATTTTCACCACAAATCCAACTACCCTCGTACAAAATTAATTCTACACACAATTAAAATTCACCTTCTCGTGGGATCGACACTCGTCACCATTAGTCTATTCTACAATAGATTCGTGTGCTTGCGAGTTCAATAAAATTTGCACAACATTAGTTTTGGGGTGTTACAATTGTGGTATCAGAGAGATTCCCAACCGGAAATGTATGGATGTTTGGGACATCCTACATCGCTTGGGAAGGATTTTGTAAGGATTAATAGAATTAGGTTTATGCCAAACCTTTAGGCTTTGCTATTTTATTTCTAAGAAATATATGATTGAAGTATCAGAGTAGCGCAACGAAAGCATGATGTGTTTGCTTGAGTCTTTATAAGGATTTATTGGTCATAAGTGATTTTGAGATATGGATTCTTTTGGGCATAACAAAAAAAAGGTGAATTTCGAGGACGAAATTCTTTTAAGGGGGGAAGAGTGTAATACCCTAATTCTCTTAAATATAGTATAATTTATTTTTTTTAAGTTAACAAGCCCCTTGAGTTTATCATATTTAATTTAAGGAATGATGACGTAAGCATTGACATAAGCGATGATGTAAGAAGAAGTGTAGAGAAAGTTAAGGAATTCTAGAAGTTAGCAAGACATTTATGAAGGATAAACTCATCTTTACTTAGATATTTAATTCTAAGTAAAGATGACATAATCTATGACATAAGTGATGATGTAAGAAAAGTTGTAGAGATATATAAGAGTTCTAGAAACTAGTAAGGTATTTATGAAGGATAACTTCAACCATTGATCAAGAGTTATGGAGGCAAAATCCTAGCCATCCATTAGCTTTACGAAATCCTATAAATACCCCCACCACCTTTCATTTTGAATGCAACTTAGAAATTTCATTCTCTTCCATTCTAAGTCATAATAACAAGAGTAGAGAAATCCTTAATTTAGAAAGGTTTAGAGAAATGAAGATCAAGAGGCCGATGGTATCGATGTGCATTTGTTACTCGAGGATGCTAGGAGGAAAGTAAACTAGATTTCCAAACGAATCACAATAAACGATATATATGTTTGACTTGTGTGAAAAGCCTATTTTGATATGTATGAATATGGATTTCTATGTCTCCACCCATGTGTTTATGTGATGTGTTGTTATGTATTGGGCGTGTGATTATGTACATAGGCATATGTATGTGTGATAGTTCATTGTCATGAGAAAGTGGATTTTAGCAAATGAGATTTCTATTTTATGAGATTTTGCATTGGGGGTCACCTCTTGAAGTTGTGTGGGGGCCACCTCTTGAGACTATGCAGGGGCCACCTCTTGAAGGCCTGAGCGCCACAAAGTGCCACACATGGTGCAAAGTGCCACGCACAGCACAAAGTGCCACATTGCAGGATACGTATTTTATTTAAAGGAAATATGAAAGTTTGAAAGCGACAGAGAAAGATTTCGATGAATTTGTTTTACACTATTTCCAAAAGATCATGACCTATCATCCATTGCATTATGTATGAGTATGTATGTATTTCCGTATAAGAAAAATTAGCTTGCTTACTGGGTTTTGTACTCATTATAGTTTACTGTGATTCAGTTTCCAGAAGTCAGGATTGATTCATGAGGAGTGAGAAGATGGATTTGAATTACGGATGGTAGATGGTTTGGCTAAATTTTTAAGTTATTCTGCTGGCTTTTGTATTTGAGGCTCGAATTTTATCAGTTGTAAAGAGTTATTTAAATTCATATGTGAGTTGTGGAAATATTTGCCCTTGGATTTTGGACTGGGGCATTACAATACTGATGTGGCATTAACCGATGATGTTGTAGCATCTTATTGGATCAAAATGTTGATGTGATGTTGACTAATGATGTGTTCCAACCAATCAAAGCTTGGCACGTCGTGCAATCCTAAGCGTTCGAATTATTTTCATTTAATGGCCATGATTTATCCATTGTATCTATAAATAGAGGACTCCCCCCTTAATTTGGCACCCCTAAATCTATTTTTGAGCTCTGTTTTTTGTAATTCTTCCTCCATCTTGTATTTTTTACGTATTTAGTAAAATTACCATTTTACTCCTAGTTCAATTATGAGGGGCTAGTTTAGTTTCAAGCTTGGGTTAAAGGTGAAGCCTCAACATGATCTATATGCTTAGTTAGGTAAGTTTATTTTCTTTTTCTCTTTGATTTATATGTTTGTTTTGACTCATTGTTGACAGACAGTGTATCATGTGTAGATTTTGCACGATATACAGGCTCCCTGGTGAAGGATCATTATGTCTACACAATGAGGACTTAGCACCATTTTAATTAGAGAGAAAATTCCCTTCTAGTATTTTGTGGGTTGTCTTGATTCAGTGTCGACAGATAGGGTATCTAAGCTATTTAGTGGATGGTCTTGCGACGTTGTCGACAAAAGGATTATTATCGTCTGGCATAACGTGTTCTTGACACCACACTTAGTGGAAGATCATTACCTCTGGCGCACTGAGTGCTTGATACCATACTTATTGGAGTGAGGATTATGAGGAGTGGAAATACCCCCTCATGAATTAATTGGAACTGAAAATGAAATATTAAGCCCATGGTGAATGTTGAGTGTGAATCCAGAGACTCAAGCGTTTCATTTGCATTGGTTTTATCTTTAATTTATTCCCGACATTTTTTTAAAATTTTAAGACAAAAAAAATTCACTTCCAACCAACTCACATTACACCTAGAAAATTAACCCTACACATAATTAAATTTACCTCCTCATGTGATCTACACCCGTCACCACAAATTCTATTTTACAATAGATCCACGTACTTGCGAGTACAATAAAATTTGCACAACAAATCTCCAATTCTCCTCTTAGATGTTGATTGTTTTTGTGTATCAAAAGCCAAAGGTTGGTTTTTATAATGCCCAAGGTTGGCCAAATCCAATTTAGATTCTAATTCCAATTTAAAGCAATTAATTTGGTTCCCTTAATTGCCATGCACATGCCAATTTCAATTCTTTATTTCCTAAGGCATTGTCCACTAAATGCTTAAGCAATTCACGTGCATGCTTAGTTTAATATGGCCATTTCTTTTTTCTTTTTTTTCCAATTTTCTTTCCATATATAATGCCATGCATGTGTAATTGCCAATTGTTATAAGGCCGAAAGGGAAAGCCACCAAATTGAATTAGATTCAATTTCTTCTTTAGTCTCCACGTGATGGCCATAATCTTCTGAATGTGCATGAATTAATTTTCTTGGCTTCAGTTTTCTTGGCTTTCAAAAATCTTCAATTATTTCCCTTTCTGATTCTTTCAAGTAAATTTTTTTCTTGAATGTTCCGATTTAATTCTTCTTTAATCCCAGAATATACCTAAAATAAAAAAAATATCAAAAATAAGATAAAAATTAACATAACAAAGTAATTAAAAAATAACTAAATTAAAAAATTACTAAAGTAATTAGAATATTTAAGACCAAAACAAGAAAAAGATGGATAAATTAATTAGGAAAATATAGAGAAAATATGCACTTATCACTAGATGTATGTATGATGGTTATTTATATGGTTGATATTTGTTTTTATGGCTGATATGTGTGATGGTTTAGTGATGATTTTTATATGTTTCTTTCTACGATTTGATAAATTGGGTGTAAACTTGTTACCGTGTTTCCTGAGGTAATGTTTTTTGTTAAGGGGAGGTTCTGCCGAAATTTCAACTCGATCAACATGGGTAACAATCTTTTACTTTTCACTACGTTTCTTTTCTTTAGTCACTAAATTTTCTTTTTAATGATGAAGGGGGAGAAAGATAAATATATTTAAACCTTGCACTTGTTAAACTTGGCTTTTATTTAGAGGGAGCTAATACACAATGAATGTTTTTTAATTAATTAAAATTAGTATAACTTGTTATATTGGCATCTTTTGATATTTGTAAAATACGTAGGGGGAGCTAATATTTTTTAACCATTCATACTATGAATACATGAAATATTTGTTATCATCATAAAAAAGAGATTGTTGACATAAATATATCCATAACATTGATTTTGGTGATAACAAACTAGACTAAGAATGTTGGAGTTGTTAAAATTGGATAATTTCGCCGTATGATGTTTTAAACAAATTTATCTGAAAACAGCTAGCTGTTATCTACAAACAGCAAGCTGACTTCGAACATGTGAGCTTCTAGAATTAAATGGTAAATTAACAATGAAAAACGGTGATCTGACTTCATTCAATAAACTCTCTGAAATTAGATAGTAAATCGACTATTCTGAACGGTGAGCCGACAATTCAAATTTCAGCATAATGGTTACTTGGCATAAGTCAGAAAGGCAAACTAACTAAGGTTAACAGTGATCTGATTATGCCCAGAAAGCCAATAATTGGTACTTTTCTTCTCCAACTATAAAATGGCTCAATCAAATTCAAAATATAGAGAATTATACAATTATTATTAAGCTTGCTATTGAGTATTCAACCTCTCTTTTGAAATACAAGTGTGCAACCCAAGAGGGAGGTCAATTGGGATTCTAAAAATTATTTGATTCTAAAATAAATTATCATGCAAATCTAAAATGAATTTAATGGAATAACAATTAAATCAATTACAATATAAAAAGATAAGGGAAGAGAGATTCAAACACGAAGATTTTTACGTGGTTCGGCCAACCTCGCCTACGTCCACGTCTCCAAGCTTTCCGGGCTTGAGGATTTCACTAAGCAAGCCTCCAAGACTTCAAATACTTACACTGGACTTCCAAGGTGTCAATGAACCTTTAGTATAAGAGATTATCCCCAATCTCTTAACCCAAGTGTATCCCAACACTTACAATCACTCAAAGTAAAAGATTAAAAATTATTTTTCTCTCACACAATATTTAAGATTACACATCAATGCCCAATGTGTGAATATATGATGTAAGAATGTGTTTTAAAGCTCTATGAAGTTGTATTCTCGAATATAAGCTCAATGGTCGTGTTGTGATTAATCTTGTTTGAATTTGAATGAGCTTATTTATAGTTGGAGCTGAAAACTAGCCGTTATAAACTTTCGGCTCATTGTCGAATCGCCGTTAACTAGATGTCAGATCACTATTTGACTGGTTAATATGACCGTTGGGCTGAATTTTCAAATTGTCGGATCGCCGTTATCTATATGTCGAATCGTCGTTAGTGTCCAGAGACTAATCTTCAATTCTGTTCGATGTCAGCGAGCCGTTATCAAGATGTCGGATCGCCGTTTTCTACAGTAACTGCTACAGTGAACTATTTTTTTAAAATTATAATTTGACCCCAAAACTTTATAAAATTATATTGTGGCCCAAAACTTTATAAAACTTATCAATTAAGTCCATTTTTAGGATTTTAAGCAATACTTGTTATTATCAAAAATCTCAAAGTTTTTTTTTCAATTGAAACCATTAACATGAGAATAACCAAAAACATTTTCATAGAATATAAAGCCTTTATAAAGTGAGAATGATGATTTAAAAGTATATTTAAAAGTATATGAAAACTATTTTGAGCTTTTAAAAGATTAATAAATCTTAATCAAGTTTGTTATCATCAAAATCAATAATAAAGAAATATTTATGTTAACATCTTTTGCTTATAAATTGTTATTCTTTTGTCAAAGTACATTTTGGGGTTTTATTTGCAAATATATATATATAATGTGAGGAAAATTTGTGTAATCTTCATTTTAATATCAAAATTGAGTGATTGTAAGTATGTGAAACACTTTAGGAAAGAGGTGTGGGATCATCTCTATTTGTAAAGGTTTATTAACACCTTATAAGTCAATTGTAAATATCTTGAAGTTTTGAGTGGTAGAGGCTTGGATAATAGAATTCTTAAGCGCAGTTGGCTTGGAGGTGAGGACATAAGCAGAGTTTGCCAAACCATATAGAAATATTGTGTTTGCTCTCTTCTCTCTTCTCTCTTTATATTTGTTTATTATTAAATTTATCATTATTGAATTCTCTAAGACATTAGTTTTAATTGTTTTGTGATTTGATTTTCTTAAGTTTTTAAAACTCAATTAACCCCCTCTCGGGTTGCTTAGCTAGAATTTCAAACATGACGACTCTCTATTAGTACAATTTTATCTTAGTAACATTTACTTTGAAAAATGATAAAGAGATTGATTGTTGGTGTATTTTTTTTAAAACCATCAAGATAGCGGGGAGTTAGCTCAGGCTGCTATTTGTAACATAAAATAGACAATCAAAAATAAATAAAGAGGGGATCATGAAACAAAACCTCCAATCATAAAAAAAATACAAAATTGAGGCAAATAAGCACAACAATAAATCAAAAAGGATATGCAATACTATTGCCTAACTGGAGGCATTTCCTTCCCATCTAGATGAATAATTCAAGATAAACTAGGTGGAATATTTGAAGGACCCAAGAAGGATTGATGAACCTAATGGCCACAAGCCCAATTAGTTTATAAAATCAATGGTAGAAGCTGTTTCCCAATAAACATGCCTGACAAAGATTGAGGGAGTAGAAGATGAAATGTAAACTCGGTGCAAAGTATAAGCATTATCCCAATGCACAAAGGAGATTGAATCCAAAAGACCACAATGAATGAGTCAAACTTAACCTCAAGCAGAGAGTAACTAAGCGGAATAGAAAATTTTAAATCTTCACAAACTGTCATTAGTTTAGGATAAAGGATTGGTTGATGGCCTAGAAAGGAACCAAAAAAATCGAATACCAAACCCCGGTGCACACGAAGAATACCAACTACAACAGACAACCTAGAATTGCCCTTAGAGCAACCATCCACAATCAACTTTACCTGCTGATAGTCACAACAACCTGCTGATAAGCCTTAGGGTAAGGGTAAATTGTCTGCATCTGATGCTGATGTTTAGGTTAGTGTGGCTCATGCTCCTCAATATGTTGTTGATGTTGTAATCGGCCTCAAAAGCCTAGTGCATAGCCCCTCTACTATTCAGCCTAATACTACTGTAAAGACTTAACTTTTGGGGCTTATAGTTATTGGTAAGGCGTTTTTTGCTACTAGTGCACTTGATCCTTGTTGAGTACTGGAGAATGTATTTTTTTATAGGATAAAATTGTCATTTTATCTCTAAGTCTCACTAACATTTTTACTTTTACGTGTTTAAATATTCTAAGTTTTTATTAGGTATGTTTTATTATAATTTAAGTATTTTATATATTTTAGGGATATGTTGGCCATTTCATGATTAACGAGAAGTCGGATAGTGAAACAGATGGCATTTTTTAACACAGGACGGTCGAAAACCTTAAGACGAGCATAAAAAGGTATTTGGTACAACTCACGAATATTATACTATTCACATATACGACACTGTTAACATATATGGTACAATGATGTGGCATTGACCGATGATGTGGCGACATCGTATTGGATCAATGATGTGACACTGACTGATTATATGGTGATAATTGATAATGTGACGTTGACCGATGATGTGGCAGGATGCTATTAGACCAAAAAAACTGATGTGGTGTTGATCGATGATGTGGCAGCATCTTATTGGATCGAAATACTGATGTGGTATTGACTGATGATGTTTTCCAACCTATCAAAGCTTGTCACTTGGTGCAATCCTAAGTATCCGAATTGTTTTCATCTGATAGCCATGACTTATACATTGTATCTATAAATAGAGGGCTCTCCACCCCCCCCCCCCCCAATTTGACACCTCTGAATCTATTTTTTAGATCCATTTTCTATAATTCTCCCACTATCTTGTACTTTCCATGTATTTTAGTAAAATAACCATTTTACCCCTATTTCAATAATGATCGGCTAATTTAGTTTCAAGCTTGACTTGAAGGTGAAGCCCCAACATGATCCATGAGCTTAATTAGGTACGTTTATTTTCTTTTCCTCTATTTTTTATGTGGTTGTTTTGACTCATTGTCGACAAATAGTATATCTTGTTTAGATTTTGCACGGTATATCGGCTCCCTAGTGAAGGATTGTTACTATTTGGCACACTGAGCACTTACCTCCATATTAATTAGAGAGAAAATTATGTTCTAGTATTTTGTGGGTCTTCTTAACTCAGTCTCGACAGAGAGTGTATCTAAGCTATTTAATGGCTGGTCTTACCACATTGTCGATAGAAGGATTATTATCGCCTGACACAACGTGTTCTTGACACCACACTCAATGGAAGATCATTACCTCTAACACACTGAGCGCTTGATACCATATTCAGTAGAGTAAGGATTATAAGGAGTTGAAATACCCCTCTCATGAATTAATTGGAATTAGAAAAGAAATATTAAGCCTATTGTGAATGTTGAGTGTGAATCCAGAGACTCAAGCGTTTCATTTGCATTGATTTTATCTTTAATTCATTCCTGTCATTTTAATTAAAAAAATTTGCTTCCAACCAAGTCACATTTACACTTAGAAAATTAATCCTACGCATAATTAAATCTACCTACTCGTGGGATTGATACTCGTCACCACAAAATCTATTCTACAATAGATTTGTGCGCTTATGAGTATAATAAAATTTGCACAACAAGTCTTTGGCGCTGTTGCCGGTGATGTAAGTCATTTTAATTTGTAGAGTTACTTTTCTTTGAAAATATTGTGTAAATAATTTTGTATGCAGGTTTTAAGTGTGTTTTTATAGCAAGTGTGCAGCAACGTGATAAGGTTAATATCGTAACTTCTCCCCTCTCTCTTTGTTTTAATCTGCTTTGTTTTTAATTTTTACGTGTTCTTTGCATACATGGTCGAAGGTCATAGTCACCAAATCCATATCCTATAAACCTCGAACTGGAAAAAACACCTCTCACATTAAGACACGCTACATCAAAGAGTAAATTTGAGGTTCATATTAAAGTGGATTTGCAACAAGCACAAGCACCACAAAAAAGGTCATTTAAGATTATTTCAGTCCATTAGCTAATTTTGAGCACATCATGGACAGGATACCCAAATATAACTGCTAGGAGTTTCAAGTTAAAACCTAGTGTGCTAAACAGTCTTCCATCATTCTATAGCTTGGAAATTGAGGACGCATACAGTCATTTGAATGATTTCATGCCATTTGCCAAACTTTTAAATATGAAATTTTTTCAGATAAAGATATTAAGCTTAGATTGTTTCCATTTTCTCTAAAAGATAGAGCTCGTTCATAGTTTAATACATTGCCTACTAATAGTATCACATCATGGGAACAAATGGTAATTAAGTTTTTCAATAAATACTTCCCGGTACATAAAAATAATGCTATTTTCAGGAAAATTTCAAAATTTACTCAAAGAGAAAATGAGCAATTCTTTAAAGCATGAGAGCAATTCAAGAAGCTACTTTTAAATTGCCTACATCATGATACGAGAAATGGCACCAATGTCAATAATTCTTGGAGGAACTATTGCCATATGTGCAAGAATGACTAATGGCAACAAGTGAAGGCGAGCTCATGTCGAAAAGCGCATCAGAGATTTGGGATTTCTTCTAGGAACAAGTGGAAAATTCCTAACAGCAAAGTCGATCATTCAGGAATGGGAGAAAAATCAAGGGAGTAAATGAAATCTATGTTAGCGATCCAAGATCAGAAATCAAGGAAGTCAAAGCAATAATTGAAGGACTCTCTCGCCAAATAGCATTGTTGACGGCTGCCAAATCAATAGAGCCACAAGCATACAACCAATTTGACCAGGATTCATACCTAGATCAAGCCAATGCCATAAATGTAATGGGAAAGCAACCTAATTACAATCCTTACTCCAATACATATAATCCTAGATGGAGAGACCATCCCAACTTTTCATGGTCTCAAGGATTCCAACAAAATAGAACAACAGCTCGAGCTCCACCAATGCAACAAGTTCATCAATCTCCTCAAATCGCTCAACCATCATCCAGACCATACAATCAGAATCAGAGTTACTCACAGCCAAAACCATAGGAAGAGGCATTCCAGAAATTTAAAATTTCGACCAATCACACCATTGATGAGTTACAAAATGAGATGAGGGTTGGCTTCAATTCACAAGCCCAATCAATCTCAAACCTTGAGAAGATGGTGGGCCAACTTGCCTCTTCAATTCAAACGTTTGCGATGACTGTTGAGAAAGGTAAATTCCCAAGTCAGTCAGTGCCTGATCCTAAAGGAGTGCATGTAGTGAGTACAACTTCATCCCAACATCGTGAAGAGGTCAAAGCCGTCATGACCTTACGAAAAGGCAAAGAATTTGACAACAAAGTGGAGATGACGGTGACAAAGACAACTCAAGAATTTGAGGATTCATCACCAAAGGAAAAAAAAGAAAGCAGCCCATAAGAATAAATTCCCAAAGCTCCTTTTCCTCAGAGGTTAGCTAAAATAAAGAAGGAAAGTACCACAGGTGAGATTATGGAAATTTTTAAACAGGTGAGTATTAACATCCCTTTGCTTGATGCGATTAAACAAGTGTCCTCTTATGCCAAATTTCTCAAAGACCTTTGCACTAAAAAGAGAAGTATTCATGTCCAGAAAAAGGCATTTTTATAGAAAACATCAGTTCTACACTCCAGCATAAAATTCCTCCAAAATACAAAGACCTAGGCTGCCCAACCATCTCATGTAGCATAGGGAACGACATTTGAGAATACTTTGTTAGACATAGGAGCTAGTGTAAATTTATGCCTTATTCAGTGTTTGTAAAACTTGGACAAGGAATATTATACCCATCTTCAATTGTATTGCAACTTGCAGATTGATCCATGAAAATACCTCGTGGTATTTTGGAGGATGTGCTCATTCAGGCAGACAAGTTTTATTTTTCTATTGATTTCATTGTGATTGACACTCAATCAATGCAGGATTCAAAGATGCACATCCCCATTATCCTAGGCCAACCATTGTTGGCAACTGCCAATGCACACTTTCAATATAGGACTAGAATATGCAGTTGTCCTTTAGCAACATGACCATAGAGTTAAATATCTTGAACATTGCCAAGCAACCTCTCCATAGAGATGAAGGAATTGTTAGTGTCGATTTAATCGAAGAATTAATTGATCATATTTTTCCTTCTAACCTCAATAATGACCCTTTACAAACATGTTTAACTTACTTTGGGTTGAATTTTGATATTAACAGATCGATTGATGAAGTCAATGCTTTACTCGATTCATTACCATCCATGGATACTAATAAATCGAAGTAAAAAATAGAGCAAGTCACACCATTGGAGAAAAAGCTCAGTCCATCATCAAAATTACCACCAAAGCTCGACTCATACCATTACCTGGCACTTTGGAGTATGCATTCTTAGGAGATGAAAATACTTTGCCAGCAATCATTTCATCCTCTCTTGATGACAAGCATAAAAGTAAGTTGTTGGGCATTTTAAGAGGTCATAAAGAGGCATTAAGATGGACCATAACTGACATAAAAGGTATAAACCCAGTGGATTGCATGCATTACATTCATCTTGACGAAAATGATAAACCTACTAGGGAAACACAACGTCGACTAAATCCTAACATGAAAGAAGTTGTTAGAGTTAAGTTCCTTAAACTATTAGATGCATGCCTCATTTACCTTATTTCTGATAGTTCATGGGTCAATCCTGTGCAAATTATCCCCAAAAAGTCAAAAGTCACAATAGTTACCAATGTTGACAATGAATTAATACCCATTAGAGTAACTATAGGGTGGTGCATATGCATTGATTATAGGAAGTTGAATTCTGTCACATGTAAAGACCATTTTCCGTTACCATTTATCGATCAAATATTTGATAAATTAGCAGGTCATGAATTTTATTGTTTTCTAGATAGCTACTCAGGATATAATCAAATCCCCATAACACCGAAAGACCAAGGGAAAACCACTTTCACTTGCCCTTTTGGTACATTTGCATACACAATAATGTCATTCGGATTATGTAACGCACATGCCACATTTTAACGATGCATGTTAAGCATTTTTTCTAATATGGTTAAACACTTCCTTAAAGTTTTTATGGATTACTTTTCTATTTTTAGTGATTCATTTGATCTATATTTACATCATCTAACACTAGTTCTGTAGAGATCCATAGAAAAGAATTTGGTCTTGAATTAGGAGAAATGTCATTTTATAGTAAGACAAGGTATTGTTCTCAGTCATATCATTTCGAGCAAAGGTATTGAGGTTGACAAAGCTAAGGTTGATCTCATTTCCAATATTCCTCCACTTAAAACAGTCAGAGACATAAGATCTTTCCTTGAGCATGCTTCTTTTTATAGATATTTCATTAAGGATTTTAGCAAAATGTCTAGACCCTTATGCAATTTACTTATTGAGGATGTACATTTTGTCTTTGATGATTCATGTCTTGAGGCATTTAAAAAATTAAAGCAGTTTGTTGACTTCATCACCTATCATTCAACCTTCAAACTAAAATTACCTTTTGATTGAATTTCCCAAAGAGCTGATTGAATTTCCCATGTCATTTACTATGCTAGTATGATATTGAATGATGCACAGTTGAATTATAGAATGTAAAATAATTGTGTTCATAGATCACGCTGTTCTTATAAATCTTTTTACAAAGAAAGATGCAAAGGCCAGACTAATTTGTTGGGTGCTACTTTTACAGGAATTTGACCTTGAGTTCAAAGATAAGAAAGGCATAGAAAATGTGGTAGCATATCATCTCTCTCGCCTCAATTTTGACACAATTTCAGAATAATTACCATTGAATGAATCATTTCCAGATGAGCAATTAAAAAGTGTGGAAGTACTACCATGGTATGCTGATATAGTTAACTATCTTGTTACAAGTCAACTTCCAGAGTATTGGACTAAACATGAAGCTAAATTTTTTTTGCAGAAATAAAGAATTTTTTTTTAGATGATCCTTACCTTTTCAAATATTGCGCAAATCAAAATTGTTAGACGATGTGTCCCAAAAAGTGAATTTCAAAATATCTTTTCATTCCGTCATAAACAACCTTGTGGAGGCTATTTTAGTGCTAAGAAAATAGTTGTTAAAGTTTTACAATGTGGTTTCTATTGGCCAATTTTATTTCGAAATGCTTATACTTTTTGTTCTTCATGTGATAGGTGTCAGCGTATAGGAAGCATTACACGAAGGAACATGATGCCACTAAATCCTATTCTGGTGGTTGAAATTTTTGACGTGTGGGGAATCGATTTCATGGGACCCTTTCCTCCTTCTTTTGGCCTCTTTTGGCCATTAATACAAATTGGTTGTTGTTGACTACATATCCAAGTGGGTAAAAGTAATTCCGTGGAAAATCAACGACCATAAGGTAGTAATAAGATTCTCGAAGAGCAATATTGTCTCACGCTTTGGGTTCCCTCGAGCAATAATCAGTGATGGTAGTACCCATTTCTGCAATAAATCATTCAATGGTCTTTTAGCAAAATACTCCATTACACACAAAGTTGCTACCCCATATCATCCGCAAACCAATGGCCAAGTCGAGATCTCTAATAAAGAAATAAAGCACATATTAGAAAAGACGATGAGACCAGATAGAAAATATTTGTTATTCAGACACGATGATGGATTATGGGCATATCAAACGGCCTTCAAAACACCGATTGGAATGTCACTTTGTAGGCTAGTGCGTGCGAAACTAAAGTATCGTGCATACTGGGCCATCAAGAAATTCAACTGACATGTAACAAACTGGTTCGAAAAGAAGATTACAACTGGCAGAACTTGAGAAAATTCACAATGAGACGTACGAAAATGCCAAGATTTACAAGCAACGAATGAAAGCCTTTCATGACAAGCAAATTACGAGGAGATCTTTTACACTAGGTCATAAAGTGTTTTTATTCAATTCTCGTTTGTATCTATTCCTAGGTAAGTTACGTTCCCGATGGTCTGGTCCATTTATTATTCATATTGTTTATCCGCATGGAGCCATTGAAATTAATGATCCAAAGAATGGTGTCGCTTTTAAAATTAATGGTCAAAAATTAAAACTATATTTTGAGTATCAACCACACAAAGAAGACACCGAAATAAATTTGGGTGACCACCAGATCTAGACTGAGACTTTTTCCTATTCTTTTTTTTTGGTAATTTAACTTTTTGTTTTTTTTTAAATAAACTTTACTATGCTTTCACGTGTGTTTGTTTTTGCTAGATTTATTCTTTTCTTTAGTATTTTATTAATTGTCAATTCGGATAAGGGACGGATAATGGTACTCCGTGACTATTAAAGTTGGTTTCTTCAGCTTCCTACAATAATTGATATTACCCAGCAATGCTACAGAAAGTCATGCACTCTAGGAATGGTGTCCGATAATAGGGAACATAAGATTAAATTCATTAGGGATATCTTGAATAAGGATTCATTGGATGATATCCCTTTGTTCCCTGAAACGCATCCCAATGGATATGTACAGAGATCAATTTAACAGTTATGGCCATTATTCCAAAAAGAACATGTATGATACGGTCTTGGAAATCTAACTATAAACGACTCTGTTTGCCAGTTTATAAGAAAACTAGATGGGAAGCATATTCTCAACCCATAAAGGGTGTTCAAGCCATTTCTAGACGTAAAACCAGAGGAAGATGTGAGCCACAATCACAATTACCAGTACATATCCTTTTAATTTATTGTTTGCTTGCTTTTAGTGGTATGACTTTTATCTAATTATTGTTTATTTCTTTTTACTGTTTGCTTTTGAATAATTGAGCTATGAGCTTTACACGTCATTTGACAAACCCAACATATTTATAATTGTCTATTATTATATCTGTCACCAAAATCTTTAAATATGAGCATTTTTTTCAAGCATTCACATATGATTTTTGAGATTTTCCAAATGGTAGCCACTTCGAGCAGATAATTAAAAAACATTTGTGTGCTTTCTGAGTTTCACTATGGCAAATATAGAGAGTTTGTTCAAGCAGTTATAGATCTTGGTCAAGTACTAGCAGAGAGAAAGATACACCTAGTATATGGAGGAGGTGACCGAGGATTATCAAGACTTGCTTCAGAAGCCGCTTTTACTAGAGGAAGTCAAGTGCTAGGCATCATCCCAAAAGCCCTAAAAGTTCTATCTAACTCACCAATTGGAGAAGTGTTAGTTGTCTCAGGTATGCAAGAAACGATAACCGAAATGCTAAAACATGCTAATTCTTTCATTTTCTTACTAGGAGATCATGCAACCCTAGAGGCATTAATTACCTTTACTTCTTGGGCCTATCTCAGCATTCATAAAAAACTCATCGGTTTGTTAAATGTCAACAACTTTTTTGATAGCTTTATATCATTTATTAATCACGTAATTAAAAATTATTTCATTTCAGTTTCAATGAAGCAACTCTTTATTTGTGCTCCTATTGCTAATAAGTTACTTGATCTTTTAGAAGCTTGCAGACCAGAGCCAGATCTCAAGACTCTTACATTGGATTGGTCGACTAATTATGGTAGCAGTAGTATTAAGATGCACAAATTAGATTTAACTCTCCATTTATAAATATTTTCTGTTGCAGTGTTCAGGTGATGTATTTTAAACTCTATTTCTTTCCTTCAAGACATTGAGGATAATGTCTCGTTTTGGTTGGGGGGAGGGAATAGCTAACAATTGTGGAATAAATTATAGTTGTGCTGTTATAGTTACTAACCATTTCTAAATTTTTTAATCGAAGATGGCTGAATATGCAGTTTAGCTACTTTAGAAACGCATCTTCCCAGTCTTGGTGTTTATTAAAAAGGAAAAAATAATAAAAACCAAATAGTTGAATTTTTTTCCCAATATTATTGACTAACCCTCTTTGTCAACCTTGGCTATCTTAAGAGATTTAACATACCAGTCTAGACACACACACAAAACAAGTGATAGTGGTGGTAAGTTGAGATTTTGTAATACCTAATCCTTTCATTTCATTCGTAAGCAACAACTAAAGCAGTGGTCATTATACCCTAAAAAAAGAAGAAAAAAAAAGAAAAAAAGACACTCTCACTTAGTAACCGAGTCTCCCGCCTCAATAAGTAGAGAGTATTCGCATCAAACAATGAGAGATGATAAAAATTGTAAGAACTCTTACTTAGTAACTGGGCCTCCAACCTCAAGAAGCAGAGAGTATTTGCGTCAAACAGTGAGAGTTTGATTTGTTCAACCCAGCTCTTTCTTAGTAATTGAGCCTCTTGCCTCAATAAGCAAAGAGTGTTCACGTAAAACGGATGTAGTTGGTTAAAGAAATAAAATAAATAAATTTGTTGCCTATGGAAGGAATTCCGATGAGACGATAAGAATAAAAGTATTGTTTTATTTTGACATAACCCATAATCATTATGTCAAATATTGCTCAGTACTAAAGACGGTCTGCTGAAGTTTTGATTGATGGTTGAGTAGCAAAAGAAAAAGGGCATAATTTTTCGGAAAAGTTCATTGATTTGGTAAAAAGATTTTAATTTGAATTTCGTTAGATTACATTGCTTAATTTCCGAGAGACTAGCAATAAGCTAGTTGGGGGGTGTGTTAGTAAAACAAGGTATTGTTCTCGGTCACATCATTTCGAACAAAGGTATTGAGGTTGACAAAGCTAAGGTGGATCTCATTTCTAATCTTCCTCCACCCAAAATAGTCAGAGAAGTAAGATCTTTCCTTGGGCATGCTGGTTTCTATAGACGTTTCATTAAAGATTTTAGTAAAGTTTTTAGACCCTTATGTAATCTACTTGCTAAGGATGTACCTTTTGTCTTTGATGATTCATGGCTTGTGGCATTTGAAAAATTAAAGTAGTTGTTGACATCATCACCCATCATTCAGCCCCCAAACTGGAGCTTACGATTTGAGCTAATGTGTGATGCATCTGATTATGCAGTAGGAGCAATTTTAAGATAAAGAGTTGATCGAATTCCCCATGTTATTTACTATGCTAGTATGACATTAAATGATGCGCAATTGAACTATTCAACTACTGAAAAAGAAATGCTAGTAGTAGTGTTTGCATTGGAAAAATTTCGATCATATCTCATTGGTTGTAAAATAATTATATTCACGGATCATGCTGCTCTTAAATATCTTCTCACAAAAAAAGATGCAAAAGCTAGACTAATTCGTTGGGTGTTACTTTTGCAGGAATTTGACTTGGAATTCAAAGATAAGAAAGGCACAGAGAATGTTGTGGCGGATCATCTCTCTCGTCTCCATTTTGACACAATTACAGAACCATTACCATTAAATGGGTCATTTCCAGATGAACAATTAATGAGTGTGGAAGTATTACCTCGGTATGCTGATATAGTTAATTATCTTGTTACAGGTAAACTTCCAGAGCATTGGACCAAGCAAGACAAGACCAATTTTTTTGCGGAAATAAAGAATTTCTTTTGGGATGACTCTTATTTGTTCAAGTATTGTGCAGATCAAATTGTTAGACGATGTGTCCCAGAAAATGAAATTCAGAATATCCTTTCATTCTGTCATGAACAAGCTTATGGAGGCCATTTTAGTGCTAAGAAAACAGCGACTAAAGTTTTACAATGTGGTTTCTATTGGCCAACAATATTTCCAGACACTTATACTTTATGTTCTTCATGTGATAGGTGTCAACGAATAGGGAGCATTACGCGAAGGAATATGATGCCACTAAATCCTTTCCTCCTTCTTTTGGTCATCAATACATATTGGTTGCTGTTGACTACGTATCGAAATGGGTAGAAGCAATTCCATACAAAACCAATGATCACAAGGTGGTGATAGGATTTTTTAAAAGCAACATTGTTTCACGCTTTAGATTCCCTCAAGCAATAATCAGTGATGGTGGTGCCCACTTTTGTAACAAAGCATTCAAAACTCTTTTGACAAAGTATTCCATCACTCACAAAGTGGCGACCCCATATCATCCGCAAACCAGTGGCCAAGTTGAGATCTCCAATCGAGAAATAAAGCACATATTAGAAAAGACGGTGAGGCCAGAGAGAAAAGATTGGTCATTAAGACTTGATGATGCATTATGGGCATAAAGAACGGCTTTCAAGACCCCGATTGGGATGTCACCCTACAGGCTAGTGTATGGAAAAGCTTGCCACATACCTGTGGAACTCGAGCATCGTTCATATTGGGCCATCAAGAAATTCAACTTTGACATGCAGCAAGCCAGCTCAGAAAGAAAATTACAATTGGCAGAACTTTACGACATCCAGTTGGAGCTTGAGGTAAATTCAATAAGAGGGCGATTTTAATTTTCTTTGTATATTTTAATTTGTTTTTCTGTTTGTGTGCTTTAGTTTGCTACCCCGGTGAAGTGGCGGATAACGGTACTCCGTGACAATCAAGTCGGTTACTTCAGTTTTCCCATAATAACTGATATTTTGAGGCGAAGGTATGGACAGAAACGAGATTCTAATGAAGCTTCACAAGCGATTCCCTTCACTCCCTAAGAATGCCCTCCTTACAATCTATAAAGCTCGGTCCGAACGCATGCGATTGCTCATGAGGAATAACATACCTGCTGACATTCGTTGGTTAATCGAGGCGAAAGTACGATTGGCAGGTGAGTTACCTCCAAAATTTATTGCATACATGCCTGGTTGTGGTAAAAGAAATTATGCAAGAAAACGACGAGCTCGAAGAATTTCTGTTGCTTGTCATAAGTGTGCCAAAATGAGTTGCGATAAAAAACCATGTTCTTTAGGAATGGTGTTTAATAACAGGGAAGATAAGATTCAATTCATTAGGGATGAATAAAGAGTCATTCGAAGAATTATGCAAGGAGCGATTCTCCAGTTATGGCCATTATTCCATAAAGAACATGCACGATATAGTCTCGGGAATCTGATTATAAACGACCCTATTTGCCAGTTTATAAGAAAACTGGATGGGAAGCCTATCCTCGACTCATAGAGGGCGTTCAAGCCGTTTCTGGACGTAAAACCAAAGGAAGATGTGAGCCACAGTCGCAACTACTTGTACATATCCTTTTTACTTCACTGTTATTTTATTTCACTGTTGTTTTATCATTTGCATTATTGTCTTTAATAATTCCATTTTGTTATTGTTCACTTTTTCCTTTTTACTGTTTTCTTTTTGACTCGCGAGCCATGTGCTTTACACGTTATTTGACACTGACATGCAACCTCATACACAACTGTGACCCACTGTCACCAAGACTATTAAATGTGATTTTTTTTGTCAAGCACTCACAAATTATTTTTGAGAAGTATTCCAATGGCAGCTACTCCTAATAGACAATTCAAGAACATTTGTGTGCTTTCTGGATTTAACTATGGCAAACATAAAGAGTTCGTTGAGGCAGCCATAGATCTTGGTCGAAGCATAGCAGAGAGAAAATTACACTTGGTGTATGGAGGAGGTAACCGAGGGTTATCGAAATTGGTCTCAGAAGCTGCTTTTATCAGAGGCAGCCAAGTGTTAGGCATCATCCCAAGAGCCCTAAAACCTTTGGGCAATTTGACTGACTCCTCAACTGGAGAAGAGTTAGTCGTCTCAGGTATGCAAGAACGAATAACTGAAATGCTTAATCATGCTGATGCTTTTATTTTCCTTCCAGGAGATCTTGCAACGCTAGAGGCACTTATCACACTAGCATCTTGGGCCCATCTGCACATTCACCAGAAACTCATCGGTTTGTTAAATGTCAATAACTTTTATTATGGCTTCATCGCGTTTCTTAACCATGCAATAAAAAATTATTTCATTCCTTCCAATGCGAAAAAACTTTTTATTTGTGCTCATACTGCTAATGAGGTACTTGATCTGTTACAAGCTTATAGACCGGAGCCAGACCCCTGGACCTTTGTGTTGGAGCTTCCAAATAATGATGGTAACAGTAGCTGCAGTAAGAAGTACAAATTAGATTTAACTCTCCGCCTGTAAATATTTTCTTCTGTGTTGCACCACCCAGGTGATGTCTTCTAAACTCTACTTCTTTCCTTTAAAACATTGAGGACAATGTTTCGTTCTGGTTGGGGGGAGGGAATAGTCAACAATTGTGGAATCTTTGTTAAGTTTTTACTAATATTTTGTTGTAGAAACTAATTGTTGCTAACTTTTTGTGTTGAAGATGGTTGAATATGGAGTGTAGTGACTCTAAAAATGCATCTTCATCGTTTGAAAAAAAATTCAAAAAAATTCAAAAAAATTCAAAAAAAATTCAGACATTTTCTTTTTCTTTATTAAGTTTTGATGTTCATTTTTCTTCTTCTTTTTAATTTCTCCTTTATAAATATACATTTTCAAATATTTGAGTTGAAGATGGCTGAATATGAAGTATAGTACCTCTAGAAACGCATCTTCTTAGTTAAAAATAAAAAAACATTTCTTTTTCTATCATTTTAAGTGTAACTTTTCTAATTAATTTTTCTGCATCATTTTCACATTTCTGCATGCATATTTTCCTTTCATGTTTAGAATAGGTTGGGGGGTAGAATGTTGTTTAAAAAAAAATTGTGATTTTTTTTAACATTGGATGACATGATTAATTTCAAATTTTAGTATTTGTATTATCTTTGGTCTTAAGTGATGTTACACTATGTTTGCTTCTCTACATGTTGATGTCGGAGACAAATATGAGTTGCTTGAAGGAATGAACATGTCATAATAAGTACCAAGTGAGTTTTTGAGCCTATCATTTTTCTTGGAGAGTAACCCTTTTGCCCATTCTTTATACAGCTTAGCAGTTTATTATTGTATACACGATCTCTAGATTTCTTTTGAGTTAACCCTTAAAAAAAATTGTAAAATTAAAAAAAAAAAGAAGAAAATGTGTGTTGCTACATATGGAGGCCCATCTAACTAGTACCTCCATATAACTAGTAGATATGGAAGATTATTTAGAACCCTAAAAGATGATGGAAAGGTCATCTTTGATCCGTTTGAGCCTTTCTAGCCATCCCTTTTATCAAATATCCATAGTTAACTCTTTTGAGCCTTTAAAAAAATTTTAAAACAAAACTTTTCTTTGTCAAACTTATCATCTTGACCCACTCTGATTTGGAGTATTACCCAATATCTTACAAGTTCCATCACCTATTTATGTTTGAGAAAAATGTAAATAAATATTTTGTATAATGAAGTTATGCGCAACAAAAGAAAAAAAAATTGTTGTTTAAAAAAAAAAGAAGAAAAAAATAACAATAATAGGTGAAATCCACCTTGCAACTTCCAAAAAAAAAATTCTTCTGCATTTTTCTCAAACATACACTTTGTTTTCCTTATTTCCCTTCTTTGTTAGCCATGTCTCTAACGTACATTACGTCCTAATAAAAGTCCTTCTTGATTTTAGGGAACTATAGTCTAAAGTAGAAGCTAGTTACATGGGTTAAAAAGATGTAGTGATGCATGAAAGAAAAAAATAAATAAATAAATTAGGTTGACTAGCATTTTTATTTGACTTGAGATCGTAATATTTCTAAGTTGAGGGCATATTTCTTTCATCTTGGTGAGAGCATGTGATATTACTTCTTGATTATTTTCTCTCAATTACCATTCATTGGAGTGACTATTTTTATTGGGTTTAATTCCTTTGTGAGAGTGTCACTACTTCCAGTGATATTTTGGGGTTTGACATGTCATTCTTGAAGGTAGCTATGACAAAGTCTACTAGGCTGATTCATGTGGATGGTTGATGTGGGTGTGATGTTTCTTTAGACTTGAGATAATGCTTATACTTTTATTTGATTGTTATCATTAGTCTGATTGAATAAACAAGAATGTTTAAAAAAAAATTATTTTCGATGTGAATTTGTTTTCGCTTTATTTGCTAGGGACTATCAATAAGCTGGTTGGGGGGTGTGTTGAGTGTTAGAAAATGTATATTTATAAAGGAGAAAATCGTCATTTTACATTTCACGTCTTACTAACAACCCTTACTTTTATATATTTAAGCTTCTTGTAATTTAATTATGTGTGTTTTATTTTAATGAAGTATTTTATGTATTTTAGGGCATCATGGTCATTTCACAATAAACGAGAGATCAGACGGCAAAACGGACATCACTTTTAAACTCAGGACGGTCGAAAACCTTAGGAGGAGCATAAAAGGAAAAATGGCACTGTTCACATGTACGGTACTATTCACGTGTACGGTACTGTCTACGTTACTGTTCACGACACTGTTCACATAGACGGATCGATGATGTGGCATTGACTGATGAGGTGTCACGATCATGTTGGACTAAAATTCTTATGTACTATTGATGGTGACGTGGCAGCATATCAGTGGACCAAAAATTTCGCGTACGGTACATGCATCACACAGGATTATTTTCAACCAAACCGCGTCACTGTTCAATCCGGGTCAAACCGTGTTACTGTTCATCAGCGTGGTCAAACCGCGTACTATTGACTGACGACGTGGCGCAATCCTGAGCGTCCAAACTATTTTTTATCCGATGGCCACGATTTACTCAATGTATCTATAAAAAGGGGTCCTCCCCCCTCCCTAATTTGATATCTCTGAATCCATTTTTGGAATCCATTTTCTGTAATTCCTTCTCCATCTTATATTTTCTACGTATTTTAATAAATTCTCATTTTGCCCCTAGTTCAATTATGAGTAGCTAATTTTCTTTCAAGCTTGGGTTGAAGGTGAAGTCTTAACATGTGTCATGGGCTTTATTTGGTAAATTTATTTTCTCTTCCCCTATAGTTTTTGTGGATGTTTTCACTTCTCGTCGACAAATAATAATAATCTTGTCTAGATACCACCTTGGTTACACCGGCTCTCTAGTACAAGGTTATTATTATTTGGCACGATAAGCCCTTAGCACCATATTGATTAGAGTGTGGTTCATGAGGTGTGGATTCCCCCCTCGTGATTTAATTGGTATTAATAAAGAATATTTAGCCCATGACGCATGTTGATACGGATCTAGATACCCAAGTACGTTATTTTAATAGATTTCTATTCAATTTATTCTCGCCATTTAAATTTCAATTTTAGGATAATCCAAATTATTTTCACCACAAATCCAACTAACCTCGTACAAAATTAATTCTACACACAATTAAAAGCCACCTCCTCGTGGGATCGACACTCGTCACCATTAGTCTATTCTACAATAGATTCGTGCGCTTGCGAGTTCAATAAAATTTGCATAACAATAGCATTCACCGATGATGTGGCAGCATCTTATTGGACCGAAATGCTGATGTGGTGTTAACTGATGATGTGTTCCAACTAATCAAAGCTTGCCACGTGGTGCAATCCTAAACATCCGAATTGTTTTCATTTTATGGCCATGATTTATCCATTGTATCTGTAAATTTCAAGCTCCCCCCAATGTGATACCCCTGAATCCATTTTTTAGTACCATTTTCTATAATTCTCCTTCCATCTTGTATTTTCTATGTATTTTAGTAAAATTATCATTTTACCCTAGTTCAATTATGAGTGGCTAATTCGGTTTCAAACTTGGGGTTGAAGGTGAAGTCTCAACATGATCCATTGGCTTAATTAGGTAAGTTTATTTTCTTTTCTTCTTTGATTTATGTGGTTGTTTTGATTCATTGTTGACAAAGAGTGTATCCTATCTAGATTTTGCTCGGCATACCGGCTCCCTAGTGAAGGATTGTTACTGTCTGGCACAATGAGCACTTAGCACCATATTAATTAGAGAGCAAATTCCCTTATAGTATTTTGTAGGTCGTAATGACTCAGTGTCGACAAAGAGTGTATCTAAGTTATTTATTGGATGGTCTTGCCACATTGTCGACAAAAGGATTATTCTCGTCTGGCACAGAGTATTCTTGACACTACACTTAGTGGAAGATCATTACCTCTGATACATTGAGCGCTTGATACATTATTTATTAGAGTGAGGATTTTGAAGAGCGGAAATAACCCCCTCATGAATTAATTGGAACTAAAATATTAAGCCCATGGTCAATGTTGAGTATGAATCTAGAGACTCAAGCGTTTCATTTGCATTGTTTTTATTTTTAATTAATTCCCGCCATTTTATTTTTAATCTTAAGATAAAAAAAATAAAAAAATTCACTTCAACCAACTCACATTTACACTTAGAAAATTAACCCACGCATAATTAAATCTACCTGCTCGTGGGATCGATATTCATCACCATAAAATATATTCTACAATAGACTCGTGTACTTGCGAGTACAATAAAATTTGCACAACAATCCTGTTGGCCAAGACTCCTAGGTTGACTTGGCATCTTAGATTTAACTTTATTTACCTGTTGATGATTATGATGTTTTGACTGCTAAGGGTAATTGTCCAAGTGGTGATGGTCATCTAGGTTTACCACTGTTGGATCGAGATGTTGCTTCTAACGAGGATTCGATGATGAGACTAGATTTTTTACTTACTCTATAGAGGTTCAAACACCTTTACCTCCAGTGTGCAGTAATTGATAATATTAATGGCCTGCAGATAGCTAGTTGGACTTAGGATTAGTGCATTTATTAGTACAAAAACCACTATTTGTTGGTGTATTATTAGTGATCTACTTTTTTCTCTAGATTTTCCCTAAAGTGTCATTACTATTTCGATTATTATTTTTAGACGATTATTTATGAAACGCCCCATATATTAAGATTTGTCAAAAGCTTGTATAAAAAATCATCAATGATATGTTTAGAGCAAAATAATCATTTAAGTATTTTTGAGTTTTTGGATAGATGAACGGATGTAATTTTTAGATTTCAGAGCGTTGAAAACCTTAGGATACGTGATAATTAGGATTAAATTAGAGATAGATTTGAAAATGGATAGAGGTTACGTTTCTATGGTGTTGATGTACAGGGAATTATTGAGCATATCGTTGACCATTAGTTTGACTGAAGCAATTATTGGTTCCTGCAGCAAACTTACGGTATACATGAAGCATTTCCTCATAGAAATTTCCATATTGTGGATAATCATTTATCTTACGTATTTATTTTGTAACACCCCAATTCCACTAACAAGTCACTACGGTAGAATTGAAGTGAAACTACATTTCATCATTCTCATATCTAAAACTTTCAAAGTAATAATCAATAATAAATGTTCGAAACCTCCAAAAGAATATAAATAAATTCTAAAATAACATATCCTCAAATAAATATCACTCTATAGGAAGCCAGGAAGCCAAATTGTTCTTAGATTATCAACATAACATTAATCTTCAAAGAAACAAACCTCTTATTATTCCTTCTAAGACCATGAGCTCACATCATCTAACTCTATCTGTAAAAATGTTGTAATGAGGGGTGAGCCGTCAACTCGGTAAGTAAATTCGTGCACAATACTATTAAAAAAAAAGCCATTAAAATATAATTTAATAAAACTTTCACTAAATATACATAATAATAAGATAAATTACTTTTGTAAATCATCATTTAGCAAAAATAAATCACATCATCATAAAGCCATTTAAATCCTTTAAACATAACAAAAGCATTTTAAACAAATAAAATGTAATTAGTTCATGTGACATAGTATCACCTGTAGACCCGGTGACCCGACAATATAATATCATTCAGGGAACTTTATCCCGCGGGAATCATTAACATTAACATCATATGTGCACAAAATCCAGCTAGCCTTCCATAATATAACATAAAATCACTACAAACAATGAGCCAAAACATATAAAATCATCCTTGAACTCTTAATCATTTGTAAGCTTCCGTAAATTACATTTAAATATTTGATAATTATTTCAAAGTACTTGAATTAAAACAATTTAATAAAAGTTTTCATTTTTAAGACAATTTATCAAACAAGTTTTAAATAAATAAAGTTTTGTTAATGAGAATGATGAAATGCATTTCACTTTAATGAGTTTATTTATATTCTTTTGGAGGTTTAGAACATTTATTATTGGTTATTACTTTGAGAGTTTTAGATATGAGAATGATGAAATGCAGTTTCCCTTTAATTCTACCGTAGTGCCTTGTTAGTGGAATTGGGGTGTTACATTTGTGGTATCAGAGCGACTTTGAGTGTTCTCTTGAGCGATGGTGGGCCAAACTTCAGTGAGGACGTTGAGTCCCTAATGGGGTGTATGTAACACCCTAAACAAATCCCACATCGACAAAGCACAGGAGAGATACTGAGTTTATAAGGGGTGATCCATACCTTAATTGGCGAGACACATTTTGGGGTGTATGGTTGCCTCGGGAACAAAACCGTCTAGGTCTTATTAAGGCACAAAACAGATAATATCTTACCAAATTTGGGTTGGGTCATGACATATTTCCATTGCCATAGATTGATTTTTAAATGATTGGTTTAGTTGATGGTGGAAGTTGAATTTGACATATTTTGATATTATTGAAAGTGCATATATTGAATATTTGTTGATTTTTATATGATTGGTTTAATTTATGGCCACTTTCAATAATATCAATGTTGAAAAATATTTAAAGTGCATAGCCGGAGTAGTAACGAACTCTCTCTACAAAAATTAATGCGGCGGATAAATGAATTCCTAATTTTCTCTCAATGTTGACTGTGAGTAGACTATCGTTGTGACAAATATTTAAAATATATATATATATATATATTGTTACGCCAAAACTAATATTATGCCTAAATGAAATAAGTCGATGATGGAAATTGAGCCATGCTTATGAAAGCTTAAAGAATAAGAGAAACTAGAAGTTCAAGAAAATGCTCTTTACCCAAAGATTTTCATGCAAAGCAAAACAAGGTATTCGAATTAATGGACGAAGTAATTTCTCATTCGTCCACAAAGCCAGCAACTGCAAATGGATTCCTAAGCGAGTGTCGCCTTGCACGAGGGCCAATAAGGAAGGAACAAGTGGACTCCAAGTGAAAGGCATTTAAAAAATCATATCTTTTACAATATTCTTGTCATAGCATTTTGTGGAAATTATTGTGAACCTTCAGGGATAGAAAGCAGAATGTCTGGCCTAGCAGAGCACATAAGGGCCAGGGTTTTACTGTGCGGCCCATGGGCCTATATTTCTGTTAAAAAATAAGTAAAATCATCGGGACCTCTTCAATGTCATCTTAAATATATCATAAATTCAAAATAATATAAATACCAATTGGCACTCTTAAATTTTAATTCTAAAAATAATCCTCAAGAGATCTTATTGTATTTTAGACCCCAATATCAGCGTGATTCTCACAAACTGTCTTAGATAAATAAATAAATAAATAAATAATTTTTTCTCTGCCGTTCTCTCATTCAAGTAAAAATGAGTAATTTTTTCCCAAAAAACATAAATTGAGCAATGGTTATTCTTGATGCTCAAAGATTCATGCTCAATTAAAAAGACGGAAAAAACAAGAAAAAAACCACTGAATTCTCATCCCATGAACTGGGGGCTGAATTTGTTGATTCCTTGCTCTTATCGTTTAATTTCATTAAAATGTTTGTTTAATTTCTCATTAAAAATATTTGCTTATTGATGGTGTAAAAATAGATTTAATAAGCTTGAAGCTTGTCTTGTAAGCTGGAATGTAAATACCATATAATAAACTGCCCAAATTGCAAGGAAACAACAACAAGAACTGTTAACGAAGAAGAACTTGATACACAATTACGGGAACCTTGTTACTCTGCAAGATCGTCTTTTAATGTGGTATTTCGGTGGTTTATAAGTTTATTCGATAATGTTTGAGACTCACGTCCCAATAATAAGATGAGATTCAGATTTAGTAGTGCTGAGTTGACCTCTACTTAATTTTTCATAATTTTTTGTCACATGTATATGTAGTGATACACGACCAAGATTTATTATTGGTTTTATATTTCTACCCAATAACTAGTAATTGTATCTTTTTAAAATATTTGCAAAAAGTTGAATGCAGATTCAATCAATAAATGCTTTGTCAATAAAAAAGGGATAAAGATAGAATTGATCGCCTTTTTCAAGCCATCAGATCTTTTAGGTTTTGTTGGATTTATCTTGTCCGCTTATATAATTTCAACTAAGATTACAATTGTCAATATATACAATAAATGTTTTAAGAGGAATTTGGCGTGCCAATGGCTCCACTCTAAAAAAATTATTATCATCATCACCATTATTACACTTCTTAGACTTAACTCCAAACTCAACTAAAATCAGAGCCATATATTAATCACTCGGCTAGAGAAATTCAATTAGCAAAATAATTGTAACAACAGAGAAAGACCAAACAATTTTTTTAATTAAATCATTAATTCTGAACATATCGACCTCTTTTTCCTGGTTCATTTTTTTTAAATTAACTAAATTACAACAGTGGATGTTGGATAAATATTTTTTTAGGTCATAATCACAAGTGAGTTTAACGTTAAAATCCAATTTTTTAAATACTTTTTATTTTTCTCATAACACACACTCATTTTATATTTTTACTATTCACGAAAATTTTAGTTAAGAATATCTAAGCCCATATGCAAAAAATCTCTTACCTATTTATTAGTTCGAACTTTAATTTAAATTAAAAGTAAGTAGAAATTGACTTATATATGTTAGGCTTATGAGCTCACGGGACCCAGGCAGTCAATATTTTAGAATAATACTCCATCCAAGGTACCTACCTAGTGCCCATATAGTGTCGCTATCTGTCATATATTCATCATGAAGAAGCATGGCGTTTGTAATTGATTCTAGGTGAAAGAAAAATTAAAGAAAAATTAAAGAAAAAAGAAAGCCCAGCTAGTGATTGGATGTACATTGGAGAATTTCTTGTCGCAGGCAAAATCTTCTAACTACTTTCCTGAAGCCCACTTTTGGGCCAACGCTACAATAACCGCATGTTACACATACATGCGGGTAATAAAAAAATTAAAAAAATATGGCCATTCTTTGGCTGGCACTTGGCAGCCAAACATAAAAAAAAAAAACTTAGAGCAACCGGTTGCTCCTTAAATGAATATTATATTATAAAATAATGTAATAAATAAAATAATAATTATTTCAATAATAAAGGCAACATAATAATAAAAAAAATAATTTTATAATAATTAAAAATTAGTTTCAAGTTTAATGGTAGGTGTTTTATGTTTATTGGTCCATTAATTGCATAATTTTTGGGGTTACAAGTTAATGATCCTAAGTTCCATGTTCATTACTCTAAGTTTCAAGTTTCTTTGGTTTTAAATTTAATGGCCTTAATTTCAAGTTAATGATAGGTGTTTCATATTTCAAGACTTTGCAAAAGTTCACTTGTGGGCAATATGCCACTAAATCAGTCCTTTTAATGAAGAATCAATATCAGAGCCAAATTCAAGCCCAAGCCTATTAAAAGTCAAGAGCCAAAATTCAAGACCAGTTTCCAAACAATAATTGTCATAAACAAGTATTGATATATATTGATAGGTGTTATTATGCAAGGGCTTTATGGACACTTGTCACGATAGCAACCTCACATGTCATGATAACTCGTCCACCTTAGTGCTTCAAGTTGTCTCTATAAAGGCTAAGGCTTCCTATATTTGGAGGTAAGACATAAAATGAGTACCAAAATAATGTTTACTTCCCTTCAAACATGCTCTCTATTGAAATTGAGTACAAAACACAAATTTGGGCTTTGTAGGGCTATCGCCGGCAACCTTGGTACCCTTTGACAATTTTTTTTTTGTAGAATAATTCACCAAAAGAAGCCATGTAATTAGAGATCCTCACCTCAAAAAGAAAATGGGCCACAAGATTTGATATATAAGAAATTCTAGAACAAAAATAATTACTATTTATTATATAAAAATTTGCATCAACAATTGACGTTGTCTGTCAGGAACGAACAAAAGGCCAAAATGGTTTATCTTGATTGTGGACAATAATTATAAATACCCTAATATTGTAACTAATGATATTAAATAATTTCATTATTTTATTTTATTTTTATTTATGAAAATATTATTGTAATCAAAATTTATAACAATTATTATTATAATAATAAGTTGTTGTTTTGTTGTTGTTGTTATTATTATTATTATGAAATTATTTTATTATTATTTATGAAGATATTATTATAATTATAATTTATTTATTATAATTTATTATTATTTTCATTATTATATTAGTATTATTTATGAAAGGGAGATTATTATTTTAACACTAAAGTTATTATGACATATCATGTCAGTACCACGGTTTGGCGAAAAGAGCATTTTACTACTAAACGTTTGCGCCGTTATCAATTTACCACCATTCCGTTAGAAAAGTTAAAAATTTGCTGATGTTTTGTTGATGTCATAAGGGCATCAAAGACATTTCCTATTGAAGCCAAAACACTCCATTGTAAGTGTAAAATAAACAATAAAACAAAGTAAAAAAAATTCAATGGAAATAATTAGAGAATTAGGAAATTGAAAACCCTAAAATTGACCCCTCTCTCTCATTAATTTTTTCCTTTAATTAAATTGTTATTGTTTTTAGTTGTGATTAATACTTGAATTTCATAGATAATAATATTAATTTTGAAGCATAATTTTTTTTTTGTTGTTTGTCATAATTTTGCATATTCTTCATTATTTTTAGTAATTTGAAATTTCAGTTGTTTTCTAAATCTTATTAATTGTTATTGTTATTATAAATTGTTATTATTTTTAGTTATGATTAATACTTGAATTTCATAGGTTATAATATTAATTTCGAAACATAAATTTTTATTATTTCTTCTTTCCTGTTTATCGTAATTCTACATATTATTCATTATTTTTTATTAATTATAATTTTTAGTTCTTTTGTAAATTTTATTTTTGTTCATTGTTTCTTTCTTTTCAAAGGGATAAAATTATCTTTTATTCTCTTGGGGGTAAAATCAACTTTTGACTCATTTTCTGTTAAACATTAACGTTTTTCTAACGGAATGGTGGTAAATTGATAACGACGCAAACGTTTGGTGGTAAAATACTTTTTTCGCCAAACTGTGGTACTGACATGATATGTCAGAATAACTTTGGTGGTAAAATGATAATATCCCTTTATGAAAATATTATATAATTAACTTTATAATAATAATTATTATTATAATAAGTTATTATTATTATTTATTAAAATACTTTTATAGTTATAATTTATTAATTTTATTATTTATTAATTTTTAATAATTATTTAAATCAAGGATAAAATGGTTATTAGGAAGTTTAGTTGGGAATAAAAAAAATCATTTCTAGAAATAGAGTTATGATTTTTAAGCCCCCTTGGGAATCAGAACTCTGATAATGATTTTCAAATTTGTAGGCCCAACACTGTTTTGATTCCGAGTCCAAGCCTTAATTTTGCAAGTAAACGCATTATTGATTCCGATTCCATAATTCTCATTCCCATAGATTGAGTTTACTACCCCTAGTATGAGATTAAAATGATATTAACATATTGAGTTCGCTAGTATGTTTTCATTTTTATTTTTCTAATTATTTAAGTCCATGATAATTTTATATAGACTTTTTTATGTGATATAAGTTTGTACACACATACACATATATATTAATAAAGTCATAAATCTATTAATTTTATCTTTAAATTAATAAAAAAAATAATGTTATAACAATTACGACTATCTACAACAAAAAAGTTCAAAATAAAAAATTTAATATTTTTGTTCCAAGAAAGTTATGCCAGTGCGTTGGAGATTTTAGCACGTACATTTTTTTTTCCAAAATGAACGATGCAGGGTTCTTTGATGCTAATTGGGAAGAGCAAATTTATTTGATGAATGAGCAACACAGGCACTGAGTTGTACACAATGTAAATAAAATTGAATAGAATTTTCATTTTTAATAAATTTAGTTGTTTAGCTAAAGGTAAATTTACTAGTTAGCCTAAAGTTAAATGGTTTCTCTAATGCTTAGAGGGCTTACCATAATGAGCTAGCAACTATATCAAACCGTAAAATATTTGGCTTTAATTTTCAAATAAACATTTCAATTCAAAATTCAATTGCCCAAGCAACAATTAGGAACACCTTTCGAAAGTAAAACTGGTATTTGCTTCCATAACAGTGACAGACAATAACCATTTACAGCATTAGTTATAATCCTTAAAAAAAAAATTAACAAACTTCAAAAAAAAATATATAGATGCTTTGCAATATGACTGATGGCTTGGCACATCAATCTAAAGCTCACAAAAAGTTTGCATTTTTTATCATCTCTTTCTTCTTCCCTCTACTGTCAATGGATTCTAGAAGCTCAAATGGAGCAAGTAGTAGCAGGAACAACACAAGCAACTTTTACTACTAGTTCCCATCCTTCTCCATTCAAAATGCATCATGACCATTTTTTGGCCAACCCCATACACAAAAACAACAGCAAATATATCCGGAAACACCAAAAAAATTAACCTAAAAATAGTAGTAAATTTATCCAAAAAACAGTAAAAAATTTAACTGAAAACAACAGCAAATGAAGTCCAAAACACCCGAAAAATTTACCCAAAAATAGCAGAAAATTTAACCCAAAAATAGCAGTAAATTTATCCAGAAACAACAAAAAAATTAACTGAAAAATAGTAGCAAATTTACCCAGAAGCAGCAAAATATTTAACACAAAAATAGCAGCAAATGAAGCCCAAAATACTAAAAAATTTACCCCCAAATAGCAAAAAATTTAACTAAGAAACATCAGTAAATTTATTCAGAAATAGAAAAAAATTTAACTGAAAAACAACAAAAAATTTACCTAGAAACAGCAAAAAATTTAACATAAAAACAGCAACAAATTTACCCAAAAACAACAAAAAATTTAACATAAAAACAGCAACAAATGAAGCCCAAAACACCAGAAAAAATTTACCTCTAAACAGCATAAAATATAACCCAAAAACAGTAGTAAATTTATCTAAAAACAACAAAAAATTAAATTGAAAAACAGCAGCCAATTACCCAGAAACTACAAAAAATTTAACCCAAAAACAACAGCAAATGAAACCCAAAATACCAGAAAAATTTAACCTAAGAACAGTAGCAAATCATCCTAAATACAACAGAAAATTTACCAAAAAAAAAGCATATCAAATCATCCCAAATACAGCAGCAAATCATCCCTACGTTTCAAGCATGCTTCTCTAGGCTAACTATAGACTTAAATTCCCTTCATTACCTCAGTGGAACTCATTCTAACTGGTAATATTTATTTGTGTAATATAAACAATAATTCACTATCTATTGAACTAAGAGTTGATGAAATTCATTGATATTGAAATTATTTGCAGTTGATGAACCTCGTAGTCTATTAAACTTCCAACAAAAATCAATGCATATGAGAATACAAAATCAAGGGCACAATAATTAACGAAATTTACTTTCAATTTCATCCAAACCTATACATCGCGCCAAATTAAGGTTCAGTTTCTATTTCTTTGATTAGTATTAAAAATTGTTGAATTATCAAGCGATAATATGTTATTTTATGCTTATGTTATAATTTATATTTGTGTTTATGTAATATATTAGGAATTATTAATTATGTTTTAAATATATTTAATTTTGTGTATTTTTATGTGTTTATTAGGAAAAATATTAATTTCACGTACTTCGAGGCTCCAAACAGATAAATGGAGGTTAAATTTGGATTCCAGAGGTCCGGAAACCTTAAGATCAATCAAGATTGGCTTAAAATTGGGCTTGTATAAAAAAAGTTGACTTTTCCTGTTGACCGAGCACTGATTGGATGATGAAATGAGCTTACAATAGATATGAGTGCATGTGATAGCTGGCAATTTTGACTAAATCTCAACCGTCCATGATTCAATGGCCATGATTGTGCCGTGGCAATGGTTGGTGAAGCAAGTTGGAGGATCCGAATCTTTGTATTCGGGTCGACCCGATCCACCCATTAACCCGCCAAATCTCAACCGTTCTTTGGGCAAATCGGACGAGTCAAACGATGCCACGTGTGATGTTGACTTTTGAAGTTTGACCAACCATTGGATCTTGATCTAAAGATTGTGAGGAGCACATGCATGAAGCTTATGATGGACCGCAAAGCACTGGATTATAAATTTATTTTTCTATAAATAGAGCCTCATTTTTATGTTTTTAATCATCTCTCTACAACTCTCTTCTTCTCAAATTCTCTCCATCTCCTTGTGATCTTGATTTCTAGGTGTGTTTTTAATATTTTGTATAATTATTTTTATAAATAAAATTAGTTTAATATTTTGTATAATTATTTTTATAAATAAAATTAGTTTTATTTCCAATTTTAGTTGTTTTTATTACTTTTAATTATAAGTAATTCAATTTTACTACTTCTTTTTATTTTAATTATGCTTAACTAAATAATATTAGTTAGGGGAATGTGAAACTCTTAGGAAATAAATATGATTTAATCAAATTCTATTTTTAATTTTATAAATTAAATTATTTTCTATTTAATTTTATACATGTTTTATATTTTGAAAAATTGATTTATTGTAGACAAACAAATGAATTTGGCACAATAAATTCTTAAGATCTTAATATAAGGCATGGTAAAATGGTATTTTGACTTATTGTAGACAAATTAAATTTTGGCACAATAAATACTTAATCCATCATAAAATTAAAGGGAAAATAATAATAATTTGTATAATTAATCTTTTGGGTAATAAATCTAAAAAAAATTGGCAAACATAATTTATTAAGTTTTATTTATTTCTAAGAGTGGATCTATAACCCTAACTAGTTCAATTCCATAGTTTCATTTAAATTAAGTTGTTTATATTCAAGTTTTAATTTCAATTTTTAGATAAAATAAAATAAACAAATTAAATATTTTCTCTGTGGATCGACCTCGGACTCACCGAGTTATAATACATCACGACACTCTTATACTTGGGAGTTAAATATTACTTTTAAGTTGTGTCAAGTTTTTGGCGCCGTTGCCGGGGAAAAGTTTTTATTTTGCTTTATTTTTCCGTTTTTTTATTTTTCTCTTTGTTTAAATTTTCGTTTGCCCCCTTTTCTTTTTCTTAAATTCTCTTTTGACCCTGTATCTTTCATAATTCTCGTTTCACCTCAACAATTCTCGTTTCTAGCCCAATTGTCTCGTAATTATGTTCTGACCCCAATATCTTTCAGTCATTTCACTTTCATCCCAAATTGCTCAATTCTAAACTTCTAAAAATTACAGTGTGGCCATAAAATTAAAAATTATTTGCAATAAAATCCCTAGACGAAATTCTTCAAAATAATCAAGACTTGTACTTACATCTTGGACATACTTTGGACACATTTGGACTTATTTTGGACTTAATTTGGACCAAACTAGCTTTAACTACTAACTCTAATTACTAACTCTTAACTTACTAACTGCTAACTCCTAATTTTTTTTATTTCAGTTATTTAATTTTCTACATTTATTTAATTTCGTATTTATTTATTTTCGCTTTACTGGTGGGTTCAACCACCAAACTAACTACTAACTCGTAATTTTTATTTTCAGTTATTTAATTTTCAGTATTTATTTAATTTTGTATTTTTTTTGCTTTATTTTTTTTAATTGGTGGGTTTAACTACCATTTTTTTTTATTATTTTGCATTTATTTATTACTTTATTGGTGGGTTCAACCACCAAAATTGTTATTTAATTTTCTTTTGTACACTTATATTATTTACATATTTAATTTTTTTTATTTTGTTATTAATTTGTGTAAATATTATCTTTATAACATAACTATTGCATGAGACGTTGGTCTCGATCTTCAAGTGGCAGGTTAATTCGTAGATCTCAATCTCCACCACTAATTATGGATGAGAATCAAGGCGAAAACGTTTTGGGCGAACTTAATCCTCAAATTGATCAGGGAGACAACCAATCTCAACATGGGCATGATCAGAATCAACCAAGAACTCTGAGAGACTATATGAATCCAACCAGAACCGGAGCACCGTCGTGTATAGTATTTCCTCCAGAAGCATCTCGATTCAACTTTAAACCAGGTATTATCCAACTTTTACCAACTTTTACCAACATTTCATGGTTTAGAATCTGAGAATCCGTACTTGCATCTAAGAGATTTTGAGGAAGTTTGTAATACATACACGGACCAAAATTGTAGCATGAACATAATTAGATTAAAGCTTTTTCCTTTTTCATTAAAAGATAAAGCTAAAACTTGGCTACAAAACCTTAGATCTAGATCAATAAGAACTTGGAATAACATGCAAGAACAGTTTTTTGAAAAAATTCTTTCCACCTCATAGAACAAATTCTTTTAAAAGGCAAATCACTTCTTTCACTAAAAAAAATGGAGAAACATTATACCAATGTTGGGATAGGTTTAAAGAGTTGCTTAACATATGCCCACATCATGGTTTTGAAACTTGGCGATTGGTCACTTACTTCTACGAGGGCTTAATACCCCAAAGTAGACAGGTTGTTGAAATGATGTGTAATGGTGAATTTAGGGATAAAAATCCTGAGGATGCACTAGATTACCTCGACCAATTAGCTGAAAATGCACAACATTGGGATACTGTTGGAACTTTTGAATTGACAAATAAGCAACAACCATCTCCATCTAGTGGAGGAATCCACAACCTTAGGGAAGATCATGATTTACAAGCAAAATTTGCATCCCTAGTTAGGAAAGTTGAAGCTTTGGAGCATAAAAAGAGTGATCAAGTAAAATCTGTTCAAGAAATTACAAGTAACATATGTAGTTCGAATGATCATTTCACCCAAGAGTGTCCCACTTTGCCTGCACTTAAAGAATGTCTAAATGATCAAGCTAATGTCGTTAACACTTTCAATAAACCAAACCCATATTCACATACTTATAATCCTGGTTGGCAAAATCATCCGAATTTCAGTTGGAGGAATAATAATAATGCACAATCTTCACAAGCACCACCTCCACAAAATTTTCAAAATCCTCAGCCTTATACACCATATGTTCCACCACCCTGGAAAAATTTGGAAGACACAATGCATTCATTCATCAGAAAGCAAGATGTTATTAACAATCAAAATGCACAAACTTTTTCTGATTTGAAAGATACTCTTGCTAAAATTGCTTCTGCACTCACCATTCAAGAAAAAGGAAAATTTCCAGCTCAACCACAACCAAATCCTAAAATTCAACAAAATCCACCCACAGACCAAGTCAAGTCAGTTATAACTCTTCGTAGTGGTAAGGTTGTTGATAGACCTATGCCTGAACCTTATGAAAATGATGAAAATTCAAAGGGTAAGGAAGGACTAAATGAACTTACACCTAGTGAAGAAATAACTAGTGTTCCACCTAAACCACCATTTCCGCATGCATTGAATAAACCAAGGAAATCAAACCACTCTTCTGAAATTTATGAAATCTTTAAGCAAGTGAAAGATAACATTCCTCTATTAGATGCAATCAAGCAGGTACCTTCATATGCCAAATTTTTAAAGGACTTGTGCACTGTTAAGAGGAAATTGAAGGTAAGAAAGAGTGCTTTCATGGCCGAACAGGTAAGTACAATTCTGTCTACTAATAATAAGTTGAAATATAAAGATCCTGGTTGTCCTACCATTTCTTGCATTATTGGTAACCACAGAATTGAGCATGCTTTACTAGATCTTGGTGCTAGAGTTAATTTGCTTCCATATTCAGTTTATCTTCAACTTAATCTTGGTGAGATAAAATCTACTTCAACTACACTTTTGCTTGCCGATAGATCAGTTAAAGTACCAAAAGGAATAGTGGAAGATGTTTTAGTACAAGTTGATAAATTCATTTATCCTGTGGATTTTATTGTCTTGGAAATTGAACCTGTTGTGAATAATTACAAACCAATTCCTGTAATTTTAGGTCGACAATTTTTAGCAACTGCTAATGCTTTGATTAATTGTAGGAATGGTTTAATGAATTTATCCTTTGGGAATATGACTTTGGAATTGAATGTTTTCAACATGTGCAGGCAACCTAATGAAGAAAATGAGAATGAAGATGACACTGATGAACAAAAGGAATTGTTTGAATCTTGTATCGAGGAAAATATTCAAAAAGGGGATTTTTCTGAACTTTCTAATGTTTGTTTAGTTAATTCAATTGAGTCAAATAAGCAACTTGAACTTGATATTTCTAATATAAATTCGTTGTTTGATTCTGTGCAGACTTCACAAAATTATGATGACAAGCCAAAATTTGAGGAGTTTGGAAGTATTGAAAAGACATAACAACAAGAAGCACCTAAAATGGAATTGAAACCTTTGCTTGAAGGATTGAAATATGCTTTTCTTGGAGAAGAACAAACTTATCCTGAAGTGATTTATTCTACTTTAACAAGTGACCAAGAAGGTAAGTTACTAACTGTTCTTAAAAAGTATAAAAATGCAATTGAATGGACTTTAAATGATATTAAAGGCATTAATCCCTTAATCTGCACACATAGAATTAATTTGGAAGAAAATGCTAAAACATGTCAATAACCTCAAAGAAGATTAAACCCACATATGAAAGAGGTAGTCAAAACAGAAGTCCTTAAATTGCTTGATGTGGGAATTATCTACCCTATTTCTGATAGTAAGTGGGTAAGTCCTACACAAGTAGTGCCTAAAAAATCTGGAATCACTGTTGTTAAAAATGAAAAAGGTGAATTAATTCCAACACGAATTACATCTAGTTGGTGCATGTGCATTGATTATAGAAAATTAAATGAAGCCACTAGAAAAGATCATTTTCCATTACCATTCCTTGACCAAATCTTAGAAAGAGTAGCAGGACATCCCTACTACTGTTTTTTAGATGGATATTCAGGTTATTATCAAATTCCTATAGCACTTGAGGACCAAGAAAAGACCACATTTACATGTCCTTTTGGAACATTTGCATTTAAAAGAATGCCATTTGGGCTTTGTAATGCTCCTGCAACATTTCAAAGATGTATGTTAAGCATTTTTTGTGATATGGATGAACATTGTTTAGAGGTCTTTATGGATGATTTGACTGTGTTTGGGAATTATTTTGATGATTGCCTTGATAATTTGGAGAAAGTTTTAAAAAGATGTGTTGAAAAAGAACTCGTGTTGAATTGGGAAAAATGTCACTACATGGTTACTTCTGGAATTGTTTTGGGTCATGTTGTTTCTATTAAAGGAATTGAAGTTGACAAAGCAAAAATTGAAGTCATATCTAAATTGCCACAACCAAAAACAGTTAGAGATGTGCGATCCTTTTTAGGACATGCAGGATTTTATAGGAGGTTTATAAAAAACTTTAGTGCCATATCTAAACCACTTTGTAACCTCTGATTAAAAGATGCACTGTTTGAATGGAATGATGATTGCCAAAAATCTTTTGAAAAAATAATTTGTCTTTTAACATCTGCACCTATTATGCAATCTCCTGATTGGTCTTTGCCATTTGAATTATTGTGTGATGCGAGTGATTTTGCTGTTGGTGCTGTTTTAGGACAAAGAAGGGATGGTAAGCCTTTTGTGATTTATTATGCGAGTAAGACTTTGGATAGTGCTCAAATGAATTATTCTACAACTGAAAAAGAATTACTTGCTGTGGTATTTGCATTAAACAAATTCCGTTCATATTTGCTTGGCTCTAAATCTGTTGTGTTTACTGACCACGTTGCTGTGAGATATTTGATGAGTAAACAAGATGCCAAACCGAGACTAATTCGTTGGATTTTGTTACTACAAGAATTTGACCTTACCATCAAAGATAAAAAGGGTGCTGAAAATGTTGTTGCGGATCATCTATCAAGACTCACATCCGAATTCTGCAATGATATAACACCCATAAATGATTCTTTCCCTGATGAATTTTTATTTTCTGTTACTTCAATGCCATGGTATGCTAACATTGTTAATTTTCTTGTTACAGGTAAAATGCCTTTGCAATGGAATGCTCAAGAGAAGAAGAAATTTTTTGTTGAAGTAAAGAAATTTTATTGGGATGACCCTTATTTGTTCAAATATTGCCCAGATCAAATTTTTCGACGATGTATTCCTGATAATGAGGTAAGTAGTGTCATTAATTTTTGTCATTCTGAAGCATGTGGTGGTCACTTTTCTTCAAGAAAAACTACTGCTAAAATTTTGCAGTGTGGATTTTATTGGCCTACCATGTTCAAAGACACATATGAATTCTGCAAAAGTTGTGAAAAATGTCAATAATTGGGATCAATTACAAAAAGAAACATGATGCCCTTAAATCCCATACTTGAAATTGAAATATTTGACTGTTGGAGAATTGATTTCATGGGTCCATTTCCATCATCTTTTGGATTTGTGTATATATTAGTTGCAGTTGATTATGTCTCAAAATGGATTGAAGCAATTTCTTGTCGAAATAATGATAGTAAAACTGTGGTTAAATTTTTAAGAGAAAACATTTTAAGTCGATTTGGAATCCCTCGAGCCATTATCAGTGATGGAGGTAAGCATTTTTGTAATAAGTCATTTGAGTCTTTAATGAAGAAATATGGAATTACACATAAAATTGCTACCCCTTATCATCCTCAAACAAATGGTCAAGTTGAATTAGCAAATAGGGAGATAAAACAAATTTTGGAAAAAACGGTTAACCCAAACCGAAAAGATTGGTCTCTTAGACTTAATGATGCACTTTGGGCTTACCGTACTGCATTTAAAACATCATTAGGAATGTCACCCTATCGGTTAGTTTATGGTAAACCTTGTCATTTACCTGTTGAACTTGAACATAAATCACTTTGGGCTATTAAAGCTTTTAATTCAAATTTGGATGATGCTGGTAATGTGCGAAAATTGCAATTGAATGAACTTGAGGAATTAAGGAATGACGCATATGAAAATTCAAGAATTATTAAGGCAAGAACAAAAGCATTTCATGATAAAAGAATTTTTTGAAAAACATTTGAGATTGGTCAAAAAGTGTTGCTTTATAATTCTCGTCTTCATTTATTTCCAGGGAAGTTAAAGTCAAAATGGAGTGGCCCATTTGTTGTAAAAAATGTATATTCATATGGGGCCATAGAAATTGAGAATCCAAAGAACGGTGTCACATTTAAAGTTAATGGTCAAATATTAAAACCATATCTGGAACATCACCCATGTGATGAGGACACCAAAATTAATTTGGGTGACCCACCAGTTCTTGATTAAGTCTTTAATGATTGATTTTTTTTACTATTATTTTGCCGTTTCATTGTTTGATTTTTTTAGATTGATGCACTGTACATATTTTTTTTAACATTAGTTTTCTTGTGTAAGCGTATTTGTTTGACAGTTGTACATTCTCTCATCAATTTTCATTTTACATCATGAGCACCTCAATGAGAAAATTCATGTTCGCACATCTTAAAAGATTTCTTCGTGTGAAATTTCACTTAAGAGGCCTGATACAAAGCTGTAAATCACATCCACTTTGGGATCTGCAACCACCAGAATTCGTGTCCTATGTTGAGGATCTAGAGGGACAACTCAGAACAGTAGAGAGTGGCATATATGAATTTCAATTGGAGCTTGAAGTTAACTCAATGAGAGGACGAATGTAAGTTCATTTTCCTTTTATATTGTGTGTTTCTTTTTGCTCGCTTTCACGTTTGATTTGATTTTGCAGATTTGATTTTGGTGTGTTTTGATTTATTTTCCCGTATAAATGGCGGATAACGGTACTCCGTAACTTCTTAAGTCGGTATCTTCAGTTTCCCACAATAACTGAAACCCCAAAATCAAACATGGAAGAAATACAACATAAACTCCATAAGCATTTTCCCTCTCTCCCTCAGAATGCCCTCAAGAAAATTTACAAAGCTCGTTGTGAACGACTGCGTTTGTTAATGATCAATGGCATTCCTTCTGACATTCGTTGGTTAATTGAAGCAAAGGTCCGATTAGCAGGTGAGTTTTCTGATCCATTTGTTTCTTACATGCCTGGTTTTGGTAAAAGTACGTTTGCTAAGAAAAGGAGAGCTAAACGACTTGGCTCAAAATGTCATAACTGTGTAAGACTTGGTTGCAAATGACCGGATTGTAAATCTTTAGGAATGGTTTCTGATACTCGTGAAGATAAAATTAAATTCGTTAAAGATGGCATGAGTAAAGAATTGTTGGATGATATCTTACGATCTCTTGAGACGCATCGAAGCAGATTTGTGCAACGTGAGATTTATAATTTGTGGATACTATTCCAAAAACAAAGTGCACAGTTAAGTCTTGGGAATCTAACTCAAAAAGACCATGTTTGCCAGTTTATAAGAAAACTGGATGGGAAGCCGATCCTCGACCCATAGAGGGCGTTCAAGCCGTTACTAGACGTAAAAGCAGAGGAAGATGTGAGCCACAATCATAACTACCAGTAAATATCCTTTCACTTCACTGTTATTTTACTTTACTGTTATTTTATCATTTGCATTATTGCATTTAGCGGTGTGATTTTATATTTAATAAATATTTGTTTTCTTTTACTGTTTGCTTTTTCTAATCATTATTTTCTTTTTATTATTTATTTTTGAATTATTGAGCCACGAGCTTTACTCGTCATTTGACAAATATGCCAACCCATTTACAGCTGTTTCTCATTATTTATGTCACCAAGATCTTTAAGTATGAGCTCGTTTTTCAAACACTCACAACTTGTTTTTGAAAAATTAGTCCAATGGCAGCATCTTCGAGTAAACAATTCAAAAATATTTGTGTGCTTTCTGGGTATCACTATGGAAAGTACAAAGAGTTCGTTCAGGCAGCTATAGATCTTGGTCGTGTCATAGCAGAGAGGAAACTGCATCTTGTATATGGAGGAGGTGAACGAGGGTTATCAAGACTTGTCTCAGAAGCTGTTTTTACTAGAGGAAGCCAAGTACTAGGCATTATTCCAAAAGCCATGAAACCGCTAGTGTGCATGTCTGGCCCACCAATTGGAGAAGAATTAGTGGTATCAAGTATGCAAGAGAGAATATCGGAAATGATGAATCATGCTGATGCTTTTATTTTCTTGCCAGGAGATCTTGCAACTTTTGAGGCACTAATTACATTTGCATCTTGGGCCCACTTGAACATTCATAAAAAACCCATCGGTTTGTTAAATGTTAATAATTTTTATGACGGCTTGCTAACTTTTATTAACCATGCAATAAAGAATCATTTTTTTCCATATTCTGTAAAAAAACTCTTTATCTCTGCTTCTACTGCTAATGAGTTACTTGATCTTTTACAAGTTTATACACCAGAGCCAGATCCAAAGACTTTTGCACTGAATTGGTCGATTGATGATGGTAGCGGTAACAGTAGCAGTAATAAGAAGTGTGATTTAGATTTAACTCTTCGTCTGTAAATATTTTCTGTTGTAGTGTTCATGTGCTGTCTTCTAAACTCTTTCTCTTTCCTTTTAAAACATTGAAGACAATGTCTTTTTTAGGTTGGGGGGAGGGAATAGTTGATAATTGTGGAATGTTTTAGTCCTGGTGATGTGTTTACAAAAAAAAAATCAAAAAAATTTTTTTTTTGAATTTTTTTTTTGTAAAGACTAACTTAGGACAAATTTGAGTTGAAGATGGCAGGATATAGAGAATGTAGTACCTTTAGAAACGCATCTTCTTAGTATTAAGGGTGTTGTTAAAAAAAAAAATTGACTTTTTCTTCATCTTTGTTATCCGCTTTTAAGCTTCTGCATCAAGTTCAGGTGAGATCTTTTCTTCTTCTTCTTTTATTATTCTCTTTTATTATTATTACTTTTTTTGCATATTTGTAAAATTATAAAATTTTAAGATAATGTTTAGATTAGGTTGTGGGCTGGGGATAATTGACGTATGTTTTTTTTTATATGTGTGTTATTTTTCTCTTTTCTCTTTTCTCTTTTCTTTTCTTGGTTAAAAAAAACAAACATTTTTTGTTTTTGTCTAGGATGGCCGTGTAAAGAGTCACGACTTTTGAGACGCATCTTAATAGTCTTGTTGTATTATATTTTGATTTTGAGATTCATAGTAAATTGTTTTTGTTCCTTTTTCTTTGAATTACTCGAATTTGTGAACTCTCCACTTGGTTATTAAGTTATTTAATTGTTTACTTATTTAACAGGTATTATTGAATCATTCTTCACACACACATTATGACACATACTAGTGGGTTGTAAGTTAAAATTTTACAGCATTGAGTTCTTTTGATTTATTAGGAATAGTATCTAAGGTAGTAGAAAGTGTATATTTCCAAAAAAAAATACCAAAAAACAAAAAAAAATGTTTTTATATTTAGAAACCCGAGTAATTAAGTCCGTAGGGGTGTTTCAACACCTAGTGCCCTAAGGTCAACTGGTCTGGGAGTCACTGACCTAAAGCTCGCTACATGGGTAATAGATATATTGTTTGTTTATTAGAAACCCGAGTAATTAAGTCCGTAGGGGTGCTTCAACACCTAGTGCCCTAAGGCCAACTGGTCTGGGAGTCACTGACCTAAAGCTCGCTACACGGGTTAGAAATGTAATATTTTAAAAATATGTGTGAATAATCTATTGCCTAAAGATATAATTTCTAATAAATTTTGGAACGAAAATGTTGTTTTTCTTTTAATGAAGCCCCATAAGTATTGTGTTAATTACTTGAGCACAAAAGAAGGTTTGATGATATTCTGGATAATGAGTGAACATCAATGTGGTAAAGAAATTTGGGAGAGTTCATTTATTTGGTAATTTAAAGGATAGATGAACAACTATTAACTTGCATGTGAATTTTATAAATCTTAATTTAATATAACGCTTTAATTGCTAGAGGGCTAGCAATAAGCTGGTTGGGGGGTGTGATTAGTATTAAAAATTGTTGAATTATCAAGCGATAATATGTTATTTTATGCTTATGTTATAATTTATATTTGTGTTTATGTAATATATTAGGAATTATTAATTATGTTTTAAATATATTTAATTTTGTGTATTTTTATGTGTTTATTAGGAAAAGTATTAATTTCACGTACTTCGAGGCTCCAAACAGATAAATGGAGGTCAAATTTGGATTCCAGAGGTCCGAAAACCTTAAGATCAATCAAGATCGGCTTAAAATTGGGCTTGTATAAAAAAAGTTGACTTTTCCTGTTGACCGAGCACTGATTGGATGATTAAATGAGCTTACAATAGATATGAGTGCATGGGATAGCTGGCAATTTTGACTAAATCTCAACCGTCCATGATTCAATGGCCATGATTGTGCCACGTGGCAATGGTTGGTGAAGCAAGTTGGAGGATCCGAATCATTGTATTCGGGTCGACCCGATCCACCCATTAACCCGTCAAATCTCAACCGTTCTTTGGGCAAATCGGACGAGTCAAACGATGCCACATGTGATGTTGACTTTTGAAGTTTGACCAGCCATTGGATCTTGATCTAAAGGTTGTGAGGAGCACATGCATGAAGCTTATGATGGACCGCAAAGCACTGGATTATGAATTTATTTTTCTATAAATAGAGCCTCATTTTTATGTTTTTAATCATCTCTCTACAACTCTCTTCTTCTCAAATTCTCTCCATCTCCTTGTGATCTTGATTTCTAGGTGTGTTTTTAATATTTTGTATAATTATTTTTATAAATAAAATTAGTTTTATTTCCAATTTTAGTTGTTTTTATTAATTTTAATTATAAGTAATTCAATTTTACTACTTTTTATTTTAATTATGCTTAACTAAATAATATTAGTTAGAGGAAGGTGAAACTCTTAGGAAATAAATATGGTTTAATCAAATTCTATTTTTAATTTTATAAATTAAATTATTTTCTATTTAATTTTATACATGTTTTATATTTTGAAAATTTGATTTATTGTAGACAAATAAATGAATTTGGCACAATAAATTCTTAAGATCTTATTATAAGGCATGGTAAAATGGTATTTTGACTTATTGTAGACAAATTAAATTTTGGCACAATAAATACTTAATCCATCATAAAATTAAAGGGAAAATAATAATAATTTGTATAATTAATCTTTTGGGTAATAAATCTAAAAAAAATTGGCAAAAAGAATTTATTAAGTTTTATTTATTTCTAAGAGTGGATCTATAACCCTAACTAGTTCAATTCCATAGTTTCATTTAAATTAAGTTGTTTATATTCAAGTTTTAATTTCAATTTTTAGATAAAATAAAATAAACAAATTAAATTTTTTCTCTGTGGATCGACCTCGTACTCACCGAGTTATAATATATCACGACACTCTTATACTTAGGAGTTAAATATTACTTTTAAGTTGTGTCATTCTTTATTAACCCAAGTGACACAAAACAATTCTATTAAATTATATGTTGAAATTATTTGTAGCAAACAGACAAATATACCAAAAATAGTCTTACTCGGTGGAATTAACAACAATGCAAATGTGGTGGAGGCGAATCAGTGGTTGGAACTTTCCTTGCCTTCTCTTCCAATCAATAAGATTGAGGGCAACAGCAACTTATGATCAACACCTGGTCCTCCGCTTCAGGCACTGTCAAATCTCATCAAAATTTCTTTGTCCCTCAATTCTCTTGGAAACCAAACAAAATACCACAACCAATCCAGATGCACAGTATCCAAAAATTATAAAAAATCCACTTAAAAACTTAAAAAAGGGTTAAAAAAATACCACAACATTTTGTGCAGTATTTTCTTTCTAAAATGATATTTACAATCTTTTATGGGCTTTTGTCGATTTGTGACTTCATCTTTTTAATGGTGGGATGTGTTTATTTAATTATTAACATTATGCACTCACTATTGTTTATCAAAAATTTAAAAGGTCAAAAAGTTAAAAACTTTTAGCATGTAAGTTTGATTTTTTTTTCAAATTTGTAAATAATTACACAATTCAAGGGCTACAAACTAGCTCTTTTAAGTGAATTTTGATGTACATTATTAATATAACGTTGGATATAATTATTAGTAAGGAACATGTCTCTTAAAGTAAACTAATGGAGTTTAATTAAATTATACTACTTTTTTAAATAGAGTTTAATTAAATTAGACTACTTTTTTAAGGGAGATGACTAATCATAAAGAGATACAACTTACTTCTACAAGGACCAACAGTGGCATCAAAGTAAGGTTAGTATTCTATTTTGAGTTTAAAAGCCAAAATAGAATTTATTTTGGAAGTAATCCAATATGTCCAAGACCTCGAATGAGACGTGTTAGAAGAATTATTCCAAAAGGGATACATCTAAGGCGAATTCGCAATCGAAGAAGTATTTTTCAACAATACCGATTATTGTGAAGAAGACAACGTATATGAGAGGAATAGTTGGATACGCGAAGAATAATTTTTTCAAGTCTGTGAGTGCTCCTAGAAATCATTAACACTTATAATCAATCTATTTGACGAATATTTCCATAGCACTAAAGTATATATTAAGGTCAGATTTTTTATTTTAAGTTACAAATTATTTAAACACAATGTTTAGCACAAGATCTAGTGATACTAATAAAATAGAAAAATTAAATGGGTATAATTATAATATTTCGAAAGGGAGAGTGCCCTACATTTTAATTCAAGATACAACATATTATGTCATTACTAGTGCATTCCAAATAAAAAATAAATGATGATTTCACTAATCGTCAAAACAAATGGGAGGAAGATAATACAATTGTAAAAGAAACAATTTTAAACCACATGCAAGATGAACTTATTCCTTTAGTTGAAGATCATAAGACTGCAAAAGAAATGATGGAAGTCTTAGAAGCTAAACATGGTGCTAAATCTGAAACTCATGTACAATTATTGCTTCAAAACTTTAATGGGATGTACATGGAAGAGAGAAATAATGCGGTTAACCATATCAATAATATGGCACTATTAGCTAAAGAATTATCATTTTTAGGTAACACAATCAGTGATAAAATTCAAGTTTCCATAGTTGTTAATAGCTTACCGCCATCATGGGATTCAGTTGTTACATCTTGAAATTGTTCAAGTCAAGTTTTGACTATAAACACTTTAGCACCAATTTCAGCATCGGAACAAGAAAGAAAGAATCGCTGAAAACACTCAAATTTGATGATGATGGAGGATTCTTCTAAGCCTTTTAAGAGGTTCAAGAACCAAGAGAAAGGAAAGAAGAAAAATAAGAAAGCTAACCGGCCACAGAAAAATAATAAAAATGAATGTTTTAAATGTGGCCAAGTTAGACATTTCTAGAAAGACTACACACAAATCAAAAGGATTGAACAATTTGGCCAAGGAATGAAAGAGCTTACTCTTACTATCTTAGAAGCTTTGATAATGGAGCCTAGTTCGGATCATTGGTGGATAGACTCTGGAACTACTTGTCATGTGGTAAAATCTAAAGATAACTTCTTCACATTCAAAGAGATACCGACTAAAGCACTTTGGTTATTTATGGGAAATAATACATGAAGTGATGTGTTGGGTGTTGGGAGTTACAAAAAATGTAATGACTAATCTAATGTAGTAAAAAGTGATGTATTGTATGCGCCAAGTGTTATGCATAATCTTATGTCGGTATATGAGTTAGTTAAAAAAGGATTTGAGGTTGGGTTCAAGTCTGAAAGGGTGACTGTTGGAAAAAATTGAGTTTATGTAAGAGGTGATAAGATAGATAGCATGTATTGTATTGCAATTGATGATGGTAATAAAATAATTAACTCTTCTTATGTGCTTGAGTCTAAGTTTAATAAAATTGATTCATATGTTTGGCATCTTAGATTAGGACATATAAATAAAGATAAAATGAAAAGAAAGCATAAAAAAATGTATAATACCTAATATGCAAGATATAGATTTCAAATTATGTCAACCTTACATGCAAGGAAAGTTATATAAAAAACCGTTCACTAAATTTTGGCATTCATCTGAATTATCTGAAGTAATTCATACGAAAATTTATGGACCTTTAAAAGTAAAAACATATAAAGGAATATAATATTTATTATCTTCATTGATGATTACTCTAGATATGGGTATGTCTATTTTATTCAACATAAATCCGAGGCACTAGAAAAATTCAAAGAATATAAAAAAGTAGACACTCAATTGGATAGAAAAATTAAATCTTTAAATAGTGATCAAGGTGGGGGAATATACTTCGAATCTTTTTCAAAATTTTTTGTAAAGAATATGGCAAAAAAAATCTAAATACAAAGTCTCACATACCTCAACAAAATGGCATTGCTGAAAGAAGAAATAGGATATTAATGGAAATGACAAGATCTATAATGTGTCATTTTGATTTACTATTAACTTTCTGGGAAGAGGCTCTTAGTACAACAATGTGTATTTTAAATAGAGTCACCAAAAGTCCAAAGAATTGGTTTCGTATGAATATTGGAGTGGTAGGACACCTAATTTATCTAATCTGAAGATGTAGGGCTGCAAAGCTTATATCTTAAAACCTAAACCTTTAAGAAATACACTTGAAAATCAAACTTATGAACATAAATTTATTGGACAGCTAGACAACATTTCAGGATATAGATTTTAGCATAATAAAAAAGGCTTGATAGAAAGAAGAGATGCTATTTTTGTTGAAGTCGTAAAACAAGTAAATCCTTTAGAAAAATAAATCATCTTTGAATGTTGATCAAGGAATAAAACTTGTAGATCAAGATTCTCTATAATCGTTTAAACATAATGAATTCTCTACACATCCTATGCTTAATGGGAGGAAGAAAGTAAAAGAACCTACTTCCAAGCTTAAAGATTATTATGTTTATAACATAAAAGAATCATTAGATGAGGCTATGAATTAATCAGATTCATATGAATGGTTGAAAGCTATAAAAGAAAAAATAAATTAAATTAACAGAAATGAAGTTTACGAATTAACAGACTCCCACAAGGAAGAAAGGCTATAGGATATAAATGGTTTCTTAGGAAATAGCTCAAATCTGATGGAACATTAGAAAATTATAAGGCTAGGCTTGTAACTAAGGGTTATACACAAAAACTGGGGATAGACTATATAGATACATAGTCCCCAATGGCTAAACTAGTATCTATAAGAATTCTTATGCCTATAATTGCTAAATTAGACCTTGAATTATTCCAAATGAATGTTAAAACTACATTCGTATATGGTGAGCTTAAAGAAAGCATTTATATAGAACATGCAGAATGTTTTATTGAAAATAATCAAGAAAATAAAGTCTATCAACTAAAAAAAATCTCTTTACAGTCTCAAACAATCATCTCACCAACGGTATTTCACTTTTCACTAAGCAATACTAGAAATTAGCTATGAAATAAATAAGCTTGATCATTGTGTAAATGTTTGGAAAAGTGGGAGTAAAATTGCAATTTTATCATTCTATGTGGATAATTTATTGGTTGGAACTGACCAACAAAACGAAATCATGTTTGGGATCAAAGTTTGAGATAAAAGATATGAGAGAAGTATCTTATGTCTTAGGAATTACAATTACAAGAGATCAATCCTCTAGATGGTTATATTTAGATCAATCTAAGTATATTGAAAAGGTGCTTAAGAGGTTTAATATGGAGAATTATAAGACATTATCCACACCTATAAATAAAGGACAACATATGGATAGAACTATGTGTCCTAAAAATAAATAGAAAGAGGAAATATGGATAAAATTACATATGCACTTTTTTTTCGAATTAAAAAAAATATTTTCTCAACCAGATCTTTTTTCACAAATTGAATCGAATTCAAATAATACGAAAATGGAATTGAATGCATTTGTGGTCCCCGCAAGCGGGGAACATCGCTGAAACATCTCCCGACTGGGTCTCAACTATTGGTAAAGCGGTCATACTTCCTTCGCCTAACTGCGAACAAATGTCAATGCGTCGGGGAATAAACGGTTGATTTCTATCAATAACCTTGCTAAAGACCCGTACGGTTTTGAAACGGAGAATTCTTTGAATCGAATGACGACCGTAACGGATGTCAGCTCAATCTGCCTAGGAATCTCAATAACCAATAATTGGTAATTAACGTGGTACGGTAAGGAACTAGACAATAGTGGGTTTTTCGAGAACGTATCAATATCAATAAGCTAGACCCATGCTTCGGGTTGTTTCATGCAAGTAGTAGGCAGCTTAATGTATGCAATAACATCAACTAGACTTAATATTTGTAACACCATCGGATTGGTTCGTCGATTTCAATCTAACCTAGGCAAAGAACATTAAAGAGTTGTCAAAACGATATTCAAATATTTAAAAGGCATAAAAACAATGAAATTATGTTTTGGTAAAGGTGATCTAGTGGTAAAAGGTTTTTGTAATGTAAATTTTGTTGGAAATCAAGATGATCACAAATCAACAAGTAGTCATGTTTTCCTTTTCGGTGGCACAACAATTTCTTCTTCAAAAATAGAGGCCGAATTAGGGATGGCAATGTTATCCGCAAACCCTCAAACCTACCTAAACCCACTCGTTGCAAGTAGTTTGTGGGTTCGGGCGAGTTTGGTATTATAAATTGAATTCAAACTCGCACTACGTTACGGGTGGATTTGGTATTAGTCAAATATCTAACGGATACTTGTATAGGTATCTACCAACCCGCACTTTTTTTTAATTTAATTTTAATTGAAAAAATATTTAAATAAAAAATATACTTATTATAATCTTGATTGAATTTTCTTTAACTTAATGCATAGATTATTTCATTATTATAATTTTTTTCTTTGGATTAGTATTTAAAAAGTATTATTCTTTAGAAAATATTAATAGTAATCATTATTGTAGGAATCGTGTTGGATGGGTGCTAATGGTGGTGAATGAAATGAAGATCTTCTATTGGAGCTAGTTTGTGGCTTTTTTTTATTGATTTATGTATTTTATACTTAAATGTGAGAATTTGTGATGGATTTATGTTGGAATTTTAATTTTCTATTTGCATTGATTAAATTTAGAATTGAATATGTTATGTGGAATTTTAGGTTATTGCTATAAATTTACATATTGAACATTTGTGATTTTAAAAGAAGAAACCCGCAAAAAATCCGTTGGGTACCATTGCGGGTTTGGTAATTGTCAAAACACACAACGGGTGAATTTTCTTAAAAAATATTAAAACCCACAGTGGGTTGTGGGTGGCTTTGATAATTTAAATTTTGAGTGGGTGCAGATTTAGTAATAGCAATCTCACTGCAAGCGATGCCCATTGCCATTCTTAAGACGAATATATAGCATACAATATGGCAATAACAAATGCTACATGGATTGGATGTTTCATTGAAGAATTGAAATTTGATTTACTAAATAAGCCAATCAATTTGTTTTGTGATAATATGTCTGCTATCTCTTTAATAAAAAGCAGAGCAAATAGTTCCAAAAGAAAGCACAATGATGTTAGGTAACACTATATACAAGATAGAGGGAGAAATAAAGGTTGACTATATAAGTGATGGTGGCTAAACTTATGACCAAAGGGTTAAATTTGAACTGTTTAAGCAAGCATGTAGATGCAATGGGATTAAAATTCACCTTGGTGTTCCACATATACAAGAAAATTCTAGTTTAAGATTTCCTGGACGCCTAAAAAATTAAATTAAAAAAATGTGCCAATTTAGTTAAGTTAAATAATTTTTTGTGGAAGTTGGCAAATGGATATTAGAAATCAATTAAGAATATAGGTATATCTTAATGATTGTTTATGATCTTAAAATTACTTTGTCTAGAATAATAACGATGAATTGGATCCAAGGAAATTTAATAAGTTATTATTGGACAAGTAATAAAGGAAGTTTTATATATGTCTAATTAATAAGAATGTCCAAGTGGGAGCTAATGAATGTTATTAATATAACGTTTAATGGACATATTTATTAATAAGCGACGTGTCTCTTAAAGTAAGCTAATAGAGTTTAATTAAATAATAATTACTTTCGACATGACTAATCGTAAAGAGACATAACTTCCCTTATAACTTAAGAGTTATGTACGTATGAGAAGGTTTGATGAACAAGCATCAATAGTTTATAAATAAGCCCTATCATACATATTTCATTTCATCCACAATTATGAATTTTAGACATTGAGAGTTCTTAAAAACTTCTTGGTCTCGGTGACTCTTAAATATAAGTGATTTCCAGCTTAACAACAATTCTTTTAGGATTACTTCTATCGGGACTAACAAATCTACCACCAACCAGCAGGGGTGGAGCTTAGAGGGAAATTCTACGGGGCCAAACGTAAACTTCCAATTTTTATGTTATTAGAAATAATAAATTACTATCAAACCAAATCATCAATAATAAAAATAAGGTAAGATATTATATAAAAATCATATACTCTATGTCAGTAGCTTATCATTACACTTACAAGAAGCACGAACAATATTCACAATAGAAGTCAGTTTAATAAAGAAATGATGAATAGGAACAACCTCCTAAGATACTACAACTAAAGCCAATTGTAGTCGATGAGCCAAATAACGAATGTAGTTAGCATATGAACAATCTTTCAAAATTAAAGCTTGTAAACCCTTCCACTCACCTCGCATGTTACTTGTACCATTATATCCTTACCCTTGGACATTTTTAATATTTAAATTATTATGAGACAATACAGAGTATATGCTATCTTTCAATGTCATTGCAGAAGTGTTAAAGACATGAACAAGTCCCAAAAAAGGTTCTCGCACAAAATCATCTCTATTAACAAATCTCAAAACAACAACTATCTATTCTTTCTTTGATTCATTGCGTGATTCGTTTACAATTAAACAACACTTTGCATCTCTTATTCTTCACGAATTGCCTTTTTCACTTTCATTGAAAAGACATGTAAAATTTCTTTTTGAATATCTGGTATTGTATAGGAGGCATATTTTGGAGTTTTATCAAGGATAACTTCTGCAATCTTTTCATTATTGGAAGTAAATGTTTTGAGTAACTGAAACATTTTTCCATGATTTAATGATTTTTTGCTAGAACAACCTTCAAAAGCTAAGTGTCTAATTGCTTCAACCGTAGTTTTTAATCGCAGTCTATTATTTAATTTCTTTAGAAGAGTAACGATTAAATACCTGTGGTGGATGTTGAGGTTGTCTCATCAAATCCTCACACGATGTTTAGCCTTTTAATAAGTTGAATTGGGATCCTTTCCTATATGATTAAGGAAGGCACAATATTTTCCATCTTTAAGCTTTCTCCAATTATTAAATCTGTTAACAGTATAAGTAGTGTGTTTTGGTTGTGCAAATGGTGTATTTAAGAGATAACATGGTAAACAAAAATATGCATCTTTTATAGGTGAATATCCAACCAGGAAGAAAAAAAATCGAACCATGAAAATTAAAAACGACGAGATACTTTTCTAGTCTACATTTCGGATACTCTGAAAGTCTTGTTTGGTATGGACTAACTATTATGCATGATCTGGGAATTTCATCTCGTTGATTAACATTATAACCCATATTTGAGGACGCAATCCCAGATCACGCTAAAAAAAATTGAGTATCAATTTGATTTGTCTCAATTCTTGGAGATTTTAAAGGTGAAATTCTAGAATTTAGTGAATTAGTAAGTGACACTTGTGAATTTTCAAAGTTTGGAGAATTGGTATTGACTTCTAAATTCTTTGCATTTTTCCTTTTGAAATATTGATTAATTTTAAATGGGGTTCTCATCTTTGCTACAGTGAAATTGTCAAAAATTGAAGGGTTTCGATTGAAACGCTTGCAATTTATAGGGATATGTGATTGACGTTCTTTGATTGGCTGATGTTCTTGGCTTGGTTGATTTCTTTTTTCTTTTTTTTTTAATTTTTTGATGTTATTGTTTATGACTTCGTGGGCTTGGCTAATTTGTTTCTTATTATTTTGATGCTATCATTTGTGGGCTTAATAGTTATATTACAATATTATCTAATATATAAACTTTATACATTAATTGTACAAAGGCCAGTATGGATATTTTACACTAACTTTTCATATTTTATTTAAAGACCCTAAAAATTTTTAAAATTCTGCAAGGGCCATTGTACCCTTTAGTCTTATATGGCCTCCACCCCTAACAACCAATAAAATCAACATCTACTATTGTCGCTACTGATCAAAATCTAAATGATGTTTGAAGATAATTTTTAGTAAAGATTATTGAGATAGTCTTCCAACAGGATTAACAAATTTATGAAACCTAATTAACAATTTTATTTTTAATAAATTTTGTTTGATTTAGAATAATTTGTGTGCTTAGATCATATGTATAATTGTAGGTGACCGGAAGCTCAAATTCCAACAAAGGAATACTACTGCAATAAACTTGGCAAGATAAGGAAAGAGCTTGGCTACAGAAGATTTGAAACAAGTAAGATGCATTAGCCATTGCTGTAGCAATCCTGGAGCAGTGACAAAGAAGATTTCGTGTGAGGTTCTTAGAAGATTGCGATCTGGAGTTTTCAAAACTAGAAGATACTGTTGTTGTAGCAATCCTGTAGACTTTCGGTTGTCCTAATTTTAAGCTATAAAAGGAGGACATAACAAAGAAAAAAAGGGAGCCATCACCCAAAGAGAAAAACTGCAAAGAACCATCAAGAAAATAGAATTCAAGAGAGAGATTAAAGACTGGCAGAGGAGAAACCACATAAATAAAATTTAGTCCTTCTTATTTTCTTGTTTTCTATTTCATTATGGGGATGTATTTGAAGGCTGAAATTCTTTTATTTATTTTTCTTTCACAAATCATGAACTAAATTTAATTGTGGTTGAGTGATAAACAATCTTAATAGATGCCTAACTTATATACGCACGTTGCTCTGTGTTTGTTATAAAATTTTGTCTTAATTATATTTATTTTATTCTCTACTTTGGCTAACCACCCGTTTAGGGATACTATCTAAGAAAGAGCCTAAAAAATGTCTGACTTAGTGGATCTCATTAAGACAATACTTGGTTTAGATTGAGTTTCTCAAGTTGAGTTAATCTCAATTTGAATAGGTTCATGCTTGATCTAAAATTAGTGATGAATTAGACATAGGAATTCACCTTGTAGGGTAAATGAAACCTAGATCATTTAATGCTATATTTAATGTTGGCGTAACAATTGATCACTGTTAGGTTGCATTAAATATAAGATATCCAACATGCGACAATTGAGAATGCATGAGGAATTCTGCCCAGTGTTGTTGTAGATGCTGTAGCAATTGTACTGTAATTGAGAAAATAGTTAATGCCATTAAGTGAGTTTATCCACTCAATCACTCCATTCTCATTGGTTTAATCCTTGTGTTTGACATGAGAATTTTCTTTGTTGCATTTTTTATTTTAATTAGTTTATTAGTTTTATTGGTTTCTTTATTTTTAATAAAAACAAAACTGCACTGTTAAGATTCTGTAGCAAGTCTTATAACATCAATCCCTATGAAGACGATCTAAATACTCATTAGTATATTACTTGTTGTGTACACTTGCATATTGACACATATATCATTAGAGATTTCACAAATCAAATTTTTAGTGTCGTTGCCGTGAATTGATTGTTCATTGTGAATTGTGAAATTAATCTTAAACGGTGCTAATTTTTTATTTTATTTTAATTGGTTTATTTTGTTGATAGACAACCTTTGCATACACAAATATAAGTATGTTGAATTTTAGTTTGATCCAGAAATTAAAAGAACTGGAAGGAGATTAAAGAAAGAGCAAAGAAATTCAAAAGCTGTTGTAACAATGGATGATTTACAAGATATGGGGAATTTGAACCCCCGAGGAGAAATACAGTGAGTTAGTGTAGAAGGATGTCAAAAAGGTCAAATGGACATATTATTTATAGGCAACCAGGGAATAACAACGTTATCCATATGGTGAATGATAGAGACAGAGCCATTAGAGATTTTATAATGTTGACTCCTCAAGCTATAAATCCTAGAATAGCTAGACCCGAAGTGCCAGTTGATAATTTTGAGCTAAAATCCGTGATATTTCAGATGTTGCAGACAGTGGGGTAATTTAATAGGTTAGTATCTGAAGATCTTCACCAACACCTTAAGTTGTTTTTGGAAGTTAGAAATGCGCTCACGATTGTTGGAGCATCATAGGAAGCATTAAGACTCATACTTTTCCCGTTTTCTTTGAGAGATCGAGCAAGGGCATGGTTGAATTCTTTACCACCAGATTCCATTACCACATGAAATGACTTGGCTGATAAATTTTTGTTAAAGTAACCAAGAATGCAAAATTGAGGAACGAGATAACATCTTTCCATCAACTTAAAGATGAGAGTTTGTATGATGCATGAGAAAGATTTAAGGAGTTACTCAGGAGATGTCTTCGTCATGGTATTCCTTGCTGCATACAGTTGGAAACTTTGTATAATGGTCTCAATCCGAGTACCGGATTAATGGTGGACACTTCAGCAAATGGGGCCTTGTTATCTAAGTCTTACAATGAAACTTATGAAATTTTGGAGAGGATAACCAACAATAATTATCAGTGGCTATCAACCAAGTAAACTGCAGCAAGAGGAACAACAAGAGTCCATAACGTAGATGATAGTATTATTAGCCTAAGTAATCTCATTAACAAATATGGTGAAGGCTATGACCACTGTTCCAGCAATTGTCAACCAAGTTGTTGAAGTATCATGTGTTTATTGTAAAGAAAGGCACTTATTTGACAATTATCCTGAAAATCCAACCTCGGTTAATTATGTAGGTAACTTTAACGGACAAAACTAGAAAAATCCATATTCAAACACTTACAACCCTTGATGGAGACAACACCCAAACTTCTCATAGAGCAATCAGAATTAGAATACTGCAGCATCAAGTGGACAAAACAGACCTACTTCACCACCTGGATTTCATAAGCAAAATCAAGGGTAAAGAAACACCAGCAATGACCAACGAAGCTCTCTTGAAGCTTTGCTTAAGGACTATATTGTGAAGAATGAAGCGGTTGTCCAAAACCAAGCTGTGACTTTAAGAAACTTGGAGAATCAAATTGGACAGTTGGCTACAACATTGAGTGACAGACCTCAGGATAGTTTGCCTCACAATACAGCGGATATGAGAAGAGAAGGAAAAAAATTGCAAAGTGATTAATTTGAGGTTTGGAATTGATGTTCATATTCTCGTTGGTGTACCAAAAAGAAGAGTGGAACCTGTTTCAACTCAAGAAGAAACTCACGTTGAAGAAGAGTCACAACAACCCTCTTTCTAGCCCACTAGTGTGAACAGCCAAGCTACAACATCTGCAAAAGATAATGATCTACTAAATGTGGAAGGAGATATTGCAGCGCCAACCACATCAGCTCATAACATGGCAAAAGAAAAGCATTCTGAACAACTTGTTGTAGCACAAAAGTTTAGATACCCACCACATTTCCCATAAAGATTTCATAAACAAAAGCAAGACAACCAATTCAGCAAGTTCTTGGAAGTGTTGAAGCAGCTATATATTAATATTCTTTTTGTTAAAGCTCTTAAACAAATGCCAAATTATGTGAAGTTCTTGAAAGATATTTTGGCAAGGAAAAAGAGGTTTGGAGAGTTTGAAACAGTTGCTCTAACACAAGAATGTCGCCATATACTTCAAAATAAAATACCTTAGAAGTTGAAGGATCGAGGGAGCTTCACAATTGCATGCTCAATTAGAACTAAATATAGTGGTAAAACACTTTGTGATTTGGGGGCAAGCATCAATCGGATACCATTATCAGTATTCAAGCAATTGGGAGTTGGAGAAGTTATGCCAATAATAGTGACTTTACAACTTAATGACCAATATCACGCTTATCCAGAAGGGAAGATTGAAGATGTGTTAGTGAAAATAGATAAATTTATTTTTCCAGTATATTTCATAGTGTTGGACTTTGAAGCAGAAAAAGAAGTACCAATCATTCTAGGAAGACCTTTCTTAACCACGAGAAAGACTCTAATTGATGTACAAAAAGGGGAGTTAACTATGCGTGTGAATCACCAACAAGTTACATTTAATGTGTTAGATGCAATGAAGAGTCCAGATGAGATTGAAAATTGTAATTTTATCAGTATTGTGGATTTTGCTGTGACAGAGAGGTTAAACAGTTGCTGCAGTAAGGAGGAAATCAATGATGTAACATTTAAAGGTGGAGTTGACATAGCATGGTTAGGGGAGAAGCAACTAGTGAGACATGACAAACATTTTGAATCTTTAGATCTCTTAAATAGGGAAGCAAAACCGTATGTTCTTTCTATTGAGTCACCTCCTATTTTAGAATTAAAACTTTTATCTTCACATTTAAAATATGTTTATCTTGGTTACAATAATACACTCCCAGTAATTATTTCATCTTCCTTGAATGCAGATCAAGAGAAGAGTTTAGTGGATATATTGGGGAGATACAAGAACTCTATTGGATGGACAATGGCAGATATCAAAGGAAGCAGCCCATCCATATGCATACACAAGATTCTGCTAGAAGATTGAATCCTATAATGAAAAAAGTTGTGAAAAAAGAGATCATTAAATGGCTTGATGCTAGAATTACTTACCCAATATTAGATAGCTCATGGGTCAATGTGTTCTAAAGAAAGGTGCAGTGACTGTGGTAGCCAATGAAAGGAATAAGCTCATACCCAGAAGAACAGTGGAGAGTTTGCATGGATTATAGGAAGCTAAACAAAGCCATAAAGAAGGATCACTTCCTATTGCCTTTCATAGATCAAATGCTAGATAGACTTGCTGGAAACAAAAATTATTTTTTCTTGGATGGATACTCAAGCTATATCAGATTGTTATAGCACTAGAGGATCAGGAGAAGACAACATTCACTTGTCCTTATGGTACTTTTGTCTTTAGAAAGATGCCATTCAATTTGTGCAATACTCCAGCAACTTTCCAGAGGTTGTATGATGCCCATCTTTTCAGATATGGTTGAGTAAGCACCTGAGGTATTCATGGATAATTTTTTAGTTTTTGGGGAATCATGTGATGATTGTTTGCACAACCTAAAAAATGTGCTTAAGAGATGTGAGAAGACTAATTTGGTGCTAAATTGGGAAAAACATCATTTTATGGCACAAGAAGGGATAGTCATAGGCCATAGAGTATTTAGAAAGGGAATATAGGTGGATACAACAAAAATAGAGGTGATTGATAAACTTCCACCGCCTACTTCATTTTATGTTGCTGAACATGACAAGCCTTTCAATTTTGATAAAGAATGTTTAAAAACTTTTGTTGCATTGAAGAAAGCTCTTGTTACAGCACTAGTTGTTGTAGCACCGGATTGGAGTATGTCTTTTGACTTGATGTGTGATGCCATCGACCATTCTGTTAGAGCAGTGTTAAGGAAAAAGAAAGACAATATATTTCACTCTATTTATTATGCCAATAAGACCTTAGCTAATGAACAACTCAACTATACCACCACTGAAAAAGAGTTGCTGGCAGTTGTTTTTGCATTTGACAAATTTAGAATTTCTTTGGCTGGCACTAAAGTGACTGGTTGTACAGATCACGCGGCTATTAAGTACTTAATTTTGAAGAAGGATGCCAAACCAAGGTTGATTAGGTGAATCCTATTGCTACAAGAGTTTGACTTCGAGATCAAAGACAGAAAAGGCACTGAGAATCAATTAGCAAATCATCTTTTAAGGTTAGAAGCAGATGAAAGCACTCTGACAAAGCAAGATATCACAAAAAAAAATTCCTAATGAGCAATTGTTAATTCTACAACATTCTCAAATGCTACAACAGTCAGGATTTTTATGGTATGCAGACTTTGCTAATTATTTGGTGAGTGGACTATTACCACCAGATTTGAGTTACCAACAGAAAAGAGGTTTCTTCATGATGTGAAGATTTACTACTGGGATGAGCCCTACTTGTACAAGATATGTCCAGACCATGTGATCAGAAGATGTGTACCAGATGAAGAAATTTCAAACATCTTGTAGTCCTGTCATCATGTAGCATATGAAGGACACTTTGGAGGGCTTAAGACAGCAGCAAAAGTCCTTCAATCAGGTTATTATTGGCCCTTTATTTTTAAAGATACTTACGAGTTTGTTAAATGTCGTGACAGGTGTCAAAGGGCAGGAAACATCTCTAAAAAACATGAGATATTGCTCACTAACATTTTGGAAGTGGATTTTTTTTATGTATGAGGGATAGATTTTATAGGACCAATCCCACCCTCTTCAGCAGCTTATACATTTTAGTGGTTGTGGACTATGTCTCCAAGTGGGTGGAAGCTGTAGCATAACCTACTAATGATGCCAAGGCAGTAGTGAAGTTCCTTCAAAAAAACATATTCTCAATATTTGGCACTCCAAGAGCTATCACAGCAAGAATAGTTGAAAGGATTGTTGTGGAGTCTGCTGCTGTTACAACTCTAGAGCACCCTACTGCAGCAATTCTAGAGCGCCCTACTCCAGTAGGAGCAGAAAATGTTCCTGGGCTCGAGGAGATGGTTCAAGCACTTAGTGAGGCAGTGCAAGCGTGTGCAACAAGAAATCTATTAATAGATAACAGACAACTTATGACAAATTTTGGGTCTATCATAAAATTATGATAGACTTGTGACATAATTTTTAATCTATCATGAATTAATGATGACTTTGTGATAAAATTATTTTCTATCATGGATTAATGATGGTTTTCTGATAGAATTATTTTTTTTATCATGGATTAATGATGGGTTTGTAATAGGATTATTTTTTTTATCATGAATTAATGATATTTTTATGATAGAGTTATTTTTATAACAAATTATTATTTTTTACTTAGCCACGTGTCGGCTTATAATTCGTTACTTAATATGTGAACAATTACACTATATAATTTATAAAGTATTAAATGAAAAAGTGAATCCTAAATCTAACCTAATTAAACACACTACTTGTTAAGTTGTTGTCGCTGCTCCCCTACTGCTCTTCAATTTCACTGCTGCTTCGGGAAAGAACAAAAGGAGTCCCCATGCGGTTTCAGTGGAGATGCCTGTGACGGCGCCGAGGACGGGAGGGACTTGTACGAGGTACTGAGGGTGGAGCCAACGACGACGATTTCGGAGATTAAGACGACGTATTGGAGTTTGGCGAAGGTTTATCATCTTGATTTGTCGGGTAACGGTCGGGATTTCATCGAGATCCAGAATTCTTATGCGACGTTGTCGGATCCAATGACCAGGGCTGTTTATGACATGTCTTTAGTGAGTAGGAGGAGGACGAGAATTGCGTCGTTTGGGTGTTCGGGTCGGTTCGGGTTTCACCCGACCCGTAGATGGGAAACTGACTAGTGTTGGTAGGAATTTTCAATTTAGCTTCTAACATTCTTGTTTAGGATCAATGTCGTTCCTCAACGGCCTTCCAGAATTTTCCTCTCACGCTTTCCACGCTTGCTATTCTCTTTCTTGACTAACATCACTTGCGAGAACAAGATACCGAAGGAGTTGCTTCAGTAAAACCGAAGCAGTGAAAGTTCAATCAATATCTAACAGTACCGTTCTTGTCACCAACACTGGTGGTCGAACTAGTAATTTTTTACCTTTTTTATTTTTCTTAATTATGTGATTATCAAAATTAATTATCATTTTTTAAGCTTGCTATAAAATCTTATATCCCGTGATCATTTTTGTTGGCGTCAGAGTGCGTAAGCTTTTCTTAATTCTAAATTTTCAAATCTGATGAATACAATTGAGTTGATAAATTAAGAGCCAAATTGTTATGTTTAATATTTTGTTTAGTACATGATTGCAAAACAATGACTAAGCAAAATTGCTTCTATCAATTGAAATTTGGCCAACATGAGCTTGTCAGTTACCTACTCAACAATATGAGATTTTTTGTTTTTTCCTTTTTCTTGATTCTGTGGTGAATTTTAACGAGGTAAAATTACAATTAGGCTCTAAATATGTAGGCAGGTTACAAACCTAGAATTGGTGATGTTGGTTGAGATAAGCTTTTCAAAGTTAGTTGTTTGGTTTCCATTTCATTGGTTGATCAGTTCAGCTGGATCTGGATGCCATTGCTTTCTATGACTTTATGATCTATTTTTGTCTCCTCACACTGGTCTATTGTTGTGGCTTCCCTTGCATTTTTAGCTAGCTTGCTGATTTTGATGAATTCCAATTCACCAAAAGTAATTTTAATCCATTAAGTATGTACATTTTACTCATTCCATAAAAGTGAAGTTAGATTAAATGATTAACAAGCTTGTTACATGGTGAATTTTAAGGGATTGAAAAAAAAACTACTTATTCTTGCAATTTTACATCTTTTTTATATTCTTATTTCTTGAAAATATTTGTTATCTCTTCTCTCTTTCAGCACAAGTATGAAAATATTGGTATTATTGGTTATTTCTTATATTCTTCTTTGTTTTCTTATTTTTAATGTTATCTTTTTTTTTCCTTTTTTTCTCCTATCTCTGTGTGATGAAACTATTGTTACTACACATACAATTGGAAGTACATTGGCTAGTTTAAATTAGCTGAAGAATTCTTTAAGTTATAGATATAAAATAGTAGCTTAATGTTATTAATATATATTTTATTTTTGATGTAATGCTTTTCTTTTCTACCTCCCCTACCAACCCCCAAATTAGATTTTATTTGAGTTTAGAGGTTAACCTACTTGATTGAGTAATAATATGATGGAAAATTTGTGGCTTCCGCCTTTTCATAATTGGAGAGTTATACATACACACTGACACAATTTTACACAGTGGAATTTATCTATTAATACTTCCATGAAATATTTAATGTTAATAGATGCCTAGATTACTATATTTGATGCCCACATGTATTGCAGCCTCTTAATTTTCTATATTCGGCTTGGTGTTTGAATCAATTTTGTTCACAAGAAGCTTACATGTCACTTTGTAAGTTTCAATTTCCGTTTAGAGTGCTATCAGGAGATGGTTGTTGAGTGTTAGAAAATGTATATTTATAAAGGAGAAAATCATCATTTTACACTTCAAGTTTTACTAACACCCTTACTTTTATGTATTTAAACTTCTTGTCATTTAATTATGTGTGTTGTATTATAATTAAGTATTTTATGTATTTTAGGGGCATCATAGTCATTTCACAATGAACGAGAGATCAGACGGCAAAACGGACATCACTTTTAAACTCAGGACGGTCGAAAACCTTAGGAGGAGCATAAAAGGAAAATGGCACTGTTCACATGTACGGTACTATTCACATGTACAGTACTGTCAACATTACTGTTCACGATACTATTCACATAGACGGATCGATGATGTGGCATTGACCAATGATGTGGCATTGACTGATGAGGTGTCACGATCCTGTTGGACTAAAATTCTTATGCACTGTTGATCGATGACGTGGCAGCATATCAGTGGACCAAAAATCTCACGTACGGTACATGCATTACACAGGATTATTTTCAACCAAACCGTGTTACTGTTCAAGCCGGGTCAAACCGTGTTACTATTCAAACCGCGTGGTCAAACTGCGTACTGTTGACTGATGACGTGGCGCAATCCTGAGCGTCTGAAATGTTTTTTATCCGATGACCATGATTTACTCAATGTATCTATAAAAAGGGGGCTCTCCCCCCCAAATTTGATATCTCTAAATCTATTTTTGGACTCTATTTTTTGTAATTCCTTCTCCATCTTGTATTTTCTACGTATTTTAATAAATTTTCATTTTGCCCCTAGTTCAATTATGAGTAGCTAATTTTCTTTCAAGCTTGAGTTGAAGGTGAAGTCTCAACATGTGTCATGGGCTTTATTTGGTAAATTTATTTTCTCTTCCCCTCTAGTTTTTGTGGATGTTTTGACTTCTCGTCGAAAAATAATAATAATCTTGTCTAGATACCGCCTTGGTTTCACCGGATCCCTAGTACAAAGTTATTATTATTTGGCACGATAAGCCCTTAGCACCATATTGATTAGAGTGTGGTTCATGAGGTGTGGATTCCCCCCTCATGATTTAATTGGCACTAATACGGAATATTTAGCCTATGGTGCATGTTGATACGGATCCAGATACCCAAGTACGTCATTTCAATAGATTTCTCTTCAATTTATTCTCGCCATTTCAATTTCAATTTTAGGATAATCTAAGTCACTTTCACCATAAATCCAAACATCCATTTAGAAAAATTAATTCTACACACAATTAGAATCAACCTCCTCATGGGATCGATACTCGTCACCATTAATCTATTCTACAATAGATTCGTGCACTTGCGAGTTCAATAAAATTTGCACAACAAGTTTTTGGCGTCGTTGCCGGGGAGGTAAGTTATTTTAATTCGTAGAATTAATTTTTGTGAATAATTTCTTTTATTTGTTTTCTTGTATTTTTTTTCTTATTAAAAAAAAGAAAAAAAATGAATCTGCATTTAGAGGTAATAATTTCTTTTCTTTCTCTATTCTTTAAAATTCTGTAATTTAATTTTCAATTTATTTTCTTTGTAATTTTTTGTTTATCTTATTAATTTAATTTTAGTTCATTTATTTCACGTATTTTTTTAAAGTGTGTTTTTTATAGAAAGGTTGTAACAGCGTAATAAGGTTAGTACCGTAATTTCTCTTTCTTCTTTATTTTTATTAATTTTGTTTTCATTCTTTTTGTATTTATTGCATGCATGGTCGAAGGTCATTATTACCTAATCTTGAGCCTATAGACATTGAATTAGAAAAAACACTGCGCACACACAAACACGTTAAAAATAAAAGTGAAATGGATTTGCAACAACAACAAGCACCGCAGGAGAGGCCATTTAAAGACTATTTCAGTCCTTTAGCTAATTTGAGCACATCATGTATAAGATTCCCAAATGTAGCTGCTAGGAGTTTTGAACTAAAACCTAGTGTGCTAAATTGTCTCCCAACATTCTATGGCCTAGAAAATGTGGACCCACATAATTATTTGAATGATTTTCATGCTGTTTGTCAAACATTTAGATATGAGAATTTTTCAGATGATGATGTTAAACTTAGATTATTCTCATTTTCTTTAAAGGATAGAGCTCGTTCATGGCTCAATACATTGCCTGCTAATAGCATTACATCATGGAAACAAATGGTTACAAAATTTTTGAATAATTATTTTCCAATGCATAAAACCTAAAAAAATGATATTTGTGGGTATCATTGCTGAAACCCTCACAAGACTATAACTCGTTCACTAGGACCACCTAAGGTTAAAAGGCTTGTTGTATACACTAAATGCAATCATAATTACCTACGAAAGTGGTTTACTTAGGATTTACTTTATGTTTCACTATTTTTATCTTTTAGTTTTAGCTGTATTCGTAGACTAGAAAAAACTAAGTTTAGGGATATTTGATGAGCATAGAATTTATACATATTTTACCATTTATTATGTATTTGCTAGTTGTTTTTATTTGTTATTTTTAATTAATTTAATTATTTTATTGAACAAGGAAATAATTAGATATTATTGATAAAAAGTACATGAAAAAATTTAAATTAAAAAGCAATCAAGATTAAATTGGAAGACCAAAAGATAGCCAAGAATTAATAGAATCCAAGCCGAAGAAATCAAAGCAATTAATTAGTCCACCTCAAGAACATTGAATAATTAAAAGATTTAATCTGGCCAATTGCCAATTGGTGTGCACGTGCAAAGCTTTCAAAAGTGGAAACAAACTTATTGTTTATGGTGTTGACAAGTAACAGTGGCATTAATTATGAAGCTTGATTTTAGAATGGGAAAAGGATTGGAATTAGAATCCAAATTGGATTCGGCCAATAAAGCACACAAGATTTTGTTATAACTTATGGTCATGGGCATTATCATAAAAGGCGAAGATTGTGAGAGAATCAAGGAGACGCGAAAAGCATTCCGCAAAGAAGAAAAGAGCAGTAGCAGCAGTTCAATTTTCCCATGGCTGGTTTTATTTACCTTATTGCTCCCTATTTAAACATGTCTAACTAATTTTTTTATGTTAAAATTAAGGATAAAACTATCCATCAGATATTTAGTACCAATAAGAGTTGAATCTAAAATAATCTCTATACAAACACCATAAAAATTTAAATGATAAGCTAATCTAAAAAGAATGGAAATTGAAACTAAGTTTCATCGGATCTATGGTGTGTATAGGGCATTGTGAAGGAGAAGAAATTAGCCACAACGCAAAGTCAATTTGCAAGTATCTACTCTTTTTCTTCAACCCTAGAATTGTTTGCCACATATATCTATCTCTTCCCTTGACTTATCCAATGATACTCTACAAAAGCTGTCTGTTGGTCCTAAGTCTATAGTCCACATAGCGAGAGATTCAGCCATTTAACAAAACTTGTAACATAAGTACAATTCAATAGAGTAGAGCTAGTTTATTCCTTTTCCAATTCATTGCACTTATGAATAAAGTGACCCAGTTTTCTATAATTTTAGAAACTCATCTTGGTCTTGTTGCTCTTTTTATCAGCTTGCTTGCCCTTGGGGATTTTTAGCAACTGGTTTCTTTAGATTAGGACCAGGTCTTTTACCTTTTTAGGAATTCTTGCCTTTCGTTTACACTTATAACTCGAAGTTTTATGTGAGCTAGATTCATTCACCAAAAACTTTAACTGCCTTAAAGCACTTAGATTCTAAGTCCAAATGATGCTGAATGTCATCAAAAGTTTTGATGTTATTATGCATCATATTAACTCTTATATGCTCTTGGCTATTGCACAAAGACCGTATAACTACCTGTACTTACTGCTCAAAAGTCAAGTTATGTCCAACATATTTGAGCTCTCGAATCATGTTTGATATATATATCCCTTAGATGCTGCTCCATTTTATGGTTTTGGCACTTCTGATAGGAATCATACTTAATCACCAGCTTTCAAAGCTTATTGATAAAGGTATGACCAAACTTCTCTTTTAGAACGAACCTTACTTCTTGAGCAATTCGTACATTTCAGACTCACATATAAGGTCATCCTGCATGCTTCATAACAATATGATGTGAACAATTGCTATTTTTCTTTTGCCAGGCATGATATGCCTCTAGGTTCTTGTTGAGTTGTATTACCATGCTCAGGCTCAATCATGGCATTATTAAGAGCTGCTATAGCTCTTGTTATCGAAGGATATACTAAACCTTACAGTGCCATATATCATAGTTGTCACCGTTTAGTTCTTTAACCTTATTCAACTCAAACACAATATTCTTATATGCAAATGCCATTTCAAAATAAAACTACATAGAGACAATCAAATAATAATAAATACTAGTGTAATTAATATTTATTTTGCTGCAAACATAAACAAAAATAAATGATAGATCAATATAAAGAATAGAACAAAAGGTCATCGAAGATTCTAATTGGAACACTCATTCCTTGTTTGTTGTTTATGATTACCTATTTAATTGTTTGTCGTTTGTGTGTGTTAATCGATTTTAATTAGCACTATTTGAGATAAAGTATAATTCTTTTATTTAATAATTTATTTATTTTTTAAATAAAAATATCATCTTTATCATATAATCGTATAATGTACTTTTATAAAAGGAAGTATTTTTATAAAACCTAAACTCTTCCTATCTCCCAACGATTAAAAGTAAAAAATTCTAGAATTTTCTTTTATGCACATTTAAAATAAGTTTTGAGATAATTATCTTTCTCTAGTACACGTTCTCTAATCTTATGTGTTTGATAATGAATGCATGCATTGTTCTCTTTATCATAAATGACTAGTTGGACATTATGAGGCATGAATGATGTGATTTTATTACTTTTTTCCTTTATTTTTAATTCAATTTCTGCACGAAAGTTTCATAAAATTAAACTAGACATCCTAAGGTCTTCAATGATATATTTTGTACAAAGAGATTCCAAGTAATCAATTTGTTGTGAATTTTCAAAGTTGGAACAGTGGTGCTGGAAAATTCCGATTTTCAGCAGCATGTCTGATTTCGTGATTTTTTTGTCTATCCAAATGATCTCTGGAAATTATGTTGATTTTTATGTTTAAAATTAATTATGTCTAATTACTTCATGTTTAATTTCATAATTTTTGGTTGAGTATAAAAATTATTAAAAATCATTTTGTTCGGCTGCTGCAGTTCTAGAAACTGCTTTCCAGAATTGTGATTGCTGATGGTGAAATTAGTTTAGGCTATTAAAGGGCTTTAGAATGGCATATAAAAATTATATTCGTAAAAAATTATGAATCATTTATGATTTAAAATTTATTTGACTAATTTGCATTGAGTTACCATTAAGTTATGAATTTTTGAAGTACAAAACCTGAACCTGAAACCTCCTGGACAGGTTTGCTGGTCTCTTAATATAAATGCGTTTAAAATAGTTTTATATCTTTAAAAATTATAGAAATTTGATATATTATTTCTTGATGTTTATAATGTTTTAAAATCAAGTGGTCTAATTCTTATGAGTTTCAGTAAATATTTTATGAATTTTCTAATTCAGCTATCTCTGTTTTTATTACTGTTGGACAGTGTGAACATTTACATGTAAAATTCTTTTTACAATATGTTTCTGACCTTCATTCATTTTTTTTGAGTTTTTATATGAAATTCTACACATGTTTATGAATTTGTTTTCTAAATTTTACAATTTTCTGATATCTGATTAGCTTGGTAAAAATCAGCTTGTATAGGATGGTTATGTTTAAACTAGCTTTGATGGTTTAATAATTATGACTAGGCTTGATTATGTTAGATTTATATCAAGGTCATAATGAGCAATAATATTGATAAGAATATGTCCTGATGTATTAGGACAAGAGTGGGCTCGTGGTTGAGGTTACCGTTCTTTTTATTGTTGAGAATCGAGGTAAGTAGATTCATGCATATTACATGTATTATGTTGAATGAAAAGTATATGAAACTGATTTTTTTTTAATCTATTATAATATTTTGTTAAGTAAAATCATTCTTTAAAATTATTTATAACAAAACTTCATTTATTAAAAACTTGTTTTATAAATTGTTTTAAAAAATGAAAGTTTTTATTAAATTGTTTTAAGTCAAATTCTTTAAAATAATTATCAATTATTTAAATGTAATTTATGGAAGCTTACGAATAATTAAAAGTTCAAGGATGATTTTTTATGTTTTGGCTCATTGTCTATAGTGATGTTATGTTATGTTATGGAAGGCTAGCCGGATTTTGTGCACAGACGATGTTAATGTTAATGATTCTTGCGGGGTACAGTACCCTAAATGATGTTATATGGTTGGGTCACCAGGTCTACAGGTGATACTATGTGGCATGAGCTAATTATGTTTAATGTGTTTAAAATGCTTTTGTTATGTTTAAAGGATTTAAATGACTTTATGATGTTGTGATTTATTTTTGCTAAATGATGATTTAAAAAGGTAATTTCTCTTATTATTATGCATAACTAAGAAGTTTTATTAAATTATATTTTAATAGTTTTAGTATTGTGCATGAATTTACTTACTAAGTTGACGACTGACCCCTCATTATCACATTTTTGCAAATAGAGTTAGATTATGTGAGATCATGATCTTAGGAGAGGAAGAATAAGAGCTCAATTTCTTTTGGGAATTAATGTTATGTTGATAGTTTAAAAATAATTTAGCTTCCTTTGCGATGATATTTATTTGAGGATATGTTATTTAGAATTTATTTGTATTCCTTTGAAGGTTTAGAACATTTATTGTTAGTTATTACATTGAAAGTTTTAGATATGAGAAATGATGAAATGCAGTTTCACTTCAATTTCACCGTAATACCTTGTTAGTGGAATTATGGTGTTACACTAATCATCATCCATTCTCCTATATTATATTGATAATTAATTTAGTCTTTTATGCAAAATATTAGTTTTAGTTATTAATTCCTTTGAATTCAGATAAATTAGTACTCCCACTCAAAATTATGCATTTGGCAATCGAAGACAAGATAGATGAGTGATGTAGTCATAAATATTTTCGTTTCGTTTTAATTAAAAAAGTGTAAGGCATCACATTTGCTCATGAGCATGAAAGATTTATAAATAGATAACTAAGTACATAAACAAAAATAAATGATAGATCAATATAAAGAATGGAATCAAAAAATCGTCGAAGATTCCAATCATCATCTATTCCCCTATATTATATTCATCATTAATTTAGTCTTTTGCGCAAAATATTAATTCTAATTATTAATTCCTTCAAAATTTAGATAAACTAGAATTCTCACTCAAAATTATGCATTGGGCAACCGAAGACAAGTAAGATAAGTGATTTAGTCATAAATATTTTCATTTTAATTAAGAAAAATAACGCATCACATGTTCTCATAAGCATGAAAGATCTATAAATAAAAAACTAAGTGCATACTGTTTCCCAAATACAATAAAACAAAAGATTATCAGCCTAAAATGGAATCTCAATCTTCTTAAAATATGACTTATTACTCAAGATTCTCTTATTTGCTTTAAATTCATGTGCTTCGGCAATTAGAAATAATTGTTCCTTCTTGATGGTTCTCTTAATTGATTTCTTATACCATAACTTTTTTCGATGTACACAGTGACCCATTTGTCTTGCACTTTAGAGATTTGGATGGATATTGAGCATAGAATTTGCCTCATTCCCATTATAATGAGGCATTCTTCTACTAGCTCAATCTCACAATGAATCTCCCTAAGTCCTTTAAAAACATTACTGTTGAGTTTGACTAAAATTTCTACCTTGGACATACCATCGGGCAAAAGATTTATGAGTATGCATGAGCATTTAGTCTAATCATAGTAAGGACAATCCTTACAAGTCATATTTGCAGCAACATGCAAACATATAAGCCCATGCAGATTATGTGACATAGGAAGTCTAGGATCCATCTAAAAGCTTTTAATTTTGTTTTTTAAATAAAACAACCAAAAAGGTGGGGGATTGGATTGGACCTCTACTTGTAGTATGAATCATAAAAAGATGAAAAAAATAGGGAGGATAGAACCAAAACCTCCAATATGAGGCATAAAAAAGCAAAGGCAAAAAAGCCCATAAAAAAAAGAAGCAAAAGCATCCAAAAAAGAAAAAATAATCTCCCACCATGCGGAGTCTCAAGAGCATGCAAATGGAGAATGCCAATCAAACCAATCAGAAGATTCTGATAACCTAAAAACCACTGATGAGTCTGATGAGAACAAGCATAATTGGCCGTGAAACCAATAGCAGAAATAGGTTCTTGATAAACATGTCTTATACAAACTGAAGGACTAAAAGATAATGCACGTACTTGGTCAAGAAGATAAGCAAAGTCCAATTGCATAAAGGAATGAGAGTTAATCCACAAAACCACAGTCGCTAAATTATATTCCACCTCAAGATCAGGATAACCAAGCTAGATAGTAAGCTCCAAGCCCTAGTAAACAACCATCAGCTCTATAAAAAGAATCAACTGGTGCCCAAGAAAATTGCCAGAAGCAGTCAAAACCCTGACTGACGGTCATACAGGACACCACCCACAGGAGACAAACCAGGATTGCCTGGAGAGGAACCATCCACACTAAGCCTGAATTTCGGATTTGGACCTATTTGAAACTATTTAAATATTTTGGGTCATTCTATAATTTCACATAGTTTGGGTGAAATCATAATTTCAGAAAGTTTTGGGATTGACAAAGCATTATTTAAAATTCTGAAATTGGACCTATTTGCAAACTTTCATAACGTTTTGGGTTATAATAAAGTTTTATAAAGTTTTGGGGTCAAATTATAAAATTAAAAAATATTTCACTGTAGCAGTTACTGTAGCAAGCGGCTGACCAGATCCTGACAAACGGAAGTCTGGATTTTAGGCAGAATTTATCCGAATTGAAAGCGGCTAACCGGATCCTGACTAACAGAAATCCGGTTGTTGGGCAGTAAGCTTCTGAGAATAAGCGGCAATCCGGATTTGACAAAGCGGCATACAGATGTTCAGAAATTTAAAATTGTGGTTGTAACGGTAACATTAAGCGGCTAACCGGACGTCCATAACCGGCAATCCGGTTACGACCAAAATGTGCATAACGGCTAGTTTTTGAGCTCAAACTATATAAACTCAAAACCAATTCATTTTTGGTAATCTAAGCAAGCATAAAAAAGTGCACACAACTTATATTGAGCTTCAAATTCAAAAATCATCATAGATTAAATCTTCATTGAGCTATCATTTGTATATCCACTCTTAAAGAGAGTTTCATTGTTGTAATTTTCATTTCTCATCAAATTGTGAGTGTACAAGTGTGAGAAACACTTGGGGTGAAGAGATTGGGGAGATAATCTCTTGATTGTAAAGGTTCATTGACACCTTGGAAGTCAATTGTAAAAACTTGAAGCCTTGGGAGGCTTGGATAGTGAAATCCTCAAGCAGGTGAGCTTGGAGGTGTGGATGTAGGCGGGGATTGCCGAACCACGTAAAAATCCTTGTGTTTGTTTTCTCTTCCCTTACTCTTTTAATATTGTGCATGATTGAATTTATTGTTTTCAATTTGATTAAGGCAATAGATTAAATTATTGTGTGGTTTGCTTAGCTTACATTTTAAAATCCCAATTCACCCCCCTCTTGGGTTGCCTGGTTAGTATTTCAACAAACTTTTAATTTACGAGTTGTGTTGATGTGGACGATTAGTGACTTTCCAGCTTATAGAAACCTGTCTGGGTGTACTGTTAGGGGTTACTATGGTTGTCCAGTTTGTCGGATAAACACATATGCATGGCACTACCACATAGTCGGAAAATGTCATATATGGGCTATAGACTGTTTATTGAAAATCCTCTTAGGCCTTTGTCTAGTATAGAGATCTTAAACTTGGTGGTTGGCATTGACAGCAAGTTTGGGAAAAAGGTTCAAAAAAAAGCCAAAACTATGTGAGGGTGAAGGTCACAGTAAGGGTAAAGATGCGAGTAATAATAAGGGTAAAGGTGAGGGTGAGGGTCACAATAAGGGTAAAGATGCGAGTAATAATAAGGGTAAAGGTGAGGGTGAGGGTGAGGGTGAGGATGAGGGTGAGGATTGAAAAAATTGATACAATAATATTGCTTGCTTGATTGAATTACATGGTAATTAGGATAATACATACAATGATGATAAGGAATTCCTGTAACAGTTCTAAGGCTTAACATGAGTGAATTTCCTATTGAGTGTATTATAAAATATGGAAGGCTAAAGAGATTTTTGTCGAAATTATCAAGAAGTTATTGTCCTGCTATCAATCAAATACTTGGCCGTTATAGATGATTCTGGAACTTGATATGCCGTTGGCTTGCACTTTCTTTTCATAGGTTTGAATGCTTGATTGTTGCTCAAATTCATCCTGTGTATGAATCTCATCAGCCCCCCTCAAATTAGGAACGGTCATGAGGTGAGTTCCGAGTTTGTGCCCAAATTTTAGGAAGAGTTTCTTAGATAGAGGCTTTGTAAATATGTCAGCAATTTGAGATAGAAAAGGAGTGTATCTTGTGTCAAGCAATCCTTATGTGAACTTCTCACAACAAAATGGTAGTCAAGCTTGATGTGCTTGGTGCAGGAATGAAATACTGGATTTTTGGACATGTCTAGAGCACACTTGTTGTCACATATAAGTGTTGGTGTTGGTACAAGCTTGATGCCAATGTCCTTCAATAAATATGTGAGCCAAGTGAGTTCCACTGTTGTAAGAGCCATGCAACAATATTTAGCTTCGGTGCTAGAACGGGCAACTGTGGCTTGCTTTTTTGAACTCCAGCTGATGCAGTTTGTGCCTAGGTAGATGCAGAATCTGCTTGTGCTTCGACGAGTGAGAGGAAAATCAGCCCAATCCGAATATGAAAAACCATACAACTTTAGTGAGCTTTGTTTTAAATAACTGAGACCAAAATTAAGAGTGCCTTTGAGATAGCACAGTATGCGTTTGATAGAACAAAGATCGGCTTTGGTTGGTTGTTGGAATTTCTGGCAGACACAATTCATTGCATGTGCAATATCGGGTCTAGTGAAAGTAAGGTATTGTAGACTTCCAACAATTCAACGATATTCCGTAGCATCAATAGGTTCATTATCATTCATTTTGGTACTTCTTTCACGATCATAGGAGTAGTAATGGAGGTGTTATCTTACATCTTAGTCTTAATGAGCAAATCCTTTGTATGCTTGGCCTGTGAAAGGGAAATTCCAGCTGTAAAGTATTTTATTTCAACGTCTAAGAAATAAGTTAGCATACCCAGGTCTTTCAAAGCAAATTGTGAACTAAGTGTCCTAATAATATGTTGTATAAGGGTGTTATTATTTCCAGTGATTATAACATCGTCTACATAAACAAGTAATAAAATAATGCTAAATTCATGATGTAAAATAAACATGGATGTGTCAGTCTTGCTATTTTGAAAACCAAGTTTAATGAGTGCATGGTAAAGATAATCAAACCAAACTCGTGGAGCTTGTTTTAGCCCGTAGAGTGACTTTTTCAGCTTACAGACATGTGATGGTAGTTTAGGATTGACAAAATGTGGGGGTTAGTCCATGTAGACAATCTCATTGAGATGACCATGGAGGAAAGCGTTGCGCACATCAAATTACCTTATTGGCCAATTTTGATTCAAAGCAAGGGCCAATACAAGACGAATTGTATGTTTTATGACCAGACTGAAAGTTTCTTCAAAATTAATCTCGGGAACTTGTGCGAATCCTTTGGCTACAAGACGCGCTTTGAATCATTCGATAGTTCCTTTTTCATTGTACTTGATTCTGCACACCCACTTGGAACCAATGATATTCATGTTTGCTGGCCTTGGAAGAAGATCCCAAGTGTTGTTTTGCTGCAAAGCCTGAAGTTCTTCCTCCATTGCAGCAACTCATTGAGGATTTTTCAGAGTACTCTTCGAGGTTTTTGGTTATGATACAATGAATATGTGCAAGGCCAGGTTGGGATTACTTCTAAGTTTCTGTCAAGTAATCATGGGGTTCGAATTTAAAGTAGTGTTTTTTGATAGTTCACTTGGAAGAGTGGAGCTAATAGATTGAATTGGTAATTCAATGGAGAGTCTACTTGAGATATCAGGAAACTCTTTATGGCTGATTTCAGAAGAATTCTTCTCGGTTGAAAATGAGGTGTTTAGCTCATGGTCATCAGTGTCAGAATTTGTGTGAGCCTCAATATTTCCTTCATTGGTTTCATGGCTAGGAGTTGTTGTTTTTGAAGTTTCGGCAAAGCCAAAATTTTTGCTTGTATGGGGTGCATAACAAATTGGTGCTAACATCGGAATATTGTCACAAGAACTAGTGATGGGATTAAGTTCTTCAACGTTTGTGGCAAAAGAGGAAAACCACTTATTCTTGACTAGTTTTGTACTTTCCTGCAAGGTACCAGAGGAAGATAAGTTAGCAAATGGAAAAGTACTTTCATCGAATACAATATGTTTAGATATATAGACACGTTTGGTTTTTAGATCTATACAATGATATCCCTAATGTAAAAGACTATATCCAACAAAAACACAAGGTTGTGATTTTTTATTGAATTTATTTTTGTTGTAGTCATTTAAATAAGGGAAACACCTGCATCTAAAAGTTCTCAATTTATCATAATCAAGAACTTTATTAAACAGCTTTTCAAAGGGAGATTTCATGTTAATAGTTGAAAGAGGCATTATATTGATGAGATAAGTTGCAGTGATGAACGCTTCAACCCAAAGTGTCAATGGAAGTTGGGCTTGAAACATTATGGTTAAAGCTATTTCTGAAACATGCCGATGTTTCCTTTCTGCTACCTCATTTTGCTCAGGTGTGTAGGGGCATGAGACTTGTCTTTTTATTCCACAAATTTGTAGACGATTAAGAAAAATGTTTGAATTAAATTCTACTCCTCCATCACATTGGAAATTTTTAATTTCCCTTTCCAATTGATTCTCCACTTGTCGTTGGAACCTTAAAAAACAATAAAAAAATAGATTTTTGCTTTAAAGGAAACAACCAAGAGAATCTGGTGCAATCGTCAATAAAGAGAGCATAAATCTAAAATTCTGTGTAGAATTGATAGGAGCAGGACCCCACAAATCATAATGTATTTTCTCTAAAGGAAATTGTGTTTTTTTTTATTGGATAACTTGAAAGGGAGTTTGCAGCTTTTTCCTAATTGACATGAAACGCATATGCTTGGTGTTTTAGTCCAATTAGAAATACTAATTTGCTTTTGTGATTTCAATATATGCCAGATGTTGTGACTTGGGTGTCTAAGTCTTTTGTGCTAAAGATCGGCATCCACAAACTTTCCTTTTATTGCATTAAGAGCTTCCTGATTGGTCTCCTCTAATACGTAGAGATTTCCACGTCTACTGCCTCTTGCCAACACTTGGTTCTGTTTATTCTTAACAATAAAGCCATTAGAATCAAATTCAAGATAACATGGTAGATCGTTAGTGAGTTGAGCTACAGACAAAAGATTTTTCTTCAATTGAGGGACAACAAGAACATCTTTCAATTTCAAAGTGCCATGATAAGTTTTTATAGAAATATCTCCAATATGTGAAATATTTAATGCTTGTCCATTGCCAACAAAAATCTTATCATGGCCTTTATAAGAAAAAATAGTATCGAGTTTACCAGGATCATTCACCATATGTGCTGTGGCACTAGAATCTGCGTAAATTTGTTTATTAGTTTGTTGATTGAAGTTCATTGTAGCAAGGACTTATGGTGCTTCTTTTTTATCCATATATTCAGAACGATTCTGGCAAAAAGCTGCACTATATCCCTTTTTTTTCGCATATTTGGCAAGTCACAACCTCTTCCTGTGCATTCTTCTTGCTTTCCTTTGTAATTTTTGGTGCAGTTTATATATTCGGAAGATATAAGCTCTTATTTTGATTTTGACCCCTATTATTTTGTTTGTAGGCTCTTTCACTACCACAGCTGTTTTTCCTTCTTCTCCCCCTCTGGCCAAAGAAAGCTTGAATTAGTGCTTTTTCTACTTCCTTTTGCACCATAACTGTTTGTTCATGGATTTGGAGGGCAAGAATAAATTGCTTTATTGTGGGATAGGGAGGTTTGGTTAACATGGCAGTCTTAAAGTCAGCATAGTTTGGCCCAAGAGATCGTGCGAGTTGGAAGACCTTGTCTTCATCTGAAATTGGTTTCCCAATTGCTGCTAAGTTGTCACATAATGACTTGAATTTCTTAAGAAATTCTTTAAGTTTTGTATTCCCTTTCTTAAGGGAATAAAGGCTACCTTTCAACCAAGACTCATGTTCTTTGGTTGTTGGAAGCATATGCTCTTCAATAGAGCGCCATACTTCAGAAGTAGTTTGGCTTTCTACTATCATACTTAATATATCTTCAGTCACCATACCTCTCAACCATGTCATCAATAATCCATCATTGTTCATTCAAAGGATGAATTCAGGATTTATTTTTTCTTTTCCATCTTAAGTAATCATCTTCGGTGGAGCCTCCATGCTGGTAATATGGTGTTCGATCTCAAGACATCTGATGAGTGGAAGAACTTGAGACTTCCAGAGAAGATAATTGTTTGAATTGAGTTTGATGGAGACTAAACTCACACATTGGTTGAATGACTGGATAATGAGTGTAGGTTCTGTATAATTTTCAGCCATTAGATCTGATACCATAAAAAATTGATACAATATTATTTCTTGCTTGATTGAATTACATGGTAATTAGGATAATATATACAATGATAATAAGGAATTCCCGTAACAGTTCTAAGGCTTGACATGAGTGAATTTCCTATTGAGTGTATTATAAAATATGGAAGGCTAGAGAGATTCTTACTGAAATTATCAAGAAGTTATTGTCCTACTATCAATCAAATACTTGGCCGTTATAGATGATTCTGGAACTTGATATGTCGTTGGCTTACACTTTCCTTCCATAGGTTTTCAATGCTTGATTGTTGCTCAAATTCATCCTGTGTATGAATCTCATCAAGGATGAGGTGAAGGTAAATGTGAGGTTGATGGTAAGGTTAAAGTTCAGGGTGAGGGTGATAGTGAGGTTTAAGGTGAGGATGTGGGTAATGGGGATATAGCTCAGTTGCTGTACAAAAAAAGATCAATCTTCTTTTATTTAGAATATTGAGAACATTTTTTAGTTTTCCATTAATTAGATGTGATGCATATTGAGAAAAATGTATGTGAGAGCATCTATGGCACATTACTCCATCAACCGGGGAAAACAAAGGATGGAATTAATACTAGAAAATATCTTACACATCCAGAGCTTAGAGAGAAAATTAACAAAGCATTTATTGCATTAGCTCCTGATGAACAAAATAAAGTCTTGCCCCCTACCCCACACACTTTAAGTAAGAAAAAAAAATATTCTGTGAAACCTTGCAAGGTGTCAAAGTTCCTAACGGTTATTGTTCTAATTTTAGAAATATTGTTTCAATGGATGATTTTCGTCTTCATGGGCTTAAGTCTCATGATTGTCATACATTGATGCAACAACTACTATTATTAGCAATTCGTAATTGTTTGCCTCAAAATGTCAGATTTGTCATAATTAGGTTGTGCCTCTTCTTTAATTCTTTGTGTTCTAAGGTAGTAGAGCCCAATTCTCTATACCAATTGCAAAAGGAACTTAAAATCACCTTATATAATTTTGAACAATCTTTCATACCTACCTTCTGCGATATAATGGTTCGTTTAACAGTCCATTTAGTTAAAGAAGTTAAATTATGTGGCCCGATTTACCTTCGATGGATGTATCCATTTGAGAGAGAAATGAAACCTATAAAGGCTTATGTACGCAATTGATACCATCTTGAAGGTTGCATTGTAGAGTGCTATATTGCTGAGGAAGCACTTGAATTTTGTGCTGAATATCTTTCAAATTGTAAATCAATCGGACTACCTACTAGTTTTCTAATTGATTTTACAGTCAAAAGACCACTCGGAGGTGTAAATATTTAGGTGGTTGATGCCCCTACATTGGTGCAAGCGCACCGATGTGTTTTGGTGAACACCCTCAATATTCAACCATACATAGAGTATGTGACTTAAAATTTGCACTTCTGTGACTTAAAATTTGCACTTCTTTTTCGTGAAGTTTTTTTTTTCAATTTTATTAATTTTGTTGTATAATTTTAGGGAGAATTTGGCCTTAATGCAATCAAAACACCCTCGTTAATTACAAAAGCCTTTATGGTTACCAACCGAGCACTCCTGTACGTTTGCTTATTGGCTTAAACAAAAGGTCAGATTAACTTCATTAGGTCTAATAAAAGTATCCAAGTAAAGGTAAACAAACTTTTCTCTTTCAACTAATTATTGTGGTTTTATTAATTGAACAATAGGTAACAACTGATAAAGCAAATAATGTAGCGGTTGACGAAAAAGTATGGTGGCTGGCAAACAAACCTCGCTCAAGCGTGGTTACATATGAAGGCTACTGTATTAATGGTTTTAATTTTGCTACGAGAGATCAGGACAACAACTGCATAACAGAAAACAATGGCGTTTATGTGGTTGCTAACACTTTACAGATTTCAAGTTCGAAAGACAAAAATCCCCATTCTAGGGATATGCCTTTTTATGGGGTTGTCAATGAAATTTGGCAACTTGATTATCTGGGGGTTAAGAATGTACTTTTCAAGTGCGATTGGGTAGATGATATAGGGGTTAACGTTGATGAGTTAGGGTTCACTGTAGTCAATTTAGATCGGATAGGCTACAAATATGACTGTTTCATTCTAGCTGGTCATGCAAAGCAAGTGTTTTATGTGAAAGATAAGTGAGATAATAGTAAATCAATTGTTTGTTGAGTGAGTGAAAAATGTAATTATTCAAATGAGACTATGTGTGATGGCATCGATGTGTATACGCCATTATCCAAAATGTAAGTTAGATTTGAGTGATGAGGAATTTGCGTAAGATCAGTTGTTGATGTTTTTCATGTAAATGTTGATGCAGAAAATGAATAATCTAACTATTATGCCTTATTAGCAATACTTTCCGTAAGTCAACAACTAATTTATTTTTTATTATTTTATTATTATATTGGGATATTATGTTGGCATCTGGTGCACTCATCCACTTTTATGTATTTGCAAGTTTGTTGGAGACATAGCAGAAAATGAGGAGCCAACATATGATCTAGATTTAAAAGGAAAACCAAGATGAAACCTTACAAAGAAGAAAGACTTGTAGAGAGGAGTAAATGACGAGACTGAGATTATGTACAATTCGTATTTTTATAGAAAGGTTTTAACTGCGTGATAAGGTTAGTACCGTAATTTCTCCCTCTTCTTTATTTTTATTTTTTTTGTTCCCATTTATTTATATTCTTTGCATGCATGGTTGAAGGTCATTATTAGAAAAAACATTGCGCACACACAAACACGTTAAAAATAAAATAGATTTGCAACAACAAGCACCACATGAGAGGCCATTTAAGGACTACTTTAGTCCCTTAGCTAATTTGATCACATCATGCATAAGATACCCAAATGTAGCTGCTAGGAGTTTTGAACTAAAACCTAGTGAGCTAAATTGTCTCCCAACATTCTATGGCCTAGAAAATGAGGACCCATAGAATCATTTGAATGATTTTCATGTTGTTCGTCAAACATTTAGATATGAGAATTTTTCAGATGATGATGTTGAACTTAAACTATTCCCATTTTTTTTAAAGGATAGAGCTCGTTCATGGCTCAATACATTGCCTGTTAATAGCATTACATCATGGGAACAAATGGTAACTAAATTTTTTAATAAATATTTCCCAGTGCATAAAACCAATGCTATTCACAGGAAAATTTTAGAGTTTACCCAAAGAGAAAATGAGCAATTTTTCAAAACATGGGAGCAATTCAATGGGCTACTTTTGAAGTGTCCACATCATGGGTATGAGAAATGGCACCAATGCCAATACTTTTTGGAGGGATTATTGCCGAATGTGCAAGAATGACTAATGGCAACAAGTGGAGGAGACCTAATGTCAAAAAGTGCATCAGAGATTTGAGAATTCTTCCAGCGACAAGCGGATAATTCCTAACAATGGAGTCGGTCACTCAGGAATACTAAAAGAATTAAGGGAGTAAATGAGGTTCACATTGGCGAGTCAAGTTCAGAAATTAAAGAAGTCAAAGCGATAATTGAAGGTCTCTCTCGACAAATAGCATCGTTATCGACTGCTAAATCAATACAGCCACATCACCATGACTCATACTCAGATCAAGCCAATGCCATAGGTGTAATGAGAAAACTATCAAATTACAACCCATACTCCAACACATATAACCCTGGATGGAGAGACCACCCCAATTTTTCATGGTCTCAATGATTCCAACAGAATGGACCAGCAGCTCCAGCTCCACCAATGTAACCAATTCCTGAAATTCCTCAAGCCTCTCAGCCACTATTTAGACCATACAATCAGAACCAGAACTACTCTCAACCCAGACCACGGGAGGATACATTCCAGAATTTCAAGAATGTTACTCACTCTACGATTGAGCAACAGAACTGCACCATTGATGGACTACGAAATGAGATGAGAGCAGGCTTCAACTCACAAGCCCAATCGGTTTCAAGCCTCGAGAAGATGGTGGGACAACTTACTTCTTCAGTTCAGACCTTGGCAATGACTGTTGAGAAAGGTAAATTTCCAAGTCAACCAGTGCCTAATCTTAAAGGAGTACATGAAGCAAGTACCAGTTCACCACAGCAGCATGGAGATGTCAAAGCAGTCATAACCTTGCGGAAAGGAAAAGAAGTCGACAACAAAGTAGAGATGCTAGTGACAAAAGAAAATCAAATTGTACCTGTGAATGTTGAGGACTTACCATCGGAAGAGAAAGAAGAAACCAACCCACGAGAATATGTTCCCAAAGCTCCATTTCCTCATAGGTTAGCTAAAGGAAAGAAGGGAAAATCCACAGGTGAAATTCTTGAAATCTTCAAACAGATAAGTGTTAACATCCCTTTACTTGATGCTATAAAATAAGTTCTATCTTATACCAAGTTTCTTAAAGACCTTTGTACTAAAAAGAGAAACATTCACGTTCAAAAGAAGCATTTTTAACAGAAAACTTTAGTTCTATAGTCCAACATAAAATTCCTTTAAAATGCAAAGACCCAGTCTCCCCCACTATCTCATGTAGTATAGGGAACCATACAATTGAGAATGCTTTGTTGGATTTAGGAGCTAGTGTAAATCTGTTGCCTTATTCAGTATTTGTGAAACTTGGACTGGGAGAATTACACCCAACTCCGGTGGTGTTACAACTTACAGATCGTTCCACGAAAATAGCTCGTGGTATTGTGGAGGATGTGCTTATCCAGGTAGAAAAGTTTTATTTTCCTGTTTGATTTCATTGTAATTGACACTCAACCAATACAGGATTCGAGAAAGCACATCCCTATTATTCTAGGCCGACCTTTCTTGGCAACTATGGATGCTCACATTCAATGCAGGACTGGAAATATGTGAAATTCTAGTTATGCAACCCAAGAGGGGGGGTGAATTGGGATTCTAAAAATTATTCAATTCTAAAACAAAATATCATGCAAATCTAAAACCAATTTAAAACAATAACAATTAAATCAATCAGAATATAAAAAGATAAGGGAAGAGAGATTCAAACACGAAGATTTTTATGTGGTTCGGCCAACCTCGCCTATGTCCACGCCTCCAAGCTTTCCGGGCTTGAGGATTTCACTAAGCAAGCCTCCAAGGCTTCAAATGCTTACACTTGACTTCCAAGGTATTAATGAACCTTTACAACAAGAGATTATCCCCAATCTCTTAACCCAAGTGTATCCCAACACTTACAATCACTCAAAGTAAAAGATTGCAAATTGTTTTTCTCTCACACAATATTTGAGATTACAAATCAATGTCCAATGTGTGAATAGATGAAGCAAGAATGTGTTTAAAGCTCTATGAAGATTATATTCTCGAATATAAGATCAATGGTTGTGTTGTGATCAATCTTATTTGAACTTGAATGAGCTTATTTATATTTGGAGCTGAAAAACTAGCCGTTACAAACTGTCGGCCCGAAAACGGTTCTCCGTTAACCATTAACGGTTAACCGTTTACGTTGGTCAAAAGTTACGGTTGAGCCAAATTTCAAATAAACGGTTTGCCGTTTAGGATTACCCTTTCGCCGTTAACTTCCAGAGACCTGCAAGATGAACACCAGTTATCCGTTTATAGTAAACGGTTAAGGATTTGCATGAAGTGACTTCTCTGGATATTATCGGTTAACCGTTTGTAATAAACGATTCGTCGTTTGTTTCCGGTAACCTGCAAGATGAACATCAGTTATCCGTTTATAATAAACGGTTAAGGATTTGCATGAAGTGACTTCTCTGGATATTATCGGTTAACCGTTTATAGTAAACGGTTTGCCGTTTGTTTCCAGTAACCTGCAAAATAATTCAGCCTTATCCGGTTTTGTTAAACTGTGCCAGAGGAGTACAACCTTCAATTCTGGATGTTATCGGTTAACCGTTTGGAATAAACGGTTCGCCGTTACATTCCAGTAGCCTTTCCATTTTTTGTGTTTTCCGTTTTTCATAAACGGTTAGAGCTTTAGGCAATATGTTGCTCTCTGGTATTAATCAGTTAACCGTTTAAAAGAAACCGGTTCACCGTTTATTTCCATAATCACATTTTAAACCAAATTTTGCAGAGAATCTTTTTCTAATTTGAAAGTCCATCTTTTATGAGTATGAATGGAATGATTATTAAGGCTTTCGTTTATTAAGAAATAGCTCCAACATTTTTATCAAAAACCATTTAAAGTTTGTTATCATCAAAATCAATATTATTAACATATTCATGTTAACAATCTCCCCCTTTTTGATGATGACAAACTTCATTCAATATTTAGCTCCCCCTTAATATGTTCCCCCCCTAAATGTATGGCTAAATTAAGAAATGTCCAATAAAAAGATTTTTGCTCAAGAAAACATTTTTAAATTCATTCTAAATCTCCCCAATTATCTACCCCTTCATCATCAAAAAGAAAAGAGAGAAAGGAAAAACGTAAATCTGTTAAAAAATTTATCCAGTTTTGGTGAGCGAAAAATTTGGCAGAGTTTCCCCTTAAAATGGAGCAAAACCACTAATACAAAAGTTGTAACCTTGCTACAGGTGCAAAAGTTTCATCAAAATCAATTCATTCTTCTTGGTTGTAACCTTGAGCTACTAATCTAGCTTTATTTCTTACAACCACACCAGATTCATCCATTTTATTTCTAAATACCCATTTAGTGACTATAATGGATTGATGTTCTGGATTACGAACTAACTCCCACACATTGTTTCTCTCAAATTGATTTAACTCCTTTTGCATTGCCATAATCCAAGATTCATCATTTTCCGCATCCGCAAAGGATTTTGGTTCAATTTGAGAAATAAATGCAGCATGCTCACATGTGTTCCTAAGAGATGATCTGGTGGTAACACCTCGTGAGGGATCTCCTAAAATTACATCCTTAGGGTGAGAGGAAACATACCTCCACTCCTTGGGGAGTGATTGAGAAGTACCTTCATTTTGCTCTACATTTGGTTCTTCATAATGTTCCTTTTGAATTCCATGTGGTGCGTCTTCTTGGTTGTCATTTGATGCTTCTTCTTGTTGTTCTTCTTCTACATTATCATCAACAATGACTTTCTCCGTAGAGGAGGGGTTAGACTCATCAAAAGTAACATGCAAAGATTCTTCCACAACTAAAGTTCTTTTGTTATAAACTCTATAAGCTTTGATTGAATTTGAATAACCAAGAAAAATACCAACATCAGATTTTGGATCAAATTTACCAAGATTATCTTTTGTGTTCAAAACAAAACATTTGCATAAAAAAACTTTAAAATAACCAATGTTGGGTTTTCTATCTTTCCAAAGCTCATATGGAGTTTTATTAAGATCAGGTCTAATCAACACCCGATTTAAAACATAACAAGCGGTGTTGACGGCTTCGGCCCAAAAATACTTAGGCAAAGAATTTTCATTCAACATGGTCCTAGCCATTTCTTGAATAGACCTATTATTTCTCTCTACTACTCCATTTTGTTGTGGAGTCCTAGGTGATGAAAATTGATGTTCAATGCCAAAGTCATTACAAAAATTTTCAAATGCATGATTTTCAAATTCTCCACCATGATCACTTCTAATACAAGTAATAGAATAACCTTTTTCATTTTGAACCTTTTTATAGAAAATTCGAAATGCATCAATGGCATCATCCTTATTAGCTAAGAACAATACCCATGTGTATCTAGAATAATCATCCACAATTACAAATGCACAATATTTGCCACTTAAACTAGCATATCTAGAAGGTCCAAACAAATCTATCTGAAGCAATTGAATTGGTTTTGAAGAAGAGATATGATTCTTGCTTTTGAAGGAAGTCTTGATTTGTTTTCCAAATTGGCATGCTTCACAAATTCTATCTTTTTGAAAATTGATTTTTGGAAGACCTTTAACTAAATCATTTTTCACGATTTTTGAAATCAAATCCATGCTTGCATGTCCTAATCTTCTATGCCATAGCCAACTATCATCATGTAATGCGGAAAAACATTTATCAAGAGTATATGCACATTCTATGTCAATGATATAAACATTACCACATCTATTACCAACAAACAAGATTTTGCCATCACATGAGTTCCCGATAACACAATTAAATTTATCAAAAATAACTTTATAACCTTTGTCACATAATTGACTAATGCTAATTAAGTTGTGTTTCAAGTTCTCAACCAAACATACATTCTTAATTAGAGTTGAGGAAACTTTACCAACATCTCCAATTCCAAGAATTTTTCCTTTTGAGTTGTCTCCGAAAGATACGTCTCCACTATTTTCAATTTTGGTGAAGCTTGCGAACCATGCATAATTTCCGGTCATGTGCCTTGAACAACCGTTGTCCAAGTACCATTTATTTTTCTTCTTCTTTAAGCCCTACAAAGAAAATCTCAAGTTTTAGGTACCCAAAGCTTTTTGGGTCCTTGAGAGTTAGCAATGGTTCTTTTTGGAACCCAAATACATTTGACACCAATGTATGCATTCCTTTTCACGGGACATCTATATTTCATGTGACCGTTTTGATTACAATAATGGCAAACAATCTTATGATCACTAGTGGAGGTATCTTTAGCAAAATAATTCTTATAATATTTTTGCTTCAAGTTAGGCTTATATCCAAGTCCTCCTTTATCAAAAACACATTTTTGTGAGTTAAGCATATTATCCAACATCTTTTGCCCATTTGTAAATTTCAAGACAATCTCATTTAACTCATTGCTCTTTTTCTTGAGCATTTCGTTCTCATTTTTCAACTCATCTATGTGTGATTCTAAATGCTCATGTAAGATGCTAGGTTTCTCATTTGATAATACAATTTCATCATGCAATGTTTTGTTCCCTACTTCTAGGCATACAATTCTTGCATTTAGAGATTCATTTTCATTTTTAAGCTTTGCCATTTCCTTTTTAAGACATACATTCTTTTTACCAATCTTCATCAACTCATTATGCAAATCTTTAAAAGCATCATACAATTCATCATAGGTGGGATTACTTACCTCATTGAGATCATCATCATCTCCCATTGCCATAAGTGCTAGGTTTGAAACTTCTTGCGATCCTTCTTCATCACTTGAATCTTCCTCGCTATCATCCCAAGTTGCAACCATTGCTTTCTTCTTGAGTTTGTTGATAAGTGGACACTCCAATCTTATATGGCCAGGCTTCTTGCATTCATAGCATGTGATTGCCTCCTTCTTCTCCCTATGGTTCTTGAAGTTTCTGAAATTTCTTCGCTCTCCGGTTTTCTTGAAGAATTTTTTGAACCTCCTTGCTAGCATGGCTAGCTCTTCATCATCCGGTTCAGTCTCCCCATTACTCTCATATTTTGAAGCTTTGAGAGCAATGTTTTTCTTCTTCTCCTCATGCCCTTTTTCTGCTGCCAAATCTTCTTCATATGAAATGAGAGAACCAATTAAATCATCAAGAGGTAAAGTATTTAAATCCTTTGCTTCCTCAATGGCAGTCCTTTTTGGTCTCCATTCCTTAGGTAGTGACATAATGATTTTCTTGACTTTTTCGCTATTTGAAAAAGTCTTCCCTAGAGCTCCTAGAGTGTTCACTATGTCCATAAATCTAGTCTACATAGAGTACACATTTTCATTTTGTTCCATTTGGAATAATTCATATTGTCGAGTGTACCTACTTATTTTAGATTCTTTCACTTGGTTTGTGCCTTCATAGACAACCTCAAGTTTGTGCCAAATCTCATTAGCACTTTCGCAACTAGACACTCTATGAAACTCTTTCTTATCTAGTGCACAAAACAAGGCATTCATGGCTTTGGAGTTTAGAGAGGCTTTTCTCTTTTCGAATTCATTCCAATCCCGTGAAGGTTTTGGAATATCTTCTCCGACTTCATTTTTAGTCAAAGGCATGAAAGGACCATCATTAATAATTTCCCAAATCTTATAATCTAAGGCTTGCAAGTAAATTATCATCCTAGTTTTCCAATATGGGTAATCATTTCCATCAAAGTAAGGTGGTCTAGTGGTGGACTGTCCTTCCCTAAATGTGGAATCATTTTGAGTTGCCATTGATCTTTAGCTCTAGACGGTTAAGTCTAAATAAGAGCACCAAGATCTGATACCAAATGAAATTCTAGTTATGCAACCCAAGAGGGGGGTGAATTGGGATTCTAAAAATTATTCAATTCTAAAACAAAATATCATGCAAATCTAAAACCAATTTAAAACAATAACAATTAAATCAATCACAATATAAAAAGATAAGGGAAGAGAGATTCAAACACGAAGATTTTTACGTGGTTCGGCCAACCTCGCCTATGTGCACGCCTCCAAGCTTTCCGGGCTTGAGGATTTACCTAAGCAAGCCTCCAAGGCTTCAAATGCTTACACTTGACTTCCAAGGTGTCAATGAACCTTTACAACAAGAGATTATCCCCAATCTCTTAACCCAAGTGTATCCTGTTGTGCAAATTTTATTGAACTCGCAAGCGCACGAATCTGTTGTAGTATAGATTAATGGTGACGAGTGTCGATCCCACGAGGAGGTGGATTTTAATTATATATAGAATTAATTCTGTAAATGGGTGGTTGGATTTATGGTGGAAATGATTTGAAATATGTTAAAACTTAAATTAAATTGGCGAGAATAAATTCTGAAATTGGAATTGAAATGGCAAGAATAAATTGAAGAAAATTATATTGAAATGACGTACTTGGGTATCTGGATCTGTATCAACATGCATCATGGGCTAAATATTCCTTATTAATACCAATTAAATCATGAGAGGGGAATCCACACCTCATGAACCACGCTCTAATAAATATGGTGCTAAGGGCTTATCGTGCCAAATAATAATAACCTTATACTAGGGAGCCGGTGAAACCAGGGCGGTACTAGACAAGATTAGTATTATTTGTCGACGAGAAGTCAAAACATCCACAAAAACTAGAGGGGAAGAGAAAATAAATTTACTAAATCAAGCCCATGACACATGTTGAGACTTCACCTTCAACCCAAGCTTGAAAGAAAATTAGCCACTCATAGTTGAACTAGGGGCAAAATGGGAATTTATTAAAATACGTAGAAAATACAAGATAGAGAGAGAATTACAGAAAATGGATTCCAAAAATGGATTCAGAGATGCCAAATTAGGGGGGGAGGCCCCCTTTTTATAGATACATCGAGTAAATTATGGCCATCGGATTAAAAACAGTTTGGACGCTCAGGATTGCGCCACGTCATCAGTCAACAGTACGCGTGAACAGTAACACGGTTTGACCACGGTTTAAACAGTAACACGGTTTGCACACGGTTTGAACATAATCCCATGTGTTGTATGTACCGTACGTGCGTTTTTTTATCTACTAATATGCTGCCACGTCACCCTCAACAGTACATAAGAATTTTAGTCCAACAGGATAGTGACACCTCATCAGTCAATGCCACATCATCGGTCAATGCCACGTCATCGATCCGTCTATGTGAACAGTGCTGTGAACAGTAACGTAGACAGTACCCGTACATGTGAATAGTACCGTACATGTGAACAGTGCTATTTTTCCTTTTATACTCCTCCTAAGGTTTTCGGCCGTCCTGAGTTCAAAAATGATGTCCGTTTTGCCATTTGATCTCTCGTTTATTGTGAAATGACTATGATGCCCCTAAAATACATAAAATACTTAATTAAAATAAAACACACATAATTAAATTACAAGAAACTTGAACACATAAAAGTAAGGGTTGTTAGTAAGACTTGAAATGTAAAATGACGATTTTCTCCTTTATAAATATGCATTTTCTAACACTCAACATATCCCAACACTTACAATCACTCAAAGTAAAAGATTGCAAATTGTTTTTCTCTCACACAATATTTGAGATTACAAATCAATGCCCAATGTGTGAATAGATGAAGCAAGAATGTGTTTAAAGCTCTATGAAGATTATATTCTTGAATATAAGCTCAATGGTTGTGTTGTGATCAATCTTCTTTGAACTTGAATGAGCTTGTTTATATTTGGAGCTGAAAAACTAGCCGTTACAAACTGTCGGCCCGAAAACGGTTCTCCGTTAACCATTAACGGTTAACCGTTTACGTTGGTCAAAAGTTACTGTTGAGCCAAATTTCAAATAAACGGTTTGCCGTTTAGGATTACCCTTTCGCCGTTAACTTCCAGAGACCTGCAAGATGAACACCAGTTATCCGTTTATAGTAAACGGTTAAGGATTTGCATGAAGTAACTTCTCTGGATATTATCAGTTAACCGTTTGTAATAAACGGTTCGTCGTTTGTTTCCGGTAACCTGCAAAATGAACATCAGTTATCCGTTTATAGTAAACGGTTAAGGATTTGCATGAAGTGACTTCTCTGGATATTATCGGTTAACCGTTTGTAGTAAACGGTTCGCCGTTTATTTCCAGTAACCTGCAAAATAATTCAGCCTTATCCGGTTTTGTGAAACGGTGCCAGAGGAGTACAACCTTCAATTCTGGATGTTATCGGTTAACCGTTTGGAATAAACAGTTCGTCGTTACATTCCAGTAGCCTTTCCTTTTTTTGTCTTTTTCGTTTTTTATAAACGGTTAGAGCTTTAGGCAATATGTTGCTCTCTGGTATTAATCGGTTAACCGTTTAAAAGAAACTGGTTCACCGTTTATTTCCATAATCACATTTTAAACCAGATTTTGCAGAGATTCTTTTTCTAATTTGAAAGTCCATTTTTTATGAGTATGAATGGAATGATTATTAAGGCTTTCGTTTATTAAGAAATAGCTCCAACATTTTTATCAAAAACCATTTAAAGTTTATTATCATCAAAATCAATATTATTAACATATTCATGTTAACAATATGCAGTTGTCCTTCGGCAACATGACTATAGAGTTGAACATCTTCAACATTGCCAAACAACCTCATAATGCAGATGATGGAATTGTTGATGTGGATTTAATTGAAGCATTAGTTGATGACACTTTTCTTTTAAACCTTAGTGATGACCCTTTACAAACATGTTTAACTCACTTTGGTTTGGATTTTGATAACGACAGATCAGTCGATGAGGTCAACGCCCTACTTGACTCAGCACCATCCATGGACACTAATAAATGGAAGTCAAGAGTTGAACCTAGCACCATCAGAGAAGAAACTCATCCCATCATCAGAATCACCACCGAAACTCGAGCTCAAACCATTACCCAACACTTTGGAATATGCATTTTTGGGAGAAGAAAGAACTCTACCGGTAATCATCTCATCATTACTAAATGACGAACAAAAAGGTAAGTTGTTGGATGTTTTAAAAGAGCACAAAGGAGCATTAGGATGGACCATAGCAGACATCAAAGGTATAAACCCAGTAGATTGCATGCATTACATTCACCTTGATGAAAATGCTAAACCTACTGGGGAAATGCAACGTCGGTTAAATCCTAATATGAAAGAAGTTGTTAAAACTGAAGTCCTTAAGCTATTAGATGTAGGTATCATTTACCTCATTTCTGATAGTTCATGGGTTAGTCCTGTGCAAGTTGTCCTAAAAAAGTCATGAGTTACAGTAGTTACCAATGCTGATAATGAATTAATACCAACTAGAGTAACTACAGGATGGCATGTATGCGTTGATTATAGAAAGTTGAATTCTGTCACATGTAAAGACCATTTTCCTTTACCATTTATCGATCAAATGCTTGATAGATTAGCAGGCCATGAATTTTATTGCTTTCTAGATGGCTACTCAGGATATAATCAGATTCTCATAGCACCAAAAGATCAAGAGAAAACCATTTTCACTTGCCATTTTGGCACTTTTGCATATAGGAGAATGTCATTTGGATTATGTAATGCACCTGCTACATTTCAATGATGCATGTTAAGCATTTTTTTATATGGTTGAACGATTCCTTGAAGTCTTTATGGATGACTTTTCGGTCTTTGGTGACTCGTTTGATCAATGTTTACATCATCTAACACTAGTTCTGCAGAGATGTACCGAGAAGAACTTAGTCTTGAATTGGGAGAAGTGTCATTTTATAGTAAAACAAGGTATTGTTCTCGGTCACATCATTTCGAGTAAAGGTATTGAGGTGGACAAAGCCAAGGTAGATCTTATTTCTAATCTTCCTCCACCCAAAACAGTCAGAGAAGTAAGATCTTTCCTTGAGCATGCTGGTTTTTATAGACGTTTCATTAAAAATTTTAACAAAGTTGCTAGACCCTTATGCAATCTATTTACTAAGGATGTACCTTTTATCTTTAATGATTAATGTCTTATGGCTTTTGAAAAATTAAAGCAATTGTTGACATCATCACCTATCATTTAGCCCCAAACTAGACCTTACCATTTGAACTCATGTATGATGCATCTGATTATGCAGTAGGAGTAGTTTTAGGACAAAGAGTTGATCGAAGTCCCCATGTTATTTACTATGCTAGTATGACATTGAATGATGCACAGTTGAACTATTCAACTACTGAAAAAGAAATGTTAGCAGTAGAGTTTGCATTGAAAACATTTCGATCTTATCTCATTGGTTGTAAAATAATTGTGTTCACAGATCATGCTGCTTTTAAATATCTTCTCACAAAGAAATATGCAAAAGCTAGACTAATTCGTTAGGTGTTACTTTTGCAAGAATTCGACTTGGAATTCAAAGATAAGAAAGGCACAGAAAATGTTGTGGCAGACCATCTCTCTCGTCTCCATTTTGACACAATTACAGAGCCATTAACATTGAATGAGTCATTTCCAGATGAACAAATAATGAGTGTGGAAGTATTACCTTGGTATGCTGATATAGTTAATTATCTTGTTACAGGTCAACTTCTAGAGCATTGGACCAAGCAAGATAAGGCCAAATTTTTTGCGGAAATAAAGAATTTCTTTTGGGATGACCCCTATTTGTTCAAGTATTGTGCAGATCAAATTGTTAGACGATGTGTCCCAAAAAGAGAAATTCAGAATATTCTTTCATTCTGCCATGAACAAGCTTGTGGAGGCCTTTTCAGTGCTAAGAAAATAGCTACTAAAGTTTTACAATGTTGTTTCTATTGGCTAACTATATTTCGAGACGCTTATACTTTCTGTTCTTCATGTGATAGGTGTCAATGAATGAGGAGCATTACACGAAGGAATATGATGCCACTAAATCCAATTTTAGTGGTTGAGATTTTTTATATATGGGGTATCGACCTAATGGGACCCTTTCCCCTTCTTTTGGCCATCAATACATATTGGTTACTGTTGACTATGTATCGAAATAGGTAGAAGCAATTCCATGTAGAACCAATGATCACAAGGTAATGATAGGATTTTTGAAAAGCAATATTGTTTCACGCTTTGGATTCCCTCGAGCAATAATCAGTGATGGTGGCGCCCACTTTTGTAACAAAGCATTCAAAGCTCTTTTGACAAAATATTCAATCACTCACAAAGTGGCGACCCCATATCAGCCGCAAACTAGTGGCCAAGTTGAGATCTCCAATCGAGAAATAAAGCACATATTAGAAAAGACGGTGAGGCCAGACAGAAAAGATTGGTCATTAAGACTTGATGATGCATTATGGGCATATAGAGCGGCTTTCAAGACCCGGATTAGGATGTCACCCTACAGGCTGGTGTATGGAAAAGCTTTCCACCTACCTGTGGAATTCGAGCATCATGCATATTGGGCCATCAAGAAATTCAACTTTGACATGTAGCAAGCTAGCTCAGAAAGAAAATTACAACTGGCAGAACTTGAAGAAATTCGCAATGATGCATACGAAAATGCCAAGATTTACAAGCAGCGAATGAAAGTCTTTCATGACAAGAAAATTATGAGAAAATTTTTCACTCCAGGTTAGAAAGTGCTTTTATTCAATTCTCGCTTGCACCTATTCCCAGGTAAGTTACGCTCTCGATGGTCTGGCCCCTTTATTGTTCACACTGTTTTTCCACATGGGACAATTAAAATTAAGGACCCAAAGAACTGTGTCACGTTTAAAGTTAATGGTCAAAGATTAAAGCCATATCTAGAGTACCAACCACATGGAGAGGACACCGAAATAAATTTGAGTGACCCACCATATTTAAATTGAGTTTTTTCTTTCTTTTCGGTGATTTGATTTGATTTTCTTTCCTTTCTTTTTATTATTCTTTTGCTAATTGAAATTATTTTTGCATAAGTGTGTTTGTTTAACCATTAAGTTTTCTCTTATCATTGTTAATCATGAGTGCCATAGCTAAACAGTTCCTCCTAGGCATTCTTAAGCCACTTCAACGTGTAAAATCTTATCTTAAAAGGCAGATTCGATTTTGTAAAACATATCGTATTTCGGCTCTGCAACCACCAGAGTTAGTATCCTATGTTGAGGATTTAGAAAGCCAACTCAAAGACATTGAGAGAAGTGTCTACAACATCCAGTTGAAGCTTGAGGTAAATTCAATAAGAGGAGGATTGTAATTTTCTTTATGTGTTTTAGTTTGTTTTTCTTTGTTTGTGTGATTTAGTTTATTACCTCGGTGAAGTGGCGGATAACAGTACTCCGTGACAATCAAGTCGGTTACTTCAGTTTCCCATAATAACTGATATTCTGAGGCGAAGGTATGGACATAAACGAGATTCTAGCAAAGCTTCACAATCGATTCCCTTCACTTCCTCATAATGCCCTCCTTACAATCTATAAAGCTCGGTCCGAACGCATGTGATTGCTCATGAAGAATAACATACCTACTGACATCCGTTGGTTAATCGAGGCTAAAGTACGATTGGCAGGTGAGTTACCTCCAAAATTGTTTGCATACATACCTGGTTGTGGTAAAGGAAATTATGCAAGAAAATGAAGAGCTCAAAGAATTTATATTGCTTGTTATAAGTGTGCCAGAATGAGTTGTGATAAAAAAAACCATGTTCTTTAGGAATGGTGTCTGATAATAGGGAAGATAAGATTCAATTCATTAGGGATGGCTTGAATAAGGAGTCATTGGATGATATCCTTTTGTCTCTTGAAACGCATCCCAGTGGATATGTGTAAGGAGCGATTCTCCAGTTATGGTCATTATTCCAAAAAGAGCATGCACGATATAGTCTCAGGAATCTAACTACAAATGACCCTGTTTGCCAGTTTATAAGAAAACTGGATGGGAAGCCTATCCTCAACCCATAGAGGGCGTTCAAGCCGTTTCTGGACGTAAAACCAGAGGAAGATGTGAGCCACAGTCGCAACTACCTGTAAATATCATTTTACTTCACTATTATTTTATTTCACTGTTGTTTTATCATTTGCATTGTTGTCTTTAATAATTTTATTTTATCATTTTTTTTACTGTTTACTTTTTGACTCTCGAGCCATGTGCTTTACGCGTTATTTGACACTGACATGCTACCTCATACACAGCTGTGACCCATTGTCACCAAGATTCTTAAATATGATTTTTTGTCAAGCACTCACAAATTTCTTTTGAGAAGTATCCCAATGGCAGCTACTCCCAATATACAATTCAAGAACATTTGTGTGCTTTCTGGATTTAACTATGGCAAACATAAAGAGTTTGTTGAGGCAGCCATAGATCTTGGTCGAAGCATAGCAGAGAGAAAATTACACTTGGTGTATGGAGGAGGTAACCGAGGGTTATCAAAATTGGTCTCAGAAGCTGCTTTTGTCAGAGGAAGCCAAGTGTTAGGCATCATCCCAAGAGCCCTAAAACCTTTGGGCAGTTTGTCTGACTCACCGACTGGAGAAGAGTTAGTCGTCTCAGGTATGCAAGAAAGAATAACTGAAATGCTTAATCATGCTGATGCTTTTATTTTCCTACCAGGAGATCTTGTAACTCTAGAGGCACTTACCACATTAGCATCTTGGGCCCATCTGCACATTCACTAGAAACCTATCGATTTGTTAAGTGTCAATAACTTTTATGATGGTTTTATCGCATTTCTTAACCATGCAATAAAAAACTATTTCATTCCTTCCAATGAGAAAAAGCTTTTTATTTGTGCTCACACTGCTAATGAGGTACTTGATATATTACAAGCTGATAGACCTATGGACCTTTGTGTTGGAGCGTCCAAATAATGATGGTAACAATAGCCGCAATAAGAAGTACAAATTATATTTAACTCTCCGCTTGTAAATATTTTCTTCTGTGTTGCACCACCCAGATGATTTTTTCTAAACTCTACTTCGTTCCTTTAAAACATTGTCCTGGGGGGAGGGAATAGTCAACAATTGTGGAATCTTGGTTAAGTTTTTACTGATTTTTTATTGTAGACACTAATTGTTGCCAACGTTTTGTATTAAAGATGGCTGAATATGGAGTGTAGTGACTCTAGAAACGCATCTTCATCGTTTGAAAAGAAATAAAAAAAAAATAAAAAAAAATTCAGACATTTTCTTTTGACAGATTAAATTGCTTTGTTTATTTCGAAAAATGCTGGTAATGCAATGTATGTTTAAACTATCATTATTTAACTTATTTTTTTCCTATTTTTTGATCAAATATTTTTGTATTTATTCTGTAGAGTGAGCTAAGAAGCCAAGTTGAGTAGGGAACGTTCTAATCCCAAGGACCAAATGATATCTTTGGTGAAGCCCTTCAAAAGAAACCTAATGGAAGTCAGGTGCAAGGATTGGTTTAATTCATCACCTCATCCATGTATTAGGAAAGTTTTAAGTTTATGCAAGCTCAATTAGAGCAAGGATAAACGCCTGCAACAACACTGAAGTTGGCAGTTCCAACTTTCCTAACTCCAACAGTGGTTGCAGTGTTAAGATAAAGATAGATCGTCAATCACCCAGCAAAGTTACTCCAAAGTCAGTGACTAACAACCCCAAAGCTACCCCAAAGTCAATGACCAAAGTTACTCCAAAGTCAGTGACCAATGACCCCACTGTTTGTCGAAAACCTGACAAAAACATAAACACACCTCCCCTGCCATCCCCTGTACAGAATCCACCTTCAGTAGATTTTGAAGCCACTTCAAAAATCACCCCAAGAAGATCTTCAAGATTAACTCCTTCAAAAAGAAAATTCTGTGATATATCTGTATGAACATATAGGAACAATAAAGGAACTCGTTGTTGTAAAACCAGTGATAACAAGAAGCTTGTTCTAAGAAAGAATACTTGTGGAGCTCTGAAAGCAAGAAAAGAGAACAAAAGTTCACAGATGAACATTGTTGAGTGTTAGAAAATGTATATTTATAAAGGAGAAAATCGTCATTTTACATTTCAAGTCTTACTAACACCTTTACTTTTATGTATTTAAGCTTCTTGTGATTTAATTACGTGTGTTTTATTTTAATTAAGTATTTTATATATTTTAGGGGCATTATGGTCATTTCACAATGAACAAGAGATCAGACGGCAAAACAGACATCACTTTTGAATTCAGGACGGTCGAAAACCTTAGGAGGAGCATAAAAAGAAAAATGGCACTGTTGACATGTATGGTACTATCTACGTTACTGTTTACGACACTGTTCACTTAGACGGATTGATGACGTGGCATTAACCAATGATGTGGCATTGACTGATGAGGTGTCACAATCCTGTTGGACTAAAATTCTTATACACTGTTGATTGGTGACGTGGCAGCATGTTAGTGGACCAAAAATTGTGCGTACAGTACATGCATATACACATAATTATTTTCAACCAAACCGTGTCACTGTTTAAACCGCGTGGTCAAACCGCGTACTGTTGACTGATAACGTGGCGCATTCCTGAGCGTCCAAAGTGTTTTTAATCTGATGGCTATGATTTACCTAATTTGGCATCTCTGAATCCATTTTTAGGCTCCATTTTCTGTAATTATTTTCTCCATCTTGTATTTTCTACGTATTTTAATAAATTTTCATTTTGCTCCTAGTTCAATTATGAGTAGCTAATTTTCTTTCAAGCTTGGGTTGAAGGTGAAGTCCCAGCATGTGTCATGGGCTTTAATTGGTAAATTTACTTTCTCTTCCCCTCTAGTTTTTGTGGATGTTTTGACTTCTCATCGACAAATAATAATAATCTTGTCTAGATACCGTCCTGGTTTCACCGGCTCCCTAGTACAAGGTTATTATTATTTGGCACGATAAGCCCTTAGCACCATATTGATTAGAGTGTGGTTCATGAGGTGTGGATTCCCCCCTCATGATTTAATTGGCACTAATAAGGAATATTTAGCCCATGGTGCATATTGATGCGGATCCAGATACCGAAGTGTTTCATTTCAATAGATTTCTCTTCAATTTATTCTCGCCATTTCAATTCCAATTTTATGATAATTTAAGTCACTTTCACCACAAATCCAAACATCCATTTAGAAAAATTAATTCTACACACAATTAGAATCAACCTCCTCGTGGGATCGACTCTCGTCACCATTAATCTATTCTATAATAGATTCGTGCACTTGCGAGTTCAATAAAATTTGCACAACAAACATCTTTTCTTTAATGATTGAGAGCTTCCTGCCATGGTCGATTATGATTGCACATGATCTGAAAAGTTTTGGTGTCTACTGGGAGAGTATATTGGACAAATAGATTTGCAATGAAGTCATTGAGTTTACAGAGCTCTCAAATTCTATTTTGGAGATATAGATCAAGTAAGAAATAAAAAACTTGATTTATGTTTTTTATTTTGTAAATTGTCATTAATTTATTTCTTATATTCATATGTCATAAAAGGTTTCTTTTTTTAATACACTTTATGAGGAGATGGATAATGGCAGTGATGTTATTCCAATTCAATTTGGATATATAGCTAAGTCAAGCAAACTACCCAAATAGGTGTTCCTATATTTCAAACCTTTTGGACAAGATACAAATAGCCTAGATAATTGTGTTCCCATATAACCCAGGGTATAGTTTATTTATTTTTGTATATTTTCTTTTTTTTAACATAAATTATTTAAATTTATCTTGTAATCTTTTTTTTAGTTGTTTATTTAGTGCCCAATGGGTGCTAGTAGAATTGCTATGATGAGGCGAAAAATATTTTATCTTGATCCATTAGGTGATAATCTTGATGATGAGTCGAAGCAGATGGTGAATGAGTAAGTTTAATTAGTTTACTTAATTCTTTTTTAATTTTTTATGTTGTGGATTAATTTGCTGCATCTATTATTTATTACTTATAGTGGGATAACAATGCATCAAGTGAAGACTAATAAAAAGAAGGTTGTGCAATGGGTCTCTGTGAAGGTATTAATGAAACAAAGTTATGACTTCCATTGTTACTTCATCAGTATATTTGAAACTAATTTTTTACCTTTTTAGTGTCCAAAACAATCTGGAACCTGTAAATGTGGTTATTATATGATGAAGTACATCTAGGATTTTGTTCGCGATTTGTGCATTCTTGAAAACAATGTGAGTTTCTACATAACTTTTTTAATATTTTGTCAAAGAATGCATTGTGGAGTGAATTTTCTTAAGAACAATGTTTAATCAATCGATTGCCACTATTTATGGAATACTGCTTGTCAATTATGTGAATTTTCAAGATGTTTAATGGGTGAACAATTTGCTACTTTATGCTTGAAACTGGCAATATAATCATATCTTGTGCTAGGAATGAGAGGAAGTGTTGTGTATGTTTGGAAAACTTGATGCCAATTTTTAGTGTGTTCTACTATGTATTTAAGGCACTTTAGTGCAAACCAAAATGACTGGAGTTGTTGCATGTACAAATAGAAGGCATATAAATCCTAATGCTGAGTGTTAAAGTAATATTGAGTAAAGCAAAATAATATATTATAAATTATCAGCTTCTTAGATAGCTTTGGTAACCGTTGTTTGCTATGGTGATACAATTTATTTGCATGTTCTTCATTTTTTATATTAATCATAACAAATTTAAAGATATATGTATTTATTTTATTGTTTTATTTTAGGACAGATTTTAAAATATATGAATACATTTTGTTGCTTTAGTTTTGAAGTTTATGGGCTATGATGAATACACTATGGACGATCTTTCGCAACTTCGCGATCAGTGGGCCATGCATGTTGCAAAGTTAATTGTAACATACAATAATCAGGTAAATTATATTTTTGCTTGTAAATATTAAAGAATTGATTTTTGTAGCATAGTAGCTAATTGATTCTATATACTGCATTTATAGGTGGGAAAGCCAAAAGAAAAGGCTAAGGTCAAAGAGTAGATGTACTGAGAATAATTGTTTGTTTTCCGTAAATTGTCATTATGTTGTTTCCAAACTATGTTTGAGATGTTTTCAAACAATATTTTAGATATTTGTATTAGTATTTTATTTGATACCTATTTAAATTTTAGTAAGAATGTTATATACTTATATTTAATTATTTAGTTTCGTACTTTAGTTTAATTTTAATATTTTCTTTGAATATCATCATTTGATTAGCAAAACTAAAAAACAATGAAAATAATAGAGTAACAACAATCATGTTTGAGCATCTTTTCTTTGAAGCAATTGACGCTAACAAATGTATCGGAAGTAAGAGCTCTATTGCGTCATAATACTAGTGATGCTTTAATATTACAAATTACTGACACTAAAGCATTAGTATCCCTTCATTCTATCATGTCATCTCCTTGATGTAAAACAAACCATTGACGTGTAATAATTGTTAGTCAACATTATCACTATAGTGTCATTATATTATTGATACTATAGTGAAAGTAACTTTTAACCAGCGATCATTATCAGTAACTACTAATACCATAGTGTCATAAATTTGGTAATACTATAGTAATAATAATCATTGACACCACTTACAAGTGTCACTATTTTCTGGTTGCCATATTACTGACACAATTAGCAAGTGTCAGTGAAAGTAATTTCTGACACTATTCTAAAGTCAGTAAAGATCATTTTTGTAGTAGCGTTCTCTAATAAAGTTGATTATCTTCAAGGCAACTCAATTTTAAAGTGACATCCTTTAGTGAAAAGATTTAGATTGTACAAGAAAGAGCCAACAAAAGAACAAATGTTGATGATGCATAGAAGATAAAAATATAAAATAAAAAAGGGGTAAAAGAAGGAAACACAACATCTTGCTAATGAGTAGTCAAAGAGCTTCAATAGCACAAATTCTCACTCACACTCTAGAAAATCAAGTGTCTTTTCCAAAAGAAGATACTTTCTATCTTTCTTTTTCTTCATGAACTTTAATAATTGCTAGGTTAAGATAAATGCTACAAAGCTATTAGTAAGCTATTTAAGATTGGTTATAGACCAAATCTAGTAGGATAAATGCTTTAGAGAAATTTTCTATTTTAAAATTCAATCCATAGAAGGAAAAGCCCAATAAATCCTAAAGGAAAACAAAAGAAAAAGGTCTTACTTCTCAAACTTGAAAAGTGAGACTTAGCAGGCCTCTTCTATACCAAATTAGAAAATGCCCAAAGGTCCATAAAAAAATAGACCTAACAAAAACTTTATGCATCAAATGACCTAGGTCTGTTTTCCACAAGAGTAACCTAGATACTTAGAAAATATTCTATTTAAATTGCCTAAGGGAATGATTTCACATAAATGACCTAGGCATGTGATCTACTTGAACAACCTAGGTGCTTAGAAAGTATTCTATTTAAATTGCCTAAAGGCAAGAATTGGCAAAACGCCTAATCATATGATTCTACAAAAATGACCTAAATCTACTCTCTGTAAGATTGACCTAAGTATATAGAAATTAATTTACGTAAAGAGCCTATTGGTAAACATAAGTTCTACATAATGAGCCTATAGGCCAACAAATATTCCACAAAGTATCCATATGAGCAAACAAGCATTTTATAGAATGAGCCTATGAGTCAACAAAGATTTCATCGAAAGACCTTACGGGCCAAAAATACATTTTACAGAATGAGCTTATGGGCAAACAAACATTCTACGGAATGAGTCTATGGGTCAACAAATATTATAAGAATGAGCATATGAGCAAACATATATTTTATGAAATGAGCATGCATGTAAACAACCATTCTATGAATGAACCTATGGGCAAACAAACACTTTAAGTGAAGTGCCTACGAGTAAACATTCAAAAGGAAGTACCTATGGACAAACTTTTACAAATACGCTTATGGAAATACTTTGTTAAAAACATTCTAAAATTTTGTTAAAAAAATTACCAAGGGCCATTCTTTACAAGAATGGTCTAATGCCAATTACTTCGAGTTTTAAGTGCCAACAGGTAAAGACTTTGTAAAAATCTACTTATGGGCAATATGCTACTAAATCAATCCTTTCAACGAGTAATGAATATAAGGGCCAAAGTCAATTCCATGCCCATTAAAAGTTAAGAACCAAAAATGAAGACAAGTCCATGTCATTATGCATGGGTTTTGTGGACACTTGTCATAAGATGCCACATGTCATGATAATTCCTTCACCTCAATGCTTTAAGTTGTCTAGATAAAGGCTAAACCCTCCCACATTTGGAGTTAAGACATCAAATGAATACAAAATTATGTCTACTTCTCTAAACTCTATTTAGAAATTGAATACAAAGAATTAACTAGAGTATCGGAGAGATATAGTTAGTAATCCCAACACTCTTTGATAATTGTTTTTTTTTTTTGCACGACAATTAACAACAAGAAGACATATGATTGGAGAGCTTCACTTCAAGGAGAAAATGGTTTACAAAACTTGATATGATATAAATTCTGGGAAAATAAAAAGTTACTGTTCATTTAAAAAAATTGCATCAACAATTACTATACTTCTAAGTTTTGTTTTAGTTTTATGACAATTGGTATAAAAAATAGTCATATATTGAGTCAACGCTCGTGTCCCAGTGCCGGGTGAAAGGATTAATAAAATGTAAGTCAAAAGTTACATAGTTTAGTGCCCCACCAGCTCATAGACGAGTTTCATACAGACTCTGCTGCCATTGAATCAGTCTGTTTACAGCCGCATTGTAATTAGTGCAATTGAGTTGTTTAATTATTTTGTAATTGTGTATTTTAACCTAAAAATGGCGTTGCGTGCGCCTTTCGTTTACGCACAAAAAGGAGAGTTTGTGACTTGCTCCCCTATTCTGAATTGATTACGCAGTTCTAGGAGGTTTTTATTAGGCCAGATTGATATAATATTACTAGACCAAGAGTCGTCACCGAGCCGGCCAAAAAGAGGATTATACTTGTTCTCGTTTGTAATCAAATCAATGTATTTAGAAGAAGAAGCACTTGCAAACTATGTGCTAAGAAATTAAAATATATATTTAGTGGTTTCTCAAAGTGGTTTAATTAAAACTGTTTAATGATGATGACGGTCAGATCATGACCGTAGAAATGGTCAAATAAATAAAGAAACGCTTAAAAAACTTCAATAAAAGATCAGACGAACTACAACAAAACAATTCAAGAACAAACGGGAATGAAATGAATTCATGAGATTTACGTGGTTCAGTTTTGTTAGTCCTGTTAGTCCTGCTTCCATGGGGACAAACGCACCGCTATTTATTTTATTAATAAAGTATAACAAAAAATAACAAGGGAACTGTCCTTTACAAAGGTTAAGAGCTCTCAAACTCTTACAAAAATAAAAAATAAAATCTCACAAGAGTTTCTCTGTAAGGTTTGAGACCTTATCAATAACTCTAGCCACCTCACGGTCTCTACTTTTCTCTCTTAAAGATTTAACCACCCTTAGAAAACCTGGAAAACCCTTTTTGACTCTTGAAACCTAAGCTTCTCACGATTCCTTATTTAGGTAGTAGAGACTGCATCCGATTGGTTGGACAAAATTAGTTATTGTTTTCACATGCAGGGATATCAAAGGATATCTCTATTTCGAGAAATTCTAGAATACATCTGAAGTACCATGTCATCCATACAACAAGCAATTATACCATGATATGTGTGCATTTATTTTAAACCACTATCATGTAAGTGGTGATTGTATTAAATTTAATTTAACTTATCATGTATGCATCAATTGGTTGTAGTACATTTAAGGTATTCTAGAATTTCTCCTCTGTTTCATTTCCAAATTTTGAAAATTGACTTACAGATCTTAAAGTGCGTGCGAATTTTGAGATTTTATCGGAATAAACACAAGTAATGAAAATAGGGATGAGTATAGATATCCTGACCATATTCTAAGCCTAAAAATTGCCAACTCCCTACGCATGAATTGTACTCTTATAATACTTGTATGAATATTTAAAAAATCAAAAGTCCACGTACACAATTCACATGATAATAATTTGTAAATTGTATGGAAAGTAGTAATGTTACAGACTCTTCTTGCATAGCATCGTGCGTATTTGTTTTGTTCTGCTTTTTAATTTTTATTTTTAAGTAATGTTATAAGGAAGAACGTTCTTTAATACATAATATATTGCTTAATCAATTTTTGATACGCATTTATCTTCTATATTAACATCTCGTCATATGGGAGATTAATAGCTTTTCTTCCCCCAACACCCCCCCCCCCCCCAAACAAAAAAAAATTTGGGAGTTCTGTAAACTCTCCCTTAATTTACAGCATGTTCATGGTAAATTTAGTGATCTATATGTCAATAAAAGTGCTAATGAAAATGTCATAAAGTGAAAAATTTTGTAAAAATATAATAGTAAAATAATAAATATCAATACTTATTGTAATTATTTGATATTTTACCATCTTGAAGTAATCAACATGAAAATCCTTTAATAAATTAGTCAAAATTCTTGCATTTTTTTGCTATTAGATGTAACTTTTTAGGGTAAAATATTATTTTGATATGAGATAATATAAGAGCAGAGAAGTTGATTATTCATGGAATTAGTGGCGATGCTAGGAATTTTATGTAGGAGGAGCTAAGTTGTACAGCATCACAATTCAGTTTTTTTTTCTTTTTTTCTTTTTTAAGTATCAAAATGATAAATTTCAATTAACAATACTGTTTAAATTCTATAATGGCTTGTAACTTTTAGTGGTTTACTAGTTTATCGATTAATAATGATACTTAGTTATAGGTTAAAGTTCTTAATGTATTATTATTTATCCTATGATTAGATTGAACTATTAGTTCACTAAAATTTAAAATCTTGAAAACTTTTAATTTTACCTCTAATATGAGCGTGCAGCTATAGTTTGTCAATGGGATTAGTTATGATGATAAATTATTTAACAATAGAAAGAGAGATAAGAGAAAGAAATTACCATAAATTATTATAATTTGATATAAAAAATTAACAAATAAGAGGAAGATAAGAGAATCTATTGTAACACATATATGATAAATTTTGATTTTTTAGTGTAAAAAGAATAAAGAAGTAACTAAGAGGAGATAACACTTGCATTTTTAAAACAAAGTAATTTCAATTTTTTTTTAAAAGTCAGCAGTGGATTCAGCCCTTCTCGCACCTTTTGGCACTGCCCTTGGATGGAGTGGCCAAAGGGAGACATCTTCTTGTGGGTCTGTGTTTTGGGGCGTGGGGGGAGGGGGTGTTGTGTATATATGCAAATACCTCCTTTCATGTCGAACTTTGTGCAATTGTTATCGCTTTGGAGGTAGCTTATCAGTAGGGAATAGGGATCAGGGGGCGGAACAAGCCAATGTTGGCCGGAGAGGCCAAAGGTTTTTTTTTTCAAGCCTATAAAATAGCGATTTTATTAATAAATATTTATTTTAATATAAAATATTGAGTATTAAATTACTTTTTTTTTACAGGGGCCATGGCCCATGGCAGTCCCTTAATAGATCCGCCTCTAGTAGGGATGGTCAGATATTTAGTTGGAATGTGAAACAAATAGAAGGTAACGAATAACTACATTGGCTTTGTTGTAAGCTACATTATATATAGCTTAGCAAGACCCTCTGTATTAATACTTTTTCTTTCTTCATAAAGCTTTGGCATTTATCCAAATAAAACGTTGATTATATTTTAATAAAAACATACTTGAATGAGAATATAGACATTTTAAGTAATTCTTAAACATACGTCATGAATTAATTAAATAATTAACTCAAATCCTTATAACTAAAAAAATTATTTACCTTGCGTAGTTGTTTTGTAAATTTTGTTTTGTTCGCTTTGATTGTTGCATAAGAAAGAGGAATTAAGCACGTGCTTTCACAAAATATCAATATTTGATGCGGAATTAAATCTCTATATAAACTTCCATTTTTTTTTTTTTTTTTTTTTGACCACGAGGTATCCTGGGAGGGCCCCAACTGTGGGAGGCACCTTTAAGCCCGTACCACCACCCAGACTAGAAGTCCCCGCTCGAACCGAGAGGCACAGGTTCTCCCAACAAAGGCGACTTCCCTGCGACTCGAACTGGGGAGCAAACCCAGTCAAGCCACTTAAGGGGACTCCATTGCCAGTGGAGCCAACACTTTGTTGGTCTTCCATTCTTCTTCAACGCACTCTCTTAACCAACAACACAACAAATACAACTTTCTTGATTCTTCATTTTCTCGAAGCAAATGGCTACAAGTTCTCCAATTGCCATATATTTTATAGCACTATTCGTGGCAAGCTCTATAACATCTACCATGTTGGCTATTTCAGTGCCACCCGAGCTCACAGATAATTTGCACACAAACCCTGGTGCCATTAAATTAGCCTCTATCGATTACGGCCGCATTATTAAAGAAAAACCATTTGCAGTTCTTTATCCATCATCCTTAGATGACATCAGAACCCTAATAAATTTATCATACAGTTCTTCATTTCCATACACCATTGCAGCAAAAGGCCAGGCTCATTCCACGTGGGGCCAGGCTCAGGCCAACAAAGGCGTCGTAGTGCAGATGAGTTCTCTGAACAGCTTCAGAAACGGGACGGGAATCTTGATCTCCGGAGACCGTTCTTCAGGATTTTATACTGACGTCGGCGGCGAGCAACTTTGGATTGATGTGCTGAACGCCACTCTTGCTCGTCGGCTTTCGCCGGTTTCTTGGACGGATTATTTGTATCTCACTATTGGTGGGACCCTCTCCAATGCTGGAATTAGCGGCCAAACGTATCGAAAAGGCCCGCAGATAACAAACGTTCTTGAATTAGACGTTGTAACAGGTACCTGCTAGGTAGTATCTTCTCCAGTTTTTTTTTTTTTTTTTGTCCTGGTCTCTCCAAATCTTTCATATCTAGTAAAAAAAATTGATTTAATAGTAAATAAAACGAAAAAAAGGCTTGATTATTAACATCCAAATTTAAAATTCAACATTGACCACTTATTTTATTAGGAGAGACTAGGAGTAGGGATGGCAATGGGGAAGGAAGGGGAGGGGACCAATCTCTCTATACCCATCCCCGATATTTTGCTTATGTCCCCATCCCCTCCTCGTCCCCGTTAGAATTACTTGAGAGAATCTTCATCCCCTCCCTGAATAATAACAGGGGATCCCCAAGGGTCCCCGATCCTCGAATAACTAATACATTTTTTGTTCTCGATTTTGAGTTAATCATATTAAAATAAAAAATTCAAATAAAAGTAAAGTTTGAAATATATCTTACATAATATCCATTACAAAAGTCACATACATTAAATTAGTAAGTAACGCAGAATGTAAGGGATACAAACTTCTTTTACAAACTATTGTGAATAAATTAATAGTTTAATACAAAATTGTTACAAATAAAATCAAATTTAGATTCAAAATTAACTTTTTCAAGGGTGGTGTGGGCACTTTATAAATGTGGACTATTCCCTTTACAACAGAATAGTTAAGTCGTAGCAAATCAAGAGCAAATATTAGATTGGATTAGATTAGATTAAATTAGATATTAAAATTGTGATTCGTTGTGGGCAATTATAACATCTAAAAATAAATAAAAAATAGATTTAAGTTTAAAACATTTAATGATATTAAAATTAAAACAAAATTTTTGGGCTAATAGAATTTACCCGGTTTTTTTAATGTCCTAAATAAAAATTTAGGACTTTAATTAGTTAATTAGGCCTAAAAGTTTAATAATATAAATATTTTGATATTTTTTATTTTTACCAATATTTATAATTTTATAATTCAAATTTTATTTACTAGTAATTTTTAAAAATAAAAATAAAATTAAAAATTAAAATGGGGAAATGGGTAGGGGATGGAGATTCCACCTCATCCCCGTTCCCTCCCAGAATAAGAAATTGGGTAAAAAAATTTCCCCGTCCCTTCCCCGAATAAGAAATTGGGTATGAAATTATCCCCATACCCTCCCCGAATGGGGAAAATCCACGAGGGTACTCGTCCCCGTGGGGATGTTTGCCATCCCTAACTAGGAGAGAAAATCACACAATATGATGCGTTATTTATTAAAACTTCTTTTTTTTTACCACTTTGATCCATGTAAGATATTCAAAAAGTGAATAGAAAAAACATAAGATAAATTGGACCTTTTAACAGATAAATTAATTAGTTTTAATTTGTAGAAGTGTTGAATAATCAATTTTTTTCTAATTAAAAATCAATTAGGACTAACGTACTTATTTGTATTGAGGTGTTGTAATGTTTAAGCCATGGTTGCTGTAAAGAAAAATTGTAATTATAAAATAAAAGTTTATATTGTGTAATAATATAATTTTTAAATAATAATTTTGATAAAATTAGTAAAAATATTAAAAATTGTAACTATAAAAATTACTATTGTGTAGTAACTATTATTTTTAAATAATAATTTTGACAAAATTATTACAAATATTATATTTTTTTAATATAAGCATAAGATCAAATCAATTTTCCTTTTAAGACACAACAACTAGTGCTTATCATGTTGGGGAAAAATTAGGTTTTTAAATTTTATAAAACCTTTTTAAGGACCGCTCTCATATAATATATAAGAACACGTAATCTAGAAATCGTACCTTGAAAATCCGAGTTGGCTTTTTCCGCTGAAGTGACTTAGGCTCCTGGATCACGATCTGCCACCACCACTCCTGTTAGATCACGATCCGCCACCACCACGCCTGTTAGATCACGATCCGTCACCACCACGCTTGTTGGATCACGAACTGTCACCAATGATCTTCCAGGTTATGACTCAGGTTCGATCTGCACTTGACGTGTGGGCGCCTTTATCACTACCAAAGCAACTAGCACGAGAAAATTTTTCTCTCAACAATAGAGAGAAAAATCTTATTCTCAGATCTGTATAAAGTGGCTTCTCTTTTTCTGTTGAGAAAATAAGCCTTTTATATCTCCCTTTAGTGAAACCCTAGGCTCCAAACAATCAAAAATAAAACTCACGTTCTTTACTTTTTCAATAGGGGACCTACCTTGTAAAATAACATAAGGCCCCTTACACATGAGCTAATTAAATGGAGCCTCCCACTAAAAGATATAATTAGGCTTTTGACCCAAATAGCTAGTTATCTTGCTTATTAGTCCAGTAGTGGTGCAGTCAATTAAATGAGCTAACCCGGGGATCATTTGTGAACATACAATAGTGGCTACAATAATTAGGCCTGTAATTAAACTAGCTCAATTATTTAATTCCAAATCTACTCCACTAAAAGATTGGAACTGACTTCCATAATTGTATGCTCGAATAATAATTCGTCTCAAGCCACATTGATTTCTTTACTGCACAATCCTTTGTACCACATCGTTAATTAAATTGATATCTCAACTGTCCAATCAATTTAATAACATCTTATTCCTTGATCCTTACTGGTTTTCTCTAATGATCATTTTCAACATACTAAATATGTTGACACACTCTGGCCAGAGAATTCTATGATCAAATGCCGAAAACCTATCAAGAGATGTGTTGTACAAATTCTATATTGTTAATCTATAACTCCAATACTCATAATTGCTCCCACCAAGATACCGGGTAATCTTGACCACAAGGATGTGTCGTGCCCATTAGTAACTCAAATGGAATAACAATCACAATCATGAAATAATAATTAACTCAAGATTGAGATTACAGTAAAATCAACGCCTATGAGATTTAATAAGTCTGACAGTTATTACAAAGTTAATTAAATCTCATATGTGATCCAGTTCAATGTAGTCGTACTACATCAATAAATTCATACATGATTAAGACAAATCATTCAATGTATTTATTACAGTTTATACCTAAATAAAGTGCCCAACTTTATTTATCAACTGCGAACTAAATTTATTTAATCATAAGATAACTTGTATTTATGTCTTCTGTGAATCCACATAGTGATCACATAAATACATATAATATGATTAAATGGACTTTAATACAAATATAAATGCAATTAAGATATTTGAATAAAATACCTCATTAATTTTATTAATCAGAAAAAATGTTTATTATAGTTAAATAAACATATATGCTTTTAAAGAGCATAATTTCCCAACAATCTCCCACTAGCTCTCAAAGCATATCTAGCATATTGCTCATGCTCTAGGGCTCTAAGTGCAGGTTATAAAGGTTTCCCACTAATGGCCATTGTAATAAGATCTGCATTTAGCATCTAATGCCATTTGGGGTACTGTCATATAACCTTTCTACACTATTCCCTTATGAGATGATACTTCCTGTCAATATGTTTTGTTTCTTGTGGTTCCTTGGTTCCTTAGATTGAGCTACCGCACCACCATTATCACAAAATAATTTCAGGGGTACAGTTACAACAGGTACCACCTCAAGATTTCGTAGGAGCTTGGGGAGCCATATAGCTTCTTTTGCAGCTTCAGATGTAGCCACATATTCAGCTTTAGTTATTGAGTCTGTGATACAAGATTGTTTCACACTCATCCAACTAATAGCTCCACTTCCTAGTGTAAACACATAGCCGGAAGTTGATTTTCTAAAATCCTTATCTGACAAAAAATCAGAATTAGTATAACCCACTAGTATAAGTTCATCACCAGAATACACAAGCATATAATTTTTAGTTCTTTTCAGATACTTTATAATATGCTTGACTGCAGTCCAGTATTGAGGTCCATGATTAAATTGAAATCTTCTAACCATCCCTACCGCAAAACATTTGTCTGGTCCTAGTGCAAAGCATGGCATACATGAGACTTCCCACAGCTTCTGCATAGGGAACTCGTCTCATTCTCTCTATCTCTTTTTAGGTGATTGATCCTTAGAGAATGTAATTCCATGTCTGAATGGTAATAAACCAGTCTTGGAATTTTTCATGCTAAATCTAGTCAATATCTTGTCGATATAGACCGCTCGAGACAAGACTGAAGTTTTATTCTTCCGGTCTCGTAGTAACTTGAAACCAAGAATATGACTTGTCTCCCCCAGGTCTTTCATATCAAATTGTTTTGCTAACCAAATCTTTAATGTAGTCAATACTCCTATATCGTTTCCAATTAGGAGAATATTGTCTACACAAAGAACTAGGAAGGCTATAAATTTTCCCTGAATTTTCTTGTACACACATGGTTCATCAATGTTCTGAATGAATCCAAGCGATTTAATCGCTTGATCAAATCTGATGTTCCATGACTGGGATGCTTGCTTCAATCCATAAATGGATCTCTGCAACTTACATACCATGTGTTCTTGGCCTTTTTGTATAAATCCATCTGGTTGCTGCATGTAGATGTTTTTCTTCAAGATGCCTGTTAAGAAAGGCAGTCTTGACATCCATTTGCCAAATTTCATAATCTAGCACTGCAGCAATGGAGAGCAGAATCCTGGTGGATTTAAGCATAGCAACCGGAGAAAAGGTTTCCTTATAATTGATTCCTTCTTTCTGAGTAAACTCTTCGGCTACTAATCTTGCTTTAAATATTTCCACCCTTCCGTCTACTCCTCTTTTTCTCTTATAGATCCACTTGCACCCTATAGGTTTTACCCCATTTGGTGTCTCTACAAGTTCCCAGACTTTATTGGAATACATAGATCCCATTTCTTGATTCATGGCCATTTTCAAAATTCAACATCTCTATCTATTAGAGCTTCGTTGTAACTAGTGAGATCTTGTACATGTTTATCTGAGATAGCCTTATAGGTTTCTCCCAAAAGTATGTATCTCGCAGGTAACCTAGTTACCCTCCCACTACGACGAGGTTCTAAAAGTGATGGTTGTTCAAGGATAATCCTGTGCTGATCAGCTGGTTGTTGCTGTTCTTCCTGTTCTATAACAGGTGTTGAAAGCTGAGCAACAACCTGATCTCTTTTATTGCTCTAGTTTTACCTTACTCTTAGGTTATAAGTCATTATATAGTCTTCCTCAAAGAAAGTAAAGAATATTTCTATAAATACATTTCTATCTTGAGGACTATAATTCAGACTTTCCCTTATTCCTTTAAGATACCTAAAACATGCAAGCTTCTAAACACGAATCCATCTTCTCTATCTATGATTCTAGTAGAAATACTAGTGAACTCCAAATACGAATGTGTCTCAAACCATGTTTGTGACTTTTTCATAATTTCTTGGAGTAGTAGACACCGAGATAGATGAAACTAAGTTCAACAAAACTTTGTAGTTTCAAATACTAGTATCTGGAATCAAAAAGGTAAATGATAAACCACTTAGTATATATCTTGTCTTATCCAAAAGAATCTTGTTTCTCCATTTAATTACACTATTGTATCATAGTGTTCATTGACAACCAAATAGTGTTAGAATTCTCCATAGAGATATTCTTTGTTTCGATCATATCGAAGTTCTTTTATGTTCCTTGTCTAATTGCTTCTGTCTTATCCACGTACTCTTTTGAATTTCAAAAGCAATGGAATCATGACGCATTTAGACAAACATAAATTAAAATGAATATTCATCAACAAGATTGATAGAATACTCATAACCTCTTATAACATGTAAACTGATTAGTCTGTATACATTTGTATGCGCTAAATCATCAAATACAATGTTATGCTTTTAGCTCAAAAAGAGCATCCTTGTCATATTACTTTTCTAAATAAGATTTATAGAGTTACAATGATCAATCTTAATAGGCCAACAAGTCTATCATTAATCATTCTCTTAAAATCTTATTATAGTTTATATGACTTAAGCATAAATATCAGAGGTGATTTTGGTTTGAAGAAACATTTCTTTTCTTAGATAAATGCATATACTCTTTATCATTATATCTTTCTATGAATAGATCAATGGACTTATATGATATTAATTGTCTTTATAAATAACCAAAACAAATAATAAACAGAGGATCCAAAAATAACAGTGTACTCCTGTTTCTTAAAACAAGCCACCGAAATTAAATTCCTCTAATATTTTGAAAAATAAAGACAAATATCAAAACTAAAGTCTTGTACAATTGATCTAGTCTTTCAATTGATATAAACTAGCATGTCCTCAACTGCGGTTTGAAGCTTTCTTCACTTAATCTCTTGGTTTCCTGAAAACCAAATAAATGAATTACAAATAAGATTAGTTATCTCAGAATTCATCATTGTATGAATCAATAGAAATCTGAACTAATTAGAAAGCTTAAAGATTTCCTATACCTGATTTTAATAATCTTAGGACAATCTTTCTTCCAGTGACCCTTCTGTCCACATTTGTAACACTTGCCTTTTGGCTTGCCACTTCTTTTAGTGGACAGTTTGTCGATCCCCACTCTTGCTTGCTCATTCTTGTCTTTCGACTTAAGCCTTGAAGAGAATCCTTTTTCAGGAAGTTTTCTGCTATGATAAAATTCTTCTATAGCATGTAGTTCGTGCATTAATTCAATTAAGGTCATATCTTTGTTGTTTAAGATATAGCTGACCTTAAACTCTTTGAATGTATCAGGTAAAGATTCAATCACTATGTTAATCTTTGATTTATCATTGATTTGGACACCATGAATCTCTACCTCATTCAAATAGTCCATCATATTGAGGACATGATCACGAACTTTTGTGCCCTCTTCCATCTTAGCATCCGTAATACGTTTTAATGCTGCTTCTCTGGAAAAATGGGTATTTTGCCCAAACATCTGATGAAGACTAGCCATTATTTCAGTGGTTGTTTCCATGCTCCGATGTTTCTTATGCAGTTCCACAGAAATCGAAGCCAATATATAGCGCTTAGCCATTTTGTTAGCTTCGCACCATTTCTCATAAGGCTCCCTCTGATTTCTATAATCGTATAACGATGGTTCAGGAGGGCAAGGCTGGGTCAACACATATTTGCTTCCCTTAGCAGTGAGAATATTAAATAGATTGCGTTTCCAATCTAAATAATTTTCACCAGTGAGTTCATTTTTAACAAGGATAATTAATAATGGGTTGATGGAAGACATTTTCTGAAAAACAAAACAAAATAAACATGCATAAATATTTGAAACAAAATTCACAATAAATGACAAAAATGCAAAAAACCATAAATGCATTTTAATTTATTTGTAACGATAATCTAGTACCGCTTTGACAAGCTATCCGTTGGGGAAGTCATGTCTACACTTACTAGACCCAATTATCCATTGGATTATTTACTTTCATGTAGAGACATGATAAATAATTTTCGTTATCCTTTTGGGCCTAAATTTGTTAACAGAGCTTCGTTGGGAAGGTTAATAACAAATTTTAGTTGAGTGTATAACCATTGTTTCAATCTAGATATTTTTCATATCAATAGTCACCGTTGGGGTGAACAATCGATTAAAAAATATTTCAATTTTATCTTTGAAGAAGTTCATCAAATAAAATATCTAATATATATACCCTCCGAAGGGAGCATCACCGTATCATGAAGTCGAGGTATATATATAATTTTATTATTGAACTAACAATGGAGCCCGTGGGAAAATTATCTTGAATTTTCCCTCTCCCACTCAATATTTTAAAATTGGTTTTTCCTTTTTAAAACATACATATTGTTAATTGCATGCTTCCTATAATATTATCTAGATGAAATCCAATATTATTAAGCATAGGCAAATTACAAACAATATAATGAAATTCATAATTAATGAATGACATGTATCATTATGCATAGAGTGACACTACCTATTCTATATGACATGTTATCATGGCATGTGATCATCCAAAACATAACATATAGAAAAACAATTAAATAATCTTAATTCATGCCTTTCCTATTAATGAAAAATACATTAACCCTAAGCCTAATCTTCATTGGGCTTCTTGTTAATGTCCATCTTCCATAAACTTGTCTTTGTTAATGGACTAGGGGAAATTGGGCTTTTAAATTTATAATTGGTCCAATTTTAATTTTTAAAGAAAATAAAAAAAAAATTTAATTAAAATAAAACTTTTGGACCAAAAATAAATTTAATGTATTTAATTTTGTCTATGCATTTTTAATCCATTAAACCCAATTGAAATTGGGCCTAAAACTAGGATTCATTAAGCCCAAAATCATTTTTGGACTTAAATGAAAAAAATTAAAACGTATATACCCAAAGAAAAACTTATGAAACCATAGGGTCCTTCATGATAAAAACCATGAAACCCTAAAATCATATTTTTCTTTCCCCAGCCGCCATCTCCAAAACCGCCACCACTGTTCATGATTTTCCCGGGCCGATTTCGCTGCCGCCGTCACGCCGGAAACGTACCAAAACGACGGAACCCGCGTCACCGGAAGCCGACCAACTCGCGCGCACTGATGGTTGCGCTGCTTGCAGCGTTGCAGCCTGCGCTGCAGCTGCTGCTCGCGCGCTGCAGTTGCTGCATGTGCAGCGCGCGCTGCAGCTGCTGCGTGTGCAGCGCGGGTTGCTAGCAGCGTGGCTGCTGCCCGCTGCACGCGCAGCGCGCGCTGCTGGCAGCAAGTGCTGCTGGCCGCGCGCTGCTCGCGCACTGGTTCGTTGCTGCAGAATTTCCGGCCTTCGTTTCTGAAATTTCCGGTTTCCATGTTCCGATCTTACAATCCGAGATTACTTTACAAATTTCCTAGGCCAAATTTTGGCTTACAAAAATTTCTATTACTGTAAAATAAATCAAGAGGGAATTATGGTGATAAAAAACCACCCCTCTTGTTACAGATCCAAACGGAAAAATACAACGGAAAATCTAACCATGAATTAAGACAAACCATTAACATGCTTCATTCATATATTAAACAATAAATATATATCTGAATAAATTGTGCCACTCTAATACATAAATTTCAAGAATGATTTCATACGAAATCCTTATATATTAATATGAGATGGCTCTGATACCAATTGTTGGGGAAAAATTAGGTTTTTAAATTTTATAAAACCTTTTTAAGGACCGCTCTCATATAATATATAAGAACACGTAATTTAGAAATCGTACCTTGAAAATCCGAGTTGACTTTTTCCGCTGAAGTGATTTAGGCTCCTGGATCACGATCTGCCACCACCACTCCTGTTAGATCACGATCCGCCACCACCACGCCTGTTAGATCACGATCCGTCACCACCACGCTTGTTGGATCACGAACTATCACCAATGATCTTCCAGGTTATGACTCAGGTTCGATCTGCACTTGACGTGTGGGCGCCTTTATCACTACCAAAGCAACTAGCACGAGAAAATTTTTCTCTCAACAATAGAGAGAAAAATCTTATTCTCAGATCTGTATAAAGTGGCTTCTCTTTTTCTGTTGAGAAAATAAGCCTTTTATATCTCCCTTTAGTGAAACCCTAGGCTCCAAACAATCAAAAATAAAACTCACGTTCTTTACTTTTTTTAATAGGGGACCTACCTTGTAAAATAACATAAGGCCCCTTACACATGAGCTAATTAAATGGAGCCTCCCACTAAAAGATATAATTAGGCTTTTGACCCAAATAGCTAGTTATCTTGCTTATTAGTCCAGTAGTGGTGCAGTCAATTAAATGAGCTAACCCGGGGATCATTTGGGAACATACAATAGTGGCTACAATAATTAGGCCTGTAATTAAACTAGCCCAATTATTTAATTCCAAATCTACTCCACTAAAAGATTGGAACTGACTTCCATAATTGTATGCTCGAATAATAATTCGTCCCAAGCCACATTGATTTCTTTACTGCACAATCCTTTGTACCACATCGTTAATTAAATTGATATCTCAACTGTCCAATCAATTTAATAACATCTTATTCCTTGATCCTTACTGGTTTTCTCTAATGATCATTTTCAACATACTAAATATGTTGACACACTCTGGCCAGAGAATTCTATGATCAAGTGCCGAAAACCTATCAAGAGATGTGTTGTACAAATTCTATATTGTTAATCTATAACTCCAATACTCATAATTGCTCCCACCAAGATACCGGGTAATCTTGACCACAAGGATGTGTCGTGCCCATTGGTAACTCAAATGGAATAACAATCACAATCATGAAATAATAATTAACTCAAGATTGAGATTACAGTAAAATCAACGCCTATGAGATTTAATAAGTCTGACAGTTATTACAAAGTTAATTAAATCTCATATGTGATCCAGTTCAATGTAGTCGTACTACATCAATAAATTCATACATGATTAAGACAAATCATTCAATGAATTTATTACAGTTTATACCTAAATAAAGTGCCCAACTTTATTTATCAACTGCGAACTAAATTTATTTAATCATAAGATAACTTGTATTTATGTCTTCTGTGAATCCACATGGTGATCACATAAATACATATAATATGATTAAATGGACTTTAATACAAATATAAATGCAATTAAGATATTTGAATAAAATACCTCATTAATTTTATTAATCAGAAAAAATGTTTATTATAGTTAAATAAACATATATGCTTTTAAAGAGCATAATTTCCCAACATATCAAACACTTAAGTGCTATAACTTAAAATTTCCACCTATTCAACCTCGATACCTAAGGGAGTATAAAGTGATAAGAACAAATTCTAAAAGAGAGCAAAGTAGTCATTCTCCACTTAGTTAATTTTTGAATGCTTTAAATAATGTAAAATGTAGAAAACTTGTTTTAATTTATTTTAAATCAACATAGAAATTTTGTTTAAAAATGAAACATATAATCTAGTTGGTAATCGCAACAGATCGACTGATTTTAATTATTTACATTCTTAATGAAAAAGTCAATATGGTTGATTTGATTATGTTTTTCTTTCACTAGAAAATTTCAGGATGATCCAAATCTATCGACTTGGAGCTAGATGAATTGAAAATTACCAACCACATTAGTTTCGTACAATTTAACACCTCTACTTAAATATAGGATGCACATCACTTTCAACATTTTCGTCAAAGCTGGAAATCATTTTGTTGAGCTTGATCCAAGCCATAGACTTTTCAGGGGCTTTATATTATAAGAGTAATCCTAAAGAGAGAGAAAGATGAGAGAAATGTGAGAGAAATATGAGAGAATTTGACTCTCTCTCTCTATCTATAATTTATCTAGTATATTATAAGGACACATCATAATATTTCATTAGAGATTTTACAATTGATAATTAATTGGATTTTTTTTTCAGCATTCCTTTTATAAAACATTTATTATAATCTATCTGGCAGGAAATTAGGCTTACATCTTTTCCTTTTATGGAATTGAAATTAATGAATTACTGGTGCTAGGTACATTTAATTTGTATTCTAGAACAAAAATAAAATGATTTATGAGTCACAATATAAATAACATGTAAATATACAGAGCACGTTAATTATGTCATCATATTTCATAGACTGTTTACTTTTTTTTTTTTTTGAGTCGCATGATGGACCCTAGATTTTTTATGTGATTGACCCAAGATTTCTTGTATCACCATAATATATTTTAACAGTTGAACTTACTAGTGACCACAATATTCACACCAAATCATAATATTAGAGATTATTGAATGACACAATGATTATATTAAAAATTTGTCTAGTATGAATGAAACCTAGCCGACATTCAATTTTTTCACAAGAAAAGAATTAAATCTTCTCCTTCAATCCTCATCATAATCTCTTCTGAAATTACTTAATGTAAAAGAAATTAAAGAAAAAAAAGTGCCTCCAAGGACCTGACCGAGGAATTTTCAAGCAGTTTTATTTGACACGCAACTCGAGTTGAAATCGTGAAAGAGTGGGAACTTAATATTTATTTATACTTTATCCTCTCCTCTATATTTTAAGAAAAAAACAACTATACAAATAAAAATTAAATGAAAATGTTCTTGTATGAATGAGTTGTTTAATTATCTAATATTAATTAATTATTTTGCTATTGAGTCGAAATATTGTAACCAAAAAATGGCGTGGAGTGCGCCTTTCATTTTTATAGGAAAAGGAGAGTTTGTGACTTGCTCCTCTCAGAAGGATACAGAGTTGTTTTACGCAGTCCTCGGAGGTCTAGGTCAATTTGGTATTATAACTAGAGCAAGAATCGTCCTCGAGCCGGCCAAAGAAAGGGTACTTAATTAGATTTCTTCAGAACTTAATTAAGCATGAATTTACACTTGCTTTTTCATGCTTAATTTATGTTTAAAAACGAATAATCAAATTGTACATGGATTGCCTTTGTATCCATTAATTCATTTTACTGTGGTTACTTTGCCTGCAGGTTAAGTGGTTACGTATACTTTACAGTGATTTCTCTTCTTTCAGCACTGACCAGGAAACTTTGATCTCAACTACTGGACCTAGCCACAAAGTGATGCCGGATTATTTGGAAGGTCAACTTTTAATGAGCCAAAGTCCTCTAGATTTTTATCCACAGTCACAACATCAAAAGATAACTTCCCTCATAAACCAATATGGCATCGTTTACCTTATTGAGGTAGCCACGTATTACGACAACAAAAATGAGGATAAGGTAAGCCATCAATCATCTTATATACCGCAATAATACACACACACATTCTCAGGTATGGCATCTTCATTTTTCATTCAATGTAAATACATGGTTAAGCCATGCAATATAATAGAGTTATTTTTTATTGCATTATAAAGTCATACAGTTTAATAGTATTAAAATTTGACTCTATTAAACCGTATGACTTAAAAGTGTGTCTACGTGAAAAAAAAGAAGAAGACACTTTATATATATATATATATATATGTAATAATATGTACATAGAAATAAAGTGTGGAAACCCTCACCAAAATATTAATGACTCATTTAAATCTTTGTCTATTTTATTTTTATTTTTCATCTTTTAACTGTTGAATCCCTTATTTTATATATATATATATATGTATGTATGTATGTATGTGTGTTTGTATGTATATATAATGATATTCATTAAAATATTAATGTTTCATATATTTGTTGACAGAGAGTGAAACAAATGCTGAAAAGCTTAAAGGGTTTTGTTCATGGATTTGTTTTCGAGAAGGATGTAACATACCTAGAGTTTTTAAATAGAGTTCATGATGAAGAGATAGTCCTTCGGAAGAAAGGACTGTGGGATATCCCTCATCCATGGCTAAATATCTTTATACCAAGATCTCGAATCACAGATTTCGACAATGGTGCCTTCAGGAACATTCTTCTTAAGCGAAACTTTACCTCGTCAACTGTTCTTGTTTACCCTCTGCTCCGAAGCAAGTAAGACTGAAAGAAATATAATAATCAAGAAAAATACTATTTGAGCAAAAGGGTGATAAAATCACCGTCATTTTGCTTGACAATAGTCAAAACGACATGTTTTGACTATGGTTTTGTCAGCTTTTGGCCTAAATAGCAATGCTCAAATATTAATAATATTGTTTTAATTCCTTGCAGATGGGATGAAAGAATGTCAGCAGTTATACCAGATGAAGAAGATGTTTTCTACGTTGTGGGGTTTTTGGATGCCAGTGCTGATGACTGGGAGACCTTTGATAACAGAAACAAAGATATATTGCAGTTTTGTGTTAATGGTGGCATTAAATTTAAGCAGTATCTTGGCCATCATGCAACTAAAGAAGAATGGATTAACCATTTTGGCTCAAAATGGAACACTTTTCAACAGAGGAAAGCTCGCTTTGACCCCAAAATGATATTATCACCTGGGCAGAGAATTTTCAACAACTGACAGCTTCTGTAATAACATATCTGTTGAACATTTTACTGCATGTGTTAACAAAACTCTCCAATAAACGTGATTTTAAAAAGTTAAAAGCTAATTTTAGTGTTTGGTAATTTTTTAAAAAAATTACTTTTGGTAAAATCTCCTCATCCTACAGTAGATTTTAAGAAGTATGAAAGGGATAGTTTTTTAAATTTTGATTATAAGATTTATTTTTATATTTAATAAAATTTCATCAATATCCTCACGTATATTATAAAATTTTAAAATTATAATTAGTCAATTAAGAAATTAAATTATTAAATTTAAAAAGGTTATTATTATTACCAATACCAATTATATTGAGATAAAAATAAAAAAAATTATTTTAATTATCAATTATTAATATACACCATAAAAATTTTATATATATAAATGTTTATGAATGTGTAAATAAGTTTTCTTTAACATCCACTTGAGCCATTTGCATTCTCACCATAGTTCAACAGAAAGATTTACTGAACATATACAATTACTTTTAATACTCACAGCACTTTTGAAAAGAAATTTTACCAAACGTTTAATTAATTATTCTTAAAACCGATTATTTCTATAGTCTAACTAATAACAATTATTTTAAAAGTTACAGTATTATCAAATTAACCCTTGATCAAGCCAATTGAATTATGCCACATCAATTTATTTGTACAAGAATTTATAGCTATCATTACTCTTATTTTTAAAATGATATTTACAATGTTATATGCACATATTCTTTTTAAAATAATATTTACCGTGTTTGGTTAACATTCTTGCGATATTTTCTTTTTAAAATGATATTTACAATGTTTTGTGGGCTATCCAGTTTTTGTGTCTATTTGTGACTTCAGCCTCTTATTGTTGGATTTAATGGAAAAGTTGATTGAATGGTGGGGATATATTTATTTAATTATTAACATTGTACGATCCTTGTTGTTTATTGAAATTTTAAAAAGGTTAAAGAGTTCAAACGTTTATCACATGAGTCTGATTTGTTTTAAATTTGTAAATAATTAGACAATTCGAGGGCTGCAAACTAGCTCTTTTACGTCAGTCTATTACCAGCCGACAGAATCAATGCCTACCACTACCACAATCGATCAAAATCTAAATGATATTTGAAGATAATCTTTAGTAAATATTATTGAGACAATCTTCCATCATGATTAACAAATTTATTTTTGCTAAGTCTTTTTAGCCTCATCATATCCTGCTATAAATCATTCTGCAGGTAAAAAAAAAAAGAAAAAAAATCAAATCTTTATCTTCTTCAGGCCCTAATCACATAAACTAACATCTCCAAGTTTGTTTGTCCATTTTCTTTTCTATGATTCAAGCAATCAACCTTGTCTATTTATTTTCTTTGATTTATCAGTTTAAAAATTACATAATCATGAAAGTTCATAAACTTTAAAAAATTAAGAATCTTTAAAAAAAAAGAAAAAAGAAAATTGTTGGTGGTAAAATATAGACCATAGGTATTGAGGCCATGAAAAATGGGGAATATGACTCAAGATTGTGATAAAGAATGAAGGGGAAGCTAAAGAGGAAGGATGAAAAGGGAAGATTTCGAAACCAGTCTTAACTATCTAAATTGTCTGAGAGTAACAGAAAAATGCATCCTAAAAAATATTTTAGTCACCATATGTCTATATGGGACGATGAGATAGTGACAGCCAAGCCATTACAGTACAGCCCACACTTGAACTGTCTATAAAATATCCCCTCGCAAGCCGCTAAAGTCAAAATTGAGAGAGAGGGAACATATACAAAGGCACTCGCACCATCTCTATCGAAATTACTGCTCCTAGCCTCAATTGACTCATTCAAAATGAGCCAATTAAAGTTGAGGGCACACTGTCACCACATACTATCCCCTAGTGGATAATTGTCCAACCCAAGAAAGCTTAAGAAGCTTCCGTAAAAGGGATCAAATTACTCTTAACCCCTACCTAAGGAAGAAAAATACCAATAACGGCTCACTACATGTCCAAAAGGACACAAAGATGCCCTCAAGGGTATTCCACCTTAAAAGGTCTTGTTATTCTCACAAAGAGGGTAAGTTCACTCATTCACCAAAGCATTAGACTTTTTTTCTAGTCTAGGGTTTCTTAGAAACCCACCATCTCCTTCAACCTCCCACTGACTTGACCGTCAGATTGCCATCACCGGGCACCGCCGGTGCCACCTTCAACGATTGTTTCTCGTGATTTCAATTTCGTTTTAGCCATCGCCATCCCCAAGAAACTATCTCCATGTCGTCTAGTCTTCGTCTTCACTAGAAAACCACCATTTGTAGAGAAGCTCTCACAGTATTTTGAACTGAACCAAAATCGAATCAAAACACAACTAAATCCTAGTCACATATCAATATGAAAAGCCCGAAACCATAAAACTTAAGGACCTATGGTGGTAACAAGGAGAAGCTAAGAAAGAATAAGAAAAGAAGAAGAATTAGAGTAAGTAAAAAAAAGAAGATGTAAACCATAAATACTAAAGAGAGGAAGGAACCAAACAAAGAAGATGTAAACCATAAATACTAAAGAGAGGAAGGAACCAAACGAAATTTAACTCTACAAAAAAACAAAAGAGGAGTACGGCACGACTGTCGCAGGGTAAGTGGATTTTGCTTTGTGTATATATTCTTTTTAAAATGATATTTACCATGTTTTTGTTTGGGAAATTATGCTCTTTAAAAGCATATGTGTTTATTTAATTGTAATAAACATTTTTTCTGATTAATAAAATTAATGAGGTATTTTATTCAAATATCTTAATTGCATTTATATTTGAATTAAAGTCCATTTAATCATATTATATGTATTTATGTGATCACCATGTGGATTCACAGAAGACATAAATACAAGTTATCTTATGATTAAATAAATTTAGTTCGCAGTTGATAAATAAAGTTGGGCACTTTATTTAGGTATAAACTGTAATAAATTCATTGAATGATTTGTCTTAATCATGTATGAATTTATTGATGTAGTACGACTACATTGAACTGGATCACATATGAGATTTAATTAACTTTGTAATAACTGTCAGACTTATTAAATCTCATAGGCGTTGATTTTACTGTAATCTTAATCTTGAGTTAATTATGATTTCATGATTGTGATTGTTATTCCATTTGAGTTACCAATGGGCACGACACATCCTTGTGGTCAAGATTACCTGGTATCTTGGTGGGAGCAATTATGAGTATTGGGGTTATGGATTAACAATATAGAATTTGTACAACACATCCCTTGATAGGTTTTTGGCACTTGATCATAGAATTCTCTGGTCAGAGTGTGTCAACATATTTAGTATGTTGAAAATGATCATTAGAGAAAACCAGTAAGGATCAAGGAATAAGATGTTATTAAATTGATTGGACAGTTGAGATATCAATTTAATTAACGATGTGGTACAAAGGATTGTGCAGTAAAGAAATCAATGTGGCTTGGGACGAATTATTATTCGAGCATACAATTATGGAAGTCAGTTCCAATCTTTTAGTGGAGTAGATTTGGAATTAAATAATTGGGTTAATTTAATTACAGGCCTAATTATTGTAGCCACTATTGTATGTTCCCAAATGATCCCCGGGTTAGCTCATTTAATTGACTGCACCACTACTGGACTAATAAGCAAGATAACTAGCTATTTGGGTCAAAAGCCTAATTATATCTTTTAGTGGGAGGCTCCATTTAATTAGCTTATGTGTAAGGGGCCTTATGTTATTTTACATGGTGGGTCCCTTATTAAAAGAAAAGGTAACGTGAGTTTTATGAGAGCCCATTATTTGGAGCCTAGGGTTTTTACTAAAGGGAGATATATAAGGCTTATTTTCTCTAAAGAAAAAGTAGAAGCCACTTTACACAGATCAGAGAATAAGATTTTTCTCTCCATTCTTGAGAGAAAAATTTTCTCGTGCTAGTTGCTTTGGTAGTGATAAAGGCGCCCACACGTCAAGTGCAGATCGAACCTGAGTCAAAACCTGGAAGATCATTGGGAACAGTTCGTGATCTAACAAGCGTGGTGGTGACGGATCGTGATCTAGGAGCCTAAATCACTTCAGCGGAAAAAGCCAACTCGGATTTTCAAGGTACGATTTCTAGATTACGTATTCTTATATATTATATGAGAGCGATCTTAAAAAGGTTTTATAAAAATTTAAAAACCTAATTTTTCCCCAACAGTTTTATGAATATTTTTTATATACATTCTTTTTAAAAGGGTGTTTACCTTGTTATGTGTTCATTTTGTGAACACATTATTTTTTTTAATGATTTTAGCTTTATTTGTGTGCTCATCTTACAAAAAAAAAATTATTCGTGGACTATTCCTTTTAATTGCAGTTTACTATATTTTGTTAATAGATTTGGACCTCTTTTACTATATATACATACATATTAATATATGGTTAAGATTTGATTATTTTTAGATTCTTATCTAATAACTATAAATTATATCTTTCTAAAAGGTTCACAAAAAGGTCAACTTAGCAATTAATTCAAATTCTTTGTCAACTTGCTCCTTTCTTATATTTAAGCTACATCAAAGATTTAAGCTACGGTTCCAATATGTTACTTTCATGAATCACTATGCTGTTAAATTTTTTTGAAAAACAGTTAATTAATTACTTTTAGAGGGTATATTCACTAGCTTTCAATTGCGTATATTTCATTTTCTAGTATATTGATCGACAAATTTACAAATTACAAGTTACAAATGATCTTCTTTTACTTGCTAATCCATGAATAATTTGAACATTGATTAATTTTTTCTTTTAGAAGTCAATCTTATGAGACAAATATGTACACAAATTAAAATGGAAGTAATCGAAATGTGTGGCAAGATCAGTGATTTTCATTTTATGATACGACTAAACGGATTTCCATGATATTTCAACAAAGTCAACATACTTTAATTGCAATAACATTTTCTAATTTTAATAAAACATATTTATTCATAATTCACATTGAGCATATATTATTATAAAGTATGTTACTTATGTATTGGCATATGATGGCAGGATCTTTATAAATAAAAGATTATTCACAACTATTAAGTAAATGGGTATTTCATTATGTAAGGCTGTAACTTTTTTACTTTTATCATTAAATGATTTTATCTTAATCACTAAAGTGGAGATTTTGAATAGAATAGTTAATATGTATCTGTGATATGCATATTGAACTGAACTACGATGAATCATAATCTAGGTTAACAAATGTTGTTGATCATAATTCACATAAGCTTTAATAAGCTTAATCAACCATAATCTTGAGTGGGTAATGAACTTACATTCATGTGTTATATCTTTTGAATTATCACAGAGTGAGATCCATATAAACGGTCAAAACCTCAATAGCTTGGAGATGTAATTTCATAGATCATAGGATCATATACTTACAAGATAGAATCTATATTATTGATGCTTACTTAAGCTGTTGTGGTACTGATCATTTAAATATGTGGCCTCAGTTTATTCCGTAAATTGTTTATTGAATAATAATATTTATTTCTAAATTTATTTACAAATATAAATATATTAAAAGTGACCATTAGAACAAATAGTGACTTAGGGATAGATATGTAGCTAATAAAGGCATGACACTTATCAATGGCCTAGCTTTAAGTACAAGCATCATATAGAGGGTTAATTATGTGGTTATTATTGGTGTATAAAAGGAGTTTTAATTAATTGGGTTTTTATTTAATTACATAGGTTACTGCAACTTTGAGCTTTTAGTGGAATACCTTGAGCTTAACTTAGTAATTTCTATATGTCATGAGATGACTAGGCCTTGACTATTAAGTTAGAGCTAGAAAGCCATGGGTCTACAGTCCCTTTGCTAGCTTAATTCCAGTCAAACTCTAACTCTTATAAGTGCCTATATAAAGGAGATGAAATTAGAATAGACTAATAATGTTTACGTAAGGATTTTCTTAAATAAGACAAATCCTACACAAAATTAAGGTTCTATACATGCCCACACTTGTGAGGGAGATGATTAAGAATAACAAAGAAGACTACAACTACACTTTGCAGATCCCAATAATGGTAGTGGAAAAGATTGCAGTCATCTTCTTTAGATCTTCAATACAAAATCAAGGTATTCCTTTAACCCTATACAAAAGAATATTCCTAGCACGTTGCATGCACGACTCTGTTAGCTTAAAGGGCTACACATAATGTAATTTTGATGATAACAAACATGGGTCTTAAGTGATTTGATAAATATTGTATTTCAGATTTTACTAGGTCTTGAAGGATAATATTTATGTTGAAGTGAATCACGTGAAATCAAACTCAAGACACTCAACGGACAACGACGCAATCAAGAATAAATTTTAGAGCTCAAAGGACTAATTATTGCGACAAATTCTTGTAAAGCCGGTATAATTTAATTGATGCATGGTTTAGCGTTTAAAAAGCTCAAGATTTTATTTAAATCAGTACTTTTTATAAACCAAAAGGTTTTATATTTATAAGATAAAGTATTTTGTGGATTTGAGTAATTTGGACTAAAATGAAAAGTTTTGCAATCTTTGATTTTATTAAGTATTATTTTGAATTTTGAATTTTGAATTTGGACTTATTTGTAAATATTTAAAACATTTTGGGTCATACTATAATTTATAAAAGTTTGAGGACCCGAATGTAATTCAAACATTTGAAATCCAAAAAATGGACAGAGAGTGAGCGGCTAACCGCCTGAGGGCTAGCGGCTAGCCGTCTTAGGAAAATCTCATATTTTTAAATTTTGGACTAAATTGAAAATATTTGAGAACTTTGAAATTTATGGGTATTATGTTAAATTTTGAAAAGGACTTCTTTGAAAAATATTATTATATGTTGGGTCATATCATAATTTCATAAAATTTAGGGAATGAAAGCATTATTTAAAAATTTTGAAATTGGTCCTATTTGTAAAGTTTTATGATATTTTGGGCCATAGTAAATGATAGAAAGTTTTGGGTACAAATGTAATTTCGTGAACAGTGGTACTATAGCAAAATTCAAATTTAACGGTAACATCACTGTTCTTGAGTGGCTAGCCGGATAAATCAAGTGGCTAACCGCTTGAGCGCTAGAATTTACCTATAACGACTAGTTTTCGGGCTTTAGCTATAAAAACTCAACTCCATCTTCAATTTCAAGATCTTTGCAAGTATAAACAAATGCACACAACATATATTGAGCTTCATTTTCGCAAATTATCATAGATTAAATCTTCATTGAGCTATCATTTGTATATTTACTCTAAAAGAGAGTTGTTTGTTGTAATTTTCATTTCTCATCAAATTGTGAGTGTACAAGTGTCAGAAACACTTGTTGTGAAGAGATTGGAGAGATAATTTCTTGATTGTAAAGGTCCATTGACACCTTGGAAGTCAATTGTAAAGAACTTGAAGTCTTGGGAGGCTTGGATAGTGAAATTCTCAAGCCGAGTGAGCTTGGAGGTGTGGACGTAGGCAGGGATTGCCGAATCACGTAAAAATCACTATGTTTTTTTTTCTCTTTCCTTACTCTCTTATTATTGTGCTTTATTGAATTTATTATTTTTTATTTCATTAAGGCATTAGATTAAATTGTTGTACGAATTATATTGCATAAATTTTAAAATCCCAATTCACCCCCCTCTTAGGTTGCCTAGTTAGTATTTCAGACTCAAGTGTATTAAAAATAAAGAATGCAATTGGAAACACATTTTGTTAATGCTAGCTTGAGTTGAGGCAGAAAAGACAAGTACCGTTGTCTCTTTTGCATTTCTGGCTTGTTCATGTTTTTTATAAAATCTTGCTCTAGCAATTGATGAATCACTAAAGACAAGTACTAACAACTCTTTAATAGCTCAGGCTTGTTTCCTAGTCTCATCAAATCTCAAATTGTCCTATTGTGCAAGCCGGTATGCAAGACTGCTTAGTGTTTAGAAATTGAATTTGGGAATATAAACATTATTTATTTTGTTTTGAGAAGTTTATCTAGTGTTATAAATTGGTCAAAAGACAAGTATTTTATGCATGTTTCTGGAAGAAAAAAGAAAATCAGGTGCTTGAAATTCTAAAATTCTATTCATATTTTTCATTTCATTCATCCTAATTTAAATTTTAAGAGTGCTAGAATTAATAAATGAGCACAAATCAATGATATTACTTTTAGCATATTAGTATCAAAGCACTCCATTTTGTTTTTTCAAATAGTAATCTTAGAGTAGTACGCTATCTACTTAAAATTAACTGTCATGACGCTCTTAGAAGGAGTATAGATAGCTTCAATCCTATCGATCTTGAATTCCAAGTGTTTATTTAAAGGGGATCAAGGAGTTGCTAAAAAAGTTGCTCTATCTAAATGAGTTTGTCGTGACCAAAGGCTACAACATGCTTTATGCTCAATTGCTGATAAAAATGAAAGGTCTAGAAAATGCTTTCATATGTTATTGTTATCTACAAGTGTAAAATATAAAGAATTATATAAAAATACCAGTTGAATCCTAAAGACTAATAAAGGAAGAAACTAAATGCAAAGTTGTACAAGCTTTAAAATTAAGGAAATAAAAGTAGGAAAGCATATAAAATTGGAGAATAAAATGCTTTGTAACTGAGAGGAAAATATACAGTGTGTCAAGGCAATCAATTATATTCTCTAACACTCCCCACTCAAGATGGCAAGTGAAGGACTTGAACGCCCATCTTGGAAAGCATTTAATGGAAAGAATCAGCTTAAGAGGTTTAGTAAAAATATTTATTAGTTGTTACTATGAACGAAGAAAGGTTGTGTAAACAATACCTCTTTGAATTTTCTCTCGAACTAAGTGGCAATCAATTTCTATATGCCGAGTTCATTCATGGAATATGAGATTGGTAGCAATGTGTAAGGCAGCCTTACGGTCACAATATAGGCATTCAGGTTAAGGATGATTGATTCTAAGGTCTCTAAGTAAATATAGTAGCCAACTAATAATCTCACAACAAGTTGTTCCAATTGCTTTGTATCCTACTTTGGCAAAAGAGCCAGATACAATTGATTGTTTTTTAGATTTCCATGATATTAGAGAATTACCAAGAATACAATAGCCTGTGATAGAATGCTTGGAATATAGACAACTTGCCTAATCCAGCCATAATATGCTTGCAAATGTAGTGCAACAAATGATAAGAGAAGTATGCGAAGTATGCATTGTCCCAGACTCCTTTTCAAATAATACAAAATTTCGATGGCAGTAAAGTAATGGGTTGACATGTTTCACTAACGAATTAACCGAGAGTTTGAACACAATAGGCTGTGTCTGGTCTAGTGACTGGAAGTTAGAGCAGTCATCTGATTAATCCTCGATAAGAGGATACATTAGAGATAAGTTCACTATTTGAATTAGTCAACTTCAAATTTTATACACTTATTTACAACCAATAGTCTGTTTATGTGGTTGTAAAGATGTGATGTTCCAAGTCAAATTATCCTCTAAAGCTTTGATTTCCTCTGATATTGCATTTTTCCAATCATCAACAAGCATTGCCTCTTAAAACTCTTTGGTTTTGTGGTGGATGAAATTGATGCTAAAAAGGAGTGATGAGAAGGAGAAAATTTTTCATAGGAAAGATAATGATATAAAGGATGAGAGGTACTTACAAGACATGAAGAAAATGCTGGAAATGATAAATCAAATGTGGCTAACTTGCAGTGATAATCTTTAAGGTAAGAGGGAGGATGAGTTTCTGAGGTGGATCATCAAATTAGTGCTGATGGGTCGACAACTGGCTGGATATTTTGTTGACATACTCTTTCATCACTTTCAATGAGAGGTGTTGGACTAAGATATCATGATTTTTTTCAACAAGAGAATGAGGCAGACTAATTTTGTTAGGAGGTTGAGAAGTCTTTTGAAGCAAAGAAAGAATATTTTCAAAAAACTTATGCATCTATGGATATGAAAATTCTTTCGTTAATTAAGTCATACAATTTATAACCTTTTTAGGCATATGGATAAAAGAAAAATACAATGAGTGGCTTTAGCTTCAATAAGAGGGGTGTTGCTTGGAATCGCAAGGCATCAACTACATTCAATAAACTCTTTTCATGAATGCTTCCGTTCATATGATAAAAATCTAGCATGTTAAATTCCAACCGATTATCAAAGGAGATGAGCCCTCCTTTTATAGTCTTATAGCCATACACATGAAGTAAGTAATTAGTAAATTGATACACCATTAGTCATAACTTCTTATCAGATAGTGGGAGTTATAGGAGACGAAGAGTTGTTTGATAGAGAGACGAAGAGTTGTTTTGATGAACATCTACATAATTATAATTATTTCATAACACTCCCTCTTGGATTTTCATTCTATAAAGAATATGTCTCATTAAAACCTTTACTAGTAAAAACCCTGAGGGAAAAAAAAGCGTAGGAAAAAGAGTGCATTATTTATTTGTATCTTAAGGAAGTGCAAACTGTCTCATTAAAACCTCACTAGAAAAACTTGATGGGACAAAAAACTAGTCAAGGAAAAAGAGTACAATGTGACATGACTTAAAAATGATCTATAACTCCCAAGTATAAGAGTGTCTAGTTATAATATAACTCGGTGAATTCGAGGTCGAATCATAGGGAAAATATTTTTTTTGTTAATTTCCTTTAATTATCTAGAAATTGAAAATATAATTTAAGTACACATTATTTAATTTGAGCAAAACTATAAAAATAAATTAGTTGAAATTATGGATCCACTCTTAGTATAAATATAATTTAACAAATTCTTTTTCTTTTCTTTTTTTATTGCCCATAATATTAATTGTATAAATTATCATTATTTTTCTATTAATTTTATTATGGATTAAGGGCTTAATATGCTAAAGTTCAATTTGTCTACAATAAGTCAAAATGCCATTTTACCATACTTTATACTAAGATATTAAGAATTTATTATGCCAAACTTCCTTATTTGTCTATAATAAATAAAAAATTTAAAGTATAAAATATGGATAAATTAAATAGAAAATAATATAATTTATGTTAATGAAAAATTTAATTTAATTAAATCATATTTTTCTACTAAAAGTTTCACCTTCCCTAACTATCATTATTTAGCTAAACATAATTGAAATAAAAATAATTATCAAAATTAAATTATATAAAATTACAAAAATAAAAAAAACTAAAAATTGAAAATAACACTAAATTTGTTTATTGAAAATACATTACAAAATATTAAAACATAATTAGGATAGAGGAATGAAGAGAAGAATTTGGAGAGAAAGAAGTGAAGAAAGGTATAGAGAAGTGTATTCCCCCCTCCATTTATGCAAAGTTATGATCAATGTACACTAGGGATGACAAAAATATCCGAGTCTGGCCTGAAACTGCAAAGATCCAAAAGATATGGATACGGAAAAATCTAAATCCGCACATTAAAAAATGTGGATTTAGATGATAAAAGTTAGAATATGTGCAAATCAAGGTCTGGATCTGGATGCAAATGCATCCAAAAAGCCAGATATCTAAATCCACAATATTTTTTAATTAAATTATTTTATTGATTTAAAATTAAATAAAAACTATAAGTTAAATGAAAAACTATAATAGAATTAATTAAAAATATATTAAGTTATTTTAAATTAATAAATATATCAAGATCCACATTATTTTATTTAGATTTGTGGTGTTTTTATAATGTTACTTCTGGATTTGTGGTGGTGTTAAATTTGAATTCATGTTATTCTTGATGTTTGATTTATGTTGTGGCATTTTTATTTTTAAATTTATGGTGTTGTATGTTACTTTAGGTGTTGAATTGTTAATTGTTGAATTATGACTGGAGTTTGTTTAATATTACTAGGTAAATTATTGAATTTTAAATTATTGTATTTTAATATATGCGGATATGGATATTTGGGATATTCGCCCGCAATCTGTGAGGATATTAATGAGGTAAGTGATCCCACCTATGATGAATTGTATGATGCTTTTAAAGAAATGCATGATGAGTTGATGAAAATTGGTAAAAAGAATGCATGCCTTAAAAAGAAATTGCTAGAATTTACAAATGAAAAGGATGCCATGCAAAAATGCAATGAGTTATTGAATGAGAAGATTAAAGGATTAGAATTAGAGAATAAAACCTTGCATAATAGAGTTGCATTATCAAATGAAAAACCCAGCACTTCACATGAGCATTTAGAATCACATGTAGATGATTTGAAAAAGGAAAATGAAATGCTCAAGAAAAAGAATAATGAACTTAGTAGTGTTGCTCTAAAATTCACAAATGGGCAAAAGATGTTGGATAACATGCTTAATTCTCAAAAATGTGTTTTTGATAAAGGAGGACTTGGATATAAGCCTAACTTGAAGCAAAAGTATTACAAGAATTATTTTGTTAAAGCTACCTCCACAAATGATCATAAAATTGTATGTCATTATTGTAATCAAGATGGTCATATGAAAAATAGATGTGCAGTAAAGAGAAAAGCATATTATGGTGTGAAATGTGTTTGGGTTCCAAAAGGAACCATTTTTAACTCTCAAGGACCCAAAAAGGTTTGGGTACCTAAAACTTGAGATTTTCTCTGCAGGGCTTGAAGAAGAAGAAGAAGAATAAGTGGTACTTGGACAACGGTTGTTCAAGACACACGACATGGAATTATTCTTGGTTCTCAAGCTTCACCAAAATTGAAAATGGTGGAGACGTATCTTTTGGAGACAACTCAAAAGGAAAAATTCTTGGAATTGGAGATGTTGGTAAAGTATCCTCAACTCTAATTGAGAATGTATGTTTGGTAGAGAACTTAAAACACAACTTAATTAGCATTAGTCAATTATGTGACAAAGGCTATAAAGTCATTTTTGATAAATTTAATTGTGTCATTGAGAACTCATGTGATGGCAAAATCTTGTTTGTTAGTAATAGATGTGGTAATGTTTATACCATTGACATAGAATGTGCATCTACTCTTGATAAATGTTTTTCCGCATTACATGATGATAGTTGGCTATGGCATAGAAGATTAGGACATGCAAGCATGGATTTGATTTCAAAAATCGTGAAAAATGATTTAGTTAAAGGTCTTCCAAAAATCAGTTTTCAAAAAGATAGAATTTGTGAAGCATGTCAATTTGGAAAACAAATCAAGACTTCCTTCAAAAACAAGAATCATATCTCTACTTCAAAACCGCTTCAATTACTTCATATAGATTTATTTGGACCTTCTAGATATGCTAGTTTAAGTGGCAAATATTATGCATTTGTAATTGTGGATGATTATTCTAGATACACATGGGTATTGTTCTTAGCTATTAAGGATGATGCCATTGATGCATTTCGAATTTTCCATAAAAAGGTTCAAAATGAAAAATGTTATTCTATTACTTGTATTAGAAGTGATCATGGTGGAGAATTTGAAAATCATGCATTTGAAAATTTTTGTAATGACTTTGGCATTGAACATCAATTTTTATCACCTAGGACTCCACAACAAAATGGAGTAGTAGAGAGAAAGAATTGGTCTATTCAAGAAATGGCTAGGACCATGATGAATGAAAATTCTTTGCCTAAGTATTTTTGGGCCGAAGCCGTCAACGCCGCTTGTTATGTTTTAAATCGGGTGTTGATTAGACCTAATCTTAATAAAACTCCATATGAGCTTTGGAAAGATAGAAAACCCAACATTGGTTATTTTAAAGTTTTTGGATGCAAATGTTTTGTTTTGAACACAAAAGATAATCTTAGTAAATTTGATCCAAAATCTGATGTTGGTATTTTTCTTGGTTATTCAAATTCAAGCAAAACTTATAGAGTTTATAACAAAAGAACTTTAGTTGTGGAAGAATCTATGCATCTTACTTTTGATGAGTCTAACCCTTCCTCTACGGAGAAAGCCATTGTTGATGATAATGCAGAAGAAGAACAACAAGAAGAAGCATCAAATGACAACCAAGAAGACTCACCACATGGAGTTCAAGAGGAACATCATGAAGAACCAAATGTGGAGCAAAATGAAGGTACTTCTCAAACACTCCCCAAGGAGTGGAGGTATGTTTCCTCTCACCCTAAGGATGTAATTTTATGAGATCCCTCACGAGGTGTTACCACTAGATCATCTCTTAGGAACACATGTGAGCATGCTGCATTTATTTCTCAAATTGAACCAAAATCTTTTGCGGATGCTGAAAATGATGAATCTTGGGTTATGGCAATGCAAGAGGAGTTGAATCAATTTGAGAGAAACAATGAGTGGGAGTTAGTCCCTTATCCAGAACATCAATCCATTATAGGCACTAAATGGGTATTTAGAAATAAAATGGATGAATCCGGTGTGGTTGTAAGAAACAAAGCTAGATTAGTAGCTCAAGGTTACAACCAAGAAGAAGGAATTGATTTTGATGAAACTTTTGCACCTGTAGCAAGGCTAGAATCCATTAGGATGTTGTTAGCATATGCATGTCATAAGGATTTTATTTTATATCGAATGGATGTCAAAAGTGCTTTCTTAAATGGATATATTATGGAGGAAGTTTATGTTAAACAACCTCCTGGTTTTGAAAATGAAAAATTTCCTAATCATGTGTATAAGTTATCCAAAGTTTTTTATGGTTTAAAACAAGCACCTAGAGCATGGTATGATAGGCTTAAAAATTTCTTGTTGGATAACAATTTTTCGATGGGAAAAGCGGACACAACTCTTTTTGTTAAGCATAAGAACCAAGACATACTTATTGTTCAAATTTATGTTGATGATATTATTTTTGGTTCTACTAATGAGTTGTTGTGTAAAGATTTTTCATCATGTATGAGCCAAGAGTTTGAGATGAGTATGATGGGAGAGTTGAAGTACTTCCTTGGACTTCAAATCAAACAAAACGAGGAAGGAATTTTCATAAACCAAGCCAAGTACGTGAAAGATCTACACAAAAGGTTTGGCTATGAAAATGGAACGGCAAAAAGCACTCCTATGAGTACTACCATCAAGCTTGACAAAGATGAAAAGGGCAAAGAAGTGGATATCAAAATGTATCGAGGTATGATCGGATCTTTACTTTATTTGACTGCAAGTAGACCCGATATCATGTTTAGTGTATGTTTGTGTGCAAGATTTCAATCATGTCCCAAGGAATCCCATTTGCTTGCTGTTAAAAGAATTTTCCGTTATTTGATTGGAACCATAGATATTGGCCTTTGGTATCCTAGGGGAACTCATATAGATTTAACTTGTTATTCGGATGCGGACTTTGCCGGTCATAAAGTGGATAGGAAAAGCACTAGTGGAACTTGCTTTGTTCTAGGACACTCACTTGTTTCATGGTTTAGTAAGAAACAAAATTCTGTTGCTCTTTCAACTACCGAGGCTGAATATATAGCCGCCGGAAGTTGTTGTGCACAAGCACTTTGGATGAAACAAACACTTAGAGATTATGGGATTAATCTTGAACAAATTCTTATTAAGTGTGATAATACTAGTGCTATAAATCTTTCAAAGAATCCCATTCAACACTCTAGAACCAAGCATATAGAAATTAGACATCATTTCTTGAGAGATCATGTTCAAAAGGGAGACATTGCATTAGAGTTTATTTCTACGGAAAAACAACTTGCCGATATTTTCACAAAACCACTTTGCGAAGAACAATTTTCAAAAATTCGACATGAACTTGGGATGATGAAATTTTCGCATTAACGTCTCTATTTCATGCTATTAAGTGTACTGAATTGATTGACTTATGGTTGTGATCAAATATTTATGAAATACTTGAGCTTGATTGTCAAATGATGAATTTGCCTTATTATTTCTTGATTGTATGAATAAATTGGTTGAAAACATGTTCATGAATCATGCATTAAAATGGCTCATAAAATATTTTCAGATCAATTAAATGATCTAGGAATTTATTATTTGCTGGCCAAATATTAAATCAAATGTGCGAAAATTTAGATAAAATAAACGGATAACCGTTTCCAATAAACGGTGAACTGTTTTGCTCCAGAAACTAGAATATGTGTCTGTCCATTTACGCTTTCACCGTTTTCTTCAAACGGTGAACCGTTTGTTAACAGAGAGTCCTCTATCAATTACTCCTTTGCCGTTAAGCGCTTAAGCGTTCACCGTTACTCTTTGTTTAGCCTCTGGGAGTTACTCTTTAACCTTTTAAATAAACGGTTAACCATTTTCGGTGAACCGTTACCCATTCTTAGTCTCTGGACGTTACCCTTTAACCGTTTAAATAAACTGTTAACCGTTTTCGCGTTTTTAAAACTGTTCAAAGCCTTTCTCTTCTCCCTCTCCAGCTTACCCTTTCACCGTTTTCTCCATTGTTGCGCAGCCGAAGCTCTCTCTGTCCTCAAATCTTCTTTTTTCTTGCTTTTCGTGCCAAATCAAACCATCAAAATCATTTCTTATCATCTTTAGAACAATTTCACCGATTCAAAACTTCAAATCAAGCCCCAAATCGAAAAATCCCAAATTCAAACCCTAAGTGCCGCGAGTTGGGATTCTTCATTTTTGATCCGTTTTGTCCCCTTTTTCAACCAAATTGAGCATCTACCTCACATCCTTTACTTATTTTTCATCAAATCACCGATTCATTTCCCTCTCTCACGCTTTGTCCACTCCACCGTGCTTCTCCATGGCTGAATCTTCTCGGAGAAATGTCCGGCGAAAATCTGTGCCTCCAAGGAATCCCATACAACCACGGGAAGTTACTGAATTTGCAAGAATTCACTTCCCCACTCCTCCATTGGCGAAGCGGTTCGAGGATCGCTTCGATGGGCGAAAGGTACTTGACTCCTCTTTTGTTGACATTAATGATTTCCGTCACTTAGTTGTATGTGGTAGAAGTGTTCGGGATATGCTTGAGCCTTGGGAGTCTGCGATTAACTTTGATGAACGAGTCTATCCTAACTTAGTGCGAGTTTTTTATTCGAACATGGATATTTTCGAGAGTCGCCAAAATATGATAATTACTCAAGTTAGTGGTGTGCAAATAGAATTTGATGATGGGGACCTAGCTGAGTATCTTGGTATCTCGAGTGAGGGGCATGACATATACACCTCTAGGAAAGTCCTTTCCTTTGACAATTTTAGTCATACTGATGGTGTCCGTCATATATGTCGCCGTCGAGACTTGACTGATGAGATTTGTATGCTTCCGTTTCGGTCTCAACTTTTACCTCTCCAAGTCCGTATTCTTCATTCAATCCTACAGCACATAGTGACACCTAGGAAGGGTCACTCGGATGAAGTTATGAGGTTGGACGTTGGCTTACTGGATAGCCTACTTTCAGATCGTCCCATAAACCTCGGATATATTATTGTACGACACATGTTGAGTACTCCCGCGGTTAATCACCGCTTGCTTTCGTATGGTAGTATCATTACTAAGATACTGCGACGCTTTGAGGTGCCTCTTCGTGATACTGGACATATGGAGACTAAACAGATTGGTCCCGAGGCGATGACAAGTATCGGTTTTTCTCGGAGGAATGGAAAGTGGATAAAAACCAGCAACTCCAAAAACCGGGATACCTTGATAGCTCCGGAGGACGATCGGATGCTTAATGATGTCTATCCTCCCGATCAGCTTCTTGACTTTAGATTAGGAGCTCATCCTCCTCCTCCACGTCGCCGATTTGTCCCTCGGCCTCCAGCTGACTCTGACTTTGAGGAGCATGCGACGGATGCTGACATTCCCTCCTCTTCTGAGCCGCCTTCTGCTCCTCAGCCATCTGCTGTTCCTGAGCAGCCATCTGTCTCTATGCCGCCTCCAGCTCCAGTTCAGCCATCTGTTTCAGACGGTATGCAGCAGTTGATTCTTGATCGGTTGGACGCTCTTTCTCGTGACCACCAGCAGCTCCGTTCTGATTTTCAGACCTTCCAGCGGCAGAGCATTGATCATCAGCTTGAGATTATCCATGCACAGCGCATTATTCTCGGCTATTTTGGTTATGATCCGGGGAGCACATCTTCTCCTCCTCCACCACCTCAGTAGTTTCTGAGTTCTGTTTTCACACATATAGTTCATATTTTGTTAGTTTGCATGTTGTCATGTATATTTTTTTTACTGCTACTTCTATCTGCTATTTATGGATTTTGATGACATGGTTTTATGTTGTTCTTAATGTTGGATGACTTGATATTGCTTGATGAAACTTGTGGTTTATTGAATATTCAAGTGTTGGTTTGCTCATGGTGTTGTTGGGTTGATGATGGAGTTGTTGTTAAGACATTTTGGAAGTGTTTTTCTCTCATGTGTATTAATGGTTTTGCTCATTTTTAAGGGGAAACTCTGCCAAAATTTTCGCTCACCAAAAACCGAATTTGCGTTTCTTTCTTTTCTCTTTTTCTTTTTGATGATGAAGGGGTAGATAATTTAGGAGTTTTAGAATGATTTGAAAATTTGAAAATGTTTTATAAATGGGGAGATTTAAAATGCATTTAAAAATGCTTTCTTGAGCAAAAATCATTTTATTAAACATTTCTTAATTTGGCCATACATTTAGGGGGAGCACATATTAAGGGGAAGCTAAATATTGAATAGAGTTTGTCATCATCAAAAAGGGTGAGATTGTTAACATGTATATGTTAATAATATTGATTTTGATGATAACAAACCTTAAATGGTTTTTGATAAAAATATTGGAGCTATTTCTTAATAAACGAAAGTCTTAAAAACCATTCCATTCATACTTATAAAAGATAGACTTTCAAATTGGAAAAAGAATTCTTTGCAAAATCTGGTTTAAAATGTGTTTCTGGAAATAAACGGTTAACCGATTATGACCAAAGAGCAACAATTTGCCTAAACTCTAACCGTTTATGAAAAACAGAAAAATGGAAAGGCTACTGGAAACTAACGGCGAACCGTTTATTACAAACGGTTAACCGATAATGTCCAGAGAAGTGACTTCATACAAGTCTTTAACCGTTTACTGTAAACGGGTAACAGATGTTCATTTTGCAGGTTACTGGAAACTAACGGCGAACCGTTTATTACAAACGGTTAACCGATAACATCCAGAGAGTCACTTCATGTAAAGCCTTAACCGTTTACTTAAAACGGGTAACTGATGTTCATTTTGCAGGTTACTGGAAACTAACGGCGAACCGTTTATTACAAACGGTTAACCGATAACATCCAGAGAGTCACTTCATGCAAAGCCTTAACCGTTTACTATAAACGGATAACTGGCGTTCATCCTGCAAGTCTCTGGAAGTTAACGGCGAAAGGGTAACCCTAAATGGCAAACCATTTATTTGAATTTTGGCCCCAACGGTAACTTTGACCAGCGCAAACGGTTAACCGTTAACGGCTAATGGTGACCGTTTTTCGGCCGACAGTCAGTAACGGCTAGTTTTTCAGCTCCAAATATAAATAAGCTCATTCAAATTCGAAGAAGACTGATCACAACACAACCATTGAGCTTATACTCGAGTTTACAATCTTCATAGAGCTTTAAACATATTCTTATTTCATCTATTCACACTTTGAGCATTGATTTGTAATCTTAAATATTGTGTGAGAGAAAAACAGTTTGTAATCTTTCATTTTGAGTGATTGTAAGTGTTGGGATACACTTGGGTTAAGAGATTAATCTCTTGTTGTAAAGGTTATTGACATCTTGGAAGTCAAGTGTAAGCAATTGAAGCCTTGGAGGCTTGCTTAGTGAAATCCTCAAGCCCGGAAAGCTTGGAGGCGTGGACGTAGGCGAGGTTAGCTGAACCACGTAAAAATCTTAGTGTTTGATTCTCTCTTCCCTTATCCTTTTAAATTGTGATTGGTTTAATTATTATTGTTTTAAATTCGTTTTAGAATTGCATGATATTTTGTTTTTAGTTGAATATTTTTTTTGAATCCCAATTCACCCCCCTCTTGGGTTGCCTAGTTAGTATTTTACATCTAACTTATTCCACTAACAATTACCACATCTAACATGGTAAAAACTTTTAATTTCACAAGTGTTACACTAAACGTGGTCAAAACTTATAATTTCACAACAAAAAGTCGCGGATCCTCATAAAAAATGACCTAACTTTTCAAACCTCCAAAATCTAAATTTGACATTTATTTATCTGTTTGGAGACTCGAATTACGTGAAATTATTATTTTTACAAAATAAATACACAAAAATACAAGAAATCAAATATTTAGAAACATAATTAGAATTTTACAATATGACATAATTATAAACGTAATTTATAATATAAGCACAAAAAAAGATTTTTACCCTTTAGTAAACATAAAATTTTTAACACTAATCACGCACCCCCAACCAGCTTATTGTTAGCTCCTAGCGATTAAAACGCTATATTAAATTGAGATTTACAAAATTCACATGCAAGTTAATGGTTGTTTATCTATTGTTTTAAACTACCAAATGAACAAACTCTCCCAAATTTCTCTATCTTTTCGTTGTTCACTCATTATCCAACATTTTGGTTCTGAAATTCGTCAAAATGCTATCTTTAGGCAGTATATTATTCACACATATTTTAAAATATTACATTTTTAACCCATGTAGTGAGTTTTAGGCCAGTGACTTTTAGACCAATTGGCCTTAGGGCATTAGGTGTTGGAACACCCCTACGGACTTAATTACTTAGGTTTTTGATAAATAAGCAAACAATATATCTACAACCCATGTGGCGAGTATTGTGCCAGTGACTCATAGACTAGTTCACCTTAGGGCACTAAGTGTTGAAACGCCCTTATGGACTTAATTCCGTTGGTTTTATATATACCAAAATTAAAAACATTCAATTATTTTCCTCTTTTTTTTTTTGGAATATACACTTTCTACTACCTTAGATATTATCCTTAACAAATCAATAGAACGATCTGTTGTAAAAATTTTAACTTACAACCCACTAGTATGTGTCCTTTTGTGTGTGTGAGAAGAATGATTTAATAATATCTTTTAAATGAATAAATACAAAATGACTTAATAACCAAATGGAGAATTCACAAATTTGAGTAATTCAAAGAAAATGAAACAAAAACAAATTATTATGAATTTCAAAATCAAAATATAATAAAAACTGGACTATTAGAATGCGTCTTAAAAGTAATGACATTTGATACAGCCATAGACACAAAACAAATTATTGTTTTTTATTTTTTAAAAAAATAAATATTTACAATTTACATCAACTATCTCCTCCCTCTAACCTATTTTAAACATTATCTTTAGCGATTCAGAATTTAAAGATGTACATGCAAACATGTGAAAGAATTAAAGAAAACATAAATAATAAAAGGAAGAAGTTGGAAAGATCACACTTAAACTGGCTACATATGATACTTTTCCAGACTCACTACACTTTCTATCCACCTTTGACTTAAATACACAAAAAATTAGTAAAAATATCCCTAGCATTAAGATATTTCATTACTTGTTAACTATTCCCTCCCCTCAACGAGAACAAGGCGTTGTCCTCAATGTCTTAAAAGAAAGAAATAGAATTTAGAAGACATTAACTAATTACTATAAGAAAATACTTACAAACAAATAGTTAAATTTAATTTGCACTTCTTACTATGGCTATTGTTACCATAATTAATCAACCAATCTAACACCAAGGTCTTAGGATCTGGCTCTAGTTTGTAAGTTTGTAAAATATCAAGTAATTCATTAGTAATAGAAGCACAAATACATAGTTTTATCGTAAAGAATAGAATGAAATGATTCTTAATTGCATGGTTAACAAATATTATCAAGCCATCATGAGAGTTATTAACATTTAACAAACGAATGAGTTTTTTATGGATGTATAAATAAGCCCAAGATGCAATTGTAATTAACACTCTAGAGTTGCAAGATGTCCTAATAAGAAAATGAAAGGGGCAGCATGATTTGACAATTCGAATATTCTCTTTTATATACTTGAGACGACTAGCTCTTCTCTAGTTGGTGGGTTGGTGATAACTCTATGAAATGAAAGTTATTACGGCAATTCTAGACTTAAATCGAGACCACTTGGAGAGTAAATGATGTGTTTTTTGTATATTTTGGTTATGTTTGCATAAACATCCATTTTAGTTTAGTCTTAATAAGTTTTGCTTGATTTAAAGTAATTTGTGCTCAAAACATGTGCATAATTATAGGTTTTCAGAAGTTTATAATCCATGAAGGGATGCTGAGGCATTAGGCTAGCAGGAAGGAGGAAGAATATGGCCACAAAAGAAGTGAAACACAATCTGGGATAGTGCAGTGTTACAGCCATTGCTGGAGCAACCATTGTTGTAGCAATCCTGGAACAACAAGGGAGAAAACTTAGCACGGAATAGTAGCAGAATTGCGATCTGCAGTTTCCTAATTTGACTCATGTACGTTGTTGAGTGTTAGAAAATGCATATTTATAAAGGAGAAAATCGTCATTTTATATTTCAAACCTTACTAACAATCCTTACTTTTATGTATTTAAGCTTCTTGTAATTTAATTATGTGTGTTTTATTTTAATTAAGTATTTTATGTATTTTAGGGGCATCATAGTCATTTCACAATGAACGAGAGATCAGACGGCAAAACAGACATCACTTTTGAACTCAGGACGGTTGAAAACCTTAGGAGGAGCATAAAAGGAAAAATGGCACTGTTCACATGTACGGTACTGTCTACGTTACTGATCATGACATTGTTCACATAGACGGATCAATGACGTTGTATTGACCAATGATGTGGCATTGACTGATGAGGTGTCACGATCTTGTTGGACTAAAATTCTTATACACTGTTGATCGATGACGTGGCAGCATATCAGTGGACCAAAAGTCTCGCGTACGGTACGTGCATTACACAAGATTATTTTCAACCAAACCGCGTCACTGTTCAACCCGGGTAAAACCGTGTTACTGTTCACCCGCGTGGTCAAACCGTGTACTGTTGACTGATGACGTGACGAAATCCTGAGCGTCCAAACTGCTTTTAATCCGATGGCCATGATTTACTCAATGTATCTATAAAAAGGGGGCTACGTATTTTAATAAATTTTCATTTTGCCCCTAGTTTAATTATGAGTAGCTAATTTTCTTTCAAGCTTGGGTTGAAGGTGAAGTCTCAACATGTGTCATGGGCTTTATTTGGTAAATTTATTTTCTCTTCCCCTTTAGTTTTTGTGGATGTTTTGACTTCTCGTCGACAAATAATAATAATCTTGTCTAGGTACCGCCTTGGTTTCACCGGCTCTCTAGTACAAGTTTATTATTATTTAGCACGATAAGCCCTTAACACCATATTGATTAGAGTGTGGTTCATGAGGTGTGGATTCCCCCCTCATGATTTAATTGGTATTAATAAGGAATATTTAGCCCATGATGCATGTTGATACGGATCCAGATACCCAAATACGTCATTTTAATAGATTTCTATTCAATTTATTCTCGCCATTTAAATTCTAATTTTAGGATAATCCAAATCATTTTCACCACAAATCCAACCACCCTCATACAAAATTAATTATATATATAATTAAAATCCACCTCCTTGTGGGATCGACACTCGTCACCATTGATCTATTCTACAAAAGATTCATGCACTTGCGAGTTCAATAAAATTTGTACAACATACGCCCTAGGCTTTTGTTTTACCCTAGTTTGTAGTTATAAAAAGGGGCGCGCATGACATAAAACGGCGGCAAGGAATTAACATAGAGAAAAAGAAGAGAAAAAATAGAGGAAGATAAGAATTCAAGGGAACTGAGGTTGCGTCATTGAAGAATCCAACAGAGTTATTTGGATTCACTTTTTGTCGTTCGCCACTTATTCCTATCTTCACTCTTTGATTGAACCTATGTATTTCGTGACCAATATGTTGCTGTTTGTTTTTCTTTTCCAAAATATGAACTAAACTTGCTTGTAGTTGAGTGACAAACAATCTAATGGGTTCTTGACTGTTCTTATAAGTTGCTACATAATTGCTATAGCATTTTACTTTAATAACTATTATTATAACTGTTATTTCGGTTGACCACCCATTTAATGGTTCAAGTTAAGATAGAGCTGCAAAAGGGCATGTCTTAGTGGATATTATTAGAGTAATACTTGATCTTAATTTGAGTTTCCTAGATTAAGTTTATCTTGAATCCCTTAAGGGTTATACTCGAAGTTAAGATTTGTGACAACTAGACATAGGTACACACCTTGTAGGGTGGAGAGAATAAATGTTCGTAATGCCAGGCCATAGGTAGAATAAGCAACTGGTCATTGCTAAGATACTTAAGGGTATGAGAATTCCAACAAGCGACAGCTGAGGATGCAAAGTAATTATGCCCAGTGCTATGGACAATGTTCTCATTTACCCAATTTATTTACTTTAATTCACCACTGCATTATTTCGTTTTATTTCCTCACAATTATAAATTTCGGTAGTAAACTTCACATTTGTTCATTCGAAATAAGGGTAGATTGCACTATCGTGATTGTTGTAGCATTTCTAATAACATCAATCCCTGTGGAGACGATTTTGAACACTCATCACTTTACTACTTGTTTTGTACACTTGCACATTGGCATCAATAGCATTTGATTAAAAATTAACCAACAGTTGGGTAGGCATCCCAAAGGTTTTAAGGCTTGCAGGATAATGCCTTCCATTTGACTTCCTCTAATAAAAATATCTTTTGAGACAAGTTTTGATAACCTTGGCCATATCTTCCATATATTAGGTGTAGTTTTCTCTTTACTATGACACAACCAAGATCTACAGCTGCATGAATGAACTCTATATTTTCTATAGTGAAATCCAAAAAGCACATAAATATTTTTGAATTAGTTATTCGTTGCTATTAAAATAATCTTTAAAACAAGTTGTGAGTATTTTAAAAGAAAAAAAAGAAGCTCATATTTAAAGATGTTAGTAATAGACATAATGATACACAACTATAAATGAGTTGGCGTATTTGTTAAATGCGCGTAAAGCTTGTGGCTTAATAAGTCAAAAGTAAGAAAAAAAATAAATAGTAAAAAAAATAGTGATTAGATACAAAATCACACCACTAAAAGCAATAATGAAAACTATAAAACAATAGTAAAATAAAAGGATATGTACTGGTAGTTGTAATTATGACTCACATCTTCATCTGATTTTATATTTAGTAATGGCTTAGACGCTCTCTATGCGTTGAGGATAGGCTTCCCATTCAATTTTCTTATAAATTGGAAAAATAGGGTTTTTTAGAGTTAAATTTCTAAGACTAAATTATGCACTTTCTTTTTGGAATGGTGTCCATAAATTATTAATCTCATATTGCACATATCTGCTTGGATGCGTCATAAGAGATCATAAGATATCATCTAATGATTATTTAATTAGGTCATATTTAACGAATTTAATTTTATCTTTACCATTTTCATAAACCATTCTAAAGTTTTATAATGTGGTCGATTGCAATCAATCTTACACAATTAAAATATTTTCAGCCATGTTGATTAGCTCTCTTTCTTTTAGTAAATGTGCTTTTACCAAAATAAGACATATAAGAAACAAATGGATCGGAAAACTCACCTGCCAATCAGACCTTTTCTTTAATTAACCAACAAATATCAGCAGGAATCCCATTAATCATTAACAAATATAGTCGTTCACTGTAAATTTTATAAATTTTCTTTAGAGCATTTTGAGGGAGAGAAGGAAAACACTTATGTATTGTATGTTGTATTTCTTCCATGTTTGATTTTAGGGTTTCAGTTATTATCAGAAACTAAAGATACTGGCTTAAGAAATTATGGAGTTCTGTTATCCACCATTTATATTGAAAAGTAAATTAAAACATAAATAAATCAATTCTACAAAATCAAGTCAAACATAAAGGCAAACAAAATAACAAAATGAAAACACACAATGTTAAACATGAAGGCAAACAAAATAACATTTAACTCACCTTCTCCTTTTTTTAGTTAAACTCAAGTTCCAATTGAATGTTATATATACCACTCTCTATTTCCTAGAGTTCTCTTTCTAAATCCTTAAACAAGATACTAACGTTTGTGGTCGTAAATCTCAAACATGATATTATTTGTAAAAGTTCTCAAAGATGTTTGAAGAGGATCTTTCTTATTAAGGTTCATGCATATCATTCAAGACCTAGAAATAAACAATCAACTAATTCAAACGGTAAAATAACAGTTAAAAACAGTTAAATCACCCATTAAAAACGAAGAAGACTTAATCAATATTTGGTGGGTCACTCAATTTTATTTCAGTGCCTTCTTTATGTAGTTAGCATTTTCAGATATGGTTTTAATCTTTGTCCATCCACTTTAAATGTGACATGGTTCTTTGAATTATTAATTTTTACGACCCAATAAGGATATACATTTTTTACAGAAAATGTGTCACTACGCTTTGACTTTAACTTTCTTGGAAACAAATCAAGATGAAAATTATAAAGCAACATTTTTTAATCAATCTGAAATGTTTTTTTGAAAGTTTCTTTTATCATGAAAAGCTTTTGTTCTTGCCTTAATAATTCTTAAATTTTAGTATGCATCATTCCTTAATTTCTCAAGTTCATTTAATTACAATTTATGCACAATACCAGCATCATCAAAATTTAAATTAAAAGCTTTAATATCCCAAAATTATTTATGCTCAAGTTCAACTAGTGAGTGGCAAGGTTTATCATAAACCAGCTGAGGGTGACATTCCTAAAAGCGTCTTAAATGCAGTACGATAGGCCTAAAGTGCATCAGTTAGTCGAAGAGATCAATCTTTGCAGTTTGGATTAATCGTATTTTTTAAAATTTATTTTATCTCCTTATTTGCTAATTTAATTTGGCCATTTATTTGAGGACGATAAGAAGTAACAACTTTATGTGTAATTCCATATTTATTCATTAAGGAATCAGATGACTTATTACAAAAATTATTACCTCCATCATTGATAATGGTTCGAGAGATTCCAAATCAATGTAAAAGATTTTCTCTTAACAATTTGATCATAGTTTTACTATCATTATTTTGGCAAAAAATTACTATCATTATTTGGCAAACAATTTCTTCAATTCATTTAAGACATAATCGACTACAACTAATATGTATACAAATCTAAACGATGGTGGAAACGAACCTATGAAATCAATTCCCCACCATCAAATATTTCGATCTCAAGTATGGGATTTAAGGGCATCATGTTTCTTTTAGTAATTGATCCCAATTTTTGACAGTTTTCACAAGTTTTACAAAATTCATATGTGTCTTTGAATATGGTGGGCTAATAAAATTCACATTGTAAAATTTTAGCAGTAGTTTTTCTTGAAGAAAAGCATCCACCACTTGCTCTAGAATGACAAAAATTTAATGACACTACTTACCTCATTGTCTGGCATACATCGTCGAAAAATTTGATTAGAGCAATATTTGAACAAGGATCAACTTCAATAAAATTTCTTTAACCACAAATTTCTTCTTATTTTGAATGTTCCATTGCAAAGGCATTTTACCTGTACTAAGGAAATTAACAATGTTAGCATATCATGGTATTGAAGTAACAGTAAATAAAAATTCATCCAGGAAAGAATGATTGATAGACGTTATGTCAATGTAGAGTTCAGATGTGAGCTTGATAAATGATAAGCAACGAATTTTTGACACCCTTTTTATATTTAATAGTGAGTTCAAATTCTTAGAGTAACAAAATCCAATGAATTAGTCTTGGTTTGACATCCTATTTGCTCATTATATTTCACTTCAGCGTGGTTAGTAAAAAAAAAATTAGAACCAAGTAAATACGAACAAAACTTGTTTAATATAAAGACTAAGCAAGTAATTCTTTTTCAATTGTGGAATAATTCATTTGAGCACTATCCAAAGTCTTAGTCGCATAACAAATCACAAAGGGCTTACTATCCATTATTTGTCTTAAAACAACAGCAACAGGAAAGTCAATTGTATCAAACATTAATTGAAATGTAAAGATCAATCAAGAGATCGCATAATAGGTGCAGATGTTAAAAAATAAATTATTTCCCTAAAAGATTTTTAGCAATCATCAGTTCATTCAAATGGTGCATCTTTTAATAAGAGGTTACAAAATTGTTTAGATATGACACTTAAGCTTTTATAAACCTCCTATAAAAACTTGTATGCCCTAAAAAAGATTGCAAATCTCTAAATATATTTTGTTGTGGCAATTTAGATATGACTTCTATTTTTGCTTTGTCAACTTTAATTTCTTTAATAGATACAACATGACCCAAGACAATTTTAGAAGTAACCATATAATGACACTTTCTCTAGTTCAACACAATTTATTTTTCAACACATCTTTTTAAAACTTTTTCCAAATTTGAAGACAATCATGAAAAGAATTACCAAACATTGTCAAATTGCTCATAAAGACCTCTAAACCATGTTCAATGATATCGCTAAAAATACTTAGCATGTATCTTTGGAATGTTACAAGAGCATTACAGAGTTCAAATGACATTCTTTTAAATGTAAATGTTTCAAAGGGACATGTAAATGTGATATTTTCTTGATCCTCAAGTGCAATAGGAATTTGATAATAAAAGTATCTATCTAAAAAGTAGTAGTAGGGTTGTCCCGCTACTCTTTCTAAGATTTGGTCAAGAAGTGGTTTTATTTTCCTTTATATAATAGATGCACATGCGCCTATTACATGTAATTTATGTTAGGGTTAACCCGCCTTTTTTGTTTTTAATATTAATGATTCCAGATTTTTTAGGCACTGCTTGTCTAGGGTTTACCCACTTACTGTTAGAGATACGGTAGATAATTCCCACATAAAGTAATTTTAAGACTTCTGTTTTTACTACTTCTTTCATGAGTGGGTTTAATCTTCTTTGAGGTTGTTGATATGCTTCAACACTTTCTTTCAAATTGATTTTATGTGTGCAAATCAAAAGAATTAATGCCTTTAATATCATTTAAAGTCCATCCAATTACATTTTTATGCTTTTTAAGAATAAATAGTAACTTATCTTCTTGGTTGCTTGTTAGAGTACAAGAGATCACAACAAGATAAGTTTGTTTTTTTCCAAGACAAGCATACTTCAATCTTTCGGGCAAAAGTTTCAATTTAAGTTTAGGTGCTTCTTGTTGTTCTATCTTTTAATAATTCCAAGCTCTTCAAATTTTGGTTTGTCATCATCATTTTATAAAGTCTGAGCACAATCAAGCGATAACTTTATATTAGAAGTAGCAAGTTGAAGTTGCTTGTTTCATTCAATTGAATTAACCAAACATATATCAGCAAGTTTAGGAAAATCCCCCTTTTGAATATTTTCCTCTATACCAAGATTCAAGCAATTCCTTTTGTTCATCAGTATCATCTTTATTCTCATTTTCTTTATTAGGTTGCCTGCATATGTTGAAAACGTTCAATTTTGGAGTAATATTTTCGAAGGACAAATTTATTAAACCATTCCTACAATTAATCAAAGCATTAGCAATTGCTAAAAATGGTCGGCCCAAAATTACAAGAATTGGTTTATAATTATTCACAACAGACTCAATTTCTGAGATAATAAAATCCACAGGGTATATGAATTTATGAACTTATACTAAAACATCTTCCTCTATTCCTTTTGGTACTTTAACTGATCTATCGGCAAGCAAAAGTATAGTTGAAGTTAATTTTAACTCACCAAGATTAAGTTGAAGATAAATTGAATATGAAAGCAAATTAACACTAGCACAAGGTTTAGTAAAGCATGCTCAATTTAGCGACCATTAAGACAACAAATAGTAGAACAACTAGAATCTTTATATTTCAACATATTATTAGTAGGCAGATTGGTACTTACCTGTTTAGCCATGAAATCTCTCATTCTTACCTTCAATTTCCTCTTGATAGTGCATAAATCTTTAAAAAATTTAGCATATAAAAGTACCTGCTTAATTACATCTAATGGAAGAATGTTAACTTTCACTTACTTAAAGATTTCATAAATTTCAGAAGAGGGGTTCGAATTCTTTGGCTTATTCAATGCTTGTTGAAATGGTGGTTCAAATGGAACAATAGTTATTTCTTCACTAGGTATACGTTTATTTAGGCCTTGTTTACCTTTTGAATTTTCACTATCTTCATCATCACAATGTCCAAGAATAAATCTTTCAACAACCTTACCACTATGAAGAGTTATTCTTTATTTGACTTGGTCTATAGGTGGATTTTGTTAAATCTTAGAATTTGGTTGTGGTTGAGCTGAAAATTTACCTTTTTCTTTCAAATCATAAAAGGTTTGTGCTTTTAATTGTTAGTAACATCTTGCTTCTAATAAATAAATGCATTGTATCTTTATTATTATTCCATGGTGGTGGAGCATATGGTACATAAAGCTGAACATTTTGAAAATTTGTAGATGTAATGCTTGTGAAGTTTGTGCATTATTATTATTCCTCTAACTAAAATTTGGATGGTTTCTTCAACCAGATTATAAGTCTGTGAATACGATTTGGCTCATTAAAAACGTTAATGGCATTAGCTTGATCACGAAGATATTCTTTAAGTGTAGGCAGAGTCGGACAATCTTAAGTGAAATGATCATTGGAATTATAAACATTACATGTAATTTCTTGATTAGATTTTACTTGATCACTCTTTTTATACTTTAAAACTCCAGCCTTCCTAACTAGGGATGCAAATGTTGCTTGTATATCATGATATTCTCTAAGGTTATGGATTCCTCTACTAGATTGAGATGGTTATAGTTTATTTGTCAATTTAAAAGTTTCAATAGTATCCCAATATTGTGTGTTTCCAGCTAGTTAGTCAAGGTAATCTAATGTATCTTCATAATTTTTATCTTTCAATTCACCATTACACATCATTTCTACAACTTGTCTACTTTGGGCTGTCATGTTCTCAGAGAAATAAGTGACCAATCACCAAGTTTTAGAATCATGGTATGAGCATATGTTAAGCAATTCTTTAAACCTATCCCAACATCTGTATAATGTTTCTCCATTTTTCCGAGTAAAAATAAGTGATTTGCCTTTTAAATGAATTGGTTCTATCAGGTGAAAATAATTCTTTCAAAAATTGTTTTTTTATGTCATTTCAAGTTCTTATTTATGTAGATATAAGGTTTGTAGTCAAGTTTAAGATTTATCTCTTAAAAGAATGTTGGGAGGAAGCTTTAATCTAATTGTCTTCATACTATAATTTTAGTTTGTGTATGTAGTACAAACTTCCTCAAAATCTCTTAACTGCGAGTATGGATTTTTAGATTCTCAACCATGAAATATTGGTAAAATTTGGATAATACCTGGTTTGAAGTTAGATGGAGATGCTTATGGAGGAAATATTATACTTGAGGGTGCTCTAGTTCTGATTGGATTTATATAGTCTCTCAAAATTCTTGGTTGACTCTGATTATGTACATTATGTTAAGAATGGTTGTATACTTGATCAATTTGAGGATTAAGTCAACCCAAAAGCTTTTCTTCTTGGATCTTTTCCATGATTAATTGCAGTGATTGAGATCTACAAATTAATTTATCACTTAAAATTAAGACCAAAATCTCATGCAATGTTGAGGATGTGTGTGTGTCTGTGAAATGATGTTGTAAAGATGATACATAAACAAATGAATAATACATGAAAAAGTTAAATGAAAATTATACAAATTAAAAAATAAAATCAAAATAAAAATTGAATAAAAAATTAATAAAAAAGTACAAGAAAAAATATGAAATAAAAATAAATAAACTGAAAATTAATTAACTTAAATGAAAATAACTAAATAGGCAGTTAAACTAGCCATAAAAACAATTTAACAGAAATTAAATAATAATTTAGGTAGTTAGAATAACCATACTATAAAATGCAAAATAAAAAAAATACAAAAATTGAACTGTAGAAATTTTTTTAAAAAAGAAAAGGAATATTTACCTCAAGAGGCAGACCTTTGTTTTCAAAATTTTAAAATGACCTACTAATTAAGTGATTAAATCAAATTGTTAGGGCTTGTTGTAATTTTTAAATTTAATATTTATGTCTATTCCGTCCTAATCGGGTCCGAGTTGAGTCCAAATAAGTTTGAGTTGTAGGTCCAAATCTTATTGTTATAGGAAATTTCAGCTAGAGACCTATTTGAAAACTTGCAAACTCTTGTGATTAAACTGTAATTTTCAAAAGTGTAAAACATAAAAATGTTGGATAAAAGAGAAAATTTTGAAACTATTTTAGCTAAAGAAAAATTTAAGAAAAAAAGAAGGGGTAAATGAAAATTTAAGGAAAAATAAGAAAATAAATATTTTTCCTTGGTAAAGATACCAAAAACTTGACACAACTCAAAAGTGATATAACTCCCAAGTATAAGAGTGTATTGTTATAATATAACTTGGTGAATTCTTGGTCGAACAATTTTTAATTTTTTTAATTATCTCGAAACTAAAAATATAATTTAAATGCACACTATTTAATTTTATTGAAACTATAAAAGTATCTTAGTGGTAAATATAATTTAGTAAGTTCGATTTCTTTTATTTTTTTATTGCCCAAAAGATTAATTGTATAAATTATTATTATTTTCCTATTAATTTTGTTATGAATTATGTACTTAATTTGCCAAAATTCAATTTGTTTACAATAAGGCAAAATATTATTTTACCATATTTTATACTAACACATTAAAATTTATTGTGCCAAACTTTCTTGTTTGTCTACGATAAATGTAAATTTCAAAATATATAATATGGATAAAATTAAATAGAAAATAATTTAATTAATATAATTAAAAATTAAATTTAACTAAATCATATTTCTACTAAGAGTTTCACTTTACCATAACTATTATTATTCAGCTAAACATAATTGAAATAAAAATAATTATCAAAATTAAATTTTACATCATTGAAAGAAATAAAAACACAAATACACAAAATCAATTATATCTTGGCCATACATTTGTTACACTATACAAATATAAATCTAACTGAATCCACTTAAGTACACTTAACTTATTCCACTAACAATTACCTCATCTAATATGGTAAAAACTTATAATTTTATAGTTACCACACTTAATGTGGTAAAAACTTATAATTTCACAGTAAAAATCGCAAATTCTCATCGACAATGACCTAATTCTTTGGACCTCTAAAATCCAAATTTGACATCTTTTTATCAGTTTAGACCTTGAATTGCGTGAAATTATTATTTTTTTGTAACAAACACACAAAAATACACAAAATTAAATATTTAAAAATATAATTAGAAGTTCACAATATTTTACATAATTACAAATATAAATCATAATATGAGCACAAAATAACATTTTTACCCTTAGTAAACATACCATTTTTAACACTAATCATAGTGATGTAGTCTTCCATATAAATAACTCCCCTTGTTAAATATGTTCCCCCTCAAAATGACATGGGTCTTCAATAATCAATCCTATTTTTTTGTAATACTTTGGTGAAATAATCTACAGGATCAACCTCATCCTTTGAAAGCCTACCAAATTGAAGATACCATCATCTTGAATTGAAGAATATTGCCATGCATATATCTTCATAATTTTGTTGATCTTCTTAAACAAAATTAAGCTTTAGCGTCCATATCAAGGAAAAAATATGATATACTTTTCACACTATTTTGACATTTTCAAGTTTACACTAAAAGATACTTTAATTTTTAATGATACAATTTTTCCTTTGCCTTTGTATGCACAAGTTGGAATAAAATGTGGTACTTTAGGACCAAAACATATATATTATATTTTAAAATAGAAACAATTTTTAGTATGAAATGCTTCTTGTATTTCTATAATACCAATATTTCATTCGGTAAATTTCAATCTATAAATTAAAAGAAGTTCTTCATTTCCAAATCAATCGTCTAGAATTTTATTCCTAAAAGAAATAAATTCATAAGCTCTTCAGGAGTTTTTTCATGATGAACTTATTAACACATTTTGTTAAGATTACAAATTTAATTTTTGATTTTTAATAAACATCACATGGCAAAAAATCACATAGCAAAGTGAATAATGACATATCTCACTTCTAATAAAATTTCGCTCAGGTTATTATACTTTATAAGTCTATATTGCTATGTTATATACAAGAATGATTATAGCTTTATGAAGAATATATAAGGTGCAAACTTTTTTATTTAGTACTTTGAGTATTTGTTTTAAGCATTTTATCCTTCAAGGATAAGTATATAGATTCGTCAATTTAATTTTGACATACAATAGTTCAGATTTACATTTTATTAATAAATTTTACGACTTCAAGTGTATGAACTACATGTCCAAATTCCTTATATTTTGCTAATTAATCGTCTTTTAGCATATGGACTACAGGTCCTAATTTTGGTCAATCATATAATCGACGTTCTTTTACATTTTTGTGATTCAAGATCCTAAATATTTTATCATAACAACTAAATTTTTATTAACAAAAATCTTATATCAATTTTAATTTTTCTCTTGCTCTTGATCAAATATTTTTTATTTTTCTATATATATGCCTAATGAGATCTTTCAAGCTTATAATAAATATGCCTCTGCAAGGGTTAAAGATATCTCTCTTTCTTAATTTGCACACGTGTCTTTATAGGAGAATCTGAATCTCTCTTTATTTCTCACAATTTACCTCTTCAAGGGGATTTAAGATCCATTTTCTAGTTGGTACATTATGCCTCTCCATGGAAAAGATATTCAATAATTTAATATAGATCAAATATTTTGCTATACATAAAAACATGATCTCTTAATAGCACCGAATTATTTCACTTTAACTTCCCAAGAATTAAACTTTGGCTCCAATTGATTTATTATATGCTTCAGGCATTCATACATTTATTTGTCTCACTATTGCATCCTTCAAGGACATCATATCAATAATAATAATGTTTTGTTTGTGATTTTTCACTTTCACATTTCAATAGATTCATTCAATAATTGATCAATAATGCGCATTGTATGATAATCTTGTTGAACTTCCAGCCCAAACAAATTAACTCATATAAAGATCAAAGTGGGAAAAAGGTAATACAAATAGTTTATATTATCCACCAAATGTATATCATTTTGCTTCTACTAATCATAGGAGAACTTTTACAAAATTATTAAGCTTCCATAGCAAATTTACTAAGCCAATTTACTAAGCGTCCATCACCAAGATTGATTTAATTTCATACCTCGTCCGGCGGTATAATATTCACATGTTGATTTCTTATCATAAGATCTATAACCATTATAATTTTGAAAAGTTGTTCAATAATGGTTATATCCAATACTAATCCCAAAAGAGCAGAAATTCATTAATGAATTGAATTAGTCACAATTTTCTTTTCAATCAAAAACTCATAATTTTTATCTTTTAATAAAAGAAAACATAACATCAATTTATATTGGCACTCTTGATTTGCTACTGCAGGAGCATATTTATGCTACAAAATCATGTGTCTTCTAACATGTTTCTTTTATTTTTTCTCTCCACATAATTTCAAATGAGAGAATCAACCAAGCTTTTGAAATTATCGTTAAGCATATATATGAAATTTGAGCTCCCTCAGGGAGATTATCATAAATGAAAATCATAATCCTTTACAATCATTTAAAGATTGATTTATACCACAAAATATTATAGTACTATTTGTGATCTCAAACATGTTAATATTAATTAGATAATTAGTAATTCAAAAAATCATAAAAAAGTCATTCATTAAGAATTCAAATAAAAATATACGGATAGATAATTAGTAATTCAAGAAATCATAAAAGAGTCATTCATTAAGAATTCAAATAAAAATATACAGATAGATAATTAGTAATTCAAGAAATCATAAAAGAGTCATTCATTAAGAATTCAAATAAAAATATACAATCAAATAAAAATTTACATATATATGCTTCTTACAACTCATTCCTATATTTTATTATACTGAACCGTCCTTGAAAATTATCTAACATAAATTAAGCATGCAGAAAACTATCACTAGATGTCTAAAAGATTCAAAATAAAGCAATGAGCCAACAATGTCAATGAATTGTTCAAACTATAAATCGACAATTTTTTTAATTATGCATTTACTCAAGCACTTTTGATAGTCATATTTTTCCTTTAAATTGTTTCAAAGCAAAAATTATGCCTTATTTATATCTTTATTTTGTAACTCCTTCTGGAAGATATGGAGAAGGAAATTCATATATAGTTTATACATGAACTCATAATATTTGTGTAGTCCTTCAGGGACATGTAAAATATACAATTATATAGTGAATCCTTCATGAGCAAGATGTTAGTCAATAACATCATAATTTTGGAATAGTTCTTCAGGAACATTTTTGAACAAAAATCTGCATCATGTATAGTGCGATCCTTCAAGGATGCCTTCTTATTTTTCTTTCACTATATATTTTTCATGTTCAAACTTAAAAGTGAATTTTTGGTAACAAGAATAATAATCTACTGAGCATTAATATGCATATATAATTTTAAGCAAATCAAGATTGTTAAATTATACTTTCGAAATAATTGCCTTGAAGGATGGTTACTATGATTTTGTTTAAGGATATTTAAGAAATGGCCACAGTTCTTGAAATTACTTTGGAAGATAGAGTTTGGTCTTTCTCCATTGCACTCCACTAAAGAAATGGCCATAGTGCTTCATTTGAATCACGTTTCTAGCTTAATTTTATTATTTGAGATGAACTAAGAATAAGAGAAATGCATGTTAGGCCAAAAACCTTTATCACCATGGCAAATCGATCCACTTATAAACAAGCCAAAACAAATGCTAGATCAGTAATGGAAATATATTTGAAAATAAAATATAAGAATTAGAATTAATCCTAGCTTTATGGGCATGCAAGTAATGGCTTGTAAAGAAAGATAGAATACTTTTCCCGTGTAGTTAGAATATCGTGTTAATAACATGTTAAATTATTTATCAATTAGGAGCAAAATAATATAGCAAGAGAAAGAAAGAAAGTAAATAAGAGACACGATGTCTAGAGAAGAATTTTATTCAGTCTCATGTATATGCAATGAAGGAGATGAGCCCTCTTTTTATAGTTTTATAACCATATGAATGAATAAAAAAAATAAGTAAATGGATACATCATTAGTCATAACTTCTTATAAGACAGTGGGAATTATAAGAGATGAAGAATTGTTTGGTGAAGAGATGAACAATTGTTTTGATGAACAACCACATAATTCTAATTATTTCATAACAGAATTTTAATTTTCATGTTAAGTTGGTTTCCAACATAAAACTAAAAAGATTATGTGAGTAAGCGAGTATCACTCTTATACTTCATAAGAAAAATTCAAGTACATATTGTATTATCATCAACAATGATAAGAAAGTAATGAGCATTAGACAAGGAAGCAACATGATATTCTCCTCATATATCATAATAGATTAAGTCAAAATGCTCTAGAGATTTTAATACTTAAAGCAGAAGGAAGACAAGTTGTTTAGCTAGTAGACAAAGTTCATAAACTTAATTTTGAGTAGAAATGTTTAGATCAGAAATATAATTAGAAAATAATTAAAGATGTTGATGGCTTGGATGTCCCAAGTATTGACGTAAAAAATTAGAAGAAGACATGGCTTGTAGACATTTTAAATGAGTTACAAGTAATTAAAATAAGGAAAGGCCATCATGTAATTTACCCACTCCATTACCTTTTTCGAGGACTGGTCCTATATAAGACAAGAATTATGAAAGAAATTTATAATGCAATTTGCATCATGAGTGAGTTTTCCAGCTAAAATCAAATTAAATTGGAAGATGGGAAAACAAAGAACATTATTTAAAACAATATTGGGTGTCAATTGAAATTTACCAATATAAGTAATTAAGGGATCTACCATATTAAGTAGTGTTAATTTTTAGAACCAATTCCCAGAAAAAGATCCAAGCAAAACAGATCAAGAATCAAAGAAAGAAAAATACACCAGCTGATGAGCTTAACCAAAACGACACTGTTTGAAGGAAAAACTCACATGCTTTTATTACTCAAATTGATTACACACGATCACACATCCAAAACAAGATTACAAGCTTTCAGTTAAAGCAAGAATTATAGAAATTGGATGAGAAAATAAAGAGAAATCACACTAACTCCAAAGGCTGTTCATCAGCCCCTTTTATACTGAGGTTTCTGGAAATTTTCTAGAAACGCTCTTAACAACCATAACAGACTTTGCTACATCAGTAAAGTATTTACAAATAGACCTATACACTGAATGTGATCTGCATTATGGCCTAGTAACTCTCTTTCGTTTACAGTTTAGTCCCTAGATTCACAACTCAATTATTCACAATCTCCACCTTGCAGATCAAATTTAGTTTGAACAACCACCAAAGCAACATCGAAAAAACCTTCAACAATCTGTAATTCACTCTTGAATTCAGTTTGAGTTGGGCAAGACACCCATTAAGTTCACACAGAACTCAAACTTTGCAGTGGGAAGCACTTTGGTTAGTGCATCTACTGGATTCATATCTGTATGAATTTTAGACACTGCTACAGTCCCTTTGGCAACTTCCTCTGTAATGAATTGCAACTTTACATCTATATGCTTAGTCTTCTCATGGAAGACTGGATTTTTAATCAATTGTAGAGCACTTTGATTGTCACAGAAAACTTGAACTATTTTTTGATCCAACCAAAGTTCATTGAGTAACCCCCTAAGCCACATAGCTTCTTTTACTGCCTCTGTGGCTACAACAAATTCAGCCTCAGTTGACGACAAGGTTACTATTGGCTGTAAGGATGCTTTCCATCTTACTATACGCATGTTCAACATAAACATGTACCATGAAATATACTTTCTCTTATCTAAATCACCAGAAAAATCAGAGTCTACATACCACACGATTTCACTTACACCACTCCTTGACTTCCCATACAACAGACCACATGTAGAAGGGCCCCTGAGATACTTCATAATCCACTTAACAACACCCCAATGAGTTTTATTTGAACAACTCAAAAACCTACTAACCACACTTACAGCAAAGGCTATATCTGGTTTGGTGCAGACTAGTGCATACATCAGGCTGCCCACAGCCTGTGCATATGGTATCCCTTCCATTTGAGCCCTTTCAGCTTTTGTGAGTTGAGCTGTTGACAACTTAAACTGATAACCAAGAGGTGTCAAAACAGGTTTGCTATTGTGCATATCAAACCTTTCTAAAACCTTCTTGATATATTTTTCTTAACTTAGAAATAAAGTTCCAGCAGCCCTGTTTCTGATTATCTCCATGCCAAGGATCCTTTTCGTACTCCCCAGATCCTTCATTTCAAACTCACCTTTCAGTAGATTCTTTAATTTTTCTACCTCAGATTTGTGTTTGCTTGTAATTGGCATATCATCTACATAAAGAAGCAAGTATATAGCTCCACCTTGATCTAAGCCACAAAAATGAACACAATTATCAAACTTGCTTTTGTGATAACCATTATTCAACATGAACTCATCAAATCTCCTATACCATTGTCTAAGGGATTGTTTGAGTCCATATAATGATTTATGCAGCAAACAGACATAGTCCTCTTTTCCTGTGTGTTCAAAACCTTCAGGTTGCTTTATCAGTAGTTGTTCTTCAAGATTTCCATGGAGGAAGGCTATCTTAACATCCATTTATTCCAGCTCCATATCCAACAAAGCCACCATAGCTAAGATGATTCTTATAGAATTGTGTTTGACAACAGGGGAGAAAATTTCAGTGAAATCTATGCCCTCTCTCTGTGTATACCCTTTAGCCACAAGTCTTGCTTTGTACCTAGAGGGCTCAACCTTTGGAATACCTTCCTTCTTCTTAGAGATCCACTTACAACTGATCAACTTCATGTTTCCTAGATTTGGCACAAGTGGTTAATATAAATATTTATTTATTATTGATTTTGATGATAATAAAATTGATTAAGATTTATTAATCTTTTAAAAGCTCAAAATAGTTTTCATATACTTTTAAATCATCATTCTCACTTTATAAATGCTTTATATTCTATGAAAATGTTATTCTCATGTTAATGGTTTCATTTGAAAAGGGACCTAATTGACAAGTTTTATAAAGTTTTGGGCCATAGTATAATTTTATAAAGTTTTGGTGTCAAACTGTAATTTTTCAAAATAGCTCACTGTAGCAATTACTGTAGAAAACGGCGATCCGACATCTTGATAACGACTCACCGACATCGAACAAAATTAAAGATTAGTCTCTAGACACTAACGGCGATCCGACATCTAGATAACGGCGATCCAAAAAATTTAAAAATTCAGCCCAACGGTCATATTGACCAGTCAAATGGAGATCCGACATCTAATTAACGGCGATCCGACAGTGAGCAGAAAGTCAATAACGGCTAGTTTTTAGCTCCAACTATAAATAAGCTCATTCAAATTCAAACAAGATTGATCACAACACGACAATTGAGCTTATATTCGAGAATACAATCTTCATAGAGCTTTAAAACACATTCTTGCTTCATCTATTAACACATTGGGCATTGATTTGGAATCTTAAATATTGTGTGAGAGAGAAACAATTTTTAATCTTTTACTTTGAGTGATTGTAAGTGTTGGGATACACTTGGGTTAAGAGATTTGGGATAATCTCTTGTTGTAAAGGTTCATTGACACATTGGAAGTCAAGTGTAAGCATTTGAAGCCTTGGAGGCTTGCTTAGTGAAATCCTCAAGTCCGGAAAGCTTGGAGGCGTGGACGTAGGCGAGGTTGGCCGAACCACGTAAAATTCTTCGTGTTTGAATCTTTCTTCCCTTATCTTTTTATATTGCAATTGATTTAATTGTTTTTCCATTAAATTCATTTTAGATTTGCATGATAATTTGTTTTAGAATCAAATAATTTTTAGAAACCCAATTCACCCTCCCTCTTGGGTTGCACACTTGTATTTCATTTGGTATCAGAGCTTGGTTCTCTTGTTAGGACTTAACCGTCTAGAGTAAAAGATCCATGGCAACTCAAAATGACTCAACCTTTAAGGAAGGACAATCCATAACTAGACTACCATTCTTTGATGGAAATGACTACCCATATTGGAAAACTAGGATGAGAATTTATTTACAAGCACTAGATTATGAAATTTGGGAAGTTGTATGTGATGGTTCGTTTTTGCCCCTAACTAAAAATGAAGTCAGGGAAGAGATTCCAAAATGTTCAAGGGAATGGAATGAATTGGAAAAGAGAAAAGCTTCTCTAAATTCCAAAGCTATGAATGCTTTATTTTGTGCACTTGATAAGAAAGAATTTCATCGAGTATCTAGTTGTGAAAGTGCCAATGAAATTTGGCACAAACTTGAAGTAGTCTATAAAGGCACAAATCAAGTGAAAGAGTCGAAAATTAGTAAGTACACTCGACAATATGAGTTGCTCAAAATGGAACAAAATGAGAGTGTGTACTCTATGTATACGAGATTTACGGACATAGTAAACACCCTAGGAGAGACCTTCTCAAATAGCGAAAAAGTTAAGAAAATCATTAGGCCACTTCCAAAAGAATGGAGACCTAAAAGAACCGCTATTGAAGAGGCCAAAGATTTAAATACTTTACCTCTTGATGATTTAATTGGTTCTCTCATTTCATATGAAGAAGATTTAGGAGCAGAAAAGGGGCATGAGGAGAAGAGGAAAAACATTGCTCTCAAAGCTTCAAAATATGAGAGTGATGGGGAGAGTGAACCGGATGATGAAGAGTTGGCCATGCTAGCTAGGAGGTTCAGAAAATTCTTCAAGAAAACTAGAGAGAGAAGAAATTTCAGAAACTTCAAGAACCAAAGGGAGAAGAAAGAGGTAATCACATGCTATGAATGCATGAAACCTGGCCATATAAGATCGGAGTGCCCACTTATCAACAAACTCAAGAAGAAAGCCATGGTTGCAACTTGGGATGATAGCGAGGAAGATTCAAGTGATGAATAAGGGTCGCAAGAAGTATCAAACCTACCGCTTATGGGAATAGGAGAGGATGATGATCTCAATGAAGTAAGTGATCCCACCTATGATGAATTGTATGATGCTTTTAAAGAATTGCATAATGAGTTGATGAAGATTGGTAAAAAGAATGTATATCTTAAAAAGTAAATGGAAAAACTTAAAAATGAAAATGAATCTCTAAATGCAAGAATTACATGCCTAGAAGTAGAGAATAAAACATTGCATGATGAAATTGCATTATCAAATGAGAAACCTAGCATCTCACATGAGCATTTAGAATTACACATAGATGATTTGAAAAATGAAAACAAAATGCTTAAGAAAAAGAGCAATGAGTTGAATGAGATTGTTTTGAAATTTATAAATGGGCAAAAGATATTGGATAACATGCTTAATTCATAAAAATGTGTGTTTGACAAAGAAGGTATTGGTTATAAGCCAAACTTGAAACAAAAATATTATAAAAACTACTTTGTGAAGAGTACATCTAGTAACAATCAAATTGTATGTCATTTTTGTAATCAAGATGGTCATATGAAAAATAGATGTCCAGTAAAAAGAAATACATATTATGGTATGAAATGCATTTGGGTTCCAAAAGGAATCACTACTAGCTCTCAAGGACCCAAAAAGCTTTGGGTACCTAAAACTTGAGATTTTCTTTATAGGGCTTGAAGAAGAAAAAAAATAAATGGTACTTGGACAGTGGTTGTTCAAGGCATATGATTGGAAACTATGCATGGTTCTCAAGCTTCACTAAAATTGAAAATGTTGGAGACGTATCTTTTGGAGACAACTCAAAAGGAAAAATTCTTAGAATTGGAAATGTTGGTAAAGTTTCCTCAACTCTAATTGGGAATGTATGTTTGGTTGAGAACTTGAAACACAACTTAATTAGTATTAGTCAATTATGTGATAAAGGTTATAAAGTTATCTTTGATAAATTTAGTTGTGTTATTGAGAATTCATGTGATGACAAGATCTTATTTGTTGGGAATAGATGCGGAAATGTTTATATCATTGACATAGAATGTGCATCTACTCTTGATAAATGTTTTTCGGCATTGCATGATGATAGTTGGTTATGGCATAGAAGGTTATGACATGAAAGTATGGATTTGATTTCAAAAATTTTGAAAAATGATTTAGTTAAAGGCCTTCCAAAAAATGGTTTTCAAAAAGATAAGATTTGTGAAGCTTGTCAATTTGGAAAACAAATCAAAACATCTTTCAAAAATAAAAATTATATTTCTACTTCAAAACCACTTCAACTTCTTCACATAAATTTATTTGGGCCCTCTAGATATGCTAGTCTAAATGGCAAATATTATGCATTTGTGATAATGGATGATTATTCTAGATATACATGGGTATTTTTTCTTAGCTAATAAGGATGATGCTATTGATGCCTTTAAAGTGTTTTGTAAGAAAATTCAAAATGAAAAAGGGTATGGTATTGCATGCATTAGGAGTGATCATCGAGGAGAGTTTGAAAATCATGCATTTGAGACTTTTTGTAATGATTTTGGTATTGAGCATCAATTTTCATCACCTAGAACTCCTCAACAAAACGGAGTTATTGAGAGAAAGAATAGGTCAATTCAAGAAATGGCTAGGACAATGTTGAATGAAAATTCCTTACCTAAGTATTTTTGGGCCGAGACCGTCAACACCGCTTGTTATGTTTTAAATCGTGTGTTGATTAGACCTAATCTTAATAAAACTCCATATGAGCTTTGGAAAGATAGAAAACCCAATATTGGTTATTTCAAAGTTTTTGGATGCAAATATTTTATTTTGAACACAAAAGATAATCTTGGCAAATTTGATCTAAAATCCGATGTTGGTATTTTTCTTGGATATTCAAACTCAAGCAAAGCTTATAGATTTTATAACAAAAGAACTCTAGTTGTAGAAGAATCAATGCATGTTACATTTGATGAATCTAACCCCTCCTCTACGGAGAAAGTTGTTGTTGATAATGATACAGATGAAGATTTACAAAAAGAGTCATCAAAAGATAACCAAAAGGATACATCTAATGGGAACTAAGATGAGCAACATGAAGAAATGAATATAGAGCAAAATGAAGGTACTTCTCAATCACTCCCCAAAGAGTGGAGGTATGTTTCTTCTCACCTTAAGGATGTAATTTTAGGAGATTCCTCGCGAAATGTTGCAATTAGATCATCACTTAGGAATACTTGTGAGCATAATGCATTTATTTCTCAAATTGAACCCAAATCATTTGAGGATGCGGAAAATGATGAACCTTGGATTATGGCAATGCAAGAGGAATTAAATCAATTTGAAAGAAACAATGTGTGGGAATTAGTTCCTAAACCTGAACATCAATCCGTCATAGGTACTAAATGGGTATTTAGAAATAAGATGGATGAATCCGGTGTGGTTGTAAGGAATAAAGCTAGATTAGTGGCTCAAGGTTACAACCAAGAAGAAGGAATTGATTTTGATGAAACATTTGCACCTATAGCAAGGCGAGGTTGGCAGAACCACGTAAAAATCTTCGTGTTTGAATCTTTCTTCCCTTATCTTTTTATATTGTAATTGATTCAATTGTTATTCCATTAAATTCATTTTAGATTTGCATGATAATTTGTTTTAGAATCAAATAATTTTTAAAAACCCAATTCACCCGCTTCTTGGGTTGCACACTTGTATTTCACAAGTGTCCAGGTTTTATTTCTTTGTAAGGAATCCATCTCTTCTTGCATGGCTGCAAGCTACTTATCACAATGCTTACCATTAATGGCTTCATAATAGCTTCTCGGTTCCTCAATTGCTATTTCATCAGCACTTACTAATGCAAAAGCAATTAAGTCAGCATAACCAAGTCTATTTGGTGCTCTGGTTTGCCTTCTTTTCCTATCTCTAGCCAATTTGTAATCTTGTAGATCAGTTTTCTGCAAGGTTGGTGACTCAATGTCTTAAACTTCAGTATGCACCATGTCTTCACTATCAGAAGCTTTTATTTCATGACCAGAAAACTCCACCTTAAGTGTTGGTGTTTTAGTAGAGTGTTCAGTGTCATTATTAGCAAGAATATCAGTATTACCAGCTGCACTTTCTTTCAACAAAGCAGCCTCATAGAACACTACATCTTTACTGATAATGCACTTCTTTTGTTCCCCAAACCAGACCCAGTAACCTTTGACTCCATCAGGGTATCCAACAAAGAATCCCTTCAAGGCTATAGCATTTAGCTTACCTTGATTGATGTGTACATAGGCAGGACACCTAGAAATCCTAAGATTTTCATACTTTGGTGGTCTCCCAGACCATATCTCTTCTGGTGTCTTGAAGTCAATAGTTGCTGATGGGCTTCTATTTACTAAGTAGCAGGTTGTACTCACTGCTTCTGCCTAGAAACATCTTGGAAGTTTTGAGTTGATAAGCATGCATCTAGTTTTGTCTACTATAGTCCTATTCATCCTCTCAGCTAAGTCATTTTGCTGAGGGGTGAATCTGACTGTTTTGTGTCTCAAAATGCCATGCTTTTGACAGAAAGTCTCAAACTCCCTGTTACAGAACTCCAGGCCATTATCTGTTCTTAAGGCCTTTAGCTTCCTACCACTTTGGTTTTCTACCAGTGCTTTCCAGGCTTTGAACTTCTCCACAACCTGATCTTTAATTTTTAGAATATAAAGCCACACATTTTTTGAGTAATCATCTATTAAAGTCATGAAATATCTGCCTCCTGACAGTGATGGCACCTAAGCTGGTCCCCATAAGTCAGCATGTACATATTCTAAGACATGCTTAGAGCTATGCACTCCTTTAGCGAACTTAGCTCTATGTGCCTTACCAAAAACACAATTCTCACAAAAATCAAGACTACCTATCTTGTCTCCACATAGTAGCCCTTATTTCTTTAGTTCTTGTAGCCCTTTCATACTCATATGAGCAAGCCTGAGATGCCAAAGCTTAGTTTTATCTACATCAGATTTTGCTGTCATTACAATATTTACAGGAACAGAAGAGCCAATCAACACATACAATCCATTTTTCTTTTCACCTTTTAGCACTACAGAACCCCTTTAGTCACTCTTATCCCTCCATTATCTGAATTGTATGAGTACTTAGAGTTATCTAACATGCCTAAAAAGACCAGATTTCTCTTCAACTCAGGAGCATGTCTAGCCCCATGTAAAGTTCTAATGACCCAATCAAACATCTTAAATTTGACAGATCCTATCCCAATAATTTTACACCCATTGTTGTTTCCCATGAGAACTCTAGCCCCATCAACAGATTGATATTCATGATAAAGTGGCCTATTGGGATATATGTGAAAAGAACAACCTGAATATAACACCCATTGACCTTCTAAATCACCTTTTAAAGCTATCAGTAGATCAGCACTCTGATATCCTTCATCTGTGGAGTCATTTGAGCCTAAAACTGCATCTTCTGAATTCTCTTGGCTCTCCTTTTTCTTTTTCTCTGCACAATCTCTGATGTAATGCCCTTCTTTTCTACAGTAGAAACACTTCATTTTCTTCTTTTTCTTGTCTACATTCTCTTGATTCTTTCCTTGCCTCTTCCATTGATTCTTATTTTTTTGATCATTCTTATTCTTTTTTTCTAGCAATCAATCCCTCACCATTGCTTTCCACATGCTCATTCTTATGAATTTCTTTAGAACACAAAGATGCTTTAACATCTTCCAAGGTTAAAGAGGTTCTGCCATATACCATTGTATCTACAAAGCCTTCACAAGGCTTTGACAGTGAACTCAGCAGAAAGAAGGCTTTGTCTTCATCACTTATCTTTACATTCTCGACCCCTTCAAGATCTAGGATGATCTTGTTGAAAGTGTCGATATGATCTTGAATTGAGACCCCTTCTCTCATTGAGAAGGTGCATAGCCTTTTCTTCAAGAATAGTCTGTGAGCCAAAGACTTCTTCATGCATAAAGCTTCAACCTTGTTCCAGATTCTTAGGGCTGTCTTTTCCTCAGAAATTTCTCTCAAGATTGAGTCACTGAGACTCAAGATGAGAGTACTGTGAGCCTTGTTATGAATATGTTTCTTCTTTTCATCGGACACTGAAGTTGTAGGAGCCTCTGGATCATCTTCTTCCAGAGCAGATTCAAGGCCCTGATGCACAAGAATGGCCCTCATCTTCAGTTTCCAAAGTGAGAAATCACCACTAATGGTGAACTTCTCAATTTTAGACTTTGGAAGAGACATTGCTATGAACCACTAATGCTATGATACCACTTGTTAATTTTTAGAACCAATTCCCAGAAAAAGATCCAAGCAAAACAGATCAAGAATCAAAGAAAGAAATATACACCAGCTGATGAGCTTAACCAAAACAACATTGTTTGAAGGAAAAACTCACACACTTCTATTACTCAAACTGATTACACACGATCACACATCCAAAAGGAGATTACAAGCTTTCAGTTAAAGCAAGAATTATAGAATTTGGATGAGAAAACAAAGAGAAATCACACTAACTCCAGAGGTTGTTCATCAACTCCTTTTATACTGAGGTTTCTCGAAATTTTCCAGAAACGCTCTTAACAACCATAACAGACTTTGCCACATCAGTAAAATATTTACAAATCGACTCATACACTGAATACGATCTGCACTATGGCCCAGTAACTCTCTTTCGTCTACAGTTTAGTCCCCAGATTCACAACTCAATTCTCCACAAGTAACTTAATTGTCCCTAAACAGTGAAACATAATGTGTGAAAAAATTAAACAAAAACTAACCATATGATTAGTAGCTCCGAAATCAATAATGCAAGAAGTAGAACGTGGTAAATGAGCAACATTATGGGCAAGACAAGTCAAATTGATTTATGGAACTTTGTTACTCATTAAATTTAATCTTGGTTGAGTGTTAATTAATTCCAAGATCTATTGATATTGTTTTGGCTTGAGAGGAAAGGCTTGTAATGCTGGAGGATTCATAGAAATTTAGTTGACAATAAGTTGAGTTGGTTAATTTTGACCTTTATACAACTTATGGATAGGAGGATATCCATGTAACTTGTAGCGTTTTTCTTTCACATTGTCTCATCTTTCCATGAAAATGACAAATTATTTTATTATAATAAAATGAATTTTGCTTGGAAATTTACCTGATGCTATGTTGTCGCTCATCGTAAGGAACCAAAGCAACGACTTTTCAAACATGTAGAATTGGATTTATCAACAATATTTGGCATCTCATAACTATATATGTTTCGTTCAAGACCATAAGAAACTGTATAGCATGATCTCTATCTCTATATGCCTCAAAGATCTTATTAGAATTCACATTGAAGTGTCATGACCCATATATCCCAAAACACATCTTACTAATTAAGGTGTGAATCACCCCTTATAAACCTAGCACCTGTCTCGTGCTTTATTGATGTAGGATTTGCCTACGGTGTTACATGCACCCCCTTAAGGACTCAGCATCTTTACTGAGGTTTGGCCCACCATCGCTAAAGAGGACACGTGAAGCCACTTTGAAACCGTCTGTTATAACCCAACCTAGACTTGACAAGATATTGTTCGCTTTTATTTCTAGGCCGCCTATATATCCCAAAATGTGTCTTGCTAATTAAACAGTAGATTATTCTTTTTAAACCCAACATCTCTCCTGTGCATTGTTGATGTAGGATTTGTCTAAGGTGTTCATATGTTGACACAACTTAAAAGTAATATTAAACTCCCAAGTATAAGAGTGTCGTGTTGTATTATAACTCGGTGAGTCCGAGGTCGATCCACAAAGAAAAGATTTAATTTGTTTATTTTATTTTATCTAAAAATTGAAATTAAAACTTGAATTTAAACAACTTAATTTAAATGAAACTATGGAATTGAACTAGTTAGGGTTATGGATCCACTCTTAGGAATAAATAAAACTTAATAAATTCTTTTTGCCAATTTATTTAAATTTATTACCCAAAAGATTAATTATACAAATTATTATTATTTTCCCTTTAATTTTATGATGGATTAAGTATTTATTATGCCAAAATTTAATTTGTCTACAATAAGTCAAAATACCATTTCACCATGCCTTATATTAAGATCTTAAGAATTTATTGTGCCAAATTCATTTGTTTGTCTACAATAAATCAAAATTTCAAAATATAAAACATGTATAAAATTAAATAGAAAATAATTTAATTTATAAAATTAAAAATAGAATTTGATTAAATCATATTTATTACCTAAGAGTTTTACCTTCCCCTAACTAATATTATTTAGTTAAGCATAATTAAAATAAAAAGAAGGAGTAGAATTGAATTACTTATAATTAAAAGTAATAAAAACAACTAAAATTGGAAATAAAACTAATTTTATTTATAAAAATAATTATACAAACTATTAAAAACACACCTGGAAATCAAGATTACAAGGAGATGGAGAGAATTTGAGAAGAAGAGAGTTGTAGAGAGATGATTAAAACATAAAAATGAGGCTCTATTTATAGAAAAATAAATTCATAATCCAGTACTTTGCGGTCTATCATAAGCTTCATACATGTGCTCCTCACAACCTTTAGATCAAGATCCAATGGCTGGTCAAACTTCAAAAGTCAACATCACACGTGGCATCATTTGACTCGTCCGATTTGCCCAAAGAACGGTTGGGATTTGGCGGGTTAATGGGTGGATCGGGTCGACCCGAATACAAAGATTCGGATCCTCCCACTTGCTTCACCAACCATTGCCACGTGGCACAATTATGACCACGAAATCATGGACGGTTGAGATTTAGTCAAAATTGCCAGCTATCCCATGCACTCATATCTATTGTAAGCTCATTTCATCATCCAATCAGTGCTCGGTCAACAGGAAAAGTCAACTTTTTTTTATACAAGCCCAATTTTAAGCCGATCTTGACTGATCTTAAGGTTTTCGGACCTCCGGAATCCAAATTTGACATCCATTTTTCTGTTTGGAGCCTCGAAGTACGTGAAATTAATATTTTTCCTAATAAACACATAAAAATACACAAAATTAAATATATTTAAAACATAATTAATAATTCCTAATATATTACATAAACACAAATATAAATTATAACATAAGCATAAAATAACATATTATCGCTTGATAATTCAACAATTTTTAATACTAATCATATGTCATGAATCAGCTCAGACCTTGTAAGATATTGTCTACTTTGGGCTTCAACAAGGTATACACGATTTTATTTTTGGGGCACCCATACACCCTAAAACGCATCTTGTCAATTAAGGTGTGGATCATCTCTTATAAACCTAATATCTCTCTTGTGCTTTGTTGATGTGGGATTTGTCCAGGGTGTTACATGCATCCCCTTAGGGACTCAATGTCCTTGCTGAATTTTCCCTACCATAATTAAAGAGGACACACAGAGCCACTCTGATACCATTTTTCGTGACTCAAACTAGACTTAGCAAGATATTGTCTGCTTAAGGCTTTAACTAGTCCCATATGGTTTTATTTTCGGAGCATTCATACACCCCAAGACGTGTTTTGCCAATTAAGGTGTGGATAATCTCCAATAAATCCGCATTTCTCCTATGCTTTGTTGATGTAAGATTTACCTTGGATGTTACATTTATTATGACCCAATTAGACCTAGACAGATATTACCTACTTTGGGCCTCAACAAGGCCAGCACAATTTTGTTTCTAGGGAGATCATACATCTTAAAATGTGTCTTACTAATTAATGTGTGGATCACCTCTTATAAACCTTGCATTTTTCCCGTGCTTTGTTGATGTGGGATTTGCCTAAGGTGTTACATACACCCCTTTAGAGACTGAGCATCCTTGCTGAGGTTTACCCTACTATCGCTCAAAAGGACACGCAAAACCCCTTTGATACTATCTATCATGACCGAACCCAGACCGGACAAGATATCGTCACTTTGGGCCTTAACAAGGCCTGCACGGTTTTGTTTCTAGGGTGCCCATACCCCTTAAAGTGTGTCTTATCGATTAAAGTGTAGATCACATTTTTATAAACCCAGCATATCCCCATGCTTTGTCGATGTGAGATTCGCTTAGGGTATTACACTTATGGTGTGTTTATTAAATGAGAATCAGAATATGATGGTGATAACTCTATGAAATGAGAGTTATCAAGGCATTTCTAGACTTAAACTAATATTATTTAGAGGGTAAATGATGTGTTTTTTTTATTACATTTTTAGTTACATTTTGTATAAGTATCTATTTAAGTTTACTTTTAATAAAGTGATTGTGTTTTAGATCACTTTGTGCTCTAATTATGTGCATGATTGTAGGTGATAAAAAAGATCGAGCTTTATGGATAGAATAACTATAGCTGCAGACTTATAAAAATGATAAAGAACTTGTCTGCAAATTAACTAAAACAAGTTTGAATTAGAGAAGATGTAGTAGCAATTACTGTAGCAATCCAAAAGCCAATATAGACAAGACTACCCGCGTGTTAACTGACAAAGTAGCGACAAGCAGCACAAAAACATATGTGATCCAAGGTTTCCAAGAAGGAGACACATGGCCTCATGCTTTTGGTTGCTTTAATTCCGAGATATAAAAAGAGCACACATGAAAAAGACAAAGGGGAGAAAGTTGTCACACAAAAATGACTGAGTGAAAAAGAAAAAGAGAGAGTTGAAGGTTGCAGCAAGGGATTTCTGAGAAAAAAGAAGAGAGATGGCAAAAACTTAACAGAGGGACGTCTTGAATTTGGCGAATCTCAATTGCTACTCTTTATTTGCTTGTTTTCATCTCTCTATAGGAATGTATGTGATGGTCAAAATGTTTGTTCTTACTGTTTTGTTGCCTATCATGAATTAACTTTGATGTAGTTGGGTGTGAAACAAGCTTAATGATTGTTTGACTTATATATGTGCGGTGCTTAGCATCTACTATAGCATTTTGTCTTGATTTTAATTATTGCAAATATCTATCTCAGTTGGCTACCTATTTAGTGGATACTAGCTAAAAAGGAGCCTAAGAAAGGTCTGACTTAGTGGAACAAACCAAGACAATACATGGTTTTATATTGAGTTTCCCAAGTTGAGTTAATCTCAGATTTGATAAGATTAGTGAAGAACTAAACATAGGGATTCACCTTGTAAGGCAATTGAAATCTAGAATGCATAATACTATATCTAATGTTAGCATAAGAACCGGTCACTGTTAGGTTGCATATATATATAAGATATCCAACAAGTGACAGCTGAGGATGTATGCGAGATTCTACCCAGTGCTGTAGCAGGTTCTATAGTAATAGTATCGTAATTCAAAAATAGTGGATACCATTAAGTGAGTTTAAGCATTCAACTACTGCTTTCCCATTGAGTATATCTTAGTGTTTGACTTGAGATTTTCCTTTTTGCATTATGTTTATTGCATTTTTAATTTCGTTAGGTCGTTAATTTCATCATTATTTTATTTTAATTAGACTAAAATTACATTGTTAAAATTGTTGTAACAAATCCTATAACATTAATCCCTGTGGAGACGATTTAGATACTCATCATTATATTACTTGTTGTGTACATTTGCACATTGACACCTACAACAATATGCACCAACAGAAGGAATCAGAATGAGTTAAAATCAGAATGAATTGAAATAGGAATAGGAAATGGGAATCAGAATAATTTGTTTACTTGAATTATAAGAATTTAAATCAAAATGAGCTAGATTACCATTAATATGTTTACTTGCCTTGGAATTGGAAACAGAATGAGCTAGATTGTTACAAATTATTAACAGGTCCTTAATAACTATTATCATAATAATAATTTTTTATTTTAATTATTGTGATTATTATTAATAAATAATGTTAATAATAATAATAATTATTACATTATATACTAATATTAATATTAGAAATAATAATAATCCATTTCAAATAATAATAATAATAATAATAATCTTCATCAACATCGTCGTTCGACAACATTATCATCATTGGCATCATGTTGGCATCAGAACGGAACACGACGCTGCTGCTGTCGTCTATGACACGATGGTTGCACGTGACTACTATTGCCTGCGATACAACAACCAAGGATTAGCTAGTATTCCATCGGCGATAACCAACAACGACGATGGAGCTCGTTAATGGGATCACGTTCCCCCCCCCCCCTTTTTAAATTGAGGACAAAATTAAGGGTGGCAAAATGAATAAACAAATAAAATTTGAATTGAATCATAAATGAGTTAGGTTAAAACTCTACTGATTCAGATTCGATTCATTTATTAAACGAATTGAAATCTAAGATTCGGATTCGATTAATTTATTAAACAAATTGAAATCTCCAGATTCGGATTTGATTCGTTTAATTGATTTAGTAGAATTAGTAAACAAATTGAATCAAATCTGATTCATTTACTATTCGTTCATCCGATAACAAATCCATAAAGAATCAAATTGAATATGAGTTCATTTACAAAAATATAATTAATAAAAAAATTATATACAAGATGATGTTTCCACTAGATCTATCAATTCTGATGCACATTGTGTGATGGATTATAGTAGTGAATTTACAAGTCTTGAGGTAACTTTGGTTTATAAATAATTTTGCAATAATTTTTTATGAAATTTTATTTAACTTACATGAGATTTTGTCTATTTAAATATTCAAGAGTAGAGAAGCAATGATTCAATCAACTCACGATGTTAGAAAAAAAATGGTATAATGGTTGTCATCAAGAGAGCAAAACTAGGTCCTGATTGTAAAACACTAGGATCTTTTCTGGTTGTGAAAGAGTGGAAAGTATGAAAAAACATTAACAAGAAAGTAAGGAAAAAAAAAAGACTCGAAGTCGGGAATAACTATTACGAAAAGATATAGATGTTTTTTTAAATTAAAAGGTCAAAAGTTGGACATTCATAATGATTGGATGTTAAAGGTAATGAGTGGAGTGCATAATCATCCAATTGAAAAACATCTTGAAGGGCACTCATTTCTAGTGTGATTAACTATAGAAGAAACGTCAATATTAGTTGACACATAAAAAAAAGGTAAAAACAAGGATATTTTAGTCACTTTGAAAAAAAATATACATTTAACGTTTCTACAATGAAGTCAATATACGCTGCATGACTAAGATATAAAGTGATTGAGATGGCTAGCAGATCATAAATGAAACAACTTTTAAGTTATCTTAACATAATTACATTGAGTGGCATAAGTGTTATGATAACACCAACATTGTGAAGGAGTTGATTTTGCATACCCAATTAGGGGTGGCAAAACAAATTATCGAATTGAGTTAAAATCAAATCATAAATGAATTAGGTCAAAACTCTGCTGATTTGAGTTTGATTCATTTATTAAATGAATTGAAATCTCAGTATTCGGATTCATTTCGTTTAATTTATTTAGTAGAATTAATAAACAAATCATCGAATTTGGATTTGTTTATCTTATAACAAATCCATAAAGAATCAAATGAATATGAATTCATTTACAAAAATATAATTAATAAACAAAAATCAAGGAAAACAAAATATAAAAGACCATAAATTTAACATCCTAGAAAATATAAACTTATTGTCATTTATAATTAGTATACTAGCTTTCAAATTTTAAATTCTTTTTACACATATGTAAGGATAAATAATTAATTTAATTAAACAAATTTGAAATGAATAGATTGTACTCAATTTGTATACAACTCGTTTATTAAACGAATACTAAACAAATAAATGAATCAATGTCCTCAAACCTGGGTTCGGTTTGTTTAATTAGTGAATCAATTTCACCCATTTTCAAACAAATCAATTTTTTGAAACTCAAACCCCATTTGATTCTCATCGAATCAAATAGACTAGACAAAATTGAGATTATTGATTTTGTTGGGGGCAAAATTTGAAATCGCAACTCTTGGGAATGGGAGACTAGGGGAGGGAATCAATCCCCCCATTCTTCATTTCCCAAATTAAGGCATGCCACACAATTCTGATTCTAATTCTCGCCTTTATTTTGCATAGTAAATACTGTTAATAATTCTAATTTCGGATTGCGATTCCCTAATTTAGGAAATAAACACAACATTTGAGTAGTAGACTGTCATGGAGTCCAAACATTGAGATATAGAACTAACTTTCTATTATAGTTCATAGATACATGGCCTATGGATTTGTGGTAGAATAAGGTGGTTGATGAAGTACCCAAGTGAAGAGTTTGAATCAAACATGACAAGCTTGAGCTAAATTGGCATTGACTTGGAGTACTCAATTGACTTGTGAAAATAAATGAGCTAAACACGTAGGAACTCTCTAAATAGTATTATAGATAAGAACTAAATTGAAGTGAAGACAATGTTCATGTGACCATTGCAAGTACAAGAACTATGGTTAGATTAGCTTTGCAATTGTAAACAGAACAACACATTCTCTGCATTTGTTATCTTAGGTTAAGTTATTACAGTTTTTTTTCGTATCAGAACAGCCCTTAGATTTCTAACCTAATGGAAACTGTTAAGAGTGACCTTGGGATTCAAGAAACAAATACAAGAGTAACAAAAATAACACCACTGCAAACCAAACACCAGTTGCAAACACAAACCCAATCTTGAACAGAGCACAAGCTATCAATAAAACATCTACACCATAAAATAAGTCCACCAACATTGTTGTACAATCAATGTCAAGTACACAACCAGTGAACAACACCACACTAAACCATCACACCTTAAGTTCATTTTCCTTTTTTATTATAGTCGAACTTGATGCAATAAACTACCTTATCTAAAAAGCTCAAGCCTTGCTATCAATAAGAGGTAATGGTCTTGAACGTTTCATCAATGGAACCAAGATAGCTCCTTTTAAGAACTTAGTCTTAGGGGTGAACTTCAAAGTGTAATAACCATCGAGAATCCAAAATATATGATATGGCTAAAACAAGACTAATTGCTACTCTTTTGGCTACTGTCTATTGTTTCTAAGAGCATACTCATAACAATAATACACTATACATACTCATATGATTTATGGATAGTATTTAAAAAATTATATGCCTAAGAATCTATTGTAAGGACAAACTTCAGATTGTGAAGAAAAGCGCCTTTACAATCAATGAGTTTTTCACAGCAAATGAGAACTTTAATCATGGACTTGACCACTGCTGGCAAACAATCTTGAAAAATGATCAGGTGACTTGTATTATCACTTTTGAGAGATGTATGCGAGAACATTGTTGTAAGCATCTTGGCAAGACTTGTTTCACCAAGTTTTGAAGAAGCTTTCTTCATTCTCTTGAACCATGAGGGGAGAATAGAACTACAAAACAACACCAACAATGTGCCTATTGAAGCAGACATGGTTATAAAAGAAGGGAAATGAAGTATAAGAAACTAGAACAATAGAAAGATAATATTTGGAAGCAATCTTAGACATATGAGCAGAGAGAGCTATGACAACAGAAAACCACTCTAGAAGAGCTAGGAAAAGGAAAGTGAAGGCAAAAGTCTCTAAAACCACCTTTAAATCAGGTGTTTTCTATCAAATTTTCTTTAAAGAATGACACACTCTTAATTAATGTTGACACAAAAAGGATGATGGCTTTATGCCTAAGCAACCTGCTTTTGTACCTTAAAGACAGTAAGGACAAAAACCAACCTACATGGCAATATCAAGTAATGCAGAGAGTTAACTAGGATAGTTCTTTGATAGTGGGTCAACTAATCATGTGACAAATGATTTAAGTAATCTAAGACTGAGGTTTGAAAATGAAGGTAAAACTAAACTCTTAATTGGCAATGGTAATGGATTAAACATCTCTCATATTAGCAATACAACACTGCGCACACTAAATAAAATACACATCACTTTATACAATGTGTTATATCAAGTCTACCTTCCCTAAATAACCTAGATATAATATTTACTAGTGGAGTTTGTGTTGTGAAGGACAAGTTTGACAGATTTCTACTTAGAAGAATTGACAAAGCTGGTCTCTTTGATGTGTATAGTGTCAATAATGTTGATACGGAAGGGAATAAACATGAAGTTGCTTCTGTATTAAGTGTTGTTGTGTCATTTATGCCTCATTGAGTGGGTTTAATAATATAAGTCCTAAAGAGTTTGTTAACCATTAGTCAATTCCTAAGAATGTAAAGCAATTAGACATTTAATATATTAGAATAGGTCATCTAAATGAGCAAACTTTGATAAAGTTGTTGTCTGGTTGTAATCAATTCAAAGGAATGAATAAAAGTTAATTCTCTATAATTTTGCTTAGCCTGTATGCATAGAAAAAGCCATAAACAACACTACACAAAAATCTGACAAAACAACCAAATAAGTTAAATTCCTACTCACAAACTTGTAGGGATTAGCTCCTTTAAGCTCTAATAATGGATTTAAATACTACATGAGCATAGTGGATGATCATATAAGATATACCTGGATATTTTTTTTTTTGACAAAATTGAAACTATAGACACTTTCATAAAATTCAAAGACTAAACTGAAGGATTCACAAAAAAATTTTACGATGAAAAATATTTACGATGATAAGGATTGAAGCATCCACTCATGATATATATTTTTTCATATTATACGATGATAGTTGGTTGTGGCATAGAAGACTATATCATGCAACCATGGACTTGATTTCAAAAATTTCTAAAAATGATTTTAAAAAAGATAAGGTTTGTGGAGCTTATCAATTTAGAAACCAGATCAAAACTTCTTTAAAAAAAAAATCATGCTTCTACTTCAAAACCACTTTAACTTCTTCACATGAATTTATTTGGACCTTCTAGATATGCAAGTCTAAGTGGCAAACACCATGCATTTGTAATTGCTATGATTATTCTAGACACAAATGGGTATTGTTTTTAGCTAATAAGGATAATGTCTTTGATACTTTTAAAATCTTTTATAAAAAGGTTCAAAATGAAAAAGGATATGCTATTTCTTGTATTGAGGGTGATCATGGTGGAGATTTTGACAATCATGATTTCAAAATTTTTTGCAATAACTTTGGTATAGGACATCAATTCTCATCACCAAGGACTCTTCAACAAAATGGAGTTGTTGAGACAAAGAATATGCCTATTCAAGAAATGGCTACGCCGATGTTTAAATAAAAATGCTTTACTAAAATAATTTTGGGCCAAAGCCATCAATACCGCTCGTTATGCTTTAAATCGTGTGTTGATTATACCCTACCTTTAAAACTCCCTATAAGCTTTGGAAAAATAGAAAACCCAATATTGGTTATTTCAAAGTTTTTGGATGTTTATATTGAATACTAAAGACAATCTTGTGAAACTTGATCTAAAATTCGATGTTGGTATCTTTCTTGGATATTCAAATACAAGCAAAGCTTATAAAGTGTACAATCACCCTATGCAAGTCATTTTTAATGAGTCTAACCCTTCCTCTATAGAGAAAGTTGTTGTAAATGATGATACAAATGAAGAGTAACAAAAAGAAAAGTCTTAAAATGACAAACAAGATAATGCACCATGTGAGAATCAAGAGGAGCGACAAGAAGAGCAAACTAATATGGAGCAAAATGAAGATAATTCTCACACTCCCCAAGGAGTGAAGGTATGCTTCTTTTTACCCTAAAGATTTAATCTTAAGAGATCCTTCACGAGGTATAACTACTAATTCATTACTTAGAAATACATGTGAACATATTGTATTCATATCTCAAATTGAACCAAAATCTTTTTGGATGCAAAAAATGATGAATCTTCGATTATGGCAATTCAAGAAAAGTTAATCTGTTATAATGTATGGAAACTTTTTCCTAAACCAGAATATCAATTTGTTATAGGTACAAAAGGGCGTTTAGGAACAAGGTGAATGAATCCGGTGTAGTTGTAAGAAATAAAGACATATTAGTAGCTTAAGGATACAATCAAGAAGAAGGAATTAATTTTGATGAAACCCTTGCACTTGTAGCAAGATTAGAATCCATTAGGATGCTCTTAGCATTTCCATTTCATAAAGATTTCATTTTGTATCAAATGGATGATAAAAGTGTTTTTGTAAATGGTTATATTATGGAGGAAGTTTATGTGAAACAATCCCGTGGTTTTGAAAATAAAAAATTTCCAAATCATGTTCACAAGTTTTCTAAAGTTTTATATGGTTTAAAACAAGCACCTAGAGCATGGTATAAAATGTTTAATAGATTTCTTTTGGAAAATAGTTTTCAATGGAAAAAGTGGATATTGAACTTTTTATTAAGCATAAAAATGAAGATATACTCATTGTTCAAATTTATGTTGATGATGTTATTTTTGGTTCCACTAATGAGTCTTTTTGTAAAGAATTTTCATCTTGTACGAGCAAAGAATTTGAGATAAGTATAATGGGAGAATTGGAGAATTTCCTTGTACTACAAATAAAACAAAGTGAATGATGAATCTTCATCAATCGAGACAATTATTTAAAAGATTTACTTAAAAGATTTGGATTTGAAAATGTAAAGACTAAAAGTACTCCAATGAGATCAACAATCAAGTTTGACAAAGATGAAAAAGGTAAATAAGTTAAGGTCAAAACATATCAAGGTATGATTGGATCTTAACATTACTTACTGCTAGTAGACTTGATATCATGTTTAGTGTATGTTTATGTGCAAGATTTCAATTATGTCCCAAGGAATTCACTTTCTAAGTCACTTGTCTTTTATTTTAGTAAGAAACAAAATTCAGTTGTCTTTTATTTTAGTAAGAAACAAAATTCAGTTGCTCTTTTAAACACTGATTCTAAATATACTGCTGCTGGTAGTTGTTGGAAACAAGCCATTTGAATGAACAAACCCTTAGAGACTATGAGATTTATCTTGATCATATACCTATCATGTGTGACAATACTAATGGTATAAATCTGTCAAAGAATATTATTCAACATTCTAAGACCAAACATATAGATATTAGACATCATTTCTTGACAAAACATGTTAATAAAGGGGATGTAGTATTAGAATTCATTTCAACCGAAAGATAACTTGCGGATATCTTCACAAAACCCCTTAGTGAGGATCAGTTTGTCAAAATTTGACATGAACTTGGGATGATAAATTTTCACATTAGCATATCTTTGTGTGATATCAAGACTACTAAACTATCTATTGTGTGATTCTTGATGTGTATATATGTTAATGTTGAATGATTTGTTTCATATTTGCATTCATTTTTCATGCATTAAAAATGGTTTTTTAAGATGTTTCGGGTTCTTGAAATGAAACAATTATTTGTCATAAATCAAAATAGATGTACGAAATTATAGTTAAAGTAAACGGATTACTGTTTATAAATAAATGGCTTACCATTTAAAAATAGAAACTAGGAATGAAATCTGCAAGTCATCGATTAACTAATTAAAAATAAATGATATACCAATTAGAAGTAGAAAGGTTTTTTGTGATAACGGATAACCAATTGGGGTAAATGGATGATTGTTTAAGTGAAGGAAACATTTTGTTTTTTTATCATTTAACTGATTACGCATTTAGTGTTTACTAGAAATTATCGGCTAACTGTAATATGAAAATGGTTCACCAATTTCATTTGATAAACTACTGTTTTAGGTTTTCTTCTTTATGTTTCTTTAAGCCTTAACTGTTTCTCTCTCTACTGACGGCACTACCCTACATCTCCCTAAAAATTCGTCAATTTCCATGTGTTTTCTAGCCAAATTGAAACCATAAAATCATTTCTAATCACTCTAGGAAAAATTTTAACCAATCAAAGCAACATTTCAAGCCGAAAATAAAAAATTCCTATGCCCTCTATCTTCATTTTAAATGGTTCAATTTCTCCCAAAATACCAAATTTTCCAAATTCCCAAATTTAGCATACATGGTCGGTGCTGAGTGTTCAAGGACTAGAGCAAGATGAAAACCAACAGCAAGGAGGAATCCAAAACCTCCCAGGGAGGTCCCGGAGTTCGAAAGAACCCATTTCGTCATTGTCCCCATGACTAGACATTTCCAAACCGTTTCATGAAACGCAAGGTAACTGATTCTAACTTTGTGGATTTGGATGATTTTGAGGAGCTAGTTGGTAGTGTCGTTAGTGCACCAAATTTAAAACTTTACTAATAATATAAACAACTAATACAAAGCGAGTAAGGATCGATCCCACGAAGACTATGCTAGTCATATTTATTATCAACTCTAAAGCAAGAATAAAATAATAACAGTAGTAGTAGTGGTAATAGAAATTAATTTAACTAAAGAAAACGCCAATTATACATAAAAATGGGGGTTTTATGAATTTTTAACTAAAAAACAAGAAATAAAGAAATTAAAACTATGAAAGCAATAATTTAATAAAAACTCTAATTAAAGGATAAAGAAATAATAATGATGAAAACTTTAGTTAAAGGATCATTCGGCACCACTAAACATGCACATAATATATCAATTCTATCATCAATTTCTATTGAAACTATCAACCGTAGACAACAATAAGCATTGTTAGTCTCAATCTTTCCTTAGTGTGTCATTAGGCGAAACAAGCTCTTCACCTAATTTCTAACCATTAAATAATTTAAAACGAACTCTTTAAATTTATGATAATGGAAGCATTAAGTAGAAAAAGACATTAGGTTGATCTAGGCAATAAATATTCAAGCTCGGATTATTTAACCTAAGTTATGTTCTCTAATTAAAATCACTGACTCCAACCTGCTACTAATGTTTAAAATATCAAGACAATTACGGATCAAGTATTTTAATCTAATAATAGAATTTTTGAAGTCCTATCTAATTGGCAACTCAAATAAGAAAAGAATAAAATCATAAACATTAATTATAAAAAAATATAAACAACCTCAATTAAATAAATTGAATAATATAAATTGAACATTAATCATATTACATGTTTGGGGTTTTGAATTCTGTTAGCCTAAAGGGCTACACATAATGTAATTTTGATGATAACAAACATGTGTCTTAAGTGATTTAATAAATATTGTATTTAACAATTTTACTAATTTTTTAAGGATAATATTTATGCCAGTGAATCAAGTGAAATTAAGCTCAAGACACTCAACGGACAACGACAAAATCAAGAATAAAGTTTAGAGGTCAACGGAAAAATTATTGCGATAAATTCTTGTAAAGCCGGTATGATTTAATTGATGTATGATTTAGCATTTGAGAAGCTCAAGAGATTAATTTAAATAATTACTTTTCATAAATTAAAAGGTCTTATTTTTATAAGATAGAGTATTTTGTGGATATGAGTAATTTGGACTTAAATGAAAAGTTTTGCAATCTTTGAATTTAATAAGTATTATTTTGAATTCCGGAGTTGGATCTTTTTGCAAACATTTGAAAGTGAAAGGTTTGAGAACTTTAAAAAATATAGGTATTATGTTAAATTTTAAAAAGGACGTCTTTGAAAAATAATAATATATTTGGGGCCATATAATAATTTCAAAATTTTTTGGAATGACAGTTTTTATTTAAAAGTTCTAAAATTGGACTTATTTGTAAAGTTTTATAACGTTTTGAGCCATATTATAATTATAGAAAGTTTTGGGCTAAAGTGTAATTTTAGTGAACAGTGTTACTCTAGCAAATTCAAATTTAACAGTAATATCATTGTTATGAGCGGCAAGCTGGATAAATTAAGAAGCTAACCGCTTAGTTGCGGGAATTTGTCTATAATGGCTAGTTTTCGGGCTTTAATTATAAAAATTCAACTTCAACTTCATTTTAAGGACTAATGAAAGCATAAACAAGATTTTATAACATATATTGAGCTTCCAAATCGCAAAATCATCATAGGTTTGAAATACTAACTAGGCAACCCAAGAGGGGGGTGAATTGGGTTTTTATAAAATAATAGACTAAAAATAAATTATCATGCAAATTCAAAAACAAAATTAAAGCAATAATAAATAAATTTGATCACAAATTAAAAGGATAGGGAAAGAGAGAATCAAACACAACGATGTTTACGTGGTTCGGCCAACCTCGCCTACGTCCACGCTTCCAAGCTTTCCGGGCTTGAGGTTTTCACTAAGCAAGCCTCCAAGGCTTCAATTGCTTACACTTGACTTCCAAGGTGTCAATAACCTTTACAACAAGAGATTATCCCCAATCTCTTAACCCAAGTGTATCCCAACACTCACAATCCTCCAAAATGAAATATTACAATTGTTTTTCTCTCACACTATATTTAAGATTACAAATCAAAGCTCAAAGTGTGAATAGATGAAGTGAAACTATGTTTCTAGCTCTTGTGAAGATTGCAAACTCGAGTATAAGCTCAATGGTTGTGTTGTGATCAGTCTTCTTTGAATTTGAATGAGCTTATTTATAAGTAGAGCTAAAAAACTAGCCGTTATGCACTGTCGGCCAGAAAACGGTTCACCGTTTATTGGTTAACGGTTAACCGTTTGCGCGAGTCAATGTTACCGTTGGGCCAGATTTCAAATAAACGGTTTGCCGTTAATATTACCCTTTCGCCGTTAACTTCCAGAGACCTGCAAAATGAATACCCGTTATCCGTTTCAAGTAAACGGCTAAGCCTTTGCGTGAAGCGACTCTCTGGATGTTATCGGTTAACCGTTTGTAAATAAACGGTTCACCGTTTGTGTCCAGTAACCTGTAAAAAGAACAATGGTTATCCGTTTAAGTAATCGGCTAAGGACTTGTGTGAGATAACTCTCTGGATATTATCGGTTAACCGTTTGTAGTAAACGGTTCACCGTTAGTTTCCAGTGACCTTGCCATTTTCCGTTCTTCACTAACGGTTAGAGCTTAGCAGACTTTTGCTCTCTGGTCTTAATCGGTTAACCGTTTGTAATAAACGGTTCACCGTTAGTTTCCAGTGACCTTGCCATTTTCCGTTCTTCACTAACGGTTAGAGCTTAGCAGACTTTTGCTCTCTGGTCTTAATCGGCTAACCATTTGTAATAAACGGTTCACCGTTAGTTTCCAGAAACTCATTTTTAAACCAGATTTTTGCAAAGAATCTTTTTCCAATTTAAAAGCATCTTTTATAAGCATGAATGGAGCAGTTTTTATGACTTTCATTTGTTAAGAAATAACTCCATTATTTTTATCAAAAATCATTTAAAATTTGTTATTATCAAAATCAATATTATTAACATATTTATGTTAACAAGGTTGAATCATCATTGAGCTATATTTGTTTATTCACTCTTAAAGAGAGTTTCATTGTTGTAATTTTCATTTCTCATCAAATTATGAGTGTAAAAGTGTGAGAAACACTTGGAGTAAAGAGATTGGGGAGATAATCTCTTGATTGTAAAAGTCCATTGACACCTTAGAAGTCAATTGTAAACATTTGAAGCATTAGGAGGCTTGGATAGTGAAATCATCAAGCCGGGTGAGCTTGGAGGTGTGGACGTAGTCGGGGATTGCCGAACCACGCAAAAATCCTTGTGTTTATTTTCTCTTCCCTTACTCTTTTATTATTGTGCTATATTGAATTTATTGTTTTTGAATTCTATTAAGGCATTAAATTGAATTGTTGCGCGAATTGTTTAGCATAATTTTTAAAATCTCAATTCACCCCCCTCTTGGGTTGCGTAACTTGCATTTCAAATTCATCCTCAATGAAATAGAAAATCTAGCCTAACATAATTGAATTGGGAATAAGAGTGTTGATAAAATCAGTTATGGAGATTAATCTAAATGGATTACTTCACATATACGGTACTATTCATATATACAGTACTATTCACATATACAAAACAATGATGTGACATTGACCGATGTTGTGTCAGCATCCTATTAGACCAATGATGTGGCATTGACTGATTATGTGGTGTTGATTAATGATGTGGCATTGACTGATGATGTGTATTGGATAAAAATACTGATGTGGTAGCATCTTATTGGACCGAAATACTCATGTGGTGTTGACTGATGATCTGTTACAACCAATCAAAGCTTGCCACATGGCGTAATCCTGAGCGTTCAAATTGTTTTAATCCGATGGCCATGATTTATCAATCGTATGTATAAAGAGATGGCTCCCCCCTTATTACCCCGAAGTCCATTCTTTAGCTCAATTTTCTGTAATTCTCCCTCCATCTTGTATTTTCTACGTATTTTAGTAAAATTATCATTTTACCCCTAGTTCAATTATGAGTGGCTAGTTTTGTTTTAAGGTTGGGGTTGAAAGTGAAGCCTCAATATGTCGACAGAAGAATTATTATGGTCTGACACAACATGTTTTTTACACTACACTTAGTGGAAGATCATTACTTCTGGCACATTGAGAGCTTGATACCATTTTTATTAGATTGAGGATTATGAGGAGTGGAAATACCCCCTCATGAATTAATTGGAACTGAAAAAGAAATATTAAGCCCATGGTGAATGTTAAATGTGAATCGAGAAACTCAAGCATTTCATTTGCATTGGTTTTATCTTTAATTCATTCTCGTCATTTTATTTTAAATCTTAAGAAAAAAATCACTTCCAATCAACTCACATTTACACCTAAAAAATTAACCCTACGCATAATTAAATCTACCTCCTCGTGGGATCGACACTCATCATCACAAAATCTATTCTACAATAAATTCGTGTACTTGTGAGTACAATAAAATTTGCACAACAAGTTTTTGGCGTCGTTGCCGGAAAGGTAAGTTATTTTAATTTGTACAATTAATTTTCTTTATAAATATTGTTTAAATAATTGTGTCTGCAGGTTTTAAGTGTGTTTTCATAGTAAGTGTGTAGCAGCGTGATAAGGTCAGTATTGTAAGTTCTCTCATCTTTCTTTGTTTTCATCTATTTTGTTTTTATTTTTTACGTGCTCTTTGCCTGTATGGTCGAAGGTCACAGTCACCTAAGCTAGAACCTGGAAACGACTGGTGTGTACAATCTCTAATACTATAGCTGTCAATATACAAGTGTACACAACAAGTAATATACTTGAGTATTCAGATCATCTCCACAGGGATTGATGTTATCAAATTTGCTACGGCAATCTTCAATAGTGCAATTTTTTTTTATTCGAAAATAAAGCAACTAATAAAACTAATAAACAAATTAAAATAAAAATATAATAAAGAAAATTCTCACATCAAACACAAGGATAAAACTAATTGGAATTGAGTAGTTGAGTGAATAAACTTATTTAATGGCTTTGATTATTTTTCAATTACAGTACCGTTGCTACATCATCTACTACAACACTGGGCAAAATCCCTCATACATCCTCAGCTGTCGCATGTTGGATATTTTATATCTAATGCAACCTAATAGTGACTAATTGTTGTGCCAACATTAAATATAGAATTAATCGATCTAGCTTCTATTTACCCTACAAGGTGAATTCATATGTCTACTTCATTACTAATTTTAGATCAAGCATGACCCTATTCAAATTGAGATTCCCTGAACTTGGGAAACCCAATTTAAAAGCAAGTATTGTCTTAATGAGATCAACTAAATTAGACCTTTTTGAGACTCTTTTTTAGTTAGTATCCCTAAATGAGTAGTTAGCCGAAATAGAGAATTAAAAGAAATTCAAGTAAGAGAAAATACTATAGCAAACACAGAGCAACGCGCATATATCAGTCAATCATCCATTAAGAGCGTTTACCACTCAACTACAATAAAATTAGTTCATGATTTGTGATAGAAAAAAAAGGGTTTCAGCCATCATATTCATCCCCATAATAAAATAAAAAACAAGAAAATAAGAAGAATAACTGATTTCTATATTACTTTTCGATTTCTCCTCTGTCTGCCTTTAATCTCTCTCTTGAATTTTGTTTTCTTGTTGTTTCTTTATGGTTATTCCTTTGGTTGACGACTCTCCCTTTCTTCTTTTCGTGTGTGCTCTTTTTATAGATTAAAATTAAGGCAATCGGAAGTTTAGGGCGCGCATCTTTCAGTTTTGGAACCTCCAGATTGCAATCTTCTAAGTATCTTGTGTGAAATCTTCTTTATCATGCTCCAGGATTGCCACAGCAACAGTGCTACAGCAATGGCTACTGCATCTTACTTGTTTCAATTCTTCTGTTGCCAAGTTCTTGTTAGCCTAAAGGGCTATACATAATGTAATTTTGATGATAACAAACATGTGTCTTTAGTAAAAATAATAAATATTGTATTTCACATCTTCACTAGTTTTTGAAGGATAATATTTATGCAAGTGAATCAAGTGAAATCAAGATTGAAGACACTCAACGGACAACAGCGACATCAAGAATATAGTTTAGAGCTCAACGAACAAATTAGTGCGATAAATTCTTGTAAAGCCGGTATGATTTAATTGATGCATGATTTAGCATTTGAGAAGCTCAAGAGATTAATTTAATTAAATACTTTTCATAAACTAAAAGGTTTTATTTTTATAAAGTAAAGTATTTTGTGGATTTAAGTAATTTGGACTTAAATGCTAAGATTTGAAATCTTTGATTTTAAATAAGTATTAAATTCGGAGTTGGACATTTTTACAAACATTTGAAATGTTTTGGGCCATACTATAATTTATGAATATTTTGGACTAAAGTGAAAGATTTTGAGAACTTTGAAAAATATGGGTATTATGTTGAAAAGGACATTTGTGCGAAACAATAAAATCTTTGGGGCCATATCATAATTTCAAAAAGTTTGGGAAAGACAACTATTCTTAAGAGGTTCTGAAATTGGACCTATTTGCAAAGTTTTCTGACGTTTTGGGTCATATTATAATTATAGAGAGTTTTGGCCCAAAGTGTAATTTCAGAGAACAGTGTTACTGTAGCAAAATTCAAAAATAACGGTAATATCACTGTTCCTGAGCGGCTAGCCGGATAATCAAGCGGCTAACCGCTTGAGCGCTGGAATTTGCCTATAACGGCTAGTTTTTGGGCTTTCACTATAAAAACTCAACTCAAACTTCATTTTAAGAACCAATGCACGCAAATATAAGATCATACAACATATATTGAGCTTCTAAAACGTAAATCATCATTTTGATGATAAGAAATAGTTTCATAGAGTGTCTAGTTGTGAAAGTGCTAATGAAATTTAGCACAAACTTGAAGTTGTTTATGAAGGCACGAATCAAGTGAAAGAGTCTAAAATTAGTAGGTACACTCGAAAATATAAACTGTTTCAAATGGAACAAAATGAGAGTGTGTATTCTATGTATACTAGATTTACGGATATTGTGAACACTCTAGGAGCCTTAGGAAAGACCTTTCCAAATAGCGAGAAAGTTAAGAAAATCATTAGGTCGCTACCTAAGGAATGGAGACCAAAAAGGACTGCCATTGAGGAAGCCAAAGATTTAAATATTTTACCTATTGATGATTTAATTGGTTCTCTTATTTCTTATGAGGAAGACTTGGCAGCCGAAAAAGGCAATGAGGAGAAGAAGAAAAGCATTGCTCTCAAAGCCTCGAAACATGCGAGTGATGAGGAAAGCGAGCTGGATGAGGAGGAGATGAATATGCTGGCTAGGAGGCTTAGAAAATTATTTAAGAAATCTAGTGAGCGAAGAAAATTTAGAGATCTCAAGAACCGAAAGGAGAAGAAGGAAGTAATCAAATGTTATGAGTGCAAGAAGCCTGGCAATATAAGAACGGATTGCCCTCTTCTCAACAAGTTCAAGAAGAGAGCAATGGTAGCCACATGGGATGATAGCGATGAGGAAACAAGTGATGATGAAGAGCATCAAGAAATGACAAATCTGGCTCTCATGGCAATTGGAGATGAATCGGATGATGAACTTGATGAGGTAAATGATCTTTCTACTTATGATGAATTATATGATGCTTTTAAAGAATTGCATGATAATTGGATAAAAATTGGTAAAAAGAATGCATGTCTTAAAAAGAAAATGGTAAAGCTCACAAATGAGAATGAATCTCTAAGTGCAAAGATTACATGCCTGGAATTGGAGAATAAAACATTGCATGATAGAGTTGCATTATCAAATGAGAAATCTAGCACTTCACATGAGCATCTAGAATCATATGTAGATGACTTGAAAAATGAAAACGATGCTTTACAAAAATGCAATGATTCATTAAACGAAAAGATTAAAGGACTAGAGTTAGATAATAAAATGTTGTATGATAGAATTGCATCATTTAAATGCAAACAAAGTACTTCATATGAGCATGAGAAATCACATGTTGATGAATTAATGAAAGAAAATGAAGTGCTTAAGAAGAAGAGTAATGAGCTAAATCAAATTGTGTTAAAATTCACAAATGGGCAAAAGATGTTGGATAACTTGCTTAATTCACAAAAATGTGTGTTTGATAAAGGAGGTATCGGTTATAAGCCAAATTTAAAACAAAAATATTATAAGAGTTATTTTGTTAAAACAACCTCCATTAATGATCAAATTGTGTGTCATTGTTGCAATCAAAATGGTCACATGAAGAATAGATGTCTAGTGAAAAGAAATGCATATTATGGAGCAAAATGTATTTGGGTTCCAAAAGGAACCATTGCTAACACTCAAGGACCCAAGAATATTTGGGTACCAAAGTATACAACTTGAATAATTTTTTTGTAGCTACCACAAACAAGGAAGGATGGAGAATTCCTTGATGAAGCTTGTGAGGATGATCATGGTCTAGGCAAAAATAATGAGACAATATGATTTAATTGTTTTGGTAACAATTATTGCCTTATTGATTATGAGTGATGGTCTTTTAAGCTTAGTAAGTATTTAATAATTCATTCGGTATCATGTTGAGTGAATCATGAAAAATGGATAGTAGCTTGAATTTGTGATAATATGCTTATATGTTTACATGATTGAATTATCATTGTATTTAACATTGAGTGTTTTATCATGATGCATGGTTATATATATATATATATGATGATAGCTTATCAACTCATCATGATGGATTTGTTTGATGTTAATGTTTATGAAGTGTTTAAGCATGATAGATAAGTGGTGTGTTTGATTTATTAACTTTTGAATGCTTATATGTTTAATTATTGTGAAAAATATATGCATAATGAATGAATTGTATTTTTGAATTAATCATGTCTTAAATGTTTATAATTCGAACTATAAAGTGTTATCGTATCTCATAATTGTGATGTATATGCATGATGAATATGTTATAAATTTGAGTTTTATAATTTTTTTATGTTAATTATATTGATTCGTGCATTAAAATGGCTTTTGAAAGTGTTCGGAATCGCGAAATGGTCTTAAAATCGATCAAAAATAGCCGGAGAGCAAAAATTGGTGCACATGGGCAGCCATGAGGCGGCTAGCCGCTTGGGTGCTGTCCCAAACCCGAGAGCAAGCGGCTAGCCGCTTGGTCACGGGTATGACCATTTTTTTTTGCTTCTTCTTCCTCTTTTGCGAATTTTCTGCACGTGTTCTCTCCTTCACTCAAAACCGTGAGCAACCCATCCATTTTCACCTCCATTTTCTTTCTTTTTCATCCATTTTCATGCCCAAATCAACCATTCAAACTAATACCCATGCCTTTCATCTTCATTAAACACTTCTCCATCATGATTTCTTCACTTGTTCTTCATCATTCCATCCTCATTCCATTCCCGCATGAATAGTGTTCTCCGTTTTTCTTTCTCAAAACTCTTCATCTTTCACTCATTTTCTTGTTAAAATCAATCATCCAACTCATTATTCATCCATTACTCTTTCAATTTTCACTCTCAAAACTCGATTTCATCATCTCTCCACATAAAACCCAAAATAAAAAATTCTCACTCTACCCGTTTCTCTCTCTTCATTTTCAAGCTTCCTTTAGCCCATTTTTAATCCAATCTACATCATATATTCGCTTCATTCATCTCTAGGATCAATTTTCTTGGCTCAAACAAATCCATTTCACTCAATTTTTGTAAACCCGAAATTGCATATTTAAGCTCTTTTTAGTCCACTTTTGATCCAATCAACACCATCCATTATCTTAAATCATCTCTTGGATCAATATAATCGGTTTAAAATCATCAATTTCACTCATTATTTTACAAAACCGAATTTGTGCATTTTGGGTATATGCACCTACATTTTCATATGCATAATTGTTTTAATTGTGGATTACGGATGATGGTTGTTTAATATTAAGATAATTTATATTTGATGATATTTTCTGAATTCTTAGAATGAATATGACTCTTTAGTTAATTGCATGCTTAATTTTTATATGTTTCTTGATTAATCATTGAGATATTCTTTTTGGTATAAGCATGGATTTATAGTACTTTTGATGATTGATGATTATATGTGTGTTGCTTGATGAATTAATGGAGTTGTTGGTTTGTTATAATTCTTTAAGCTTATATGAAAGTGTCTTTAACCATGTTGTGTATTTGAGGATTTGTGCATTTTAAGGGGAGACTCTGCTGAAATTTTTCCTCGCACAAAATTGGTAATATCTTTATTGAATTATTTTTTATGATCTTGTTTCGATTGTATTTTTCTATTTTATTTAAAGGGGAGATAAATATGATATATTTTTGGATAATATCATTTTGGTTAAATTTTTTAATTGGCCATATATTTAGGGGGAGCATACAATATGTTTTTGGATAATATCATTTTGGTTAAATTTTTTTTTAATTGGCCATATATTTAGGGGGAGCATACAATATGATTTTGGATAATATGCATTTTGAGCATTATTTTGATGGCTTGATGGTTCATGATCATTTTATGGTTAATTGGATGTTTGGTTATTATATGTTTCTTGATTAACCATTGACATATTATCGATCTTCGCATGAATTTCTAGTAATTTTGATGATGAAAGGGGAGAAGTCATGTATTTTGAATGTGAAGACATATAATACATATTTTGTATTTCAAGTATTTATGCATGGTTTTGAAATATTAAGGGGGAGTTTAATGTCAAAATACATGAGATGTTTGTCATCATAAAAAAAGGGGAGATTGTTAGCCTAAAGGGCTATACATAATGTAATTTTGATGATAACAAACACGTGTCTTTAGTAAAAATAATAAATATTGTATTTCACATCTTCACTAGTTTTTGAAGGATAATATTTATGCAAGTGAATCAAGTGAAATCAAGATTGAAGACACTCAACGGACAACAGCGACATCAAGAATATAGTTTAGAGCTCAACGAACAAATTAGTGCGATAAATTCTTGTAAAGCCGGTATGATTTAATTGATGCATGATTTAGCATTTGAGAAGCTCAAGAGATTAATTTAATTAAATACTTTTCATAAACTAAAAGGTTTTATTTTTATAAAAGTAAAGTATTTTGTGGATTTAAGTAATTTGGACTTAAATGCTAAGATTTGAAATCTTTGATTTTAAATAAGTATTAAATTTCAGAGTTGGACGTTTTTACAAACATTTGAAATGTTTTGGGCCATACTATAATTTATGAATATTTTGGACTAAAGTGAAAGATTTTGAGAACTTTGAAAAATATGGGTATTACGTTGAAAAGGACCTTTGTGTGAAACAATAAAATCTTTGGGGCCATATCATAATTTCATAAAGTTTGGGAAAGACAATTATTTTTAAGAGGTTCTGAAATTGGACCTATTTGTAAAGTTTTCTGACGTTTTGGGTCATATTATAATTATAGAAAGTTTTGGCCCAAAGTGTAATTTCAGAGAACAGTGTTACTGTAGCAAAATTCAAAAATAACGGTAATATCACTGTTCCTGAGCGGCTAACCGCTTGAGTGCTAGAATTTGCCTATAACGGCTAGTTTTTGGCCTTTCACTATAAAAACTCAACTCAAACTTCATTTTAAGAACCAATGCACGCAAATATAAGATCATACAACATATATTGAGCTTCCAAAATGCAAATCATCATTTTGTTGAATCATCATTGAGCTATAATTTGTTATTCACTCTTAAAGAGAGTTTTATTGTTGTGAATTTCATGTCTCATCAAATTGTGAGTGTACAAGTGTGGGAAACACTTGGGGTGAAGAGATTGAGGATATAATCTCTTGTTGTAAAGGTTCATTGACACCTTGGAAGTCAATTGTAAATATTTGAAGCCTTGGGAGGCTTGGATAGTGAAATTCTCAAGCCGGGTGAGCTTGGAGGCGTGCACGTAGGCGGGGATAGCCGAACCACGTAAAAATCATTGTGTTTGTTTTCTCTTCCCTTACTCTTTTAATATTGTGCTTGATTGAATTTATTGTTTTCATTTTATTAAGGCAATAGATTAAATTGTTGTGCGAATTGTATTGTATTTTTTTTAAAATCCCAATTCACCCCCTCTCTTGGGTTGTATAACTTGCATTTCAGTTCTTTCCTTATCTTTGCAAGTCTTTGGTAGTAAAATGCACTTTTTGGCAAAATTTAGTACTGACATGATATGTCAGTAAAATTTTGGTAGTAAAATGATAATATCCATTAAATAATCAATTCAAAATGTCAAAAACCATAAAGAAAATCATGCAAAATTAGACTTAATGAAAAACTGAAATAACTCCCTAATAATTGGGTTGACTCCCAATTAGTGCTTGATTTTAGGTCCTTTAGTTTGACCATCCTTAATTGCTCATGATATTAGATCCCTCAGGAACAAGTCCTCCTTTGGGTGAGTCACAATAACTCCCATGTAAGGTTTTACTCTGTGCCCATTAACTTTAAATTCTTGACCCGTTCTTTCATCTAAGAGGTCAACGGCCCCATGATGATATACTTTAAGAAGCTTGAAAGGTCCTAACCATCTAGATTTCAATTTTCCAAGAAAGAGCCTTAATCTTGAGTTGTGAAGCAGAACTTGATTGCCTGGGATGAGATCCCTTTACTGGATTCTTTGGTCATGCCATTGTTTAGTCTTCTCCTTATAAATTATTACATTTTCGTAGGAAAATAACCTGAACTCCTCTAACTCATAAAGTTGTAATTTCCGTTGCTCTGCTGCAGCAGTCATGTCCATATTCAATTACTTGACTACCCAATATGCTTTATGCTCTAGTTGTAATGGCAAGTGACATGCTTTTCCATAAACAATTCTATATGGTGACATGCCAATTGGAGTTTTATAGGCTATTTTATAAGCACATATGCAGTCATTTAATCTAAGTGACTAATCCTTTCTGTTGGGACTTACAACTTTCTCTAAAATCTTCTTTATCTCACTGTTGGATACCTCCGCCTGTCCACTTGTTTGCCGATAAGATGCTGCAGTAACCTTATGCTTGATTCTATATTTGGCCAATGCTGCAGCAAATGTTCGATTGCAAGAGTGTGTTCTTTCATCACTAATTATAGCTCTTGGAGTGCCGAATCTAGAGAAGATGTTCTTTTGAAGGAACTTCACCACTGCCTTGGCATCATTAGTTGGTAATGCTACAGCTTCCATCCATTTGGAGACATAGTCTACAGTCACTAGGATGTATAGGTTGCCAAAAGAGGGTGGGATAGTGCCATAATATCTATCCTTAATACATCAAAAATCTCAACTTCCAAAATTTTAGTGAGTGGCATCTCATATTTTTTAGAAATGTTTCCTGCCATTTGACACCTGTCACAACATTTAACAAACTCATAAGCATATTTAAAAATAGAGGGCCAATAATAACTTGATTGTAGGACTTTTGCTGTTGTCTTATGCCCTCTAAAGTGTTTTCCATATGCTGCAACATGACAGGATTGCAGGATGTCTGAAATATTTTCATCTAGTACATTGATCACATGGTCTGAAAACATATTGTATAAATAAGATCCATTGGTAACTTTTTACATCATGAAGAAACCTCTTTTTCTGCAGGTAACTCAAATCTGGCGGTAATAGTCCACTCACCAAATTATTAACAAAGTCTGCATACCATGGGAATATCGACTGTTGTAGCATCTGAGAGTGTTGTAACATCACCAATTGCTCATCCGAAAATGTTTCTGTGATATCTTTCTTTGTCATTTTAGTAAAATTACCATTTTACCCTAGTTCAATTATGAGTGGCTAATTTAGTTTCAAACTTGAGGTTGAAGGTGAAGTCTCAACATGATCCATTGGCTTAATTAGGTAAGTTTATTTTCTTTTCCTCTCTGATTTATGTGGTTGTTTTGATTCATTGTCGACAGACAGTGTATCCTATCTAAATTTTGCACGGTATACCCGTTTCCTAGTGAAGGATTGTTACTGCCTGGCACAATGAGCACTTAGCACCATATTAATTAGAGAGCAAATTCCCTTATAGTATTTTGTAGGTCGTAATGACTCAGTGTCAACAAAGAGTGTATCTAAGCTATTTATTGGATGGTCTTGCCACATTGCCGACAAAAGGATTATTCTCGTCTGGCACAACGTGTTCTCTACACTTAGTGGGAGATCATTACCTCGGATACACTGAGCGCTTGATACATTATTTTGAAGAGCGGAAATAACCCCCTCATGAATTAATTGGAACTAAAGAGGAAATATTAAGCCCATGGTCAATGTTGAGTGTGAATCTAGAGACTCAAGCGTTTCATTTACATTGTTTTTATTTTTAATTAATTCCCGCCATTTTATTTTTAATCTTAAGATAAAAAAATAAAAAAATTCACTTTAACCAACTCACATTTACACTTAGAAAATTAACCCTACGCATAATTAAATCTACCTGCTCGTGGGATCGATATTCATCACCATAAAATATATTCTACAATAGACTCGTGCACTTGCGAACACAATAAAATTTGCACAATAATCTCGTTGGCCAAGACTCCTAGGTTGACTTGGCATCTTAGATTTAGTTTTATTTAGCTGTTGATGATTATGATGTTTTGACTGCTAAGGTTAATTGTCCAAGTGGTGATGGTCATCTAGGTTTACCACTGTTGGATCGAGATGTTGCTTCTAACGAGGATTCGATGATGAGACTAGATTTTTTACTTACTCTATAGAGGTTCAAACACCTTTACCTCCAGCGTGCAGTAATTGATAGTATTAATGGCTTACAGATAGCTAGTTGGACTTAGGATTAGTGCATTTATTAATACAAAAACCACTATTTGTTGGTGTGTTATTAGTGCTCTACTTTTTTCTCTAGATTTTCCCTAAAGTGTCATTACTATTTCGATTATTATTTTTTAGACGATTATTTATGAAACGCCCCATATATGAAGATTTGTCAAAAGCTTGTATAAAAAATCATCAATGATAAGTTTAGAGCAAAATAATCAATTTAATATTTTTGAGTTTCTGGATAGATGAACGGATGTAATTTTTAGATTTCATAGCGTTGAAAACCTTAGGATACGTGATAATTAGGATTAAATTAGAGATAGATTTGAAAATGGATAGTGGTAGAGGTTAGGTTTCTATGGTGTTGATGTACAGGGAATTATTGAGCATATCATTGACCATTAGTTTGACTGAAGCAATTATTGGTTCCTGCAGCAAGCTTACTGTATACATGAAGCAGCAGATTGCAGCCCCCAATTTACGTCGATTTGACGGACCCAGAAATAGATCCGTACCTTCCTCCATTGGTTGACCCGACCTAATACCTTGACCTGCACCTTTGAACCGTTGATCACTCTTGATCTAAGTCTTAATTCTACCACATCATAAGATTTTGACCAAATCATCCATTGTTGGTCTACTTTGACCAAGCATTTTCTACCACTAGATTTGCCTTTTTTGACCACAATCATACCCTCCTAAAGCCGCCACATCGCCTGAACTTTGAATGTTTTTTATTCTAGATGATCCAATGGTATAAGTTTATCACAACCAGCCCTAAGAGATGAGTCACTTCTAGGGAATCAAAAGCAAAAAAAAGAGGGTTATGCTTTTGAACTCAAATTGATGACATACACTTATTTTGGCCAACTTACTTTGGGGAAGATTTTAGTGAGTGACTTTAATATTTTTATTCCCAAAATTTATTTTTTAAACCTTAGATTTTAGAGAAATATTTTTAAGGGTTAGAGGCTTTAATTTAGATTGGAATTTTAGGTGATTGCTTACTAGTTTTATTTTTAAACACCAAGAGTCAAATAAGCCTCAATTTTCTTCTCTCATTTTTTAGCTTAGTCAAGCTCATAGATTAATTTTTTTTTTCAAACTTGGTCTTGTTAATTTGAGACAATATTTCTACATCCATTTTTCCTTTTTACCCTTATTTCATGAAGAGATTTTAACACTTAATTCACACAGAGGAAAGTTTGTGAGGACCGTAAGGGCTCAAACAATAGGATTTAGATGGGAGGTGCTTAGGAGTGCGATGCTTTGTAAGTATTCATATCATTGTAAACTTACATTATTTTCAAAGTGAATTATTTCATCTACACCTAGACATAATCACATGTCGAGGTTCCCTAGATCATGAGGATTAAAGGTTTCCTCATAGAAATTTCCATATTGTGGATAATCATTTATCTTACATATTTATTTTGTAACACCCCAATTCCACTAACAAGGCACTATGGTAGAATTGAAGTGAAACTACATTTCATCATTCTCATATCTAAAACTTTCAAAGTAATAACCATAATAAATGTTCTAAACCTCCAAAAGAATATAAATAAATTCTAAAATAACATATCCTCAAATAAATATCACTCTATAGGAAGCCAAATTGTTCTTAGATTATCAACATAACATTAATCTTCAAAGAAACCAAGCTCTTATTATTCCTTTTAAGACCATGAGCTCACATCATCTAACTCTATCTGCAAAAATGTGGTAACGAGGGATGAGCCGTCTACTCGGTAAGTAAATTCATGCACAATACTATAAAAAAAGCCATTAAAATATAATTTAATAAACTTTCCCTAAATATACATAATAATAAGAGAATTACCTTTGTAAATCATCATTTAGCAAAAATAAATTACATCATCATAAAGCCATTAAAATCCTTTGAACATAACAAAAGCATTTTAAACACATAAAATGTAATTAGTTCATGTGACATAGTATCACCTGTAGACCCAGTGACCCGGCAATATAACATCATTCAGGGTATTGTATCCCACGGGAATCATTAACATTAACATCATATGTGCACAAAATCTGGCTAGCCTTCCATAACATAACATAACATCACTACAGACAATGAGCCAAAACATATAAAATCATCCTTGAACTCTTAATCATTTGTAAGCTTCCGTAAATTACATTTAAATATTTGGTAATTATTTCAAAGTACTTGAATTAAAACAATTTAATAAAAATTTCATTTTTAAGACAATTTATCAAACAAGTTTTGTTAATGAGAATGATGAAATGCATTTCACTTTAATGAGTTTATTTATATTCTTTTGGAGGTTTAGAACATTTATTATTGGTTATTACTTTGAGAGTTTTAGATATGAGAATGATGAAATGCAGTTTCACTTTAATTCTACTGTAGTGCCTTATTAGTGGAATTGGGGTGTTACATTTGTGGTATCAGAGCGGCTTTGAGTGTTCTCTTGAGCGATGGTGGAGCAAACCTCAGTGAGGACGCTGAGTCCCTAATGGGTTGTATGTAACACCCTAAGCAAATCCCATATCGGCAAAGCACGGGAGAGATACTGGGTTTATAAGGGGTGATCCATACCTTAATTGACGAGACGCATTTTGGGGTGTATGGTTGGCTCGGGAACAAAACTGTGTGGGTCTTGTTAAGGCGCAAAGCAGATAATATTTTACCAAATTTGGGTTGGGTCATGACATATTTCCATTGCCATAGATTGATTTTTAAATGATTGGTTTAGTTGATGGTGGTAGTTGAATTTGACATATTTTGATATTATTGAAAGTGCATATATTGAATATTTGTTGATTTTTATATGATTGGTTTAATTTATGGCCACTTTCAATAATATCAATGTTGAAAAATATTTTAAAAATATTTAAAGTGCATAGCCGGAGTAGTAACAAACTCTCTCTACAAAAATTAATGCGGCGGATAAATGGACTCCTAATTTTCTCTCAATGTTGACTGTGAGTAGACTATCTTTGTGAAAAATATTTAAAATATATATATATATATATTGTTACGCCAAAACTAATATTATGCCTAAATGAAATAAGTCGATGATGGAAATTGAGCCATGCTTATGAAAGCTTAAAGAATAAGAGAAACTAGAAGTTCAAGAAAATGCTCTTACCCAAAGATTTTCATGCAAAGCAAAACAAGGTATTCGAATTAATGGACGAAGTAATTTCTCATTCGTCCACATAAGCCAGCAACTGCAAATGGATTCCTAAGCGAGTGTCGCCTTGCACGAGGGCCAATAAGGAAAGAACAAGTGGACTCCAAGTGAAATGCATTTAAAAAATCATATCTTTTACAATATTCTTATCATAGCATTTTGTGGAAATTATTGTGAACCTTCAGGGATAGAAAGCAGAATGTCCGACCTAGCAGAGCACATAAGGGCCAGGGTTTTACTGGGCGGGCCCATGGGCCTATATTTCTGTTAAAAAATAAGTAAAATCATCGGGACCTCTTCAATGGCATCTTAAATATATCATAAATTCAAAATAATATAAATACCAATTGGCACTCTTAAATTTTAATTCTAAAAATAATCCTCAAGAGATCTCATTGTATTTTAGACACCAATATCAGCGTGATTCTCACAAACTGTCTTAGATAAATAAATAAATAATTTTTTCTCTGCTATTCTCTCATTAAAGTAAAAATGAGTAATTTTTTCCCAAAAAACATAAATTGAGCAATGGTTATTCTTGATGCTCAAAGATTCATGCTCAACTAAAAAGATGGAAATAAACAAGAAAAAAACCACTGAATTCTCGTCCCATGAACTGGGTGCTGAATTTGTTGACTCCTTGCTCTTTTCGTTTAATTTCATTAAAATGTTTGTTTAATTTCTCATTAAAAATATTTTCTTATTGATGGTGTAAAAATAAATTTAATTAGCTTGAAGCTTGTCTTGTAAGCTGGAATGTAAATACCATATAATAAACTGTCCAAATTGCAAGGAAACAACATCAAGAACTGTTAACGAAGAAGAACTTGATACACAATTACGGGAACCTTGTTACTCTGCAAGATCGTCTTTTAATGTGGTATTTCGGTGGTTTATAAGTTTATTCGATAATGTTTGAGACTCACGTCCCAATAATAAGATGAGATTCAGATTTAGTAGTGCTGAGTTGACCTCTACTTAATTTTTCATAATTTTTTGTCACATGTATATGTAGTGATACACGACCAAGATTTATTATTGGTTTTATATTTCTATCCAATAACTAGTAATTGTATCTTTTTAAAATATTTGCTTTGTCACATGTATATGTAGTGATACACGACCAAGATTTATTATTGGTTTTATATTTTTGTCCAATAAGTAGTAAAGTTGAATGCAGATTCAATCAATATATGCTTTGTCAATAAAAAAGGGATAAAGATAGAATTGATCGCCTTTTTCAAGCCATCAGACCTTTTAGGTTTCGTTAGGTTTATCTTGTCCGCTTATGTAATTTCAACTAAGATTACAATTGTCAATATATACAATAAATGTTTTAAGAGGAATTTGGCGTGCCAATGGCTCCACTCTAAAATAATTATCATCATCATCACCATTATTACACTTCTTAGACTTAACTCTAAACTCAACTAAAATCAGAGCCATATATTAATCACTCGGCTAGAGAAATTCAATTAGCAAAATAATTGTAACAACAGAGAAAGACCAAACAATTTTTTTAATTAAATCATTAGTTCTGAACATATCAACCTCTTTTTCCTGGTTCATTTTTTTTAATTAACTAAATTACAACAGTAGATGTTAGATAAATATTTTTTTAGGTCATAATCACAAGTGAGTTTAACGTTAAAATCCAATTTTTTAAATACTTTTTATTTTTCTCATAACACACACTCATTTTTTATTTTTACTATTCACGAAAATTTTAGTTAAGAATATCTAAGCCCATATGCAAAAAATCTCTTACCTATTTATTAGTTCGAACTTTAATTTAAATTAAAAGTAAGTAGAAATTGACTTATATATGTTAGGCTTATGAGCTCACGGGACCCAGGTAGTCAATATCTTAGAATAATACTCTATCCAAGGTACCTGCCTAGTGCCTAGGGATGCCAAAAATCCCCACGGGGACGGATACCCTCGGGGATTTTCCCCATTCGGGGACGGTATGGGGATAATTTCATACCCAATTTCTTATTCGGGGAAGGGACGGAGAAAGTTTTTTTACCCAATTTCTTATTCGGGGAGGGGACGGGGATGAGGTGGAATCCCCATCCCCTACCCATTTCCCCATTTTAATTTTTAATTTAATTTTAATTTTTTAAATTACTAGTAAATAAATAATAAATTTTGAATTATAAAATTATAAATATTGGTAAAAATAAAAAATATCAAAATATTTATATTATTAAACTTTTAGGCCTAATTAACTAATTAAAGTCCTAAATTTTTATTTAGGATATTAAAAAGACCGGACAGATTCTATTAGCCCAAAACTTTTGTTTTAATTTTAATATTCATTAAATATTTTAAACTCAAATCTATTTTTTATTTATTTTTAGATGTTATAATTGCCAATAGCAAATCACAATTTTAATATCTAATCTAATCTAATATTTGTTCTTGATTTGTTTCGACTTAATTATTGTGTTGTAAAGGGAATAGTCCACATTTATAAAGTGTCCACGGCACCATTGAAAAGTTAATTTTGAATCTAAATTTGATTTTATTTGTAACAATTTTGTATTAGCCTATTAATTTGTTCATGATAGTTTGTATCCCTTGCATGCTGCGTTACTTACTAATTTAGTGTATGTGACTTTTGTCATGGATATTAATGTAAGATATATTTTGAACTTTACTTTTATTTGAATTTTTTATTTTAATATGATTAACTCAAAATCGAAAATAAAAAAATGTATTAATTATTCGTGTTGGGAAATTATGCTCTTTAAAAGCATATGTGTTTATTTAATTGTAATAAACAATTTTTCTGATTAATGAAATTAATGAGGTATTTTATTCAACTATGTTAATTGCATTTATATTTGTGTTAAAGTCCATTTAATCATATTATATGTATTTATGTGATCACCATGTGGATTCACAGAAGACATAAATACAAGTTATCTTATGATTAAATAAATTTAGTTCGCAGTTGATAAATAAAGTTGGGCACTTTATTTAGGTATAAACTGTAATAAATTCATTGAATGATTTGTCTTAATCATGTATGAATTTATTGATGTAGTACGACTACATTGAACTGGTTCACATATGAGATTTAATTAACTTTGTAATAACTGTCAGACTTATTAAATCTCATAGGCGTTGATTTTACTGTAATCTTAATCTTGAGTTAATTATGATTTCATGATTGTAATTGTTATTCCATTTGAGTTACCAATGGGCACGACACATCTTTGTGGTCAAGATTACTCGGTATCTTGGTGGGAGCAATTATGAGTATTGGAGTTATAGATTAACAATATAGAATTTGTACAACACATCTCTTGATAGGTTTTCGGCACTTGATCATAGAATTCTCTGGCCAGAGTGTGTCAACATATTTAGTATGTTGAAAATGATCATTAGAGAAAACTAGTAAGGATCAAGGAATAAGATGTTATTAAATTGATTGGACAGTTGAGATATCAATTTAATTAACGATGTGGTACAAAGGATTGTGCAGTAAAGAAATCAATGTGGCTTGGGACGAATTATTATTCGAGCATACAATTATGGAAGTCAGTTCCAATCTTTTAGTGGAGTAGATTTGGAATTAAATAATTGGGCTAGTTTAATTACAGGCCTAATTATTGTAGCCACTATTGTATGTTCCCAAATGATCCCCGGGTTAGCTCATTTAATTGACTGCACCACTACTGGACTAATAAGCAAGATAACTAGCTATTTGGGTCAAAAGCCTAATTATAACTTTTAGTGGGAGGCTCCATTTAATTAGCTTATGTGTAAGGATGTTATTTTACATGGTGGGTCCCTTATTAAAAGAAAAAGAAACGTGAGTTTAATTGGGGGCATTATTTGGAGCCTAGGGTTTTCACTAAAGGAAGATATATAAGGCTTATTTTCTCTAAAGGAAAGATAGAAGCCCCTTTATACAGATCAGAGAAAAAGATTTTTCTCTCCATTGTTGAGAGAAAAATTTTCTCGTGCTAGTTGCTTTGGTAGTGATAAAGACGCCCACACGTCCAGTGCAGATCGAACCTGAGTCATAACCTGGAAGATCATTGGTGACAGTTCGTGATCCAACAAGCGTGGTGGTGACGGATCGTGATCTAACAGGAGTGGTGGTGGCGGATCGTGATCTAGGAGCCTAAATCACTTCAGCGGAAAAAGCCAACTCGGATTTTCAAGGTACGATTTCTAGATTACGTATTCTTATATATTATATGAGAGCGGTCCTTAAAAAGGTTTTATAAAATTTTAAAACCTGATTTTTCCCCAACAATTCGTGGATCGGAGACCCTCGGGGATCCCCTGTTATTATTCGGGGAGGGGATGGGGATTCTCTTAAATAATTTTGACGGGAATGGGGAGGGGACGGGGACATACGCAAAATATCGGAGATGGGTACGGGGAGATTGGTTCCCTCCCCTCCCCTCCCCATTGCCATCCCTACTAGTGCCCATATAGTGTCGCTATCTGTCATGTATTCATCATGAAGAAGCATGGCGTTTGTAATTGGTTCTAGGTGAAAGAAAAATTAAAGAAAAAAGAAAGCCCAGCTAGTGATTGATGTACATTGGAGAGTTTCTTGTCGCAGGCAAAATCTTCTAACTACTTTCCTGAAGCCCACTTTTGGGCCAACGCTACAATACCCGCATGTATCACATACATGCGGGTAATAAAAAAATTAAAAAAATATGGCCATTCTTTGGCTGGCACTTGGCAGCCAAACATAAAAAAAAAAACTTGGAGCAACAGGTTGCTCCTTAAATGAATATTATATTATAAAATAGTGTAATAAATAAAATAATAATTATTTTAATAATAAAGGCAACATAACAATAAAAAATTAGTTTTATGATAATTAAAAATTAGTTTCAAGTTTAATGGTGGGTGTTTTATGTTTATTAGTCCATTAATTGCATGATTTTTGGGGTTACAAGTTAATGATCCTAAGTTTCATGTTCATTGCTCTAAGTTTCAAGTTTCTTTGGTTTCAAGTTTAATGGTCTTAATTTTAAGTTAATGGTAGGTGTTTCATATTTATTGATCCATTAATTGCATAATTTTCGGAGTTGCAAGTTAATGATCCCAAGTTCCATGTTCATTGCTCTAAATTTCAAGTTCCTTTGGATTTTAGTTTAATGGTTCCAGTTTTAAGTTAATGGTACGTGTTTCATATTTATTGGTCCATTAATCGGGGTTTCAAGCTAATGATCCTAAGTTTCATGTTTATTGCCGTCAGTTTTGTTAGCCTAAAAGGCTACACATAATGTAATTTTGATGATAACAAACATGTGTCTTGAGTAAAAATAATAAATATTGTATTTCACATCTTCACTAGCTTTTTTGAAGGATAATATTTATGCAAGTGAATCAAGTGAAATCAAGATTGAAGACACTCAACGGACAACGGCGAAATCAAGAATAAAGTTTGGAGCTCAACGGACAAATTATTACGACAAATTCTTGTAAAGCCGGTATGATTTAATTGATGCTTGATTTAGCATTTGAGAAGCTCAATAAATTAATTTAATTAAATACTTTTCATAAACTAAAGTTTTATTTTATAAAGAAAAGTATTTTATGGATTTAAGTAATTTGGACTTAAATGCTAAGTTTTGAAATCTTTGATTTTAATAAGTATTAAATTTCGGAGTTGGATGCTTTTACAAACATTTGAAATATTTTGGACCATACTATAATTTATAAATATTTTGGATTAAAGTGAAAGATTTTGAGAACTTTGAAAAACGGGTATTATGTTGAAAAGGACCTTTGTGCGAAATAATAAAATATTTAGGGCTATATCATAATTTCAGAAAGTTTGGAAAACACAACTATTCTTATGAGGTTCTGAAATTGGACTTATTTGTAAAATTTTCTGACGTTTTGGGCCATAGTATAATTATAAAAAGTTTTGGGTTAAAATGTAATTTTACAGAACAGTGTTACTGTAGCAAATTCAAAAATAACGGTAATATCACTGTTCCTGAGCGGCTAGCCGGATAAATTAAGCGGCTAACCGCTTGAGCACGGGATTTTGCGTATAATGGCTAGTTTTTGGGCTTTTTCTATAAAAACTCAACTCAAACTTCATTTTAACAACTAATGCACGCAAATATAAGATCATACAACATATATTGAGCTTCCAAAATGCAAATCATCATTGATTGAATCATTCTTGAGCTATTAGTTGCATATACACTCTTAAAGAGAGTTTTTGTTGTAACTTTCATTTATTATCAATTTGTGAGTGTGTAAGTGTGGGAAACACTTGGGTGAAGAGATTGGGGAGATAATCTCTTGGTTGTAAAGGTTCATTGACACCTTAGAAGTCAATTGTAAAAACTTGAAGCCTTGAGAGGCTTGGATAGTGAAATCCTCGAGCTTGGTTGGCTTGGAGGCGTGGACGTAGGCGGGGATTGCCGAGCCACGTAAAAATCCGCGTGTTTGTTTTTCTCTTCCCTTACTCTTTTATCTTTACGCTTGTTTGAATTTATTGTTCTATATTTCATTAAGGCGTTAGATTGATTTATTGTGCGAATCGTATTGCATAATTTTTAAAATCCCAATTCACCCCCCCCCCCTCTTGGGTTGCATAACTAGAATTTCATTTGGTATCAGAGCGTGGTTCTCTTGTTAGGACTTAACCGTCTAGAGTAAAAGATCCATGGCAACCCATAATGATTCAACCTTTAGGGAAGGACAATCCACAATTAGACCACCATTCTTTGATGGTAATGACTACCCATATTGGAAAACTAGGATGAGAATTTATTTACAAGCTTTAGATTATGATATTTGGGAAATTGTTTGTGATGGTCCATTTATGCCTTTAACTAAAAACGAAGTTGGGGAAGATATTCCAAAACCTTCGAGGGAATGGAATGAATTGGAAAAGAGAAAAGCTTCTCTAAACTCCAAAGCCATGAATGCCTTGTTTTGTGCACTAGATAAGAAAGAGTTTCATAGAGTATCTAGTTGTGAAAGTGCTAATGAAATTTGGCACAAACTTGAAGTTGTTTATGAAGGCACGAATCAAGTAAAAGAGTCTAAAATTAGTAGGTACACTCGACAATATGAATTGTTCCAAATGGAACAAAATGAGAGTGTGTATTCTATGTATACTAGATTTACGGACATAGTGAATACTCTAGGAGCCCTAGGCAAGACCTTTTCAAATAGCGAGAAAGTTAAGAAAATCATTAGGTCACTACCTAAGGAATGGAGACCAAAAAGGACTGCCATTGAGGAAGCCAAAGATTTAAATATTTTACCTATTGACGATTTAATTGGTTCTCTTATTTCTTATGAGGAAGACTTGGCAGCCGAAAGAGGTAATGAGGAGAAGAAGAAAAGCATTGCTCTCAAAGCCTCGAAACATGAGAGTGATGAGGAAAGCGAGCTGGATGAGGAGGAGATGGATATGTTGGCTAGGAGGTTCATAAAACTTTTTAAGAAATCCGGTGAGCGAAGAAAATTTAGAGACCTCAAGAACCGAAAGGAGAAAAAGGAAGTAATCAAATGTTATGAATGCAAGAAGCCCGGACACATACGACCGGAGTGTCCTCTTCTCAACAAACTCAAGAAGAAAGCTATGGTGGCCACAAGGGATGATAGCGATGAGGAAACAAGTGATGAGGATGAGCAACAAGAAATGACAAACTTAGCTCTCATGGCCGTTGGGGAAGAATCATGTGATGAACTTGATGAGGTAAATGATCATTTTACTTATGATGAATTATATGATGCTTTTAAAGAATTGCATGATAATTGGATAAAAATTGGTAAAAAGAATGCATGTCTTAAAAAGAAAATGGTAAAACTCACAAATGAAAATGAATCTCTAAGTGCAAAGATTACATGTGTAGAATTAGAGAATAAAACATTACATGATAGAGTTGCTTTATCAAATGAGAAACCTAGCACTTCACATGAGCATCTAGAATCATATGTAGATGACTTGAAAAATGAAAATGATGCTTTACAAAAATGCAATGATTCATTAAATGAAAAGATTAAAGGACTAGAGTTAGATAATAAAATGTTGCATGAAATAATTGCATCATTTAAATGCAAACAAAGTACTTCATATGAGCATGAAAAATCACATGTTGATGAGTTGATGAAAGAAAATGAAGTGCTTAAGAAAAAGAGTAATGAGCTAAATCAAATTGTGTTAAAATTTACAAATGGGCAAAAGATGTTGGATAACTTGCTTAATTCACAAAAATGTGTGTTTGATAAAGGAGGACTTGGGTATAAGCCTTACTTGAAACAAAAATATTATAAGAATTATTTTGTTAAGGCTACCTCCACAAGTGATCATAAGGTTGTTTGTCATTATTGCAATCAAAATGGTCACATGAAGAATAGATGTCCTGTGAAAAGAAATGCATATTATGGAGCAAAATGTATTTGGGTTCCAAAAGGAACCATTGCTAACACTCAAGGACCCAAGAATATTTGGGTACCAAAGTACACAACTTGAATCATTTTTTTGTAGGTACCACAAACAAGGAAGGGTGGAGAGTTCCTTGATGAAGCTTATGAGGATAATCACTTGATCATGGTGTAAGTAACAATAATGAGACAATATGATGTAATTGTTTTGGTAACAATTATTGCCTTATTGATTATGAGTGATGGTCTTTTAAGCTTAGTAAGTATTTGATAATTCATTTGGTATCATGTTGAGTGAATCATGAAAAATATATAGTAGCTTGAATTTGTGATAATATGCTTATATGTTTACATGATTGAATTATCATTGTGTTTAACATTGAGTGTTTTATCATGATGCATGGTTATATATATATATATGATGATAGCTTATCAACTCATCATGATGAATTTTGTTTGATGTTAATGTTTATGAAGTGTTTAAGCGTGATAGATAAGTGGTATGTTTGATTTATTAACTTTTGAATGCTTATATGTTTAATTATTGTAATATATATGCATGATGAATATGTTATAAATTTGATTTTTATATTTTTTTATGTTATTGAATTTATTAAACTTGTTTGGAAAACAAAGGAGTCTTTGAAAATCCCTAGTCTGCACTAGCTGTAATGAATTGGTCATAACTCCTTCTAGAGAACTCCAAATCCAGATCTGTAAAATTTATTGAAAAGCTAACTTAATTATCTTTCTAACGGTATATAGCTTGAATGTTACTTTTGGCTCAATCAATACAGTTTTTATTCCGAATTTGACCTTTCTGCATTTTATTAAGTTTTGAATGCTTATATGCTTCATGATTGTATGCTTGTTGGATGGATTATTTGTTTGAATTAATTATCTTTTGAATGTTTAAAATCATGAATCATGCATTAAATTGGCTCTTGAGATGTTTCGGGATCACAAAATAGTCACGAAATTAGCCGAAAATCGCTTGAGTACAGGTGGACAGCAACCAGGCGGCTAGCCGCTTGGAAACTGTCCCAAACCCGAGAGCAAGCGGCTAGCCGCTTGGTCACGGGTTGGGCATACTGTTTTTTTGCTCCTTCTCCTTCTTTCGTTATTTTTCTGCACTTGTTCTTCCTCTCTCTCAAAACCGTGAGCCATACTCTTCCATTTCCAATCAATTCCTCTTCATTTCTCAACCTTTTTATGCCAAGATCAATCTCTTAAACCATTACCCATGCATTTCTTCTTCATTAAACTCTTCTCTATCTTCATTTCTTCACTTGTTCTTCATCATTTCTATACCATCTCTCACGCGTGAACAGTACCTCACCATTTCTCTCTTAAAATTCTTCATCTTTCACTCATTTTCTTGTTAAAATCAATCATCCAAATCTTTATACATCCATTACTCCTTCAATTTTCGTTCTCAAAACTTCATTTCATCAACTCTCCACATAAAACCCAAAATCAAAACCTAACTCTACCCGTTTCTCTCTCTACATTTTCAAGCTTCCTTTAGTCCATTTTTGATCCAATCTACATCATATATGAGCTTCATTCTTCTCTAGGATCAATTTTCTTGGCTCAAACAAATCCATTTCACTCAATTTTTGTAAATCCGAAATTGCATATTTAAGCTCTTTTTAGTCCACTTTTGAGCCAATCAACACCATCCATTATCTTAAATCATCTCTTGGATCAATATAATCGGTTTAAAATCATCAATTTCACTCATTATTTTACAAAACCGAATTTGTCCATTTTGGGTATATGCACCTACATTTTCATATGCATAATTGTTTTAATTGTGGATTACGGATAATGGTTGTTTAATATTAAGATATGTTATATTTAGATGATGTTTTATGCTTAATTCTTATGTGTTGCTTGATGACTTGGTGGAGTTGTTGATTTGTTATACTTAAGCTTATATGGAAGTGTTTTTAATCACATTGTGTATTTGAGAATTTGTTCATTTTTAAGGGGAGACTTTACCGAAATTTTTGTTCGCACAAAATGGGTAATATCTTCATTAAATTATTTTTTTTAATTGCTTATATCTATCTTTTCTTTTTTACGATGAAGGGGGAGACAAATATTATATGCTTTTGGATAAAATCTTTTTGGTTAAATTTCTTAATTGGCCATATATTTAGGGGGAGCATACAATATGATTTTATGGTTAATTGGATGTTTGGTTATTATATGTTTCTTGATTAACCATTGACATATTATCGATCTTCGCATGAATTTCTAGTAATTTTGATGATGAAGGGGGAGAAGTCATGTATTTTGAATATGAAGACATATAATACATATTTTGTATTTCAAGTATTTATGCATGGTTTTGAAATATTAAGGGGGAGCCTACAAATTGTTATATATCATATATTTAGGGGGAGTTTGTTCTTAAATTTGATTTATAAGTTGAAGTCATGTATGCCATGTATTAAGGGGGAGTTTAATTTCAAAATACATGAGATGTTTGTCATCATCAAAAAGGGGGAGATTGTTAGCCTAAAAGGCTACATATAATGTAATTTTGATGATAACAAACATGTGTCTTGAGTAAAAATAATAAATATTGTATTTCACATCTTCACTAGCTTTTTTGAAGGATAATATTTATGCAAGTGAATCAAGTGAAATCAAGATTGAAGACACTCAACGGACAACGGCGAAATCAAGAATAAAGTTTGGAGCTCAACGGACAAATTATTACGACAAATTCTTGTAAAGCCGGTATGATTTAATTGATGCTTGATTTAGCATTTGAGAAGCTCAATAAATTAATTTAATTAAATACTTTTCATAAACTAAAGTTTTATTTTTATAAAGAAAAGTATTTTATGGATTTAAGTAATTTGGACTTAAATGCTAAGTTTTGAAATCTTTGATTTTAATAAGTATTAAATTTCGGAGTTGGATGCTTTTACAAACATTTGAAATATTTTGGACCATACTATAATTTATAAATATTTTGGATTAAAGTGAAAGATTTTGAGAACTTTGAAAAACGAGTATTATGTTGAAAAGGACCTTTGTGCGAAACAATAAAATATTTAGGGCTATATCATAATTTCAGAAAGTTTGGAAAACACAACTATTCTTATGAGGTTCTGAAATTGGACTTATTTGTAAAATTTTCTGACGTTTTGGGCCATAGTATAATTATAAAAAGTTTTGGGTTAAAATGTAATTTTACAGAACAGTGTTACTGTAGCAAATTCAAAAATAACGGTAATATCACTGTTCCTGAGCGGCTAGCCGGATAAATTAAGCGGCTAACCGCTTGATCACGGGATTTTGCCTATAACGGCTAGTTTTTGGGCTTCTTCTATAAAAACTCAACTCAAACTTCATTTTAACAACTAATGCACGCAAATATAAGATCATACAACATATATTGAGCTTCCAAAATGCAAATCATCATTGATTGAATCATTCTTGAGCTATTAGTTGCATATACACTCTTAAAGAGAGTTTTTGTTGTAACTTTCATTTCTTATCAATTTGTGAGTGTGTAAGTGTGGGAAACACTTGGGTGAAGAGATTGGGGAGATAATCTCTTGGTTGTAAAGGATCATTGACACCTTGGAAGTCAATTATAAAAACTTGAAGCCTTGAGAAGCTTGGATAGTGAAATCCTCGAGCTTGGTTGGCTTGGAGGCGTGGACGTAGGCGGGGATTGCCGAGCCACGTAAAAATCCGCGTGTTTGTTTTTCTCTTCCCTTACTCTTTTATCTTTACGCTTGTTTGAATTTATTGTTCTATATTTCATTAAGGCGTTAGATTGATTTATTGTGCGAATCGTATTGCATAATTTTTAAAATCCCAATTCACCCCCCCTCTTGGGTTGCATAACTAGAATTTCAAGTTTCAAGTTCATTGCCTCAGTTTGAAGTTCATTTGGTTTCCAGTTTACTGATCCTAGTTTCAAGTTAATGGTCCGTGTTTCATGTTTATCGGTCCATTAATCAAGGTTGCAAGTTAATGATCCTAAGTTTCATGTTCATTGCCCTTAGTTTGAAGTTCATTGGGTTTCAAGTTTCATGGTCCCACTTTCAAGTTAATGGTAGGTGTTTCATGTTTATTGGTCCATTAATTGGGGTTGCAAGTGAATGATCATAAGTTTCATGTTCATTGCCCTCTGTTTCAAGTTCATTTGGTTTCAAATTTAATGGTCCCAATTTCAAGTTAATGGTAGGTGTTTCATGTTTATTGGTCCATTAATTGGGGTTGCAAGTTAATGATCCTAAGTTTCATGTTCATTGCGCTCAGTTTCAAATTCATTTGGTTTCAAGTTTAATTGTCTTAGTTTCAAGTTAATTGGTAGGTGTTTCATGTTTATTGGTTAATTACATGATTTTTAGGGTTGCAAGTTAATGATCCAAAGTTCCATGTTCATTGCCCTCAGTTTCAAGTTCATTTGGTTTTAAGTTTAATGGTTCTAGTTCTAAGTTAATGGCAGGTGTTTCATGTTTATTGGTCCATTAATTGCATGATTTTTGGGGTTGCAAGTTAATGATCTCGAGTTCCATGTTCATTACTCTAAGTTCAAGTTCCTTTGGTTTCAAGTTTAATGATTCTAGTTTCAAGTTAATGGTACGTGTTTCGTGTTTATTGGTCCATTAATCGGGGTTGCAAGTTGAGGATCTTAAAATTCATGTTCATTGCCCTCGGTTTCTAGTTCATTGCCTTTAGATTTAAGTTCATTTAGTTTCAAGTTTAATGATCCAGTTTCAAGTTAATGGTAGGTGTTTCATGTTTATTGGTCCAGTAATTGGGGTTGCAAGTTAATGATCCTAAGTTTCATGTTCATTGCCCTCAGTTTCAAGTTCATTTGGTTTCAAATTTAATTGTCCCAGTTTCAAGTTAATGGTAGGTGTTTCATGTTTATTGGTCCATTAATTGGGGTTGCAAGTTAATGATCACAAGTTTCATGTTCATTGCCCTCAGTTTCAAATTCATTTGGTTTCAAGTTAATGGTAGGTGTTTCATGTTTATTGGTCCATTAATTGCATAATTTTCGGGGTTGCAAGTTAATGATCTCAAGTTCCATATTCATTGCCCTCAGTTTCAAGTTCATTTGGTTTTAAGTTTAATGGTCCTAGTTTCAAGTTAATGGTAGGTGTTTCATGTTTGTTGGCCCATTAATTGTATGTTTTCGGGGTTGCAAGTTAATGATCTCAAGTTCCATGTTCATTGCTCTAAGTTCAAGTTCCTTTGGTTTCAAGTTTAATGATTCTAGTTTCAAGTTAATGGTAGGTGTTTCGTGTTTATTGACCCATTAAATAGGGTTGCAAGTTAATGATCTTAAAATTCATGTTCATTGCCCTCGATTTCAAGTTCATTGCCCTCGGTTTCAAGTTCATTGCCCTTAGTTTCAAGTTCATTTGGTTTCAAGTTTAATGGTCCAGTTTCAAGTTAATGGTAGGTGTTTCATATTTATTGGTCCCATGTTTCATGTTTACCGATTTTTGAGGTTTCCATTTCTTTCATATTTAATAACAATAAAAAATCTCAGTCATTCGATCTACTCCAATTTAATCCAATGGCTATTTTTTATGCATGTATGAGATACATGCATGTACTGTAGCCGCACCCCCACTTTTGACAATTATCATTTAATAAGCTCTCTTCATTGTCATCTACTAAAAATCATTATCATAGATGATACTAGATTTTAATGCAAAGATTCATTTATTTCTCATTGTGATCTTGTCTTAGAAAGTTTTGATCATCTTACCTTTAGATTCATTATATTTCTTTTTGGGATCTTCTTTTAGAAAATATTGATTCTCTCGCCATTTGTTTACTGGATATTATTTACAAAATAATCAAAGTCAAATTCAACTAAAGTTTACTGAGTAGACAATCAACTAGGAAGTTTACAGAAACGTACAATTAACTAGGGACGGCAAAAATCCCCAAGGGGACGACGACCCTTGGAGATTTTCCCATTTGGAAAAGATATGCAAACGATTTTATACCCAATTTTTTTATTTAGGAAAGGGACGAGAATGATTTTTTACCTAATTTCTTATTCAGGAAATGGACGGGGATGAAGTGGAATCTCCATCCCCTCCTCATTTCTCCATTTTAATTTTTAATTTAACTTAATTTTTTAAAATTATTAGTGAATAAATAATAAAATTTAAATTGTAAAATATTAAACATTGGTATAAATAACAAATATCAAAATATTTATATTATTAAACTTTTGGGCCTAGTTGACTAGTTGTAGTCTTAAATTTCTATTTAGGACATTAAAAAGGCTAGACAAGATCGTATTGACCCAAAACTTTTTGAAATATAATATTCATTAAATATTTTAAACTTTTATCTAATAAAACAAAAGTTAAAACAAAATCATAAACATAATTTCTAACTTTCAACAACAGCCAGCAGCCGCCTTAACTCTATTTTTATTTAATTTTTTAATATAATTAAATTAAAATTAAAAACTAAAAATGTATAAGGTTATTGGGGATCGGGGACTCTCTAGGATCCCCTATTATTATTTGGGAAGGGGACGGAGATTCCCTCAAGCAATTCTTATGGAGACAGGGAGGGGACAAAGACATATGTAGATATTAGGGATGGATACATGGATGTTGATTCCCTCTCCTCCTCTCCCCATTGCCATCCCTACAATTAGCCCAATAGGGTCAGTTCTAGAGTATTACGGGCCTTAGGTGAAATTTTTATATATGATTTCCTTACATTTAGCAACTTCAACACTCAAATAAATATAAAAAAGTTAATTGGATCAATCCCTAATTATATCATGAATTTCAACAATGATCAATAGGAAACTAAGAAATTCCCAAAAAAAAAATAGTAAAGAAGATCTCTTTTTAATCCATTATAACCATTATTTCAATAAACTTTTTTTTTTCACTTCAAAAGTGAGCTAATAGTTTTATAATAATTTTCTTTGTAGAGAAGAGCACAATAAACTTTTAATATTAAATAATTAAGTTTCTTTTTTAAATCATAAAGATAAATAATTTAATTTTTTATTGAAAAAATAATAATAAATGAATTAATGGTTAGCCAATATTATGACTTATAGTTCTTTAACATTAAGGTTGTCAATCTATAGAATCTATATAAAACAATCTTAATTGTGGAATAATTATTAATTATAGATAGGTCTAAAAAATAGGCTTTCCCACTATTAGAGAATTACCCAAAAAAGGGATCTTCCGATAATAGGGGCCCTAGGAGACTAAATAGTTTGTCTATGCAGTCTAATATATTAATGCCCAATATAATCGAAACCTACTAAAACCTAGTATAATAATAAATTCTTATAGTCACAAATACTAGATAAATTAAATTTAAATAAAAAAGAAAAAACTCAAAATATTAAATTAATATTTTTTATATTAGTATTTGTGATTTATTATGTTGTGTTACTAATATCTTTTATATTGGACTATTATTTTATTATGTATCGGATAGTTATCTTTAATTTAAATATTTTTTAATTTATTAAAAAATTATTTCATATTTAATAAAAAAAGCCTAGGCCCGGCCCAAGCGCAGCCTATCCTTTTGAAGAGTTTGGGCTTATTGTCAATAATATGGGCTTGGGCCTGGGCTTGGGCCTGGGCTTGGAAAAACCCGACCCAACCCCATATTTTGCCAAACCGAGGAAGTATTTTATTTAAATTGCCTAAGTAAAAAAATAGATAAATGCCTTAAGAGTGTGATTATACAAAAATGATCTAGGTCTATTGTCTACAGGAATGACTTGAGTACTTAGAAAGTATTCTAAGTAAATTGGGTAACGTTGACAATCTACAAAAACACATTAGTGCCTCATTCTTGCAGAGAATAGACCTAGGTACACATGAAATAATTTATGTTAAGATTCTATGGTCAAACATAAATCCTATGAAATGAACCTATAGGCCATTCAATGTTCTATAAAATGTGACAATGGGTAAACAAATATTTTACGAAATGAGCTTACCGGCCAAAAATATATTGTATGGATTCCTATGGACAAACACACATTTTACGAATAAGCCAACAGTCTAACGTATGAGCCTATGGGCCAACAAAAATTTTGTTCAATGCGCATACGAGCAAAAGAATATTCTATGGAATAACTCTATAAGCCAAAACAATTCTACGGAATCAGTTTACGAGCCAAGAGTACATTCTACGGGATGCACCTACATCGTAAATATACTTTCTATGAAATAAGTCTAGGTGAAACAAATATTTTATAGAATGAGCTTAGAGGTAAATAAAAACTTTATGTAAAGTACTTATAAGAAAAATTATACAAATATGCCTACGCACAAAATTTGTTAAAAAATGCCCTAGGGCCATTCTCTACAAGAATATACTAATGCCAATTACTTGAAAATATTCTTAGTGCCATGGGAAAAGACTTTGCAAAAGTTCACTTATGGGCAATATGCCACTAAATCAATCCTTTTAATAAAGAATCAATATCAGGGCCAAATTCAAGCCCAAGCCTATTAAAAGTCAAGAGCCAAAATTCAAGACCAGTTTCCAAACAATAATTGTCATAAACAAGTATTGACATATATTGATAGGTGTTATTATGCAAGGGCTTTATGGACACTTGTCACGATAACAACCTCACATGTCATGATAACTCGTCCACCTTAGTGCTTCAAGTTGTCTCTATAAAGGCTAAGGCCTCCTATATTTGGAGGTAAGACATAAAATGAGTACCAAAATAATGTTTACTTCCCTTCAAACATTCTCTCTATTGAAATAGAGTAAAAAACACAAACTTGGGCTTTGTAGGGCTATCGCCGGCAACCTTGGTACCCTTTGACAATTTTTTTTTGTAGAATAATTCACCAAAAGAAGCCATGTAGTTAGAGATCCTCGCCTCAAAAAGAAAATGGGCCACAAGATTTGATATATAAGAAATTCTAGAACAAAAATAATTACTATTTATTATGTAAAAATTTGCATCAACAATTGACGTTGTCTGTCAAGAACAAACAAAAGGCCAAAATGGTTTATCTTGATTGTGGACAATAATTATAATTACCCTAATATTGTAACTAATGATGAAAGTTCAAAGGATGTAGAGATCTATATCTAATGACAAGGGTTAATGGCTACGAATTGCATATTTTGACTTTTAATAAAACTTAAATTTTTATCCGTGGAGTCATGTAACAACTAGGGGATTCATTATCCTCATTGTTATGCTTAGTTGCAACTCTACCATTGGCCCAAGGATGTGTATTGATAAAATGCCCAAGGGTGGTATGTCTTGACAAAATGCTTATAAGTGTATCTCAATGAAGTGTGTAATGGCATGTATTGATAGAATGCCCAATGACATGAATCTATAAAGAAACCTTGATCATTTCTCTATAAAGGTGACCTAGGTGCCTATAATATTATCTAAGTGGCTAAAGGCAAGTATTGACAAAAATAGAATAAAATAAGTCAATTCTTTACAAAGAGTAACCTAGTGATTTAGAATAATTTTTACATAGAGTGCCTAAAGGGCAAGTTTTTAATAGAATAGTGAGGGTGTAACTTTACAAAAGATGACCTATTTTCATTCTTTACAAAAGTGATTTAGGTACTTAAAAAATATTTTAAAGTAAAATAGAATGCTAAGGGTGTGACACTACAAAAAATTACTTTTGTCTACTCTTTACAAATGATGTGCTAGGTACTTCAAAAATATTCTAAGTAAGACACCAATGGCGAGTCATCAACAAGACGTCAAATGGCAATTCATCGACAAAATGGCAAGATGTAATTTATTGTACAAAAATGACTAGGTCTATTATCTACAAATTGTGACTTAGGTACATAGACAATAATCTAGGTGGGACCTGAAATACAATAATCAACTAAATGCTCATGCGTAACTCATTAGGAAAAATGACCTAGGTCCATTTTTTATAAAGAATGACCTAAATACTTAGAAAATATTTCTAAGTATATTTTTAAGTAAAACACCAAGGCAAAATTTTATTAAAAAAAAGTCCTAGGTCTATTCTTGATAAAATTGACCTAGGTGGTTAGAAAGGATTTCTATATAAAGGGCCTAAAGGCATGTATTAAAGAAAATAGTAAAAGCTTAAATCTGAAAAAAAAAAAAAGACTTTGATCATACTTTAAAATATTGACCTTTGTGCTTAAAAAAAAATCTAATTAAAGCACCTAAATGGTGTGTCTTCATCAAAATGCCAAGGGCATAAATCTATAAAAAGGTCCTATGTCCATTTTTTATGAGAGCTAGGTGCTTAGAGAAAATTTCTAAGTGACAAGGGCGTAAATCTATAAAAAAAAATGATACTGATCCATTTTTTACAATAGTTAACTAGGGTGCTTGGAAATATTTCTAAGTAAAATGATATCCATTTTGTTTATATGACATAGGTCCATTTTTTACAATAGTTAACTAGGTACTTGAAAAAATTTTAAGTACAAGGATATTCATTTTGTTAAATAGTGACCTAGATGCTTAGAAAAAAATTTCTTAGTAAAATGCCCAAATAACATGTCTTCACAAAAGCCAAGGCATAAATGCATTAAAAACAAATATCACCTAGGTCCATTATTTATAATATAACCTGGATGTTTTAAACCTATATAAAATGCCCAAATGGTGTGTCTTCGATAATTTATCAAGTATATGAACCTATAAATAAAAAAAGGCTAGGTCCACTCCTTGTAATAGAAAGCTAGTAGAAAAATTTCAAAGTAAAATTCCCAAAAGGTGTACTTTCGACAACACGTCAAGGGTGTAAACTTATTAAAAAAAAAAAGAGTTAAGTTTATTCTTTACAAGAGTGACCTAGGAGCTTAGAAAAAAATTTCTATGTAAAACACCCAAAGGCTTGTCTTCGATAAAATGCCAAGGAGTAAATCTATAAAAAAAATGATCTCAATCCATTCTTCCAAGAGTGAGCTAGGTGTTTAGAAAATATTTATTTTATAAGTAAAATGCTCAAAAGGTGAATCTTGGACAAAAGGCCAAGGGCATAATATATAAAAAATGACCTAGGTCCATTCTTTAAAATAACAACCCAGGTGCTTGAAAAAATTTATAAGTAAATTGGAAAAATGGCGTCTCTTGAACAAAACATCAAGGGCATAAATCTATAAAAATGACATAGGTCTATTCTTTATAAGAGTAGCTTAGATGCTTAGAAAAAATTCTAAATAAAATGCCCAAAAAGTGTTTTCAACATAAATCTATAAAAATGACATAGCTCCATTCTTTAGAAGAGTAATCTAGGAGTTTAGAAAAACTTTTTAAGTAAAATGCCTAAAAAGTATGTCTTCGACAAAACTCAAAGGTATAAATATATATTAAAAAAAAGACCTAGTTTCATTCTTTATAAGAGTGACCTAGAATTTTTTAAGTAAAATGCCTAAAAGGTGATCTTGGAGAAAACGCCAAGGACGTAATCTATGTAAAAAAATAACCTATGTTCATTCTTTACAATAGGGACCTAGGTGTTTAGAGAAAATTTCTAAGAAAAATGCCTAAATGGCATGTCTTCGAAAAAAATGACTAGGAGATAAATCTATAAAAAAAAAACTCCAAGTCTATTCTTTACAAAAGTGACTTACGTGTTTAGAAAAAAATTGTTATGTAAAACAACCAAAAGGCATGTACTCAAAAAAATGCCTCAGGCATAGATCTAAAAAAAATGATGTAAGTCCATTCTAGGGGTGGGCATGGGTTGGTTTGGGTTGGATTTTAAGTCAATCCAAACCAAATCATAAAAATTTGGATCCAACCCAAACCAAACCAAATATTTTTAACCCAAACCAAACCAAACCATTTGGGTTTGGTTTGGGTTTGGTTTGAATTTTATTATCAAAATAATTTTTATTTTAATAAAATTTAATTATAACAAAATTATAATAATTATTAATTGTTATTAATTATTAAATTGATATTAAAATATAAAAAAATATAGTGGATAAAAATTATAAATTTTACAATAACTTAATCCTTAAATTAAAGAATACTAGAAAATTAAAATAAAGTTTAATCACAAAAATTATTATTTCTCAATAAATAAGAACGTACACTTTAATAATAAACTTTCACAAACATGACATTAACAATCTAATAATAAATTTTGCCACTTGTTGTTTATTTAATTATGCAATATTTGTTTTTATTTATCGTTTTGGTAGTTTTGCGTTATGTTGTCTACTTATATGCTTAATTTTAGGGAGATTGCCACTTTCCTCCCTACAGTAATCAACATATATTATTTTTTCCCTTTCTGTTTTTATAATGGCCAAAAACCCCTCTAATAGTATAAGTTTACAATATTACCCTTATTTTCAACTACTTTTTTATTTATATTTATTATAAATTAAATAAATCACATGAATATAAATTAAATAAAAAATAAAACATTAAAAATAAGAAATATATGTTTTGATATGAACAAAAAAATTAATAATAAAATTTTTTTATACTTATTTATTTTGTGAAAAATTTCTTATAATAAATATATAAGAAAATTATTAGTAAAATGATAAAAAAATTATTATAAGAAAACTTGAATGACAAATAAAAATTTATTTTAAGATAAATAATAAAATATTTTACCTATTTGTGTTCATTTATTTCATTTGAAAAATTTGAGTGTTGGGGTTTTGTTTATAACCCATGGGTAAACCATACCCAACCCATAATGAAATGGTTTTCTATATAAAACCCACATCTAACCCATTTTCATGATTTAACCAACCCAAACCATTTAATTTGGTTTGAGTTTGGGTAAACCCATGGGTTGTGGGTTTATGCCCACCCCTAGTCCATTCTTTACAAGAGGGCCTAGATGCTTAGAAACTATTTTATTTTTTAAGTAAAATGCCCAAAAGACCAATCTTAGAGAAAATGCCAATGGTATAACCATACAAAAAATGACAAATGTCCATTCTAACCTAGGTGCTTAGAAAACACTTCTAAGTAAAACACTCAAATGGCGTGTCTTCAAAAAAATGCCAAGGGCATAGATCTATGAAAAATGACCTTGGTGCATTTTTTACGGCAGTGACATAGTTAAAATGCCCAAAAGGTATGTCTTCCGCAAAATGCCAATGGTGTAAATATATATATATATATATATAGTTACTATTCATCCGCATAAAAAATATTAATTTTCTAGAAATACAATAAATTACAGAAAATAAATGACACGGAGATTTTTAAGTAGTTTAGATTAATCAATCCTATATCCACGAGGCCACGCCCAGATGAAAAGTAATTCACTAAGTTGAGATGTTACAACCTATGGATTTATTAAACTTAAGACTCTCACTTACAGTTTATCACCATACAGTTTACTCAACCTTAGACTGAATCTGCTTCTCTTGAATAATTGCTACCCCTCTTGATCCACGGTTCTCAAGGCACTTCGTAAAGTGATCAATAGCAATTCTTCAACGTCTAGTGATCTAAGATCCACATTGACTCTCCACAGAGATGAAAGAGAAGATAAATAAATAAATCAACTTCTTGTTCTAAATAGATCTCATGCGCCAATTATAAAATCCCACCATTAATAGACTTTCTAAATTAGACATCTAATTAAATTATGAAACAAATATTCCTAATATATTGGAATCTCACTAAATTGGGGAATTAATAAATTAATCTCTATTACAAGATATGCAATAAATAAAATTCTAATTTAACTAGACTTGCCATATGATGCCAACTCTATAAATAATGAACTTAACAAAAGGAAAGGTGTAACTATACAAAATATAACCTAGGTCTATTCTTCATGACAGTGACTTAAGTACTAAAAAAATATTCTAAGTGAGATGACAAATGGTGAGTAGTCGACAAAATGCCAAGGGCATAATTCACCAAAAATAATCTAAGTTCATTCTTCACAAAAATAACCATAGTCCATTCTTAAAAAATATGACTTAGGTAATTAGAAAATATTTTTAAACAAAAACGCCTAATAATGGAGTCTTTGACATAACGCCAAGGGCGTAATTAATAAAAATGGCCTAGTTCCATTCTTTACAAAAATAATCTTGATATTTAGAAAATATTTTTAAGCAAAAACAAGAAGAAAACAAGTTTTCCAAAAAAAAGCCAATGGTGTGATTCTTAAAAAAGATGATCTACATCCATTCTTTACAAGAGATAGGTAGTTAGAAAATATTCTAAGTAAAGCACCTAAAAGCATAAATCTTTTACGAAATGCTAAGTTAATAACGGTAAAAAATGACCTAGGTGCATTCATTATAAAGAGTGACCTAAGTAGTTAGATTTTTTTTTTAAATACCTAAAAGGCGAGTCTTTGAAAAAACACACCAACATGTAATTCTACAAAAATGACATAGGTCCATTCTTTATAAGACTTGCTTAGACAATTAGAAATAATTCTAAATAAGACGCCAAAAGACAAGTCTTTGATGAAATACCAAAGGCATAACACTACAATAATGACAATTCCCCCACACCAAGATGATGCTTGTCCTCAAGTATATAACTCAAGACTAATCCCAAATCTCCACTCAATTCTCATCTCAACTCATCCAAAAACAATCTTAAGCAAGCATACCTCAAGAATTTAAGTCAATCAACAGTCGAGAGACAAGGATTTTAGAGCATAGAATCTCATAAGCTAGACTAAAAACATTCAACCACCAAGAAGATCCATTCAAAATTCAAGTGCAACAAGATTTAATAGCCCTCTCATTGACTTCACTCCATGCACTCAAAGTGTTTAGGGTGTCATTTATGCACTCAAATCAAATCAAAGAATGCTATTACCATAAGCTTGCTTATATATCACATCTCAATCCACAAAACATGAATTAAATGCAAAAATCTAGGGTCTTAAAAAGGTTGTAACGGGGTTAAATGGGTTAAATGAAAAAGAAAGGTTTATGAAAGAAAAAGAGATCAAAATGAGAAGAATGAACTCATTGAATGAACCTTATAATATCGAAACACTTATTTCTACTCAAGTCACCAAGAATGTAAACATTTTTTTTCTTTTTTTTTATTATTTTATTTTCTTTTTCTTTTTCTTTTTTTCTTTTTCTTTTTTTTTCTTTTTTTTTTTTGAATCAAACAAAAGAAACTAACCTTGCAAAATTTAATTCAAGCATAATGCTTGTTGATCTAATTGAGAAACTTTAATACAAGGTAGAAAAAGCAACAAAATATATCCACACAATGAGTCCAAAAATCTCCTTAAATTGAGGCTCAAAAAGAAAAAAAATGGTTAAGTAGACGGAGAGAATTAGATGGGTAATGGTTAAGGCTCAAACAAAGATAGCAAATAAAGGTCTTCGGGTAGAGAAAAAAAAATGCGAGAGTAGAAAAATGAAAAAGGTTTGCCCTTATCATTTTAATACATAAAACCCCGTAATGCGGCTTCAACATGCATAACAAAGCAAATTCTAGAATAAACAAACTAAGATTGATATTCACATAACAAAAATATTAGAGCAAAGTAGTTGCTCATAGGCTCAAATCCTCACAAAGTTGGTAAATTTGCCATCAAATTATGTACACTCTTCAAATGAATCAACCATCAAGAGTGGTTTGGAATGAGAAGAAGGTAGGAGTGATATATAAAAGGAAAGGTAAAAATGATAAGAAGTGAGAAAGATGTATGTAGTAATATGAAAAGTGAAAGATAAAATATGAGTGATGAAAGAGTATGATAGAATAAAAATAGATGTAAATAATTTGAGATAGATGGGAAAGAGTAGTGAGAAAGAAAAGAAAAGAAAATTAATAATATATGAAGCATACTAACTCCAAAATCATTTAAAGATGAGTAGAGTGAAAATAGATGAGTAGAGTGAAAATAATACTTCCAGAAATCAATAATGTAAAAATTCCTCCCCCACACCAAGAACTTCCATTGCCCCCAATGTAAGATAATCAAAGCTCACATAAAAATTAAAGCGTAAGGATAAAAGATTAAAGGCAAAAACTTCCCTGAATTGTGAGCTTTGATCCTCATAACGTCTATGGGCTTGGCGGAAATGGTGGGATAAATCCCACACTCTCGAAGTATGCAGCCAAATTCTGCTCCATCTTGTTCAGCTTGTGCTCCATTTTCTCTAACTGAATGCTCAAAGGTGATGCGGATGTAGAAGGAATGGTCGGCGGGGCAGCAGTGTCGTCATCAAACTCATCATCAGAGGTAGCACCACTCCTAGCTTAGAGCTTCTTTGGAGGTTGAGTGGGTCCTGGTTCAGTAAATTGAAATATCCCCTCCTTGAATTCGACCACACCTGTTCTTTCAAACACAGACATATCCAAAAATTCCTTTTTGCAAGCAGGATGCAAATCATTATTGTCAGGATCAAGCACACATAGGTTTATAGCTAACAGAGTAATGTATGGACCAAGAAATAAAGTCTTATACCGTTTAAGCACACTTTCAAATTGATCTGCTAACTAAAAACCTAAATTAGGCCTCACATCATTTAACATGCACTAGATAAAATAAAATTCAGTTTTAGAGAAAACTCCTGAGTGATATTTCTTTCCTAAAAAATTATATGCTAAGAATCGATGCACACATTTCAAAACAGGATCACGTAAGAAAGAACTCTTTGATTTACTCGGGTCATAGGCATTGTGATCAACAGATAAATTACGCCAAAGACCATAAGGCTCAAAATTTTCGTTAAAGTCACAATTTGTTCCTAAATATGCATCACTAGAAGAATAATCACCATCAATGAATCCTAAAGCTAGGTTAAAATCTGTGATAGAGTGTGAAAAATTTCATCCCATTAACCTAAACTTTATAACATCCGGGGTATGCAAAGTAAAATCATTCGGTATATTAAACTGATAAGTAGCATAGAACTCCCTAATCAACATCAGCAAACTTACGCAAATCAATCTTATCTATCAAAGAATCAAAATTATCCTTAACATTCAATTTTTCAAGAGTCGGGTAATGAATATACTTAGCTGAAAGTATTTTTCGCTTGGAAATATCTTTGTACCTTTCTTTCTCTTGTTGAGTCGTGAATGCGAGGCACCCTCCGAGATTGGATTCTGCAAGTGGCAAAACACTCATGCCTTTTCCATGTTTCGATCTTTGTCTCACGGCTTGGAGTGAATCTGAAACTGTGTTCCATGGAACCATAGTGGGAGCGGCAATCTTGGATTTCTTTGCGACGGGTGTCTTTTTAGATGACTTGGAAGTTGATGCTTTCCTCTTCGGCATTGTTACAATAATTTCACTCACGGATTTTGATTCACCCGACTGGAATACAGGGGTTAGGCTGGTTGCGGATGATTACTGCTCGGCTGGAGCTTGCTTGATGGACGCGGGATGGAGTTGATTGTGTTGCGCGCGCGGGCGGGTGCTGATTCTGCGCGCTGCTGGGCGAAGGCTGGATCTGCGCACGCGCGGGATGGAGATGGTTGCATGCACAGCTGCTGCTGCTGCTGCGCGGGCTGTGTTGCCCGCACGGTTGCTACTGCTACGTGGCTGTGTTGCACGGTGAAGGCTAGAGCGGCTGGTTGCTACGGGACATAATTAGGGATTTTGTGAACAGTGATTTTTGATTTTTTTTTCGTTTTTTTAATAAATATATATATATATATAAAAGAAAGAAGAAAAGAAAATTTGTTTCTTTTTTTTCAAATAAATAAATAAATAAAATTAAAATTAAAATTTTTTTAATTTTTTTTAGTGATGAATCACTTTGAGAAATTAAAAATTTCAGAAGTACTTATTAGTTAAGACGTGGGCACGCCTTATCAAAAATTTTCTTCTGGCCGAAATAAGCAAACACATTATTTTTTTAAAATAATCTGAATCAAAATTAAAAGAAGATATAACAAAAACCAAAATAAACAAATCATTTGGGTTGCCTCCCAAAAAAGCGCCTTTGTTTTATGTCTTTGGCTAGACACATTTATGCATCAATCTCCATAATTGGGACTCTCGAGAGCCACATCCTCCATAATATTCACCGAAAAACCTTCATAAAAAGGTTTTAAGCGATGACCATTAACCTTGAAAACTTTGTCAGAGGTCGGACTCCGAATCTCAACTGCACCATGAGGAAAAACATTAGTAACAATAAAAGGTCCAACCCAGCAATAACATCCATAGAAAATACCGAATGTTCCTTATTAGGATATTTCATGGTATCATTCATATTGAATTCTATAACCTTTCCATCAAACTCCATAGTGAGAGTCCCTTTATGTACATCCATTTTAGTCCTAACAATCTTAAGAAAAGGTCTTCCTAGCAAAATTGGGACAGAATTAGAGAAGTTATCATCTTCCATATCAAGTACATAAAAATCAGCAAGAAAAATCAACTCATTAACTTGTACTAAAACATCTTCTAATACCCCATCGGGATATGCATTAGACCTATCAGCTAGTTGAATTATCACGTCAGTTTCTCTTAATGGACCAACATTCAAAGATGAATAAATGGAACGAGGCATGACATTAATAGAAGCTCCTAGATCTAACAAAGCCTTTTCAATTCTAACACTTTCAATTTTACAAGGGATAGTAAACATACCTGGATCCTTGCACTTAGGAGGTAGTTTCTTTTGGAGAACTGCTGAAACATTCTCCCCCATGTGAACTTTTTCATCTCCTCTTAATTTTCTCTTGGAGGTGCACAGTTCCTTAAGGACTTTAGCATATCGAGGTATTTGTTTTATAGCATCTAATAATTGAATATTTACCTCAACCTTGCGAAATGTCTCAAGGATGTCTTTCTCTTGTTCCTCCTTCTTGGATTTTGCAAACCGGCTTGGAAAAGGAGGAGGTATTACAATAGGTAAGGGTTTTGCTCTGGTGGGTTGCGCATCTTGAGATTTAGGCATCAATTCATTCTTCTCAAGCTCATCTTCTACATGCTTTGTCACTTTCTTACTAGGCTCTTGCAACTCCTTCCCACTTCTAAGGATGACAGCACTAACGTTTTGCTTTGGATTCACCTCAGATTGTGAAGGCAACCTCCCTAATACTTGAGACTCCAGATGGCTCACTGTAGTCGCCAATTGACTCATTTGGTTCTCCAAATTCTGAATGCTTGCTGTAGTTGCCTGTTGAAATTGTTTAGTGTTAGTCACAAGTGATTTAACAATTTCTTCAAGAGATATACCTGACTTGGAGTTTGACTGTGGAGGTGCTGGTTGTCTTGGTGGGTATTTTTGTGGGAATCCTGACGGCCTAACTCTATAGCTGAAGTTGGGATGATCCTTCAATCTCGGATTGTATGTTTGTGCATAAGGATCATACCTCCTCTGAGGCATGCCTGGAAATCCTCCAACTGCATTGGCTTGTTCAACGGGTTCTTCTTGAAGCGTAGGACACATATCAGTTGAATGACCCATATTGTAACAAATGCCACAAGTCTTCACTTGTTGCACATTACCTACAACAAACTTTTCCACAAGAAAAGTAAGTTTATCTAAACGTTGTTCAACAGAAGAAATCTTTACCTCATTTACCTTCCTTGAAGTGGCATCTTGCCTGCTGCCAAATTGTTGTGCATTGGCTGCCATATTTGAGATTAACTCCCTTGCTTGAGTAGGGGACTTGTTCACCAACACACCTCCACTAGCAGCATCTATCATAGTCCTATCCATCAATGATAGTCCTTTGTAAAAATATTGAATAAGAAGTTGATCAGAAATCTGATGCTGAGGACAGCTGGCACATAATTGTTTGAATCGCTCCTAATACTCATACAAAGTCTCCCCAGGAAGTTGTCTGATCCCACAAATATCTTTTCTGATGTTGGCAGCTCTTAAAGTAGGAAAGTACTTCTCGAGGAACTGCTTCTTCAAACCATTCCACGTTGTAATCGATCCAGGAAGTAAGTAGTACAACCAGTCTTTAGCTAGTCCATCTAAAGAGAAAGGAAAAGCACGCAACTTAATCTGCTCTTCAGTCACGCCTTGTGGTCTCATACTTGAACATACAACATGAAACTCCTTGAGTTGTTTATGAGGATCTTCACCTGCAAAACCACGAAACTTGGGTAATAAATGAATAAGACCAGACTTTAATTTAAAATTTACCTTGAAGTCTACATATTGAATGCAGAGTGGTTGCTGATTCAAGTCTGGTTCAGCTAACTCTCTAAGAGTTCTTTCTACAAGTGCAGCTCTATCCATCACTTGTTCTTCTGAATCGCTAGATGATTCAACTAAATCAGGCACCGTATCTGTTTCAGAAAGCAAAGGCGACGAGGATCGTTGCTTAGTTCGCTTCGTCTGCTGTCTCAGCTGGCGAGCTGTCTTCTCAATTTCAGGATCAAACGAAAGTGTACATGTACGAGAAGAACGAACCCTACACCAAGTAAAATGTAAAAATGATTAAATAAATGACACCAATCCCCGCAACGGCGCCAAAATTTGATGGTTGTCGAAGCCAACAAAAATAAATTCCTACTCTAAATAAATTGTGTATAGTGATTGAGCAGGGTCGTGTCCACAGAGATCGGTAATTATTTAAATCCTTTTAAAACATAAAACATAAAATGGGGGTTTTGTTGACAATAATAAAAATCAAATTAAAATAACAAGAATGCAAATTAAAGTTGTAATTCAAATTGGAGAAAGCTCTGGTTGAAGGAATTAACTCAGCTTGATTCGACTACTGATCATTGATTCAAATATAAATTATTACTACTTATGAATAGACCGGTTATAGCTACTGAGACCCTCTAATAGCCTATCTCTCCTTAACTAGTCGATAACCAAGGTACGACCGTTGGTTATTTCCCTAATCAATAGACATTCCTAGATACGATCATAGGATTTAATAAATTGACAGCCTGAAAAACCAGAGAGACCCAAATCCTAATCAACACATACGATGATTCATTTAAATTAGATTATTTATTCTCATAACACAACTCACTGCTATGTTATTTGTCACAAACATTAAAATCTTCACACAATGAATCCTTTAATTAACAATAGATTAAGTTGATAATTAAATAGTGGCCAATTACTTAATTAACAAACATAATCATGAAAATAATTCAGAGAATAAACAACTACCCAAAATGCAATAAAACAATTAAAGCATAAGAAAGATCTCACAGTAGTGATGAATCAAAACTTCATTATCCTTCAACCAGAAAAATAGGTTTAGTTCTTCATAGAGAGAAGAGAAAAGTTTAGATCTAGGGTTTCTTTCTTTTTCTCCAATCTCCCTTTTTCACAATAGATTCCTCCCTTAAATACTCTCTCTCTCTTCTCCTTTAGAGTTCTATTTAAAATAAAATACTAATATCTAAAATATTAAATTCGTAATTACAAAAATAACCAAAAATACAAAACACGTTAAACTAAAAACTGCAGGTCCGTAGATGACAGCACGCGCCCACGCCTTATCAACAAAGTTCTTCTTACGCTCATAATTTCTCCAAGAGAACAATCATCCTTAAACATCATCTTGTAGCTCAATTTTAGCACCAATCAATAGAATTGCACCTACAAAAATAAAACACAAGTAAATCACTATTATTAAGTGCAAAACATCGATATTAAGGGAAGTAAACAATGCAAAACTAGTGCATAAATTGCACTCTAACAATAATGACCTAGATACTTAGAAAGAATTCTAAGTAAAACATCTAAAGAACGTAAAGGTGGATGTCAACTAAAACATCTTAAGGCAAGTGATTGTCTAAAGAACCTAAGAGTGAATGTTGATTAAAACACTTAAGTGCAGGTGCTAATTAAAGTACCTAAGATGGATGTTGATTAAAACACCTAAGTATAGGTGTTAACAAAAGCACCTGAGAGTGAATGCTAACAAAAAAACCCTAAATGTAAACTTTGACTAAAGCACAAAAAGGTGGACCGTGGATGTTAGCTAAAGGGCCTAAGTGCGTGATTACACAAAATGACTTAAGTCCATTCTTTAGAAGATTTTAAGTAAATTGTTGAAGGGCAAGTATTAGAAAACCTACGAGCGTATTATGCAAAAATGACCTAGGTCCATTCTCTATAAGAATGACCTTAGAAGTTAAAAAACATTGTTCGTAAGGTGTCTAGAAAGGTAAAATATGACAAAACACCTAAGGCCTTGATTCAACATAAAAGACTTAGATACATTCTTTACAAGGAATAACCTAGACACTTAAGAAATATTTCTAAGTAAAATGCTCAGAGCATAAATCTTCAACAAATAGCTAAAGGCATAATTCTGTAAAGAATGGACTAGATACATTATTTGAAAAGAATGATCCAGGTACTTAGAAAATATTTCTAAATAAAATGTCCAAGAACGAGTCTTTGACAAAGAGCGAAAGATATAATTTTATAAAGAATTACTCAGGCCCATTATTTGCAAAGAATAGCCTAAGTAATTGAAAGTACTTTTAAACAAAATACCCAAAGGGCAAGTCTTCAACAAACATCTAAAATTAATTCTACAAAAAATGGCTTAGGTCTACTCTTTAGAAAGAATCACCTAAATACTTGGAAAATCTAAGTAAAAATGCCCACAAAGGCTAGTCTTTGACAAAACAAAAAGGTTATAATTCTAAAAAAATTATTTAGGTATGCTTTTTAAAAGATTGACCTAATTAATACTAGGAAAATATTGTAAATAAAACATTTAAAGTCAAATGAGGTGCTTACTAAGGCGACTAAGGGTAAATATTGACTAAAATACCTAAATGCAGGCGCTAACTAAGGCATTTTTTTGAACAAAATGACTAAGAGTGAAAGTGACTAAAGTGCCTTAAGCATGGATGTTGATTAAAACGCCTAAAGGCAATAATCGACTAATAAGCTTAAAGGTATGTCTTAAGAATAGGGCTAACTGAGTGTTTTGACAAAACACCTAAGGCTATATCTTGAAAAAATGCCTTAGGACAATTATTAATTGACCAAGTCCTTCAGGCCTATTTTTTACAAGAAAGTTAAGGGACAAATCCTTGAAAATATTCTAAGGAAAAAATTCCCTCGGGTGTGTCTTTAAAACATTGGTTAAAGGCAAGTATGGACAAAATATTTCAAAATGCCTAAGGGCAAGTATCTACAGGGATTGCCTAGAGCACTTTTGTATAAAATTGCTTATCTTTTGAAGCAACTTAATTTTGAGTGACGTCCTTCAGTGAAACGATTTCAGCTATACAAGAAAGAGCCAACAAAAGAACAAATGCTGATTCAGAGAAGATAAGAAGATAGAAGAAAAATGGGGTAAAAGAAGGAAATTGAACACTTCCCTAGTGAGTGGTCAAAGAGTTTTTATAGTAGAAATTCTCACCCACACTTTAGAAAATCAAAAGTCTTTTTCAAAAGAGGTACTTTCTGTCTCTCTCCCTCTCTTTACGAATTTTAAAAATTGTTAAGATAAATTCTACAAGGCTGTTAGTAAGCTATTTAAGATTGGTTACAGATTGATTTTAAGAGGATAGATGCTTTAGAGAAATTTTTTATTTTGAAATTCAATCCATAAAAGGAAAAACCCAATAAACCCTAAAAGAAAACAAAAGAAAAGAAAGTCTTGCTTCTCAAATTTGAAAAGTGAGACTTGGGGGTTCTCTACTATACCAAATTATAAAAAGCCCAAAAGTCCATAAAAAGATAGACTCAACAAAAACTTTCTACATGAAATGACCCAGGTCGATTGTCCATAAGAATGACCTAGGTACTTAGAAAGTGTTCTATTTAAATTGCCTAAGGGAGTGATTACCTCGGCTATTGTCTACTAGAATGACCTAGGTACTTAGAAAATATTATATTTAAATTGCCTAAAGGTAAGAACTAACAAAATACCTAATTGTATGATTTGAAAAAAATGATCTAGTTCTATTCCCCGCAAGATTGACCTATGTATATAGAAAACAATTTACGTAAAGAGCCTATGGGTACATAAATTCTACAAAATGATCTTGCAGGCCAATAAATATTCTACAAAATAGGCATATTGACAAACAAGCATTCTATGGAATGAACCACGAGCAAACAAACATTTTATCAAATGAGCTTATGGGCCAAAAATACATTTTATGGATTGTACCTATTGGGAAAAAATACATTTTACGATATGAGCTTACTGGCAAATATACATTTTATAGATGAGCTTACAGGCCAAAAAACATTATGCAAAATTCGCCTATAGGCATCAACGAAATGAGCCTATGGTCCAACAAATATTCTACGGAATAAGCATATGAACAAACATACCTTCTATGCAATGAGTGTATGGGCAAACAAACATATTACGAATGAGTCTATGGGCAAACAAACACTTGACGTAAAGTGCCTAGGGGCAAACATTTTAAGTGCCTGTGGGCAAAATTTTATAAATACGCTTATGGAAAAATCTTGTTAAAAATATTCCCTAGGACCATTCTGTACAAAAATGGACTAAGGCTAGTTACTTAGAAATTATTTTAAGTGCCTACGGGTAAAGACTTTTGCAAAAGTTCACTTATAAGCAATATGATACTAAATCAATTCTCTCAATGAGGAACCAATATAAGAGCCAAAGTCAAGCCCAAACCCATTAAAAGGCATGAACCAAAAATCAAAACAACAAAAAATCAAGACAAGTGTCCAAAAATACTAGTCATGAAACAAGTATTCACACATATTTATAGGTGTCATTATGCATGAGCTTTGTGGACACTTGTCGTGTCATGATAACTCCTCTACCTCAATGCTTCAAGTTGTCTATATAAAGGCTACGACCCCTACATTTTGAGGTAAGATATAAAAAGAGTTAACTAGAGCACTAGAATACAAAAAAATTTTCCACTTCCCTCTAAGCTCTCTCTATCAAAAAATTAAGTACAAAGAGTTAACTAGAGCACCAAAGAGTTATTGTTGTTAACCCTAGCACCATTTGACAATTAATTTTTTTTTTGCAGAATAATTAATGACAGGAAACCACGTGATTGGACACCCTCAAAGCTTGATATAGATGAAATTCTGAAAAAAAATAGTTACTGTTAAAAAAATTGCATCAACAATTACTATATACTTTTATGTTTTGTTTTACTTTATGATAATTGGTATTAAAAAATAGTAATATATTGACTCAACGCTCGTGTCCCAGATCCAGATGAAAGGATTAATAAACTGTAAGTCAAAGGTGGCATAGTTAGCTTAGGTTGAGTTAGTTTATGTTGTATTTAGAATATAGAATAGAAGAATGTCGGCAAATCTTATTGCAGTTGGAGGGTGGCCAAGAAACTGGAAAATTGAATTTTTGGCAGAGCGACTTCTGTTGTGCTCTATTCTTGTCAGCGCAGAAAATTCGGCGCCCTCATAATCTCATTGATTAACTTCCCTTTCAGGCTGCAGCAACAATTTTGTTTGGTCTTCTTTACCTTGCATCAATGGCTACAAGTTGTCCAGTTAAAATATATTTTTCATTACTACTCATCGTAAGCTTGGTAACACCAACTATATATGACAATTTCAGTGCCCCGAGCTCAGGGATGTTCATACAGACGTTGCTGCCATTGAATCAGCCTCAATCGATTACGGCTGCATTGAATAGATGCTGCAGTGTTTTTTCAGTTATCTATATATTTTATTATTCGAATAAAAGGTAACTAATTGAATTTTGATCCATTGCTGAGTAAAGTTGAGTAGTGTACGTGTAACATTTAGGTGAGGACATTAGGATTGAAACCAGACTTCCTGTATCACAACGAAATATTTTATTAATTGAATCTTCAAGCACTTACAATATGCATTGGATAAGGCAGGTAATTAACGTAAAGAACATATTAAAGGTAAAGAATTATCAATGTCTCTTCGTTAATATATTAGAAACTATTGAAAAATGACTCAGTCATGATGTCCAAAACATATTTTAATTAGTATGCTTGAGTCGTTTAATTATTTTTCAATTGTGTATTTTAACCTAAAAAGGGCGTGGCGTGCGCCTTTCTTTTACGCAGGAAAAGGAGAGTTTGTGACCTGCTCTCCCTTATTCTGAATTGATTACGCAGTTCTAAGAGGATATTTGTTCTAGTTTATAATCAAATCAAATGTATTTAGAATATGAAGCAATTGGAAACTATGGGCTAAGAAATTAAAATATATATTAATTGGTTTATCAAAATGGTTTAACTAAAATTAAAACCGTTTAATAATGATGACGGTTAGATCATGACCATATAAATGGTCAAACAAATAAAAGAAACGTTTAACAACTGAAAACGATGAGCATATAATTTATACATATTTTACTCCTAATTATATATTTGTTAATTATTTTTATTTAATACTTTTATTAGTTGGATTATTGTATTGAACAAGAAAACACTTGGATATTATGTATAAAAATGCGTAAATAAGAACAATTTGTGAAGCATTGAAGATTAATTGGTTTTGGAAGCAACTGGACCAACGTACACGTAAATGAATTTAAGGTTAAACAACCAAAACTTAATTGGTTACAAATCTAAATCATATGGAAATACGACTTGGCTTCTTACAGTCGGTTAGCTTATGTTATCGCTTTAGGATTTAATTAAATTAAGTAGGTGAATTAGCTTCTAAGAATTGTAATTCAAATTAGACAAGGATTCGGCCAAGTTGTGTAATATATGAAGAGAAGCAAACCATGCCGATTGGGGAAGAAGAGACGGACGGCAGAGAGGAGATTTAGAGGTGGCAGCTAGATGATGGGTTTTATTGATTTTATTATTCTCAATCTGCTTATGTCTTTCTAATCTCTAATACTGGGGTTGCGAATGATACATTGTTCAATGAAATAAATAACTTTTTATTTATTTAATTGGACAATGAAATAAATTACTTTTTATTTAATTAACTGGACAATGAAATAAATTACTTTTTATTCAATTAATTCCCTATATGCATACTTTAATGTTTATGGTTCTTATTTCACATATTTAGTTGAATATTATTAAATATTTCCATCAATTAGAGTTGGCAAAATCTAACATGACCCAATTACCTGACACGAACACGACATGAATAAATGGATATGCGTCGTCAAATTTGACACGATTATTAAATGGGCCGGGTTTGGGTTGACACGATTTTTTTCTGTGTCAGGTTAGGGTTAAAGTTCTTTACCCATTTACCTGAACAATGATAAGATTAAATTTTACATTTTAAATTAATTTTAGGATTTTGTCATTAAAACTCAAATATTGGACATAATTCTCTCTTTTTATCTTTTTTGGAAGACAAACATATGCACAATGTTTGATTTATAAAATTTAATATAAATTTACAACTTTAATAGTGTAAGTGTATAAAATATTGATACACATGTATATTTTATGATATCGATATATAATATTATTTACATATATATATATATATATAATTTAAACTTTAAATAGTGCAAATGTGTAATAATTCAGGGTGTGTAACATTTGTTAAATATATAGATATTAAAGGGGTCATTGGGTAACCCATTTATTTTCTGTGTTGGGTTTGGGTCTCAATATTTTAACACGATTGTTAAATGAGTCGTGTTTGGATCGACCTAAATTTGACATGATACCAACACGACCCAATGACTCGTTTTACCAACTCTAATTAAAATTAATATTCAATAAACCTCTGCTTGGATCTATAAAGTTTACATATCATTATCTACATATGCTTAGATCTATAAAATTTATATATGATTATCTTTGATTTTATATCTTTTATTAAATTGTTTACGTAGAATACTTAGGAAGTATTTGACTCTTTGTTATCCAGTATTTCACATGGGATGCTTAGATAAATTTTATTCAACAATAATTTTTAAATTCTGCAAGTGCCTACTTGTAACTTTTATTGGTTTACTAGTTTATCAAATAATGATACTTAGTTATAGATTAAGGTTTTCTAAATGTACTATTATTTATCCTATGATGTAGATGAACTGTTAGTTCATTAGAATTTAAAATCTTGAAAACTTTTAGTTTTATCTCTGATAAAAGCTTGCAACGGTAGTTTGTCAACGGGTTTGGTCATGGTGCTAAATCCTTTAACAATTAATAGGGAGATAAGAGAAAGAAATTATCATAAATTATCTTAATTTGATAAAGAAATTAACACATAAGAGGAAAATAAGAGAATCTATTGTAACACATAAATGATAAATTCTGATTTTTTTAGTAAAAAAAAAGAGTAAATAAGGAACTAAGAAAAGATAACATTTGAATTTTAAAAAATTCATAACCTTATAAAGGAAGCAATTAATAATAAATGGATCATTAAAACCAAAATAATTTAAATAAAATCAGCAGAGGCCTCAACTCTTCTGGCACCCTTTAGCACCGCCCTTCGATGGAGTGGCTAAAGGAATCCGGGCACATCTTCTTGTGGGTCTGTCTTATCAATGGATCTTTCTTAGGGATGACAAATATCCAATTATGGATGGATAATATCCATCCAAACACAAATCCATAATTATCCATAATGGATATATCCATATCCATATCCAGTATTTAATATTGGACATGGATATGGATTTTATCCATATAACTATGGAGATCCATGGATATTATTATTTTTATTATATAAAAATAATAATATAAAATAGTTAAAATTTCAATATTAAATTTGGTTATTAAACTATTTATATTAGTAGTAGTAATATATATATATAATAAAATGGCGGTCCGGTGGTCGGTGACGGCGGTCCGGCAACTTTCCGGCGGAGGTCCGGCAATCTTCCGGCGAAGCCGACGGTGGTCCGGCGACATTCCGGCGATGTCCGACGGTGGTCCGGCGAGGTCCGGTGGTGGTCCGGCGACTTTCCGGTGGATGTCCATTTATAATATTAAATTAATAAAATAAAATAATAATTATTAATAGTATTAAATAAGTTAAAAAATTAAAGGATAATTTTGAAAACTTTAGTTTTTAATATAAGAGGAATTTAAAGTTTTCACTAGTTAATATAATATTTTTACAATTGTTTATTTATTATATTTTTTAATTTTATAAAATTAAAATTTTTTAAACTTGTGTTGGATTAAACGGATATCCATTGGGTAAAAATAATTATCCATATCCATCCATATCCATCTGGATATAATTTTAAAATATCCATTTCAAAATCCAAAAATTTTTGGATGGATATTATCCGATCCAATTGGATGGATATTGTAGATATCCATTATGGAGCGATCCAGTTGTCATCCCTAATCTTTCTTGGGTTGTCCATGTCTTTGTTGGGAATACATATACACACTTCTTTTCATGCAGAAATTTGTGCAATTGTTATGGCTTTGGAGGTAGCTTATCAGTAGGGATGGTCACATATTTGGTTGGAATGTGAGTCAATAGCATATGTTGCTTGCTTTCACAATTCATTGGAGGAAGTGTTTACGTTGTTTATCTCTTATAATTTCAGATGTCCCCATCTTTTCAGGGAGGGAAATTCAATTGTAAATAGCTTGGCGAATATTGGATTTTGACATGATTATTATACTAGTATTCTTCAAGGTTTGAAAGTGAACTCTTAAGTCTTAACAAACTATCAATTTTCCTAATTGATTTGACAGCCTTTAATCTGTGTTAATACTTTTTCTTTCTTAGTAGAGCTTTTGCATTTATCCAAATAAAATGTTGATTATATTTTAATAAAATCATACGTTACTTGAAAAATAGACATTTTAGGTAATTTCTAAAGAAAGTCACACAGGGATTAATTAAGTAATTAACTCAAACCCTTATAACTAAAAGATCATTGGCCTTGCATAGTGGTTTTATAGATTTTGTCTTGATTGTTGGATAACAAAGAGGAATTAACCACGTGCTTTTAAGACTAAATATATTGCTTTTGATCAATATTTGATACGCAATTAAATCTCTATATAAAGACCTCTCATTTATAAACTTTACTGCACTCTCTCAAAAACAAGTTCATTTCCTCTTCATTTTCTCGAAGCAATATGGCTACAAGCTCTCCAAATATCATATATTTTATAGCACTATTCATCACAAGCTTTATAACATCAACCATTTTGGCTATTTCAGTGCCACCCGAGCTCACAGATAATTTACGCACAGATCCTGGCGCCATTAAATTAGCCTCTATCGATTATGGCCACATTATTAAAGAAAAACCATTTGCAGTTCTTTATCCATCCTCTGTAGATGACATCAGAACCCTAATATATTTATCATACAATTCTTTATTTTCATACACCATCGCAGCAAAAGGCCAGGCTCATTCCACGTGGGGCCAGGCTCAGGCCAATGACGGCGTCGTAGTGCAGATGAATTCTCTGAACCGTTTCAGAAACGGGACGGGAATTTTGATCTCCGGAGAATGTTCTTCAGGATTTTACGCTGACGTCGGCGGCGAGCAACTGTGGATTGATGTGCTGAACGCCACTATTACACGGGGGCTTTCGCCGGTTTCTTGGACGAATTATTTGTATCTCACTGTTGGCGGGACGCTCTCTAATGCTGGAATTAGCGGCCATACATACCGGAAAGGCCCGCAGATAACAAACGTTCTTGAATTAGACGTTTTAACAGGTACTTATTATAACAGGGATTAGATCCTCTACAGTGTTTTTTTCTCCTAATCTCTCTTCGTCTTTTAAATTTAATAAAAAAATGATTTAATTATAAATAAAGTGAAAAAAGTTGACCTAATAATCAATTTTAAAAAATTTAAAATTTAATCTTAACTACATATTTTACTAAGAAAAAATAGAGGAGAAAAATACTGGGAAATATACTTATCTCTATCACATACTATGAGGTGTTATTTCTTAGAATTTTTTTTATACTACTTTAATCCTTGTCTACTGTTTAAACAGTGATAGAAAAAACAGAACATAAATTGGGCCTTTTAACTGAAAAATTAATTAGTCTTAATCTGTAAAAGCGTCAGACAATCAATTTGTATGCCAAAAGATCATATTTTATCTTCTGACAATGTTTTCTTTTATTAAAAATTAATTGGGACTAAGGTACTATTTCGTATAGAAAAAAATTCATAAATATAAAATAAAAATTAATATTGTGTAATAATTATTATTTTTAAATAAATATTTTGATGTAATTAATGAAAATATTAAAAGGTGTTATTATAAAATAAAAATTAATATTGTGCAGTAAATAAATATAATACATTTTTTTTATAATACAAGCGTAGGATCAAATCAACTTGACTTTTAAGAGACTATAATTCGTGTTTGCCAAATATTCTAGTATATTACAACTTAAAAATTATAGCCATCCAATAACCTCAATGCCAAACGGAGCATAAAGTGATAAGAACAAATTTTGAAAGAGAGTAAATAAGGCATTCCCCATTTAATTAATTTTTAAAGGCTTTAAATAATATAAAGCGTAGAAATTTGTTTTAATTTTTTTAATCGCCGTAGAAATTTTGTTTAAAACCGAAGAATGTAATCTATTTGGTAATTGTAACAGATTGCTGATTTTAATTGATTACATTCTTAATGAAAAAGTCAATTTGGTTGATTTGATTATATTTTTCTTTCACTAGAAAATTTCAGGATGATCCAAATCTATCGACTGAAGCTGGATTGAATTGAAAATTACCAACCCCATTAGTTTCGTGCACTTTAATAGCTCTAATTTAAATTTAGCACTTTAATAGCTCTACTTAAATATAGGACGAACATCAGGAAATCATTTTGTCGAGCTTGATCCAAGCCATAGGCTTTTCAGGGGCTTTGTAATAATTCAATATAGTTGAGCATTTTTAGGCCAGTATGTATTATTGCAAATTCGCAATGTTATTACCATACTAGAATAAATTATTTGCATACTCGTCAAGTGTTCTATCTCTAATGTGTCTAGTATATTACAAGGATATATCATAATATTTCAGATATATATACATAATTTTGAAACGGATAAATGGTTGTTTAGTCCTTATAATAACAGAGTACTTTAAGATATCTTGTTGTTAAATATGTTACACTTCTATTCTTACCTTTCCTTTTACCATAATACCCTTACAATACTGGGGATATTAATAAAAAAATATAATTTATTAAATTAACTTCAAAAGCAACATGAAAATTAACACAACTTTTATATTATTATTTTATTTTTAGGATTAATTTTGTAAATTAATTTTTTTATAATATAATTATTTGTAAAATATTATTAACATATTAAACATTGCTTTAAGGTGGTCCATATTAATTTATTTATAAATAACTATCAGTAAGATTGTTGCACGTGTACAAAATATACTCGCTTTTCTCACTAATATTTATTGATTAATTTACTAACAAATATTTATTGGTTAATTTGTTCATTAACTTTTTCATAAATAAATTAATTAATGCCAATAATACTGTTGGAAAAAGTGTGTTTTTCTAAAAGGAAATAAAGATAAGGGTTAGAATAGTATAGCATATTTAAGTATAGGGTGTTTTAAGGTACTTTAAAAATATAGGGATTACACAGACACTTAAGTTAAAATATAAAGACTAAACAGTCATTTGTCCTTTCGAAATTAATTAGATTTATTTTTTTCTTCAGCTTTCCTTTGTAAAACGTTTATTAATAATCTGTCTGGCAGGAAATTGCAATTGCATTTTTTTCCTTTTGTGGAAAAGAAATCTAATGACATTAAACAATATTGCTGGTGCATGGTACATTTAATTTGTATTCCAAAATAAAAATAACATAATTTATGAGTCATAATATAAATAGCATGTAGATATATAAAGCACGTTATGTCATCGTATTTGATAGACCATTTAATTAATATTTTTTTTAGTTGCATGATGAACTCCAGATTTCTTATATCACCGACCCAATATTACTTTTATCACCATAATATATTTGAACAGTTGAACTTACTAGTACCAACAATATTCACACCATATCATAACATTAGAGATTATTAAATGACTCAGCCATTATATTAAAAATTTGTAAAATTTGTTCTAGTATGAATGAAACCTAGCCGACGTTCAATTTTTACAAGAAAAGAGAACCTTAAGAGATCAAAAACCAATTAGAACCTTATCCATCCCTTAAACTTTTAAACAAAAAAAATTACTAAATAAATAAAAATGCTCTAGTATGAATGAATAGTTTATTTAGTATTAATTAATTATTTTTGCAATTGAGTCAGAATATTGTAACCTAAGAATGGCGTGGCGTGCGCCTTTCATTTTCACAGGAAAAGGAGAGTTTGTGACTTGCTCCCCTCAGAAGGATTCAGAGTTGTTTTACGCAGTCCTAGGAGGTTTAGGTCAATTTGGTATTATAACTAGAGCAAGAATCGTCCTCGGGCCGGCCAAAAAAAGGGTACTTAATTAGCTTTCTTCAGAACTTAATTAAGCCCTAATTTACGCTTGCTTTTTCGTGCTTAATTTATGTTTAAAAATGAACAATCAAATTGTACATGTATTGCCTTTGCATCCATTAATTCATTTTACTTGGTGAATTTGTCTGCAGGTTAAATGGTTACGTATACTTTATAGTGATTTCTCGTCTTTTAGCACTGACCAAGAAACTTTGATCTCAACTACTGGACCTAGCGACAAAGTGATGCCAGATTTTTTGGAAGGTCACCTTTTAATGAACCAAAGTCCTCTAGATTTTTATCCACAGTCACAACGTCGAAAGATAACTTCTCTCGTAAACCAATACGGCATCCTTTACATTATTGAGGTAGTTACGTATTACGACAACAAAAATGAGGCTAAGGTAAACCATCAATCATCTTAAATTGTAAAGACGTGAAGAAATATAATGCGGAAACCCTCACTAAATAATGATAATGACTTATAAAAAATATATGAGTAATTTTAGTGAATAGATATACATAGAAATAAAGTCCACACTAAATAATAAAAATGACTTATAAAAAATATATGAGTAATTTAGTGAATAGATATACATAGAAATAAAGTGCAAGAACGCTTGCAAAATAATGACTCTTTATATTAATAAAATATGAGATAAATTGAAAGATAAGAAATATACGCACTCCACTGCAATGTATTTTATTTGAATCTTTTTTTTCCAAATTTGATGAATCTCTTATTAGATATTGATTATTAATATGTATTACGATTAATGATATTCATTAAAATATTAACGTTTCATGTATTTGTTGACAGAAAGTGACAAAAATGCTGAAAAGCTTAAAGGGTTTTCTTCCTGGATTTGTTTTCGAGAAGGATGTAACATACCTGCAGTTTTTAAATAGAGTTCATGATCAAGAGATAGAGCTTCGAAAGAAAGGACTGTGGGATATCCCTCATCCGTGGCTAAATATCTTTATACCAAAATCTCGGATCACAGATTTCGACAATGGTGTCTTCAGGAACATTCTTCTTAAGAGAAACTTTACCTCATCAACTGTTCTTGTTTACCCTCTGCTCCGAAGCAAGTAAGACTCTTAAAGAAACAAAAGGGTGATAAAATCACCATCATTTTGATTGATAATAGTCATGATGACATGGTTTTATTATGGCTTTGTCACCTTTTGGCCCAAAAAACAATGCTCAAATATTGATAATATTGTTTTAATTCTTGCAGATGGGATGAAAGAATGTCAGCAGTTATACCAGCCGAAGAAGAAGTTTTCTACTTAGTGGGGTTTTTGGATGCAAGTGCTGATAACTGGGAGGCCTTTGATAACAAAAACAAAGATATATTGCAGTTTTGTGTTAATGCTGGCATTAAATTTAAGCAGTATCTTGGCCATCATGCAACTAAAGAAGAATGGATTATCCATTTTGGCTCCAAATGGAATACTTTTCAACAGAGGAAAACTCGCTTTGACCCTAGAATGATATTATCACCAGGACAGAGAATTTTCAACTACTGATAACCACTGTAATAATATGGGTTATTCTATAATGTGGTAACTAAATTTACGGCATTGATGCTGTAATGGATGTGGACCGTTAGATTTGAATAAAAAATCTCTACCATTAATTCTAAATAAATGAGTAACCTGTTACCTAAGTAGCAGGTAATTACTATTTTTTGTTCAAGTTTTAAGTTACATTTACTAATCTTATGTGTGATTTACAAGTTTTATGCAATATTTATAAGTTATTGTTGAATTACAAGTTTTATGCAACAATTACAAGTTTTTATTTTGTTTACAAGTTTTTCTTACAATTTATAACTTCATCATTAATTTACTCATTTTTCCATCAATTTACTAGTTTTATGTGTGGTTTACAAATTTTTTGTTTCATTTCACACTTAATGTCAATTTACAAGCTTAGTGTCATTTCTCTAAGTTTTTATTTTGTTTACAAGTTCTTTTTGCAATTTATAACTCCAACATTAATTTACCCATTTTCCCATCCATTCACTAGTTTTATGTATGGTTTACAAATTTTTTGTTTTATTTTACACTTAATGTCAATTTACAAGTTTTATGTCATTTTTCTAAGTTTTTGTTTTGTTTACAAGTTCTTCTTATAATTTACAACCCCAACATTAATTTACTCATTTTTCCATCAATTTACTAGCTTTATGTGTGCTTTACAAATTTTTTATTTCATCTCACACTTAATGTCAATTTACAGGTTTTATCTCATTTTTTAAGTTTTTATTTTGTTTACAATTACTTCTTACAATTTACAACTTCAACATTAATTTACATATTTTCCCATCAATTTACTAGTTTTATATGTGGTTTACAAAATTTTTATTTCATTTCACACTTAATGTCAATTTACAAGTTTTATATCATTTTTCTAAGCTTTTGTTTTATCTACAAGTTCTTCTTGCAATTTACAACTCCAATATTAATTTACCAATTTTTCCATCATTTTACTAGTTTTATGTGTAGTTATACATTTTTTGTTTTATTTAAACAGTAAATATCAATTTACAAGTTTTTGTTTTGTTTACACTTTTTTCTTCTAATTTACAACTCCATCATTAATTTACCTCTTTTTCCATCAATTTACTAGTTTTATGTGTGATTTACACATTTTTTTTTGTTTCATTTCACACTTACTGTTAATTTACAAGTTCTGTGTCATTTTTTTAAGTTTTTGTTTTGTCTAGAAGTTCTTCTTACAATTTACAATGCCAATATTAATTTACCTATTTTTCCATCATTTTACTAGTTTTATATGTGGTTTACACATTTTTTTATTTCATTTAACAGTAAATATCAATTTACAAGTTCTATATCATTTTTCAAAGTTTTTGTTTTGTTTACAAGTTCTTCTTGAAATTTACAACAACATTAATTTACTCATTATTCCATCAATTTAGTAGTTTTATGTGTGGGTTACAAACTTTTTGTTACATTTAACACTTAATGTCAATTTATAAGTTTTATGTCATTTTTCTAAGGTTTTATTTTGTTTACACTTTTTTCTTTTAATCTACAACTTTATTATTAATTTACCTATTTTTCCATCCATTTACTAATTTTACATGTGATTTACACATTTTTTATTTCATTTCAGACTTAATGTCAATTTACAAGTTTTGTGTCATTTTACTAAATTTTTGTTTTGTTTACAAGTTCTTATTGTAATTTACAACTCCAACATTAATTTACCAATTTTTCCATCAATTTACTAGTTTTATATGTGGTTTACAAATTTTTTGTTCCATTTCACATTTCATGTCAATTTACAAGTTTTATATCATTTGTCTAAGTTTTTGTTTTGTTTACACTTTTTTCTTCTAATTTACAACTCCATCATCAATTTACCTCTTTTTCAATCAATTTACTAATTTTATGTGTGATTTATACATTTCTTAAGTTATTTCATACTTAATGTCAATTTACAAGTTTTATGTCATTTTTCAAAGTTTTTATTTTGCTTACAAGTTCTTCTTATAATTTATAACTCCAACATTAATTTACTCATTTTTTTCATTAATTTACTAGTTTTATGTATGATTTACAAATTTTTTGTTTCATTTAACACTTAATGTCAATTTATAAGTTTTATGTCGTTTTTTTAAGGTTTTATTTTGTTTACATTTTTTTAATTTACAACTTCATCATTAATTTACCTCTTTTTCCATCAATTTACTAGTTTTATGTGTGATTTACACATTTTTTTTGTTTCATTTCACACTTACTGTTAATTTACAAGTTCTGTGTCATTTTTCTAAGTTTTTGTTTTGTCTAGAAGTTCTTCTTACTAGTTTTATGTGTGATTTACACATTTTTTGTTTCATTTCACACTCAATGTCAATTTACAAGTTTTGTGTCATTTTATTAAGTTTTTATTTTGTTTACAAGTGTTTCTTGCAATTTACAACTACAACATTAATTTACCATTTTTTCATCAATTTACTGGTTTTGTATGAGATTTATAAATTTTTTGTTTCTTTTCACACTTAATGTCAATTTACAAGTTTTATATCATTTTTCTCACTTTTATATTAAGTTTTTATTTTGTTTACAAGTGTTTCTTGCAATTTACAACTACAACATTAATTTACCATTTTTTCATCAATTTACTAGTTTTGTATGAGATTTATAAATTTTTTGTTTCTTTTCACACTTAATGTCAATTTACAAGTTTTATGTCATTTTTCTCACTTTTTGTTTTGTTTACACTTTTTTCTTCTAATTTACAACTCTATCATTAATTTACCTCTTTTCCCATCAATTTACTAATTTTATGTGTGATTTACAGATTTTTTGTTTCATTTCACACTTAATGTCAATTTACGAGTTTTATGTCATATTTCTAGGTTTTTGTAATTCTTACAAGTTTGAAGATCAATTTACCACTCCAACATTAATTTTCCCCTTCTTCTATCAATTTACCTCTTTTATGTATGGCTTACAACTGTTTTATTTTATTTCACATTTAATATTAATTTACGAATTTTATGTCATGTTTCTAGGTTTTTGTATTTCTTCTAATTCTGAAGACTAATTTTCATCTCATTTACATATTTTTCTGTCAAGCTATCCTATATGTGCCTTACAGTTTTTTTGTTTAATTTACAGTTAATGTTAATTTTTGAGTTTTATGTCATTTTTCAAAGTTTTGTAATTCTTACAATTCTGAAGACCAATTGACCACTCTAATATTGATTCGCTTCTTTTTTCAACATTGGTTTAGCCTTGTTGACCCGACCCATATCTTATGCGAAAGAAGTAAGAGAGTTAGACTAAAATTCAGGCATGTAGTTCCCAAACTCTGATATGAATTTTATTGGGCCCTAATATTTAGGCCCGAGCCTAACTATTAAATTCGAGTCAAAGGCCAGAAAATTCGGGTCAAGTCAATTAGACTAAAAGTCGAGCCGATTCTTCCTTGCATGTATATATGTTTGCATCTTGATTTTTATTTTTATTTATCATATAAACTCTTCTATATATTTATTATATATATACATATAATACTGCGTTTACTTGTCATTAATTGGAATGAGGAATGAGAATCAGAATAAGTTGTTTACTTGACCTACAAGAATTGAAATCGGAATGGACTGGAATCTCGTTGATGTGTTTATTTTATCTTGGAATTGGCTTCAGAATGAGTTAGATTGTAATAAATTACTAAAAAGTACTTAATGAATTATTATCATAATTATTATTTTATATTTTAATTATAGTGATTATTTATTAAAAAATTATTATTATTATTAATTATTAATTATAATATATGTGTGGTTTACAAAGTTTTTGTTTCATTTCACACTTAATGTCAATTTACAAGTTGTATGTCATTTTTCTAACTTTTTGTTTTTTTATAAGTTTTTCTTGCAATTTACAACTCCAGCATTAATTTACTTTTTTTTCCATCAATTTACTAGTTTTATATGTAGTTTACACATTTTTTGTTTCATTTCACACTTAAGTTCAATTTACAAGTTCTATATCATTTTTCTAAGTTTTTATTTTGTTCACAAGTTCTTCTAGCAATTTACAACTCCAACATTAATTTACCCCTTTTTTCCCATCAATTTATTAGTTTTATGTGTGGTTTACAATTTTTTTTTTCATTTCACACTCAATGTCAATTTACAAATTCTATGTCATTTTTCTAAGTTTTTGTTTTGTTTATAAGTTCTTCTTGCAATTTACATCTCCAACATTAATTTACATATTTTTCCATCAATTTACTAGTTTTATGTGTGGTTTACACATTTTTTGTTTCATTTCACACTTAATGTCAATTTACCAATTCTATGTCATTTTTCTAACTTTTTGTTTTTTTATAAGTTTTTCTTGCAATTTACAACTTCAACATTATTTTACCTCTTTTGCCATCAATTTACTAGTTTTATGAGTGGTTTACGCAATTTTTGTTTCAATTCACACTTAATGTCAATTTACAAGTTTTATGTCATTTTTCTAAGTTGTTGTTTGTTGGAGAAAAATCAGTTTTTTAAAAACTTTTAGGATCGATCTCATACAATATATAAGAATTCGTAATCTAGAAATCGTATCTTGAAAATATGAGAAGATGAACTATCTTTGCTTTTTCCACTGAAGTGATTTAGGCTCCCAGATCACGATCCGTCACCACTACTCGTATTAGATCACGATCCGCCACCAAATAATCTTCTAGGTTGTGACTCAAGTTTGATCTGCACTTGACGTGTGGGCGCCTTTATCACCACTAAAAAAACTAGCACAAGAAAAAATTTCTCTCAAAATTAGAGAGAAAAATCTTTTTCTCATAATTGTATAATGTGGCCTCTCTATTTTTTTTAGAGAAAATAAGTTCTTTTTATATCTCCCTTTAGTGAAAACCCTAGGCTCCAAATAATGAAAATCAAAAGCCACGTTGCTTGCTTTTTCTATAGGGGGCCCATATTGTAAAATAACATAAAGCCTCTTACACACAAGCATATTAAATGGAGCCTCCCACTAAATGATATATTTAGCCTTTTGACCCAAATAGCTAGTTATCTTACTTATTAATCCAGTGGTGCAGTCAATTAAATGAGCTAACCCGAGGATCATTTGGGAATATACAATAGTGGCTATAACAATTAAGCCTGTAATTAAATAATCCTAATCATTTAATTCCAACTATACTCTACTATAAGATTGGAACTGATCTTCATAATTGTATGTTCGAATAATAATTCTTCCCAAACCACATTGATTTCTTTACTGCACAATCTTTTGTACCACATCATTAATCCTTTGTATCACATCATTAATTAAATCGATATCCAATCAATTTAATTACATCTTGTTCCTTGATACTTACTGGTTTTTTCTAATGATCATTTTCAACATACTAAATATGTTGACACACTCTGGCCAGAGAATTCTATGATCAAGTACCGAAAATCCATCAAAAGATGCGTCGTACAAATTCTATATGGTTAATCTATAACTCCAATACTCATAATTGCTCCCACTAAGATACTGGGTAATCTTGACCACAATTGTGTGTCGTGCCCATTGGTAACTCAAATGGAATAACAATTACAATCATGAAATCATAACTAATTCAAGATTAAGATTACAGTAAAATCAATGCATATGAGATTTAATAAGTCTGACAGTCATTTCAAGGTTAATTAAATCTCATATGTGATCCAGCTCAATTTAGTCAAACTACATCAGTAAACTCATATACGATTAAGACAAATTATTTAATGAATTTACTACAGTCTAAACTTAAATAAAGTGCCCAACTTTATTTATCAACTGCGACTAAATTTATTTAATCATAAGATAACTTGTATTTATGTCTTCTGTGAATCCATATGGTGATCAAATAAATACATATAATATGATTAAACAGATTTTAATCAAAATATTAATGCAATTAAGATATTTTAATAAAATACCTCATTTATTTTATTAATAAGAAAAATTATTTACTACAATTAAATAAACATATATGCTTTTAAAGAGCAAATTTTTCCAACAATCTCCCACTAGCTCTCAAAGCATATTTGGCATCTCACGCATGCCCATGGATTCTAAGTGCAAGTTAAAAGGCTTCCCAGGTATGGCCTTAGTAAAAGGATCTGCCAAGTTTTGCTGTGACGCAATCTGAGAAACCTCCACATCACCTCTATGCACTATATCCCTTATAAGATGATACTTCCTCTTAATATGTTTTTGTTTCTTGTGATTCCTTGGTTCCTTAGATTGAGCTATCGCACCACTATTATCGCAAAATAGTTTAAGGGGTGCAGTTACAGCAGGTACCACCTCAAGATCTTATAGGAACTTACGGAGCCATACAACTTCTTTTGCAGCTTCGGATGCAACCACATAATCAGCTTCAATTGTGGAGTCTGCGATACAAGATTGTTTCACACTCCTCCAACTAATAGCTCTACTTCCCAATGTAAACACATAGCCAAAAGTTAATTTTCGGGAATCCTTATCCAACATAAAGTCAGAATCAGTATAACCGACTGGAATGAGTTCATCACCAGAATTCACAAGCATATAATTTTTAGTTCTTTTCAAATACTTCATTATATGCTTGACCGCAGTCCAGTGTTCAGGTCCAGGATTAGATTGATATCTACTAACAATCCCTACCGCAAATACAGATGTCTGGCCTAGTGTAAAGCATGACATACATGAGACTTCCCACAGCTTCTGCATAGGGAACTCGTCTCATTCTCTCTATCTTTTCAGATGTTTTAGGTGATTGATCCTTAGAGAATGTAATTCTATGTCTGAATGGTAATAAACCAGTCTTGAAATTTTCCATGCTAAATCTAGCCAATATCTTATCGATATAGACTGCTTGAAACAAGGCTAAAGTTTTATTCTTCTGGTCTCGTAGTAACTTGATACCAAGAATATAACTTGCCTCTCCCAAGTCTTTCATATCAAATTATTTTGCTAACCAACTTTTTATTGCAGTCAATACTCCTACATCGTTTCCAATTAGGAGAATATTGTGTACATAAAGAACTAGGAAGGCTACAAATTTTCCTTGAATTTTCTTGTGCACACATGGTTCAACAATGTTTTGAATAAATCCAAACGATTTAATCGCTTGATCAAATCTGATGTTCCATGACCGGGATGCTTGTTTCAATCCATAAATGGATCTCTGCAACTTACATACCATGTGTTCTTGGCTTTTTTGTATGAATCTATCTGGTTGCTGCATGTAGATGTCTTCGTCAAGATGCTCGTTAAGAAAGGCAGTCTTGACATCCATTTGCCAAATTTCATAATCTAGCACTGCATCAATGGAGAGCAGAATCCTGGTGGATTTAAGCATAGCAACTGGAGAAAAAGTTTCCTCATAATCGATTCCCTTTTTCTAAGTAAACCCTTTGGCTACTAATCTTACTTTAAATGTTTCCACCCTTCCGTCTACTCCTCTTTTTCTCTTATAGATCCACTTGTACCCGATAGGTTTTACCCCATTTGGTGCCTCTACAAATTCCTAGATTTTATTGGAATACATAGATTCTGTTGAGTGTTAGAAAATGTATATTTATAAAGGAGAAAATCGTCATTTTACACTTCAAGTTTTACTAACACCCTTACTTTTATGTATTTAAACTTCTTGTCATTTAATTATGTGTGTTGTATTATAATTAAGTATTTTATGTATTTTAGGGGCATCATAGTCATTTCACAATGAACGAGAGATCAGACTGCAAAACGGACATCACTTTTGAACTCAGGACGCTCGAAAACCTTAGGAGGAGCATAAAAGGAAAAATGACACTGTTCACGTATACGGTACTATTCACATGTACGGTACTGTCTACGTTACTGTTTACGACACTGTTTACATAGACGGATCGATGATGTGGCATTGACCGATGATGTGGCATTGACTGGTGAGGTGTCACGATCCTGTTGGACTAAAATTCTTATGCACTGTTCAGGGGTGGCTTTAGGTATAGGCGAACAAGGCGGTCGCCTAAGGCCCCATATTTTGTGAAGGCCTCATTTTTTGAATTTTTTTTTATAATTCTCATTTTTTTAAATTACTTATTTTAGGAAATCAAAAAGCTTATTAATATCTCTCTAATTATTAATTATCTTACAGTTAAGAATTATTTTTTATGAAAAATCTATATTTGATAACATTAATGTTAATAAATATAACTAATAATATTATTTAATCATTAATTCATTCATTATTAGTCTTTCAAAAACAATTAAATTAATTATCTTTTCAATTTCCTCAAAAAAATTAATTATTTAATGTTAGAATATTTGACCTTTTGTATTTCTTTTAATTTCCATTAAAAACTTTGTAATCTCAAAAATCAGTAAATAAAAAAATTTCTTCCTCACTTCTCTCAAAAGAAAAATATTATATTCATTGGTTCACTTAAAAAAAATCAATTTATAGAAATACAAAGTGCATTTCTATTATCTTATCATTAATTCATCATCTCAACTTTTTATATTCTATCATTCTTAATATCCTATTTGAAAATAATATTATTCGTATTTATTTGATTGTTTATTTTGTAATAGTTTTAATGGAATAAAAAATGTCTTATTAACTTTTTTTAGGTTTTATTTTTAAAATTCAAGAATTAAAAATGAAATAAATTTTGAGCTTTTTTTTTATTCCTTTAAGTATTGAAATTGCAAAACAAATAGAGGCCTCATAAAAAAATTTCGCCTAAGGCCCCAAACACTCTAAAGCCGGCCCTGGCACTGTTGATCGATGTCGTTGCAGCATATCAGCGGACCAAAAATCTCGCGTACGGTACATGCATTACACAAGATTATTTTCAACCAAATCGCGTCATTGTTCAACCCGGGTCAAATCGTGTTACTGTTCAAACCGCGTGGTCAAACCGCGTACTGTTGACTGATGACGTGCGCAATCCTGAGCGTCCGAAATGGTTTTTACCCAATGGCCATGATTTACTCAATGTATCTATAAAAAGGGGGTTCTCCCCCCTAATTTGATAGCTCTGAATCCATTTTTGGACTCCATTTTATGTAGTTCCTTCTCCATCTTGTATTTTCTACGTATTTTAATAAATTTCCATTTTGCCCCTAGTTCAATTATGAGTAGCTAATTTTCTTTCAAGCTTGGGTTGAACGTGGAGTCTCAACATGTGTCATGGACTTTATTTGGTAAATTTATTTTCTTTTCCCCTCTAATTTTTGTGGATGTTTTGACTTCTCGTCGAAAAATAATAATAATCTTTTCTAGATACCGCCTTCGTTTCATCGGCTCTCTAGTACAAGGTTATTATTATTTGGCACGATAAGCCCTTAGCACCATATTGATTAGAGTGTGGTTCATGAGGTGTGGATTGCCCCCTCATGATTTAATTGGTATTAATAAGGAATATTTAGCTCATGATGCATGTTGATACAGATTCAGATACCCAAATACGTCATTTTAATAGTTTTCTATTCAATTTATACTCGCCATTTAAATTCTAATTTTAAGATAGTCCAAATCATTTTCACCACAAATCCAACCACCCTCATACAAAATTAATTCTATATATAATTAAAATCCACCTCCTTGTGGGATCGACACTCGTCACCATTGATCTATTCTACAATAGATTCGTGCACTTGTGAGTTCAATAAAATTTGCACAACAAGTTTTTGGCGCCGTTGCTGGGAAGGTGAGTTATTTTAATTCGTAGAATTAATTTTTGTGTATAATTTCTTTTTATTGTTTTCTTGTAATTTTTTCTTTAAAAAAAAGTGAATATACATTTAGAGGTAAGAATTTTTTTTTCTCTTCTTTAAAATTCTGTAATTTAATTTTCAATTTATTTTTATTTGTAATTTTTTTGTTTATCTTATTAATTTATTTTTAGTTAATTTATTTCACATATTTTTTTTAAGTGTGTTTTTTATAGAAAGGTTGTAACAACGTGATAAGGTTGGTACCGTAATTTCTCCTTCTTCTTTATTTTTATTTGTTTTGTTCTCATTTATCTTTTGTTTTTTGCATGCATGGTCGTAGGTCATTATTACATAATCTTGAACCTATAGACCTTGAACTTGAGAAAACACTTCGAACACACAAACAAGTTAAAAATAAAATGAATTTGCAACCACAAGAGAGGCCATTTAAGGACTACTTCAGTCCTTTAGCTAATTTGAACACATCATGTATAAGATACCCAAATGTTGCTGCTAGGAGTTTTGAACTAAAACCTAGTGTGCTAAATTGTCTCCCAACATTCTATGGCTTAGAAAATGAGGACCCATATAATCATTTGAATGATTTTCATGTTGTTTGTCAATCATTTATATACGAGAATTTTTCGGATGATGATGTTAAACTTAGACTATTCCCATTTTATTTAAAAGATAGAGCACGTTCGTGACTCAATACCTTACCTGCCAATAGCATTACATCATGGGAACAAATGGTAACAAAATTTCTGAATAAATATTTCCCAGTGCATAAAACCAATCCTATTCGCAGGGAAATCTCGGAGTTTACCCAGAGAGAGGACGAGCAATTTTTCGAAACATGGGAGCGATTTAATGGACTACTCTTGAAGTGTCTACATTATAGGTACGAGAAATGGCACCAATGTCAATACTTTTTGGAGGGATTATTGCCAAATGTGCAAGAATGGCTAATGGCAACAAGTAGAGGAGAGCTAATGTCAAAAAGTGCATTAGAGATTTGGGAATTCTTCCAACGACAAGCGGATAATTCCCAACAATGGAGTTGATCACTCAAGAATACTAGAAGAATTAAGGGAGTGAATGAGGTTCACATTGGCGAGTCAACTTCAAGAATCAAAGAAGTCAAGGAGATGGTTGAAGGTCTCGTTCGACAAATAGCATCGTTATCGACTGCTAAATCAACAGAGGCACATGACCATGACTCATACTCATATCAAGCCAATGCCATAGGTGCAATGAGAAAACCATCAAATTACAACCCATACTCCAACACATATAACCCTGGATGGAGAGACCACCCCAATTTTTCATTGTCTCAAGGATTCCAACAGAATGGACCAACAGCTCCAGCTCCAGCTCTACTAATGCAACCAATTCCTCAAGTTCCTCAAGCCTCTCAGCCACCATTTAGACCATACAATCAAAACCAGAACTACTCTCAACCCAGACCATGGGAGGATTCATTCCAAAATCTCAAGAATCTTACTCACTCTACGATTGAGCAACAGAACCGCACCATTGATGGACTACGAAATGAGTTGAGAGCAGGCTTCAACTCACAAGCCCAATCAGTTTCAAGCCTCGAGAAGATGGTGGGACAACTTGCTTCTTCAGTCCAGACCTTGGCAATGACTGTTGAGAAAGGCAAGTTTCCAAGTCAACCAGTGCCTAATCCTAAAGGAGTACATGAAGCAAGTACCAGTTTACCACAGTAGCATTGAGAGGTCAAAGCAATCATGACCTTGTGAAAAGGAAAAGAAGTCGACAACAAAGTGGAGATGCCGGTGACAAAAGAAAATCAAATTGTACCTACGAATGTTGAGGACTCACCATCAGAGGAGAAAGAAGAAACCAACCCACGAGAATACATTTCGAAAGCTCCATTTCCTCAGAGATTAGCTAAAGGAAAGAAGAGAAAATCCACAGGTGAGATTCTTGAAATCTTCAAACAGGTAAGTGTTAGCATCCCTTTACTTGATGCTATAAAGCAAGTTCCATATTATGCCAAGTTTCTTAAAGACCTTTGTACTAAAAAGAGAAACATTCATGTTCAAAAGAATGCATTTTTAACAGAAAATGTTAGTTCTATCCTCCAACATAAAATTCCTCTAAAATACAAAGACCCAGGCTCCCCCACTTTCTCATGTAGTATAGGGAACCGCACAATTGAGAATGCTTTGTTAGATTTAGGAGCTAGTGTAAATCTGTTGCCTTATTCAGTATTTTTGAAACTTGGACTTGGAGAATTACACGCAACTCCAGTGGTGTTACAGCTTGCAGATCGGTCCACGAAAATACCTTGTGGTATTGTGGAGGACGTGCTTATCCAGGTAGACAAGTTTTATTTTTCTGTTGATTTCATTGTAATTGACACTCAATCAATACAGGATTCAAGGAAGCACATCCTTATTATTCTAGGCCGACCTTTCTTGGCAACTGCGGATGCTCACATTCAATGCAGGACTGGAAATATGCAGTTGTCCTTCCGCAACATGACTATGGAGCTAAACATTTTCAACATTGCCAAACAACCTCACAATGCAGATGGAATTGTTGATGTGGATTTAATAGAAGCATTAGTTGATAATACTTTTTTTTCAAACTTTAGTGATGATCCGTTACAAACATGTTTAACTCACTTTGGTTTGGATTTTGATATTGACAGATCGGTCGATGAGGTCAGCGCCCTACTTGACTCAGCACCATCCATGGACACTAATAAATGGAAGTCAAGAGTTGAACAACTAGCACCATCAGAAAAGAAACTCATCCCATCATCAGAATCACCACCGAAACTCGAGCTCAAATCATTACCCAACACTTTGGAATATGCATTTTTAGGAGAAGAAAGTACTCTACCGGTAATCATCTCATCATCCCTAAATGACGAACAAAAAGGTAAGTTATTGGATGTTTTAAAAAAGCACAAAGGAGCATTAGGATGGACCATAGCAGACATTAAAGGTATAAGCCCAGTAAACTGCATGCATTACATTCACCTTGATGAAAATGCTAAACCTACTAGGGAAATGCAACGTCGGTTAAATCCTAACATGAAAGAAGTTGTTAGAACTGAAGTCCTTAAGCTATTAGACGCATGTATCATTTACCCAATTTTTGATAGTTCATGGGTCAATCCTGTACAAGTTGTCCCCAAAAATTCAGGAGTCACAGTAGTTACGAATGCCGATAATGAATTAATACCAACTAGAGTGACTACAGGATGGCGTGTATGCATTGATTATAGAAAGTTGGATTCTGTCACACGTAAAGACCATTTTCCTTTACCATTTATCGATCAAATGCTTGATAGATTGGCAGGCCATGAATTTTATTGCTTTCTAGATGGCTACTCAGGATATAATCAGATTCCCATAGCACCAAAAGATCAAGAGAAAACTACTTTCACTTGCCCTTTTGGCACATTTGCATATAGGAGAATGCCATTTGGATTATGTAATGAACCTGCTATATTTCAACGATGCATGTTGAGCATTTTTTCTGATATGGTTGAACGATTCCTTGAAGTCTTTATGGATGATTTTTCTGTCTTTGGTGACTCGTTTGATCAATGTTTACATCATCTAACACTAGTTCTGCAAAGATGTATCGAGAAGAACTTAGTCTTAAATTGGGAGAAGTGTCATTTTATGGTAAAACAATGTATTGTTCTCGGTCATATCATTTCGAGCAAAAGTATTAAGGTTGACAAAGCCAAGGTGGATCTCATTTCTAATCTTCCTTCACCCAAAACAGTCAGAGAAGTAAGATCTTTCCTTGGACATGCTAGTTTCTATAGACGTTTCATTAAAGATTTTAGCAAAGTTTCTAGACCCTTATGCAATTTAATTGCTAAGGATGTACCTTTTATCTTTAATGATTCATGTCTTGTGGCGTTTGAAAAATTAAAGCAGTTGTTGACATCATCACCCATCATTCGGGCCCCAAACTGGAGCTTACCATTTGAACTCATGTGTGATGCATCTGATTATGCAGTATGAGCAGTATTAGGACAAAGAGTTGATCGAATTTCCCATGTTATTTATTATGCTAGTATGACATTGAATGATGCATAGTTGAACTATTCAACTACTAAAAAAGAAATGCTAGCAGTAGTGTTTGCATTGGAAAAATTTCGATCTTATCTCATTGGTTGTAAAATAATTGTGTTCACAAATCATGCTACTCTTAAATATCTTCTCACAAAAAAAGATGCAAAAGCTAGACTAATTCGTTGGGTGTTACTTTTACAGGAGTTCGACTTGGAATTTAAAGATAAGAAAGGCACAGAGAATGTTGTAGCTGACCATCTCTCTCGTCTCCACTTTGACACAATTATGGAATCATTACCATTGAATGAGTCATTCCCAGATGAACAAATGATGAGTGTGGAAGTATTACTATGGTATGCTGATATCGTTAATTATCTTGTTACAGGTCAACTTTCAGAGCATTGGACCAAGCAAGACAAGGCTAAATTCTTTTCGGAAATAAAGAATTTCTTTTGGGATGACCCGTATTTGTTCAAATATTGTGCAGAATAAATTAGTAGGCGATGTGTCCCAGAAAGTGAAATTCAGAATATCCTTTCATTCTGTCATGAACAAGCTTGTGGAGGCCATTTCAGTGCTAAGAAAACAGCTACTAAAGTTTTACAATGTGGTTTCTATTGGCCAACTATATTTCAAGACGCTTACACTTTCCGTTCTTCATGTGATAGGTGTTAACGAATGGGGAGCATTACGCGAAGGAATATGATGCCACTAAATCCAATTTTAGTGGTTGAGATTTTTGATGTATGGGGTATCGACTTCATGAGACCCTTTCCCCCTTCTTTTACCCATCAATACATATTGGTTGCTGTTGACTACGTATCGAAATGGGTAGAAACAATTCCATGCAGAACCAATGATCACAAGGTGGTGATAGGATTTTTGAAAAGCAACATTGTTTCGCGCTTTAGATTCCCTCGAGCAATAATCAGTGATGGTGGTGCCCACTTTTGTAACAAAGCATTCAAAGCTCTTTTGACAAAGTATTCAATCACTCACAAAGTAGTGACCCCATATCATCCGCAAACTAGTGGCCAAGTTAAGATCTCCAATCGAGAAATAAAGCACATATTAGAAAAGATGGTGAAGCCGGACAGAAAAGATTGGTCATTAAGACTTGATGAGGCATTATGGGCATATAGAACGACTTTCAAGACCCCGATTGGGATGTCACCCTACAGGCTAGTGTATGGAAAAGCTTGCCACCTACCTGTGGAACTCGAGCATCGTGCATATTGGGCCATCAAGAAATTCAACTTTGACATGCAGCAAGCCAGCTCAGAAAGAAGATTACAGCTGGCAGAACTTGAAGAAATTCGCAATGATGCATATGAAAATGCCAAGATTTACAAGCAACGAATGAAATTCTTCCATGACAAGCAAATTATGAGAAAATCGTTCACTCCAGGTCAGAAAGTGCTTTTATTCAATTCTCGCTTGCACTTATTCCCAAGTAAGTTACGCTCTCGATGGTCTGGCCCCTTTATTGTTCATACTATTTTTTCACATGGGGCAATTGAAATTAAGGACCCAAAGAACGGTGTTACGTTTAAAGTTAATGGTCAAAGCTTAAAGCCATATCTAGAGTACCAACCACATGGAGAGGACATTGAAATAAATTTGAGTGACCCACCAGATTTGAATTAAGTTTTTCTTTCTCTCTTTTTTTTATATTTTTGCTAATTGAAATTATTTTTGCATAAGTGTGTTTATTTAACCATTAAGTTTTTTTTTTCTTATCATTGTTAATCATGAGCACCATACTTAAACCGTTTCTCCTGAACATTCTTAAACCACTTCAACGTGTAAAATCTCATCTCAAAAGGCAGATTCAATTTTGTAAAACACATTATATTTGGGCTCTACAACCACCAGAGTTAGTATCCTATGTTGAGGGTTTAGAAAGCCAACTCAGAGACATTGAGAGAAGTGTTTACGACATCCAGTTGGAGCTTGAGGTAAATTCAATAAGAGGACGATTTTAATTTTCTTTGTGTGTTTTAATTTATTTTTCTGTTTGTGTGCTTTAGTTTGTTACCTTGGTGAAGTGGCGGATAACGGTACTCCGTGACAATCAAGTCGATTACTTCAGTTTTCCCATAATAACTGATATTCTGAGGCGAAAGTATGGACATAAATGAGATTCTAGCGAAGCTTCACAAGCGATTCCTTTCACTTCCTTAGAATGCCCTCCGTACAATCTATAAAGCCCGGTCCGAACGCATGCGATTGCTCATGAGGAATAACATACCTACTGACATCCGTTGGTTAATCAAGGCTAAAGTACAATTGACAAGTGAGTTACCTCCAAAATTTATTGCATACATGCCTGGTTGTGGTAAAGGAAATTATGCAAGAAAACGACGAGCTCGAAGAATTTCTGTTGCTTGTCATAAGTGTGCCAGAATTAGCTGCGATAAAAAACCATGTTCTTTTAGGAATGATGTCTGATAACAGTGAAGATAAGATTCAATTCATTAGGGATGACTTGAATAAGGAGTCATTGGATGATATCCTTCTGTCTCTTGAAACGCATCCCAGTGGATATGTGCAAGGAGCGATTCTCCAGTTATGGCCATTATTCCAGAAAGAGCATGCACGATATAGTCTCGGGAATTTGACTATAAACGACCCTGTTTGCCAGTTTATAAGAAAACTGGATGGGACCTATCCTCCACCCATAGAGGGCGTTCAAGCCATTTTTGGACGTAAAACCAGAGGAAGATGTGAGCCACAGTCGCAACTACCTGTAAATATCCTTTTACTTCACTGTTATTTTATCTTTTCCATTATTGTCTTTAATAATTTTATTTTATCATTATTTTTTTTACTATTTCCTTTTTGACTCGCGAGCCATGTGTTTTACACGTTAATTGACACTGACATGTTATCTCATACACAACTGTGACCCACTGTTACCAAGATTCTTAAATATGATTTTTGTCAAGCACTCACAAATTGTTTTTGAGAAATATCCCAATGGCAGCTACTCCCAATAGACAATTCAAGAACATTTGTGTGCTTTCTGGATTTAACTATGGCAAACATAAAGAGTTCGTTGAGGCAACCGTAGATCTTGGTAAAAGCATAGCAGAGAGAAAATTACACTTGGTGTATGGAGGAGGTAACCGAGGGTTATTAAAATTGGTCTCAAAAGCTGGCATCATCCCAAGAGCCCTAAAATGTTTGGGCAGTTTGTCTGACTCATCGACTGGAGAAGAGTTAGTCGTCTCAGGTATGCAAGAAAGAATAACTGAAATGCTTAATCATGCTGATGCTTTTATTTTCCTTCCAGGAGATCTTGCAACACTAGAGGCATTTATCACACTAGCATCTTGGGCCCATTTACACATTCACCAGAAAACCATCGGTTTGTTAAATGTCAATAATTTTTATGATAGCTTCATCGCATTTCTTAACCATGCAATAAAAAATTACTTCATTCCTTCCAATGTGAAAAAACTTTTTATTTGTGCTAACACTGCTAATGAGCTACTTGATCTGTTACAAGCTTATAGACCGGAGCCAGACCCCTGGACCTTTGTGTTGGAGCGTTCAAATAATGATGGTAACAGTAGCCGCAGTAAGAAGTACAAATTAGATTTAACTCTCCGCCTGTAAATATTTTCTTCTGTGTTGCACCACCCAGGTGATGTTTTCTAAACTCTACTTCTTTCCTTTAAAACATTGAGGACAATGTTTCGTTCTGGTTGGGGGGAGGGAATAGTCGACAATTGTGGAATCTTGGTTAAGTTTTTACTAATTTTTTGTTGTAGAAACTAACTGTTGCTAACTTTTTGTGTTAAAGATGGGTGAATATGGAGTGTAGTTACTCTAGAAACGCATCCTCTTTGTTAAAAAAACAAACAAAAAAAATTTTCTAGATATTTTATTTTTCTTTATTAATTTTTTTAAAATCATTTTTCTTCTTCTTTCTAATTTCTCCTTTATAAATAGACACTTTCCAATTTTTTTGAGTCGAAGATGGCTGAATATGGAATGTAGTGCCTCTAGAAACATATCTTCTTAGTAAAAAAAAAAGTTTTTTCTATCATTTTAAGTGTAACTTTTCTAATTAGTTTTTCTGCATCATTTTCACATTTCTGCATTCATATTTTCCTTTCATGTTTAGAATAGGTTGGGGGGTAGAATGTTGTTTAAAAAAAAAACATTATGTGATTTGTTTTAACATTGGATGACATGATGAATTTCAAATTTTAGTATTGTATTATCTTTGGTCTTAAGTGATGTTATGCCATGTTTGCTACTCTACATGTTGATGTTAGAGACAAATATGAGTTGCTTGAAGGAATGAACATTTCATAATAAGTACCAAGTGAGTTTTTGAACCTATCATTTTTCTTGGACAGTAACCCATTTGCCCATTCTTTATACAACTTAGCAGTTTATTATTTTATACACGATCTCTAGATTTCTTTTGAGTTAACCCTAAAAAAAAAATGTGTGTTGCTATATTTGGAGGCCCATCTAACTAGTAGATATGAAAGATTATTTAGAGCCCTAAAAGACGATGGAAAGGCCATCTTTGATCCGTTTGAGCCTTTCTAGCCATCCATTTTATGAAATATCCATAGTTAACCATTTTGAGCCTTTAAAAAAAAACATTTTCTTTGTCAAACTCATCATCTTGACCCACTCCGATTTATGTTTGAGAAAAATGTAAATAATTATTTTGTTCAGTGAAGTTATGCCAAACAAAAGCAAAAAAAAAATTGTTGTTTCAAAAATAAAAATAACAATAATAGGTGAAATCCACCTTGCAACTTCCAACAAAAAAAATCTCTACATTTTTCTCAAACATACACTTTGTTTTCCTTATTTCCCTTCCTTTGTTAGCCATGTCCCTAGCCTACGTTACGTCCTAATAAAAATCCTTCTTGATTTTAGGGAACTATAGTCTGAATCAGAAGCAAGTTATATGGGCTAAAAAGATGTGGTGGTGCATAAAAAAATATAAATAAAAATAAATAAATTGGGTTGACTAGCATTTTTATTTGACTTGAGATCGTATTATTTCTAAGCTGAGGGCATATTTCTTTCATCTTGGTGAGAGCATGTGATATCACTTCTTTATTATTTTCTCTCAATTACCATTCATTGGAGTGACTATTTTTATTGGGTTTAATTTCTTTGTGAGAGTGTCACTACTTCCAGTGAGATTTTGGGGTTTGATATGTCATTCTTGAAAGTAGTTGTGACAAAGTCTACTGGACTGATTCATGTAGATGGTTGATGTGGGTGTGATGTTTCTTTAGACTGGAGATAATGCTTATACTTTTATTTGATTACTATCATTAGTCTGATTGAATAAACATAATTGTTTAAAAAAAATATTTTGGATTTGAATTTTGTTTTTTCTTTATTTGCTAGGGACTAGCAATAAGCTGGTTGGGGGGTGTGTTGAGTGTTAGAAAATGTATATTTATAAAGGAGAAAATCGTCATTTTACACTTCAAGTCTTATTAATACCCTTACTTTTATGTATTTAAGCTTCTTGTGATTTAATTACGTGTGTTTTATTTTAATTAAGTATTTTATATATTTTAGGGGCATTATGGTCATTTCACAATGAACGAGAATCAGACGGCAAAACGGGCATCACTTTTGAACTCAGGACGGTCGAAAACCTTAAGAGGAGCATAAAAAGAAAAAATGACACTGTTCACATGTACGGTACTATTCACATGTACGGTACTGTCTACGTTAATGTTCACGACACTGTTCACATAGATGGATCAATGACGTGGCATTGACCGATGATGTGGCATTGACTGATGAGGTGTCACGATCCTGTTGGACTAAAATTCTTATGCACTGTTGATCGATGACGTGGCAGCATATCAGTGGACCAAAAATTTCACGTACGGTACATGCATTACACAAGATTATTTTCAACCAAACCGCTCATTGTTCAAGCCGGGTCAAACTGTGTTACTGTTCACCCGCGTGGTCAAACCGCGTACTGTTGACTGATGATGTGGCACAATCCTGAGCGTCCGAAATGTTTTCGATCCGATGGCCATGATTTACTCAATGTATCTATAAAAAATGGGGCTCTCCCCCCCTAATTTGAAAGCTCTGAATCCATTTTTGAAATCCATTTTCTGTAATTCCTTCTCCATCTTATATTTTCTACGTATTTTAATAAATTTTCAGTTTGCCCCTAGTTCAATTATGAGTAGCTAATTTTCTTTCAAGCTTGGTTAAAGGTGAAGTCTCAACATGTGTCATGGGCTTTATTTGGTAAATTTATTTTCTTTTCCCCTCTAATTTTTGTAGATAATTTGACTTTTCGTCAACAAATAATAATAATCTTGTCTAGATACCGCCTTGGTTACACCGACTCTCTAGTACAAGGTTATTATTATTTGGCACGATAAACCCTTAGCACCATATTGATTAGAGTGTGGTTCATGAGTTGTGGATTTCCCCTCATGATTTAATTGGTATTAATAAGGAATATTTAGCCCATGGTGCATGTTGATACGGATCTAGATACCCAAGTACGTCATTTCAATAGATTTCTATTCAATTTATTCTCGCCATTTAAATTCCAATTTTAGGATAATCTAAGTCATTTTCACCACAAATCCAACCACCCTCATACAAAATTAATTCTACATATAATTAAAATCCACCTCCTCGTGGGATCGACACTCGTCTCCATTAATCTATTCTATAATAGATTCGTGCACTTGCGAGTTCAATAAAATTTGCACAACAACTACAACATTGAGTGACAGACCTCAGGGTAGTTTGCCTCACAATACAACGGATCTGAAACGAGAAGGAAAAAAAATTGCAAAGTGATTAATTTAAGGTTTGGAATTGATGTTCATATTCTTGTTGGTGTACCAAAAAGAAGAATGGAACCTGTTTCAACTCAAGAAGAAACTCACGTTGAAGAAGAGTCACAACAACCCTCTTTCTAGCCCACTAGTGTGAATAGCCAAGCTACAACATCAGCAAAAGATAATGATCTAGCAAATATGGACGGAGATATTGCAGCGCCAACCACATCAGCTCATAACATGGCAAAAGAAAAGCATTCTGTACAACTTGTTGTAGCACAACAGTTTAGATACCCACCATCTTTCCCATAAAGATTTCAGAAACAAAAGCAAGACAAGCAATTCAGCAAGTTCCTGGAAGTGTTGAAGCAGCTATATATTAATATTCTTTTTGTTAAAGCTCTTGAACAAATGCCAAATTATGTGAAGTTCTTGAAAGATATTTTAGCAAGGAAAAAGAGGCTTGGAGAGTTTGAAACAGTTGCTTTAACACAAGAATGTCACCATATACTTCAGAATAAAATACCTTAGAAGTTGAAGGATCTAGGGGCTTCACAATTGCATGCTCAATTAGAACTAAATATAGTGGTAAAACACTTTGTGATTTAGGGGCAAGCATTAATCTTATACCATTATTAGTATTCAAGCACTTGGGAGTTGGAGAAGTTATGCCAATAATAGTGACTTTACAACTTAATGACCAATATCACGCTTATCCAGAAGGGAAGATTGAAAATGTGTTAGTGAAAATAGATAAATTTATTTTTCCAGTATATTTCATAGTGTTGGACTTTGAAGCAGAAAAAGAAGTACCAATCATTCTAGGAAGACCTTTCTTAACCACGAGAAAGACTCTAATTGATGTACAAAAAAGGAAGTTAACTATGCGGGTGAATCACCAGCAAGTTACATTTAATGTGTTAGATGCAATGAATAGTCCAGATGAGATTGAAAATTGCAATTTTATCAATATTGTGGATTTTACTGTGACAGAGAGGTTAAACAGTTACTGCAGTAAGGAGGAAATCAATGATGTAACATTTAAAGAACTTGAAGATGATAATCTTGAAGCAGTTGACATAGCATGGTTAGGGGAGAAGCAACCAGTGAGACATGACAGACATTTTGAATCTCTATATCTCTTAAACAGGGAAGTAAAACCGTATGTTCTTTCTATTAAGTCACCTCCTGTTTTAGAATTAAAACTTTTATCTTCACATTTTAAATATGTTTATCTTGGTGACAATAATACACTCCCAATAATTATTTCATCTTCTTTGAATGAAGATCAAGAGATGAGTTTAGTGGATATATTGGGGAGATACAAGAACTCTATTGGATGGACAATGGTAGATATCAAAGGAATCAACCCATCCATATGCACACACAAGATTATGCTGGAAGATTGAATCCTATAATGAAAAAAGTTGTGAAAAAAGAGATCATTAAATGGCTTGATGCTAGAATTACTTACCCAATATTAGATAGCTCATGGGTCAATGTGTTCTAAAGAAAGGTGCAGTGACTGTGGTAGCCAATGAAAGGAATAAGCTCATACCCACAAGAACAGTGGAGAGTTTGCATGGATTATAGGAAGCTAAACAAAGCCATAAAGAAGGATCACTTCCTATTGCCTTTCATAGATCAAATGCTAGATAGACTTGCTGGAAACAAATATTATTTTTTCTTGGATGGATACTCAAGCTATATTAGATTGCTATAGCACCAGAGGATCAGGAGAAGACAACATTCACTTGTCCTTATGGTACTTTTGTCTTTAGAAAGATGCCATTCAGTTTGTGCAATACTCCAGCAACTTTCCAGAGGTGTATGATGCCCATCTTTTCAAATATGGTTGAGTAAGCACCTAAGGTATTCATGGATAATTTTTTAGTTTTTGGGGAATCATGTGATGATTGTTTGCACAACCTAAACAATGTGCTTAAGAGATGTGAGGAGACTAATTTGGGAAAAATGTCATTTTATGGCACAAGAAGGGATAGTCATAGGCCATAGAGTATCTAGAAAGGGAATATAGGTGGATACAACAAAAATAGAGGTGATTGATAAACTTCCAACACTTACTTCATTTTGTGTTGTTGAACATGACAAGCCTTTCAATTTTGATAAAGAATGTTTAAAAGCTTTTATTGAATTGAAGAAAGCTCTTGTTACAGCACCAGTTGTTATAGCACCGGATTGGAGTACGCCTTTTGACTTGATGTGTGATGCCAGCGACCATTCTGTTGGAGCAGTGTTCGGGAAAATAAAAGACAATATATTTCACTCTATTTATTATGCTAATAAGACCTTAACTAATGAACAACTCAACTATACTACCACTGAAAAAGAGTTGCTGGTAGTTATTTTTGCATTTGACAAATTTAGAATTTATTTGGTTGGCACTAAAGTGACTAGTTGTACAGATCACACGGCTATTAAGTACTTAATTTTGAAGAAGGATGCCAAACCAAGGTTGATTAAGTGAATCCTATTGCTACAAGAGTTTGACTTCGAGATCAAAGATAGAAAAAGAACTGAGAATCAATTAGCAAATCATCTTTTAAGGTTAGAAACAGATGAAAGCACTCTGACAAAGCAAGATATCGCAAAAAAAAAAAAATTCCTAATGAGCAATTGTTAATGCTACAACATTCTTAAATGCTACAGCAGTCATGATTTTTATGGTATGCAGACTTGTGCTAATTATTTGGTGAGTGGACTATTACCACTAGATTTGAGTTACCAACAAAAAAGAGGTTTCTTCATGATGTGTAGATTTACTAGCGGGATAAGCCCTACTTGTACAATATATGTTCAAACCATGCGATCAGAAGATGTGTACCAGATGAAGAAATTTCAAACATCTTGTAGTCCTGTCATCATGTAGCATATAAAGGACACTTTGGAGGGCTTAAGACAGCAGCAAAAGTCCTTCAATCAAGTTATTATTGGCCCTTTATTTTTTAAGATACTTACGAGTTTGTTAAATGTCGTGACATGTGTCAAAGGGCAGGAAACATCTCTAAAAAGCATGAGATACTGCTCACTAACATTTTAGAAGTGGAGTTTTTTTATGTATAAGGGATAGATTTTATAGGACCAATCCCACCCTCTTCGGCAACCTATACATTTTAGTGGCTGTGGACTATGTCTCCAAGTGGGTGGAAGTTGTAGCATAACCTACCAATGATTCCAAGGCAGCAGTGAAGTTCCTTCAAAAAAATATATTCTCAATATTTGGCACTCCAAGAGCTATCATTAGTGATGAAGGAATATATTTTTGTAATAGAACCTTTGCTGCAGCACTGGCTAAGTATGAAATCAAGCATAAGGTTGCTACAACATATCATCCACAAACAAATGGATAGGCAAAGGTATCCAATAGAAAGATAAAGAAGATTTTGGAGAAGGTTGTGAGTCCCAATCGAAAGGATTGGTCACTTAGATTAAATGACTCATTATAGGCGTATAGAACAATCTATAAAACTCCAATTGGCATGTCATCGCAAAAACCTTATTTATGGAAAAGCGTGTCACTTGCCATTAGAGTTAGAGCATAAAGCATATTCGTCAGTCAAGTAATTGAATATGGACATGACTGCTGCTAAAGGAGTTCATGTTTTTTTCCTATGAAAATACAAGAATTTATAAGGAGAAGACCAAACAATGGCATGGCCAAAAAATCCAGTAGAGGGAACTCATCCCAAGCAATCAAGTTCTGCTTTACAACTCAAGATTAAGGCTCTTTTCAAGCTCATCAAAGTATATCCTCATGGGGCTGTTGAACTCTTAGATGAAAGAACAGGTCAAGAATTCAAGATTAATGGGCACATAGTGAAGCATTATATGAGAGCTGTTGCGACTCACCCAAATGAGGATTTGTTCCTGAGGGATCGAACATCATGAGCAATCAAGGATGGTCAGGCTGAAGGACCTAAAATCAAGCGCCAATTGGGAGGCAACCCAATAATTAGGGGAGTTATTTCAATTTTTCATTAAGTCTAATTTTGCATTTTTTCTTTAAAGTTTTTGTCTTTTTGAATTGATTATTTAATTTCTTTATTTTATTGCAGTGTATATATATATGGGCTAAGAAACTGACACGAATTGTTGCAGCATTACATATAACATGACAGTTGGACAATGGTTCTCATCCACTAGGGACTTTATCGCAGTTGCTGCAGCGCAAGATTAAATGCTGCAACAATGATTTTTTACCATTGCATAGGCAGAACCAAGGAAATTTGTTTTACTGTTGGGATTAATTTTGCCAGCTGGCGTCAACAAATCAGAGTTATAGATAAGGAAGGATTGTACAATCCCTAAATTCCCAAGACCAATATCCTTTCCTTTTTAAAATTTAGATTTGTTTTAAATTTTAAATAAACTTATCCTATTAATTACTTTCCTCTTTTTTCTCTCTTATCGCCACTTATAAATTAGGAATTTACTGTAGCATATTTTATTCTCACCCAAATTCTTTTTCTTCCTGTAAACAATTCTTGCCATTATTTGCAATCCCTTTCACGATTTGCTTTTTTGTTAGGTTCCACACAAGTCCGTTCAGTCTGCTCTAGCAATAACAAGGTACAAGAACATAATCGTTCAATTAAAGAATCCTTCATGCTTCCATAGCGACGAATCTGAGGATAAATTTGAAGAATTTATAGAGCCAAGGAAGATTATAGAGGAAAAAGGGTTTCATATTTCCCGAGCAACCCACAAGTGTAATGACCAGCATCCACAGTCTGGTCTAGCAAGGCGAGGATGGCTAAAATTCTATTCACACCCTCAAGACCCAGTCGTCCTGGTTGTAAAGGAATTTTATTACAACATGCGGCAGCGAGATCAACGCACTATTTTTGTAAGGCAAGTACTAGTCCCTTTAGACTGTAGAATGATTAATGCTTTTATGATTTGTCACATATGATTGAGTTTGAGTACTCAAAATTTGTTAAGAATATAATTGAGAAAAAATAATGGGAAATTTTTAAGACCTTGATTGTTCCAAGAAGTAATCGGATGAATGAGAAGGGAAGAGTGGTATATAGGATTGATTTAAAACTGAATGCCAAGGTTTGGGTTAAATTTTAAAATCTAGATTAATGCCAACTACACACACCACTACTGCTTCCCAAGATCGACTTATATTTCTCTATGCCATAGTCAAGGGTTTAACCATAGGTGTTGGGAAAGTGATTGAGAAAGAAATTAGAGAGTGCGCATTGAAGAAACAAAAGACAACTACTTTGTTTTTTCCTTCACTGATCACTGGTATTTATGAGGCCTCTAGGATGAGATTTGAGGCAAAAGATGAAAGGTTGAAGAATGAAGGAGCCATCACAGCAAGAATAGTTGAAAGGATTGTTGTGGAATCTGTTGTTGTTACAGACAACTTATGACAAATTTTGGGTATATCATAAAATTATGATAGACTTGTGACATAATTTTCAATCTATCATGAATTAATGATGACTTTGTGATAAAATTATTTTCTATCACGGATTAATGATGGTTTTATGATAGAATTATTTTTTATCATGGATTAATGATTGGTTTGTGATAGGATTATTTTTTTTTATCATGAATTAATGATAGTTTATGATAGAGTTATTTTTTATAACAAATTATTATTTTTTACTTAGCCACGTGTCGACTTATAATTCATTACTTAATATGTGAACAATTACACTATATAATTTCTAAAGTATTAAATGAAAAAGTGAACCCTAAATCTAACCTAATTAAACACACTACTTGTTAAGTTGTTGTCGCTGCTCCCCTACTGCTCTTTAATTTCACTGCCGCTTCGGGAAAGAACAAGAGGAGTCCCCATGCGGTTTTAGTGGAGATGCATGTGACGGCACCGAGGACGGGAGGGACTTGTACGAGGTGCTGAGGGTGGAGCCAACGACGACAATTTCGGAGATTAAGACGCCGTATCGGAGTTTGGCAAAGGTTTATCATCTTGATTTGTCAGGTAACAGTCGGGATTTCATTGAGATCTAGAATTCTTATGCGACGTTGTCGGTTCGGTTTGGGTTTCACCCGACCCGTAGATGGGAAACTGACTAGTGTTGGTAGGAATTTTCAACTTAGGGTCTAAAATTCTTGTTTAGGATCAATGTTGTTCCTCAACGACCTTCCAAAATTTTCCTCTCACGCTTTCCACCCTTGTTATTCTCCTTCTTCACTAACATCACTTGCGAGAACAAGATACTGAAGGAGTTGCTTCGGTAAAACCGAAGCAGTGAAAGTTCAATCGATGTCTAAGAGTACCGTTCTTGTCACCAACATTGGTGGTCGAACTGGTAATTTTTTACCTTTTTTGTTTTTCTTAATTATGTGATTATCCAAATTAATTATCATTTTTTAAGCTTGCTATAAAATCTTATATCCCGTGATCATTTTTGTTGGCGTCAGAGTGCGTAAGCTTTTTTAATTCTAAATTTTCAAATCTAATGAATACAATTGAGTTGATAAATTAGGAGCCAAATTCTTATGTTTAATAGTTTGTTTAGTACATGATTGCAAAACAGTGACTAAGCAAAATTGTTTCCATCAATTGAAATTTGGCCAACATGAGCTTGTTAGTTACCTACTCAACATTATGAGATTTTTTGTTTTTTTCCTTTTTCTTGATTCTATGCTGAATTTTTATCGAGGTAAAATTACAATTAGGCTCTAAATATGTAGGCAGGTTACAGGCCTAGAATTGGTGATGTTGGTTGAGATAAGCTTCTCAAAGTTAGTTGTTTGGTTTCCATTTCATTGGTTGATCAGTTTAGCTAGATCTGGATGCCATTGCTTTCTATGACTTTATGATCTATTTTTGTCTCCTCACACTGGTCTATTGTTGTGGCTTCCTTTGCATTTTTAGCTAGCTTGCTGATTTTGATGAATTCCCATTCACCAAAAGTAATTTTAATCCATTAAGTATGTACATTTTGCTCATTCAAGAAAAGTGAAGTCAGTTTAAATGATTAACAAGCTTGTTACATGGTGAATTTTAAGGGATTGAAAAAACAACTACATATTCTTGCAATTTTACATCTTTTTTATATTCTTCTTTCTTGAAAATATTTGTTATCTCTTCTCTCTTTCAGCACAAGTATGAAAATATTGGTATTATTGCTTATTGCTTATATTCTTCTTTGTTTTTTTTTATTTTTAATGTTATTTTTTTTTTCCTTTTTTTCTCCTATCTCTGTGTGATGAAACTATTGCTACTACACATACAATTGGAAGTACATTGGCTAGTTTAAATTAGCTGAAGAATTCTTTAAGTTCTAGATATAAAATAGTAGCTTAATGTTATTAATATATATTTTATTTTTGATGTAATGCTTTTCTTTTCTACCCCCCCCCCCCCCCCAACCCCCAAATTAGATTTTATTTGAGTTTAAAGGTTAACCTACTTGATTGAGTAATAATATGATGGAAAATTTATGGCCTCAGCCTTTTCATAATTGGAGAGTTATACATACACATTGACACAATTATAATAGTTTCCACTTTAATTTAATTCCGACATTCCAATTTAAATTCTAAGATTGTCTAAATCACTTTCACCACAAATCCAACCACCCTCATAGAAAATTGATTCTACATATAATTAAAATCCACCTCCTCATGGGATCGACACTCGTCACCATTGATCTATTCTACAATAGATTTGTGCACTTGTGAGTTCAATAAAATTTGCACAACAAGTTTTTGGCGCCGTTGCCGGGGAGATAAGTTATTTTAATTCGTAGAATTAATTTTTGTGAATAATTTCTTTTAATTGTTTTCTTGTAATTTTTTAAAAAGAAAAAAGAAAAAAAAACGTGAATCTACATTTTGAGGTAAGAATTTCTTTTCTTTTTCTCTTCTTTAAAATTTTGTAATTTAATTTTCAATTTATTTTTCTTTGTAATTTTTTGTTTATCTTATTAATTTATTTTTGGTTAATTTATTTCACGTATTTTTTTAAGTGTGTTTTTTATAGAAAGGTTGTAACAGCGTGATAAAGTTAGTACTGTAATTTCTCCTTCTTGTTTATTTTTATTAATTTTGTTCTCATTTTTTTTGTATTCATTGCATCCATGATCGAAGGTCATTATTACCTAATCTTGAGCCTATAGACCTTGAACTTGAAAAAACACTTCGCACACACAAACACGTTGTAATTAAAGATAAAAGTGAAATGGATTTGCAACAACAACAAGCACCACTAGAGAGGCCATTTAAGGACTACTTTAGTCCCTTAGCTAATTTGAGCACATCATGCATAAGATACCAAAATGTAGCTGCTAGGAGTTTTGAACTAAAACCTAGTGTGCTAAATTGTCTCCCATCATTCTATGGCTTAGAAAATGAGGACCCATATAATCATCTGAATGATTTTCATGCTGTTTGTTAAACTTTTAAATATGAGAATTTTTCAGACGATGATGTTAAACTTAGATTATTCCCATTTTCTTTAAAAAAATAGAGCTCGTTCATGGTTAAATACTTTGCCTGCTAATAGCATTACATCATGGGAACAAATGGTAACAAAATTTTTGAATAAATATTTCCCAGTGCATAAAACCAATGCTATTCGTAGGGAAATTTCAGAGTTTACCCAAAGAGAAGACGAGCAGTTTTTCAAAACATGGGAGCGATTCAATGGGCTACTCTTGAAGTATCTATATCATGGGTATGAGAAATGGCACCAATGCCAATACTTCTTGGAGGGATTATTGCCACATGTGCAAGAATGGCTAATGGCAACAAGCGGAGGAGATCTAATGTCAAAAAGTGCATCAGAGATTTGGGAATTCTTCCAGCGACAAGTAGATAATTCCCAACAATGGAGTCGATCACTCAGGAATCCAACTTCTGAAACTTTTCTTTTATTTATTTATCTTAACTTGTTCATTTTGCATTTTTTTTGTTCTACTGTATGCATGTGTAGTTTGTTTTATTTTGTGTGCTTGTGGACACAACACATGAAAAGACTTGTTAAGCTCTGTCTTCAGATTGTCAATCTTACTAGCATCTTGGTCAACAATCAACATGTCATCAACATAAAGCAAAAGAAGGATGAAATCATTATCACCAAACGTTTTCGCTAAAACACAATGGTCACACATAGTCTTACTGAAACCATGATTCTACATAAAATAATCAAACTTCCTGTAACACTGCCGTGGTGCCTGTTTCAGCCCATACAAAATTTTTTTTAACTTGTACACAAGTTCTTCTTTGCCTTTGACACTAAACCCTTCAGGTTGCTCCATGTATATTTCCTCCTCCAAGTCACCGTGTAAGAAAGCTATCTTTACATCAAGCTGTTCAATCTTCAAGTTCAAGCTATCTACTAATCCCATAATACGTCGGATAGACGACATCTTCACCACAAGAGAAAATATTTCTTCAAAATCAACACATTTCTTATGATCGAAACCCTTCACAGCCAATCTAGCCTTGTTTTGATATTGTGAGTCATTTTCAATCTTCAACTTGTAAACCCATAAGTGTGGTTCTCATTCAAGATTTTCATTTCCTTTTGCATGGCTTTAACCCACTCACTTTTATACTGGTGAGATATGGCTTATTCAAAACATTCTGGCTCCCTTTCATCTGTAAGCATCACATACTCATGTAGAGAATATCTAGTGGAAGGTCGTTATTCTATGGTGGATCTCCTTAATATTGGCTCAACTGGTAGTGCAGGTGGTTCTGGAGGTGCCTAGTAAATTGGTTCAACTAGACCATTATTATTATCCTCTCCAGCTCTCCCATGATCATTATGAATTACAAACAGAGAAACTGAAGTTGAAATAATAGGAATCTCTAGAGATGACTGAGGCTCGTCACTCTTCTCTGCATCACCAACTATCTGATCTTCAAGGAACACAACATCTCTACTTTTGATCAATTTTCTTGCCACTAGATCTCATTATCTGTACCCAAATTATTCATGCCCATAGCCTAAGAAAATGCATTATTTGGCTTAATCATCAAGCTTCGATCTCTCATCTTTAGGGATGTGAACATATACTCAGCAACCAAACATTTTCAAGTGTTTATAAGAAACATCTTTCCCGGTCCAAACTCTCTCAAGTACATCGCCATCTAATAGAGATGAAGGAGAAAGGTTAATCAAGTCAACTGCAATATGCATAGCCTCTGCCTAGAAATATTTAGGAAGCTTGACATCATAAAGCATACACTTGACCCTCTTTTTAATTGTTATGTTCATCTTTTCTGCAACAACATTCTACTGCGGGGTTTTTGGTATAGTCTTCTCAAGTCTTATTCCATGGAATCTGCAATACTGCTCAAATGGCCCTCTGTACTCACCACCATTATCTGCCCTGACGCAGTTTAATTTTATTTCTGTCATTCTCTCAATATAAGTATGGAAGAACTTAAATATATCAAGCACTTGATCTTTAGATTTCAAAGCAAAAGCCTACACTTTTATAGAACAGTCATCAATAAAAGTCACAAAATAAAATGCACCTCCTATTAATCTATTTTGCATCATGCAAACATTAGTGTGAATCAAATCAAGTATTTGTGACTTTCTAGATGGAGAAAAACTTTTAAAAGCTACTCTGTGTGTCTTTCCAGCTAAGCAATGAACGCAAGTCTTGAGGGACATACCTGCGAAGCTGGGTAAAAATCCTTTTCTGGCAAGAGTTTCCAGCCATTTCTCACTAATGTGACTAAGTCTTTTATGCCATGTCTCAATATCATAATCTTTTATGACCACATTCACATTTTCTTTCTTGATCTTGGCTTCTATCACATAGAAAGTGTTTACTTTCCTCCCATTAGCTAACAGTAGAGAGCCTTTGGTGAACTTCCATTTTCCTTCAACAAATTGGTCGTATAACCATCATCATCAAGTTTACCTGTAGATATCAAATTAAAGCAAATATCTGGTACATATCTAACATCTTTAAGTAACAACTTACAGCCAATGCTGGTTTCCAAGCAAATATTTCCTATGTTCACAATCTTGGATGTCCCCTCATTTCGCATCCGAACATGGCCATAATCACCATTAACATAAGATGTGAAGTAATCACGACGTGCAATAACATGAAATGAAGCACCTTAATCAATCGCCCAATCAATGGCATGGCAGGGTAGATTTACTGAGCTCTCATCATAAACAATACCAAAATCACATTCAACTATAGCTGCAGTGTTCTCTTTGTCATTTTTTCGAGCATCACTCTTTTCTTTCGCCTGTTCTCTTTTAATTCACACTGATGTTTACATGATGCAAAGTAGATCAATATGAGGTGCACTTTATTTTGTGACTTTTATTGATGACCTTTCTAGAAAAGTCTGGGCTTTTGCTTAGAAATCTAAAGATTAGGTGCTTGATAAATTTAAGTTCTTCCATGCTTATGTTGAAAGAGGGACATGAAGAAAATTAAAATGTGTCAGGGCAGATAATGGCGGTAAGTACAGAGGACCATTTGAGCAGTATTGCAGATCCCATGGAATAAGACTCTAGAAGATTGTACCAAAAATCTCACAACAGAGTGGTGTTGTAGAAATGATGAACAAAATAGTTGAAGAGAAGGTCAGGTGTATGCTTTCTGATGCCAAGCTTTCTAAACCTTTCTGGGCAGAGGCTATGCATATTGTAGTTAACTTGATTAACCTTTTTCCTTCCGCTCCATTATATGGCAATGTACCTAAGAGAGTTTGGACAGGGAAAGATGTTTTTTATAAACATTTGGGAGTGTTTGGTTGCAGACTATATGTTCACATCCCTAAAGATGAAAGATCGAAACTTGATGATAAAGTCAAGGAATGCATTTTCTTAGGCTATGGGCATGAAGAACTTGGGTACAGATTATGGGATCCAATGACAAGAAAATTGATCAGAAGTAGGGAGTCGTGTTTCTAGAAGATCTGATAGTTGGCAATGTAGAGAAAAGTGATTAGTCTCAGTCATCTCCAGAGATTCCTATTATTCCAACATCAGTTTCTCCACTTATAATTGATAATGATCATGATCAGTTGGAGAGGAAAATAATGATGGTCTAGTGGAACCAGTTGACAAGGCACCTCTGGAACCACCTGCACCACCAGTTGAGCCAGAATTAAGGAGATCCATCATAGAACGACGACCTTTCACCAGATATCCTCCACATGAGTGTGTGATGCCTACAGATGAAGGGGAGCTAGAATGTTTTGAAGAAGCCATGTCTCACTGGCATAAAAGTGAGTGGGTTAAAGCCATGCAAGAGGAAATGAAATCCTTGAATAAAAACCACACTTATAACTTAGTAAAGCTTCCTAAATGAAAGAGGGTATCAAAGAACAAATGGGTTTATAGGTTGAAGACTGAAAATAACTCACAACATAAGCTTGCAAAAAGTGTATTTACTCGTAAAGTAGTGGATTATTACCTGCTGTTTACATTGGCTTCACTGACCCAGAATCAGATCCATAACTTTCTCCATGGGTCGACCCGTGCAATGCATTGACCTACTAATTCAGACCACTGATCACTCTTGATCTAAGCACTGATTCTTCCATATCATTAGATTTTGACCAAATCGTTGATTATGTTCATCCACATTTTACCAAATATTGTTTACCCTTAGATTTGCCTATTTTGACCACGATCGAATGCTTTTAAAGCAGCCACATCATCTAAATTTTGAACATTGATTATGGATGATCCAACATTCATATCTACTCCAAATTTAATATATAAGCTAATCATAATGAGCCCTAAGAGATGAGACGGTCTAGCAAAAAAGAAGAAAAAAAAAGGGCTATGGTTTCAATATTGAATTGAAGACATACAATTAGCTTGGGCATTTATTTTGGGGAAGATTTTAGTGAGTGGCTAATATTTTTATTCCCAAATTTTTTTTTTAGCCATAGGTTTTAAACAAATATTTTTAAGGGTTAGAGGCTATAGTTTAGGTTGGGATTTTCGAGTGAATACTTACTATTTTAATTTTAAACACCAAAAATCAAATAAACCTTAATTTTCTTCGCTCATTTTCTGCATTAGTCAAGCTCTCAGAAGGTATTTTTCTTTTTTTAAACTTGGTCTTGCTAAATTTGTGAGGACCATGAGCTTGACCCAACGAGATTTTGATGTGAGGTGCTTACAGGTGCAATGCCTTGCAAGTATTCTTGATCCATTGTAAAATTACATTATTTTCATAGTGAATTGTTTCATCTACACTTGGAAATAATCACTTTGATGTAAGATGGTTGCATATTATGATCGGGGTGTCTACCGGAGGACATAACTCGGGCTACAAGTGTTTGTTCTGCCCCATGGTCGAGCAAAAAATTTCACTTCTTTATTGGTCATTCTTCAATTTTAAGACATTATCCTATTTTTCTTATTTCTTCTAGGATTTTGTTTTTTAGTATTTGGATTCATACACCGTGTATTTTCCTTTTCTTATTTAGTTTAGAAGAATTTTACTATAAAATAATATTTCATATTTTCCTATTTTGCTAAATTCGCAATATTTAGGGTTAGGAATTATATAAAGGGTTCAAAACCCTAGCTTTGTTAATTCAGACTTATTCAATAAACTTCATTATTCAAAAACTTTTGTTTCTTTATCTTTCAACCTTAAACGTTTTCGTTTCGTTAGTTGGCATCAGAGCATGTTCGCTTGTCATCATGGTACGACCACACGAACAATAGAGCAACCGCCCTAAAGACGATGATCAAGGGATGCAACCACAGACCATGGAGGCTATTAGACAGGCTGCCGCAGAAGTAGCCTTGCATGCAATGAAGGATGTCTATAACTCAAGATTAGTGGTGATAGAGCGGACAATCGCGAGTCTTGGGATTTCTATAGATGAAAACTGAGAGGGAAGTCAATAGCAAAGAGTTAAACACGAGGAAGAATTTAAAGGTGTCAATCATGGTGAACAGCCTGAAGATTTCAACCATGTAGAGATACTTTAGGGGATCAATCATGAAATAAAACCTCAAAGCATCAATGGCAAAATAGTGCCTCAAAATTTAGGCCATGCGTAATGAATGTAGTGCACATGCGTGAAGAGTTAGGAAGCGATTCTTAAGAGGAATACTTTTTGGACAGAGATAGGACGTGCATAAAGAGTTTATATTACAAGATTAATGTTAATATTCTAGATTTTTAAGTTAGGATGCATGTCAAGAAATTTTTAGATTGGATATTATAACTCTATGAAATGAGAGTTATCATGGCACTTTTAGACTTAAATCAATAAATGATGTGTTTTCATTGTATTTTTGTTACATTTTACATAAACATTCATTTTAATTCAGTCTTAATAAAATTTGCTTGATTTAGAGTAATTCGTGCCCAAATTGTGTGCTTAATTGTAGGTGTCCAAAAGCTTATCTTTCACGAAAGGGATGCTATTGCAACAGGCTCACAAAAATGAGGAAGAACATGGCTACATAAGAATTGAAACAAAATCTGGAATAATGTGGTGTTGTAGCCGTTGCTGGAGCAGCCATTGCTGTAGCAATCCTAGAATAACGACATAAAAAAATTTAACACGGGATATATATAGAATCGATATCTGCAGTTTCCTAATATGACTTATGCGTGTCCTAGGCTTTGATTTACCCTAGTTTTTAGATGTAAAAAGAGCAAGCATCATATGAAAAAAGGGCGGCAAATTAACATTGGAGAAATCAAAGGGAAAAAGAAAACAAAATTAGAATTGACGGGAAACCAAGTCTGCACCAGTGAAGATAAACAAGTAGAGCTATTGTGGATTCAATTTTCATCGTTCTTTACTTGTTCCTTTACTTACTCTTTGATTGAACCAATATATTTCATGGATGATATTTTGCTGTTTGTTTTTCTTTTTCAAAGTATGAACTAAATTTGATTGTAGTTGAGTGACAAACAATCTAAATGGGTTTTTTACTGTTCTTATGAGTTGCTACAAGATTGCTAGAGCATTTTACTCTAATAGCTATTATTATAATCATTATTTCGGTTGACCACCCATTTAATGGATCAAGTTAAGATAGAGCCGCAAATGGGCTTGTCTTAGTAGAAATTATTAGAGTAATACTTGATCTTAATTTAAGTTTCCTGTAATAAGATTACTTGAGTCCCAAAAGGGCTATATTTGAGTTAAGATTTGTGAAGAACTAGACATAGGAATTCACCTTATAGGGTAGAGAGAGTGTATGCTCATAATGCCATACTGTAGGTGGGTTAACAACTGGTCATTGTTAGGGTGCTTAAAGGTATGAGAAATCTGATAAGCGACAACTGAGGATGCAAAATAATTATGCCCAGTGCTGTAGGAATTGTTGTAGCAACTGGTATTAATTTAGACAAAACAGTCAGTCCATGAAGAGAGTTTGATCACTTAGCTACCTCATTCCCATTGAAATCTTTTCACGCAATTTATTTAATTTATTTTATTACTGCATTGATTTGTTTTATTTTTCTTTTATTGTCTATTTCGCTAGTAATTCTCTTTTAATTATAATCTTTTTAGAACAAAGGAAGTTTGCACTATCGTGATTATTGTAGCCTTTCTAGTAACATCAATTCTTGTGGAGACAATCTCGAATATTCATCACTTTATTATTTGTTGTGTTCACTTGCACATTGACATCAATACCAATTGAGTTAAAAAATAACCAACAAGTTTTTGTCGTCGTTGCCGGGGATTGATTGTTTATTTTCGAAGTGTAAAGTCAATCTTGACAGTGCCAACTTGATCCAATTCGTTCTATTTATTAACATATCAACACTTCCATGCGCAAAAATAGATATGTGGAATTTCAAATTGATCTTGAGATTGAAAGGACTGTGAGGAGACTGCGAAGAGAGCAAAAAAATTCAAAAACTGTTTCGGAAATGGATAATCTGCAGGATGTGGGAAACTTGGATCCTCATGGGCCACTACAACCTATCAATGTTCAAGAGGGGCAAAATGAGCATGTTAATCAGAGACAACCAGGCAACAATAATATCATTTACATGGCAGATGACAGAGACATGGCTATAAGAGATTATGCTGTGTTAACTCCTCAAGTTGTACATCCTAGAATAGTCAGCCTGAAGTGGAAGTCACTTACGTTGAACTTAAACCAGTGATGTTTCAAATGCTACAAACAGTGGGCCAATTTAATGGACTGCCATCTGAAGATCCTCATCTCCATCTTAAGTTGTTTTTGGAAGTGAGCGATGCTTTTAAAATTGCTGGAGTAACACATGATGCTTTAAGACTAAGGCTTTTTCCTTACTCCTTAAGAGATCGAGCTAGAGCATGGTTGAATTCATTACCCTCTGATTCCATCACTACATGAAATGACTTGGCTAACAAATTCTTAATGAAATATTTTCCACCAACCAAGAATGCAAAATTGCAGAATGAGATCACTTCCTTTCACCAACTTGAAGATGAGAGTTTGTATAAGGCTTGGGAGAGATTTAAAGAGTTGCTCAGAAGGTGTCCTCATCATGGCATTCCCTGTTGTATATTCCCTGTTGTAAACAGATATAAACCTTTTACAATGGGTTAAATCCAAGTACGAGACTGATGGTTGATGCTTCAGGAAATTAAGCTTTGCTAGCTAAACTTACACTAAAACTTATGAAATTTTGGAGAGAATTGCCAACAATAATTATCAGTGGCCATCAACTAGACAGACGGTAGTGAGAGGAGCAGCGGGGGTACATAATATAGATGCAATTACAACATTATCAGCACAATTAACTTCATTGACTAACATGGTAAAAGCCATGACTTCTACTCCTGCAGTAGTAAAGCAAGTTACTGATCTGTCTTGCGTTTATTGTGGTGAGGAACATGTATTTGACAAATGTCCAGGAAATCCAGCATCAGTAAACTATGTGGGCAATTTCAACCGACAGCCTCAAAATAACCCATACTCAAATACTTACAACTCTGGATAGAAGCAACACCTAAATTTCTCATGGAGCAATCAAAATCAAAATGCTCCAGTACTGAGTAGACCGAACAGAAATGCTCAACCACCTGGTTTTCATTAGTAGAATCAAGGGCAAAAACTCACTAGCCATGATCCACTTACTTAATTGGAAACACTGATTAAGGAATACATTGCAAAGAATGAAGCAATTGTGCAAAGTCAAGCTGTATCTCTAAGAAACCTGAAAAACCAAATTAGACAGCTTGCAACAACAATGAGTAGCAGATCTCAAGGAAGTTTACCCAGTAATACAAAAGATCCAAGAAGAGAGGGAAATGAACACTGTAAAGTAATCAACTTAAGATCTGGAAAGAATGTTGATATCTTTGTTGATGTGACTAAAAAAAGGTTGGAACTTAACTCCTCACAAGAATCACTCAAGATGAGAGCATATTATAGCAATCCAACTATCAAGATACTGGAGCTAGTGGTCAAGCTACAGCAACTATGGAAGGGGATCAACCAATAAATGCTGAAGAAGAAGTTGCAACACCAGTGGTGACAACTTACAATAAATCAAATGATCAGAGATTGGTACCTCTTGAAGCTGCCCAGTAATTTAGGCATCCACCTCATTTACCACAGAGATTCCAGAAACAAAAACAAGACAATTTTTTTAGTAAATTCCTGGAAGTGCTGAAGCAATTACACATCAACATACCTTTCGTGGAAGAATTGGAGCAAATGCCTAATTATGTGAAATTTCTAAAAGATATCTTGGCAAGAAAAAAAAGGTTGGGAGAATTTAAAACTGTTGTTTTAACACATGAATGCAGTCACATGCTTCAAAGTAAGATCCATAAACAATTGAAGGATCCAGAAAGCTTCACAATACCATGTTCCATTGGAACTAAGTACAATGGCAGAGCACTCTGTGACTTGGGAGCCAGCATTAATCTGATGCCATTATCTGTGTTTCAGCAATTGGGAGTAGAAGAGTGCAGGCCAACAACAGTCACTCTGCAATTAGCTGACAGATCCCATGCATACCCTGAAGGAAAGATTGAGGATGTATTGGTGAAGGTTGACAAATTCATCTTTCTAGTGGATTTCATTGTACTAGACTTTGAGGCTGATAAAGAGGTACCAATTATACTTGGGAGACCTTTCCTAGCAACCGAGAAGACTCTGATAGATGTACAAAAAAGAGAGCTCACAATGAGGGTAAATGACTAACAAGTCACCTTCAATGTATTAGAAGCCATGAAGAACCCTGATGAGACAGAAGATTGCAATTTCCTGAGTGTTATGGATCTTGATGTAGCAGACAAAATAAATAGATGTTGCAGTAACGTGGTTAACGAAGTTGCCACCTTTGACCGCTTTGAAGAAGAAGATGTTGCAGCAAATCAGATAGATTGGATGGGAGAAAGGCAATCTAACAGACATAGCAGATTTATTGAACCTCTAAATCTTTCAGACAGGGAAGTAAAGACAACTTTATCATCTATTGAATCACCTCCTACTTTTGAATTAAAATTGTTACCTTCACATTTGAAATATGCTTATATTGGTCAGAACAATACACTTCTTGTAATCATTTCATCTACTTTAGATGCAGATCAAGAAAGGAGCCTGGTAGATGTGCTTGGGAAATACAGAAAAGCAATTGGATGGACTATGGCAGACATTAAAGGGATCAACCCATCCATATGCATGCATAAAATTCTGTTAGAGGACTACTGCAGCAATTCAGTAGAGCAACATAGAAGGTTAAATCCCATTATGAAAGAAGTTATGAAAAAAGAAATCATTAAATGGCTGGATGCTGGGATCATACACTCGATATCAGACAGTTCATGGGTAAGCCCAGTTCAATGTGTTCCAAAAAATTAAGGAATAACAGTGATAGCAAATGAAAAGAATGAACTTATTTCTACAAGAACAGTGACTGGATGAAAGATATGTATGGATTATAGGAAGCTCAATAAAGCCACACGGAAGGATCACTTCCTATTTCCATTTATAGATCAAATGTTGGACAGACTTGCTGGAAAACAATATTATTGTTTCCTAGATGGGTATTCAGGTTACAACCAAATCGCTATAGACCCAGAGGATCAGGAAAAGACTACATTTACCTGTCCTTATGGAACTTTTGCCTTAAGAATGATGCCCTTTGGTTTGTGCAATGCGCCAGCAACTTTCCAGAGATGTATAATGTCTATTTTTTCGGATATAGTAAAGCAAACATTATAAGTCGTCATGGATGATTTCTCAATCTTTGGAAAGACATATACTGATTGTTTACACAACTTGTAAGAAGTTCTTAAAAGATGTGAGATGACTAACTCAGCACTCAATTGGGAAAAATACCACTTCATGGTGCAAGAAGGCATAGTGTTGGGTCATAAGGTGTCCAAGAGTGGCATTAAGGTAGATAAAGCGAAGATAGAAATGATAGATAAACTGCCACCTTCCACTTCCATCAAAGGGATTAGAAGAGTTTTGGGTCATGCTGGATTTTACAGAAGATTCATAAAAGACTTTTCCAAAGTAGCTAAACCATTATGCTCATTGTTAGAACATAACAGGCCTTTTCATTTTGATAAATATTGTCTTCAAGCCTTTGGAGAATTGAAGAAAGCTTTTATCACTTCACCAGTGGTTATAGTACCAGATTGGACTCTACCATTTAAGCTGATGTGTGATGCCAGTGACCATTCTGTTGGGGCAGAGGAAGAATAAAGTTTTCCACTCTATATAATATGCCAGAAAAACTCTTACTCAAGCTCATATTACTTACACCAATATAGAGAAAGAGTTGCTAGCGGTAGTATTTGCTTTCGTCAAGTTTAGAGCTTACTTGGTGGGTACTAAAGTGACATTGTACACAGATCATGCAGCCATCAAGCACCTAATCTCAAAGAAGGATGCTAAATCGAGATTAATGCGATGGATCTTATTGTTTCGGGAGTTTGATTTGGAAATTAAAGATAGAAAGGGAACTGAAAATCAAGTAGTAGACCATCTGTCTAAGCTAAAAGCAGACGCGAGCACATTGATAAAAAAAGACATCACTGAAACTTTTCCTAATGAACAACTGTTAATAATACAACAGGCACAGATGCTGCAGCAATCAGGATCTTCATGGCATGCAGATTTTGCTAACTACTTAGTAAGTATATTGCTACCACTTGAGTTGAAGTTTCAGCAGAAAAAGAAATTTCTTCATGATATTAGAAGCTATCAGTAGGATGACCCATATTTGTATAAGTTATGCGCAGATCAAATAATACGAAGATATTCTTCAGAGGAAGAAATTCCTCATATACTGGAATCTTGCCATGTTGCAGCATATGGAGGACATTTTGGTTGTCACAGAACAGCTGCTAAGGTTCTACAATCAAGTTATTACTGGCCTTCTATTTTTAAAGATGCTTATGAGTTTGCTAAATGTTGTGACATGTGTCAAAGGAAAGGAAACATAACTTAAAGACATGAAATCTCATTGACGAACATTCTGAAAGTGGAGATTTTCGATATATGGGGAATAGACTTCATGGGTCATTTTCCACCATCCTTTGGGAACTTATATATCATGGCTGTTGTGGATTATGTGTCCAATTGGGTAGAAGCTGCAGCATTACCTATCAATGATGCTAGAGCAGTAGTGAACTTCCTTCATAAAAGTATTTTTTCCAGGTTTGGCACTCCATGAGCAATTATTAGTGATGAGGGTACTCATTTCTACAATAAAGTATTTACTGCAGCTATGGTGAAATATGGAATCAAGTATAAAATAAAAACAACATATAATCCAATGGCCAGGCAGAAGTGTCTAATAAGGAGATTAAGAAGATCCTCAAAAAAGTGGTGAACCCATCAAGAAAGGATTGGTCCTTATGCTTACATGACTCCCTATGAGCTTACAGAACAACATACAAGACACCACTAGGCATGTCTTCCTACCGAATTGTGTATGGGAAAGCTTGCCACTTGCCACTCAAGCTAGAGCACAAAGCATACTGGGCACTGAAGCAATTAAATTGGGATATACATGTTGTAGAACAGCAAATGAAACTTCAACTATGTGAGCTTGATGAATTGCGGCTATTCTCGTATGAAAATGCATGAATCTATAAAGAGAGAACAAAACACTAGCATGACAAACACATTCAACACAGGAAATTAATCACTGGTCAACAAGTTCTACTCCATAATACGAGGTTAAGACTATTTCCAAGAAAGTTGAAATCTAGATGCTCTGGACCTTTCAAGCTGCTCAGAATCTACCCTCATGGGGCTGTTGATCTCTTAGATGAAAAGACAGACCAGGAATTCAAAGTTAATGGACACAGAGTTAAGTATTACATGCATTCAGCTACAGATTGTTCAAAGGAGGTCTTACTCCTTAGAGAATCGGTATTATGAGCACTCAAGTAAGGTATGACTGAAGGACCTTAAATCAAGCGTTTGATGGGAGGCAATCCATTGATGAGGCAGTCATTTCGAATGAGATGGACCCTCCATGGTTTTTTCATAGCATTGTTTTTATTTATTATTATCTTTATTCAGCTACAGATTGCTCAAAGGAGGTCTTACTCCTTAGAGAACCGGCGTTATGAGCACTCAAGTAAGGTCAGGCTTAAGGACCTTAAATCAATCGCTCGATGAGAGGCAACCCATTGTTGAGGCAGTCATTTCGAATGAGATGGATCCTCCATGGTTTTGTCATAGATTTTTTTTTATTACTATCTTTATTCAGGATGGTTTAACTTTTATCTCTTTTTGTTTTTTTCTACAAAAAAAATGCCCATTCACGCACTTATTAAAGTTGGAAGCCACGTGTCAGCAACTATTTAAGAAGAGTGTGTAACCGTTGCTAGAGCATACAATTGGGTGCTGCAGCAACCAATATTACTGTTACAGTAACTTAATCACGGAGCCTCCCACTTTACCGTTGTAGATAATATGTGACAGATGGTTGGGTGGATTTGGATAGAAATTGAGGAAGAATATCTCTTACATTAATGCATTAATTTCTCTTGTCTATTTTTATGGGATATGCTTAATAAATTTAAAAAATTCTTCCCTGATTTATCTCTTTTACCGGATTTGTTTTCATTTAATTCCACCTATATAAGGGCGTCACTGTTCATATTGACCTCTAACACTATTTTCTTTCCCCTTCGCAGTTACGACTCTAGTACTTAATAACATTTTCTTCTCATTTCACTCTTGGGCATACTACTATCGAAATCTTACTGTTATCGCAATGCCAAGGTACAAAAGGACAGCCAGTCGACTAAAAGATCCCTCACGATTTTAAAGTTACCATGCGGAAGAAAAGTATGAAGAATTTATTAAACCGCGCAAGATTCTGGAAAAAAAAAAGTGTTTCAGTTCCCACCTCAACCCTAAGGAATTGTGCAATCATTATACAATTCTGCAGCAAAGCGCGGGTGGCTGGAGTTTTGTAACCACCCTCGCGACCCTGTGTTGCCATTAGTGAAAGAATTTTATGCCAATGTGGTAAGCCCTGGTCAGCACAATATTTGGGTAAAAAACTCGCTTGTTCCATTAGATTCTCGAGTTATAAATGCTTTCTATAATTTACTTTCTGAAGTTAATTGTGAGTATGCCAAATTGCTTGACAAATTAACCCCACAAAGATGGAACAAAATTTTTACAATACTTACCGTAAATGGTGCATATTGGGCTAATGAAGAAGGGCATGTGGTTAATAGAATAGATTTGACACCCATTGCTAAGGTGTCGGTGAAATTTCTAAAATCCAAACTTATGCCAACCACCCACATCACTACTGTTTCACAAGAAAGGCTAGTACTGTTGTATGTTATTGTTAGAGGGTTACCCATTGATGTGGGAAGCATTATAGAAAAAGAAATTCGGGACTGTGCCATGAAAAACCACAAACCAGCAGCCTTGCTATTTCCTTCACTCATCACCAGCATCTGTGTGGTATCGGGAGTTCGCCTTGATGCAAAAGATGAACATGTCAAGAATAATGGTGCCCTCACTGTACGCACCATCGAAAGAATTACTGGTTAAGTTACTGGAGCCCCATCTAAACCAGCTGCTGTAACAGGGGCAAGAAGAGTTATTAGGTTAGAACAAAGAATCCAAGCACTGAGCACCAGCATCACTCAATGTGCTAAAGCTCAGCAGAGGGAAAACAATTAGTTTTAGAGCTATTTGCAGCACTTGGAAAACCACCTACACCAATTTACTGTATATATGAAAAGTACCCACCGAAATTTCCCTAATTCATTGCTCCAGCAATACAATTTTGATACCAATACTACAGAAGCTCCAACAGAAGTTAGTGAAGAAGCTACTGACACAAATAAACCAGAGGAAGAAGCTGCAGTAGAACCGCAATCAGAGGCTGAAACAGATGTTGATGACCAATCTGACAAACCAGAAGAAGAGGGTGTCAAGTCTGCAACTGACAGTTCCCCGATAGAAGAAGAAGAAGAGCCTGAGAAAGAACTCGAGGAACCCCCAGCCAAGACCTCCTCCAAATCTAGAAAAAAACACATCATAAAAGAAGAGGTCGATGAACCAGTAGAGGAGCCTCTTATTCCAGCCCTTTCTAAAAAGGGCAAAGAGAAAGTAATTACCCCTCCTGCCTCTGACAATGAAGCCGAGCAAATTGATACAAAGTTGGAAGCTGCAACAGCTAGAGTTACTCGTACACCCACATAGACAAAACAACTACTTAATATCATTGCCGCAATCACAGCTGAGGGATATGCAGCCGAACCCCCAGCTCCAGTTCCTTCACAACAAACTCCCAGCAAACCTATTCTTGCTAGTCCTAAAGGACCCAGCAAAAGGAAAGCGGGCACTTCTGGAGTCGTTACTGCAGCAGATACACCAGAAAAAAAAAGACCAGATATGTTTCATCCAGGCAAGCTGCACCAACTACAACTCCTCCCATTAGCCCATTGCAGAAAAAGAAAAAGACGTTGCCAGTTGCTTCACTGCAAGAATCCCCTAAGGAACGGTTGCAGAGCGCATCCAAAAAGCACTGAAGTCATTGCACTTTATTGCAGCAATACCCCAGCAACAGGGGAGTACCCCCTACCTGCTCGTTTCTTTAAATTTTTTTCTTTTCTTCTGAAAAACTTTTCTTGCATCTAATTTTAAATTTCTGATTCATTCTGCATTTTTTTTATTGTAAACATGTCTAGTTTATATGGTTTTCTCTTGTGTGTTTGTGAGGACACAACACCTTTCAAGTTTGGGGGGGTTGTGTTTCTGTTCGCATGTGTTATGCATGTGTTGTGTGTTGTGTGAGCTCTGTTATCTAATATGTGTGTATGGATTTGAAGACCTAATGAAGATAAATTGAGTGTTTATGAGAATGCCAAGTAGAGATAGCTATAGATGGAGGTTGAAATTCTGTCCTCACACTTAGACTTTGATTGAGTTTTATGAGAATGTTGTAACAAAGCCAAGAAAACTAAAAGGAGTAGAATATCTCAAGTTAGGGGAAAATTTTGGTTGAACTGTGCTCATTATGAAATAAATTTGGCTCCAATGGCTCAAGTTGCTGAGTAACCAGGGCTGAGTATGTACCCCATATGCAGACTTGAGTTCAAAGGCAACAAGAGTTATGAGCATTGTTGTAGCATCTATGCTGCTCTAAAAAAAAAAGTCCTCTGTCTAGGATATTGAGTAGCCAGGTCTGTTCATGAGCCCCATGTTTAGGCTTGAGTTAAAAGATATCTTTAGATAAGACTATGCTATGAATATTGCTACAGCAACTCTGATCTGTACATTGATTGAGTAATTGGGTGTCATCATTACAAGTGATCGACATTCACATGAAAAGTAAATGTTACAGTAAAGAGGGTTAAGTGTTCGTATGTTCTAAAAAAACATTTTTTTGTTTTTGTTATAGCACAGTTTGAGATTGTGTGATTTCGGCTCCCCTATATGTGAATATATTTGTTTTCTACCTCTGAATTATATGCAATGTCTTTGTAATGTTGTAGCACCTCTGGAACTTGATCAAAGTGGCACACACACACTCTGGACGGAATGAGGCCTAAGTCTAAAACTTGAACTGCTATGGCAATTTTTTATGATTAAGAGTGTGATCTAACGGTGGAAGAATCCTTGCAAATTTTATAACAGAGCTAAGTTATTCGTTGCATGATTGTGTGATTGAAGAGTGAGTGTTGTTGTCATTACTTGAGGACAAGTAATGGTTTAAGTTTAGGGGTGTGATAACTCTATGAAATGAGAGTTATCATGGCACTTTTAGACTTAAATCAATAATACTTAGAGAGTATATGAGGTGTTTTCATTGTATTTTTGTTATATTTTGCATAAACATTCATTTTAATTTAGTCTTAATAAAATTTACTTGATTTAGAGTAATTCGTGCCCAAATTGTGTGCTTAATTGTAGGTGTCCAGAAGCTTATCTTTCACGGAAAGGATACTGTTGCAACAGGAAAAAATGAGGAAGAACATGGCTACATAAGAATTGAAACAAAATCTGGAACAATGTGGTGTTGTAGCCGTTGCTGGAGCAGCTATTGCTGTAGCAATTTTGGAACAATGATATAGAAAATTTAACGCGGGATATATGCAGAATCGATATATGCAGTTTCCTAATCTGACTTATGTTGAGTGTTAGAAAATGCATATTTATAAAGGAGAAAATCGTTATTTTACATATCAAGTATTACTAACAACCCTTACTTTTATGTGTTTAAGTTCCTTGTTATTTAATTATGTGTGTTTTATTTTAATTAAGTATTTTATGTATTTTAGGGGCATCATAGTCATTTCACAATAAACGAGAGATCAGATGGCAAAACGGACATCATTTTTGAACTCAGGACGGTCGAAAACCTTAGGAGGAGCATAAAAGGAAAAATGGCACTGTTCACATGTACGGTACTATTCACATGTATGGGTACCGTCTACGTTACTGTTCACGGCACTGTTCACATAGACGGATCGATGACGTGGCATTGACTGATGACGTGGCATTGACCGATGAGGTGTCATGATCCTGTTGGACTAAAATTCTCATGCACTGTTTATGGTGATGTGGCAGCATATTAGTGGACAAAAAACTGCGCGTACGGTACATGCAACACAGGGGATTATTTACTGTGCAAACTGCGTTACTGTTTAACCCGTGTGTAAACCGCGTTACTGTGCAAATAGTGGCCAAACCGCGTACTGTTCACGCGTACTGTTGACTGATGACGTGGCGCAATCTTGAGCGTCCAAACTGTTTTTAATCTGATGGCCATGATTTACTCGATGTAACTATAAAAAGGGGGCCTCCCCCCCCTATTTTGGACCTCTGAATCTATTTTTGGGATCCATTTTCTGTAATTCTCTCTCTATCTTGTATTTTCTACGTATTTTAATAAATTTCCATTTTGTCCCTAGTTCAACTATGAGTGGCTAATTTTCTTTCAAGCTTGGGTTGAAGGTGAAGTCTCAACATGTGTCATGGGCTTGAATTGGTAAATTTACTTTCTCTTCCCGTCTAGTTTTTGTGGATGTTTTGACTTCTCGTCGACAAATAATAATAATCTTGTCTAATACCGCCCTGGTTTCACCGGCTCCCTAGTATAAGATTATTATTATTTGGCACGATAAGCCCTTAGCACTATATTTATTAAAGCGTGGTTCATGAAGTGTGGATTCCCCTCTCATGATTTAATTGGTATTAATAAGGAATATTTAGCCCATGATGCATGTTGATACGGATCCAGATACCCAAGTACGTCATTTCATTAAAATTCTCTTCAATTTATTCTCGCCATTTAAATTCCAATTTCAGAATTTATTATCGCCATTTTAATTTAATTTTTAGTATATTTCAAATCATTTCCACCATAAATCCAACCACCCATTTACAAAATTAATTCTATATATAATTAAAATCCACCTCCTCGTGGGATCGACACTCGTCACCATTAATCTATACTACAACAGATTCGTGCACTTGCGAGTTCAATAAAATTTGCACAACAACTTATACATGCCTTAAGCTTCAGTTTACCCTAGTTTTCAGATATAAAAAGAGCACGCATCATATGAAAAAAGGGTGGTGAATTAACATTGGAGAAATCAAAGCGAAAAAGAGAACAAAATCAGAATTGACGAGAAAGCAAGTCTGCACTAGTGAAGATAAACCAGCAGAGCTATTGTGGATTCAGTTTTCATCGTTCTTTACTTGTTCCTTTACTTACTCTTTGATTGAACCGATATATTTCATGGATGATATTTTGTTGTTTGTTTTTCATTTTCAAAGTATGAACTAAATTTGATTGTAGTTAAGTGACAAACAATCTAAAATGGATTTTTTACTGTTCTTATGAGTTGCTGCAAGATTACTATAGCATTTTACTCTAATAGCTATTATTATAATCATTATTTCGGTTGACCACCAATTTAATGGTTCAAGTTAAGAAAGAGTCGCAAAAGGGCTTGTCTTAGTAGAAATTATTAGAGTAATACTTGATCTTAATTTAAGTTTCCTGTAATAAGATTACTTGAGTCCCAAAAGGGTTATATTTGAGTTAAGATTTGTGAAGAACTAGACATAAGAATTCACCTTATAGGGTAGAGAGAGTGTATGCTCATAATGCCATACTGTAGGTGGGTTAACAACTAGTCATTGTTAGGGTGCTTAAAGGTATGAGAAATCTGATAAGCGACAGGTGAAGATGCAAAATAATTATGCCCAGTGTTGTATTAATTGATGTAGCAACTGGTGTTTATTTAGACAAAACAATTAGTCCATGAAGAGAGTTTGATCACTTAGCTACCCCATTCCCATTGAAATCTTTTTACGCAATTTATTTAATTTTTTTATTACTGCATTGATTTGTTTTATTTTTTTATTGTCTATTTTGGTAGTAATTCACTTTTAATTAGAATCTTTTTGGAACAAAGGAAGTTTGCACTATCGTGATTGCTGTAGCCTTTCTAGTAACATCAATCCCTGTGGAGACGATCTCGAATATTCATCACTTTATTACTTGTTGTGTTCACTTGCACATTGACATCAATAGCAATTGAGTTAAAAAATAACCAACATATATCAATGGTCGATAGTTTCTTTGATTATATAGAGATTCCCCCTCAAAAGTGGATTAAGTTTGTGGCATTTAAATTAAAGGGCACAACTTCAATATAGCGGCAACACATACAAAACTGAAAGTGAGTTGCGAGTAAATCATTTATTAAGTCATGGCCTAGAATACAATGGAAGACGAAAGAGTGTTTCCTGCCAGTAGATTACCAACAGCACTTGTATTTCAAATATCGAAATCCTAGACATGGAAACATAGTGCGGATGAATACACAAACGAATGAATACACAAATGAATTTTATAATCTTCATAAAAGAAATAATACGGATGAACTTGAATTTCGGATAATTACGAAATATATTAGCGGATTGAAACAAGAGATACAAGATGAGATAGTGGATATGATTTGGTACTTAGGCTCGATAGTCGCTAGGGCTAAACAGTTAGAAGAAATGAGGCAGTGAGCTATTTTTAGAACTCAACTACAATAACTCATTGGTGTGTAAAATACACCAATTGGTCTTGAGGTTGAGAACAAGTAGAAAATATAGGCTGGAAGTAGTCAGATGCAACAACCACCATAGTAGCAGCTAAGGCAGTAGCCACCCAAATAGCAGCAACCACCTAGACAGTAGTAAAACAACCCATATGCGGAGCCTATGCTAAACAAGTATTTGAAGTGTAGAGAGTTAGGCCTTCGACCAAGTGACTATCTTCCAAAAAAATTAAATTTAGTAGAGGTTGAAGTCAACGAGATAGGTGCAGATGTTATTAAAGATGGGGATGACGAAAAAGCTTTGGAGTTGGTGGTAGATGAAGGTGAGATGCTGAATTGTATTGTGCAAAAAGTTTTATTAGCATCAAAATTTAAAGAGGAACAATTAGCAAAACAAGATTTTCAGAACAGGTGTCACCATTAGTGATGAGGTGTGCAACGAGTTAATTAACAGTGACAACAATGAGAACATAGTTTTGAAGGCACTAGTTAAGGTGATATGACTCAACATCCAGCACTTTACAAAATGGGATGGATAAAGAAAGGGACAAAAACACGGGTAACAGAGGTGTGTCGTGTTCCCCTCTCCATCAGGAAGATTTATAAGAATGATGTGGCATGCGATGTAGTGGATATGGATACGTGTCATCTGTGATTAAGTAAAACCTTAGAAGTCTGATATTGGTGCAGTCCACATACAAGAGGATAATGTGTATGAGTTTTGGTATAATAGTAAAAATGTATGTTTAGAGCCTTTAACGAACAAAAAGAAGAATTCCAAGGTGGAAGGAAAGATCTTTCTGAATATTATGAAGGGATATTTAAAGAAAGATTAGGATGATTAAAAAAAGCTACAAAAAAAAAAAGATGAATTCGAGATGAAAATTATTTCTGAATAAGTGTAGCCATTGTTAGTTGAATTAGCTGATGTTACAACAGCAGAGATGCAGCATCATCTACACTTAGTTCCTAGTGCAAGTTTTCCTAACTTGCCCCCTATTGCATGAGCCCTTATGAGCATGCGATCTTATAATGATAGGTTGATGAGTTGTTGCGGAAGGGGTTTATTCGTGAGAGTATAAGTCCATAAATTATCCAAACTTTATTAGTGTCGAAGAAATATGGGAGTTGGCATATGTGTGTGATAGTAGGCAAATTAACCAAATTATGGGAAAGTATCAATTTCCCATTCCAACCTTTCAAGATTAGTTAGACTAATTGAATTATGCTTGGGTTTTCTCAAAGATAGACCTGGATAGTAGATATCATCATATCATAATTGAGCCTGGTGATGAGTGGAAGGCAACATTCAGGATAAAAGAAGGTTGTATGAGTGGTTTGTAATCCATTTCGGCTGTCTAATGCACCAAGCACTTTTATGCACTTAATAAATAATGTTCTTAAGTCTTTCGCCTGCAAATTTATTCCGGTGTGTTTTGACGATATTTTGGTTTATTCCATCAATGTGGTGACACAATTATAGCATTTGAGAATCGTTATAAAGGTGTTACAAAGAAATAAACTTTATATTGATCTAAAGAAATGTAGCTTTTTGTATAGTATTGTGGAATTCTTGGGTTTTATAGTTAGTAGAAAGGGGATTTGAGCTATTAAGTCAAAGACACAAGCAATTAAAAAATGACCTATGCCTAAGATAGTAGGTAAGGTCCGTAGTTTTCATGGGCTAGTAATGTTTTATAGAAGGTTCATTCATGATTTTAGCACTGTAGCCGCACTTATTACTAAATGCTTGAAGAAAGGAGAGTTTAAGTAGAGAGAAAAAAAAAAGGCGAGTTTTGCTTTACCAAAGGAGAGGTTGTCTACCACTCTTGTGTTAGCCTTGCCAAAATTTGATAAGTTGTTTGAAGTTGAGTGTGATGCTTCTGATAAAGGTATTAGGGTTATTCTTTCCCAAGGGGGGTGACCAATTGAGTATATGAGTGAGAAATTGAACGGAGCACGACAGAAGTGGTCCACTTATGATCAAGAGTTTTATGCGATCCTTCGGCCATTGAAGTCATGGGAGTATTACTTGATCCAAAAGGCATTCATGCTTGGCAGTGATCACTAAGCCTTGAAGTACTTCAACAACCAGTAAAATCCAAGCAAAATGCATGCGAGATGGGTAAACTATATGTAGAAGTTCACTTTTATTATGAAGCATAAATCTAGGCAGCAAAATAAGTGGCTAATGCACTCATTAGGCGAGCGACTTCACTGGTAATTCTAGTTAATGAAGTTGCTGATTTTGAATGCCTGAAAGATTTATATGTGAAGGATGAAGACTTTGTGCAAATTTGGGATCACTGTTTCAACCATCAGAATGCAAAGGATTTTCTCATTTAATATGGGTATATATTCAAGGCCAATCAGTTGTGCATGCCACGAAGTTCTTTAAAAAAACAAATTATTATTGCATGGAGGAGGGTTAGGTGTTCATATTGGTCGAGATAAGACAAAACGCTTGTGGAAGAGCGATATTGTTGGCCATAGTTGAATAAAGATGTGTGCGAGATTGTTCAGAGGTGTCAGATTTGATAATAAGGCGAGGGGCATGTACATAATATAGGTTTATACATGTTATTACCTATTTTGAAGAATTTTTGGTTGGATCTGTCCATAGATTTTGTGCTGGGGTTGCCTCGCACAAGGATTGGGTACGATTTTTTATTGGTCGATGTTGATAGGTTTTTGAAGATGGAACATTTCATTGCATGTCAAAAGACTAAAGATGCTACCTTAGTTGTGCATTTGTTCTTTTAAGAGGTACTGCATTTGCATGGTGTTCCAAAGACCATTACTTCTAATAGGGGCGTAAAATTTATCAGTAAATTTTCACACCATCTCTGGGATAAGTTTGGTACACAATTGAAGTTTACCAGTGTTTTTCATCCGCAAACAGATAGTCAAATGGAGGTAGTCAATTGCTCTTTGGGCAACATGTTGAGTTGTTGTTGTAGTGATAAGCAATAACTTGGAAACTTCCTTGCCTCAGGCTAAGTTTGCTTATAATAGCATGGTTAATAGATCTACTAGCAAGAACTTTTTTGAGATTGTATATACTTGTTTCCCATGCCATGGTTTTTATCTAGTTATCATGCCATCCACAACTGGAGGAAGTAAAGCAATGGATAATATGGCAAAAATGGCTCTGCAAATTCACGCTGAGGTTCGAGGTCACTTAGGGGCTCCTAATGCCAAGGATAAGTCAAAGGCAGACAAACACCGACTCAATAAGGTGTTTCAGGAGGTGATTTGGTGATGGCGCATTTGTGGTGTAGTCATTTCCTTGGTATTCGTGCCAAGTTAGAGAAGCTAAAGTATAGTCTATTTCTAGTGGCACGAAAGATTAATGATAAGGTTTATGTGCTCCAGCTGCCTCATGATTAGAATATCTCTCACACGTTCAATGTGGCTGATCTGTTTGAATATCATCTAGACGATGAGGAGTTGTACGAGCCTAACTCGAGGACGAGTTCTTTTCCAAGTGATGGGGTCTGATGTAGGATGGATGTGTATTACAAGTGGGGTACATTCGCGAAGGCATAACTTAGGCTCTAGATGTCCGTTTTCGGCATATAATATACCATTCAAAGCTTGCAATAAGACGAACGAAAATCAAAACTACTTGTGTCATTCCATCTTGTGGTTAAGTTGGAAATTCACTTCTTTCTTAGTCATGTTTCAGTCTTGAGATATTTTTCTATTTTTTCTGTTTCTAGGATTTTTTCCTTTTTTTAGAATTCAGATTTGTATGCTGTTTGTTTTCTTTTTCTTATTTAGGCTAAAAGAATTTATCATAAAATAATATTTCAAATTTGCCAATTTACAAAATTACAATATTTAGAGTTAACACACAAAGGGCTCAAAACCTTAGCTTTATTAATTCAGGTTTATTCAATAAACTTCATTATTCAGAAACTTTTGTTTCTTTATCTTTCAATCTTAAACATTTCTATTTCGTCACAATTGTCAAGGTTTCTACCCTAGATTGTGAGGATAAGATGTTTCTTAATAAAAAAACTCCATATTGTAGATGTTGGGATTTGACATATTTTGAGATTATTGGAAGTGCCTATATTGAATATTTGTTGAGATTAAGTTATTAGAATTATTTTTTTTGATATATTAGAAGTGTTAATATTTTTTCTTTTATGATAATTACTTGCTTAGTTGCATTTAGGTGCATTTCAGTGTGTCATATCAATTCAAGAGAGTTCTTCAGTTTGTTTAGGAAATTTTTGTTTCTCACTTCATGTGGTTTAATTTTAGGGAAATTATCACTGCACCATCTCTATTTTGCTTTATGTTCATCTAACCACCAAAAACAATTCAAACATGTTCTCTACACCACTTTTTTTTTTTTTAAATTTGTATCAATTCGCCACTTTTGCACTAACACCATTAAATAATTTAAATAAAATGACAATTTTGCCCCTAAATAAATTAAAGGACCATTTTATTTTATAAAAACTTTGAAAAATAAAAAATTACAATTATAAAAATACCCCTAAATTTAATAAAAATAAATCCTAAAATTAGAATTTGTTTTAATACAAATTATTTTAATAAAAAAGTATAATTATAAAAATAACTACAAAATTTTGGGTTTCAATAAAAATCCCCTAAATTAATAAAATTTTGTGATTTATTTTTAATAAATAAATTCATTTATTTTAATAAAAATTTTGTAATATTACAATTTTAATAAATAAATTCAAGCATTTTATTAAAATTTTGCAAAATTATAATTTTTTAATAAAAATAATTATTAAATTTTGTAAAATCTAACTTTAATAAAAATTAGCTGAGCTCCTCTATTTGAGATTTATTTATTTTATTAAATTTAGGGGTATTTTATAAATATAATTTTTTTACAAAGCTTTAATAAGATAAAATGATATTTTAATTTATTTAGGGGTAAAATTATCATTTCGTTTAAATTATTTAACTGTGTTAGTGTAAAAGTGGCTAATTGATACAAATTAAAAAAGAAAGGTGGTGCAGAGAACTTGTTAGAATTTTATGGTAGTTGGATGAAAATAAAGCAAAATAGAGGTTGTGCAATGATAATTTCCTTTTATTTTATTTTTGATAGAAGTGACATTTATAAAATAAAAAGAAAAAATGAATTAATTATGAATGTACGTAATTTGTTGGAAACATTCTTAAGTATGTTAATTCCTATTTGTCCTCAAATAAATATATTCAATCAACATTAGGAGAAAATAAGGAGTCCATTTATCCGCTCCATTAACTTTTGTATAGATAGTTGGTTACTATTCAGGCTATAGCCTAGGTTGCCACAATTATGTTTTCTTGGAAGCAAGGAATGTCTTCCAATTAATCATGACCAAGAAAATTCAATTTACTTTATCTTCATAGTAGTGTACTGGAACGTGCTAGTATAAGAAACTTTTATCACTAATCAAAGTTGGAGTGTTAGTAAAATAAAGGGAAATTATCACTGCACCACCTCTATTTTGCTTTATTTTCATCTAACTATCACAAAATTCTAACATATTCTTTACATCATTTTTTTTTAATTTATATCAATTAGTCACTTTTACACTAACACTGTTAAATAATTTAAACAAAATGATGATTTTACCTCTAAATAAATTAAAAAATTATAATTATAAAAATATCCCTAAATTTAATAAAAAATAAATCCCAAAATTAGAATTTTTATTTTTAATAAAAATTATTTTAATAAAAAATTATAATTGTAAAAATAAATACAAAATTTTGGGATTTAATAAGACGCCAAATTCTAGCATGCTAAATTTAGGGGTATTTTTATAATTATAATTTTTTATTTTTCAAAGTTTTATAAAATAAAATGGTCTTTTAATTTATATATGGGTAAAATTATATTTTCGTTTACATTATGTAACAGTATTACTGCAAAAATGGCTAATTGAAACAAATTAAAAAAAAAAAGATGTTGTAGAGAACATGTTAGAATTATGAGGTGGTTAGATTAATATAAAGTAAAAAAGAGGTAGTGCAGTGATAATTTCTCTAAAATAAATTACAGAAATTTAGAATAATTTATTTTTCTTTTCTTATTTCTTACTGTTAAGAATTTTCATACCTAGGATTGTTTCAAATTACAATTTAAAACATATGTAATTTAACTTAATGATTAACATTAAAAAATATATCACTCAAAAAACTTTTTAATTTATTTGTAAGATAACAACAAGATTATAAAAAAAAGCATAATATTAGATGGAGTTTTAACAATAAAAATTAAGTTAAAAATAAAATAGTGTATTTTAAAAAAAGAACGCTTTTGGAATTAAAAAAAAAATTAACTAAAAAAAGAGTTTTATGGGGAGATATTGTTACACCGGCCGAATGTAATAAGCCGACGATGGAGCTTCAGCCATGTTTCTGAAAGCCCAAAGAGCAGTGAAATTAGACGTTCAAGAAAATGCTATTTTCACGCAATGCAAAATAAGATATTCGAATTAACCGACGAAGTAATCGTTTCTCGTTCGTCCACATATGCCAGCATCTCCAAATGGATTCCTAAGCCAGGATCACCTTGCATGAGTCATGACAGCCAATAACTCCGGGTGAAATGCATCAGCCATCAAGCTTGACGGATTAAAAAATTCATATTCCTGTCGTAGCATTTTATGGAAGTTATTGTTGAACCTTGAGGAACAGAGAGTAGAATGGGAAGCCTAAAATGGCACGCAGGGGCCACGGGTTTTGCTGGGCGGGCCCATGGGCCTATATTTCTGTTAAATAACTGAGTGAAACTATTGGCACCTCCTTCCATTGTGTTTCAGACCCCAATGTCGGCGTGGTTCTCACAAACGATCTTAAAAAAAGAAAAATTGATTTTCTCTGTCATTCTCTCATCCAAATCCAAGTAAAATGAGTAATTTTTTCAAGGAGAAAAATAAATTGAGCAATGGTTATTCATGATGATCAAAGGTCCATGCTCAATCAAAAAGACGAAAAGTTAAAAAAAAAAAAATCTCATCCCATGAACTGAGTGCGGAATTTTTGGGTTGTTTGCTCTTATTGTTTAATTTCTTTAAATATATTTGCTTATTGATGGCATAAAAATAAATTTAATTAGCTAGAAGCTCGTCCTGTAAATTCAACGCTGGAATGTAATCATCGAATAATAAAGCGTCCGAAGTGTTAAGAGTTGGGATTATGTGCTCTTTAAAATATATTTATTTATTTATTTATTTTCTTATTAATAAAATATTTGAGATATTTTTCAAAAATCTTAATTGCATATATATTTTGAATAAGATCCGTTTAATCATATTATATGTATTTATGTGATCATCATATGGATTCACAAAAAGACATAAATACAAGTTATCTTATGATTAAATAAATTAAGTTCGTAGTTGATAAATAGAGTTTGCTGCTTTATTTATGTTTAGATTGGAGTAAATTCATTGAATGATTTATCTTAATTATGTGTGAATTTACTGATATAGTTTGACTACATTAAACTAGATCACAATGAGATTTGATTAACCATAAATTGACTGTCAGACTTATTAAATCTCATAGGCATTGATTTTATTACAATATCAATCTTGAGTTAATTATAGTTTCATGTTTGTGATTGTCATTTCATTTCAGTTACCAATGGGTGCGACATACATTTGTAGTCAAAATTATTTGGTATGTTGGTGGAAACAATTATAAGCAGTGAGATTGTAGATTAAAAATATAGAATTTGTACAACACATCTCTTGACGGGTTTTCGGTACTTGGTTATAGAATTCTCTAGCCAGAGTGTGTCAACATAATCAATATGTTGAAAATGATCATTAGAGAAAACGATAAGTGTCAAGGAGCAAGATGTAATTAAATTGATTGGATAGTTGAGATATCAATTTAATTAACGATGTGGTACAAACGATTATTCAATAAAGAAATCAATGTGGTACGGATCAAATTATTATTCGAGAACACTGTTCTAGATAGCATATAAGTACGGAGGTCAGTTCCAAATTTTTAGTGGAGTAAATTTAGAATTAAATAATTAAGCGAGTTTAATTACAGTCCTAATTATTGTAGCCACTATTGCATGTACCCATATGATCCCGGGTTAGCTCATTTAATTAACTGCACTACTACTGGATTAATAAGCAAGATAACTAGTTATTTGGGTTAAAAGCCTGATTATATTATTTAGTGGGAGGCTCCATTTAATATGCTTGCGTGTAAAGAGTTTTGTGTTATTTTACAAGATGGGCCCTTATAATAAGAACAAGTAACGTCATTTTTGGTTTTATTTTTTTAATTTAAATCAAATTTGATTTAATAGAATTAAAAAAAGAATATTAATATGAAGTCTAGGGTTTCCACTAAATAGAGATATAAAAATATTTTTTTCTCTACAAAAGAGACAAAAGAGCTACAATATACATATAAGAGAAAAAAAAGTTTTTCTCTCTAACTTTGAGAGAAATATTTTCTATTACTACTTGCTTTTAGTAGTGATAAAGATGTTCACACGTTAAGAGTAGATCAAACTTGAGTTATAACCTGAAAGATTGTTGGTGAAGGATCGTGATCTAATAAGATTGGTGGCGATAGATCGTGATTTGGGAGCCTAAATTACTTCTATGAAACAACAAATGTATGATTTCTATATTATAGTACTTCTATATGTTGTATGAGAATCGCGATCCAAATATTTTCTTTTTTGCTATTCACGAAAAATTTAGTTAAGAACATTCACACCAGTGATTGGATTTCATCATCAATTACTATATGTAAAAAATTTCTTACGTATTTATCAATTCGGACTTTAAATTTAAACTAAAAGTAAGTAGAAATTGTCTTATATATGTTAGGCTTATGAGCTTATGGGGCCTTGCTAGTCAATATCTTGAAATAATACTCCACCCCAAAGGTGCCTACCTAATGCCAATGTACTGTCGCTGTCTCTGGTGTATTCATCATGAAGAAGCATGGCGTTTGTAATTGATTCTAGATGAAAGAAAAATTAAAGAAAATAGAAAGCCTAGCTAGTGATTGAATGTACATTGGAGAATTTGTTGTCGCAGGCAAAATCTTTTAACTACTTTCCTTAAGCGCACTTTTGACAATTATAATTTAGTACGCTCTTTTCATTGTCATCTACACAAAAAATCATCGTCATAAATGGTACTAGATTTCAATGCAAAGATTCATTTATTTCTCATTGTGATCTTGTCTTAGAAAATTTTGATTACCTCAACTTTAGATTCATTATATTTCTCTTTGAGATCTTCTCTTAGAAAATATTGATTCTCTCACCATTTTTTAATTGAATATTGTTTTCAATACAATCACAGTCAATTACAATAGAAGTCTGCTAAAATGGACAATCGATTCGGAGGTTTATTGAAATGTATAATCAACTCATGAACCTAACATATAAAAGTCCACTATGAATGAAACTAATTAATTGAAGCCTAGTATAATAATAAATTTGCATAGTCATTAGGAAGACTCGAATTCTCCACGTTAGAGTTAAGGAAGGAGGATTTGTCGACTAACCCATTCAAGAGGTTATTTTCAATTCTCTTGCCATTTTAAACATTCTTGTAGAATTTGTTATTTAACATACGTGCATGTTCATGTGAATTAGTCTTATGCTGTAGGTTTTAGAATTGATTGTATTTTGAATAAGACAGCAAATCTTTTATATTTGTACGTTGAATAATCTCACCAAAAAAATTTTAAATTTAGACCAATTTGATTTAATTTCGAATCAAATTTTTTGCTTAAGTTAGACCTTATCATTATTATTATTATTATTACAATATAGCTCTTATGCATTGTTATTATAATATATATTCCTTGTCATTCTGTCTAACAAGTGGGTAGAAATGAATTCTAACAACAAGAGGTGTGTTAATTACTTGTGCATCTTTTATATATAGTCTTTCTTTAGTGAGCGCAGACGCATAACAAAATACAAAAAATACGTATTTAAATTTATGGAGATTGTATTTTTTTCCTGGTATCCTCACTTTATTAAAATAATGGTGTCCTCACTAAAAAAAATTAAATTATTATTATTATTAGGGTAAAAGCTCGTTTAGTCTCTATATTTTGAGATTAGTGTCTGTTTAGTCCCTATATTTTTAAAAATACCTTAAAACATCCCTATTATTAAATTATTGACATTCTTGCCGTTACCTTTTGTTCATTTTGACTTATTTTTACAATATTACCCTATTACAATAATGTTCCTTTTTTTAAACATTATTAAAAAGAAAAATTAAATTACTAGCTTAACACCAAAAAATAAAATAAAAACAATATGTATATTAATTTTTGTGGAACACTCTGGTGAGAAGTTAAAATATTAATTTTTTAAAAAAATTGATAACTTAATTTTTTACAAAATTAATTTTTTTGACACACATGAGCTTCCACAAAAATTAATATATATCTTTTTTGTTTTTTATTTTATTTTTGGTTTTAATTTGATAATCCAATTTTTTTATTAATATCTAAAAAAGGAACATTACTGTAAGAGTGTAAAATTATAAAAGCATGCTAAAAAAAAAAATAATGGCATAAGTGTCAATATTTAATAGTAAGGACGTTTTGAGGTATTCTTAAAAATATAGGGATTAAATGGACACTAAGCTCATAATATAGGGACTAAACAAGATTTTATCCTTATCATTATTATTGTGTGTGTGTATAAACAAGTAAATGTTAACATCCTGCAAAACTCTTTACTCGAAAGGAAACAAGTGGAAAAAAAATGTGGTTTAATTAATGAGACATGGGTATGGATGGAATTGCCTTTATCACTTAAATGTTGCCATAAGTATATACATACAAAAACTTCAAATAAAGAAAAATATGGCCAACGTCTCCTAAATTTTCAATTAACACATGTAATGAATCCCAATATTGCTTGCGAACTTTGATCAGTGCCGAATTCTTTTGAATTGCACGCGGTGAAGGGAAGATCCGGTAGGATTCCATTGATACATCTTAACCGATTTTCACAACTAGATCACAATCAAACGGTTCAAATACATTAAGTTAGGACATTGATCGGATACTGTATTGGATGGCTAGGATTCAAAATGGCTAGGATTCAAAATCATCATGCAAATGGATTACGATCCTCTTTTTGTTTCAGAGCTGTGATATTTAATACCCGAAACACTACTAGAAAATTGGGCTTTACTGACACCAATTTAGTGTCAGTAATTACTTTTGCTGACACTTGTTAATTGTGTCAATAATGCTCAAGCCAGAACACACTGACACTAATTTTTGGTGTCAGTGATTTTTGCGTCAGTATTTTGTGTCACTATAGTATCACCACAATAGTGATACTATGATGTTAGTATCAGTTGATATTATTTCTATGTCAGTATTTTGTGTCACTAGAGAGTCACAAGGATAGTGACTCAATCGTATTAGCATTTAATGATACTATTTACATGTCACTGATTTATGTGACTACAATATCAGGAATCCACTGACTCAGTAACATCAAAAATTCTTATCGTCATTTAAATAATTAGTGTCAGTATTAACGGTACTATACCGGTTGTGTTTTAATTTTTTTTAATCACATTATTCATGTTTATTTTACAATTAAAATAAACCCAAAATATATTAAACATACTAAATCTTGTAATGCAATTCACATAATACACATTTCAAATACATCAGTTAAATTAAAATAGTTCAAATACATCATTGTTTGGGGGTAAAAAACAAGTTCAAGTACTAAATTAAGCTTGGAACAAGTAGTACACGATAAAGTACTAAATTAATTTTGGAAAATTTAGCCAAGAAGAAAAAATAGATAACAATGTCACTGATTTTGGAGTCCGCATATGCCTTTATTTTTTTTCCACCTACAAGTATATAAAATCAATTAGCACACCACAAAAAATAAGTCACAGATTTGTTTTAAGGAAAAATAATCATAAATTACTTGTATGTTACCTCGCGATTGTAGGCTGTAATTAACTTGGCAACGTATGTAGCCCACTGATCACGAAGTCGCGAGAGGTCCTTGATAGTGTATTCCTCAACTCCCTTGAACTTTAATTTTAAAACAACAAGTTATTCACCGAAAATCCGAAAATCCTTGACTAAACTACTTAATTATCATTCATTTAAATACATTTGTATTAACAATTAAAGCCAACAAATAAACTCCAACAATGTTACTGTTTTATCCAAAATTATATAGGTAAATACTGAACATCCTGATCATGGTAATTCCAAAAAAAAAAAACAACTTGTGAACCCCAACAGCAACAATATTTGATAGCCGAAGCAACTTGTACGTGATTTAATACAAATATGGATGTAGATACAAAACCTTAATTAGGGTGACAACTTATCCTCATCAAAGTAAAGTACAAGCAAACGACACCATAGCACATCCCCACTAACAACTACTTTGCAACCCAAACAATTGTTTTGTGTTGGGATATGTACTACATTGTGTACATCCCAAATCCGAATTCATGTCTATATGGATATTCATATAATCTATTCAACAGTATGCAACATAGTCACCATTATAAGTACCCTCACAGTTTATAAAATTCATACAATACGCAATAAAAAGATAACTGTAAAGAAGCACACAAGTGTTTGAGCTGATTCATTTCACAATAAATTAAAACAATATGATGCAGTATTGTAAAAATCATTTTCAATACTTACATTATTTTTCAGAACGTTCACATTTGTGATGATATCTTGCATGTATTTCATCACATAGTAACCACATTCAAAGTTGCTCAGCTGCCTCGGACACTACAAGATTAAAATTACATTAATTTTTTACTGTACGTTAACAATAATTAGTTAGGTTTGTCTGATTTTTACCTTGACAGGTATCCATTGAACATTGGCTTTTGTATCATAATTTAAACTCTGATGTATTCGAATCCCCCTACAATTAAGAGACATAGCTAACGTTAGCAAATAATTAGCATAAGACATAAAAATAAAATAGCATGATCAAAGATACAAATAACAAACTTAACTGATTGACAATCTGCATTAGCTCTTCATCAGGACCACCTTCCAAAGGATCAAGGTAATAGGTTGTACGTCTCACCATATCAATTGCCAATAACACCCAGTGGGCACTAAACAAAGTAAAAATTGCTCTCACACATGAATTACAAGTAAAAGTTTTTAACTTCGTGATTAATCTACAAATTAAAGAATATAACTAGCAAATGAAAAAGGTTATACCCAGGGTTATACGGGAATACGATGACTTGTCCCAATTCTGCCAAGCCTAACAGTTTTGAAATGTATTGAGTCCTGTCTTTGAAGCTGGCCCTTGGATATAACTTCTCAAAAAGCCCAAACTAAACTGGTTTAGTACTTCCATTGCTCTCCATCTCCTCATACAGGTGTCTAAGAGGAAACAAATATATATAACGAAGTAAGTTTGAATATAGGAAACAAAATAATAGGGCCAAGTTTACTAAAACATAAGTTATGATTTACCGTACTTGATCCATGTGTTAATGACGCAGTTTGAGACCTCTTTAAACTCGATGATTTCAGCTCAAATCATTTTGTCCAAGTGTGTTTCCCAAATTTCACCAAAGGTTGCTGTGTCATGCCGAATCCTGATCAACCGAGGTAAAGAATTCTCGATGAACATGGTAAACATGTTCATATATTCACTCCTGTCATTCTTTCTTGATCGTGCTACTGCCCGTGTATCCTTCACACGTACATTGAGGTCTTTTGCTGCTGGTCTGATGACTCGGGGTTCTTTTTTGGCTACTTTTGCTGGTCTGATGACTCTGGGTTCTTTTTTGGCTACTTCTGCTGGTCTGATAACCAGTGGTTCTTTTTTGGGTGCTTCTGCTGGTCTGATGACTAGTGGTTCTTTGTTGGGTAGTTTGTCATGACAGGAGAACTGCCTATCTAGTACTTTAGGAGTTAGTCTATGAGATCTTCTCGGTGTGGGCTTTGAAGTAATTTCACACTCTACTTTTTCGGGGGTTTGTTGAGGAGTTGCTTGGGAAATTGTGGTGGGACTGTCCTTGATTTTACTCTTCACAGATTTTGGAGTCGACTTACCCGATGGGAAATCAGCCTATGCAATAATCAAAATACATACCATTAATAGTAATACATGCATATACAAATGGAAATAAAATAATGACATGTAACAGGCCATATACCTTTCTTTTTCCAAGAGTTTCAGGGGATTGTTGATCATTGTCAATCTGAACACCAGTGGAAGTTTTGGGCTTAGGAAAGTTAGAACTTCCAACTTCAGTATTGCTAGACGCATTTAACCTTGCATTCATGCGTTCTAATTGAGCAGACATGAATTGGAAACTCTCTTGATACATCTTTCTTTCTCTTGCTAACTCACTGGCATCAGGGACATGAAAGTACATAGATGGGGTGACGAATTGCCCCACTCCTTGCACCCTGCTTCCATTTGGTTGCTTCTGAAGAGCTTCACCTAGAATGTCATGTGACCCTTGTGATTGGAATGTTCCTTGTTCAACCTGACTCTTCAGCTCATTCTACAAAAAAAAATATTGTAAATCCACAATTACGAGTACAAGACATCAGCTAAACTAAACTAATATCCTTATTGAATCTTTAACAAAGAGCAAATTCATATGCAGTTCAAATTGAAACTACATAAAATATTACAAGACAACACCTCACACAAGTTTTAACCTTTTGATATGCGAAGAAATAAGTTCTGATGAAATCTTACCGAGTTTCTGTCAATTGTAAATGTTGCCATACAATTATTACAAAAAGCAGTATATATGTACGTAAATATCTACCCCCCACACACATATTATAAAGAAAATTCATAAGAATTAAGTATACAAGTGACTTACTATTTTCTCAGCAATTGGCGTCACATCAGAAGCATATTTGCCATCTCGGTCTGCTCGTGCCATTAACCAAACTTCACTGCGATCAATCTCCCGCTCAGAAACTCCACTCTCCTTTGTCTATTATATTATACGTACTAGATTACTTATGTTACTGTAATTACTCCATATTACCACACTTACTTTTCTATACAACATGCCACCATATCCTGTGCTACCCAAGCGATGGTTGTAGACATTCTTTGCTCTTTTGTCTTTTGCCTTCTTACTTTTTTCCTGCACAAACAGTTTATATGAAGAACAAAAGTTACCACTGATTATTAGTAACTACCAACAATTAAATCAGGTAATATTAACAAACAGCACACCTGAAATTGTTCAGACAAAACTTTGTCAACAAAAAGTTTCCAATCTTCTTTTTTAATGCTCGGATATTCAATAGGAGGCAACCTTAGTGACTTTCGATCGTCCTTGTTAGGTAGAACGAATTCAGTTGCCAGTTCACATCGAAAGTTTCTTGATGCAACCCCCATCCACTTTAATACTTGGCTTTTGCATTTTAAGCTCAATTTGAATTTTTTCTGTAAACCAATAACATGGATTAGAAACAACTTTACACAAATCTGGAAGTTATATAAAATCTTTAAACATACTATGAAATAAGAAAACAAAACCTGAAAATGAACCCACAAAGTTTCCTTCATCTCCAGTGGCACACGCCTCCAATCATCAAGTAAAATTGAAATTGTTTCACGTACAATGACTCCAATGTAACTCCTAAGATGATTTCTTCCCTTTCCAACTGGAACACCATAAGAATTGTACTCAATTGCAGCTTCATGACTTTCTTGTTTTTGCAAACCTTTTTTTTTGTTTGTTTTCTTCTCCTTGGTCTTCCGTCCAGCTCTGGAAGAGTGAACTCAACATCGTCAGCCATCTCCTACAATCCTGAAAATGATTAAAATAAATAAGTATATCATTTAGATTAATAAGTTAATACAAGAGCAATAGCATATAATGAAATAAATAAATCACTTACTGAAAAACTGTGAGAATTGGTGCTGGAAACTAACTACAATAATGCATTCACTGATTTTCTAAATCAATATCTATTGGAATAGCATCACAATCTTTTCTGTCATAAATTCCTTCATCATATTTCTCATCCAACTCACATACTGGAAGTTTGTTAGATAATGGAGAAAATACATCCACGTCTTCACATCTTTCCCCATTTAACTTATAAGCTTTGTCGGTCACTGAACAAACTATTGATTTATTATTATCTAGCTGGTCCTTTACATAAAATACTTGCTTTGCATGACAAGCCAGAATAAAGCAATCAGATTTATAGCCAATCCGATTTAAATCAACTACAGTGAAAACTAAATTGTCAGTGGAAACCCCTCTATCATCTACCCAATCACACTTGAAAAGTGTTTTTTTAACTATTAGATAATCAAGCTGTCAAATCTCATCAATGACTCCATAAAACGTCATGTCTCCAAAATGAGAACTTTTATCTTTTGATCTTGAAATCTGTAGAGTGTTAGCAACAACCCTAACACCACTATTTTGGGTCACACAATTACAGTCCCGGTCCCTCGTTGTAAAATTGAAGCCATTTATCTCGTAGCCAGAGAAGGTAGCGTGGTTTGTTTGCCAACCAGCACACTATTTCGTCAATCGGCACATTATTTGCTTTATCATGTGCCACCTATAAATTAAATTAACAAGTACAGTAATTAGTAACATGTATAAAAAACTTGTTAAGTTTATATCCTATATTATATTTAGTTAAGTAATTCTAACCTTTGCTTGTAACCAACCAGAAAATGTACGTATGTGTTCATTTTGCAACCACAAATTTGTTTTTGCCTTATAGGGGTTTCTTGATGCCAAATAATGCATATGCTCCCTACAGTGAGACATATTAAGATTTAAAAACTAGTATATTAATCTAATAATACAATAGTAATATTTTTTTGGAAAGATTAACAACTTACTCAATATATATTTGCATTTCAGGGGTGTTCATTAGAACACACCGGTGTGCTTGTGCCAACAAATGATCATCAACCACCTTTATGTTTGCACCTCCCAAAGGCTTTTCGATAGATAAATCAGTTGGACAACCAGTAGGCAGCCCAATAACATCACAATTTGAGAGGTACTCAGCGCAAAATGCAAGTGCTTCTTCTGCAATATAACTTTCTACAATACAACCCTCAGGGCGGTAGCGATTACGAACATAATCCTTGAGAGTTTTCATTTGTCTTTCAAAAGGATACATCCATCGAAGATAAACAGGCCCACATAACCTTGATGTATCGAAGATAAACAGGCCCACATAACCTAACTTGTTCAACTAAGTGGACTGTTAAATGGATCATTATGTCAAAAAAGCTAGGTGGGAAGTACTGCTGCAGTAAGCATAAAGTGATTACAAGTTCCTCTTGTAATTGGTCAAGAGTATTGGGATCTACCACTTTACAGCACAATGTATTAAAAAAGAAGCACATCCTGATTATTGCCCTTCTCACATTTATAGGCAAACAACTTCGAATGGCTAGTGGTAGAAATTGTTGCATCAAAGTATGACAGTCATGGGGCTTAAGGCCTTGAAGCCGACAATCATCTATTGAAACAAAGTTTTGGACATTGGAAGAATACCCATCAGGGACTTTCACACTCAGCAAGGTTTCACAAAACTGTTTTATTTTCTTTTTTACTCAAAGTATAAGGAGCTGGAGGTAGGACTTTGTTTTTTTTGTTTGTTTCATCAGGAACTAGTTTTCCCCTGATCTTCAAAGACTCAAGATCTTTTCTAGCATTAATCCCATCTTTTGTTTTGCCTGGTTGATGAAGTAATGTGCCATATATGTTCTCGCACACATTTTTTTCAATGTGCATCACATCTAATTGATGGCAAACTAATAAATGCTTCCAATAATCTAACTAAAAAAAGATTGACTTTTTTTTGTACAATTTTTCAGTTATGTTCTCATCACCATCACCGCCACCACCGCCATCATGTTTCCGCTTTTTGGCCTTCTTTTTCCCGAACTTAATATCTATATCTTCCACCATATTAAAGATTTCCTCACCAGACAAAGTTTTAGGAGGCTCATTCCACTCTTGCTTCCCATTAAAAACCTTTTTCAGTTTCCGAAATAGGTGACCGAGTGGTAGAAAGCGGCGATGGCTCATATATGACATTTTCCTACTATGTGGCAGCCAACATGCACAAGTGTCTATCCCACAAATTGGGCAAGCATAGTAGCCCTTAACAATACAACCAGAGAGGTTTCCGTATGCTGGAAAGTCACTGATTGTCCATATCAAGATAGCCCATAAATTAAAGGTTTCTTTTCTATAAGAATCATAAACATCAATACCTATATCCCATAGAGTTTTTAAGTCCTCAATCAAAGGTGCTAGGTATACATCTAGATCATTTCCAGGTTGTTTAGGGCTAGATATCAAAAGTGACAACATCAAAAACTTTCTCTTCATACACAACCATGGAGGAAGATTATATGTTATTAATATAACAAGCCAACAACTATAAGTAGTGCTAAGTGTACTATGTGGGTTAACCCCATCAGTTGAGAGAGCTAAACGGAGATTTCTAGGTTCTTGTGCAAATTTTAGCCATTTATTGTCAATTAGTTGCCAGGCTGGTGAGTCTGCTGGGTGGCGAAGTTTGCCATCTCTAATTCTTTTATTAGCATGCCATGTTAAATTTTGAGTTGTTTGTGGTGATTCAAACAATCTTTTCAACCTAGGAATAAGTGGAAAATACCATAATACCTTTTTAGGAACCCCTTTCCTAAATTTTGTTGAGCTATCTTTTTTTATTTGATACCTAGATGCTCCACAATTTGGGCATTCAGCAAGATCAGCAAATTCATTCCTATACAAAATGCAGTCATTTGGACATGCATGTATTTTTTCATACTCTAAGCCTAGCACTTTCATTGTTTTCTTAACCTCGTACATTGACATAGGTAGAGTATTATTATTTGGCAAAATATCAGCGAGGACTTCTAACAAAGCAGAAAACCCTTTATCGGACCACCCATAGTTCCCTTTCACATTGTAAAGTCTCATTAAACTAGATAACTTTGAATGTTTTGCACCCGGGTACAAAGGCTTTTCAGCATCTTGAAGCATATCCTTAAAAGAACTAGGATCTCTATCACAATGCTCGTAAGCATCTTCGACCATGTCAATTATATTACTGTAATCATGACATCTAAATCTTTGACTATGTGAATGGTCTTCACAGTTTGTAAATGTAGATTTAGAGTCAGTCTCACCATGCCAAGTCCAAACAATATATCTTGGGAGAAAACATTTTTCAAGTAAATGATCCTTCACCTGTTGAGGAGTATGAAACTCCATATTACAACAAAAGGTGCAAGGACATCTAATTGACATTCAATTTTCAGCATTCAAAATGGCAAAATCTAAGAAATCAGCAACTCCAGAACGATACTCTACAGACAATCTATCACAAGTTATCCAACTTCTCTCCATTTCAAATATTTTACCTGTTCACATATGTAATGTCAGTTTAAGTTTAATTAAATTGCATGATTAATTTAAAGTTCAATGTTATTATGATTATAGTTGTAATAATAAACTTATAATTCTGGAAAATCATTAGTGGCCCCTATAAATCATTAATTATAACAATAATTTAGACAAAATCCTGAAATTGAAACAAAAGAAGTTTTGAAACTTAAATAGGAGATTAATAGGTAAGATGGGTGCTAATGGCTTTTTAAGTAGTCGAACTGATTCATAAGTCAAGTAACTAACAAAAGTTAAGAGTTCAAATAAATAATGTCTTCATACCACTTTGCAAGCCATTTTTTAAGATTCTACAAATCATTTTTTAACTTCAAATACAACATGTAGAACTACTTTAAAACAAGCATTTCTTTATTGAATCAAACACAAATCATCAACTTTATACAATCTCAAAATACTCACAACCACGAACTTAATTAATTCATATCATAGTCATTGTCTCTATTACAAATCGTCCAACCAAAACAGAATAAATAAACAAGTAGGATTATATAACAAAATTTGCCTCTCTTTACATGAAACAGAGATGTAAATAGTTTGTAACCACTAAATTCACAGTCATTCAGCCAATATAACACCCAAACAATCATCTCCTAATCACAAAGGCAAAAGCTAAAATGAAATTTCATATTTTAGTACATTAAAAATCAACTAACTTATTGCTCATAAGTTAAGAAACGGAGCTAACAGTTTATTTTAGAAATTAAAAAAAATGCACATTCTTAGTTTTAAATAACAATGACAGTAAATCACATGCACAAAAGTTTGAAACTGACCTCAAATGTGGCAGAAAAAACAGAGTCGCAGCAGCAAGTGTTTCGAGTTTAAGTAATGCACCACTTAAAATGCCTGTATTTTTGGACTGCATGTGAGTGAAGATATAGAAAAATAAGAACAAAAATTTCAAGTTACGAATAAATAAAAGAAAAAAAAGATTTGGAAAACAAAACCCACCAGGGTTGCACTACTGTTCAATTTCTGAATATCTGAAACAAGCCAAAAATAAAAATTCAAAAATATTATTCATAAGCTAAATTAAAACAAACCCAATAATTAAATTGCCCAAAAAAATAAAATATTCTGCCATTACCAGCTGATAACCTCCTCTACAGTTCTTTCTCTAGACTTAACTTGTCAGGGAGAATGAGATTACCTGATTACCGAACCGATGGTGCCACTTCACCCCTTGTCGATGGCTTTTACTTGCTTGCCTAGTATAGGCAATGGATGGTTTAGTTGGAGAAAAACCCCTTCGATAACAAGCGATTAGGGTTTTGGTTTGTGTTTCAATTTGGGGAAAATGGAAAAACGAAACAGAGTTTTAGCTTTTCATTATCTATCTAAATCAATTGAATTTAATTTGTAAATGGATAGTGCAAAATAGAAGAGATCGAGAAGAGAAAAACGAAAGCGAAAGTGAACGACGAAAGCAAGATAGAGACAGTCGATCGATATAGTCTAGATGGGGAAAGGTGAAGTGTGTTTTATGTTGTTGTTATTTATATTTTCATTGTTTAATAATTTAAATATTATTATGACTTTGACTCATCGAGATTTGATGGTCTGTGCTCCAAACATTAAAGCTTTAAATCTTAGAGCTCTCAGGTTCGAGTTGGAGCTAAAACAAAATTTTTATGAATTTTTTTTATCATTGATACTTTAGTGTTAGTGATTTTTGATATTTAGTTTACTGACACTCTAGTATCATTAATCTCTGATTCCTATTTGTCAAAAGCGGAAAATGGTGCATATGTACATAAGTACTGACACTTTTTGCAAAGTGTCAATAATGAAGTGTCAGTAAAGCCCATTTTTCTAGTAGTGAAATTTATTTCAATAATCCCTCCTTTTCAATTAACCTCATTTATTTTCAAAATTACAATTATTTATCATTGTTTTTTCACATCTCTTATAATCTCATTCCTTATAAAAAAGTATCAATATCTAGCATAATTTAGCTTAAACAAAAAACTGGCCTTTCTGAATTGTGGAGCTGCAAGTGCAATTAACAGTAATGAAAGGAAAATATGTAAAAAATCGACATAGTCAAATCAATCATATGTGATCTTCATTTGCTTCCTTGGGTTTCTCCTCTTCCTTTTTGACGGTAGCTGGTGTACCATCTCTGTCACCACTAGTGGCAACACTAGGACAACTACTACTGAAGTGCATCACCATATCCAATCATTCAGAATCAAAGAGCTCGGAGAACAAACCTGCAATTAAAGAGTCAATATTCACATTTGCAACCTTGATCAATATTCACATTAGATAACTGGCATAAGTTAAATATCAATACTCCTTATTTTATTCACTCTTAACTTTTCCTTGACTTTATAATGGAAAATATAAAATTAGATGGTCAATGTTGAATTATACAGTAATTAGTATTTTATTGATAATTAAATTTATATTTCAATACTTATTTTTTGCTTTTCTCTCATCATGCTTTTGTCTCGTCATAATTTTCTCTATCATTGCAATTTTCTCTCTTATTATAGAACTTCAGTCTTCTCTTTCGTTGTAATTTTTCTTTACTCATTTTCAATCAAGAAAAAAAGGAGTTATTGTCTTTTTCACTACTTCAAAAATTGTGAAATATTAAATAAGAAATATACAATGGCTAATTTAGGGACCAAAGTCTTGTCTTCTTGACAAGTGTGTTTGTCTTGTCTTTTGACAAGTTGACTTTTGTTCTTCGTTTCTTAATATTTTCTTAGTCGCTATATCGGTCTTCTACGAAGTGTTTCAATTTTGTCAGAAAAATGGCTGGTACGAGCACAGACACCGAGGCTGACCTGAACAATTCTTATGCACAGTTTACTCTCGCTGAGGAGGAGGAAGGGGGGATTATTGTGGAGGGTGCAGAGGATGATGACAGTGAGGCGCCTAAAATTGATTTTCGTTAACTACCTTGTGGGTAGGTTTTTGACGGACAAAGTGATTAACTTTCCAGCCATGAAGAACACCATGGCATCATTATGGAGGCCTAGCAGAGGAGTTTGTATTAAAGATTTATTGCCCACACTATTTCTCTTCCAATTTTTTCATGAAATTGACATCAAAAGAGTGATAGACTCGGGGCCGTGGACGTTTGATCAACATATTCTCATTGTTCAGCGCCTGGGGATTGATGAACAACCTCAAAATGTCCCCTTATTTCATACGTCTTTTTGGATCCAAATCTACAATCTTCCTATCGGATTCCAATCAGAGAATATCCTACAAAGTATTGGTAATTATGTGGGCAAGTTTGTGGAGTCGGACGAAAACAATCTTACAGGGATATGGAGGAACTATATGAGGATTCGAGTATCCATTGATGTTAGGCAACCTCTCAAGCGTAGGATGCAGCTCAAGAAAGCTGGCGGGGACTGGATGTGGGTGGATTTCAAATATGAAAGATTGAACGTATTTTGCTTTATCTGTGGTCTTCTCGGGCATACAGAGAAGAATTGTCCATCTTTGTATGAGCAAACTACGGCTATTACAGCCAAGCCGTATGGCCATTGGATGAAGACGCCTACACGAAGAAACTTGATGAACTCCGACGACCGTTGGCTACGCTCAAATCCACCAGGGGTGGAGGAGATGAAACTTGGAAGTTGCACTAATTCTGTTGAGGCTATGGTAGTTGATTTGGAAGGTGCTGTGAAATCAGGCTTAAGTGAGGGCAATAATAATGATAGGGGCAAATCTAATGGGATTGTGGATAATATAGAAGGATCTCTACAATGCCTAACAAATCGTGGTCAATTACAGGAATATACTGAAGAGTTTAATTCGGGTATTATTATTATAGATGCTAAAAGGAGAAGGGCTCACAGTGCAGTGCAACATGAGTTGAGCTGTGATGAGGCTAAAAACACCCGAGTGATGGATAATGTGGTTGAGTCAAAAAAACGAATTAGTGGTGGGTCCTGTTTCACAAGCCCACCGAGAGCAATGAGTTGCATAAGTTGGAACTGTCGTGGACTGGACTACCCACAAACAGTTCAGGTGTTGATGGACTTGGTCAGAAATAAAGAGCCGGATTTTCTCTTTTTAATGGAAACTTTATGTAGTCGAGAAAAATTAGAGAGTTTGAAGCTTAAGTTGGTTTATGCTAATTTGTTTACAGTAAATAAAGTGGGCCGAAGTGGTGGGCTTGCCCTTTACTGGAAATCAGCTTACAAAGTTTAGCTGCTTAAATTTGGGCGTAAATTCATTGACGTTCAAGTTGAAAATGCAGAAGTTGGAAAATGGCGGTATACTGGGTTCTATGGCTTCCCTGAGACGAGTAGAAGGCGTGATTCGTGGGAGCTACTTCATTCTTTATCCTCGGTTTCCTCTTTACCTTGGATCTGCATCGGTGATTTCAAAGATCTTTTGCATATCAGTGAAAAACGGGGCAGGTGTGAGCATCTAAATTGGAAGCTTAATGGGTTTCGAGCGGCTGTTTCGGACTCTATATTGGTCGATTTAGGCATGGACGACTATCAATACACATGGGAGAGGTTTCGGGGCACGGTTGACTGGGTGGAGGAGCGTTTGGATAGAGCTTTGGCTTTCAGCGGTTGGATTTCCCTTTTCCCGAGAGCTAGAGTGCTGAGTTTGGAGGCTATGTGTTCCGATCACTTGCCAATTTTTTTAGACCCATTCCCGTAAACTCATTATCCTAGGATTAAATGGTTCAGATTTGAGAATGTTTGGCTTCGTGAGCAGGATTGTGTGGAGGTTGTTACAAAGAGTTGGGAGTTATCTGTTGGTCTTTCAATTCAATCTAAACTTTCTCTTTGTGGGGCTGAGCTTATGCGTTGGGGTGGTCACCTTGCTTGTGATTTTATTAAGCAGCTGGCATCTTGAAAGCAAAAAATGGGGTCTCTTCAGGGGTGCCAATATTCAACGAGTTTGGCTGAATTTGTGGAAACACGGAAGCGTTATAATGAATTGTTGCACAGCCATGAGGTGTTTTGGAAACAAAGGTCGAAGTCGTTATGGTTGAAGGAGAGGGGCATGAACTCTTGGTATTTCCATTCCACCGCTTCTACGAGGAAAAGAAAGAACACGATTAGGCGATTATGGAACAATTCTAGTTAGTGGTGCACTAATTCGACTGAGGTAAATTCTTTAGTTATGAAGTATTTCTCAAATTTGTACCACTCAGAAGGAAGTGGTAGTGAGGATAGTTTGTCCTGTGTTGCAATGAAGATTACAACGGAACAAAACCAGAATTTATTGGAGCCTTTCACGGCCATTGATGTTCGTGATGCACTCTTTAGCATGCACCCTGATAAGTCCCTAGGGCCGGATGGAATGAACCCTGCCTTCTATCATAAGTTTTGGCACATTGTTGGAGGTGACGTGACTGCTGCGTGCTTGAGCTTCATTGATACATGTGAGTTCCCTGTGGGATTAAATGCTATTACCATAGTGTTAATTCCAAAAAAATCTCAGCCTGAGTATTTAACAGATTTACGACCAATAGCTTTGTGTAATATTCTTTATAAGATTGTGGCTAAGATGTTAGCTAATCGCATGAAGAGTGTTCTTAGCTCGATTATTTCAAAAAATCAAAGTGCTTTTGTGCCTGGGAGGGCCATTACTGATAATATCCTAACCTCGGCAGAGATTATGCATTATTTAAAGTGGGAGAGGCAAGGGAAGACATGGACTACAGCTTTAAAAATTGGCATGTCTAAGGCGTATGATAGGATGGAGTGGGGTTATTTAAAGACTATGATGTTGAAGTTGGGATTTGCTGAGAGATGGGTTAAGTTAATCATTTTGTGTGTTTCTACTGTCACTTATAAGGTTCTCCGAGGCAATGAGGAAGTGGGGCCTATCGTCCCTAGTAAAGGTTTGAGGCAGGGAGATCCTTTGTCTCCATATTTGTTCATCATTTGTGCGGAAAGGTTGAGTTTATTACTTCGAAAGCACGAGAGGGCAAGTTTGATGCATGGAGTTCGGGTGGCTAGGGGAGCTCCGATAGTGACTCATCTCTTTTTTGGGGATGACTGTTTTCTTTTCTTTAAAGCAAATACACAAGAGGCTCGGATCATAAAACAGTCATTGGCTATCTATGGGGCAGCCTCGGGTCAAGTGGTGAATTACAATAAATCATCGATATCCTTTAGTGCTAATGTTAGTGCTGCCGCGACTCAGTAAGTGTGCGACATTCTGGAGGTAGCAGTTACTAGCAATCATGGATCCTATCTTGGCCTGCCATCTTCTATTGGTCGAAACAAGAATGAGGCTTTTCGATTTATTCGTGACAAGGTTTGGCGACGTCTCCAAGGCTGGAGTCAAAAGCTGTTATCTAGAGCGGGAAAATAAATTCTATTGAAAACAGTTGCACAGGCAATGCCTAACTATGCAATGAATTTATATCTTTTTCCGTTGGATATTTGTCGAGAGCTAGAGCGAATGATGAACTCATTCTGGACCATGGTTATGTTACTACTCCATTGCCTGATGTCATAGCAAATTCTCCAGTAAGCATCCTCATGATACCAGGGCAGTGCAACTGGGATTTGGATGTGCTGGCCGATATCTTTAATGACAGAGATCGAGCTCTTATTACCCAAATTCCTCTGAGTAGCAGAAGAGAGGAAGATGCCTGGTACATGTCTACTGATGCTAGAGGGGCATGATTGGTTATGGGGCTGTAATTCGTAAGTCTGAGGGTGAATTCATAGCTGCAAGGAGTAATTAGCTTATTGGCAGTTTTAGTGCTCGGGAGGCTAAAGCTATTAGCGTGCGAGAGATACTCAGTTGGCTCAAGGGGTTACCCTTCCTTCATGTTATTATTGAAATAGATAGCTTACAAGTTTTCACTACTTTAACTATGGCTAGTTTTAATCCTAATGGTTTTAGTCTTATTATTGATGATTGTAGAGCATTAGCTCAATCTTTAGGAGATGTTACTTTCTCTTTTGTTAGAAGATCTGCGAACTCCGCCGGTCATTCTGTTGCTAGGGCAGGGGGTTTTTTGTCAGGTCCGGGAGAGTGGAGGCATGTTGCACCTCCTTGGTTGGTTTCCCAGTTATCGGTTTAATGAAGTTCTTGTTTCCCTGAAAAAAAAAATATTAGATTATAAGTTTACTATTATATTTTTACAAAACCAATTATTATATTCTATTTTCATCTGTTGATCAGTTAAGTTAACTAATAAAATATTAATTTTACCTTTGAAAGAATGTACACAAATACGGTATAAAATATTAAATTTATAGGCTTATAAGGATTATTTTTTGCTAGTTTGTATTTTAAAGGAAACATTACAAATTCCGCCTTAGATATAAGTTAGAAACACTTGTAACCAAATTTAAATGGGTTGTCATTCCTACTCACTTTAAATTTAAAAGCAATAGACTTAATCCCTTAAAACAATTTAAGTTATTTTTCAATGAAGTAGTCCTCAATATTGCCCCTAATCATCAATTAAGTTATTTTACAAACCGTAAACATCCATAAAAATGAAATATTATGTATGTATTGTGAAAATACTTTATTTAATATATTGAATTAATTACCTAATTTACATTATTTTTTTATTTTCATATTTTCTTGGCGTAAAAATTGAAAAATGTAAACAAATTGGGCATATAGTATTTGAAGCTTTGATGAAGCTTATTTTATGTGTTATCAATGAGAGAATATTTTATCTTATGCGAGAAATAAAATTAATATATAATCCATGATGTGATCAAGGTGGAATATAAAAAAATTATCTTTTTTGGAAAAAATAAAAAAAAGCTAGGTAATTAACTTATCAAGAACAATATTGTCATATCACACACAAAAAATATTTCATTTTGATGGATATTTACGGGTTGTAAAATAACTTAAATCGATTAGGGACAATATCGATATTTTAATTGTAAAAGTACTTAAATTGTTAATGTAAGAGGGTTAACTATAGCATTTTTAAAGTTGAAGGAGGCAGGTTTCATAGCCCATTTAAGTTTGAGTGTAAGTGTTTCTAACTTATATTTGAGGGATGAATTTATAGTTTTCTTAGATATTGAATTTGTAATATTTAATACTTTGCATTTTTTTGACAAAAAATTTTGTTTAAAGGATAAAATTGATTTTTTATTAGTAAACTGACTAGTCAACTAATAGTACTAATAGAATTTTGATTTTTTTTCAAACTTTTGAAATTAAAATCACAGTATGATATGGAGAAGGCATTCCACATTGAAAAAGTAAAGTTAGTATTGTTATAAAAATTATAAAAAATCCAAAAGTCGACCAAAAAAAAAAGAAATGTCCAATAAAAACTTTCTGCATGAAATGAGTTAAGTCCATTCTCCAAAAGAATGACCTAGGTACTTAGAAAGAATTTTATGTAAATCACCTAAGCACAAAAATCGACAAAACACCTAAGGGCGTTATTACACAATAATGATTTAGGTTTATTATCTACAAAAATGACTTATGTACTTAGAAAGCATTCTTTGTAGATTGGATAAAGGGAATAATCTACAAAAAAGAATAAATGTATCATTATTGTAGAGAATAGGTCTAGATACATAGAAAGTACTTCATGTAAACAACCTATCAAACATACATTCTACAGAAAAAGCCTATGAGCCATTAAACATTCTATGGAATGCGCCTATGAGTAAACAAGTGTGCTATAGAATGAGCCTACAGGGCAATAAAAATTCTATGGAATGAGCTTACAGGCCAAAAATATATTCTACAAACTGCACTTATAGGGTAAACATTCATTTCACACAATGAGCCAATGATCTAACATATATTCTATAGAATGAGCCTATAGGCCAATAAACATTCTGTAAAATGTGCGTACGTGCCAAAAAATATTCTATGGAATAAGTCTGTAGACCAATAAATATTCTATAGGGAAAAAATACATTCTATAGAATGCGCCTGCAAGACAAATATACATTTTATAAAATAAGTCTACGCGGAAACAAACATTCTGCGAAATGAGTCTGTAGGCAAACAAACATTTTACATGATGTGCTTATAGGCAAAATTTTACAAATACGGCTATGAGCAAATTTTGTTCGAAAAATGCCATAGGCCCATTCTCCAAAAGATTGGATTAAGACCAATTACTTAGAAAATATTCTAAGTTTCTACAGGCAAAGACTTTGCAAAAATTCAATAATGAGTGATATTACGGGGTAGGCAGAACTGAACTGAACCTGTCAAAAATCTGGGTTAATTTGGCTTTTCTGTTTCACTTTAATATTTTCTAATTAAAACATTGAATGAATTAATTAAAAGCTGAACCGATTGATTTGCTTCAGTTTTTGGTTCAAAATTTTAAAACCGTTACCAAGAAAAATCTAAAGAAAATTTTGTAATTTTCACATAATACATACATGCACATACAGTTGCCAAGGCTAGTTTTCTGCTAAATATTCAAACCTTAAACCTAAGTTGAAGTTGTTGCCGCTGCCGACTACAAAACTGGTAAAATAAAAATCGTTTCGACAATAACTATCTTTGCTTCCTTCTAGCTTAATGAATTGCTGTTGTTGCCAACTGAATCATGATCTAACAGACATAGCTCCTAAGGAAAATCAACATAACGATCAACTATAGATCTACATAAACAACTATAGATTTACAAAAGTGACTTAGGTACTTGGAAACATTTCTAAGTAAAATGCGCAAATGGCGTGTCTACAAAACTCTAAGGGCTTAAATCTATGAAAATCGACATACATCAATTGCAAATGGCAAGTCTTTGATAAAGTGTCAATGGCATAATTCTACAATGATTTGTCTAGGTGCTAAGAAAATACTTCTAAGTAAAGTACCCAAAGGGCGAGTTTTCTAAAAAGCACTAAAGGTATAACTCTACAAAGAATAACTCAGGTTCATTCTTTGCAAAGAAAAACCTAACTACTTAGAGTATGCTTTTAAGTGAGATGCCTAAAAGACGAGTTTTTAACAAAGCACCAAAGACATAAGTTACAAAGAATGACCTAAGCCTATTTTTTACAAAGAATAACCTAAGTACTTAGAAAGTACTTTTAAGCAAAATATTTAAAGGGTGAGACTTCGACAAACCACTAAAGGTAATTTTATAAAGAATGACCTAGGTTTACTATACAAAGAATGGCCCAGGTATTTAGAAATCTTCTAAGTAAAAGTACCCGAAAAGCTAGTCTTTGACAAAATGCAAAGGGCATAATTCCACAAAAATTATCTAGGCTCATTTTTTAAAAGAGTGACCTAGGTACTTAAAAAATATTTTAAGTCAAACATCTAAAGGGAAATGATTGTCAAAGGCGCCGAAAGGCAGGTGCTTACTAAATTGCCTAAGGATAAATATTGACTAAAACACCTAAAGGAAAGTGAAAGTTAAGAGTGCTTAAGGGTGGATGCTGACTAAAATGCATAATGGTGTATTTTGAATCAAATGACTAAGAGTGAATGTTGACTAGAGCGTGTAGAGTCGATGTTGGCTAAAACACCTAAAGGCAATAGTTGACTAATGAGCTTAAAGGTATGTCGTGAGAGTATGCCTAAGGGAGTGTTTTGGCAAAACACATAATGCCATGTCTTGACAAAATGCCTTAGGACAATTATTGAACAGTTTCTTCAAGCTTATTCTTTACAGGAATAATTGATCAAGGGGCAAATCCTTGCAAAATATTCTAAGGAAAAAATTCCCTAGGGTGTGTCTTTAAAACATTGGTTAAAAGCGAGTATCGACAAAAATTTTTCAAAATGCCTAAGGGCAATTTATCTACAAGGATTGCCTAGGGAACTTCCACTACTAGAAAAATGCTCTTTACTGACACTTGGTTTGTGACACTTTATTAAAAAGTATCAGTATTTTTATACATATGGGCTATTTTTTGTGTTTAACACATAAATATCACAAATTAATGATACTATGGTGTCTGAAATTTAGACATCAAAAATCTCTGACACTAAAGTATTAGTAATAAAAATAAAATAATTCTGATAATGTAACGGATGGAATTCGAACCGAGGACCTCGAATATCGAAGCATTTAAGTTTAAGAAAAAGACCATTGGGATTTTTTTTTTTGTGACACTAAGGTATCAGTAAAAGAAAATAAAATTTGAATCTCATTTCAAACTGACATTCGAACCCAAGACCTTTCAAACCCAAAGCTTTTAAGTTTAAAATTAAAATTGTTGTGACTTTTTGTTAGTTTTGCTACTAAATCAATAGAATATTACGTTTGTGATATGAAGAACTTGAAATGTATTGAGCGCACCTGAGTGAAAATTTTAGTGGGTTCTGACTGAAATTTTACAAATAAATAATATCTTTTTAATTAGAAATGATATTGTCTCACTTAGAAAAAATAAAGATAAGTAAAACGCATCGTTTTTCCTAACCCTAATGCTAAAATCGAACTTAATTTTTTTTCTAAGTCATTCACTCATCATTCTTCACATCTCGGTTCTCCTTCTCTGTCAAAGCTAAGTAAACAAAATCCTAAAATCCTATCCCTCACTGTTGATACTGCACATTCTAATCAAACTTAACGTCAATCCCAACAAAGCCCGAAGCAGAGGAATTCTTTTCTATCACGATTTGGTTCTCTCTCTCTTCCCTCTGCAATAATTTCATTTCTGAGGGTGCCATTTATTTATTTTTAATTATTATGTTTCCAATTTATAGTGCCTATTTTCCTCATGCATGTCGTTTTGTTGCGGTTTAACTATTGAATGGGTTTTAAAATTCTAAATTTTTTCTGTAATCTTGATTGTTTATAATTTGGGACCAGTGAAAACATAGCAGAGAGGTAAAGGCAATTGAAGTTGAGTTATTGTACCAGAAGTTTTAATTAAGAGTGGTTTTATAAGTGCCTGATTCAAATAAGTTTTCTTTCCTCTTTTTCTTTAGTTGCCATGTCGCTGGACTTGAATTTCATGTACACTTTAACTAGAATTGATGGATACAATATCAATGTAGATTTCAGTTTTTCTCCTTTTCCCCATTTCTCGAAATTGCATTTAAAATTTTGCATGATGCTTTCAATTTTGGGCCAAACTTGTTCCATTTAATTAGTCATTGATAAAGATACATATTCAATTTGGGTCAATTCATCAATCCTTTCCCTAAAATGCACTTGCGAGACTTAGTATAAATGCAATATCTCACATGCAAATCCTTCAACAACAACAAGCATTGTCCTTAATTTTTTTTATGTGATTTCCCTTGTACAACTCTCTGACATAGTAATTAACAATATAATTAAATCTTCATTCATATGTTGACAGGTACAATAGCCTTGGCCATTTTAGTGTCACAACTACATGCAACTTGTTTGTTTTTTTTTTACATGATCTTCAAATTAATAAACTTTTGAAAGGGACCTTTTGGTTGTTTGTATAGGAAACTTTTGTTTGCATTTTAACATTGAATTATTGACTTTCGACTAAAATGTTTAGTTTGTTATTACTTTTTCTTATATCTTACATATTTCAATTGAGTAGTTCTAATAAGTTGAATTAATATGTTCAGTTCAATCTTTGGCTTCTGAAGAATCACAAAAGTTTACGATGTAACACCTGTCTTCATTTGGTAATTCTTTTAAATCACTCACTTTCTTTCAGTTTCTATTATCGTTGTGTTCTGAGTTTTACTTGTACTGACATGTTTTAAATATTGACAAGCATGGTTTTAGTTTCATTTTTGTTGCATAGACTCTTATGGAATTAAATTGTTTGTTCTAACATATACTTTTGTTTGTTCTAATATGAAAATAAAATTTTGAAAAATGTGGATGTGGCATGTTTTGTTGGCATGCTAAACGTGTACATGTATATTTTGCTGGTTTGGTGAATGTGTACATGTAAGCTCTGTTGGCTTGTTGAATGTGTACAGGTATGCTCTGTTGGGTTGCTGAATGCTTACATATATGCTCTGTTGGGTTGCTAAATGCGTACATGTATTTAAGTGACTCTAAATAATAGAACTTAGATTTATTTTGCAATTTGTATTTTTAATTTAAACCTAAAAGTTTGAAGTTATTTGTGCAATTTAATTAAACTTATTAAGCTAACAACATCTAACAAATAAACAGGTAATAATACATATTATGGACAAAACTTGGATATTTGGTGATAGATTGTCAGATGAGTATAATGATGGCGTTGATGATTTCTTGGAGTTTGCCATTCTTAATTCTGAAAATAGAATGTCAATTAGATGTCCTTGTACCTCTTGTTGTAATATGGAGTTTTTGACTCCCGAACAAGTGAGGCTACATTTGTTTAAAAAACATTTTCTAGAAAAATATTTAGTTTGGAATTGACACGGTGAGGTGGACCTGAAACCTACCTCTGTAAAATGCCAAGACCAGCCACAAAATTAGCATTTTAGATGTCTGGATTATAGTTAGGTAGATGACATGGTTCATGATGCTTTTGAGCATTGTAATAAAGATCCTAGTTCTTTTAAAGACATTCTTGAAGATGTTGAAAAGCCCCTATATCCAGGCTCAAAGCATTCAAAGTTATCGGGTTTAATGAAACTATACAATATAAAAGGACTTTATGGCTGGTCTAATAGTGGGTTTTTAGTTTTATTGGAAGTGCTAAATGAGATATTGCCAAATGATAATAGTTTGCCTAAGTCCATGTATGAGGCCAAAAAATAATGAAGCTATTAGGCTTAGATTATGAGAAAATACATGCATGTCAAAATGATTGCATTCTTTATAGGAATGAGTTCAAGAATCTTAGTGAATGCCCAAAGTGTGGAGCATCTAAGTGGCAAATAAGAAAAGACGGATAAAAAAAATTAAAAAGGAGGTCCCTAAAAAGGTGTTATGGTATTTTTCTATAATTCATAGGTTCAAAAGAATGTTTCAATAACCACAAACTACTGAGAACTTAACATGGCATGAAAATAAAAGAATTAGAGATGGCAAGCTTCGCCACCCAGCAGATTCACCAGCTTGGCAGTTAATTGACAAGAAATGGCCTAATTTTGCCCAAGAGCCGAGAAATCTTCAGTTGGCTTTATCATTTGATGGGATTAACCCACATAACACACTGAGCACTACTTATAGTTCTTGACCTATTACATTGATAACATTTAACCTTCCTCCATGGTTGTGTATAAAGAGGAAGTTTATGATGCTGTCTCTACTGATATCTAGCCCTAAACAGCCTGGAAATGACATAGATGTATACCTAGCACCATTGATTGAGGACTTAAAATCCTATGGGATGTAGGCGTCGATGTGTTTGATGCTTATAGGAAACAAACTTTTAATTTACGAGCTGTGTTGAAGTGGACAATTCGTGACTTTCTAGCTTAAAGAAACCTGTCTGGGTGTACTGTTAAGGGGTACTATGGTTGTCCAATTTGTGGGATAAACACATATGCATGTCACTACCACATAGTAGGAAAATGTCATATATGGGCCATAGGCTGTTTATTGAAAAAATCCTCTTAGGCCTTTGTCTGGTATAGAGATCTTAAACTTGGTGGTTGGCATTGACACCAAGTTTGGGAAAAAGATCCAAAAAAAGTGAAAACTGTGTGAGGGTGAGGGTCACAGTAAGGGTATAGATGCGAGTAATAATAAGGGTAAAGGTGAGAGTGAGGGTGAGGATGAGGGTGAGGGTTGAAAAAATTGATACAATAATATTTCTTACTTGATTGAATTACATGGTAATTAGGATAATACATACAATGATGATAAGGAATTCCCGTAACAGTTCTAAGGCTTGACATGAGTGAATTTCCTATTGAGTGTATTATAAAATATGGAAGGCTAGAGAGATTCTTGTTTAAATTATCAAGAAGTTATTGTCTTGCTATCAATCAAATACTTGGCCGTTATAGATGATTCTGGAACTTGATATGCCGTTGGCTTGCACTTTCCTTTCATAGGTTTTGAATGCTTGATTGTTGCTCAAATTCATCATGTGTATGAATCTCATCAGCCCTCCTCAAATTAGGAACGGTCATGAGGTGAGTTCCAAGTTTGTGCCCAAATTTTAGGAAGAGTTTCTTAGATAGAGGCTTTGTAAATATGTCAGCAATTTGAGATAGAGAAGGAGTGTATCTTGTGTCAAGCAATCCTTATGTGACCTTCTCACAACAAAATGGTAGTCAAGCTCGATGTGCTTGGTGCATGAATGAAATACTAGATTTTTGGACATGTCTAGAGCACTCTTGTTGTCACATATAAGTGTTGGTGTTGCTACAAGCTTGATGCCAATGTCCTTCAATAAATATGTGAGCCAGGTGAGTTCCGCTGTTGTAGAAGCCATGCAATAATATTTAGCTTCGGCGCTAGAACGAGCAATTGTGGCTTGCTTTTTTGAACTCCAGCTGATGCAGTTTGGGCCTAGGTAGATGCAGAATCTGCTTGTGCTTCGACGAGTAAGAGGACAACCAGCCCAATCCGAATCTGAAAAACCATACAACTTTAGTGAGCTCTGTTTTAAATAACGGAGACCAATATTAAGAGTGCCTTTGAGATAGCGCAGTATGCGTTTGACAGAACAAAGATTGGCTTTGGTTGGTTGTTGGAACTTCTGGCAAACACAATTCACTGCATGTGTAATATCGGGTCTAGTGAAAGTAAGGTATTGTAGACTTCCAACAATTCAACGATATTCCGTAGCATCAATAGGTTCATTATCATTGAATTTTGGTACTTCTTTCACGGTCATAGGAGTAGTAATGGAGGTGCTATCTTACATCTTAGTCTTAATGAGCAAATCCTTTGTATACTTAGCCTGCGAAAGGAAAATTCCAGCTGTAAAGTATTTTATTTCAACGTCTAAGAAATATGTTAGCATACCCTAGTCTTTCAAAGCAAATTGTGAACTAAGTGTCCTAATAATATGTTGTATAAGGGTGTTATTATTTCCAGTGATTATAACATCGTCTACATAAACAAGTAATAAAATAATGCTAAATTCATGATGTAAAATAAACAAGGATGTGTCAGCCTTGCTATTTTGAAAACCAAGTTTAATGAGTGCATGGTAAAGACAATCAAACCAAACTCGTGGAGCTTGTTTTAGCCCGTAGAGTGACTTTTTCAGCTTACAGACATGTGATGTTAGTTTAGGATTGACAAAAGCTGGGGGTTGGTCCATGTAGACAATCTCATTAAGATGACCATGGAGGAAAGCGTTGCGCACATCAAATTGCCTCATTGACCAATTTTGATTCAAAGCAAGGGCAAATACAAGACAAATTGTATGTTTTATGACCGGACTGAAAGTTTCTTCAAAATCAATCTCGGGAACTTGTGCGAATCCTTTGGCTACAAGACGCGCTTTGAATCATTCGATAGTTCCTTTTTCATTGTACTTGATTCTGCACACCCACTTGGAACCAATGATATTCATGTTTGCTGGCCTTGGAATAAGATCCCAAGTGTTGTTTTGCTACAAAGCCTGAAGTTCTTCCTCCATTGCAGCAACTCATTGAGGATTTTTTAGAGCACTCTTCGAGGTTTTTGGTTCTGATACAGTGAATATGTGCAAGGTCAGGTTGGGATTACTTCTAAGTTTCTGTCGAGTAATCATAGGGTGCAAATTTAAAGTAGTGTTTTTTGATAGTTCACTTGGAAGAGAGGAGCTAATAGATTGAATTGGTAATTCAATGGAGAGTCTACTTGAGATATCAGCAAACTCTTTATGGCTGATTTCAGAAGAATTCTTCTCGGTTGAAAATGAGGTGTTTAGCTCATGGTCATCAGTGGCAGAATTTGTGTGAGCCTCAATATTTCCTTCATTGGTTTCATGGCTAGGAGTTGTTGTCTTTGAAGTTTTGGCAAAGTCAAAAAATTTTCTTGTATGGGGTGCATAAAAAATTGGTGCTAACATCGGAATATTGTCACAAGAACTAGTGACGGGATTAAGTTCTTCAACGTTTGTGGCAGAAGATGAGAACCACTTATTCGTGACTAGTTTTGGACTTTCCTGCAAGGTACCAGAGGAAGATAAGTTAGCAAATGGAAAAGTACTTTCATCGAATACAACATGTTTAGATATATAGACACGTTTGGTTTTTAGATCTAAAAAATGATATCCTTTATGTAAAAGACTATATCCAACAAAAACACAAGGTTGTGAATTTTTATTGAATTTATTTTTGTTGTAGTCATTTAAATAAGGGAAACACCTGCATCCAAAAGTTCTCAATTTATCATAATCAAGAACTTTATTTAATAGCTTTTCAAAGGGAGATTTCATGTTAATAGTTGAAAGAGGCATTATATTGATGAGATAAGTTGCAGTGATGAACGCTTCAACCCAAAGTGTCAATGGAAGTTGGGCTTGAAACATTATAGTTAAAGCTGTTTCTGAAACATGCCGATGTTTCCTCTCTACTACCCCATTTTGCTCAGGTGTGTAGGGGCATGAGACTTGTCTTTTTATTCCACAAATTTGTAGATGATTAAGAAAAATGTTTGAATTAAATTCTACTCCTCCATCACATTGGAAAATTTTAATTTTCCTTTCCAATTGATTCTCCACTTGTCGTTGGAACCTTACAAACAATAAAAAAAATTAGATTTATGCTTTAAAGGAAACAACCAAGAGAATCTGGTGCAATCGTCAATAAAGAGAGCATAAAATCTAAAATTATGTGTAGAATTGATAGGAGCGGGACCCCACAAATCACAATGTATTTTCTCTAAAGGAAATTGTGATTTTTTATTGGATAACTTGAAAGGAAGTTTGCAGCTTTTTCCTAATTGACATGAAACACATATGCTTGGTGTTTTAGTCCAATTAGAAATACTAATTTCCTTTTGTGATTTCAATATACGCAAGATGTTGTGACTTGGCTGTCCAAGTCTTTTGTGCCAAAGATCCGCGTCCGTAAACTTTCCTTTTATTGCATTAAGAGCTTCCTGATTGGTCTCCTCTAATACGTAGAGATTTCCACGTCTACTGCCTCTTGCCAGCACTTGGTTCTGTTTATTCTTAACAATAAAGCCATTAGAATCAAATTCAAAAGAACATGGTAGATCGTTAGTGAGTTAAGCTACAGACAAAAGATTTTTATTCAATTGAGGGACAATAAGAACATCTTTCAGTTTCAAAGTGCCATGATAAGTTGGCGCGAGAATGGAGAATGTATTAGGAAAGTTTTAAGTTTATGCAAGCTCAATTAGAGCAAGGATAAACGCCCACTGAAGTTGGCAGTTCCAATTTTCCTAACTCCAACGGTGGTTGCAGTGTTAAGATAGAGATAGATCGTCAATCACCCAGCAAAGTTACTCTGAAGTCAGTGACTAACAACCCCAAAGCTACCCCAAAGTCAATGACCAAAGTTACTCCAAAGTCAGTGACTAATGACCCCACTGTTTGTCGAAAACCTGACAAAAACATAAACACACCTCCCCTGCCATCCCCTGTACATAATCCACCTCCAGTAGATTGTGAAGCCACTTCAAAAATCACCCCAAGAAGATCTTCAAGATTAACTCCTTCAAAGAGAAAAGTCGATGGCCGAAAGTCTTCTACAAACGTTGTGATATATCTGTATGAACAGATAAAAACAACAAAGGAACTCGTTGTTGTAAAACCAGTGATAGCAAGGAAACTTGTTCTAAGAAAGAATAATTGTGGATCTGTGAAAGCAAGAAAAGAGAACAAAAGTTCACAGATGAACATCTTTTCTTTTATGATTGAGAGCTTCCTACCACGGTCGATTATGATTGCACATGATCTGAAAAGTTTTGGTGTCTACTGGGAGAGTATATTGGACAAGCATATTTGCAATGAAGTCATTGAGTTTACAGAGCTCTCAAATTCTGTTTTGGAGATATGGATCAAGTAAGAAATAAAAAACTTGATTTATGTTTTTATTATGTTTTTTGATTTTGTAAATTGTCATTAATTTATTTCTTATATTCATATGTCATAAAGGTTTCTTTTTTTAATACACTTTATGAGGAGATGGATAATGGCAGTGATGTTATTCCAATTCAATTTGGATAGATAGCTAAGTCAAGCAAGCTACCCAAATAGGTGTTCCTATATTTCAAACCTTTTGGACAAGATACAAATAGCGTAGATAATTGTGTTCCCATATAACTCAGGGTGTAGTTTATTTATTTTTTTGTCTATTTTCTTTTTTAACATAAATGATTTAAATTTATCTTGTAATCTTTTTTTTAGTTGTTTATTTAGTGGCCAATGGGTGCTAGTAGCAATTGATATGGTGAGGCGAAAAATATTTTATCTTGATCCATTAGGTGATAATCCTGATGATGAGTCGAAGCAGATGGTGAATGAGTAAGTTTAATTAGTTTACTTAATTCTTTTTTAATTTTTTATGTTGTGGATTAATTTGCTGCATCTGTTATTTATTACTTATAGTGGGATAACAATGCATCAAGTGAAGACTAATAAAAAGAAGGTTGTGCAATGGGTCTCTGTGAAGGTATTAATGAAACAAAGTTATGACTTCCATTGTTACTTCATCAGTATATTTGAAACTATTTTTTTACTTTTTTAGTGTCTGAAACAATCTGGAACCTTTAAATGTGGTTATTATATGATGAAGTACATCCAGGATATTGTTCGCGATTTGTGCATTCTTGAAAACAATGTGAGTTTCTCCATAACTTTTTTAATATTTTGTCAAAGAATGCATTGTGGAGTGAATTTTCTTAAGAACAATGTTTAATCGATCGATTGCCACTATTTATGGAATACTACTTGTCAATTATGTGAATTTTCAAGATGTTTAATGGGTGAACAATTTGCTACTTTTTGCTTGAAACTAGCAATATAATCATATCTTGTGCTAAGGATGAGAGGAAGTGTTGTGTATGTTTGGAAAAATTGATGCCAATTTTTAGTGTGTTCTGCTATGTATTTAAGGCACTTTAGTGCAAACCAAACTGATTGGAGCTGTTGCATGTACAAATAAAATGCATATAAATCTCAGTGTTCAGTGTTAAAGTAATATTGAGTAATGACTGGAGCTATTGCATGTACAAATAGAAGGCATATAAATCCCAATGCTGAGTGTTAAAGTAATATTGAGTAAAGCAAAATAATATATTATAAATTATCAGCTTCTTAGACAGGTTTGGTAACCGTTGTTTGCTATGGTGATACAATTTATTTGCATGTTCTTCATTTTTTATATTAATCATAACAAATTTAAAGATATATGTATTTATTTTATTGTTTTATTTTAGGATAGATTTTAAAATATATGAATACATTTTGTTGCTTTATTTTTGAAGTTTATGGGCTGTGATGAATACACTATGGACAATCTTTCTCAACTTCGCGATTAGTGAGCCATGCATGATGCAAAGTTAATTGTAACATACAATAATCAGGTAAATTATATTTTTGCTTGTAAATATTAAAGAATTGATTTTTGTAGCATAGTAGCTAATTGATTCTATATACTGCATTTATAGGTGGGAAAGGCAAAAGGAAAGGCTAAGGTCAAAGATTAGATGTACTGAGAATAATTGTTTGTTTTCCGCAAATTGTCATTATGTTGTTTCCAAACTATGTTTGAGATGTTTTCAAACAATATTTTAGATATTTGTATTAGTATTTTATTTGATACCTATTTAAATTTTAGTAGGAATGTTATATACTTATATTTAATTATTTAGTTTCGTACTTTAGTTTAATTTTAATATTTTCTTTGAATATCATCATTTGATTGGCAAAAGTAAAAGAACAATGAAAATAATAGAGTAACAACATTAATGTTTGAGCATCTTTTCTTTGAAGCAATTGACGCTAAAAAATGTATCGGAAGTAAGAGCTCTATTGCGTCATAATACTAGTGATACTTTAATATTACAAATTACTGACACTAAAGCATTAGTATCCATTCATTCTATCATGTCATCTCCTTGTGCAAAACAAATCATTGACGTGTAATAATTGTTAGTAAACATTATCACTATAGTGTCATAATATTTGTGATACTACAGTGAAAGTAACTTTTAACCAGCGATCATTATCAGTAACTACTAATACCATAGTGTCATAAATTTGGTAATACTATAGTAATAATAATCACTGACACCACTTACAAGTGTCACTATTTTTCTGACTGCCAGATTACTGACACAATTAGCAAGTGTCAGTGAAAGTAATTTCTGATACTATTCTAAAGTCAGTAAAGATCATTTTTCTAGTAGCGTTCTCTAATAAAGTTGGTTATCTTCAAGCAACTCAATTTTAAAGTGACATCCTTTAGTGAAAAGATTTAGATTGTACAGGAAAGAGCCAACAAAGAACAAATGTTGATGATGCATAGAAGATAAAAATATAAAATAAAGAGGGGGTAAAAGAAGGAAACACAACATCTTGCTAATGAGTAGTCAAAGAGCTTCAATAGCACAAATTCTCACTCACACTCTAGAAAATCAAGTGTCTTTTCAAAAAAAGATACTTTCTATCTTTCTTTTTCTTCATGAACTTTAATAATTGTTAGGTTAAGATAAATTCTACAAAGCTATTAGTAAGCTATTTTGGATTGGTTATAGACCAAATCTAGTAGGATAAATGCTTTAGAGAAATTTTTTTTTTTAAAATTCAATCCATAGAAGGAAAAGCCCAATAAACCCTAAAGGAAAACAAAAGAAAAATGTCTTACTTCTCAAACTTGAAAAGTGAGACTTAGCAGGCCTCTTCTATACCAAATTATAAAATGCCCAAAAGTCCATAAAAAATAGACCTAACAAAAACTTTATGCATCAAATGACCTAGGTCCGTTCTCCACAAGAGTAACCTAGATACTTAGAAAATATTCTATTTAAATTGCCTAAGGGAATGATTACACATAAATGACCTAGGCATGTGATCTACTTGAACAACCTAGGTACTTAGAAAGTATTCTATTTAAATTGCCTAAAGGCAATAATTGGCAAAATGCCTAATCATATGATTCTACAAAAATGACCTAAATCTACTCTCTGTAAGATTGACCTAAGTATATAGAAATTAATTTACGTAAAGAGCCTATAGGTGAACATAAGTTCTAGAGAATGAGCCTATAGGCCAACAAATATTCCACAAAGTATCCATATGAGCAAACAAGCATTTTATAAAATGAGCCTATGAGTCAACAAAGATTTCATCGAAAGACCTTACGGGCCAAAAATACATTTTACAGAATGAGCTTATGGGCAAACATACATTCTACGGAATGAGTCTATGGGTCAACAAATATTATAGAATGAGCATATGAGCAAACATATATTTTATGAAATGAGCATGCAGGTAAACAACCATTCTATGAATGAGCCTATGGACAAACAAACACTTTAAGTGAAGTGCCTACGAGTAAACATTCTAAAGAAAGTACCTATGGGCAAACTTTTACAAATACGCTTATGGAAATATTTTGTTAAGAACATTCTAAAATTTTGTTAAAAAAATTACCAAGGGCCATTCTTTACAAGAATGGTCTAAGGCCAATTACTTAGAATTTTAAGTGCCAACAGGTAAAGACTTTGTAAAAATCCACTTATGGACAACATGCTACTAAATCAATCCTTTCAACGAGTAATGAATATAAGGGCCAAAGTCAAGTCCATGCCCATTAAAAGTTAAGAACCAAAAATCAAGACAAGTCCATGTCATTATGAATGGGTTTTGTGGACACTTGTCATAAGATGCCACATGTCATGATAACTCCTTCACCTCAATGCTTTAAGTTGTCTATATAAAGGCTAAGCCCTCCCACATTTGGAGTTAAGACATCAAATGAATACAAAATTATGTCTACTTTCCTGAACTCTATTTAGAAATTGAATACAACTAATTAACTAGAGTATCGGAGAGATATAGTTAGTAATCCCAACACTCTTTGATAATTGTTTTTTTTGCAGGACAATTAACGACAATAAGACATATGATTGGAGAGCTTCACTTCAAGGAAAAAATGGTTTACAAAACTTGATATGATATAAATTCTGGGAAAATAAAAAGTTACTGTTCATTCAAAAAAATTGCATCAACAATTACTATACTTCTAAGTTTTGTTTTAGTTTAATGACAATTGGTATAAAAAATAGTCATATATTGAGTCAACGCTCGTGTCCCAGTGCCGGGTGAAAGGATTAATAAAATGTAAGTCAAAAGTTACATAGTTTATGTTGTATGTTGTATTTAGAATATTTTTTTTTTTTTGGTTTTTGACCACGAGGTATCCTGGGGAGGGCCCCAACTGTGGGAGACACCTTTAAGCCCGTACCACAACCCAGACTAGAAGTCCCCGCTTGAACCGAGAGGCACGGGTTCTCCCAACAAATGCGACTTCCCTGCGACTCGAACTGGGGAGCAAACCCAGTCAAGCCACTTAAGGGGACTCCATTGCCAGTGGAGCCAACACTTTGTTGGTTGTATTTAGAATATAGAATAGAAGAATGTCGGCAAATCTTATTGCGGTTGGAGGGCGGCCAAGAAACTGGAAAATTGAACTTTTGGCAAAGCTCTATTCTCGTCAATGCAGAAAATTCAGTGGTTTCATAATCTCATCCATTAACTTACCTTGCCTCAATTTTGTTTAGTCTTCTTTACCCTGCAGCTATGGCTACAAGTTGTCCAATTAGAATATATTTTACGGCACTATTCATCATAAGCTTGGTAACACCCGTAATATATAGCAATTTCAGTGCCCCACCAGCTCATAGACGAGTTTCATACAGACTCTGCTGCCATTGAATCAGTCTGTTTACGGCCACATGGTAATTAGTGCAATTGAGTCGTTTAATTATTTTGTAATTGTTTATTTTAACCTAAAAATGGCGTGGCGTGCGCCTTTCGTTTACGCACGAAAAGGAGAGTTTGTGACTTGCTCCCCTATTCTGAATTGATTACGCAGTTCTAGGAGGTTTTTATTAGGCCAGATTGATATAATATTACTAGACCAAGAGTCGTCACCGAGCCGGCCAAAAAGAGGATTATACTTGTTCTCGTTTGTAATCAAATCAATGTATTTAGAATAAGAAGCACTTGCAAACTATGTGCTAAGAAATTAAAATATATATTAAGTGGTTTCTCAAAGTGGTTTAATTAAAACTGTTTAATGATGATGACGGTCAGATCATGACCGTATAAATGGTCAAATAAATAAAGAAACACTTAAAAAACTTCAATAAAAGATCAGACGAACTACAACAAAACAATTCAAGAACAAACGGGAATGAAATGAACTCATGAGATTTACGTGGTTCAGTTTTGTTATTCCTGTTAGTCATGCTTCCATGGGGACAAACGCGCCGCTATTTATTTTATTAATAAAGTATAACAAAAAATAACAAGGGAACTGTCCTTTACAAAGGTTAAGAGCTCTCAAACTCTTACAAAAATAAAAAATAAAATCTCACAAGAGTTTCTCTCTAAGGTTTGAGACCTTAACAATAACTCTAGCCACCCCACGGTCTCTACTTTTCTCTCTTAAAGATTTAACCACCCTTAGAAACACTGGAACACCCTTTTTGACTCTTGAAACCTAAGCCTCTCACGATTCCTTATTTAGGTAGCAGAGACTGCATCCGATTGGTTGGACAAAATTAGTTAATGTTTTCACATGTAGGGATATCAAAGGATATCTCTGTTTTGAGAAATTCTAGAATACATCTGAAGTACCATGTCATGCATACAACAAACAATTATACCATGACATGTGTGCATTTATTTTGAACTGCTATCATGCAAGTGGTGGTTGTATTAAATTTAATTACACTTGTCATGCATGCATCAATTGGTTGTAGTACATCTGAGGTATTCTAAAATTTCTCCTCTGTTTCATTTTTGAATTTTGAAAATTGACTTACAGATCTTAAAGTGCGTGCGAATTTTGAGATTTTATCGGAATAAACACGAGTAATGAAAATAGGGATGAGTATAGATATCCTGACCATATTCTAAGCCTAAAAATTGCCAACTCCCTACGCATGAATTGTACTCTTATAATACTTGTATGAATATTTAAAAAATCAAAAGTCCACGTACACAACAATGCACATGATAATAATTTGTAAATTGTATGGAAAGTAGTAATGTTACAGACTCTTCTTGCATAGCATCGTGCGTATTTGTTTTGTTCTGCTTTTTATTTTTTATTTTTAAGTAATGTTATAAGGAAGAACGTTCTTTAATACATAATATATTGCTTAATCAATTTTTGATACGCATTTATCTTCTATATTAACATCTCGTCATATGGGAGATTAATAACTTTTCTTCCCCCAACCCCCCCCCCCCAAAAAAAAAGAAGGGAGTTCTGTAAACTCTCCCTTAATTTACAGCATGTTCATGGTCAATTTAGTGATCTATATGTCAATAAACAGTGCTAATGAAAATGTCATAAAGTGAAAATGTTTGTAAAAATATAATAGTAAAATAATAAATATCAATACTTATTGTAGTTATTTGATATTTTGCCATCTTGAAGTAGTCAGCATGAAAATCCTTTAATAAATTTGTCAAAATTCTTGCATTTTTTTGCTATTAGATGTAACTTTTTAGGGTAAAATATTATTTTGGTATGAGATAATATAAGACCAGAGAAGTTGATTATTCATGGAATTAGTGGCGATGCTAGGAATTTTATGTAGGAGGAGCTAAGTTGTACAGCATCACAATTCAATTTTTTTTTCTTTTTTTCTTTTGTAAGTATCAAAATGATAAATTTCAATTAACAATATTGTTTAAATTCTATAATGGCTTGTAACTTTTAGTGGTTTACTAGTTTATCAATTAATAATGATACTTAGTTATAGGTTAAGGTTCTTAATGTATTATTATTTATTCTATGATTAGATTGAACTATTGGTTCACTAAAATTTAAAATCTTGAAAACTTTTAATTTTACCTCTAATATGAGCGTGTAGCTATAGTTTGTCAATGGGTTTAGTCATGATGATATATAAATTATTTAACAATAGAAAGAGAGATAAGAGAAAGAAATTACCATAAATTATTATAATTTGATATAAAAAATTAACAAATAAGAGGAAGATAAGAGAATCTATTGTAACACATATATGATAAATTTTGATTTTTTAGTGTAAAAAGAATAAAGAAGTAACTAAGAGGAGATAACACTTGCATTTTTTAATTTTCATAAATTTAAAAAAGATTTTTAGGACAATTAATAATAAATAGATCATTAAAACAAAGTAATTTCAATTTTTTTTTTAAAGTCAGCAGTGGATTCAGCCCTTCTCGCACCTTTTGGCACTGCCCTTGGATGGAGTGGCCAAAGAGAGACATCTTCTTGTGGGTCTGTGTTTTGGGGCGTGGGGGGAGGGGGGAGGGGGTGTTGTGTATATATGTAAATACCTCCTTTCATGTCGAACTTTGTGCAATTGTTATGGCTTTGGAGGTAGCTTATCAGTAGGGATCAGGGGCGGAACAAGCCAATCTTAGCCGGAGGAGCCAAAGGTTTTTTTTTTCAAGCCTATAAAATAGGTATTTTATTAATATATATTTATTTTAATATAAAATATTGAGTATTAAATTACTTTTTTTTTACAGGGGCGCCCATGGCATTCCCTTAATAGATCCGCCCCTGGTAGGGATGGTCAAATATTTAGTTAGAATGTAAAACAAGTAGAAGGTAATAAATAACTACATTGGCTTTGATTGGCTTTGTTGTAAGCTACATTATATATAGCTTAGCAAGACCCTCTGTATTAATACTTTTTCTTTCTTCATAAAGCTTTGGCATTTATCCAAATAAAACGTTGATTATATTTTAATAAAAACATACTTTAATGAGAATATAGACATTTTAAGTAATTCTTAAACATACGTCATGAATTAATTAAATAATTAACTCAAATCCTTATAACTAAAAAAATTATTTACCTTGCATAGTTGTTTTGTTCGCTTTGATTGTTGGATAAGAAAGAGGAATTAAGCACGTGCTTTCACTAAATATCAATATTTGATACGGAATTAAATCTCTATATAAACTTCCTTTCTTCTTCAACGCACTCTCTCAACCAACAACACAACAAATACAACTTTCTAGATTCTTCATTTTCTCGAAGCAAATGGCTACAAGTTCTCCAATTGTCATATATTTTATAGCACTATTCGTGGCAAGCTCTATAACATCTACCATGTTGGCTATTTCAGTGCCACCCGAGCTCACAGATAATTTGCACACAGACCCTGGTGCCATTAAATTAGCCTCTATCGATTACGGCCGCATTATTAAAGAAAAACCATTTGCAGTTCTTTATGCATCATCTTTAGATGACATCAGAACCCTAATAAATTTATCATACAGTTCTTCATTTCCATACACCATTGCAGCAAAAGGCCAGGCTCATTCCACGTGGGGCCAGGCTCAGGCCAACAAAGGCGTTGTAGTGCAGATGAGTTCTCTGAACAGCTTCAGAAACGGGGCGGGAATCTTGATCTCCGGAGACCGTTCTTCAGGATTTTATGCTGACGTTGGCGGCGAGCAACTTTGGATTGATGTGCTGAACGCCACTCTTGCTCGGGGGCTTTCGCCGGTTTCTTGGACGGATTATTTGTATCTTACTATTGGTGGGACCCTCTCCAATGCTGGAATTAGCGGCCAAACGTATCGAAAAGGTCCGCAGATAACAAACGTTCTTGAATTAGACGTTTTAACAGGTACCTGCTAGCTAGTATCTTCTCCAGTTTTTTTTTTTGTCCTGGTCTCTCCAAATCTTTCATATCTAGTAAAAGAAAATTGATTTAATAGTAAATAAAACGAAAAAAAGGCTTGATTATTAACATCCAAATTTAAAATTCAACATTGACCACTTATTATTAGGAGAAACTAGGAGAGAAAATCACACAATATGATGCGTTATTTATTAAAACTTCTTTTTTTTACCACTTTGATCCGTGTAAGATATTCAAACAGTGAATAGAAAAAACATAACATAAATTGGACCTTTTAACAGATAAATTAATTAGTTTTAATTTAAAGAAGTGTTGAACAATCAATTTATATGACAAACTATTTTCTTTTAACGATTTTTTTCTAATTAAAAATCAATTAGGACTAACGTACTGATTTGTATTGAGGTGTTGTAATGTTTAAGCCACGGTTGCTGTAGAGAAAAATTGTAATTATAAAATAAAAATTTTATATTGTGTAATAATATAATTTTTAAATAATAATTTTGATAAAATTAGTAAAAATATTAAAAATTTTAACTATAAAAATTGCTATCGTGTAGTAACTATTATTTTTAAATAATAATTTTGACAAAATTATTACAAATATTATAATTTTTTAATATAAGCATAAGATCAAATCAATTTGCCTTTTAAGACACAATAATTAGTGTTTATCAAACACTTAAATGCTATAACTTAAAATTTCCACCTATTCAACCTCGATACCAAAGGGAGTATAAAGTGATAAGAACAAATTCTAAAAGAGAGCAAAGTAGTCATTCTCCACTTAGTTAATTTTTGAATGCTTTAAATAATGTAAAATGTAGAAAACTTGTTTTAATTTATTTTAAATCAACATAGAAATTTTGTTTAAAACTGAAACATATAATCTAGTTGGTAATCGTAACAGATCGACTGATTTTAATTAATTACATTCTTAATGAAAAAGTCAATATGGTTGATTTGATTATGTTTTTCTTTCACTAGAAAATTTCAGGATGATCCAAATCTATTGACTTGAAGCTAGATGAATTGAAAATTACCAACCACATTAGTTTCGTACAGTTTAACACCTCTACTTAAATATAGGATGCACATCACTTTCAACATTTTCGTCAAAGCTGGAAATCATTTTGTTGAGCTTGATCCAAGCCATAGACTTTTCAGGGGCTTTATATTATAAGAGTAATCCTAAAGAGAGAGAAAGATGAGAGAAATATGAGAGAATTTGACTCTCTCTCTCTATCTATAATGTATCTAGTATATTATAAGGACACATCATAATATTTCATTAGAGATTTTACAATTGATAATTAATTGGATTTATTTTTTTGTTCAGCATTCCTTTTATAAAACATTTATTATAATCTATCTGGCAGGAAATTAGGCTTACATCTTTTCCTTTTATTGAATTGAAATTAATGAATTACTGGTGCTAGTTACATTTAATTTGTATTCTAGAACAAAAATAAAATGATTTATGAGTCACAATATAAATAACATGTAAATATACAGAGCACGTTAATTATGTCATCATATTTCATAGACTGTTTACTTTTTTTTTTTTTTGAGTCGCATGATGGACCCTAGATTTTTTATGTGACCGACCCAAGATTTCTTGTATCACCATAATATATTGTAACAGTTGAACTTACTAGTGACCACAATATTTACACCAAATCATAATATTAGAGATTATTGAATGACACAATGATTATATTAAAAATTTGTTCTAGTATGAATGAAACCTAGCCGACATTCAATTTTTTTACAAGAAAAGAATTAAATCTTCTCCTTCAATCGTCATCATAAACTCTTCTGAAATTACTTAAAGTAATGTAAATAAAATTAAAGAAAAAAAGTGCCTCCAAGGACTTGACCGAGGAATTTTCAAGCAGTTTTATTTGACATGCAACTCGAGTTGAAATCTTGAAAGAGTGGGAACTTAATATTTATTTATACTTTATCCACTCCTCTATATTTTAAGAAAAAAACAACTACACAAATAAAAATTAAATGAAAATGTTCTTGTATGAATGAGTTGTTTAATTATCTAATATTAATTAATTATTTTGCTATTGAGTCGAAATATTGTAACCAAAAAATGGTGTGGCGTGCGCCTTTCATTTTTACAGGAAAAGGAGAGTTTGTGACTTGCACCTCTCAGAAGGATACAGAGTTGTTTTACGCAGTCCTCGGAGGTTTAGGTCAATTTGGTATTATAACTAGAGCAAGAATCGTCCTCGAGCCGGCCAAAGAAAGGGTACTTAATTAGATTTCTTCAGAACTTAATTAAGCATGAATTTACACTTGCTTTTTCAAGCTTAATTTATGTTTAAAAACGAATAATCAAATTGTACATGGATTGCCTTTGTATCCATTAATTCATTTTACTGTGGTTACTTTGCCTGCAGGTTAAGTGGTTACGTATACTTTACAGTGATTTCTCTTCTTTCAGCACTGACCAGGAAACTTTGATCTCAACTACTGGACCTAGCCACAAAGTGATGCCGGATTATTTGGAAGGTCAACTTTTAATGAGCCAAAGTCCTCTAGATTTTTATCCACAGTCACAACATCAAAAGATAACTTCCCTCGTAAACCAATATGGCATCGTTTACCTTATTGAGGTAGCCACGTATTACGACAACAAAAATGAGGATAAGGTAAGCCATCAATCATCTTATATACCGCAATAATACACACACACATTCTCAGGTATGGCTTCTTCATTTTTCATTCAATGTAAATACATGGTTAAGTCTTGCAATATAATAGAGTTTTTTTTATTGCATTATAAAGTCATGCAGCTTAATAGTATTAAAATTTGACTCTATTAAACCGTATGACTTAAAAGTGTGTCTACATGAAAAAAAAAAAAAGACACTATATATATATATATATATATATATATATATATATATATATGTAATAATATGTACATAGAAATAAAGTGTGGAAACCCTCACCAAAACATTAATGACTCATTTGAATCATTGTCTATTTTATTTTTATTTTTCATCTTTTAACTGTTGAATCCCTTATTATATATATATATATATATATATGTATGTATGTATGTATGTGTATATATATATATATGTATGTATGTATGTGTGTTTTTATGTATATATAATGATATTCATTAAAATATTAATGTTTCATATATTTGTTGACAGAGAGTGAAACAAATGCTGAAAAGCTTAAAGGGTTTTGTTCATGGATTTGTTTTCGAGAAGGATGTAACATACCTAGAGTTTTTAAATAGAGTTCATGATGAAGAGATAGTCCTTCGGAAGAAAGGACTGTGGGATATCCCTCATCCATGGCTAAATATCTTTATACCAAGATCTCGAATCACAGATTTCGACAATGGTGCCTTCAGGAACATTCTTCTTAAGCGAAACTTTACTTCGTCAACTGTTCTTGTTTACCCTCTGCTCCGAAGCAAGTAAGACTGAAAGAAATATAATAATCAAGAAAAATACTAGCTATTTGAGCGAAAGGGTGATAAAATCACCGTCATTTTGCTTGACAATAGTCAAAACGACATGTTTTGACTATGGTTTTGTCAGCTTTTGGCCTAAATAGCAATGCTCAAATATTAATAATATTGTTTTAATTCCTTGCAGATGGGATGAAAGAATGTCAGCAGTTATACCAGATGAAGAAGATGTTTTCTACGTTGTGGGGTTTTTGGATGCAAGTGCTGATGACTGGGAGACCTTTGATAACAGAAACAAAGATATATTGCAGTTTTGTGTTAATGGTGGCATTAAATTTAAGCAGTATCTTGGCCATCATGCAACTAAAGAAGAATGGATTAACCATTTTGGCTCAAAATGGAACACTTTTCAACAGAGGAAAGCTCGCTTTGACCCCAAAATGATATTATCACCTGGGCAGAGAATTTTCAACAACTGACAGCTTCTGTAATAACATATCTGTTGAACATTTTACTGCATGTGTTAACAAAACTCTCCAATAAAGTTCTCTTGAGTGTCACATTATTACAAACACTTGATTTAACTTGTTACAATTTTATATATTCTCTTTAATTTTTGTTTGAAAGCCAACTAAACATAGAATTTGTTTAAACATTTTTTTTCTTAAAATATTCATTAGTTATATTCACCGAATTTGATATTTTCAACTGGATCTTTACAGAATCAAGAGTGCGTTCATGTAATGGAATTAAGTTTTTATGTTTACGGTTGCAAGTTAAAATGAACAAAAAAAAAAAAACTTTGCTCTTTTTTTTTTTTTGGGAGAAGCTTTGTTTGTTGTTATAAGAGATTTGAGATTTGAACCCTCTAATGCTGGGTATTGTGTTCACTAATATCAGAAATTTTCATCTACTAAACTCATATATTTTCATGTTATATTTTTATCAAAAAACTCAAAATTAAACCTAATTAATAGGTCATTGTATAGTAGTAATAATTAATTTACTACGTGGATTCATTTAAAACTGAGCAACGATACATTGGAACAAAACGGTGATAAAATCACCATAAAAATGGCAGCGTTTTGCCTTTGTTTTTTTGTTTTTTGGTCAGTAAGAATAATAATGATGCTAGATTATTGTATTTACCCTGTTTTCTGAACATATTATTTTTAAACCGATGACAGAACTATAAACTCTTGTACAAACAAATATAGTATAATAAAAATAATTGTGGACTAAGAGATATTTAGAGCCTATTTGGAATTGCTTTTGAGAGAAGTAAACGTGATTTTAAAAAGTTAAAAGTTAATTTTAGTGTTTGGTAATTTTTTAAAAAAATTACTTTTGGTAAAATCTCCTCATCCTACAGTAGATTTTAAGAAGTATGAAAGGGATAGTTTTTTAAAATTTGATTATAAGATTTATTTTTATATTTAATACAATTTCATCAATATCCTCACGTATATTATAAAATTTTAAAATTATAATTAGTCAATTAAGAAATTAAATTATTAAATTTAAAAAAGTTATTATTATTACCAATACCAATTATATTGAGATAAAAATAAAAAAATATTTTAATTATCAATTATTAATATACACCATAAAAATATTATATATATAAATGTTTATGAATGTGTAAATAAGTTTTCTTGAACATCTACTTGAGCCATTTGCATTCTCACCATAGTTCAACAGAAAGATTTACTAAACATATACAATTACTTTTAATACTCACAGCACTTTTGAAAAGAAATTTTACCAAACGTTTAATTAATTCTTCTTAAAACCGATTATTTCTATAGTTTAACTAATAACAATTATTTTAAAAGTTACAGTATTACCAAATTAACCCTTGATCGAGCCAATTGAATTATGCCACATCAATTTGTTTGTACAAGAATTTATAACTATCATTACTCTTATTTTTAAAATGATATTTACAATGTTATCTGCACATATTCTTTTTAAAATAATATTTACCGTGTTTGGTTAACATTCTTGCGATATTTTCTTTTTAAAATGATATTTACAATGTTTTGTGGGCTATCCAATTTTTGTGTCTATTTGTGACTTCAGCCTCTTATTGTTGGATTTAATGGAAAAGTTGATTGAATTGTGGGGATATATTTATTTAATTATTAACATTGTACGATCCTTGTTGTTTATTGAAATTTTAAAAAGGTTAAAGAGTTCAAACTTTTATCACATGAGTCTGATTTGTTTTAAATTTGTAAATAATTAGAAAATTCGAGGGCTACAAACTAGCTCTTTTACGTCAGTCTATTACCAGCCGACAGAATCAATGCCTACCACTACCACAATCGATCAAAATCTAAATGATATTTGAAGATAATCTTTAGTAAATATTATTGAGACAATCATCTTTAGTAAATATTATTGAGACAATCTTCCATCATGATTAACAAATTTATTTTGCTAAGTCTTTTTAGCCACATCATATCCTTCTATAAATCATTCTGCAGATTAAAAAAAAAAGAAATGAAATCTAATCTTTATCTTCTTCAGGCCCTAATCACATAAACTAACATCTCCAAGTTTGTTTGTCCATTTTCTTTTCTATGATTCAAGCAATCAACCTTGTCTATTTATTTTCTTTGATTTATCAGTTTAAAAATAACATAATCATGAAAGTTCATAAACTTTAAAACATTAAAAAAAAAAAGAAAAAAGAAAATTGTTGGTGGTAAAATGTAGACCATAGGTATTGAGGCCATGAAAAATGGGGAATATGACTCAAGATTGTGATAAAGAATGAAGGGGAAGCTAAAGAGGAAGGATGAAAAGGGAAGATCTCGAAACCAGTCTTAACTATCTAAATTGTCTGAGAGTAACAAAAAAATGCATCCTAAAAAATATTTTAGTCACCATATGTCTATATGGGACGATGAGATAGTGACAACCAAGCCATTACAGTACAGCCCACACTTGAACTGTCTATAAAATATCCCTTCGCAAGCCGCTAAAGTCAAAATTGAGAGAGAGGGAACATATACAAAGGCACTCACACCATCTCTATCGAAATTAGTGCTCCTAGCCTCAAATGGCTCATTCAAAATGAGCCAATTAAAGTTGAGGGCAGACTGTCACCACATACTGTCCCCTAGTGGATAATTGTCCAACCCAAGAAAGCTTAAGAAGCTTCCGTAAGAGGGATCAAATTACCCTTAAACCCCTACTTGAGGAAGAAAAACACCAATAACAGCTCGCTACATGTCCAAAAGGACACAAAGATGCCCTCAAGGGTATTCCACCTTAAAAGGTCTTGTTATTCTCACAAAGAGGGTAAGTTCACTCATTCGCCAAAGCATTAGACTTTTCTTCTAGTCTAGGGTTTCTTAGAAACCCACCATCTCCTTCAACCTCCCACTGACTTGACCGTCAGATTTCCATCACCGGGCACCGCCGGTGCCACCTTCAACGGTTGTTTCTCGTGATTTCTACTTCGTTTTAGCCATCGCCATCCCCAAGAAACTATCTCCATGTCGTCTAGTCTTCGTCTTCACTAGAAAACCACCATTTGTAGAGAAGCTCTCACAGTGTTTTGAACTGAACCAAAATTGAATCAAAACACAACTAAATCCTAGTCATATATCTATATGAAAAGCCCGAAACCATAAAACTTAAGGACCTATGGTGGTAACAAGGAGAAGCTAAGAAAGAATAAGAAAAGAAGAAGATGTAAACCATAAATACTAAAGAGAGGAAGGAACCGAACGAAATTTAACTCTACAAAAAACAAAAGAGGAGTACGACACAACTGTCGCAGGGTAAGTGGATTTTGCTTTCTGTATATATTCTTTTTAAAATGATATTTACCATGTTTTAAGAATATTTTTTTATATACATTCTTTTTAAAAGGGTGTTTACCTTGTTATGTGTTCATTTTGTGAACACATTATTATTTTTAATGATTTTAGCTTTATTTGTGTGCTCATCTTACAAAAAAAAAATTATTCGTGGACTATTCTTTTTAAATTGCAGTTTACTATATCTTGTTAATAGACTTGGACCTCTTTTACTATATATGCATACATATTAATATATGGTTAAGATTTGATTATTTTTAGATTCTTATCTAATAACTATAAATTATATCTTTCTAAAAGGTTCACAAAAAGGTCAACTCAGCTATTAATTCAAATTCTTTGTCAACTTGCTCCTTTCTTATATTTAAGCTACATCAAAGATTTAAGCTACGGTTCCAATATGTTACTTTCATGAATCACTATGCTGTTAAATTTTTTTGAAAAACAGTTAATTAATTACTTTTAGAGGGTATATTCACTAGCTTTCAATTGCGTATATTTCATTTCTAGTATATTGATCGACAAATTTACAAATTACAAGTTACAAATGGTCTTCTTTTACTTGCTAATCCATGAATAATTTGAACATTGATTAATTTTTTCTTTTAGAAGTCAATCTTATGGGACAAATATGTACACAAATTAAAATGGAAGTAATCGAAATGTGTGGCAAGATCAGTGATTTTCATTTTATGATACGACTAAACGGATTTCCATGATATTTCAACAAAGTCAACATACTTTAATTGCAATAACATTTTCTAATTTTAATAAAACATATTTATTCATAATTCACATTGAGCATATATTATTATAAAGTATGTTACTTATGTATTGGCATATGATGGTAGGATCTTTATAAATAAAAGATTATTCACAACTATTAAGTAAATGGGTATTTCATTATGTAAGGATGTAAGTTTTTTACTTTTATCATTAAATGATTTTATCTTAATCACTAAAGTGGAGATTTTGAATAGAATAGTTAATATGTATCTGTGATATGCATATTGAACTGAACTACGGTGAATCATAATCTAGCTTAACAAATGTTGTTGATCATAATTCACATAAGCTTTAATAAGCTTAATCAACCATAATCTTGAGTGGGTAATAAACTTACATTCATGTGTTATATCTTTTGAATTATCACAGAGTGAGATCCATATAAACGGTCAAAACCTCAATAGCTTGGAGATGTAATTTCATAGATCATAGGATCATATACTTACAAGATAGAATATATATTATTGATGCTTACTTAAGCTGTTGTGGTACTAATCATTTAAATATGTGGCCTCAGTTTATTCCGTAAATTGTTTATTGAATAATAATATTTATTTCTAAATTTATTTACAAATATAAATATATTAAAAGTGACCATTAGAACAAATAGTGACTTAGGACCATTAGAACAAATAGTGACTTAGGGATAAATATGTAGCTAATAAAGGCATGACACTTATCAATGGCCTAGCTTTAAGTACAAGCATCATATAGAGGGTTAATTATGTGGTTATTATTGGTGTATAAAAGGAGTTTTAATTAATTGGGTTTTTATTTAATTACATAGGCTATTGCAACTTTGAGCTTTTAGTGGAATAGCTTGAGCTTAACTTAGTAATTTCTATATGTCATGAGATGACTGGGCCTTGACTATTAAGTTAGAGCTAGAAAGCCATGGGTCTACAGTCCCTTTGCTAGCTTAATTCTAGTCAAACTCTAACTCTTATAAGTGCCTATATAAAGGAGATGAAATTAGAATAGACTAATAACATTTACGTAAGGATTTTCTTAAATAAGACAAATCCTAATACATGCCCACACGTGTGAGGGAGATGATTAAGAATAACAAAGAAGACTGCAACTACACTTTGCAGATCCCAATAATGGTAGTGGAAAAGATTGCAGTCATCTTTTTAGATCTTCAATACAAAATCAAGGTATTCCTTTAACCCTATACAAAAGAATACTCCTAGCACGTTGCATGCACGACTCTGTTAGCCTAAAGGGCTACACATAATGTAATTTTGATGATAACAAACATGGGTCTTAAGTGATTTGATAAATATTGTATTTCAGATTTTACTAGTTCTTGAAGGATAATATTTATGTTGAAGTGAATCACGTGAAATAAAACTCAAGACACTCAACGGACAACGGCGCAATCAAGAATAAAGTTTAGAGCTCAAAGGACTAATTATTGCGACAAATTCTTATAAAGCCGGTATGATTTAATTGATGCATGGTTTAGCGTTTGAAAAGCTCAAGATTTTATTTAAATCATTACTTTTTATAAACCAAAAGGTTTTATATTTATAAGATAAAGTGTTTTGTGGATTTGAGTAATTTGGACTAAAATGAAAAAGTCTTGCAATCTTTGATTTTATTAAGTATTGTTTTGAATTTTGAATTTGGACTTATTTGTAAATATTTAAAACTTTTTGGGTCATACTATAATTTATAAAAGTTTGAGGACCCGAATGTAATTCAAACATTTAAAATCCCAAAAATGGACAGAGAGTGAGCGGCTAACCGCCTGAGGAAAATCTCATATTTTCAAATTTTGGACTAAATGGAAAAGATTTGAGAACTTTGAAATTTTTGGGTATTATGTTAAATTTTGAAAAGGACTTCTTTAAAAAATATTATTATATGTTGGGTCATGTCATAATTTCAGAAAATTTTGGGAATGAAAGCATTATTTAAAAATTCTGAAATTGGTCCTATTTACAAAGTTTTATGATGTTTAGGGCCATAGTAAATGATAGAAAGTTTTGGGTACAAATGTAATTTCGTGAACAGTAGTATTGTAGCAAAATTCAAATTTAACGGTAACATCATTGTTCTTGAGTGGCTAGCCGGATAAATCAAGTGGCTAACCGCTTGAGCGGTGGAATTCACCTATAACGACTAGTTTTCGGGCTTTAGCTATAAAAACTCAACTCCACCTTCAATTTCAAGATCTTTGCAAGCATAAACAAGTGCACACAACATATATTGAGCTTCAATTTCGTAAATCATCATAGATTAAATCTTTATTGAGCTATCATTTGTATATTTACTCTAAAAGAGAGTTGTTTGTTGTAATTTTCATTTCTCATCAAATTGTGAGTGTACAAGTGTCAGACACACTTGTTGTGAAGAGATTGGGGAGATAATCTCTTGTTGTAAAGGTCCATTGACACCTTAGAAGTTAATTGTACAGAACTTGAAACTTTGGGAGGCTTGGATAGTGAAATTCTCAAGCTGGGTGAGCTTGGAGGCGGGGACGTAGGCGGGGATTGCCGAATCACGTAAAAATCATGTGTTTTTTTTCTCTTCCCTTACTCTCTTATTATTGTGCTTTATTGAATTTATTATTTTTTTATTTCATTAAGGCATTAGATTAAATTATTGTGCGAATTATATTGCATAAATTTTAAAATCCCAATTCACCCCCCTCTTGGGTTGCCTAGTTAGTATTTCAGACTAAAGTGTATTAAAAATAAAGAATGCAATTGGAAACACATTTTGTTAATGCTAGCTTGAGTTGAGGCAGAGAAGACAAGTACCGTTGTCTCTTTTGCATTTCTGGCTTGTTCATGTTTTTTATAAAATCTTGCTCTAGCCATTGATGAGTCACTAAGGACAAGTACTACTAACTCTTTAATAGCTCAGGCTTGTTTCCTAGTCTCATCAAATCTCAAATTGTCCTATTGTGCAAGCCGGTATGCAAGACCCCTTAGTGTTTAGAAATTGAATTTGGGAATATAAACATTATTTATTTTGTTTTGAGAAGTTTATCCAGTGTTATAAATTGGTCAAAAGACAAGTATTTTGTGCATGTTTCTGGAAGAAAAAGAAAATCAGGTGCTTGAAATTCTAAAATTCTATTCATAATTTCATTTCATTCATCCTAATTTAAATTTTAAGAGTGCTAGAATTAATAAATGAGCACAAATCAATGATATTACTTTTAGCAGATTAGTATGAAAGCACTCCATTTTGTTTTTTCAAACAGTAATCTTAGAGTAGTACGCTATCTACTTAAAATTAACTGTCATGACGCTCTTAGAAGGAGTATAGATAGCTTCAATCCTATCGATCTTGAATTCCAAGTGTTTATTTAAAGGGGATCAATGAGTTGCTAAAAAAGTTGCTCTATCCAAATGAGTTTGTCGTGACCAAAGGCTACAACATGATTTATGCTCAATTGCTGATAAAAATGAAAGGTCTAGAAAATGCTTTCATATGTTATTGTTATCTACAAGTGTAAAATATAAAGAATTATATAAAAATACCAGTTGAATCCTAAAGACTAATAAAGGAAGAAACTGAATGCAAAGTTGTACAAGCTTTAAAATTAAGGAAATAAAAGTAGGAAAGCATATAAAATTGGAGAATAAAATGCTTTGTAACTGAGAGGAAAATATACAGTGTGTCAAGGCAATCAATTATATTCTCTAACACTCCCCACTCAAGATAGCAAGTGAAGGACTTGAACGCCCATCTTGGAAAGCATTTAATGGAAAGAATCAGCTTAAGAGGTTTAGTAAAAATATTTATTAGTTGTTACTATGAACGAAGAAAGGTTGTGCAAACAATACCTCTTTGAATTTTCTCTCGAACTAAGTGGCAATCAATTTCGATATGCCGAGTTCATTCATGGAATATGAGATTGGTAGCAATGTGTAAGGCAGCCTTACGGTCACAATATAGGCATTCAGGTTAAGGATGATTGATTCTACTACTAGAAAAATGGGCTTTACTGACACTAATTTAGTGTCAGTAATCACTTTTGCTGACACTTGTTAATTGTGTCAGTAATGCTCAAGCCAGAACACACTGACACTAATTTTTGGTGTCAGTGATTTTTGCGTCAGTATTTTGTGTCACTATAGTATCACCACAATAGTGATACTATGATGTTAGTATCAGTTGATACTATTTCTATGTCAGTATTTTGTGTCACTAGAGAGTCACAAGGATAGTGACTCAATCGTGTTAGCATTTAATGATACTATTTACATGTCACTGATTTATGTGTCTACAGTATCAGGAATCCACTGACGCAGTAACATAAAAAATTCTTATCGTCATTTAAATAATTAGTGTCAGTATTAATGGTGCTATACCAGTTGTGTTTTATTTTTTTAATCACATTATTCATGTTTATTTTACAATTAAAATAAACCCAAAATATATTAAACATACCAAATCTTGTAATGCAATTCACATAATACACATTTCAAATACATTAGTTAAATTAAAATAGTTCAAATACATCATTGTTTGGGGGTAAAAAACAAGTTCAAGTACTAAATTAAGCTTTGAACAAGTAGTATACACGATAAAGTACTAAATTAATTTCGGAAAATTTAGCCAAGAAGAAAAAATAGATAACAATGTCACTGATTTTGGAGTCCGCATATGCCTTTATTTTGTTTCCACCTACAAGTATATAAAATCAATTAGCACACCACAAAATAAGTCAGATTTGTTTTAAGGAAAAATAATCATAAATTACTTGTATGTTACCTCGCAATTGTAGGCTGTAATTAACTTGGCAACGTATATAGCCCACTGATCATGAAGTCGGGAGAGGTCCTTGACAGTGTATTCCTCAACTCCCTTGAACTTTAATTTTAAAACAACAAGTTATTCACATATACAAAATACCAATTTAACTTACTTTAAGGAAAAAAAAACGAATATGGTGTACCCAACTGTGAACCTATTAAAACATGTGGAAACCATAGTTGTTTAACTAAATGAGAGGTGGGAAAGAATAAATATGGAGAGCCAGCCTACTTTCCCTTAAGGTTATCTGTTCTCACCAGAGCAGGAAGATGAGTAATCCTATAGAGACCTATAGAAGTTTAACTTCTCCCAAACTAATCGATTTAGATTGTGAAATTACTAGAAACTTGGTCACAATAAGTATATTGCACATTAAAGTGTACCCGAACAACTTATTGGAATTAGTCCCACCGCAACAGTTACTGAGAAAGGTCAAGGCAGGATAAATAGAAATATGCCTTAAACTAAATCAACTCTACCAAGCCCCTTGCATGTAAACATGAAGGATAAAAACAAGCATCTTACAATTTAACTTGAATGTTTATCTGAATTGTTGAGTGTTAGAAAATGCATATTTATAAAGGAGAAAATCATCATTTTACATTTCAAGTCTTACTAACAACCCTTACTTTTATGTGCTTAAGCTTCTTGTAATTTAATTATGTGCGTTTTATTTTAATTAAGTATTTTATGTATTTTAGGGGCATCATAGTCATTTCATAATAAATGAGAGATCAAACGGCAAAACGGACATCACTTTTGAACTCAGGACGGTCGAAAACCTTAGGAGGAGCATAAAAGGAAAAATGGCACTGTTCACATGTACGGTACTGTCTACGTTACTGTTCACGACACTGTTCATATAGACGGATCGATGATGTGGCATTGACCGATGATGTGGCATTGACTGATGAGGTGTCAAGATCCTGTTGGACTAAAATTCTTATGTACTGTTGATGGTGACGTGGCAGCATATTAGTGGACCAAAAAATGCACGTACGGTACATATAACACATGGGATTATTTTCAACCAAACCGCGTTACTGTGCAAACCGTGTCACTGTTCAAACCGCGTGGTCAAACCGTGTTACTGTTCAAACCGCATAGTCAAACCGCGTACTGTTCACGCGTATTGTTGACGTGTACTATTGACTGATGACGTGGCGCAATCCTAAGCGTCCAAACTGTTTTTAATCTGATGGCCATAATTTACTTGATGTATCTATAAAAAGGGGGCCTCCCCCCCTAATTTGGCACCTATGAATCCATTTTTGGACTCCATTTTCTGTAATTCCTTCTTTATCTTGTATTTTCTATGTATTTTAATAAATTCCCATTTTGCCCCTAGTTCAATTATGAGTGGCTAATTTTCTTTCAAGCTTGGGTTGAAGGTGAAGTCTCAACATGTGTCATGGGCTTTATTTGGTAAATTTATTTTCTCTTCCCCTCTAGTTTTTGTGGATGTTTTGACTTTTCGTTGACAAATAATAATAATCTTGTCTAGTACTGCCCTGGTTTCACCGGCTCCCTACTATAAGGTTATTATTATTTGAAACGATAAGCCCTTAGCACCATATTTATTAGAGCGTGGTTCATGAGGTGTGGATTCCCCCCTCATGATTTAATTGGTATTAATAAGGAATATTTAACCCATGATGCATGTTGATACGGTTCCAGATACCCAAGTACGTCAATTTAATAGATTTACACTTTAATTTCTTCTCGCCATTTCAATTCCAATTTTTAGGATAATTTGAATCACTTCCACCACAAATCCAACCACCTCATACAAAATTAATTCTATATATAATTAAAATTCACCTCCTCATGGGATCGACACTCGTCACCATTGATCTATACTATAATAGATTTGTGCGCTTGCGAGTTCAATAAAATTTACACAACAAGTTTTTGGCGCCGTTGTCGGGGAGGTAAGTAATTTTAATTCATAGAATTAATTTTTGTGAATATTTCCATTTAATTGTTTTCATGTATTTTTTTTAAAAAAAATGTGAATCTACATTTAAAGGTTAGTATTTCTTTTCTTTTTCTCTTCTTTCAAATTCTGTAATTTAATTTTCAATTTATTTTTCTTTGTAATTTTTTTGTTTATCTTATTAATTTATTTTTAGTTAATTTATTTTCACGTATTTTTTTGTGTATTTTTATAGTAAGGTTGTAATAGCGCCATAAGGTTAGTATCGTAATTTCTCCCTCTTCTTTATTTCTATTTGTTTTGTTCCCATCTTTATTTTTATTTTATTTTGCATGCATGGTCGTAGGTCAATATTACCTAATCTTGAACCTATAGACTTCGAACTTGAGAAAACACTTCGTACACACAAAAAAGTTAAAAATAAAATGGATTTACAAGCACCACAGGAGAGGCCATTTAAGGACTACTTCAGTTCTTTAGCTAATTTGAGCACATCATGCATAAGATACCCAAATGTAGCTGCTAGGAGTTTTGAACTAAAACCTAGTGTGCTAAATTGTCTCCCCACATTCTATGGCTTAGAAAATGAGGACCCATATAATCATCTGAATGATTTTCATGCTATTTGTCAAACATTTAAATATGAGAATTTTTCAGATGATGATGTAAAACTTAAACTATTCCCATTTTCTTTAAAGGATAGAGCTCGTTCATGGTTAAATACTTTGCCTGCTAATAGCATTACATCATGGGAACAAATGGTAACAAAGTTTTTAAATAAATATTTCCCAGTGCATAAAACCAATGCTATTCGCAGGGAAATCTCAGAGTTTACCCAGAGAGATGACGAGCAGTTTTTCGAAACATGGGAGCGATTCAATGGGCTACTCTTGAAGTGTCCACATCATGGGTACGAGAAATGGCACCAATGCCAATACTTTTTTGAGGGATTATTGCCGAATGTGCAAGAATGGCTAATGGCAACAAGTGGAGGAGAGCTAATGTCAAAAAGTGCATCAGAGATTTGGGAATTCTTCCAGCGACAAGCGGATAATTTCCAACAACGGAGTCGATCACTCAGTAATACTAGAAGAATTAAGGGAGTAAATGAGGTCCACATTGGCGAGTCAAGTTCAGAAATTAAAGAAGTTAAAGCGATAATTGAAGGTCTCTCTCAACAAATAGCATCGTTATCGACTGCTAAATCAGCAGAGCCACATGACCATGACTCATATTTAGATCAAGCCAATGCCATAGGTGTAATGAGAAAGCCATCGAATTACAACCCATACTCCAACACATATAACCCTGGATGGACAGACCACCCCAATTTTTCATGGTCTCAAGGATTCCAACAGAATGGACCAGCAGCTCCAATTCCACCAATTCCACAAAATCCTCAAGCCTCTCAGCCCTCATTTAGACCATACAATCAGAACCTGAACTACTCTCAACCTAGACCATGGGAGGATGCATTCCAGAATTTTAGGAATGTTACTCACTCCACGATTGAGCAACAGAACCGCACCATTGATGGACTACGAAATGAGTTGAGAGCAGGCTTTAACTCGCAAGCCCAATCAGTTTCAAGCCTGGAGAAGATGGTGGGACAACTTGCTTCTTCAGTTCAGACCTTGGCAATGACTGTTGAGAAAGGTAAATTTCCAAGTCAATCAGTGCCTAATCCTAAAGGAGTACATGAAGCAAGTACCAGTTCACCACAGCAGCATGGAGAGGTCAAAACAGTCATGACCTTGCGAAAAGGAAAAGAATATGTTCCCAAAGGTCCATTTCCTCAGAGGTTAGCTAAAGGAAAGAAGGGAAAATCCACAAGTGAGATTCTCGAAATCTTCAAACAGGTAAGTGTTAACATCCCTTTACTTGATGCTATAAAGCAAGTTCCATCTTATGCCAAGTTTCTTAAAGACCTGTGTACTAAAAAGAGAAACATGCATGTTCAAAAGAAGACATTTTTAACAGAAAATGTTAGTTTTATACTCCAACATAAAATTCCTTTAAAATGCAAAGATCCAGGCTCCCCCACTATCTCATGTAGCATAGGGAACCACACAATTGAGAATGCTTTGTTGGATTTAGGAGCTAGTGTAAATTTATTGCCTTATTCAGTTTTCGTGAAACTTGGACTTGGAGAATTACACCCAACTCCAGTGGTGTTACAGCTTGCAGATCGGCCCACGAAAATACCTCGTGGTATTGTGGAGGACGTGCTTATCCAGGTAGACAAGTTTTATTTTCCTGTTGATTTCATTGTAATTGACACTCAACCAATACAGGATTCAAGGAAGCACATCCCCATTATCCTAGGCCGACCTTTCTTGGCAACTGCGGATGCTCACATTCAATGAAGAACTGGAAATATGCAGTTGTCCTTCGGCAACATGACTATGGAGCTGAACATCTTCAACATTGACACTTTTGTTTCAAACCTTAGTGATTATCCTTTACAAACATGTTTAACTCACTTTGGTTTGGATTTTGATATTGACAGATCAGTCGATGAGGTCAACGCCCTACTTGACTCAGCACCATCTATGGATATTAATAAATGGAAGTCAAGAGTTGAACAACTAGCACCATCAGAGAAGAAACTCATCCCATCATCAGAATCACTACCAAAACTCGAGCTCAAACCATTGCCCAACACTCTGGAATATGCATTTTTGGGGGAAGAAAGTACTCTACCGGTAATCATCTCAGCATCCCTCAATGACGACCAAAAAGGTAAGTTGTTGGATATTTTAAAAGAGCACAAAGGAGCATTAGGATGGACCATAGCAGACATAAAATGTATAAATCCAGTAGACTGCATGCATTACATTCACCTTGATGAAAATGCTAAATCTACTAGGGAAATGCAACGTCGGTTAAATCCTAATATGAAAGAAGTGGTTAGAACTGAAATCCTTAAGCTATTAGATGCAGGTATCATTTACCCAATTTCTGATAGTTCATGGGTCAGTCCTGTACAAGTTCTTCCCAAAAAGTCAGGAGTCACAGTAGTTACGAATGTTGATAATGAATTGATACCCACTAGAGTGACTACAGGATGACGTGTATGCATTGATTATAGAAAGTTGAATTCTGTCACACGTAAAGACCATTTTCCTTTACCATTTATTGATCAAATGCTTGATAGATTAGCAGGCCATGAATTTTATTGCTTTTTAGATGGCTACTTAGGATATAATCAGATTCCCATAGCACCAAAAGATCAAGAGAAAACCACTTTCACTTGCCCTTTTGGCACTTTTGCATATAGGAGGATGCCATTTGGATTATGTAATGCACCTGCTACATTTCAACGATGCATGTTAAACATTTTTTCTGATATGGTTGAACGATTCCTTAGGTCTTTATGGATGATTTTTCTGTCTTTGGTGACTCGTTTGATCAATGTTTACATCATCTAACACTAGTTCTACGGAGATGTATCGAGAAGAACTTGGTCTTAAATTGGGAGAAGTGTCATTTTATGGTAGAACAAGGTATTGTTCTCGCTCACATCATTTCGAACAAAGGTATTGAGGTTGACAAAGCCAAGGTGGATCTCATTTCTATCGTCCTCCACCCAAAACAGTCAGAGAAGTAAGATCTTTCCTTGGGCATGCTGGTTTTTATAGACGTTTCATTAAAGATTTTAGCAAAGTTTCTAGACCCTTATGCAATTTACTTGCTAAGGATGTACCTTTTACCTTTAATGATTTATGTCTTGTGGCTTTTGAAAAATTAAAGCAATTGTTGACATCATCACCCATCATTCAGCCCCCAAACTGGAGCTTACCATTTGAGCTAATGTGTGATGCATCTGATTATGCAATAGGAGCAGTATTAGGACAAAGAGTTGATCGGATTCCCCATGTTATTTACTATGCTAGTATGACATTGAATGATGCACAGTTGAACTATTCAACTACTGAAAAAGAAATGCTAGCAGTAGTGTTTGCATTGAAAAAATTTCGATCTTATCTCATTGGTTGTAAAATAATTGTGTTCACAGATTACGCTGCTCTTAAATATCTTCTCACAAAGAAAGATGCAAAAGCTAGACTAATTCGTTGGGTGTTACTTTTGCAGGAATTTGACTTGGAATTCAAAGATAAGAAAGGCACAAAAAATGTTGTGGCAGACCATCTCTCTCGTCTTCATTTTAACACAATTACAGAGCCATTAACATTGAATGAGTCATTTCCAGATGAACAATTAATGAGTATGGAAGTATTACCTTGGTATGCTGATATCGTTAATTATCTTGTTACATGTCAACTTCTAGAGCATTGGACCAAGCAAGACAAGGCTAAATTCTTTGCAGAAATAAAGAATTTCTTTCGGGATGACCCGTATTTATTCAAGTATTCTGCAGATCAAATTGTCAGACGATGTATCCCAGAAAGTGAAATTCACAATATCCTTTCATTCTGCCATGAACAAGCTTGTGGAGGCCATTTCAGTGCTAAGAAAACACCTACAAAAGTTTTACAATGTGGTTTCTATTGGCCAACTATATTTCGAGACGCTTACACTTTCTGTTCTTCATGTGATAGGTGTCAACGAATGGGGAGCATTACACGAAGGAACATGATGCCACTAAATCCAATTTTAGTGGTTGAGATTTTTGACGTATGGGGTATCGACTTCATGGGACCCTTTCCCCCTTCTTTTGGCCATCAATTCATATTGGTTGCTATTGACTACGTGTCAAAATGGGTAGAAGCAATTCCATGCAGAACCAATGATCACAAAGTGGTGATAGGATTTTTGAAAAGCAATATTGTTTCGCGCTTTGGATTCCCTCGAGCAATAATCAGTGATGGTGGTGCCCACTTTTGAAATAAAGCATTCAAAGCACTTTTGACAAAGTATTCAATCACTCACAAAGTGGCAACCCCATATCATCCGCAAACCAGTGGCCAAGTGGAGATCTCCAATCGAGAAATAAAGCAAATATTAGAAAAAACGGTGAGGCCAGACAGAAAAGATTGGTCATTAAGACTTGATGATGCATTATGGGCATATAGAACGGCTTTCAAGACTCCGATTGGGATGTCACCCTACAGGCTAGTGTATGGAAAAGCTTGCCACCTACCTGTGGAACTCGAGCATTGTGCATATTGGGCCATCAAGAAATTCAACTTTGACATACAGCAAGCCAACTCAGAAAGAAGATTATAACTGGCAGAACTTGAAGAAATTCGCAATGATGCATACGAAAATGCCAAGATTTACAAGCAACGAATGAAAGTCTTTCACGATAAGCAAATTATGCGAAAATCTTTCACTCCAGGTCAGAAAGTGCTTTTATTCAATTCTCGCTTGCACCTATTCCCAGGTAAGTTACGCTCTCGTTGGTCTGGCCCATTTATTGTACATACTGTTTTTCCACATGGGGCAATTGAAATTAAGGACCCAAAGAACGATGTCACATTTAAAGTTAATGGTCAAAGATTAAAGCCATATCTAGAGTACCAACCACATGGAGAAGACACCGAAATAAATTTGAGTGACCCACCAGATTTGAATTGAATTTTTTTTTTCTTTTCGGTGGTTTGATTTTTCTTTCTTTCTTTTTATTATTCTTTTGCTAATTGAAATTATTTATTCATAAGTGTGTTTGTCATTAAGTTTTCTCTTATCATTGTTAATCATGAGTACCATACTTAGACCGTTCCTCCTGAACATTTTTAAACCACTTCAACGTGTCAAAACTCATCTCAAAAGGCAGATTCAATTTTGTAAAACACATCGCATTTGGGCTCTACAACCACCAGAGTTAGTAGCCTATGTTGAGGGTTTAGAAAGCCAACTCAGAGATATTGAGAGAAGTGTTTACGACATCCAGTTGGAGCTTGAGGTAAATTCAATAAGAGGACGATTTTAATTTTCTTTGTGTGTTTTAATTTATTTTTTTGTTTGTGTGCTTTAGTTTGTTACCCCGGTGAAGTGGCGGATAACGGTACTCCATGACAATCGAGTCGGTTACTTCAGTTTCCCATAATAACTGATATTCTGAGGCGAAGGTATGGACAGAACCGAGATTCTAGCGAAGCTTCACAAGCGATTCCCTTCACTTCCTCAGAATGCCTTACGATCTATAAAGCTCGGTCCGAACGCATGCGATTGCTCATGGGGAATAACATACCTGCTAACATCCGTTGGTTAATCGAGGTGAAAGTACGATTGGCATGTGAGTTACCTCCAAAATTTATTCCATACATGCCTGGTTGTGGGAAAGGAAATTATGCAAGAAAACGACGAGCTCGAAGAATTTCTGTTGCTTGTCATAAGTGTGCCAGAATGAGTTGCAATAAAAACCCATGTTCTTTAGGAATTGTGACTATTTTTATTGGGTTTAATTTCTTTGTGAGAGTGTCACTATTTCCAGTGAGATTTTGGGGTTTGACATGTCATTCTTGAAAGTAGCTATGACAGTCTACTAGGCTGATTCATGTGGATGGTTGATATGGGTGTGATATTCCTTTAGACTGGAGATAATGCTTATACTTTTATTTGATTGATATCATTAATCGGATTGAATAAATATGAGTGTTTCTTAAAAAAAAAATCATTTTGGATTTGAATTTTGTTTTCGCTTTATTTGCTAGGGACTAGCAATAAGCTGGTTGGGGGGTGTGTTGAGTGTTAGAAAATGCATATTTATAAAGGAGAAAATTGTCATTTTACATTTCAAGTCTTACTAACAACCCTTACTTTTATGTGCTTAAACTTCATGTAATTTAATTATGTGTGTTTTATTTTAATTAAGTATTTTATGTATTTTAGGGGCATCATAGTCATTTCATAATAAATGAGAGATCAAACGGCAAAACGAACATCACTTTTGAACTCAGGACGGTCGAAAACCTTAGGAGGAGCATAAAAGGAAAAATGGCACTGTTCACATGTACGGTACTATTCACATATACGGTACGATCTACGTTACTGTTCACGACACTGTTCATATAGACGGATCGATGAAGTGGCATTGATCAATGAAGTGGCATTGACGACGTGGCATTGACCGATGATGTGGCATTGACTGATGAGGTTTCAAGATCCTGTTGGACTAAAATTATTATGTATTGTTGATGGTGACGTGGCAGCATATTAGTGGACCAAAAAATGCGCATACGGTACATGCAACACATGGGATTATTTTCAACCAAACTGCGTTACTGTGCAAACCGTGTCACTGTTCAAACTGCGTGGTCAAACTGTGTTACTGTTCAAACCACATAGTCAAACCGCGTACTGTTCACGCGTACTGTTGACGTGTACTGTTGACTGATGACGTGGCGCAATCCTGAGCGTCCAAACTGTTTTTAATATGATGGTCATAATTTACTCGATGTATCTATAAAAAGGGGGCCTCCCCCCTAATTTGGCACCTCTGAATCCATTTTTGGACTCCATTTTCTGTAATTCCTTCTTCATCTTGTATTTTCTATGTATTTTAATAAATTTCCATTTTGCCCCTAGTTCAATTATGAGTGGCTAATTTTCTTTCAAGCTTGGGTTGAAGGTGAAATCTCAACATGTGTCATGGGCTTTATTTGGGTAAATTTATTTTCTCTTCCCCTCTAGTTTTTGTGGATGTTTTGACTTTTCGTTGACAAATAATAATAATCTTGTCTAGTACCGCCCTGGTTTCACCGGCTCCCTAGTATAAGGTTATTATTATTTGACACGATAAGCCCTTAGCACCATATTTATTAGAGCGTGGTTCATGAGGTATGGATTCCCCCCTCATGATTTAATTGGTATTAATAAGGAATATTTAGCCCATGATGCATGTTGATACGGATCTAGATACCCAAGTACGTTAATTTAATAGATTTACACTTTAATTTCTTCTCGCCATTTCAATTCAAATTTTTAGGATAATTTGAATCACTTCCACTACAAATCCAACCACCTCATACAAAATGAGGATAATTTTTAGGATAATTTGCTGCTGGTTGTTGTGCAAATTTTATTGAACTCGCAAGCGCACGAATCTGTTGTAGTATAGATTAATGGTGACGAGTGTCGATCCCACGAGGAGGTGGATTTTAATTATATATAGAATTAATTTTGTAAATGGGTGGTTGGATTTGTGGTGGAAATGATTAGGAATATGCTAAAACTTAAATTAAAATGGCAAGAATAAATTCTAAAATTGGAATTGAAATGACAAAAATAAATTGACGAGAATTATATTGAAATGACGTACTTGGGTATCTGGATCCGTATCAACATGCATCATGGGCTAAATATTCCTTATTAATACCAATTAAATCATGATAGGGGAATCCACACCTCATGAACCACGCTCTAATAAATATGGTGCTAAGGGCTTATCGTGCCAAATAATAATAACCTTATACTAGGGAGCCGGTGAAACCAGGGCAGTACTAGAAAAGATTAGTATTATTTGTCGACGAGAAGTCAAAACATCCACAAAAACTAGAGGGGAAGAGAAAATAAATTTACCAAATCAAGCCCATGACACATGTTGAGACTTCACCTTCAACCCAAGCTTGAAAGAAAATTAGCCACTCATAGTTGAACTAGGGGCAAAATGGGAATTTATTAAAATACGTAGAAAATACAAGATAGAGAGAGAATTACAGAAAATGGATCCCAAAAATGGATTCAGAGGTGCCAAAATAGGGGGGGAGGCCCCCTTTTTATAGTTACATCGAGTAAATCATGGCCATCGGATTAAAAACAGTTTGGACGCTTAGGATTGCGCCACGTCATCAGTTAACAGTACACGTCAACAGTACGCGTGAACAGTATGCGGTTTGACAACTGTTTGAACAGTAACGCAGTTTGCACATGGGTTGAACAGTAACGCGGTTTGCACAGTAAATAATCCCCTGTGTTGCATGTACCGTACGCGCAGTTTTTGGTCCACTAATATGCTGCAACGTCACCATAAACAGTACATGAGAATTTTAGTCCAACAGGATCTTGACACGTCATCAGTCAATGCCACGTCATCGGTCAACGCCACGTCATCGATCCATACATGTGAACAGTGCCGTGAACAGTAACGTTAACAGTACCCGTACATGTGAATAGTACCGTATATGTGAACAGTGCCATTTTTCCTTTTATGCTCCTCCTAAGGTTTTCGACCGTCCTGAGTTCAAAAATGATGTCTGTTTTGCCATCTGATCTCTCGTTTATTGTGAAATGACTATGATGCCCCTAAAATACATAAAATACTTAATTAAAATAAAACACACATAATTAAATTACAAGAAACTTAAACATATAAAAGTAAGGGTTGTTAGTAATACTTGATATGTAAAATAACGATTTTCTCCTTTATAAATATGCACTATCTAACACTCAACACTGGTCTGATGACTCGGGGTTCTTTTTTGGCTACTTTTGCTGGTCTGATGACTCTGGGTTCTTTTTTGGGTACTTCTGCTGGTCTGATGACTAGTGGTTCTTTGTTGGGTAGTTTGTCATGACATGAGAATTGCCTATCTAGTACTTTAGGAGTTAGTCTAGGAGATCTTCTCGGTGTGGGCTTTGAAGTAATTTCACACTCTACTTTTTCGGGGGTTTGTTGAGGAGTTGCTTGGGAAATTGTGGTGGGACTGTCCTTGATTTTACTCTTCACAGATTTTGGAGTCGACTTACCCGATGGGAAATCAGCCTATGTAATAATCAAAATACATACCATTAGTAGTAATACATGCATATACAAATGGAAATAAAATAATGACATGTAATACCTTTCTTTTTCCAAGAGTTTCAGGGGATTGTTGATCATTGTCCATCTGAACACCAGTGGAAGTTTTGGGCTTCGGAAAGTTAGAACTTCCAACTTCAGTATTGCTGTACGCATTTAACCTTGAATTCATGCGTTCTAATTGAGCAGATATGAATTGGAAACTCTCTTGATACATCTTTCTTTCTCTTGCTAACTCAGTGGCATCAGGGACATGAAAATACATAGATGGGGTGACGAATTGCCCCACTCCTTGCACCCTGCTTCCATTTGGTTGCTTCTGAAGAGCTTCACCTAGAATGTCATGTGACCCTTGTGATTGGAATGTTCCTTGTTCAACCTGACTCTTCAGCTCATTCTACAAAAAAAAAATATATTGTAAATCCGCAATTACGAGTACAAGACATCAATTAAACTAAACTAATATCCTTCTTGAATCTTTAACAAAGAGCAAATCCATATACAGTTCAAATTGAAACTACAGAAAATATTACAAGACAACACCTCACACAAGTTTTAACCTTTTTATATGCGAAGAAATAAGTTCTGATGAAATCTTACAGTTTTTCTGTCAATTGTAAATGTTGCCATACAATTATTACAAAAAGCAGTATATATGTACGTAAATATCTACCCCCCCACACACATATTATAAAGAAAATTAATAAGAATTAAGTATACAAGTGACTTACTATTTTCTCAGTAATTGGCGTCACATCAGAAGCATATTTGCCATCTCGGTTTGCTCGTGCCATTAACCAAGCTTCATTGCGATCAATCTCCCGCTCAGAAACTCCACTCTCCTTTTTATGTTACAAGGTGACATAAAACATAAATAATTGATTCTATTATGTTATACGTACTAAATTACTTATGTTACTGTAATTACTCCATATTACCACACTTACTTTTCTATACAACATGCCACCATATCCTGTGCTACCCAAGAGATGGTTGTAGACATTCTTTGCTCTTTTGTCTTTTGCCTTCTTACTTTTTTCCTGCACAAACAGTTTATATGAAGAACAAAAGTTACCACTGATTATTAGTAACTACCAACAATTAAATCAGGTAATATTAACAAACAGCACACCTGAAATTGTTCAGACAAAACTTTGTCAACAAAAAGTTTCCAATCTTCTTTTTTAATGCTTGGATATTCAATAGGAGGCAACCTTAGTGACTTTCGATCGTCCTTGTTAGGTAGAACGAATTCAGTTGCCAGTTCACATCGAAAGTTTCTTAATGCAACCCCCATCCACTTTAATACTTGGCTTTTGCATTTCAATCTCAATTTGAATTTTTTCTGTAAACCAATAACATGGATTAGAAACAACTTTAAACAAATCTGGAAGTTATATAAAATCTTTAAACATACTATGAAACAAGAAAACAAAACCTGAAAATGAACCCACAAAGTTTCCTTCATCTCCAGTGGCACACGCCTCCAATCATCAAGTAAAATTGAAACTGTTTCACGTACAATGACTCCAATGTAACTCCTAAGGTCATTTCTTCCCTTTCCAACTGGAACACCATAAGAATTGTACTCAATTGTAGCTTCATGACTAACTTCTTGTTTTTGCAAACCTTTTTTTTTGTTTGTTTTCTTCTCCTTGGTCTTCCGTTCAGCTCCGGAAGAGTGAACTCAACATCGTCAGCCATCTCCTACAATCTTGAAAATGATTAAAATAAATAAGTATATCATTTAGATTAATAAGTTAATACAAGAGCAATAATGAAATAAATAAATCACTTACTGAAAAACTGAGAAAATTGGTGCTGGAAACTAACTACAATAATGCATTCACTGATTTAAATCAATATCTATTGGAATAGCATCACAATCTTTTCTGTCATAAATTCCTTCATCATCTTTCTCATCCAACTCACATACTGGAAGTTTGTTAGATAATGGAGAAAATACATCCACGTCTTCACATCTTTCCCCATTTAACTTATAAGCTTTGTCGGTCACTGAACAAACTATTGATTTATTATTATCTAGCTGGTCCTTTACATAAAATACTTGGTTTGCATGACAAGCCAGAGTAAAGCAATCAGATTTACAACCAATCCGATTTAAATCAACTACAGTGAAACCTAAATTGTCAGTGCAAACCCCTCTATCATTTACCCAATCACACTTGAAAAGTGTTTTTTTAACCATTAGATAATCAAGCTGCCAAATCTCATCAATGACTCCATAAAACGTCATGTCTCCAAAATGAGGACTTTTGTCTTTTGAGCTTGAAATCTGTAGAGTGTTAGCAACAACCCTAACACCATTATTTTGGGTCACACGATTACAGTCCCGGTCCCTCGTTGTAAAATTGAAGTCATTTATCTCGTAGCCAGAGAAGGTCACCACGCTTGAGCGTGGTTTGTTTGCCAACCAGCACACTATTTCGTTAATCGGCACATTATTTGCTTTATCATGTGCCACCTATAAATTAAATTAACAAGTACAGTAATTAGACACATGTAGAAAAAACTTGTTATGTTTATATCCTATATTGTATTTAGTTAAGTAATTCTAACCTTTGCTTGTAACCAACCAGAAAATGTACGTATGTGTTCATTTTGCAACCACAGATTTGTTTTTGCCTTATAGGGGTTTCTTGATGCCAAATAATGCATATGCTCCTTACAGTGAGACATATTAAGATTTAAAAACTAGTATATTAATCTAATAATACAATAGTAATATTTTTTTGGAAAAATTAACAACTTACTCGATATATATTTGGATTTCAGGGGTGTTCATTAGAACACACCGGTGTGCTTGTGCCAACAAAGGATCATCAACCACCTTTATGTTTGCACCTCCCAAAGGCTTTTTGATAGATAAATCAGTTGGACAACCAGTAGGCAGCCCAATAACATCACAATTTGAGAGGTACTCAGCACAAAATGCAAGTGCTTCTTCTGCAATATAACTTTCTACAATACAACCCTCAGGGCAGTAGCGATTACGAACATAATCCTTGAGCGTTTTCATTTGTCTCTCAAAAGGATACATCCATCGAAGATAAACAGGCCCACATAACTTAACTTGTTCAACTAAGTGGACTGTTAAATGGATCATTATGTCAAAAAAGCTAGGTGGGAAGTACTGCTGCAGTAAGCATAAAGTGATTACAAGTTCCTCTTGCAATTGGTCAAGAGTATTGGGATCTACCACTTTACAGAACAATGTATTAAAAAAGAAGCACATCCTGATTATGGCCCTTCTCACATTTATAGGCAAACAGCTTCAAATGGCTAGTGGTAGAAATTGTTGCATCAAAGTATGACAGTCATGGGATTTAAGGCCTTGAATCCGACAATCATCTATTGAAACAAGGTTTTGGACATTGGAAGAATACCCATCAGGGACTTTCACACTCAGCAAGGTTTCACAAAACTGTTTTTTTTTCTTTTTTACTCAAAGTATAAGGAGCTGGAGGTAGGACTTTGTTTTTTTTGTTTGTTTCATCAGGAACTAGTTTTCCCCTGATCTTCAAAGACTCAAGATCTTTTCTAGCATTAATCCCATCTTTTGTTTTGCCTGGTTGATGAAGTAATGTGCCATATATGTTCTCGCACACATTTTTTTCAATGTGCATCACATCTAATTGATGGCGAGCTAATCAATGCTTCCAATAATCTAACTAAAAAAAGATTGACTTTTTTTTGTACAATTTTTCAGTTATGTTCTCATCACCATCACCGCCACCACCGCCATCATGTTTCCGCATTTTGGCCTTCTTTTTCCCGAACTTAATATCTATATCTTCCACCATATTAAAGATTTCCTCACCAGACAAAGTTTTAGGAGGCTCATTCCACTCTTGCTTCCCATTAAAAACCTTTTTCAGTTTCCGAAATAGGTGACCGAGTGGTAGAAAGCGGCGATGGTCCATAAATGACATTTTCCTACTATGTGGCAGCCAACATGCACAAGTGTCTATCCCACAAATTGGGCAAGCATAATAGCCCTTAACAGTACAACCAGAGAGGTTTTCGTATGCTGGAAAGTCACTGATTGTCCACATCAAGACAGCCCGTAAATTAAAGGTTTCTTTTCTATAAGAATCATAAACATCAATACCTACATCCCATAGAGTTTTTAAGTCCTCAATCAAAGGTGCTAGGTATACATCTAGATCATTTCCAGGTTGTTTAGGGCCAGATATCAAAAGTGACAACATCAAAAACTTTCTCTTCATACACAACCATGGAGGAAGATTATATGTTATTAATATAACAGGCCAACAACTATAAGTAGTGCTAAGTGTACTATGTGGGTTAACCCCATCAGTTGAGAGAGCTAAACGGAGATTTCTAGGTTCTTGTGCAAATTTTGGCCACTTATTGTCAATTAGTTGCCAGGCTGGTGAGTCTGCTGGGTGGCGAAGTTTGCCATCTCTAATTCTTTTATTAGCATGCCATGTTAAATTTTGAGCTGTTTGTGGTGATTGAAACAATCTTTTCAACCTAGGAATAGGTGGAAAATACCATAATACCATTTTAGGAACCCCTTTCCTAAATTTTGTTGAGCTTTTTTTTTTTATTTGATACCTAGATGCTCCACAATTTGGGCATTCAGCAAGATCAGCAAATTCATTCCTATACAAAATGCAGTCATTTGGACATGCATGTATTTTTTCATACTCTAAGCCTAGCACTTTCATTGTTTTCTTAACCTCGTACAATGACATAGGTAGAGTATTATTATTTGGCAAAATATCAGCAAGGACTTCTAACAAAGCAGAAAACCCTTTATCGGACCACCCATAGTTCCCTTTCACATTGTAAAGTCTCATTAAACTAGATAACTTTAAATGTTTTGCACCCGGGTACAAAGGTTTTTCAGCATCTTCAAGAACATCCTTAAAAGAACTAGGATCTCTATAACAATGCTCGTAAGTATCTTCGACCATGTCAATTATATTACTGTAATCATGACATCTAAATATTTGACTATGTGAATGGTCTTCATAGTTTGTAAATGTAGATTTAGAGTCAGTCTCACCATGCCAAGTCCAAACAACATATCTTGGGAGAAAACCTTTTTCAAATAAATGATCCTTCACCTGTTGAGGAGTATGAAACTCCATATTACAACAAAAGGTGCAAGGACATCTAATTGACATTCGATTTTCAGCATTCAAAATGGAAAAATCTAAGAAATCAGCAACTCCAGAACGATACTCTACAGATAATCTATCACAAGTTATCCAACTTCTCTCCATTTCAAATATTTTACCGGTTCACATATGTAATGTCAGTTTAAGTTTAATTAAATTGCATGATTAATTTAAAGTTCAATGTTATTATGATTATAGTTGTAATAATAAACTTATAATTCTGGAAAATCATTAATAGCCCCTATAAATCATTAATTATAATAATAATTTAGACAAAATCCTGAAATTGCAACAAAAGAAGTTTTGAAACTTAAATAGGAGATTAATAGGTAAGATGGGTGCTAATGGCTTTTTAAGTAGTCGAACTAATTCACAAGTCAAGTAACTAACAAAAGTTAAGAGTTCAAATAAATAATGTCTTCATACCACTTTGCAAACCATTTTTTAAGATTCTATAAATCATTTTTTAACTTCAAATACAACATGCAGAATTACTTTAAAACAAGCATTTCTTTATTGAATCAAACACAAATCATCAACTTTATACAATCTCAAAATACTCACAACCACGAACTTAATTAATTCATATCATAGTCATTGTCTCTATTACAAATCGTCCAACCAAAACAAAATAAATAAACAAGTAGGATTATATAACAAAATTTGCCTCTCTTTACATGAAACAGAGATGTAAATAGTTTGTAACCACTAAATACACAGTCATTCAGCCAATATAACACCCAAACAATCATCTCCTAATCACAAAGGCAAAAGCTAAAATGAAATTTCATATTTTAGTACATTCAAAATCAACTAACTTATTGCTCATAAGTTAAGAAATTGAGCTAACAGTTTATTTCAGAAACTAAAAAAATGCACATTCTTAGTTTTAAATAACAATGACAGTAAATCACATGCACAAAAGTTTGAAACTGACCTCAAATGTGGCAGAAAAAACAGAGTCGCAGCAGCAAGTGTTTTGAGTTTAAGTAATGCACCACTTAAAATGCCTGTATTTTTGGACTGCATGTGAGTGAAGATATAGAAAAATAAGAACAAAAATTTCAAGTTACAAATAAATCAAAGAAAAAAAAAGATATGGAAAACAAAACCCACCAGGGTTGCACTACTGTTCAATTTCTGAATATCTGAAACAACCCAAAAATAACAATTCAAAAATATTATTCATAAGCCAAATTAAAACAAACCCAAAAATTAAATTGCCCAAAAAAATAAAATATTCTGCCATTACCAGCTGATAACCTCCTCTACAGTTCTTTCTCTGGACTTGTCGATGGCTTTTACTTGCTTGCCTAGTATAGGCACTGGATGGTTTAGTTGGAGAAAAACCCCTTCGATAACAAGCGATTAGGGTTTTGGTTTGTGTTTCAATTTGGGGAAAATGGAAAACCGAAACAGAGTTTTAGCTTTTCATTATCTATCTAAATTAATTGAATTTAATTTGTAAATGGATAGTGCAAAACAGAAGAGATCGAGACGAGAAAAATGAAAGCGAAAGTGAACAATGAAAGCAAGATAGAGATTAGAGACAGTCGATATAACCTAGATGGTGAAAAGTCAAGTGTGTTTTATGTTGTTGTTATTTATATTTTTATTTTTTAATAATTTAAATATTATTATAACTTTGACTCATCGAGATTTGATGGTCTGTGCTCCAAACATTAAAGCTTTAAATCTTAGAGATCTCAGGTTCGAGTTGGAGCTAAAACAAAATTTTTATGAATTTTTTTTATCATTGATACTTTAATGTTAGTGATTTTTGATATTTAGTTTACTGACACCCTAGTATCATTAATCTCTTATTCCTATTTGTCAAAAGTGGAAAATGGTGCATATGTACATAAGTACTGACACTTTTTGCAAAGTGTCAGTAACGAAGTGTCAGTAAAGCCCATTTTTCTAGTAGTGTTCTAAGGTCTCTAAGTAAATATAGTAGCAAACTAATAATCTCACAACAAGTTGTTCCAATTGCTTTGTATCCTACTTTGGCAAAAGAGCCAGATACAGTTGATTGTTTTTTAGAGTTCCATGATATTAGAGAATTACCAAGAATACAATAGCCTGTGATAGAATGCTTGGAATATAGACAACTTGCCCAATCCAGCCATAATATGCTTGCAAATGTAGTGCAACAAATGATAAGAGAAGTATGCATTGTCCCAGACTCCTTTTCAAATAATACAAAATTTTGATGGCAGTAAAGTAATGGGGTTGACGTGTTTCACTAACGAATTAACTGAGAGTTTGAACACAATAGGCTATGTTTGGTCTAGTGACTGGAAGTTAGAGCAGTCATCTGATTAATCCTCGATAAGAGGATACATTAGAGATAAGTTCCCTATTTGAATTAGCCAACTTCAAATTTTATACACTTATTTACAACCAATAGCCTGTTTATGTGGTTGCAAAGATGTGATGTTCCAAGTCGAATTATCCTCTAAAGCTTTGATTTCCTCTGTTATTGCATTTTTCCAATCATCAACAAGCATTGCCTGCTTAAAACTCTTTGGTTTTATGGTGGATGAAATTGATGCTAAAAAGGAGCGATGAGAAGGAGAAAATTTGTCATAGGAAAGATAATGATATAAAGGATGAGAGGTACTTACAAGACATGAAGAAAATACTGGAAATGATAAATCAAATGTGGCCAACTTGCAGTGATAATCTTTAAGGTAAGAGGGAGGATGAGTTTCTTAGGTGGATCATCAAATTAGTGCTGATGGGTCAACAATTAGTTGGATATTTTATTGACATACTCTTTCATCACTTTCAATGAGAGGTGCTGGACTAAGATATCATGATTTTTTTCAACAAGAGAATGAGGCAGACTAATTTTGTTAGGAGGTTGAGAAGTCTTTTGAAGGAAACAAAGAATTTTTTCAAAAAACTTATGCATCTATGGATATGAAAATTCTTTCGTTAATTAAGTCATACAATTTATAACCTTTTTAGGCATATGGATAACCAAGAAAAATACAATGAGTGGCTTTAGCTTCAATAAGAGGAGTGTTGCTTGGAATCGCAAGGCATCAGCTACATTCAATAAACTCTTTTCATGAATGCTTCCGTTCATATGATAAAAATCTAGCATGTTAAATTATAGCCGGTTATCAAAGGAGATGAGCCCTCCTTTTATAATCTTATAGCCATACACATGAAGTAAGTAATTAGTAAATGGATACACCATTAGTCATAACTTCTTATGAGATAGTTGGAGTTATAGGAGACAAAGAGTTGTTTGATAGAGAGACGAAGAGTTGTTTTGATGAACATCGACATAATTATAATTATTTCATAACACTCCCTCTTGGATTTTCATCCTATAAGTTGTTTTGATGAACATTTACATAATTATAATTATTTCATAACACTCCCTCTTGGATTTTCATCCTATAAAGAATATGCCTCATTAAAACCTTTGCTAGTACAAATCCTGAGGGAATAAAAAAGCGTAGGAAAAAGAGTGCATTATTCATTTGTATCTTAAGGAAGTGCAAACTGTCTCATTAAAACCTTACTACAAAAACCTGATGGGACAAAAAACTAGTCAAGGAAAAAGAGTACAATGTGACATGACTTAAAATAATCTATAACTCCCAAGTATAAGAGTGTCTAGTTATAATATAACTCGGTGAATTCGAGGTCGAATCACAGGGAAAAGATTTATTTTGTTAATTTCCTTTAATTATCTAGAAATTGAAAATATAATTGAAGTACACATTATTTAATTTGAGCGAAACTATAAAAATAAATTAGTTGAAATTATGGATCCACTCTTAGTATAAATATAATTTAACAAATTCTTTTTCTTTTCTTTTTTTATTGCCCAAAATATTAATTGTATAAATTATCATTATTTTTCTATTAATTTTATTATGGATTAAGGACTTAATATGCTAAAGTTCAATTTGTCTACAATAAGTCAAAATGCCCCATTTTACCATACTTTATACTAAGATATTAAGAATTTATTATGCCAAACTACCTTATTTGTCTACAATAAATCAAAACTTTAAAGTATAAAATATGGATAAAATTAAATACAAAATAATATAATTTATATTAATTAAAAATTAAATTTAATTAAATCATATTTTCCTACTAAAAATTTCACCTTCCCTAACTATCATTATTTAGCTAAACATAATTGAAATAAAAACAATTATCAAAATTAAATTATATAAAATTAAAAAAATAAAAACAACTAAAAATTGAAACTAACACTAAATTTGTTTATTGAAAATACATTACAAAATATTAAAACATAATTAAGATAGAGGAATGAAGAGAAGAATTTGGAGAGAAAGAAGTGAAGAAATGTATAGAGAAGTGTATTCCCCCCTCCATTTATGCAAAGTTATGATCAATGTACACTAGGGATGACAAAAATATTCGAGTCTGACCTGAAATTGCAAAGATCCAAAATATATGGATCCGGAAAAATCTAAATCCGCACATTAAAAAATGTGGATTTAGATGATAAAAGTTAGAATCTGTGCAAATCAAGGTCTGGATCTGGATGCAAATGCATCCAAAAAGCCAGATATCTAAATCCACAATATTTTTTAATTAAATTATTTTATTAATTTAAAATTAAATAAAAAAATATAAGTTAAATGAAAAACTATAATAGGATTAATTAAAAATATGTTAAGTTATTTTAAATTAATAAATATATCAAGATCCACATTATTTTATTTAGATTTGTGGTGTTTTTATAATGTTACTTGTGGATTTGTGGTGGTGTTAAATTTGAATTTATGTTATTCTTGATGTTTGATTTATGTTGTGGTATTTTTATTTTTAAATTTATGGTGTTGTACGTTACTTTAGGTGTTGAATTGTTAATTGTTGAATTATGACTGAATTTTGTTTAATATTACTAGGTAAATTATTGAATTTTAAATTATATTTTAAATTACTGTATTTTAATATATGCGGATATGGATATTTGGGATATCCGCTCGCAATCTGAGGATATTATCCGCATCCAAATCCATATATTTTTTTACAGATCAAGATACGGATTTGGCCGGATGGATAGGAAAATATCAATGTGAGTCTAGATTCGGATGCACCTATATACGAATCCGGATCTGGATTTTGCCATCCCTAATCCGCACCACACACATACACAAAGCCAATTATATTTGGCCATACATTTGTTCCACTATACAAACATAAAAATTACTCAATCCACTCAAGCACACCTAACTTATTCCACTAACAATTACCACATCTAACATGGTAAAAACTTTTAATTTCACAAGTGCTACACTAAACGTGGTAAAAACTTATAATTTCACAACAAAAAGTCGCGGATCCTCATAAAAATGACCTAACTTTTCAAACCTCCAAAATCTAAATTTGACATCTATTTATCTGTTTGGAGATTCGAATTACGTGAAATTATTATTTTTACAAAATAAATACACAAAAATACAAGAAATCAAATATTTAGAAACATAATTAGAATTTCACAATATGACATAATTATAAACGTAATTTATAATATAAGCACAAAATAAGATTTTTACCCTTTAGTAAACATAAAATTTTTAACACTAATCACACACCCTCAACCAGCTTATTGTTAGCTCCTAGCGATTAAAACGCTATATTAAATTGAGATTTACAAAATTCACATGCAAGTTAATGGTTGCTTATCTATTGTTTTAAAATACCAAATGAACAAACTCTCCCAAATTTCTCTATCGTTTCATTGTTCACTCATTATCCAACATTTTCGTTCTAAAATTTGTCAAAATGCTATCTTTAGGCAGTAGATTATTCATACATATTTTAAAATATTACATTTTTAACCCATGTAGTGAGTTTTAGGCCAGTGACTTTTAGACCAATTGGCCTTAGGGCATTAGGTGTTGGAACACCCCTACGGACTTAATTACTTAGGTTTATGATAAATAAGCAAACAATATATCTATAACCCATGTGGCGAGTATTGTGCCAGTGACTCCTAGACTAGTTCACCTTAGGGCATTAAGTGTTGAAACGCCCTTATGGACATAATTACGTTGGTTTTATATATAGCAAAATTAAAAACATTCAATTATTTTCTTCTTTCTTTTTTACAATATACACTTTATACTACCTTAGATATTATCCTTAACAAATCAATAGAACGAACTGTTGTAAAAATTTTAACTTACAACCCACTAGTATGTGTACTTTTATGTGTGTGAGAAGAATGATTTAAAAATATCTTTTAAATGAATAAATACAAAATGACTTAATAACCAAATGGAGAATTCACAAATTTGAGTAATTCAAAGAAAAGGAAACAAAAACAAATTATTATGAATTTCAAAATCAAAATATAATAAAAATTGGACTATTAGAATGCGTCTTAAAAGTAATGACATTTTACACAGCCATAGACACAAAAAAATTTATTGTTTTTTATTTATACTTGACGCAAATTGTAAATATTTATTTTTTAAAAAATAAATATTTACAATTTGTGTCAAGTATCTCCTCCCTCTAACCTATTTTAAACATTATCTTTAGCGATTCGGAATTTACAGATATACATGCAAACGGGTGAAAGAATTAAAGAAAACATAAATAATAAAAGGAAGAAGTTGGAAAGATCACACTTGAACTGGCTACAGATGATATGTTTCCAGACTCACTACACTCTATATCCACCTTCGACTTAAATACACAAAAACATTAGTAAAAACATCCCTAGGACTAAGATATTTCACTACTTGTTAATTATTCCCTTCCCTCAACGAGAACAAGGCGTTGTCATAAATGTCTTAAAGGAAAGAAATAGAATTTAGAAGACATTAACCGATTACTATAAGAAAATACTTACAAACAAATAGTTAAATCTAATTTGCACTTCTTAGTATGGCTATTGTTACCATAATTAGTCAACCAATCTAACACCAAGGTCTTGGGATCTGGCTCTAGTTTGTAAGTTTGTAAAAGATCAAGTAAGTCATTAGTAATAGAAGCAGAAATACATAGTTTTTTCGCAGAGAATAGAATGAAATGATTCTTAATTGCATGGTTAACAAATATTATTGTTGTGCAAATTTTATTGAACTCGCAAGCGCACGAATCTGTTTTAGTATAGATCAATGGTGACGAGTGTCGTTCCCACGAGGAGGTGGATTTTAATTATATATAGAATTAATTTTGTAAATGGGTGAATAGGTGATTGGATTTGTGGTGGAAATGATTAGGAATATGCTAAAACTTAAATTAAAATGGCAAGAATAAATTCTAAAATTGGAATTGAAATGACAAAAATAAATTGACGAGAATTATATTGAAATGACGTACTTGGGTATCTGGATCCGTATCAACATGCATCATGGGCTAAATATTCCTTATTAATACCAATTAAATCATGAGAGGGGAATCCACACCTCATGAACCACGCTCTAATAAATATGGTGCTAAGGGCTTATCGTGCCAAATAATAATAACCTTATACTAGGGAGCCGGTGAAACCAGGGCAGTACTAGAAAAGATTAGTATTATTTGTCGATGAGAAGTCAAAACATCCACAAAAACTAGAGGGGAAGAGAAAATAAATTTACCAAATCAAGCCCATGACACATGTTGAGACTTCACCTTCAACCCAAGCTTGAAAGAAAATTAGCCACTCATAGTTGAACTAGGGGCAAAATAGAAATTTATTAAAATACGTAGAAAATACAAGATAGAGAGAGAATTACAGAAAATGGATCCCAAAAATGGATTCAGATGTGCCAAATTAGGGGGGGGGGGAGGTCCCCTTTTTATAGTTACATCGAGTAAATCATGGCCATCGGATTAAAAACAGTTTGGACGCTCAGGATTTCGCCACGTCATCAGTCAACAGTCAAGTCAACAGTACGCGGTTCAGCCACTATTTGCACAGTAACGCGGTTCAGCTACTATTTGCACAGTAAATAATCCCCTGTGTTGCATGTACCGTACGCGCGTTTTTTGGTCCACTAATATGCTGCCACGTCACCATCAACAGTACATGAGAATTTTAGTCCAACAGGATCTTGACACGTCATCAGTCAATGCCACGTCATCGGTCAATGCCACGTCATCGATCCATACATGTGAACAGTGCCGTGAATAGTGCCGTGGACAATACCCGTACATGTGAATAGTACCGTATATGTGAACAGTGCCATTTTTCCTTTTATGCTCCTCCTAAGGTTTTCGACCGTCCTGAGTTCAAAAATGATGTCCGTTTTGCCATTTGATCTCTCGTTTATTGTGAAATGACTATGATGCCCCCTAAAATACATAAAATACTTAATTAAAATAAAACACACATAATTAAAGTACAAGAAACTTAAACACATAAAAGTAACGGTTGTTAGCAATACTTGATATGTAAAATAACGATTTTCTCCTTTATAAATATGCACTTTCTAACACTCAACACACCCTCCAACTAGCTTATTGCTAGTCCCTAGCAAATAAAGCGAAAAAAAAATTCAAAAATAATTTTTTTTTTTTAACACTCTTGTTTATTCAATTAGATTAATGATAACAATCAAATAAAAGTATAAGCATTATCTCAAGTCTAAAGAAACATCACATCCACATCAACCATCCACATGAATTAGCCCAGTAGACTTTGTCGTAGCTACCTTCAAGAATGATATGTCAAACCCCAAAATCTCACTGGAAGTAGTGACACTCTCACAAAGAAATTAAACCCAATAAAAATAGTCACTCCAATGAATGGTAATTGAGAGAAAATAATCAACAAATTATATCACATGCTCTCACCAAAATGAAAGAAATATGCCCTCAGCTTAGAAATAATACAATCTCCAGTCAAATAAAAATACTAGTCAACCCAATTTATTTATTTATTTATTTTTTTATGCATCACTACATCCTTTTAGCCCATATAACTAGATTCTACTTCAGATTATAGTTCCCTAAAATCAAGAAGGACTTTTATTAGGACGTAACGTAGGCTAGGGACATGGCTAACAAAGAAGGGAAATAGGAAAAACAAAGTGTATGTTTGAGAAAAATGCAGAGGATTTTTTTTTTTTCGAAGTTGCAAGGTGGATTTCACCTATTATTGTTTTTTTTTTTGAAACAACAATAATTTTTTTTTTTGAAGCAACAAGTTTTTTTTTTCTTTTAACTAGGCATAACTTCCCTATACAAAATATTTATTTACATTTTTCTCAAACATAAATAGGTGATGGATCTTGTAAGATATTGGGTAATACTCCAAATCGAAGTGGGTCAAGATGATAAGTTGACAAAGAAAAGTTTTTTTATTTTTTTTATTTTTTTTAAAGGCTCAAAAGGGTTAACTATGGATATTTGATAAAAGGGATGGCTAGAAAGGCTCAAACGGATCAAAGATGGCCTTTCCATAATCTTTTAAGGCTCTAAATAATCTTCCATATCTACTAATTAGATGGGCTTCCAAATGTAGCAACACACTCTTTTTTTTTTTCACTTTCATTTTTTCATTTTTTTTTTAGGGTTAACTCAAAAGAAATCTAGAGATCGTGTACAATAATAAACTGCTAAGCTGTATAAAGAATGGGCAAAAGGGTTACTCTCCAAGAAAAATGATAGGCTCAAAAACTCACTTGGTATTTATTATGACATGTTCATTCCTTCAAGCAACTCATATTTGTCTCCGACATCAACATGTAGAGTAGCAAACATAGTGTAACATCACTTCAGACTAAAGATAATACAAATACTAAAATTTGAAATTCATCATGTCATCCAATGTTAAAACAAAACACTTTTTTTTTTTTAAACAACAGCCTACCCCCCCAACCTATTCTAAACGTGAAAGGAAAATATGCATGCAGAAATGTGAAAAATGATGCAGAAAAACTAATTAGAAAATGATAGAAAACGAAAATTATTTATTTATTTATTTATTTATTTATTATTTTTTACTTAAGAAGATGCGTTTCTAGAGGCACTACACTCTATATTCAGCCATCTTTGACTAAAAAAATTTTGTTTGAAAATGTATATTTATAAAGGAGAAATTAAAAAGAAGAAGAAAAATAAACATCAAAACATAATAAAGAAAAAGATTTTATTTTTTATTTTTTGTTTTTTTTGTTTTTTTATTTTTATTTTTTTAACAATGAAGATGCGTTTCTAGAGTCACTACACTCCATATTCAGCCATCTTCAACACAAAAAGTTAGCAACAGTTAGTTTCTACAACAAAAAATTAGTAAAAACTTAACCAATATTCCACAATTGTCGACTATTCCCTCCCCCCAACCAGAACGAAACATTGTCCTCAATGTTTTAAAGGAAAGAAGTAGAGTTTAGAAGACATCACCTGGGTGGTGCAACACAGAAGAAAATATTTACAGGCGGAGAGTTAAATCTAATTTGTACTTCTTACTGCGGCTATTATTACCATCATCATGTGAACGCTCCAACACAAAGCTCCAGGGGTCTTGCTCTGGTTTATAAGCTTGTAACATATCAAGTAGTTCATTAGCAGTGTGAGCACAAATAAAAAGTTTTTTCGCACTGGAAGGAATAAAGTAGCTTTTTATTGCATGGTTAAGAAATGCGATAAAGCCATCATAAAAATTATTGACATTTAACAAACCGATGGGTTTCTGGTGAAGGTGCAGATGGGCCCAAGATGCTAGTGTGATAAGTGCCTCTAGTATTGCAAGATCTCCTGGAAGGAAAATAAAAGCATCAACATGATTAAGCATTTCAGTTATTCGTTCTTGCATACCTGAGACGACTAACTCTTCTCCAGTCGTTGAGTCAGACACACTGCCCAAAGGTTTTAGGACTCTAGGGATGATGCCTAACACTTGGCTTCCTCTGATAAAAGCAGCTTCTGAGACCAATTTTGATAACCCTCGGTTACCTCCTCCATACACCAAGTGTAATTTTCTCTTTGCTATGTTTCGACCAAGATCTATGGCTGCATCAACGAACTCTTTATGTTTGCCATAGGTAAATCCAGAAAGCACACAAATGTTCTTGAATTGTCTATTGGGAGTAGCTGCCATTGGAATATTTCTCAAAAACAATTTGTGAGTACTTAACAAAAAGTCGTATTTAAAAATCTTGGTGACAATGGATCACAACTGTGTATGAGGTGGCATGTCAGTGTCAAATAACGCGTAAAGCACATGGCTCGATAGTCAAAAAGCAAACAGTAAAAACAAACAGTAATAAAATTATTAAAGACAATAATGCAAATGATAAAACAACAGTGAAATGAAATAAAATAACAGTAAAGTAAAAGGATATTTACAGGTAGTTGCGACTGTGGCTCACATCTTCCTCTGGTTTTACGTCCAGAAACGGCTTGAACGCCCTCTATGGGTCGAGGATAGGCTTCCCATCCAATTTTCTTATAAACTGACAAACAGGGTCGTTTATAGTCAGATTCCCGAGACTATATCGTGCATGCTCTTTCTGGAATAATGGCCATAACTAGAGAATCGCTCCTTGCACATATCCACTGGGATGCGTTTCAAGAGACAGAAGGATATCATCCAATGACTCCTTATTCAAGCCATCCCTAATGAATTGAATCTTATCTTCTCTGTTATCAGACACCATTCCTAAAGAACATCGATTTTTATTGCAACTCATTCTGGCACACTTATGACAAGCAACAGAAATTCTTCGAGCTCGTCGTTTTCTTGCATAATTTCCTTTCCCACAACCAGGCATGTATGCAATAAATTTTGGAGGTAACTCACCCGCCAATCGTACTTTCGCCTCGATTAACTAACGGATGTCAGCAGGTATGTTATTCCTCATGAGCAATCGCATGCGTTCGGACCGAGCTTTATAGATAGTAAGGAGGGCATTCTGAGGAAGTGAAGGGAATCGCTTGTGAAGCTTTGCTAAAATCTCGTTTCTTTCCATACCTTCGCCTCAGAATATCAGTTATTATGGGAAACTGAAGTAACCGACTTGATTGTCACGGAGTACTGTTATCCGCCACTTTACCGGGGTAACAAACTAAAGCCCACAAACAGAAAAACAAATTAAAACACACAAAGAAAATTAAAATCGTCCTCTTATTGAATTTACCTCAAGCTCCAACTGGATGTCGTAAACACTTCTCTCAATATCTCTGAGTTGGCTTTCTAAACCCTCAACATAGGCTACTAACTCTGGTGGTTGTAGAGCCCAAATGCGATGTGTTTTACAAGATTGAATATGTCTTTTGAGATGAGTTTTGACACGTTGAAGTGGTTTAAGAATGTTCAGGAGGAACGGTCTAAGTAAGAGAACAATGATAAGAGAAAACTTAATGATAAACACACTTATGCAAAAATAATTTCAATTAGCAAAAGAATGATAAAAAGAAAAAAAAATCAAACCCACCGAAAAGAAAAAAAAAATCAATTCAAATCTGGTGGGTCACTCAAATTTATTTCGGTGTCTTCTCCATGTGGTTGGTACTCTAGATATGGCTTTAATCTTTGACCATTAACTTTGAACGTGACACCGTTCTTTGGGTCCTTAATTTCAATTGCCCCATGTGGAAAAACAGTATGAACAATAAATGGACCAGACCATCGAGAGCGTAACTTACCTGGGAATAGGTGCAAGCGAGAGTTGAATAAAAGCACTTTCTGACCTGGAGTGAAAGATTTTCTCATAATATGCTTGTCATGGAAGACTTTCATTCGTTGCTTGTAAATTTTGGCATTTTCGTATGCGTCATTGCGAATTTCTTCAAGTTCTGCCAGTTGTAATCTTCTTTCTGAGCTGGCTTGCTGCATGTCAAAGTTAAATTTCTTGATGGCCCAATATGCACGATGCTCGAGTTCCACGGGTAGGTGGCAAGCTTTTCCATACACTAGCCTGTAGGGTGACATCCCAATCGGAGTCTTGAAAGCCGTTCTATATGCCCATAATGCATCATCAAGTCTTAATGACCAATCTTTTCTGTCCGGTCTCACCGTCTTTTCTAATATGTGCTTGATTTCTCGATTGGAGATCTCCACTTGGCCACTGGTTTGCGGATGATATGGGGTTGCCACTTTATGAGTGATTGAATATTTCGTCAAAAGAGCTTTGAAAGCTTTATTACAAAAGTGGGCACCACCATCACTGATTATTGCTCGAGGGAATCCAAAGCGTGAAACAATGTTGCTTTTCAAAAACCCTATTACCACCTTGTGATCATTGGTTCTACATGGAATTGCTTCTACCCATTTCGATACGTAGTCAACAGCAACCAATATAAATTGATGGCCAAAAGGAGAGGGAAAGGGTCCCATGAAGTCGATACCCCATACGTCAAAAATCTCAACCACTAAAATTAGATTTAGTGGCATCATATTCCTTCGTGTAATGCTCCCCATTCGTTGACACCTATCACATGAAGAACAGAAAGTGTAAGCGTCTAGAAATATAGTCGGCCAATAGAAACCACATTGTAAAACTTTAGTCGCTGTTTTCTTAGCACTGAAATGGCCTCCACAAGCTTGCTCATGGCAGAATGAAAGGATATTTTGAATTTCACTTTCTGGGACACATCTTCTAACAATTTGGTCTGCACAATACTTGAACAAATACGGGTCATCCCAAAAGAAATTCTTTATTTCTACAAAGAATTTGGCCTTGTCTTGCTTGGTCCAATGCTCTGGAAGTTGACCTGTAACAAGATAATTAACTATATCAGCATACCAAGGTAATACTTCCACACTCATTAATTGTTCATCTGGAAATGACTCATTTAATGGTAATTGTTCTGTAATTGTGTCAAAATGGAGACGAGATAGATGATCTGCCACAACATTTTCTGTGCCTTTTTTATCTTTGAATTCCAAGTCAAATTCCTGCAAAAGTAACACCCAGCGAATTAGTCTAGCTTTTGCATCTTTCTTCGTGAGAAGATATTTAAGAGCAGCATGATCTGTGAACACAATTATTTTACAACCAATGAGATAAGATCGAAATTTTTCCAATGCAAACACTACTGCTAGCATTTCTTTTTCAGTTGTTGAATAGTTCAACTGTGCATCATTCAATGTCATACTAGCATAGTAAATAACATGGGGAATTCGATCAACTCTTTGTCCTAATACTGCACCTACTGCATAATCAGATGCATCACACATTAGCTCAAATGGTAAGCTCCAATTTGGGGGCTGAATGATGGGTGATGATGTTAACAATTGCTTTAATTTTTCAAAAGCCACAAGACATGAATCATTAAAGATAAAAGGTACATCCTTAGCAAGTAAATTGCATAAAGGTCTAGAAACTTTACTAAAATCTTTAATGAAACGTCTATAAAAACTAGCATGCCCAAGGAAAAATCTTACTTTTCTGACCGTTTTGGGTGGAGGAAGATTAGAAATGAGATCCACCTTGGCTTTGTCAACCTCAATACCTTTCTTCGAAATGATGTGACCGAGAACAATACCTTGTTTTACCATAAAATGACACTTCTCCCAATTTAAGACCAAGTTCTTTTCGATACATCTCTGCAGAACTAGTGTTAGATGATGTAAACATTGATCAAACGAGTCACCAAAGACAGAAAAGTCATCCATAAAGACTTCAAGGAATCGTTCAACCATATCAGAAAAAATGCTCAACATGCATCGTTGAAATGTAGCAGGTGCATTACATAATCCAAATGGCATTCTCCTATATGCAAAAGTGCCAAAAGGGCAAGTGAAAGTAGTTTTCTCTTGATCTTTTGGTGCTATGGGAATCTGATTATATCCTGAGTAGCCATCTAGAAAGCAATAAAATTCATGGCCTGCTAATCTATCAAGCATTTGATCGATAAATGGTAAAGGAAAATGGTCTTTACGTGTGACAGAATTCAACTTTCTATAATCAATGCATACACGCCATCCTGTAGTTACTCTAGTTGGTATCAATTCATTATCGGCATTCGTAACTACAGTCACTCCTGACTTTTTGGGGACCACTTGTACAGGACTGACCCATGAACTATCAGAAATTGGGTAAATGATACCTGCATCTAATAGCTTAAGGACTTCTGTTCTAACAACTTCTTTCATATTAGGATTTAACCGACGTTGCATTTCCCTAGTAGATTTAGCATTTTCATCAAGATGAATGTAATGCATGCAGTCTACTGGGTTTATACCTTTTATGTCTGCTATGGTCCATCCTAATGCTCTTTTGTGCTCTTTTAAAACATCCAACAACTTACCTTTTTGTTCGTCATTGAGGGATGCTGAGATGATTACCGGCAGAGTACTTTCTTCCCCCAAGAATGCATATTCCAGAGTGTTGGGCAATGGTTTGAGCTCAAGTTTCGGTGGTGATTCTGATGATGGGATGAGTTTCTTCTCTGATGATGCTAGTTGTTCAACTCTTGACTTCCATTTATTAGTGTCCATGGATGGTGCTGAGTCAAGTAGGGCGTTGACCTCATCGACGGATCTGTCAATATCAAAATCCAAACCAAAGTGAGTTAAACATGTTTGCAAAGGATCATCACTAAGGTTTGAAACAAAAGTGTCATCAACTAATGCTTCAATTAAATCCACATCAACAATTCCATCATCTGTGTTGTGAGGTTGTTTGGCAATGTTGAAGATGTTCAACTCCATAGTCATATTGCCAAAGGACAACTGCATATTTCCAGTTCTACATTGAATATGAGCATCCGCAGTTGCCAAGAAAGGTCGGCCTAGAATAATGGGGATGTGCTTCCTTGAATCCTGTATTGGTTGAGTGTCAATTACAATGAAATCAACAGGAAAATAAAACTTGTCTACCTGGATAAGCACGTCCTCCACAATACCACGAGGTATTTTCGTGGACCGATCTGCAAGTTGTAACACCACTGGAGTTGGGTGTAATTCTCCCAGTCCAAGTTTCACAAAAACAGAGTAAGGCAACAAATTTACACTAGCTCCTAAATCCAACAAAGCATTCTCAATTGTGTGGTTCCCTATGCTACATGAGATAGTGGGGGAGCCTGGGTCTTTGCATTTTAAAGGAATTTTATGTTGGAGTATAGAACTAACGTTTTCTGTTAAAAATGCCTTCTTTTAAACATGCATATTTCTCTTTTTAGTACACAGGTCTTTAAGAAACTTGGCATAAGATGGAACTTGTTTTATAGCATCAAGTAAAGGGATGTTAACACTTACCTGTTTGAAGATTTCGAGAATCTCACCTGTGGATTTTCCCTTCTTCCCTTTAGCTAACCTATGAGGAAATGGAGCTTTGGGAACATATTCTCGTGGGTTGGTTTCTTCTTTCTCCTCCGGTGATGATTCCTCAACATTCACAGGTATAATTTGATTTTCTTTCGTCACCGGCATCTCCACTTTGTTGTCGATCTCTTTTCCTTTCCGTAAGGTCATGACGGCTTTGACCTCTCCATGCTGCTGTAGTGAACTGATACTTGCTTCATGTACTCCTTTAGGGTTAGGCACTGGTTGACTTGGAAATTTACCTTTCTCAACAGTCATTGCCAATGTCTGAACTGAAGAAGCAAGTTGTCCTACCATCTTCTCTAGGCTTGAAACTGATTGGGCTTGTGAGTTGAAGCCCGCTCTCAATTCATTTCGTAGTCCATCAATGGTGCGGTTCTGTTGCTCAATCGTGGAGTGAGTAACATTCCTAAGATTCTGGAATGAATCCTCTCATGGTCTGGGTTGAGAGTAGTTCTGGTTCTGATTGAATGGTCTGAATGGGGGTTGAGAGGCTTGAGGATTTTGAGCAATTTGTTGCATTGGTGGAGCTGGAGCTGCTGGTCCATTCTGTTGGAATCCTTGAGACCATGAAAAATTGGGGTGGTCTCTCCATTCAGGATTATATGTGTTGGAGTATGGGTTGTAATTTGATGGTTTTCTCATTACTCCTATGGCATTGGCTTGATTTGGATATGAGTCAAGGTCATGTGGCTCTGTTGATTTATTAGTCGATAACGATGCTATTTGTCGAGAGAGACCTTCAATTATTTCCTTGACTTCTTTGATTTCTGAACTTGACTCACCAATGTGAACCTCATTCACTCCCTTAATTCTTCTGGTATTCCTGAGTGATCGACTCCGTTGTTGGGAATTATCTGCTTGTCGCTGGAAGAATTCCCAAATCTCTGATGCACTTTTTGACATTAGCTCTCCTCCACTTGTTGCCATTAGCCATTCTTGCATATTCGGCAACAATCCCTCCAAAAAGTATTGGCATTGATGCCATTTCTCGTACCCATGATGTGGACACTTCAAGAGTAGCCCATTGAATCGCTCCCATGTTTCGAAAAACTGCTCGTCATCTCTCTGGGTAAACTCCGAGATTTCCCTGCGAATAGCATTGGTTTTATGTACTGGGAAATATTTATTTAAAAATTTTGTAACCATTTGTTCCCATGATGAAATGCTATTAGCAGGCAATGTATTAAGCCATGAACGAGCTCTATCCTTTAAAGAAAATGGGAATAGTCTGAGTTTAACGTCATCGTCTGAAAAATTCTCATATTTAAATGTTTGACAAATTGCATGAAAATCATTCAGATGATTATATGGGTCCTCATTTTCTAAGCCATAGAATGTGGGGAGACAATTTAGCACACTAGGTTTTAGTTCAAAGCTCCTAGCAGCTACATTTGGGTATCGTATGGATGATGTGCTCAAATTGGCTAAAGGACTGAAGTATTCCTTAAATGGCCTCTCCTGTGGTTCTTGTAAATCCATTTTGTTTTTAATGTGCTTGTGTATGCGAAGTGTTTTTTCTAATTCAAGGTCTATAGGTTCAAGATTAGGTAATAATGACCTACGACCATGCATGCAAAATAAAATAAAATAAAATAAAAATAAAGATGGGAACAAAACAAATAAAATAAAGAAGAGGGAGAAATTACGATACTAACCTTGTTACGCTATTACAACCTTACTATAAAAATACACAAAATAATACGTGAAAATAAATAAATTAAAAATAAATTAATAAGATAAATAAAAATTACAAAGAAGAAATAAAAAAAATAACTTGAAAATTAAATTACAAAATTTAAAGAAGAGAAAAAGAAAAGAAATACTAACCTCTAAATGTAGATTCGCTTTTTTTTTTTAATAATAAAAAAAATACAAGAAAACAATTAAATAGAAATATTCACAAAAATTAATTCTAAGAATTAAAATTACTTACCTCCCCGGCAACGGCGCCAAAAACTTGTTGTGCAAATTTTATTGAAATCGCAAGCGCACGAATCTGTTGTAGTATAGATCAATGGTGACGAGTGTCGATCCCACGAGGGGGTGGATTTCAATTATATATAGAATTAATTTTGTAAATGGGTGATTGGATTTGTGGTGGAAATGATTAGGAATATGCTAAAACTTAAATTAAAATGGCAAGAATAAATTCTAAAATTGGAATTGAAATGACAAAAATAAATTGACGAGAATTATATTGAAATGACGTACTTGGGTATCTGGATCCGTATCAACATGCATCATGGGCTAAATATTCCTTATTAATACCAATTAAATCATGAGAGGGGAATCCACACCTCATGAACCACGCTCTAATAAATATGGTGCTAAGGGCTTATCGTGCCAAATAATAATAACCTTATACTAGGGAGCCGGTGAAACCAGGGCAGTACTAGAAAAGATTAGTATTATTTGTCGACGAGAAGTCAAAACATCCACAAAAACTAGAGGGGAAGAGAAAATAAATTTACCAAATCAAGCCCATGACACATGTTGAGACTTCACCTTCAACCCAAGCTTGAAAGAAAATTAGCCACTCATAGTTGAACTAGGGGCAAAATGGGAATTTATTAAAATACATAGAAAATATAAGATAGAGAGAGAATTACAGAAAATGGATCCCAAAAATGGATTCAGAGGTGCCAAATTAGGGGGGGAGGTCCCCTTTTTATAGTTACATCGAGTAAATCATGGCCATCGGATTAAAAACAGTTTGGACGCTCAGGATTTCGCCACGTCATCAGTCAACAGTCAAGTCAACAGTACGCGTGAACAGTACACGGTTCAGCCACTATTTGCACAGTAAATAATCCCCTGTGTTGCATGTACCGTACGCGCGTTTTTTGGTCCACTAATATGCTGCCACGTCACCATCAACAGTACATGAGAATTTTAGTCCAACAGGATCTTGACACGTCATCAGTCAATGCCACGTCATCGGTCAATGCCACGTCATCGATCCATACATGTGAACAGTGCCGTGAATAGTGCCGTGGACAATACCCGTACATGTGAATAGTACCGTATATGTGAACAGTGCCATTTTTCCTTTTATGCTCCTCCTAAGGTTTTCGACCGTCCTGAGTTCAAAAATGATGTCCGTTTTGCCATTTGATCTCTTGTTTATTGTGAAATGACTATGATGCCCCCTAAAATACATAAAATACTTAATTAAAATAAAACACACATAATTAAAGTACAAGAAACTTAAACACATAAAAGTAACGGTTGTTAGCAATACTTGATATGTAAAATAACGATTTTCTCCTTTATAAATATGCACTTTCTAACACTCAACAATTATCAAGCCATCATGAGAGTTATTAACATTTAACAAACAAATGAGTTTTTTATGGATGTATAAATAAGCCCAAGATGCAATTGTAATTAACACTCTAGAGTTGCAAGATGTCATGATAAGAAAATGAAAGGGGCAACATGATTTGACAATTCGAATATTCTCTTTTATATACTTGAGACGACTAGCTCTTATCTAGTTGGTGGGTTGGTGTTAACTCTATGAAATGAGAGTTATTACGGAAATTCTAGACTTAAATCGAGATCACTTGGAGAGTAAATGATGTGTTTTTAGTATATTTTGGTTATGTTTTGCATAAACATCCATTTTAATTTAGTCTTAATAAGTTTTGCTTGATTTAAAGTAATTTGTGCTCAAAACATGTGCATAATTGTAGGTTTTCAGAAGTTTATAGTCCATGAAGGGATGCAGAGGCATTAGGCTAGCAGGAAGGAGGAAGAATATGGCCACAAAAGAAGTGAAATACAACATGGGATAGTGCAGTGTTACAACCATTGCTGGAGCAACCATTGCTGTAGCAATCCTAGAACAACAAGGGAGAAAACTTAGCGTGGAATAGTAGTAGAATTGCGATCTGTAGTTTCCTAATTTGACTCATGTACGCCCTAGGCTTTTGTTTTACCCTAGTTTGCAGTTATAAAAAGGGGCGCGCATGACATAAAACGGCGGCAAAGAATTAACATAGAGAAAAAGAATAGAAAAAGGAGAGGAAGATTAGAATTCAAGGGAATCGAGGCTACGTCATTGAAGAATCCAGCAAAGTTATTTGGATTCACTTTTTGTCGTTCTCCACTTATTCATGTTTTCACTCTTTGATTGAACCGATATATTTCGTGACCAATATGTTGCTGTTTGTTTTTCTCTTCCAAAATATGAACTAAACTTGCTTGTAGTTGAGTGACAAACAATCTAATGGGTTCTTGACTGTTCTTATAAGTTGCTACATAATTGCTATAGCATTTTACTTTAATAACTATTATTATAACTGTTATTTCGGTTGACCACCCATTTAATGGTTCAAGTTAAGATAGAGCCGCAAAAGGGCATGTCTTAGTGGATATTATTAGAGTAATACTTGATCTTAATTGGAGTTTTCTGGATTAAGTTTATCTTGAATCCCTTAAGGGTTATACTCGACGTTAAGATTTGTGAAAACTAGACATAGGTACACACCTTGTAGGGTGGAGAGAATAAATGTTCGTAATGCCATGCCATAGGTAGAATAAGCAACTGGTCATTGCTAGGATACTTAAGGGTATGAGAATTCCAACAAGCGACAGTTGAGGATGCAAAGTAATTCTGCCCAGTGCTATGGACAATGCTGTAGCAATTGGTGTTAATTTGATGAAAAGCAGTCAACTTATAAAGAGAGTTTGATCATTCAACTACCTTATTCGCATTTGATCATTTTTACACAATTATTTACTTTAATTCACCACTACATTATTTCGTTTTATTTCCTCACAATTATAAATTTCGGTAGTAAACAACTTTACATTTGTTCATTCGAAATAAAGGTAGATTGCACTATTGTGATTGTTGTAGCATTTCTAATAACATCAATCCTTGTGGAGACAATCTTGAACACTCATCACTTTATTACTTGTTGTGTACACTTGCACATTGGCATCAATAGCATTTGATTAAAAATTAACCAACAGTTGGGTAGGCATCCCAAAGGTTTTAAGGCTTGCAGGATAATGCCTTCCACTTGACTTCCTCTAATAAAAATATCTTCTGAGACAAGTTTTGATAACCTTGGCCATATCTTCCATATATCAGGTGTAGTTTTCTCTTTACTATGACACAACCAAGATCTACAGTTGCATGAATGAACTCTGTATTTTCTATAGTGAAATCCAGAAAGCACATAAATATTTTTGAATTATTTATTTGTTGCCATTAGAATAATCTTTAAAACAAGTTGTGAGTATTTTAAAAGAAAAAAAAGAAGCTCATATTTAAAGATGTTAGTGATAGATATAATGATACACAACTATAAATAAGTTGGTGAATTTGTTAAATGCGCGTAAAGCTTGTGGCTCAATAAGTCAAAAGCAAGAAAAAAATAAATAGTAAAAAAAATAATGATTAAGATACAAAATCACACCACTAAAAGCAATAATGCAAACTATAAAAAAATAGTAAAATAAAAGGATATGTACTGGTAGTTGTAATTATGACTCACATCTTCATCTGGTTTTGTATTTAGTAATGGCTTGGACGCTCTCTATGGGTTGAGGATATGCTTCCTATTCAATTTTCTTATAAATTGGCAAAATAGGGTTTTTTAGAGTTAAATTTCTAAGACTAAATTATACACTTTCTTTTTGGAATAGTGTCCAGAAATTATGAATCTCATATTGCACATATCCGCTTGGATGCGTCATAAGAGATCATAAGATACCATCTAATGATTATTTAATTAGGCCATCTTTAACGAAATTAATTTTATCTTTACCATTTTCATGAACCATTCTAAAGTTTTATAATGTGGTTGATTGCAATCAATCTTACACAATTAAAATATTTTCAGCCATGTTGATTAGCTCTCTTTCTTTTAGTAAATGTGCTTTTACCAAAATGAGACGTATAAGAAACAAATGGATCGACAAACTCACTTGTCAATCGAACCTTTTCTTTAATTAACCAACAAATATCAGCAGGAATCCCATTGATCATTAACAAATATAGTCGTTCATTGTAAATTTTATAAATTTTCTTTAGAGCATTTTGAGGGAGAGAAGGAAAACACTTATGCATTGTATGTTGTATTTCTTCCATGTCTAATTTTAGGGTTTCAGTTATTATCAGAAACTAAAGATACCGGCTTAAGAAATTATGGAGTTCTATTATCCGCCATTTATATTGAAAAGTAAATTAGAACATAAATAAATCAATTCTACAAAATCAAGTCAAACATAAAGGCAAACAAAATAACAAAATGAAAACACACAATGTTAAACATGAAAGCAAACAAAATAACATTTAACTCACCTTCTCCTTTTTTCAGTTAAAATCAAGTTCCAATTGAATGTTATATATACCACTCTCTATTTCCTAGAGTTCTCTTTCTAAATCCTTAAACAAGATACTAACGTTTGTGGTCGTAAATCTCAAACAAGATATTATTTGTAAAAGTTCTCAAAGATGTTTGAAGAGGATCTTTCTTATTAAGGTTCATGCATATCATTCAAGACCTAGAAATAAACAATCAACTAATTCAAACGGTAAAATAACAGTTAAAAATGGTTAAATCACCCATTAAAAATGAAGAAAACTTAATCAATATTTGGTGGGTCACTCAAATTTATTTCAGTGCCTTCTTTATGTAGTTAGCATTTTCAGATATGGTTTTAATCTTTGTCCATCAACTTTAAATGTGACATCATTTTTTGAATTCTCAATTTTTACGGCCCAATAAGGATATACATTTTTTACAGCAAATGTGCCACTACGCTTTGACTTTAACTTTCCTGGAAACAAATGAAGATGAGAATTATAAAGCAACACTTTTAAATCAATCTGTAATGGTTTTTTGAAAGTTTCTTTTATCATGAAAAGCTTTTGTTCTTGCCTTAATAATTCTTAAATTTTCGTATGCATCATTCCTTAATTTCTCAAGTTCATTTAATTACAATTTATGCACAATACCAGCATCATCAAAATTTAAATTAAAAGCTTTAATAGCCCGAAATTATTTATGCTTAAGTTCAACTAGTGAGTGGCAAGGTTTATCATAAACCAGCTGAGGGTGAAATTCCTAAAAGCGTCTTAAATACAGTACGGTAGGCCTAAAGTGCATCAGTTAGTCGAAGAGATCAATCTTTGCAGTTTGGATTAACCCTATTTTTTAAAATTTATTTTATCTCCTTATTTGCTAATTTAATTTGGCCATTTATTTAAGGACGATAAGGAGTAACAACTTTATGTGTAATTCCATATTTATTCCTTAAGGAATCAGATGACTTGTTACAAAACTTATTACCTCCATCATTGATAATGGTTCGAGAGATTCCAAATCAATGTAAAAGATTTTCTCTTAACAATTTAATCATAGTTTTACTATCATTATTTTGGCAAAAAATTACTGTCATTATTTGGCAAACAATTTCTTCAATTCATTTAAGACATAATCGACTACAACTAATATGTATACAAATCTAAACGATGGTGGAAACGAACCTATGAAATCAATTCCCCAACATCAAATATTTCGATCTCAAGTATGGGATTTAAGGGCATCATGTTTCTTTTAGTAATTGATCCCAATTTTTGCCAGTTTTCACAAGTTTTACAAAATTCTTATGTGTCTTTCAATATGGTGGGCTAATAAAATTCACATTGTAAAATTTTAGCAATCGTTTTTCTTGAAGAAAAGCGTCCACCACTTGCTCCAGAATGACAAAAATTTAATGACACTACTTACCTCATTGTCTGGCATACATCGTCGAAAAATCTGATTAGAGCAATATTTGAACAAGTAAGGATCAACTTCAATAAAATTTCTTTACTTTAACCACAAATTTCTTCTTATTTTGAATGTTCCATTGCAAAGGCATTTTACTTGTACTAAGGAAATTAACAATGTTAGCATATCATGGCATTGAAGTAACAGTAAATAAAAATTCATCCAGGAAAGAATGATTGATAGGTGTTATGTCAATGTAGAGTTCAGATGTGAGTCTTGATAAATGATTAGCAATGAATTTTTGGCACCCTTTTTATATTTAATAGTGAGTTCAAATTCTTAGAGTAACAAAATCCAATGAATTAGTCTTGGTTTGACATCCTATTTACTCATTATATTTCACTTCAGCATGGTTAGTAAAAAAAAAGATTTAGAACCAAGTAAATACGAACAAAATTTGTTTAATATAAAGACTGAGCAAGTAATTCTTTTTCAATTGTGGAATAATTCATTTGAACACTATCCAAAGTCTTAGTCGCATAACAAATCACAAAGAGCTTACTATCCATTATTTGTCTTAAAACAACACCAACAGGAAAGTCAATTGTATCAAACATTAATTCAAATGTAAAGATCAATCAAGAGATCGCATAATAGGTGCAGATGTTAAAAAACAAATTATTTCCCTAAAAGATTTTTAGCAATCATCAGTTCATTCAAATGGCGCATCTTTTAATAAGAGGTTACAAAGTTGTTTATATATGACACTTAAGCTTTTATAAACCTCCTATAAAAACTTGTATGTCCTAAAAAAGATCGCAAATCTCTAACTATTTTTTGTTGTGGCAATTTAGATATGACTTCTATTTTTGCTTTGTCAACTTCAATTTCTTTAAAAGATACAACATGACCCAAGACAATTTTAGAAGTAACCATATAATGACACTTTCTCTAGTTCAACACATCTTTTAAGACAATCATGAAAAGAATTTCCAAACATAGTCAAATTGCTCATAAAGACCTCTAAACTATGTTCAATGATATCGCTAAAAATACTTAGCATGTATCTTTGGAATATTACAAGAGCATTTACAGAGTTCAAATGACATTCTTTTAAATGTAAATGTTTCAAAGAGACATGTAAATGTGATATTTTTTTGATCCTCAAATGCAATAGGAATTTGATAATAAAAGTATCTATCTAAAAAGTAGTAGTAGGGTTGTCCCGCTACTCTTTCTAAGATTTGGTCAAGAAGTGGTTTTATTTTCCTTTATATAATAGATGCACATGCGCTTATTAGATGTAATTTATGTTAGGGCTAACCCGCCTTTTTTGTTTTTAATATTAATGATTCCAGATTTTTTAGGCACTACTTGTCTAGGGTTTACCCACTTACTATTAGAGATAGGGTAGATAATTCCCACATAAAGTAATTTTAAGACTTCTATTTTTACTACTTCTTTCATGAGTGGGTTTAATCTTCTTTGAGGCTGTTGACATGCTTCATCACTTTCTTTCAAATTGATTTTATGTGCAAATCAAAAGAATTAATGCCTTTAATATCATTTAAAGTCCATCCAATTACATTTTTATTCTTTTTAAGAATAGATAGTAACTTATCTTCTTGGTTGCTTGTTAGAGTACAAGAGATCACAACAAGATAAGTTTGTTCTTTTCCAAGACAAGCATACTTCAATCTTTCGGGCAAAAGTTTCAATTTAAGTTTAGGTGCTTCTTGTTGTTCTATCTTTTAATAATTCCAAGCTCTTCAAATTTTGGTTTGTCATCATCATTTTGTAAAGTCTGAGCACAATCAAGCGATAAATTTATATTAGAAGTAGCAAGTTGAAGTTTCTTGTTTCATTCAATTGAATTAACCAAACATATATCAGCAAGTGTAGGAAAATCCCCCTTTTGAATATTTTCCTCTATACCAAGATTCAAGCAATTCCTTTTATTCATCAGTATCATCTTTATTCTCATTTTCTTCATTAGGTTGCCTACATATGTTGAAAACATTCAATTTTGGAGTAATATTTTCGAAGGACAAATTTATTAAACCATTCCTATAATTAATCAAAGCATTAGCAATTGCTAAAAATCGTCGGCCCAAAATTACAAGAATTGGTTTATAATTATTCACAACAGACTCAATTTCTGAGACAATAAAATCCACAGGGTATATGAATTTATGAACTTATACTAAAACATCTTCCTCTATTCCTTTTGGTACTTTAACTGATCTATCGGCAAGCAAAAGTATAGTTGAAGTTAATTTTAACTCACCAAGATTAAGTTGAAGATAAACTGAATATGAAAGCAAATTAACACTAGCACAAGGTTTAGTAAAGCATGCTCAATTTAGCGACCATTAATACAACAAATAGTAGAACAACTAGAATCTTTATATTTCAACATATTATTAGTAGGCAGATTGGTACTTACATGTTTAGCCATAAAATCTCTCATTCTTACCTTCAATTTCCTCTTGATAGTGCATAAATCTTTAAAACATTTAGCATATAAAGGTACCTGCTTAATTACATCTAATGGAGGAATGTTAACTTTCACTTACTTAAAGATTTCATAAATTTCATAAGAGGGGTTCGAATTCTTTGGCTTATTCAATGCTTGTTGAAATGGTGGTTCAAATGGAACAATAGTTACTTCTTAACTAGGTATACGTTTATTTAGGCCTTGTTTACCTTTTGAATTTTCACTATCTTCATCATCACAATGTCCAAGAATAAATCTTTCAACAACCTTACCACTATGAAGAGTTATTCTTGATTTGACTTGGTCTATAGGTGGATTTTGTAAAATCTTAGAATTTGGTTGTGGTTGAGCTGAAAATTTACCTTTTTCTTTCAAATCAGAAAAGGTTTGTGCTTTTAATTGTTAGTAACATCTTGTTTCTAATAAATAAATGCATTGTATCTTTATTATTATTCCATGGTGGTGGAGCATATGGTACATAAAGCTGAACATTTTGAAAATTTGTAGATCTAATGCTTGTGAAGTTTGTCCATTATTATTATTCCTCTAACTAAAATTTAGATGGTTTCTTCAACTAGATTATAAGTCTGTGAATACGAGTTTGGCTCATTAAAAACGTTAATGGCATTAGCTTGATCACGAAGACATTCTTTAAGTGTAGGCAGAGTGGGACAATCTTAAGTGAAATGATCAATAGAATTATAAACATTACATGTAATTTCTTGATTAGATTTTACTTGATCACTCTTTTTATACTTTAAAACTTCAACCTTCCTAACTAGGGATGCAAATGTTGCTTGTATATCATGATATTCTCTAAGGTTATGGATTCCTCTACTAGATTGAGATGGTTATAGTTTATTTGTCAATTCAAAAGTTCCAATAGTATCCCAATATTGTGTGTTTCCAGCTAGTTAGTCAAGGTAATCTAATGTATCTTCGGAATTTTTATCTTTCAATTCACCATTACACATCATTTCTACAACTTGTCTACTTTAGGCTGTCATGCTCTCAGAGAAATAAGTGACCAATCACCAAGTTTCAGAATCATGGTATGAACATATGCTAAGCAATTCTTTAAACCTATCCCAACATCTGTATAATGTTTCTCCATTTTTCCGAGTGAAAATAAGTGATTTGCCTTTTAAATGAATTGGTTCTATCAGGTGAAAATAATTCTTTTAAAAATTGTTTTTGTATGTCATTTCAAGTTCTTATTTATGCAGATATAAGATTTTGTAGTCAAGTTTAAGATTTATCTCTTAAAAAAATGTGGGGAGGAAGCTTTAATCTAATTGTGTTCATACTATAATTTTAGTTTGTGTATGTAGTACACACTTCCTCAAAATCTCTTAATTGTGAGTATGGATTTTTAGATTCTCAACCATGAAATATTGGTAAAATTTGGATAATATCTGGTTTGAAGTTAGATCGAGATGCTTATGGAGGAAATATTATACTCGAGGGTGCTCTAGTTCTGATTGGATTTATATAGTCTCTCAAAATTCTTGGTTGACTCTGATTATGTACATTATGTTAAGAATGTTTGTCTCCTTGATCAATTTGAGGATTAAGTCAGCCCAAAAGCTTTTCTTCTTGGATCTTTTCCATGATTAATGGCAGTGATTGAGATCTACAAATTAATTTACCACTTAAAATTAAGACCAACATCTCATGCAATGTTGAGGATGTGTGTGTGTGTTTGAAATTATGTTGTAAAGATGATACATAAACAAATGAATAATATATGAAAAAAATAAATGAAAATTATACAAATTAAAAAATAAAATCAAAATAAAAATTGAATAAACAATTAATAAAAAAGTACAAGAAAAAATATGAAATAAAAATAAATAAACTAAAAATTAATTAACTTAAATTAAAATAACTAAATGGGCAGTTAAACCAGCCATAAAAACAATTTAACATAAATTAAATAATAATTTAGGCAGTTAGACTAACCATACTATATAATGCAAAATAAAAAATACAAAAATTGAACTGTAGAAATTTTTTTAAAAAAGAAAAGGAATATTTACCTTAAGATGCAGACCTTTTTTTTCAAAATTTTAAAATGACCTACCAATTAAGTGATTAAATCAAATTGTTAGGGCTTTGTTGTAATTTTTAAATTTAATATTTATGTCTATTCTGTCCTAATTGAGTCCGAGTTGAGTCCAAATAAGCTTAAGTTGTAGGTCCAAATTTTATTGTTATAGGAAATTTCAGCTAGAGACCTATTTGAAAACTTGCAAACTCTTGTGATTAAACTGTAATTTTCAAAAGTGTAAAACATAAAAATGTTGGATAAAAGAGAAAATTTTGAAAAAATTTTAGCTAAAGAAAGATTTAAGAAAAAAAGAAGGGGCAAATGAAAATTTTAGGAAAAATAAGAAAATAAATATCTTTCCCCAGTAAAGATACCAAAAACTTGACACAACTCAAAAGTGATATAACTCCCAAGTATAAAAGTGTATTGTTATAATATAACTTGGTGAATCCTTGGTCGAACCATAGGGAAAAGATTTAATTTTTAATTTTTTTAATTATCTCGAAACTAAAAATATAATTTAAATGCACACTATTTAATTTTATTGAAACTATAAAAATATCTTAGTGGAAAATATATTGATTTCTACCACAAAATATTATAGTACTATTTGTGATCTCAAACATGTGAATATTAATTAGATAATTAGTAATTCAAAAAATCATAAAAAAGTCATTCATTAAGAATTCAAATAAAAATATACGGATAGATAATTAGTAATTCAAGAAATCATAAAAGAGTCATTCATTAAGAATTCAAATAAAAATATACAGATAGATAATTAGTAATTCAAGAAATCATAAAAGAGTCATTCATTAAGAATTCAAATAAAAATATACAATCAAATAAAAATTTACATATATATGCTTCTTACAACTCATTCCTATATTTTATTATACTGAACCGTCCTTGAAAATTATATAACATAAATTAAGTATGCAGAAAACTATCACTAGATGTCTAAAAGATTTAAAATAAAGCAATGAGCCAACAATGTCAATGAATTGTTCAAACTATAAATGAACAATTTTTTTAATTATGCATTTACTCAAGCATTTTTGATAGTCATATTTTTCCTTTAAATTGTTTCAAAGCAAAAATTATGCCTTATTTATATCTTTATTTTGTAACTCCTTTTGGAAGATATGGAGAAGGAAATTCATATATAGTTTATACATGAACTCATAATATTTGTGCAGTCCTTCAAGGACATGTAAAATATACAATTATATAGTGAATCCTTCATGAGCAAGATGTTAGTCAATAACATCATAATTTTGGAATAGTTCTTTAGGAACATTTTTGAACAAAAATCTGCATCATGTATAGTGCGATCCTTCAAGGATTATTTTTCTTTCACTATATATTTTTCAATGTTCAAACTTAAAAGTGAATTTTTGGTAACAAGAATAATAATCTACTGAGCATTAATATGCATATATAATTTTAAGCAAATCAAGATTGTTAAATTATACTTTCGAAGAAATTGCCTTGAAGGATGATTACTATGGTTTTGTTTAAGGATATTTAAGAAATGGCCACAATTCTTGAAATTACTTTGGAAGATAGAATTTGGTCTTTCTCCATTGCACTCCACTAAAGAAATGGCCATAGTGCTTCATTTGAATCACGTTTCTAGCTTAATTTTATTATTAGAGATGAACTAAGAATAAGAGAAATGCATGTTAGGCCAAAAACCTTTTTCACCATGGCAAATCGATTCACTTATAAACAAGCCAAAACAAATGCCATATCAGTAATAGAAAAATATTTGAAAATAAAATATAAGAATTAGAATTATTCCTACCTTTATGGACATTCAAATAATGGCTTGTAAAGAAAGATAGAATACTTCTCCCGTGTAGTTAGAATATCGTGCTGATAACATGTTAAATTATTTATCAATTAGGAGCAAAATAATATAGCCAGAGAAAGAAATAAAGTAAATAAGAGACACGATGTCTAGAGAAGAATTTTATTCAGTCTCATATATATGCAAAGAAGGAGATGAGCCCCCTTTTATAGTTTTATAATCATACGAATGAAGAAAAAGATAAGTAAATTGATACATCATTAGTCATAACTTCTTATAAGACAGTGGGGGTTATAAAAGACGAAGAATTGTTTGGTGAAGAGATGAACAATTGTTTTGATGAACATCCACACAATTCTAATTATTTCATAACATAATTTTAATTTTCATGTTAAGTTGGTTTCCAACATAAAACTAAAAAGATTATGTGAGTAAGCGAGTATCACTCTTATACTTCATAAGAAAAATTCAAGTACATCTTGTATTATCATCAACAATAATAAGAAAGTAATGAGCATTAGACAAGGAAGCAACATGATATTCTCCTCATATATCATAATAGATTAAGTCAAAATGCTCTAGAGATTTTAATACTTAAAGCAGAAGGAAGACAACTTGTTTAGCTAGTAGACAAAGTTCATAAACTTAATTTTGAGTAGAAATGTTTAGATCAGAAATATAATTAGAAAATAATTAAAGATTGATGGCTTGGATGTCCCAAGTATTGACGTAAAAAATTAGAAGAAGACATGGCTTGTAGACATTTTAAATGAGTTACAAGTAATTAAAATAAGGAAAGGCCATCATGTAATTTACCCACTCCATTACCTTTTTTGAGGACTGGTCCTATATAAGACAAGAATTATGAAAGAAATTTATAATGCAATTTGCATCATGAGTGAGTTTTCCAGCTAAAATCAAATTAAATTGGAAGCTGGGAAAACAAAGAACATTATTTAAAACAATATTGGGTGTGAATTGAAATTTACTAATATAAGTAATTAAGGGATCTACCTTATTAAGTAGTGTTAATTTTTAGAACCAATTCCCAGAAAAAGATCCAAGCAAAACAGATCAAGAATCAAAGAAAGAAAAATACACCAGCTAATGAGCTTAACCAAAACGACACTGTTTGAAGGAAAACTCACATGCTTCTATTACTCAAATTGATTACACACGATCACACATCCAAAACGAGATTACAAGCTTTCAGTTAAAGCAAGAATTACAGAAATTGGATGAGAAAATAAAGAGAAATCACACTAACTCCAGAGGCCGAAGAGTTTACTCAGAAAGAAGGAATCGATTATGAGGAAACCTTTTCTCCGGTTGCTATGCTTAAATCCATCAGGATTCTGCTCTCCATTGCTGCAGTGCTAGATTATGAAATTTGGCAAATGGATGTCAAGACTGCCTTTCTTAACGGGCATCTTGAAGAAAACATCTACATGTAGCAACCAGGTGGATTTATACAAAAAGGCCAAGAACACATGGTATGTAAGTTGCAGAGATCCATTTATGGATTGAAACAAGCATCCCGGTCATGGAACATCAGATTTGATCAAGCGATTAAATCGCTTGGATTCATTCAGAACATTGATGAACCATAAGTGTACAAGAAAATTCAGGGAAAATTGATAGCCTTCCTAGTTTTTTGTGTAGACAATAGTCTCCTGATTGGAAACGATATAGGAGTATTAACTACAATAAAGATTTGGTTAGCAAAACAATTTGATATGAAAGACCTGGAGGAGACAAGTCATATTCTTGGTTTCAAGTTACTACGAGACCGGAAGAATAAAACTTCAGCCTTGTCTCGAGCGGTCTATATCGATAATATATTGGCTAGATTTAGCATGGAAAATTCCAAGACTGGTTTATTACCATTCAGACATGGAATTACATTCTCTAAGGATCAATCACCTAAAACATCTGAAGAGATAGAGAGAATGAGACGAGTTCCCTATGCAGAAGCTGTGGGAAGTCTTATGTATGCCATGCTTTGCACTAGGCCAGACATCTGTTTTGCGGTAGGGATGGTTAGTAGATATTAATTTAATCCTGGACCTCATTACTGGATTGCAGTCAAGCATATTATAAAGTATCTGAAAAGAACTAAAAATTATATGCTTGTGCATTCTGGTGATGAACTTATACTAGTGGGTTACACTGATTTTTCGTCAGATAAGGATTTTAGAAAAACAACTTCCGGCTATGTGTTTATAATAGGAAGTGGAGTTATTAGTTGGATGAGTGTGAAACGATCTTGTATCACAGACTCAATAACTAAAGCTAAATATGTGGCTACATCTGAAGCTGCAAAAGAAGCTATATGGCTCCGCAAGTTCCTACGAAATCTTGAGGTGGTACCTGTTGTAACTGTACCCCTGAAATTATTTTGTGATAATGGTGGTGCGGTAGCTCAATCTAAGGAACCAAGGAACCACAAGAAACAAAACATATTGACAGGAAGTATCATCTCATAAGGGAATAGTGTAGAAAGGTTATATGACAGTACCCTAAATGGCATTAGATGCTAAATGGCAGATCTTATTACAATGGCCATTAGTGGGAAACCTTTATAACCTGCACTTAGAGCCCTAGAGCATGAGCAATATGCTAGATATGCTTTGAGAGCTAGTGGGAGATTGTTGGGAAATTATGCTCTTTAAAAGCATATGTGTTTATTTAATTGTAATAAACATTTTTTCTGATTAATAAAATTAATGAGGTATTTTATTCAAATATCTTAATTGCATTTATATTTGTATTAAAATCCATTTAATCATATTATATGTATTTATGTGATCACCATGTGGATTCACAGAAGACATAAATACAAGTTATCTTATGATTAAATAAATTTAGTTCGCAGTTGATAAATAAAGTTGGGCACTTTATTTAGGTATAAACTGTAATAAATTCATTGAATGATTTGTCTTAATCATGTATGAATTTATTGATGTAGTACGACTACATTGAACTGGATCACATATGAGATTTAATTAACTTTGTAATAACTGTCAGACTTATTAAATCTCATAGGCATTGATTTTACTGTAATCTTAATCTTGAGTTAATTATGATTTCATGATTGTGATTGTTATTCCATTTGAGTTACCAATGGGCACGACGCATCATTGTGGTCAAGATTACCCGGTATCTTGGTGGGAGCAATTATGAGTATTGGAGTTATAGATTAACAATATAGAATTTGTACAACACATCTCTTGATAGGTTTTCGGCACTTGATCATAGAATTCTCTGGCCAGAGTGTGTCAACATATTTAGTATGTTGAAAATGATCATTAGAGAAAATCAGTAAGGATCAAGGAATGAGATGTTATTAAATTGATTGGACAGTTAAGATATCAATTTAATTAACGATGTGGTACAAAGGATTGTACAGTAAAGAAATCAATGTGGCTTGGGACGAATTATTATTCGAGCATACAATTATGGAAGTTAGTTCCAATCTTTTAGTGGAGTAGATTTGGAATTAAATAATTGGGCTAGTTTAATTACAGGCCTAATTATTGTAGCCACTATTGTATGTTCCCAAATGATCCCCGGGTTAGCTCATTTAATTGACTGCACCACTACTGGACTAATAAGCAAGATAACTAGCTATTTGGGTCAAAAGCCTAATTATATCTTTTAGTGGGAGGCTCCATTTAATTAGCTCATGTGTAAGGGGCCTTATGTTATTTTACAATGTAGGTCCCCTATTGGAAAAGTAAATAACGTGAGTTTAGTTTTTGATTATTTTGGAGCCTAGGGTTTTCACTAAAGGGAGATATATAAAGCTTATTTTCTCTAAAGAAAAGAGGAGCCACTTCATACAGATCTGAGAATAAGATTTTTCTCTCCATTGTTGAGAGAAAATTTTTCTCGTGCTAGTTGCTTTGGTAGTGATAAAGGCGCCCACACGTCAAGTGCAGATCGAACCTGAGTCATAACCTGGAAGATCATTGGGGATAGTTCGTGATCTAACTAGCGTGGTGGTGACGGATCGTGATCTAACTAGCGTGGTGGTGACGGATCGTGATCTAACAGGAGTGGTGGTGGCAGATCGTGATCCAGGAGCCTAAATCACTTCAGCGGAAAAAGCCAACTCGGATTTTCAAGGTACGATTTCTAGATTACGTGTTCTTATATATTATATGAGAGCGGTCCTTAAAAAGGTTTTATAAAATTTAAAAACCTAATTTTTCCCCAACACCAGCAGCCCTGTTTCTGAATATCTCCATGCCAAGGATCCTTTTTGCACTCCCTAGATCCTTCGTTTCAAACTCACCTTTCAACAGATTCTTTAATTTTTCTACCTCAGATTTGTGTTTGCTTGCAATTAGCATATCATCTATATAAAGAAGCAAGTATATATCTCCACCTTGATCTAAGCCATCAAAATAAACACAATTATCAAACTTGCTTCTGTGATAACCATTATTCAACATGAACTCATCAAATCTCCTATACCATTGTCTAAGGGATTGTTTGAGTCCATATAATGCCTTATGCAGCAAACAGACATAGTCCTCTTTTCCTTTGTGTTCAAAACCTTCAGGTTACTTCATCAGTAGCCATTCTTCAAGATTTCCATGGAGGAAGGCTGTCTTAACATCTATTTTTTCCAGCTCCATACCCAGTAAAGCCACCATAGCTAAGATGATTCTTATAGAACTGTGTTTGACGACAAGGGAGAAAATTTAAGTGAAATCTATGCCTCTCTCTATGTATATCCTCTAGCCACAAGTCTTGCTTTGTACCTAGAGGGCTCAACCTTTGGAATACCTTCCTTCTTCTTAGAGATCCACTTACAACTAATCAACTTCCTGTTTCCTAGATTTGGCACAAGTGTCCAGGTTTAATTTCTCTGTTGGGAATCCATCTCTTCTTGCATGGCTGCAAGCCACTTATCACAATCCTTATCATTAATGGCTTCAGAATAGCTTCCTGGTTCCTCAATTACTATTTCATCAGCACTTACTGTTGATAAATTTTATAATCAATTGCTATTAATGCCAATGTGCAAGTATACACAACAAATAATAAAATGATGAATATTCAAGATCGTCTCTACAGGGATTGATGTTACTCGAAATTTTATAGCAATCACAATAGTACAAACTGTTGTGCAAATTTTGTTGAACTCGCAAGTGCACGAATCTATTGTAGAATAGACTAATGGTTACGAGTGTTGATCCCACGAGGAGGTGAATTTTAATTGTGTGTAAAATTAATTTTGTAAATGGGTGGTTGAATTTGTGGTGAAAGTGACTTAGATTATCCTAAAATTGGAATTTAAATGGCGAGAATAAATTGAATAGAAATCTATTAAAATGACGTACTTGGGTATCTGGATCCGTATCAACGTGCATCATGGGCTAAATAATCCTTATTAATGCCAATTAAATCATGAGGGGGCAATCCACACCTCATGAACCACACTCTAATCAATATGGTGCTAAGGGCTTATCGTGCCAAATAATAATAACCTTGTACTAGAGGGCCAGTGAAACCAAGGCGGTACTAGACAAGATTAGTATTATTTGTCGACAAAAATTCAAAACATCCACAAAAATTAGAGGGGAAGATAAAGTAAATTTACCAAATAAAACCCATGACACATGTTGAGACTTCACCTTCAACCCAAGCTTGAAAGAAAATTAGCCACTCATAATTGAACTAGGGGCAAAATGGAAATTTATTAAACTACGTAGAAAATACAAGATGGAGAAGGAATTACAGAAAATAGATCCCAAAAATGGATTCAGAGATATCAAATTAGGGGGGGAGGCCCCCTTTTTACAGATACATGGAGTAAATCATGGCCATCGGATTAAAAACAGTTTGGACGCTCAGGATTGTGCCACGTCATCAGTCAACAGTACCCGGTTTGACCACGCGGATGAACAGTAACATGGTTTGACTCGGGTTGAACAGTGACGCGGTTTGGTTGAAACTAATTCTGTGTGATGCATGTACCGTACTCGAGATTTTTGGTCCACTGATATGCTGCCACGTCACCATCAACAGTACCGTACACGTGAATAGTACCGTACATGTGAACAGTGTCATTTTTCCTTTCATGCTCCTCCTAAGGTTTTTGACCGTCCTGAGTTCAAAAGTGATGTCCGTTTTGCCGTCTGATCTATCGATTATTGTGAAATGACTATGATACCCCTAAAATACATAAAATATTTAATTAAAATAAAACACAGATAATTAAATTACAAGAAGCTTAAATACATAAAAGTAAGGGTTGTTAGTAAGACGTGAAATGTAAAATGACGATTTTCTCCTTTATAAATATGTATTTTCTAACACTCAACACAAACCAACTTAAGTCCGAAGTTAACAAATGTAAAATGAGTCCTATCGTAATTGATGATTGTGAGGGAATAAATAAAACAATACCGTAATGAAATAAACTAAATTAAATGTGTCTAAGATTCAATTGAGATTATGGTAGTTGAATGATCAAACTCTCCTTATGGGCTAACTGTTTTTCATCAAGTTAACTCTGGTTGTTACGGCAAGTGCTGCAGCACTGGGCAGAATTAATCTGCATCCTCAGTTGTCGCATATTGGAACTCTCACACTCTTAAATACACTAGCAATGACAAGTTGCTAATCTACTCATGATATGGCTTTATAACCCTTTTAGTCTCTCCACCCTACAAGGTGAGCACCTATGTCTAGTGTATCACAAATCTTAACTTCAAGTATTGCCCTTATAGGATTTAAGATAACTTAATCTAGGAAACTTAACTTAAGATCAAGTAATACTCTAATAATATCCGCTAAGGCATGCCCTTTTGCTGCTCTATCTTAATTGGAATTATTAAATAAGTGGTCAGTCGAAATAACAGTTATATTAATAATAACTACTAGAGTAAAGTGCTACAGCAATGGCATAACAATACATAAGAACAGTCAAGAAGCCATTGAATTGTTTGTCACTCAACTACAAGCAAATCTAGTTCATATTATGAATGAGAAAAATAAACATAAATATATTGTTCACAGGATAAATTAGAACAATCAAAGAAAGAAGAAGAGTAAAAGTTGAGAACACCAAAAAGAAAATCCAAATAACTCTGTTGGAATTCCCAATTCTGTTGAAGCCATCTCTTTTTGTTCCGATCTTCTTCTCCTCTTATCTCTAATGTATTAATGATAATCCCCTTTGTCGTCTTTCTATGTGGTGCGCGCCCCCCTTTTATACTGTAAACTAGGGTAAACAAAAGTCTGTGGGCGTGTATGAGTTAAATTAGGAAACATACAGATCGTGATTCTACAGCTGGCCCGTGCCTAAGTTTTCTCCCTCATTGCTCCCAGATTGCTACAGCATTGGTTGCTCTAACAACAGCTACAATACTGCACTGTTCCCGATTGTGCTTTACTTCTTTTGCAGCCATTTTCTTTCCTCCTCTTGCTAAGCTAATGTCACAGCATCCCTTCTTAAATTAAGACTTTTTGAAAACCTACAATTATGCACCTGTTTTGAGCACAAATTGCTTTGATTCAAGCAAAACTTAGTAAGACTCAACTAAAATGAATGTTTATTTAAAATATAACCAAAATGTAATCAAAACGCCTTATTTGTTCTCTAAGTGATCTTGATTTAAGTCTAGAATTGATGTAATAACTCTCATTTCATAGAGTTATGACACCCCCAAACTTAAACCATTACTTGTCCTCAAGTAATGACAACATACTAACACTTTACGCAAACAATCATGCAACACAACTTTAGCTCTTTTATCAAATTTGCAAGGATTCTTCCATGTTCAGATCACAATCCCAATCATGCAAAGTGACCATAGTAAATCAGTTCTAGACTTAAGCTTCTTTCTGTCCATAGTGTGTGTGTGCTACTTTGATTGAATTCCAGAGATGCTATAACATCACCAAGAGATTGCATGTAATTCAGCAGTAACAAAATTTCATTCATATATGGGGTAGCATAAATTTCACATACTTAAACTGTGATGAGTTTAAGATTGAAAACTAGAGAGTATTCAACCTCCTCACTGCAACATTTATTTTTCATGTGAATGTCAATCAATTATAATGATGACACTCAATTACTCAAACCATGCCCAGATCAGAGTTGCTGTAGAAATATCTGTAATATAATCTTATTTAGAGATATATTTTACTCAAGGCTGAACATGAGGCTCATGAACAGACCTGGCTACTCAATGCCTTAGATAAAGGACTTCTTTTTCTTTTTTTTTTTCAAAATGCTACAGCATTGCTCATAACTCTTGCTACCTTTGAACACAATTCTGCATATGGGGTACATACTCAGATCTGGTTACTCAGCAACTTGAGCCATTGGAACAGAGTTTATTTCCTAGATATCACAGTCGATCAAACTTGTTTTTCCCCCCAAAATTAAGATCTTTTCTATTCTTTTGGCTCTGCTCTAGCAATTTCATACAATTCTACCAAAGTCTAAGTGTCGGGACAGAATTTCAACCTCCATCTATAACTATCTCTACTTGGCATTCTCATAAATACTGCATAACACTCAATTTATCTTCATTAGGTTTTCAAATCCATACACAAATATTAGATAATAGAGCTTCATACAACACACAAACATAAACACATGCAATCAGAAACACAACCCCCCCAAACTTGAGAGTTGTTGTGTCCTCACAAGCATATATAACAAAGTCACATAAGTTGACAAGGACATGGAATACCTTAGAAAATACCACACAAATGGAAAAACAAAATGAAGGAAAAGTTTTTATTTTATTTTATTAAACATGAAATAAATTGACTAGCAAGGAGGGAATACTTCCTTGTGGCTAGTACTGCTGCAATATGACGGGCGGACATCAGTGCTTCTTGGATGCACTGCGCAGCTTATCCTTTGGTGAAACTTATGGGGAAGTAGCTGACAACGACTTTGTCTTTTTCTTCACGGGGCTGGTGAAAGGAGTTGCAGCTGGGGTAGCTTGCGTGATTGCCACCGATCTTGTCTGTTTTGATTGTGTCGAGGCTGCTGCAGCAGTGCCTCTAGACGTACTACCCTTTCTTTTGCTGGATTGTCGTGGACTGGTACGAACAGGTTGGCTAGGAGTTTGCTATGGAGGAGTTGGAGTTGATGCATCAGCTGCCTAGCCCTCAGCTGTGATGACGGCAATGATATCAAGTAGCTACTTGGCTTCTGCAGGTGTAGGCGTAACTCTGGTTACTGCAGCAGCCAGCTCTGCATCGACTTGCTCCATTTCATATTCAGAGGTTGGATGTATTGCTATTTTTGCCTTGCCCTTGCCCTTGCCCGCAAGGACTAGAATGGCAGGTTCCTCTTCAGGGTCCTCCTCTTCCTCTTCTTGAATAATGTGCCTTTTCCTAGTTTTGGAATGGGTTTGGATTGAGGGTTCCTTAAGTTCTTTCTCAGAGTCATCCTCTGCCTCCATGGGTGAGCTGTCAGTCGCAGACTTGTCACCTTCTTCCTCAGGTTGATCAGATGGTTCAACATCTTCTGATTCTACCTCTGCTTGTGGTTTGGCTGCAGATTCTGCTTCTAGCTCATCTGTGACAGTGGCTTCTTCACTGGCTTCTGTTGGAGCACCTGTGGTAATGGTGTCAAAATTGTACTGCTGGAGCAATGAATCAGGGAAGTTCCGGTGAGTGTTTTTCATGTAAAGAGCAAATTGGTGTAGTTGGTTGTCCAGGTGTTGTAGATAGCTCCAAAACCGATCGTTTTCCCTCTGCTGAGCCTCAGTACATTGAGTTATACTGGTGCTTAGCGCCTGGATTGTTTATTCTAAACCAATAGCTCGCCTTGCTCCTATTACAGCAGCTGGTTCAGTTGTTGTTCCAGCACTCTCACCAGCAACTCTCTCAATGGTACGTGCCGTAAAGGCACCATCATTCTTGACATGTTCATTTTTCGCTCAAGACGAACACCGGATATGACGCGGATGCTGTGATGAGTAAAGGAAATAGCAAGACAGCAGTTTTGTGATTCTTTACTGCACAATCTCTGATTTCTTTTTCGATTATGTTACCCACATCTATGAGAAGCCCTCGAATAATGACATATAACAAAACCAACCTTTCTTGTGAAACCGTAGTAGTGTGAGTGGTTGGCATAAGTCTAGATTTCAGAAATTTCACCCACACCTTAGTAATAGGTTTCAAATCTATCCTATTACCTACACGCCCTTCCTCATTAGCCCATGTTGCCCCTTCTATTGTAAGAGTTGTGAAGATGGTGTTCCATTTTTTCGGGGTCAACTTATCAAGCAACTTAGCATACTCACAATTAATTTTTGCAGGTAAATTATAAAAAGTATTTATAACGTGGGAGTCTAATGGAACAAGTGTGTTTCTTACCCAAATGTTGTCCTGATCAGGGCTTACCAAATTGGCGTAAAATTCCTTTACTACTGGTAACACTGTATCTCGAGGGTGGTTGCAAAACTCTAACCATCCACGCTTTGCTGCAGCATTGTGTATTGTTTGCATAATTCTGGTGAGTTGTTATGGAAATTAAAACCCTTTTTCTTCCAGAATCTTTCGCGGCTCAATGAATTCTTCATATTTTTCTTCGGCGTGGTAACTCTGAAAGCGTGAAGGATCTATGAGTCGGCTGACTGTTTTCTTATACCTTGGCATGGCTATAGCAGCAACAGAGTGAGGATAATGTTCCTGAGAGTAAAAAGAGAAGATGAAGGTAAGAATTATTAGAGTTGTGCTTGCGAAGGAGAGGGGGAATAGTGTCGTAGGTCACTACACACAGTGATTCCCTTTTATAGTTGAATTTAAACGAAGATAAATCTGGTAAATAAAGATAAATTAGGGAAGAGAATATTTTGAATATAATGAGTATATCCCAAAAACATAGGCCAACGAAATTAATGCATTAATTTCAGAGTTTTTTTTTCTCAATTGCTATCCAAATCCATGCAGCCATTTGTCATGATTTATCTCCAATGGTAAGTGAGAAGCTCCAATTTTTAATTTACTGTAACGGTAATATTGGTTGCTGCAGCACCCATTTGCTTGATCTAGCAACGGTTACATACTCCACTCCAATACCCTCTGACATGTGGCTTGTCTCTGCACTCTGTCACCATACAACCCCACTTGTCAAAATGGAAATCTAATGCCACTCATACTTACCACAAAAACTAAAACCAATTCTAAAAATAATTAAAAAATAAAGAGATCAAATGATAGCAAAAGTAAAGAATGCAATAATGTGAAAAGATAAAACTAAATAACTTGAATTGAAGAACAAAAGTAAATAAAATGGAAGAGAGGGAGAGCTGTCAACAAAACTAAAGAGGATCAAACTTGGTTTGAGGTGGCTGCCTCCAAAATGGGCTGCCTCCCATTGAGCGCTTAATTTAAGGTCCTTCAGCATGACCTTCTTTCACTGCTCAATAGCTGGGTTCTTTAAGGAGTAAAACCTCCTTTGAACAATCTGCCGCTGGGTGTATGTAATGCTTAACCCTGTGTCTATTAACTTTAAATTTGTGACCTGTTTGTTCATCTAGAAGATCAACAGCTCCATGAGAATAAAATTTTAACAGCCTAAAAGGTCCAGACCATCGTGATTTTAGCTTCCCTGGAAATAATCTTAGTCTTGTATTATGGAGCAGCACTAGTTGACCAGGGCTGAATTGCATGTTTTGAATATGCTTGTCATGCCAGTGTTTTGTCCTCTCTTTATAGATTCTGGAATTTTCATATGAAAATAGCCTTAATTCGTCAAGCTCACAAAGTTGAAGCTTTCTTTGCTCTGCTACAGCATGAATATCCCAATTTAATTTCTTCAGTGCCCAATGTTCTTTATGCTCTAGCTCTAGTGGCAAGTGACAAGCCTTCCCATAAACAATTCGGTAAGGAGACATGCCAAGTGGAGTTTTGTATGTTGTTCTATATGCCCATAGGGAGTCATGTAATTGCAAAGACCAATATTTAATTGTTGGGTTTACCACTTTTTCTAAGATCTTTTTAATTTCTCTGTTGGACACTTCAGCCTGACCATTGGATTGAGGATGATATGTTGTTGCTACCTTTTGTCTGACTCCATATTTTACCATAGTTGCAGCAAAGACTTTGTTGCAAAAATGAGTACCCTCATCACTAATAATTGCTCTAGGAGTGCCAAACCTAGAGAAAATATTTTTATGAAGAAAAGCCACCATTGTTTTAGCATCATTGGTAGTTAATGCTGCAGCTTCTACCCACTTGGAGACATAATCCACAGCAACAAGGATATATAAGTTCCCAAAGGATGGTGGGAAAGGTCTCATGAAATCTATTCCCCAGACATAAAAAACTTCCACTTCCAGAATGTTAGTCAATGACATTTCATGTCTTTTAGTTATGTTCCCTGTCCTTTGACACCTGTCACAACATTTAACAAATTCATAAACATCTTTAAAAATAATAGGCCAGTAATAATCTGATTGCAGAACTTTAGCAGCTGTTCTGTGACCACCAAAATGTCCTCCATATGCTGCAGCATGGCATGACTCCAGTATATTGGGGATTTCTCCTTCTGAAGCACATCTTCGTATTACTTAATCTGAGCATAACTTATATAAATGTAGGTTATCCCACTGATAATTTTTAACATCATGAAGAAATTTTTTTTTCTCCTGAAACTTCATCTCAAGTGGTAGCATCCCACTTACTAAGTAGTTAGCAAAATCTGCATACCATGGAGATCCTGACTGCTGCAGCACCTGTGTTTGCTGTACTACCAACAGCTGTTCATCAGGAAACATTTCAGTGATGTCCTTCCTTGTCAATGTACTAGTGTCTGCTTCCAGTTGTGACAAGTGGTCTGCTACTTGATTCTCAGTCCCCTTTCTATCTTTAATTTCCAGATCAAATTCTTGAAGCAATAAGATCCATTTGATTAATCTTGGTTTGACATCCTTCTTTGAAATTAAGTATTTGATGGCTGCATAGTCTGTGTATACAGTCACTTTAGTACCCACCAAGTAAGCTCTGAATTTGTCAAAAGTAAATACTACTGCTAGCAACTCTTTCTCTGTAGTGGTGTAATTGATTTGAGTAAGAGTAAGAGTTTTGCTTGCATAGAATATGGAGTGAAAAACCTTATAATTTCTTTGCCTTAATACTGCTCCCACAGAATGATCACTAGCATCACACATCAGTTCAAATGGTAGAGTCCAGTCTAGAGATATAACTACTGGTGTAGTGATCAGAGCTTTCTTCAATTCTCCAAATGCTTAAAGACAATCTTTGTCAAAGTGAAAGGGCTTGTCATGTTCCAGCAATTAGTATAATGGTTTAGCTACCTTGGAAAAATCCTTAATGAATCTTCTGTAAAATCCAGCATGACCCAAAAAACTCCTAATACCGTTTATTGAAGTGGGGGGTGGCAGTTTATCTATTACCTCTATCTTGGCTTTGTCTACCTCAATGCATTTCTTGGACACCTTATTACCCAACATTATTCCTTCTTGCACTATGAAATGATACTTTTCCCAATTGAGTACTGAGTTAGTCATCTCACATCTTTTAAGAACTTTTTCCAAGTTGTGTAAACAATCATTGTATATCTCTCCAAAAATTGAGAAATCATTTATGAAAACTTCTAAAGTCTGCTCTACCATATTAGAAAAAATAGACATCATGTATCTCTGAAAAGTTGCTAGAGCATTGCACAACCCAAAGGGCATTCTTCTGAAGGTAAATGTTCCATAAGTACATGTAAATATAGTCTTCTCCTGGTCCTCTGGAGCTATAGCAATCTGGTTGTAGCCTGAATACCCATCTAGGAAGCAATAGTATTGTTTTCCAGCAAGTCTGTCCAACATCTGATCTATGAATGGGAGTGGGAAGTGATCTTTCCTTGTGGCTTTGTTGAGCTTTCTGTAATCCATACATACTCTCCATCCAGTCACTGTCCTTGTAGGAATAAGTTCATCCCTCTCATTAGCTATCATTATTATCCCTTCCTTCTTTGGAACACATTGAACTGGGCTCACCCATGAATTGTTTGATATTGGATATATGATTCCAGCATCCAACCATTTGATGATTTTCTTTTTCACCATTTCTTTTATAATAGGGTTTAACCTTCTTTGATGCTCCATCGAATTGTTGTGGCAATCTTCTAACAGGATTTTATGCATGCATATTGATGGGCTTATCCCCTTAATGTCTGCCATGGTCCATCCAATTGCTCTTGTGTATCTTCCAAGCAAATCTACTAGACTTTGTTCTTGACCTGCATTCAAGGTAGAGGAAATGATTACAGGGAGTGTGTTGTTTTGACAAAGATAAACATATTTCAAATGTGAAGGTAACAATTTTAATTCACGACTAGGATGTGATTTAATAGATGGTAAAGTTGTTTTTACTTCCCTGTCTGAAAGATTCAAATACTCAATAAACCTGTTGTGCCTATCAGATTGCTTTTTTTCCTTCCAATCTATCTGGTTTGCTGCAACATCTTCCTCTTCTAAATCTTCAAAGGTGGTGACTTTGTTGATCTCATTACTGTAGCATCTGTCCATTCTGTCTGCTACAACAAAATCCACGACACTTAGGAAATTGAAATCTTCTACTTCATCAGGGTTCTTCATAGCCTCTAGTACATTAAATGTGACTTGCTGATCATTCACTCTCATGGTGAGCTCTCATTTATGCACATCTATCAGAGTCTTTCCAGTTGCTAGAAAAGTTCTTCCAAATATAATGGGTACCTCTTTATCAGCTTCAAAATCTAGTACAATGAAGTCTACTGGGAAGATGAATTTGTCAATCTTCACCAGTACATCCTCAATTTTTCCTTCAGGGTATGCATGACTGTTGGAGAGTGACTGTTGTTGGTCTGCATTCCCCTACTCCCAACTGCTTAAATACAGACAATGGCATCAGATTAATATTGGCTCCCAAGTCACAAAGTGCTCTCCCAGTGTACATAGTTCCTATAGAGCAGGGTATTGTAAAACTTCTTAGATCCTTCACTTTTGTAGGAATCTTACTTTGGAGCATATGATTGCTTTCCTTTGTTAAAATAACAGTTTCAAATTCTCCCAGCATTCTCTTTCGTGCCAAGATGTCTTTTAGAAATTTCACATAATTTGGCATTTGCTCCAAAACTTCCACAAAAGGTATGTTGATGTGTAACTGCTTCAGCACTTCCAAAAATTTGCTAAACTGCTTGTCTTGTTTTTGCTTCTGGAATCTCTGTGGGAAAGGTGGTGGATGTCTAAACTGTTGGGTAGCTTCAGGAGGTACCAAACTCTACTTGTTTGGTTTGGTGTAGGTCATGGCTACTGGTGTTACGACTTCTTTTTCAGCATGTTCTGATTGAGTTCCCTCTGAAGTTGCTGTAGCTTGGCCCATGTAACCAATGTCTTGTTGGGTTGTTGTAATATGCTTTCATTTTAAGGTGATTTTTGTGATGAATTGAATTCTATCCCATTTTTATTCACATCAACTAGGATATCAACATTCTTTCCAGATCTCAAATTAATTACTTTGCAGTGTTCTTTGCCCTCTCTCATAGGGTCTTCTGTGTTGCTAGGTAAGCTTCATTGAGTTCTGCTACTCATTGTTGTGGCAAGTTGTCCCATTTGGTTTTCCAGGTTTCTCAAGGATACAGTTTGACTCTGCACAATTGCTTCATTCTTTGCAATGTATTTCTTAATCAGTGCTTCCAGTGAAGTGATTGGATCCTGACTGATATGTTTTTGCCCTTGACTCTGCTGATGAAAACCAGGTGGTTGAGTGTTCCTATTTTGTCCATTTAATGCTGGAGCATTTCGATTCTGACTGCTCCAAGAAACATTTGGGTGGTTTTTCCAGCCAGGGTTGTAAGTATTTGAATATGGGTTGTTCTGAGGCTGTCGATTGAAATTACCCACATAGTTTACTGAAGCTGGATTTCCAGAACAATTATCAAAGTCATGTTCTTTACCACAGTATACACAAGAAAGTTCAGCAACTTGCTTTACTACTGCTGGAGCAGATGTCATGGCCTTTACCATGTTAGTCAATGAGGTTACTTGTGCTAATAAGGTTGTAATTGCATTTATGTTATGTACTCCTGTTGTTCCTCTTGCTACTAGTTGCCTAGTTGATGGCCACTGATAATTATTATTGGCAATTCTCTCCAGAATTTAATAAGCTTCAGTGTAAGATTTGGATAACAGGGCTCCATTTGTTGATGCATCCACCATTAATCTAGTACTAGGATTCAACCCATTGTAGAAAGTTTCCAATTGAATGCAACAAGGAATGCCATGATGAGGACACCTTCTGAGCATTTCTTTGAATCTTTCCCAAGCTTCATACAAACTCTAATCTTCAAGTTGATGGAAAGAAGTAATCTCATTCCGCAATTTTGCATTTTTTTGCCGGTGGGAAATATTTCTCTAGGAATTTATCAGCCAACTCATTCCATGTAGTGATGGAATCAGATGTTAACGAATTTAACCATGCTCTTGCTCTATCTCTTAAGGAATAAGGAAAAAGCCTCAGTCTTAAGGCATCTTGTGTTGCTCCAGCAATCTTGAAAGCATCACTCACTTCCAAGAACAACTTAAGATGGAGATGAGGATCTTTATTTGGCAATCCATTGAATTGACTAACTGTCTGCAACATTTGAAACATCACTGGCTTCAATTCAAAGTTTGCGGCTTCTACTTCAGGTCTGATTATCCCAGGGTGTACAACTTGAGGAGTTAACACGGAATAATCTCAAATAGCTCTGTCTCTGTCATCAGCCATGTAAATAATGTTGTTATTGCCTGGCTGTCTCTCGTTAGCATGTTCATTCCGCTCTTCTTGAATGTTGACTGGTTGTTAGGACCTGTGAGGGTTCGAATTTCCCATATCCTACAAATTATTCATGCCTGAAATAGTTTTTGAATTCCTATGTTCTCTTGCAGTCTCCTAACAGTCCTTTCAATCTCAGGATCGAATTGGAATACCACATATCCGTCTTTGCGCATGCACGTACTGATCTGCCAATAAATAGAATGACTCAAATCAAATTGGCACTATCAAGATTTACTTAACACTTCAAAAATAAACAATTAATCTCCGGCAACGGCGTTAAAAACTTGTTGATAAATTTTATAATCAATTGCTACTAATGCCAATGTGCAAGTATACACAACAAGTAATAAAGTGATGAATATTCAAGATCGTCTCCATAGGGATTGATGTTACTCGAAATGCTATAGCAATCACAATAATGCAAACCAACTTAAGTCTGAAGTTAACAAACTAAAATGAGTTCTATCGTAATTGGTGATTGTGAGAGAATAAATAAAACAATACCGTAATGAAACAAAATAAATTAAATGTGTCTAAGATTCAATTGAGATTATAGTAGTTGAATGATCAAACTCTCCTTATGGACAGATTGTTTTTCATCAAGTTAACTCTAGTTGTTACGGCAAGTACTGCAGCACTGGGCAGAATTAATCTGCATCCTCAGCTGTCGCATATTAGAACTCTCATACCCTTAAATACACTACCAATGACCAGTTGTTAATCTACTCATGATATGGCTTTATGACCCTTTTAGTCTCTCCACCCTACAAGGTGAGCACCTATGTCTAGTGTGTCACAAATCTTAACTTCAAGTATTGCCCTTATGGGATTCAAGATAACTTAATCCAGGAAACTTAACTGAAGATCAAGTAATACGCTAATAATATCCGCTAAGACATGCCCTTTTGCCGCTTTATCTTAACTGGAACTATTAAATGGGTGGTCAACCGAAATAACAGTTATATTAATACTAACTACTAGAGTAAAGTGCTACAGCAATGACATAACAATACATAAGAATAGTCAAGAACCCATTTGATTGTTTGTCACTCAACTACAAGCAAATCTAGTTCATATTATGAATGAGAAAAATAAACATAAATATATTGTTCACGGGATACACCAGAACAATCAAAGAAAGAAGAAGAGTAAAAGTTGAGAACAACAAAAAGCAAATCCAAATAACTCTGCTGGAATTCCCAATTCTGCTGAAGTCGTCTCTTTTTGTTCTGATCTTCTTCTCCTCTTTTCTCTAATGTATTAATGATAATCCCTTTTGCCGCCTTTCTATGTGGTGTGCGCCCCCCTTTTATACTGCAAACTAGGGTAAACAAAAGTTCGTGGGCGTGCATGAGTTAAATTAGGAAATATGCAGATCGCGATTCTACAGCTGGCCCACGCCTAAGTTTTCTCCTCATTGCTCCCAGATTACTACAGCACTGGTTGCTCTAACAACAGCTACAATACTGCACTGTTCCCAATTGTGCTTTACTTCTTTTGCGGCCATGTTCATTCCTCCTCTTGCTAATCTAATGTCTCAGTATCCCTTCTTGAATTAAGACTTTCTGAAAACCTACAATTATGCACCTGTTTTGAGCACAAATTACTTTGATTCAAGCAAAACTTATTAAGACTTTACTAAAATGAATGTTTATGCAAAATATAACCAAAATGTGATCAAAACACCTTATTTGTTCTCTAAGTGATCTTGATTTAAGTCTAGAATTGATGTAATAACTCTCATTTCATAGAGTTATCACTTACTAATGCAAAAGCAATTAAGTCAGCATAACCAAGTTTATCTGGTGCTCTGGTTTGCCTTTTTTCCCTATTTCTAGCCAATTGGTAATCTTATAGATCAGTTTGCTGAAAGGTTGGTGACTCAGTGTCTTGAACTTCAGTATGCACCATGTCTTCACTATCAGAAGCCTCTATTTCACGACCAGAAAACTCCACTTTAAGTGTTGGTGTTTTAGTAGAGTGTTCAGTGTCATTATTAACAAGAATATCTGTATTACCAGCTGCATTTTCTTTCAACAAAGCAGCCTCATGGAACACTACATCTCTACTGATAATGTACTTCTTTTGTTCCCCACACCAGACCTTGTAACCTTTGACTCCATCAGGGTATCCAACAAAGAATCCTTTCAAGGCTCTAGCATTTAGCTTACCTTGATTGATGTGTACATAGGCAGGACACCCAAAAATCCTAAGATTTTCATACTTTGGTGGTCTCCCAGACCATATCTCTTCTGGTGTCTTGAAGTTAAGAGCTGCTAATGGGATTCTATTCACCAAGTAGCAGGTTGTACTCACTGCTTCTGCCCAGAAACAACTTGGAAGTTTTGAGTTGATAAGCATGCATCTAGTTTTGTCTACTATAGTCCTATTCATCCTATCAGCTAAGCCATTTTGTTGAGGGGTGAATCTGACTGTTTTGTGTCTCAAAATGCCATGCTTTTGACAGAAAGTCTCAAACTCCTTGTTACAGAACTCCAGGCCATTATCTGTTCTTAAGGCCTTTAGCTTCCTACCACTTTGGTTTTCTATCAGTGCTTTCCAGGCTTTGAACTTCTCCATAACCTGATCTATAGTTTTTAGAATATAAAGCCACACATATTTTGAGTAATCATCTATTAAAGTCATGAAATATCTGCCCCCTGACAGTGATGACACCTGAGCTGGTCCCCATAAGTCAGCATGTACATATTCTAAGACATGCTTAGAGCTATGCACTCCTTTAGGGAACCTAGCTCTATGTGGCTTACCAAAAACATAATTCTCACAAAAATCAAGACTACCTATCTTGTCTCCACATAGCAGCCTTTGTTTCTCTAGTTCTTGTAGCCTTTTCATACTCATATGAGCAAGCCTGAGATGCCAAAGCTTATTTTTATCTACATTAGATTCTGTTGTCATTACAACATTTACAAGAATAGAAGAGCCAATTAACATATACAATCCATTTTTCTTTTCACCTTTCAGCACTACAGAACCCCCTTTAGTCACTTTTATCCCTCCATTATCTGAATTGAATGAGTACTTAGAGTTATCTAACATGCCTAAAAAGATCAGATTTCTCTTCAACTCAGGAGCATGTCTAGCCCCATGTAAAGTTCTAATGACCCCATCAAACATCTTTATTTTGACAGATCCTATCCCAACAATTTTACACCCATTGTTGTTTCCCATGAGAACTCTACCCCCATCAACAGATTGATATTCATGATAAAGTGGCCTATTGGGACATATGTGAAAAGAACAATTTGAATCTAACACCCACTGACCTTCTAAATCACCTTTTGAAGCTATCAGTAGATCAACACTCTGATATCCTTCATTTGTGGAGTCATCTGAGGCTACAGCTGCATCTTTTGACTTCTCTTAGCTCTCTCTTTTCTTTTTCTCTGCACAATCTCTGATGTAGTGCCCTTCTTTTCTACAGTAGAAACACTTCATTTTCTTCTTTTTCTTGTTTACATTCTCTTGATTATTTCTTTGCCCCTTCCCTTAATTCTTACTTTTTTAATCCTTCTTCTTCTTTTTTCTAGCAATCAATCCTTCACCATTACTTTCCTTATGCTCATTCTTCTGAATTTCTTTAGAACACAAAGATGCTTTAACATCTTCCAAGGTTAAAGAGGTTCTGCCATATAACATTGTATCTACAAAGCCTTCATAAGGCTTTAACAGTGAACTCAGCAGAAAGAATGCTTTGTCTTCATCACTTATCTTCACATTCTCGACCCCTTCAAGATCTAGGATGATCTTGTTGAAAGTGTTGATATGATCTTGAATTGAGACCCTTTCTCTCATTGAGAAGGTGTATAGCCTTTTCTTCAAGAATAGTCTGTGAGCCAAAGACTTTTTCATGCACAAATCTTCAACCTTGTTCCAGATTCTTAGGGCTGTCTTTTCCTTAGAAATTTCTATCAAGATTGAGTCATTGAGACTCAAGATGAGAGTACTGTGAGCCTTGTTTTGAATATGTTTCTTCTTTTCATCGGACGCTGACGTTGTAGGAGCCTCTGGATCATCTTCTTTCAGAGCAGATTCAAGGCCTTGATGCACAAGAAGGGCCTTCATCTTCAGTTTCCAAAGCGAGAAATCACCACCAATGGTGAACTTCTCAATTTTAGGCTTTGGAAGAGACATTGCTATGAACCACCAATGTTATGATACCACTTGTTAATATTTATAACCAATTCCCAGAAAAAGATCCAAGCAAAACGGATCAAGAATCAAAGAAAGAAAAATACACCAGCTGATGAGCTTAACCAAAACAACATTGTTTGAAGGAAAAAATCACACACTTCTATTACTCAAACTGATTACACACGATCACACATCCAAAAGGAGATTACAAGCTTTCAGTTAAAGCAAGAATTACAGAAATTGGATGAGAAAACAAAGAGAAATCACATTAACTCTAGAGGTTGTTCATCAACTCCTTTTATACTGAGGTTTCTGGAAATTTTCCAGAAACGCTCTTAACAACCATAACAGACTTTGCCACATCAGCAAAGTATTTGCAAATCGACTCCTACACTGAATGCGATCTGCACTATGGCCCAGTAACTCTCTTTCGTTTACAGTTTAGTCCCCAGATTCACAACTCAATTCTCCACAAGTAGCTTAATTGTCCCTAAACAGTGAGACATAATGTGTGAAAAAATAAAACAAAAACTAACCATATGATTAGTAGCTCCGAAATCAATAATGCAAGAAGTAGAACGTGGTAAATGAATAACATTATGGGCAAGACATGTCAAATTGATTCATGGAACTTTGTTACTCATTAAATTTTATCTTGGTTGAGTGTTAATTAATGCCAAGATCTATTGATATTGTTTTGGCTTGAGAGGAAAGGCTTGTAATGCTGGAGGATTCATAGAAATTTAGTTGACAGTAAGTTGAGTTGGATAATTTTGACCTTTATACAACTTATAGATAGGAGGATATCCATGTAACTTGTAGCGTTTTTCTTTCACATTGTCCCATCTTTCCATGAAAATCACAAATTATTTTATTATAATAAAATGAATTTTGCTTGGAAATTTACCTGATTGTCGCTCGTCGTAAGGAACCAAAGCAACAACTTTTCAAACATGTAGAATTGGATTTATCAACAAACTTTGGCTTCTCATAACTGTATATGTTTTGTTCAAGCCCATAAGAAACTGTATAACATGATCTCTATCTCTATATGCCTCAAAGATCTTATTAGAACAAACATTGAAGTGTCATGACCCATATATCCTAAAACGCATCTTACTAATTAAGGTTTGAATCATCCCTTATAAACCTAGCACCTGTCTCGTGCTTTATTGATGTAAGATTTGCCTAAGGTGTTACATGCACCCCCTTAGGGACTCAGCATCTTTACTGAGGTTTGCCCCACCGTCGCTAAAGAAGACACGTGAAGCCGCTTTGAAACCGTCTGTTATAACCCAACCTAGACTTGATAAGATATTGTTCGCTTTTATTTCTAGGCCGCCTATATATCCCAAAATGTGTCTTGCTAATTAAAGAGTAGATTATTCTTTTTAAACCCAACATCTCTCCCGTGCATTGTTGATGTAGGATTTGCTTAAGCTTTTCATATGTCATGAACCAGCCCAGACCTTGCAAGATATTGTCTACTTTGGGCTTCAACAAGGCATACACAATTTTGTTTTTGGGGTGCCCATACACCCTAAAACTAATCTTGCCAATTAAGGTGTGGATCATCCCTTATAAACTCAATATCTCTCTCGTGCTTTGTCGATATGGGATTTGCCCAAGGTGTTACATGCATCCCCTTAGGGACTCAATGTCCTCGCTGAATTTGCCCTACCATCGTTAAAGAGGACACACAGAGCCACTATGATACCATTTTCCGTAACTCAAACTAGACTTAGCAAGATATTGTTTGCTTAAGGCTTTAACTAGTCCCATACAGTTTTATTTTCGGAGCATTCATACACCCCAAGACGTGTTTTGCCAATTAAGGTGTGGATAATCTCCAATAAATCCGCATTTCTCATGTGCTTTGTTGATGTAAGATTTATCTTGGATGTTATATTTATTATGACCCAATTAGACCTAGAAAGATATTGCCTACTTTGGGCCTCAACAAGGCCAGCACGATTTTGTTTCTAGGGAGCTCATACACCTTAAAACGCATCTTACTAATTAATGTGTGGATAACCCCTTATAAACCTTGCATCTTTCTCGTGCTTTGTTGATGTGGGATTTGCCTAAGGTATTACATACACCCCCTTAGAGACTGAGCATCCTTGTTGAGGTTTACCCTAATATCGCTCAAAAGGACATGCAAAACCCCTTTGATACTATTTATCATGACCTAACCCAAACCTGACAAGATATCGTCACTTTGGGCCTTAACAAGGCCTGCACGATTTTGTTTCTAGGGTGCCCATACCCCTTAAAGTGCGTCTTATCGATTAAAGTATGGATAACCCTTTTATAAACCCAGTATATCTCCCATGCTTTGTCGATGTGAGATTCGCTTAGGGTGTTACACTTATGGTGTATTTATTAAATGAGAATCAGAATATGATGGTGATAACTCTATGAAATGAGAGTTATTAAGGCATTTCTAGACTTTAACTAATATTATTTAGAGAGTAAATGATGTGTTTTTTTATTACAATTTTAGTTACATTTTGTATAAGTATCTATTCAAGTTTACTTTTAACAAAGTGATTGTGTTTTAGATCACTTTGTGTTCTAATTATGTGCATGATTGTAGGTGATAAAAAAGATCAAGCTTTATGGATGGAATAACTGTAGCTGCAGACTTATAAAAATGATAAAGAACTTGTCTGCAAATTAACTAAAACAAGTTTGAATTAGAGAAGATGTAGTAGCAATTACTGTAGCAATCCAAAAGCCAATATAGACAAGACTACCTGCGTGTTAACTGACAAAGTAGCAACAAGCAGCACAAAAATATATGTGATCCAAGGCTTCCAAGAAGGAGATGCGTGGCCTCATGCTTTTGGTTGCTTTAATTTCAAGATATAAAAAGAGCACACGTGAAAAAGACAAAGGGGAGAAAGCTGTCACACAGAAATGACCCAGTGAAAAAGAAAAAGAAAGTGTTGAAGGCTGTAGCAAGGGATTTCTGAGAAAAAAGAAGAGAGATCACAAAAACTTAACAGAGGGACGTCTTGAATTTAGCGAATCTCAATTGCTACTCTTTATTTGCTTGTTTTCATCTCTCTATGGGAATGTATGTGATGGTCAAAATGTTTATTCTTACTGTTTTGTTGCCTATCATGAATTAACTTTGATGTAGTTGGGTGTTAAATAAGCTTAATGGTTGTTTGACTTATATATGTGCATTGCTTAAAATCTACTGTATCATTTGGTCTTGATTTTAATTATTGCAAATCTCTATCTCAGTTGGCTACCTATGTAGTGGATATTAGCTAAAAAGGAGCCTAAGAAAGGTTTGACTTAGTGGAACAAACCAAGACAATACATGGTTTTATATTGAGTTTCCCAAGTTGAGTTAATCCTATATTTGAATAGGGCCATGCTTAATCTAAGATTAGTAAAGAACTAAACATAAGGATTCACCTTGTAAGGCAATTGAAATCTAGAATGCATAATGCTATATCTAATGTTAGCATAACAACCAGTCATTGTTAGGTTGCATAGATATATAAGATATCCAACAAGTGACAGCTGAGGATGTATGCGAGATTCTGCCCAGTGTTGTAGCAGGTTCTATAGTAATAGTATCGTAATTCAAAAATAATGGATACCATTAAGTGAGTTTAAGCACTCAACTATTGCTTTCCCATTGATTATATCTTAGTGTTTGACTTGAGATTTTCCTTTTTGCATTATGTTTATTGCATTTTTAATTTTGTTAAGCCGTTAATTTCATCATTATTTTATTTTAATTAGACTGAAATTACATTGTTAAAATTACTGTAACAAATCCTATAACATCAATCCCTGTAGAGACGATTTAGATAATCATCATTAGATTACTTGTTGTGTATATTTGCACATTGACACCTACAACAATACGCACCAACAGATGGAATCAGAATGAGTTAAAATCAGAATGAATTGAAATAGGAATAGGAAATGGGAATCAGAATAATTTGTTTACTTGAATTATAAGAATTTAAATCAAAATGAGCTAGATTACCACTAATATGTTTACTTGCCTTGGAATTGGAAACAAAATGAGCTAGATTGTTACAAATTATTAAAAGGTCCTTAATTAACTATTATCATTATTTTTATTTTTTATTTTAATTATTGTGATTATTATTAATAAATAATGTTAATTATTATTATTACATTATCTACTAGTATTAATATTAGAAATAATAATAATCCATTTCAAATAATAATAATAATAATAATCTTCATCAACATCGCCGTTCGACAGCATTATCATCAGTGGCATCATGTTGGCATCAGATCAGAACACGACGCTGCTATTGTCATCTATGACACAATGGTTGCACGTGACTACTATTGCCTGTGATACAACAACCAGGGATTAGCTAGTATTCCAAAGGCGATAACCAACAACGACGATGGAGCTCGTTAATGGGATCACGTTCCCCCCCCCCCTTTTTTTAAATTGAGGACAAAATTAAGGGTGGCAAAATGAATAAACAAATCAAATTTGAATCGAATCATAAACGAGTTAGGTTAAAATTCTACTGATTCAGATTCGATTCATTTATTAAACAAATTGAAATCTAAGATTCGGATTCGATTAGATTAATTTATTAAACAAATTGAAATCTCCATATTCAGATTTGATTCGTTAATTGATTTAGTAGAATTAGTAAACAAATTGAATCAAATCTGAATTCATTTACTATTCGTTCATCCGATAACAAATCCATAAAGAATCAAATTGAATATGAGTTCATTTACAAAAATATAATTAATAAAAAAATTATATACAAGATGATGTTTCCACGAGATCTATCAATTCTGATGCACATTGTGTGATGGATTATAGTAGTGAATTTACAAGTCTTGAGGTAACTTTGGTTTATAAACAATTTTGCAATAATTTTTTATGAAATTTTATTTAACTTACATGAGATTTTGTCACAATAATATACAATGTTTGGTGCTGCACTGTACTGTATTAATTTTTAATTAGACTATATTTAGTGTTGCGTTATATTGTATTAATTTTTTGTGATTAATTAAATTAAATAATTAAACAATAATATTTATTAATACTTAGAAAAATAATAAATATAGAAATCTTAAATTGTAGAAATTTAACAATTTTTTTGGTAAATGTTAAAAATTAATGATTAAATTTCTAAATTTTGTATTATAATTATAATAAAATAAAATTTATAAAATTCAATCTTATATGTAAATAATAAATTTAGATTATAATTAATATTATAATTGTTAATATAAATTAATAAATTATTATTCAATAATATTAAATTATATTTTAATTTATAATATATTATTTTTTTAATTTATAATATATTATTTTTTTTACATTTAAATAAATTAATAAATATATAATTTAATATAAATAACTATAAATATTTAAATTTGTATAAATTTAAATAATTTTAATTTTAAAATTAATATTAATGTAAATAATATTAATTTTAAAATTAATATTAATGTAAATAATATTATTATATTAATATATGAATCATTAATAAATGAAATAATATTATCATATAGTTTATTTTTATATTTTATTTATTATATTAGTATTTAATAATAAAATAATTTATTTTTATAATATTTTAATAAAATAAATTTGCCTCAATTGAGGCGTTAACTGTTGCCTCAATTGAGGCAAAAGGCTACCGCATTACGCAAACCTGAGGTTCTCTCGGGTTTGCATAATGCGGCCCCATGCCTCATTATGGTGCATTATAATGAGGTCTCAAACTAATGTGAATAAACTAATGTGAATAGTATTATAATACCATACAATCTCATGCACCAAACACACCCATAGGGAATTGTATTAATAGTAAGGTTATCAAGTTTAAAACTAAATTTTGCACTAACTATGGTGGTCGTGTATTGGTGAAAATCCTATATTCTAAAACAAATGTGGGAAGAAAACAAGTATTTTTTTTCAAGTGGTGGGAACCAACTAAGCATGAGCAAAAAATAATTGATAGAGGACTAAAAATGTTCATTGATGATTTTAAAGACAATTATGAGCCCATGGTTGAAGAGCACGAGGCTTTAGAGGCCATTATCAACCTTGTTACAAAATTAGATTCAATGATGAGGCTGCTAAAAATTATCCTCATAATATTATGTATTTCTAGTATGTTGCTTAGAAATTATTAAGTGTTAATTGTACTAACAACAAGTAAAACGAGAAAACTACCATTGAAGGAGATGTGACATTTCAAAAAAAGCTCATGTACTAAAGTTAATAGGCTTCATGATTGTGTTTGTAATACATATAATTAACTAGAATGTTGCAATTTTATTCACCAGCAGCTTATTATCTTCTCTTCTGAAATTGCAAGAACTTCAATATCCAAACCAAATATTCTTTACAACACCCTTAAAAAATTTGTCAAAAATAAGTACATGAACTTCCCCTACTTAAAGGTACAATTCATAAGCTAATAAACTTGAGCATAACTACATTTTCACACTGACCTAAGCATAAAAGAACAAAATCAACAGCATCATTGCTCAAGTCAAATATGAAGCAAAAGTTTAGTGCTACTTCTACTTTATTTTGGCTGAATTTAATATCCTCTACAACAAAAACTTAGTGAAAAATCAACGAGAAAACAATTTACAATATTGACAATCTTTGAAAGAAAATTACACAGCTAATTTAGTCAGATCAGACACTTATTAGCCATTTTAAGCACTATCTTACTCTTGCCCTTCGAGTCTCTCAATCTTGCAGGTGTAGATTAAGGAGCAGCCCTTACTGATGTCGAACCTTCACTGACGAGAATGCCTTTTATAGATGCCTTAGGAAATGGCTCAACAACTTCATTTCTTGTTCTTGCTAGCATCGCTACATTATTTTTTATTATTGTAATCGTTTCTTTTTATGTTGTTGAACCCCTTGTTATTTGACTTGGCATTTGTTTTTATGTCAAGTGTGATAGATGAGCTACTACCCTTTATGATTAATGGAAAATATATTAAAGGACTACGTCAATTAATGTTGACAATATTCATCAATAATGTTAAGTTACAAATTTAAAAACCATGACCAACCTAATTTAATCCACTTGTTGCACTTGTACGAGCATCACCATGAGTTGATCCATTAGGCACAAAGCCACTTGCATTAACACTAAATATGAGTTCCCAAAAATATGAACTTTGACAAATGATGCACCTGAGCTTGAAGCTACTGCTAAAGTCTTCTTATGTTTCTATAAATATGAATAAAAAATCAAACAACATTTGCATTATTTTTTGTATACAATGAATAAAAGTAAAAGAAATATCAGATTATATAAAATTATTGCATGTTTTAACTATTTTCTTACTAACATGTTCCTTGTTTTCTTATGTGCATTGGCTGGATAAAAAAAGACGGCCTCTTTTATTATGGTCAATGACTCCGTATAATTAGTAGCATATTGTGAATCTACTCTTATGAGTTAGTGGTTCGTGACAAACAATTATATTTATGATGATGAACTAGCATAAACATCAACATGCATACTTAACTTTCTCTTTGTAGTTGCCTTGGGCCTACTATCATATGCTATGAATCTATTAAGTTTCTTTCTTTTTTCTTTATTTTTTTATTCTTTTTCCAAACCTTTCTTAGAATTAATGTAGGTTGTGTCTTACTTGCAAGCCTATGAGAATTTATATTGATAGGTATAAACTTCTTTTTGTTAGCTTGTTTTTATGAAGGTTTGACTTCATTATTTGAAAATGATAGCTTTTATGTCTTATCTTTTAGAAGCCCTTACTTGGTCAAATTATGACGGCAATTCTTGTCTAAATACTGCAACTGTTTCTGTTTGAGGTTTTATAAAGTTAGAATTCCTTGAAAATAGTTAGGAAGGATAATCCTTGAAAGATTTGGACAATGGTGGGTCAACAACTTGCTTATTAAGACCAATGTCATCTTCATCATCTACCATAAAAAAATTATACAAGTCATCAGCATCTTGAACTTTAAAGTCATATATTTGGTTATTGCATTGTGAGAGGTAGAAAGAGTTAGTTTCATAGGAGTAATGTACTGAACAATTAGATTTGTGTTATTAGTGACTATTAGTCTAAGCTTTTGTAGTATCTTTTAGGTGGTTTATGGTTTGAGAGCAGGTATGTTAATAGATATAGATGTATCTTTATAGTGTAGTTCAGGTTCAGGTTGGAGTTCAGGTTAAGGTTAGGATATAGGATAAAGTTCAAGTTCAGGTTTATGTTGAGATGCTAAAATGGACAGCTTTGTATTTCTAGAATGATGCACCATTGTTATTGGTGTTTTCTTCCCACATACCTATTTCTATCACTACTTTGTGAACTTCTTTCTAGTTTATGCGGTTGTGATGCAGCTATGTCATTGCTTTATTTTGTTATTCTCTTATGTCGTTTCTTAAACACAACTAAAACATTAGGCTCCTCAGCATTAGGTCCGGTAGCAACAACTTCAATATCATCATAAAATAGCCTCCTTTTGATGATATTATATAGACTAAGTGATATTATCTCCATGTCAAGGAGTATCTTCGATATCAAAGACTATCTTAGAGTACTTCTTATTATTGTACAAATGCTCAATCTGATAAAGCTCAAGATAATTATCAATTCTCCCATTTAATCAATTCCAAGGCAGTGTCACTTCAGTTATTAGGAGGTAAATTGAAGATTTTATACATTTAGGAGGTAAATTAAAGTATGTCATTTTAATTGGAGGATAAATTGAAGTTAATTCCTTCATAAAAATGTACCATAAATTACTTGATAAATAGTTAGGGATATTATCTTAAGGCTTTTACTATGAATTATTCTCAAATTATGAATTCTTGTATAAATAAATCTTATACAAATTCACGACGCATAATATGATTGGTTGATTGAAATTATAAATAAAAAAGATAAATCTTAACATGTCAAATAAATTTATATAACATTATTTTTGCAACAATGTTTTTAGCTATATTATTTATTCAAATCAATAGTACACATGAATGAATGGATTCAGACTACTTATGCTTTGTTTACATTTTGGATTTGAAGTCTAGAGTGGGAAGTCCTCACAATTACTTTTTCACCTTACTTTGGAGCAGGCGGAGTAGGAGTCTCACTCAATCGCTCCCACTCGTTTTGGGAGCGGGGAGTGGGATTCCAACTCTTATTGGTAGAAGTGGGAGTCTCACTCCCACTCCTTTCAATTTCGAGAATTCCTTAATAAATAAAAAAACGATTGTAATATTACCATATATAAAATAGGCCAAAAATTAGATTCTAAATGTTATTAAACCTTAACCTAGTGCAATCCCAAAATCACTACTCGTTTTCTTCACTTAGGTGAGGTCACAAGTGTCGGTGATAGGGAGAAAACAACAGAGTCACTAACCACATCGTCGATTTGCCTTTGCTTTCTTTAGCCTCGACCCATCTTGATTTTGAACCAAATAAGGCAATGTTTTCTATTTTCTTTTTTATATTTTGAAATTTAAATACTAGTATAAGCATTCATGCTGATCTTCATTTTGGAAATGAGTGAAATGTTTGTTGCAATTAAGCATGGATAGATAAACATTTAAGCTTCTTTGTGAGAAAGTGAGTTTGGTTAGAAGTAGAAAAGTGTCTCTAAAAGAGATGGTTGCAATATAATTGTTAAATTTTGCACACCATTTTGAAAATTGGGTTGTTGGTTTTAACTTTAAAAGATTGGGAAAAACAGTTAATAAATGTTTCTATGAGTGTTTAAAGGCAATGATCAGATGTCAAAAGAAATTTTGGAATCAATGGATTTAAAAAAGAAGTGGCTTACGATAAGTGTAATATTTCTTTGAATTCGTGTCTTTTTTAATACACTTTTGTACATTGACTCATTAATTTTAATTGCTTATTGTACAATTTATAGGGAGCTTTAAATGACACATATATAAAGGTTCAGTTTCAAAGGTTGATAAACCAATTCATAGAACTAGGGAAGATAATATTGCAATAAATGTCTTGGGAGGTTATTCACAATATATGCAATTTATATATGTCTTACAAGGCTAGGATCTCATGATATGTATGTGCTAAGAGATACCTTAACTAGAAGAAATAGGTTAAGAGTTCCTCATGGTAAAAGATCTAACCAACTTTTTCTTTAATCTTGTAAGAATGTATTATTTGGCGAAGATCTTTTGTCTGATGGTATCTTGTTTTCTTAATAAGATATTATTACTTGGTTAATACTAGTGACATTAATAGGATGGGTTCTTTTTCAACACATAGAGGAGAACATTACTGTTTGAATAACTTTCGTGATGGACACCACCTCCTACACCAAAAGAGTTATTTAATATGAAGCATCAAGTGCTCGCAATATGATTGAATGATGTTTGGGATATTGAAGAAGAGATGGGCTATACTAAGAAGTTATGCCTTCTATGATATTATAACACATTGGTGTATAATATCTGCTTGTTGTATGCCACATAATCTTATAAAAAATGAAACACCTATCGATGCTATGGAAGAAGAAATAAAAAATGATAGAATTTAGGACAATGTTGATGAAGCATAATTTATTGAGTGAATTGAGCCTTCAAATGAGTGGGTTGTATGCCTGGATAATTTAGCCCAAGAAATGTGGAACATAAGGAATAATGGTTGAATCTACGTAAAGACTTTTCATTTATTGTCATTGTAGTTTATGTAATTATTACTTGTAATATTGTTTGACAACGTGTTTGTTTGGTTTGTTCCTTGAATGAAATTGTGATTTTTTTAGTTGACAATGTATTTGTTTTGTATGTTGAATTATTTATGCAATTTATTTTCATTTGATATTTTGGATTTAATTATGCAATTCATTATAGTTGACATTGTATTTATTGTACGACACTTTTATTTCCTTGTAAATAGAATGAGTCAGAGTGCTTGTGGGATGGTGAAGCATTACTAAATAACAACCCAAAATGATGCATTAGTTGATTCATTGTATGAACTGAATCAAAATCTGGGGGGGGGGGGGGGGGGTAGATTGTGTATTCAAAGATGAGTATTTAAACTAACTTAAAAGTATGATGGAGCTCAAAATTCCAAGATGTAGGTTGAAAACATCTCCCTACATTGAATTTAGTGAAAAGTACTTCTACTTAAAAAATAATGCTATGGCAGACATATTATCTTTGAGTGGGTTTGGTTGGAATTGGAAGAAGTCAATAGTAGTATGTGATAAAAGTGTTTAGAGCATCACCAAAAGGCTCTTCAAATAAGATTTTATTACTTATTTGAAGAGCCACATCAATATTTAAAGCTTCAAAAGACACTGCAATTAAGATTTTTCAAATAAGAATTGATTCTCTCTCTTCAAATTTAGAGAGTTAATTTCTCTCTCTTCAATTTATATTTTATAATTTTTATTAAAGAAAGAGAGAGAAGTGCTTTAATTGATATTATTTTTCCTTTAAAAAACTAATTATATGATTAAAATAATATTAACTTATGTCTATTTGAAGAGTCTTTTAGAGAATATCATATTTTTTTCACCCTTTTATTTGCCACATAGGTAAGCAAATAGGTATTTAAAGAGTAAAATTTATAGTCTTTTGGAGATGCTCTTACAATGAGTATGTGAAGGTAAAGTACCTAACTTGATTCTTTGTATTATTATCTGGTTTACTTGATTTCATTTTTCTATATCATTGTCTTCTTATTTGATAACAGGTAAGGAAGTATGCAACTAGGTTATTTCACAAACCATTTCCTCATTTTTTTTCCAAATAAGTCAATTATAAGCAAGCTAAGTCTGAGTTGGACACGTACCTAGATGAGGGAGTTTTGCCTACTACTAGTAATTTCGACATTTTGTCCTGGTAGAAGAATAATAAAGGCAAATATCCAATACTTGCTGAGGTTGCTAAAGATTTCTTGGTCGTTCCTATATCTATTGTTACTTCTGAGTCTGCTTTCAGCACCGGAGGTAGGCATTTGAGTACTCATCATAATAGACTTCATCAAAACATTGTGGAAGCATTGATGTGTACTCAAAATTGGTATTAGACTAAAGTCAAAAGTAAAAACATTTATTTCATTTATTCATATATTTAAATATTTTTATACGTTTGCACTAACAGAGCAATTAATGATTTTTTTTTGTGTTTTTATTATTAGATCTTGAGCCACTTAAACAATTTGCAAAACAAATTATGAATGATAAAGGAGTGGAAGATTCTAATGATTGACAATATAATGGTATGACGTGTTGGATTCTAAACTTAGATTTGTAGTGTTTTTATTTGCGGATTTTAATGGTGCACTTGAATTTATGTTATTTTTTATATATTTGATTTATATTATGATATTTTTATATGTGGATTTATGATGTTGTTGTATGTTATGTATGTTGAATTGTTAATTGTTGAATTATGATTGAATTTCATTTGATATTATTAGCTAATTATTAGGTAAATTATTAAAATTTTAAATTATATTTTAAATTATTTAATTTTAATTTTTACAAATCTAGATATCCAAAATATCCACCCACATCCGTTACGAATTGTATCTGAATCCGGATCCGCAAAAAAAATTTACAGATTCGGATGTATAAATATAAATGCGGATCCAAATCTAGATGCACCTATATATGGATCCGGATCCAGATTTTGCCAACCCTTGGCAAGAATTAAACGTGCTCAGTTTCTCAGTTGACCAAAGAAGAAAGGCTAGCAATGGTCTCTCCATGGCAAAATCTAATAATATATTTTAAATTTTGTCTTTTGTTTGTATAGATGAATGGCAAAATAAAATAATATTGCCCAGTATTTTACATTTTATCTTTGTTCATACAGATGAACATTATCAATAATTCCTAGTTTTTGTTTTCCCCTCAAAGACCACCATGATGGTGAGGGGTAGGCTGGACCCCTAGCAATAATATAGATCATTAGAATGCAAAAAAAAAAAAAGGGACATAAACCAAATCCTTCAAGAGAAATATAATAAGACATAAAATACACTAAAGAATAAGAGTTAATAGCAAACTAGCAAAAAGTAAAAGAAAAGAAAAATTATCTCCTAGAATGAGGATCCTATCACCATTCAGATGAATGATACCAGAAAAACCAATAGGCAAACCCTAAGAAACCAAGAATCGCTATTGAACTTGATAAGTACAAGCTCAATTAGCCATGAAAGCAGCTGCAGAAGCAGCCTCAATAAAAACATGGCTAATACTGATAGAGGGAGGAAAACAAAGACATAGCTCAGACTCGACCAAGAAGATAAATATAATCCCACCACACAGAGCCATGATAAGTAATCTTGGAAACCATAATAGCTAAATCAGACTCGACTTCAAGTGCATAGTAACCAAGCTGAATAGCAAGCTTCAAACCTTTATAGACAACCATTAGATCAGCATAAAAAATCGATTGGTTCTTAGGAAAATAACCAAAAGCTATTAAAATCACACCTCCAATGATTAAGCAAAGTACCACCAACATCAAACAGCCTAGCATTGCCCTGAGAGCATCTAGCCATTAAAAGCTTCACTACCTCAGATGGAGGCCGCACTAGGAGACTAGCCTAAATGACCTCCTAATCGACTCAATAACTCTCAACCCCTCTGCAAACTCAAAGACTAAAACCCTTGCAATTAGGATGGTTTAAAATTAAAGGCAGACCTAACAAGCCTAAGATTTGAAACAAAAAATTTTACAACAACATCCACAGAAAAAAGACAGTAAATCAAACCTAAAAGCATTACGAGCCTTCCAACCATGCCATAAATAAAGCATGGAAGAAGAAATCAAATATGTCTCTGAGTACGTGCACACTATCACTAATGAACAAGTAAGGCATAAGGGGTCAGAAAAGCAACTAACCTCAAACTATGTGTACGATGAAAATGGAGCAAGCCATTCTAACTTGTGGGCAATCAAGAAATAGGCGCCTACAAGTCTTAGCAGCTTGACCACTAAAGTACCAAGAAATCATGTAAGAATCCCACAAGCACAAAGCATCATTAACAATATTAACAATAATTATTATTTTTATATAACTAAAATTAATAATAAAATAAATAGGTTTATTTTATAAATATAATGTTTTTTTAAATTTTCTAATTAAAAGCTATATATTCTTTACATAAGATTGAAATTGTAATTTGTAACAATTCACTCTTAATCCAAAACAAAGTCAACACACAATTCTAATTAAAAGCCATCACGCCTCCTGACCATCACACAATTCAATATATATATATATATATATATATATATATATAAAATAAAATATTAATATTAATAAAATAAATAAAAGAAGATGATTTACTTTGCCTATAAAAGGCAAGGGGTGGCGAGCGTTTGAAAGTAGAGCCGAGAGCCAGAAGCTAGTAGAGCTATTTTTTGAGGAGCTTAAGCCGAGAGAGAATAGAGTGCAACTGAAGAATTTCTTTCTTTCTTTGTTTCTTTTCTTTTCTTGTTTCCATTTGTAATCAACTTTCTTGTAACGTATTTCAAAAGTTTATCAAATAAATTGAGTGTTGTGTTTTCTTTCAATATGAGTGGCTAATTTTATTAAGCTGAGGTGAAGGGTGAAGCTCAATGTTTTAAACTATTAAATTTATTATTTTCTCAAATGAATTTAAAGTTTATTTTATTATTTTATAGTTATTTTTATGTCATATTAATTTATAAATTTCTTTGGATATGTATGATATTTTGACATAATGTCGACACATTAATATAGTGTGGCACATTAGGTACTTTATTTCATATTTATCCACACACATAGTTAGTTGAGAATTAAATGATATAATAATTAACTGGAAAAAGTGAGGCTAAAAATGAGAGAGTATTAAAATTATAGTTTGAATGCTGAGAGTTGATCCCGTAGCCTTAGCTTATTTTTAAATCAATTTCAAATAATTTCTTTGCCCCGCAATTAATTTTCTTAGTTTTACTAGATTTAAAACTCCTTGTGATTCGACCCCGGTCTCACCAGGTTATATTATAACTAGACACTCTTGTACTTGAGAGTAATACACTTTTGAGTCGTGTCAGTTATCATATACCTGCAAACATATTTTTAAATCCTGTAAGGATTGAGGTTGAAAAGTTTGATGGAAAAATCAATTTTGGCTTGTGGCAAATTCAGGATAAGGACGTATTGATTCAATCTGGGCTACACAGGGCTTTGTAAGGCAAACCATCCCTTGCTTCTAGCAGTAACTCTGGGTAATCTATTATGAGCGATGAAGGTTGGAAAGAATTAGATGAAAGAGTTGCAAGTGCCATACGATTATATCTAGCAAAGAATGTTCTTGCAAACGTAGGAAAAATTAGTTTGGCAAAAGAATTTTGGGAGAGGCTAGAAAATTTGTATGACGCAAAGAGCATCTCTAATTGTTTGTTCCTTAAAGAGCAGTTTCACTTGTTGAGAATGATTGAAGGTATAAATTTTTTTTATCATCTTAGTGTTCTCAATGACATCATGACAGAATTAGAAGCAATTGAAGTTAAAATTGAAGATGATGACAAAACGCTTAAGCTATTGTGGTTTCTTCTAACTTTATAGAAGAATTTGTTGCCTACTTTATTTTTGGAAGAAAGAAGGCTGAGTGGTAGAAGTAATGAAGCTTCTGATGATTCGGCATTGATAGCAGGTAATTAGAAGAAAAATAACTCTAAGAAGAAAATAGTTTACTGGGTGTGTGGACAATCAAAACACCTTAAAATGGATTGTCAAAAAGTAAATTGAGCAAGTTCGGCAAGTGACTCCAAATCAATATATGAAGATACTGATAGTATCACTAGCAGAAAGTGTCTCATCATTGTGGGAGAAGATGATCCCCTATAATGATGAAGACATCCTTATGGGAAGTCGCTAGTGCCATGGAAGAGGATGTGTTATTACTAGTGGATCCACAAGATTTGCACACAAGGCATGGTTTGGCATTTATGCAGGTCTATGGTGGAATTCTAACTCTTAAGGAAGCCAAACATGAGAGTGTATTTTCAGCAAGGTGGTCGACATGTGCTGAATATATGTATTTTGGATATGGTGGAATATGATAATTCTTAGTGTAGAGAATTATAACTACTGGATAGAGGATAAAATTTTACCCATGGAAGAGGATGTGTTATTATTAGTGGGTCCACAAGATTTGCACACAAGGCATGGTTTGGCATTTATGCAGGTGTGTGGTGGAATTCTAACTCTCAAGGAAGCCAAATATGAGTGTATTTTCAGCAAGGTGGTCAATATGTGCTGAATATATGTATTTTGGATATGGTGGAATATGATAATTCTTAGTGTAGAGAATTATAACTACTGGATAAAGGACAAATTTTACCCATGGCGAAGTGATTCTTATAAGCTCTATGTGAGTGTAACTTTGGATGGAGTAAAAAAGGCAAAGAGGACATGGTTGTGTGGGTACATGGTGGATCATGTTTCGTAGCTTAATTGAAAAACTCGCCAAGGTGGAGATGTTAAGAAATACGTCTTATTTTTCAATAAGGGTTTCCGAGGATATTTCCTTATTTAGTAAAATTCTTATTTAAGGAACAAGTAGTTTCCCCTTTGGGATTTGACTTATTCAAAGAGAAGTACAATTAGTATAATAAAATGAATACTTCTCCTTCAAGAAATAATCACTATATATAAGGAGGTTGGGTTCACTTGTTCATATAACACAACAATTAATTCTTTGCAAGCAGACAATTTCGAGTGTGAGAGAAACATTTGGTCTATTAAGAGATTGGATGTTATTAGAGGTTTGGGTGCGAGAAAAATACTAGTGTGTAATCATTTTTCATTTAGTATTTTTTTTTGTCATCCTTGGCGGCCGTGTTTTTCTCCAATATAGGAGTTTTCCACGTAAATTCTTATATTATGTTATTAGTTTTATTCTCTATCTATTTTCTGTTTATTATTTATTTGATACTTTTACTTATAAAATCTTAGGTGAGATTAAAAATTCCCTAATATCAATAACAAATATTTTTGACGAGTTACATCCTCTCTATAAATTTCCTTAACCCAAGACATTATAGATTAATTTTTTTTCTAAATACTGAGAAAATCTTGAATATTTTATTGTATTATTACTCATTCTTTTACAAATGTTTTGTCATTAATAAATACTTTTTGCGGATTACTTCTCCATTTAATTTTTTTTTTGGTCATGTATACATGTGATAAAGATATTTAAGGAGAGATAGCCGATAGGGAGCACCCCCAAGAATTCCCTATTTACCATATGATTATAACATTGGAATTTTACATTAAAAAAAAAAAAAGACAAGTCAACGGCCACAATAATAACTAATTAAAAATACAAGTTTTTCGCGTGTGAGTATTTTATATCTTATGTATATTGAACTTTTATATATAACATTATCTTACTGCCCATACATTTACTTCGCAGATTTTCCACTTCGTTTGTTTTCTTTTGTGATTCTTGAAGTATCACTTGGAAGAAATGTGTGTAGTAATTATTAAATAAGAATGTGATATTATCAAATATCCACCTAATATTTTTGACATATCATTTTAGTATTGAAACTTTTTTATAATTATATTTTACCACTTAATATTGCAATTATTATTATTTTACTACCAAATCATTAAAAGTAACAAAAAATTTAACAGAATTTTTATTAGGAACCTATTTTGCCCTTCAACTATTTAAGTGTATAGAAAAATGATTCCTCTAAAATAAAGAAACCAAAAAATCAAATATTTTCAATGTTTAACACTTTTGAAAACTAATATTATTTTAATATTTAAATTTTTATCAATTTCAAATAAATGTAAATGAATTATAATAATAAATTTAATAAAAATAAATAAGTATTTTGAGAAAATTAATTATCTCAGTTGCTTGTTTTTTAACATCCATACATATTACCTAAATCAATTTAATAAATACATATCAATTATAATATTTAATTTAATAATCCTAAATAATTTTTTATTATTTTATTAAAAATTTATCAATGTACCACTTGACTTATTGGAATTTATCAAACAGCGCTACTATTCTCCCCGAGTCAAACCCCGAGTCGCACCCTGAATTGTGAAAACGACATCGTTTCCTTTTGCTTTTAATTTCAGCCGAAAAAGGCGGGCATCATGTGGGTGAACATATGTATCAATTAATTTTTTTTTTTGATTAAAAAGGGCTCATTAAAACGAGCTAAGTTGGAACAGAACGGGGTTTAGTAACCCCATACAAGTCTTGCAAAATAATTGAATAAATACCCACAGGTGGGTTATTAAATAAATGTACTCCATGAGGGGTTGTGTGCGCCATATTGGCCATGAAATCTGCGGCTGAATTTGCTTCGCGGAAGATGTGAGTGAGGGAAACTTGCCAATTCCTGCGTATAAGGTTCCGCACAGCATCGATTAGTGCATAGAAAGCATTGGGTATGATCACCTGCTTAGAGATCATCTGTGATATACATAAGCTGTCCACTTCCACCAGCAGTCGTTTTATGCCAACATCCCACGCCAAAATTAGCCCTTGATATAATCCCCATAGTTCCGCCATAACCACCGGGCACTCCCCAATGTTCATACAGAAACCCGAAATCCAGTGACCTACAGAGTCACGAATAACACCACCAGCCCCAGCGTCCCCTGAATTTCGAACGGACCCATCTGTATTTAACTTGCACCAAGGCCATGGAGGAGGCAGCCAGCCTATGAAGATCTCTTTCCTCTTCGGTTGCTGACTCATGGGTGAATTGTTTACTCCATGAATTTCACTTGCTCTGGCCATAATATCCATGCAAATTGTTGAGCTGTCCACCGCTTTTCCTTCAGCCATGTAATGGTTTCTCCAGAACCATAGCCTCCAGACTGCTACCCCAAATACGCACTCCCAAGGGATGTTGGCTTCGGACGTTGGCTTGCTTTGTAAATTAGCTACAATCCATTCCCGCAAGTTAGTGTTGAAGAAAGAGTGATAAATATCTCCTGGGAAAATTCGTAACCATACTCTTCTGACGCAAATACAGTCCCTCAGTGCATGCAAGATGTCTTCGACCGGTGCAATTTATTTTTCTTTTAATTTCAGCTGATGCAAATAAAATGGTGGGCAACATGTGGGTCAGCATATGCTTCAATTAATTTCAAACCAAAACGATGTCGCCAACATTTGCTTGATCCTTCTTTTTTCTTTCCTTTCCAACCACAACACTTGGCACCCAGAACTTACACAAACTGCAAACTGCAAACTGCAAAACCCTAAGTATAGAGCTTCCAAACTTCCCAACTGGTTCATGAAAGTTGAGTGCTAAATTTAAACGCCAACTTGTACGTAGGCTTTGGCATAAGGCAGCCAACAACGGTTCCTCAGCGTTTATTATTGTTCCTCAACGTAAGCACTTGTTTGTATTTATGAATTAAATTTATGAATGTTGAGCTGTTTCGTTTTAATTTATGAGCTGAACCATGAGTATTTATATCTAAATATGCTAAACCGTGAGCATTTGTATCTAAATTATTGTTTTTTTTTTGTTTCAGTTTGCTAAACTGTGATAATTAATTAATAATAATTAATTTACTGAACCGTGATAATTAATTAATAATATTTAGTTGATATTTTAATTTGTTTCTAAACTTAATGAATTAGGGATAAGTAATTAATAATATTCAGTAATTAATTAATAATAATTAATTTGCTGAATCGTGATAATTAATTAATAATATTCAGTTGATATTTTAATATTTTTTTTAAACTTAATGAATTAGGGATAAGTAATTAATAATATTCAGTAATTAATTAATAATAATTAATTTGCTGAACCGTGATAATTAATTAATAATATTCAGTTTATATTTTAATTTGTTTCTAAAATTAATGAATTAGGGATAAGCAATTAATAACATTCAGTTTATAATTTTATTTGTTTCGAAACCTAATGAATTAGGGATAAGTAATTAATAATATTCATTCTATAATTTTATTTGTTTCTAAACTTATTGAATTTGAGATAATTAATTAATAATATTCTGAATTATTATAATTTGTAGAAATAATGGACGAGGTTGATGAAGTGGAGGAATTGCAAGATTTATAGGAGGCTAATTTTGAAGGAAATAATGAAAACTTTGTGGAAAAAGTTGATGAGCCTAAGGTTGGAATGTGTTTTAATAGTCCAGATGAAATATTTGAATATTACAAAGCTTATGGCCAACAAGAGGGATTTCCAGTGATGCAGCGATCTTGTAAAAAAGGAGATGACGGGAGTATGAGATATGTGACATTTACTTGCAGGCAAAACGGCAAGTCCAAAAGCAAATCCAATCATGTTTTGCGGCTTCAACCTAACCAGAAAATTGTATGCAATGCTAAAATTGGAGGACGTTTTGATTTTGTTAGTGGAAAATGGGTAATTGGAAATTTGTTCCTTGAACACAACCATGCCATAAGTCCGAGCAAGAGTAGACATTATCGATGCAACTGTACCATTAGTCCTTATGTAAAAAAACAGCTTAAAATAAATGAAGAAGCAGGAATTAAAATGACTCAAAGTTGCAAGTCTATTGTTGTTGAGGCTGGTCACTATGAAAGTGTCCCATTCTTAGAAAAATATGCTAGAAATCATGTTGATAAAGCAAGGCAATTAAGTCTTGGAGAAGGGGATGCGGCCGAAATTTTAGAAATATTTTAAGAAAATGCAAGCAGAAAATGATGGATTTTTCTTCATTCTTGACTTGGATGAGGAGGGTCGGTTAAAAAATGTATTTTGGGCAGATCCAAGAAGCAGGGCAGCCTACAAAGACTTTGGAGATGCTATTACTTTTGACACCACATACCTTACGAATAAATATGACACGCCATTGCTCCTTTTGTTAGAGTAAATCACCACGGTCATTCTATTTTGTTAGGATGTGGGTTGATTTCATATGAGTACACGGAGATGTTTATGTGATTATTTGATACATGACTATCATGTATGTCCGGCTCTCCTCCCCTTGGAATCAATACAGACTAAGGCAAAGCGATGAAAAATGTAATTGAGATTGTTTTTCCAAATACTAGGCATCGATAATGTTTGTGGGATATTCTAAAAAAGGTGCATGAGAAGTTGGGAAGGTATGCAGAATATCATGCCATTAGATTTTCATTGCATGCTGTTGTTTATGATTCACATACTCCTGTTGAATTTGAAGAAGCTTGGCATGACATGTTAGATAACTATGATCTTGGTGATAATCGGTGGTTGAATGGTTTATATGAGGAAAGATATCATTGGGTTTCGTGTTTTGTAAAATAACTTTTTGGGCTGGCATGTCAACCACTCAACGTAGTGAGAGTATGAATGTTTTTTTTTATGGGTATGTTAACTCAAAAATAACTTTAAAGCAATTTGTGGAGAAATATGAGAAAGTAATGGAAAGTAAAATTGAAAAAGAGTGGCAAGCATATGCTAGGTGCTTCAGCCAATGGATGCCATGTCGTACTAGTTTTGCAATAGAAAACAAGTTGAGGAAGTATACACTATTTCCAAGTTTCAAGAATTTCAATAGGAGCTAATTGATAAGATGTATTGTGAGGTTTTCGGTTGTAGGGAATCAGAATATGAAGTTGTTGAAAATGATGGAAAGAGTAAGAGAAGACTTTTCAAGTTATTTTTGAAAAGGATGACGGTGAAATTCGTTGTGCGTGTTCATTGTTTGTATGTAGAGGGATTGTTTCTAGACACGCCATTGCAGTTTTGATACGTAACCGTATAACATTTCTTCCTAAGAAGTATATTATACGGAGATGGAGGAAAGACGTGCGAAGATGCTACAGTCAAGTGAAAATCAGTTATGATGTGAGGAGTTCGAGCATTGAACACCAGCGATATAAAAAAAAGTATGCTGCTTTTATGATGTTGCTGATGTAGCTTCAAAAAATAAAGAAAGTCATAAAAGTGTTTTGACTTGGATCGAAAAAGCAATGAACGATGTATTGTTGAATGTTCGTTGTCAAAGCGAAAATACAACTGTTGTTGGTGGGTCGGGAAGTTGTACAAAAATCATATAGAATCCAATAGTATCTCGTCGTAAAGGTCGATCACCTTCTCAAAGAAAGAAAAGGCAATTTAAAAAGTCAAAACAAAAGTCGAACAATACTTCATTCAGTACAACTACATAGGTAATTCTATTACATTTATTTTTAATTAATTCAATACAAATTAATTTCAAAATTCAATACAAATTATTTTCACATAAATTCATTTTTAATTAATTTAATAAAATTTTTAAATGTTTCTTGCTTACTTTCATAAGACTCAGGCACACGATTTATCTTCTCAGGTGGCTACTGCAATCTCAACACAAGCGAGCAATATGGTTATGGTAAATGTTTTTTTATTCAATATATGCTGCTAGTGTTGTTTCATTGTCAAGTTATTAATTTGTGTTCTTTTGTTTTTTTTCTTTTTGTACAATAGCGACCACAACAGGCACTCCCACAACATGCATTTTTCCCCCTTACTATCAGCCTTGGATAAATTATAGAGGAGTTCATCATGTAAACTTCCAACAATTACTACAACAAGATTTTGAGGATGCCAATCGGACGGAGTTTTCGGCTAATGATCCCAGCACATGATCAAAGTTAGCTTGTTTTTGATGTATTATTTTGTTTTTTTTTTCATTTTTTGAATCCAAACGGGATATTCAGTTGTTGAATGTAGTTACTAAGTTAATTAATATCTATATATGCAATTTATATTTATTTTGTTGCAACAACAATTGAAATAAATATAATTTCTAACATAACCAAGTGACACAACTCATAAACTTATATTTAGAAAGAAAATGTTATTATATGTGTACTAGTCTTTAATTAATACATAGTACAAATTAAAACAACTTAAAAATAACACTTAAATAGATAATATCACAATAATCACAACTATTTTAATATAATCACATCTTGGTGTCTTTCTCCTTCGAAGTTCATCCTCATACAATCGCTTTTACATTTCACATTCTTGCATATGCTCGAGTTATTTATGAAATAATTGAAATTTAATGGACAAACACCCATGTCAAATGCTAACTTCCTAACCTCCTCCCCTAACAAGTCAATTTTCTCTTCGCTTGGTTTACAATCTTCTGCCCATTGAAAATTGTTACATCCTTTACAAAGCCAAAATTGACGATTTGGATTCTTTGTTATATGTGACGTTAATAACTCCATCTGATTAATACATCCGTTACATAGTTGCAGCGTGTTTCGAATTTCACTTGTGCTAGATGACATTGTGGTTAATTGAATGCTAAAACTACAAAACAAAAGAATTTATTTTCGAAAATAATTGTGCCCAGGCCAAACACTAACAAATGGGAATAAATTCATCTAAATCCCCATGCCCCAACTTTGCTCTCGAAATTATCATTTAGTCTTTTCATTATGCATAAATGTCTACAACCTTGAGAAAATTTCAAAAGAGAAGAACGAGACCCAAGTTAGAATGTTGAACTTTTAAGGATCTCCATTAAAGTACTCACGGCCATTCAATCTGTGGACTTTCTGTCCAATAGCTTTATGAAGCTTGTACATTAAAAGACTATGGATTTTCCAACTTCTAAATTGGGTTTGATGGAGAAAGTTTCAATAACATGTGAAAGTTTTCTGTTGATAATATTATTGGATGGTAACATATGTCTAAATATATCAACTATAAGCTAGTTTGAGGTCAGTCAAGAGTATAATGAAAAAATCTATACTAATAAAAGTGAAATGATCTATTCCTCTTATAATTATTCACAAGAGATGCCATAAAATTAAGATGAAGACACTTTTATTAAGATAGAATTAAAATTTTTAATTCATCTAAGCTCTTGTGAGTTTTATATATGTAATTATAAAACTTTTAATAAAGACTTTGAAGAAGGTAAAATCAAATGATAATTGTTAATTTTGTGAACCAATTACCAGAAAAGATTCGAGTCAAATGCATCAAGAAACAAAGAAAGAAAATTAACCAGCTAAAGAGCTTTAACCAAAACGACATTGTTTGAAGGAAAAAGTCACACGCTCTTATTACTCAAACTGATTACAAACAATCATACATCCAAAAGGAGATTACAAGCTTCCAATCAAAGCAAGAATTACAGAAATTGGATGAGAAAACAAAGAGTAATTACGCACACACCAGAGGCAGTTCGTCAGCCTCTTTTATACTAAGATTTCTGGCAATTTTCCAAAAGCACTCCCAGCAACCATAACAGACTTTGCCACGTCAGTAAAGTATTTACAAATAGAACCCCACACTAAATGCTATCTGCACTATGGCCCAGTAACTCTCTTTCGTTTACAATTTAGTCCCCAAATTCACAACTCAATTCTTTACAATCTCCACCTTGCAGATCAGATTCAGTTTGAACAATCATCAAAGCAACATTGAAAAAACCTTCAACAACTTGTAATTCACTCTTGAATTCAGTTTGAGTTGGGCAAGACACCCATTAAGTTCACACAGAACTCAAACTTTGCAGTGGGAAGCACTTTGGTAAGTGCATCTGCTGGATTCATATCAGTATGAATTTTAGACATTGATACAATCCCTTCGGCAGCTTCCTCTCTAATGAACTGCAGCTTTACGTCTATATGCTTAGTCCTCTCATGGAAGACTGGATTCTTAATTAACTGCAGAGCACTTTGATTGTCACAGAAAACTTGAATTGTTTTCTGATCCAACCAAAGTTCATTGAGTATCCCCTTAAGCCACATAGCTTCCTTTATTACCTCTATGGCTGCAACAAATTCAGCCTCAGTTGATGACAAAGCTACGATTGGCTGCAAGGTTGCTTTCCAGCTTACTATGCACATGTTCAACATAAACATGTACCCTGAAATGGACTTTCTTTTGTCTAAATCACCAGCAAAATTAGAGTCTACATACCCCACGATTTCACTTACACCACTTCTTAACTTCCCATACAGTAGACCACATGTAGAAGAGCCCCTGAGATACCTCATAATCCACTTAACAGTACCCCAATGAGTTTTATTAGAACAACTCAGAAACCTACTAACCACACTTACTGCAAAGGCTATATTTGGTCTGGTACAGACCATTGCATACATTAGGCTTCCCACAGCCTAAGCATATGATATCCCATCCATTTGAGCCCTTTTAGTTTCAGTGAGTTGAGCAGCTAACAACTTAAACTGAGAACCAAAAGGTGTCAGAATAGGTTTGCTATTATGCATATCAAACCTTTCTAAAACCTTCTTAATATATTTTTCTTGACTTAGAAATAAAGTTCCAGCAGCCCTGTTTCTGAATATCCCCATTCTAAGAATCCTTTTTGCACTCCCCATATCCTTCATTTCAAACTCACCTTTCAACAGATTTTTTAGCTTTTCTACTTCAGATTTGTGTTTGCTTGCAATTAGCATATCATCTACATAAAGAAGCAAGTATATAGCTCCACCTTGATCTAAGCTACCATAATAAACACAATTATCAAACTTGCTTCTTTGATAGCCATTATTTAACATGAACTCGTCAAATCTCCTATACCACTGTCTAGGAGATTTTTTGAGTCCATATAATGACTTATGCAGTAAACAAACATGGTCTTCCTTCCCCTTGTGTTCAAAACCTTCAGGTTGCTTCATCAATAGTTGTTCTTCAAGATTTCCATGGAGGAAGGCTGTCTTAACATCCATTTGCTCCAACTCCATATCCAACAAAGCTACCATAACTAAAATGATTCTTATAGAGCTGTCTTTGATCACAGCAGAGAAAATTTCAGTGAAATCTATGCCCTCCTTCTATGTATACCCCCAAGCCACAAGTCTTGCTTTGTACCTAAAGGGCTCAACCTCTGGAATACTTTCCTTCTTCTTAAAGATCCACTTACAACTGATCAACTTTCTATTTCTTGGATTTGGCACAAGTGTCCAGGTTTTATTTCTCTGCAGGGAATCCATATCTTCTTGCAAGGCTGCAAGCCACTTAGCACAATCCTTACCACTAATGGCTTCAGAGTAGCTTCTTGGTTCCTCAATTACTATTTCATCAGCACTTACAAATGCAAAAGCAATTAAGTCAGCATAACCAAGTCTATTTAGTGCTCTGATTTGCCTTATTTCCCTATCTCTAGCCAGCTGGTAATCTTGTAGATCAGTTTGCTACAAGGTTGGTGACTCAATGTCTTGATCTTCAGTATGTACCATGTCTTCACTATCAAAGGCTACTCTTTCATGACCAGAAAACTTCACCTTGAGTTTTGGTGATTCAGCAAACTGTTCAGAGTCATTATTAGCAAGAATATCAGCATTACTAGCTGCATTGTCTTTCAACAAAGCAGCCTCATGGAGCACTACATCTCTGCTGATAATGCACTTCCTTTGTTCACCACACCAGACCCTGTATCCTTTGACTCCATCTGGATATCCAACAAAGAATCCTTTCAAGGCTCTAGCATTCAGCTTACCTTGATTGATGTGTACATAGGCAGGACATCCAAAAATCCTAAGATTTTCAAACTGTGGTGATCTCCCAGACCATATTTCTTCTGGTGTCTTGAAATCAATAGCTGCTGATGGGCTTCTATTCACCAAGTAACAGGCTATACTCACTGCTTCTACCCAGAAGCACCTTGGAAGCTTTGAGTTTATAAGCATGCATCTTGTTTTATCTACTATAGTCCTATTAATTCTCTCAGCTAGGCCATTTTGCTGAGGGGTGAATCTGACTGTTTTGTGTCTCAAAATGCCATGCTTTTGACAGGTCTCAAATTTCCTGTTACAAAACTCCAGGCCATTTTCTGTTCTTAAGGCCTTTAGCTTCCTACCACTTTGGTTTTCTACTAGTGCTTTCCAGACTTTGAACTTCTCTACAACCTGGTCTTTTGGTTTTAGAATATAAAGCCACACTTTTCTTGAGTGATCATATATTAAAGTCATGAAGTATTTGCCCCCTGACAGTGATGACACTTGAACTGGCCCCTATAAGTCAGTATGTAGATAGTCTAATACATGTTTTGACCTATACACTCCTTTTGGGAATTTAGCTCTATGTGCTTTACCAAAAACACAATTCTCACAGAAGTCAAGACTACACATCTTGTCCCCATATAATAACCCTTGTTTTTCTAGTTCTTGTAGCCCTTTCATACTCATATGAGCAAGCCTGAGATGCCAAAGCTTAGTTTTATCTACATCATATTCTGCTGTCATTACAGCATTTGTAGGAACAGAAGAGCCAATCAACACATACAGCCCATTTTTTTTTCACCTCTCATAACTATAGTGCCCCCTTTAGTCACTCTTATCCCCTCATTATTTGAATTGAATGAGTGCTTAGAGTTATCTAGCATGCCTAAAGAGATCAAGTTTCTCTTTAACTCAGGAGCATGCCTAACCCCATATAGAATTCTTGTGACCCCATCAAACATCTTAATTTTGACTAATCCTATCCCAACAATTTTACACCCATTGTTGTTACCTATGAGAACTCTACCCCCATTAACAGAATGATATTCATGATAAAGTGACCTATTGGGACATATGTGAAAAGAACAGCCTGAGTGCAACACCCACTAGCCTTCTAAATCACCTTTTGAAGCTATCAGTAGATCAGCACTCTGATATCCTTCATATGTGGAATCATCTGAGGCTACAGCTGCATCTTCAGATCCTTTTTAGCTTTCTTTCTTCTTTTTCTCTGCACAATCTCTGATGTAGTGGCCTTCTTTTCTGCTGTAGAAACACTTCATTTTCTTCTTTTTCTTGTCTGCATTTTCTTGATTCTTTCATTGCCCCTTCCATTGGTTCTTACCTTTCTGATCTTTTTTTTTTCTAGCAACCAATCCCTCACCATTGCTTTCATCATTCTTATTCCTCTAGATTTCTTTAGAACACAAAGATGCTTTAACATCTTCCAAGGTCAAAGAGGTTCTGCCATACAACATAATATCTACAAAACCTTCATAAGGCTTTGACAGTGAACTTAGCAGAAAGAAGCCTTTGTCTTCATCACTTATCTTCACATTCTCAACCCCTTCGAGATCTAGGATGATCTTGTTGAAAGTGTCGATGTGACCCTGAATTGAGACTCATTCCCTCATTGAGAAGGTATATAGTCTTTTCTTCAAGAATAGTCTGTGAGCCAAAGACTTCTTCATGCACAAAGCTTCAACCTTGTTCCAGATTCCTAGGGCTGTCTTTTCTTCAAAAATTTCTCTCAAGATTGGGTCACTGAGACTCAAGATGAGAGTACTGTGTGTCCTGTTTTGAATCTGTTTCCTCTTCTCATCGGACACTCTGGATCATCTTCCTCAAGAGCAGATTCAAGCCCCTGATGCACAAGAAGGGCCTTCATCTTCAGTTTCTAAAGTGAGAAATCACCACCAATGGTGAACTTCTCAATTTCATGCTTTGGAAGAGACATCACTATAAACCACCAAGGCTCTGATATCACTTGTTAATTTTGTGAACCAATTACCAGAAAAGATTCGAGTCAAATGGATCAAGAAACAAAGAAAGAAAATTAACCAGCTAAAGAGCTTTAACCAAAATGACATTGTTTGAAGGAAAAAGTCACACACTCTTATTACTCAAACTGATTACAAACAATCATACATCCAAAGGAGATTACAAGCTTCCAATCAAAGTAAGAATTACATAAATTGGATGAGAAAACAAAGAGTAATTACGAACACACCAGAGGCAGTTCGTCAGCCTCTTTTATACTGAGATTTCTGGCAATTTTCCAGAAGCACTCCCAACGACCATAACAGACTTTGCCACTGTTATGCAAATTTTATTGAACTCACAAGCGCACGAATCTATTGTAGTATAGATCAATGGTGACGAGTGTCGATCCCACGAGGAGGTGGATTTTAATTATATATAGAATTAATTTTGTATGAGGTGGTTGGATTTGTGGTGGAAGTAATTCAAATTATCCTAAAAATTGGAATTGAAATGGCGAGAAGAAATTAAAGTGTAAATCTATTAAATTGACGTACTTGGGTATCTGGATCCGTATCAACATGCATCATGGGCTAAATATTCCTTATTAATACCAATTAAATCATGAGGGGGGAATCCACACCTCATGAACCACGCTCTAATAAATATGGTGCTAATGACCAATCTTTTCTGTCTGGCCTCACCATCTTTTCTAATATGTGCTTTATTTCTCGATTTGAGATTTCAACTTGGCCACTGGTTTGCAGATGATATGGGGTCGCCACTTTGTGAGTGATTGAATACTTCGTCAAAAGAGCCTTGAATGCTTTGTTACAAAAGTGGGCACCACCATCACTAATTATTGCTCGAGGGAATCCAAAGCGCGAAACAATGTTGCTTTTCAAAAATCCTATCACCACCTTGTGATCATTGGTTCTACATGGAATTGCTTCTACCCATTTCGATACATAATCAACAGCAACAAATATGAATTGATGGCCAAAAGAAGGGGGAAAGGGTCTCATGAAGTCGATACCCCATACGTCAAAAATCTCAACTACTAAAATTGGATTTAGTGGCATCATGTTCCTTCGTGTAATGCTCCTCATTCGTTGACACCTATCACATGAAGAACAAAAAAGTGTAAGCGTCTCGAAATATAGTTGGCCAATAGAAACCACATTGTAAAACTTTAGTAGCTGTTTTCTTAGCACTAAAATGGCCTCCACAAGCTTGTTCATGGCAGAATGAAAGGATATTGTGAATTTCACTTTCTGGGACACATTGTCTGACAATTTGATCTGCACAATACTTGAACAAATACGGGTCATCCCAAAAGAAATTCTTTATTTCTGCAAAGAATTTAGCCTTGTCTTGCTTGGTCCAATGCTCTGGAAGTTGACCTGTAACAAGATAATTAACGATATCAGCATACCAAGGTAATACTTCCACACTCATTAATTGTTCATCTGGAAATGAATCATTAAATGTTAATGGCTCTGTAATTATGTCAAAATGGAGACGAGAGAGATGGTCTGCCACAACATTTTATGTGCCTTTCTTATCTTTGAATTCCAAGTCAAATTCCTGCAAAAGTAACACCCAACGAATTAGTCTAGCTTTTGCATCTTTCTTTGTGAGAATATATTTAAGAGCAGCATGATCTGTGAATATAATTATTTTACAACCAATAAGATAAGATCGAAATTTTTCCAATGCAAACACTACTGCTAGCATTTCTTTTTCAGTAGTTGAATAGTTCAACTGTGCATCATTCAATGTCATACTAGCATAGTAAATAACATGCGGAATTCGATCAACTCTTTGTCCTAATACTGCTCCTACTGCATAATCAGATGCATCACACATGAGCTCAAATGGTAAGCTCCAGTTTGGGGGCTGAATGATGGGTGATGATGTCAACAATTGCTTTAATTTTTCAAAAGCCACAAGACATGAACCATTAAAGATAAAAGGTACATCCTTAGCAAGTAAATTGCATAAGGGTCTAGAAACTTTGCTAAAATCTTTAATGAAATGTCTATAAAAACCAGCATGCCCAAGGAAAGATCTTACTTCTCTGACTGTTTTGGGTGGAGGAAGATTAGAAATGAGATCCACCTTGGCTTTTTCAACCTCAATACCTTTGCTCAAAATGATGTGACCGAGAACAATACCTTATTTTACCATAAAATGACATTTCTCTCAATTTAAGATCAAGTTCTTCTTGATATATCTCTGCAGAACTAGTGTTAGATGATGTAAATATTAATCAAACGAGTCACCAAAGATAGAAAAATCATCCATAAAGACCTCAAGGAATCGTTCAACCATATCAGAAAAAATGCTTAACATGCATCGTTGAAATGTAGCAGGTGCATTACATAATCCAAATGGCATCCTCCTATATGCAAAAGTGCCAAAAGGACAAGTGAAAGTGGTCTTCTCTTGATCTTTTGGTGCTATGGGAATCTGATTACATCCTGAGTAGCCATCTAGAAAGCAATAAAATTCATGGCCTGCTAATCTATCAAGCATTTGATCGATAAATGGTAAAGGAAAATGGTCTTTACGTGTGACAGAATTCAACTTTCTATAATCAATGCATACACGTCATCATGTAGTTACTCTAGTTGGTATCAATAGCTGCGTCTAATAGCTGCGTCTAATAGCTTGAGGACTTCTGTTCTAACAACTTCTTTCATATTAGGATTTAACCGACGTTGCATTTCCCTAGTAGATTTAGTATTTTCATCAAGGTGAATGTAATGCATGCAGTCTACTGGATTTATACCTTTGATGTCTGCTATGGTCCATCCTAATGCTCCTTTGTGCTCTTTTAAAACATCCAACAACTTACCTTTTTGTTCGTCATTGAGGGACGCTGAGATGATTACCGGTAGAGTACTTTCTGCCCCCAAAAATACATATTCCAAAATGTTGGGCAATGGTTTGAGCTCGAGTTTCGGTGGTGATTCTGATGATGGGATGAGTTTCTTCTCTGATGGTGCTAGTTGTTCAACTCTTGACTTCCATTTATTAGTGTCCATGGATGGTGCTGAGTCAAGTAGGGCGTTGACCTCATCGACCGATCTGTTAATATCAAAATCCAAACCAAAGTGAGTTAAACATGTTTGTCACCAACTAATGCTTCAATTAAATCCACATCAACAATTCCATCATCTATATTGTGAGGTTGTTTGGCAATGTTGAAGATGTTTAGCTCCATAGTCATGTTGCCGAAGGACAACTACATATTTCCAGTCCTGCATTGAATGTAAGCATCTGCAGTTGCCAAGAAAGGTCGGCCTAGAATAATGGGGATGTGCTTCCTTGAATCCTGTATTGGTTGAGTATCAATTACAATGAAATCAACGGTTGAGTATCAATTACAATGAAATCAACGGTTGAGTATCAATTACAATGAAATCAACAGGAAAATAAAACTTGTCTACCTGGATAAGCACGTCCTCCACAATACCACGAGGTATTTTCGTGGACCGATCTGCAAGCTGTAACACCACTGGAGTTGGGTGTAATTCTCCAAGTCCAAGTTTCAAAAATACTGAGTAAGACAACAGATTTACACTATCTCCTAAATCCAACAAAGCATTCTCAATTGTGTGGTTCCCTATGCTACATGAGATAGTGGGGGAGCCTGGATCTTTGCATTTTAAAGGAATTTTATGTTGGAGTATAGAACTAACGTTTTCTGTTAAAAATGCCTTCTTTTGAACATGAATATTTCTCTTTTTAGTATAAAGGTCTTTAAGAAACTTGGCATAAGATGGAACTTGCTTTATAGCATCAAGTAAAGGGATGTTAACATTTACCTGTTTGAATATTTCGAGAATCTCACCTGTGGATTTTCCCTTCTTTCCTTTCGCTAACCTCTGAGGAAATGGAGCTTTGGGAACATATTCTCGTGAGTTGGTTTCTTCTTTCTCCTCCGGTGATGAGTCCTCAACGCTCACAGGTACAATTTGATTTTCTTTTGTCACTGGTATCTCTACTTTGTTGTCGACTTTTTTTCCTTTTCGCAAGGTCATGACGGCTTTGACTTCTCCATGCTGCTGTAGTGAACTGGTACTTGCTTCATGCACTCCTTTAGGGTTAGATGTTGAGTGTTAGAAAATGCATATTTATAAAGGATAAAACCGTCATTTTACATTTCAAGTCTTACTAACAACCCTTACTTTTATGTGTTTTAGCTTTTTATAATTTAATTATGTGTGTTTTATTTTAATTAAGTATTTTATGTATTTTAGGGGCATCATAGTCATTTCACAATAAACGAGAGATCAAACGGCAAAACAGACATCATTTTTGAACTCAGGACGATCGAAAACCTCAGGAGGAGCATAAAAGGAAAAATGGCACTGTTCACATGTACGGTACTGTCTACGTTACTGTTCACGACACTGTTCACATAGACGGATCGATGGCGTGGCATTGACCGATGATGTGGCATTGACTGATGAGGTGTCAAGATCCTGTTGGACTAAAATTCTTATGTACTGTTGATGGTGACGTGGCAGCATATTAGTGGACCAAAAAACGCGCGTACAGTACATGCAACACATGGGATTATTTTCAACCAAACCGAGTTACTGTGCAAACCGCATTACTATTCAAACCGTGTGCAAACCGTGTCACTGTTCAAGCCGCATAGTCAAACCGCGTACTGTTCACGCGTACTGTTGACTGATGACGTGGCGCAATCTTGAGCGTCCAAACTGTTTTTAATTCGATGGCCATGATTTACTCGATGTATCTATAAAAAGGGAACCTTCCCCCCCTAATTTGGCACCTCTGAATCCATTTTTGGACTCTATTTTCTGTAATTTGTTCTCCATCTTGTATTTTCTACGTATTTTAATACATTCTCACTTTGCCCCTAGTTCAGTCATGAGTGGCTAATTTTCTTTCAAACTTGGGTTGAAGGTGAAGTCTCAACATGTGTCATGGGCTTTATTTGGTAAATTTATTTTCTCTTCCCCTCTAGTTTTTGTGGATGTTTTGACTTTTCGTTGACAAATAATAATAATCTTGTCTAGTACCGCCCTGATTTCACCGGCTCCCCAGTATAAGGTTATTATTATTTGGCACGATAAGCCCTTAGCACCATATTTATTAGAGCGTGGTTCATGAGGTGTGGATTCCCCCCTCATGATTTAATTGGTATTAATAAGGAATATTTAGCCCATGATGCATGTTGATACTGATCCAAATACCCAAGTACGTCATTTCAATAGAATTCTCTTCAATTTATTCTTGCCATTTCAATTCCAATTTTAGAATTTATTCTCGCCCTTTTAATTTAAGTTTTAGCATATTCCAAATCATTTCCACCACAAATCTAATCACCCATTTGCAAAATTAATTCTACACATTAAAATCCACCTCCTCGTGGGATCGACACTCGTCACCATTGATCTATACTACAATAGATTCGTGCGCTTGCGAGTTCAATAAAATTTGCACAACAAGTTTTTGGCGCCGTTGCCGGGGAGGTAAGTTATTTTAATTCGTAGAATTAATTTTTGTAATTAATTTCTTTTAATTGTTTTTTGTAATTTTTTTTATTAAAAAAAAAAGAGAAAAAAAGGTGAATCTACATTTAAAGGTTAGTATTTCTTTTCTTTAAAATTCTGTAATTTAATTTTCAATTTATTTTTCTTTGTAATTTTTTTGTTTATCTTATTAATTTATTTTTAGTTAATTTATTTTCACGTATTTTTTTAGTGTGTTTTTATAGTAAGGTTGTAATAGCGCCATAAGGTTAGTATCGTAATTTCTCCCTCTTCTTTATTTTTATTTTTTTTGTTCCCATCTTTATTTTTATTTTATTTGTTTTGCATGCCTGGTCGTAGGTCATTATTACCTAATCTTGAACCTATAGACCTTGAACTTGAGAAAACACTTCGCACACACAAACAAATTAAAAATAAAATGGATTTACAAGCACCACAGGAGAGGCCATTTAAGGACTACTTCAGTCGTTTAGCTAATTTGAGCACATCATGCATAAGATACCCCAATGTAGCTGCTAGGAGTTTTGAATTAAAACCTAGTGTGCTAAATTGTCTCCCCACATTCTATGGCTTAGAAAATGAGGACCCATATAATCATCTGAATGATTTTCATGCTATTTGCCAAACTTTTAAATACGAGAATTTTTCAGACGATGATGTTAAACTCAGATTATTCCCATTTTCTTTAAAGGATAGAGCTCGTTCATGGTTAAATACTTTGCCTGCTAATAGTATTACATCATGAGAACAAATGGTTACAAAATTTTTGAATAAATATTTCCCAGTGCATAAAACCAATGCTATTCACAGGGAAATCTCGGAGTTTACCCAGAGAGATGACGAGCAGTTTTTCGAAACATGGGAGCGATTTAATGGGCTACTCTTGAAGTGTCCACATCATGGGTACGAGAAATGGCACCAATGCCAATACTTTTTGGAGGGATTATTGCCGAATGTGCAAGAATGACTAATGGCAACAAGTGGAGGAGAGCTAATGTCAAAAAGTGCATCAGAGATTTGGGAATTCTTCCAGCGACAAGCGGATAATTCCCAACAACGGAGTCGATCACTCAGGAATACTAGAAGAATTAAGGGAGTAAATGAGGTTCACATTGGCGAGTCAACTTCAGAAATTAAAGAAATCAAAGCAATAATTGAAGATCTCTCTCGACAAATAGCATCGTTATCGACTGCTAAATCAACAGAGCCACATGACCCTGACTCATATCCAGATCAAGCCAATGCCATAGGTGTAATGAGAAAACCATCGAATTACAACCCATACTCTAACACATATAACCCTGGATGGAGAGACCACCCCAATTTTTCATGGTCTCAAGGATTCTAACAGAATGGACTAGCAGTTCCAGCTCCACCAATTCCTCAAAATCCCCAAGCATCTCAGCCACCATTCAGACCATTCAATCAGACCCAGAACTACTCTCAACCCAGACCATGGGAGGATGCATTCCAGAATTTCAGGAATATTACTCACTCTACGATTGAGCAACAAAACCGCACCATTGATGGACTACGAAATGAATTGAGAGCGGGCTTCAACTCACAAGCCCAATCAGTTTCAAGCCTCGAGAAAATGGTGGGACAACTTGCTTCTTCAGTTCAGACCTTGGCAATGACTGTTGAGAAAGGCAAGTTTCCAAGTCAACCAGTGCCTAACCCTAAAGGAGTGCATGAAGCAAGTACCAGTTCACCACAGCAGCATGGAGAGGTCAAAGCCGTCATGACCTTGCGAAAAGGAAAAGAAGTCGACAATAAAGTGGAGATGCCGGTGACAAAAGAAAATCAAATTGTACCTGTGAATGTTGAGGACTCATCATCGGAGGAGAAAGAAGAAACCAACCCACGAGAATATGTTCCCAAAGCTCCATTTCCTCAGAGGTTAGCTAAAGGAAAGAAGGGAAAATCCACATGTGAGATTCTCGAAATCTTCAAACAGGTAAGTGTTAATATTCCATTGCTTGATGCTATTAAACAAGTTTCATCTTATGCCAAGTTTCTTAAAGACATTTGTACTAAAAAGAGAAACATGCATGTTCAAAAGAAGGCATTTTTAACAGAAAACGTTAGTTCTATACTCCAACATAAAATTCCTTTAAAATGCAAAGACCCAGGCTCCCCACTATCTCATGTAGCATAGGGAACTACACAATTGAGAATGCTTTGTTGGATTTAGGAGCTAGTGTAAATCTGTTGCCTTATTCAGTTTTCGTGAAACTTGGACTTGGAGAATTACACCCAACTCCAGTGGTGTTACAGCTTGCAGATCGGTCCATGAAAATACCTCGTGGTATTGTGGAGGACGTGCTTATCCAGGTAGACAAGTTTTATTTTCCTGTTGATTTCATTGTAATTGACACTCAACCAATACAGGATTCAAGGAAGCACATCCCCATTATTCTAGGCCGACCTTTCTTGGCAACTGCGGATGCTCACATTCAATGCAGAACTGAAAATATGCAGTTGTCCTTCGGCAACATGACTATGGAGCTGAACATCTTCAACATTGCCAAACAACCTCATAATACAGATGATGGAATTGTTGATGTGGATTTAATTGAAGCATTAGTTGATGACACTTTTGTTTCAAACCTTAGTGATGATTCTTTACAAACATGTTTAACTCACTTTGGTTTGGATTTTGATATTGACAGATCGGTCGATGAGGTCAACGCTCTACTTGACTCAGCACCATCCATGGACACTAATAAATGGAAGCCAAGAGTTGAACAACGAGCACCATCAGAGAAGAAACTCATCCCATCATCAGAATCACCACCGAAACTCGAGCTCAAACCATTGCCCAACACTCTGGAATATGCATTTTTTGGGGAAGAAAGTACTCTACCGGTAATCATCTCAGCATCCCTCAATGACAAACAAAAAGGTAAGTTGTTTGATGTTTTAAAAAAGCACAAAGGAGCATTAGGATAGACCATAGCAGACATAAAAGGTATAAATCCAGTAGACTGCATGCATTACATTCATCTTGATGAAAATGCTAAACCTACTAGGTAAATGCAACGTCGGTTAAATCCTAATATGAAAGAAGTTGTTAAAACTGAAGTCCTTAAGCTATTAGATACAGGTATCATTTACCCTATTTCTGATAGTTCATGGGTCAGTCCTGTGCAAGTTGTCCCTAAAAAGTCAGGAGTCACTGTAGTTACGAATGTCGATAATGAATTGATACCAACTAGAGTAACTATAGGATGGCGTGTATGCATTGATTATAGAAAGTTGAATTCTGTCACACGTAAAGACCATTTTCCTTTACCATTTATCGATCAAATGCTTGATAGATTAGCAGGAATCTATTGAACTCGATCAAATTTTATTGAACTCGCAAGCGCACGAATCTATTGTAGTATAGATCAATGGTGACGAGTGTCAATCCCACGAGGAGGTGGATTTTAATTATATATAGAATTAATTTTGTATGACGTGGTTGGATTTGTGGTGGAAGTGATTCAAATTATCCTAAAAATTGGAATTGAAATGGCGAGAAGAAATTAAAGTGTAAATCTATTAAATTGACGTACTTGGGTATCTGGATCCGTATCAACATGCATCATGGGCTAAATATTCCTTATTAATACTAATTAAATCATGAGAGGGGAATCCACACCTCATGAACCATGCTCTAATAAATATGGTGCTAAGGGCTTATCGTGTCAAATAATAATAACCTTATACTAGGGAGCCGGTGAAATCAGGGCGGTACTAGACAAGATTATTATTATTTGTCAACGAAAAGTCAAAACATCCACAAAAACTAGAGGGGAAGAGAAAATAAATTTACCAAATAAAGCCCATGACACATGTTGAGACTTCACCTTCAACCCAAGCTTGAAAGAAAATTAGCCACTCATAATTGAACTAGGGGCAAAATGAGAATTTATTAAAATACGTAGAAAATACAAGATGGAGAAGGAATTACAGAAAATTGAGTCCAAAAATGGATTCAGAGGTATCAAATTAGAGGGGGAGGCCCCCTTTTTATAGATACATCGAGTAAATTATGGCCATCGAATTAAAAACAGTTTGGACGCTCAGGATTGTGCCACGTCATCAGTCAACAGTACACGTCAACAGTACGCGGTTTGACTATGCGGCTTGAACAGTAACACGGTTTGACCACGCGGTTTAAACAGTGACACGGTTTGCACAGTAAAGCGGTTTGGTTGAAAATAATCCCATGTGTTGCATGTACCGTACGCGCATTTTTTGGTCCACTAATATGCTGCCACGTCATCAATCAACAGTGCATAAAAATTTTAGTCCAACAGGATCTTGACACCTCATCAGTCAATGCCACATCATCGATTCGTCTATGTGAACAGTGTCGTGAACAGTAACGTAAACAGTATCGTACATGTGAATAGTACCACACATGTGAACAATGCCATTTTTCCTTTTATGCTCCTCCTGAGGTTTTCGACCGTCCTGAGTTCAAAAGTGATGTCCGTTTTGCCGTTTAATCTCTCGTTTATTGTAAAATGACTATGATGCCACTAAAATACATAAAATACTTAATTAAAATAAAACACACATAATTAAATTACAAAAAGCTAAAACACATAAAAGTAAGGGTTGTTAGTAAGACTTGAAATGTAAAATGACGGTTTTCTCCTTTATAAATATGCATTTTCTAACACTCAACAGCCACGTCAGCAAAGTATTTGCAAATAGAACCCCACACTGAATGCTATCTGCACTATGGCCCAGTAACTCTCTTTCGTTTACAATTTAGTCCCCAAATTCACAACTCAATTCTTTACAAGAATTCTAGTCATTTTACCCAAAAAAAAAAAAAAAAAGACAAAAATTGTCACACTCCATCTCAAGGCACAAAAAAATCAATAATCATTTCCAGCGGTAATAATTCTAGCACCAAGACAATCCAACATCAATAATCATTTCCCAATCAGCCAAATAATTTAAAATTATCAAACAAAAAGTCCAATAATCACTTCCAACAACAACAATTCCAGCACCAATAATCAAATCTCATGACGCACGCACTAAATCGGTTCTCTATATACTTAATTATCTATTTATTATTTTTATCATTATTTCTTTGACAGATTAAGACTGCTACTGCCTACATAAAGATGCCATCATTTAAATTGTTTAAAATTATCAAACACCCAAAAGACAATTCCAGCACCAATAATCATTTCCCAATCAGCCAAAATATCAATCAACAATTCCTCAACTCTAAAATTTTACAACTCTAAAATAATCATTCCATTACCTCAGGTGCAGAACTATCAGTGATGGCAACGGAGACCTGGCCAAGGGGAGCCGCGGTTTGGCGCTTTGTGAGTGGATGAGGATGGTCGTGTGACTGTCAGTGATGGCAATGGAAACCTCGATCGCATGATGGCGGTGGTCCGTCGTCTGTGGCTCGTCCGTCATCTGTGCCGGCTATGAGAGGGCGTCTCTGTTTGCAGGTGCAAGAACTATTGCTGCTATTTGCAAAACAAAAAGTAAAACGAAAGGAAAAAGTGTTTCTGTTGTGGTTCTTCAAAACGAAAGAAAAAATGAGTCGAAACGGTGCGTTTCCTTTCAATCTCAAAACAATGTGTTTCATTCGGAGCGCAAGTCGGGGTGCAAGTCGGTGCAAATAGCTTTATAAATTACCACATGCCTTTTCGATTTTGTATTAAATATTTAAATTTATCAAATTAAAATACTTAAAATACCCTTGCGATATCATCGTTTTTTAAATGAAGTTAACTATTTTGTGGTAAAATGATAACAATTAAAATATCATAAAGTTAACTATTTCGTGATCATATTATGTTATATCATATCTAATATACAGCAATCTTTGAGTTATGATCCAAAATCCAAAAATTACGTCATGTGAAATAATTGAATTATATATACATGTTATTTAATCCAGCCCCTCTACTGAACTCTTTAATATCTTTCATTGCCACACGTGCATTGGTAGTATCCGCATCAATATTTAAAAAGCCCAGCTCTTAAAACCAGAAACAGAAGGCGTCAAGATTTTGGAAAAACAGACAAAACAGATTTTTTTCTTTTTTTTTCCAATTGAAACGAAAGCTTATTACAAGGGAAACAGCTTACATTACATGAACTTTAGCCTAATTAAACAAAGCCAACACCTACATGCTAAGACTAAAACGAGACACTACACTTGCGGGGAAAAAAAAAGAAAGAAAGGAAAAGGAAAACCAAAACCAAAAGAGAAACATATTAAAGACACCACAACTCTCTTTGTCTATTACACTTGAGCTGAGCACTAGCTAGCACCTCCTTGATTGTTCAACGCCTACGGCTGGCCGGTTCCTTCTGACAGTTGAAGTAAATAGTGGCCACAGGGAGGCCAAGATCCAGATTCCCAGCAAAGAGCCGAGTGTTGAAGTTAGCCCTCGTTGGTGGCTGCTCGACCAGCCCCAATGGAGCCTTCTGCTGAAACAGCACCATTATGTATCGATGAATCCCCACCGGTGGCCGTGGCCCCATGTACGGCAGAATCTCCTTCCCTACATTACAAACAGCAAGCAATGAATACTTAGACAGTAAAATTTAACACATCGAACAACATATTACAACGTTACGTTAGTCCGAATTTGCTTTATTTTTTCCCCACTCTTGGTTGGCTCGTGTGTCTCTACATGGATGCCACGTGGAGACAGAGAAGCCAGACGAGTGTCCAGTAATAACACTCATCATCTGTACAAGTGGCCTGGACGTGGCGCCATCCACTGGACGTTCTCCAAAATCCTTCGTCAGCACGTGGTGGGGATAATTTCATGGGTGACACGTGTGATGTGCAACACACAGAAGAGTTGTATCAGTCATTTGAGAGAATTTGCGGCTAGTGACTAATGTTTAACACCCGTTGAGTACTGGCTTACTTCAAGAAAATGGGCACAATATCGTCGATGTGATGTAACGCGTGAGAAATTTTTGCACTAACTTGCATGCATGCATGCATTTAGAAATAACCCAAAATTAGGAACAATAATAACAAAAATAATATTCCGGAAAATTTTAAAGAAAGAAATGGTTTCAAGAACAATTTTCTTTTTCATGCATAAACTTTACTATGGAAAGAATAAAAAAAAAAATGTTATAGCTATCCGTTTTCACCTTGAGCGGGGTTAGTGCCACCAGGAATGTCCACGACGATCCTGAAATGATAAGCAAATTGGATGAAGATTTATGAGAGAAAAAAGGTAAAGAGAAACCGCTCTGATGGAAGTGAAATTTAATTGACTGTTAAAATTATTCTGTTTGCATAAAATTTCTTACCAGTGAACCCACTCCCTCATGCTTGGCTCGCTTGGACTCGGAGCATCAGGATCAGTCATCACCTGCACAAGCAGCAAACAAATTTATATTATAAATATCACCTTGCATGCATGTAATCGTAAGAGAGAATGAATAAACAATAAAAGAAAAACATATATATGAATGCAACTGGAGAGAATAGAAGATAGAGAGCAAGAGCAAAACCAAAGTATAAAGCTCATCAGAGTGGCCGGTTATGTTGAGTTTTGGTGGACTGGTAGCCATTGAAGGCTTGACGTCACATCCGTTGGTGACATGCTTTGAGCCATAGTAAAGAGACATGCCAACGCTTGGGACAAACATATCGACGACGTCGCCGATGACCCTGCCGACGACTAGAGGATCAACTGAAGCAGCCATTGAAGCAAAGAAAAGGAAAATAAGAACAAAAAGATGAGTAAGTTTCGGTGTGGGTTTCAAGTGAAAGGAGAGGTAGGGTTTATATAGCGTTAACCTATAGGACATGCATAGGGCACTATAAAGTTGATGAAAGCAGAGGCTGACACGTGGTCTCGGGCACCTGAGAGAAAACCACTATCCTTTTTGTTTTTTTACTTGTAACAGGTGGTGGCATCAAGGCCGACGGTTACAAAATTTTGTATTAAGCCAACAGAAATGCTCTGGTGCGTGTGTATTGTTTCATTGCTCCATGCAAAATCAAGATAAGCGTGAAAACCCAGATCAAGACAAAGAAAATAGTGGGGTCCACAAAAAAAATCAGCGGTTTTTGATGATATCATTGGCGGAAAAAGTGGACCATGAAACAGGGTAGTTCAGCTCTTACACATAGTGGTACTAATCTGTGAGATTCGATTGTGGATAAGTTTTGAGTGTAGAATGAATGTAGACGAAATTTGTGTCAATTGTACAGTTGGCCATTGGTTTTAGGTGATGCAGCCTTTGATTGTGACAAGTGGCAAGTCTTCTTCTGTCGTAGAAACACACGTAAGACATGAGTAGAGGTTGGATACAGCTAATTTTTTTTCCATTCTGTTGTGGGGCCAATTTTATGCGATCGTCGAATTTTTTTCCTACCAACGGCAGCATGCCACGTAATTAGCCGTTTTCATGGGTGCCTGATACTTTCGATGAAAAATGTTTTCCCGGCACCAACAAAGTGTTGGCTCCACTGGCAATGAAGTTTCCTTAAGTGGCTTGACTGGGTTTACTCCCCAGTTTGAGTCGCAGGAAAGTCGCCTTTGTTGGGAGAACCTGTGCCTCTCGGTTCGAGCGGGGACTTCTAGTCTGAGTTGTGGTACGGCCTTAAAAGTGCCTCCCACAGTTAGGACCCTCCCTAGGATACCTCGTGGTCAAAAACAAAAAAAAAAAAAAAAAAATTTCCCGGCCGAGAAGCGAAGCTGTTTCATGCAAGAATTAGGATTCTTTCTTAACCTATATATATATATATATATATATATATATATATATATATATATATATATATATATATATATATTAATGAGTAAAATGCACAGTTAATAAATAAAAGAATAATAATTAAATAATCTTGACTACAGTTAATATATGGTCAGACCATGAATTCTTTTTTTTCATGTAAATGCGCAAAATCAGTTAATATATTAATGATTTCTATTTAATATATTTTCCATTGATAATAGACATGTAATCGTGAAAAATCTACTTCGCGGTTGCCTACTATATATTTAAAGTATGTAGTTTGCGCATTTTTTCTTCAAATTTTATAAAATTTCTAGCCGTTCATACATACTTATATGTCTTTCCAGTGCCCGGTTTCATCCTTATGAAAACTTTTTAACTTTTTTTTCTTAAACCTTGGTGGAACGGATAATTTTACTATAATGAAGATAAAGATAACATCTAATCAAAGTAGCCATAATAAGTCTTATTCTTAGAAAATAAGTTAAAAACATTCCATCGGGAACAAATGAAGAAACAAGATCAGGCATGCATCCAAAGAGCAAAGAACCATACAAAAATCATCTAAATCCTTATAAGAAATTTAAAATTGAGGGAATGGCATCCTCATTCTTTGTATTTGTTGCCAAGGTTAGACTTGGTCGTTAATTTTTTGATCATATAAATGAATAAAAATTTGGTAAAAACTTTTTCAATCATACGGTTTCGCTAGCTACGTACGGTTTTCTTGATTGGTTTCATAACAATACCATTTCCTCGGCCTTATTGATTTTTTAATTTGACAAGAAATTGTTTGTTTTTTTGTGTTTCATCTATTCACAACTCTTAGGCGGTATAATTTTTATGGGCAAAGCTCACTGCAAGCGTACGTCCAGTTAAATGTATCATCCATTTGTTTAGAAAATTAAAGAACTAAAAGAAAATAAAAAATAAAACAAGAATTAACATTTTCTAATTTTCTTCTAACAAATCCAATTATTACTACCAAGTAAAATATAAAATTATCAACATGGAAACATAATCATACCTGCTTAGGGATTCTTCCCGTATTCCAAATGCTTGTACAGGATTTGAATGAGAAAAGCCACGCTGTGGAAGGTGCTTGCGCAAATCTTGTCCAGCTAAAAGCAACCTTAGATGTAAAAGGAATTAATAGCAGGAAGAAAGAGTGTCTAAAAATAGATCATCGCATACAATAAATCTATAGCAATGTCTCAAATACATCAGGTCTAAAATGATTCATCAAATTCATTATTTAGTTTGAAGCCCCTCAAAATTTGTTCAGTTCACAAATTCAATTTCTGGTACTGAATTTCAAGGTCTACATTGAATGGAAAGTGTTCACATAAGATGGAAATAAGAAATAGATGCAACTCCATCGGAAAATGAAATTTCTTACCTTCAACGCAATTAACTACTGTTGAGGAGGGAATTAAATTATTCCACGTGTCCCATGGTGATTAGACACGGTATTGAGGTCTCAAGCTGACTGAGCTATAAAAATATGGAAAATGATAAACGAACTAAGTGAAGATAAAGGAACGACAGAAACGCAGTTTTAAATTGCCGTTTCACTCGTTACTTTTTGTCTTTACTTATGTTTTTTTTAATATTGTATGGACCCACAAAAAAAAAAAAACTATAGTCATTCCCCATCCACTCATTTTACTCCCCAACCACTGAGTTTGCTTCATTACCACACTCTCCTCCTTCATTGAGTTTGCTTCGTTCGTTCCATTAACGATGATAATGACGTGCGTTTGCTTCGTTCGTTCCATTAACGATGATAATGACGTGCTTGTTTGAGTTAATTTAGCAGTGCTTGAGGCTCTCTTTCTTTTGCTTCTTGCCTTGCCCGGAACAACAAATTTTTCCAGGGAAGGAGGCGGGCTTGGGGTGGTGGTGGTACTTGCTTTTTGCTGCTGCTGCAAGGGTTTTGGCGACGGAGCTGCAGTTGTAGCAGCTGGATTATTTTTGGTGGGCAATTCAGAAGCTGGGAGACAAATTCCTGAACTCGATAAACAGTCTTCTACAAATATTGAAAGCCATTCCAAGCTAACATCCACTTCCTGCAAGTTAAAAAAAAAAATTGTGACCTTTAACCAAAATAACAAGTGAAAAACTTAAGGCAAGAGCAAAGTAAAGAATTTTGTTTTGGGGGGTTGTCTAGAAGAATAAAAGAAAACCCACAAGAGAGAGAAAGAAGAAGAGAGAATAAAACCCACAGTGGTATGAGCAGGGAAAAGGTCATCGAGAGGGTCAGCAAGAGCAAGATTGGAGGAGGAAGAGGGAGGGATAGATGAAGGCGAGAGGACTTGGTCTTGCTGGTACTGGTCATCGGAAACAGCCACATTCCGGCAAAAGTCCATGCCTTTGATAAAGAGAGGAGAGTGAGAAAAGAAGGGAGAAAATGAAAGAAGGGTAACGTGATGTGGGTGGGGGTATATTGGGAAAATAAATGACAATTAATTTTTTCTGTCTTCATTTTATTTTCATTTCGTTCAAATAGCATAATTCTAAAAATATTTGGCTAGGATTTTTTTTTATTATTTTTAAAAAGTAAGAGGTGGGCCAAGCCCAAATAATTTTTTTTTTGTTTTTTTCCCTACTCCCCCAAGGATCGAATCTGGGTAATCAGAAGCTAAAATCTTCATGTTGTTACTAATCCGACCACGCCCTTGAGGGCAAATATTTGGCTAGGGTTTGCTTGCTAACGATTTAGTGATTCAGGAGTAGCGAGTTTGGGAGTCAGGCTTCAGGATATTATTATCCCTCTATGTGTAAATTTGTAACTACCTACGATAAATAGGTCCATATTCATACCAGCTCTAAATATTGGATATGGATATAAATTTTATTCACATAGATATGAATATTCATGAGATGTTCATCAACCTTAAATTTATATTTTTAAAATAAAAATAATGTAACATGTTAATATAACAAAAGCTAATTAATACTACATTACTCTAAGAAATTATCGTTTATTTTTTATCTCTATTTATATTTTCTAAAATCATTAATTTTAAAAACTAATTAAATTTATTTTTTATAAAATATAATAATAAAATAAATATTGCCGCTATTGCTATTCCATCGCTGGTGACCAAAAAGGTGAACAAAGTATGACAAATTTGGTACCATCGGACTCTATTACAATTTATCAATGGTATTGAATTTGTTGGTGAAAAAGTAAATGATGGCGGCGGAAATACTACCCAAAAGGATGACGGCAACTTAATGTCACCGCCTAACGATGATGCGATGAGTTGCAGTGCCGCCTCAATCATATGTTATGGTTTCTGACGAGTTTGATGGAGGTGGCGGTACATCTCACTGATTCACCTAGTCGGCATGTTGTCGCCACTTTTTGGGTGGCATTTGCGCGTAATCAATTTCTTTTTTCTAAAAAAAATTAGTTTTATTTCATAGATAGCGAAATTTTGAATCTGATGGTACAAGATTTGTCATAATTTGATTAGTTTTTTGGTCATTGATGACGAAACAATAATGCCAGCATTTGATAATTTTTAGAGAAAAAAATTTAATTATTTAGTAGGTAATCTATTTTTTAAATTTTCTAAAATTAATATTTTCTATAATTTTGTTATGAGGGTCTATTTGGAAATAAATGTTTTTGTTTAGTATAATTTTGTATTTATTCATTTTTAATCTAGATATATAGTAAATAGACTCCATTCAATGTCCAGTTGGATATTTTTTAAAATATCCATATTCATTTTCGAAAGAATTTAAATAGTCAAACTAAATATATGGATATCCAACTTAGATAGACCATATCTATCTTTACATTAAACAAATAATGATGAATTATGGTAAGGACTGACTATTTTTAAGAGATAGTAGGGATGCTTAGGGTTTTAGCCACCTGGACTCATATACATATATTGTGATAAGGTATTGTGCTAAATCTTAAGGATTACGAAATGTTGGAATCTCAAGTTACGAAACTCCAAAAATGCGATTGGGATGTCATAAGGCCATATGATTTGTTCTATTGATTATAATGAGGCTTCGCCTAAGAATTAGAAGATGCAATTGTACCTAGTTTCTTGAGAATTAAGGTACTATTCTATTTTGCATAAGTTTGGTCAACTAAAAGCTCAAATGAGTAATAATGAGAGGTTATGCATTTTGGATCCTCGTTGATAGTGCTAAAAGGTAAATAGCTCTATTGCACCATTCTTTACAAGTTGGTTTTTTTGGGGTGAGCTCCACTTATGAGTTCTTATCATTTGGTGTCAAAACAAAGGTTCATGACGAGAATGAGATTAGACATACCATGCCAAGTATAAGATTAGTATTAGTGTAGCTTCATGACTGTCATTACGAACTGGGCAACCTAAAGTGGGCTAAAAAGATAGGATTTCTATCACTTGGTTGAGTAAAGTAGCATATCATGAACCTTTGTTGTTTGAAGTTTGATGGAATGTTATGATCCTAAATCTTATATTGGGTACATATAACAATCATTGTAGGAATATAAGCTCCTAAACACCTTGCCTTATAAGTTGATTTTTAAGAGAGTTCCTTATTTAGGATTTTCTAAACTTACTAATGAAGTTCTCTATTATCATAAAGATGACATTAATAAGGTTTATTTGTTTTTGAAAATAAGAGTGTTTGGTAATATTTTGAAATGAAATTTTGTATTTGTTTTAAAATATAAGAATGATCAATTTTCTATAAATTTGAAAACTCCGTTGGTAGCTTATTTTTAAAGTAGTGTTTGAAATTAAAAAAGTCAAAATGTATTTAGTTGTTTAACTAAGAATATGAAGACAATCAGAGAGAACATAAGAATAAAAATTGTATAATATAACAAAAGCGTTGTAATGGAGGTTATATTAGAGAATAATTTTATGGTATACGGTTGTGGATTCACGATTAGAACACAATTGGATCAACGATCCAACACTTTTCTAGCAAAAACCTTGATTAAGAATGAAGGGGTTTATGCCTTAAATAAGGGTTTAACAGCTACAATGCTAAACTAAATTTTTCACACAACACAACAACATTATCAAATGGCAAGAATAATGAAGAAATTATTGTGGATCCCATCAACGACCCTATCTATTAGACAATTACGGTGATTCTAATCACTTCATTTATCAAAGCTTTTGTATACAACCCCTTTGACTTGGCAAAAATCCATATACAAGTAGATGTATGAGTTTTGACACTATGAAAGGTGTCAGCCTTATGTAACTTTTAAAATAGTATAGTATTTTATATCAAACTTTAGTTATAAATTAGTGTGAGTTTTGAGCTTCTGTTATTTATCTGAATCCTATAAAATCAACAAGATCTAGCAACCTAGATTCATGAGTATTCATAGAATTAACATGAAATTTAGTTTTATTTCATTATTATGTGAATTCTTATACTAGATAAATGATTGAAAAAATATCATCCTACTTATCATTGCATCTTCCTATTTTAATAATATCTTTCACTACATCAATGTCGGCTACTTATAATGTAGATGTCCACATTTAGATGTTCACTATTTATATTGTGGATGTTAAGGGTGTGCTTGGTATTATTTTTCAAATGATAATTTTGTATTTGTTGTATAAGGAATTATTAATTTTTTTTATAGATTTAGAAATTGCACTTGGTAGCTTCTTTGTAAAACAGTTTTTTTAAAATTGAAAATTGAAAATGTGTTTGGTTATTTGTCTAAGAATGTAGAGACAATGAGAGAAAATGAGAACCAAATTGTATAATACAATAAAAGAATTTTACTCGAGATTATATGATAGATTTTTTTATGATATTTGACAGTGGAAACACGGTTAGGAAACAAGTAGATCAATGATCCAACAAATTTATAGAGAAGACCTTGCTCAGGAATGAAAGTGTTTATGCTTGACACAAGAGGTTAACAGCTCCACTGCTCGAGCAAATTTTTTTGCACTACACAACAATATTGGATTCCATCAACAACCCTTTTCTATTAGACAGTTGTAAAGAATTTCATTACATTGGCTACTACAGCCTTTGTTTGCAACCCGTTTGACTTTGCACAAGTCTGCATGCAAGTGGATGTAGTTTTGTTATTACATGGAGTTGAAACTGTAAAGACGACTTGCGTGCTATACTTTGTACACCATTAGAAGAGGGAATTTTTGCACTATAAGAAGGTGTTGGCCTTGGTGTTGTAGAAGCTATGACTCTAAATTGAGGCTTGTGTGCCCTTATGAGAGAACTAGGGAGGATATTGATAGTAAGGATACAACCAAGATAGTTTTCTATGGATTTAAATAAAAGATTCCCAAGGCTTGTTTTCATTTTAAAAATTGCTTGGAAACCACTGTATTGGTTACAAGACAGTGTGCACCAATTGATTTTGTGAAAACTCAAATATAGAGTCAATACCTAATGGACTATATACGAAATCACTAAAATCTAGGGGACTTTTGAGATTTTATAGGATTTTCTAGCTTATTATGCTAGAGTAGTTGTGCCTATTCTCATAACTTTGACTTTCATTAACACAACCTATCATGAGAGGTTAATGAGATAGGACTTCTAAAACTATTATGCAATATATATATATATATATATATATAGAACATGAAGATAGAAAAATCGTGTAATATTTAATTTTTGATAAATAAATAATACCAAGGATAGAAAAAATATATATATCATGACAACCTTTTAAAAAATATTCATTAGAATTTGAAACAAGTAAAGAAAATTATTATCCAATAACAATTCTTATACCATTGCATTAGTAAAAGTAATTATTTGAAAGTTTAATTTAATTAAGACTTGTTGGTCTTCTTAAGGGAATAAGCAAAAGAATACATATCTTCAAATTTGTTTTTCTTTTTTTTGATATACTAATATATTACAATAAGAGTTTTACTGATATTTATAATCAGAAATTAATTGAAACTCTCTTTAATAATTTTATTATGACACAACTCAAAGGTTGACCCTCACTTAATACTGGAAAGAGATCTATTATACCCTAAATGTGGGGAGACAAGTAGACCCCTAGTAAGAGGAGAGTGGTTGGGACTCGAACCCACGTGCTCAAAGTTGCTGAGTGCATGAGTTGCTAATTGGCTCATAGCACATTTGTTAGCCTAAAGGGCTACACATATTGTAATTTTGATGATAACAAACATATGTTTTAAGTGATTTGATAAATATTGTATTTCACATTTTCACTAATTCTTGAAGGATAATGTTTATGATGAAGTGAATCATGTGAAATTAAGTTCAAGACACTCAACGGACAACGGCGCGATCAAAAATAAAGTTTAGAGCTCAACAGACTCATTATTCTGACAATTCTTGTAAAGTCGGTATGATTCAATATATGAATAGTTTAGCATCTGAGAAACTCAAGAATTTGTTTAATAAATCATTATTTTTTGATAAATCAAAAGTTTTACAAGTATAAGCTAAGTATTTTATGAAGTTAGTTATTTTTCAAGATGTGGACTAAAATAAAAAAGATTTGCAATATTTGATTTTAATAAGTATTGTTTTGAATTCCAGAGTTGTACTTATTTGCAAACATTTGAATTTTTTGAGGGCATACTATAATTTATGAAATTTTAAGGACCTGAGTGTAAATATCATAAATGGACGGAGAGTTTGTGGCTAACCGCCTGAGGGCTAACGGCTAGCTGCCTAAGGAAAATTTCACATTTTCAAACTTTGGACTAAATTAAAAAAGTTTTGAAAACTTTAAAATTTATAAGTATTATGTTAAATTTTGAAAATGATTATTTTTAAAAATATATATCATGTATTGGGTCATATCACAATTTTAAAAAGTTTTGGGAATAACAAGTATTATTTAAAAATTCTGAAATTAGACATGTTGTAAAGTTTTATGACGTTTTGGGCCATAATTTAATTATAGAAACGTTGTGGATAAAATATAATTTTGTGAACAATGTTACTGTAGCAAATTCAAATTTAACGGTGACTTTACTGTTTTGAGACGGTGAGCTGGATAAATTAAGCGGCTAGCCGCTTGCTTGCTGGAATTTGCCTATAACAACTATTTTTTTGGGCTTTAGCTATCAACTCCAACATCAATTTTAAGACTCTAGCAAGAATAAACAAGTATTTTGAGCCCCCAATTTAAAAATCATCATAGATTAAATCTTTATTGAGCTATCAATTGTACATCCACTCTTAAAGAGAGTTTCATTGTTGTAATATTTATTTTTCATCAAATTTGTGAGTGTATAATTGTGAGACACACCTGAGTGAAGAAATTGAGAGATAATCTCTTGGTTGTAAAGGTTTATTGACACCTTAGAAGTCAATTATAAAGAACTTGAAGTCTTGGGAGGCTTAGATAGTAAAATCCTCGAGCTTGGTAGGCTTGGAGGCGTGGACGTAGGCGGGGATTGCCGAACCACGTAAAAAATATTGTATTTGCTCTCTCTTCCCTTACTCTTTTATTTTTGTGCTTTATTGAATTTATTATTTTTTATTTGATTAAGGAAATATATTAAATTATTGTGCAAATTGTTTTGCATAAATTTTAAAATCTCAATTCACCCCCCTCTTGGGTTATATAACTTGCATTTCACCATTGGCCTACATATCTTCAAAGTTATAATAATAAGTTAGTTCACTTTTAAAGGCTAGTTTAAAATTGTGGTGGCTGATGAAATAAATTACTTCTCCTTTACGGATAAAAGAAGTTACTAATTAAAAACTAGTTTAATGTTTGATAAACTATGATATTGTTGTTGCTATGAGTTTGAAAAGAAATGTGCATGAATTTAGTAAATTTCATTACAAAAATGCTATTTTATTATATAACTATGAAAATATTTACAAGTTTAAATTGTCTTTTGTTTGTCTACAATAGTTTATGGAAAAATAAGATATGTTTGCTTTTTATTAAAATGATAAGGTTATTATGTGGAATGTATACTGATTTGGGGACCAAAATGCAATCAAGAGAAAGTTTCTAGGCCTTAATGCATATCAACTTTAGTTGAGGGGTCAATTTGCAAATATGATGGTAACGTGGTCTAGAGGACATTAAGGTTGTTAGGCTGTTTTAGAAAAATTTCCAGAATAAATAGGTTGGTTCACAGTGCATGGTATAATAGTTTTTTCTCTTTCACTTCTTCACCAAATCATGTGATTCTTGTTTTAGAGCAATCTTTGTAATGTTCTCTAGAAATTTGATCTATGTGTAATTAGTTTTGAGTAATAAAAGGCTTTTGAATTCTTCCTTCTCACTTAGTAGTTTGTCTTTGGTGTTGTTTTTTGGGTTTTTGATTCAATTTATTATTTTTCTCTATTTCTTTTTTTTTTTATCTTAATTGATTTGTTGATTAAATTCTTAGTGAACTAGCCATTAAAACACAATAAGGGTATCAGAACCTTGATTGGTTCTCAACGATGTCACTTCTAGAGTCAGAAATTGGAAAATTCACCATTGGTGGTGATTTTTCATTGTGGAAGATGAAGATGAGGGCTTTTCTTGTCCTTTAGGGTCTTGAATCAGCATCAGAATAAGAAGATTTTAGGGGGCATCAAACTCTGTATTTGAAAAGAAGAGAAAATAGGTCTTGAACTGGGTGCATAGTACTTTAATTTCAAGTCTTAGTGGCTCAATCTTGTGGGAAATTTCTAATGAGAATGCAGCATTGAGGATCTGGAATAAAGTGGAGGCTTTATGCATGAAGAAATCCTTAGCTCACAAGCATTTTTTGAAGAAGATTTTGTTTAATTTATCAATAAAAGGAAGGGTATCCATTCAAGAACACATAGACACTTTCAACGAGATCTTTCTTGATCGTGAAATTGTTGAAATATGAAAATTAGTTATGAAGATAAGGCCTTCTTTCTATTGAGTTCACTAAGTCTTATGAATGATTTGTGGACACCATGTTGTATGGTAGAACAATAATAACATTAGAAGATATCAAGGCTTCTCTAAGCTCTAAGGAGATTTAGAAGAATGATTGACATGAAGTGAGTAATGGTAAGGGTTTAATGGCAAGAATAAATAACTAAAGGCAAAAAAAGAATAAGAATAAAGCAAAGAAAGACGAGGAATTAGCAAAAGAGAAGATAAAGAGAAGGAAATGCTTTCACTATAAACAACAAGATCAGTACATTAAAGATTATGCTGAAAAGAAAAAAGATGAGAAAGAAAGAACAATAGATGTAGTAGTAGCTTCTGATGATTCATATAATGATGGATATCATAGCACTGACTTATTGGTGGCTTCAAATAGCAATATAAGAGATCAATGGGTCCTTGACTCAAGTTGTTCTTTTCGTTGTGTCTTGATAGAAGTTTATTTTATGAATATTAATATGTGGGCAGTGGTAGATTTTTCATGGGAAACAACAATATGTATAAGATTATTGGTATAAGGTCTATCAAAATTAGGATGTTTGATGGAACTATAAGGACTCTACATAATGTAAGGCATGCAACTAGGTTAAAGATCAATTTAATCTCTTTAGGCATGTTGGATAATTTGTGATACTTCCTTAGATTTGAAAATTGTGGTTTGGAGATCATGAAAGGGACTGAAATAGTAATGAAAAAAGCAAAGAAGAATGGCCTTTATGTGTTAGAAATTTCAGCAGTATCTGTGTCAGCTGCTATGCCTGCTGTTTCTAATATAGATATAACCAAATTATGGCATCTTAAACTTGAGCATATGAGTGTTAAAGGGATGCAAGAACTAAGTAAACAAGGGTTACTTTCTCGTGATAAGATACATTAGCTAGAGTTCTATGAAAATTATACCTTTAGTAAGGCACATAGGTCCAAATTTTCAGAAGGGTTGTATAAGTCTAAACAAGTGTTAGATTATGTATATGTTGACATCTAGGGCTTGCTCTGATTCCTTCTCTAAATGGTATGAGATACTTCATGTTTGTGATAGATGATTACTCAAGAAAGGTTTGGATATACATATTAAAAACAAAGATCAAGCTTTAGAAAAGTTCAAAGTTTGGAAGGCTTTGGTGGAGACTCAATTTGGTTTCAAATTAAAGTGCTTAAGAACTAACAGTGGCTTTAAATTCTGCAATAAGAAGTTTGAAGATTTTTTTCAAAGATAAGGGATCATAAGGCACAAGACAATGTGATTCATCCCTCAGCAAATTGGCTTAGCTCAAAGGATGAATAGAACCCTTGTGGATAAGACAATATGATTACTGATAAACTCCAAGTTACTAAGGAGTTTTTAGGTTAAAGCTATCTCTACAGTCTATTATTTGGCGAATAGGTTATAGCTATTGGGTTAAAAAACCATGAAGGAATTTCATATGAGAAGTTTACAAGCTATAAACATCTTAAGATATTTGGATGTCTTGCATATATTCTACTAAACAAAGAAAAACTAAAGCAAGAGCAATTAAATATTTATTTGTGGGCTATCTAAATGGGGTTGAAGGCTATAATAAATAATGTAGAGAAGCTTATAGGTGTTTAATAAGCACTAACGTTCAGTTATTTAAAGCTGCTATAATCAATAAGTCTAATCAAGTCACTTCAAACACCAATATCAATGCAAACAAAACACAAGTTACAAGAGTTGTTGATCTTGATTATAAGATTAAGGTAGAGTTAATTAGTGATTATGAAGATAATGTGCAACTAGAGATTGTTGAAGATGATTCATAAGTTGTTGGAGATAATCCACAAGATATAGAAGTAACAGATGATGCAATACCACAAGCAACTGATTTACAACAATATCAATTAGCTAAGTACAGAGAAGAAAGGAAAATTAGACTACCAGCAAGATATGCCTATGCAGACATGGTTGTATATACGTAGATGAGTGCAGTGGATGTTTCCATTGGGTTACTTAATAGTTATACAAAAGTAGTGAATAGTAAATATAACAACAACTCGATTAAAATAATAAGAGAAGAAATGGATTATTTGACAAGGAATCAGACTTGGACCTTGGTTCCAAATCCAGAGAATAAGAAAGTTGTCACTGCAAATGGATATTCAAGGAAAAAGAGGTCATTCTAGGTGTTGAAGACTAAAGGGCCAAAACGAGGCTGGTGGCAAGGAGTTCATATAGAATAAAAAAAAAATGATTTCAATTAAATTTTCTGGCAAGTGGTCTAATATAGTTCAATTAAGGTTCTGCTTGCAATGGTTGCTTTACTTGACTTGGAACTTGAACAAATGGATATGAAAATCGTCTTCCTTTATGGCAATCTTGAAGAAAATATATTAATGCCCTACCCTGAGGATTTTGAAGTAAAGGGACAAAAATATTATGTTTGTCTCTTACACAAGGCTCTTTATAGTAGTATAAGAGGTTGATTAGTTCTTGCTCTCTAATGGTTACCAAAGGAATAAGTTTGATAGTTACATTTATTATGCAGGCATAACTCAAGTGGAGTAGTGTATCTTCTGTTGTATGTTAATGACATGTTCATTGCTGGCAACAATTCTAGTGATATTGAGAAGCTTAAGAATTTGCTCAAAAGAGAGTTTAAGATAAAAGACTTTGGCAGTGCCAAGAGGATTCTTGGTATAGATATAAATAGGGATATGTTTATTGTTAGGCCAAGAAAGATATATCAATAAGGGGTTAAACTGGTTCGAGATGTTGAATTCAAAACTAGCTTTGACCCCTTTGGGAGTTTAGTTCAAGCTCTCTGATGATATGTCTACTAGTTTAGAATTTAAAAAGTTTTAAATGGTAAAATACCATATTCACAAGCTATTGGGAGTCTAATGTATGCAATGGTTTACACTAGAGCAGACATAGCTTATGTAGAAACTGTAGTAAGCATATTTATGAGTAATCCTAGTAAGGAACATTGGGATGCTGTGAAGTGGATTATGAAGTACTTGAGAGGTACTTTTGATCATGGTATGGTGCTTCGGAAGTCCAAACGAGAAATCGATGAAGTTAGGGCCTATGTAGACTCTAATCCGTAGGAGATTTGGACAGAAAGAAATCAATTTCAGGTTACTTGTTCATGCTGGATAACTACCTGGTCAATTGAAAGGTAACTTTGCAACTTATAATGGATCTATCATCTACTGAGGTTGAATTTATTGCAGCAAGAAAGGCAATGAAGGAATGCATGTGGCTTAAAGGGCTATTAAATGAGCTTTAGTTGAAACAAAAAGTAGTTCATATCTTTTGTGACAACCAAACTCCAATTCAGCTCATTAAAAACCAAGTTTATCATGAAATGACCAAACACATTGATGTCAAGCTACATTTTATTAGAGTGATAAGGCTACAGTGACAAAGATCTGCACAAATGTGAATCCTGCTAACATGTTAACAACGTGATTCCAACAGGCAAATTCAAGTTTTGTGCGAACTTGATTGGTGTTGGAAATGGTTCTAGTTGATAAGTTGTGTGCTTGAATTTTTTTATTTTTTTGGCGCAGCTTTTATGGTCAAGAGTCAAGCGGAATGAGATCTACATGGAGAGTATGAGGACATGCATGTTAATGACACATTTATCATTAATAAAAGTGAAAAACTGAATGTCACATTAAAAGATAGTTAATTATTATCAAATGCAAGATATACGTTATAGTAGGAAAGATATTCTCATGTCTTATGTGCATCATTAGTTATTAGTGAAAATTGACATTTAAAATTTTAGAAAATTAAACCTTGGAAACATCCCAAGACTTTCTAGCTATTTTTTTTTTTGATAGATTCTAGCTAATTGAAAATGTGTAACGCAACTATATTTTGAGCATCTTAAGAAATGACAAAATTATTAGAACATAAATGAAATATGTCAAACAAGTTGGTATAGAAAAAATAATAATAAAATAAAGATTTTATAACAAAACTTAGCATCTAACTTTCTATAATACCAATTAAAGACAATCATACATCTTTTTTAAATTTTCTTCCATAAACATTAATTAAAACAGTTTGCAAAATTAGGAAAAAAAACTAAAGAGGGAAAAGAGAAAGTGAGAATAAATGGACCAGCATATAATGAAATTCATCATCATTGACATAACCACTAGTTCTAAGATAGACATAAGCACATAGTTATTTATGAAAGACCCTCCAACATATCCAATACAACCAACAAAAATTAATATACCATTTTTAATATTCTAAAAAACCCTTAAAATTAAAGAAAATTATAATAATGCTCTTTACTATTAAAAAAATTAGGGGAGAATTGATACCTGAAAATAAAGTTGATGTCGAAATTATTGAGAGAAATCATAATGATTCATGTAATCATTTGGCATAAACAACCTCCTTAACTGTTCGATATGAATCCTCTGAGCAATCAAAGATCATGGTAAGATGATTATCATAACTGAAAAATTAATTGAAATCATTCAATAATCTTTAAAATTCTAAATATATAATAGAAAGAGCGTAATAAACACTTTTTACTAGAGAAAGATGAAAATTTTCTCTTAAAATTGTAGAAATAAAATAATCATAGAACAAAAAAAAAAGAAAAGATTGAGTAATTTGGTGTAAAGGCATGATGGTTAAAGACACTTGGCTAGTTTGAAGAGTAACAGCAACTTGTTGCCATGCAATATAATTTTTGTAAAAGAATTAAGGGCGTGCTTGATTTAGTGCATTGTTTTTATTTGCAAAAATGAAAATGGAAGAATATATTTGCTGGATTCATCAATTTCAAAGAAACTAAAAATTGAAAAACAGATAAAATTTGTTTTCCACTTGTATTTCATAAGAGTGCAGATATTAGATTTTAACAATTTTTAATGCTAATTTTATGGGTGCTGCTTATCAAAAAATATTTGTGGGTCCTGCATTGAAGAAAATGGAAGAAAAATAATATTTGTCTACTCCAACCGCACTCAGATCTTGAATAAGGAGCTAAAAATATTACTATTTTGAATCTACTAATCTCAATAAAAAAAAAATTGTTGTCTTGTTTGAAATCTTATCAAATGAAAGAATCAACTATCTCCATTTCAGACCATTAACCCACAAAAGTCCTTTTTTAAGACGTGTGACCTACACTAAAAATGAACCCTCTAGCTTTTTTTCATCCAAAAGTAGCCGCATGATATATGCCTTTATAGCTAAATTAAGATTATATTCTTGGGTTAAAAAAACATTTTAGTTCTTATTAGAATTTGAATGAAAAACGAACACATCTACAAAAGAAAAAAAACCGACTGATACGTTTCTATACGCAAACGTCACAATAAATAAATCCTATATGGATAAAAAATAGACACGTATGCAATGTAAGTGAAATGATGGATACATTCTACGCAACAATTGATGAATTTAGAATAGAATACACTAAGGAGGGAATGGCGTGAATGCCAAAAAAAATAGTCACTTACACTACACCACCTATCCAACAAACATCACTAGTTTGAATAACGAACATAACTTGTTTTGATCTCTGACTAATAGATCAACATAAAAATGACTTCTACTAATTTTGGATTAGAAATCACTACATGTATGGTTCACGTTAATCTTGAATTAAAGATTAGTAAATATACGACAATGTATATGAAAAATCTAGAGAAAACTAGCAATGATAAAACCTACCAATATTAGCAATAACCAATAAACAGCACGTGAATCATGTACAAACAATTAAATTTTGGATAAAAATAGTTATTAAATCTTATGGTGAAAATTAAATGGATGGGACGAATGGCAAAGATTTAGATTCAAATTTGAAATCTACACCAACTCCGCATCTGCGGTCTATAAATAGAGGCGAAAAGGATAAAAGAAAACGATCTTTCAATAAATTTTATAGCAGGGTCAAGTGAAATCCAAATCTAGAAAATTCTCCAAACACAAAAAATAACTTGAGCATATGAGTATATTTTGCAGGTAAATCTCAAACCCAGATATGAGAAATCTTCAAGAATTACTAATCAACTTCAAAATTTGTGAAGTAAACATGTATTATCTATTATTTGTTTCTTCCTTAATTATTTGGGAATCAGACGATTGAAGGTTTTATGAATCTTGATTAATAAATGACAAAATTATTGGAACATGAATGAAATACGACAAACAAGTTCGTATCGAAAAAATAATAATAAATAAATATTTGACATATAAAGCTTAGTATTTAATTTTCTACAATAATGAAGGGCACTCATAAATCTTCTTCAATTTTCTTCCACAAACATTAATTAAACCAATTTGCGAAATTAGGGAAAAAAAGATTCTAACTTGGGAGAGGGAAAAGAGGAAATGGGAATAAATGGACCAATGTATAATGAAATCAATCATTAATGAACATAATCATTAGTTTTGAAAGTAGAAACAAGAACATAGTTATTTCTGAAAGATGCTCCAACTATCCCATATGACCAATGATAATCAATAAATAATCTTTAACATTCTAGAAAACCTTAAAATTAAAGGAAAAAAATATAAAAGAGCCAAATATAATAAGGCTCTTTTATATTAAAAAAAAATTTAAAGAAGAATCAGTACCTGAAAATAAAGTCGATACCAAAATCATTGAGAGAAATTATGATGGTTCATGTATTCATCCAATGTAAACAACATCTTTAACTATTCTGTACGAATTATCTGAGCAATCAAAGATCATGGTAAGATGATTGTTGGACTAAAGAATTAACTGAGATCATTTAGTATTCTTTAAAATTGTAAATAATAGAACGAGAGTAATAAACACCTTTTACTAGAGAAAGATGAAAAATTCCTCTTAAAATTGCATAAATAAAATAATCATAGAAAAAAGGGAAAAGATTGAAATATTTGGTAAAGGCAGAGTGACGATTAAAGGCACTTGAATACTTTTTTTTTTTTTTACCACGAGGTATCTTGGGGAGGGCCCCAACTGTGGGAGGCACCTTTAAGCTCGTACCACAACTCAGACTAGAAGTTCTCGCTCGAACCGAGAGGCATAGGTTCTCCCAACAAAGGCAACTTCCCTGCGACTCGAACTGGGAAGTAAACTCAGTCAAGCCACTTAAGGGGACTCAATTGTCAGTGGATCCAACATTTTATTGGTTAGAATGAATACTTTGAAATGTAGCAGCAGCTTGTTGATATGCAATATAATTTTTGTAAAAGAATTAAAGGTGTGTTTGGTTCAATGCACTATTTATATTTGCAAAAATGAAAATGGAAGAATATTTTTACTGGTTTCATCAATTTCAACAAGGCCAAAAAAATTAAAAAAACATATAAAATTTGTTTTCTACTTGTATTTTATAGAGTGTAGGTCCATGTAAATGTTCTACACATTTTAGCATTTTTAAATGCTAATTTTGTGGGTCCCATTTATCAAAATTATATTTGTGGATCTCATACTGAAGAAAAAGAAAGAGAAAGAGAAATAAGATCTACCTACTCGAACCCCACTCAGATCTCGAATAAAGAGCTAAAATAATTATCGTTTTGGACCTACTAATCTCAACCAAAAAATTGTTGTCTCGTTTGAATTCTTATCCAAACGAAAGAAACAACTATTTTCATTTCAGACAATAAATCCACTAAAATGCTTCTTGCTTTTTGGATTTGTGACCCTTACTACACTTTAGCCTCTCTTTTTTCATCCAAAAATAGAAGCCGCATGCCATATGCCCTTGTAGCTAAATTGACATTATATTCTTAGTTGAAAATCATTTGAGTTCTTATTAGAATTTGAATGAAAAACGTATATATCTGCAAAAGCCAAGAAAATGCTTGATACATTTCTGCACGTAAATGTCATAATAAATAAATCTTATCTGGATAAAAATATAGACATGCATGTAGTGGTAAGTGGAACGACGGATGCATTCTACACACGCCTGGCACAACGGATGAATTTAGTGTAGAATACACTAAGGAGGGAATGGTGTGAATACCGAAAATATAGCCACTTACATCGCACCACATGTTAAACAAACATCACTAGCTTGAATAACAAATATAACTTGTATTGATCTCAAATTAATAGATCAATATAAAAACAACTTCTACTATTTCCAAATTAGAAATCACTACAAGTATAGTTCACATTAATCTCGAATTAAAGATCAATAGCCGCGTGATGATTTACATGAAAAGTCTAAAGAAAACTAGCGATGACCAGAAAATTAAAAATATTAGCTATAGCCAATAAGTAGCACGTGCATCATACGTAAACAATTCAGATATGGACAAAAATTATTATTAAATCTTATGGTGTAAATTAAACGGAATAGACGAATGGTGGATAATTAGATCCAAAATGAAATCTATGCCAATAAATAGAGGCTGAAAGGATCAAGAAAGGATCTTTTGATGAATTTTATAGCAGCGTCAAGCGAAATACAATTCTAGAAAATTCTCCAAGTATAAACACTACCTTGAGCATCGAAGTACCTTTTGCAGATAAATCTCAAATCCAGATTAGAGAAATATTTGAGAATTACTAATCAACTTCAAAATTTGTGAAGTAAATAGATATTATCTATTATCTGTTTCTTTCATAATTCTTTGTGAATCTGACAATTGAAGGTTTAAGAACCTTTATTAAGAAATGACAAAATTATTAGAACATGAAAGAAATGTGTTAAACAAGTGGCAAATTTATGCAAATTTTAGGGATTTTCAAATTTGAACCCTCAAATTTACAAACAAATAGTCCTCATCACTTTCAATAAATTTACAAACAAATGACACTCTTACAAAATCCAGAAAAAATCAGCACCTCAATACTCTTAACACTCCCAACAAATTATCAAACCTCATCACTCTCAACAAATCACCAAACCCCATCAAATAATTATTATATAACTAAAGATATAATCATTAATTGAGGAGCTTCTTAGGGTTAGTGTATGTTCTTATACAATATAAACTTTTAATGTATTAAGTCTTAAATTTAGGTTCAAAATTGATGTTGTAAATGTTGTTATTTTCCATCATTGAGCAAAGTGATTTCTTAAGGTACTTGGTTTGAGTTGAGGAGTCCAAGAAAATCATTGAAAATAATATAAATTCAAGGTAAAACAAAGCCTAGATTTTGTGCGACAGGGAAGTCCATGTGGACAAGCAGTCACATAAAGTTGCATGTCGACATAATCATAATATGTGTGACAACCATGTAAAATGTGTCAAGCACCTTCCAGAGGTCATAACTTAGGTTACATGTGCCCGTTTTAGGTGTATAATATACTATTTCAAAATTTACGACGAGATAAATTAAAGCATATTAAAGTGATAGGACTTATAGCACCAAAAGACAGTCACATTGAAACTATCTTTTTCGTGCGAATGCATATTCTTTGGTCCGTCTCGTTGTAAGATTCAAAACGATATATTACATGCCAAAAGTAGACAAATGTAGCATGTACCTATGGAAGGTACCCGACATATTTTACATGGTTGTCACACATACTGTGATTATGTGTCACAAGCACTTGTCCCATTGCTGTTGCACATTATCTAGGCTTTGTTTTACCTCAAAGTTTTATTGTTTTCAATGATTTTTTTCTTGGATTTCTCAACTCAAACTAAGTACCTTAAGAAATTACGTTGCTTTATGATGAAAAATAACAACATTTACAATAAAACCTATGTTAATTTTGATCCAATATCCTAAACTTAATACATTAAAAGTCTACATTGTGTCAGAGCATATATTAATCCTAAGAAACTCTCCAATTGATGATTATATCTTCAGTTATGTAGTATTTTTTTTTTGTTACTTGGTTTGGTGATTTGTTGAGAGTGATAAGGTTTGATAATTTATTAGGAGTATTGAGGTGTTGATTTTTTTTTTCTAGATTTTGTCGCAATGGCATTTGTTTATGAATTTGTTAAAAGTGAAAGTGATGAGGTCAATTTAGTCGAAAAAAACTAGCATTTGGCTAATTATTATAGGAAAAAGTTTGAGGGGCCAATTTGAAAAGTCTTACAATTTTATGGCTATTTTCATAAATTTTGCCAAATAAGTTGGTATCGGAAAAAGTGATGAGGTCTATTTAGTCCAAAAAAACTAGCATTTGACTAATTATAATCGGAAAAAGTTTGAGGGGCTAATTTGAAAAGTCTTACGATTTTATGGCTCTTTTTATAAATTTTGCCAAACAAGTTGGTATCGAAAAAATAATAATAAATAAACATTTTATAACAAAAGCTTAGCATCAAATTTTCTACTATACCAATCAACGGCACTCATAAATCTGTTCCAAATTTCTTCCATGAACATTAATTAAAGCAATTTGCAAAATTAGGAAAAAAAATCTAATTGGAATAGAGAAAAGAGGAAATGGGAATAAATGGACCAACATATAATGAAATTAATCATTAATGACGTAACCATTAGTTGTAAAGATAGACATAAGCACACAATTATTTCTGAAAGATCCTCCAACATATCCCATGTGACCGACGAAAATCAATAAATAATCATCAACATTAAAAAAAATCCTTAAAATTAAAGAAAAAATTATAATAATGCTCTTTATATTAAAAAAAAAAGATTTAAGGAAGAATCGATACCTGAAAATAAAGTCGATGCTGAAATTATTGAGGGAAATTATGGTAGTTCATGTATTCATTTAGTGTAAACAACATCCTTAGTTGTTCTGTACGAATTCTCTGAGCAATTGAAGATTATAGTAAGATGATTATTGGAACTAAAGAATTGATTGAACTCATTCAGTATTTTTTTTTTAAAAAAAAAACTAAATAACAAAAAAAGGGTAATAAGCACTTTTTACTAGAGAAAGGTGAAAAATTCCTCTTAAAATTGTAGAAATAAAACAATCATAGAAGAAACAAAAAAGAGGAAAAGATTGAAATATTTGGTAAAGGCATGGTGATGGTTAACGAGTAACGACACTTGGCTAGTTTGAAAAGTAACAGCAGCTTGTTGACATGCAATATAATTTTTGTAAAAGAATTAAGGGTGTATTTGGTTCAGTGCACTGTTTTTATTTGCAAAAATGAAGGTGGAAGAACTTTTTTTTTTTTTCTGGAATGAAGATGGAGGAACATTTTTGCTAGATTTATCAATTTCAAAGAGACCAAAAAAGATTGAAAAACACACAAAATTTGTTTCCTACTTGTATTTTATAGAGTGTAGGCCCCATGTAGGTGTCCTACACATTTTAAACAATTTTAAATGTTAAAAGGTCCCACTACATAAAAAATATTGTGGGTCCCACACTAAAAAAAAAGAAGAGAAGTAATATATGTCTACTCAAACCCCACTCAGATCTCAAACACAGCTAAAAATATTATCGTTTTTTAATTTACTAATCTCAACCGAAGGAAAAAAAAAATGTGGTCTCCTTTGAAATCTTCTCCAAACAAAAGAACCAACTATTTCCATTGCAGCCCGCAAGCCCACTAAAACTCTTCTCGCTTTTCAGACTTGAAACCCGTACTAAATGTCAACCCTCCAGCCCTTTTTTCATCCACAAACCGCTATCGCATGCTGCACGAGCTTGCTGTTAAATTGAGATTATAGTCTTGGGTTGAAAATCATTAGTTCTTATTTAGAATTTGAATGAACAAGAGGCGAAAATATCGTTTTATTTGTTTTACATTGTTTTGAAGAAAAAAATTATTAAATGTGTTATCAAAAGGAATTTCCCCTGAGTATATGGGCTAAAATTGAAAATTTTTGGCAGATTAGGCGGTTCTAATGCTATTTATGAAATTATGACAGAAGTCCTATTTTCTTATGTTTCGAAATCTTATGAGAACTTTCAAACTTTCATCAAAGTTCGAGAATCATGGACTAGAATGCAAACTTTTCAAAGTCTGCTTTTCCTTAACGGCTAACTGATAACGTTTACTAGTTAACCAATAAAACCCTATTTTTTTTTTAGTGATTAACTACTTTTTCTCAAAAAAAAAAACTACTTTATTTACAGGTCAACCGATAACGTGAACTCTCTTCCTTGTTGGTAAGATATGTTGTATCAAATGTGATGACATCTCCACAATATTTATAAACTGCCCTACTCCTCGAATTTGCCCAAAATACATTCTTTAATCGATCATGTTGATCCAAATCAATGCTAAGAAAAAAAAAAAAAACACCTTGCATTTTGCTTGCTTTTTCTGGAAGTACTTTAAAATTGTCATAACATCTCTTTCTCTAGGTTGTAATCGCCTAACTTTGTCAACAAGATTTCTCCAAATCATTTTCTTAGAATGAGATATTTTCATACCCACCAACTTCAATAATAATAAAATTAAAATTCTAGGAAATGTTTACTCCCACACAATAATTTATTTCAATACACTTTTTTGCACTTGTAGAAATGATATGATTACAAAGAAAATACATAGTTTTGTCTGGACTCAATCCATGATTGAATTGAAGGTTTAAAGTTCGAAGAACTCATTTTTCATCATCATTTACACAACCTTCAATTCTAACATCATAACTAGTTTTCACAATAGGTTTCAACTTCAACATATTAGTAGATTTACTTTCTAACTTGCCATTAAAGCCACATGCAGATGTCGCGTATTTTATAATCCCATTGCTCTTTTTCTTACTAGTTAGCTTCTTCATAGGAAACATTTCTTGTCTATTATAGGCTTTCTAAAATGCCCAAATTTCTTCATGACTATCAAATAACATCCCAAGAGTTGGCTTATATTTTTGTAGTTGCATATCTTGATTGCATGCTTATTTTCCAAATTTTTCATTTCTACAAAATAATTAACATTTGTATTAAGAATAAATTATTATATAGCAAATATAAATTAAGAATAAATTAACATTTGTATTAAGAATAAATTATTATAATTTTTTGCAAAATTTTTATATAGCAAAAATTTAAGCCATTAAGTTTCAAAAAATTTAAATTTTAAATATTTGTAAATCAAACAGAATTATCATTTATCATTTATAATTATCATCTAACCAGTAAATTGCTTCCAAGAGTATTAGAGATTGCTATCATTTAATCTATAAAACAATAAAACTCAAGCAAAATGCCGGTACATTTCTATTATTACTAATACAATAGAAATTAATGTTCAAAATGAAAAATTCATCTTTATCATCAAGCAATTACCAATTTCGGGTTCTACTTGCAAATCTAAAACGAGTAGCGCTTCTGTGTTTGGGAGAATTTAATAACTGGAGAGAGTGTGGAAATGTGAAGCACGATGTTGGTAGTCAGAGAAGAAAAGTGAAGATGAAGGAGTGAGTGAGAATGAGTTAATAGTGAAGTGTCGAGAAAGAGTGTGTTGCATGTGATGAGATTCAACTTTCAGTCATTTTTTACTTTTTTTTTTATATTTCTAACAATTAAAAATGTCTTGCTGAGAGAGAGGGAGAACGGTGCATGTGATGGGATACAAATTTTGGTCATTTTTTTTACTTTTTTTAAATATTTTTAACAATTGAAAATGTCTCGAATGACAAGAAAGAGAAGGGAACTACAACACAAGCTGTCATTTCTCTCAACTTTCTCTTGGCATTCTAGGCATGATGCATTTTCCTTTCAATAACACCAGTTTCTTTTATTTTAAAAATCCAAGTCAGTAGCAAGTTCACTATAATTTTTAGTTAAAATATTGATTTTTACTCCACTTCCTAATATTTCCTTTTTATCATTTTATGTATTCAAATATAGGTTATGTGAAGCCTGCTTTTGTCTAAGATCCTCGATGTAAATATTTTTTGTACGTCAGAGGTATAACGTTAGCCATATAATAAGTCAATGACGTTTTGTCATGTTTATTAAAAAAATATTACTGGATAAATGAGTAGTTAAGTTGAACAGCAACACACATCTCATGTTATTAATTATCATCAGTATAGAGAAAAATCTAATCCAAGTCAAGAGACTATTAACATATATGCAATTGTTTGGCTTAAACAACCCTATGTAATTGGGTGTTTGAAGAAAAACAAATGTTTATCAATGTCTAATTATTGGTAATATGATTATCATTGTTGTTTTTGTTATTTCGTCTGTACTTTATAGCTATCATAATATTCATTAAACTTTACGTTTATTGAAACCTTTACAAAGTGCTAATTGTTGCTTGGTGTAAGTTACTTGGGTCACAAATAATGTATTCCTATATTATAATCATATTATTTCTGTAAAATAAGCGGAAAATATTATTTGAATATTAGTAAGATAGAAATGATAGTAACTAGTATGAATAGTTACATCATTTTGTATCATAATAGCATAAATAGTGCTCATTTTTTTTTTAATTTACATTTTTATAATTTTATAAATTATAAAAAGCCTCCAAAGGCCTTTACCCAGGCCCACTGTGAATGGACCTTTAAAATTTCAGCTCATGTCCAGAGATTTATTATGAGGGCCTAAAGCTCATGGGCCTAGGCCGGGCCAGCCCAAACTTGAGTTGGCCCAGACATTTTTGCTAGAACTAGTCAATTTAACCAATCACTGTAACAATTCATTTCATAATCTTGGTGAAATGTGGCTTATAATCATAATTTAACAAAAATAATAAAGTCATCTTTAAGTTCGCTTGACGTCTGCTTCTTTTTCAAAAGCATGGTAGAAAATTCTTCTGTAACATATACTTTGTAATAATTTGTTTTCCATGAGAGAAAGAAGAAAAAGGAAAGTTACCTTTGAAACTTTTAATTTTTATCCTAAATCTACTTCTCCTTTATGCCTATAAAGCATGCATTGAGACTGTCAACAACCATATACTTAGTAGCAAGAAAAACACAAATTATTTCATCAAGTTTTTGAGAGGGGATATTTATTGTTAAATACACCTATTTTTAATTCCGAAATGCACACATTTAAAATTAAAATTAGGGATGACACCAAAATCTCTTTAAATTCAAAAATAAGGATGAAAAATTAAAAAAAAAAGGATTACAAGCTTGAAAAGCCCTGGGCAAGTGAGGGCCGAACTTCTTTATTTTATTTTAATTTGTTTAGGTCACAATATTCAATGCTGAACTAATCTTTTTACTAATATTTTAGAAAGATATAATTAGTAATTATTGGATAAGAACATAAAATTAATTAAATCTTAACTGTATATTACCATATATATACACGTGACAAAAAATTATAAAAAATTGAGCATAAATCATAGGACAACCATAGATGTAAGCCAGGTTGATGGCTATTGGCTAATCTCAAATCTCATAATGATATTCTTCAAATACTAACCATAGAAAATGAAGGATCTTTAATATGGGGAGATGTTGATATCCAACAAATTGCCCGTGAATCAAACAAATGTATATTGGATACCACTGAACAAGTGACCATTTATCCAAAATTTTGTCTGAGAGAGAAAGCAGTACCCAACATAGTGCACGTTACTCAGGTCCACATGAAATAGTTTTATATAATAAAGTTTTGGACAAAACTAAACCCTTATCTAGACTTGTACACAGAACAGGTCGATCGGATCAGTTCTATGTGTGTACATGATGAATACATGCTCAACAAATTACCATACACTAGAATTATTGAGTCAAGTTGCCTCAAGGGTATTGAATACGAGACACAACACAACACAGGACACAACAACACATTACACTTCAATGGATAAATCGGTATCTTATCATGCCAGGTCACCAGGATGGGTTGAGCTTAGCTTCAAAATTTGTCACACGACACAACAAAAGCATGAAATGTGACAGGAACTGAAATTTAGAATGACGCTATACACCCATTATAAGGTCTTAAAATTTAGAGTTGGGGGTTTGATTACCTAGACTCCTAGACTAACATATACAGAACAGTACTTGAACAAGCCAACTACTGGGAATAGATGGGAAAAAAATAAAAATTTAAACAACATGGCAGTTTCCATTCACTAAATTAAAACTGTGAGGATGATACAGCAAAGAACATGAATAACAACCAAAGTGGTACAAAGGAGAGGTAGAAAGGAACCGCAAGAGTGATCGAAGAAGATTGGTTGTAAATATCCGAAGAATCAACGGCTAGAGGCATTCCATCGCTGCTAAGAGTGCATGACTGAGGTTCAGAGCCGTCTCTGCTCAACATCATAGCTCGTATGACAGCGGAAACCGTGTGAATGTATGCTGTTCGATTTTTTTCAAGAAGCCATGTGAGGCCCATCAACTGACAATCTTTGTTGTGCATTTTGGTGGTCCTGTCCTCTGCTTTGCTTGTATTAAAAGTCTTCTTGTTAAGCTGCATAAAATTATCGTCAATTTTATAAGTAAGTTAGAGTTGATATTTGATTGGACTAGAAGTACTTGTTTGGTAACCCAATTTTAAAAAGGACCAGCTGGTTCAAGATCCAATCAATATCAATCGAAACCTGCACTTTTAAGCCTTCCAACGGCTGGCACTAGTCCCAACCACTTGCAATCAATTAAATTTGTTGTTAATAATTTTGGAATATTGTGACAAACAATGTTACTTGCAACTCAGTTCAAGACCTAGCTTATCAAGATATCTACTATTGAACTCTTAAAAATAAGAATTAATTAATTTGATTTCTTATTAGAAAAAAGAATAGTACTAATCAAGCCAGCCATTATTTTCAAAATCGAAGAATGTTAGCAAGCCCTCCTCCTACTACATTAAACGAACCATAACCATCCAAACTCATTATAATGAGCATAAAAAAAATCAACAAAAACGAAATATGTAGTGAAAGAAACGCAAGAATGAAGAGAATAAGAGGCATGACTATGTTAGTCCTCATCTAAGTTATGACACAGGTCACATTGGTAACGACTTGAGTAAATAATATAATTCAGCGGGCGACAGTGATTACCTTATGGACCATGACTGTGGCCGACACTGACACATGGCGTTCTCTAATTAATCACTCGATTGTGCCGCGTGTCAAGGTACACAAACAACTTATAAAACGTTTTATAATCTTAAAGATTATTATAAATCAAGGTCTTGCTAAGTTATATCATAAGTAATTTACCATAAACCCAAAAATAGTTACTCGGGACCTCCCATTTATTTAGATGCTATAATTTTCTAATATTAAGTAATTTAAGTATTTAACTACTTTTGAGTTACTGTAACTTAGCAGTTGCGTATAAAACATTATAAGGAGAATGAATGCCACTCGCCATAGCGCGTGGGGAGCAAGTGATATTGAACAGCAAACTTTCCCAATTTACCAAAGAGAGCCAATGAATTAATGTCATGTGAAGAAGAAGAACAGAAACAAACCCTAATCAAAGAAATTACCTGATAGAGAGAATTCAAGCACTTGTTACAGCCACCAAGACCTGGGAATCCATTGACATTGTTGCTGCTACTCAAGCAGTGCCTCTCTAGCCTCTTCACGTTCACATTCCCAACAAGCTTTCCTCTCGGATTCAAAGAAAAAGCTTCCGGGCAAGTCAGAGGATGCAGTCGAATGCCACAGTAACAGTACACAACATCGCAAGTCTCGTTGGGCCTCGGCAGATCAATGCCTCTCTGTTTCATGGCTTTCCCCAAATCATCAACGCAGGTCTCAGAGTCGTCGGGGAGCAACGGCAGGTCCACAGACCTGGTGGCGGGGGTCTTTGCTGTTTCTGTAACTGCTCTGCCGAGGGCGGTGGCGGAGTAGGCAGCGTAGAGCCACGTGGCGAGGACAGGGCAGCAGCGGCTGCGCGTCAGCTGGGAAGAGGCCTGCGTGGTGGTGAGGTGTCCTCCGGTGCAAGCGGACTTAACGGAGTGGAAGAGCTCTTCGGGGAGGTCGAGAGGACAGCCCGCGACATTGGACTGTTCGGGAAAAGCGGGGATTGTCGCGGGGGAAGACGGGCTGGTGGTGCTGACAACAAGAGGCTGGATTGTTGCCGGGTCCGGGTCCGGGTCCGGGTCGGCTAGTGAGGAGATTATTATGGGGAAGATTATAATGAAGAAGAAGAAGAAGAAATAGTAGAGAAAGAAGGGAGAGTTAGTAGTGTTTCTGTTACTCATTGGATTTGATCTGTTTTGTGTTTGAGAAAATGAAATGAATTGAGTGGGTAAATGGGAGAAAAAGGAAAAGTGGAGAAGGGGAAAAAGTAATGAGTGATTGTTTGTTTGTTTGTTTGTCACCTTGGTTAGATCCAAGATCAGTAAAGGGTATTAGTAGTGATAAATGTATATCATCATCAAATCATTCTTTATGGTTCTACCAACTTTTTGGTTATGCATACTCAGTGGATTCATTTTCCCCTTCTGTTGCTAAGAATAAGAAATTCTGAGTGAATACAGCCACATTTTTATGTTAACTGTCTTCGTTATCAGACATTATCGTAACGAGCTTCGAGGCTTTGGACTTATTTGTTAAACAACAGATGTTTAAAATTTTATTAATTTTAAATTTTTTTTAAAAATTATTTATTTATTATTTATAATTAATATTTAATTTTTAAATATTTATATTTAAATAAAAATAAATTTTTATATCCTTTATTTGAATAAAAAAAATTAAATAAATATTATATTCTAAAATTATATCTATAAAAAAATACTTATTTTTAAATTATAAAACTTAATCTTTTTTGTTTTGACTTATAAGTAAATAAATGTTAAATAATTATATTTAAAATATTTTTATTTATAAAAATAAATATAATACCATTTATATTATGATATTAAAAAAAAGGACATCGCATTTACATACTCATATTAATAATATTTTAATTTCACAAAAATTCAGATTCATTCATTTTTAAAATATAAAAATAAACTCTACATTAATTTCTCTTAAAGGCTTTGTAAGACATCATTTTATTCTTTGTTGATGATAAATTAATATTTATGTTATAATTTACACTTTTAGTTATATGGATTGATTTTTTCAACTGATCAGTAATGAAATATAAGATTACCATCATCCGTACTTAGAAAAGATTTCAAAAGAAAGGAGCTTCATCATTTTGACTTTACTTTAAAATTTCTTCTACTTAATTTTTAACACAATCGTTAGCCACTGTGAATTCAGAAAGACCAACAGTGGTCAATGGACTACTGTATAATAAAATTGATGGCCATTAGTAGAGAAAGTCCTTCGGCTGCTAATGGCGACAATTGGAAATAAAATTGATAAAAATAGACATAAATATAATGTTGCCCCTAAGGCTAGGCGATCAAATGCTTTTCATTTCACGCAATCTTATTTAAATGAATTCATTTAAATTTTATCCATCTTAGAAATTTTTAGAAAATTAAGTAAATACAATATATCATAATCAATCTCTTATTTAATATTTTATCATGACAGCAGTCAAGTTAAAATATATGTAACTTACATTAATCTCTATAATTTCTCATAATTCTTTAATTATTTGAATAATAATAATTGAATCATAAAAAAACAATTATTTATGAAATATTGTAAATTTTTACCATACCATCCATTCAAAATATTCAATACAGAATATTATAATAAACTAGTTTAATTAATTTTTTCATTAATTATTATATTTTTAGCATTTTGTAACGCAGCTTAGAGGAAGATAACCGCCAATCCTTTTCACTGGAACGGACAAATAACTCGGATTTGGAGATCTGTCTTGGATACCGCACAAGCGCAATTAATTAAGAAAACAGGTTCTCTATAAATAAAGATAATTAATTAGTTAATTGATTGATTGACTAAATTAAATTAAATAGACTCAACTTCCAAAAAAATTCTTAATGGCTTTGTCTAATACAAACAACGAACAAAGAAAGACAGATTTTGAAACTATGTTAGACGGTTACACCGTCACTAAAAGAGTTTAAAAAAATTCTTTAAATGAAACTTTTCAATATGATTGTCCGCTCTCTTTAATATTGAAGAAGAAGAAATAATATCGTTTTTAAAAACATTAATTTGGAGTTTTTTTTGAGTTTTTAATTTAATATTTTATTATTTTTTTGAAGCGAGAGAAGTATTATGATTATTATTATTTTAGTAGAGAAAAAAATTTGATTAAAAATAATATAAATTTATTTTTATTTAAAGACTCTTTAAGTGATAACTTATTTTTCACTCTTCTGTATACTATATGAATAAATAAATAAGTATTTAAATAATTAATTAAAGGTTTTTAATAGAAAAATTTTAAAATATATTAGAGGTATAATATGAGTCATATGTGATCATTTATTTTGAAAAATTAACTTATAAGTAATAATTATATTAAATTTAATTAGACATAACACACATGCAATAATTGATTGCATTACCTTAGGTATATCATAAAATTAAGGCATATGTATAGATGACTGCAATTAAATAACCTTGTATTGTAAATTTTATATTGTATATGAAGATGTACATAAAGAAGTTTCCGATAAGTTTATTCTAGAAAATATTTTTCAGCTACACTTTTGAGATTTTCTTGATCTTCTTTTTGCTCCCCACTAACAACAACAGTAGTGGGTTCCGAAAAGCGCAAAGAAATAAGTAGTAAGGATTATTTTACTCTCTAGTCTGGTAGTTGATATATCCACTCTCCAGGCTGAAACCCACTCACTTCGGCATTTTGTGAATTGACAACTATCAAAAGTTCAAACGATGGGCCTTCTTCGGCTTCCAAAAGTGACAAAAAGAGATGCCAGCTATTGCCGCAAGTGAATCTTTATTCACCAATATCGATGACCTTTTAATTTGGCCTATATGCCAACACTTGGGTGGGTTGAGGCATGCCTGGCCTCGAGTCAAGTCTTGATTGATATATTTAGGGCTAGTAAAACGAGTATCGGACTGTGTTCATATCGTATTAGTTTTGTATTGTATTAAATTTAGGTCGATTTAAATTCGACTCATTTAATAATCGTATTAAAAAATTGAGACCCAAGCTGATACAGAAAAATAATCAGGTTACTTAATAATCTATTTAATATTTATATATTAAATAAAAGTTATATCAAATATTTATATATTGTCATACATACGTATGTACATACATATATATATCCATACATAATTTATCGATATTATAAAATATACATATCTACTAAAATATTACACACATTATTGAGGTTTTAATTATATATATAAATAAGATTATATATCAATATTATAAAATATACATGTCTACAAATATTTTATACATTTACACTATTAAAGCTTTAAATGTATTTAAAATTTTATAAATAAAATATTGTGTCTATATTCATCCTTTTAAAGAATAAAAATAATAAAAAAAATCATCTCTAATATTTAAGTTTTGATGACAAGAATCTGTAAATTATTTTAAAATAGAAAATATAATCGGATCATTGATCGGGTAAATGAGTCAAGAATTTTAACCCTAACCCAACACAGAAAAAAATCGTGTTGACCCGGACCCGACCCATTTAATAATCGTGTTAAATTCGACGACCATACCCATTTATTGGTGTCGTGTTCGTGTCGGGTAATCGAGTCGTGTCAAATTTTACCAGCTCTAGATATATTAACATTTTTTAGCGACTATTTATAGTACCCTTTGATGTAATTTTTTTTTTAAAAATGCATGTTCTAATTATTTTTTTTCTCTCATAATAAGTGGCACAATGGATTTATAATCTTAAATTAAGCAGGTGAAATTTTGATTGATTATAATTCAATCCATTTATTAAATGAATCATAACATAAGAATTCTGACATCTAATTGAATATTAATTTCAAAATAATATGTTTAAGCACAGAATTAATGATTGAAATCGAACGGATTTGGACACCACCTAATTTTTTTTTTCAAATTCATTTACAATCATAAGTTAATAGTAATTAACAAACAAAAATATAAAGCAAATTAAATACCACAAATTTATCTTCCTAATAATATTCAAACATATTTATCATTAAAACCTTACGACTTGCAGTTTTTGTTTTCAAATTTTAAAATTATAAAGGTAAATAAGTAATTCAGTAAAACAATTCAACAGATTTGACCTACATTCAACACAAATGTTACTTGCTTCTTTCACATAATAGTGAGTTAAACCTGTATTTAAATCGTTTATTAAATAGGTTAACACGAATTTGACCCATTTAATAGAATCGATTTTTCTAAACTTAAACCCATTTAATTCTAATTAAATAAATTAAAGAATTCTTGTTCAAATTACCTCTTCACCCCTCCTCATTGATTACCCACAAATACATAATATGTTTTAAAATTAAGTAATTAATGTGCATAATATTCTATGAATTGGTTAGAGATTTATATGTTCTGCTCAAATTATTGTAAATATTTATATAGCATTGTTTATAATAATAGATTGCAGATTTTGGAAATCACAACATATTAAACTTGATACTTTAAATAGCATATGATCTTGTTTTCCACTTTGTGAAAACCCCCACTAATATAATCATTAGCAAATTAAAGGTTTGAGCCTCGAGGGTTCGTATGACGACCTCATTTCATTCGATTTTAATGCGTTTGGCAAAGATTGAAAATTTTAATATAATTATTTATGGGATAATTTTATGTTAAGATTTCCAATATAATTTAAACAGCTAGAATTTTGTTATTAAAAATTCTTGAAATAAATTGTAAACTCGTCGAAGTTTGAGCAATTGGTGGATTTGCACGCTTCCAGCCCAAAGCTGCTGCTGCTAGCCTGCTACTACTTGTAAAGAGCTTTAATTTCCCACCAAAGGCAAAAAGAAAAGCCTGCGCTGCATATTCCGTTCTCTTTATTTGATGGCTTTGCTTCATAAATCACAATGGCTTCTATCGTGTGAAGTATTTTTTACTTTCACAACTTTAATACAATTTGGCCATTACACGTGCGAAGAGCCAAAGGCTAGCTCTTGTTTCCGAGAAACGTGAGGGCCATTAATGTGCAAAGGTAGTGGTTGGAAGAGAAAAAGATATATTAAATATGTATATCCTCCACCGCATTTTACTTAATTTATATTTTACATATATATATCATTGCATAATTGGCCCACCAAAATGATCACTAACATTAACCATGATTAAAGCATTGATGTAAGGCTTTAGTTGATTTCTCAAAAACAACTTTTTATTGCTTAAAAAAGTTATTGATTTATAGAACCGAAGGTGTATATGGTATTATATATACTTGTGCAAAAGGTAAAATTGGAACCGAAGACAGGAGAAAAAAAATAAAAATAATTATTGTGGTGAATGGAGATTCATTTAATTATGTTACGGCATCGTTTTTATTAATTGCGTACACTAAAATTCTTTTATAGTGATATTTAATATAAAAATAATTTTAATTCAGTCATAAAAAATTTTAATTTTAATTTTGGTCAGTTATAAATAAAAATAAATTTCACAATGTGATAACTTTTAATTTTCCAAATCTTATCTTAAGAAACTTACCATCACATTTTTAATAATTATTTGTATATTATAAAAACTATATACTATGATACATTAAATATTTAAAATGAAATAAAGTATTTTTCTAATCTTTTTTTTTCTTTTGTAAGAATTTTCAATCATTTAACTTAGAAAAATAGATATAATTTGTGATAGGAAAGGCCCTATCCATACAAAAATCAAAATAAACTACTGCTACTTTTACTAATGAATGAGCAATTGCACAACAATCTCTTAGAGCATTACCAAAAAACTTCTAATTTAACTTTTCAAATACTTATTCGCTTGCTTATATGTCAAATAGAAGAGTGAAAAAATAAATTATATCCCAAACGACTCTTCAAATAAAATAAGTCTATATTATTTAAATTAAACCTTTTCCTTTATCAAAATAGTAGTATTTATAACACTTCTCTCTCTCCCCCCCCCCTCCTCTCTTCTCCCCAAGACTAATGAGATAAAAGTAATATAATATCAAATTAAAGGCTTCGAAGACTCTCCAAATGAAAATTTTCAAATAAGATAATATTTTTTGAGAGAAAGATAATATTATTTGAAGAATCCCATTTGAAGAATTTTTTAATTTTTTTGTTGTTGATACTACTCTTCAAATAAGTAATAAAATTTCATTTGAAGAATTTTTTGATGATACTCTAAGAGTATACTGAATTGTGATATTGTCTGACATGTCCACCATGTCTTGAATATCAGCAATAGTCTAAAAAAAATTCAATTTTACTGCCCCATCTATTTGAGACTAGTTCTACCACTTTTTTCGAGTTGGTTTCCAACATCAGAGATAGACGGTTTGCAACTTTCCAATATAGATTCCTTACTTAGTAGCTTTTAACTTTGTGTAAGCTACATTACCATCAAACAGAGCCTTTTGAACAACATCAGTTACAAAATCTCCATGCTCATCTATAATGACCACTCCTAATCTAATGCTTTGCTTATCCTAACTAATTTTTGCATCTGCATTTACTTTGAAAGACCTAGATAGGGGAGGAAGCAAATGCTTACTCCTTTCTATACTTCCTTTTGAATCCGTCTTCACCTTTAATTTGTATTCACTCTAGCATAAGCATCGATAATAACTTTAGAGAGATTTTACTATTGTACCATATCTTTTCTTCTAAGATGAATACAAAACCTCATAATATTTTATATAGGGCATATAATTATGTAATCCACGACTTGAGATTAAATGAGACAATTTCTTTATAAATATTATGAAACTTTTTGTTTACATCCATGCAAAAAACGTTATTAGACCAAGGAAAATGACAAAAAGGTGTTTACTACATATCATATTGAAAATAGATTTTATTTTTTGAAAACTATTCAGTTAAATTCCTAGAGGAGACTGATGTGGAGTAGTTCGTACCAAATATGCATACTGTCATGGGCCACCAAATTTATCGCCAAAGGAGGCTAAATTGGCGTGCGAAGGTGTGCTTAATAAAAGACCGCTCAAAGACAGGATGTGCTAAGTAGCAAGGTGCGCTCAACCGTGGACTGCATTATACATTTGCAAACTGTGGTGCGATCAGTCCAAGATTAAGCCTAAATCCACAAGCCAAAGTGAACAAACCTGTCCCGACTCCAAAATTCTTTGCAACTCTTTACGCCTGTAGTTATTTAGATAATTCAACACTTGTGTATTCTAGAAGTTAGTAGACTTTTAAGCAAGTTGCATGGAAAGCTCTAGACCTAGCCAAACCTCTCTTTAAATAGAGTATGACACTTGCCATTTTGCCAAAAAAAAAACCACAATAAGCACAAGCAACTCAAGTAGGGATGGCAAAAATGTCCGAGCCGATTCAAGCCTGGGCTAGGCTCAAGCCCCCTATTTTTTTTTTTTATAGAAAAAGTAAGTTTATAAATTGGAATAATAAATTAAAATTTAAAAAATAATGGAAAAATATAAAAAAGTAAGCTTAAACCCTAATTCATATATCAATAATGAATCAAAAAACTTAAAATTATAATACTAAACTCTCTTTTAAGTATTAATTAACTAAGAGGATGCTTCAACTAGAAAATCCAATGCTAAAAAATTAAGTCTCTAAACTTTTATTTTTTTATTTGCTTTATTTCCTTTCTTTATTATTTTATTTTGAAATATTTATTTTCTTTGTAGTTTTGTGTAAGAGGAGCTACAAGCAGTCCATAGAGAAGTGGAGAAAGTCCGCTCAGATTGGGATGGGCACAAGTACACACTCACATCTAACTCGACTTCTACAATCTCGAGTAATGCATGCTGCATTAATATGTTGAACCCCAATACCACACAAGGTGTGCACGCAATGCCACAGTCGTGGATAACTTTCTATTTGGGCTAGAATAATTCTTTAATGTCGTTGGTGTTCAAGATAAGGCATCGAAGGTAGGTACAACACCTATGTTCTTGTGAGGTGTTGCATAACTAAGGTAGCGGCAGAAGCATGGCGAGATGGCAAAGTCATCTGACGTGGATAAATTTTCAAAATGAACCCCGAAAGCACCTATGTTCTTATGAGGCGCTGCATTAACACATGGATAGATTTTCAAAATGAACTCCGAAATCACTTTCCCTTAAGCAATGCAGAGAAGGAAGCGAGACTGCGCGTATGTCGGCTCAAGCAAGCGGGTAATATTCATGATTACATCAAAGATTTCACTACCCTTATGCTTAAGATCATTGACATGCTTAACAAGGATTCTCTCTTCTAGTTCCAAGATGGCCTCAAGGATTGGGTCAAAGTAAAACTTGATAGGCAAGGCATCCTTGATGATGCCATCGCCATTGCGAAATCACTTGTCAATTACTTTGCCCAACCCAAGGGCAAAAGGCTTAACCAAAGTAAAGGTGGGAGAAAGGTTTATAAGGACAAGGGCCACAATCGCAAAGATTAGGGGGCAGAAAAAGCTTCTTAGCGGCAAGTGTTGGCAAGGTAAATTGGATGGAAAGAAAGAGTCGTCCAACCCTCGTAGTCTATACTTCATATGCAATGGTCTACATTGGATACTTAATGCCCTGTCGCATAACTCAATGGCCACTGCACACCATCAGTGAAGGAACCTCGACCTAGTATGGGTTCACTTTAACAGCTTGGTACATGACACGACTCAAAAGTGTTATTACTCCCAAGTATAAAAGTGTGTAGTTATAATATAACCCGGTGAGTTCGAGGTCGAGCCACAAGGAATTTAAAATCTAGTAGTCAATTTAAATTAAAGAAATTAATTGCAAGAAAAGAAATTACTATGAATCAATTTAAAAATGTGTTAAGGTTACTGGATCCACTCTTAGTATTCAAACTATAATTTTAATATTTTCTCATTTTTATAATTTGCCTCATATTTACTGATTAATTATTATATCATTTAATTCTCAACTAACTATGTGTGTGGATAAATATAGAATAAAATACCTAATGTGCCACAACTATATTAATGTGTCGATATTATGTCAAAATACCATATAGATCCAAGAGAATCTATAAATTAACATGACATAAAAATAATCAGAAAAGAATAAAATAAACTTAAAAACTCACCTGAGAAACTAATAAATTTAATAGTTTGAAACCTTGAGCTTCACCTTTCACCTTAGCTTAGTAAAATTAGCCACCCATATTAAAAGAAAACAAAATACTCTTTTTATTTGACAAAATTTTGAAATATATTTTTCAAGGAAGTTGATTACACAACAAAAGAAGAAAAAGAACAAAAAAAGACAATTCCTCAGTTGCACTCTATTATCTCTCAGCTTAAGCTCCTCTTTACTCACTTCCTCTGGCTTCAGCTCATTTGCTTCCTTTTTATAGGCAACGAATGCCTTTAACTTCATTTATTTTATTATTTATTTATTTATTATTATTAGTAGTATTATTATTATTATTTATATTATCATCTTTTTGAAAAGTGTGATGGTCAGGTGGCCAAGATGGCCACTTGACCATCACGAGCAACCAAATTCCTCACTTTTTGTTCTTTTTTATTATTTATTATTTTTTCTTTTTCATTATTTTATTTATTTTTTATTTATTTACATCTCCTCAATTTTGCATTCTAAATGGCTCCAGTAATTCTTCTTTGTCCCCACTTCCAGTTCTAATTCCATCTTTATTCTTGAAAAACTATTTATAAGATAAAAATTAACATATTGCGAATTAATTTAACAAAAAAATATATTTGAGGGTATTAAGATAATTTAGAAATAATGAGCGCATTAATCGACACAATAAATGAAAAACTAATAATTTTATCCCTATTTATACTTTTTAGTGTCAATCACACCCCCCAACAAGCTTATTGCTAAGCCCTAACAATTTAAGCAAAAAAAATTTAGAGAAATTTCAAAACTAAATTGAATTTTTTAAAAAAATTGTGTTTACTTCTTTCATCGGATTAATGACAACAATCAAATAAAAGTATAAGCATTATCTTCAGCCTAAAGAAAATCACATCCACATAAATCAGTTGAGTAAAATCATGTAAAATGATCACTTATCAGAGCTACATTAATCAATCAACTTTTAAGAATGATACGTCAAACCCCAAAATTGAGTGACTTTCTCAAAAAAAAAGTATATCCAGAAAAAGCTATCACTCTATAAAGTGGTAGATTGAGAAAATAGTAAAATAATGTCACATGCTCTCACCAAGATTAAAACAAATACTGCCCACAGTTTAAAAATAAAATGATTTCAAGTCCAAGGAATTACTAACAAAATTTATTTTTATTTTTATTTTTATGCATCACAATATCTTTTAGTCCATATTACTAGCTTTTACTTCAGACTATAATTCTCTAAAATCGAGAAGGACTTTTATTAGAACATAACGTAGGCTAGGGTCATGGCTAACAAAAAAAGATAATAGGAAAAAAATGTATGTTTTGAAAAATAGGGGACTTTTTAGAGTTTTAAAAGGTGTTTTTTTGGATTTTTTTCACTTTATTTATTTATTTATATATATACATATCTTTTTTTTTTCATAACACCATCATCAGGAATACATAATCATCCTTATTTTCAAATATAATTGGGTGGTGGAAAATATAAAATATAAGGTAATACTCAACATTGGAGTGGGATAAGATAATAAGTTATTAAAGAAATTTTTTTTTCAAAGGCTCAAAGGGATTAACTATGAATACTTTATAATAAGGTTGGTTAGAAAGATTCAAACGGATTAAGGATTGTCTTCAATCATTTTTTAGGACTTTGAATAATCTTTTATATCCACTAATTCAATGGACTTTCAGATGTGGTTGCAAATTGTTTATTTCTTTTACTTCTAGGAAAATATAGAGATATTGTATAATAAATTATGAAGTTGTATAGGCAAACATGGTTATTCTCCAAGGATAATAAGCTCAAAAGCTCGCTTGGACTTTTCATGACATGTACATTCCTCTAAATGACTTAATCAATTTCACTTATTAAATTTTTCAATTTACATTTCAACATGCAAAGGGGAAAACATAATATAACATAACTCAAGGCCAAAGATAATACAAATACCAAAATTGAAAAATATCATGTTATCCAATGTTAAAAGATCACATCGAAAAAGAAAAGCTCTTTTTTTTAATAAAAAAAGAAGACACTAAAAAAATTGGGACTAATTGCATAAATTTAAAAAGATGATGAAGAGAAAAAGAGAAAAAAAGAAAGAAAAAGAAGTTAGATTTTTTTTTAAAGAAACAAAACACTAAAATTAAGAAGATGCGTTTCTAGAGACACTAAATTCTATATTCTGCCATCTTCGACTCAAACTTTTATCCAAAGAAGTCTTTACAACAAAAATTAGTAAAAACATCATCAGGATTGAGACATTCTACAACTGTCAATTATTCCCTCCCCCTAACCTGAAGGAAACATTATCCTCAATGTCTAAAAGAGAAAGAAGTAGAATTCAGAGGACATCACCTGACCACTACTGAAAATATTTAAAAATGAAGAGTTAAATCTAATTTACATATTTTATGAGAGTTACTGCCATTGTCATCAGTTGCCCAATCCAACGCCAAAATCATAGGATCTGACTCTGGTTTGTAAGCTTGTAAAAGATCAAGTAACTCGTTAGCAGAGCACAGATGAAGAGTTTTTTCCTGAGGGTGGAATGAAATAGTTTTTAATTGCATGATTAAGAAATGTTATTAAGCCATCACAAAAATTATTAACATTTAACAAACCGATGAGTTTTTGATGAATATTCAAATGGGCCCAATAAGCAAATGTAATTAGCGCCTCTAAAGTTACAATATCTCCTGCCAAGAAAATGAAAGTGTCAGCATGATTTAACATTTCAGATATTCTTTCTTGCATACCTGAGACAATTAACTCTTCTCTAGTTTGTGGGTCTAGTAGACATCCTAAAGGTTTTAAGACTTTTGGGATAATGCCTAACACTTGGCTTTCTCGAACGAAAGTAGCTTCCAAGACAAGCTTTGATAACCCTCGGTCACCTCCTCCATATACAAGATGTAATTTTCTCTCTGCTATAGTATGACCAAGATCTATGGCTGTCTGAATGAACTCCTTATACTTTCCATAGCAAAATCCAGAAAGCATACAAATATTCTTAAGTTGTTTGCTTAAAGTTGCTGTCATTAAAACAATCATAAAAAATAAACAATTTATGAGTGCTTAAAAAGGAGCTCCAATTTAAGGATTTTTGTGATAGACATAATGATACACATTTGTAAATGAGGTGGTGTGTTTGTCAAATGACGCGTGAAGCTTGTGGCTCAATAATTCAAAGGCAAACAGTGAAAAAAATAGCAAACAGTGAGGAGCTATAAAATGACACAAAACAATAACAATGCAAAAGATAAAATAAAAGGATTTTGCTGATAGTTGTGATTGTGGCTCACATCGTCCTATGATTTTACGTCCAGTAACGGCTTGAACGCCCTCTATGGGTTTAGAATAGGCTTCCCATTTAGTTTTCTTATAAACTAGCAAATAGGGCCTTTTAGAATCAGATTCCTAAGACTAAAATGTGCACTTTCCTTTTGGAACAACTTTAATAAATTATGAATTTCACGTTGAACATATCCGCTCGGATGCATCTCAAGAGATCGTAAGATATTATCCAACGATTCTTTACTCATGCCATCCTTAACGAATTTGATTTTATCTTCATGATTTATAGAAATCATTTCTAAAGTTTTACAATGTGGTTTGTTGCAAGCAAGTCTTACACAATGAGGACATTTAGAGCTAAGTCACTTTGCTCATCTTTTCTTAGCAAATGTACTTTTATGAAAACCAGACATGTAGGAAACAAATGAATCAGAAAATTCATATGCCAGTCAGACCTTTGCTTTAATTAACCAACGAATGTCAACAAGAATCCCATTGATCATTAACAAATGCAGTCGTTCACAACGAACTTTGTAAATCTTTTTAAGAGCATTTTGAAGGAGAGAAGGAAAACGTTGATGCAATTTACATTGTATTTCTTCCGTGCTTGGCTTTAAGTTTCAGTTATTGTGGAAAACTGAGAATACTGACTTAACAAGTCACGGAGTACCGTTATCCGCCATTTACATGGAAAAGTGAATAAAAACAAAACGAATCAAATCTGTAAAATCAGATCAAAAGTGAAGAAAAAAAAACACACACACACACGCACACGCATACACAAAGACTATAACTGACCTTCATTCTTTTATTGAATTTACCTCCAGTTTCAATTGCAGTTTATAAATATCATCCTTTATTTCTTTGAGTTCTCTTTTTAGATCTTTAATGTGAAATACTAACTCTGGTAGTTGTACATCCCAAATATGATGTGATTTACAAAATCGGAGCAATTTCCTCAGGTAAAATTTTACGTATAAAAGTTCTCTAAGATATTTGAAAATGATAGTTCTGATGGAGGTACTCATGACAAGTATAAAAATTTAGTGAGTTAAAACACAATTGTCAAACAATACACAATTAAAAACAATGTAATGCACTCCATTCATGACACAGGGAAAAGAAAAGAAAAAAAGTTTAAACAATTCAAACGATAAAGTAACAGTAAAAGAAATTCAAAAAAAGTTAAAACAAAAAGGCTTAATCAAGATTTGGTGGGTTATTCAAATTGATTTTGGTATATGCTTCATGTGGTTGGTATTCTAGTTATGATTTCAATCTTTGACTATTAACTTTAAATGTGACATCATCCTTTAGATTCTCAATTTCCATGGCTCCATATGGATATACATTTTTTACAATAAATGGACGATTCCACTTTGACTTTAACTTCTCTGAAAACAAATAAAGGTAAGAATTATAAAACAACACTTTTTGACCAATTTAAAATGTTTTCTGAAAAATTCTTTTATCATGAAAATATTTGGTTCTTGCCTTAGTAATTCTGAAATTCTCATATGCATCATTCCAGTTTATGCTTCATGTGGTTGGTATTCCAGTTATGATTTCAATCTTTAACTATTAACTTTAAATGTGACACCATCCTTTAGATTCTCAATTTCCATGGCTCCATATGGATATACATTTTTTACAACAAATGGACGATTTCACTTTGACTTTAACTTCCCTGAAAACACATGAAGATGAGAATTATAAAACAACACTTTTTGACCAATTTAAAATATTTTCTAAAAAATTCTTTTATCATGAAAATATTTGGTTCTTGCCTTAGTAATTCTGAAATTCTCATATGCATCATTCCTTAATTCCTCAAGTTCATTCAATTGCAATTTATGCACATTACCAGCATCATCAAGATTTGAATTAAAAACTTTAATAGCCTAAAATGATTTCTGTTCAAGTTTAACCAGTAAATGGCAAGATTTTCCATAAACAAGCTGATAGGGTGACATTCCTAAAGATGTTTTAAAAACAGTACGATATACCCAAAGTGCATTAGTTAGTCGAAGAGACCAATCTTTATGGTTTGGATTAACTGTCTTTTTTAAAATTTGTTTTATCTCCCTATTTGCTAATTCATCTTGACCACTTGTTGAAGGGTGATAAGGGTAGCAACTTTATATGTAATTTCATATTTTTTCATTAAAGATTCAAATGGCTTGTTAAAAAAAATGATTACCTTCATCACTGATAATGGCTCAAGGTATTCCAATTCTGCTCAAAATAGTTTCTTTTAAAAAGCGGATCATAGTCTTGTGATCATTGTGCCGACAAGGAATCGCCTCAATCCATTTTGAAACATAATCAACAACAACCAAAATATATATAAATCCAAATGATGATGGAAAAGGGCCCATAAAATCAATTCCTCAACAATCAAATATTTCAATGACAAGGATGAGATTTAAAGGCATCATGTTTCGCTTTGAAATGGACCCTACCATTTGATAATTCTTACACAATTTACAGAATGCATGTAGGCTAATAAAATTGACACTGTAATATTTTTGCAGCTGTCATTTTTAAGAAAAATGGCCACCGCATGGTTCAGAATGGCAAAATTGAATGACCCTACGTACCTCGCCGTCTGGTATGCATCTTCAAAAAATTTGATCAGAACAATACTTGAATAGGTATTGATCATCCCAGTAAAAGCTTTTCACTTCTATTAAGAGTTTGTTCTTGTTTTGGGAACTCCAGTCACATGGCATTTTACCTGTTGCAAGATAATTAACAATATTAGCATACTAATACATTTTGTTTATAGAAAACAATAATTCATTACGGAAAGAGTCATTGATGAGTGTTGTTTTAATTGAAAACTCATTTGTGAGTTTTGAAAGACGATCTACAACAATATTTTCGACGCCTTTTTTTATCCTGGATTATCAAGTTAAATTCTTGAAGTAGCAAAATACATCGTATCAACATTGGTTTGGCATCATATTTTAACATTAAATATCTCACAGCAGCATGATCAAAATAAACAATAGTAGACGAACTAATTAAATATGAACAAAATTTATCCAAATATTACAACAAGTAGTTCTTTCTCAGTTGTAGTTCAAAAGGCAAAGTCCAATTATGGGGTTGAATTATTGGGGCTGGTGTCAAAAGAGTAGTTATTTTTTCAAAAGCTTGTTAACAATTTTTAGTCCATTCAAAAGGTGTGTCTTTAATTAAGAGGTTACAAAGTGATCTAGATATGACATTTAAGTCTTTTATAAACATCCTATAAAATCCTGCATATCCTAAAAAGGAACGAACTTCTCTAATTGTCTTTGGTGAGGGTAATTTTGAAATGACTTGAACTTTGACTTTGTCAATTTCAATTCCTTTTGAGGACACAACATGACCCAAAATAATTTCAGAAGTGGTCACAAAATGACATTTTCCCAATTTAAAACTAGTCATTTTTCTTTATACATTTCCAAAACTCTTCCTAGATTATCAAGACATGTATTAAAAGAATTACCAAATACAGTTAAATAATCCATAAAAACCTCTAGACAATTTTCAACCATGTCACTAAAAGCGCTTAGCGTGCACTTTTGAAATGTTATAGGAGTATTACAAAGTCTAAAAGGCATTCTCCTAAATGCAAATGTTCCAAATGGGCATGTGAATGTGGTATTTTCCTAGTCTTCTAAGGTTATAAGGATTTGATAATAGCTAGAGTAGCCATTAAGAAAGTTGTAGTAGGGATGTTTAGCTACTTTCTCGAAAATTTGGTCTATGAATAAAAGAGAAAAATAGTCTTTTCTAATGGCATCATTTAATTTTCTGGAATCAATGCACATGTGCCAACTAAATGGAATTCGTGTTGGGATTGGTTCACCTTTTTCATTTTTTACAACGGTTATTCCAGGTTTCTTTGGTATTACTTCTGTTGGACTTACCCATTTACTATCAGAAATATGATAGATAATTTCTACATCTAGTAGTTTAAGAACCTCATTCTTTACCACTTCTTTCATATGGGCATTTAGTATTCTTTGTAGTTGACGAGTTGTTTTGGCATTTTCCTCTGAGTATATTCGGTGTGTGCAAATTAAAATATTAATGCCTTTTATGTCTAAGTCTAACTAAATGCAATTTTATGTCTTTTTAGTACAAACAACAACTTACTTTCTTGATCATGCGTGAGTTAAAAAGAAACTACCACTAGATATGTCTGCTGCTCTGCAAGATAAGCATACTTTAATTCTTCTGGTAAGGACTTTAATTCGAGCTCTGGTACTTCCTTTTTGTTTGGTTCTTAAGGTTGTGTCGTATCTTCAAAGTTTAATTGATCATAATCATTTGTAAGTATCTCTATAGAATCAGGTGTATGGTATATGTTAGCAGTATCACAGTCTAATTCTTTACTTGATTCAAAAGAACCAGCAAAACAAATTTTCATAGATTTTATAGAATTCTCATCCTAAATGTGTTCCTCAATGATTGGCTCGATGAAATCAATCTCCTCATTCTCATTATCATCATCTCCTTGGTAATAAGGTTGTTTACACATGTTGAACATATTGAGTTCCAATGTCATATTGTTGAAAGATAAATTCATTACTCTATTCCTACAATTAATCAAAGCATTAACAGTAACTAAAAATGGTCGACCCAATATAAGAGGAATTTATTCCAATTCATTTGCAATTAGTTCTGTTTATAAAACAATAAAATCGACAGGGCATATGAATTTATCGACTCAGACTGATACATCTTCAATTATTCCTTTTGGAACCTTAATCGGTCTATTAGAAAGTAAAAGAGTGGTAAAAATTGGTTTTAACTCACCAAGATTAAGTTGTTGGTACATTGAGTAAGGAAGCAAATTAACACTGGCACCAAGATCAAGTAGAGCATGTCTAATTTTATCATCCCCAATAATGCAAGAAATAGTTGAATAGCCAAGATCCTTGTATTTTAAAGAACTATTGGTTGAAAGAATGAAACTTACTTATTCTACTAGAAAAACTCTCTTTTGCACCTTATGTTTCCTTTTCACCAAGCACAGATCTTTCAGAAATTTAGTATAAGAAGGTTCCTGTTTAATGACATCCATAAGAGGAATGTTAACATTTACTTGATTAAAAGCTTCATAAATTTTGGACTATGGTTTGATTTTTTTGACTTGATTAGTGTTTGAGGAAATGGAGGTACAAGAGGACAGTTGGTTATTTCTTCATGAGTTAAAGATTAGACAGACTCTTCCCTATTTTCTGATATTGAATTTTTACTAGTTTCACTAGAGTTCAAAATGTATTTTTCGACAACTTTACCACCACGAAGGTTAACTGATTTGATTTGACTCATATTTTGGTTTCCTGAATTTTCCATTTGAGGATGTTGTTGACTCCTGGGGTTTGGTTAAGGTTGAACATGAAACTTTCCTTTTTCATGCATGGTCAGAGCAGATGTAAGTTTGGAGATAGTTTCTGTCAAATTGGTTAAGGTTTACATTCTTTGGTTATTGATCGACTCTTGTTTTTCAATAAACAAATGCAATTTGTATTCCACAGTTTTTCTTGGTGGTGGGACATATGGCAGGTAACTCTGGGGGTTTTGAAAATTTTAACATGAAGGAATTAGTTGTGAAGGTTGTTCATGATTGTCATTTCTCCAACTGAAATTTTGGTGGTTTCTCCAACTAAAGTTGTAAGTTTGGGAGTATGGATTTGGATTTAGCATTTTGAACTTGTTAACAACATTTACTTGTTCATGCAAACTTTTTCTCAGAGCTGGCAAAATTGGACAATCCTGCGTAGAATGGTCATTAGAATCACAAACATAATAAGAAATATTTTGAACAAACTTTGCATGATCATTCCTTTTTTACTCTAATGTTTCGACTTTTCTAGCCAAGGATGCAAATTTTGCTTGAAAATCATGGTCTTCCCTAAGGTTAAGCATGCCTCCGCCAGATGGAGATGACTAAGGTTTACTTGATGACTCATAAAAACCAACTGTTGTGCATTCTCTTCTATATAGTCAAGATAATCTAATGCATCTTCAGGACTTTTATCCTTAAACTCACCATTACACATCATTTCAAATACTTGTCTACCTTGGGATGTTAATCCCTCGTAGAAATAAGACATTAATCTTCATGTTTCAAAACCGTGGTATGGGCAAATGTTAAGTAGTTATTTAAACTTATCCCAACATTAGTAGAGGGTTTCTCATTGTTTTTGAGTGAATGTGGTGATTTGTCATTTGAAAGAATTTATTTTGTGGGGTGGGAATAATTTTTTCAAAAATTATGCTTGCATTTCATCTCAAGTTCTGATAGATCCTGCCCTAAGATTTTGTAGCCAAGTTTTAGCTTTATTCTTTAGTGAAAAAGGAAAAAACTTAAGTTTGATTATATTCATGCTACAATTTTGATCAGTACATGTGTTACAGACTTCCTCAAATTCCCTTAAATGCAAATATGGATTTTCAGACTCAAAACCATGAAAAGTAGGAAAAAGTTGAATGACACAACGTTTAAAATTAAAACGTGATGCATTAGGAGGAAAAACTATGCATGATGGTGACCATGTTCTAGTAGGATGCATGAAGTCTTAAGGGTCCTAGGTTGTTCATGAAGATTTTGCAAAGTTTGGTTATCTTCATGCTTTGAAAAATTTTCAGCTCCTATATCAGCCATATCTAAGGGTGGTGAAGGTGATCTCCTAATTAATCTATCACTATTTGTATGAGACCAACGACGCATGCAATGCTAATGATGTCTGCTAAACCAATGATGCATAAAACGCTAAATGAAAATTACAGAAATAAAAATAAAGTGGAAATTAAATAAGAAAAAATGTGAAAAAAACAAATTGAAAATAAATAAAAAATGAATTAGGCGGTGAAACCAGCCATAAAAACAAAGTAATTAAAGAAAACAATTTAGGTGGTATTTTAAAACCAGCCATATAACAAAATATAAAATTAAATAAATTAATATACGAGAATAAATAAACTGAAATTAAAATGTTAGGCGGTAGAACCTAGCATATAAACAAAAATAAACAAATTAACAAAATTTAAATAACAATCAGGCGATTGAACCAACCATTTAAAATAAATACAAAAAGTAAAGAGATCTAAATAAATAAAAAATAAAATAATAAATAATAAATGAAACTAATAAATAAATAATAATAAAATAATAAAAGTAATAAATAATAAAAAAATAAAAAATAAAAAAAAAAGAACAAAAGGTGAGCAATTTGGTTGCTCGTGATGGTCAAGTGGCCATCTTGGTCACCTGACCATCACACTTTTCAAATAAATAAATAAATAAATGAATGAATTTAAAGGCATTCATTGCCTGTAAAAAGGAAGCAAATGAGCTGAAGCTAGAGGAAGCAAGTAGAGAGGAGTTTAAGCCGAGAGAGAATAAAGTGCAGGTGAGGAATTGTCTTTTTTTGTTCTTTTTCTTTTTTTGTTGTGTAATCAATTTGCCTCCCTAAGCATCATGGACGAAAGTAAAGCATGCATAGTTCTAGCTGAGCACTAAGACCGCGAAAGAGACATTTTCAACTGTGTAATTCAAGAAGGCTTTAGAAAAGGACTCAATCGTCTTCGTCTCCATCCAGGAGTTGAATGAGGGAGAAAATTGTAGAAACTTGCCAAGCCAAGTCCCTCCACTTGTACAAGAAGTTCTCAACGAGTTCAAGGACATCATGCCTCCTAAGCTTTCGAAGAAACTCCCACTTAGACAAGAAGTGAATCATAAGAGTAAGCTAAAGCAAAGTGTTAAACAACCAACTTTGACGCCTTACCGCACTGCGCTGCCCGAGCTTAAGGAGTTATGGAAACAAATCAAGAATATATTCACCCGTCTAAGACTCTATTCGGTGCATTGATCTTCTTCCAAAAGAAGAGAGATGGTTTTTTTACAAATGTGCATCAACTATTGAGCACTCAACAAGATTACTATAAAGAATAATGACTTGATACCCTTGATAGTTGATCTTTTTAACCAACTTGGCAAGGCATGGTACTTCACCAAACTTAACTTGGGCTCTGGGTACTACCAAGTTCAAATCACCAAAGGAAACAAACAGAAGAGTCATGCGTCACGAGGTACAGATCTTTCGAATTTCTTGTTATGTTGTTTGCCTTATTTCGCACCAGCCACATTTTGCACACTCATGAGTAAGGTTCTCTGATTATTCTTCCATTGCTTTATTGTTGTGTACTTGGACAATATCATAGTGTATATCACCACCCTTGTGTAGAGATGGCAAAATGTGGGCTTGGGCCAGGCTTTTTCAAGCCTAAGCCCAAGCCCATTAGTGTGGAAGTGTAAGGGTCGGGCCTGGGCCCGAGCCATTGTGGGCTTGAGCTTTCACTTATTTTTTTTTTATTGTTGTACACTTTAAATGAATTAATAATAATCAAGTTGTTATAATCAACAATGAATTAAAGAAAATAAATATTTCAAAATAAAATTATAAATAAAGAAAATGAAGCAAATAAAATAATTAAAGTTTAGAGATTTAATTTTTTACTATATTTTTTAATTCAAGCACCCTCTTAATTAATTAACACCTAAAAGAGAGTTTAGTATAATAATTTTAAGTTTTTTTGATTTATTATTGATATGAATTAGAGATTTAAGCCTTTTTTTATATTTTTGCATTATTTTTAAATTTTAATTTATAATTCTAATTTATAAATTTACTTTTCTAAAAAAAAAAAGAGTGCTTGGGCCTAACCCGAGCTTTTTTTTCCTAAACCATTGTCCAAGTCCTCATGTGCGAGGCCTGGTCCAAAACCCGTGGGAATGGGTCAGGCTGGCCTAAGTTTGGGCTTGCCTGGGCCTTTTTGCCATCTCTGCCCTCAAGGAGCATGCCTAACATTTGCGACAAGTCCTCTTAGTACTATGAGAGAATGAACTCTACCTCAAAATGGAGAACTACTTGTTTGCTCAATGAGAGGTGGAGTTCCTTGGGCAAAAGGTAGCGAACGGGAAGTTAATGATGAAGAACTCTAAAGTAAAGGTCATCCTCGAGTTGGAACCTCTTACCGAAGTACCCGAGCTATGATCTTTCCTTAGATTGGTGAACTATTACTACTGCTTCATCAAGGGCTATTTAGTCAAGGCGGCACCTTTGATAGGCCTGTTGAAGAAGAGCAGAACATGGCATTGGTCCAAAGAATGCCACCATGCATTCAAAAACTTGAAGAATATTATCTCCAAAGAACTTGTCTTTGTTCTTCCTGACCATGTAAAACCCTTCAAAGTTCAAACAAATACCTCTGACTTCGCCATTAATGGAGGCCTCATGTAAGAAGGCCACCTATAACATCTGAGAGTCGAAAGCTAAATGATATGGAGCACCATTACACAATGCAGAGAATGAAATGACTGCAATCATCCATTGTCTATGAGTGTAGCGACACTATTTACTTGGCTTATACTTTGTGTTCTTAACGAACAATGTAGCCACGAGCTACTTTCAAACTCAAAAGAAATTGATCCCCAAGCAAGACAGGTGGCAAGATTTGCTTACGGAATTCCACTATCTATTTAAGTATAAGCCTGAGAAAGCCAACGTCATTGTGGACGCTCTAAGCTATAAAGTGGAATTGGCAACTCTTAGTATGAGCCAATCGAAGTTCAACCTTATCTCACGAATTAAGGAAGGCCTCCAACAAGACTTTCTAGCAAAAGACTTATTGGACAAAGTTTTGGAGGGGAAGCCAATGTGATTTTGGCAAGATGAAGGCATCTTCCTCACCAAAGGAGATCGACTACTCGTGCCTTGGTGGGAAAATTTATAGAAGGAAGTCATCAAGGAGTATTACTAAGAGTGGGCTAACCATCCTAAAGTTGAGAGCACAACCTTACTAGTTCAAACCTCGTACTTTTGGCCACACATATGAGACGATATCGAGGCCTATGCGCAAACTTGTCTTGTATGCCAACAAGACAAGATTAATCACCAACTTCCAATAGGATTATTGGAGCCCCTACCACTAGCATCAAGGCTGTGGAAAAGTGTCTCCATGAACTTCGTTATGGCCTTGCCTAAGTCCGAACAATGCGGAAGCATCATGATCATTGTCAACCGCTTTAACAAATATTGGACATTTGATGTCACACCTGCAAATTGCAAAGCTAATGTAGTTGCCCATCTCTTGATGCGAACCTCATAGCAAAACTTCGAGAACTACACTTAATTTAAAGTTTCAATTACCGAAGAAAATTATAAACATGTTTAAATCCAACAAAAATCCAATGTTTAAGAAAACATGAATTAAAATTCTAGTTATACAACCAAAAAGGGGGGTGAATTGGAATTTTAAAAATTATTCAATTTATAAAGAAAACTTAAAGCAAATATAAACCAAATTTAAAGCAATAAAAAATAAGGTGATTACAATATAAAAAGATGAGGGAAGAGAGATTCAAACACATAGATTTTTACATGGCTCGGCCAACCTCGCCTATGTCCACGCCTCCAAGCTTTCCGGACTTAAGGATTCCACTAAGCAAGCCTTCAAGGCTTCAAATGCTTACACTTAACTTCTAAGGTGTCAATAACTTTTACAATAAGAGATTATTCCAATCTCTTTAATCCAAGTATATCCTAACACTTACAATCATTCAAAACAAAAGATTACAAATTTGTTTTGCCTCTCACAATATTTAAGATTACACAATGATGCCCAATATGTGAATAGTGTTAGCTTTTTTAGCTATACATATTGATTTTGATGATAACAAACCACATGTATTAATTAAACAAAGATTTATAAATTGTGTTTTATAAATAAGAAAATGAGGTTACAAAATCAAAGTGTTTTGGACTAAAATGAACATGTTTTAAAACCTTTAATATTGTTTTGAATTTCGGATTTGGACCTATTTGAAACTATTTATATGTTTTGGGTCATACTATGATTTATGAATATTTTGGACTAAAGTGAAAGGTTTTGAGAACTTTGAAAATATGGGTATTATGTTGAAAAGGACTTTTGTGCGAAACAGTAAACTCTTTGGGGTCATATCATAATTTCAGAAAGTTTTGAGATTAACAAAGTAATTTTTAGAATTTCTGAAAATGGACCTATTTGAAAAGTTTTCTATCGTTTTGGGTCATACTACAGTTTGATAAAGTTTTGGGGTCAAACTGTGAATTTAGAAAATAATTTCACTGTAGCAATCACTGTAGCAAACGGCTAACCGTTTATTTTTTAACGGTTAACCGATAACGTCCAGAAAGCTTGTTTTGTCCAGTTTTGTTAAAATGATGATTCTGGAACAAAACGGTGAACCGTTTACTGAAAACGGTTAACCGTTTACTGAAAACAGTTAACCGTTTATTTTAACCTTGAACCGTTTATTGAGAAAGGTTAAGCTAAATTTGTTTTGCAGGTTACTGGACACTAACGGTGAACCGTTTACTGAAAACGGTTAACCGTTTATTTGAAATTTGGCCCAACGGTAACATTGACTAGCGCAAACGGTTAACCGTTTATAAGTTACCCTCTAACCGTTTTCGGGCTGACAAGTGCATAACGGCTAGTTTTCAAGCTCAAACTATATAAACTCAAATCCAACTCATTTTCAAGGTCTCCAACAAGCAAAAACAAAAAGCATACGTGATATCTTGAGCCTTCAACTTGCAAAACACAAAAGATTGAATCATTTCTTGTTCTTCATTTTTGAATATCTACTCATTGAGTGAGTTTCATTATAATCTTCATTTATTCATCTCAATTGTAAGAGGTTGAGTGTGTGAGACACTTGAGTGAAGAGATTGGGGATATAATCTCTTGTTGTAAAGGTTCATTGACACCTTGAAGTCAATTGTAATCCGTTGAAGCCTTGGAAAGGCTTGGATAGTGAAATCCTCAAGCGGGTGAGCTTGGAGGCGTGGACGTAGGCGGGGATAGCCGAACCACGTAAAAATCATTGTGTTCGTTTTTCTCTTCCCTTACTCTTTTAATATTGTGCTTGATTGAATTTATTGTTTTTGATTAGATTAAGGCATTAGATTAAATTGTTGTGTGGATTTGCTAGGATAAGTTTTAAAATTCCAATTCACCCCCCCTCTTGGGTTGCACACTTGTATTTCATTTGGTATCAGAGCGAGGTGCTCTTGTGTAGACTTAACCGTCTAGAGTTAAACATCCATGGCAACCCATAGTGACTCAACCTTTAGGGAAGGACAATCCACAATTAGACCACCGTTCTTTGACGGTAATGACTACCCATATTGGAAAACTAGGATGAGAATTTATTTACAAGCTTTAGATTATGCAATTTGGGAAATCGTTTGTGATGGTCCATTTATGCCTTTGACTAAAAATGAAGTCGGGGAAGATATTCCAAAACCGTCACGGGAATGGAATGATTTGGAAAAGAGAAAAGCTTCTCTAAATTCCAAAGCCATGAATGCCTTGTTTTGTGCACTTGATAAGAAAGAGTTTCATAGAGTGTCTAGTTGTGAAAGTGCTCATGAAATTTGGCATAAACTTGAAGTTGTTTATGAAGGCACGAATCAAGTGAAAGAGGCTAAAATTAGTAGGTATACTCGGCAATATGAATTGTTCCAAATGGAACAAAATGAAAGTGTATATTCCATGTATACTAGATTTACGGACATAGTGAACACTCTAGGAGCCCTAGGAAAGACTTTTTCAAATAGCGAGAAAGTTAAGAAAATCATTAGGTCGTTACCTAAGGAATGGAGATAAAAAAGGACTGTCATTGAGGAAGCTAAAGATTTAAATATCTTACCTATTGATGATTTAATTGGTTCTCTTATTTCTTATGAGGAAGACATGGCAGCCGAAAGAGGCAATGAGAAGAAAAGCATTGCTCTCAAAGCCTCGAAACATGAGAGTGATGAGGAAAGCGAGCTGGATGAGGAGGAGATGGATATGCTGGCTAGGAGGTTCATAAAACTTTTTAAGAAATCCGGTGAGCGAAGAAAATTTAGAGACCTCAAGAACCGAAAGGAGAAAAAGGAAGTAATTAAATGTTATGAATGCAAGAAGCCCGGACACATACGACCGGAGTGTCCTCTTCTCAACAAACTCAAGAAGAAAGCTATGATGGCCACATGGGATGATAGCGATGAGGAAACAAGTGATGAGGATGAGCAACAAGAAATGACAAACTTAGCTCTCATGGCCATTGGGGAAGAATCATGTGATGAACTTGATGAGGTAAATGATCTTTCTACTTATGATGAATTATATGATGCTTTTAAAGAATTGCATGATAATTGGATAAAAATTGGCAAAAAGAATGCATGTCTTAAAAAGAAAATGGTAAAGCTCACAAATGAAAATGAATCTCTAAGTGCAAAGATTGCATGCCTAGAATTAGAGAATAAAGCATTGCATGATAGAGTTACATTATCAAATGAGAAACCTAGCACTTCACATGAGCATTTAGAATCATATGTAGATAACTTGAAAAATGAAAATGATGTTTTACAAAAATGCAATGATTCATTAAATGAAAATATTAAAGGACTAGAGTTAGATAATAAAATGTTGCATGAAAGAATTGCATCATTTAAATGCAAACAAAGTACTTTATATGAGCATGAGAAATCACATGTTGATAAATTAATGAAAGAAAATGAAGTGCTCAAGAAAAAGAGCAATGAGTTAAATGAGATTGTTTTGAAATTTACAAATGGGCAAAAGATGTTGGATAATATGCTTAACTCACAAAAATGTGTTTTTGATAAAGGAGGACTTGGGTATAAGCCTTACTTGAAACAAAAATATTATAAGAATTATTTTGTTAAGGCTACCTCCACAAGTGATCATAAGATTGTTTGTCATTATTGTAATGGAAATGGTCATATGAGTTTTAGATGTCCTATTAAGAGAAATGCATATTGTGGAGTCAAGTATATTTGGGTTCCAAAAGGAACTAAATCTAACACTCAAGGACCCAAAAGTATTTGGGTACCAAAGCACACAACTTGAATATTTTTGTGTAGGTACCACAAACAAGGAATGGTGGAGAGTTCCTTGATGAAGCTTGTGAGGATAATCATTTGAGCATGATCTAGGAGAAAAAGATGAGGCAAGATGATCTAATTGTTTTGGTAACAATTCTTGCCATATTAGTTTTGTTGAATGGATCATGATAAATGGATAATAGCTTGAATTTGTGAAAATATACTTGTATGTTTACATGATTGAATTATCATTGTGTTTAACATTGAGTGCATTATCATGATGCATGGTTATATATATATGATGATAGCTTGTCAAATCATCATGATAATTTTGTTTGATTTTGATGATTATGTAATGCCTAAGCATGAGGAATGAGTGATATGCTTATTAATATTTGAGTGCATATATGTTTCATGATTGAGTAAAACATATACATGATGGTTTTGTTTGATGTTAATGTTTATGAAGTGTTTAAGCATGATAGATAAGTGGTGTGCTTGATTTATTAACTTTCAAATGCATATACGTTTAATTATTGCTAAAAATATATGCATGATGAATATGTTATAAATTTGAGTTTTATGATTTGAGTTAATTATATTGATCCATGCATTAAAATGGTTTTTCAAAGTGTTCGGATCAAGAAATGGTCTTAAAATTGTTTGGAAACAAAGGAGTCATTGAAAATCCTAAGTTTGTGTGAGCTGTAATGAATTGGTCATAACTCCTTCTAGAGAACTCCAAATGTAGCTCTGTAAAATTTATTGGAAAGCTAACTTAATTATCTTTCCAACGGCATATAGTTTGAATGTTACTTCTGGCTCAATCAATACAGTTTTTATTCCGAATTTGACCTTTCTGCAGTTTATTAAGTTTTAAATGCTTATATGCTTCATGATTGTATGCTTGATGGATGGATTATTTGTTTGAATTAATTATCTTTTGGATGTTTTATATTTGGATATTGTGGAACTAATGTACTTATGCTTTACTTAAGTTTTGATGATAAAGAATGTGCATTGATGATTGCATTATATATGAAGTTTTGATCTTATGCAATCTATGATTAGTGAATGAATGCATATTTTTGTACTTTATCAATGTATTGTTAAATATGCATTACTTACTTTAAATGATATCAAAAGGAGGAGAAATACATCTTCTTTGAGATTCTTAAGCATATGAATTTTTAATTTTGTCACATTAAATTTTTGATGAGTTTAGTTGTCTTGATTTCTAAAATGTGATTAGTAATTATAGAGCTTGAATTGTTGACATTATGCTCTTATGACTTTTGCATTCCCTTGCTTAGCTTATTACTTGTTCTATTTTGGATAATATGCTTTTTGAACATTTTTATTGTCCAAAGGGGGAGACAAAGTAATAAATCTTTTTAATGATGTAAATTGAGGGAAATAACATGCATTTTGAGCATTCTTTTAATGGTTGATACATGATTATGGAATCCTCGGATTTAATTGTTACAAGTGTTGGGGGAATTCATATTGATTTTGATGATTCATAATTATATGTGTATTGCTTGATAAAACTTGTGGATTATTGAATATTGAAGTGTTGGTTTGCTAATGGTGTTGTTGGGTTAGTGATGGAGTTCTTGACAAACCTTTTTGGAAGTATTTTTTTTTCTCATGTGTATAAATGGTTTTTACTCATTTTTAAGGGGAAACTCTGCCCAAATTTTTTGCTCGCCAAAAACAACGGAACTTGCGTTTCTTTCTTTTCTCTTTGATGATGAAGAGGGAGATAATTTGAGAGTTTGATAATTTGGGAGTTTTTGGGAGTTTTAAGAATGACTTTGAAAATGTTTTACAAATAGGAAGATTTTTTTTAAATGCTTACTTGAGCAAAAATCTTTTTATTGACCATTTCTTAATTTGGCCATATATTTAGGGGGAGCATGTAATATATTTCACTTTGGTTAAATTTTTAAATTGGCCATATATTTAGGGGGAGCATATAATATGTTTTTGGATAATATGCATTTTAAATTTTTTTTTTGTCCAAAGGAGGAGAATGTGTTGAAATTTCTACTCGGACAAACATGCATAATAAATTTGCTACTCTTATTCTTTTCCTTTGTGTTTTTTTTTTATGATGAAGGGAGAGAAGAATACATGCTTTTAAATTTATAAAACTTTACTACTCTTTTTCTTGGCCAATTAAGTTTTTCTTTTTGATGATGAGGGGGAGAAAAATGTATGTATTTAAATACATGAAAATTGGCAAATTGTAAGAAGAAAATTTTATTTAGGGAGAGCAATTTGTGGAATCATTCTTTAAATACAAGAAATGTTTGTCATCATCAAAAAGGGGGAGATTGTTAACATATATGTTTTCATAATGTTGATTTTGATGATAACAAACAAGATTAAGAATGGTTAATCTTTTAAGCTCAAATTATTTTATTTTTAAATAAATTTTTAATCTTGCATTGATTAAGGGGGAGCTTTTTATAAATAGATTAAATCTTTGTAATGTATTTTGTCATCATCAAAAAGGGGGAGATTGTTAGCTTTTTTAGCTATACATATTGATTTTGATGATAACAAACCACATGTATTAATTAAACAAAGATTTATAAATTGTGTTTTATAAATAAGAAAATGAGGTTACAAAATCAAAGTGTTTTGGACTAAAATGAACATGTTTTAAAACCTTTAATATTGTTTTGAATTTCGGATTTGGACCTATTTGAAACTATTTATATGTTTTGGGTCATACTATGATTTATGAATATTTTGGACTAAAGTGAAAGGTTTTGAGAACTTTGAAAATATGGGTATTATGTTGAAAAGGACTTTTGTGCGAAACAGTAAACTCTTTGGGGTCATATCATAATTTCAGAAAGTTTTGAGATTAACAAAGTAATTTTTAGAATTTCTGAAAATGGACCTATTTGAAAAGTTTTCTATCGTTTTGGGTCATACTACAGTTTGATAAAGTTTTGGGGTCAAACTGTGAATTTAGAAAATAATTTCACTGTAGCAATCACTGTAGCAAACGGCTAACCGTTTATTTTTTAACGGTTAACCGATAACGTCCAGAAAGCTTGTTTTGTCCAGTTTTGTTAAAATGATGATTCTGGAACAAAACGGTGAACCGTTTACTGAAAACGGTTAACCGTTTACTGAAAACAGTTAACCGTTTATTTTAACCTTGAACCGTTTATTGAGAAAGGTTAAGCTAAATTTGTTTTGCAGGTTACTGGACACTAACGGTGAACCGTTTACTGAAAACGGTTAACCGTTTATTTGAAATTTGGCCCAACGGTAACATTGACTAGCGCAAACGGTTAACCGTTTATAAGTTACCCTCTAACCGTTTTCGGGCTGACAAGTGCATAACGGCTAGTTTTCAAGCTCAAACTATATAAACTCAAATCCAACTCATTTTCAAGGTCTCCAACAAGCAAAAACAAAAAGCATACGTGATATCTTGAGCCTTCAACTTGCAAAACACAAAAGATTGAATCATTTCTTGTTCTTCATTTTTGAATATCTACTCATTGAGTGAGTTTCATTATAATCTTCATTTATTCATCTCAATTGTAAGAGGTTGAGTGTGTGAGACACTTGAGTGAAGAGATTGGGGATATAATCTCTTGTTGTAAAGGTTCATTGACACCTTGAAGTCAATTGTAATCCGTTGAAGCCTTGGAAAGGCTTGGATAGTGAAATCCTCAAGCGGGTGAGCTTGGAGGCGTGGACGTAGGCGGGGATAGCCGAACCACGTAAAAATCATTGTGTTCGTTTTTCTCTTCCCTTACTCTTTTAATATTGTGCTTGATTGAATTTATTGTTTTTGATTAGATTAAGGCATTAGATTAAATTGTTGTGTGGATTTGCTAGGATAAGTTTTAAAATTCCAATTCACCCCCCCTCTTGGGTTGCACACTTGTATTTCATTTGGTATCAGAAAGAATGTGTTCAAAGCTCTATGAAGATTGCATTCTCGAGTATTAGCTCAATAGTCGTGTTGTGATCAATCTTGTTTGAATTTGAATGAGCTGATTTATATTTGGAGCTGAAAAACTAGCTGTTAAAAACTGTCGGTCCGAAAACGGTTCGCCGTTAACCATTAACGGTTAACCGTTTAGGCTGGTCAAAATTTACCGTTGGGCCAAGTTTCAAATAAACGGTTTGCCGTTTAGCCTTACCCTTTCGCCGTTAAATTTCAAAGACCTGCAAGATGAACATCATTTATCCATTTACATTAAATGGTTAAGGATTTGCATGAAGTGACCTCTCTGGATAGTATCGGTTAACCATTTGTAATAAATGGTTCACCGTTTATTTCCAGTAACCTGCAAAACAATTTACCCTTATTCGATTTATTGAACGGTGCTAGAAGAGTACAACATTCTATTCTGGATATTATCAGTTAAGCGTATAAATAAACGGTTCACCGTCAAATTCCAGTAGCCTTCCCAGCCTTTTATGTTTTCCGTTTTTCTTAATCGGTTAGAGCTTAGTCAATATGTAGCTCTATGGTTTTAATCGGTTAACCGTTTAAAAGAAAACGGTTCACCGTTTATTTTCAGAATCACATTTTAAACCATATTTTACAGAGAATCATTTTCTAATTTGAAAGTCCATCTTTTATGAATATGATTGGAATGATTATAAGGCTTTCGTTTATTAAGAAATAGCTCCAACATTTTAATCAAAAACCATTTAAAGTTTGCTATCATCAAAATCAATAGTATTAATATATTCATGTTAACAATCTCCCCCTTTTTGATGATGACAAACTTCATTCAATATTTTGCTCCCTCTTAATATATGCTCCCCTTAAATGTATGGCCAAATTAAGAAGAGTCCAATAAAAAGATTTTTGCTCAAGAAAACATTTTTAAATTCATTTTAAATCCCCCATAATTATCTCCCCCTTCATCATAAAAAAAAAGAAAAAAAGGAAAAACCGTAAATACGTGAAAGAAGTTACCCGGTTTTGGCGAGTGAACATTTTGGCAGAGTTTCCCCTTAAAATGGAGCAAAACCACTAATATAAAATGAGATTAAAACACTTTTAAAATATATTAGCAACAACTCCATCATCCAACAACGCCATGAACAAACAAACCAACACTTAACCAATAAACCAACAATATCATCAACCAATATCAAGTCATCCAACATCAAGAACATCACAAAAACATGTCATCAAAATCCCTAAAGAGCGTATAGAGGTAGCAGTGTATACAAAAATATAAATGGCAACATGCAAACAACCAAAATATGAAATGCATGTGCGAAAATAGAACTCATAAACTATGGAGGTGAAGAAGATGTGCTGCTCGGATAAGAGCCGAAATAGCAGAGAAGAGTGCGCTGTCTAGCGATAAGCTCAAGCTGCTGATCATTGCTCTGCTGCTGGAAGGTTTGAAAGTCAGAACGTAGTTGCTGGTGGTCACAGGAAAAAGTGTCCAACCGATCAAGAATCAGCTTCTGGCGCTCCAAAATCCGGTGAACATCAGCAATCAACTGCTGCACAATGTCTGAAACAAGGGGCTGAACTGGAGCTTGAGGTAGCACAGAGGCAGATGGCTGCTTAGGAACAACAGATGGCTCAGGTCCAGGAGGTTGCTTGGGAACTAAAGGCGGCTCGGAAAAGGAGGGAATGTCAGCATCCATCGCACACTCCTCAGAGTCAGAGTCAGCTGGAGGCCGAGGGACAAAACGACGACGCGGAGGATGAGGATGAGCTCCTAATTTAAAATCGGGAAGCTTATCGAGAGGATAGACATTGTTGAGCATCCGATCGTCCTCTGGAGCAATCAAGGTATCCCCGTTTTTGGAGTTGTTTATCTTTATCCATTCACCATTCTTCCTAGTAAAACCGATACTAGCATGGCCTCGGGACCAATCTGTCTAGTCTCCATATAACCGGTATCAAGAAGAGGCACCTCAAAGCGTCGTAGTATCTTAGTAATGATACTACCATATGGAAGCAAGCAATGGTTAACCGCGGGAGTACTCAACATGTACCGCACAATAACATAGTCGAGGTTAATGGGACGGCCTGAAATGAGGCTATCTAATAGGCCAACGTCCAACCTCATAACCTCATCTGAGTGACCCTTCCTAGGGGTCACTATGTGTTGTAAAATAATATGAAGAATGCGAACTTGGAGAGGTAAAAATTGAGACCGAAAAGGTAAAAGACATATCTCATCAGACAAGTCTCGACGACGACAAATATTACGGACTCCATTAGTATGACAAAAACTGTCGAAGTGAAGGGCTTTCCTAGAGGTATAAATATCATGACCATCACTAGAGATACCATGAAAATCAGCTAGATCCGCATCATCAAATTCAATAGGCACACCGTCGACTTGAGTAACTATCCTATTTAGGCGAGTTGCGGAGATTTCCATGTTCGAATAAAAGACTCGCACTAAGTTGGGATAAACTCGATCATCAAAGTCAATGGCAGACTCCCAAGGCTGAAGCATATCCCTAACTCTTCTACCACATACAACTAAGGTACTGAAATCATCTATTTCAACATAAGAAGAGTCAAGTACCTTTCGACCATTGAAGCGATCCTCGAACCGCTTCACTAAGGAAGGAAGGGGAAATGAATTTTTGCGAATTCAGAGACTTCCCGTGGTGGTATAGGGTTCCTTGGAAGCACAGATTTTTGCCTGAGATTTTTCCGAGGGGGTGCAGCCATGGTGAAGCAGAATGGAGTTTGAAAATTACGGGAGAGATGTGATGAGAAGAAAATGAACCGATTATTTGCTTAGGAATGAGTAGAGGATGTGATTTTGGCACTCAATTTGGTTGAAGAAGGAGAAGAATCAAGTTAAAAATGAAAAAATCCAAACAGCGGCAATTAGGGTTTAGATTTGGGATTTTTTAAATTTGGGCTTGATTTGAAGATTTGAATCGGTGAAAGTGTTATAAAGATGATAAGAAATGAGGTTGTAGGTTTGATTTGGCAAGAAAAGTAAGAAAAATGAAGGTTTGAGGGCAGAGGAACCTTCGGCTGCGAACAATGGCCAAAACGGTGAAAGGGCAACTGGAGAAGGAGAAGAAAAACCTTTGAACAATTTTATAACCGTTTATTTAAACGGTTAGGGGATAACTTTCAGAGGCTAAAGAATGGGAAACGGTGAATGCTTAAGCTCTTAACGGCTAAAGAGTAACTGTTAGAGGACTCTCTGTTTTTAAAAGGTTTGCCGATTGCATCAAACAATGAAAGAGTAAAAAAGACAGACAAATAATCTAGTTTCTGGAATAAAACGGTTCATCGTTTATTGGAAACGGTTATCCGTTTATTTTATCTATAATTTCGCACATTTGATTTAATTTTTAGCCAATAAATAATACATTCCAAGATCATTTAATTGATCTAAAAATGTTTTATGAGCCATTTTAATGCATAATTCATGAACATGTATTCAAGCAATTAATTCATATAATCAATCAAGAATTAACAAAGCAAATACATCATTTGAATATTGTTGAGTGTTAGAAAATGTATATTTATAAAGGAGAAAATCGTCATTTTACACTTTAAGTTTTACTAACACCCTTACTTTTATGTATTTAACCTTCTTTTGATTTAATTCTATGTGTTTTATTTTAATTAAGTATTTTATGTATTTTAGGGGCATCATAGTCATTTCACAATGAACGAGAGATTAGATGGCAAAATGGACATCACTTTTGAACTCATGACCGTAAAAAACATTAGGAGGAGTATAAAAGGAAAAATGACACTGTTCACATGTATAGTACTATTCACATGTACGGTACTGTCAACGTTACTGTTCACGACACTGTTCATATAGACAGATTGATGATGTGGTATTGACTGATGAGGTGTCACGATCCTGTTGGACTAAAATTCTTATGCACTGTCGACCGATGACATAGCAACATATCAGTGGACCAAAAATCTCGCGTACGGTACATGCATTACATAGAATTATTTTCAACCAAACCGCATCACTGTTCAACCCGGGTCAAACTGTGTTACTGAATCCATTTTTGGGGGTCTGTCCCCTAGTCTGATAGCTCTGAATCCATTTTTGGGATCCATTTTCCGTAATTCTTTCTCCATTTTGTATTTTCTACATATTTTAATAAATTTTCATTTTGCCCCTAGTTCAATTATATGTAACTAATTTTCTTTCAAGCTTGGGTTGAAAGTGAAGTCTCAACATGTGTCATGGGCTTTATTTGGTAAATTTATTTTCTCTTCCCCTCTAGTTTTTGTGGATGTTTTGACTTCTTGTCGACAAATAATAATAAGTTTGTCTAGATACCGCCCTGGTTTCACCGGCTCCCTAGTACAAGATTATTATTATTTGGCACGAAAAGCCTTTAGCACCATATTGATTAAAGTGTGGTTCATGAGGTGTAGATTCCCCCCTTATGATTTGATTGGTATTAATAAGGAACATTTAGCCCATGGTGCATGTTGATACGGATCCAGATACCCAAGTACTTCAATTTAATAGATTTTCACTTCAATTTATTCTTGCCATTTCAATTCCAATTTTAGGATAATCCAAATCACTTTCACCAAAAATCCAACTACCCCATACAAAATTAATTCTACACACAATTAAAATCCACCTCCTCGTGGGATTGATACTCATCACCATTAGTCTATTCTACAATAGATTCGTGCACTTACGAGTTCAATAAAATTTGCACAACAAATATCAAGTTTAAGCATTTCATAAATATTAAATCACCAATAAGTTAATCATTTCAGTACACTCAATAGCATGAATAGAGACGTTAATGCAAAAATTTCATCATACAAAGTTCATGCCAAATTTTCGAGTGTTGAAATATCGGCGAGTTGTTTCTCTGTAGAGATAAACTCTAATGCAATATCTCCCTTTTGAACATGATCTCTCATAAATGATGTCTTATTTCTATATGCTTGGTTCTAGAGTGTTGAATGGGATTCTTTTAAATATTTATATCACTAGTATTATCACACTTAATAGGAATTTGTTCTAGGTTAATACCGTAATCTCTAAGTGTTTGTTTCATCCAAAGAGCTTGTGCACAACAACTTCCTGCAGCTATATATTCAGCCTCGGTAGTTGATAGTGCAACAGAATTTTGTTTCTTACAAAACCATGAAACAAGAGAGTGACCTAGGATATAGCATGTTCCACTAGTGCTTTTCCTATCAACTTTATAACCGGCAAAATCCGCATCCGAATAACATATTAAATCTATATGAGTTCCCCTAGGATACCAAAGGCCAATATCTATGGTTCCACTCAAATAACGAAAAATTCTTTTAACAGTAAGCAAATGAGATTCCTTGGGACAAGATTGAAATCTTGCGCACAAGCATACACTAAACATGATATCGGGTCTACTTGCAGTTAAATAAAGTAAAGATTCGATCATACCTCGATACATTTTGATATCCACTTCCTTGCCTTTTTTATCTTTGTCAAGTTTGGTTGTTGTGCTCATTGGAGTGTTTTTGGTCTTTGAGTCATCAATGCCGAATCTTTTGAGTAGATCTTTTACATACTTGGCTTGATTTATGAAAATTCCTTCCTCATTTTGTTTTATTTGCAGCCCAAGGAAGTACTTCAACTCTCTCATTATACTCATTTCAAATTCATTACTCATGCAAGATCTTTACACAACAATTCATTAGTAGAACAAAAAATAATATCATCAACATAAATTTGAACAACATGCATGTCTTTGTCCTTATGTTTGACAAATAGAGTAATATCCGCTTTATCCATTGAAAAATCATTTTCTAACAAGAAATTCTTAAGCCATACAAAGCTTCAAATAACTTATAAACATGATTTGGAAATCTTTCATTTTCAAAACCAGGGGTTGTTTTACATACACTTCTTCCATTATAAAACCATTCAAAAAAGCACTTTTCACATCCATTTGAAATAAATGAAATCTTTATGACAAGCAAATTCCAACAATATTCTAATTGATTCTAGTCTAGCTACGGGTGCAAATGTTTCATCAAAATCAATTCCTTCTTCCCTAAGCCACTAATCTAGCTTTATTCCTTGCAACCACACCGGATTCATCCATCTTATTTCTAAATATCCATTTAGTACCTATGACGGATTGATGTTCCGGTTTAGGAACTAATTCCCATACATTGTTTCTTTTAAATAGATTTAACTCCTCTTGCATTGCCATTATCCAAGATCCATCATTTTCCGCATCCGCAAAGGACTTGGGTTTAATTTAAAAAATAAATGCATTATGCTCACAAGTGTTTCTAAGAGATGATCTAATTGTAACACCTCGTAAGGGATCTCCTAAAATTACATCCTTAGGGTAAGAAGAAACATACCTCCACTCCTTGGGGAGTGATTGAGATGCACCTTCATTGTGCTCTACATTCATTTCTTCATGTTGCTCATCTTGATTCCCATAAGACGCATCCTTTTGGTTATCGTTTGATTATTCTTTTTGTAAGTCTTCATCTACATCATTATCAACAACAACTTTCTCCGTATATGAGGGGTTAGACTCATCAAAGGTAACATGCATAGATTCTTCTACAACTAATGTATTTTTGTTATAAACTCTATAAGCTTTGCTTGAGTTTGAATATCCAAGAAAAACACCAACATTAGATTTTGGATCAAATTTGCCAAGATTGTCTTTTGTGTTCAAAATAAAACATTTGCATCCAAACACTTTGAAATAACCAATGTTAGGTTTTCTATGTTTCCAAAGCTCATATGGAGTTTTGTTAAGGTTAGGTCTAATCAACACATGATTTAAAATATAACAAGCGGTGTTGACGGCCTCGGCCCAAAAATACTTAGGTAATGAATTTTCATTCAATATAGTCTTAGCCATTTCTTGAATGGATCTATTCTTTCTCTCAACAACTCCATTTTGTTGTGGAGTTCTAGGTGATGAAAATTGATGCTCAATGCCAAAGTCATTACAAAAAATCTCAAATGCATGATTTTCAAACTCTCCTCTGTAATCACTCCTAATGAATGCAATACCATACCCTTTTTCATTTTGTATTTTCTTACAAAGCACTTTAAAGGCATCAAGAGCATCATCCTTATTGGCTAAGAATAATACCCAAGTGTATCTAGAATAATCATCCACTATCACAAATGCATAATATTTGTCATTTAAACTAGCATATCTAGAGGGCCCAAATAAATCAATGTGTAGAAGTTGAAGTGGTTTTGAAGTAGAAATATGATTTTTATTTTTGAAATATGTTTTGATTTATTTTCCAAATTTACAAGCTTCGCAAATCTTATCTTTTTGAAAACCAATTTTTGAAAGACCTTTAACTAAATCATTTTTCAAAATTTTTGAAATCAAATCCATACTTGCATGTCCTAACTTTCTATGCCATAACCAACTATCATCATGCAATGCCGAAAAACATTTATCAAGAGTAGATGCACATTCTATGTCAATTATATAAACATTACCGCCTTTATTTCCAACAAATAAGATATTGTCATAACATGAATTCTCAATAACACAACTAAATTTATCAAAGATAACTTTATAACCTTTGTCACATAATTGACTAATACTAATTAAGTTGTGTTTCAAGTTCTCAACCAAACATACATTCTCAATTAGAGTTGATAAAACTTTACCAACATTTTCAATTCCAAGAATTTTTCTTTTTGAGTTGTCTCCAAAAGATACGTCTCCACCATTCTCAATTTTGGTGAAGCTTGAGAACCATGCATAATTTTCGGTCATGTGCCTTGAACAACCACTGTCCAAGTACCATTTATTTATCTTCTTCTTTACGCCTTACAAGGAAAATCTCAAGTTTTAGGTACCCAAAGCTTTTTGGGTCCTTGAGAGTTAGCAACGGTTCCTTTTGGAACCCAAATACATTTGACACCATAATATGCATTCCTTTTTACGGGACATCTATATTTCATATGACCATTTTGATTACAATAATGGCAAACAATCTTATGATCACTTGTGGAGATAGCTTTAACAAAATAATTCTTATAATACTTTTGCTTCAAGTTAGGTTTGTACCCAGGTCCTCCTTTATAAAAAAGACATTTTTGTGAGTTAAGCATATTATCCAACATCTTTTGCCCATTTGTAAATTTCAAAACAATCTCATTCAACTCATTACTCTTTTTCTTAAGCATTTGGTTTTCATTTTTCAAATTATCTATGTATGATTCTAATTGCTCATGTGAGATGCTAGGTTTCTCTTTTGATAATGCAATTTCATCATGCAATGTTTTGTTCTCTACTTCTAGGCATGCAATTCTTGCATTTAGATATTCATTTTCATTTTTAAGCTTTGTCATTTCCTTTTTAAGACATACATTCTTTTTACCAATCTTCATCAACTCATTATGCAGTTCTTTAAAAGCATCATAATATTCATCATAGGTGGGATCACTTACTTCATTGAGATCATCATCCCCTCCTATTGCCATAAGCGCTAGGTTTGATACTTCTTGTGATCCTTCTTCATCACTTAAATCTTCCTCGCTATCATCCTAAGTTGCAACCATTGCTTTCTTCTTGAGTTTGTTGATAAGCGGGCACTCTGATCTTATATGGCCAGGCTTCTTGCATTCATAGCATGTGATTACCTATTTCTTCTCCCTATGGTTCTCGAAGTTTCTAAATTTTCTTCGCTCTCCGATTTTCTTGAAGAATTTTCTGAACCTCCTTGCTAGCATGACTAGCTCTTCATCATCTGGTTCACTCTCCCCATCACTCTCATATTTTGAAGCTTTGAGAGCAATGCTTTTCTTCTTCTCCTCATACCCTTTTTCTGTTGCCAAATCTTCTTCATATGAAATGAGAGAACCAATTAAATCATCAAGAGGTAAAGTATTTAAATCTTTGGCCTCTTCAATAGCGGTTCTTTTTTGTCTCAATTCTTTCGGAAGTGGCCTAATGATTTTCTTAAGTTTTTTGCTATTTGAGAAGGTCTTTCCTAGGGCACCTAGAGTGTTTACTATGTTCGTAAATCTCGTATACATAAAGTACACACTCTCATTTTGTTCCATTTGGAACAACTCATATTGTCGAGTGTACCTACTAATTTTCGACTCTTTCACTTGATTTGTGCCTTCATAAACTACTTCAAGTTTTGCCAAATTTCATTAGCACTTTCACAACTAGATACTCGATGAAATTCATTCTTATCAAGTGCACAAAATAAAGCATTCATAGCTTTGGAATTTAGAGAAGTTTTTCTCTTTTCCAATTCATTCCATTCCCTTGAAGGTTTTGGAATATCTTCCCCGAATTCATTTTTAGTTAGGGGTAAAAATGGACCATCACATACAACTTCCCGAATTTCATAATCTAAAGCTTACAAATAGATTCTCATTCTAGTTTTCCAATATGCGTAGTCATTACCGTCAAAGAACGGTGGTTGTGAATTGCCCTTCTCTAAAGGTTGAGTCATTTAGGGTTGCCATGGATCTTTTACTCTAGATGATTAAGTTCTAATAAAAGAACAAAGCTTTGATACTAAATGAAATTCTAGTTATGCAACCCAAGAGGGGGGTGAATTGGAATTCTGAAAATTATTCAATTTATAAAGAAAAACTTAATGCAAATATAAACCAAATTAAAAGCAATAACAAATAAGGTGATCACAATATAAAAAGATAAGGAAAGAGAGATTCAAACACAGAGATTTTTACGTGGTTTGGCCAACCTCGCCTACGTCCACGCCTCCAAGCTTTCCGGGCTTGAGGATTCCAATAAGCAAGCCTCCAAGGCTTCTAATACTTACACTTGACTTCTAAGGTGTCAATAAACTTTACAACAAGAGATTATTCCAATCTCTTTAACCCAAGTGTATCACAATACTTACAATCACTCAAAACAAAAGATTAAAAATTTATTTTGCCTCTCACAATATTTAAGATTACACAATGATGCCCAATCTGTGAATAGATGAAGCAAGAATCTGTTCAAAGCTCTATGAAGATTGCATTCTCGAGTATTAGCTCAATAGTCGTGTTGTGATCAATCTTGTTTGAATTTGAATGAGCTTATTTATATTTGAAGTTGAAAAACTAGCCATTATAAACTGTCGGTCCGAAAATGGTTCGCCGTTAACCATTAACAGTTAACCGTTTAGGCTGGTCAAAAGTTACCGTTGGGCCAAGTTTCAAATAAACGGTTTGCCGTTTAGCTTTACCCTTTCGCTGTTAAATTCTAGAGACCTGCAAGATGAACATCAGTTATCCGTTTACATTAAACGGTTAAAGATTTGCATGAAGTGACCTCTCTGGATAGTATCGGTTAACCGTTTGTAATAAACGGTTCGCAGTTTGTTTCCAGTAACCTGCAAAACAATTTAGCCTTATTCGGTTTTGTTGAACGGTGCTAGAAGAGTACAACCTTCTATTATGGATGTTATCGGTTAACAGTTTAAATAAACGGTTCACCGTTAAATTCCAGTAGCCTTCCCAGCCTTTTGTGTTTTCCGTTTTTCTTAATCGGTTAGAGCTTTGGCAATATGTAGCTCTTTGGTTTTAATCGGTTAACCGTTTGAAAGAAAACGGTTCACCGTTTGAAAGAAAACGGTTCACCGTTTATTTCCATAATCACATTTTAAATCAGATTTTGCTGAGAATCATTTTCTAATTTGAAAGTTCATCTTTTATGAATATGATTGGAATGATTATAAGGTTTTCATTTATTAAGGAATAGTTCCAACATTTTACTAAAAAACCATTTAAAGTTTGTTATCATCAAAATCAATATTATTAACATATTCATGTTAACATGAATGAGAGGTATAGAGAAGGATATTTACGCTACACTCAAGATATGGATGAGAAGGTGAGTGATAAGTCTAGTTTGAAACGCTACAGGAATGTAAATTCTTAATCAGTTCATCAATTCTCAAAAGAACCAAAGAAAAAATGATCTTTCAAATTCAAATAACATTAATCTCCAAATTATTTTTTACATAATAAGGTTAGTGAGTTTAAATAGGCTAATAGAAATCTAAAATTCTAAAATACAATTAGAAACATTAGATCAACCCTCCAAGCATAAGTTTGTCAAAGAATGCTTTAAAAGTTTTTACCGACCCACCATTATTAATACTAGTTATTGACAAACTTAATGCTAACCTACCATAATTAATGCTAGCCCACCATCATTAATGGTGAACTTACCTTACACATTGACAATTTTAAAACACAACAAATAAATAAAGTTGAATAAACAAAGGGAATGCTGGAATTCTCAAGCCTAAATAGGCTGTAATAAATTGGTCATAACATCTTCTAGAGAACTCTAAATCTAACTTTGTAAATTGCATTAAAAAGTTAACTTAATCATTTGTCCAACAATATATAGCTTGTACGTTAATTCTGACTCAATTAACACCAATTTTGTTCTGAATTTGTCTATTATGCATTTGGCCTAAATTGCATCTATGGCTGTCCAATAGCTTAAATAATGCCCAAAATGCCTTGTCATCTCTCCAAGCCCAATTCATTATCTCTTGCATCCTGAATTGCATTTTCTGTCAACATTTTCTTGCATCCCGCATCTTTTTGGCTTTATCTCTTCTGATTGGGCTTTCATAAATGTGTAAAGGATCAATTAAAGCTTTAACGTCATTTTGTTGATTGTTCTCACCATTATGAATTTGTTAGCAAGAGAGAATGAGGCTAAGAGGGCTTTCTTTTCAAAACATCCTATAATTGTACTTTTGTGCAAGGAGGCTTGTTTGCATACTAATGAGCTTCACTCATCTTTGCCTAGTGTTGTTGTGACACTTTTGTAGATTTACCACCAAAGGAGGTTAAATAGGCATGCCAAGGTGTGCTTAGTAAAAGATCGCCCAAAGGCGGGATATGCTAAGCAGTAGGGTGGGCTCAATAGTGGGCTACCTCATATATTTGCGAATTGTGGTGTGCTCAGCACGCAAGCCAAAGTGAACAAGCTCGACTTGATTCTATAACTCTCTACAACTCACTACACTTGTAGTTATCTAGATAAATAGGGCATGACACTTGTCATTTTGAACAATAACACACTGTACGAAACACAAGCAACTCAATCATACTTGTAAAGCTCTTTTATATTCTCTCGTTTGAGTAATAAAATTCGCTTTGGTTATATTGCTCTCTCTTCTCTCTAGCTTTTCCGCAATTATCTTTCCTTAGCTAGTTTGAGAAGTCCGCTAGGCTTACTTATCAACTTTTGTGCTATAAGTTATTTAAGTGCTGCATGAGTTGCTGCGAAAATCGTGACAATATACTAACTTACTTTATGTACTTTTTCATACAAACATAAACTTACTTAACTGTTTAAAATATTGGATAATATGACGACAAAAATTTTGAATGCAATATGAGGTTAAAAATGTAGAGAAAAATTCAATATCTCTTATTCGTTCTATCTAATCATAAACTCTTAAAAATATATTATTAATACTTACACTACAAAAACACAACGAATCATAGCCTATAATTCTAATAATCATACCCTATGAGTGGAATTATACAACCGAAGAACATGTATTGACAATCATATTTTTAACAAGCTAATATGGATTCTAGTCACCTAGCTATTTGTTCTCTTTCTCTAGAGTTGGACTGTTGGCACTCCTCCAAAATACTTTTAAAAATTCTTTTGAATATTTTTAAGTTTACCCTTTTTCAAAATTACATAAATGGATAAAAGTACTTTTAATTGCACATAATTTATTTTTAAAACTCTTTACACCCAAATATCAAACTCTGTAAAATTTCAAAGCGTGATAAGAAACTTAACTTTATCTCAGTAAAATTATAATCCAAATAGCATTCACATAGAAAGCCGTTGTGATTATTTATGAAGACAAGTTATCTGAAAATACTTGTAGTGAAAACTAAAGAATAATCTAATTTCTTTGGTTTTCAAATGATATTTTTATTGTTGAAGCTATTGTTTGAAAACCAATGACGATTAATACTTAAAGATTAGAACCAATAACTCTTTCTTGCTGTTAATAGTATTTTTCATTTTTAATTTCGTCTCCGTTAGGAGTTTAGCAATGATAGTCTTGAGAAGGAAGACTATTAAAAGAGTTCAACGAGAAGTGGGATGAATTAAAATTATTTTTGAAATAAAGTGGGGTGTTATGGAAAATGATATAATTTTTAAATATTTTTAATGGAATTAATGGAGAAAAGGGGGGGGGGGGGGATTTTAAGAGAGGTTTTTGGGGATGCTAATAGTATCACTCTCCCTATACTTTCATGATCTAAGCCTTCCTTTAAAACAACTTTTCTTCTTGAGAAAAAGAAAAAAAAATAGCGCTCTGAATATACTGCAGCTTTTTCTGTAAAAGCCCAACCTAAATTAGAACCCTTAATTTTACACATTAATTTTGACTTAGGCCTCATTCCATGTAAGCCCCAGTACCCCAGCACAGATATCAGCCTACACTTCTTACAGGGTTCCATTGCTCATAACAAAATGCTAAGTGATCCTTAATTTTACGAGTATTACATTAATTCTCCCTCGTTAATGTAGTTTTTGCTTCAAAATTCCTCTTCTCACCATTCAAAAAATTCAGTCCTTAACAAAATCAATATAATTAACTACAACGTCATCTAGTGCTCATATCCCTTTGCTATTGTCTTTAGAAGATACTGTTTTCAATAACACCCAAAGTCATAAATCATGCCAATCTAAAAGATTCTTACTGATTTCTAGTTTCTATACTCAACTACAAACACACATGACATTATCCTCGATTTTTGTATGGTTTACGAGGAGTCGATCTTTTTGTGTTGGAAAAGTTTTGGTTGGAACTTGGATTTGAAGATGGATATCAATTGCCAAGGCATTTGAAACTCGTAGCAGGGATTTTTTTTTTTTTGGAAATTATAATTTTATCACTTTTTTCGGTTTTATATTTATCCAACCACCACAAAATTTTAACATGTTCACTGCACCACTTTTTTTTTTAAATTTGTATCAACTAGCCACTTTTTCACTAATATTGTTAAATAATTCAAACAAAATAATACTTTTACCCCTAAATAAATTTAAAAAATATTTTATTTTATAAAAACTTTGAAAAATAAAAAAAATTATAATTAATAAAATACCCCTAATTTTAACAAAAAATAAATCCAAAATAGAGGTGCTCAGTTGATCTTTATTAAATTTAGATTTTACAAAATTTTAATAATTATTTTTATTAAAACTTTATAATTTTGCAAAATTTTAATAAAAATAACTGAATTTATTTATTAAAAATTTATAATTTTTCAAAATTTTATTAAAATAACTTAATTTATTTATTAAAAATAAATCAAATTTTTTTAATAATTTAGAGATTTTTATTAAATCCCAAAATTTTACAATTATTTTTATAATTATAATTTTTTATTAAAATAATTTTATTAAAAAATAAAAATTATAATTTTGGGATTTATTTCTTTATTAAATTTGGGGGTATTTTGATAATTATAATTTTTTATTTTCAAAGTTTTTATAAAATAAATTTTTTAATTTATTTAGGAGTAAAATTATTATTTTGTTTAAATTATTTAACAGTGTTAGTGAAAAAATTGTTAATTGATGCAAATTTAAAAAAAATTGTGGTGCAGAGAACATGTTAAAATTTTGTAATGGTTGGATGAATATAAAAGAAAAGAAAAGTAGTACAATGTTATTTTTTTTCTTTTTTTTTTGTTTCATGTGTTCTTCGGCAACTTGGCTTCTATGATTTTTTTGTTGGGGAGTAGAATTATTCTGAATTCGGCGAGTTTTCTTATTTCTTTTTCTTTTCACCCCAAATTAAAATGAGGTACCTGCGGGATCAAAGAGTTCTAGGATACACAAGAGGTAATATACAACCAATAAATGCATGCATATATGATATGTGTAATTAAATTTAATATAACTACCACTTTCTTTTAACATCATTTGTTTGTTAATAATATCTCTATGTATTCTATCATTTCTCAAGATCAAGTTATTATTTTTAATTTCTATATTATTTTAATGCGTTCACCCATTGTTACAAGTTTCCCATAGCAAAACTAACAAACTAAAGCAAATTTTATAGAAAAATGCCAAGCAAAAACAGATCCGATCGACTCGCTTTTACTAAGTATTAGGCTGTTAATCAGAATAATTAGAGTGTTAACATGCAGGAAGATCTTTAGGTGGAGGAAGCAAGGTTTGGGATTTTCGAGGACTATTTTTTACAATGAAGCCCATGGCAAGACCCCAAGAAGCGTGCTCTTCGAGATGGCAATGTATGAACCGGACTCCCGGATTGTCGGCCTTTATTCTAATCGCAGCCCATCCGCCTTTCGGCACCGCCACCGTATTCCTCTCCGGGGGATCAACAAGGTTGTATGTTGCTGTGTCCTTGGCCTCATCGTAGTTCCCAAATCCTCTCCTGACAATGAAGAAGTTGTGACCATGAACATGAATTGGATGATTCTCCATGTTAAGAAAAGCCGTATCCTGAATCACGATCTCAATGTTTGTCCCATAGGGAACAACAAGAAGCTTTGTCCCAAACTCAGCGTTCATATTCTCCCTTAAAGGATCCACTCCGGTATAATCAAAAGCTGTCGGTGGCATTTCTGGGAAATCGGAGGAGAAAATTCCTGACGATAAGTTCTTGTAATAGTTTTCCAATACTGACAAAGAGGGACGAACAAAAGATTGATTGTTCATCGAAGCTGCAAATCTCTTGCCATTTAATCCATTGCAAGTTTGATTTTTTGGACAATCTTGAAGATTAAGGCTTATGGTAACAATCACCCGTTTGTCAATTGTCTTAGGCACGTTACATGGATACTGAGAAGACGCAAGACTCCGCAAACTGTCAGAACATTTTGTTGCAAAGGCAGTATCTTCCATTTTAGGAAGATTGTAGAGTTGAAGATTGTACGGGGACCTGATTTTTCCGAAATTGCCCAAATTCTTGTATTGTAAGAAACCAACTGTTGTGGAATTATCGAAGGGGAAAAATGAACTGAGATAAGGCCTGGCTGCCATTGCAAACATGCCTGAGGCGTCGTGAAATTGATTTGCTGTCAGCAAAACGGTGGTGGTTTGTCCTGGTGTGATCACTATTGCTGTTGTTGTGAAGGGTTTTGTGTACACAGCATCAATGTCGATGACTGTTAGTGTGTGATTTGCAATGGCGAAGAATAGTTCATCATTTAGGGATGCGTTGATTATTCTGAGCATGTAGATTTTTCCTGGCTCCACTATCTGGATAAAAGTATCTGCATAAAAATTGAATTTTTGTATTACTTAAAATTTAAGGGGTTGTTTGTTAAAAGTTTGAAATCTAAAATTTTATTAATTTTAATTTTTTTTTTAAAATTTACTTATTTATTTTTTATAACTTATATCTAATTTTAAGACATTTACATATATATACAAAAAGTAAATTTTTGTAATTTTTATTTAAATAAAAAAATGAATGAGAAGTAAACATATGTTTTACTTTTTGTAATTTTTATTTAAATAAAAAAATGAATGAGAAGTAAACATATGTTTTACTTTTTGTAATTTTTATTTAAATAAAAAAATGAATGAGAAGTAAACATATGTTTGTCGGAGTGGTAGAATTTAGGTGGGATCATTAGTGTTTTTTTCATTTCAAATGTTCTGTTATTTAGTAGAGCTTGATTGGCTCGACATAACATCTCATCCTGGCTGACATATGTAAGTATTTCTCCTAAGTAGTTTGCGAAAAATCAGATATAATTAATTGTTATTACAAATGAAATTACCTTTGGTAGATCAAGGATAGAGAGGTCCAGGCAAACCATTCATTGTGTAAGCATCTGAAGAATCGGGTCCTCCTCCATACTTCATATCATTTTCTACTGCATCTACATCTCTATTCCACCATTCACCTCTACTCAACCACACACATAGTTTTGTCATGACAAAATAATTCACCATCTCAGTATTGTTTAACACATGTGTTAGGTCTTGATCGAGTTTATATTTATTGCTATTAATGTAAGGTTCAATTCTCTCACTTAAATATAATATAATTTATTTTGAGCTAACAACCCCTTTAAGTATTAAAATAATAATAATAATAATAATATGTAATATTTAATTCTAAGAGAAGTAAAACATAAGTAATGATGCAATGATTAAGTAATAATGACATAAGCAATAACATAAGTAAAGATGTAAGAGAAGTTTGTAGAGATAAATAAGAATTCTAGAAGTTAATAAGGTATTTATGAAGGATAATTTCAACCATTGATCAAGAGTTATGGTGGAAAAATCCTAACCATCCATTAACCTTAAGAAATCCTATAAATACCCCCTAACCCCTTTTATTTTCAATCCAACCTAGGAATGAAAACATTTTTTTAGGAGAGAATCAAAGCAATTAGTAAGTTTACTCTCCTTATTCTCCACAAGATTTCCAATCACTCTATTTAGGGATTATATTCGTATGATTTTAGATTTTACAGATCATAATACATGATTAAGGTGTGTTTAGGTTCTATTTAGGGTTCTGATTCATTTTGGGTTTTAATAATCAACCCCTAGTGCATTAAGCACACCGAACAAATTCTAGACAATATGAGTATCTCAAAATCAAACATATATTTTCTGAATGATTTTTCTTAAGAACTTTATATTTCTGAATACTAGACATGTAGGGATTAGTGATTAAATTTTGTTTCATAAGATTTGACTTTGTTTTCAATTTTATATGGATTTTTGAATTGGACACTAATACACTGGAAAACTGTGATTCCAGCAAGGCAATCAGATTCACAAACTTATTTGTACTATTAAATGAAATTGCAATATTCTGACATTTTATATAGGAGTTGATACATGTGTCTAGTATTCCCAGTTTTAATGTCATAATTTTCTAATTAGTATCTGATTTTATAAAAATCTCAGAACACGTTCTATTCGGTTAAGGTACTGTGAAATATTTTCGAATTTGTCAAGTAATAAATAGTCTTGAAAATGTTTTTGGTAATTGATTCTCCTGAAAAGTTTATATGAGGTACCCATGGATGTCCCGAATGGTTTCATAGAATATTATGTCATTTTGATTTTTAGATTACGAGTTAAAATTCTAAGAATCAGACTAGTGCGAGTTTGAATTGGAAAATCAGATTCTTAGGATAAGTTATTGATAGTTATATCTTATATTTGTTAAGGTGTTGGCGGTGATTGAGGTTTTTAGAGGCTTAGAGGTGTGTTAGTTCAATTTTTTTTTCCTCAAGGTAAGTTATTGATAGTACTGGATATGTATAAAGATTTTGATATTATTATAAAACTTTTTATACTACTTAGAAAATTAATAGATTTTCATAAAAAAAAACTAGTTTATGAGAATGTTTTCAAATCCAAATTCTTTTAACAAAATATTTTATAAATGCTTTTCAATAGGTAAATTATGTTATGACGTGAATACTTTTTAAAATTATGTTTATGAAATATTGTGCAAGCCTAAATTGTTGCTATGGACTTTCATGAATCTGATACGAATGTTGTGTGCGTATGTATGATTTCAATTATTTATGATTGTACGGAGGCCACCTCTTGAGACTATATGGGGGCCACCTCTTGAGGGTCAAAGCATCGCAAAGTGCCACATATAGTGCAAAGCCCTACGTATAAGTCATTACATATGAAAAGCTAATTTGAATGTCTTGGCTCATTGTCCATGGTTATTTTGATTCTGATTCTGATCGTATTATACGATATATCTGTTATGGACTAGTACTGGGTTTCTGTTCTGAGTGTGCACACGACATTCTAATTCTGTTTCTGGTCGGATCACTATTAGGTGATACTATATAACTATTTGCTTTCTGTGTACGCGTTATATGATTTGCTTTCATAATTGATTATTCTTTTCACATTCTGAATTATCATGAATTTACGTCATCTTATGGAAATATATTATTTTATGAAATTTATGAATTGTAACATATGCTTTAAATGAAAGAAGGCTTGCAATATTTTTAGTATCGGTAGGGCTAGTGTGTTAGGAATAATTTTACTTACGGAGTTGACGGCTCACCCCTCATCATTACTTTTTTTTGCAGATTAAGTTTCTTTTGATAGGTGTGCTTAGCTTTGGAGTTAGAGCTTTCGTTTTCCTTTTGCTATTTGAATAAGAGAAGGAATTGACTCATGTTTTTTTTTACTTTATTCTATTATAAACTTGTAATTTGGAGTTCAGAGACTTTTGTTATTTTATGTTATGTTTCGGGAGTGATTATCTAGTATTAGACATATGAATTTGTGGATTTATTTGAATAAAAATTTGATGTAATTCAATTTGGAATTTATGAGGAGGTGAGGAGGATTACGATTTGTAAGTAACCTTATTCCTCACGTGCTCCGTACGTGTTAAATTTGAGGTGTTACAATTAAAATGACAATATTAAACTACTTGTCAATTGATGAAAGATCATGTATATATGTAACATTGCTTCTTCACGAATAACCAATGACAAAGAGAGGATCCATATAAAATTATAAGATTTTGAAAATTGATAAAGAGACAAAAAACTACAAAAATAATGTTAAAACTTGTCTGTTTTACTATGTTAAAAAAAATTATACTCATCCCACCAATGAACTCCACCAAGATAAATTTTTGGTGCAAATTTGTCATAAATTCAAAATTTAGGACAATTTATTATTAATTTAATTTTTATTTATTACTGTGTTGGGTTGACGTGGGGTTTGAAATGAGCTCTATATCATTGCTCTAAAATTTAGTGACTAAAATAGGCTTGATTTGCATTTTATAGGGCATTGTGTAATATAAGTCGGTCCATCTAACCATACTGTCCTCAATTACCTAATGCCATGCCTTGGTGCGAAAGAATTAAAGATCAGCACAAGTAAGATCAACAATAAATCTAAATCCAAATATATATTTATTAATGGAATCTCAAGAATCTTTAACACATTTTTTTAATCCATTGGATGCATACACTTCCAATAGTTGGATTAAATTTGATATGAATAATTAACTATGATAATTGAATAAGGTATATGTTTTCTGTATTATTCCATTAGAAATTAATGAAAAGATGTTGCATAAGCACCGAAAATACTACATAGCACACACATACATATAACTGAAAAAATATATGATCCAGTGCAAGTCTTGTTTGTGAATTGATATGGCTGGAAAATCAAACTTTTTGCTTGTAATATAATATATATTAAATTTGCTTAAAACAAAGGCTAACTTGGCGTGTGGGTAAGCTCAATAAAAGTTCGTCCAACAGCGGGATGCACTCAGTAGCAGGGTGGCTTAAAAATGAGCCGCCTTACAAAACTAACCAGTCATGGTATATTTAACAAGCGAATTGTAAATAGTCAAGAAGTTTCCACACTTTTACACTTTAGTCCCTGAGAGTAGGAGATATTTAGGCACCTTACACTCACTTGCTAGGAAGCTTCATGAGCTAGGCATCCAACTCTATAAATAGTAGGGTTGGGTAAAAGCGGGCTCGGGTCGGGTTCGGGTCAACCCGATCGGGTTTTGAGTTTTTCGAGTTGGGTAAAAATTAACCCAAATTCAACTCGAATTATTGACCTGACTCGAAAAATTTGGGTCGGGTCAGTAATTCAGGTTGAATTCGGGTTAAATCGGGTTGGGTTATTCGGGTCGGGTCATTTCGGGTCGGTTCGGGTCAAATCTGGTTAATGCACTTTTAAGCTCTTTTTTTTCCTATTTTTGTAGTTTTTAGGATGGTTTTAAAATATTTTTCTTAATTGTTATTCTTTTTACTAATTTTCAACCAAAAAAAGAAAAGAAAATACTATTAAATCAAATGAATAAAGTTAAAATGCAATAATATGATAATTTGCCTATTGTCTTGGACGGGATTAGGATTATTATTTGCTCAAGCAACAAAGTCCAAACCTAATAAAAGTTAAAATTAATAGTTTAATACAAACTTACAAAATCCAAAGTTAATAAACTATTAGTCTCCATCACAAAATTTAAACATAATTAAATTGTTCAGAAACAAATCACAAAGTTCGAACACAAAAATTAAATAAACTTCCACGGTTCCTCCACCGCTCCACACAAGCACTTCAGCAAGTTCTAAATTCAAATTCTTGTACTTCAAAATCAAGCGCCCTAGAGAAGGATTGAAGAAATATAAAATAATTATTTTCTTTAAGTCACAACGCAAATGAATAAACTCAATTCATATAAAAAAATTGAGCAAATAAACCAAGTTCATATTTTTGCACATCAAACTCAAACGCAAATAAATAAATCCAACATCGACCAAACTAGCCTCAGTTGTAAAACGTTGAGAAGAACTTGTACCACCATAGCTGCCACTGAGACCACTCTCATTATACATCGATGGTGTGGAACTGGAGGAGAATGCACTATATGCATCATAAAGCTCATTCAACAAGTCCTTCACTGCTTTGGTCATTTGCTCAACTATCAAACTATCATTGCCAAAAATGATCTCAAAAATATATTTAGCAAAATCCAATTTCGCTTATGGATCAAGAATAGAGGCAACAAATCAAGAATAGAGGCAACAAATCAAGAATAGAGGCAACAATCAACATTTTGTTTTATCTTTCCTGTGGATTCCCAATACTTATCAAATTTTTCCCTCATACTATAAGCCATAGAGCACACCCAAGGATCTGCACTTTCTTGTAGTGCAGTCAATGAACTCTCAATTAAGCCAATAGTATCACAACAAATATTAGAAGTCATACTTAAAGAGGCAGAAAACAATAATGTGGCATCATAAAATACCCGCCACGATTCATCAATCCTCCACTTCCATCCCTGGCCAACATTCCCCTGGTTATACACCGGCATCACCCCCAGCACCTCAACCAACGACTTTATCCCAACCTCCTACTCAATCCAAGGATAAAGCACCCATGCACCAATTTAGTGCCCACACAGTCGACCACTCATCCACTACAGATGATCAAACTTCTGATTCAAATATACCTGTTTCATATAGCCATACCGAGACCGATACTGAATCCTCAGCATCCACCAGTGACTCTGAAAAGTCCTATGCTGATATCACAAGAATTTTGATGGCTCAGCCTGATCAACCTGATCAAGGCCAAACCTCTCATACAGAACCATATGTTGATATTCCCTCAGAAGTTGAAGAAGAAATGCCTGAGTTTTCTGCTTCAAATCAACCCCCTTCTGTCCAGCCTCAAACCAGCCAGAAATCGTCAAATGGTCCATGGTTCACATTTGATGATCTTCCATCTTCTAAATGGCGTGATCGACTCAATGAAATGTTTGCTTAGCTTGACTTACAAATGCTAAGGTCAGGAGCCACAACTCAATGGGTATAACCTTCTCGTTTCGAATTTGAAATCAACTCTGAGGGTATTTCCAGAGTGACATATTGTTCAGCAGAGGTGGCTTGAAGAGCACATTGATCCAGGCGAGAAGACTGGATATATTCTTTAGGGTGAGGTCGTCCAGTAGAGATAAGGGTACGGATACTACGAGTAAAGGAACTGGGTCATTTGTACAGCTGGTAAGGGCTAATGAGAGGGTAAGAAGACGCACTGATTTGGGCGGATTCAGGGATGTAGGAATATTCTACAAGGTTTTCAATCTTATTGGCAGTATGAGAAGTGCAAGTTTTGGGTAAAGAAAGGATAGAATAAAAAGTAACAGGATTGGAGGGGGTGGAAGAGGAAGTGGAAGCCATGAATGAGAAGTTCTCTCTGCAAAATAGGCGCAGTGTGTTCATAAGATGAGATACGTGGCGTTGTTATACCAGAACTACAACAATTAATACTGTACTTTGGACCAGTAGTCCGCAAGTTTGGGTTTCCAGCCGATATACCCCTGAGATCAAAACTTAAAACGCTTTCTTTTAAGGTTATATAACCCAAAACATACTTTCCTTAGTCTTTAAAATAGGGTACCAAACCATTTAAGAAATCATCATATGTTTTCTGATGCACAGGATCCTTACTTGAAGGCAAGTGCAGAGCATACTTCCTTAAGTTTTCAAAATGAACAAATTTATTTCTTTATTCCTTTTCTTTCTCTAGATCTTTATTTGCAGAAAGAGAAGAGAGTTTAGAAATTCATGGTTTTATGAAATCACACGAGAGTTTATTTCAGAATACTTCTCTATCTTACAAGCGAGGGAAGAACTCATTATATAGGAGAGTTCTTGAGAAAATAGGACAGGACCCCTATCTTTTACAAAGGTAAAAGTAAAAGATACATCATGACACAACTTTAATGATTACAAAGTTACAAAGTGACAAAGTGGGCTTTAATAATTAAAGCATGACTTTGACAAAAGTAAAGCTTAAAGTAAAAGCAAACTTTAATAAATATACAAGACAAAAGTATAAAGCGAAACATAATTATGACAACAAGACAAACTACTTTATGGAGAGCAGAGATTCATGTAGTCGTCTTCAGATGAACTGTCGGTTTCATTGGGGTCAGTGCCACGAGAGGTTGGTGGGAAAAAGGATTTGGAGAGCTTAGGATGCTTACAGTGAGGACCACGGCAAGGTGGATAAGGGCAATCTCATCTATAGCCTGGTCGGGGTGATGTTTGGGTAGCCTTGTCTGTTTTTGAAGGTTGGGATGACTGTGATGATGAGCCTAGTTCATTCATGGTTGGCTGGGGAAACTGTTGAAGGTGTTGACTTAAAGGAAGAAATTATTCTCATGGGTCTTGGGAGTCTTGGTAAAGGATTCACACACTTGGTCTTGGGACCAGAAGAGGTTTGTATCAGGATGCTAAAAGTATGGCCTGTGGATGATGAATACTGAGGTAAACATTTGTGCTTCTGAAGCAGGCATACGTTCAAGATTGTAAATCTCTGACAGCTGCTGTAGCTTCTTTCTCCACCATGGGATGGGGGAAAACCATTCAAGTAATGTCCAAGTAAGAGAGGTGGCTTTGTCGGGATTAAGGAGATGTTCCAGAGTGGGAGTAATTGGTAAGATGAGCTTGGTTGCATAAAGAACAGTTATGCACCAAATGTACCATAACTCATCTTCAGTGATTTCTCTAGATGGGTCAAGAGTTAAACCTGTGAGGAACATATTTTCTGGGTGGAAGGTAGAAAATGGAAATGAGTCTGCTAGAAGGTAGGCTTTCATGAAAAAGCGAAAAACGACTTTTCTTGCAAACTCTTGGATGACAAAGACAGAGGAGAAGTTTTTGTCAAGGGGAAAATTTTTACTAGCGTAAGCGATAAAATTTTCTTTTCCATTGATTTCTTCGAGGAGGATGGCACCCCATGATTCATCATTCGCGTCTGTCTGCAGTATGCGCTTTCCATCAACAATCAAGCCGAGAGGTGATGAGTGTAGCGATGCACATGTGTGATGAAATCACGGATGTAGTTGATAATGCCGAGAAACTGTTGAACTTGCTTTTTGGAAAGTTGCTGATCTGGAAAGTGAAGCAATTCTTGGGCAATGTGCTTTCCTGGCTGATAATGGCCATCTTTTATGATCATACCAAGAAATTCAATATTATCTGTAGCAATGATGCTTTTCTTGGCCGATAACATGATTCCATGATTTTGGACAATATCATAAAATTGAGTTAACAGCTGGCGATGTTCATCATGTGATCCTGAAAAAAGCAAGATATCATCAATGTAAATCAATGCATGACGCAGAATAGGCTGAAAGATTTTGATCGTGGATTTTTGGAAAATGGATGGGGCAGTTTTGAGGCCGAAGGGTAGAACTGTCCATTGGAAATGGGCATTTGGGATACAAAATACAGTTTTGTAACATTCAGAGGGTTCAATGCCTAATTGCCAAAAGCCGGATTTTAAATCAAATTTTGAAAAGATCTGGGCATTTTTTTAGAAAAGTAAACATGCTTTGTCATCGAGGCAAAGGAAATTTGTCATCTTGCAAAAACATATTGAGCGGCTGATAGTCAATGACTAAGCGTTTCTTTCCTCGGACAATTTCAGAATGTTTTTCAACATAAAAGGCTTAGCAAGCCCATTGAGAATTTGTGGGCTCAACTAGACCTTGGGCTAACAATTGGGAACATTCCTGTTGGGTTAAGAGTAAGTCAGAAGGACTCATTCCTGGATGAGTAGCTTTAGTCGGGTTAATGTCTTCATTTAGTTTGAAAGGTAACTTAATGAAGAAAGACTTATTTTTCCACAATGGGTTTGAATGGGTGAATTCAGAATGAGACTCTGGACAGAAACTCAAAAGTTTGGTTGAAATATCCTGGTAGGCCTGGGAGGTTTCAGACAGATTGTAGAGTTTCAAGATGTCTGTGAAAGGTTTGAACAGAGACTTGACTCGAATTCCTGTAGGAATAATCTGGAGGTGTTTGATCTGATGAAGGATGTCAAAGCCTAACAAGATATCCTTATTAGGAAGGGTTGAACCAATGACCTTGGTCCAAATAACACAATTGGGGAAGATTTAAATACCAATGAGTTTTTTGGTAATCAAAGAGGTGGTGAACAGTTTGCCATTGACAACTTTGAAATGTTCTTCATACTCTGTCCAGTATTCGGGTGGAAGAATATGTGGGTTTAACATGCTGCGTTGGGCACCAGTGTCTATGAGACCAATTGCTGGAATGTGCCTTTGGAATTTTGAGGGCAAAATCTGGAGTTTGATGGAAGGTATAGGAACAATAGTATCAAGGGACAGTAATTGTTAGTGGAAAATTACTTGGGACTGATCACTGTCTGAGTCATCAGAGGAATGCTGCAGTACGAACACGATTTCATCATTGGGTTCATCTTGTTCAGAGAAATAGAATTCCAGTTCATCTTTTTCTGGGGAGTAGTCTGTAGTGGCTTGAAGATGCTCAACTAGCCGAATAGATTTTTCCCTTTTGTTGGGATAATCTTTGGCATAATGACCTTTTTTTTTGCAGATGGAACATCTGCTTGATTTTCTCCTTTTAAATTCTCTGGATGAGGATGACTTCTTTCTGAAGAATCTGTAGGATTTTCTGGACCTGCGGGGTTTGGATGAAGATTCCGGATTTTTGAATTTATGAAAATGCCTTTTCTTTTTAGGACTGCAATCACAATCCTTCTTCTATTTGCATTTGATCTGCAAGTAAGGCTTTTTGCAGGCACTCCTAAAAGGTTCTTTGTCTTTCAACAGTTCTTTGAAAAACTGTTTCTGCTCACAAAGTTTGTCAAGACATGCTTTGGCAAGCTGGAAGATTTTGCCAAGAGAGATGTTGTCAAGGACAAGATTGGATGCGATGAGTTGCCTCTGTATGCCTGGTTGGAGTTTGTCTGGTAGGGAAGCCAGAAAGACATGCTTTAATGTTGGCTCATTGAATCCATTAAGCTTATAGAACAGCAGGGACATTCGTTTATAATGGAAGTTAAGATCCTTAGCATTGAGTGAGCAGCATTTCATGTTGAGATAGTCTCGCTGTGCAGCTTCAAAAACTGCAGAGGGGTCTCCAAGGAATTGATCATGGATAACCGCAAGAGCACTTGAGATTTCTGGTAATTGAACAAACTGTAATTGTCGGTATTGGCCTAAAGAATCAAACCAATCTCTTAGGGCACCCGTAAAACGAGTAGTAAATTCTCTAAGGACTGATTGAGTTATGGCTCCTGGCCTTAGCATTTGTAAGTCAAGCCAAGCAGACATTTCATTGAGTCGATCACGCCATTTAGAATATGGAAGATCATCAAATGTGAACCATGGACCATTTGACGATTTCTGGCTGGTTTGAGGCTGGACAGGAGGGGGTTGATTTAAAGCAGAAAACTCAGGCATTTCTTCTTCAACTTCTGAGGGAATATCAACATATGGTTCTGTATGAGAGGTTTGGCCTTGATCAAGTTGATCAGGCTGAGCCATCAAAATTCTTGTGATATCAGCATAGGACTTTTTAGAGTCACTGGTGGATGCTGAGGATTCAGTATCGGTCTCGGTATGGCTATATGAAACAGCTAGATTTGAATCGGAATTTTGATCATCTGTAGTGGATGAGTGATCGACTGTGTGGGCACTAAATTGGTGCATGGGTGCTTTATCCTTGGATTGAGTAGGAGGTTGGGATAAAGTCGGTGGTTGAGGTACTGGGGGTGATGCCGGTGTATAACCAGGGGAATGTTGGCCAGGGATCGAAGTGGAGGATTGATGAATCGTGGCGGGTCGTGGTTGAGGTCTAGGCTTCGGTTTAGGTTTAGGTTGTGGTGGCAATGGATTATCTCTAAACAGAGTATGAGTCATACCAAATAACTTGGAAGGTTCATACTGTCGAATAGGGGGGAACATGGAGGCAAATGGATGATAGGTTGGACCAATAGAAGGGATAGGCGGTGAGGTAGTAAAAATGGAAGGTCGTTGTTTTTCAGATTCAATCTGATCAAGCTCGGCTTTTAAGCGTCTGATTTCCCTTTCTTTTTGGTCAAATTCTGGGCCATAACAGCGCTGGGCAAGCATGGTTCGTAACTCGAAATCGAGTTGGGTAATTCTGGACTGGAGATTTTGGTGGATTTGCTACATCTGTGCAGTGATGGAGTCAACTTTTGTCTCAAGTTGTTCAGTTCGTAAACTGATTTTCTCAACTTTCGAATTGATATTTAATAAAGAATCATTTTATGCTCTGGCATTTTGGGTTTGCCAGTTGAGGACTGATTCAAAAGGTTTGGGTGGTTCAAGGTGACCAGTGGGGGTTTTGGTTGAAGGGATAAATGGTTTAGACACAACATTTCGTTGGGAATCTGGGTGGGGGGGCCTAAAGGAGGAAAGGAAAAAGAGTAGTTTGAGGAGGTAGATGAAAACATCATACAACTTAGTGGTGGTGTTGGATTTGGGATTGGTGATGGAATCTCATATTTGCAATGCTTTGCAATCCATTTGAGCTCTTTTTTGTAAAGGTTAATGGAGCTGGTGGAGGTGGAGGATCTTGTGGTGGTTTGGGGTCACAGTGGTGACATGAGACTGAAGGTTTTTTCTTTTTGGATTTCTTTTTCTTTGTGGTAGCATAATCATCATCTTCTTCCCAATCATCCCAGCAGGGACAATTTGGGTCACACATGCCTGAGCCACGGGCATCCCATAGGAAATGGTTATTTTGCTTTGCTGGATAAATAGGGTAGCCTTCAGAATTAAACCTTGTAATGGGCAGATCTTCCTAAGCTGTCTGAACAGCTGTGATCATTGAGGAATAAGTAAAGGAGAGCCGAGGAGGCTCTTGTGGAGCACTTGGAGGTGGTTTAAAAGTCATTCCGACTATTCCATCTTGTCGTCTTTCAAATATACTTTCAGATGTCTGAATTGGAGCTGTATTATTATGGAACTGTTCATAGTTGGAGATCCATTCAAGAGGCATAAGCTTGATGAGCTCATGGCGGGGAATTTGTCTTGGGATCTAGATGATAGTGGGGATCTGGTCAGATTCAGCTAAGACCATGAGGGTGTCAGAGTGATGTTCGGGAGTAGGTAGATCTAAGGCGTGATTTTGAAGCCTATAGACCAGTTGATGATGGAGAGTGGTAATTTTGGCAGAGGAGATTTGTTCTGCCCCTTGAATTTGGACTTGGACTTTCAAGGTTATAGGCAAATTGGTGTCTTGCAGAGAAATGTTGAAATTTAGATAGAAAGTGAGTAAAACACTTCCTGCATGGAGGGTTGTGAGGACAGTACCTATAACAACATCTTGGTACTGTTTGAACCGGATATCGAGCATAGCAATTCGAGCTGTGACCGGTAATCCTTTTCTCCCATGAAGGGTAATGACTAAGCGGATGCCTCCAAGATGGAGATGGGTATAACCTTCTCGTTTCCAATTTGAAATCAACTCTGAGGGTATTTTCAGAGTGACATATTGTTCAGCAGAGGTGGCTTGAAGAGCACATTGATCCAGGCGAGAAGACTGGATATATTCTTTAGGATAAGACCATCTAGTAGAGATAATAGTACGGATACTACGAGTAAAGGAACTGGGTCGTTTGTACAGTTGGTAAGGGCTGATGAGAGGGTAGGAAGACGCACTGATTTGGGCGGATTCAGGGATGTAGGAATATTCTACAAGGTTTTCAATCTTATTGGCGGTATGAGAAGTGCAAGATTTGGGTAAAAAAAGGGTAGAAGAAAGAGTAACAGGATTGGAGGGGGTGGAAGAGGAAGTGGAAGCCATGAATGAGAAGTTCTCTCTGCTCCTGAAATCTAGAGAGCAAATCAGAATAAAGACGTAAATTATACCATTTTGATCATGAAAAATGGGGGCTTAGAAAACGTAAAATTTTCAAGGATTGGTATGGCTCTGATACCAAAATAGGCGCAGTGTGTTCATAAGATGAGATACGTGGCATTGTTATACCAGAACTACAACAGTTAAGACTGTACTTTAGTGATGGAATCTCATATTTGCAATGCTTTGTAATCCATTTGAGCTCGAGGGGAGAACTTAGATGAACTGGAATTCTATTTCTCTGAACAAGATGAACCCAATGATGAAACCGTGTTCGCACTGCAGCATTCCTCTGATGACTCAGATAGTGATCAGTCCCAAGTAATTTTCTACCAACAATTACTGTCCCTTGATACTACTGTTCCTATACCTTCCATCAAACTCCAGATCTTGCCCTCAAAATTTCAAAGGCCCGTTCCAGCAATTGGTCTTATAGACACTGGTGCCCAACGCAGCATGTTAAACCCACATATTCTTCCATCCGAATACTGGACAGAGTTTGAAGAACATTTCAAAGCTGTCAATGGCAAACTGTTCACCACCTCTTTGATTACCAAAAAACCCATTGGTATTCAAATCTTCTCCAATTGTGTTATTTGGACCAAGGTCATCGGTTCAACCCTTCCTAATAAGGATATCTTGTTAGGCTTTGACATCCTTTATCAGATCAAACACCTCCAGACTATTCCCACAAGAATTCAAGTCAAGTCTCTGTTCAAACCTTTCACAGACATCTTGAAACTCTACAATCTGTCTGAAACCCCCCAGGCTTACCAGAATATTTCAACCAAACTTTTGAGTTTCTGTTCAGAGTCCCATTCTGAATTCACCCATTCAAACCCATTGTGGAAATAAGTCTTTCTTCATTAAGTTACCTTTCAAACTAAATGAAGACATTAACCCGACCAAAGCTACTCATCCAGGAATGAGTCATTCTTACTTACTCCTAGCCCAACAGGAATGTTTCCAATTGTTACCCCAAGGTCTAATTGAGCCCACAAATTCTCAATGGGCTTGCCAAGCCTTTTATGTTGAAAAGCATTCTGAAATTGTCCGAGGAAAGAAACGCTTAGTCATTGACTATCAGTCACTCAAAATGTTTTTGCAAGATGACAAATTTTTTTTGTCCCGACGACAAAGCATGTTTACTTTTCTAAAAAATGCCCAGATCTTTTCAAAATTTGATTTAAAATTCACCTTTTGGTAATTAGGCATTAAACCCTCTGAACGTTACAAAACTGCCTTTTGTATCCCAAATGCCCATTTCCAATAGACAGTTCTACCCTTCGGCCTCAAAATTGCCCCATCCATTTTCCAAAAATCCATGATCAAAATCTTTCAGCCTATTCTGTGTCATACATTGATTTACATTGATGATATCTTGCTTTTTTCAGGATCACATGATGAACATCGCCAACTGTTAACTCAATTCTATGATATTGTCCAAAATCATGGAATCATGTTATCGGCCAAGAAAAGCACCATTGCTACAGATAATATTGAATTTCTTAGTATGATCATAAAGGACGGTCATTATCAGCCAGGAAAGTACATTGCCCAAGAATTGATTCACTTTCCAGATCAGCAACTTTCCAAAAAGCAAGTTCAACAGTTTCTCGGCATTATCAACTACATCCGTGATTTCATCCCACATGTGGATCGCTACACTCATCACCTCTCGGCTTTATTGAAAAAGAAGCTCCCATAGTGGAATGCTGATCACACCACCGCTATCACTATACTAAAGCAAATTGCGCAAAATCTGCCTCCCTTAAAGTTGATTGTTGATGGAAAACGCATACTGCAGACAGACGCGAGTGATGAATCATGGGGTGTCATCCTCCTCGAAGAAATCAATGTAAAAGAAAACTTTATCGCTTACGCTAGTGGACATTTTTCTGACACCCAGAAGCATTATCATAGCGTGTTCAAAGAAATCTTAGCGGTAAAGAATGGCATCAAAAAGTTTAAGTATCATCTGATTGGACACCATTTTCTTATCCGAATGGACAGTTCAGCCTTCCCTAATATCCTCAATTTCAAAGGTAAAATTGTTCCCGAAAAGTTGTTACTCAGATTAAAAGATTGGTTTTTCAAATACTATTTTTCGGTTAAGCATATAAAGGGTCTCAGAACCTCATCCATGATATGCTCTCTATACTCTCAAAACCAGAAAAACCTCTCACCCTGTTTTCCACAACATACCACTTTCCGATCATCTCCATGGCTACATCACTACCCCCGGAAGCTCTCACCAAGAAAACTTTTCCCCTTGACAAAAACTTCTCCTCTGTCTTTGCCATCCAAGAGTTTGCAAGAAAAGTCATTTTTCGCTTTTTCATGAAAGCCTACCTTCTAGCAGACTCATTTCCATTTTCTACCTTCCACCCAGAAAATTTGTTCTCACAGGTTTAACTCTTGACCCATCCAGAGAAATCACTGAAGATGAGTTATGGTACATTTGGTGCCTAACTGTTCTTTATGCAACCAAGCTCATCTTACTAATTACTCCCACTCTAGAACATCTCCTTAATCCCGACAAAGCCACCTCTCTCCTATATAAAGAGTTCTCCCCTCGCTTGTAAGATAGAGAAGTATTCTGAAATAAACTCTCGTGTGTTTTTATAAAACCATGAATTTCTAAAACTCTCTTCTCTCTCTGCAAATAAAGATCTAGAGAAAGAAAAGGAATAAAGAAATAAATTTGTTCATTTTGAAAATTTAAGGAAGTATGCTCTGCACTTGCCTTCAAGCAAGCATCCTGTGCATCAGAAAACTTATGATGATTTCTTAAACGGTTTGGTACCATGTTTTAAAGACTAAGGAAAGTCTGTTTTGGATTATATAACCTTAAAAGAAAGCGTTTTAAGTTTTGATCTCAGGGGTATATCGGCTGGAAACCCGAATTTGCGGACTACTGGTCCAAAGTACAGTCTTAACTGTTGTAGTTTTGGTATAACAACGCCACGTATCTCATCTTATGAACACACTGCGCCTATAACACTTTCCCAATCCTCCAGTCCAGGTAGACCCACCCTTTTAACATTATTTTTTTTCTCAGCAAAATATATCTCATAAGGTTTATCCACTTCTGCAATTACATCAAATGCCGCTTGAAATTTCAGCGCAGTCATCAACATTAAATAAGTGGAATTTCACCTGGTCGGACAATCCAAAACAACAACTCCCTTTGAACCATTCACCTGTTGAACACATTATTTGAATATCCACAACCTCGTGGTAGAGGATCTCACATACTTTACAGCATTCCGAATAGAGGTAACACTAAATTCACCCAACCCTGAAACAACAATTAAATTCAAAATATATGCACAACAACACACATGCATATATTGTCCCGCCAACACAAGTGCATCATCATTCCTCCAAGCAAGCAAATGCACAGTGACATAACCAATGGCAACATCATTTGAAGTGGCATTATCAGCAATTATTACAAATAACCTCTCTATCCCCAGTCCTGTAAGCAAGCCACAATCTTTTTGCCAATCGACTTTCCTCTATGATCTTCGATTGCGCTAAAACTAATAATCCTCTTATTCAAACACCAATCACTATTAATAAAATGAGCTGTAATCACCATATAACTTATGTTTTGAACAGAAGTCAATGTATCAGTTGTAAGAGACACTCGCTGCTTGTTGTCGCAAATCAAACTCTTCAACATCATCTTTTCTTCTAAAAATAACTCCATAACATTTCTACCAATAATTCTTCGAGGTGGCATAACAAATTGCGGGATAGCTACACTACAAAAATATTTGAATCCTTTGTTATCTACAAAGCTAAGCGGCAACTCACCCATAATAATCATTTTAGTTAATGCCCTTCGACACACATCTTGACTCTATCTTTTACCCAAAGCCAAATTACTTGCATTTTCTTCACCACCCTCAGATGTCAAATTTTGTTGACTTCCACGTTGTTATTTCCGAAATGTCTTGTATGTATCACATCCCTTTAGATGCCTTGTCATATTTGTAATCCCATCAAACGTTGAATGACATTGATATTCTTTACCGCAATAGTTGCACCTACATTTGTTTGGATTATTTTCGAGTAAAGTAAAATGATTCCATACTTTCGATTTTTTCTTCATTAGCGGTCTTTTCAGCTTTGCCTTTTCCTTTCCTCTTTGAGTTCCTTCAATTTGTACATTTTGTTCTTCATCATCACTTTTTGAATTCGATCTTGAGTGTCCAAGCATCTGAATATACAAAATAATAATTAATAATCATTAATTCAAAAATAATCAAATTAGTAATTTCAATTCAAATATTTCATACTCCATAAATCAAAAGCAAGAAATTCATGATTAATTAATTAATTTATAATATTCAATTACCCATTTCCCATAATAATATGATATTATTTGCCTATCTATGTCCTAATTCTTATTATAAAGTATAAACCCTTTAATTTCAAGTCCAAATTGATTAACATACAATAAAATATTGAATTAATTAATTTTTTAAAGTTGAAGGTTTAAAACTATTGCACAAGTGCACATAATCACATAACACAATAACACATTATAATTAGAAAATATATGTAACATCATATTTAATTTTAATATTTAATCTCCTAATTTATTAAAAAAAATTAATAATTGCTATTAACAATTATCAATTGACGTTGATATAAAATTTAATTATTAACAAAATTTTTGTTATTTATTAACAATTAATAAAAATTTATTCATAACAAAATCATAAATACATCAATTTTTATTTTATTTTATTACTAACATTTAAAAATACATAATTACAAATTTAGAACAATTAAACAATAATCAATTACATAATAAATAACCAATTAAGCAATAACTAAGAAGCATATATAACTATATAATATACCATGAAAGATTGAAATTGAAACTTGAAAGTCAAAGCTTCAAATCGGTTCGGGTGAGAGTGGGAGGAACTCGGGTCGGGTTGGTCCTGTTGGAACTTGGAACTTGGAAGCTTCGCCCTTGGGCTTGGAGGCTTGGAGCAGCAGATCGGCCGACGGTGGAACACGGCAGGCAGCAGTAGATCGAGGCAACATATCACTGCAGTAGGAAGTGGGCAGAGCGAGGCAGCAGATCACGGCAGATCAAGGCAAATCACGGCAGCAGGAAGTGGGCTGATCACAACAACAGGATGTGGGCAGCAGATCGTGGCAGTGGGCACTGGGCAGCAGATCGCGGCGTGGCTGACTGGTTGTGGCCTGTGTGTGCGTGGGTGGGTGGGTGGCTGCTATGTGTGCTCTATGTTCCGTGGAGACTGGAGAGTGGAGTGGTTGTGGTGTGGCGGTTGGCCTGTGTGTGTGAGTTGTGAATCTTGTGATTTTGTTTTTGTGTGAGAGCTGAGACTTGAGAGTTGATAGTCATAGACTTACAGTTGTAATTTTGTGTGTGTGACCGTGAGTGAGTGGCTGTGGTACGTGCCCGTGCATGTCCGCTGTGTGTGTGTAATCTGTTTTTTTTTAGGTGACCCAATTGGGTATTCGGGTTCGGATCGGGTTCGGGTGACCCGATCACAATCCAATTGGGTCAGTAACTTTTTCACCCGATCAGGTTTTAATAACAACCTGATCCGACCCGAAACTAAAATTTTTTAGATCGGGTCGGGTAAAATGCCCACCCCTAATAAATAAGGCCTAGCACCCACCCTGTTTTGCACAACACACAAAACCACACTAGCAACACACAAGCAACTCAAGCTCTTAAAAAAAACTCTCTTTTATTTTTTCTTTTGTGAGTAGTAAAATTATATTTAACCATATTACTTTCTCTTCTCTCCAGCATTATCTCAAGCATACTCGCTTGTCTAACTTAAGAATATTGGAAGGTTTACTTAATACTTTTGTGCTAGAAGTTGTCTAAGTTGCACACGGGATATATATATATAATGTAATAAACTACTTTAGAGCTGGCCAACTAATTTATGTCCCATTTTTTATCGTTGTTTAAAATGCTTCATTATTTTCAGATATGAGATTGCTGTAATAATAATTATAATGATAATCAAAACTAAAGTTCTATTATGATGGTAATAATTCAGCTAAATATTACCCACTACGGTAAAAGGATTAAGACACGCTATTATCAAATATAATTGAATAGTCGATCAACCACAAAATTATAAATAAAATAAAACGTTGTGGAAAATATTATTAGTATGATTATTTATGTAATTTAAAAAAAATAAGTTATAAAAGATATGCTAGGTTGTCAACCTAGATAAAGCAGCAGATCACCAAAATGGGACATCTTTCTTCAGGAACATGCATCTGTGCTGAATATATAAAAGAAACAAAATATAATATATATATAATGTGCATTTTGACTCATTCGGGGCAGTTTGATAAAAGAAAATTTCAGTTGTTAATTTTCACACATGACAATAAGTTTTTTTGCATGTCCGCTTAGGGTTTTACTAAGTCATAAATAAGTATATTTTTTGCATTGTTTTAGTTGAGTTGTAAGTTACAATAAATATAACTTAACGAGATTCAATTGTTTATGACTTTATTGAACAGATCTTATCAAGTGAAGTGACTATGACTTACAAAGTCGATATATAAAATTTAGGATCCAGATATGTTAGAATCGCTCTAATGTAGAGCACATCTTAATAACTATGTGATTAAAATTATAATTAATTTTTTATTATTTATTATTTTGAGTGTGTGACTGATTTGTGCTCTACCCTGGAGCAGCCTCAAGGTAGCCATTCCCTAAAATTTATATTTCAAATCTTATGGTATATGTTAGTGACACTATTAAAAATTTTAATATTTCAAGATTTATTTTTTTATGCTATTTTATTGTATCATTTCTCTTCTACGTTTTATTTAGTCAAGATGCAAGCTTGATGCTACTTCTAGGAGATTGGTCAATTAATTTTCAAACAACTTTCTTTAATTAATAATCCGATTTCGAAATCTTTGAAAAGGTAAGGGGATAAAAAAAAAATCAATATCGCTTAGCCACCTACCTTCAAAAAGGGAGAAAAAAAGATACGAACATTGGATTCAAATTTATAAACGATGAGAACTAATCAAACGATAGAAAAGGAAATGCTACAACTCAAAAAAAAAACAAAGGATGGAGGGAAGGAATTCATAGACACGTTTGAATCAAAGTATGTTTTTATAATTTTGTCTACATTTTGTTGTGTATAAAATATACGAATAAATAAAAGGAAGTGTACTACTTAAATTATAAAGATGGGCTTGAAGAAGAAACAAAACACCTTTTCGTTATATTTTATTCATCTCATAATCATTACATTTATAGTGCTCTACAAGAAACATGATAATGCCAAGAATAAGATCAAGCCTAGCACAATTGTTATCTTTATCTTGATCTTGATAAATACAAAAGTGCAGCTTGAATTAATGATAAGCTAAGAGATAAGGTTGATCACTTTAACTTTCCAGAACACCAATGAATGCCAAGTGTGCTGCCATGTCATCTAACAACTTTGAATTCGTAGTACTCAAGTTTGTTAGCTTTGCTACAATATTTTCATCATGCCCCCTCAAGTGCAATGTTATGGGAAGAATATGTAGCTTGTCTCGCAACCGTTGAAACCTATCAGCAGGAAGAGCTTTTGTGAAGATGGCTGCAGGCTGATATTCAGTGGGGACATATCTCACTTCCACTCCGCCTTTGGAAATTATATCTCTCACAAAGTGAACATCAATCTCTATATGTTTTGTTCTTGAATGATGAACTAGATTGGCAGCAAGTGAAGCAGCTCCAGTGTTGTCACACCAAATAATTTGAATTTCAGTTAGTGGCACCTGCAACTCTTTAAGCACAGATTGAAGCCATAAAATTTCTGTTGTGGTATTTGCAAGTGCTCGATACTCTGACTCAGTTGAAGACCTTGCTACTGCATTTTGTTTCTTTGAACTCCATGAGATTAAGTTATTGCCAAGATAGATACAGTAACCTCCAGTTGATTTTCCATCATCAATATTGTTTGCCCAATCTGCATCTGTATAGCCTGTGAGCGTCATTCTTCCTTTGGTAGTATAATAAATTCCATAATCAGCTGTTCCTTGTAAATATCTAAGAATTCTTTTACACCCAAGCCAATGTGGCTGTAAAGGATTTTGCATGTACTGACTTAAACGATGAACGGCATAAGAAATTTCAGGCCGAGTAATAGTTACGTATAATAAGGCTCCAACGATGCTACGATAAAATGTAGGATCAGAAAATTCCTTACCACCTTCAGCTGAAAGTTTCGGTATTGTACTCATAGGAGTAGATGTTTCCTGCAGCCATCCATATCTGTGTGTTTCAAAAGATCACAAATATATTTGTGTTGGCTAAGATGTAGGCCATTCTCTATGCGATGAGTTTCAAGACCAAGGAAATAGCTTAGTGGTCTGAGCACTTTTAAAGCAAACTGACAATTAAGTCGTTCAATAACTTCTTGCACCAGACTTTCTTTACTTCCTGTTATTAAAATATCATCCACATAAATAAGGACAAATATTATATCCCTTCCTTGTTGCAAAATAAATAGTGATGTGTCTGATTTAGAATTTGTGAAACCCTAGTCAATCAATGCTCTCTTGAGTTTTTCAAACCAAGCTCTTGGAGCCTGCTTAAGCCCATACAATGCTTTTCTCAATTTACACACATGATTTGGTTGTGCTTTGTCGATAAAGCTTTCAGGCTGCATCATGTAAACATCTTCTACTAAGTCTCCATTTAAAAAGGCATTGTTCACATCCAGTTGTATTACACCCCAATTTTTCATCACAGCAATACTTAACACCAATCGAATTGTTGTAGCTTTAACAACAGGACTAAAAGTCTCATTAAAATCGATTCCTAGGGTCTGATGGAATCCTTTTGTAACCAACCGAGCCTTATATCGCTCTATCTGACCATCGGCCTTTTGTTTTATCCGAAAAACCCATTTATTTCCCAAAATCTTCATGTCAGAAGTAGGTTGAACTAAACACCATGTGTTATTCCTAGCCAAAGCATTCATTTCTTCTGTCATAGCATTACGCCAATTGTGATCTTCCAAAGCTTCACTAACACTGGCAGGTACACTTATTTTGGTATGAGGGGTTGTTAGGTAAAGTCTAGGTTTGGGTTTAAAGATGCCGGCCTTGGCACGGGTGATCATTGGATGAGTGGATTGTGTATGTGTTGGCTGTTGAGAATGAGGAGTTGAACTAGGGGGTTGAGAGATTGTGTGATCGGCTTCTTGATTGTCAGACTCGGGGATAGATAAAGATTGTGTGGTGTTTTCAGTTACTTGGATATCAGTGCTTGATTCAAGGTTGGCTTTTCCAGGTGGGCTTTCAGTGTTGGATTCAAAATTGGTTTCCTCATCTTGACTTGATGTCTAATCTATGAATGTTGTGTTATGAACCAACTCTGGTGGAGAGTCTGTTGCATGAATAACTGAGAGAGTCTTATCGGCTCTAGGACTTTCAAAACCTGCAAACATAGGAGACTGAACGAGAGTACTAGAATCATGATTTGGATAACTCTTTGAGATTTTGAAGGAGAGATCACTTTTAAAAGGAAAATCATATTCATTAAAGACAACATGTCGCATTACAAAAAATTTTCCTGACTTGTGGAGACACTTATACCCTTTATGAGCTGTACTATAGCCTAAAAATATATATTTATCCAATCGAAAATCTAATTTATGTTTGTTGTAATCTCGAAGATGAGGGAATACAGCACATCCAAAAACCTTTAGAAAAGAGTAATCAGGTATTTTATTGTAAAGTATTTGAAATGGTGATTTGTTTTCTAAGATGGAAGTAGGCATTCTATTAATTAAATAAACAGATTTTTGAAAAGCATCCCACCAAAAAGTGAGTGGCATGCTAGCCTGTGCCAAAAGTGTTAAACCAGTCTCTACGATGTGTCGGTGTTTTCGCTCCACTCTACCATTTTGATAATGCGTGTGTGGGCAAGAAAGTCTGTGAATAATACCCTGTTCTTTTAAAAAAATTGTAAATGCTTGAAATTCTCCTCCACTGTCAGTTTGTAAACTTTTGATTTTCTTTCCTAATTGTTTTTCGGCTTGAACTTTGAAATACTTAAAAGCTTCAAAAGTTTGTGATTTAACTTTAAGTGGAAATATCCAAGTAAAACGTGTGTTGTCATCTACAATACTCAAATAATATTTGTAGCCATTTCCAGACATTAAAGGTGCAGGCCCCCACAAGTCAAGATGCAATAATTCTAAAGGTTCTGAAGCTCTACTATTTGATGCTTTGATAGTTTGCCTATGACTTTTTCCTTGTTGACATGCATCACAGAATTGAGGAACGAGATTTTTATTTAGCTGACTTGTTTTGTTACACAAAGGTAGAATTTGTTTTAGTACAGCAAGATGAGGATGTCCCATCCTTCTGTGCAAAAGATTTATGAAGCTGCTAGGCTTGGAATTGGAAATAAATTCTTGTTCATTTATAGAACTTATTGTTGAGCTAGAATTGAAACAACTAAATAGAAGAGAATACTCATAAGATTTATTGGAAATAATTTTTTAATCAGATAGAATGGCTTGTCTTGAAAGCACTGGTAGCCGATATAAGCCTCTTTCAGTTTTTCACTGCAGCAGCTTCTTCCCTAAAACTTTGTCCTTAAGAGTACAAACATTGTCACAGAAATCAAGCATTAGTTTATTATCAGAAAGTAATTTTGAAATGCTAATTAAGTTCTTGGTGATTTTGGGCACATATAAAATGTCATTAAGCAACAATGGTTTATGGTTTGGAATATAAATAAGTGCACTGCCAATATGAGATATTGCTAAAGTTTTACCATTACCTACTACCAGCTTCTCACCTCCCTTAAATTCTGACTTAATCTGCAGATTGTTTAAATCATTTGTAACATGGTGTGTTGCTCCGCTGTCCAAATACCATCCATTATCTATTTCTTCAGCAGGGAGTGCCATATAGGCATAGGCCTGACCTGCTTGTGTTGCCTCTTGTCTTGCAGAGAACTCCCGATTGAAATGGAAGAAACATTGATATCCTGAATGTCCATATTTGCCACATATCTGACAGGTTGGCCTATTTCCACCACGGCTGAAATTGGTTCTTCCTCTGCCTCTACCACGTTCATTGCCTCTGAAACTTCCTGCCATAAAGCCTTTTCTTATAACTTTCCTTTTGTGAAAAGAAGCTCTTGCAAAATTTGCATTGAAACTGCCTTCAGACTCAAGATTTGCAGCAGTTGAGAGTTGCTCCATTCGACTTTCATGATTGAGCAAAAGACAGAATACTTCAGGCAAAGATAAATCATATGTTCTTGCTGTAATATTTACAACCACAGGGTCGTATTCAGTTCCTAAACCTGCAAAAATATAAGAAATTAAATCATCTTCAGTAACATATTTTCCAGCCATTGCCAGGCTATCAGCTAAATTTTTCATTTTGTTGACATAGTCACTCATGGTCATAGCATTCTTTTTCGTGGTTTGGAGTTGCATCTTGAGTTGCAAGATTCTAGCCTTTGACTGAGATGCAAACAATGTCTTCAAGGCATTCCAAACCTCAAAAGAGGTTGTATACTGCACCACTATGCTTAAAACTGATTCAGTCATAGTGGACAGAAGCCAGCTAAGCAAAAGCTGATCTTGTCTCAGCCATTGTATATATTCTGGATTTTCCACAGTCGTTACTGTTTGATCCTCTTCTACTTGCACCAAGAATTTAGTGGGTACAAGTTTTGCTCCATTGATCAAGCTTTCAAGATTGTTACCACGAATGGAAGGTAGTACTTGAGACTTCCATATCATAAAATTCTGCCTATCCAATTTGACAGGAGTCGAAAAATTAGAAATTTGTGGTGTTTGGTTTATAGTATTCATATTGACTAATTTCGCAGAAGTGGAGCTCGCCATGCTCTGATACCAACTTAAATTATAAAGATGGACTTGAAGAAGAAACAAAACACCTTTTCGTTATATTTTATTCATCTCATAATCATTACATTTATAGTGCTCTACAGGAAACACGATAATGCCAAGAATAAGATCAAGCCTAGCACAATTGTTATCTTTATCTTGATCTTGATAAATACAAAAGTGCAACTTGAATTAATGATAAGCTAAGAGATAAGGTTGATCACTTTAACTTTCTAGAACACCAATGAATGCCAAGTGTGCTGCCATGTCATCTAACAACTTTGAATTCGTATTACTCAAGTTTGGTAGCTCTGCTACAATATTTTCATCAGTACTGACCAATGGATGGTAGTGTTTTGGGCAACGCGATTAGTGACCTTAATTTGCACATTGTCTCCTTCATGGACAGCAATGGTTGGCCCTAGATATTCTCCATTCACTGTCAGAAGTAGTAGCTTTGTATTGCACGAACGACTCACCTTTTTCCACTCCACCTGAAATATAAATATTAACATTAATTCTCTTTTAAATTACTTAATTAGCTAGTATATGAACAAGTTAAAAGAAATACATTTTCTCTTACATTAAATAGAGAACTTTTGATTGTTTGTGAAGAAGAAAATGGCAGCATAGCGATAAGTATCCAATCTATTCCAGTGGAGCAACACTTGGAATAAAATCTCCCAGGTACTTATAAAAATGACTAGAAGTAGAAAACTAATTTTAATTCCTGATTTTGGGGTTTAAGGGAACCACGCCCAAGATCATAAGAATAAGGAAGCACAAAAGAACATAATAAATGACGTAGGTACGAAATAAATATGTTTATTTCTCTACGATCAAATTGACATTCACGTGTGCAATAATAGTGGGTGACAAAAGAGCCAAAGCAAAACCCTAAACCTATGTCACCCATCATCTATAATTGTGGATCATCTCACTGAGAAATGGGAGACCCTTAAAGATAGAAAAACATAATTTTATTTATTATTATTCTTTCCTCAAATCTTAATCAAACAGTGACTTGAGCGTTGGAATGCCTTTTTTAAGTTCCCACCTCGCTAGATTCAAGTTCAACAAGCATCACAAGTTTTCCACAAATAAAAAATACTTGTGAAGATAAATTTCAACCTCTTCATTGGCACCGTCCGTGGGGATCGAACCCACGACCATGTTTGAAAAGTGGTGGTTACATGCAGTGGCGGATCTAAAAAAATAATTTACCAGGGGTTAAATTAGATAATAGTAAAATATAAAAAATTAAAATTTTAAATATATAAAATATTTATAATTAGTCTCTACGCATTTTTATATTTTAAAAATGTTATGCAATAGACTCATTATCAATATTATTAAATTTATTGTTTCTTATAAAAACAACCAAACTATCACTTATCCCATCCGATTCCAAAGATGATCCTTCATGGGTTTTATTACTGAAATGTTCGTTCTACTATTATTATATAAACTGAAAGAATTAACCATATTTTTTAGAATATAAAATATTTTGAGTAGTGGGCTATCATTATTTTTAATTAAAATATATGTTTTTATATTTTTTTAAAGTCAAAGTTTAAATTTTATGGGTTTTACATTTTATAATGACTATTTTAATAAATTTAATGGGGTTAATTAAAAAAAAAATCTTTTATTTTTAAAATTTTTTTTTGGCCAGTTGGAGCTTGAACCCCCACTAGTCATGTGCTGCATCCGCCTCTGGTTACATTGACAGTTACTGTCTTTTTAAAAAAAAAATTCAAGGTAATGAGATTCGTCACACCCTTTTTTTTAAAAAAAAAAAAAAGAATTAATGTGCATGCATGCACGCTATATATGAATATTTTCAATTTCATGGATTACTTTGCTGAAATGGTTATTAGATACACCTTTTTAACTTCATTTGGCATGGGGCTACTTGGACTCCGAACCTTTTATTTAGATAATCATTTTATTTCCCCTAGGTTACCGTCCTTTCTTCTTCTTTTTCACATTCTTCAAAAATTCTTCTTCTGTTCTTTTTGTTTGTTCCAAAGCCATTACTTCTTCTACAATTTCTTTTTCTTCTTCCTATAACTTTCAGAGTAACTATGGCCAATGGACCGTGCTGTGCCGGCACGGCCCACCAACCATCGGCCCATAAGGGCTCGTGGGCCGTGCCGTGCCCATTTTTTTTAATTGAGCCCAGCACGGCCCACGGTACGAGCGGGCTCGTGTCGTGCCGTGGGCCGTGCCCAAAAAAAGCCCACCAACTTTTTTTTTTTTTAGCGTGCTTAAAAAAATCCATGTGCCTAGGTGCTTTATTCAAGCCCACGTGCCTAGCGTGCTTTATTCACAAATGAAACGTATCTCTATTAAATATTAACTAAGTTATGATTTAATATTAATATGAAAAATATTTTATTATTAATTTTGTAAAAAAATTATTTTTTATTTATAATTTATAAATTTATGATATTTATAATCTTATTTATTAAAATCATGATATTTAGTTATTTACTTATTCATTTAATAAATTATAAACATAAATAAATAATTAAATATCATACATAACATTATTCATTTAATAAGTATCATAAATAAAATTATGATATTTATAATTTTATTTATTAAAATCATGATATTTACTTATTCATTTAATAAATTATAAACATAAAAGATTAGAATATTTATTTAAACTAAGATTTAATGATTTAAATTAATTTTTAAAAGTCTGTGCTAAAAAATATATTAAAACATTTAATTTCAAGATATTGTACTTTAATTTCATAACATTTTATATTTACTTTTTGTTAAAAAAATTTACTTAGATATATTTTGGCCCACGTACTATTAATGGCTCACAGGCCGCGTGCTAGACCACTAATGAACCGTGCTTATTACATGCTTTTTCGCGTGCCGTGCTTTGGCACATCTCTAATCGTGCCGTGCTTTAAGGCCCACGTGCCTAAAATTCTAAGCCCGGCACAGCCCACGTGCGTGCCGTGCCGTGCCTCGTGCCTCACTGAAACGTGCTCGTGTCGTGCCGTGCCCGTGCCGTGCCACGTGCCGCCCGGCCCATTGGCCATCTTTATTTCAGAGCCTTGCTTTCCCTCGTATTTTACATTTCTTTTTTTTTTTAACTTTTACTTATCTTCTTTTGGTCTTTCTTTCTTTCTCCTTCTTGCCCGCCTCTTTTTTTTTTTAATGTCTGCGTTTTCTTCCTTCTTCTTTCTTTTTTTGTTTTGTTTTATTTTTTTTATGTTTGATTTTCCTCTCTCGGTTCTTCTTTCTCGTCCCCATTTCGCTCCTTTTTTTTTACATTTGCTTTTCCTTTCTCGTCCCCCTTTTGCTCTCTTTTTTTTTGACATTTGCGTCGTCTTTTTTTTTCTTCCCTTCAGCCTCTTTTTTTTCTTTTATTTTTGCTCCTCTTTTGTTTTAATAAGAACATGGTTGCTCCTAGAGTAGAGAGGATTTCCTTTTATCGATTTGTGGAAAGCGTGAACCTTGGCCATGATATTCAATTGAGAGAACATGCTGACAGTGTCGATATTATGGACCCTGAAATTGACAGGGAGTTAATTTTGCTTTACCGCCAACAAATTGAGTTATTATCATTCCCTATTTCTCCCCTAGTCATGGAATTTTTTTGCTCGTTGTGGAGTTTCGCCCTTAATGATTAACCCTGTGTTCTAGTACTACTACAAGCATTTGCCACCACTAATTTGATTCTTAAGAGGTCTCATTTTCTTTCATTGTATGATTTCTTAATTTTTTTTAGACTTAAATTTTACCGCGATTCTAAAGACAATGAAGGATTCATTTTTTATAACTATGAGGTTTTAAGGATAAAGGCGAAATTCCTGCTACGACAAAAAATGGACTAATTTAAGAAGTGGTCACTTAACTGTCTTGTAACAGTTACGGCCTATTGGTGTAGGGGGAAGCACATTGAATCCTATGTTCTGAGTTATGCTTTTTGGAAAACTTCCGTGAGTTTGTGTTCTTTTTGGTTTTATTGTATAGACATGTGGATTCCTATTGTTTTATTATTTCTATTATTCACCTTTTGTTTTTATTTAGCTAGGCCTATTATTGATCCTCCTTTGTGGGGCGCTTGAGTGACTTATCTGGAGAGGAATTATTGAGGAAAAGATTTTTTGTGTGTTACAGACTTGGTTTCGCGCCATTATTTGAGACGTGTTGGCCGATTCAACTATATTCGCCATGTCAACAGCTTGTGTTTGGGAGGAGGTTACGTTATTTTCCCCCTTGGATTGGCTTGCCTTTCTGGTAATGATGAAATAAATGAGGATGCAAGGAATACACTTGACTTATATGTGGCTGACGAAGAAGAGAGTCCTAATATTCCTTTTCCGGACGGGATTCCTATAGACTTGGGGGCTAAGGAGCCTGTATTGAGCCCAAGGTCTCCCCTTATAGATCTATGGAATTATATATCCCAAGGAAGATTGGTAAAAAGAAAATTCAGCCAAAGGAAAAGGTCCCTATTAAGTGACAGTAGTCAAGTGAGCAAGGTTGCTATGAAGCGACCTGTAGAGAAAACTATTGTTGCTAAGTGAAGGACTTCATTTGGGGGAAGACGGTGGCTAATCCTAGACAAAAAATTCATGGTAGAAAGCATAGAGATGTCGGTTTCCAAAAGGGAAAATATTACGTTCCTTTAAGGGATGTACAAAAGGAGCAACCAGGCAAAGTTCTTATCCTAGTTGACTCCGAGAATTCAAAATCCGATGGTATATAAGTTCCTTTGATCCTGCTTGTGTTACTTTTTATTCTTTTTTTAAATACTTTTATGATTTATAGAGGATCATGATGAGTATCCTTTTTAATTCACCGAATGAGTAGTGATGAAACAAGCCTGTGGGAATGGTGGTAAAGAGGTTTCATCTAACAGTAGCTCTAGTAGAAGAGCTTTTTTCATTGACAAGGAAGATAATAATGTTCATGTAGGAACAAATCAAAAAGAAAGGAACAATGGAAAGTGTCGAAATTTTCTATGACTTTTCCTTTACTGTTGATCTTTCTATTTATTTTTATCTAGTTTCAAGTTTTGTTTTGATTATGCAGCTACTTTCCCCAGCAGAACTTCTACTTCAAGGAATGTTGAGCAAGAAAAGTAAGGCGTGTTTGTGGAGGAAGCAGCTCCTACTACTATAGGAGCTTCCGAGGGAGGTACTGCTATTTCGGCTGCAGATTTGACTAAGGTGCTTGGTTCCGAGCTTTCAAAGTCTAAAGTACCGAAGTTTCCTTGCCCGAAGTGTAAAGCTAATCCCTAAAAGGATTGTGCTTCAAGGACGATAAAAATCAAGTGTAGAATTCATTCCTCGACACTTCTTGCTAGTAATAATTTCCTTTCTATATTTTATTTTAAGTAGATGTTAGTAATTAGTAGGGAAGTTCTCTATTTTCCATTGGTTTTGATTTTAGTGGATATTTCTAATGTTGGGTAGGGTATATCTCAGTCTTTCAACAGTCATCATGAGTCCATTCTTGCTAGGAAAGAGAGGGGTGTTTTAGATACAAAATATCCTTCCTTTGAGGAAAAAAAGGTCGTGGATTATTTACTAAATGATCCACAAGTTCTTGATGCAACAATGGTGCCCGAAATTTTCGTTTCATCTAAGGTTGGAGAATCCTTTGGTACTGCTTTCCTCCCTTCATCATTGGATGCAACGGTTATGAGGGACTTGTTGGAGGTGGAAAAGTCCCTTGGCTATAAGCCTAAGACAGAGGTGGGGAACATTTAATGTGTTGTATGCAGCAATATATGAAGGAAAACACTTCAATTTTTCTCTCATATTTTAGTATGGAATTAAAGATTACGGAATTACATCGTTTGAATCATGACTACAAGGGATCTTCGAAGTCCTACAGAAGTTGTCATCTAAGTTAGAATGTGCTAAATTCAGTATTGTAGAAAGGAACTTCCATAGTACTGAGTTGGATAGAAAAGTCAAAGAGGCAAACCAAGAGCATTCTGAGTTGCTCCGTTTAAGGTAGAAGAAGTAGGAGTGGGAGAAGGTGAATAGTTTCCTCAGGGAAGAGTTAGCTGAGGAATGAGAAAGTCATTATATTACTGAGGAAAAATTGTCTGCTATTGGGGAAGTTTTTGATCAAGCATCCAATGCATATATAGCGTTGTACATCGTGGGTGGCGTGGTAGCCATTATAAGAATAATGTGAAGCCTCGAAAGTTCAACAAGTCAATTGGTTATGAACTTAGTTGGTCATTGCGTCATCTTAGTAAGAATGTTTCTCTTATTGATTTGAATGAAAAAAGGTGGGATAATTTCCGATGATGATGAGGATGGTTATAGAGAAAGTGTGATTCCTGACCCAGTTCTAGTGGATGGTGAGGAGGGGGTACCAGTGCTAGTACTTTAAAGGGTGTGGAAGGTAGAGCTCCATGACGTAGTTATTCCCTGTTTATATTTACTCGTGAAGGACATTACTTTTAGGTTTTATGTAGTAAGGGTTCTTCCTTTTCTTTGTTGTTTTTGGCTCTTCAAAACTATTTAGAAGTGGCAATCTTTTGTGTAAGGCTTATGTTTGTTGAAAAATAATCTTTCTTGTTTGGAGTTTGGATTTGCTTTATATATATATAAGCATTTGTTTCCGTAATGCCTTTGCATGTGGAATGATTCCTTTAAGCTATATGCATATATATGTTTCCGTAGAGCTTTTTAGGAAAGCTTTACATGTTCTTTATTTATTTGTTTATAACTGAATTGTCGTTTAGTTCTTGAAAGACATGAGAATCTGTGGGAACTAAATTATATGACTCTCATAGGTCTCCTTATATTGATTTCAAAGCCTTTTGGTATTATAAATTAATTCCATGATCATTCTTTATATTTAAACTTTTGCTTAGCATCAACAAACTTTTGCTTGGTAATTTCACCGAAACCTGATTGCTTACTTGATGATGATCATTATGGAAAATTTCTATTTTGACTTGTAAGGACCATGTCATATCTCTTCACTAACCGCTGCATGTTTTACTTGTCATTCACCATTGTTGCTAGAAGTCACCATTTACATGTCTTCACAACACGAGAGGCCTCCCAACTTATATTTGTGGACTTATCTACCTCGAACTCAAACTTGTCTCTAATGGCGACAATACTAAGCTTTGTGTATAATCATTCCTTCGTGTTGAGTAGCCGCTAACATAAATACTACTTGAATTATAACATTCAATTGTATGTGTATTGAAAGCTATTTAATCTGACGGCATAACTAAAACCTCTAATTGTAGCCAATCAATTAAAGTTAATATTGGGAGCCAAATTTGGCTATGTTACGTAGGGGTGATGGGCTGACTTTGATGTAGATCTTTATCTTCCTGAAACTAAGTCATAACTTCTATATTATCTAATGGATGATGGCAATATATGTCATCATAGTCACAGAAAGGAAAATAGCTTTTTGTAGTTAGAAACATTTGTTCTTCCATATTAGAAAATGAGTAATTACCACAGTTTGGCATGGATCGATAACTTAATATGCATTCAAAGGCTAACAATTAGGTTGACGACATCTAAAGAGCTAAAGTTTGTTAAGACAACATCAAAGGAGCTTTGATTTTAACTATAGGCAATGTGGTTACTAAAATAGGATTGCTTCCATAGTTTATTGAGTTAAAGTTCATACATATAATAACATTCACTATTTCACCATCTAGCACGTCCATATATAAAGAAGTAGTGGGTTTCTTAAGAAAATTTGTACCCTAAATTGTTTTCATTATGATAGAATATTCGTCTGAACTTAACTTTATCACTTGATATATCCTAGCAATAAACTTTTTGAAAGTTGCATCATTTCGAAGTAAAATGCTTTAACTTTTCCATTTTTATATTCCATTCGATCATCAATATTAGTTTCCCACAATCCATCATAACACATCTTAAGCACAATTGTTGATTCCATTAAATCTACAGCAAATTAAAATAAATATAATTACATTACTAAAACAATAATTGTGTTTCTTTAAAAATACAATTAACTACAAACAAATAACATAAAAAATATAAGTACGCGGGGTGCTCTACATTTGGACAACGGATGCCATCACCCATTTGATAGAGCCCATTACCCTCAAGAGTTGTGAGCGATGGTTACCATTTCCCACGAGATGTGTGCTCGATGGATGTCATTGCCTAGATAAAGTCTACCATCGCCTATAAGAAGAGTGGGCAATGCCTACGATCAACTATAAGATTTGCCTGGTTGAAAATTGATATTGCCCGTAAAAGACTTTTTAGATCACAGGCGATGGTTGCAATGCCAACTTTCACCCGAGATCTAGGTTTCCTCTACAATATCATGAAACACAAAATACACTATATTTTTTTTCTAATTTTTGGACTCACACGAGCAAATATCTGCCATATTATAATAGAAAATTAACAAATATATTTGATTGTACAAAACCCATACATAAAACTCAATTAATCTTACAATCTAAATTTTAAGATCACTAACCTTAATTCCTTCTTAATCTTTTTTCTTTTCTGTGTTGATTGGCTTTATGTTTAGTGTTACGTAACAATTGTTGCCTAATTCATTTTAGTTGTTGGAAGAAGTTTGAAAAATGAAATGTGGGGAGTTTTATGGAGTTTGTATCTAGTTGTTGGGGTAAAATACATTGTGTTTGGTTATTGGCATGAACTGGGAGGAGTTTTATGGAAGGGTAATTTCGTCTAAATTAGGTACGAGCAAATATCTTCCATATTATAATAGAAATTTAACAAAGATATTTTATTGTACAAAACCCATACGTAAAAATCAATTAATTTTACAATCTAAATTTTAAGATCACTAACCTTAATTCCTTCTTAATCTTTTTTCTTTTCTGTGTTGATTGGCTTTACGTTTAGTGTTAGGTAACAATTGTTGCCTGATTCATTTTAGTTGTTGGACGAAGTTTGAAAAATGAAACGTGGGGAGTTTTATGGAGTTTGTGTCTAGTTGTTTGGGTAAAATACATTGTGTTTGGTTATTGGCATGAAATGGGAGGAGTTTTATAGAAGGGTAATTTCATCTAATTTAAGTGTATATGGTTAATATTATAAAAAATTTTGTTATATAGCTAATTTTGATAATTAATTTATGAAAACAGCTATTTAGGAAAATTTCCCTTAAATATTTAATACAACCATTGCAATAGAAAATGAGTCGTTTTAATGTATTTAAGTGTTAAAAGTTCATTTGCGCGTATTTTTTAAATTCTAAAATCCTCCACAGTCTCTTTAGCTGCTGCACCCTTTTAAATAAAAAATCTCTTATCCCGCCAAAAGCTCTATTTTAGCGGGATTGCTTCTCTTTTTTCTTTCTTTATGCCTTTTTTTTTTTATTTCCCCTTCTTTCTGAAAGCAACTATCTCTTTCCTTGTGAAAGGTATTCCCTTCCAAGTGAAGGTTATCAATGGGTTTGCAAATTTGTGGGTCAAATCAGATTATGGCCATAAAAGGGCTTCTTGCTACTGTCATTCCTATTTCTCAATCAATACGACTGTCGCTCGATTGCCACTCCTTTGCCACTATCATCTTTTGTTATCTGGCGACTTCTTACCTTCATTTGCTTGTCAATGGTTTTGCTCTGCCACTTACCATTGTTGGTGTTAGGGGAGCTATTGTAGTTGTTTATTTCTTCTGTTTTATGTTTATTTCCTTCGTTTTCATTTTTTTTAATAGTACATTGTATTGGTGTTCTGTTGTATTGTTGTGTGTACCCAGACTCTTTGATTTCTTTTTCCAATTGGTTGGGTCCATTGAGATTTCACCTACACTAGTTATGGTAGGTAGGACAAGTCCTGTAAATTTCTTTATATTTTAGAGATTTAATGGGTGAAATCTTTCTCTCCTAGGAACTAGAAATTCTTAGTGTCTAGAGATTTTAATATCCATGTTTTATTGTTTGAGACCGTATTAAGTTAGTCTCACTGCATAAAGTTAGGCTGGAATCATAGTTCTTTATCCTAGTCATAGTACATAAGTCGAATGAAACCTCATGGCACTTGTCTTACTAGGCCTCCTGTGCTAGAGGTGTTTTGTATTATTGGTGTTCTGGTCCTTCAAACGAAAGTCATATTTTAAAAAAATAAATGTTAAAAGTTCACTTCAATGTGAAATCTTTAAATAGGTTAATGAAAAATTTTAATTTTAAATTAATTAAATATGTTAATTAAAGTATTTACAAATTTGAGAAAATGGAGACATCTACACACATTTTGAATTTTGAATATACAATTAGGATGAGATTTAGAACAATTTTTATGTCCCTAATAAATTATCACGATAGGATTGGGATTAGATCGTCCTAACCCATCTCTATCTATGAGTCACAAAGTCGCACTTCTACCGATCTTATGTTCGGCATGGTATCATTCCGCGTTAAATTTCTTTTTTTTCTAGGACTCTTAATTGTATACCAAGTATTTGTAGATTTGTATTTGAACACATAGTTACTAAGGGCATCTTTGCTTATATTATTAGAGCTCCTCATTGTATTAGAGTATTATAATACCATGTTTGGCAATTACACCATATAATATTATAATGTGGTCAACTCAAAATCTTATACGGTCAAACCCACTTAAACTAAACTCGAAGGGGGTCGGGTTTATATGGGTTATTAACTATTTGTGAGAAAAAAATTAAGTCCTCTCACTCTTTCTCATCTTATTCTCAAATCAACTAAGGTGGCTCTCCTTGTCGATCTGTGATTTCTCCATATGCAGTGGCTTAACAAGAACTAACTCCACGACGCTCCACCACCACATCAGCTGCCTTTGCCGCGCAACACCAACTCCACCGTAACCTCATCGTGCGATACCCACCCATTGCGCAATACCACTTCCACTACAACCCATTGTGTGACACCATCTCTACCTTGCAATACAACTATTCTCCCTGTCCTTCACCACCTAAGGTTTGATTTTTCATTTGGGTTTAATTTTTTAATTTAGGTTTGATTTGTAAATTAAGGTTTTATTTTATTTGCTTTCAATTTAATCAAACATTCGTGGCAATTGATTTATGGAAAATAAGGGGCTAATTGCTTGCAGTGGGTTTTTAGCCAAGCACAGAAAATTACCCGTATTTGGATTAGATGAGAACAAAGGAATACATCTCTCTGCATATACTTTTATATATGTGTGTGTGAAATGTTGTGGTAAAATGCAAAAGCATCGACTTGAATGTCTTTATCTATAATGAGCAGCTAGTAATAGGTAGTCAAATGTGGGGTCTAAGCATTATTATAAAGATGACATATCTATTAAACTGGTAGTTCATTTTTTACCATGAAGATTGGAGGCCTAAAGAACATAGGGAAGCTAAAGCTTTTATAATCTTGTTAGCAATGCTGGATAATTAACTTTTATTATTATTATTATTTATGTTAGTAAGAATTTGCATTGCTAACTAACTGTGCTGAACTTTTTGGTCAAAAGGTAAAATTCAAAAGACAACAACTTTCTGAACAAATGATTAAAGACCAAACCAAAAATTCAAAAATACCATTATTGTTGAATATTATCTTCTTTTATATAATATATGACCACCTGTAGAGTAAAATTGGTGCAATGGATAATCTTTTTTTGGACAAATTCATGCTGTGTGGGGATTAAAAAAGTTCTCAAGTTTTGTTGTTCATTCATAAATTAAAAGGAAAAAAATAGTTTATGAGTAATGAGTTTGAGTTTAAGTACTCATATGAATTTTTATAAGTACTCATTAGTTGCTATATACACACACATATTTATAGCTATTCTAGCTAGCAAATGTTGCATACCTTATATGAATTTTTTTTAGAGTTAATTATTCATTAAAATTGACATCTTTGCATTAATTTCAATGGGTTATTTTTATTTAGGTTCCAAAACAAATAGATAAACTGGAATTTCCTTCCAACAGCTGCTGCTTACTTCCAAAGAGTTCAATTTCTTACCATTTATTATTTCTTCAGCAAGAAATGGCTTATGAAATATAATTCCTTGGATTTTAATATATTTCCTATATGCTCTGCTATATGTGTGATAGGCATGATTTTGTGGCTAATCAAGTCAAATGAGAATGGATCAAATGTTCTATTCCCTTTACCCTTTATTATTATTATTATTATTATTATTATTATTATTATTATTATTATTATTATTATTATTATTATTATTATTATTATTATTATTATTATTATTACTACATACATACATACATATAAAATCTACCTCCATTCTCTTTTTTATGATTCTATTTAGCTCAAGTGTTGAAATATAGCCCTTATATGGAAATCTAACTTTATGGAAACTTATCAAATGGCCAACTAGCTGATTTTTTCCCCCATTTTACTGGTTGTGTTAGATATGGACATGGGAAGAAAATTCTCTTTCATCATGCGGCAAATGAAGTTAAGGTTCATGTTCATTGTGATGTATTTTTTGTTAATGATGTTGATCCGAAGGCATAACGAAAGAAAAATGATTCATAGTCGTACATTCTAATTCCATGCTACTCAACTACAATACTTAGATAGCATTATAGGCAATAGTGACATACAATGTGTAAATCAACTAAGAATGGATAGAAGGACATTTGGCCTACTATGTGAGCTACTTCGATTGAGGGGACTAAGGCTAGTGGTTCATTGGCTGTTGAAGAGCAAGTTTGCATGTTCCTAAACACTTTGTCTCATCATGTTAAGAATCGAACAATTGGCAGTAGGTTTTTTAGATTTGGTGAGATTGTTAGTATATACTTCAATTCAGTATTAAATTGAGTGTTGCGGCTACATGATGTTTTACTAAGGGTGCCAGGCCCCGTACCTGAGAATTACCCTGATGAGAGGTGGAAGTGGTTTAAGGTACATTTTCAATTACTTATATTTTATTATAGCAACTTATAATTAATCCTAATTAAATTTTCGTTTGTTTTATGCACGTAGAATTGCTTGGGGGCATTGGATGGAACTTATATTAGACTCCGTGTGCCAGAAAATTATAAGCCAAGATATCCAACAAGAAAGGGTGAGTTGCTACAAATGTTTTAAGGGTATGTTCATGAGATATGAAATTTATCTTCGTGATGCCCAGATGGGAAGGCTCTGTCTCTGACTCAAGAGTACTTCGCGATGCATTAAATAAATTGACTGGTTTAAAAGTTCCTACAGGTATTATTCATTCCAAAAAATTAATTTAATCAAATTACATATTCAAAAACAAATTTATATTAATGCTTATGTGAAATAAATAGGTTATTACTATCTTGTGGATACCAGATATACAAATGCCAAAGGATTTCTTACACTATATAGAGGAACAAGATATCATTTATCGGAATGGAGAGATAGGTGTGCTCCTCGCAATAAAGAAGAATTCTTTAATATGAAACATTCATCAGTAAGAAACATAATTGAACGGTGTTTTGGATTGCTCAAAATACGATGGGCCATTCTTCGAAGTCCTTCATTTCATCCAATTAAAACCCAATGTCGCATTATTATTGCATGTTGTTTATTGCGTAAATTGATTAGAAGAGAAATGTATGTGAATCTAATGGAGCATGAATTAGTTAACTTATCTAATAATGAAGTAGAAGATAATGATAGCATAAGTAGCATTGAAGCTTCAGACTAGTGGACGAGCTGGAGGAATGATCTAGCTACTACTATGTATAATAATTAGCTTGGAAATTAGGACTCATCTAATATATAGATGTCATTAAGAAAGCATCTGAGCATGTACTTTTGTTAGTATATAGATATCACTAGGAAAGTATATGAGCATGTACTTTTGTTAGTATATAGATGTCATTAAGAAAGCATTTGAGCATGTACTTTTGTTAGTATATAGATGTCATTAGGAAAGCATCTGGGGTTGTACTTTTGTTAGTATATAAATATCATTAGGAAAACATATTTTGTTAGTATATAGATGTGATTAGAAAAGCATCTGAGGTTGTACTTTTGTTAGTATATAGATGTTAATTGACTTGGTGTTATATTTTAGTTACTTGTTTAAAAAATTGTTATAATATTTATTTTACAGGAACAGAGTGTGGAGGACCAAGCCATACTATTGGAAATAAGACAGGCTCAAGACGAGTATAACAAAAGATGAAGAAGAAGCAATGTCGAACATTTTAGATGTTGTAGTTGCAAATGGTGGTCGAGCTGATAGCGGCACCTTTAAATCTAGAAGTTATAAATATATTGAAAATGAATTAACAAAACTATTACCAGGGAGAGGTTTGAATGCGTACCCACGTATTGATTCTAAAATAAGGATATGGAAGAAAAGTTATGGAGTGATATTTGATATGTTGAACACTAGCGGTTTTGGCTGGAATGATGTGAGAAAATGTGTAGTGGTTGACAGTGAAGAAGCATGGAGATCATATGTGGAGATTAGTAAAGAAAATGATTTCTTTTTATGTTATCATTTATAAACATTGTTTATTGTGAATATAATAGAATTTATTTAATTATCTTATTTTATTATTGTAGTCCTATAAAGATGCAAGCAATTGGAGAGATGAGTCATTTCCATATTATGAGAGGCTAGCAAATACATTTGGAAAAGATCGTGCAACTGGAAGTTCGGTAGAAACTCCAAATGATATGGCTAATACAACACTTCAAAAAGAAATTCATGATTATGATAACGAGATTGATGATGAAGGTTCTCCAATGTCGACTACGCTGCCTTTAAATTCCCAACACACTACTCGATCACATTCACAATTATCAAACAAGAGGAAGTCTAAATTAGATGAACAAATTGCGGCTGGTATTAAAAACTTTGTTTCACCATTTCACCAAGCCAATGCTGACATGTCTCAGAATATGTTTGGAAGTAGTGAAGATTATGATTACATTGGCAGAGAGCTTGCTTCGATAGGACTTTCTGTGGATGATGAGTGATTGACAATAAAAAGTGTACATTTAATAAGGATAAAATTATTAGTTTTGCACTTATTGTGTCGGTTAATGCGCTCATCATTTCTAAATTATCTTAATACTCCCCAAATATATTTTTATGTTAAATTAATTTGCAAAATATTAATTTTTATCTTGTAAATATTTTTTCAGGAATAAAGATGGAATTGGAATTGAGAGCAGGAACAAAAAAGAGCCACTAGAGACCAATTGAGGAGATATAATAAACAATAAAAAAATAATAAAAACAAAAAAAACAAAACAAAAAAAGAACAAAAGATTTGGCAATCATGTTGGTGATGGTACCACGCCTCCTGACCATCACACAATCCAATATGTATATATAATATAAAAATAAAATAAAATATTAATATTAATAAAATAAAATAAAAGAAGATGATTCCCTTGCCTATAAAAGGCCAGGGGATGCAAGCCAGAGAGCGGAGAAAAGGATGAAGCCGAAAGAGAGAGTTGTAGCCAAGAGAGAACTGAAGAATTTCTGTCTTTCTTTCTTTTCTTTTCTTGTTTCCTTTTATATCAATTTTCCTTGTAACATATTTTAAAAGTTTATCAAATAAAAAGAGTGTTGTGTTCTCTTTCAATATGAGTAGCTAATTTTACTAAGTTGAGGTGAAAGGTGAAGCTCAATATTTCAAATTATTAAATTTATTATTTTACACATGAGTCTTTAAGTTTATTTTATTCTTTTCTAGTTATTTTTATGTCATGTTAATTTATAAATTTCTTTGGATCTGTATGATATTTTGACATAATGTCGACACATTAATGTGGCACTTTATGTATTTTATTCCATATTTATCCACACACATAAAATTAAATAATATAATAATTAACTAGTAAAAGTGAGGGCAAAATATAAATGAGAGAGTATTAAAATTATAGTTTGAATACAGAGAGTGGATCCCAAACCTTAGCATATTTTTAAATTAATTTCAAATAATTTATTTTCCCCACAATTAATTTTCTTAGTTTTAAATTGACTACTGGATTTAAAATTTCATATTGTTCGATCTCAAACTCACCGGGTTTACTTTATTTTTATTTTATTTTATTTATTTTTTGTCGTTACTATCTTTTCGTGATTCTATTTTATTCTCTTTTTATAAAACTTCAGTTAGCACCCCTCCTCTTTTCAAACCTTAACATTATCTATAAAATTTATGAGAAACTTCATCTCAGCCCAGAAACATTTGCAAATCAGTCCCCAAATCATATTATTACTTTAAATTTCTATAATTTACTTTCCGCATTTATTTTAAATGGTCGGTTCTACCGCCTGACTATTATTTAAATTTTGTTAATTTATGTATTTTTGTTTAAATGGTCGGTTTTACCGCCTAGCATTTTAATTTCAGTTTGTTTATTCTTGTACATTAATTTATTTAATTTTATGTTTTATTATATGGTTGGTTTTAAAATACCGCCTAAACCGTTTCTTTTAATTTCTTTGTTTATGGCTGGTTTCACTGCCTAATTTATTTATTTATTTAATTCAGTTTGTTTATTTTTATTTTATATTTTTTTTGCTTATTTAATTTCCAGTTTTTTTTCTACAATTTTCATTTAGTGTTTTATGCAACATTGGTTTAGCACACCTCATTAGCATTGCATGCGTTGTTGGTCTCGTACAAATAATGACAAATTAATTAGAAAATCACCCTCACCACCCTTAGATATGGCTGACATAAGAGCTGAAAATTTTTCGGAGCACGAAAATGACCACGCCTTGCAAAATCTTCATGAACAACCTAGGACCTTTAGAGACTTCATGCATCCTCCTAGAACAGGGTCACCATCATAAATAGTTTTCCCTCTTGATGTACCACGTTTTAATTTCAAACCTGGTATCATTCAACTTCTTCCAAATTTTCATGGTTTTGAGTCTAAAACATCCATATTTGCATTTAAGGAAGTTTGAGAAAGTCTATAACACATGTACTGATCAAAATTGTAGCATAAATATAATCAAGCTTAAGTTTTTTCCTTTTTCACTAAAGGATAAAGCTAAAACTTGGCTACAAAATCTTAGGTCAGGATCCATTAGAACTTAAGATGAAATGCAAGCACAATTTTTGAAAAAAAATTTCCCACCGCACATAACAAATTCTTTCAAAACACAAATCACCACTTTCACTCAAAAACTAGGAGAAACCCTCTACCAATGTTGGAATAGATTTAAAGAACTACTTAACATTTGCCCACACCACGGTTTTGAAACATGGAGATTAGTGTCTTGTTTTTACGAAGGATTAACATCTCAAGGTCGACAAGTCGTTAAAATGATGCGTAATGGTGAGTTTATGGATAAAAGTCGTAAAGATGCATTAGGTTATCTTGACTATATAGCAAAGAATGCACAATATTGAGATACAGTTGGGTCTTATGAGTCATCAAGTAAACCCCAGTCATCTCCATCTGGTGGAGGCATGCATAACCTTAAGGAAAACCATGATTTTCAAGCCAAATTTACATCATTAGCTAGAAGAGTCAAAGCATTAGAGTTGAAAAAGAATAATCATGTAAAGTCTGTTCAAAACATTTCATGCTATGTTTGCAATTCTACTGACCATTCTACGCAGGACTGTCTAACTTTGCCAGCTTCGAAAGAAAGTTTGCATGAACAAGTAAATGTCGTTGACAATTTCAAAAGGCCAAATCCAAATCCATACTCCCAAACTTACAACTCTGGTTGGAGAAACCACCCAAATTTTATTTGGAGAAATGATAATCATGCACAACCAGTTCCTCCACGTCAAAATTTCCAAAACCCCAGAGTTACCCACCATATGTCCCACCACCAAGAAAAACTCTGGAAGACACATTGCATTCGTTTATTAAAAAATAAGAGTCGATCAATAATCAAACGATGCAAACCTTAACCAATTTGATAGAAATTATCTCCAAACTTACATCTACTTTAACCATGCATGAAAAAGGAAAGTTTCTTGCTCAACCTAAACCAAACCCCAAGAGTCAACAACATCCTCAAATGGGAAATTTAGGAAACCAAAATATAGGTCAAGTCAAATCGATTATAACTCTTCGTGGTGGTAAAGTGGTCGAAAAACACATTGTGGACCCTCGTGAAACTAGTCAAGATTCAATTTCAGAAAATAAGAAAGAGTTTATCGAACCTTTAACCCATGAAGAAATAACCAACTCTCCTCATATACCCCCATTTCCTCAAGCATTAATCAAGCCAAAGAAATCAAACCACAATCCAGAATTTATGAAGTTTTTAAATAAGTAAAAGTCAACATTCCTCTGCTAGATGTCATTAAACAAGTGCCTTCCTATGCTAAATTTTTGAAAGATCTGTGCACGGTGAAAAGGAAACATAAGGTGCAAAAGAGAGCTTTTTTAGCAGAACATGTAAGTTTCATTCTATCAACCAATAGTGCTTTAAAATACAAGGATCTTGGTTGTCCAACTATTTCTTGCACTATTGGGGATCATAAAATTAGACATGCTTTACTTAATCTTGGTGCTAGTGTTAATTTGCTTCCTTACTCAGTGTACCAACAACTCAATCTCGGTGAATTAAAACCAACTTCTACCACTCTTTTACTTGATGATAGATCGATTAAGGTTTCAAAAAGAATAATTGAAGATGTATTAGTCCGAGTCGATAAATTCATATATCTTGTGGATTTTATTATTTTGAAAACAGAACCAATTGCTAATGAATGAAAACAAATTCCTGTTATATTGGGTCGACCATTTTTAGCTCTTGCTAATGCTTTGATTAATTGTAGGAATAGATTAATGAATTTATCTTTCGGCAACATGACATTGGAACTCAATGTGTTCAACATGTGTAAACAACCTCACCACCAAGAAGATGATGATAATGAAAATGAGGAAATTGATCTCATCGAACCAATCATTGAGGAACACATTCAGGATGAGAATTTTACAAATTCTGCAGAAATTTATTTTGCTAGTTCTTTTGAATCAAGTAAGGAATTAAATTGTGATACTGTTAATATATGCTCTACACTTGATTCTATGCAGGTACCTACAGGTGAAGATGACCAATCGAACTTTGAAGATACGGTACAACCTGAAGAACCAAACGAAGAGGAAGCACCAGAGCTCGAATTAAATCCCTTACCAGAAGAATTGAAGTATGTCTATCTTGGAGAACAGCAGACATATCCGATTGTAATTTCTTCCCAGCTCACACATGATCAAAAAGTAGGTTGTTATATGTACTAAAAAGGTATAAAACTGCATTTGGTTGGACCTTCAAAGACATAAAAGACATTAATCCTTTAATTTGCACACACCGAATACACTTAGAGGAAAATGCCAAAACAACCCGTCAACCACAAAGAAGATTAAACCCTCATATGAAAGAAGTGGTAAATAATGAGGTCCTTAAACTACTAGATGTAGGAATTATCTACCCTATCTCTGATAGTAAATAGGTAAATCCAACACAAGTAGTACCAAAGAAATCTGGAATAACAGTTGTAAAAAATGAAAAAAGTGAACAAATCCCAACACGAATTCCATCTAGTTGCCGCATGTGCATTGATTACAAAAAATTCAATGATGCCACTAGAAAAGATCATTTTCCCCTTCTATTTCTGGACTAAATTCTCAAAAGAGTGTCTGGACATCCCTACTACTGCTTTTTTAATGGCTACTCTGGCTATTATCAAATCCCTATAGTCTTAGAAGACCAAGAAAAGACCCATTTGGCACATTTGTATTTAGAAGAATGCCCTTTGGACTTCGTAATGCTCCTACAACATTTCAAAAGTGCATGCTAAGCATTTTTAGTGCCATGGTTGAAATTGTCTAGAGATTTTTATGGATAATTTAACTATATTTGGTAATTCTTTTAATACATGTCTTGATAATTTAGAAAACGTTTTGGAAAGGTGCAAAGAAAAATGACTAGTTTTAAATTGGGAAAAATGTCATTTCATGACCACTTTTGGAATTGTCTTGTGCCATGTTGTATCTTCAAAAGGAATTGAAGTTGACAAAGCCAAAGTTGAAGTCATTTCAAAATTACCCTCACCAAAGACAATTAGAGAAGTCTATTCCTTTTTAAGACATACATGATTTTATAGGAGATTTACAAAAGACTTTAGTTTCATATCTAAACCACTTTGTAACCTCCTTATAAAAGACACACCTTTTGAATGGACTAAAGATTGTCAACAAGCTTTTGAAAAAATAACTACTCTTTTGACATCAGCCCCGATAATGTAACCCCCTGATTGGTCTTTACCTTTAAAGCTAATGTGTGATGCTAGTGATTATATTGTTGGTGTTGTTCTGGGTCAAAGAAAGGAAGGTAAGCTCTTTGTCATCTATTATGCAAGTAGAACTTTGAATAATGCTCAAAAGAATTACACTACAATTGAGAAATAACTACTTGTTGTAATATTTGCATTGGATAAATTTCATTCGTATTTAATTGGTTCATCCACTATTATTTATTCTGATCATGCTGATGTGAGATATTTAATGTCAAAACAGGATACCAAACCAAGGTTGATACGATGGATTTTGCTACTTCAAGAATTTAACTTGACAATCAAGGACAAAAAGGGGAAAATGTTGTTGCAGATCATCTTTCAAGACTTATAAATGAGTCTTCAATTGAAACAACACCCATCAATGATTCTTTTCCCGATGAATTTTTATTTTCTATAAACAAAATGATTTGGTATGCTAATATTGTTAATTATCTTGCAACAGGTGAAATGTCATATGACTGGGGTTCCCAGGACAAGAATAAATTCTTAACAGAAGTGAGAAGCTTTTACTGGGAGGATCAATACCTATTCAAGTACTACTCTGATCAAATTTTTCGAAAATGCATACCAGACGACGAGGTAAGTAGGGTCATTCAATTTTATCATTCTGAAGCATGCGGTGGCCATTTTTCTTTAAAAAAATAGCTGCAAAAATATTGCAGTGTGGATTTTATTGGCCTACATTTTTTAAAGATTCAAATGCATTCTGCAAAGTGTGTAAGAATTGTCAAATGGCAGGGTTTATTTCAAAGCGAAACATGATGCCTTTAAACCCCATCCTTATTATTGAAATATTTGATTGTTGAGGAATTGATTTTATGGGCCCTTTTCCATCATCATTTGAATTTGTATACATTTGGTTGCTGTTGATTATGTTTCAAAGTGTATTGAGGCAATTCCTTGTCAGCACAATGATCACAAGATTGTAATCTGCTTTTTAAAATAAAATCTTTTGTGCAAATTTGGAATACTTCGAACCATTATCAGTGATGGAGGTAAACATTTTGTAATAAGCCATTTGAGTCCTTAATGAAAAATCGTGGAATTACACATCAAGTTGCTACCCCTTATCACCCCCAAATAAGTGATCAAGTTGAATTAGTAAATAGAGAGATAAAATAAATTTTAGAAAAGACTGCTAACCCAAATCGTAAAGATTGGTATCTTCGACTAACTGATGCACTTTGGGCATATCATACTGCTTTTAAAATATCTTTAGGAATGTCACCCTATCGGCTTGTTTATAGAAAATCTTGCCACTTACTAGTTGAACTTGAATATAAATCATTTTGGACCATTAAAGCTTTTAATTCAAATCTTGATGATGCTGGTAATGTACGTAAATTGTAATTAAATGAACTTGAGAAATTAAGGAATGATGCATATGAGAATTCCAGAATTATTAAGGCAAGAACCAAATTTTTTTCATGATAAAAGAATTTTTCAGAATACATTTGAAATTAGTCAAAAAGTGTTACTTTATAATTTTCGTCTTCATTTATTTTCAGGGAAGTTAAAGTCAAAGTGGAATGGTCCATTTGTTGTAAAAAAAATGTGTATCCATATGGAGCCGTAGAAATCGAGAATTCAAAGGATGGTGCCACATTTAAAGTTAATGGCCAAAGATTGAAACTATATCTGAAATACTAACCATGTGAAGAAGATACCGAAATCAATTTGAGTGACCCACCAAATTTTGATTAAGCCTTTTCATTTTAACTTTTTGTGAATTTGATTTACTGTTACTTTATCGTTTTAATTGTTTTTTTTTCTTTTCCCTATGTCTTAAATGGAGTGCATTGCATTGTCTTTAATTGTGTGTTCTTTGACAATTGTGTTTTAGCTCACCAAATTTTTATATTTGTCATGAGTACCTCCATGAGAAATTTCTTTTTTGATCATTTTAAAACGCTTTTACATGTAAAATTTCACCTGAGGAAATTGCTTCGATTTTGTAAATCACATCTTATTTGGGATCTACAACCACCAGAGTTAGTATCCCACGTGAAAGATCTAGAAAGACAACTCAAGGAAATAGAGGATTGTATTTATAATCTGCAATTGGAACTGGACGTAAATTCAATAAAATGATGAAGGTGAGTTATATTCCTTGTTTGTTTTTGTTTTATTTTGTTGTTCTTCTTCACTAATAATGTGTCGTGCTAATCCTCTAAGAAAAGTTAAGTTCTGCAGAGTCACAAGGTTGACCGACGGTGGCTCCATACTAGGGAATCGAGGGACTTTTGATTTGATTTTGCCGATTTGATTCGTTTTGTTTTGATTCACTCTTCTATATAAATGGCGGATAACGGTACTGCGTGACTTTTTAAGTCGGTATTCTCAGTTTCCCACAATAATTGAAACCTCAATGTCAAGCATGGAAGAAATACAATAAAATTTGCATCAACGTTTTCCTTCTCTCCCTTAAAATGCTCTTAAGAAGATTTACAAAGTTCGTTGTGAACGACTGCGTTTGTTAATGATCAATGGGATTCCTGCTGACATTTGCTGGCTAATTGAAGCAAAGGTCCGATTGGCAGGTGAGTTTTCTGATCCATTCATTTCCTACATTCCTAGTTTTGGTAAAAGTACATTTGCTAATAAAAGAAGAGCTAAGCGACTTGGTTCTGAATGTTCTCATTGTGTAAGACTTGCTTGCAAAAAGCCACGTTGTAAAACTTTAGGAATGGTTTTTGTAAATCATGAAGATAAAATCAAATTCGTTAAGGATGGCATGAGTAAAAAATCATTAGATGATATCTTACGATCTCTTGAGACGCATCCGAGCGGATATATTCAACGTGAAATTCAAAATTTGTGGAAGTTGTTCTAAAAGAAAAGTGCACAATTTAGTCTTGAGAATCTAAATCTAAAAGACTTTGTTTGCCAGTTTATAAGAAAACTGGATGGGAAGCCTATCATCGACCCATAGAGAGCGTTCAAACCGTTTCTGGACGTAAAACCAGAGGAAGATGTGAGCCACAATCACAACTACCAGTAAATATCATTTTATTTTACTATTCTTTTATCTTTTGCATTATTATTATGATTATTGTGTGTCTTTCTTTTATTTAATGAATGTTTGTTTTTCTTTTCATTGTTTGCCTTTGAATTAAGTTAAAAGCTTCACGCCTCATTTGACAAACACACCACCCCATTTACAGATGCATATCATTATGTCTGTCGCCAAGATCTTTAAATAGAAACTCTTTTTCAAGCACTCACAAATTGTTTCTTTTTAGAATTTTTGTAATGGCAGCAACTTTGTGTGCTTTCTGGATTTTGCTATAGAAAGTATAAGGAGTTCGCTCAGGCAGCCATAGATCTTAGTCGTACTATAGCAGAGACGAAACTACATCTTGTATATGGAGGAGCTAACCAAGAATTATCAAAGCTTGTCTCTGAAGTTGCTTTCATTCGAGGAAGCTAAGTGTTAGGCATCATTCCAAAAGCCTTAAAACATTTAGGATGTCTACCAGACCCACCAACGGGAGAAGAGTTAGTTGTCTCATGTATGCAAGAAAGAATATCTGAAATGTTAAATCATGTTGACGCTTTCATTTTCTTGCCAAGAGATCTCGCAACTTTAGAAGCACTAATTACATTTGCTTCTTGGGCCCATTTGAATATTCATCAAAAACTCATCGGTTTGTTAAATGTTAATAACTTTCATGATGGCTTAATAACATTTTTTAATCATGCAATTAAAAATTATTTCATTCCATCCTCAGCGAAAACAACTATTCATTTGTGCTCTTACTGCTAATGAGTTACTTGATCTTTTGCATGCTTACAAACCAGACCCAGATCCCGTGACTTTGGCGTTGGATTGGGCAACTGAGGATAATGGCAGTAACTCTCGTAAAAAGTGTAAATTAGATTTAACTCTTCTTTTGTAACTATTTCCAACAGTGGCCAGGTGATATCCTCTAAACTCTACTCTTTTCTTTAGACATTGATGACAATGTCTCTTTCAGGTTGGGGGGAGAGAATAGTTGATAATTGTAAAATGTCTCAATCTTGGAGATGTTTTTACTAATTTTTATTGTAAAGACTAACTTTGGATAAAAATGTGAGTCGAATATGGCAGAATATAGAATTTAGTGTCTCTAGAAACGCATCTTCTTAAGTTTAGTGTTTTGTTTCCAAAAAAAAAATGTCTTTTAACTTTTTGTTTTCTGTCTTTTTTTCTTAATCATCTCCCTTAAGTTTCCGCAATCAGCCCCAATTTTTTAGTGTTTCTTTAACAAAAAAAAAACTCTTTTTTTTGTGTGATCTTTCAACATTGGATAACATGATGATTTTCAAATTTTGGTATTTGTATTATCTTTACCCTTGAGTTATGTTATACTATATTTTTTCCTTTGCATGTTGAAACGTAAATTGAGAAATTTGATGAGTAAAATTGATTAAGGTAGTGTTTACTTGCTGGAGTGGGAGTGAGGAGTCTGGATTCCTCCCACTCCAGTGTTTACTTACTAATTTTAAGGAGGAAGTTGGAATCCCACTCTGTGGGACCCACCTTTTTTTGGAGTGGGGAATGGGATTCCCACTCCCATGGGGGGAGGTGGGAGTGGGAATCCACTCCCCACTCTTCCATTTTTAACCTTATATTTAATCAAATAAAATAAAATAATATCATAATGATTTAAATAATGTTTTTATATTATTTTATAAATTATACTTACTAAAAATAATAATTTATATTGATTCTAAGTTAAAATTACTTAAAAATAATATTATCATACTCATAGAGAATTAATAATAGTACTATATACTCTTTTTATTTGAAAATATAATATTATTATATTTATTTTAAAATAATAGTATTATATTTACTTAATATTAGTAATTAATAATAATAAATATTTTATTCTAAGAAAATATTAATTTTGTATTATATTATTAATAATAATGTTTCATTTGTGTTGCTCTTAATAATAATTTTTTATTTACATAATTAAAATTAAATTTAATAAAAAATATTTACATAATTAAGAATATTAATAATTATTAATTTACAAATATAATAAAATAAATATTTTATTTTTCAAATCTATTTTTTTATTAATTTTGTAATTAAAAACTATAATTCTTTAAATAAGAATAAAACTGTAATTTAAAAGCATTTATTCCTAATTGTATGCTCTTATTCTAGTGTAAGTAAATAATCTACTTCCACTCCCACTCCACACTCCTAATCCTAGGATTCCCACTCCAATCCAAAATGTAAACCTAGCATAAGTCATTTGGAGGAATGTACATATCATAAAAAGACCAAGTGAGTTTTTGCCTACACAGCTTCACAATTTATTGTACAAGATCTCTATATTTTCTTTAAAGTTAAAAAAAAAGAAAAAAAAGTTTGTTCAGCCGCATCTAAAAGTCTATTGAACTAGTGGATATTAAAGATTATTTAGACCCTAAAAGATGACAGAATGTCATCTTTGATCCGTTTGAGTCTTTCTAGCCAACTCTATTATAAAGAATCCATAGTTAACCTCTTTGAGCCTTATAATAATAAAAAAAAAAAGATATGTATATATAAAAAAATTCAAAAAAAAAGAGAAAACAATTCAAAAAAACACCTTGTAATTTCCAAAAAGTCCCCTATTTTTTAAATATATATTTTTGTTTTCCCTATTACTTTTTTTTGTTAGCCATAACCCTAGCCTACATTACGTCCTAATAAAAGTCCTTCTTGATTTTAAGAAACTATAATCTGAAGTAAAACTGGTGATATGGACTAAAAGATGTGGTGATGCATAAAAATAAAAATAAATTTTGCTAGTAATTTCTTGGACTTGAGATCATTTTATTTCTAAGTTGTGGGTATTATTTTTTTATCTTGGTGAGAGCTTGTGATATTATTTTATTATTCTCTCAAATTTACCATTTTTTTAGAGTGACAATTTAATTTGGGATATATCTTCTTTTGAGAGAGTCGCTCTTAATTGTGAGATTTTGAGGTTTGATGTATCATTCTTCTTAAAAGTGGCTTAATTAATGTAGCTCTAATAATTGATCATTTTACAGGATTTTACTGAACTGTTTTGTGCGGGTGTGATTTTCTTTATGCTGAAGATAATGTTTATACTTTTATTTGATTGTTGTCATTAATCTGATAAAAGAAGTAAACACAATTTTTCCCAAAAAAAAATTATTTTCAATTTTATTTTGAAATTTCTCTAAATTTTTATCGCTTAAATTGTTAAGGCCTAGTAATAAGTTGGTTGACGGGTGTGTGATTGACAATAAAAAGTATACATTTAATAAGGATAAAATTATTAGTTTTGCACTTATTGTGTCGATTAATGCGCTCATAATTTCTAAATTATCTTAATACTCCGCAAATATATTTTTATGTTAAATTAATTCGTAAAATGTTAATTTTTATCTTGTAAATATTTTTTCAAGAATAAAGATGAAATTGGAATTGAAAGCAAGAACAAAGAAGAGGTACTAGAGTACAATTGAAAGATGTAATAAAAAATAATAATAATAAAAACAAAAAAAGAACAAAAGCATTGGCAAGCATGTTGGTGATGGTCAGGAGGCCATCACGCCTCCTCACCATCACACAATCCAATATGTATATATAATATAAAAATAAAATAAAAGAAAATATTAATAAAATAAAAGAAAAGAAGATGATTCCCTTGCCTATAAAAGACAAGGGGATGCAAGCCAGAGAGAGGAGAAAAGGCTGAAGCCGAGAGAGAGAGTTGTAGCCAAGAGGGAATTGAAGAATTTCTGTTTTTGTTTCTTTTCTTTTCTTGTTTCTTTTTGTATAAATTTTCCTTATAACATATTTCAAAAGTTTATCAAATAAAAAATGTTGTGTTTTCTTTCAATATGAGTAGCTAATCTTATTAAGCTGAGGTGAAAGGTGAAGCTCAATATTTTAAACTATTAAATTTATTATTTTCTCAATTGAGTTTTTAAGTTTATTTTATTCTTTTCTAGTTATTTTTATATCATGTTAATTTATAAATTTCTTTGGATCTGATGGTATTTTGACATAATGTCGACACATTAATATTGTGTGGCACTTTAGGTACTTTATTCCATATTTATCCACACATATAAAATTAAATGATATAATAATTAACTGGTAAAAGTGAAGGCAAAATATAAATGAGAGAGTATTAAAATTATAGTTTGAATACAGAGAGTAGATCTCGAACCTTAGTATATTTTTAAATTGATTTCAAATAATTTCTTTTCCCCACAATTAATTTTCTTAGTTTTAAATTGACTACTGGATTTAAAATTTCATGTGGTTCGATCCTGGACTCACCGGGTTATATTATAATTAGACACTCTTATACTTGTGAGTAATACACTTTTGAGTCATGTCAATGAGCTTATTGCCTTAAATTTGATGATTGAGAAGCCTTCACATATAAGGGCTTTTAAGGTATTACGAAATGATCGTGATCGTAAATTGGCTTATGTTAAAATGCTTTTGCGTGAGCATGAGAGGAGAGGCAGAGTTTGATTAGAGAGTATGAATTTCTAACTAAACAATGATATTTTGCATTAGTAGTTTGGCTTGCAAATGTGTGTACTTAAATTATTCGACGTGAACAACTATTGTATTACTTTACTAATTTGTGATGCTTTTGACGTATGTATTAACTTTGAATGAATCTTCTATATTTAAATTATTTATTTATTCTGTGATAGTTTTTAAATACTATTTGATCGAGTTATTCGTTTCAATTTTTATTTCATAGGTTATATATTTAGGAATTATTGAAAAAATAAATCTTATATCATTGTAAATCTTAAAATTTGTTAGTTTTACATAAGTCTTATAAAGAATTATGATTCTTTTATTTAAACAAAAAAAATTGATGTAAAAATTCTTAAATTTAAGGCTTCTATATTTAGTATTTTTCTAAGTACTAGTAGATATTATTTTCTAAATATATAATTAAAAGAAATCATTAAAAGAAATTTATACAGTATAGTGCAGCACTAAACATAGTATAACTAAAAATTAATACAATACAATGTAGTACCAAACATTATACAATATTATTATAATACAGTACTAATGTAATACAATTTAATACAATACACCTATAATAAAATAATGTAATACAGCATAATATAATATAGAATGCCAAATGTATCCTAAGTAAATTATCTTTAGTTACCTATTAAAAAATGAATTTTCTGACATTAGACTCCCTATCAACAACGAATTTAATTGCACACACTAAAGATAGCCCAAACAGTTGATTTATTACATTTAGCGCACGTGGGTATTGGAGAATTCATCAAAATGAGCAAGTGCTTACACCAATTGGCAATTTGGGGGTTAATTGTTGTATTTTTGCTTACTTCAAATTATACGCAGAAACTTTGAATACAAGTAATGAGCGGGAGAAAATGAAACTCTGATACCAAAGTAAAGTAATGCGCGGGAATAATCGTTTAAGACAGTTACACAGCAGCTGCATACTCCATCAACAGACCCAATCCATCAATAGGTTTCAGTCTCCAGCAAACACAAATCCATATCCATCAAAGAAAACACTGAAAAGACATTTGAATAGTAAATCCAGAAACAAGCCGAAACCCGCCGGAGACTGGGACATAAGACAATGGAACGTGGCTATTACAACCCACATGCGCAACGGCTGTTGCGACTCTGCTCTCCATGTCTTCAACTCTATGCCTCGTCGGAGTTCTGTCTCCTACAATGCCATGATCTCAGGGTACTTGTCAAATGGCCAACTTGATCTCGCAAGACAGGTGTTTGATCAAATGCCTGAAAGAGACTTGGTTTCTTGGAATGTCATGATTAGCGGGTATGTGAGGAGTAAGAATCTTTCTGCAGCACGGAATTTGTTTGAAATGATGCCGAAAAGGGATGTTGTTTCTTGGAACACTATGTTGTCTGGGTATGCACAGAATGGGTATGCCGATGCGGCGAGAAGGATTTTTGATAGAATGTTGGAAAAGAATGAGATTTCATGGAATGGATTGCTTGCAGCATATGTGCAGAATGGGAGGATAGAAGAGGCATGCATGTTGTTTGAGTCGAAGGCAAATTGGGAGGTAGTTTCTTGGAATAGTTTGATGGGAGGTTTTGTTAAGCAAAAAAGATTGGGTGATGGAAAGTGGATTTTTGATCGGATGCCTGTGAGAGATGAAGTTTCGTGGAATACTATGATTACAGGTTATGCTCAAAATAATTATCTGGCAGAAGCACAAAGATTGTTTGAGGAGGCTCCAGTTAAGGATGTCTTTACGTGGACGGCCATGGTGTCAGGTTATGTGCAGAATGGAAAGGTTGATGAGGCAAGGATGATTTTTGATGCAATGCCTGAAAAGAATACAGTTTCATGGAATGCAATGATTGCGGGATATGTGCAGACTAAGAGAATGGACATGGCGAGGGAGTTATTTGAGGTAATGACTTGTAAGAATGTGGCTTCTTGGAATACAATGATCACAGGTTATGCTCAAAGTGGTGAGATAACCCATGCTAGGAATTTGTTTGATAGGATGCCTCAGCATGATTGTATCTCATGGGCAGCTATAATTGCTGGTTATGCTCAGAGTGGCTATAGTGAAGATTCTTTGCTCCTTTTTACAGAGATGAAAAGATATGGGGAAAGATTGAACAGATCCCCATTTACTAGTGTTTTGAGCACATGTGCCAATTTAGCTTCTTTGGAATTGGGGAAGCAGTTGCATGGCCAACTGGTTAAGGTTGGTTTCGAAGCTGGGTGCTTTGTCGGGAATGCCCTTCTTGTAATGTATTGCAAGTGTGGAAGTGTAGAAGAAGCATACCATGCATTTGAAGAAATAGTAGATAAGGATGTCATTTCATGGAACACTATGATTGCTGGTTATGCTAGACATGGATTTGGAAAAGATGCATTAATGCTCTTTGAGTCAATGAAAACAGTGGGCATCAAACCAGATGATATCACTATGGTGAGTTCTAATATTTTAATTCTATCAAATCAAACCGCATGATATGTTAGTTCTGTTACACTGTTGATGCTTGATTCAATATTTCCATTATAATGTTAATGCATCCTATCGTAAAATTGAAACCCACTATTTTCCTGTTCTCAATTTGATGACTTCACTGCCAAGGAGTGAACAGAGGATATTTCTATGTAACCTAAAATGGAGCTAATAGATTGATGTAGCAATTCCCATGTGGCTGGCATTGGGAGTTAGGTTAACTAGATATAGTATTTCAAACTGTTGTTAATTGAGAAATTTTTTATTGGAAGAAGAACTCTGAGTGGCTTGAGACTGAGCTTTTTGAGGTTCTGGCTTTCATTTGGCAAGAAATTATTTAACCTTTACAATTACGAACCAACCAGCATGGCAGCAAAGGCACTACAAAGGACGTATTCGGTTTGGTGCAGGATTGAAACTGCCCTTTAGTTTATTGTTCTGTGTTCTTAATGACCAAAATATCACTAATGAGAATTGAAAGGAAAACTCTTGAAATTTGAGGGAATTTCTTTTTCAGATTTTGCTTATGATTGAGCAATTAGAAGCATTACACAAAATCAGTACAATAGTATTAGATATCTGATTTTGCTTTGTGGTGATGCTTGTTTTGTCATTGAATGATGTTTATCTCTTGTTACGTGTGGATCTTCTCTCTTGCAAATATGGTTCTTCATTTTTCGGTTCTATTATCTGTATTGCAGGTTGGTATATTGTCTGCGTGTAGTCACACTGGCTTGGTGGAGAAGGGCACAGAGTATTTTTATTCAATGAATCGAGATTATGGTGTAATACCAAATTCTAAGCATTACACATGCATGGTGGACCTTCTCGGTCGAGCCGGCCGTCTGGACGAGGCACAGAATTTGATGAAAAACATGCCTTTCAAACCAGATGCTGCAACTTGGGGTGCTTTACTTGGTGCCTGCAGACTTTATGGTAAAACTGAATTAGCGGAAAAAGCTGCAGAGGTGATTTTTGAAATGGAGCCTGAAAATGCTGGAATGTATGTTCTCCTATCCAATTTATATGCAGCGTCAGGTAGATGGGGTGATGTTAGTAAGATGAGATTGAAAATGCGAGACAGGGGTGTGAAGAAAGTAACTGGCTATAGTTGGCTTGAGGTTCAAAATAAAGTGCATACATTTTCCGTTGGTGATACTCTCCACCCAGAGAAGGATAGAATATATGCTTATTTAGAAGAGTTGGAATTTAAACTGAAGCAGGACGGATTTGTGTACTCAACGAAATTGGTTCTACATGATGTGGGTGAGGAAGAAAAGGAGCATATGCTCAGGTATCATAGTGAAAAGTTAGCTGTGGCATATGGGATACTTTCCATACCAGCAGGTAGACCAATACGTGTGATGAAAAATTTGCGTGTGTGTGAAGACTGTCACAATGCCATCAAACACATATCCAAGATTGTGGGAAGGTTGATAATCTTAAGGGATAACAACCGCTTTCACCACTTCAGTGGTGGTTCATGTTCTTGTGGAGATTACTGGTGAGCGTAAAGAGAACTGTTTCAGTAGATGCCTCAAAGAAGTGGACATTTCAGCTGCAAGAGTGAAAGAAAACTTTCATGAAGCCTCCCCTCAGGATGAACTCGATCTCTCGGTTGTTGGTTACTGATTGATGACGCCATGACGGCTACTAATTTACATAAGAAGGATTGCAGCCGACCATACAAGTATGTTCTGTGTGACTTAATTATGGGTAAATTTTAGGGACCTCCCCTGAGGTTTGGCGTATTAACACTTAGATAGAAAGTATGACCGTAATTTCAAAAATCTCCCCTGCCGTTTGTATTCCATTTAGTATCTTGTCAATGTATGAGGGTAATTTCATAAAAAGATATTTTAAATTGAAAAAATCAAAAGCAACAACATGTTAGAGTTGATCGCTGCAGCACTTCATCATCCATTGGTTCTAAGAATGGCTTGGACATCTTCTCTTTTCATCCACCAAACCCAAGCCAATTTAGTGATTTCGTAAATAAAAAAATGAAAGAAATTCAAAACAAAACCCAAAGTTGCATCGATGACTCAGATTCAGGTACTGGTAATCAATTAATTACCCACATTGTATATTATATGAGATAAACTAAAACTTCATTTTCTCTCTCATTAAACGAAACTCACAACCATTTTCAAGCTTGAAAAGCTCTCAAGAAGTTTTTGTAACTATAGAATCTCAGCCACCTTCAAGTAATTTTAACCTGAGTATCAACATGATAAGCTATGATGGTGGCACGAGTGTTCCGTCAAACGAATTTTGCCGTGGCTAGAGTCTTAAACAGCTAGAATTGGAACCCATAAAAGGTTAGTTTGGCAGAAAGCCCTTGGATGTTAAACTCTTTTTCTTTTTTCTTTTTTCTTTTTTTCAATTTATTGTTGTAATGATTAAAAATGAAAAAATGTGTTGAAGTTGATGGATAAGTTATCTTGAACGGAATTTTTTTTTTTTTTTGCTGTTTTTGTTGATTTCAAATGTAAATGAATTGAAATCTTTGATTTATTTACTTATTATTTTATATTCAAAAGGGAGGTTCGCTGATGTTTTAGTCTGAGGAGGATAATTAATTTTTGCTTGTCATGAAATCGGCACGACAGCCATTACCCAATTGCTCCAGACTTTTGCTGTGGCAATAGCATTCGTTCTTCCGCTCTGATCTGGCTTCTTCATATGGCTAGTGGCTTGAAACTTGAAATATCAAAGGAAGACTTTTTCTTTTATTCTTTGGCTTCAATGTAAATGGCTAAAGAATATTATTCTAATTCCAATATCTGGAAATTATAAATTCCTATCTTTACAATTACATTCATAATGAATGAACTGTTGTTCATTTACTGTTATTGAATTTGGAGCTGCCACTGGCAAAAGTAAAGCAAAGCATTATGATTCATAAATTACTCATTATCTTTCTATTTTGAATGCATTGAAGAGTGAATTATGGTTTGTTTATCATCTTATTAAAATAGTTTACTAACTATTAAGCATTTGAGATGTGTTAAATGATGAAGGAAAAAATTGTGAGAAGAAAGTCAAAGAAGAAGGGGCTATCATGGTGATTTTTAGCTTGATAATGACTGTATTTATGGCCATTGCTAGTATAAATTTCTTATTTTTTTTTACTTTTTAATTATTATTATGTATTGTTAATGATTTGCTTTTCACGGTTATTTTAGACTTTTTAGTGCTCTAATGTGATGTTTAATGCTAAATTGTAGTTATTACATTTCACTAGCTGTACCTGTCAGAGCATTTTTGCAGGCAAGGCCATTTTTGATTTTTTGTCAGTTCAGTAACAGTCGAGTTAACAGGATACTAACGTCAGGGGATGTCTTTGTAATTACGTGAATACTTTCTATCTAAGTGTCAATACGCCAAACCTCGGGGGAGGTCTCTAAAAATTACCCATTATTCCACTGCATACTATTACTTTAGGACTGCTAATTTACATAAAATAATTGTAGCAGCATTTTCTTGATTTGTTCACAACTTACTATTTTTTCCCCTAGCAAGTGTTTTCAAATTATTTTAGTCTTCCACCCACTTTAATATTAAATGGAAAACCATCTTTCTTGTGCTGCTGCTCTATATTTTTTAATTAAAAAAATGTGTCCAATAAAGAAAATGATGTCCCCTGACAATTTTTTTTTTAAATAATGAAACTCATTAATTTCTTGGGTCCCTGAGGTTTCTCTGCTGATTTGTCTAGTATCATTTATTTGGATGCACAAGAGATCCCTTATATTAGGAGATAGTTTTATTTTAATTCTTTGCTAGTTTGTTTTTTATTCTTGTTCTTTAGTGTGTTTTTATACTTTTTTTCTTAAATTTGAAGGTTTTGCTATATATCCCTCTCCATATGTATTTGTTATGTTATGATCTATATTATAGGTAGAAGTCCCTCTTCACTCTGCCATCATGGTGGGCTTTGAAATATATATATACACGCACATCGTGTGTGTAGGGATGGAAGATATAACTGAAACTGGGGATGGATTGATAGAAAAAGATAAGGGTATTTTTAATAAGAGTGGAGCTATTGGCACCCCCTTTTTGAACTTATGAAACTTCTATTTTCTACAATTACATTTAAGGACAAATGTATCAATTATAATTTTTCTCTCTAAAATTCAAACACTGCCATACTCTGCATAAGTACAATTGTTAATTGGTTATGATTTCTTGGCATTCATCATCAATCCCATTCCAAAGATCAATGAATTGTTTTGAGTCTTACGCATCTAGAAAACCAAAATAAAGTGTTATACAAGCAACAATCTTTTGAATAAAGTGTTATAGATTCAACAATCTTTCGTTAAAAATCCTTAGGACTGTCCAATGGCTTAGCATAAATCAAGGATTGGGACTAAAAGAATTTATCAAGGAGCAAAATTGCAAAAGAAGAACTCAAGAGATGGATGGGAAATTGCATGAATGAGGGACCCAAAGCATGACATGAGATAGGCGGCATAAATATTGCCGATATTTTATTGTTGGGTGTTGGAGAGAAAATCAAATTTAAAAGAAGGGCAGTTTTAGAATTAAAGTGGGTGTTAATAATAAATATAAATTTTCTAACATTGTTTAATGGGGTGTACTTATAATAGGGGTTTTTAAAGGATATTAGAGGGGTGTCAATAGATCTACTCTTTTAATAATTCATTTAGTCTAAATATATGCAGAATAGTGAAATAAACTAGAATTCATTGATTCTAAGAATACTCATGAATTTAAATTGTTAAGACTCTATGATTCCATAGAATACCGAAAAATAACGTAAACTCAAAACTTACTCCGAGTCGGAAACAAAAATTTGATAGTAATCAATGATATGATTTTAAAGTTACAAAAGACAAATATTATAAACAAGTAACAACTTAAATAAGAAATAAAATTCTAAACAAGTAACCGAATTCAAATATAAAACACAAATCAAATAAAATAATCATAAAACTCTAATTATTAATCTTGTTTGCTCCACTTGTAATTCTTGCTTCACATCAAGATACTACTTTGAAAGTATTAACATTACTTGTAGCATATTTTTTTTCCCTTTTTATGCATCACGTTTGAATTGTTATCCAACGAATTTAAATATAAATCAATTGCATTATCAAACAATTGAATTGCTCATGGGTACTTTGTACAACCACTATGATGTGCTAATCACAAATTTATTTTTATTATCGGTTATAAATTTTTTATTTCATTTCTCAAAATAATCGTTACATTTATCAATTTGTGCCTTGTAATAAAAAACTTGGAAATGTAACCAAAAAAATCTTATAACCGACAATGAAAGACTTGCAACTGATGTACTATAAAACATTAGGAATCCCATTTATAGCTAGTATATACGGTAATAATTGTCATAGAATTTCAAGTCAGAAAATTGTTCCATGAAGGATGTATGTACATATTTAGAGTACAGTGTTATGTAAATATGAATCATGGGCTAACTGATGAATAAGTTCAAAGGCTAATTTAGTCTAAGACACCTATCAATTTTTCTTCCAGCTAGTTAATGGTTAATATCGTATGTATAGATATAGAGGGCATTGTCATAGAAGGTTCAAGTGCCCAAGCAACCCAATTACTCCATACTTTAATTGTTCTTGCGATTGCCGAAGAAGACAACACCACCCCCTCCAGATCAACTTCAAAACCTGCAATATCAAAATAGCAGAATTAAATTCATCCGAATAATTTCATCATTGAATTCAATATTGTTAGGAACCCACAAGGTAGAACTCTCTCTTGAAAACCGAATTTTAAGGGAAGAATGTCCCACGGTTAGTAAACTACCTATTAATCTGATACCTAGTCCATGTGGGATCCTAACAAATATAATGAAATTCATCGATCAACATATGCAATATATTTACCTAGAGAAATTTCGTCATGCTAAAATAAACAGAGCGTGAAAATATTGTCTCATCTTAATTGTGGGATCTCTTATGCAAAATGTTATTCGATTGCTACTCTTGGTAGTTTCTATTAGTCATTGGAAAATTACTATAAACAGCTCAAACATAGTTTTCCCTTGGGGCCACTGTGCTATCAAGAATATCAATACAAGGCTCTCTTGTAGCAGGAACAGAAAATCAAATGTTACTAGATATTCATGCCTCAGTGAATGCAAATTCTCTTCCACAAAATGAGAATAATCACTTATCAATTTATATCCCATAACAATATCAAATGAAAATCAATTTGTTTTTCGGTGAACTTCAACAGCAGAAGAAAAACTCACTGCTTATGAACTCGCTTTTTCTGCTGTGAAGAGTCTTCAATCAAACGTTTTCGCTTATTCTCCCTGCTTGAATTCGCATGTGGACCTGAGGATTTCATCTCAGAAGTCGAAGGCTACATGGGAGATAAGAATACTAGTTATTAGATTGTAAAATAGGACGTATATGAAGACATCTTTATATATATTACAAAGGTTTTGTGCTACAGCATCATCAGCTTATGTATGATTTTATTTTAGCACTTGTTAAAAGCAATACTGGTCTGTAATCTAATTTTTTAAGAGAGTTAGGAAACTTACAAAAGCAGCCACTGTCTTCTTGGAAGCCTCTGTAGGGACATATGGATGTTGATGGGTGGTCAGTTTCAAGAGCAAGTTTAACTTAATTAATGTCTGATCATATAAAAACACAACAGTATTACCTGACTTTACAACAATTTGTAAATTGCTTCTATCAGTCCCCAACTCCTTAAACCCCAATGCCGGCTTATGAATATTAAACTTGGAACTGATTATTTGACGAATGACTTCTGAACCAGATTCTGTAAAAGCAATAAGAAGTGAGAGAGCATGTTTCTTCAAATCATGCATTTAAACTCAAGACCTTGTTAGATATTAAAGCCCCACAACGTACCTAAACGTGACTGAATGGCTGCACGTGCAGCCAGCTGTTCTGCCATTTTCTTGCTTCCAGCTACCTCACCTTTGTAAGTTTCACCTTTGAAAACCATAGAAGAGATAAAAACTGGATGTTTTTCGTTGCCAAAAGTGGTAGTATATTCAGGTTTCTTCAAGTTTATCTTGGCACAATATTCGTTCAGGATTGACTTGCAGTAGATTGGATCCTAGAAAACACCAAGTTAAATCTAGCAGTTAGCCCTGAATTCCTGGGTAGAACAATCATTCGATTGACCATTATTTATAAGCATAAGGAGAAAAAAACTAAAAATTAAAATAAAGAACAGGTAAGATGCAATCTTACTGTAGGCATACAGCAGACTTTCCTGGTTAATAATAAACATGTGGGAGATGTGATAGAATTATAAGATAACAGGAATTTCATTTAAAATAAATAAATAAATGAAATGAGATAAAAAATGAAAGTAGCGACAGCAAATGGTGTTCACCCCTGTTTGTATCAGAGCACAACCATTTTGAGTGACAGGGAACAAGCAATCAGGTTTAGATAAAAGTGAGCACCAACTTTGATGTCAGGTTTTGACATCTCTAGTATTGTGGCTTAGTGGTAGAGACCAAGTAATCAAGTGATATTAATCAATTTCAAGCACCTAAAACTTAGAATTAATCAGTTCTCCAGTATCACAAAGTGCAGAAGCAATTGTGATTACATCTGCATTAAATAATTTAGAACATAAAAACAGGTCAAAATTTAAACATCAAGGAGTCTGCTTGTTTACATATAAGCAGAAGTTTGTACAGCCCAGTTATCACTTATCATGACATTCTTTCCAACATAACTAACTATTCCTCTTGTTTCCCACATTATCAAAATAACCTTAACAAATAGCATTCATGCTTATAGAAGTGACAACTGACAAGCACTACTAACAAATTTCAATGTGGGACTATCAGAGCTTTTGAAAATAAAAGAAGCAACACAACAATCAAAGTCAATGAGTCAAAGGAAGAAGTTAATAATTGGCAGGGAAGCACTGTGACTTACTTATATACTAGGATAAGTTAAAATAAAAAATAAACTTTGATATAAGAGTAAACCAAACCCTTCTGTGACATTGATGTGAGCAAGGTTCAAGCCCACCTAAAACCTCTTACACCAAGAAACCTTACGAGTCAAACCAACTGGTATTTGACAATAATACAATAGCAAGTGGTATATATTATATATATTAAAAAAAAAAAGAGAAAAAAGAACCTCTTAATTTGACTCAACTTGGTTAGTCAAAAGTAAATAAACAAGCCTAAAAGTGCATCAGAGACCACCTGAATGGTAGGGATTCCAGCATTCTTCACAACTTGAGTTATGTGCTCCAGAGCAGTTCTAGCTGCATCCTGCTCAGCCTCTTTCACATGAGTAAATCTTCCTGTAGATGCATATGTTTTTCCATTAACCTCAACTTGTGCCCAAAATTTTGGAGCATGAGGGAATCCTTCATTTTTACTCCTGTAAGTTGGTAATGGTAAGCCGGCTTTCTGGGTATACTCTTGCAATCGGTTCTTGTACAAATGTTTTTCTGGTAAGCCTAAAACAAAGTTGATTGATAAAGTTGGTTTCCCAACAAGCAATCATACAGTTAAAGACCAAAAAGTAACTAATGCCATAACAGAAACTAATACATGTCACAGAAAATTCGATGCCTAAACTATCACTAATAAATTACATTTTCACAAAACAATTATATTAGTGGAATGAACCGTGAATCAATTCAATGTCAAAACTCAAAAGAACACGACGACAGGATTTGTTCACATGCCTTAGCATCCAGATTCAGTAGACTCTGTTATTATTATGCTCATTTTTTTTCACAATTATTAATGATTTGAAGGCCCAAAGTTTTAATAATTTTTTTTAAAAAAAAAAAAAGAAAACACCAATTATAAAATTGAATTTATGCCTTGTTGCAAATGTTATACATCATCGATCAAAATATTTCTAGTTAGAAGTTATCACAAATGGGCATTGCAATTTGCAAAGAGATAAAGTGTAACAACAAAAATAAAAAGAAAAATAAACAGATCAAACTAAAGAAGAAAGTCACTATGTTCTATTAACCGGCCACAAACAAAAAGTTTTCCACCCCCCATTTGTTAAAAGCTTCTTTAATAATACAAAATTTATATATATTAAAAAAATCATTTTCCTGTCAAGACAAACATTTCTTTTTTCTTAAAGTTAAAATGTTCTGTCTTGGCACTCCAAACAATTGCCCAAATGGTGGGCTTCTTGCTCTAGAAACTATAAAAAAAAAGTTGTTATTTATTCCTTTTTTTACTCTTTTTTTTTCATTTGGGTTGTGAACAATAAAATATTGAAAACATAAGTATAACGTTTTGCATTTGAAACTAATAATGGACTGTTCATTAGATAAGCTAGGAAGTTGCTGAGTGAGATGAGCTTCACTATTAACAATAAAATGAGGAAGAAGAAGAAGAAGAAGGCAAAAAGATCAAACCTTTTGTCATTTTGGGTTTCCTTCAGCTTCTCCTTTAGTGTTGATGGTCCCACACTCTTGGCTCTTACTCTTGAAAAGAAAGAATATTATATGGCGGGTCCCACTTGTACGAGGATGCTTTCATCTAGAAAGAATGTAGATCTACGGTCTTGATTAGTTTATTTTGCTTCATGGTGTATGTATCAGACGGTGAATGTTAGTGCACTGAAACACCAGTAGGATAGGGACAAGTCCTGCCCTATCCTCTCAGGGAAGAAAGGCAACAAAGGATCGCAATCTGCTGTATTTGTTCTCCCCTTTAATGTTTTTCACTTTCAGCTATATCCTAATTCAATTTTTTTTTTTTGGTCAATGCAGGTTTAGTTCTGAATGTGACCATACCAAACATATTAGTAAATTTGATTTTTATCTTGTTAAAATAAAGTTAAATGTATCATTTCTACTACAATATCCTAAAGATATCATATCTTATAATTTAAATACTATCAGATAATCAGATTTTATTAATTTTTTAACTATTTGAAAGTACTCGAACTGTTGAAACCGTAATTCCACCCCATTTCTACATAATTATAACTGAAGTAATTATTTACTTTACAAATCGGGGATTCTAAAGACAAATTTAGTAAATTTTTGCCATATAACATAACTTGGGTGTGTTGAATGTAGCAATGAATTTTCTACAGAGACTCGGAACTCATTCCTCTAATAGGACAAGGGTCTTTTATCACCCAACCTAAACCCATTTAGGGTGTATTTACGACACAGCACTGCATTAGAGTATTAGACTAACTATATTAGATTGTGTTAAATTTAATATAAAATTATGTTTAGTGTAATATAAACTATATTATATATTTAAAAATTTTATATTATTATTTTATAATAAATAAATTATTATTAAAAAAATGTTGACCACACCAGGCAACCACTTAGTCTTTAGTACCGTTAAAATTGTCGGTATTTGATCTACACAATCCGACAAAGTACAAAGAACCACCGGCTTCAATTATTCGCCGGCATTTAACAGTAGTGATATGGGAGACACCAGTGGTGGACCTAGAAACTAAAATGAGGAGGGGCTTAGCTCAAAAAATTTTATTTAACTAAGATTTTTTTAATGTTCACTTGAATACATATTAAGTATTATAAACTCAAATTTTATTATTTTTTTAAATTTTAAATAATAATAGTAATAAATTATTATTTTTAAATGCGTGAAAATATCATTTTTCAAAGTAGTTTCCACAAAATATTTAAAAAAATAAATGAGATTTGAACCAAGGTTTTGAAATCATTAAATAACACTGTTACCATTGAACTACAAGTCTTTTAATATATAAAAAATGTGTCCAAACTTTTTTATCTAACTTTTTTAGAAGGAACTTGGGGTAAATTTAAAAGAAAACTTAATTGGGTCCGCCCATGGGAGACACCACCATCATCAGCTTAATTGCTGTCCACTAGTGTTGATGATGGTAGCGGCGATGCTTCTCAACTTGCTGCCGTTAACGAGAGTTATGGAACCCAGTTGTTGTCAACCTTTTGTTGGTTATCGGAATCTCCTTCGCCGGTGATTCTTGTACGAATGCATAGTGTTGGCATTGAGGAATCTAACGATGTCAAATTTGATTTGAAAAAACTACTGTGACCATGGTCATGGACGGCGGTGGGCGATGAATGGCCGCCGGTGGTGACTTCTATTTATTAGTTTTTTAATTATTTATCACAAATTGAAAATAAATTAAGAAAATTTTTTCACCGTCCATATGTTTGTTTTATCTTTATTAAAAGTATATTTTTTTCAAAGCGCCACTTGAAATTTACCTTTTATTGCAGTTATTCACTTTTATCTAATCGCTATTAAAAAATTATTGACGTCAAAGGAGTAAAATGAACATTTCATTTGAATATCTAAAATTATACTATATTATACTAATTTTTTAAAAATCAGTAAAACGATGTCATTTAATGCGATTTGAAAAGAAAAAAAAAACTGATGTTGTAACTTAATTGAAAGAGAAAAAATAAATACAAATTTTCTAAATCTAACAAGCAACAAACGTTATTTTCCTCCAAAAAAATAAATACAAAATTTTTAAATTTAGCAAGCAACAAACTCTATTTTCCTCCAATTTTTAGTATCCAACTTTAAAAAAACTTAAATTCAACCAATTTATCTCTAATTTCCATTTATTTTAGGTTAAATTATAATTCTGAAGGGTAAAAATATCATTTCATGCATATTTCGTTAAATATCTACTAACAAATATCATACGGAAGTAGAGGAATGCAACAAAAAAACAAACTTCAAATGATGCGCTAAAAAAAATATTTGCGTATTTTAAAAAAAAACAAACAGGTTAATTTTCCATAAATTAAATATTACTAAAAGCAATTTAATTAATAAAAAATAAAGAAATGTGAAGATCCGCACAAATCCCAAAATCCGGCTTGGGTTGTGTTTTTTTGAACGGTCATACTCTTTCGGTGCCGGGTACGAAAACATACCCTTAAAAGTTTTTTTATTTGGACCATGAATTGGTTAACAAAATAAAAGGAAGAAAATGGTAAATTAAATTGCTCCTTTTGGTTACTTTAAAGATTCTTCGTCTGAACTAATTTGAATTGTTTTTACATAACTTCTATTCGTTCTATCCAAGATTCACCTAAGCCTTGAGAGACTTGTTCCTTAAGCGTTGATTTAGACAAGCATGAAGTTTTTAATACATAAATATAATTAACAAATTCCCAGTACATTTATAAATATTTACATCACTTCCTGGTGACAGTTCAAGAAGCAATAAGTGCAGTCAAACAGAAACTCATCAAAATGCAGAACTTGCAAAACTTGACATATTCTGGAAAGGCACTTTAATTCTCACCACAAGATCCGGGGATGGCAACTTGGTCAAGAAACTCAAATGTGAACGTTATGTTGAAGTGTGCTTAGTGCATTCGCCAAATGCAATGCTAAATTGTGCAGGCAAGGAATTCTTGTAGGCTTCTGATACTGTTAAAGCAGTTTCTGAGATGCCTTTATTCATCTTTGAAATTTTGGACTCCATGCGTTCTTTGTACTTTGAGACTGAATCAACCAATGCAAATAGATCTAAAGCACATATCTGAATTTCTTTTTCACATTGTCTGATGGCTTCCTGCAACTTCGATTCAGAGGCCTTCACAGAAACATATTAGAGGTTCATTAGAATGCATATTAGAGGTTCCCATTCAATGAAGATGAACATTCAGATAATAATGACGGGAAAAATGACTTGAGATTAGAGGATATTTTGCCCTTTCAAACAAAGAATTTACTTTCATAACCATCTAGGGGCATGTAATCAATATTTCTTGTAAAAGAAGACTTCAGCAATTAAAACAAATAACTGATGAAGTCACACCTTTAGAACCTCCAGTGCTTCTCTTTCCACCATATCCAAGTTATGAGCTTCTGTTTGAATGTCTTCCTCCATCTTTTTAGCTTCTTCTGCACATCTTTTAGTGATCTCTTGTGTCTCCTTACTCAGCAAGTTCAACTGAGTCTCCATCTGTTGGAAGACAATGATGAAGGATCACAGAAAGCTCATACTATATTCCTAATAAAACAACATTCCATAGCTGGATAAAAATGTCCTCAAATCAAATTCAAAGCAATAAACAAAACACCTCCTTGCTGATTTCTAAGAACACTCTTGCTGAATTTTCAGCAATCTCTTCTCCTAGTTTTGTCCTAATCCAATTCTTTTCAAAACCAGAATATTTCTTTAGATCCTCAAGCCTAAGCAATATAATTTCCTTAATAACACCTTGGCTACACATTTCTAGGCCATTCCAACAACCTATGCAAGGCAGCTGCCTTGTCATATGTTTCTCCACACAATCATTGTGGGTATGTAAGTGGGAAATTAAAGGAAAACAGGCATAGCCCATTAAGTAACGCTAGTAACCGAAGGGAATACTGTTGCTCAAAATGATATGAGGAGCACCCTTTCCTGTTTTTCAGAATTTGTGTTCAACTATGAGAAAAGTGTAAAACAAAAAACTTGATGACAAAAACAACACTAGAAAACCCTAAGAGAAAAATTTCAGTAGTCAATTATCATCCAAGTTCCATTTAAATTCATAGGCTACTTATACTAATTTGTCTTCTCCCATTTCCTTATTTAAAAGTAGGTTAAATTGTTGTAATCATTTTCCTATCTGGAAAGTAGGCCACCTTGCAAAGAAAGCCTGTATGTCTCATTGGACAAATAAATTGCCCCATAGCTTCAAAATCATGAGCACAGAGGAGATCACAGTTTTGCTGAAAATAATTTCTTAAAAAGAAAAAAGAAAGAAAAAGCTAGTTTTCCAATAAATCATTCAAAAAGACATCGTGTGCATGACAGAGGATATTGGCATGTTTTCAATTACATAGACAAAACTAATTTACACATTCAAAACAAAAGCACACTTCTCATGCAAGCTAAAAACCTTATCTAGGCATGACTTAACATCAACTTGACCCTATCAACACTGCTATGACATGACTAAGAAAAAAAGTCAAGATAGATACTGCACATAAAGTTACATAATAGGCAAAGTTAAAGATAGATACCTTAAGTAGGCATATTCATTAATGTCAAAGAGTAAAACTATCAAAAGTCTAAGCCAAAGAACGAATTACAAATAGACAGAAAAAGATTGAATGGGAGAAACACAGTGAGGACTCTCATGTAAAGACCAGGGGACATGTTTGATCATGAATTTTAGTTTATTTCTGGACTTCCTTAGAGTAACCAAGGTAATGAGCATCATATTTTCACTTTCAAGCCTTTCCATGGCCAGTGCTAAGGTAACATTTCTATGTTCCACCACCCAATGTAAGTGTTGATGGATAAATTTCACACACTTGTTGAAAAGGAAACCAGGAATGTTTTAAATAACAAAATCCACCCCACAAAGCTTTGTTATCCTTTTTTTTTTCAACTTTGCCCATTATCAGTTCTGAGTCAGTGCAATCCTAATACCTCCTCAATCTGTGTAGATGTTAAGCACCATCCCAGTCTTAATCCAAACTTCGAAGCACCCTACACCATCCTAATCTAACTCCCAGTTCTAGGTACATAAAGACAAAGTTTAAAACTCCAATGCAGGTATCTGGCTATCACAGTGCTATGTAAATACCTCCAAGAAAAAACTAAGACAGTAACGAGTCACCACACCTGACTCATTAAGTAAGATCACCAAGGGAAGCGATAAACATGCATTGTGCTAAGGAAAAAGAGCCATCAACTTGTAAAAATAATGGCAGAATGCTTCCAAGTTCTAACAATCAACAGTCTACCTAGTGTGCTTATCCTATAAGAAGAATAAAAAAGTATCAATACTCATAAAATATTCTCAACAGTTTTAATTCTGCAACATGAAACTTCTTTTGACAACCTACTTTATTTTGGAATGGAGTTATTTCAAAACCCAAATCTTTTCATTTTCTTTAATACCTGAATGTGTCTGTCATTATCACATCAAGTAGGGATTATATTTATTCTAATCCCATATTCTCATTGACTCATATATCTGTACCAAGGTTTTACAGAAAAGAAAGATGAAAAGCGAGCACACAGCCTCACAATCCTCAGAATGTAGCATATAAATGCAAAGACTATTGAAAATTAAATGCTGTAAAGCATGATATATATATGCATTAGCTTGGTTGTAAGAAGAGAAAAATTTTTGCACTTACTTCATTTCTATGAAATTGAAGTGCATCAATACGTTTTCTTTTTCCTTCAATCTTGGCAGCCATTTCTGATGACTGTTGCTGAAGGGAAATCAACTCTTCTAATTTTTCCACAGAGCTTCTCTTTACGTCATCAGCAAAGGATTCAAGGGCAGGCTTAAGTGTGGATTTGTAGTCAACACCCATTACCTCAGAAGGTGTAGACCCGTTACTGTTCAATGAATACTGGATCTCAGTAGCAAGTTTCAACCTAGTACCGAAAAGAAAAGCAGTTGCATCAGAGATAGTTTGCTAAGAAGCATATTAATACACAAAATTCAGGTACTTATGAAACATATAAAAAGAACCAACACCATAGCAAAATAAAGTGGAATCTTACAGCTCTGATAGATCATGAATATTAGCTTGTCTTCAAATAAACTAGGGAAAATAGAAAAGTAGAAGTTTGAAATGAAAGGTGCAGAAGGTATTGAGAACATGCCAAGAAGCTAAGTAAACTAGCCTGCACAAAAGGTCTCAGCCCCCCCCCCCCCCCGCCCAAAACAAAAAAAAAGAATCAACTCGTTGTTATCCAAAATGACAATTTTGCATTTATTGTTTTCAAACTAACAACACATGAGAAAAATCAACATTCAGTAATTACATCAAAGATGTTAAGTCAACACATTAATTCCACTGATTCCTTGAAATTGCATGTAACAGCCAAAATTTTAAAATCTTAACCAAGGGTATCCAAACATTATAATTTAAGGTTTTCCAAGGACAATTAATGGTCATCACACCTGAAATTAATATAACTAATTCATTCCTCAAACAATAGGATAAACAAAATTGCAATTGGCCAATGGTGTGACATTAATATTCGTCTCCAGTCTGGCTTTGTAAAAAGGTAATTCAACAATAACAAAGCCACAAACTGCACTAAATAGTCCTAGGCATCCAAGGAAGTTGGTGAATTTATCTGCATTATTCATAAACGTCCTTATTATGACATTTAAATGAAAGTAATTAAGGTTAACCATAACAATACTCTGGGAAGTTTCTGACAAAGATAAAAAAATTATAACCCGACCAAAGAAATCACACAGAATAGAGTGTTTTAACAGAAAATGCCAATACCAACCACGACTTTGTCAGCCATCCTATTCAGCTGATATTAATTTCTGAACTGACTGGACACTAAAGCTAGTGATATTGAATAAATAAATAAAACTATGGCAATTAGTTTAGTATAGACAAGTTTATAACACATAAAAAATACAGAGGTTAAAGATACAAAACCTCTTCATGGCTTGATTGCATTCCATGGAAAGTGCCTCGAGCTCCTTAAACTTACGTCCCAATTTAGAATCAAGATCCCAAGTTTTAATCTCCCACTCATTCCTTGCATTCTCAGCATCCGCAATATCTCTCTCCACCGCCTGTAACTCCCTTCTCATCCTCTCCACATCACGCGCATTGATAGTCTGCAGCTTCACTCTCTTCTTGAACTCCTCATTCTCCTCGCAAATCCTTTTATGCTCCTCCACTTTCTTTCCAATTTCCCTCTCTTTTTCCTCCACGAGCTTCTCCATCTTCTCTTTCCGCGTGTTTAACTCTCCAATTATCGCATTGAACTTGTTCAAGTCCTCCTCCAAAACACACTTTTCTTTCTCTAATTTCTCTCTTTCAGTAGGGCCTGTCATCACCCCCTCCATTTCACTCACCTTCTTCTTTAATTCTTCCACATATTCGCTCACATTCTCTTTTTCTTTCTCTAGTTTTTCTATAAAACCTTTATCAATGTTGTCAACATCCTCATCCTTTCCCTCGATATAATTCAAATAACTGTCGGAAGCATACATATACATACTGTTATTCTCCACAAAAGCTTTCGAATTTGTCGTCAAATGGTAGTTATAAGACGCGATTTGAACCAACCAGTGAATCAAAGCGAGGTAAGCCGGCCAGTTGTGAGGCGAATTTGGGGAACGGAGCGTTGATTTGTTGATCTTGAAAGGGCAGCTTAGGGATTTCAAGACGACGAACAGATCCTCTTCGAATTTAGTGGTCGAAGGATAATCGAGCTGAGAAATGAGGAACTTGATAACATCTGTTATGTCTTTAACGGAGGGTACTTGTTTGAGCGGGAAAGCAATGTGGAAAGAGTGCGATGAGAGATGGGCGTTGATTGCGCGAATCGCGGAGCCCTGGTGGGACCGGTCGGTGTAAAGATCGGCGGCCGAGGTGCGACCCATGCCGATTGAAGAAGGTCGGCTACTGGCGAAGCTGGCATCGGAGTCCCGTGAACCGCCGAAGCGATTGCCGCCGTAGAGGTCAGGCGTGGGTTGAAGCGCCGATTCTGTTGGACGACGTCGGATTTTGCCTCTCATCTTTTGGCGACTTCGTTTAGGGTTTTGAAAATTTTTATTTTTGAGATTGTGGTGACTTCTTTTTCCCCAATCGAATCTGAAGTGCTCTCTATTTTGATTTTGGTGTTCTGGTTTCCCGCTTACGTAGATTTTTGATTTGCGGATACGAGCTCTAAGATTTTAGATAGGATTTATAACACTGCAGTCCCTCATATTAGATACAATATCATAAAGAACCAAATGGTTTAAAATTTCCACACATATATCATCTTTTTTTTTTCTCCATACCAGTAGTAATTGCAGCAAAGAGAACCCCTCTCTGAGATATTAGGGCAAGGGGCTGGTTGGCATCGAGTGTTGAAGAAAAATTATAATTGTGAAGTAAAGATTAATAGTTTAGGATAAATATGATTTTTAAATAATATTTTTACAAAAATAGTATAAAATATAGTAGGTTTTTTTTTCAATATGAGATAAAACTAACTTATTTTCCAAACTATAGTAATAAGTGTTTTTATACACTTTAAAATTGTAACTTTTAAAATATAATTATCTAAGCTATAATACTAAATATGGCCTAATGCCGCGGACTTGTCAAATTTCTCGCAAACGGAAGCTAAATTGGCACGCATGGGTTCGCTCAGCAAAAATCCGCCTAATAGTGGAATACGCTTACCAATAGGGTGCTCTTGGCAGTGGGCCGTCTCATACAATTAGTATGCTTAGCAAGCGGACAACCCAAATTCAACTAGCTTAGCCCAATTTCTAAAATTCCCTACAACTTGCATATGTCTAAAGATTTCCACACTTGTGCATACCTAGACCTCTCTAAAACCAGGAGATATTTAGGTAACTTGCACCACTTGTATAAAACCATCTAGACCTAGGCAAGCTTCCTTTGTAAATAGGGGAAGACACCCTCCATTTTGCTCAATGCCACACCATACACAACACCAAGCAACTCAAGCATCCTTGTAAGCTCTCGTGTATTCTCTTTTATGAGTAATAAAATTATCTTTGGTCATATTGCTCTTTCTTCTCTCTAGCATATCCGCTATCATCTTATTTGGCTAGTTTGAGAAGTTCATTATACTTGCCTAGCAATTTTTGTACTAGAAGTTGTTTAAGAGCCGTACGACTTCCTATGCAACATACTCATCCCGCGACACTAAGCCCACTATTGAGCTACAATCTAAAATTTTGCCCAAATTTAAAAAAAAATATTGATAAAATCAGTTAAATAAAAAAAGTATTTTTAAACCATATATGCATTGATTGATTATCTTTTGTATATCAATTTTTACCATAAACAACGTATGTTAGTATATCTATTCATTAAGGAAAAGAAGTTTAGTAACACTTTAAATGAGGAGAAAAAATATTATTCCTGTTATGTAGCACTATTTTAGTTTTGACCACGAGGTATTTGGGGAGGGCCTCAACTGTGGGAAGCACATTTAAGCTCGTACCACAACCCAAACTAGAAGTCCCCGGTCGAACCAAGAGGCACAGGTTCTCCCAATAAAGGCGACTTCCCTGTGACTTGAACTGGGGAGCAAACCCAGTCAAGTCACTGAAGGGGACTCCATTGCCAGTGGAGCCAACACTTTGTTGGTTATGTAGCACTGTTTTAGGTTGGCATAATTCCCCGAAACCCGATCTTGATTTGAGATCTTGGCCGTCCAACAAGGGATTCGAACATTTGATTAGGATTTGAGATCCTGGCCGTCCAACAACATCAGTTTTATCTCAATTTATTATTTGATCAGGATTTGAAACATTTGCAAATCGTGGTCGGGATGCCAAATGTCTTAAAATTTGAGTTTTTAGAAGTGTATGACAAGTCGTTTAACGAATTAAATATATCTCATTTGTTAGTCATATATATATGACAATTCATTTTAATAAATAAGATATACGACATGTACATCATAGTCATCTGACATGTCGGTTATATTTGTATGACATGTTGTTCTGTGATAAAATTTTCAACATGTGAGAAAAAACTGATGTTGTTGAAACAAATTAAGCATCTCAATCGAGATTTGGAATAAAGATGACAATGAGCACCATCAGCTATGGATTTGTCATTACCAAACTTATATTCGCACAAAATTTAAATTACCAAACCCACTCGCAATCTATTGTGAGTTTTGATTTTTCTAAAAAATCAGTCCACTATGGGTTTTGACAATTACTAAATCCGCAATGGTATTTGATAAGTTTTTTTGCACATTCCTACATTTAAAATCACAAATGTTAAAATATATTTTTAATAAAATCTAAAAGTTTAAATTATATAACTCAATATGTAAATTTATAACAATAACCTAAAATTTCACATAAAATATTTAATTCCAAATTGAATCAATGTAGATAAACAATTAAAACTTCAACATCAATCCCAAAAAAAAAAAGAAAAAAAAAACACAAGTCCAACGCCAATTATCAACCCAACACCAAATCTCGAATTTAAGCATAAGATACACAAGTCCATTAAACCGCAAAAGTTCTTTCAATTAAAAAATGAAAAAAAACCACAAAATCAAAAGTAACAACACAATTACACAAAAGTATCACTACTGCACCGGCAACAATTATCATCTCATATTCTCATTCAACACAATCTCCAAGAGTTAAAGATCTTCATTTCATTCACTACCATTGGCACCCATCCAACACGATTGGTACAATAATGATTTAATATTAATATTTTCTAACACTAACACTTTCTAAACACTACTCCGAAGAACAAAGTATATAATAATTTATAAGTATAATTTAAATTTTAATAAGTATATAATAGTCTATAATTATATAATGAAATTAATTTGTATATAATAATTATAAAAATTATTAAACTTTTAAAAAAAAAATGAAAAAGGTGTTGGTTGATGGATACTCGCATATATTCCAGTGTGGATTTTAATTTATCATACCAAACTTATCCACAATTCACAAAATTACCTACAGCGGAAGGAATTTGACAGGTGGATTTGAGCGAATTTGTAGGTACCATTACCAAATTTGGGATTCTGATCGGGACATAATCGAATCACATTTTTGTTTCGATTTACTACTCATGACAGCATTAGAATCAGCAAATCCTAACCCGTCCCGTTACTAACCTTGCCTCCTTTATCTAACTGATTGTTTATGTCTAAAGCCCAATACTTAGTCTATGGCCTTATATTGCCTAAGGATATGTATGATTTAGTAGACGTAAGTCATCATCTGGAATGACCATTTATAGGTTGTGGTTTCAAATGCTTTAATATATCCAAGTGAGACTCAAAATCAACATTGAACATTTGGCTAAGCATGTATAGGAGGTCGTAGCTCATAAGCGAATGTCTTATATGATATGATATTGGTTATTGAAGAACCAGTGACCTGAGGAGGCCGTATAATCTCATAGGCGATGTAAATTGATCTAGTAAGGTAATTGCAGAAGCTTTTACTGCCTGCAAACTCTCGCACTACTTGCCTAAATTACTTGGCCTATGGTTTAGCCCACTCAGGTTAAAAAATAGATTGCTTAATGGCTAAGTTATCTCATAAGACAAATAGAGCTCAAATCTTTTTTTTTTTCAATCTCTACAATGTAAAGAAGTGAAAGAACATAATTTTTTGAGCTTAGCCAAATCCCTAACTAAAGAGACAAGGGTTTGTCGTATTGTGCAAGCTTTGAACTCCCCTAAGCTATAAGGATTAAGGTTTTCATTTACCCTGAAGCATATAATAGCATTAGCCAGCATGATGTATGCACCAATTAACTTAAGAGAAGGATTTCAGCTCTGCAAACAACAGAAATTTACCAAGAAAAAATAGATTTGATGTCTGCAACATTTAACAGAAGAGGCAGCGACAGATTTAATCAGTGAATGAAAACAACCTACAGACAATTATTTTCTATGCAAACGATTAACATAAAAACTTTCCTTTTCCATAAATGATGTCATGTTTCTGATAAAGCTATCACAATAGAAATTTATATTTTAAAAAAATGAAAACGACAACGCATGCGTTTGCGCACACACAATCTCATTTCTTCAAACCAAAACTTTTCTCCCTATTGTATCGTTAAGATTATTTAACAAGAGGGCATTTCCTCAGTAGTAACACAATTTAGGGTAACTATAACAATGGAGTCCTACAGTTAGTTTCTACCTAAAATAAGTAAAGATCTTTTATGCAGGTCTCTACAAGCACCCCATATCCTCATAATAGGTTAAATATGGGCACGGTGGAGGCCATCTGATTCTTTCAGAAACGAGATCAGAACAGTGCCAAATTAGGCATGAAGGGCTGCAACCTTTTGAGATAACCCATCAACCGCCTCGTCATTGACCTCGGCAATTGCTTCCCCAGGCTGTGGCAACAGCAAGCATGACACAAACAAAATATTAAATCATACTGCCTCATTAGCACAAATGATTGGGGAAAAAACACATGCACGTGCACGCACACACACAAAGTTTGTTGTATCAATATTACAATTTCAGAAAGTTATGCTTTATGCATAAATTAAGTTGTGTCCCAAGTTTATACATTTGAATCCATTTTGTCTCTAGTATCTTTTGACATCAAAGACCAAGAGTTCAGAAATAACCATAAAAACACGCTAAAGCCAAGGCCGGATAATTGCAGCATTGCTTATAAGAAAGCTACAATCATCCCAATTCTTGTGTCCAGTAATAATCCTAAAACAGAATAAGAGGAAACTTCTAAGCAATATGATATTGCTACAAACCCCAAATTTTTCTATTTTCAGTTTCTGACTAACAGAAGTTGAAAAGTCACGCAAAAATGACCATTTCATTTAATTTCCATTAGCCATTTTAGTCCAGAAAATTACCCTCATCTTCTTCTTGTCATGCAACATCAAGCCTTGGGAGGATTAAAAAAGCAAAGGTAAACACCAACAACTACAGCATACTATTCTATCCATCTAATCTTTAGTTCACTCTACGTAAATTCAAAGGAATGTATCAGCATGGACACAATAGTGTAAAATGACAGCAGTTACCTCTCTATCTGTTCTGTCTTTCACACCAACACACTTAGAAGCACTAATGCTAGCACTCTTCAATAGGCTACGAGCACTGCAATTTGGCCTGTTGATTCCATTTTGTTCCTCTGTGTTTGCATTTTCAGTTGGAGGACTCTGAAGAGTTGTAGCAACAGAATCAGCAGTTCTTCCATAATCATTGTTTTGCCCAGCATTCTCATCCTTGGGAGCAGGAACCCGCTCTCTAAACAAAGATAACACAAAGGACACAGGTCTTGCATAGTTAAATATAAAAACTGGGGAAAGAATAGTAATAAAAACATGACTGGCCAAACTTTTTGACTGACTTGTCATGCCATCCAAAATCCAGGAATCATATGACTCATAACAAATTGAATCAAAACTTTCAACATATGGGTATTTGAAGAAGAAAAAAACAAACAAATAAATGCACACATGTGCCTACTTATGGATAGATGTTCATACACAGAAGAGGCAGATTATGGATGATTGCTGAAGCAGCTCTCCTTGTTGTGGCTTAAAAACCAGAAATAAACTAGGAGAAGCACACATACCTAGGCAACGAAGCATGCTGCCTTTGGAGTGGAGTGCTCCTTTCACCTTTGCCATAATGCTCCTCGAGATGTGCAAATTGTCTCTTGAAACGATCGACTCCACTGTACAGAAACAAAGGTATAACACATCTGTACCACAAATTATGTACTATATACGAACATTTGTGACAATAATGACAATGGAATTCAAGTTTTAAGGACATGCAAAATTCAAGTATTCAAGATTTAAACACAGTGCAAAAAATTTGAAGACAAATAAAATAATGCAACAGTAGTTAAAATCAAAAGCGAGGAATGGCTAACGAAAGACCACTTTCATAATCAACACGAAACAAATTGCAAAGGCAGTGAAGGATAATGTTAATCAAGTCAAATTAGGGGAAGGGGAAATTTTCTCAAGTGTTAAGCAATCTCCGCTTTTAAAGTATCAGGAAAGTTTAGTAGATGGCTCTAGGACCAGAAATGCTCCTGGGTACATGATTGCAATGAGATGCAATTGATGTAAGATACTGAGTAGAAAATATCTTTTATTCTACGTTGACAGAATAAAAGCAATTAAAGATTTCAGATTGCCTAACCTTGGATACATGAAGCTAGTCTGTTCTCCACCACGAAGATACTCCTGCAGCATCTGAGGATGATACTCTAATATCTGTTCACTCAAAAAAAAAAAAAAATCAGAATCAAAACAAAACCATCATCATCATAAATCTAACAATATTTCAAATGGAAAATAATCATTCGAGATCATACCTCTCGATATATCATCTCTCTAACATCATCTTTCGCCAGTTTCCTCCTCTCAAACTCAAACTCGAGTTTCGAAATGGGTTGAGTGGATGGTTCACGATCCACATTTGCCAACCCGTGAAAGTAAGGATCAGCTAGTGCCTGCAGGCATGAATATCAGGGACATCAGCAAGCATTATGGTGTTCATACAATTATGCGGCATATCTCTCTTCTCTTATTTTTAATTGCGTGTACAATTGAGAGCAGAACAAGTGGTCATTTTAAAAATACTTGGCATTGGCATAGGAAGGAAGCTGTAAAAGTTTCATATCCAGGATTATCTAGAATAGCTTGACACAGCATCTGGCTGTAGGATTGAAATTGCAGCTGACTGCACTAGAACCTTGGAGCTATTGCATGTGTCATTCAGTGAACTTAACGAACTGCAAATTGAAGATCTAGAAAAGATGCGAGTGGTTGGAGAATGATTCCCAGAAGAAACAAAAACTTTTTTTTAAAAGAATAAAAAAGAAAAAGATTTGTTGGATCATTTTATCTGATGAAGATAGGTATTAATCTCCCAGGGAAAAATTTTGATGTACTAGTGCTCCATCAAAGTTGGCTTTAATCAGAGGATGCTGTGTGCTACAGAATTCACACAGCAGCAAATTTAATGAAGAGAGTCAAATGTTCGCTAGTTGGCGGCATTTTTATGCAATTTGGAGTACCTCATATGGTGCTCTAAAATGTCAAACACTACATACTGGAGACTTCAGAGGTGCATCAGCCATGTAGATGGAATGACTGCTTCCTATACTTCATTGGTGTCAAAGGTTGGACAGAAATAATCATATAATTCAAGAAGTTAAGGTGCCACTGCTTCATATACCACAGGAATTTAGAGATATAAAAGTTAATTCCTTAATTTTAAACAAATATCTTAAGATCTATTCATTTCACGTTATTCTTTCAGAATTTATTTGGAAGGTCTCTCTTGTATAGAACGCATGTAACTGGCGTGTTCTGCCATTTAGTTTTTGAAACTATCCAAGTAAAACTTTCATTACCGATCAAACAAAACTATTTCTTTATCCTAAAGTTTACATACCTCTTCAGCTGTTGGACGATCTTTCGGATCAAATGCAAGAAGGCGTTCCAATAGGTGTAGAGCTAACGGATCTGCATTAGGGAACTTGTGAGAGAACGGAACTGGTTGTTTTTTCCGCATGCTTCCAAGATACCTCCTAGCCTTTTCATTTCGAATCTGCCGATGTCATAAGGTTAAAAAGAAGATTGAAAAAAGAGCAGGACAATTTATGGTCAAAGTTGATGCTGGGTCATCAACAGAGAAAACATATAGCAGAAAATTTACAGCAACCTCAAAAAGTAATACAATAAAGAAATGCAGAAGCTAGGGTAGATAACGAACCCTTGAAATGGATTCAGTAGAAGGAGTGCCAAGTAAATCAGTCATGAGATCCAATTGATGCACCACATTTTTTCCCGGAAAAAGTGGTTTTCCTGTAAGCATTTCTGCAAATATGCATCCTATGCTCCATATGTCAATGGCTGGAGTGTACTGAAAATAAAGGTAAGAGAAAAATAAATCTCAGAAACTCCTGATACAATCTTCAAAATACACTTCTCTCTGGTCAACTTATGCAACTCCAAGAGCAAGTTGTATAGAAAATATCTCACTTTTCAAAACAGGGAAGAATCAATAAGATGCAGAGATCGAGAATGAAAAAGCAAGGAATACAGAGAAACAATGACACAACAGCAGAAACCAATGCAAGAAACATTCATAATGATGACGCAGTCATAACAAAAAGTAACATCATGTAATTATTTTCCATGCCCGAGATTCCATGCCCGAGGCCACCTCAGCAACTTGAAATGGGATAGGAAAATAAAATAAAAGGAAATCAAAGATAGAGAGGAGCTTACTTTGGAGAAAAAAGATCCACATAGTTCAGGAGCACGATACCATCGAGTTGCTACATAGTCCTTCGCAAAATTTAAAAATTTTATTAAGCACATTGCAGTTTCGAGGCACGAATTTTGAGATTCAATAACAAAATTAAGCAATTTGCGTGATTTAAGAATTAGATTAAAGTTCAGCATTTATGTCACAGAGCACCGTACAGTCCAGAAAATAGCAGATGGAGCATCATTAAAAGAAACTCGAGCAAGCCCAAAATCGCATATCTTCAATTTGCAATCAGCATTGGCAAGGATATTTTTTGGCTTTAAATCTCGATGAAACACATTTGCTGCATGGAACTCAAAGAAATCAGTCATTGTGAAGAAACATAAATGCCAAAACATACTGCATTGCACCAACCTGTATGTATATATTTCAGACCACGAAGAAGCTGGTACAAGAAAAACTGATAATGCTCAGGAGTAAGATCATCATTTGCCTTGATTACTTGATGAAGGTCAGATTCCATCAACTCGAAAACAACATAAATATCCTTAAATTCCCGTCGTGAAGGAGGAAGCATAATATGCTTGATTTCTACAATATCAGGATGACGAAGCAACCTAAGGAGTTTAATTTCTCTCAGAATCCGCGTGGCATCAGAAACATGCTCAAAAACATCATTGATCTTCTTTATTGCAACCCGTTCTCCGGTGTGGGTGTCAACTGCTGAACCAACAACGCCATAACTTCCTTTCCCGATGACTTCTTGAATTTGGTATCGGCTTGCCTCTCCATACTCTGTGAAAAATTCTGTTTCTAGTGCACTCTGCATAACACTTAGCAACCAGTGATTACAGAATTCAGAACGAACAATTATGGTACATATCACGTAAGGATATGGTAGAAGTTATATTAGTCTATCATGGCTATGGAACTATAAATCTGAAGATTTAATGACAGATGCAAGCACAACTGAAAGAAAAATTGCTCAACTAGTTATGAGTAACAGAAGATCCAGCAAATTGATTTAGAAAACTCAAAAAACCATAATAGAACACGAGCTTCATTTTGAGTTTGAAATATCACAAGACTCAAATAGCTACCCAGGAAGCTCATAAACCCATCCCAAGTATCAATTAAAAGTGGTTTTGTACAATGCTAAATCAAGAGCAAAAAGTGGGTTCTTCACTTGCTTTTGCTCAAACCTAAATGAGCGTCACAATCATATTGAAAGTCTAGATGCTTCCTTTTCCAAACTTTAAACTGCATTTGCCACAAAGTAAACATGTTCTTGATTCAAAACCACGAACTCTCTTTTCTTTTTCTTTTTACACCAGACGAACATTTGAATACCACAGTATCCATCATCAATCACAAGAAAAATTAGAAAGAATATGATGATCATTGGATATGGGCAATGGGGTTATTATCCAACCAAGCAAATCAATGATCCCTTGAAGGCATCTTCAATAGTTTTAAACAAACCCAAAGATTATTAGCCAAAGAGCCTTAAAAAGCAAACAAGACTAAATTGGGGGGGAAAACAACAACAAAAACATAAAACAAAACAGATCTGAAATAGAGAGACAGACCTTCTTGTGAGGATCCATAGTGGCAGGTGTAGGGGCAATAGGGAATTGGATTCTTTTGGGTACCCTGATGAGCTTTAAGCCAGAGAAATCAAAGTCTTCAACAATTGTAAGCTGCTGCAGATGTTGGCCTTCATGGCTGCTGCTGCTGCTGCTACTAATATTGATATTGTTGCTCTTCTTGTTGTTAGAATCAAAATTATTGTTGTTGTTGTTATTATTATTATTACTATTATTAGTAAAAGAATGGCGTTGAAACCAGCGACGCACACCGTCCACGAGTGTACTACTTCCCCCCATATAACTCTCTCTCTCTCTCTTTCTCTCACTCACTTCTCAGCCTTTTGTTCTTTCTTTTTATTCACAGCCAATCAATTCCAGTATTCCTCGCTTTCTCTCTCCTATTTTCTCTCCATATTTGCCATCTAATTTGCTTATGGGTACCTTGTTTTTCTTCTTTTCTTTCTCCCTTCTGTATTAATTTTATTTTATTTTCTTTCTTTATCCGATGCCTGCGGAGGTGAGAGATGAGGAGAAGAGGAGAGATTTGGGATTGAGACACAAGACAGAAGGTGTTGCGTTGGAGATTTTTGTGTTTTGTGTTGCGTGGACGTTATTATAGTGCTGTGTGTGAATGCAATTATTATATGTAACTGGGTTTGACCGCTGTCATCTTTTTTAATATTACTTACCATTATTATTTTCATAATATTAAAAAATTTTATTTTAATTTCAATTTATATATTTTATTTAATTTATAATTAATATAAATTTAAAATATATTTAAAAATAAGATAATATAATAAAATTATGGTGTCAAAGAATTATTATTAGATATTATGAAAACAGTATAGTATATATTGATTTCTGTAAGAGAAATTAGCAATTTCCATTTAATTTTTAACAATATTTTTATAGTTTACAATAGCTTTTAGTTAGATTGTTAGATTAATAAATAATATACTCTTCAATTAAAATCATAACATTAATACCATAGTAATTAAACATAATTATGTAACTAATAAATAAGAATTGTAAATTTAGAATAAAACTTATAAATTAACACTAACTATGAAATAATAAATCTTGGAGATGAAACATAAAATTTATAACTAGACCATAAAATAAGTAGAATAATATAAACTAATAAATTGATGTATTACTAATAAACAAAATAAAAACTTATAAATATAATATAAAACTAGTAAATCAACATAAGTGTTAAATAAAACTTAAATTTTGGAAATAGAACAAAAGGCTTGTAAATAAAAGATAAAACAAGTATGCATAAGACTCAAAATTATATCTAATTTTATTGATATATCATATATGTATCTAATAATATAAGAATATATTTTTAATTTTGTTTTGGCTCGATCCACATTAAGATAAATAATTTTGCTTAATTAACTTGTGAAGTAAACAAATACTATTATAGAAAATAAAAAAATCCTAAAATGAATATCAAATGTATGGTCAAACCAGTTAAGTAAAACTTATTATACTTGTTTTCAATACAATTTTCTCTTTTTTTTTAATCGATCAGTGATTTTTTTCTTTGTTTAATTAAAGTAAATGAATAAGCTATTTTCACTAAAATTCTATAGAAACCATGTTAATTATTTTAATAATTAGACTTCTATATTAATTTACTTGTTTTACCTTTTATTGATCTTATTTATAATTCACAAAATTTATGTTTATCACGGTATTAATACTATTATTTTAATCACGACATTATATAATTTGCCTTGAAGTTGAATAAGATTAAATAAAAAAGAAAAACAATATGATATGGATTAATTAAATCTAATGTATAATATTATAACCACAAATGTTTTGTATAAATTGATGTGATATAATGCTGTTGATTGAATAATAAAATAAAAAATGATGAAAACAAATTAAGTGGGGCATATAGGGTTTTCGTTCCAACTTATTAAAGGTAATTTTTACCTTCAGAACATTAGAAACAAGATGTGGAGAACTTATTGATCAAGCTGATTAACAGCATATTGGGGTGTACCTAAAAGATAGTACATGTAAAAGATATTCTAATGTAAGTAAGGGTGTGTTTGGTATTGTTTTTTGGTAGCCATTTTTTGTTTTATGAAAACACAAAAATGTAAATTTCGTTGGTTTTGAAATATAAATAAAAAATAAAAAGTTTTTATTTTTTAGTTTTTCTTCACAAAGATAGAAACGCCAAATTGGCGTTCTTTATTTATTTTTTTGTTTTCTATCATTATGAGTCTCACACCAATAATGCAATAATTACAACTAAGATTTGGTATGCCTCACGTGTTTGTCAAATAAATAATTTATTACAATATAATAAATATATAATAAAAAATGCTATGCATACGGTCAAAATTATGGTTCAACAATAATTTATATGTATAACTATATTATTAAAAAATAAATTTAACGTAATTAATATAAAAAACGTAACTATCAATAAATAAGTTTTAAAATTATCATAAATCATTTAATTATAAAATTAATTTCTTTAAAAACTTAAGAAATTTACAAATCAATAGATGATATTTTTCTCAAAATTTGACTAAAATTTTTATTTTATAAACTTATTAAAATTAAGTACATATATTTTTATAATGTAATTATTTAAATATAATTTTTTAAAAATATACTAAACAAATTTTCATTATTTTTATCTTTCTAAACAAGCTACCAAACACATTTTCACAGTTCTCATTTTCAGATATTAGTTTAAAAACAAGATAACAAACTATTTTTATTTTTATCAAAAACTAATCATTCTTTTTTGCAAAACAAAATAAAAATACTATATAAAAAATAATATTAAACGCACCCTAAACTCTTCATCTATTTAATGAACGTAAGCGCCTTGAAATGTATCTAGGGCATTTATATTAAAAATAGACATCATCGTCACTACTGATGTCCATTTTCTTTACTATATTTAAAGGATATAATAGTAAAAAAAATATTAGTATGATCATTTTTAAAACTTTATTGGTCTATATGATAATATATAAGTAAATTATGAAAGTTTAGATAGTAAATGTCCTTATTACGGTTGTTTTATTACTCTTTTATCAGCTGATCTTGGCCAATCCAGATGTGGGCCTGCAAGTTTTTTATTTTGCTCATTAAACATGTATCATTAAAAAAATTTTAAAAAAAAGATAGAAGTTTGATTTTAATAGTTATATTTTTTGGAATATTATATTTTTATTTCCTTGGATATGATTAAAATATAAAAATGAACAGAGGTGGTGCTTCTCAGATGCAAAAATGTCGAAAACTGAGAAATGTTTTTTTGGTTAAGTTTGAGGTAATATGACTTCATCATACTTATTCTTTTATTATCATGTTCAATACATGAATTGACCCATATAATAATATACTACTTATAATGTCAATGTTTATGCATTAAGGCGAAGATAGGAATAAAAAAAAATCATCAATAATTGGAGAACAAATCTTTAAATGATTGAAAAATATGTAACCAAATATTTGCATAGCAAATCTATTAAATGATAATAAAAAAATTGATAATTGATCTTTTTATAACTTATTACAATTTTGATATGAACATGAATTGATAGACTTTTTGACTATTATTGTTTTTTCTCTTTCAGGTCTGGCTGCTATATTTACCTGCCAAAAAAAATACAAAGTTGAAGCAAGTTGGAAGTTGAGCAAATTGACAGGATAAGTCTATGTTACAGATTCTGTAACATACATCCCCCACTCCATGCACTCCACGTGTCCCTGCAAGTGGAAACAAAGCACGCAAATGGCACCCTTGGGGGCTGGCTAACCTGGTCTGTATGTTACAGAATCTGTACCGTAGCCAGCTCCCAAACTGACAATACATCTCATTCTGTACATGTAGCTGTCTGTTTGAACATTTAGCTGAGGCATGAACCAATAAAACCGGCGTCTAATTTTGCGTTGCCAGCAGCCGGCAAATTGCAGGCTGTACTTTTCAGGACGCGGCTGCTTAAGTACACGTCGCTATCATGATGATTGATAAAGGACATGAATATGTTAGAAAACATGCAATTGGTGGGTGCAACAAACTGAAAATAGCAACCAAGAACGATATAGGTGAACAATAAAACTAAATTACAGTAAATAACTTTAAGTAAAATAAAATTATTAAAAAAGAAACCCGAGGTCAGTCCTAGATAATTTCTTTAAAATAAATTTGTCACTTACTGTCAGGTACTTTAGATTTGAATAGCAACTGTTTCCTAAGATACAATGAGATATAAAATCTTTAGAGAAGTGAAGATTGAGAGCTTGAGAGAAAATTTTTTCATGTTCAAATTTGGAACAGAGGAGGATAAAAAGAGTGTTTTCAGGGCCTTGGCATTTCGATAATGCCCTAATAGTTTTTTCAGAGCCAATAGGAGTGGGGGATGTCAAAAAGCAATCATTTACACACGCCTCCTTCTGGGTACAGCTGCATAATGTGCCTCTCATGTGTATGGATAAATATGTAATTCAGAAGCTGGGTCTTTGATAGGGAAAGTGGAAGAAGTGGACACTGATGAAGGGGGGGAATGCGTAGGGCCTATTTTTCGAACAAGAATCTCAGTGGATGTTACCAAACCACTTAAAAAGATTCTCTTCCTCCAACAGGAAGATGGAGCTAAAACTCTAATAGGAATCCAATACGAAAGACTTCCGGACTTCTGCTTCTGTTGCGGGTTAGTAGGCCACCAATACAGGGAGTGTCTGAAGTACAAGGGGCAACTAAAGGAAAAATTAGCCTACAGAGCATGGCTTAAAGCTTTGACAGTAGCTGAATGGAGCCGAAAAAATAGAGGGAAAGGAAAATGGAGTAGAGAACACCAACAAGGTAATCTGGGAATGGGGAACACAGAAGACCAGAACCAAGTCCAAATCAGGCAAACCCAAAATAACCCAAATTCGGATAACGGGTCGGGTCAAAGTGATAGCGGTCAACCCATAACCCCAATGGAGGTGGGGAAGGAGAAAGAGGTAATTGAAGAGCATTTAATGCCAGTAGCTGTGAAAGCTACAAATATCAGAGATAGCAGACATGATACAGGGGATGAGAATCTGACCAACACAGTTGGAAAATGTTCACCTAGGGAAATGGAAGGCAAGGCGGGAAGTTGTGAAAGGCGGGAAAGCGGATGGGTTAAAGTATTTGAACAAAGGGCTACCCAAACCACACAAAAGGAAAGAAGTCAAAATTTGTCGGAAATTGAGGAGTCAGTCAATGGGCCGGTAAAAACCAACCCAAGGCCCAAAACCAAGAGATGGAAAGCCAAAGCAAGAGAGCAAACAGAGAGAGGAAGTATCTTCGCGGGATAGGCAAAGACTAAACGCCCAAGCAGTGCAATTAGTGGGCAAAGTCCAAAGTCAAAACGAGCTAAGTTAAATAGCCCAAGCAAAGCTCTCAACAATAAACTCCAAATTAACGCCCCTGCAATGAAGCAGTGGCTAAGTTTTCTTTGGCTCAACTGAAGTGGTGGAGCAAGGATGAATTCGGAGGGAGGGACAAGAAGCTGAACATGTTGACACAAGAACTCCAAAAGGCAAAGTAGAACAAAGTGCAACATAAAGAGGCCAATGCGATAAAGAAAATTGAAGAACAAATCCACAACATTTTGTTTGATGAGGAGATTTATTGGAGGCATAGAGCTAGAGCTGACTGGCTGCAAGCAGGTGACCGAAACACGAAATTTTTTCACTCAAAAGCTACAGCTAGAAAGAAAAAAACAAAATATGGGGAGTGGAAGATAAAAATGGCGTTTGAACAGAAGATGGAGAAGCTGTGGAAAGAGAGTTTTACAATTATTTCCAGCAACATGCAGTTCTGGAGGTTTTAACGCCAAAGGTTACAGTTGCTATGAATAACCAGTTGAATGCCCCATTTACAGCAGAGGAAATATCAGAAGCCTTGTCCCAAATGTGCCCTACAAAGGCACCTGGTCCGGATGGCTTGCATGCAGTATTTTTACAGAAGCATTGGCAGTATGTAGGCAAAGCTGTAACCCAAACCTGCCTGCACATTCTGAACGAGCAAGGTAACCTCACCCCCTTAAATCATACTTTCATTGCCTTGATTCCGAAGGTGGCCAGACCTAGGAAAGCCTCTAAATACAGACCCATCAGCTTGTGTAATGTAGTGTACAGAATTGTAGCTAAGACTATAGCTAATAGGATAAAGCAAGTGCTTCACCAGATTATTTCCCCATCTCAAAGTGCATTCATTCCCAATAGAATCATTACTGATAATGTTATTATTGGGTACGAATGCCTTCACAAAATAAGGCACAACAAAGGGAGGAAGAATGGGTTAGTTGCTCTTAAGTTAGACATTAGCAAAGCATATGATAGAGTTGAGTGGGGGTTCCTAGAGCAAATTATGAGGAGGCTGGGCTTCACTGAAAAATGGGTGCATTTAGTCATGAATTGTATCACGACACCCTCTTTTTCGATAATCATAAATGGAGTGGCCACAAGTTTAACCCAACCGCAAAGGGGGTTGAGGCAGGGGTGCCCGCTCTCACCTTACTTGTTCATTTTGTGCGCAGAAGTTTTCTCGAATTTACTCATGCAGGCAGAGAAGGAGAAAATGATTCATGGCCTCAAGTTCGAAAAGCAAGTGACAATTTCACATCTATTGTTCGCTGACGACAGCCTTGTCTTCACCAAAGCATCTATTGAGGATTATTGAAACTTAAAAGCAATCTTCGATTCCTATGCAGCAGCCTCAGGACAGATTTTCAATTATGAGAAATCTTCAATGTTTTGCAGTGGAAAGCTTTCAGCGGAGCAAATATCAACCATTAAGAACATTTTTCAATTAAAGATGGTGTCTAAATATGAAAAGTATTTGGGACTACCTTCTATGATCGGAAGAAAAAAGACAAGTTTCTTTAACGAGGTGAAGCTAAAAGTGCTGAGCAAGATCTCAAATTGGCAACATAAGTTTTTCTCAAGCGAAGGCAAAGAGGTGTTGATAAAGGCTGTAGCACAGGCCGTTCCGGCTTATGTAATGAGCGTCTTCAAAATCCCATCGACATTATGTGAGGACATCCAGAAAGCAATGGCAAAATTCTGGTGGGGAAATAAAAAAGAGAAGCACGTGATTCATTGGGCAAGGTGGGAGAGAATGAGTCATGCCAAGCATAGAGGAAGATTGGGCTTTAGAGACATCTCCAGCTTTAATCAAGCATTGGTAGCAAAGCAAAGTTGGAGAATTATCCAAGATTCAGAATCATTAATGGTAAGAGTCCTCAAAGCAAGATATTTCAAGCATGAGGGCTTTCTAAATGCCAAGATAGGTACCAATCCATCCTTTATATGGAGAAGTATCCTATGGGGCAGAAAAATAATCTTAAAAGGCACAAGATGGAGAATTGGTTCTGGGGAAGATGTTCAAGTTTACAACAACAATTGGCTGTCATGGCCAACAACCTTCAGGCCAATATCACCAAGAACACTTGTTGCAGATACTAAAGTGGTAGACTTGATAGACCCCGAAAGAGAATGGAAGATGGACTTAATTCGGCAACATTTTGTTCAGGAAGATGCAGATATCATTTAAATGATTCCCCTCCCAAGAAGCTCAGCAAGGAACGAGCTTTGTTGGCACTATGATAAGCTCGGGAGATACTCAATCAAAAGTGGCTACCATATAGCCTTAAAAGAAAAATTTCAGAATGTCCCAAGCAGCTCGAATCCGAAGCCAAGTCAATGGAATGCCATATGGAAGCTTGATCTCCCTGAGAAGTTGAAGATTTTTATGTGGAGGGCTGCAAAAAACTTGCTTCCAATAGTAGAAAAGCTGTGGAAAAGGAAAGTGATACCAAACCCAACCTGTCAAAGATGCAATCAAGGGGTGGAAACTGGTTTTCATGCTCTGGTAGAGTGTAAAGCTGCTAGAAAGATTAGGCAACATTCATCTTTAGCAGCAGTGGAGTTGCCATCATCCTATGGGGGGAGTATGTTGGATGTTTTTCTAGATACATCAAGGTTGTTGAGTAAAAAAGAGGCTGAGCTTCAGATTGCTTATTGGTGGGTTACATGGTATGCACGAAACCACTTCCTTTTCAAGAGGAAGAAGCTGGATCCTTTGATCTCAACTGCAAAAGCTGAAGCAGTTGTAGAAGCTTTCAGAAGATACAAAAAGCCAGAGCATCAACAAATGGAGAGCTCAAAGGCAGAGAGAGCTAAGCAATGGAAACCCCCACCAAAAAACTGGTACAAAGTAAACGTGGATGCTGCAATTGACAATCAAAGACAAAGAGTGGGATTGGGAGTGGTTGTAAGGAATGATAATGGAGACATTGTGGCAGCAGCCATCAAGCTTTCAACTTTTAATGGAGAAGTATCTTTTGCAGAAGCTGAAGCAATTGAATGGGGAATGCAGGTGGCAGGAAGTGCAGGCATAACCTCTGTTATTTTTTAATCAGATTGTCAAGTGGCTGTTGACTTGGCAAACAACAGAAAAGGTAGCAAAACTGAGATTTTTTGGGTGATTTCGGAAATCAAAAGCAGAAGAAAAGACTTCCAGGAAGTTGAATTTCAACACACCCCTAGGTCTGGTAATGTATGCCCATACCTTGGCTAAGATAGCTTTAAAAGGTTATGATTCTGTTGTATGGCTGGGAAATATCCCAGCACAAATTCTGTGTTTAATCTCTTCTTATTAATGAAGTATTTTCCCTTCTAAAAAAAAAGAGATATAAAATAGATTTGCCACCTACTGTCAGTGCATTATTGAATCATTTCTAGTGAACTTTTGAACTCTTTGACACAAAAAACATCAAGGGATGAATTTTTTTTTTTTTGTGTTTTTGTGGTTGTTCTGCTTCTTAAATAAAGAGAAGTCAATAATTTATAGGCATTTGTGTGAGGGTCTAGCACAATTAATTAAAAAAAAATTAAAGCTAAGATGGGTCTGGCACAATTTGGGCCGACAATTGTGTACATAAGATGCTAATGCACACGAGTCAAGTTAGTTGAGATAGGGTGCAAACAAGGGTACACGCAAGAGAGAGCCTCTGTACTTATATTCTTACCCATATACACATAAGTAATTATATATAAAACCTTCAAGCGTATAATTTTCTTTTCCATATGGGATAAGTGCATTTTTCCTTAATTTTTCCAACTCTATAGGTGTATTAGTGTAACAATTTCTCATTTACTCGAATATCATTTTTAGCATATAAATATATCACTCCAAAGTACTCAATGAGGAGTATCTAAACCACCTTAGACCTTTCACTTATGGCAAGTAGGTCTCACTTAAAATTATGCCTCAAAATTGCCATTTGTGTGATATTTTTCCAACAATCCCCCACATGAATGAATATTTGCAGAAAACAGAGCACCGAATGCTTTTATCAAAAACATTTTGACATTGATAGAGCTCAGTGGATCAAAACCTACATAGGATAAGTTGATTTCAACCTTTGAACCTTCGCTTGTGAAAATATATTTACTTTATTAGCTAACTAGTAGACACGATGTCTTTCAACTATTTCGCCGTTCATGTAAATGATGATATATTCCACACAAGAATCTTTTTTTAACACATTTGAATTCTCATGGGTATACGACCGTGAACATCTACCTAGTTCTACAAGAGCTTCTAAGAATTATACCATAATAGCTCCAATAGAAGCGGCCCAATTTCTTTCTTATATATGTGATTTCTTAATTAAGAGTAACTTCCATTGCTGTGCTTGGGTTTTCTGGTGCATAAAAATCATTAAGAGCATAGCTCATCCTTTTTTTCCCTATGACACCACTTTTTCATCATATGAATGGAGAAGAGGGTAACCCTCATAAGAAGATATCTCTATAGTGATCCAACTAGGTATTATATAATTAGGTTTTTCTTTTGAACCTAGATTTTGAAATAGCTAGCTTGGATTTTCCTTTGTAAACATCTTTTCTTTTATGGGCTTTTAGTCTCATTCTCCTTGATAATTTATCTACTATCTCTTTATTTAACCCTTAGGTTCGCATATTTGCAATATTATTGTTTGATTATAAAGTCAATAGACATAACTTTAGTAGAGATTAGTATTCTAATGTTATTATGTTTATGATATATGTCTAGACTTATAGTTTTTACCAGTTTACATAAAGTTGCGTGCCAACATAAATTGCTAATTGACAATAGCACAATCTTTATTCAATCTGGAATATCCTCTAATAGTTTTATAGCTACTTTATCTTTCCATCCAAGGGATTCTTAGCAACAACTTTGGTATGCTTTTGTTGTTAGCAAGAACAATTGTGATCGTCGCCATTATCTCAAACATTGCATCAACACATCTAGCTGCTGCTTGACATGGATGTTCCTTTCATCATCTTACGACCATGATTTTGTGGGCAATGATTTAAACACATTCTATAAATAGCCCGCATTGTATGCAAAAATTATACCAATTAGATTCCTAGGAAAGAATAGAGAGATCACAAATAGTCCCACTTAAAATGAAAACTCCTTAGACAATATATAACCTTTGTGACATAACTTCTCTAGAGTATTTAAGCTTACCTATTTAGGCACAAAAGCATTTAACGATTCCAAGCATTAATCTATTTTCAATAAAAGTCTTGCAAGATTCAATATTGTTAAATGGTTCAAGACGTTCCCACTTAAAACTCAAATTCCTTAAGCAACATATAGCCTTTGTGACAAAACCTTCCTCAAGTATTTAACCTTATTTATTTGGCACATAAGCATTTAGGGATTCTGAGCATGAATTTGCTTTCAATAACAATCTCGCAAGATTCAGTACTGCCAGATGATTCAATATCTATGTCTCCAGTCTTGAAATTCATCCCATCAAATTTCTTGGGTTTCTTTTTAATCCACAATTTAATAATTGTGCTCAATGATGGATTTTATACAATCCTCCAAGAATCTTGTAGATTCAAGATTCTTGATGGGCATTTTTTGTTCACAAATTTAATTGTTTAAATTTTGCGACTACTGCTTTTAACATTAAATTGAAATCATAACCGTTGCCATTAAACCTTTGAATATTTTCTTAAATTAAATTCAATGTTTAACTTAATTTATTGTTACTACTTTAGAATAATTCTGACTTTAGATTTACAATTAATGAAATTAATACTATAATTAATTATGATTTGAACTCATTACAGTCTTTGTAACTTTTTTGAAAATTTAACATAATAATATGTTAATCATAATGTCCAACACTAATTGAAATAAGATCTTATTACTATTAGAGTTAACATTCCATGATCTGAGCTTACATTAACATTTAGCTCTTACACTTATTGACGAAAATATAATCATATACTCGATCTTATGTACGACACCTATACTTCATGACATTTTCTTTTTTAATGCCTTCGAACAGCTCAATTGCAAGCCACCCTTGAGGTTTCTCTAACAGGACACTCTTGTATAGTATGATGTCCTTGACTTATGAAGCATTTTCCATTGCCAGCATTTAGTCCTTAATCAACATTTTGCTCTCCAAAATGTTCCTTGTACACTTTGTACATTTCTCACAATTTAATCAACTAATTAGATCACAACATTTGTAACTGCTGTATTTATTCAAAAAAATATTAGCTGATTTATGTTACAAGATTTGTAACTTATATGCTTTTACTTATTGCAATCAGTCATCCAAAAATTAACAAAAAATGGTTAAAAAAGCTAAGATGGGCTTGGCATGACATTTGTAGACGCAGGAAGTGGGTGCGTATGAGTTAAACTGATCAAGATAGGATCTACACCCCTCCTGCATGGGCGCGAGCAAAAGAGAGCCTGTATGCGCATATTCTTACCATATACATATCAGTAATTGTATATAAACCTTTTATGCCTTAGATTTCTTTTTCATGTGGGAAATCTGCATTTTTCTTTAATTCTTCCAACTCTATAGGTGTATTTTGAGTAATAATTTCTCATTCACCCAAGCATTATTTTGAGCATATAAATCTTTCTAGACCTTTCACTTACATTAAGGGGGTCCTACTCAAAATTATGCCTCAAAATAATCACTTATGCACTATTTTTGGGATAGAATTTTATCCTAAACATAATCTAAGAGTAGATAGTCAATTAATGGAGATAACAATTATATTTATACTTGTGCACACTTGATCATCTCTCTAATAATAATTTTTTATACCTCTTTTTTTATCGTTTTTTGCTTGAGATAGGGATAAAAGATAGAGGTTTTACCTGCGCACACAGTAAATAAAAAGTAGTGAAATGGGTCAGTTTGTGTCTTATAATATAATTTGTTAAGTTATGAGTAGGGATGACAATTTTTTCCGATGGGATGGGATCCCGCATTTGGGACGGGATTGAGACATATTTTTATTCCATAAAAAAAATTAAGGACGGGAGTGAGACATTTTTTTTATCTCACTTGTATATACGGGACGGGAGTGAGATTGACAAATTTCGTCCCATTCTGTCTCATTGCCGACTAAGAATGAGAATTTTTCCAAAAGAGATGGGGTCTCTCATTGCCGACTAAGAATGAGAATTTTTCCAATTGGGATGGGATCCCGCAGGATCCTATCTCTTTTGGGATGGGATCGGGGACGTATTTTGTCCCAAAAAAAATATAGGGACGGGAGTGGGATGTTTTTTCATCCCACTTACATATATGGGACAGGACTGAGATTAGTAAATCCCATCCTATCCCGTCCTACTGCCAACCCTAGTTATGAGCGTTGTTTAGGTAATTTCTGATTTATAAGGATTGAGTCTTCCCTCGATGTTAACCTAGTATTCGTTTGGCTTGTCTTAGCACTTTGAGAGTCATTTATTCTATTTTAAGGTGAGACTCCTTCCTGAGGTGGGATATGACACATTACTCTATCAACAACAATAATGTGCTAATAATTTATATATTATTTTAATATTTTTCTAACTTAATTATATTTTACTATGTTAATTTTTATCTTAATTTTTTATATTTTTTTATTGTAAGCTTATATTGGGAATATTCAAGTAAAAAAAAACTTAAAGAGGAAATAATCAAAGAATAATTGAAAGAGTTGAAGATCAAGAAGGAAGCATTAAGAGAAAATATTTGTTAATTAATTTGGTGGCAGCAGCTTATGATTATTTAAGGAAACAAAGATTTTGAACTAAAATCTTGGTCAATATAGTAAATTCGTTTGTGGTTTTAAGTAGCAAGCATGTGCACAAAAGAGAATCTTGCTTTTATTTAATTAATTGAAATCCTTATAAGCTTAGAATTAAAAAGAAAAGTGGCTTGGACTTTTGCTAATAAAAGCCCACGAATTAAAGAATTAAAGAGAAGAAGGAGAGCAGCAGTCTGAGAGAAAAATTAAAGAGGGGCAGCAGCTGCAGACAACTAGAGGAAAAGGCCAAAAGAAAAGTGAGAAGAAAAGAGAGCAGCCGCAGCCGTATAGCCTAGAGCAATAATTTGGAGAAGGCGAATTACATGTATTAGATAGAGACAGCTTCCTGACATAGCTTCATGAGTTTATTCTTTCTTTTTTCTTGTTCAGTTATCTTGCTTGAATATTCCTTACAATATTTATGGATTCTTTAAATAGTGTCTAATTATCTTATGGGTTGAGAAATCATAAACTTCTTATTGTAAAGCTCTAAGCTATTACCAGTCTTTAAGGTGTGTTTGGCATTAAGGTTGGGTAGTTATATTTTAAAAGTTACAACACTGAAGTGTTTGATAAATACTAGCTGCTGCAGCTTGGGAACTATATTGATATGATTTTTTCACTTATATAATGAAAAAATTATTTTATCTTTAATAATTTTGTCAAAATTATTATATAAAATTTATATTTACTACATATTATTAACTTTTGTTTCATAGTTATAGTTTTTTTTTTCACAACGGCTATAACTTAAAAGTTACAACACCTTAATCCCCAAATAAAACCTTAATATCTTAATCTTCCTATTAGTTTGTGTTTTTAACAAGTGTTTTCCAAGTTTTGAACTTGTCAAACACTTCATCTTTATTCTTCAACACACACACTCCGACCATTCTAGAGTAATCGTCTATTGGAGATAAGAAGTATCTAGCTCCACCTACGGATACAACCTATGCTCATCCCTACAGATCTGAATGGATGTACTCTAGAGTACCTTCTATATTGGGCGCTACAATTTTGAACCGAGTTCTTGAAGATAAACTTATGATACACTAGTACTCCTTGCAGACCCTATAGTATTTATTTTATCATCGCCGAAGACTCTATATTTTGCTAGTTCTTTTGAGCCTTTTTCACTCATGTGACTTAACCTCAAATGCTATATTAAAGTTTTACCTAACTCTAGTTTTAACACACTGATATCATCTGTAACAAAAATACCTCCTAGCACATACAGACCATTAATCATGTCACCTTTCATCAGAGAGCCCTTGATCACTTTTAAGATACCAGATTTAGCCTTAACTAGAGTATCAGTTTGATCTGACATACCTACTAACGTAAGATTTTTTTCAAATCTGAAACATGTTTAACATCCTTTAGTTCTCTAAATAAGGCGCTATTTTTTTTATTTAATGACTTAATTGACTTAATTTTGATTAGTTAAGTCATTAAGTCCGTTTGTTTTTTTTTTTAACTTAATGAAAATTTCCAGTCATTAATCATTATGTTGTTAAGTCATTTTTTTAGCTTTTTGCTTATCTAAAAAGCCGGAATAATATCATTAAAAAATATTCTCTAAAATATCTCCATCTAATTAATTAATTTTCATCCTTACCTAAATAAAATTGAATTAGCACTACTGCCCATCTCTATAACTTCTGATAATATAGTGGTAGATTATGATTATTTTTATCTTTTTATTTTTTCAAATTAGTATTATTTATCCTAATAATTACTTATGAATATTTTCATATAAAAAAATCATAAACTACAATAAAATTGATTAACATATACTGATTTAGAAAATTAAAGGATTGTATTCAATTGAACATGATTTAAGATATCTTATTTACATTATCATTCTTTGAGATATCTATCATATGTTTAATATATATAATTTGTAAGGGCAAAAATATAAAAATAATAGCTTTCAGATTTTTTTAAATTTTAAAACAACCAACTTAATATTTATTTTTAGCAATAAAAAAAAAACAGATTATTCCGATTCAAACATTCAACTCTATTCAGAACTAAAACTAATTAGGGTCAATTCAAATTTCGGGGGGGGGGGGGGGGATGGGGGTGGTGTGAAGGCCACCTGAGCCATCAAACATCTAAAGTCTAATTGTGCCTATCCTAATGACGGCCACCTTACAGATAACTTTATTTCCAATTATTACTTTACCATTATCACCAGATTTATTAGGACAAATATAGAGTAAAAACTAGAGTTAAGAACCTACTTACCTTCAATTTTGTCACCAGAGGCTATCAAAACTCTAACTGAGTCAAAATCATCATCTTTTGGCTATTCTAATGTAACAGTAGCATCACTGTTTTTCTCTTTTGGTTTGTTCTTCTTTCAACGCAACCCTTCTTAAAGTGACCTTCCTTCTAGCATTGGAAGGACTTCAAGTCTTTTGGTTCATATTTGGATCTCTTATCCTCAAATCTCCCCTTTACTATCAGAACTTTTCCATTAATCTTCTTAGTGATTTCTTTTGAACTTAATGCTTCCTTGACATCCTTTATTGTTAGCTCTCGTCTTCCGTAAAATAAGGTATCAGTAAAGTATTTATAAGATTCTAGTAAAGAGCTTAAGAGCCTTGTCTTCATCAATAATCTTCATATTAATATTTGTAAGATCAAGGATGATCTTGTTGAAAGCATCAATGTGCTCTGAGATTGAAGCATCATTTTGCATCTCTAAGGTATAGAGTTTCTTCTTTGTACACAGTCTCTTTACCAATGACTTTTTGGTGTACAAGTCTTCAAGATTTCTGCAAAGACCGTTGGCTGTTTTCTCTTAATTAACTTTTATCACCAAGACTATGAATTATGTCACTCTATGCTTTGTTCAGGATTGTTCCCTTATCTTCATCTTTGATTTTGCTTGCCTTTTTGGTGTCTCTAAGAGCTTCTTCAAATCCTTAGTCGATTAACAGAGCCCTCATCTCCATCATTCATAAATGGAAATCATTATCTCTTGTGAATTTCTCCACATCACCCTTTGGTCGTAGCATACTTTAATCTTTGAACTAGAAGTAGCTCTATAACCAATTTGTTGAGATTGACACGATGTACGTATACCAAACCAATCATCCCAAAATCTAATCCTAGTTAAAGATTGATTAATGAACTTAACAATTAATGTTTAATTATATACAAACAGTAAGAAATCAAAAGAAACAAAGTAGCAAAGATCAGACACACGTATTTATAGTGAGTCAAGTGATTACTCAGCCTACATCTACTAAAAAAATCAGAAGAACTACTTTATTAATTGTAAAAAAAAAGTTACAGAGAGAGAGTCTTTATTGTGCTTTGTTAAACAAACCATAGTGCTAATGGTTTTAAATAGATGCTTAAGGGCTATATGAAGCACCTAATCTTACTAGAATAATGTTTCTTGGTTTAAAGAGAAAATCTTTCTTTTAATGAGTTTAACCACCTTCCACATATATGACACATGTCCTAATTAATACTCTTTCAATATGGCTTACATCCATGTCATTTGAGTTTTGACATTTAAGTGAGATCATGGGTAAACCCTATGATTTCACTTAATCAGAAAAATGACAGATATTGATTGTCATACTCTTCTGATTCTGTCTCAATTGATATGTTGTACTCCTGTGAACAACTTGTCAAATTTCTCAACTTCACAAAAACAACTTGTCATGCGTTTTCTGAAATCCAGATTTGAGCTTCACTTTTCAACAATTACAATTTAAAAAACTAAAACAATAGTAAATATGATCGTATGGGAAACAAGATGTCTATTACTAGGAGTAGCTAATTTCGAGAAACTAGTTAAGGAGGGGAAAAATGATGATAAAGAGAGGAAATGATTACATATAGCACAATGTGATTGAGAAAACAAATTTAAAGGAGAAAAATTGTAAATGTAGCTGAGTGTACTGGAAGGCTTTGTTAAATCATTGAAATTCTGAATACATACATACATACATGTGTGTGTGTGTATTTAATTTAATGACTATTAGCAAATACTCTAGTAGGTTGACATAGAACGTGGCACTGAAGACAAGTTGGAAGCAATTTGGCATAAAAAGGCCGTTGGGCCGTTACTTTAGGAAGGAATTTAATAAGGATTTGGATATGATATTGAGTTAACTTGTACTCAACTTTTCATAATCTTTTACTACATGTGCGTTTATAGAAATATACAGTTAGCTTTTAATTAGTTTTACATTTTTATCCAATAACTGCTAATTATATTTTTGTAAAAGATTAAAGAAAATCAATTCAACATTTAATCTAAATCCAATTAATAAACGAATATTAGTTTCTAACTTCCATAATGGGGAAAATTTATGGGCAATCAAGCAAGTAGAGGTGTAATTTCACCAAAAAAAAAAAGAGGTGTGAATGATATGATGGCTATGTATTAAATTATGATAGCAAAATTCTATGGTAGATAGAAGGTTCCACACCACAATTTGATGTGGAATCACCGACTGATAATAATTATACACATGGTGATATATGTTGGAAAAAATTAAATTCTCTCTTTTCATTATCCCTCCAAAATTTCAAAATTTCAAATAACTAGAGATAATATATACCGCTCTCTCTATTATCTCATTCTAATTATTTTTTTTCTCTCTCTCCAATTAATCTTCATCTCTAATCCATTTTTAAAACCTAATGAAGAAGAAGAATGTTTTTATTGATGAAATGATTTTGGCAGCCTTTTTAACCAGGACAAAATGATTATTACCACTACCAGTAAAGAAGAAGACATTTTATGATGACGAACAAGATGATTTTTTAGGAATGAGTGACTGCCATTACTTTTTTTTTTCTTCATATTCCTGATGTATGTAGTGGCTGTTGCTAAGTTTCATTCATTTGTTTTGGGTTGGCTTACCATTTGTTTTAGACAGATTATGGAGGAAAGGAAAAGGGAAAAATCTATCTAGAACAATAGATTTATTTTTTAGGGTACCACACTAGGTCGTTGTGTGTGTTGTTTCTGAGATTCGATAAAGGTAAGGAGGGTGCAGGCTGGTGATGGCAGTGAGAGGTCAAAATCTAGAAGGGAGGTCCACTGAGATAAGCTTTAAGCCTGCAAAACAATAAAAAAAAGGTTAGAGGTGGAGCCGGGGTGGCCCGACACTCAGGTCAGTAACGTAAGCTTTTTTTTATGGCAAAAGCTTGCCAGCCCTCTAAAAATAATGGCTTAAGGTTGAAGAACTTTAGCCTTTCTTTTTGTGGAGTGTGTATGATGTAGAATGATGAGAATAGAACATGAGCGAGTTTGTATATAGAGTACCCCGGCTGCCAAGTGGCATGTTTCCAATGGTTATTGGCTATTCTTTACCTTTTAAAGGTCTTTAGACAATTGAGAGTATGCTTGGGGAGTAAGAAGGCGTTCATGGCGTAACTTATCCTTTTGGGCACATGACATACGCTGGAGAGTGGTCCAAGATACCTCAGTAGAGATTTTCTAGCAGGGCGGCTAAGGACCACTGTCATTGGTGCAACGTCCTTCACTTTTTGACAGACGTGACAGTCAGCTGTCGCCACTTTTTCAACATGATATTCTGACATTTGATTTTCAAAAAATCAAATATTATCCTTTAGGCAATGGAGACGTCTCTCGTGATCAACGTTTTAGAGATTTTCCTTGATTAATTCGCATATGATCTGTTGGGTACCTCGGGTACTGAGTTTACGGTGTAGGTCGGGTACCTCGGGTATTCTCATTTATAGTGTAAGTTAGATACCTCGGGTGCGTACAATGATCACTTAGAGTCATGGCGCCTCATCGACACGTAGCGTTCTACTACAAATTTTCTATTTCTCCCCAAACAACATCCCCCCTAATTTTTTTTTAGCGAAAAATATTGGAGACAAAAGAAACTCACATAAGTAAAAATGACATGCGGTGATGTGAAGTTTGGCTTGTTGGGCGGCTGAATAGGGATCGCCTTGCTTAGTTTCTCTTCTGACTAAACCTTATATATTTCCAAGCAAGAAATCTTCTCTTTGTCTTTTTTTTTTAACCAAACTAATAACAGCTCCCTGGGTGGCCTGGGTACCACTCCTTCTATAAGGTGTACCTAGCCTCCTCACATCTTAAGATGTGAACTAGGTCACCCAAAAACTCAAACATTACATAATCTCTTACTCAGTAAAAGTACCGATGCGGATGAACCAAGCTAAAAGATGGTAGCTCAAATGGTACTTTGAGAACCGTAAAAAGGAAGATAGACTCCCTCTACTCTTTGCCTGGGGATTTCATTGGAGAAGATCTAGATCCAATGGCGAACAAAAAGATTTCCCATCTGGCTAGATATGTCTATTATGCCACTAAGACCATCACTTTAGAAATGGCTGCCAATTTGGATAGGTTGGAGATAGTGGAGTTGATTGATCAAAATTATTCATCTGCTTTTGAGGACGAACCACCAACTATGGGTAGAGGGTGTTGTGGGGGTATCTTACCATTACCCATATTTGATTTTTTAGTGATTGCAAGATATAGATCGCTCTGGTGAGGACTTCGATGCCTTCTTTAGACATTTGAGAAATGGTTCATTAAGTACCTTAGGATCCACCTTATTTAAGGGTACCTTTCCTTCTGTGCTTTAGGGATGAAAACAAAATCATAGGGCTTCTTTCTTTGCAGCTTCAAAGGTACCCCGACTATACAAAAAAGAAAGATGGGCCCTGATCCCGTGAAGAGAAGGTCTTTCTAGAGAACAAGACTTTGAAAAGACGTTTTGATGAAGTTATTTCTTTGACGCGTTCTGAGATTTGACTAGGCACATGGGGTACCTTAGGTACCCTTAAGTTTAGATGTTCATTGAGCTATCTTTTACTTCATGATTGGGCAACCCAATTTCATCATCAATATGGTGACTCATCTAGATATGCTTGTTGTTAATCTTGGGAGATTATGGCGATTTTAGCACTTATCACTAACTAAAGTATCGGCGCAATAAATTGATAAAGCATGTAAATCTACAATTGGCGTAACAATAAAGGCGAACTTATTTTCTACACTCCTCGAGCCCTTTTAGGGTCCTTCATGGTGTATCTGAAGAGTGACTTTCTGACCTAGGGTACCCCAGGTACCCTTAATCTTATCTCATCAATGTATGGCGATTTACTAAAAAATACTTGCTGCAAATCTTAACAAAACTTGTGGCGAATCCTTTTACGGGATGGTCGAAAACCTCATTATCCGCCATTCGCTTTAAATCAAATATGCAAGACAAGTAGTGGCAGCTGCTCGCCTACCCTTATGCGAGATGGTCGAAAATCTCATAATCCTTTATCTGCGTAGAATCAAATAAACAGTATAGATAGAGATAAAGGCAATTACTCGCTTACCTTTATGTGAGATGGTCGAAAACCTTATGATATGCCATTCATTCTAAATCAAATATGCAAGATAAGTAGTGACAAAAGTGGCTGCTTGCCTACCCTTATGCGAGATGGTTGAAAATCTCATGATCCGCCATTCGCTCAGAATCAAATATGCCGGACAAAGAATGATAAAGACAACTACTAGCCTGCCCTTTTACTGGGTTTGATATTAAGTAGATCGTCATGATTGAGATAGGTCAGATACCCTAGTTTATTCCAAAATAAAGCGATTAGTAGTACGACTTCTCTCTGTTGGAGCCAATAATGATTACTCCTGCACCACTTCCATACGAATTGGGAGAGCCGTCAATATTGATTCCTTAAAGCTGTTCTTCTTCTCCTGCTAGTTTGGTCTTGCTCGGGTATCCTAGGATTCCCTCACCCTCGGAGTCATTGGCGACTTCGGTCAAGAAATTGGCAATGACTTGAGCTTCGATAGCTGAGCGAGGCTTGAAGACCAACTACTCTAAGTTGGGATACCCATCTTCACTTTTAGAATTTGGGGATCTAAAGGTACTTCAATCTCACCTATGGTTTTCGGGTAAGTGTCATTAGGTACCCCTAATATCCCATGTGTAGATAATATGTCTCTGGTAAAGTACACCTTCAACTGAGTGTCAGAAGCAATCTGATTGCTTTCCTTAGAGGCAACAGCATAGCAATCCCGAGTTGTCTGCTGGTCTCTTTTGATAGTGACAACATCCGTGGCAGTTGGAATTTTCATACCAAGTTGATGTAGGGATACTACTGTTTTAGTTTTCGCTAAAATGGCCTTCCTACAATCAATCATATGAACTACACGGTGGGGGTACTTTACTAAGTGTAACGGGCAGTGTGATGATACCCTTAGGGATGACCATATACCTGGTGAATCTAATAAGAGGTGCAGCATATGGAGTGATTTTTAGTGACCCAATCAATAGCTGATCCAAGGCGCTTTTGAAAATGATATCGACGGAGCTGCCGGTATCTACCAGTGTCCTTGCCACTTTGCCAGTAGCAACATTTAGTGTGATAATTAAGGCATCGTCATGAGGGTATGAGATACCTTCAACATCTTTTTCTGTTACAAAAGATCGACGGGGGATGGTGGGGTACCTGATGTGCACTCGGACCGGTGAAATTGATTTCCCCGCTAATGTTGGTTGTTAACAATGGCGATCTACCATAACTTTTAATGGCCCTCCTGGACTGGCCAGTTAGAGTAGTGATTAGTGTTAAAAATTGTATGTTTATTAAGGATAAAAATGTTATTTTGTGCTATTAATGTAATTTATATTTGTAATTGTGTAAGATATTATGAATTTCTAATTATTTTTCTAAGTATTTGATTTTGTGTATTTTTGTGTGTTTATTAGGTAAAAATAATAATTTCATGCAATTTAGGGCTCCAAACAAATGTACGAATGTCAAATTAGGATTTTGGAAGTCCGAGAAATTATGTCATTGTCGAGGAGGATCCAAGACCTTTGTTGTAAATTTTTAAGCTTTTACCACGGTAAATGTGGTAATTGTGAAATTATAAGTTTTTACTATGTTAAGTATGACAATTTTTAGTGGGATGAGTTGGATGTGCTTGAATGGATTAAGTTAGGTTTATGTTTTATTAGTTGGACAAATGTAAGGTTAAGATGTAATTAGTTTTATTTATTTGAGTGGTGTGAATTAACCATGTATTAGTATAAATAGAGAGGGGGGAACATACCTCTCCACACCTTCTCTTATCTTTTTTCCCTTCAAATTCTTCTTCTCATCTCTCTTTGTAATATATTTTCAATCAATAAAATTAGTTTTATTTCAATTTTTAAATTCTATTTTTTTTAATGATGTGTTTTTCAATTTTAATAATTTCTTTTATTTCAAAATGTTTAGCTAAATATTTGTTGTTAGGGGAAGGTGAAACTCTTAGTAAAAAATATGGTTTAATCAAATTCTATTTTTAATTTTATAAATTAATTTTTTTTCTATTTAATTTTATCTATATTTTATATTTTGAAATTTTGATTTATTGTAGACAAACAAGGGAATTTGGCATAATGAATTCTTAATATCTTAATATAATGTATGGTAAAATGATATTTTGATTTATTGTAGACAAATTAAGTTTTGGCACATTAAGTTCTTAATCCATAATAAAATAAATGGGAAAATAATTATAAATTATACAATTAATCTTTTGGGAAATAAAATAAAAAGAATTTGTTAAATTGTATTTATTACTAGGAGTGGATCCATAACCTTAACTAATTCAATTTCATAGTTTTTCTTAAATTAAATTGCATTTTTTTAATTTTTAATTTTATTTTTTTATAAACTTAAATAAACAAATTAAATACTTTCTTTGAGAATCGACCTCATACTCACCAAGTTATAATATAACAAGATACTTTTATACTTGGGAGTTAGAAATCACTTTTAAGGGAGTTAGAAATCACTTTTAAGTCGTGTCAAGTAGGATCGCCCGCAATCATCCGAATATATACGCCTTTCTTGGGTCCTTGGGGTGCCTCACATTCGAGACTGTTATCAATTATGTGCTTACTCTTATCTTGCTCCATGGACTTCCGAGCTTCTCTCATGCCAACAACAAACTTCTTAAGGTACCCATTAAGAATCAAATATTCAGTCTCCTCGCGCAAACTGAAACACTCGGATGTGCTGTGACTGAAATCCTCATGGAACTCACAATACTTTAGATTGCGCTTCATGTTGGAGTACTTCTTCATTGGCTTGGGTGGTCGGAGTAGGCCATTATCTCGAATCTGGTAAAAGATATGCTCTAGGGAACAATTCAACGGATGGTAAGATTCCTTCCGAGGTTTCGGTGGTGGCTCTTGTTGTTTTGGCGGCGACAATCTAGGATGGTGGGGTACCTTAGAAACACTAGGAGCGTTGTACCCTCTTCCACGCAGGGTAACATGTGACGGGATTCGTACCTGAGGTACCCTTGGTGTTGGGGCTCCCGTCTTCTTAGGCTTCTCTTTGCTTTTCATGATCTTGACCTTATCTTATTGCCGCTTCAAATAGCATTTCTCATCCATCTCAACCTACTGTAAGGCTCAAGAATGGGCCTCCCCATATGAAAATAGATGTTTCTTTTGAAAAGAATGTCATAACTTGCCCAACAACAAATTTTTCTCAAAGTATGTCAACGTGTATTGGTGACCAAATGCTCCGGTTCGCAGCACTTCTTGGTGGAAACGGCTCACATACTTCGCCAAAGGTTCGAATTTCCTTTGCTTGATGAAGGCATGTTTGGAGGCTACCCTATCTTGAGTGGAAGCATAGGAAAAATCTTTAATGAATTCAGACAACAGCTGGTGTAGGGAGGATATACTACCTGCTTTCAACGATCAAAACCATGATTTTACGGGGCCCGTGAGTGTGTATGTAAACATCCTACACATGGCATTCTCGTCAACACCCTTGATAAGCATTTGGTCATGGGATAGCTCGGCATGCTCCGAGGGATTAGTGGTACCCGAATAGTGGGGTATCTACCGCATAATGAAAGCTTCCGGGAAAGCCGCCATGTGAATCTCCATAGTGAATGGTGAATGGTAGGTCATTGGTGTTGAAGCATTTGTAATGTTTTACCTTTCGAAAAAGAGCTTCACTTGGGCTTCCAGGTGCTCCATTATTTCCACGAATTTGAGGGGTACCTCAAGAGAACCTGACGATGTCGCTGCTATTTGAGAAGCCATTTTTATGTTTAACTTGTCACGAAGATCCTCGGAGGCTCGTTTTACACTCTTGGTGCCCTGGCTGCTGTGGGAATTGCAAGATACGAGAGCATTCGTCTCGGGAGCCCACGATGTGAAACTTAGAGTGGGTACCCAATGGCCCACGTTTTGGCCTAATGGCCTCGGGTACCTCAGCTCTTAGCATAATTTGTTGGAATGTTTGCTATGGCAGAGTATCTGGTGTTGCTGGTGGAAGTGACTTTTTGGATACCTAAGATCCCACTGCCCTAAGAATTGCATAAGTGTGATCTTTAAAATGCATGTGAGAGATGAGTTCTTCATCTTGGCGAATACCCGTCGATTGTTTGACGGACTTGCCATTGCTGAGCCGGGCTATTGTCCTTGATGAGAACCATCAAGAGAATATCATTAAAGTTTCAAGTGATCATTTGCACATTCATGGAGGCCCAATTACAAGAGTCAGAACAAAAAAGATGCAAGCTGTTTTAAATGGAATAATTGAGAAAATATGGATTGAAAATGAAATTCAAGATGCAAGACATGATGGATTGGGCTTGGAGAGAAGACAAAGCATTGTGAGCATTATTCAAGTTGTTGGGCAGCCAAATACATAATTTGGGTCAGATGCAAAAAGGGTAAATTCAGAATAAATCTGGTATTGATTGAGTTAGAACTAATGTGTAAGATATATACCATTGGAAAGATAATTAAGTTAACTTTTCAATGCAATTTACAAAGCTGGATTTGGAGTTCTCTAGAAGGTGTTATGATCAATTTATTATAGCTTGTTCATTCTTGGGAATTCCAACCACTCATTTGTTTATTCAAATTCATTTATTTGTTTTGTTTTAAGTTTGTCAATGTGTTAGGTAAGTCTACCATCAATGATAGTGGGCTAGCATTAAGTTTGTTAATGACTAACATTAATTATGATAGGTTAACATTAAGTTTGTCAATGACTAGCATTAATAATGGTGGGTTGGTGAAGACTTTTGAAGCATCATTTGACAAACCTATGCTTGGAGGGTTATTTCAATGTTTCCATTTGTATTTTTAGGATCTTGGGTTTCTATTAGCCTATTTAAACTCAACAATCTTGCTATGTAAGACAATTAAAGATGAATATTATTTTAAATTTGAAAGATCATTTTTTCTTTGGTTCTTTTGAGAACTAGTAAACTTATCAACAATTTGCAGTCTTGTGGCATTCTAAAATAGACTTATCACTCACCTTCTCATCTACATCTTGAGTGTGGCGTCAATATCCTTCTTTATACCTCTGATTCATGTTTTCTTAAATATTGGGTCAAGGTTTTTGTTTCGCTTAAATCTATTTAGAACTTTCTCGGGAAGTTGAAACTTCAAATTAATTGTGGATTTTAAAGTTTCTTGTGGGCTTCGCATCACTCTATGGGATCGTACCTTCATAACTATTGTCATCTCCCATCCTTGTAGGGTCTTCCGTTAAAGCTTCGGAAGGTATGTCAGGTGCCATATTTTGGAGCACACACAACAACTAGTTTGATAATCATTGTGGAGGCTTTTTGTGCATTCCCCACAAACAGCACCAATTGTTTTAGGCAGATTTTGGAGGAAAGGAAAAAGGAAAAATCTATCTCGAACAATAGATTTATTTTTTAGGAAAAATGGGGTACCATACTAGGTCGATGTGTGTGTTGTTTCTAAGATTCAAATAAAGTAAGGAGGGTGAGAGGCTGGTGATGGCATCGAGAGGTCGGAATTTGAAAGGGAGGTCCTCTTAGATAAGTTTTAAGCCTGCAAAATAATAAAAAAGAGGTTAGAGGTGGAGCCGGGATGACCCGACGTCCACACTCTGATGCTCAAATCAGCAACTCAAGCTTTTTTTTATGGTGAGAGCTTTCCAGCCCTCTGAAAATAATGGCTTAAGTTTGAAGAACCTTAGCTTTTCTTTTTGTTGAGTGTGTGTGATGTAGAATGATGAGATTGGATATGGGCACGTTTATATATGAAGTGCCTTGATTGCCACGTGGCGTGTTTCCAATAGTTATTGGTTGTCCTTCTTATCTTTTTATAATTTTTGGGTCATTGGGAGCATGCTTGGGGAGCAAGAAGGCGTTTATGGCGTAACTTATTCTTTTGGGCACGTGGCATACGCCGGAGAGTGGTCCAAGATGTTGAAAAAATAGAATATCAATATGCTATTTTGAGGGCACATTTTGAGTGGGTCCCACTTAGCAAAAGTGGAAAATCTTGTGAAGTTCGGGTTCTACTCCGTGAATACTTCGAAAGTGTATATTTATTTACTCAAAATGGTGCTTGGGTGAATGAGAAATTGTCTCTCAAAGTGCACCCTTGAAGTTAAAAATTTAAAAGGAAATGAGGTTTATCCCACAAGGAAAAAATAAGCCAAGGGATTTATGTTTATATATAGACACTTACCCATGCATGAGCAAGAATTATAAGGATAGAGGCTCTCTCCACACAAGCGTGCGCAGGGGGGGTGCAAATCCAAGATCGATTTGGTTGAACTCGTGTGCGCCAATGTCAGCCCAAGCTTGCATGGCACATTTTTAATTTCCTTTTAAATTTTTTATAACCATTTTTCAATTTGTGAATTCAAAGGATTTGTAACAGTTTCGCAATTATTTTTGCTGTTATGCAAATTCAATTTTTGAATTCAATAGGTTGTATTGAATTGTTTAAATTGAATTGGATGTTACAACAATTAAATGGTATATATTGAATTCGGAAATTCAATATTATGCTACTGTTACATCCTCACATGTGTATAAAAAAGCACCGTTCCGTTTTTTATCAAGTTTGTACGCTATTGTGGTTCGCCGGAATTATCAGTCTGTGCTTGACGGATAATTCGTACCCGTTGTATCCTGGGAAACAGTTACCAGCAAACCTAAAGCACTACAGTAGGTGGTAAATCTGTTTTAAGGAAACTGTGCTACAGGCCTCGAGTTTATTTTTCTATTTCAATTTTCTTTTCCCTGCTGTTTTTTCAGTTGTTCATTCATGATTTCCAGTTGCTGTTTTACGTTGTTGTTTAAATTAGCTACTGTATTAAATTGTTATCTCACTGTTAATTTTCTGACACAAGATACCTCAGTAGAGATTGTCTGGCAAGGCGGCTGGGGACCACTGTCCTTGGTGTAGCGTCCTTCACTTTTTGATAGATGTGATAGTCGGCTATCACCACTTTTTCAACATGATATTCTGACATTTGATTTTCACAAAATCAAATATTATTTTTTAGGCGATGAAGACGTCTCTCGTGACTAACTTTTTAGAAACTTTTCCTTGATCGTTTCGCATTTAATCTATTGAATACCTTGGGTACTGAGTTTACGGTGTAAGTCAGGTACCTCAGGTACCGAGTTTATGGTATAGGTCGGGTACCTCATATATAAAGTTTATGGTATAGGTCGGATACCTCGGGTACGTATAGTGATCACTTAAAGTCATGGTGCCTCATCGACATGTGGCGTACTATTACAATTTTTCTGTTTCTCCCCAAACACCATTTATTGGCATAATGAAAAAATTTATTTTAATAAGCATTTATATATTAAGTTGAGGAGGTTTCTTTTGCAATATCAGTGTGGCTGCTGAATTGGTACGATTCAAATTACCTTGTCAATTAAAGATTGGAGCATGTTGACAATCTGTACTTGGTTTGTTTTACATCATCGGGTGCTTATATCTTGTTAAGGAGTGATAGAATTCAGTCAGTCAAAAGGATTGCCATGAAGTATACACGTATGCAAAGATGAACTAACGTAATCGATTGAAATTTGATTATGATGAAATTGTTATCATTGCAGTTTACAGAATTCGCAGAATTACACTAGAAACTTTCGTGGTAGAATTAGCAAACTGACAATAGGTCTATCAATTTTAAATAGTAGAATAGAAAATTTCGTCCCTATAATTCTTAAAAGGTAAAAATTAAATTAGTCACATGAAATTGATAGAAGAAAGAGTTGATTTGACTAAAAATCAATAAAATAATTAATTCAATAATACTACGTTCGCGTGTACCATTTCGGAGAGAGATTGAGTCCAAGATAAACTAAACGAGATTAATTAAACAGACCGAGAATTACTAAAAAAATCCTTAAGAGAACTCAACTGGTCAAGATAAATTATTGACAATAATTTAAACGTAAATTAAAAAATAAAAAAGCCAACTTTTATGTTTGATGGGCACGATCTTGCCAACAGATTTGGCCCTTGATTCCCTCCATCCCAATCAAAATTTCTTCTAGGACCTATTGTCAGTTTGACAATAGGTTTAAATTTTAAAGAGGGCAATAATTTAAACGTAGACTCACTATTTGTTCAAATCCTTGACTCAAACGCCTATGCAAGGGTTCTTTATTTGTTCAATTCATTCATGGCGACACAGTAAAGCAACTGTTGCAATTAGGTAAAAAAAAAGAAAAGTAGGACTGCAACAATGGAGCAGATGTCTGTGCCAATGTTACAAGAACGCAAAACAAAATATAGCTGAAACAGTAATATAAAAGACAAAAAAAAAAGTACTAATAAATTATTAGAAACAGAGAAGGAAATTTGAGATATTTATATTTTAGTGTTCTTAAAATAAAATCATGTCGTAACGATTGGCGCTGATGCAGTATAGTTTGTCCTAGTAATACGGGCAATGAAAGCAAAAGATGATCTCTTTCTTGACCTTTCAGGTTGGGGTTAAGTTGGAACTCACATCATTCAATGTTACAAAAAAAAAAAAAAAAAAAAAAAAAAAACGAACCTGTAATTCTGAGATTGATCACCAAACCCCAAATGGTCCAATTTGTGAGATGGGGACAGTTTTCCATTTGCTTTGATTTTTAATACAATAATTATTGACAGATTAGCTGGCGTAGGGCATGCAACTTTGAGATTATACAATGAGTTCTATATCAATCAATTCAAGGCTCATGATTTCCAGCACATGTTTCGCCACGTACCAAGACACAAGAACTCAAGCTTAATTGGTCAAGTAATTTAAAATTGTGCTTGGCACATGCATGAAGTACTTTATCAAAGTCAGTCAAGAAAATGTTCGCTAATTATCGTCATCCACATTTGTTTCTTTAAGAAAATTCGGCTTCATCGGTGATGATGAGTTGATGACTCCCAATTTTATCATACGGTAGCGTTTTGAGTCATAATAAATTTGGGATCTTGGTGTTATAGTTTCATGGTACAATTTCTTCCTATGGAGCCCACTTTCTCTTCGGTCCATTAAGACGAAGGTAGCTTTTATTTTTTTATTCAAAATTTAAATGAGTTTAAATTTTTTAAAAATATAAATGTGTTTGAATATGAAAATTTAAATGAAATTTTTGTTTTTTTTAATATTTAAATATAAGTAACATCTTGTTTGTTTTTATAATAAAAAACATATTAAATTTGGTCATTTGACATTTATGTTCTTGTAAATTAAAATAAAAAAAGAAGATTAAATTTTATAGTTTAGGAAATAAGTTATTTTACGGAGATATTTTTAGAATATAATATTTACTTGTCATTCAAATCTTTTTTCATTTAGATAAATGTAACAAAAGTTTACTTTTTCTATTCAGATGTAAATGTCTGAAAATTAGATATAAGTTCCAAAAAACAAACAAGCATATTTTAGAAAATGTCTGAAAGTAATAAAATTTCAGATTTCAGACATTTAACAAACAACTTCGAAATGTAGGGCTGGTGCCAACAAGAAGAAATGAATCGCTGAATCGGAATTGCTGATTAACACTAATCTAATACTAATACAATAGAAAAGAAATATCTTCTCTTTATATTAATGTATATTTTCCCAGGTTCGATTGCTACCGTCAAGGGTGGTGCCAAAGGTGCAAAGAGGGGCTAAAGCACCTGCTCACTTTAAAAAAAATGAAATGATTTTTTGTTTTAATGATCTATTTATTTGTAATTAACTAATTATCCTAAAAGTCATTTCCAAGTTTATGAAAATTTTAAAATACAATGGTTTTCTTCTCTTAGTTTCTTTTATCTTTCTCTTATTTGTTAAATCCCTTATCGAATTAAGATAATTTATGATAATTTATTTCTCTTATTTCTCTTTCAATTGTTAAAGAATTTATCACCATGACTAAATCCATCGTCAAACTACATCTGTAAGTTCGTATTAGAATAAAAATAAAAATTCTTCAAGATTTTAAATTCTAATAAAGTAATGGTTCAATCTATATCATAGGATAAATAATGAAACACTAATTTAGAAAACCTTACCCTATGACTAAGTATTGTTATTAATAGATAGTAAACAAAAGTTACAAGTAAGCCATTATGGAGTTTAAACAATATCACCTATTGAATGAAAATTATCATTTTGATAAATGTTTTTTTAAAATTAAATTATGTTGTACTATAACTTAACCCCTCCTATATCTAATTCTTGGTACCACTATTGTCTAATCCTAATTGGGATTGAGATTAAAATGCTATAAGCAGCTTGTTTAAATTTTTTTAAAAGTTGCTTATTTAATAAGTTTCTTCATTTTTACAGTAGTTTTTAGAAGCATGTAGGGATTGCATTTTATAAGAAAACTAGAAAATAAAACCGCGCTTCACGCGGCTTTGAAAAAAAAATTTAATATTATCATTTTTTTCTTACTTTACACTTGTTAAAACTAATAAAAAATATTAATTTCTTTTTTAAGATGAGGCAGCCTTATCAAAAATAAAAAAAGCTATTAGCCAGCAATACAAATAAAGAAGCAATGCAAGATAAAGAATAAAATGAGAGAATATATTATAGAGTGATTTTATTCATTCCAATTGTGTGTGTACAAAACAAAAAGATGAGCTCTTCTTTTATAGTTACACAATCACTCCATGAAATTAATGAAAAATTATGGATCATAATTTCTTGTGAGATAGTGGGAGTTATAGGGAAGCTAAAGATTGCTAATGGGAGATAGTAGGGAGACTAAAAGATATATGTTATGAACATCTACGTTTATTTTAATAAATTCATAACACTCCCCTTGGATGTTCATTACAAAGAATATGCCTCATTAAAATCTTAACATAATTGTTATTGAGTAATAATAATAAAATTAATTATGAGAAGATGAAAAGCCAAATCTAAAAGAAAATTTCTCTATTTATTAGATAATAGAGAATATACAAAGATGAGAAATGGTGATGCCACATCACCTCCTCAAGTCCCAACTTTATATAGATATATAAATATAGATATAGATTATTAAATAAGCCATTGTACTATTTTAAAATTCTTATTATAACCTTAATGCATAAATAAAAGACAATTTAAACTTTTATTTAAATTGTACTTTTATACATAATAAAAAAATTAAAATAAAATTAACCAAACACATGTACCTTGCTTTTCAAACTCAAGGCAGTCGCAATCGCACAGTTTATAAACACTAAATTATTTTTTTAATGAACAACTTATTTTATCGGCATAACAAAAGTAGTTTTATCAGCTACCACAATCTCAAAGTGGCCCTTAATTCTCAAGGGTACTTGCACTGCAAAGCATAGATTTACGAAACCCCTTAACTAACATACTTTTAAAAATGAATTTAGTATTGATATGATTTGTGTTTATCTTTAAAGATTTTATGTTCAGTATAATATATTGTCCAGTTACTATATATTCTTATCCAAAAACTAATTATTTGTTGAAAAAAAAAAAGCAAAGAAACCAAGTATCCCACAAAGACAATATCGTTGTTGATGGACTCTTATAAAAAAATCATGGGTTTAGACCAAAATACCTTTGACTTAGAATTCTAGACCTACATATGATAATCGAAACGATGATAATGGTCGGCGTTAGAATCCCATTAGAATTAATTTAGGATTTTATGGATGGGCATGGAATTCGATTCTTTCTAAATTGAACGAAATTACATTGGTTTGGTTCGATTTAATAAGAAACAAATGGTTCAAAAACTATAGACCGATATAATTTTCGATTTAAACTAAACTAGATTGGAAATATATCATTTACTGTGTTAAAATAAAAAAAAGTATTTATATATATAATAACATTTGCTCATTAAAATTTTATTTTATATTAGTATTTTCGAATAAAGCATAAATGGTTAGTCATTAGAATTGAATTGAACAAAATAAAAGGATCAAATTTATATGAAAAGTCAAAATTTTAGTTAATACAAAAGCAAAAATATCAAATTTCTTAAACCAAAAAAATATAAAACCTAATTGAACTGAACCAAACTGAATTTTGATTCAATTTTATAATTTATTGAACCCATTATTTTCAATTCGGTTCGATTACAAAACCAAATTGAACTAATTAATACTCACCCCTAATTATGCAATGAATGTGTTGACTTCCAGTTTAGTATTTCTTTTAAAACCCTATAAGCAGTTGATAACATGTCTCAAGAAAATTACATGAACAATAAAACAAAAAAGAGCAATCTTTCTCTGGAGTAGTCGAGTTCAATACAAACTTGTCTATGCGAATTAATGTGGCATGGATCGATGAAAAAAAATGTAAAATCAATTATCAATTACACCACTAGGCCTCGTCATATAATAAAAAGGACATAAATAGTAAAGTATGCGATCAATCGGTTTGGTATTGAGTGCTTTCAAACCCATCTGGTCACATTTTTAACATGCAGGCCCAAGCAAATGATCCAAAAATATGATTATTGTGGACTAGATTTGTAACTAGATTATTGGATTCCTATTAGGGCTTATTTACAGAACAATAAAATGGAATGTGCATGGGAGTTTCCAATTGAAAGAGTTTAGGTAATTATAAAGAATTAATGGAATCACAATCCCCTGGCATAAGCTTACCTAGTTTTTAGAGTAATACTACACTGATGTAGTTGGGATAAATAATTTGTATCCCAAATGTATGGAATCTAACGTATTAACTATATTTCGTAGCTATATAAGTACAAGATTGTTGAATCTTGTAATGATCTTTTAATAAGTATACAAATTCATTCATGACTGGCTCAATTTATGTTCTTACTATATTTTCATTTCTTAACAATCAATTTTAGGGATCCTTTTGAGGATGATTTTTCTTTTATTTCCAGAAACTCATCAAAATTTATCCTCTTTAGATTGGGGCTTCATAAAACCTCAAAACTTGTTGAGAATTTTACCACTCCTAATTTTAAGTTCTATAGTAAGCATAGGAACTTAAAATTTATTAATGTAATCTTTATGGTAAAGAAATTAAAATTGATTAATTTCTTTTAATTAATAAGTGCTTTTAGGTAGGGATGGCAAATATCCAATTATGGATGGATAATATTCATCCAAACACAAATCCATAATTATCCATAATGGATATATCCATAAAACTATGGATATCCATAAATATTTTATTTTTATTATATAAAAATAGTTAAAATTTCAATATTAAATTTAGCTATTAAATTATTTATATTAATATATATATATATATAATAAAATAAAATGGCGGTCCGGTGGTCGGTGGCGGCGGTCCGGCAACTTTCCGGCAAATTCCGGCGGAGGTCCGGCGACCTTCCGGCGAAGTCCGGTGGAGATCCGGCGACCTTCCGGCGAAGTCCGGTGGGGTCCGGCGACTTTCTGGCGAAGTCCGGGTGGTGGTCCGGCGACTTTCCGGCGAAGTCCAGTGGTGGTCCGGCGACCTTCCGGTGAAGTTCGGTGGTGGTCCGGTGAATTTCCGGCGAAGTCCGGTGGTGGTCTGGTGAATTTCCGGCGAAGTCCGGTGGTGGTCCGGCGACTTTCTGGTGAATGTCTATTTATAATATTAAATTAATAAAATAAAATAATAATTATTAATAGTATTAAATAAGTTAAAAAATTAAAGAATAATTTTGAAAACTTTAGCTTTTAATATAAGAAAAATTTAAATTTTTCACTAGTTAATATAATATTTTTACAATTGTTTTTTTATTATATTTTTTATTTTTAATTTTATAAAATTAAAATTTTTTAAACTTGTGTTGGGTTAAATGGATATCCATTGGGTAAAAATAATTATCCATATCCATCCATATCCATCTGGATATAATTTTAAAATATTCATTTCAAGATCCAAAAATTTTTGGATGGATATTATCCGATCCAATTGGATGGATATTGTAGATATCCATTATGGAGCGATCCAGTTGCCATCCCTACTTTTAGGGTGTGTTTGGCATACCACATTATATGAGATTGCATTAGCCAATATAATGCAATCCTATGTTTAGTAAATATCTCTGTTCACATTATGGCGTATAATAGATTACACCATAATGTAAACAATATGGCATTAAGCAAATGAGAGGGATACCCGAGTTTACGTAATGCTGCATTGTTCACATTAGTTTTTTTTAATTCTTTAATTATTTAATAAGAATTAAATAAAAATATATAATATTAAATAAAATTAAAAACTCAAATATGCTGCTATTGGTGCTGATAGATTGTTAGCAACAGTTCAACGGCAGCTGGTTGCTGCATAATATCATGTTTTATATTAAAATTTAGTACCATTAGAATTCTCATTTTTGAGCTATGCAATAGTGCAATTATTATAGGCAAAAAAGCTTTTGTTTGCCTTAAATTTTATGATCAAAAATTTGAAAACTGAGACTTTGAACATAGATCTATGGCAAATAAAAATTTATTTTTCATTAATAGTTGCACCATCGTGTAGCACCACGGAAATAAGAATTCTAATATATAGTTTAAATGACACACTACTTCCAACGGTGACTTTTGGTGGCCGCCCAATGAAAATTATTTTTTAAGCATTAAGTTAAATTAATTTAATATCAATGCTAGAATAAAAAGCTATTTGATATGATACAGTCTATATTACACCAAATATAATATTGTATTATAATTTAATATAATGTAATAGAATACCATCTAATACAATATAGTATAATGTAATAGAATACCACCTAATACAATATAGTACAATGTGCCAAATGCATCTTAAGACACTCAGAAATAACAGTGTATTGATATGTAAATATTCTTTCAATATTTCACAATCACAGGCATTCAAAAGTCATATAGAAAGGACAACGGCTAATCATGCATTATTGAAGAAACAATTTTTTTTATATATTATTTCTTTTTGATAAGTTTACATATTATTTTTGTTCCAAGATCGAATATCACTAACATTAATTAATGATTATATAACCAATTGCGTAGGTACATATCACGTCATGGAAAGTCTTAAACCCTGCAAATTAAAACAATGAAAAGTTAACAATCAATTAATTACTTTGTAATTACTAATACCTAGACAATTTCTTGAATGAATACAATGAGCTGAGCTGCAACTAAACTTTTTATAATATTCTGTCACGTTTAAGATTTTGTCATTATTAATACCTAAACACATTTATATATAGCGTGTACAGTTAAGATAATTATGCCATATTTCTTATCCAATAATTACATCACATTATTATAAAAGTTTTAGATCAAAAGTTTAGCTCAGCACTAAATCCAAATTCATAATTTTTAATACTTACTGGTGGTAATCGATGTTGATAATTCCTGCAACCGGATTAGCAATCTGAGTGAAGGCTTCTCTGGACAGATCAATGGTGGATGGGCAGCCTGGACAGTGATCAACAATCTTCACGGTTACACTTTCACCCGTGCATGGATGTGGCACTGCGTTTCGTGCTCCTGTGCACTTAACATTGAACATTTTTCCGCACACGGCGCCATTATCCCATAAAGCATCACCTGCTGCCGCTATCATCACACCTTGGCCATTATTTCCAAAGCATGCGGAAGCTGAAAATTCACAAAAACAGAATATATTACATAATCAATGGGGGGACATATACATCATTTATAAACGTTAATCATTCTCAATTACAAACATCCACTCTTAATTTGTTGCGCCTATTTACTAAATGTACGCTTTTACAATGTTGTAAACTTGTAAAGAGTTTATATAGATTTGTATAAAGTGGGGAAGTCCAAACTTGAGAAAGAATATTATAATTTATTGGAGGCTAAATCACACGTCAATTAGATGTAAAAGTTGAAATTATATAGGTTAACGAGTTTACGGAGGAGATTTAACCAGACTAAATTAAATAATAGTAAAATAATCCATATGGATTACTGTTGGTTTTCATTTTTTCAATTAGAGTGTAGGTTTTTATAATTTTTAAAGTATTTTATGGATTTATGAGTTTATAGAGGCTGTTTTTATAGATTTAGTGGAGACAATTTTAATAGATTTAATGAGGGGTAATTAGAAACTATATTAATTATTCCTTTAAATTTTAGAATTTATTTTCTCCAACAAAGGCTTGAGCCCAACAAGTCATTAGTTGGATCCACCCCTACTTATAAACATAAAACCAATTACAATAGTCTTGCCAAAAAACATTTTTCTTAGGCTAAATCATGAGAAGAAGAAAAAGGTCAATACTCATTTAATTCTTATATTTTGCCTTAATTAAAAATTACCTCAAGACATCTATGTCGTTAAATATATTATATTTTTTCCCTTACTTTTTCTTTTCTTTTACAGTAATATTCTTGTAGCAATATTCTTGACATTGATTGACTTATATATAAAAAAAATTAATTAGCAAATTAACCAATAGATATCAATATGAAAGAACTAGTATTTTTTGTATCCTTATGATAATTTTGCTAACAATTATTTATAAATAAATTAATATCAACTTATTAAAGTAATGTTTAATATCTTTGCAACAATCCTACTAATAATTATTTATAAAAAAATAGTTTACCAAATTAATTCTTGAAGTAAAATAATAGCATACAAATTTTCAGTAATTTTTTGTTTTATTTTTAAAGCTAATTTGATAAATCAACAGTTTTTCTTTTCATTAATATCCTCAAATATATTGTTGTAAGGATATTATTGTAAAAAAATGAGAAACTAAGGGTAGGAATATAATATATATATATATATATATATATAACAACAAGGATGTATTGAGATATTTTCTATAATATAAAGACTAAACAGATTTTTATGAAAAATATAAGAACAAAATGAACATTTACCAAAAAAAAGTGAAATATAAAAATAGATTTCTCCATAATATTATTAAGAGTAAATTTATGTTCTAGCCTTCTAGGCTTAGTAGATTCTTGGGATGTACTATAGATATATATTTTTAGAGTCCTAGTAAAACCTAGATTATAGAATATCTGTAGATTAATTGTAACCGACTAAAAGGAAAAAAAGAAAAAAAAAGAATACATATCATAGTCAGTGTGGCACGCACAATGATCAAGTGAAGAATTCTGTAAAAAATTAATTCACATTTTGACAACAATGGAAAATGTTAATTTCTAAAACATTTTAATTAATATACTCACGAGTATATGTTGTATAGAAAGTGGCAATGCCCGGTGTAGCATAAGCAACAGAGCTGAGGGTTGCTACGATGGCCGCCATAATAATCAGAATACTCTTTTGCATCATGATTTCAGTTGTTGTTGTTTGATTGTTTATTTTGTTTAATGCAAAATACTTCTCGGTTTCTGAATTGTCACTGTACGACAATTGGGTTGTTTCATGTCTGAAATATATAGGCTAAAACAAAACCCTAAAGACAGCTCATACAATTCCATATACGGTAAGAGATCAAATCGATTGATGCTACTTTAAATTTTTGTTGAACTTCTGATGCGATTTTATTTTCGTTTATTGGTTGATATATTACATGATCCTTTTGTCCTTTTGTTATTTCTTTCTTTTTGGTACAACTTAAGGTTGAACTTTTGTTTGTTGTTATTTCTTTTTAAGGTTAACATACGGTTGAACTTTATTCCAAGTTTCATGAGGTTTTGATTTCTTACCATTTTTTTTATTTTATGTATGGTAGTCTTGTGATTTTAGGATTTCTCTTACCAATAAAAGCTTATCATGGCCAATTATGTTCATATAGTCTTTTGCATGACCCACTGAATTTCATCTCACAATTTTTGTAATTTGGCCTCACTTTCAAGAAATAATCACGATAAGTACACATTATTATTATTATTATTATTATTATTATTATTATTATTATTATAAAAGTTTAAAATAAAGAAGTAGTTCGGAGATTTAATAAAATAAAATTAAGTACATCAAATATTCTGTATAAGAGTTCATGTTTCCGGCAGTAATTTGGTCATTTTACGTTATAAGAGTAAAATACTCAAATGAAACTTATCTTAAAGTAACTTTACTAGTTAAAGATGGTCAAAGAAGCCTAAATAAAATAAAATAAAGAAGGATTTAATTGATTAATTGTCAAATTTTTTTATTAATTTATATTTTTTAAAAAATAATGTAATCTTTTTATAATTATTTCCTAAATGTTGGTTGGATTTACAAAATTAACGAGGTGAAAATATCTATACGCTTGTTAGAAATGAGAATTAATCAAAATTAATCAAAATCCCTTCATATTTTAAAACTCATCTAAACTCCCCCCACATCCTAACGTTTCTACCAAGTGTTAACTTTTTTGATTATTTATTTATTTTCCTTGGTTTATTAAGCTTATATATTAAGGGAATATGAATAAATATCATAGCTTATGTGGTCTTAAGGCCAATGGGCTCATAGCCCATTGGAAACCTTGCACTCAAGATGTGTTTGAGTTCCAACCATTGCTGGAACTCGATTCCCCTTTCAATAAAGTTGTGAAGGAGTCTGCTTATCTTCTCATCATTTGAGGTATAATAAATATTCCTCCTGTATTAAGTGTGGGTAAAATTTCGAGCTGTGCTATAATGGAATGATTAATTAGAGTCTCAATTGACTTTTAATTCTAAATATCAATAGAGTTTTAATTTAATAATAAAAGCTCTACTGATATTTAGAATAATAAAACACAAATAATAGCTCATCTACGTTTGTGACCTCTTGCGCATGTAAGAGTCTAGACCCAATAAACAAGTAGCTACTATCTACCTTAGGCTTACAAGTCATCATGGTTTTGTTATTAAGTTTTGTATCATCAAAATATGTCTACTAACTTAGGAGAGCCCATAGCATTCAAATAGTCCAGAACTTTACTATGGCTAATATGCAAATATATGTGATTGCATGGGCTATTTACGAACTTGACATAATTCAAGAACGAAATGCAATTTCTGTAATATTTTAGCGGGTTTTAGGGTATTTATAACATTTTCCTTAATTTTAACTTTTTCTTATAAATCCCTTTTATTATTAAATGAAATCAATCATTAAGGGCAACAAATCATTTTACTTTTCTAGTATGAAGGTGAAATTTTGGATTTGATTCCTTGTAACATATTTATTATTTCTCTTAGAACCCTATAAATGGCAGACATTATATCGATATTTATTTCGGAGTGGGAAAAAAAGCACTAACTAATTTTAATCAAGTAAAGTATTATCACAAAGTGATTAAGCTTATCTAATCTCTCGAGTTTTATTAGGTTTTGGGTTTTCATTAACTCAAATTAATAGGGAAATTATGAATAGAATGGTTTAGTAAAATTTTAAATGTTATAAATGTAAACAATTTTATCAAAATTATTTTATTTAAATTTACTAAACACATATAACTGCTTTTAAAACTCACAGTACTTTTTTAAAAAAATTTACTAAACGTTTAACTAATTCTTTGAACAACTAATTATTTTTATAGCATAACTAATAACAATTATTTTAAATATTAATCATTACCAAAGTGCTAGTTTGACCCCTCCTGAATTAAATTAATTATTTTAAATATCTAATTACTTCATTCTAATATTAAATGTTCCGGCAACTGTCAACATGCTCACAACAACCATGGAAGCTGGTGAAATGAGAAAATGTTTAACAAAATCATGATATTCAGCAAAAACTCTAAAAATTGCCGATAAAAAACAAACTAAGAACACACGGCCACTAACAATCTGAGTAACCATTTGATTACAAGGGTCTGAAAAGGATGGAAGAATAAGCTTAAGTAATGTTAGAGTATGAATTCAAACGGTATTTTTTTCAAAAAGAAATGTATAAAAACTTGATGCAAAGCGAACGGTAAAGTTAATGCATATCTAATTACTTCATTTTTAATATTAAATGTTCCGGCAACTGTCAACTTGCTCACAACAACCATGGAAGCTGGTGAAATGAGAAAATGTTTAACAAAATCATGATATTCAGCAAAAACTCTAAAAATGCCGATAAAAAACAAACTAAGAACACACGGCCACTAACAATCTGAGTAACCATTTGATTACAAGGGTCTGAAGAGGATGGAAGAATAAACTTAAGTAATGTTAGAGTATGAATCCAAACGGTATTTTTTTCAAAAAGAAATGTATGAAACCTTGATGCAAAGCGAACGCTAAAGTCAATGCATATCTAATTACTTCATTTCTAATATTAAATGTTCCGACAACTGTCAACATGCTCACAACAACCATGGAAGCTGGTGAAATGAGAAAATGTTTAACAAAATCATGATATTCAGCAAAAACTCTAAAAATGCCGATAAAAAACAAACTAAGAACACACGGCCACTAACAACCTGAGCAACCATTTAATTACAAGGGTCTGAAAAGGATGGAAGAATAAACTTAAGTAATGTTAGAGTATGAATCCAAACGGTATTTTTTTCAAAAAGAAATGTATAAAAACTTGATGCAAAGCGAACGCTAAAGTCAATGCATATCTAATTACTTCATTTTTAATATTAAATGTTCCGGCAACTGTCAACTTGCTCACAACAACCATGGAAGCTGGTGAAATGAGAAAATGTTTAACAAAATCATGATATTCAGCAAAAACTCTAAAAATGCCGATAAAAAAAAAACTAAGAACACACGGCCACTAACAATCTGAGTAACCATTTGATTACAAGGGTCTGAAGAGGATAGAAGAATAAACTTAAGTAATGTTAGGGTATGAATCCAAACGGTATTTTTTTTGCAAAAAGAAATGTATAAAAACTTGATGCAAAGCGAACGCTAAAGTCAATGCATATCTAATTACTTCATTTCTAATATTAAATGTTCCGGCAACTGTCAAGATGCTCACAATAAGGTGGAAGCTGGTGAAATGAGAAAACCTTTAAGAAAATCATGATATTGAGCAAAGACTCTAAAAAATATCGATAAAAAACAAAATAAAAACACACGACCATTAACAATTTGAGTAGCCATTTGATTACTGTATGAAGACTCCGAAAATGGACCTTGCTATGTTACAACTTCTGCATGTGACATAGCCAATCGGAATCCTCTACGCGTGTTTGTGCTGATGCAACCAAGCCAAGGCATCTGTTCATGCAAGGTGAAAATGTCGAGGTTGTTGGTTGCAGCTTCTACAACCTAGCCTTGTCCAATGAAATTAATCAACCTTCCGCCATTATCTCTTATAACTTAATTAAAAAAAAAGAGAAAAAAAAATTGTATGGGTTTGGTTGCTTTGTAAAATAAAACAGTTTAAACGTGATAAAAACCAATATTTTTAGATTTTATTTCTTCTTAAAATCAAATAGGTTAATTAATTGAACCTATTAAAATTATTTTTTGTTGTATTTTAATTCTATCTAAAACAATGATACGTGGCGGATAAATTTGATAGCAAATGGGAAGTAACCTCAAAGGAGTCTTACATAAAAGGGCAAACTTTTGTAAAATTTCACGTGGCCGCCAAACAGTTGGTTAATAAAATGGGAAGTTTGGCAGCAAAAATGGGGAGAGGCAGAAGCTTAGTTGGCTACAAAAGGAGAAGCTTGGCAGCCAAAATGGGGAGATGCAAAGGCTTAAAAAACAGAGGCACAGGCAGCAACACTAGGACCCAAGCATTTGAAAACTATGGTGCCAGCAAAGAAGGTATTTTGAGGCTACCTACTTTCTATGTGATACAAAAGTGAGGTGGATTAAACTTAATGCTAGGGTATGAATCCTAACAGTATTTGTTTCAAAACAAAATGTATAAAAACTTAATACAAAGCGAACATTAAAGTAAATACAAATCTAATTACTTCATTTTTAAAATAAAATGTTCTAGCAACTGTCAATATGCTCACAATAAGCATAGAAGCTAGTGAAATGAGAAAACCCTTAACAAAATTATGATATTCAGCAAAAACAATAAAAAATACCGATAAGAAACAAACCAAGAACACACGGCCACTAACAATCCGAGTAACCATTTTATTACAAGAGAAATGCTAGGGTGTGAAAAAGATGGACAAATAAACTTAAGTAATGCTAGGGTATGAATCCAAACGGTATTTCTTCACAAAAAGAAATGTCTATAAACTTGATGAAAAGCGAACGTTAAAGTCGATGCATATCTAATTACTTCATTTCTAATATTAAATGTTCCAGCAACTGTCAACATGCTCACAACAACCATGGAAGCTGGTGAAATGAGAAAATGTTTAACAAAATCATGATATTCAGCAAACACTCTAAAAAATGCCGATAAAAAATAAACTAAGAATACACGGCCACTAACAATCTGAGTAACCATTTGATTACAAGGGTCTGAAAAGGATGGAAGAATAAACATAAGTACTGTTAGAATATGAATCCAAACGGCATTTTTTGAAAAAAGAAATGTATAAAAACATGATGCAAAGCGAACGGTAAAGTCAGTGCATGTCGAATTACTTCATTTTTAATATTAAATGTTCCGGCAACTGTCAACATGCTCACAATAACCATGGAAGCTGGTGAAATGAGAAAATGTTTAACAAAATCATGATATTCAGCAAAAACTCCAAAAATGCCGATAAAAAACAAACTAAGAACACACGGCCACTAACAATCTGAGTAACCATTTGATTACAAGGGTCTGAAAAGGATGGAATAATAAACTTAAGTAATGTTAGAGTATGAATCCAAACGGTATTTTTTTCAAAAAGAAATGTATAAAAACTTGCTGCAAAGCGAACGTTAAAGTCGATGCATATCTAATTACTTCATTTCTAATATTAAATGTTCCGGCAACTGTCAACATGCTCACAATAACCATGGAAGCTGGTGAAATGAGAAAATGTTTAACAAAATCATGATATTCAGCAAAAACTCTAAAAATTGCCGATAAAAAACAAACTAAGAACACACGGCCAGTAACAATCTGAGTAACCATTTGATTACAAGGGTCTGAAAAGGATGGAAGAATAAACTTAAGTAATGTTAGAGTATGAATCCAAACGGTATTTTTTTCAAAAAGAAATGTATAAAAACTTCATGCAAAGTGAACGGTAAAGTCAATGCATATCTAATTACTTCATTTTTAATATTAAATGTTTCGGCAACTGTCAACTTGCTCACAACAACCATGGAAGCTGGTGAAATGGGAAAATGTTTAACAAAATCATGATATTCAGCAAAAACTCTAAAAATGCCGATAAAAAACAAACTAAGAACACACGGCCACTAACAATCTGAGTAACCATTTGATTACAAGGGTCTGAAGAGGATGGAAGAATAAACTTAAGTAATGTTAGGGTATGAATCCAAACGGTATTTTTTTCAAAAAGAAATGTATAAAAACTTGATGCAAAGCGAACGCTAAAGTCAATGCATATCTAATTACTTCATTTCTAATATTAAATGTTCCGACAACTGTCAACACGCTCATAACAAGCATGGAAGCTGGTGAAATGGGAAAACGCTTAACAAAAACATGACATTCAGCAAAAACTCTAAAAAATGCCGATAAAAAAAACCAAGAACGCACAGCCACTAACAATCTGAGTAACCATTTGATTACAAGGGTCTGAAAATGATGGAAGAATAAACTTAAGTAATGTTAGGATATGAATCCAAATGGTATTTTTTTTAAAAAGAAATGTATAAAAACTTGATTTAAAGCGAACGCTAAAGTCAATGCATATCTAATTACTTTATTTCTAATTTAAAATGTTCCGGCAACTATCAGCATGCTCACAATAAGCATGGAAGCTGGTGAAAAGGGAAAACGCTTTAAAAAATTATGATATTCAGCAAAAACTCTAAAAAATACCGATAAAAAACAAACCAAAAATACACGGCCACTAACAATCCGAGTAACCATTTGATTACAAGGGTCTGAAAATGATGGAAGAATAAACTTAAGTAATGTTAGGATATGAATCCAAATGGTATTTGTTTTAAAAAAGAAATGTATAAAAACTTGATGCAAAGCGAACGCTAAAGTCAATGCATATCTAATTACTTCATTTCTAATATTAAATGTTCCGAAAACTGTCAACATGCTCATAATAAGCATGAAAGCTGGTGAAATGGGAAAACGCTTAACAAAAACATGACATTTAGCAAAAACTCTAAAAAATGCCGATAAAAAAAACCAAGAACACACAGCCACTAACAATCCGAGTAACCATTTGATTACAAGGGTCTGAAAATGATGGAAGAATAAACTTAAGTAATGTTAGGATATGAATCCAAATGGTATTTGTTTTAAAAAAGAAATGTATAAAAACTTGATTTAAAGCGAACGCTAAAGTCAATGCAAATCTAATTACTTTATTTCTAATATTAAATGTTCCGGCAACTATCAGCATGCTCACAATAAGCATGGAAGCTGGTGAAATGGGAAAACGCTTAAAAAAATTATAATTTCAGTAAAAACTCTAAACAAATGCAAATAAAAAACAAACCAAGAACACACGGCCACTAACAATCTGAGTAACCATTTGATTACAAGGGCCTGAAGAGGATGGAAGAATAAACTTAAGTAATGTTAGGGTATGAATCCAAACGGTATTTTTTTCCAAAAAGAAATGTATAAAAACTTGATGCAAAGCGAACGCTAAAGTCAATGCATATCTAATTACTTCATTTCTAATATTAAATGTTCCGGCAACTGTCAAGATTCTCACAATAAGCTGGAAGCTGGTAAAATGAGAAAACCTTTAACAAAATCATGATATTGAGCAAAAACTCTAAAAACTACCGATAAAAAATAAACTAAAAACACACGACCATTAACAATTTGAGTAGTCATTTGATTACTGTATGAAGACTCCGAAAATGGACCTTGCCATATTACAACTTCTGCATGTGACATAGCCAATCGGAATCCTCTACGCGTGTTTGTGCTGATGCAACCAAGCCGAGGCATCTGTTCATGCAAGGTGAAAATGTCGAGGTTGTTGGTTGCAGCTTCTACAACCTAGCCTTGTCCAATGAAATTAATCAACGTTCCACCATTATCTCTTATAACTTAATTAAAAAAAAAGAGAAAAAAAAATTGTATGGGTTTGGTTGCTTTGTAAAATAAAACAGTTTAAACGTGATAAAAAACCAATATTTTTAGATTTTGTTTCTTCTTAAAATCAAATTGGTTAATTAATTGAACCTAATAAAATTATTTTTTATTGTAGTTTAGTTCTATCTAAAACAATGATACGTGGCGCGTAAATTTGATAGCAAATGGGAAGTAACCTCAAAGGAGTCTTGCATAAAAGAGCAAGCTTTTGTAAAATTTCACGTGGCCGCCAAACAGTTGGTCAATAAAATGGGAAGTTTGGCAGCAAAAATGGGGAGAGGCAGAAGCTTAGTTGGCTACAAAAGGAGAAGCTTGGCAGCCAAAATGGGGAGATGCAAAGGCTTAAAAAACAGAGGCACAGGCAGCAACACTGGGACCCAAGCCTTTGAAAACTATGGTGCCAACAAAGAAGGTATTTTGAGGCTACCTACTTTCTATGTGATACAAAAGTGAGGTGGAATAAACTTAAATAATGCTAGGGTATGAATCCAAACGGTATTTGTTTAAAAAAAAATATATAAAAACTTAATACAAAGCGAACGTTAAAGTAAATGCAAATCTAATTACTTCATTTTTAAAACGAAATGTTCCAGCAACTGTCAATATGCTCACAATAAGCATAGAAGCTGGTGAAATGAGAAAACCCTTAACAAAATCATGATATTCAGCAAAAACACTAAAAAATACCGAAAAAAACAAACCAAGAACACACGACCACTAACAATCGGAGTAACCATTTGATTACAAGAGAAATGCTAGGGTGTGAAAAAGATGGACGAATAAACTTAAGTAATGCTAGGGTATTAATCCAAACGGTATTTCTTCCCAAAAAGAATTGTATATAAACTTGATGAAAAGCGAACGTTAAAGTCGATGCATATCTAATTACTTCATTTCTAATATTAAATGTTCTGGCAACTGTCAACATGCTCACAACAACCATGGAAGCTGGTGAAATGAGAAATTTTTTAAAAAAATCATGATATTCAGCAAAAACTCTAAAAATGCCGATAAAAAACAAACTAAGAACACACAGCCACTAACAATATGAGTAACCATTTGATTACAAGGGTCTGAAAAGGATGGAAGAATAAACTTAAGTAATGTTAGAGTATGAATCCAAACGGTATTTTTTTCAAAAAGAAATGTATAAAAACTTGATGCAAAGTGAACGGTAAAGTCAATGCATGTCTAATTACTTCATTTTTAATATTAAATGTTCCGGCAACTGTCAACATGCTCACAACAACCATGGAAGCTGGTGAAATGAGAAAATATTTAACAAAATCATGATATTTAGCAAAATCTCTAAAAATGCCGATAAAAAACAAACTAAGAACACACGGCCACTAACAATCTGAGCAACCATTTGATTACAAGGGTCTGAAAAGGATGGAAGAATAAACTTAAGTAATGTTAGAGTATGAATCCAAACAATATTTTTTCCGAAAAGAAATGTATAAAAACTTGATCTAAAGCGAACGCTAAAGTCAATGCATATCTAATTACTTCATTTCTAATATTAAATGTTCCGGTAACTGTCAACATACTCACAATAAACATGGAAGCTGGCGAAATGAGAAAACGCTTAACAAAAATATGATATTCAGTAAAAACTCTAAAAAATGCCGATTAAAAACAAACCAAAAATACACGGCCCCAAACAATATGAGTAACCGTTTGATTACAAGGGTCTGAAGAGGATGGAAGAATAAACTTAAGTAATGTTAGGGTATGAATCCAAACGGTATTTTTTTCCAAAAAGAAATGTATAAAAACTTGATGCAAAGCGAACGCTAAAGTCAATGCATATCTAATTACTTCATTTCTAATATTAAATGTTCCGGCAACTGTCAAGATGCTCACAATAAGCTGGAAGCTGGTGAAATGAGAAAACCTTTAACAAAATCATGATATTGAGCAAAAACTCTAAAACTACCGATAAAAAAAAAACTAAAAACACACGGCCATTAACAATTTGAGTAGCCATTTGATTACTGTATGAAGACTCCGAAAATGGACCTTGCTATGTTACAACTTCTGCATGTGACATAGCCAATCGGAATCCTCTACGCGTGTTTGTGCTGATGCAACCAAGCCAAGACATCTGCTCATGCAAGGTGAAAATGTCGAGGTTGTTGGTTGCAGCTTCTACAACCTAGCCTTGTCCAATGAAATTAATCAACCTTCCGCCATTATCTCTTATAACTTAATTAAAAAAAAGAGAAAAAAAAATTGTATGGGTTTGGTTGCTTTGTAAAATAAAACAGTTTAAACGTGATAAAAACCAATATTTTTAGATTTTGTTTCTTCTTAAAATCAAATAGGTTAATTAATTGAACCTATTAAAATTATTTTTTGTTGTATTTTAATTCTATCTAAAACAATGATACGTGGCGGATAAATTTGATAGCAAATGGGAAGTAACCTCAAAGGAGTCTTGCATAAAAGGGAAAACTTTTGTAAAATTTCACGTGGCCGCCAAACAGTTGGTTAATAAAATGGGAAGTTTGGCAGCAAAAATGGGGAGAGGCAAAAGCTTAGTTGGCTACAAAAGGAGAAGCTTGGCAGCCAAAATGGGGAGATGCAAAGGCTTAAAAAACAGAGGCACAGGCAGCAACACTAGGACCCAAGCGTTTGAAAACTATGGTGCCAGCAAAGAAGGTATTTTGAGGCTACCTACTTTCTATGTGATACAAAAGTGAGGTGGAATAAACTTAAATAATGCTAGGGTATGAATCCAAACGGTATTTGTTTAAAAAAAAAAATATAAAAACTTAATACAAAGCGAACGTTAAAGTAAATGCAAATCTAATTACTTCATTTTTAAAACGAAATGTTCCAGCAACTGTCAATATGCTCACAATAAGCATAGAAGCTGGTGAAATGAGAAAACCCTTAACAAAATCATGATATTCAGCAAAAACACTAAAAAATACCGAAAAAAACAAACCAAGAACACACGACCACTAACAATCGGAGTAACCATTTGATTACAAGAGAAATGCTAGGGTGTGAAAAAGATGGACGAATAAACTTAAGTAATGTTAGGGTATGAATCCAAACGGTATTTCTTCCCAAAAAGAATTGTATATAAACTTGATGAAAAGCGAACGTTAAAGTCGATGCATATCTAATTACTTCATTTCTAATATTAAATGTTCTGGCAACTGTCAACATGCTCACAACAACCATGGAAGCTGGTGAAATGAGAAAATTTTTAAAAAAATCATGATATTCAGCAAAAACTCTAAAAATGCCGATAAAAAACAAACTAAGAACACACAGCCACTAACAATATGAGTAACCATTTGATTACAAGGGTCTGAAAAGGATGGAAGAATAAACTTAAGTAATGTTAGAGTATGAATCCAAACGGTATTTTTTTCAAAAAGAAATGTATAAAAACTTGATGCAAAGCGAACGGTAAAGTCAATGCATGTCTAATTACTTCATTTTTAATATTAAATGTTCCGGAAACTGTCAACATGCTCACAACAACCATGGAAGCTGGTGAAATGAGAAAATGTTTAACAAAATCATGATATTCAGCAAAATCTCTAAAAATGCCGATAAAAAACAAACTAAGAACACACGGCCACTAACAATCTGAGCAACCATTTGATTACAAGGGTCTGAAAAGGATGGAAGAATAAACTTAAGTAATGTTAGAGTATGAATCCAAACAATATTTTTTCCGAAAAGAAATGTATAAAAACTTGATTTAAAGCGAACGCTAAAGTCAATGCATATCTAATTACTTCATTTCTAATATTAAATGTTCCGGTAACTGTCAACATACTCACAATAAACATGGAAGCTGGCGAAATGAGAAAACGCTTAACAAAAATATGATATTCAGTAAAAACTCTAAAAAATGCCGATTAAAAACAAACCAAAAATACACGGCCCCAAACAATATGAGTAACCGTTTGATTACAAGGGTCTGAAGAGGATGGAAGAATAAACTTAAGTAATGTTAGGGTATGAATCCAAACGGTATTTTTTTCCAAAAAGAAATGTATAAAAACTTGATGCAAAGCGAACGCTAAAGTCAATGCATATCTAATTACTTCATTTCTAATATTAAATGTTCCGGCAACTGTCAAGATGCTCACAATAAGCTGGAAGCTGGTGAAATGAGAAAACCTTTAACAAAATCATGATATTGAGCAAAAACTCTAAAACTACCGATAAAAAAAAAACTAAAAACACACGGCCATTAACAATTTGAGTAGCCATTTGATTACTGTATGAAGACTCCGAAAATGGACCTTGCTATGTTACAACTTCTGCATGTGACATAGCCAATCGGAATCCTCTACGCGTGTTTGTGCTGATGCAACCAAGCCAAGACATCTGCTCATGCAAGGTGAAAATGTCGAGGTTGTTGGTTGCAGCTTCTACAACCTAGCCTTGTCCAATGAAATTAATCAACCTTCCGCCATTATCTCTTATAACTTAATTAAAAAAAAGAGAAAAAAAAATTGTATGGGTTTGGTTGCTTTGTAAAATAAAACAGTTTAAACGTGATAAAAACCAATATTTTTAGATTTTGTTTCTTCTTAAAATCAAATAGGTTAATTAATTGAACCTATTAAAATTATTTTTTGTTGTATTTTAATTCTATCTAAAACAATGATACGTGGCGGATAAATTTGATAGCAAATGGGAAGTAACCTCAAAGGAGTCTTGCATAAAAGGGCAAACTTTTGTAAAATTTCACGTGGCCGCCAAACAGTTGGTTAATAAAATGGGGAGAGGCAAAAGCTTAGTTGGCTACAAAAGGAGAAGCTTGGCAGCCAAAATGGGGAGATGCAAAGGCTTAAAAAACAGAGGCACAGGCAGCAACACTAGGACCCAAGCGTTTGAAAACTATGGTGCCAGCAAAGAAAGTATTTTGAGGCTACCTACTTTCTATGTGATACAAAAGTGAGGTGGAATAAACTTAATGCTAGGGTATGAATCCTAACAGTATTTGTTTCAAAACAAAATGTATAAAAACTTAATACAAAGCGAACATTAAAGTAAATACAAATCTAATTACTTCATTTTTAAAATGAAATGTTCCAGCAACTGTCAATATGCTCACAATAAGCATAGAAGCTAGTGAAATGAGAAAACCCTTAACAAAATCATGATATTCAGCAAAAACAATAAAAAATACCGATAAGAAACAAACCAAGAACACACGGCCACTAACAATCCGAGTAACCATTTGATTACAAGAGAAATGCTAGGGTGTGAAAAAGATGGACGAATAAACTTAAGTAATGCTAGGGTATGAATCCAAACGGTATTTCTTCCCAAAAAGAAATATATATAAACTTGATGAAAAGCGAACGTTAAAGTCGATGCATATCTAATTACTTTAGTTCTAATATTAAATGTTGCGGCAACTGTCAACACGCTCACAATAAGCATGAAAGCTGGTGAAATGGGAAAACGCTTAACAAAAACATGACATTCAGCAAAAACTCTAAAAAATGCCGATAAAAAAAACCAAGAACACACAGCCACTAACAATCCGAGTAACCATTTGATTCATTGTATAAGTATAATTAAAACCCTTAAGAATGGAAATGAACTAAATGATAATCTAGAAATTATAAACTAAATGATTTTATAGTAATAAAATTTGGAATGACCAATTAGTGCCATTAAAATGTAGTGACTCTTGTTTGGAATTAAGGTTGAGGCGTTATAAATTATTTATTTCATAAATTTCTCATTTTTTGTTGTAGTTTTTAAAAGTAATTAGGGATTGAACATAAGTTTTTTATAAGCATCTTATCAGATAAGTAACCACACTTTTTTAAAATTCATATTATAGCTTCAATATTTTAACGAAAAGATAATGATATCTTATTTTTCATAAACCTTAATATATAAATAAAAGATAATTTATATTTATATTTATTTTGATCATGGTATAATAAAATAATATTTTCATTATAAAATTTATTAAGCGCAAGTAGGGAAAGATCTAGAAAAATCCCTACTTGTGTTTGATATATTTTATTGTGAAAGAATTATTTTAATATATAATGATCAAAATAGATTTAAGTTTAAATTATCTTGTATTTATATATTATATAACAATAAGATAAAAAAACTGAATTTTCAAGTGTTTATGAGTTTATGGAAGTTATTTTAATAGATTTAACAATGTCTAAATTAAACAATAGCAAAAGTACCCATATGATTTACTGTGAGATTTTATTTTTTAATTAAAGTGTGGACTTTTATAATTCTTAAAGTTAAAGTTTAAATTTTATGTGCTTATGAGTTCATTGGATCTATTTTAATAGAATTAATGGTGCTATTTTGGAAGATTTAACGGTGCTAATTAGAAACTCTGGTAATTTTTCTTTAATTTTTAGTATTTATTTTCTCCAAAGTACCGTAATGCATTCATTTCCATTCTTTATTATATCATCTGTATTGCTATATAATTATATGATATAATAAAGTTTACGTTCAGTCAATATCGTTCTTATCAGAAGAAAACACGCTTATTGTTTTGAGTTATCATGCTACATAATAAAGTCATGACTTTTGATCTCTCTCTCATTTGTTGTTAAATTTTCCTTGCATTACTTTGAATATAAATTATTGATCATAAAATAATAATTTAAGGGTATACACAATTATTATTTCCAATGATGGATCGAGTCAATTGTAAGCTTGACAATGGGTCAAAAGTGTTGTGCAAATTTTATTGAACTCGCAAGTGCACGAATCTATTGTAGAATAGATTAATGGTGATGAGTGTCGATTCCACAAGAAGGTGGATTTTAATTATATGTAGAATTGATTTTTGAATTGGGTGATTTGGTTTGTGGTGAAAATGATTTGGAATATCCTAAAATTTAAATTGAAATGGCAGAATTAAATTAAAGTGGAAATCATAATAATTGAAGCGCTTGGGTATCAGGATCCGCATCAACATGCACCATGGGCTAAATATTTCTTATTAGTGCCAATTAAATCATGAGTGGGGAATCCACACCTCATGAACCATACTCTAATCAATATGGTGCTAAGGGCTTATCATGCCAAATAATAATAACCTTGTACTAGGGAGCCAATGAAATCAGGGCGGTATCTAGACAAGATTATTACTATTTATCGACGAAAAGTCAAAACATCCACAATAATTAGAGGGGAAGAGAAAATAAATTTACCAAATAAAGCACATGGCACATATTGAGACTTCACTTTCAACCCAAGCTTGAAAGAAAATTAGCTACTCATAATTGAACTAGTGGTAAAATGGAAATTTATTAAAATACGAGAAAATTTAAGATAGAGAAGGAATTACAGAAAATGGAGCCCAAAAATAGATTTAGGGATGCCAAATTAGGGGGGTTATAGATACACTGAGTAAATCATGACCATCAGATAAAAAACATTTCGGACGTTCAGGATTACCCCACGTCATGAGTCAACAGTACGCGGTTTGACCACGCGGTTTGAATAGTGACGCGGTTTGGTTGAAAACAATCCTGTGTATATGCATGTACCGTACGCGCGATTGTTTGGTCCACAACATGATGCCACGTCACCGATCAACAGTACATAAGAATTTTAGTCCAACAGGATCGTGACACCTTATCAGTCAATGCCACATCATCGGTCAATGCCACATCATCGATCCGTCTATGTGAACAATTTCGTGAACAGTAATGTAGACAGTACCGCACATGTGAATAGTACCGTACATGTGAAAAATGACATTTTTCCTTTTATGCTTCTCCTAATGTTTTTGACTGTCCTGAGTTCAAAAGTGATGTCCGTTTTGCTGTCTGATCTCTCGTTCATTGTGAAATGACCACGATGCCCCTAAAATACATAAAATACTTAATTAAAATAAAATCCACATAATTAAATTACAAGAGACTAAAATACATAAAAGTAAAAGTGTTAGTAAGACTTGAAATGTAAAATGACGATTTTCTCCTTTATAAATATACATTTTCTAACACTCAACACACCCCCCAACCAACTTATTGCTAGTTCCTAGCAAATAAAGCGAAAAAAAAATTCAAACCCAAAATGATTTTTTTTTAACACTTGTGTTTATTTAATCAGACTAATGATAGAAATCAAATAAAAGTATAAGCATTATCTCCAGTCTACAGAAACATCACACCCACATCAACCATCCACATGAATCAGCCCAGTAGACTTTGTCACGGCTACTTTCAAGAATGACATGTTAAACCCCAAAATCTCACTGGAAGTAGTGACACTCTTATAAGGAAATTAAACCCAATAAAAATAGTCATTTCAATGAATGCTAAATTTGAGAGAAAATAATAAAGAAGTGATATCACACACTCTCACCAAGATGAATAAATATGTCCATAACTTAGAAATAATACGATATTAAGTCAAACAAAAATGCTAGTCAACCCAATTTATTTATTATATATATATATATATATATATATATATTTTAATGCACCACTACATCTTTTTAGCCCATATAACTAGCTTCTACTTCAGACTATAGCTCCCTAAAATCAGGAAGGATTTTTATTAGGATGTAACTAGCTTAGAAATAATACGATATTAAGTCAAACAAAAATGCTAGTCAACCCAATTTATTTATTATATATATATTTTTTTTTTAATGCACCACTACATTTTTTTAGCCCATATAACTAGCTTCTACTTCAGACTATAGCTCCTTAAAATCAGGAAGGATTTTTATTAGGATGTAACGTAGGCTAAGGACATGGCTAACAAATGAACGAAAATAGGAAAAAACAAAATTTATGTTTGAGAAAAAGTAGAAATCTTTTGGAAATTAGAAGGTGGATTTCACCTATTATTGTTTTTTTTAAACAACAATTTTTTTTGTTTGGCACAACTTCACTGAACAAAATAATTATTTTCATTTTTCTCAAACATAAATAGGTGATGGAACTTATAAAACATCGAGTAATACTCCAAATCGGAGTGGGTTAAGATGATAAGTTGACAAAGAAAAACTTTTGTTTTTTTTTTTAAGGCTCAAAGGTGTTAACTATGGATACTTTATAATAAGGTTGGCTAGAAATGTTCAAACGGATCAAAGATGGCCTTTCCATCGTCTTTTAGGGCTCTAAATAATCTTCCATATCTACTAGTTAGATGGGCCTCCAGATGTAGCAACACACATTTTTTTTTCTTTTTTTTATCTTACAATTTTTTTCTTTTTAGAGGGTTGACTCAAAAGAAATCTAGAGATCGTATATAAAATAATAAACTGCTAAGCTGTGTGAAGAAGGGGCAAAAGAGGTTATTCTCCAAAAAAAATGACAGGCTCAAAAACTCACTTGGTATTTATTATGACATGTGCATTCCTTCGAGTAACTCATATTTGTCACCGATATCAACATATAGAATAGCAAACATAGTATAGCATCACTTAAGCCCAAAGATAATACAAATACTAAAATTTGAAAGTCATCATGTCATCTAATATTAAAACAAATCACACAATTTTTTTTTAAACGACAGTCTACCCCCCAACCTATTCTAAATATGAAAAGAAAATATGCATGCAGAAAGGTGAAAAATGATGCAGAAAAGCTAATTAGAAAAGTTACACTTAAAATGATAGAAAAAGAAAATGGTTTTTTTTTTCATAATTGAACTAAGAAGATGTGTTTCTAGAGGCACTACACTCCATATTCAACCATCTTCGACTCAAAAATTTGAAAGTGTATGTTTATAAATGAGAAATTAAAATGAAGAAGTTAAAAAAAATAATTGTCAAAGCTTAATAAAGAAAAAAGAAAATGTCTGGATTTTTTTTTATTTTTTTGGGGTTTTTTTTAAATGAAGAAGATGCATTTCTAGAATAACTACACTCCATATTCAGCCATCTTCAACACAAAAAGTTAGCCACGGTTAGTCTCTACAACAAAAAATTAGTAAAAACTTAACCAAGAAACTTTGCTAAAATCTTTAATGAAATGTCTATAAAACCAGCATACCCAAGGAAATATCTTACTTCTCTTACTATTTTGGGTGGAGGAAGATTAGAAATGAGATCCACATTGGTTTTGTCAACCTCAATACCTTTGCTCGAAATGATGTGACCGAGAACAATACCTTATTTTACCATAAAATGACACTTCTCCTAATTCAAGACTAAATTCTTCTCGATACATCTCTACAGAACTAGTGTTAGATGATGTAAACATTGATCAAATTAATCACCAAAGACAGAAAAGTCATCCATAAAGACTTCAAGAAATCGTTCAACCATATCAGAAAAAATGCTCAACATGCATCGTTGAAATGTAGCAGATGCATTACATAATCCAAATGACATCCTCTTATATGCAAAAGTGCCAAAAGGGCAAGTGAAAGTAGTTTTCTCTTAATCTTTTGGTACTATAGGAATCTGATTATATCCTAAGTAGCCATCTAGAAAGCAATAAAATTCATGGCCTACTAATCTATCAATCATTTGATCGATAAATGGTAAAGGAAAATGGTCTTTACGTGTGACATAATTCAACTTTCTATAATCAATGCATACACGCCATCCTGTAGTTACTCTAGTGGGTATCAATTCATTATCAGTATTGGTAACTACTGTGACTCCTAACTTTTTGGGGACAACTTGTATAGGACTGACCCATGAATTATTAGAAATGGGGTAAATGATATCTGCATATAATAACTTAAGGACTTCAGTTCTAACAACTTCTTTCATATTAGGATTTAACCGACGTTGCATTTTCCTAGTAGGTTTAGCATTTTCATAAAGGTGAATGTAATGCATGCAGTCTATTGTGTTTATACCTTTTATGTTTGCTATGGTCCATCCTATGCTCCTTTGTGCTCTTTTAAAACATCCAACAACTTACCTTTTTGTTCGTCATTGAGGGATGATGAGATGATTACCGGCAGAGTATTTTTTTCTCCCAAAAATGCATATTCCAATGTGTTGGGTAATGGTTTGAGCTCGAGTTTTGGTGGTGATTCTGATGATGGGATGAGTTTCTTCTTTGATGATGCTAGTTGTTCAACTCTTGACTTCTATTTATTAGTGTCAATGGATGGTGCTGAGTCAAGTAGGGCATTGACCTTATCGACTGATCTGTCAATATCAAAATCCAAACCAAAGTGAGTTAAACATGTTTGTAAAGGGTCATCATTAAGGTTTGAAAGAAAAGTGTCATAAACTAATACTTCAATTAAATCCACATCAACAATTCCATCATCTGCATTATGAGGTTGTTTGGCAATGTTGAAGATGTTCAGCTCTATAGTCATGTTGCCAAAGGACAACTGCATATTTCTAGTCCTGTATTGAATGCGAGCATCCATAGTTGCCAAGAAAGGTCGGCCTAGAATAATAGGGATGTGCTTCCTTGAATCCTGTATTGGTTGAATGTCAATTACAATGAAATCAGCAGGAAAATAAAACTTGTCTACCTGGATAAGCACGTCCTCCACAATACCACGAGGTATTTTCATGGACCGATCTGCAAGCTGTAACACCACTGGAGTTGGGTGTAATTCTCCCAGTCCAAGTTTCACAAATACTGAATAAGGTAACAGATTTACACTAGCTCCTAAATCCAAGAAAGCATTATCAATTGTGTGGTTCCCTATGCTACATGTGATAGTGGGGGAACCTGTGTCTTTGCATTTTAGAGGAATTTTATGTTGGAGTATAGAATTAACATTTTCTGTTAAAAATGTCTTCTTTTGAATGTGAATGTTTCTCTTTTTAGTACAAAAGTGTTTAAAAAACTTGGCATAAGATGAAACTTGTTTTATAGCATCACGTAAAGGGATGTTAACACTTACCTGTTTGAAGATTTTAAGAATCTCACTTGTGGATTTTCCCTTTTTTCCTTTAGCTAACCTCTAAAGAAATGGAGCTTTAGGAACATATTCTCGTGGGCTGGTTTCTTCTTTCTCTTCCAATGGTGAGTCCTCAACATTCACAGGTACAATTTGATTTTCTTTTGTCATTGGCATCTCCACTTTGTCGTTGACTTCTTTTCCTTTTCGCAAGGTCATGACTGCTTTGACCTCTCCATGCTGCTGTGGTGAACTGGTATTTACTTCATGTACTCCTTTAGGATTAGGCACTGGTTGACTTGAAAATTTACCTTTCTCAATAGTCATTGCCAAGGTCTGAACTGAAGAAGCAAGTTGTCCCACCATCTTCTCGAGGCTTGAAACTGATTGGGCTTGTGAGTTGAAGCCTGCTCTCATCTCATTTCGTAGTCCATCAATGGTGCGGTTCTGTTGCTCATTCGTAGAGTGAGTAACATTCTTGAAATTCTGGAATGCATTCTCCCATGGTCTGGGTTGAGAGTAGTTCTGGTTCTGATTGTATAGTCTAAATGGTGACTGAGAGATTTAAGGAATTTGAGGAATTTGTTGCATTGGTGGAGCTGGAGCTGCTGGTCCATTCTGTTGGAATCCTTGAGACCATAAAAAATTGGGGTGGTCTCTCCATCTAGGGTTATATGTGTTGGAGTATGGGTTGTAATTTGATGGTTTTCTCATTACACCTATGACATTGGCTTGATCTGAGTACGAGTCATGGTCATGTGGCTCTGTTGATTTAGTAGTCGATAACGATGCTATTTGTCAAGAGAGGCCTTCAATTATCGCTTTGACTTATTTAATTTCTGAACTTGACTCGCCAATATGAACCTTATCCGCTTGTCGCTGGAAGAATTCTCAAATCTCTGATGCACGTTTTGACATTACTTGTTGCCATTAGCCATTCTTGCACATTCGGCAATAATCCCTTCAAAAAGTATTGGCATTGGTGTCATTTCTCGTACTCATGATGTGGACACTTCAAAAGTAGCCCATTGAATCGCTCCCATGTTTCGAAAAACTGCTCGTCCTCTCTCTGGGTAAACTCTGAGATTTCCCAGCGAATAACATTGGTTTTATGCACTGGAAAATATTTATTCAAAAATTTAGTTTTGTTCCCATGATGTAATGCTATTAGCAGGGAATGTATTGAGCCATGAACGAGCTCTATCCTTTAAAGAAAATGGGAATAGTCTAAGTTTAACATCATCATCTGAAAAATTCTTATATCTAAATGTTTGACAAACAGCATGAAAATCATTCAAATGATTATAGGGGTCCTCATTTTTTAGGCCATAGAATGTTGGGAGACAATTTAGCATACTAGGTTTTAGTTCAAAACTCCTAGCAGCTACATTTGGGTATCTTATGCATGATATGCTCAAATTAGCTAAGGGACTAAAGTAGTCCTTAAATGGCCTCTCTGGTGGTGCTTATTGTTGTTGCAAATCCATTTCACTTTTATCTTTAATTACAACGTGTTTGTGTGTGCGAAGTGTTTTTCAAGTTTAAGGTCTATAGGCTCAAGATTAGGTAATAACGACCTTCGACCATGCATGCAATGAATACAAAAAAATTGAGAACAAATTAATAAAAATAAACAAGAAGGAGAAATTACGGTACTAACCTCATTACGCTGTTAAAACCTTTCTATAAAAACACACTAAAAAAATTCGTGAAATAAATTAACTAAAAATTAAATTAATAAGATAAACAAAAATTACAAAGAAAAATAACTTAAAAATTAAATTGCATAATTGTAAAGAATAGAGAAAGAAAAGAAATTATTACCTCTAAATGTAGATTCACTTTTTTTCCTTTTTTTTAATAATAAAAAAATACAAGAAAACAAATAAAAGAAATTATTCACAAAAATTAATTTTACGAATTAAAATAACTTACCTCCCCGGCAACGGCGCCAAAAACTTGTTGTGCAAATTTTATTGAACTTGCAAGTGTACAAATCTATTGTAGAATAGATTAATGGTGACGAGTGTCGATTCCACGAGGAGGTTGATTCTAATTGTGTGTAGAATTAATTTTTCGAAATGGATGTTTGGATTTGTGGTGAAAGTGACTTAGATTATCTTAAAATTGGAATTGAAATAGCGAGAATAAATTGAAGAGAAATCTATTGAAATGAAACACTTGGGTATTTGGATCCGTATCAACATGTACCATGGGCTAAATATTCCTTATTAGTGCCAATTAAATCATGAGGAGGGGATCCACACCTCATGAACCACACTTTAATCAATATGGTGCTAAGGGCTCATCGTGCCAAATAATAATAACCTTGTACTAGGGACCCGGTGAAACCAAGGCGGTACCTAGACAAGATTATTATTATTTGTTGACGAGAAGTCAAAACATCCACAAAAACTAGAGGGAAAGAGAAAATAAATTTACCAAATAAAGCCCATGACACATGTTGAGACTTCACCTTCAACCCAAGCTTGAAAGAAAATTAGTTACTCATAATTGAACTAAGGGCAAAATGAAAATTTATTAAAATTCATAGAAAATACAAGATGGAGAAAGAATTACAGAAAATAGAGTCCAAAAATAGATTCAGAGATGCCAAATTAGGGGGGGAGAGCCCCCTTTTTATAGATACATTGAGTAAATCATGACCATCGGATCAAAAACATTTCAGACGCTCAGGATTACACCACGTCATCAGTCAACAGTATGCGGTTTGACCACGCGGTTTGAACAGTAACACGGTTTGACCTGGCTTGAACAGTGATGCGGTTTGGTTGAAAATAATCCTGTGTAATGCATGTACCGTACGCGAGATTTTTGGTCCACTGATATGCTGCCTCGACATCGATCAACAGTACATAAGAATTTTAGTCCAACAGGATCGTGACACCTCATCAGTCAATGCCACATCATCGGTCAGTGCCACGTCATCGTTCCGTCTATGTGAACAATATCGTGAACAGTAACGTAGCAATACCGTACATGTAAATAGTACCGTACATGTGAACAGTGACATTTTTCCTTTTATGCTCCTCCTAAGGTTTTCGACTGTCCTGAGTTCAAAAGTGATGTCCGTTTTGCCGTATGATTTCTCGTTCATTGTGAAATGACTATGATGCCCCTAAAATACATAAAATACTTAATTAAAATAAAACACACATAATTAAATCACAAGAAGCTTAAATACATAAAATTAAGGGTGTTAGTAAGACTTGAATTGTAAAATGATGATTTTCTCCTTTATAAATATACATTTTCTAACACTCAACACCATCCATTTCCCCATACCATATTCATCATTAATTTAGTGTTTTGTACAAAATATTAATTATAATATTAATTCCTTTGAATTCAAATAAATTAGAACTTCTACACAAAATTATGCATTTAGCAATCAAAGATAATTAATGAAGAATCAAGCAATTTAGTAAAAAAAATTCCATTTCAATTATAAAAAATAAGGCATCACATATTCTCATAAGCATGAAATATTCATAAATAAATAACTAAGGACATATTGTTTTTCAAATACAAATTAACAATAGATAATTAAACTAAAATGAAATTTAAATTTTAAATCTTCTTAAAAAATATGACTTATTGCTCGAGATTCTCTCATCCATTTTAAATTCATGTGCATTGTCAATTAGAAATAATTGTTCCTTCTTGATGGTCCTCTTATGGATTTCGCATACCACAACTTTTGCCTATGTATGCAATGACCTATTTGTCTTGCACAATGGATATTTGGCTGAACATTGAGCATCAAAGTTCGCCTCATTCTTGAATGCAATATTCTTCTTCTAGTTTAATCTCATATTGAATCTCGCTAAGACCTTTAAAAAAAAATTTCTTGATTTTGACTAACATTTCTGCCTTAAAACTAGATATAAATTCATATCAAGTGATATGAGACGATAGAGGTGGGCATTTTACCTGACCCGACCTAACCCGACCCGAAAAATTTCGGGTTCAGGTCGGGATTGAAACTCGATCGGATTAAAAATTACAAACCCGATCGGGTTGTGATCGGTTCGGGTCAAACCTGACCCAATCTGAATACCCGATCGGGTTGCAAAAAAAAAAAAAACTAAACCTAACACTGCACAACACACACACACATGCTGCACAACAGCACACACACACACACACACATGTTGTATAGCAGCACACAGACACGCTGCACAGCAGTACACACACACACGCTGCACAACAGCGCACACACACGCTGCACAACAGCACACACATGCTACACACAGTCACTCAACAATTCACAAATTCACAAACCTAACACACACACGCTGACACCACCATCACAAGTTCACAACTTCACAAATCACAAGTTCACTGTCAAACTCAAACACAAACAAGGCAGCCGCAAGTCCGAAACCAGTCACCACAAGACTCATACACACCAGTCCACGATCTGTTGCTGCCAACTGCTGAAACCACGATCTGTTGCTGCCAAGTGAAGCCGCGACCAGCAGCTGCCAAGTCAAACTCGTCCAGCCGTGAGCCGTCCGCGTCTTCGCGATCTGCTGCCGCCAACTCCCAAGTGAAGTCGCGATCTGCTGCCAAGTGAAATCGCATCCAGCCATGAGCCGTGGCCACCGATCTGTTGCTTGAAGGCCGAATCCTCACAACCCGGCCCGACTTTCTCCCCGCCCGAACCCGATTTTGAAGCTTTCTACTTTCAAACTTCAACTTTCAAGTTTCATGTTTCCTATTTCCTAAGTCGTAACTTTCATGGTATATATATACTATATAATTAATTAATTATATATGCTTAATTTTTTATTATGTAATTTAGTAATTGGTTATTATTTAATTGTTGTAATTATGTATTTATAAATATTAGTAATAAAATCAAGGAAATTTTGTTAATTATTGAGCTCTTCATAAATTATTATTATTTTTCATATATAAAAAGGAATTGGGTTTTGTTTTTATTTCATTGATTGTTATCGTTTGCTCTATTTAGCGAATAGACCATATTGGCTGTCAAGCATAAAGGACATATGAAAATGGTGTTAGCTAGCGAATAACAAAAAATTTGTTAATTATTAATAATTGAAATAATATTAATTGATAATTGTTAATAATAGTTAATAATTGATTTTTTATGAATAAATTAGCAAATTAGGTAGATTAAATATTAAAATTAAGTATTATATTATATATATATTTTATAATTATATGTGAACTTGTGCAGTAGCTTCAAGCCTTCAACACTAAAAAAATTAATAAGTTCAATTAATATTTTATTGTATGTTAATCATCCGTTAAGTCGTTAAGTACAAGTAACTTGGGCTTGAAATTAAAGGGTTTATAATAAGAATTAAGACATAGATAGACAAATAATATCATATTATTATGGGGAATGGGTAATTGGATATTATCAATTAATTAATTAATCACGAATTTCTTACTTTTTGTTTATGGAGCATGAACAACTTGAATTGAAATTACTAATTTTTGTTATGGATTATGTTAATAATATTTATGTGTTTTGATTTTTGAATTAATGATTATTAATTATTATTTTGAATATTCAAATGCTTGGACACTCAAGATCGAATTCGATGAGTGACGATGAAGAACAAAGTGTACAAATGGAAGGAACCCATAGAGGAAAGGAAACGGCGAAGCGGAAAAGACCGCCAATGAAGAAAAGATCGGAAGTATGAAATCATTTCACTTTACTCAAAGGTAATCCAAACAAATATAGGTGGAACTATTGTGGTAAGCAATATCAATGTCATTCAAGGCTTGATGGGATTACAAATATAACAAGGCATATAAAGACATGCGAATCATACAAGACATTTCGGGCACAACAAAGTGGAAGTCAACAAAATTTGATAGCTGAGGGCGGCGAAGAAAATGCAAGTAATTTGGTTTTGGGTAAAGGATGGAGTCAAGACGCGTGTCGAAGGGCAGTAACTAAAATGATTATTATGGGTGAGTTGCCGCTCCGTTTTGTAGACAACAAAGGATTTAGGCATTTCTGCAGTGTAGCTATCCCGCAGTTTGTTATGCCAATTCGAAGAACTATTGGTAGAGATGTTATGGAGTTATTTTTCGAGGAAAAGGCAATGTTAAAGAGTTTGATTTGCAACAACAAGCAGCGAGTGTCTCTTACAACTGATTTGTGAACTTCTTTTCAAAACATGAGCTACATGGTGATTACAACTCATTTTATTGATAATGATTGGTGTTTGAATAGTAGAATTATTAGTTTTAGCGCAATAGAAGATCATAGAGGGAAATTGATTGGCAAAAAGATTGTGGCTTGCTTACAGGATTGGGGGATAGAGAGATTGTTTGCAATAACTGTTGATAATGCCACTGCAAATGATATTGTTGTTGGATATGTCACTATGTAGTTGCTTACTTAGAGGAATAATGATGCACTTGTGCTGGCGGGACAATATATGCATGTGCATTGTTGTGCACATATTTTGAATTTGATAGTTGTTTCAGGATTGGGAGAGTTGCATGCTAGTGTTACCGCTTTTCAGAATGTTGTGAAGTACGTGAGATCCTCCAGCACGAGGTTGCAAAAATTTAAACAATGTGCTGAGCAGGTGAATTGTCCAAAAGGAATTGTTGTTTTAGATTGTCCTACTAGGTGGAATTTCACTTATTTGATGTTGATGACTGCGCCAAAATTTCAAGCAGCATTTGATAGAATGCAGAAGTCGATAAACCTTATGAGGCATACTTTGCTGAGAAAGAAAATAATGTTAGAAGGGTGGGCCCACCTGGACCGGAGGACTGAGAGAGTGTTGAACGAATTATGAAGTTTTTGAAGATATTTTATGATGCCACATTGTTGTTTTCTGCCTCTTTGAGTGTGACTTCTAATCTTTGTTATGATATTATTGGCTTAATTGAGAGTTCATTGATTGCACTATAAGAAAGCACAGATCCTTTGGTGTCCTCTATGGCTTATAGTATGAGGGAAAAATTTGATAAGTATTGGGAGTCCACAGGAAAGATAAACAAAATGTTGATTGTTGCCTCTATTCTTGATCCACGAGCGAAAATGGATTTTGTTAAACATATTTTTTAGATCATTTTGGGCAATGATAGATTAATGGTCGAACAAATGACCAAAGCAGTGAAGGACTTGTTGAATGAGTTTTATGATGTATATAGTACATTCTCCGCTAGTTCCACACCATCGCTGTATAGTAAGAGTGGTCTTAGTGGCAGCTATGGAGGTACAAGTTCTTCTCAACGTTTTACAACTGAGGCTAATTTGGTGGATGTTGCTGGTGGTGAATGTGATGACGCTTTTCGAGTTGCTCGTCCTTTCCTTGGATATGCCAGGAAGGTTTCTGTTCAGAATGAGAATAAAAGAGTAGTTTCTGAGGTGGAAAGGTACTTGAAGGACCCAGTTGAAGATCCCAGCAATCTTAAAATTAATGTTTTGCTTTGGTGGAGAGTGAATGGATCGAGGTATCCAATTCTGGAGAAAATTGCAAGAGATGTCCTCGTTGTTCCTGTTTTCACAATGGCATCTGAGTCTGCCTTTAGCATCGGGCGTCATATTACTGATGATTATAGAAGTTCTTTAACCTCGGCTATGGTTGAGGCATTGATATGCACTGAAAATTGGCTGCAGTCTAAACTTTTTACCAATCCCGTCTACAACCTCCAAGAAGATATTAAGAAGCAAATGTTTCATATGGAATTACAAGAAGGTAATGTTTTTAATTTTTTTATCATAAATTCTATACATAATTTATTTAAAATGCATTATAACTTTATATAGAACATCTATATGCAGTCATGTACTTGAGTTACTACTTTTTTTTTGGATTTTATAGAGCTTATAAGATCGCAAGCTTCGACAGTGGAAGCGGTGAGCGCCGACATTGGTGTTATGGATGTTTGAAAGGTAACTTTTAATATATATTATTATTCATAATTTGATATTATAGTACTATTAGTATTTGGTTGTAATTTAAACTATAATTATAGTTGTTATAGTTTTAAATTTTAAGTCTAATTTGTAATTGTTTTAGTTAGACAAGTTGAAGTTGATAGAATGTTATTATTGCCAAGTATTATTATTAACTTGATTTGGTGATGAATGCCATAAAATAAGCATGATTGACTTAATTATATATATATATATATCAAGTGTGTGTGTATTGAAAAATTTGGTAAACATATATATTTATTTGTAATTATAAATTTATAATGATATAATAAAAATTAGAAAGATTGTAACACTCCTTTAGTTCAATTAAAGATATGAATTAGATTTATTTATTTGTGTTTGTGTTTGATGTGTAACCTTATGAATTTGGTTTATTTGCTCAATTTTTTATATGAATTGAGTTAGTTCATTTGCAACGTGGCTTAAAGAAAATATTTATTAGGGGTGGACATTTTACCCAACCCGACCCGATAAATTTTGGGTTTGGGTTGGATCGAGTCGGGAGTAAAACACGATCGGATTGAAATTTACAAACCCGATCGGGTTGTGATCGGTTTGGGTCAAACCCGACCCGATCCGAATACCCGATCGGGTTCCCAAAAAAAAAAAAAATTCTGCCTCTGGATAATTTTTTTCTTCTGCCTCTGTACTCCTTAATCCTTACTGTTATTGATAATTTTTTTCTTATTTCTTAACTTCTTATATTCTACCCAACGCCAAGCAAATAGCAATTGATAATTCGAGATTTCGAGTATTTGACAAATCATTAATCATCAAATCGTTTAAGAACAGAACATAATTACAAAAGTAAAAGAAAAAAAAAACAAAAAGGGGAGAGACCGAGAGAGAGGATGAGAAAGAAATTAAGAAAGTAAGAAACAATTCAAACAAAGCCAATCCTGCACACTTACACAGCACACACACTGACACTGGAAACAAATTTGTCACGTTGCTGGCTTTGTCAATCCTGCACAGCACACACACATAGCCACTGAGCCAGAGCCACACACACACAGAGTCACATACGCACAGCACACACAAGTCACGGGCTGCACAGCACACACACTGACACTGTGACACACACGCTGCAAGTGCACACTGCACAAAACACACACACGCTGCAAGTGCACAACACAGTGACACACACACACTGCACTCAACAGTCAACAATTCATTCGCAATTCGCAAAGACACAAACCTAACACACACACATGCTGTCAGCCACAACTTCACAAATCACAAACACAAACACAAACAATTGAACAAGGCAGCCGCAACCCGCACTCCCGCAGTCTGTAACCAGCCACCACAAGACCCAATCTGTTGCTGCCAACTGTTGAAATCACGATATGTTGCTACCAAGTGAAGTCGCGACCAGCTGCTGCCAAGTGCCAAGTGAAACCCGTCCAGCCGTGAGCCGTGAGCCATCCGCATCTCCGCGATCTGCTGCTGCCTGCTGCCAACTCCCAAGTGAAGCCGCGATCTGCTACCAACTACCAAGTGAAATCCCATCCGTCCAGCCATGAGCCGTGGCCACCGATCTGCTGCTTGAAGGCCGAATCCTCTCCACCCGAACCCGATTTTGAAGCTTCCGGTTTCCACCTTCCACTTTCAACTTTTCAAGCTTCAAGGCTCAAGCTTTTTGACTCCATTTGTTTCCTAAGTGGCTGCTAAGTGTTTCGTTTTCATCATTCACGGTATATAACTATATATATTATATACACTATATAATTAATTAATTATATATGCTAAATAGTTTATTATGTAATTCAGTAATTGTTTATTATTTAATTGTTGTAATTAACTAATTATGTATTTATAAATATTAGTAATAAAATCAAGGAAATTTTGTTAATTATTGAGCTCATCAGAAATTATTTTTTTCATCTATAAAAAGGAATTGTTGATTGGTGGGTTTTGATAATTGATAATTGATAATTATTAATTGTTAATTGTTAATAATAGTTAATAATTGAAATAATATTAATTGATAATTGTTAATAATAGTTAATAATTGAAATAATATTAATTGATAATTGTTAATAATAGTTAATAATTGATTTTTTATGAATAAATTAGCACATTAGGTAGATTAAATATTAAAATTAAGTATTATGTTGTATATATTTTATAATTATAATGTGTTTAACTGTTTATGTTATGTAATTATGTGTACTTGTGCAGTAGCTTCAAGCTTTCAACCCTAAACAAATTAATAAATTCAATTAATATTTTATTATATGCTAATCATCCGTTAAGTTGTAAAGTACAAGTAACTTGGACTTGAAATTAAAGGATTTAATTTATAATAAGAAATAAGATATAGAGAGACAAATAATATCATATTATTTATTATGGGGAATGGGTAATTGGATATTATAAATTAATTAATTAATCATGAATTTCTTACTTTTTGTTTATGGAGCATGAACAACTTGAATTGAAATTACTAATTTTTGTTTCTGGATTATGTTAATAATATTTATGTGTTTTGATTTTTGAATTAATGATTATTAATTATTATTTTGAATATTCAGATGCTTGGACACTCAAGATCGAATTCGATGAGTGACGATGAAGACCAAAGTGTACAAATGGAAGGAACCCATAGAGGAAAGGAAAAAGCGAAGCGGAAAAGACCGCCAATGAAGAAAAGATCGGCAGTATGGAATCATTTCACTTTACTCGAAGATAATCCAAACAAATGTACGTGCAACTATTGTGGTAAGCAATATCAATGTCATTCAAGGCTTGATGGGATTACAAATATGACAAGGCATATAAAGACATGTGAATCATACAAGACATTTCGGGCACAACAAAGTGGAAGTCAACAAAATTTGACATCCGAGGGTGACGAAGAAAATGCAAGTAATTTGGTTTTGGGTAAAGGATAGAGTCAAGACACGTGTCGAAGGGCAGTAACTAAAATGATTATTATGGGTGAGTTGCCGCTCAGTTTTGTAGACAACAAAGGATTTAGGCATTTCTGTAGTGTAGCTATCCCTCAGTTTGTTATGCCATCTCGAAGAACAATTGGTAGAGATGTTATGGAGTTATTTTTGGAGGAAAAGGCAATGTTGAAGAGTTTGATTTGCAACAACAAGCAGCGGGTGTCTCTTACAACTGATTTATGGACTTCTGTTCAAAACATGACCTACATGGTGATTACAGCTCATTTTATTGATAGTGATTGGTGTTTGAATAGGAGGATTATTAGTTTTAGCGCCATCGAAGATCATAGAGGGAAGTCGATTGGTAAAAAGATTGTGGCTTGCCTACAAGATTGGGGGATAGAGAGGTTGTTTGCAATAACTGTTGATAATGCCACTGCAAATGATATTGTTGTTGGTTATGTCACTATGCAGTTGCTTAGTTGGAGGAATGATGATGCACTTGTGTTGGCGGGACAATATATGCATGTGCGTTGTTGTGAACATATGTTGAATTTGATTGTTGTCTCAGGATTGGGAGAGTTGCATGCTAGTGTTACCGCTATTCGAAATGCAGTGAAGTACATGAGATCCTCCAGCATGAGGCTGCGGACATTTAAACAATGTGCTGAGCAGGTGAATTGTCCAAGAGGAATTGTTGTTTTGGATTGTCCTACCAGGTGGAATTCCACTTATTTGATGTTGATGACTGCACTGAAATTTCAAGCGGCATTTGATAGAATGGCAGAAGTGGATAAACCTTATGAGGCATAATTTGCTGAGAAAGAAAATAATGTTAGAAGGGTGGGCCCACCTGGACCGGATGACTGGGAGAGTGCCGAACGAATTGTGAAGTTTTTGAAGGTATTTTATGATGCCACATTATTGTTTTCTGCCTCTTTGAGTGTGACTTCTAATCTTTGTTATGATACTATTGGCTTAATTGAGAGTTCATTGACTGCACTGCAAGAAAGTACTGATCCTTGGGTGTCCTCCATGGCTTATAGTATGAGGGAAAAATTTGACAAGTATTGGGAGTCCACATGAAAGATAAGCAAAATGTTGATTATTGCCTCTATTCTTGATCCACGAGCGAAAATGGATTTTGCTAAACATATTTTTGAGATAATTTTTGGCAATGATAGTTTTATGGTTGAACAAATGACCAAAGCAGTGAAGGACTTGTTGAATGAGTTTTAAGATGCATATAGTGCATTCTCCGCTAGTTCCACACCATCGATGTATGGTGAGAGTGGTCTTAGTGGCAGCTATGGAGGTACAAGTTCTTCTCAACGTTTTACAACTGAGGCTAATTTGGTGGATGTTGCTGGTGGTGAATATGATGACGCTTTTCAAGTATCTCGCCCTTTCCTTGGATATGCCAGGAAGGTTTCTGTTCAGAATGAGAGTAGAAGAGTAGTATCTGAGGTGGAAAGGTACTTAAAGGACCCAGTTGAAGATCCCAGCAATCTTAAACTTAATGTTTTGCTTTGGTGGAGAGTGAATGGATCGAGGTATCAATTTCTTGAGAAAATTGCAAGAGATGTCCTTGTTGTTCCTGTTTCCACAGCGGCATCTGAGTCTGCCTTTAGCATCGGGCGTCGTATTATTGATGAGTATAAGAGTTCGTTAACTCCGGCTAGGTTGAGGCATTGATATGCACTGAAAATTGGCTGCAGTCTAAACTTTTTGTCAACCCCGTCTACAACCTCCAAGAAGATATCAAGGAGCAAATGTTTCATATGGAATTACAAGAAGGTAATGTTTTTAATTTTTTATCATACATTAAATACATAATATATTTAAATGCATTATAACTTTATATAGAACATCTATATATTAATTTTTTTTTTTGGATTTTATAGAACTTTTAAGATCGCAAGCTTCGACTGTGGAAGCGGTGAGCGCCGACATTGGTGTTATGGATGTTTGAAAGGTAACTTTTAATATATATTATTATTCATAATTTGATATTATAGTACTATTAGTATTTGGTTGTAATTTAAGCTCCTATAATTATAGTTGTTATAGTTTTAAATTTTAAGTTTAATTTGTAATTGTTTTAGTTAGACAAGTTGAAGTTCATAAAATGATATTATTGTCTAGTATTTTTATTAACTTGATTTGGTGATGAATGCCATAAAATAAGCATGATATAATAGAAATATATAATCAAGTGTGTATTGAAAAATTTGGTAAACATATATATTTATTTGTAATTATAAATTTATAATGATAATATGATATAATAGAAATTAGAAAGATTGTAACACCCCTTAGTTTAATTAAAGATATGAATTAGATTTATTATTTGTATTTGTGTTTGATGTGTAATCTTATGAATTTGGTTTATTTGCTCAATTTTTTATATGAATTGAGTTTGTTCATTTGGAAAGTGACTTAAGGAAAATATTTATTGTACATTTTCTCAATCTTTCTCTAGGCAATCGGCACTTGAACATGGAGCCATGGAGCCATGGAGGAACCAAGGTGGAGGAACCAAAAAAGCTTATTTAGTTTTAATGTTTGAACTTTGAATTTTGTGATTTATGTTTCTAAACAATTTAATTTTGTGACTTTGTGAGTTTGTGTTTCAAACTTTTAAAGACTAATATTTGGAAATTGTGCTTTGGACTTTGTAAGTTTGTATTAATTTTAACTTTTATTAAGTTTGGAACTTTGGATTTTGTTGATTGAGCAAATAATAGTCCTAATTCTACCCTCCAAGTCCAAGTCAATAGGCAAATAATCCTATTATAGTATTTTAACTTTATTCATTTGAATTAATAACATTTTCTTTTCTTTTTTTCAGTTGAAAATTAGTAAAAATGACTACAATTAAGAAAAATGTCTTAAAACTTTCATAAAAACTACAATAATAGGAAAAAAAGAGCTCAAAATTGTATTAACCGAATTTGACCCGAATTGACCCTATTTCAACCGACCCGAACTGACCCGAATTGACCCGAACTGACCCGCACTGACCCGAAATGACCCGAACTGACCCAAACTCAATCCTACCCGTTTTAAATCCAACCCGAATTTATGACCCGACCCGAACCGACCCGAACATAGTTCAGGTCGGTTCGGGGCGGGTCATAAATTCGGGTTGTGTTCGGATTGATTCTTGTCTAACCCGAACAACCCGAAACCCGATCGGGTTGACCCGAACCCGATTTTGCCCACCCCTAATATTTATTGTACATTTCTTCAATATTTCTCTAGGCAATCGGCACTTGAGCTTGGAGTTCAAAAATTTGAATTTAGAGCTTGTCAAAGTGCTTGCATGGAGCCATGGAGGAACCAAGGTGGAGGAACCAAGAAAGCCTATTTAGTTTTAATGTTTGAACTTTGAACTTTGTGATTTGTGTTTCTAAACAATTTAATTATGTTTAAATTTTGTGAGTTTGTGAGTTTGTGTTTCAAACTTTCAAAGACATTATTTGGAAATTGTGCTTTGGACTTTGTAAGTTTGTATTAATTTTAACTTTTATTAAGTTTGGACTTTGTTGGTTGAGCAAATAATAGTCATAATCCTACCCTCCAAGCCAATAGGCAAATAATCCTATTCTAGCATTTTAAAATGACTACAATTAAGAAAAATGTCTTAAAACTATCATTAAAACTACAAAAATAGCAAAACAATGAGCTCAAAATTGCATTAACCGAATTTGACCCGAACTGACCTGAACTGACCCGAACTCAATCCGACCTGTTTTAAATCCAACCCGAACTTAACCCGAATTATTGACTCGACGCGAATTATATTCGGGTCAAATCGGGTCGGGTCAATACTTTGGGTTAAGTTCGGATTGATTCTTGTCTAACCCGAACAACCCAAAACCCGATCGGGTTGACCCGAACCAGGTTTTGCCCACCCCTATGAGACGTCAAGGATCCATCTTAATGTTTTAAAAAATCTTTCTCTCTTCAGTATCCATTTCTGAGAAGTATAAAGATTAAGCAAGTATTAATAATAGTGTGAATACAAACAAGGAATAAATAGCCATGAAAATTTTTTCTGGCTTCCACTAGAGCAAGACATTTTATAATATAAACGATGGACTATGACATTCTTTTCTCCAATACAATAACGGTCCATAGTATGAGTTTCATGAAATTAATTTTTTGAAAAAAGTTCAAGGAAACAATAAAAAATCTTCATTGTTTGAAAAACATAATCATTCTAGTCTGGATAGTTCAAATGGTGCTAGAAAAAGGACATTTGAGAAGACAAGTAAAACAAAGTCCATTAAAAATGCAGCGCAGTAAATTGCCCCCTTGCAAAGGCAGTGTAGAAGTCACAAACCAATTTCCATATAACATATGACTATAAGACCACACCATTTGACTCCTAATTTGTTCTGCGTCCATTGGCGGTCTTAGATTGGAGAAAGAGGTGAACTACATGAGTGGTGCTCATGGGCACTGTTTACCTTTTTCTTCAAAAATTCTGCAAATCTTACCCTATAAACAATGAAATTCGATTAGCCATAGCTTTCTCTTCATAAGTCCAAATCATAAACATGATGTATCTTGGAAAGCTCTTAGAAAGCGATAATACTGATCAACTCTACCAAAAGTTATGCCTTTCAAAAGTTACATGTTTTTATTTTTAGGATTCATGACTTCAATTCCTTACGTTGGAATTATAACAAATTTGCAAGGAAATTAGATATGTAATCAACATATCAAAAACATCATTATGTAACCCAACGCATGAAATCAGAACATGTCATTAAAAAAAAATTGCATTACATCATGGTATTCATGTTTCAATCAAAAATAGAAAATAACTCATACTGCTCTCATACCAATGTAGACTAAATTAATCATACTTAAATTAATTAACTATAATTAATAAACTTACTTGCACAACAAATAGAAGTAGAATTTGATCTTTAATAAAATTAAGTTACTATTTTTGGATTATAAGGCAATCATAGCAAAGCTGAAGTCACAACATAAGAATCAAAATTAATGCAACATGTTAGGGCTTTATTTCAACATTTGATTGCCATTATTATGTTTATTGCTTTTACTTTTGTTGTAGGAGTAGAGAAAGCTAAGAGGCATATTGAGATTGTGGATGGAGAAGTTAATAAAAAATTGAAGTGATTTACTTCCTTTAAAATCTCTCTTCCAAAAACTGCTCCCCATATGATTGCGGAAACTAAGCAATTACCACTTGGTTACTTACTTTTGGATCAAGTTACCTTATCAAGGGAAAGTCGCTCATGTTCTATAGTTTGAAACTATAAAGGGTAAAAGTCTACAGACTTTTCTTATTGATGATATTAATTATGCTAATGACATTGTATCCATTAGTGTGTTTATTTGTGACATTAGCCTGAGTTTACTAGTTGCCACTATCACTATAGATAGAACATTTTTAACGGTGAACATTGTGAAAAAACAATTGTAAAATTGAATGGATGACTAGTAAATGAAAGCTAGCTTAGAATATATATATATATATATATATATATATATATATATATATATATATATAGTTGTTAAACACTAACCTTTATTATTCATCGAATTTGATCAAACACAAGCATAAAACACATTTATTACCAGCTGAGCTATGCTTAAGAAATGAATGATAGCTTACTTGAATAGACAAAATAAGAGTATTCAATAATATTGATAATGAGCTATTACAAAATATTTTCAGAACATAAAATAAGTCGAGAACAATTACAAGAATATTTTAACAAGTACAATTGGACAAGAAACTTTTTTTTTTTTAAATGAAAGTATTACTTTCAATCATTCAACTCTATGAATAAATACAAAAGATGGGCTGGTATGTTATCCACCCATATTACAAAATCAGAGTAGTCTAAATCTAACTTGGCAAGTGTGTGAGCAAAACCATTATAAGTTCTTGGTGTGTGTTGTAACTTGACATGTTTTAATCTCTTCATCATCTCTTGGACCTCGGATACAATCCAAAAAATCTCAGTCTTTGTGCTTTTCTAGCTAAGGCTAAATCTGCTACTACCTGTGAATCAGTCTCAACAATCAAAGGTAAACATCAGGCGTTTTCAGCTACTTCCAGCCCGAACTTAGTTGCTTCAGCTTTTTCATAATCCACTTTATCAAGCCATTTCGATGGCTTTAAGGCTGCTGCTATAAGTTTACCTTCTGAATTTCTGATTACAATGCCCAAACCTGCTATTTGTTGGTCTATCTTTATAGCTGCATCAACATTCACCTTGAACCAACCTGCAGGGGGACACTTCTAATGCTTCTGGGATGCAGAACTTTTATCTGAAATTGCTTGCATCTGTGGCATATGAATTCTTTTATAAGACTGAACAATTGCTTCAGCTCTAGTTACTGATAATTAGGAATCTTCCTTTTTGCTTTCGAATATAAAAAGATTCTTTGAGTGCCATATGCTCCAGCATAAAGCAACTATCGGCTCCATTTCAGTCTTACTTCGTTGATCAGCCAAAGCCAACAGCAAGCTTAGGACATCTTTACATTTTGGGGTTTTCACTTCATCTTCAAATGATGTGAGCTTCTAAATTTTCCTCGAGGCTTTACATTCAAATAACGTGTGGAAGATAGACTCTCTATACCCCTTGCATCTGTGACACCATGGGGCTTGTGATACTCTTTTCTTCTATAAATTCTCTACTGTGGGCAGCATGTCATTTGCAGCCCTCCACATAAATATCTTCACTTTCTCTGGAATTTGCCAATACCAAATTGAGTTCCATGCACTTTTGCCTTCCTCTGGACTGTTAGGCTTGGATGGGAACTTCATTTGTAAGGCTAGTTGATACCCACTCTTGATTGAGCAATAACCTTTTTTGTCGTAATGCCACAAAACTCGGTCTGGTCTTGGTTGTCTTGGTAGAGGGATCTTAAGTATCTGGGTAGCATCTTCTTGATGAAAATGTTGCCTTATTACAAGATCTTTCCAGCAGTGGTCTTCATCAATCAACTTTGAAACCATAGTCTCTAAAGGGAGACTTGTAGGAGATATTGGTTTGAACATTACAGGTCTTCGTAACCAGCCACTTTGATACACTTTTCACATGGTTTCCATCTCTGATTCTCCATCTAAGACCCTTATTAATAACATCTCGCCCCCACAAGATGCTTCTCCATATGTAAGAGGGGTTTGAGCCAATTTGTGCCTCCATAAAATCCGAATGTCTGAAATATCTTACCTTCATCACCCTAGCTATGAGAGATTTTGGCGCTTAGATGATCCTCTAACTTTGTTTTGCCACAAGCGCTTGGTTGAAACTAGACAAGTCTCGAAAACCCAAGCCACCGTTCTTCTTTGCCTGACACATTCTTTCCCACTTGGACCAATGAATAGACCTATGATTCCTTGAACTTCCCCACCAAAACCTAGCAATAGCCTTCTGCATATCTTCACAAAGCCCTAAAGGAAGTTTAAAAACGCTCATGACGCAAACAGGAACTGCTTGAGCTACTGCCTTAATAAGTGTCTCTTTCTCTCCACATGAGAAAAATTTTGCTTGCCAATTGGAGATTTTGTTTATAATTCTGGGCTTGATATCGTTGAAAAAGCTAGTCTTATTTCTTCCCACCATTGAAGGTAGTCCAATATACCTTTCATGTCTTGAAACCACTTGAAGTTGAAATATATCCCTAATTGTAGCTATCTGCTCTTGCATGACATTATCGTTGAACAACATGGAGGACTTTTCGAAGTTAAAAATCTGGCCTGAGGCAGTAGCATAACAATAAAAAAAATTGCTTCAGGTTCGTACAATCTTATTTAGTGGCTTTTGTGAACACCAAACTATCATTTGCAAACAGAAGATGAGTAATAGATAGGTCCTTACTGAATTTTAATCCATGAATTAGCTGGTTTCATTCGGCTTGCTTCAAAAGATTTGTGAAAACCTCAGCACAAATAATGAACAAATATGGAGAGAGTGGGCAACCTTATCTTAAGCCTCTTTGAGGCTAGATAAGGTCTTTTACTACCCCATTGATCAGCACAGAAAAAGATTGTGTGGATATGCCTCTCATAAACAATTCCACCCATTTGTGAGAAAAACCCAATTTTTCCATAGTGCACTTAAAAACTCCCACTCTACCCTGTGATGTGCTTTGCTAATGTCTAATTTCAAAGCCACTAGACATGTTTTTTATTTTTACAATGCCTAATCTTATTCAGACACCCATACCCAATAATTATATTATCAATTATGAGCCTATTTGGCACAAAGCACTCTGAGTTGGTGAAATAATATGATCTAAGATTTGCTTCAGCATATTCGCTATAGTCTTTGCAATGATCCTATAAATTACATTACATAAGTTGATTGGTCTATACTCCATCACAGTCTTAGGCTTTGCTGTCTTGGGGATTAAAGCAATGTATGTATGATTCAAAGGAGCAATATTACCTCTATCATTGAGGATATGCAAAGAAGTGGCTATAACTCCTTCGCTTACTGAATTCCAATGCTTTTGGAAAAATACTACAGGGAGACCATCTGGGCCAGGAGCTTTGGTTGGATGCATTTAACTCAAAACTTCTGTGATATCAGCTTTTGTGAAAGGCTAGTCCAATTGAGAATTCATTTATACCGAAACTTTACGAGGCATGTTGCGAAGAGCCATCTCCAGCTGCTGGTGTGAAGGATTTGTTGACGTGAACAGATTATGATAATATTCACATAATATTCTCTCAATATCCTTTGCTTCCTCAGACCATTTATTATTTTCATCAACAATTCCACTGATCCAGTTTTTCCTTTTCTGAGCTGAAGCTTTGCTATGGAAAAACTTTTTATTTTTATCTCTTGCAACCAAACTGCTCTAGACCTCTGTCTCTAGTAGATTTCATCATCAATAAGCAAATCATCAATCTGTCTTTCTAGGAGCTTGATCTTATCTCCACTGATGTATTGATTGCTGCTTTCCTTGTAGGTTTTCAACTCAGCGAGTAACTTCTTTAGTTTCTTCTATCTTTTTCCAAAAGCTTGGTTACTCCAGAGCTTCAATTCAGCCAATGACTCATTGGCTGCCTTTTTGAAAATAGTAACAGGGTCTTTATCTCTCCACCTCATATTTTGCAGCCATTCAAAATGCACGATTTCTTTACATTTCTCATATGGACTCCACATGTCTTCATAGTGAGTTCTTGTGAAAGCTCTTTTGCTGTACTTTGTGCTTCTGCCTTTTTCTTCTACCGACATCAAAATTGGATTGTGATCAGATGTCCACATCTCCAGAGTCTCTGCTGCTGATTCCTGAAAAAACTCCTCTAATTCTTACAACAAAAAAACCTGTCTAATCTTTCCTCTACCAAATGAGGTCCAAATCTCCTGTTAGACCACATAAAGGACTACCTTTGCACCCCAAATCTATCAAACCACAAAATTTACAGCCTCTTTAAACTCATTCACAGCATACACACTCATGTCCTGTTTTCCAGTCTTCTCAGTCAGCTGTAATATCTCATTAAATTCTCCAAAAAAGAGTCACGATAGGGAGGATAAACCAGCCAACCTTTGTAATAATGTCCATGTATGTTGTTTTTTATCTGATTCAGGTGTCCATATATTCTCGTACATCTCCAATATCTACCATTATCCACATGAACTATTGCATCTATATGGTGCCTACTATAAGATTTAATATCCACAACAACTTCCGAATTCCATAACAAAGCCAAACCACCACTCAAACCATTCATACTAACAACTAAAAATTCTCAAAATTTAAAACTTTACCTTTATCCTGCATTTGCCCAGACCGCTGCTTAGTTTCACAAAGGAACATAATCTATGGCCTGTGCAATTGGAGAAATTTTTGAGCTTCGTGGAACGCTCGGTCATTCTCCATCCCCCGAGAGTTCCAGGATACAATCCTCATGGCTGTCGGCGGGGCTGGTGACCAGCCTCCACCGTTAATTCCTCTATGTTTATGACTGCCATCTCTACATATCTTTTTTGCTGCATTTCCAGTTCATGCTCGCCCTTTGCTTCTGATGTGCAATTTATAGTTTGGAGTGTTGGGAAAATATGCTCTTTAAAAGCATATGTGTTTATTTAATTGTAATAAACAATTTTTCTGATTAATAAAATAAATGAGGTATTTTATTCAAATATCTTAATTGCATTAATATTTGTATTAAAGTCCATTTAATCATATTATATGTATTTATGTGATCACCATGTGGATTCACGGAAGACATAAATACAAGTTATCTTATGATTAAATAAATTTAGTTCGCAGTTGATAAATAAAGTTGGGCACTTTATTTAGGTATAGACTGGAATAAATTCATTGAATGATTTGTCTTAATCATGTATGAATTTATTGATGTAGTACGACTACATTGCACTGGATCACATATGAGATTTAATTAATTTTGTAATAACTGTTAGACTTATTAAATCTCATAGGCGTTGATTTTACTGTAATCTTAATCTTGAGTTAATTATGATTTCATGATTGTGATTGTTATTCCATTTGAGTTACCAATGGGCACGACACATCCTTGTGGTCAAGATTACCCGGTATCTTGGTGGGAGCTATTATGAGTATTGGAGTTATGGATTAACAATATAGAATTTGTACAACACATCTCTTGATAGGTTTTCGGCACTTGATCATAGAATTCTCTGGCCAGAGTGTGTCAACATATTTAGTATGTTGAAAATGATCATTAGAGAAAACCAATAAGGATCAAGGAATAAGATGTTATTAAATTGATTGGATAGTTGAGATATCAATTTAATTAACGATGTGGTACAAAGGATTGTGCAGTAAAGAAATCAATGTGGCTTGGGACAAATTATTATTCGAGCATACAATTATGGAAGTCAGTTCCAATCTTTTAGTGGAGTAGATTTGGAATTGAATAATTGGGCTAGTTTAATTACAGGCCTGATTATTGTAGCCACTATTGTATGTTCCCAAATGATCCCCGGGTTAGCTCATTTAATTGACTGCACCACTACTAGACTAATAAGCAAGATAACTAGCTATTTGGGTCAAAAGCCTAATTATATCATTTAGTGGGAGGCTCCATTTAATTAGCTTATGTGTAAGGGGCCTTATGTTATTTTACATGGTGGGTCCCTTATTAAAAGAAAAAGAAACGTGAGTTTTAAAAGAGGGCATTATTTGGAGCCTAGGGTTTTCACTAAAGGGATATATAAAAGGCTTATTTTCTCAACAGAAAAAATAGAAGCCACTTTATACAAATCAGAGAAAAAGATTTTTCTCTCTATTGTTGAGAGAAAAATTTTCTCGTGCTAGTTGCTTTGGTAGTGATAAAGGCGCCCACACGTCAAGTGCAGATCCAACCTGAGTCATAACCTGGAAGATCATTGGGGACAGTTCGTAATCTAACAAGCGTGGTGGTGACGGATCGTGATCTAGGAGCCTAAATCACTTCAGCGGAAAAAGTCAACTCGGATTTTCAAGGTACGATTTCTAGATTACGTATTCTTATATATTATATGAGAGCGGTCCTTAATAGGTTTTATAAAAATTTAAAAACCTAATTTTTCCCCAACAATTGGTATCAGAGCCATCTCATATTAATATATAAGAATTTCGTATGAAATCATTCTTGAAATTTATGTATTAGAGTGGCACAATTTATTCAGACTGGCCAGCGTGGCCAGTGGCGCGCGCTGCATGTGCAGCAGAAGCGTGCGCCGGGTTTGGTCGATTTCCGGTGAGATGGAGACCGGCCGGCTTCCTGAACAGCGATGGTTGACCGGGAACAGCAGCTACTGCGTTTGTGGTGATGGCGGCTAAAGAAGAAGAAGAAAAGAAAAATGTGATTTTAGGGTTCCATGGTTTTTATCATGGAGGTCCCTATAGTTTCATATTTTTTTCTTTTGGGCAGTCAAGTTTTAATTTTTTGCATTTAAGTCCACAAATGATTTTGGGCTTAATGAATCCTAGTTTTAAGCCCAATTTCAATTGAGTTTAATGGATTAAAAATGCATAGACAAAATTAAATACATTAACTTTATTTTTGGTCTAAAAGTTTTATTTTAATTAAATTTTTTTATTTATTTCTTTTAAAAAAAATTAAAATTGGACCAATTATAAATTTAAAAGCCCAATTTCTCCTAGTCCATTAACAAAGACAAGCTTGTGGAAATGAACATTGACAAGAAGCCCAATGAAGATTAGGCTTAGGATTAATGTATTTTTCATTAATAGGAAAGTCATGAATTAAGATTATTTAATTGTTTTTCTATATATGTTATGTTTTGGATGATTACATGCCATGATAACATGTCATATAGAATATGAAGTGCCACTCTATGCATAATGATACATGTCATTCATTAAATAATGAATTTCACTATATTGTTTGAAATTTGCATTTGCTTAATAATATTTGATATCATCTAGATAACAATATGTATGTTTTAAAAAGGAAAAATCAATTTTAAAATATTGAGTGGGAGAGGGAAAATTCAAGATAATTTTTCCCACGAGCTCCATTGTTAGTATATATATACCTCGACTTCATGATACGGTGATGCTCCCTACGGAGGGTATATATATTAGATATTTTATTTGATGAACTTCTTCAAAGATAAAATTGAAATATTTTTCAATCAATTGTTCGCCCCAACGGTGACTATTGATATGAAAAATACGTAAATTGAAACAATGGTTATACACTCAACTAAAATTTGTTATTAACCTTCCCAACGAAGCTCTGTTAACAAATTAAGGCCCAAAAGGATAACGATAATTATTTATCATGTCTCAACATGAAAGTAAATAATTTAATGCATAATTGGGTCTAGTAAGTGTAGACATGACTTCCCCAACGGATAGCTTGTCAAAGCGGTACTAGATTATCGTTACAAAAAAGTAAAAATGCATTTATGATTTTTTACATTTTTGTCATTTATTGTGAATATTATTTCAAATTATTTATGCATGGATGTTTTATTTTTCAGAAAATGTCTTCCCTGAGCCCACTTACTATTATTCTGAGTCAAAACAAACTCACTGGAGAGAACTATATAGATTGGAAAAGAAATCTATTCATTGTCCTAACTGCTGAAAATTATAAATATGTCTTAACCCAGCCATGCCCTCCAGTTCCAGCGGATGATGCTCATAGAAATCAGAGGAGGCTTTATGAGAAATGGCAAAAGGCCAATGAAATGGCAAAGTGCTACATTTTAGCCTCGATTTCTAATATTCTGCAGACCAAACATCAGAACTTGGAGACTGCCACTGAAATAATGGATAGTCTCCAACAGATGTTCGGGCAGAGTACTCGCTCCGCGAGACAAGCAGCGCTAAAAGGAATTATGAACAGTAAAATGGGGAAGGGCACAAGAGTTCGTGATCACGTCCTCAAAATGATGGACTATTTGAATGAGGCTGAGATTCAGGGAGCACAAATCGATGATAACTCAAAGATTGACATGGTGCTAGAATCTCTGCTAGAAGCATTCAAGGAGTTTAAGGTCAATTATAACATGAACAAAAGAAACATGACCTTAACTGAATTGATGAACGAACTCCATTCTGCTGAAGAGATCTATCGTGCTGAGAAATCTCTGGGAAGCATAAATATTACTGAAAAAAGTTCAACTTCTGGGCCTAAGGCGAAAGGCAAAGGTAAGAAGAAAGCTGGGAAAAAGAAACCGTCTACCAAGCAAGATGGCAAGCCGAAAGGCAAATGCTTTAAGTGTGGACAGAAAGGTCACTGGAAAAAGGATTGCCTTAAGATTGTGAAATCAGGTATGGGAAATCTTTTTGTAATTGAGGCCTGTTTAGTTCAGAATCCTATTGACACTTGGGTGTTGGATTCAGGAGCAACTAATCATATTTGTAATTCACTTTATTGGTTTCAGGAAACCAGGAAAATAAGTGAAGGAAGCGTCAAGCTGCAGTTAGAACAGGACAGTTCGTGTCAGCAGTGAAGACTGGATCTGTTTTATTATCTTTTAATAATGAGACTTTAGTTTTGAATAATTGTCTTTATGTTCCAGGCATTAAGAGGAATTTAATTTCAGTAGCTTGTTTGTCAAAGCAAGGGTACACTGTAAATTTTGGATCCTCTGTTTCTATTTTTCATAATAAGAGACTTATTTGTTCTGGTACATTGGAAGATAATTTGTATCATTTAAGTCCAATGATCCATTCTATGCATGACACAGTGATCAATAATGATGAGCATACACATTTATCTAAGAAAAGAAAAATTTCTTCCAACCAATGTTACCTCTGGCATTTACGCTTGGGTCATATAAACCAAAATAGGATACAGAGAATGATCAAAGATGGGCTCTTGGGTCCATTAGAAATTGAATCATTGCCACTCTGTGAATCCTGTTTAGAAGGGAAAATGACCAAAAGGCCATTCTCGACCAAAGGAGTACGTGCAACAGTACAACTTGAATTGGTACATACAGATGTATGTGGACCAATCAATGTACAAGCTCGAGGAGGTTATGAGTATTTCATCACTTTCACTGATGATTACTCGAGATACGGTTATTTTTATCTGATGCGTCACAAGTCTGAAACTCTTGAGAAATTCAAAGAGTATAGGGCTGAGACAGAAAAGCAATTAGATAAGAACATAAAGAAACTTCGATCTGATCGAGGTGGTGAATTTCTCTCAGGAGATTTCAAAGAGTATCTGGTTGAAAATGGAATTATATCTCAGTTAACTGCCTCGGGAGCATCACAACAAAATGGGGTAGCTGAAAGAAGAAATAGAACTCTTTTGGATATGGTGAGATCTATGCTTAGTTATTCGTCATTACCAATCTCTTTTTGGGGACTAGCACTGGAAACTGCAGTTTACCTCTTGAACTTAGTTCCATCTAAGTCAGTGCCTAAAACCCCAATAAAATTATGGTTAGGTCGCAAACCAAGTTTACGACATGTCCGTATTTGGGGATCACCAGCACATGTGCTGAAACCAAAGGCAGACAAAATGGATTCACGTTCTAAGGTTTGTATGTTTGTGGGGTATCCCAAAGGAACAAGGGGAGGTTTATTTTATAGTCCTCGAGATAGGAAAGTGATTGTAAGCACACATTTCACTTCCCTCGAGGAAGACTATATGAATAACTTCAAACCTAAGAGTAAGGTAATACTTGAAGAACTGTCAGGTGATCAGGTTGATGCTCAGCTTTCAATGCCTGTTACAGAATAGGAAGAACGGCAACAACCAGCTGATCAACACAGGATTATCCCTGAACAACCATCACTTTTAGAACCTCGTCGTAGTGGGAGGGTAACTAGGTTACCTGCGAGATACATGCTTTTGGGAGAAACCTATACGGCTATCTCAGATGAACATGTACAAGATCCCACTAGTTACAACGAAGCTCTAATAGATAGAGATGTTGAATTTTGGAAAAAGGCCATGAATCAAGAAATGGAATCTATGTATTCCAATAAAGTCTGGGAACTTGTAGAGGCACCAAATGGGGTAAAACCTATAGGGTGCAAGTGGATCTACAAGAGAAAAAGAGGAGTAGACGGAAGGGTGGAAACATTTAAAGCAAGATTAGTAGCCAAAGGGTTTACTCAAAAAGAGGGAATCGATTATAAGGAAACTTTTTCTCCGGTTGCTATGCTTAAATCCATCAGGATTCTGCTCTCCATTGCTGCAGTGCTAGATTATGAAATTTGGCAAATGGATGTCAAGACTGCCTTTCTTAACGGGCATCTTGAAGAAAACATCTACATGCAGCAACCAGATGGATTTATACAAAAAGGCCAAGAACACATGGTATGTAAGTTGCATAGATCCATTTATGGATTGAAGCAAGCATCCCGGTCATGGAACATCAGATTTGATCAAGCGATTAAATCGTTTGGATTCATTTAGAACATTGATGAACCATGTGTGTACAAGAAAATTCAAGAAAAATCTGTATCATTCCTAATTCTTTATGTAGACGATATTCTCCTAATTGGAAACGATATAGGAGTATTGACTACAATAAAGAGTTGGTTAGCAAAACAATTTGATATGAAAGACCTGGGAGAGGCAAGTTATATTCTTGGTATCAAGTTACTACGAGACCGGAAGAATAAAACTTTAGTTTTGTCTCAAGCAGTCTATATCGATAAGATATTGGCTAGATTTAGCATGGAAAATTCCAAGACTAGTTTATTACCATTCAGACATGGAATTACATTCTTTAAGGATCAATCACCTAAAACATCTGAAGAGATAGAGAGAATGAGACGAGTTCCCTATGCAGAAGCTGTGGGAAGTCTTATGTATGCCATGCTTTGCACTAGGCCAGACATCTGTTTTGCGGTAGGGATGGTTAGTAGATATCAATCTAATCCTAGACCTGAACACTGGACTGCGGTCAAGTATATAATGAAGTATCTGAAAAGAACTAAAAATTATATGCTTGTGTATTCTGGTGATGAACTAATTCCAGTGGGTTATACTGATTCTGACTTTATGTCAGATAAGGATTCCAGAAAATAAACTTTCGGCTATGTGTTTACATTGGGAAGTGGAGCTATTAATTGGAGGAGTGTGAAACAATCTTGTATCGCAGACTCCACAACTGAAGCTGAATATGTGGCTGCATCCGAAGCTGCAAAAGAAGCTGTATGGCTCCGCAAGTTCCTACAAGATCTTGAGGTGGTACCTGCTGTAACTGCTGGCCAGTGGCGCGCGCTGCATGTGCAGCAGAAGCGTGCGACGGGTTTGGTCGATTTCCGGTGAGATGGAGACCGGCCGGCTTCCTGAACAGCGATGGTTGACCGGGAACAGCAGCTACTGCGTTTGTGGTGATGGCGGCTAAAGAAGAAGAGGAAAAGAAAAATGTGATTTTAGGGTTCCATGGTTTTTATCATGGAGGTCCCTATAGTTTCATATTTTTTTCTTTTGGGCAGTCAAGTTTTAATTTTTTGCATTTAAGTCCACAAATGATTTTGGGCTTAATGAATCCTAGTTTTAAGCCCAATTTCAATTGAGTTTAATGGATTAAAAATGCATAGACAAAATTAAATACATTAACTTTATTTTTGGTCTAAAAGTTTTATTTTAATTAAATTTTTTTATTTATTTCTTTTAAAAAAAATTAAAATTGGACCAATTATAAATTTAAAAGCCCAATTTCTCCTAGTCCATTAACAAAGACAAGCTTGTGGAAATGAACATTGACAAGAAGCTCAATGAAGATTAGGCTTAGGATTAATGTATTTTTCATTAATAGGAAAGTCATGAATTAAGATTATTTAATTGTTTTTCTATATATGTTATGTTTTGGATGATTACATGCCATGATAACATGTCATATAGAATATGAAGTGCCACTCTATGCATAATGATACATGTCATTCATTAAATAATGAATTTCACTATATTGTTTGAAATTTGCATTTGCTTAATAATATTTGATATCATCTAGATAACAATATGTATGTTTTAAAAAGGAAAAATCAATTTTAAAATATTGAGTGGGAGAGGGAAAATTCAAGATAATTTTTCCCACGGGCTCCATTGTTAGTATATATATACCTCGACTTCATGATACGGTGATGCTCCCTACGGAGGGTATATATATTAGATATTTTATTTGATGAACTTCTTCAAAGATAAAATTGAAATATTTTTCAATCAATTGTTCGCCCCAACGGTGACTATTGATATGAAAAATACGTAAATTGAAACAATGGTTATACACTCAACTAAAATTTGTTATTAACCTTCCCAACGAAGCTCTGTTAACAAATTAAGGCCCAAAAGGATAACGATAATTATTTATCATGTCTCAACATGAAAGTAAATAATTTAATGCATAATTGGGTCTAGTAAGTGTAGACATGACTTCCCCAACGGATAGCTTGTCAAAGCGGTACTAGATTATCGTTACAAAAAAGTAAAAATGCATTTATGATTTTTTACATTTTTGTCATTTATTGTGAATATTATTTCAAATTATTTATGCATGGATGTTTTATTTTTCAGAAAATGTCTTCCCTGAGCCCACTTACTATTATTCTGAGTCAAAACAAACTCACTGGAGAGAACTATATAGATTGGAAAAGAAATCTATTCATTGTCCTAACTGCTGAAAATTATAAATATGTCTTAACCCAGCCATGCCCTCCAGTTCCAGCGGATGATGCTCATAGAAATCAGAGGAGGCTTTATGAGAAATGGCAAAAGGCCAATGAAATGGCAAAGTGCTACATTTTAGCCTCGATTTCTAATATTCTGCAGACCAAACATCAGAACTTGGAGACTGCCACTGAAATAATGGATAGTCTCCAACAGATGTTCGGGCAGAGTACTCGCTCCGCGAGACAAGCAGCGCTAAAAGGAATTATGAACAGTAAAATGGGGAAGGGCACAAGAGTTCGTGATCACGTCCTCAAAATGATGGACTATTTGAATGAGGCTGAGATTCAGGGAGCACAAATCGATGATAACTCAAAGATTGACATGGTGCTAGAATCTCTGCTAGAAGCATTCAAGGAGTTTAAGGTCAATTATAACATGAACAAAAGAAACATGACCTTAACTGAATTGATGAACGAACTCCATTCTGCTGAAGAGATCTATCGTGCTGAGAAATCTCTGGGAAGCATAAATATTACTGAAAAAAGTTCAACTTCTGGGCCTAAGGCGAAAGGCAAAGGTAAGAAGAAAGCTGGGAAAAAGAAACCGTCTACCAAGCAAGATGGCAAGCCGAAAGGCAAATGCTTTAAGTGTGGACAGAAAGGTCACTGGAAAAAGGATTGCCTTAAGATTGTGAAATCAGGTATGGGAAATCTTTTTGTAATTGAGGCCTGTTTAGTTCAGAATCCTATTGACACTTGGGTGTTGGATTCAGGAGCAACTAATCATATTTGTAATTCACTTTATTGGTTTCAGGAAACCAGGAAAATAAGTGAAGGAAGCGTCAAGCTGCAGTTAGAACAGGACAGTTCGTGTCAGCAGTGAAGACTGGATCTGTTTTATTATCTTTTAATAATGAGACTTTAGTTTTGAATAATTGTCTTTATGTTCCAGACATTAAGAGGAATTTAATTTCAGTAGCTTGTTTGTCAAAGCAAGGGTACACTGTAAATTTTGGATCCTCTGTTTCTATTTTTCATAATAAGAGACTTATTTGTTCTGGTACATTGGAAGATAATTTGTATCATTTAAGTCCAATGATCCATTCTATGCATGACACAGTGATCAATAATGATGAGCATACACATTTATCTAAGAAAAGAAAAATTTCTTCCAACCAATGTTACCTCTGGCATTTACGCTTGGGTCATATAAACCAAAATAGGATACAGAGAATGATCAAAGATGGGCTCTTGGGTCCATTAGAAATTGAATTATTGCCACTCTGTGAATCCTGTTTAGAAGGGAAAATGACCAAAAGGCCATTCTCGACCAAAGGAGTACGTGCAACAGTACAACTTGAATTGGTACATACAGATGTATGTGGACCAATCAATGTACAAGCTCGAGGAGGTTATGAGTATTTCATCACTTTCACTGATGATTACTCGAGATACGGTTATTTTTATCTGATGCGTCACAAGTCTGAAACTCTTGAGAAATTCAAAGAGTATAGGGCTGAGACAGAAAAGCAATTAGATAAGAACATAAAGAAACTTCGATCTGATCGAGGTGGTGAATTTCTCTCAGGAGATTTCAAAGAGTATCTGGTTGAAAATGGAATTATATCTCAGTTAACTGCCTCGGGAGCATCACAACAAAATGGGGTAGCTGAAAGAAGAAATAGAACTCTTTTGGATATGGTGAGATCTATGCTTAGTTATTCGTCATTACCAATCTCTTTTTGGGGACTAGCACTGGAAACTGCAGTTTACCTCTTGAACTTAGTTCCATCTAAGTCAGTGCCTAAAACCCCAATAAAATTATGGTTAGGTCGCAAACCAAGTTTACGACATGTCCGTATTTGGGGATCACCAGCACATGTGCTGAAACCAAAGGCAGACAAAATGGATTCACGTTCTAAGGTTTGTATGTTTGTGGGGTATCCCAAAGGAACAAGGGGAGGTTTATTTTATAGTCCTCGAGATAGGAAAGTGATTGTAAGCACACATTTCACTTCCCTCGAGGAAGACTATATGAATAACTTCAAACCTAAGAGTAAGGTAATACTTGAAGAACTGTCAGGTGATCAGGTTGATGCTCAGCTTTCAATGCCTGTTACAGAATAGGAAGAACGGCAACAACCAGCTGATCAACACAGGATTATCCCTGAACAACCATCACTTTTAGAACCTCGTCGTAGTGGGAGGGTAACTAGGTTACCTGCGAGATACATGCTTTTGGGAGAAACCTATACGGCTATCTCAGATGAACATGTACAAGATCCCACTAGTTACAACGAAGCTCTAATAGATAGAGATGTTGAATTTTGGAAAAAGGCCATGAATCAAGAAATGGAATCTATGTATTCCAATAAAGTCTGGGAACTTGTAGAGGCACCAAATGGGGTAAAACCTATAGGGTGCAAGTGGATCTACAAGAGAAAAAGAGGAGTAGACGGAAGGGTGGAAACATTTAAAGCAAGATTAGTAGCCAAAGGGTTTACTCAAAAAGAGGGAATCGATTATAAGGAAACTTTTTCTCCGGTTGCTATGCTTAAATCCATCAAGATTCTGCTCTCCATTGCTGCAGTGCTAGATTATGAAATTTGGCAAATGGATGTCAAGACTGCCTTTCTTAACGGGCATCTTGAAGAAAACATCTACATGCAGCAACCAGATGGATTTATACAAAAAGGCCAAGAACACATGGTATGTAAGTTGCATAGATCCATTTATGGATTGAAGCAAGCATCCCGGTCATGGAACATCAGATTTGATCAAGCGATTAAATCGTTTGGATTCATTTAGAACATTGATGAACCATGTGTGTACAAGAAAATTCAAGAAAAATCTGTATCATTCCTAATTCTTTATGTAGACGATATTCTCCTAATTGGAAACGATATAGGAGTATTGACTACAATAAAGAGTTGGTTAGCAAAACAATTTGATATGAAAGACCTGGGAGAGGCAAGTTATATTCTTGGTATCAAGTTACTACGAGACCGGAAGAATAAAACTTTAGTTTTGTCTCAAGCAGTCTATATCGATAAGATATTGGCTAGATTTAGCATGGAAAATTCCAAGACTAGTTTATTACCATTCAGACATGGAATTACATTCTTTAAGGATCAATCACCTAAAACATCTGAAGAGATAGAGAGAATGAGACGAGTTCCCTATGCAGAAGCTGTGGGAAGTCTTATGTATGCCATGCTTTGCACTAGGCCAGACATCTGTTTTGCGGTAGGGATGGTTAGTAGATATCAATCTAATCCTAGACCTGAACACTGGACTGCGGTCAAGTATATAATGAAGTATCTGAAAAGAACTAAAAATTATATGCTTGTGTATTCTGGTGATGAACTAATTCCAGTGGGTTATACTGATTCTGACTTTATGTCAGATAAGGATTCCAGAAAATAAACTTTCGGCTATGTGTTTACATTGGGAAGTGGAGCTATTAATTGGAGGAGTGTGAAACAATCTTGTATCGCAGACTCCACAACTGAAGCTGAATATGTGGCTGCATCCGAAGCTGCAAAAGAAGCTGTATGGCTCCGCAAGTTCCTACAAGATCTTGAGGTGGTACCTGCTGTAACTGCACCCCTGAAACTATTTTGCGATAATAGTGGTGCGGTAGCTCAATCTAAGGAACCAAGGAACCAAGGAACCACAAGAAACAAAAACATATTGAGAGGATTACGTATTCTTATATATTATATGAGAGCGGTCCTTAATAGGTTTTATAAAAATTTAAAAATTTAATTTTTCTCCAACATGGAGCTCACTGCATATTCTTTTTCTTTTTTCATCTGGGCTAACCCAATTAATTTCTCCATTGAGTCTTTTTCGGCTCTTAACTCTCTCGACATCAGCTGGAGTTCTCTCAATAGCTCTTGCTTGCAGCTTCCATCTACGTTTTTTTGTTTTGGTTTTTGTTGCATATGGTCCATCAGCTTCCCCAAAGTATAATTCAAAATGAGCTTTATTTGGGCTCAACTTGGGCTTGACTTTCTTAAGGGTATTGTCCTTTTTCTTTCTCATTTTTATTTTGTGCATTTCCACCTCTAGTTTGCCTCCTATTTGCATTTTTATTTCCCGCCACTGGCCAATTTGTTGGTTTCTATTTCGGAGGCAACTGGATGCATCAGCTTTTGGCTGTTTTTTCTTGATAATTTTGAGGACCTCGCCTCAACATTATTTATCCTACCCGCATTCGAGTTGGGTTGGTTTCGGGTTAACCTGCCTTCGCTATCTTCTTCACTGATATTGTTCACCAGTTGCAAGTTCTTCATAGAGTTTTCTTGAGCTTTTGATTGGAACTGCACATTACGCCTTTGATTATCTTCATCTATCTTCCATCATTCTTTCCCTTTATTTAACTTGATTTTCTCTGCACTTGTGAGCGCTTTCAACCATGGTCCATATGCCATCTCATCTCTAGTTTGGTTTTTGTACTGGTTACACTCCCTAAACTGATGCCCAAAACAGCCACAAACATAGCAAAATTCGGCAATTTTTCATATAAGACTGCCATAAAGATTTCGTTTTTATTCTCTTCCTCCTGCTCGGTCTCGGTGCCTTCTTTTTCCATGTCTACCATCTCTACTCCTTATTTTTCAGCCTCCTCTAGTTCTAGACAGAATCTTCACCAAGGGTTTTGTTACATCAAGCGAGACTCTTAATCTTGCATACTTGCCTATGCACTCTCCTGCAGCATTGGTACCCACTTCCCCCACCTTTCCAATTTCTTTTCCAAATCTCTTATTGTCTCCTCATTCATACACATAATGGGAACGTTATGGATTTGAACCCAGAATGATGCATAGGAAAAAGACTGCTTCGTTACCTCTCCGAGGCCAGTTGGCTCAATCAGTACCATTAGAGCTTTGTTAAAATGCAATGGACCCCCAGTTAGGATCCTTTTTTTGTCCGCTTCAGTTGCAAACTTGAACATGAAAATGTTGTCTCCCAGCTCCTCAATCCTTACTTCTCTTACTGTTCTCCACACCTGTGACATTGCTGACCTTAGCCCTTCTAAGTTTACTTCTCTATTCCGTAGCACCTTCCCCATTAAGCATCCAACAATGATCTTTTCTCCTTTCAACTTCATATTTCCTTTGAAGGTCACTTTTCCCCTTGTTTCTCCATTCAACGAGATTCCTTTACACTTTTGGATCAATTCCTTTGTATCCATTTTAATATTCAGCAGCTGGAAGCTTCAAACACCTCACAACCAATTTGTATAAACTTTTTTGTTGTGGTTAACTATTACTTTGCTTTCTAAGTGACTAAGCATGAAAACAGATCCCTGAGCTTGACTTGGGTTAAACACAAGAGCCACGAAGATTCACGTTTAACTCCCATTCTATTCTTCAAAGAAGAAAGAAGAGAGAGTTCAGAAATTATAATTGGACAAGAAACTTGAAATACTTATTTCTATTGAATTTTATATTTTATAATAATGTTGCAGCTATAAGTTCCCTCTTGAAATTTTTCCATCACTCCTATCCATTTATCTTATACAATGTAATTAGTAAAAGTCTATTTTACTAACCTTCTAAACTGTGTAAGTGTAATTTAACCTTCTAAATTAAACAAATAAAAAATTAATTATATACAAAGAAATAATATTTTTATCAGTTGATTGTTTTATATATATAAAATAATTAATTGATAAGAATTATAAATATTATACCTTGTGAAATTTTTAAAATACTAAAATTCTTAAAATACCCCTATAACATTAGTAAATTTTTTAATGGAGTCAATGATTTGATAGTAAAATAATAAAAATTGAAATATTAAATTAGAAAAAATAATTATCAAAAAATTTTGGTGTAAAATTATATGTTAGAAAAATTAGATGATAAAATGACAATATCCTTATTTAAAAGTCATATTCAGGCTGTTCCAATCCGCGAGTCCCGGATTGGAACAACATCTGGGAAGAAATTTGTGGCCGTTGAATTCAAGTCCAACGGCCCCAAATTTCTTCTTTTAATTTTTTTTGGTTTGACTGCACATGGTGGGCTCCACCATGTGCAGTCACAGGTGGCCTTTGGATTCAAATCCAAAGGCCACCAGCCTCCCTCCCGGATTGAAACAGCACTCTCATTATACATTATTAATCTTTATTTTATATTTATAACTTTTTTTTATAGTATTTGTGGCTTAAAAAATACAACACTTAAATACAGAACATGACCTTAAAGTATATACATATATATGTAAATTACATGTAAGAAATTTCTCTTAAAAAAAAAAGAATCCCAAGGCTACTCTCTTTATATAAAGTAAAATTGGAAAATAATAATTTTCTTGAGTAGACTTGTATGAAACAAAAAAATACATATGTAGGGATTTTTTTTTGATTTAATGATTTAATTAACTTAATTTCAATCAGTTAAGTCATTAACATTGTTGTTTTTTCAACTTAATAAAAAATTTTAGTTATTAAGTTATCAAACCGATTTTTTTCTTTTTGCTTAATCAAAAAGGCTGATGTATCATTAAAAGATATTCTACAAAATATCATTATTTAATAAATTAATTTCATCTTTATCTAAATAAAATTTAATAATTAGTATTATTACCCATCTCTATAACTTGTGATAATAAAATGGTAAGCTATTATTATTATTTTTATTTTTATTTTCTTCAAACTAGCATTATTTGACTTTATAATGTTTTATGAATATTTTTCATATAAAAACATCATAAACTACAATAAATTTTTTTAACATATAATAATTTTAAAAATAAAGGGTTGTAATCAAGTGAACATGATTTATATTATAATAATATATTATCTTAATTAAATTCTTTAAGATATTTATTATTTGTTTAACATTTACAATTTGTAAGGACACAAATATAAAAATATTAGTTTTCAAAATTTTAAGTTAATAAAACAACTTAATATCTGTTTTTAGCAATTTATACAAAAATAAAAATATCATTCAAATTCAAACATTTAATCGATTAGCTTCATTTAAAATTTAGATTAATTTAAGTTTATTCAAATTTTAGATAAAAAATAAAATTAGATTAATTTATATAACTTTTTTTTTTAATTTTGTTACGGAACTTGTATTAAATGTTAAAAACCGTAATTAAAAATACAAAAGGCAGGAAAGAAAAAAGAATCCACGTCAGCAAAGTACAAAGCAAAGCCCACGGCAATTCTCAACGGTTCATTACCCTGATCTGGGGACTCATCATATCATATCAAATTATCATGTCATCTCATTCATCGTCATCTCGTAAATAATCCCCATTTTCTCTCTCAATGTCTGTGTGACCTAACTTACCTTACCCATTTTCATTTTTCTGACAAAAATTAAAATAAAATTTCTCCTCCTTCGTCCAATCAAATGGACCCGTCTTTTCTTCCCCCACCGCCATCTGTCCCACCTCCGCCGCCTCCTCCTCCTCCTCCTCCGCCTGCCACCTCTGCATCCGTCGCCAACCCTAGCCCTCCTACTCTCAACCACAACCACCCTCCTTACGCTGAGGTAACTTTTCTGTTTTCTGTTTTATTTAATTATTTTTCCAGCTTCAGCTGCTTGAGTTTTAATTTTTAGAAATAACCTTTTTTTTTTTCGGCTTTGGGTTTTGGTTTTGGGCTTATAGATGATATGTGCAGCAATTAGTGCGTTGAAAGAAAGAGACGGGTCAAGCAAGAGAGCCATAGCTAAGTACATAGAAAAAGCTTACCCGAATCTCCCAACGACTCACTCGACCATGTTGACTAACCACTTGAAACGTCTGAAGAACGCTGGACATCTCGTTATGGTCAAGAAATCTTACAAGCTTCCTCTTCCTAGATCTGATCCCGCTAGCAACATTCTTCCATCAAACGACGTCGTATATAATCATAACAACAACAATCCTACTGCCGCTGGCTCCGCTGCTGCTGTTTCCCCGGGCCGAGGACGTGGCCGCCCGCGCAAGACGAATTCGGGTGCTCCTCCGGGTTTGGTTGCGGTTACTGCTGCTGGTGTTGATAAGCCGAAGCGGGGGCGTGGCCGGCCGAAGAAGACTGATGGACAGGTACAACGTGGGTCCATTAAGAGAAAGTCCGGTCGTCCTAAGAAGCCTAAAACTGTCAAGGCGCTTCAGCAGCAGCAGCCACAACAAGATCAGCTTAATAACGTCACGGTTTCTTATGTTACAAGTGACGCTAATGTGCACGTGCCTGTGCCAGTGCCGGTACCGGTGCCGGGTGGGGCAAGGCGCAGAGGCCGGCCAAAGAAGGTTGGTAGTACAGTTGTTGGTGCGGCCGCCGGTGGGAAGCGGCCGCGGGGGCGGCCAGCGAAGCAGCTGCAGAGCGGTAGTGGAAGGCGTATTGGGAGGCCCGTGGGACGCCCTAAAAAGGTATTTACCCCTGCTACTTTTTATAGACATTGTCACACTATTTAACTACTTTGATTGGGCCATAAGAGAAGCCACACCTGGGAAAATAAGTCACCGGGTTGGGTTTGTGTTGTGTCATGTTCGGTCGTGTGGAATTTAAGTTGATTCAAACAAGATTTATTGAATAATCGTGTTAAAATATTAAGGTTTAAATCTGATAAGAAAAATAAACGGTTGCCAGTAACCCATTCAATAACTATATATTTAACAAATATTACACATTCTAAATTATTACATATTTATATTATTTAAAGTTTAAATTATATATATATAAATAATATTATATATCGATATAATGAAATATACATATGTAACAATATTTTAAACACTTACACTGTTAAAGTTCTAAACTTATAAAAATTTATAAATAAAACATTGTGTATATGTCCGTCTTCTAAAAACAATTAAAAAGAAAGAATTATGTTCAATATTTGAGTTTTAATGACCAAAACATAAAATTTATTTAAAATAGAAAATAGAATCGTATTATTATTCGGATAAATGGGTCAAAAACTTTAACTCTAACCTGACACGGAAAGAAATCGTGTCAACTTGGATCCCGTCCATTTAATAATCATATCAAATTTGACGACCCATATTCATTTATTTGTGTCTTATTCGTGTCGGGTAACCGGATCGTGTTAAATTTTACCAACTCTAAGCGAAGCAAGATGTGAAGATTATTATAATTGTAATTTTAATATAGTGATGTAGTGTGCTGATAGCTATTGCAGCTAGTTTTTAGTCAAAATATATGTAAGTTCTTCGTTTAAGTTATTTATTGCCTTCATTTTTGCATAAAAGTGGGGATTGTCTAGTTAAGTTTTTCCTTTAAAATTTTGCTTACTTTCATCTTGTGTTAATCAATTCAACAATACACTGCATAATTAAGTGGGTTTTTAGTGATAATTCATTAAGAATAATATAAGTATATGAACTAATTATAGAAATTCATCCTTAGTAATTGATTGGGCATTATAGAATTGGATGATTTGAATATATATATATATATATAAGGAATTGTTACAATTGATAGGAATAATGTAGCAATGATATTGACTTTTTTCTTTTTATGTATTAAAGTTTATCTGCCTAGTAAATTTATGTGAATGACAATTGGTCCAGCCCCAGTTGCCTCAAAATCAGGGGCTGGATATGTTGTTAATTTATAGATGACTTGGCAGATTTCTTTAATTAAAATGATCCACTCACTGCATAATTAAGTGGGTTTTTGAGTGATAATTCATTAAGAATAATATAAGAATGCTAACTAATTATAGAAATTCATCCTTAGTAATTGATTGGGCATTATAGAATTGGATGATTTGAATATATATATATATATATATATATATAAGGAATTGTTACAATTGATAGGAATAATGTGGCAATGATATTGGCCTTTTTCTTTTTATGTATTAAAGTTGGCAATGATATTGGCTTTTTTCTTTTTATGTATTAAAGTTTATCTGCCTAGTAAATTTATGTGAATGACTTTGTATAACTAGTTTTTTTGTTTAATATATCATTACTGGTGAAAAATGATCACATTTCACCACCATATATATAAAAACCAAGAAAAATAAGAATAATCTAAATGAGATTTGTAGGTTCAATCGATTTGATGATTTTTTTTTAAATCTTTCATTTCTCTATTCTGCTGAATTGAGCCTACTGTCTTTCCATTTTGAAATAAAAGAATTTATCGTCGGCATTAACCGAAGCAGCTCAAGCTCAAGCTCAAGCCATTGCAGATCTGAAGAGGAAGCTTGAATTCTTTGTAAGTTTCTTTTTGTTCTGCTTGTGTCTTAAAACGATGCCACCAAATTTTTCCAGGAAGATGAATTTATTTTACAATTATGTCACTCGCAGCAATCTAAGGTGAAGCAAGTTGTTACTGTACTGAAGCCCCAGATAACCAGTGAAAGCCATATCAGCGCAGGTGCCGCAATCCAAGAATTAGAAGGGCTTGCATCAATGGACATTAACATCCCATTGAAAGAGGACACTCAACCAGCAGTGCTTCAAAGTTAATAAAAACAAGGGTGAGAACTGAGAAGATTGTGAATTTGTTTGTAGGGACCCGAATGCAAGTGAGCAGAATTGTACTAGTTTCTAACTGTGACACAGGAGAAAGAAAAAATCTGTAAAAGAATTAGGAAGTTGCAATTCTCATTTTTATTTAGGTGGTTGTTATTGTTGTTGATATAACTATGCAGGACCATTAGTTTGTGTTTTACTGTAATGTACTCAAATTTTCTATGGAATTTCAGTACATTTTACCAGCCTTTTCGGTTGGATAAATAAATAGTAGCAAATTTTATGACAATATATGCCCAATCTCATCCGTAAGGTAATCCTCTCCTGTTAAATATTTTACACTTTTATTTTTATTTCTTCGTTCATTTTACAATAATATTCTTTGCAATAAAATTATGCAGGATAATTAGTTTGTGTTTTACTGTAATGTATTCAAATTTTCTATATAATCAGTACATTTTACCAGCCTTTTCAGTTGGATAAATAAATAGTAGCAAATTTTATGATGATATATGCCCAATCTCCTTGGTAAGGTAATCCTCTCCTATTAAATATTTTAGACTTCTATTTTTATTTCTTCGTTCATTTTACAATAACACAAACTATGCAGGATCAATAGTTTGTGTTTTACTGCAATGAATTCTAATTTTCTATGGGATTTCAGTACATTTTGCAAGCCTTTTCAGTTGGATAAATAAATAGTAGCAAATTTTATGATAATATATGCCCAATCTCGTTGGTAAGGTAATCCTCTCCTATTAAATATTTTACAATTTTATTTTTATTTCTTCATTCATTTTACAATAATATTCTTCACAATTATATCTTTAAATATGTTAATAAAGAAAAAAATGATAATTGATCAATTAATCTTAAAAGTAAAATAAAATTTATCTAAATTTTTAGAATAATTTAATAAATTAATTTTTTATAATATAATTACTAGTAAGATTGTTAAACATCTTTAAGATGACTTATTAATTTATTTATAAATGATTATCGCTAAGATTGTTGCACAAGTGCAAGAAATATTAGTTCTTTGATATTGATATTTATGGGTTAATTGATTAATTTGCTAAAATTAACTTGTTGAAAGATAAACTAATTAAGGTCAAGAATATTGTTGCAAAGATATTATTATAAAAGTTAAGAAAAAGTAAGGATAATAATGTAATATTTCTAATTGTAAGGGTGTTTTGAAGTTTTTTTTAAATATAACGACGAAACACATATTTAAATTAAAATATAAAGATTAAATGAGTATTTACCGATAAGATTTAAAATGTAGTCAATAAGTGTAACTAAATTTAGGGTTGTCAATGTAAGGGTTTGGGTTGGACTTGAACCCATTAGAGTACAAGTGTAAGGGTTGGGCTTGGGCAGAGCTTAAACCTCAACCACGACCAGTCACCATTCACCAACCTGCTGTTTCTACTCCTGACCACCCTGGTTATACACCAGCATCACCATCAGCACGTCCACCAGAAGGTATAGGAACAGTGGTATCAAGGGATAGCAACTGTTGGTGGAAAATCACTTGTGACTGATCACTGTCTGAGTCATCAGAGGAATTCTGTAGTGCGAACACAGTTTCATCATTGGGTTCATTTAATAATAATCAAATTGTTATAATCAACAATGAATTAAAGAAAATAAATATATGAAAAATAAAATAATAAATAAAGAAAATGAAGTAAATAAAAATTTATATATTTAGTTTTGAATTCTTTAATTCACACTCTCTTAATTAATTAATATTTAAAAGAGAGTTAATATTTTAATTTTGAAGTATTTTGATTCATTATTGATATATAAATTAGGGATTCAAGCTTTTTTTTTATTTTTTCATTACTTTTTAAATTTAAATTTATTATTCTAATTTATAATTTTTTTTAAATAGTGGGTTTAGGCTTAGTTCGGACTTTTTTTTTCTAAGCCTTTGTTCAAGCTCTCATGCAGGAGGCTTGGGCCAAATCCTATAGGAATGGACAGACCACTTTTTTGCAATCCCTAACTAAACCTTCAATTAAAATTATATTGGAATTGGAACTGTCATGGTTACTACCAGGTTATAAATTGTCGTTACATCACACATCTTAAGTAAGAAAACTACTCTTCTCCGGCTCCATAAACTTAGCACTTTTACTCCGATTATACTAACTTCCAAGTATTGAGACCTAAAAAGCCCTTTAAGTAAATTGAGCCTAGTCGCTTTCATCAACAGATCCTCCATTAATGTAGCTTGATTAATGCAATTCCAGTGTGTGAAAGTAATAGTTAAGAGCACCCCCATAAAAAGAACTTGTTGATATTTTGTATATTAATGCATGCTTCGGATTTGAATCTCGATGCCGCATATTATCATATTTTGTAATGTGTAGCCATATATATATATATATATATATATATATATATTATATTTAATGAATTTAGTTATGCTTCAAATGTTTACGACGATTATGAGAGATGTTGGGGGATGGCTGTAAGGAGTATATAAATGACAAAAATGGAGCTTTTTTTTTTTGTTTGGAAAGATTACAAGATCGATTAGCTTCTTGCAAGAATGTACGAATTCTACAGATAAATCCTAACGAATATAATATCATGATGAAGAAAACTTTAAGGTCTGGTTCTTCCACCCAACATGCATGTTCACCATCTATGGATATATTTGATGATGAAATGGTCAAGATTGTGAGGTGTTATGCAAATTTTATTGAACTCGCAAGTACATAGATCTATTGTAATACAGATTAATAGTGACGTGTGTCGATCCTATGAGAAAGTAGATTTAATTATATGTAGGGTTAATTTTCAATGTCTATCTGTGAATTGATTGGAGTTGGTTTCTGAGCAGTATTAAGATTTAAAATAAAAATTTTCGGCAATAAATTTATAAATGAAATAATACAAATAAAATACTTGAGTTTTTGGATTCACACTTAACACTGCCCTATGGGCTTAATGTTCATTTTTAGTGCCAATTAATTTATGAGAGAGGAATTTTCACTCCTCATAAGCCTCATCCTCATAAACATAATATCAAGCGCTTAGTGTGTCAGAGAATAATAATCTTCCGCTACGTGTAGTGTCAAGTACACGTTGTGCAGTTGATAATAATTCTTATGTTAACAACGTGACAAGACCATCTAGTAAATAACTTAGATGCATTCTCTGTCAACACTGAATCAAGACGAACCATAAATACTAGAGGGGAGTCTATTTCTAATAAATACGGTGTAAAGTGCTTATTATGCTAGACAATAATGATCTTTCATGAAGGAGTTGTTGTACCATGCAAAACCTAGACACAATACATTGTCTATCAATAATGAGCCAAAACAACAACATAAATCAGAGAGGAAAAGAAAATATACTCATCAAATTAAACCCATGGATTATGTTGAGACTTCACCTTCAACCCAAGTTAGAAATTAAATTAGCCACTTATAATTGAATTAAGGTAAAATGATAATTTTATATTAAAGTAAGTAAAAATCACACAAAATGGGGCTCAAATTTGGTCTAGAGCTATCAAATTAACGGGGGAGGATGGCGAACTCTTATTGGATGAGGCAAGTTATTAAGGTTGTAATTCGGTGTATTGCATGTAACGTATGTACGTTTTTCGATCTAATAATAAACTGCGATATAATCGATCAATGCAAGAGTCAGCAAGCACTGATTTAGTGCATTGCATGTAATGTAAGCGCATTTTTGGATCCAATAGTATGTTGTCACGTCATCAGTCAAGTCAACTGGGCTTTACTAAATTAGCATGCATCATAACACACTAGATTTGGACTTCTATAAATCTTATTTTATGCAATTTGAGTCCATTTTGACCTTGGTTTCCATCATTTCTTAGGTTTTGAGAGCTTTTGAATCTATTTATGATGCTACTGCTACCATCTAGGATCCCAAACATGAGTAAAATTATGATTTTGCCTTTTATATCCTTTCTAAGGTTTTTAGCTATTTCAAGCTCAAAAACACTATATGTTTTGTTGTCTGACTTCTAGTCAATCATGAAATAACCAAAGTATCCCTAAAATATATAAAATACTCAAATTATAGCATAACACACAAAATCAAAGCTTAAGAGACTTAATTACATAAAAAGATAGATGTTAGTGAGATTTGGAGTATAAAATAACGATTACCCTTTATAAATATACAATTTTCAACACTCAACATGGGGAGGTGCTTCTGTAAGGATTTGCATCTATACAATGACATGAGAGTGTAATGTTTATGACTGTCAACATCAGTGTAAACTCCACATTCATTAGGGGCCTGTGAATTAGCAAGGATAACATATTATACTCATTAGATTAAAAGTTAAAGAACATAGTTATTAGATGTTAAAAACTTGCTCACCGTTGTTAACTCATATATTTAATGATTTTGATGATAACAAACAAGTTTTAAATTGATAAGTCTAAAAATTTTGTTAATTGGATCCGAATCTGTAAGCCGTATAATATTCTAAGAAAACAGTGAACCGTTTATTAGAAAATGGCAAACTGATAGCATTCTAGAATGTAACAATTCGATAACGGTGAACCGTTTAGGGATAACTGTAATCCGATTGCATTCCAGAGAGTAAGTTTCAAGATAACGATAAACCGTTTAGGGATAACGGTGAATTGATTGCATTCCAGAGAGCAACTTTCAGAAAATGAAAAACCGTTTATGGATAACGGTGAACCGATTGCATTCCATAGAGCAACTTTCAGATAACGAAAAAACTATTAATGGATAAAGGTTAACCGATTGCATTTCATAGAGTAAATTTCAGATAACGGCAAACCATTTATTGATAACGGTAAACCGATAACTTTCCAGAGAGCAATCATCTTGCAAACAGTAAACCATTTATGTCAAACGAATAACCGATATCTTTGAACAAGATTCTGGAGCAATAACGGTAATCCAACATCTTGATAATGGTGATCTGACAATTTGAATTTTGGCACAACAGTCACTTGCTCAAGTCAAAACGGTGATCTGATAAATGCTAAACGATGATTCGATTGTGTGCAGAAAGTAAAAAATGGCTAGTTTTTAGCTCCATATATAAAATGGCTCAATCAAATTCAAATAAAAAGTGATCCAACGATTATCACTGAGCTTACTATTGAGTACACAACTATTATTGAGCTTCAAACTTGATTTTATTTAATTTTATTCACACATTTGAGCTATCATTTTGTAATCAAATTGATGAGCATAATTTATATACATATTTTACCCATAATTATATAATTACTAGTTATTTTTATTTGTTATTTTAATTAATTAAATTATTTTATTGAATAGGGGATTAATTGGAGATTATGGATAAAAAAAAGATATAAGGGAGCTCAATTTTGTAAAGCAATTTAAAGGGGCCCACACTTGGCTTTTATAATTAGAAAAAGGAATCCTAGTGCAAGGTTGATTGGTGACCACGTGAGTGAAGCAAATAAAAGGCCAAACCCTTTTGGCTTTAGGATTGACAAGGTGAGGTCCATTTTAAAGGCTATATAAGAAAGCTAAGCTCTTGGCTTTTGGGGAGGAGCCAGCCGCCAGAGAAGGGAAGGAACCAAGAAGCAGAATTCGGCTTTAAAGAGAGAGCAATTGCAGCAGCGATATTTCGGCTTCCCATGGCTGAATTTATTTTATTTGTTGCTCCCAATTCAAGTATGTCTAGCTAATTTTCTTATACTGAGGTTAAGGATGAAACCCTATTCAATGAAATAATTATCTTTTTATTTATTTAATTCCCTATATATGTTCTTTAATGATTATGGTTTTTATTTCATATGATTAATTGAATGTTAATAAAATCTTTTCATCAATTCTGTCATGCATTATTGATTGTTAGGATTAATATTCGATTAAATCTATGCTTGAATTTATAAAGTTTATACATGACTATCTTTGATTTTATGTCTTTCATTAAATTATTTACATAGAGTGCTTAGGAAAACTTTGACTCTTTGTTATTCAATATGTTTATATGAGATTCTTAGATGTCATATTATTAAGCAGAAAAAGAACCTACACAAGATTAATTATATTTGAGCTTAATTGTTATATCCATGAGATGACATAGATTGATTTCGAGTTGTCACTCTAAAATTGAGGATTAATGAATATTTAGATAATTACTAGTTGAATAGTGGTGGATTCTGAAACCTTGGTAATTCTTATCTTATTGAATTTTCCTTTATTTTAATTGCTTCCTTAGTTTAATTAGTTTAATTTCTCTTAAAACTCAATTTGGTCAACTAGGTTAGAATTAATATTAATTTTAGATTTAAATCAGACTTTTCAATTTATAACAATCCCTGTGAGATCGACCTCGTTACCACTACTCTATCTCTAGATTCGTGCGCTTGCGAGTATATTAAAATTTTCACAACAAGTTTTTGGCGCCGTTGCCGGGGATTGTGCTAGAAAGTCAGTTTAACTAGGTTGATTTGATTCTTCCACTAATTATAATTTAGGTTGTCTTTTATTTTTTTTTTATAAAAAAAACTTTTATTTGACTTTAAATTCATTGTTTGGTTGTTTGATTTCTTTTATTTTTAAATTTCGTCTATTCTCATTATTGTTGGTTTATTTTATTTTATTTTTCTTTCTTTTCTTATCTAGTTAGTTTATGAGTGTTTGGGAACGTGATTCAACAAATCGTTTGGTTAAAAGAGAGTCGAAAATTGATAGTAGTCAAGCTAGTTCTTCTCAAGTCATGGATGACCCAAATAGATTATTGCCAATACTCCCACCAGTGCAAGCAGAGAAAACCCTTAGAGAATATTTTTCACCACTTGCAGCCAACCAACCATCTTGTATTTTGTTGCCACAAACTACCGCAACACACTTTGAACTCAAGCCCTCTGTCATTCAACTTTTGCCATCCTTCCATGGGTTAGAGAGAGAGGATCCATATTTGCACATTAAGGAATTTCTTGACATATGCTCTACATTCCGTTTTTAAAATTTTAATGATGAGTCAATTAGGCTTCGTATGTTCCCTTTCTCATTAAAAGACAAAGCAAAAGCTTGGTTGAATTCGCTTCCTGCTGGATCTATTAGTACATGGGATGAATTGAGTAATAAGTTTCTCACCAAGTTTTTCCCTATGTCTAAAACAAATGCCCTTAGGAGAGAGATAAGTGATTTTTATCAAAGAGAGGGTGAGCAATTTTACGAATGTTGGGAAAGATTCAATGATTTACTCCTCAAGTGTCCCCACCATGGTTTTGAAAAATGGAGACTTATACAATGCTTTTATAACGGTTTAACCATGTCAAATCGTCATATGGTAGAGTCTATGAATGGTGGGAGATTTTTGAACTTACATGAAGGGGCCGCATGGGATTTCTTTAATTCACTTTCTGAAAATTCTCAACAGTGGGATTTTTCAAATCAAAGGGAAAAATCATCTCAAGTTTCTAGAAAGGGGTTATATGAAGTTAAGGATGATTTAGATATGAAATCCACTCTAGCTACACTTTCTAGGAAAGTAGATGCCTTAGTTATAAACCAATCCATAAATCATCATCCTAGTGTAGCTAATGAGGTTTGTGCTATTTGTTCTAACTTGTCTCATACAGCACAGAATTGTCCATCATTACCAATCTATCCAGATGCTTATTCTGAGTAGGTACATGCCTTACAATCATATGAGAAAACCTCCAATAGTCCATATTCATCTACATATAATCCTAATTGGAGGAATCACCCTAATTTTTCTTGGAAACAAAATCAACCTTTGTCAAACCAAGGAGGGCAACAATTTAACATGCCCAATCAACAATTTGTCCCTTCTAACCAAGTATATCCTCCTGCCCAACAACTTATATCTCAATTTGTTGCACCCCAACAAAGAAAGCCTTCTTTAGAGGATACACTTCAAAGTTTCATTCAGTCAACCCAACAAGCTTTTCAGTCAAACACTCAAGCTATTCTAAAGCTTGAACATCAATTGGGTCAATTAGCAACTACTGTAGCGGAGAGAGAAAAAGGAAAATTTCCAAGTCAACCAGTTCCTAATCCCAAAAGAGTGCACGAAGTTGGATCGAGTTCAAGTCATCAGCATGAACAAGCAAAATCTGTTATGACCTTGAGAAGAGGAAAATTATTTGACAACAAGGTGGAGGTTCAAACAAGAAAGACATATGCGCCTACTTCTTCAGATCCAGTTCCATCACAAGACTCATCACCAAATGATCCTGAAGAGAGTGGCCCGCTAGCTTACATTCCTAAGGCTCCTTTTCCTCAAAGGTTAACAAAGGTAAAGAAAGGGACTTCAACAGGTGAGATTATGGAAATCTTCAAACAGGTAAGTATAAACATCCCTTTACTCGATGCTATTAAGCAAGTTCCTTCCTATGCCAAGTTTTTGAAAGATTTATGCACTAAAAAGAGAAATTTATATGTCACTAAAAAGGCGTTTTTAACTGAACAAACTAGCAATTTACTTCAATGTAAAATGCCACCAAAATTTAAGGATCCTGGTTCTCCTACTATCTCATGTGTTATAGGGAACCAATGTTTTGATAAAGCATTATTGGATTTGGGTGCTAGTGTTAATCTCTTGCCTTATTCTGTTTACATGCAGCTTGGACTAGGTGAGTTAAAATCAACTCCTATTATTTTGCAACTTGCTGATAGATCAATGAAAATACCTCGTGGTATTATAGAGGATGTGTTGATACAAATTGATAAATTTTATTATCCTGTTGATTTTATCGTTATTGATACTCAGCATGTACATGATCCTAAGAAACACTCTAGTTATTCTAGGTCGTCCTTTCTTAGCTACAGCTGATGCTCTTATTAATTGCAGGAGTGGAAATATGCATCTATCTTTTGGTAATTGGACCATGGAATTGAATATTTTTAATGTTACCAAGCAGCCACAAGAAGAAGATGAATTTTTTGAAGCAAATATGATAGAGGAATTAGTAGAAGATTCATTCATTTCTAACCATACTGATGATCCATTAGAGGCATGTCTAACTCATTCTGATTTATCTTTTAATAATGACAGTGCAATTGCAGAAGTCATCGCTTTACTTGATGCACCTCTAATTACGGACACAACTAAATGGAAGCCAAAGTCAGAGCTACTGCCTCATTCTGAGAAGAAAATTGGCCCATCTGCGGAGGCACCACCAAAATTGGAACTCAAAGCACTGCCCGACAATCTGGAATATGCATTCTTGGGAGAATCTGACACTCTACCTGTTATTATTTCTTCTTCCCTCGATCTTGAGCGAAAAGGTAAGTTGTTAGGTATTCTAAAAGAGCATAAGGAGGCAATAGGATGGACTATCGCTGATATTAAAGGTATTAATCCAGTAGATTGCATGCATCGTATTCATCTTGAAGAAAATGCTAAACCTATTAGGGAGATGAAACGTAGGCTAAATCCTAACATGAAAGAAGTGGTAAGAGCTGAAGTAATCAAATTATTAGATGCAGGAATTATTTATCCTATTTCAGATAGCTTTTGGGTTAGCCCTGTGCAAGTTGTTCCTAAGAAATCTGGTGTTACAGTAGTTACTAATGCTAATAATGAATTAATTCCCACTAGAGTAACTACAGGTTGGCGTGTTTGCATTGATTATAGAAAATTGAATTCATTCACAAGAAAATATCATTTTCCTCTTCCATTTATTGATCAAATGCTTGATATACTTGCAGGTCAAGATTTTTATTATTTTCTAGATGGATATTCAGGTTATAATCAGATCCTTATAGCTCCAGAGGACCAGGAGAAAACTAATTTTACTTGTCCCTTTGGAACTTTTGCATATAGAAGAATTCCATTTGGTTTATGCAATGCACCTGCTACCTTTCAAAGATGCATGCTTAGTATTTTTTCTGATATGGTTGAGAGATTTCTTAAAGTGTTCATGGATGATTTTTCTGTTTATGGAGATTCTTTTGATGAATGTTTGCAGCACCTAACATTAGTTTTGCAGAGATGTAAAGAAAAGAACTTGGTTCTAAATTGGAAAAAGTATCACTTCATGGTAAAACAAGGTATTGTCCTTGGTCATATAATTTCCAGCAAAGGTATAGAAGTCGACAAAGCTAAGGTGGATTTAATTTCTAATCTTCCACATCCCAAATATGTAAAAGAAGTAAGATCTTTCCTTGGACATGCTGGCTTTTATAGAAGATTCATTAAAGATTTTAGTAAAATTTCTAGACCCTTATGCAATTTACTTATTAAGGATGCACCTTTTATCTTTGATGAATCCTGTCTTGATGCTTTTGCAAAGCTTAAGAAATTGTTGACTTCGTCACCTATCATTCGGCCACCTAATTGGGATTTGCCTTTTGAAATTATGTGTGATGCATCTGATTATGCTGTAGGAGCAGTTTTAGGACAAAGATTAGATCGTGTGCCTTACGTGATTTATTATGCTAGTATGACACTCAATGATGCACAATTGAACTATTCAACTACAGAAAAAGAAATGCTAGCCGTGGTGTTTGCACTTGATAAATTCATATCTTATTTTATAGGTTGCAAAGTGATTATTTTTACTGATCATGCTGCTTTAAAATATTTGCTTACTAAGAAAGATGCTAAGGCAAGATTGATTCGTTGGGTGTTGCTTTTACAGGAATTTGACTTTGAATTTAAAGATAAAAAAGGTTATGAAAATATTGTGGCGGATCATTTATCTCGCCTTGATTTTAAATTTATTCCAAAATCTTTACCTTTGAATGAGTCTTTCCCAGATGAGCAACTTATGAGTGTAAATGTTGTACCATGGTTTGCTATATAGTTAATTACCTTACTACAGGTCAAATCCCAGAGCACTGAACTAAGCAAGATAGAACAAAGTTCTTATCTAAAGTGAAGGACTTCTTTTGGGATGATCCCTATTTATTTAAATATTGTGCTGATCAGATTATTAGGCGATGTGTTCCCGATAATGAAATTCAAAGTGTTATCTCATTTTGCCATGAACAAGCTTGTGAATGCCACTTTAGTGCTAAAAAGACAACAACAAAAATTTTACAGTGTGGTTTTTATTGGCCTACTCTTTTTCATGACGCTTATGTTTTCTGTTCTTTGTGTGATAGGTGCCAACGTATGGGTAGCATTTCAAAGAGGAACATGATGCCACTCAATCGTATTCTTGTGGTTGAGATCTTCGATGTATGGGGTATTGATTTCATGGGACCTTTCCCTCCATCTTTTGGTTATCAGTATATATTGGTTGCAGTGGACTATGTGTCGAAATGGGTTGAAGTTATTCCATGCAAAACCAATGATCATAGGGTTGTAGTGAAATTCTTGAAGAGTAATATTTTGTCTCGTTTTGGTTTTCCTAGAACAATCATTAGTGATGGTGGCACCCATTTTTGCAATAAACCTTTGAAAACACTTTTGGACAAATATTCCATTACACATAAGGTTGCCACCCCATACCATCCTCAAACCAGTGGCCAAGTAGAGATTTCTAATAGAGAGATCAAGCAGATTCTAGAGAAAACAGTTAGGCCAGATAGAAAGGATTGGTCTTTGAGACTTGATGATGCATTGTGGGCATATAGGACTGCTTTTAAAACACCAATTGGGATGTCACCTTATCGACTTGTGTATGGAAAAGCATGTCATCTGCCAGTAGAGTTGGAACATCGTGCATATTGGGCTATCAAGACATTGAATTTTGACATGCAGCAGGCTGGTTCCAAGAGAAGATTACAACTAGCAGAACTTGAAGAGATCAGGAATGATGCATATGATAATGCTAAGATTTACAAGCAACGTATGAAAGTCTTTCATGATAAACACATTTTGAGAAAATCTTTTACACCAGGTCAGAAAGTACTTTTGTATAATTCTCGATTGCATCTCTTTCCAGGTAAGTTACGTTCTCGATGGTCTGGTCCTTTTATAGTTCGTACTGTCTTCCCTTATAGAGCAATTGAGATTGAAAATCCTAAAAATGGTGATTTATTTAAGGTCAATGGTCAAAGATTAAAACCATTTTTAGAGTTAAGAACACCAGAAGTTGAGGAAATACTTTTAGATGATCCTGTTTACAGGATTAATTAAGTCCATCTCTGCACGCTTATTTTATTTTAATAGTAGGTTTTCTTTTCTAATATTTTCTTTTCATTTGGCATTTTCTGTTAAGCTTTCCCAGCCCATCCAGATGTGTTCTCTCCAACTTTCTTTTTTATTATTTATGTTTTTATTATTATTATTATTTCTCTTTCAATTGTTTGCATGCATATATTTTGTTTGTGAAACATTGAGGATAATGTTCCGAATAAGTTTGGGGTGAGAATAGTGTGTGCTTTGTTTGTTAAAAAAGAAAAAAAATCAAAAATTCAAAAATTAAAAAAAAAATTGTGTTTTTTTTTATGTGAAAAGCCAATGATAAGAATTTGATTGACAATGAATATGGTTTTTAGAAAGGGTTGAATATTGTCTTAGTTTATACTTGATTCTTGTGTTAGTTCCTCTTGATTGAGATTCTTTAAACCATGAGCACTAATATCAATTCTTTCGTAATTTTGACTTGAAATTTGATATTGACGCAGCCTGAGTTGAGAATTTTAGATAGAGTAAATGACTGTTTGTCTTGATTCTTATCTCCACAATACAAAATAGTATACACGGGCGCCAAAGTCAGAAATAGCTACCTATAACCCTTAAGAGTGAAGCTATCCTTGAGTAATTTGGGCATATGTACCACAAGTATGTAGAAGATAATCTACCATGAGAAGAAGGCTACCTTAAGGGGTAGAGTGAAAGCTCCTGACTATAGTTAAAAAAAAAAAGAGAAAAAGAAAAAAAATCAAGTGCATGTTTTAAAAAAAATCAAAAGAAAATGCACATAAAAGCATGTGAAAAAAAAATTGGAGATCAAGATGATAAGATTAGTTTGACCTACTCTATTCTTTTTTTGAGGCAAAGGCTGTTGATATTGAGGATTTTGGGAATGGATTTGATTGAATTGATTTCACACACACACTACAAGAATCGAAAGAGAGATGGGATTGATTATTGAATTAAAGTTAGAACTTTGCCAATATTTGAAATTTTCTTTGAGCTATATAATTTTTACAATCTTTGAGGCTATTTTTCATGTTTTATTTAAAGTTTTCTGTTCTTTTAATTTAATTTAATTTTTTTAAATGATGTTTGTGGGTATCAACACTGAAGCCCTCACGAGACTATAACTCGTCCACTAGGGCCGCCTAGGGATTTAAAGGCTTGTTGCATACGCTAAATGCAATCGCGATCACCTGCGAAAGTGGTTTAGTTAGGATTTACTTTTTGTTTCGTTACTTTTGTTTTTGTTTTTCGTTTTAGTTTTGCTCGAGGACTAGCAAAATCTAAGTTTGGGGGTATTTGATGAGCATAATTTATATACATATTTTACCCATAATTATATAATTACTAGTTATTTTTATTTGTTATTTTAATTAATTAAATTATTTTATTGAATAGGGGATTAATTGGAGATTATGGATAAAAAAAAGATATAAGGGAGCTCAATTTTGTAAAGCAATTTAAAGGGGCCCACACTTGGCTTTTATAATTAGAAAAAGGAATCCTAGTGCAAGGTTGATTGGTGACCACGTGAGTGAAGCAAATAAAAGGCCAAACCCTTTTGGCTTTAGGATTGACAAGGTGAGGTCCATTTTAAAGGCTATATAAGAAAGCTAAGCTCTTGGCTTTTGGGGAGGAGCCAGCCGCCAGAGAAGGGAAGGAACCAAGAAGCAGAATTCGGCTTTAAAGAGAGAGCAATTGCAGCAGCGATATTTCGGCTTCCCATGGCTGAATTTATTTTATTTGTTGCTCCCAATTCAAGTATGTCTAGCTAATTTTCTTATACTGAGGTTAAGGATGAAACCCTATTCAATGAAATAATTATCTTTTTATTTATTTAATTCCCTATATATGTTCTTTAATGATTATGGTTTTTATTTCATATGATTAATTGAATGTTAATAAAATCTTTTCATCAATTCTGTCATGCATTATTGATTGTTAGGATTAATATTCGATTAAATCTATGCTTGAATTTATAAAGTTTATACATGACTATCTTTGATTTTATGTCTTTCATTAAATTATTTACATAGAGTGCTTAGGAAAACTTTGACTCTTTGTTATTCAATATGTTTATATGAGATTCTTAGATGTCATATTATTAAGCAGAAAAAGAACCTACACAAGATTAATTATATTTGAGCTTAATTGTTATATCCATGAGATGACATAGATTGATTTCGAGTTGTCACTCTAAAATTGAGGATTAATGAATATTTAGATAATTACTAGTTGAATAGTGGTGGATTCTGAAACCTTGGTAATTCTTATCTTATTGAATTTTCCTTTATTTTAATTGCTTCCTTAGTTTAATTAGTTTAATTTCTCTTAAAACTCAATTTGGTCAACTAGGTTAGAATTAATATTAATTTTAGATTTAAATTAGACTTTTCAATTTATAACAATCCCTGTGAGATCGACCTCGTTACCACTACTCTATCTCTAGATTCGTGCGCTTGCGAGTATATTAAAATTTTCACAACACAAATATATTCTGTGAGAGAAAATTTAATTTGTAATCTTTATCTTTGAGTGATTGTAAGTGTTATGATACACTTGTGTTAAGAGATTGAGAATAATATCTTGTTGTAAAGGTTTATTGACACATTGGAAGTCAATTGTACGAGTGGTTGAAGTCATGGAGGCTTGCTTAGTGAAATTCTCAAGCCCGGTGAGCTTAGAGGTGTGGACGTAGGCACGATTGACTGAACCACGTAAAATTCATTGTGTTTGCGCTCTCTTCCCTTACTCTTTTATTATTGTGCTTTATTAAATTTATTGTTTTTTATTTCATTAAGCAATAGATTGAATTGTTCGGTGGTTTGTTTAGCTTAAGTTTTAAAATCCCAATTCACCCCCTCTATTGGGTTGCATAACTAGTGTTTCATTGCAAGTGTACGTAACAAGTAATATAATGATAAGTATTTCAAGATCATCTTCACAAGAATCGTTGTTATGGGAATTGTTACAACAATTTTTATCAGTGTAAATTTTTATTCTAAATTGGAATTAAAACAAATTATTAAACTAATGAACTAATTAAAATAATAAGAAAAATGCAATAAAGTAAAATATCACGGAAAATGTAAGGATGTAACCAAGGGGAATAAAGTAGTTGAGTGATTAAACTCACTTAATGGTTTTAAATATTTTTATAATGTTTGGCCCGGTTGCTACAGCATCTGCTACAACACTGGGCAGAATCCTTATGTATCCTCAGCTGTCACATGTTGGATGTCTTATATCTAAGTGCAACTTAACAGTGACCAATTGTTATGCTAACATTACACATTTTAGATTCTAATGACCCTACAAGATGAATCCTATATCTAGTTCATCATTAATTTTAGATTAAGCATGTCCCTTTTCAAATCAAGTTAAACATAACTTAGGAAACCCAATCTAAAACCAAGTATTGCTTTGATATGTTCCACTAAGACAAACCTTTTTTACGCTCTTTCTTAATAGTATCACTAAATGGGTGGTTAGCCGAAATAGTGAATTAAAATAAGTATTATCAAAACAACATGCTATAACAAACATATAACAACATAAAATATTAGTCAATTAACCATTAAGTTTGTTCATCACTCAACCACAAATAAATTTAGTTCATAATTTGTGATAAAACAAGAAGAAAAATAGTTTCAGCCAACAAACAATTCATTATAATGAGATAGAATCAAGGGAATAAGAAATAAGAGTGAGATTCGGTTAATCTTCTTCTCGGATACCTCAGTTGCAGCCCCCAATTCTCTCTTCATCTTTGTGTTCTCTTGTTTTGTTTCTTTATATTTTTTTTCTAATGACGACTTTCCCTTTTTTTTTCTTTGCTTGTGTGCTTCTTTTATAGCTGGAAATTAGGGTAAACGGTAGTCTAGGGTGGGTATCTTCCAGATTAGGAAACTGCAGATCGCAATGTCTTAAGTATCTCACACGAAATCTTCTCTGTACTTGCTCCAGGATTGCTACAGCAACGATGCTACAACAATAGTGCTACAACATTGGCTTCAACTTCTGCATTGTTCCAGACTTGTTTCAATTCTTCTCTAACCTAGTTCTTTCCTTATCTTTACAAGCCTATTGCAAAACCTTACTAAAATGCAATAAAAACATATTATTCATTCTCTAAGTAATCTTGATTTAAATCTAAAAGTGGCATGATAACTCTCATTTAATAGAGTTATCAGGTAGCCAGCAACCACTGTAATCACAATCTATATTGCTTATTTGGTTACAATCGAATGGCGAAACGTGATATTTTCAACCATCTTGCATGAGGATAGGCGGCAGCCATTATAATCACTATCTATATTGCTTATTTAGTTATAATAGAATGGCGAATCGTGAAGTTTTCGACCATCTCATATAAGGCAAGCATATCTGGATGAATCACCTTATTGATGATGAAATCAGGTTACTCTTATATGAAGAAAGAGATAGCTGATAACTCTATGAAATGAGAGTTATCATGGCACGTTTAGACTTAAATCAATAATACTTAGAGAGTAAATGATGTGTTTTCATTGCATTTTTGTTATATTTTACATAATTATTCATCTTAGTTTATTCTTCATAAATTTTGTTTGATTTAGACTAAATTGTGTGCTTAAATCATATGCATAATTGTAGGTGACCGGAAGCTCAAATTTCAAGGAAGAAATGCTGATGCAATAGGCTTGCAAAAATAAGGAAAGAACATGGCTACAAAAGAATTGAAACAAATCTGGAACAGTGCAGTTGCTGTAGCAACCATTGCTGTAGTAACCATTGCTGTAGCAATCCTGGAACAACGACAGAGAGAGAAGCACACATCATAAGGAATTGCGATCTACAGTTTCATAATCTGACTTATGCGCGCCATAGGCTTCCGTTTACCCTAATTTTCAGCTATAAAAGAAGCACACATCATAAGGAAAAGAAGAGCCGTCACCCAAGGAGAAAAATCATAAAGAAACAAAAGAAAAACAAGATTTAAGAGAGAGATTAAGGGCTGCACAAGAGGAAAAATTGCAAAGATCAATTGGGAGCTCATTCCTTCTTATTCTTCTCTTGTTTTCATGTTTTCTATTTATTCATGGGGATGTGTTTCATGGTCGAAACTTTTCTCTTTATTTTTCTTTTGCAAACCATGAACTAAATTTATTTATGGTTGAGTGATAAATAATCTTGATGGTTTATTGACTGAATTTATATGTTGCTGCATGTTTGTTATAGCATTTTGTTTTGATAGTTTTTATTTTTATTCATTATTTTGGTTGATCACCCATTTAATGATACTAGCTAAGGAAGAGCCACAAAAGGGTCGATCTTAGTGGAACATTTCAGAGCAATACTTGGTCTTAGATTAGGTTTCCTGGATTGAGTTTTACTTGAGTCTTAAAAGGGTCATGCTTGATTTAAGATTAGTGATGAACTAGACATAGGGATTCACCTTGTAGGGTAAATAGAACATAAGCGTGTAATGCTATATTTTATATTGGCATAACAACTGATCACTGTTAGGTTGCATATAGATATAAGATATCTAACATGCGACGGCTGAGGATGCATAAGGATTCTGCCCAGTGTTGTAGCAGATACTGCAGCAACCGAGCCAACCATTATAAAATAGTCAAGACCATTAGAAGAGTTTATTCACTCAACTACTCTATATTCCTATTGATTTTATCCTTGAGTTTGGCGTGATAATTTACTTTGTTGCATTTTATTTATTGCGTTTTTATTTTAATTAGTATATTAGTTTCATTAATTGTTTTATTTTAATTTAGAACAAAATTTGCATTATTAAAATTGTTGTAGCAAGTCTGATAACATCAATCCCTGTGGAGACGATCTTGAATACTTATAATTATATTACTTGTTGTGTACACTTGCACACTGACACTAATAGCATTAGTATTTACACCCAACAATAGCTCAATTACTGATGGGTATCCGGGGTACCCCATAAGCAGAATCAGATTTTAAAAAGCATCAAAGAGACAACATCTAAAGCTATGGAAAATAAAGATACCATTATAAGACAGTCACAAATTAAATAAATTTTGCAAGTACATCTAAGTGCCTGACCAAGTTACACGTAGGCTAGTATTCTCCTTCATCTCTTAGGGATGAGGGGTCGACAAAAGTGCTAGAGGCAGCGGAAGCACAAACATCGACAATAGGGTTACCTGATGGTGACTTCGACTGGGGCACCCCGGATGACCTTCGTGGACTTTCAGGTCGGGAAGTGCGAGGAGACCTTCTATCCTCGATCGCCTTCAGGATGGCCGATTTATCTAGCCACTTCTTTACTCTCAGCACTATTAGCCTTGGATCATCACTCCACACCTCTGTTATAATGCGCTCAATAACACTGTCAATCATCCTTTTGCTGGGAGATCAAGTCTTCATGCTTAGATTGAAAATCCCCGAGATTCCTTGCCATATGGGTTTTCTGCTTGGAAACTTTGTCAAGGCGCCCTTTTAAAGTCTTGATCTCTTGGGTATACTTCTCCTCACGAGATCGATGGCTTTGAATCTCACTCCTCAACTTTTCATTCTCTGACTGAATGTTACTGATGATAAGATAACTCATCACAATGAGAGAAAGTTGGCAAGCAAGATAACTACGGGCTCCATGCATAGCAACAAAGAATCACAAGATTCCGACATTAAAACTATTGAAACAAATTTAGCAATATACTCAGCCGTGACTAAAGGAATCCCACTATCAAGATTGAGTCATCATGATTAATTGAGTATTATTAATTGGCTAGAATATCTCTAGCCAATTGTTATTATATATATTAGGAAAACAGTCTTTTAATAAGCCACAAATTTATCTCTGTAATGGCTTGTCAAAGTTGTATATATATGAGTCATATTCTTGTAATTCAAAATATAAGAAAGAATAATATATTCTTCTGTCCTTTCAATATTAATCTTTATGGTATCAGAGCCTATGGCCGAAATTCAAACTGAACCTAAGCTCACCATTCAATATTTTCATCAATGTGCCAGTCTAATTTCGATCAAACTCACAACCAACAATTTTCTTCTTTGGAATTCCCAAACTCTACCACTTATTAGAAGCCTTGGGTTGGAGCATCACATTGTCAATGTGAAAATTCCTTTCGAAGAAAATTTTACGAGATGGCAAGGAAATGATAAATCCTGAATTCATCCAATGGATGAACAATGATAGATTATTAATGACATGGCTACGAGGTACGATGGTGGAGGAAGTGCTAAGTCTAATAGTTGAAAGCCAATCCGCTGAAGAAGTTTGGCAATCTATTGAAGAGCGCATGCTTCCAGCGACAAAAGAGCAAGACTCATGGCTGCGAGACAACCTCTACTCTCTTAAGAAAGGAAACATCAAGCTTGAAGAATTTCTTAAGAAATTCAAATCGATTTTTCATAATCTAGCAGCCATTGGAAAGCCAATTCTAGATGAAGATAAGGTTTTCCACCTTGCAAGATCTTTAGGGCCGAAGTACTCGAATTTCAAAACAGCCACGCTAACAAAACCCCCTTACCCGAATTTGAAGCAATTTATCACTGCTCTCAAGAATCATGAACAAACAATGATGTCTCACAGACAAGAAGAGATAGAATTTACTAGTCGTAATCAGGCCTTCTTAGGCCAAAGGGGGAGAGGAAGAAAACCACTAGGAGGCAGACACGGGGGTCAACGAAGAGAATTCAACTTTCCCAACAACAATCCAAAAACTCATAAGCATCAGGCAGCCCAAAAAACAAGCAATATAGACACTAAAAAGAATGAAAAAGCGATTATTGTTTGTCAAATTTGCTTCAAGAGAGGCCATAGTGTTGCCGAGTGTTGGGATCGCTATGAGTATGATCAAGATGAAATTCCCCAAGCATTTGCAGTGATAAACCGCAATAATACAACCTCTGATCAAAGTATCTATGCAGATTCAGGAGCCACTTCACATATGGTGAACAATCCTGGTAAACTCGATACAATTACGTCTTATAAAGGTTATGATAAAATAATTGTTGGCAACGGTCAATGATTAAATATTTCTCACGTTGGAAATATTTCCTTGAATACAAATCATGGCACTTTAAAATTGAAAGACGTACCTGTTGTTCCACAATTAAAGAAAAATCTTCTTTTTGTAGCTCAGCTTACTAATGATTGTCCTTATACACCTGATCAAAATGGGGTTGCTGAATGGAAGCACAAGCACATATCAGAAACAACATTAACCATGATGTTTCATGCTAAAATTCCTTTATCGCTTTCGGTTGAAGCATTTATTACAGCAGTTTATTTAATAAATCGCATGCCCTTATCTTCAATTGGGATGAAAAGTCCTTATGAAAAACTCTTCTTTAAGTCTCCTGATTATCATTTACTAAAAGTTTTTGGGTGCAGGTTTTTCCCTTATTTAAGAGATTACAATAAAAATAAATTTGAGAAAAGAACATACCCATGTGCTTTTATTGGATATAGTCTTTTACATAAAGGATATTGATGTTTGCACCTCAGTACCAAACGGGTTTATATATCTCGACATGTTGTTTTTTATGAAAGTGTATTCCCTTTTGATAATAATTCTTCAGACTTGTCTATTTCGCAGGAAAACAATGTCTTTCCATTTGCTAACGACTGGCATGATGTAATTGAATCAGCATCAAATTGTGATCAAGAGGAAAATCACCAAGCAACTAGTACTCCTGCACGGACTCATTATTGTTGCGATGAGGAGCCCAACAGTCACAAGGAAAGCATACATAACCAAAATTCAAATAATGAAGGCCAAGAACCAATTCTTGTGATGCCCTCATCACCATGCATTCAAAATCCAAACATAGAGGAAAATATCTCCACTCCGGCCAATCCATCACAAAGCCAAGACATTACCACTCCGGTCCTTACAGAAAGAACTCAAACCCATGACTTACCAGACATCTCAAACAAGCTAGTCATTGAACTGCCAATTCAAAAGGATCCGCATACTTTTCCAACTGAGAGTATTGTGAACACACATCCAATGGTGACTCGTCATAAACTTAAACAAAACCCGAACCTGGCCTTGCAGACCTCATTAGTGACTGAGCCAAAAACCTTGAAAAGTGCTCTAAGACATCCTCAGTGGGTTGCTGCCATGAAAGGCGAACTTCACACGTTGCACCAAAACAACACTTGGTCTCTTGTACCAAGGCCTATTGATGCCAATATAATTGGGTCTAAGTGGGTGTATCATTTCAAATATACTGAAAAAGGGACCATCTAAAGATTCAAGGCATGCTTAGTCGCTAAAGGTTTCACACAAATTCCCGGAATTGACTTTGAAGAAACCTTCAGTCCAGTCGTCAAGCACACAACAATTTGGCTTGTTCTTTCCCTTGCCGTTAATCTCAATTGGACCACAAGGCAACTTGATGTGCGCAATGCCTTTCTTCATTAGGGATGGCAATGGGGAGGGGAGGGGAGGGGAGGGGACCAATCTTCCCGTACCCATCCCGATATTTTGCGTATGTCCCCGTCCCCGTCCCCTCCCCATCCCCGTCAAAATTATTTAAGAGAATCCCCATCCCTTCCCCGAATAATAACAGGGGATCCCCGAGGGTCCCCGATCCCCGAATAACTAATACATTTTTTTGTTTTCAATTTTGAGTTAATCATATTAAAATAAAAAATTCAAATAAAAGTAAAGTTCGAAATATATCTTACATTATTATCCATTACAAAAGTCACATACATTAAATTAGTAAGTAGCGCTGATGCAAGGGATAAAAACTATCATGAACAAATTAATAGCCTAATACAAAATTGTTACAGATAAAATTAAATTTAGATTCAAAATTAACTTTTCAATGGTGGCGTGGGCACTTTATAAATGTGGACTATTCCCTTTACAACACAACGGTTAAGTCGAAGCAAATCAAGAGCAAATATTAGATTAGTTAGATATTAAAATTATGATTTGCCGTGGGCAATTATAACATAAAAAATAAATAAAAATAGATTTAAGATAAATAAAAAATAGATTTAAGTTTAAAATATTTAATGAATATTAAAATTAAAACAAAAGTTTTGGGCTAATAGAATCTGTCCGGTCTTTTTAATTCCTAAATAAAAATTTAGGACTTTAATTAGTTAATTAGGCCTAAAAGTTTAATAATATAAATATTTTGATATTTTTTTATTTTTACCAATACTTATAATTTTATAATTCAAATTTTATAATTTATTTACTAGTAATTTTTTAAAAAAAATTAAATTAAAAATTGAAATGGGGAAATGGGTAGGGGATGGGGATTCCACCTCATCCCCTTCCCCTCCCCGAATAAGAAATTGGGTAAAAAAATTTCTCCGTCCCTTCCCCGAATAAGAAATTAGGTATGAAATTATCCACATACCCTCCCCGAATGGGAAAAATCCTTGAGGGTACTCGTCCCCGTGGGGATTTTTGCCATCCATATTTTTCATGATCAAATCAAAGAAATTGTTTACATGGAGCAGTCACCGGGTTTTATCAATTCTAAACTACCTTCGTATGTTTGTAAATTAAATAAATCACTCTATGGACTTAAACAAGCCCCAAGAGCGTGGTTTGACTGTCTTTATCATGCACTTATCAAACTTGGCTTTAGAAATAGTAAGGCTGATCATTCATTATTTATTCTACATCATGAGTTAAGCATTGTGTTATTACTTGTGTATGTGGATGATGTGATAGTTATAGGAAATAATACCTCTGTCATACAAAATATCATTCACACTCTTAGCACACAATTTGCATTAAAGGATCTCAGAATGCTTACTTATTTTTTGTGAATTGAAACCAAACAATTTAATCATGGTATGTTTCTCTTACAGTCTAAATACACAATGGATTTGCTGCTCAAAACAAAAATGATCAACAACACAGCTATTGCCAGACCAATTGTCGTGAAAGAAACACCAAGATCTGATGATAATGAACTTGTTGTTGCCACTGAGTATCGAAAAAATAGTCGGTAGCCTCCAATATCTAACCTTCACTAGTTTGCGGGGGGCTGATAAGATAACTCATCACAATGAGAGAAAGTTGGCAAGCAAGATAACTACGGGCTCCATGCATAGCAACAAAGAATCACTAGAATCCAACATTAAAACCATTGAAACAAATTTAGCAATATACTCAGCCGTGACTAGAGGAATCCCACTATCAAGATTGAGTCATCATGCTTAATTTAGTATTATTTACTAACGGCTAGAATATCTCTAGCCAACTGTTATTATATATATTAGGAAAGCATTCTTTTAATAAGCCACAAATTTATCTCTGCAATGGCTTGTCAAAGTTGTATATATATTAGTCATATTCTTGTAATTCAAAATATAAGAAAGAATAATATATTTTTCTAGCCTTTCAATATTAATCTTTAACTGATAGTAGCGAGATCCTGGAGGCTACAACTTAGAAGAAAGGTAGCCCACAACAAAGGGTACCCCAAGGTTAGAAGAACAAAAAGGAGAGAAGAGAAAAACATAAAAGATACAACATGTAAAAGATACTCACATCATGGCTAGCCTTAAGCACTCGGTTATAGTACTTATCCAAGCCTAATTGGTCCATCTCCAAAGCCACCTTAAAAGTAATATTCGTAAAAATGTAATATAGGTATTTAGCCAGGTGGGAAACCTTCTTATTGGCCATGGGATTGAGCTCGCCTTCAACAAGTCCCTAGGTAGGGAAAATAATGAAACATCTTTTTTTCTTTTTTAGGTACATAGGGTACCCTTGAAACCGCAATGAGAGGAGCCTTACGGCTTCTTCTTTGTTGCCGGGCGTCGATGAGGAAGGGTACCTATCGAAGAGGTGGCACATAGGGTAATTGAGGATTCACTTCTTAGACGGTTGATAAAGGAGTCGAAATCTTCGCTGGACCAATCCATATCTATCAACCACCATGGAAAACAAGAAGAAAAGGTCAGATAAACAAACACAAAACTTATTGTGAATTAAAATAACAGAAGGGCAAACAGTAAGGAAAACATAAGGCTAGAAAACAAAATGCGAGTGACACTGGAATACCCTTGCAATACCCTCTACTCATACTTGGTCATGAAAAGAAGTCGATAGGGAACCCTGACCAATTAGCCCTACCCACACTCAATATATCACTCTCTATATGGCCAAAAACCTTGCCTAGTAGCGGCTCACCTTCCTATTTACCTCCTCAACTGGGCATCTCCACTTGGTCCATGTAATATCTACAAGATCATGAAGAAGCTCGGGTGAGGAAGAGAAACCATATATACACAAATACATCAATTAAAATCTCTCGCCCACAAACCATCCATGTTTGTAGCCTTTTTTAAAGATGGGGCCCATGTTGAGTGTTAGAAAATGCATATTTATAAAGGATAAAATCGTCATTTTGCATTTCAAGTCTTACTAACAACCCTTACTTTTATGTGTTTAAGTTTCTTGTAATTTAATTATGTGTGTTTTATTTTAATTAAGTATTTTGTGTATTTTAGGGGCATCATAGTCATTTCATAATAAACGAGAGATCAAACGGCAAAACGGACATCACTTTTGAACTCAGGACGATCGAAAACCTTAGGAGGAGCATAAAAGGAAAAATGGCACTGTTCACATGTACGGTACTGTTTACGTTACTGTTCACGACACTGTTCACATAGACGGATCGATGACGTGGCATTGACAGATGATATGGCATTGACTGATGAGGTGTCAAGATCCTGTTGGACTAAAATTCTTATGCACTGTTGATCGATGACGTGGCAGCATATCAGTGGACCAAAAATCTCACGTACGGTACATGCAACACACAGGATTATTTTCAACCAAACCGCGTCACTGTTCAACCGAGTCAAACCGTATTACTGTTCATCCGCGTGGTCAAACCGTGTACTATTCACGCGTACTGTTGACTGATGATGTGGCGTAATCCTGAGCGTCCAAACTGTTTTTAATCCGATGGCCATGATTTACTCGATGTATCTATAAAAGGGGGCCTCTCTCCCCTAATTGGATACCTCTGAATCCAGTTTTGGACTCAATTTTCTGTAATTCCTTCTCCATCTTGTATTTTCTACGTATTTTAATAAATTCCCATTTTACCCCTAGTTCAATTATGAGTGGCTAATTTTCTTTCAAGCTTGGGTTGAAGGTGAAGTCTCAACATGTGTCATGGGCTTTATTTGGTAAATTTATTTTCTCTTCCCCTCTAGTTTTTGTGCATGTTTTGACTTTTCGTTGACAAATAATAATAATCTTGTCTAGTACCGCTCTGGTTTCACCAGCTCCCTAGTATAAGGTTATTATTGTTTGGCACGATAAGCCCTTAGCACCATATTTATTAGAGCGTGCTTCATGAGGTGTGGATTCCCCCCCCTCATGATTTAATTGGTATTAATAAGGAATATTTAGCCCATGATGCATGTTGATACGGATCCAGATACCCAAGTACGTCAATTTAATAGATTTACACTTTAATTTCTTCTCGTTATTTCAATTCCAATTTTTAGGATAATTTGAATCACTTTCACCACAAATCCAACCACCTCATACAAAATTAATTCTACATATAATTAAAATCCACCTCCTCGTGGGATCGACACTTGTCACCATTGATCTATACTACAATAGATTCGTGCGCTTGCAAGTTCAATAAAATTTGTACAATAAGTTTTTGGCGCTGTTGCCGGGGAGGTAAGTAATTTTAATTCATAGAATTAATTTTTGTGAATATTTTCATTTAATTGTTTTCTTGTATTTTTTTTAAAAAAAGAAAAAAAAGTGAGGCCATTTAAGGACTACTTCAGTTCTTTAGCTAATTTGAGCACATCATGTATAAGGTATCCGAATGTAGCTGCTAGGAGCTTTGAACTAAAACCTAGTGTGCTAAATTGTCTCCCAACATTCTATGGCCTAGAAAATGAGGACCCATATAATCATCTGAATGATTTTCATGCTATTTGCCAAACCTTTAAATACGAGAATTTTTCAGACGATGATGTAAAACTTAGACTATTCCATTTTCTTTAAAGGATAGAGCTCGTTCATGGTTAAATACTTTGCCTGCTAATAGCATTGCATCATGGGAACAAATGGTAACAAAATTTTTGAATAAATATTTCCCAGTGCATAAAACCAATGCTATTCGCAGGGAAATTTAAGAGTTTACCTAGAGAGAGGACGAGCAGTTTTTCGAAACATGGGAGCGATTCAATGGGCTACTCTTGAAGTGTCCACATCATGGGTATGAGAAATGGCACCAATGCCAATACTTTTTGGAGGGATTATTGCCGAATGTGCAAGAATGGCTAATGGCAACAAGTGGAGGAGAGCTAATGTCAAAAAGTGCATCAGAGATTTGGGAATTCTTCCAGCGACAAGCGGATAATTCCCAACAACGGAGTCGATCACTCAGGAATACTAGAAGAATTAAGGGAGGAAATGAGGTTCACAGTCAACTTCAGGAATCAAAGAAGTCAAGGAGATGGTTGAAGGTCTCGCTCGACAAATAGCATCGTTATTGACTGCTAAATCAACAGAGCCACATGACTATGACTCATACTCAGATCAAGCCAATGCTATAGGTGTAATGAGAAAACCATCGAATTACAACCCATACTCCAACACATATAACCCTGGATGGAGAGACCACCATAATTTTTCATGGTCTCAAGGATTCCAACAGAATGGACCAGTAGCTCCAGCTCCACCTCCACCAATTCCTCAAAATCCTCAAGCCTCTCAGTCACCATTTAGACCATACAATTAGAACCATAACTACTCTCAACCCAGACCATGGGAGGATTCATTCCAGAATCTCAAGAATCTTACTCACTCTACGATTGAGCAACAGAACCGCACCATTGATGGACTACGAAACGAGTTGAGAGCAGGCTTCAACTCGCAAGCCGAATCAGTTTCAAGCTTGGAGAAGATGGTGGGACAACTTGCTTCTTCAGTTCAGACCTTGGCAATGACTGTTGAGAAAGGTAAATTTCCAAGTCAACCAGTGCCTAACCCTAAAGGAGTGCATGAAGCAAGTACCAGTTCACCACAACAGCATGGAGAGGTCAAAGCCGTCATGACCTTGCGAAAAGGAAAAGAAGTCGACAACAAAGTGGAGATTCCGGTGACAAAAGAAAATCAAATTGTACCTGTGAGTGTTGAAGACTCATCACCGGAGGGGAAAGAAGAAACCAACTCACGAGAATATGTTCCCAAATCTCCATTTCCTCAGAGGTTAGCTAAAGGAAAGAAGGGAAAATCCACAGGTGAAATTCTCGAAATCTTCAAACAGGTAAATGTTAACATCCCTTTACTTGATGCTATAAAGCAAGTTCCATCTTATGCCAAGTTTCTTAAAGACATGTGTACTAAAAAGAGAAACATGCATGTTCAAAAGAAGGCATTTTTAACAGAAAACGTTAGTTCTATCCTCCAACATAAAATTCCTTTAAAATACAAAGACCCAGGCTCCCCCACTATCTCATGTAGCATAGGGAACCACACAATTGAGAATGCTTTATTGGATTTAGGAGCTAGTGTAAATCTGTTGCCTTATTCAGTTTTCATGAAACTTGGACTTGGAGAATTACACCCAACTCCAGTGGTGTTGCAGCTTTCAGATCGGTCCACGAAAATACCTCGTGGTATTGTGGAGGACGTGCTTATCCAGGTAGACAAGTTTTATTTTCCTGTTGATTTCATTGTAATTGACACTCAACCAATACAGGATTCAAGGAAGCACATCCCCATTATTCTAGGCCAACCTTTCTTGGCAACTGCGAATGCTCACATTCAATGCAGGACTGGAAATATGCAGTTGTCCTTTGGTAACATGACTATGGAACTGAACATCTTCAACATTGCCAAACAACCTCACAATACAGATGATGGAATTGTTGATGTGGATTTAATTGAAGCATTAGTTGATGACACTTTTGTTTCAAACCTTAGTGATGATCCTTTACAAATATGTTTAACTCACTTTGGTTTGGATTTTGATATTGACAGATTGGTTGATGAGGTCAACGCCCTACTTGACTCAGCACCATCTATTGACACTAATAAATGGAAGTCAAGAGTTGAACAACTAGCACCATCAGAGAATAAACTCATCCCATCATCAGAATCACCACCGAAACTCGAGCTCAAACCATTGCCCAACACTCTGGAATATGCATTTTTGGGGGAAGAAAGTACTCTACCGGTAATCATCTTATCATCCCTAAATGACAAACAAAAAGGTAAGCTGTTGGATGTTTTAAAAGAGCACAAAGAAGCATTAGGATGGACCATAGCAGACATCAAAGGTATAAACCCAGTAGATTGCATGCATTACATTCACCTCGATGAAAATGCTAAATCTACTAGGGAAATGCAATGTCGGTTAAATCCTAATATGAAAGAAGTTGTTAGAACAGAAGTCCTTAAGCTATTAGCTGCAGGTATCATTTACCCAATTTCTGATAGTTCATGGGTTAGTCCTGTACAAGTTGTCCCCAAAAAGTCAGGAGTCACTATAGTTACTAATGCTGATAATGAATTGATACCAACTAGAGTAACTACAAGATGACGTGTATGCATTGATTATAGAAAGTTGAATTCTGTCACACGTAAAGACCATTTTTCTTTACCATTTATCGATCAAATGCTTGATAGATTAGCAGGCCATGAATTTTATTGCTTTCTAGATGGCTACTCAGGATATAATCAGATTCCCATAGCACCAAAAGATCAAGAGAAGACCACTTTCACTTGCCCTTTTGGCACTTTTGCATATAGGAGGATGCCATTTGGATTATGTAATGCACCTGCTACTTTTCAACAATGCATGTTAAGTATTTTTTCTGATATGGTTGAACGATTCCTTGAGGTCTTTATGGATGATTTTTCTGTCTTTGGTGACTCGTTTGATCAATGTTTACATTATCTAACACTAGTTCTGCAGAGATGTATTGAGAAGAACTTGGTCTTAAATTGGGAGAAGTGTCATTTTATGGTAGAACAAGGTATTGTTCTCGGTCACATCATTTCGAGCAAAGGTATTGAGGTTAACAAAGCCAAGGTGGATCTCATTTCTAATCTTCCTCCACCTAAAGCAGTCAGAGAAGTAAGATCTTTCCTTGGGCATGCTGGTTTTTATAGACGCTTCATTAAAGATTTTAGCAAAGTTTCTAGACCCTTATGCAATTTACTTGCTAAAGATGTACCTTTTATATTTAATGATTCATGTCTTGTGGCTTTTGAAAAATTAAAGCAATTGTTGACATCATCACCCATCATTCAGCCCCCAAACTGGAGCTTACCATTTGAGCTAATGTGTGATGCATCTGATTATGCAATAGGAGCAGTATTAGGACAAAGAGTTGATCGGATTCCCCATGTTATTTACTATGCTAGTATGACATTGAATGATGCATAGTTGAACTATTCAACTACTGAAAAAGAAATGCTAGCAGTAGTGTTTGCATTGGAAAATTTTGATCTTATCTCATTGGTTGTAAAATAATTGTGTTCACAGATCATGCTGCTCTTAAATATCTTCTCACGAAGAAAGATGCAAAAGCTAGACTAATTCGTTGGGTGCTACTTTTACAGGAATTCGACTTGGAATTTAAAGATAAGAAAGGCACAGAAAATGTTGTGGCATACCATCTCTCTCGTCTCCATTTTAACACAATTTCTGAACCTTTAACATTGAATGAGTCATTTTCAGATGAACAATTAATGAGTGTGGAAGTATTACCTTGGTATGCTGATATAGTTAATTATCTTGTTACGGGTAAATTTCCAGAGCATTGGACCAAGCAAGACAAGGCCAAATTTTTTGCAGAAATAAAGAATTTCTTTTGGGATGACCCTTATTTGTTCAAGTATTGTGCAGACCAAATTGTTAGACGATGTGTCCCAGAAAGTGAAATTCAGAATATCCTTTCATTCTGCCATGAACAAGCTTGTGAAGGCCATTTCAGTGCTAAGAAAACAGCTACAAAAGTTTTACAATGTGGTTTCTATTGGCCAACTATATTTCGAGACGCTTACACTTTCTGTTCTTCGTGTGATAGGTGTTAACGAATGGGGAGCATTACACGAAGGAACATAATGCCACTAAATCCAATTTTAGTGGTTGAGATTTTTGACGTATGGGGTATCAACTTCATGGGACCCTTTCCCTCTTCTTTTGGCCATCAATACATATTGGTTGCTGTTGACTACGTATCGAAATGGGTAGAAGCAATTCCATGCAGAACCAATGATCACAAGGTGGTGATAGGGTTTTTGAAAAGCAATATTGTTTCGTGCTTTGGATTCCCTCGAGCAATAATCAGTGATGGTGGTGTCCACTTTTGTAATAAAGCATTCAAGGCTCTTTTGACGAAGTATTCAATCACTCACAAAGTGGCAACCCCATATCATCCGCAAACCAGTGGCCAAGTTGAGATCTCCAATCGAGAAATAAAGCACATATTAGAAAAGACAGTGAGGCCAGACAGAAAAGATTGGTTATTAAGACTTGATGATGCATTATGGGCATATAGAACAACTTTCAAGACCCCGATTGGGATGTCACCATACAGGCTAGTGTATGGAAAAGCTTGCCACCTACCTGTGGAACTCGAGCATCGTGCATATTGGGCCATCAAGAAATTCAACTTTGACATGCAGCAAGCCAACTCAGAAAGAAGATTACAACTGGCAGAACTTGAAGAAATTCGCAATGATGCATACGAAAATGCTAAGATTTACAAGCAACGAATGAAAGTCTTCCATGACAAGCAAATTATGAGAAAATCTTTCACTCCAGGTCAGAAAGTGCTTTTATTCAATTCTTGCTTGCACATATTCCCAGGTAAGTTACGCTCTCGTTGGTCTGGCCCATTTATTGTACATACTGTTTTTCCACATGGGGCAATTGAAATTAAAGACCCAAAGAACGGTGTCACATTTAAAGTTAATGGTCAAAGATTAAAGCCATATCTAGAGGACCAACCACATGGAGAAGACACCGAAATAAATTTGAGTGACCCACCAGATTTGAATTGATTTTTGTTCTTTTCTTTTCGGTGGTTTGATTTTTCTTTCTTTCTTTTTATTATTCTTTTGCTAATTAAAATTACTTTTGCATAAGTGTGTTTATCATTAAGTTTTCTCTTATCATTGTTAATCATGAGTACCATACTTAGACCGTTCCTCCTGAACATTCTTAAACCACCGTGTCAAAACTCATCTCAAAAGCCAGATTCAATTTTGTAAAACACATCGCATTTGGGCTCTACAACCACCAGAGTTAGTAGCCTATGTTGAGGGTTTAGAAAGCCAACTCAGAGATATTGAGAGAAGTGTTTACGACATCCAGTTGGAGCTTGAGGTAAATTCAATAAGAGGACGATTTTAATTCTCTTTGTGTGTTTTAATTTATTTTTTTGTTTGTGTGATTTAGTTTGTTACCCCGGTGAAATGGCGGATAACGGTACTCCGTGACAATCAAGTCGGTTACTTCAGTTTCCCATAATAACTGATATTCTGAGGCGAAGGTATAGACAGAACCGAGATTCTAGCGAAGCTTCACAAGCGATTCCCTTCACTTCCTCAGAATGCCCTCCTTACGATCTATAAAGCTCGGTCCGAACGCATGCGATTGCTCATGAGGAATAACATACTTGCTGACATCCGTTGGTTAATCGAGGCGAAAGTATGATTGGCAGGTGAGTTACCTCCAAAATTTATTGCATACATGCCTGGTTGTGGGAAAGAAAATTATGCAAGAAAACGACAAGCTCGAAGAATTTCTGTTGCTTGTCATAAGTGTGCCAGAATGAGTTGCAATAAAAACCCATGTTCTTTAGGAATGGTGTCTGATAACAGGGAAGATAAGATTCAATTCATTAGGGATGGCTTGAATAAGGAGTCATTGGATGATATCCTTCTGTCTCTTGAAACGCATCCCAGTGGATATGTGCAAGGAGCGATTCTCCAGTTATGACCATTATTCCAGAAATAGCATGCACGATATAGTCTCGGGAATCTGACTATAAACGACCCTGTTTGCCAGTTTATAGGAAAACTGGATGGGAAGCCCATCCTCGACCCATAGAGGGCGTTCAAGCCGTTTCTGGACGTAAAACCAGAGGAAGATGTGAGCCACAGTCGCAACTACCTGTAAATATCCTTTTACTTTACTGTTATTTTATTTCATTTCACTGTTGTTTTATTGTTTGCATTATTGTCTTTAATAATTTTATTACTGTTTGTTTTTTCCTTTTTACTATTTGCTTTTTGACTATCGAGCCATGTGCTTTACGCGTTATTTGACACTGACATGCCACCTCATACACAGTTGTGATCCACTGTGACCAAGATTCTTAAATATGACTTTTTGTTAAGCACTCACAAATTGTTTTTGAGAAATATTCCAATGGCAGCTACTCCCAATAGACAATTCAAGAACATTTGTGTGCTTTTTGGATTTACCTATGGCAAACATAAAGAGTTCATTGATGCAGCCATCGATCTTGGTCGAAGCATAGCAGAGAGAAAATTACACTTGGTGTATGGAGGAGGTAACCGAGGGTTATCAAAATTGGTCTCAGAAGCTGCTTTTGTCAGAGGAAGCCAAGTGTTAGGCATCATCCCTAGAGTCGTAAAACCTTTGGGTAATTTGTCTGACTCATCGACTGGAGAAGAGTTAGTCGTCTCAGGTATGCAAGAAAGAATAACTGAAATGCTTAATCATGTTGATGCTTTTATTTTCCTTCCAGGAGATCTTGCAACACTAGAGGCACTTATCACACTAGCATCTTGGGCCCATCTGCACATTCACCAGAAACCCATCGGTTTGTTAAATGTCAATAATTTTTATGATGACTTTATCGCATTTCTTAACCATGCAATAAAAAATTATTTCGTTCCTTCCAATGCGAAAAAGCTTTTTATTTGTGCTCACACTGCTAATGAGCTACTTGATATGTTACAAGCTTATAAACCGGAGCCAGACCCCTAGAGCTTTGTGTTGGATCGTCCAAATGATGACGATAATAGCAGCCGCAGTAAGAAGTACAAATTAGATTTAACTCTCCGCCTGTAAATATTTTCTTCTTTGTTGCACCACCCAGGTGATGTCTTCTAAACTCTACTTCTTTCCTTTAAAACATTGAGGACAATGTTTCGTTCTGGTTGGGGGGAGGGAATAGTCGACAATTGTGGAATCTTGGTTAAGTTTTTACTAATTTTTTGTTGTAGAAACTAAATGTTGCTAACTTTTTGTGTTGAAGATGGCTGAATATGGAGTGTAGTGACTCTAGAAACGCATCTTCATCGTTTGAAAAAAAAAATTAAAAAAATTAAAAAAATTTAGATATTTTCTTTTTCTTTATTATGTTTTGATGTTCATTTTTCTTCTTCTTTTTAATTTCTCCTTTATAAATATACATTTTCAAAAAAAAATTTGAGTCGAAGATGGCTGAATATGGAGTGTAGTGACTCTAGAAACGCATCTTCTTAAGTTAAAAAAAATAATTTTTGTTTTCTATCATTTTCTAATTAGTTTTTCTGCATCATTTTCACATTTATGCATGTATACTTTCCTTTCATGTTTAGAATAGGTTGGGAGGTAGGTTGTTGTTTAAAAAAAAAAATTTGTGATTTGTTTTAACATTGGATGACATGATGAATTTTAAATTTTAGTATTTGTATTATCTTTAGTCTGAAGTGATGTTACGCTATGTTTGCTACTCTACATGTTGATGTCGGAGACAAATATGAGTTGCTTGAAGGAATGAACATGTCATAATAAGTACCAAGTGAATAAGTACCAAGTGAGTTTTTGAGCCTATCATTTTTCTTGGAGAGTAACTCTTTTGCCCATTCTTTATACAGCTTAGCAGTTTATTATTGTATACACGATCTCTAGACTTCTTTTGAGTTAACCCTAAAAAAAAAATTATAAATTAAAAAAAAAAGAAAAAAAGAAAAAAATGTGTGTTGCTACATTTGGAGGCCCATCTAACTAGTAGATATGGAAGATTATTTAGAGCCTTAAAAGATGATGGAAATGTCATCTTTGATCCGTTTGAGCCTTTCTAGCCATCCCTTTTATGAAATATCCATAGTTAACCCTTTTGAGCCTTTAAAAAAAAATATTTTCTTTATCAACTTATCATCTTGACCCACTCCGATTTGGAGTATTACCCAATATCTATTTATGTTTGAGAAAAATGTAAATAAATATTTTGTACAGTGAAGTTATGCCTAGTTCAAAAAAAAAAATTGTTGCTTCTAAAAAAAAGAAGAAAAAAAATTGTTGTTAAAAAAAATAACAATAATAGGTAAAATCCACCTTGCAACTTCCAAAAAAAAAAAATTTCTCTGTATAGCCAAAAACCTTGCCTAGTAGCGGCTCACCTTCCTATTTACCTCCTCAACTGGGCATCTCCACTTGGTCCATGTAATATCTACAAGATCATGAAGAAGCTCGGGTGAGGAAAAGAAACCATATATACACAAATACATCAATTAAAATCTCTCGCCCACAAACCATCCATGTTTGTAGCCTTTTTTAAAGATGGGGCCCATGTTGAGTGTTAGAAAATGCATATTTATAAAGGAGAAAATCGTCATTTTACATTTCAAGGCTTACTAACAACCCTTACTTTTATTTGTTTAAGTTTTTTGTAATTTAATTATGTGTATTTTATTTTAATTAAGTATTTTATGTATTTTAGGGGCATCATAGTCATTTCATAATAAACGAGAGATCAAACGGCAAAACGGACATCACTTTTGAACTCAGGATGGTCGAAAACTTTAGGAGGAGCATAAAAGGAAAAATGACACTGTTCACATGTACGGTATTGTTTACGTTACTGTTCACGACACTGTTCACATAGACGGATCGATGATGTGGCATTGACCGATGATGTGGCATTGACTGATGAGGTGTCAAGATCCTGTTGGACTAAAATTTTTATGCACTGTTGATCGATGACGTGGCAGTATATCAGTGGACCAAAAATCTCACGTACGGTACATGCAACACACATGATTATTTTCAACCAAACCGCGTCAATGTTCAACTGAGTCAAACCGTGTTACTGTTCATCCGCGTGGTCAAACCGCGTACTATTCACAAGTACTGTTGACTGATGACGTGGCGCAATCCTGAGCTTCCAAACTGTTTTTAATCCGATGGCCATGATTTACTCGATGTATCTATAAAAAAAGGGTCTCTCTCCCCTAATTGGATACCTCTGAATCCATTTTTGGACTCCATTTTCTGTAATTCCTTCTCCATCTTGTATTTTCTATGTATTTTAATAAATTCCCATTTTGCCCCTAGTTCAATTATGAGTGGCTAATTTTCTTTCAAGCTTAGGTTGAAGGTGAAGTCTCAACATGTGTCATGGGCTTTATTTGGTAAATTTATTTTCTCTTCCCCTCTAGTTTTTGTGGATGTTTTGACTTTTCGTTGACAAATAATAATAATCTTGTCTAGTACCGCCTTGGTTTCACCAGCTCCCTAGTATAAGGTTATTATTGTTTGGCACGATAAGCCCTTAGTACTATATTTATTAGAGCGTAGTTCATGAGGTGTGGATTCCCCCCCTCATGATTTAATTGGTATTAATAAGAAATATTTAGCCCATGATGCATGCTGATACGGATCCAGATACCCAAGTACGTCAATTTAATAGATTTACACTTTAATTTCTTCTTGTCATTTCAATTCCAATTTTTAGGATAATTTGAATCACTTCCACCACAAATCCAACCACCTCATACAAAATTAATTCTACATATAATTAAAATCCACCTCCTCGTGGGATCGACACTCGTCACCATTGATCTATACTACAATAGATTCGTGTGGTTGCGAATTCAATAAAATTTGCACAACAACCCACCTTTACTAAGGTACCATGGGTAGCCCATGTGGAAAAATAAGTGACAAATAAGCCCTTTGGTTTTTTTAACTGATAGAGCCCCGTTAGGTTCCTTAGAAGATATCCTTACCAAACACCTCCTGCTATAACACCTAGAGACTCGTAAATGTCCTCCACCCCAGAAGAGAAAGCTATCCAAGGGCAATATGAAGGTAGCTGAGCATCCTCCTAAAGAATGGCTAAAGAGGTAGGTGAAGGTCAATATTAAAAAGATTGATATGCAAGGCTATCTTAGCTGTACTTTAACGATTTGGAGTTTCTTCTTTTTGAGGTACTTTAAGCTCTACTCATAAAGAATATTGTACATGACTCGAATAAGATCTAGGTCACTTAGGGTAGCCCTCCTACCTCTTAAATAATGAAGTTTGTAAGCTTTTGGGGCAGCATTGGAAGGTGGTTTGGGGTCCCTGGGGGAAGTAATGGTTTAGGCTCTACTTGCCCTCTAAACTCATGAACATAAAGTGTATTGGTTGATTTGTTTCCTTGAGTACGAGAGGGTTCGCTATGGATCCTAAGGTTCTTATGGCTCGAGTCAACATTGCGAGAGGTGTCCAGAGTGTGGCTACAACCCTTTGAGCCAACTAAGGAATGTTCATCACTCTCACTAATATCTATGCTAGTAACTGACCCAGGCGAGGAAACACCCGTGCTGAAACCACTTGGCATGTTACGCCCTTTAATCTCAATCCTCTTTATACCTATATTCCCTACAAACGTACCCCAAATAAAAATCCGCAAGCCAAGACCTCATACAACACATTTACTAACCAACTTTGTAACTCAAGTTCTACATACACCATCCACAAGTTTGGGCACAAAGACGGAAAAGACATAAAAACATATTCTTTGCACAACACCCAACATACCAACACCAACACCACCACAACCATGTGTTTGTAATAGAGAAATAAAATTTGAAAAGAAGGGTAGCCTGAAGTTTGTTGAATGAGTGGATCAGAGTTGCCAGAAATGGGACAGCTGCAATGACCAAGAACGAGAATGAAAAGGCAAGATAATGACATAAAAAGCTCACACAACAAGCTATATGTTTGAAAATGAGAAAAAAGCTAGAGGCCAAACCAAGTACCACGAAGCTGGATCTAAGGACAAAAAACCGTGCTAACTGCAAAAAAAAAAAAGTCGAGCTAAAGTTCTTAATGAAATAAAAAAAAAAGAAAAAGAGTGAATGTGAGAGGAAATCTGCACATCCAAAATAAAAAAGAAAAAAAAGAAAAAAAAGAGAAAAAAGGTATGTCGAGAGGAAACTAGCAATACCATAAAAAAGAAATGCCTATAGTTAGAAAAGAGAAAAAAAAATGCCTGCAGTTAGAAAAAAAAGAAAATAAAAGGGAAGTCAAAGTTAGAAGCACCAGGAGGAAGGAAAAGAGGAAAGAAAAGGAAGAAAAAAAAGAAAACAGAGAAGAGAGAGGCTTACCTGACCGAAGCTAAAGAAAAAAGCAAGGAATTGCTGGGGTTTCGAATGGAGAACAAATATGTGCTGCCAAGATGTTTGCAGGTTCAAAGATAACTCTAGGGATTTCAAAAAGAGTAAAGGGAAGGTGAAAGAAAAAAAAGACAAAAGAATGATAAAAATAATAAAGGGGATTTGTATGATGTGTAAGTGAAAATAAGTACTTTCACTTGTTCTAAAGCAAAGACAAAGAAAAAGGAAATGTATTGTGTCATTAGAGAAATGTCTGCCCCTAATTTTGAAGTTCAAAAAGAAGAAAAAAAAAGGGACAAGTCAAGTGTGTGGTTGAAAATTAGAAGGGCGAGGTACACTTTGAAATTCAAATTGGAAAGAGAAAGCCAAAAAGAAAAGCCCTGACAGCCACTTTTTATTTCCCCACATTCCAAGAGCATAGTAACTGTAAGGCTAAAAACAAAACGTTGAGAGAGAAAAGTGATCATTTTAAACAAGAAGACATAAGTGGCCAAACTAGAAAAGTGGTAGCAGAGGTATCCTTTTTTTCTCACTCAACCATTCGTAAAGGAGAACCAAATATCACCACGTCTCACTTATAATTCTTCACGAGTTTCTTTTGCCTCAATTACTCTTGCTGAAAGAAACTGGAAGGATGTTGTTTGGAGAAGAAATTGTAGATCAATAATGATGAACCATATGTCAATGAAAATTATATGATTAAAAACAATCATCGGAGGGTACTCGACCTACACCTGGTACACCTAATAGTCAAGCTGGTACACGGGGTACCTCATGTCAGAAGTGGTACACGGGGTACCTCATGTCAGAAGTGAAGTAGCTGAAGAAATTATGTGGAATATTAATTGCCTCAAATATCCCTATCACCCAAAAGAGTATTTTATTAAGCTGATTTTAATAAGGAATATCTTACTGGAAAATGAGGGAAAATTGGCTATCATGCTTGCCCAAAAGTAAAGGACAACACACCAAGGGCAGTGGTCTTCTAGACAGCCTCTGCTAGGGTATTCAGGACCACCAGGCAACATGCGCTACATGTATAACTAAACAAACCAAGCAAATGACACCTTACTTACTCTTCAAGCATGCTTCCAATATTTGAAACGAATATACAAGCCAAAGAAATGACATATTCTTTAGGGCTGACCAATAAAAATTCTTCAAGTGGCAGGTGACTAAGGCACCCCAGGGCACTCTAAATAAAAGTGCTTAGATTATATTTTTCTTATTCATGAACACTCAAAATAAAAAAAAACATACACAAAAAGGGGCTGAGGCTTTCTTCAATCTCCAACTATCATTGTTAAGGATTGGTATGCGCTTAACACCTACAATATTGTCCAAAAACTTACTTGAGCATTAGAGTGTGGTCATCGGTCACCGCCAACTCCACCTCTAACATCTTTTCTCTATTTTACATGGTTAAACATAGCCCATTGAGTTGGCCCTCTCTCCAGATCCAAGTCTCCGAAAGCTCCCTGACTTCCTCCCATCAGTCTTGACCTTTATTCAAAAGCCATCTCAAATATACACACATCGGCTTCGTGAGGCACCCCTGTTACCCTTAATACAAATTTTATTCTATTTAACTAAGTTTTAGTTTCTTTTTCCTTTGTAGCAAAATCCAGTTAAAACATGGCGCCTTGATGATCATGATGGTGGTTTAGAGTGCAAGCCTAAGGCTAGTCGTACCTTGTGTAGAGAAATGGGTGGATAGATCAGCCATTCTGAAGACAACCGAAGATAGAAAGGGGACTCAAGCTCCCCAATCTCTTAGCCCACAACGGTCATCTGGGCTAGCAGCTAGAGCTTCCATAAAATGCAGCTACACATGGGGGATATACTTCTACTACCTCAGGAGCATATATTGATCCCCCTGTTTAGAGGAGTAGCGGAGATGAAGTCTCATTTTTTGCTTGATCTTGTTTGATGTAACTTTTGAAACTTGTTGGCATGATGTCTTTATTATTCTTTTTTTTTGGGTACTTTCTGTGTTATGGTGTCCCTTTTTAATGTGTTCGGATAATTGTCTTTAGAAAAGTTGGTTCAGCAATCTTATTTCTGCTTGTACTAAACTTTTGTGATAGACTTGATTTGGTATGCCATAACTTCACTGTTTGTTACTTTATATTTGAACAATTGGCTATGCAAGTGTTATGGATATCCTTCGTGCACCTCAGGTACCACATGATTTAAATATTTGTATTTCTGTGGTGATTTCTCTAAACATGCTTGCTGTATATTGATAGCTCTATGAATGAGAGTTATTATGGCAATTCTAGACTTAAATCAAGATCACTTAGAGAGTAAATGATGTGTTTTTATTGCATTTTTGTTACGTTTTGCATAAACATTCATTTTAGTTTAGTCTTAATAAGTTTTGCTTGATTTAAAATAATTCGTACTCAAATCATGTGCATAATTGTAGGTTTCCAAAAGCTTATAATTCATGGAAGGGATGCTGATGCAGTAGGCTAGCAAAAATGAGGAAGAATATGGCCACAAAAGAAGTGAAACAAAATCTGGAGCAGTGCAATGTTGTAGTTGTTGCTGGAGCAACCATTGCTATAGCAATCCTAGAACAACGACAAAGAAAACTTAGCGCAGGATATCTGCAGAATTGCTATCTGTAGTTTCCTAATCTGACTCATGCGCGCCCTAGGGTTTTGTTTACCCTAATTTTCAGTTATAAAAAGGGGTGCGCATCACATAAAACGGCGACAATGAATTAACATTGGAAAAATCAAGAGGAAAAGAAGAAAACAATCAAAATTGAAGGGAACCAAGTCCACATCAGTGAAAGAATCCAACAGAGTTATTTGGATTCAATTTTCATCTTTCTTTACTTGTTCTTTTCTGTACGCTTCAATTAAACCGATGTATTTCATGACCAATATTTTGTTATTTATTTTTCTTTTTCAAAGTATGAACTAAATTTGCCTATAGTTGAGTGACAAACAATCTAAATGGGTATTTGACTGTTCTTATGAGTTGTTGTACGATTGTTGTAGCATGTTACTCTAATAACTATTATTATAACTGTTATTTCGGTTGACCACTCATTTAATGGTTCAAGTTAAGATAGAGCCGCAAAAGGGCTTGTCTTAGCGGATATTATTAGAGTAATACTTGATCTTAATTTGAGTTTCTTAGATTAAGTTTTTGTTGAATCCCATAAGGGCTATACTTGAAGTTAAGATTTATGAAGAACTAGACATAGGCATTCACCTTGTAGGGTAGAGAGAGTAGATGTTCATAATGCCATACCTTAGGTAGAATAGTAACTAGTCATTGTTAGGATACTTAAGGGTATGAGAAGTCCAACACGCGACAACTGAGGATGCAAAATGATTCTGCCCAGTGCTGTATGAATTGTTGTAACAAGTGATGTTAATTTGATGAAAAACAGTCAACCCATGAAGAGAGTTTGATCATTCAACTACTTCATTCTCATTTGATTCTTTTACACAATTGATCTAATCTATTTCATACTGCAATTATTTGATTTATTTCCTTACAATTGTTAATTTCGGTAGTAATCAACTTTAACTAGGTTCGTCGTGAAATAAAGGTAGATTGCACTATTGTGATTGTTGTAGCATTTCTAGTAACATCAGCCCCTGTGGAGACGGTATAGAATATTCATCACTTTATTACTTGTTGTGTACACTTGCACATTGACATCAATAGCAATTGAGTAAAAATTCACCAACAAGTTTTTGGCGCCGTTGCTGGGGATTGATTGTTTATTTTCGAAGTGTGAAGTAAATATTGATAGTGCCAACTTGATTTAATTTGTTCTATTTATTGACAGATCAACACTTACATGCGCAAAGACAGATCTGTTGTATTCCAATTTGATCCTGAGATTGAAAGGATTGTAAGGAGACTGCGAAGAGAACAAAGAAATTCAAAAATTGTTTTAGACATGGATAATCTGCAGGATGTGGGAAATTTGGACCCTCACGGGTCACTACAACCTGTCAACATTCAAGAGGATCAAAATGAGCATGTTAATCAGAGACAGCCAGGCAACAACAATATCATTTACATGGCAGATGACAGAGACAGGGCTATCAGAGATTATACTGTGTTAACTTCTCAAGTTGTACATCCTGGAATAGTTAGATCTGAAGTCGAAGCCACAAACTTTGAACTGAAGCCAGTGATGTTTCAAATGTTGCAAACAGTGGGTCAATTCAATGGACTACCAACTGAAGATCCTCACCTTCATTTTAAGTTCTTTTTTAAAGTGAGTGATGCTTTTAAAATTACTGGAGCAACACAAGATGCTTCAAGACTAAGGCTTTTTCCTTATTCCTTAAGAGATTGAGCAAGAGCATGGTTGAACGCATTACCATTTGATTCCATCACTACATGGAATGAATTGGCTAACAAATTTTTAATGAAGTATTTTCCACCAACCAAGAATGTAAAATTGCGGAATGAGATCACTTCTTTTCATCAACTTGAAAATGAGAGTTTGTATGAGGCTTGGGAGAGATTTAAAGAACTGCTCAGAAGGTGTCCTCTTCATGGCATTCCTTGTTGCATACAATTGGAAACCTTCTACAATGGGTTGAATTCAAGTACGAGATTAATGGTTGATGCTTCAGCAAATGAAGCTTTATTATCTAAATCTTACACTGAAGCTTATGAAATTTTAGAGAGAATTGCCAACAATAATTATCAATGGCCATCAACTAGACAGCTGACAGCAAGAGGAGCAGCGGGGGTACATAATATGAAATTTTAGTTATACAACCCAAAGGGGGGTGAATTGGGATTCTAAAAATTATTCAATTCTAAAGCAAAACTCAATGCAAATCTAAAACGAAATTAAAGAAATAACAAATAAATTTATCACAATATAAAAAGATAAGGGAAGAGAGATTCAAACACAGAGATTTTTACGTGGTTCGGCCAACCTCGCCTTTGTCAACGCCTCCAAGCTTTGAATTTGATTGAGCTTATTTATAGTTGAGGCTGAAAACTATCCGTTATTAACTTTCTTCTCACTGTCGGATCGCAGTTAACTAGATGTCGGATCACCGTTTGACTGGTCAATATGACCGTTGGACTAAATTTTCAAAATGTCGGATTGCCGTTTTCTAGACGTCGGATCGCCGTTAGTGTCCAGAGACTACTCTTCAATTTTCTTCGATGTCGGATCACCGTTATCGAGATGTCGGATCACCGTTTTCTACAGTAACTGCTACAGTGAACTATTTTTACAAAATTATAATTTGACCCCAAAACTTTATAAAATTATACTATGACCCAAAACTTTATAAAACTTGTCAAATAGATCCATTTTCAAGATTTTGAGCAATACTTGTTATTATCAAAATTCTCAAAGCTTTTTCAATTGAAACCATTAACATGAGAATAACCAATTTTATAAAAACATTTAGAATATAAAACTTTTATAAAGTGAAAATGGTGATTTAAAAATATATGAAAACTATTTTAAGCTTTTAAAAGATTAATCAATCTTAATCAAGTTTGTTATCATCAAAATCAATAATTAAGAAGTATTTATGTTAACAATCTCTCCCTTTTTGCTGATGATGACAAACTTTTCAAGAAAAAACTTGTGCAATTTTGCTCCCCCGAAATATGTGCTCCCCCTAAGTAAAATATTTGTAGAATTTAGCTCCCCCTAGATATGTGCCCATCAATTTTTAACCTCATATAAATAAATTTAATAAAAAGAAATATTTTTTAACAGATTATACATAAATTATCTCCCCCTTCATCATAAAAAAGAAATGATTACGAAAAGATTAAAAAGAGAAGTTCAGAGATTACCCATGTTGAAAACATTTTGGCAGAATTTCCCCTTAAAAATGAACATATCCTAAAAAACAAAGTGGTTAAAACACTCCCATATAAACTCCAATTTAGCAACCAACCTCCATACCAACAAATTCAATCATTATCATACGCAATAACCAAAACATGTTATCAAAATCAACTCAATCATAAACAAAGTCCACATATCCAACAAAAACATCACAAGCACAATCAAAATCAATAAGTAACACAACAACTACATGAGATGAGTAATGTTTGTGCGAAATGCAAATGTGCAGAAAACTAAAATGGGGGCGGTGAAGAGGAACTGCCGGGATTATAGCCAAGGTGACCAAGAATGCGGCGCTATCCAGCAAGTAACTCCACCTGCTGATATAATATCTGCTGCCGAAAAGTCGCAAAGTCTGATTGAAGTGCATCCACTTTGTCGAAGAGCTGCTGAAGACGGTCCTCAGAAGCAAAAGATACTGCAGGAGGTACAGTTGGCACGACTGGCTCGTCATCCTGAGAGGATGCTACTGCTGCGTGACGAGGGGCACGTGGTCTAGCTCCAAGGCGAAAGTCGGGTAACTCATCCTCGGAATAAACGTCATTGAGCATGCGGTTATCAGCCGGAGCTGCCCAAGTGTCCTCATTCTTAGAGGAGGTAACCTTGATCCACTTGCCTTGCCTCAAATGAAAACCAATCCTCGAAATTATTTCCCTACCCAACGTTTTGGTCTCAACATAGACATGTTCGGTCAAAGGAACATGAAAGTGTCTCAGAATCTTACTAATAATGCTACCATATGGAAGAGATCTGTTAGACACAGCAGGGGTAGAGAGCATATGACGCAAAAGAGTGAATGAAAAGTGCACTTGCCTTCCTTGGATGAGAGAGTCAAGTAAACTAACATCTAATCTAGTCACCTCATCAGTGTGTCCCTGCCTAGGTGTAATCATGTGTTGGAGAATACTGTGAAGAATACGGACTTGGAATGGTAACAACTAAGACCGAAAGGACAAAGAGCAGACCTCGTCAGAGAGATCGCGACGTCTACAGATATTCCTAACACCCTTAATGTGAGTAAACTGACTAAAATGAAACTCTTTTCTAGCAGTATACAGATTTAGCCCCTCACATGATATTCCAAGAATACGATCAAGCTCAAACATATCGAACTCAATCCTATCACCTCCAACATATGTTACAACCCTATCTTTTTTATTATCCGAAATCTCCATATTAGAGTAAAACACCCTAACTAAATTTTCATAGACTCGTTCTTCAATGCCTAAAGCTTCATCCCATTGTCTTAGCATTTGAGGCAAAGTTCTACCACATAAAGTAATATCAGAGAAATTGTCAATATCAATATAGAAAGAGGTAGTTACTGCTTTTCCCATGAATTTCTCATGAAATCGTTGAGCCAGTTGACCATTTGGAAAATGCATGCTGTCAAAATCTTGAGAAAGAGGCCTGGAGGAACTGGGATTGCGTGGAGCTACTTGCTTAGTTCGGGCACGCCTCGGTCGTGAAGCCATTGATGATTTTGGAAAAATTTAAATCGATAGAAAGGAAGTTTGTTTAAGAGATGAGAGAGTGATTACAAGTTGAAATTTGATGGAAAATAGAAGAAATTTGGGTCAAATTTTGCGAGATCAATGCGGTAGGTTCTAGGGTTTAAGTTTTGGGATTTTTCAATTCTACAACTTATGATTTCGCACATTTGTTTTAGTATTTGGCCAAAAATATACATTTCAATATCATTTCATTGATCCAAAATATTTTAAGTGCCAGTTCAATGCATAATTCATGAACATATATGTATTTCAACAATTAATTCATACACATATTCAAAAATACACACACCCCACATGGATATCATGATTGAGTATTCCATAGCTATTAAATCATCAAATCATAAATCAATCAATTTTAATAGACTCAATATCATGAATAAAGATGTTAATGCGAAAATTTCATCATCCCAAGTTCATGCCGAATTTTTGAAAATTGTTCTTCACAAAGTGGTTTTGTAAAAATATCAGCAAGTTGTTTTTTCGTAGAAATAAACTCCAATGCAATATCTCCCTTTTGAACATGATCTCTCAAGAAATGATGTCTAATTTCTATATGTTTGGTTCTAGAGTGTTGAATGTGATTATTTGAAAGATTTATAGCACTAGTATTTTCACACTTAATAGGAATTTGTTCAAGATTAATGCCATAATCTCTAAGTGTTTGTTTCATCCAAAGAACTTGTGCACAACAACTCTCTGCGGTAATATATTCAGCCTCGGTGGTTGAAAGTGCAACCGAATTTTGTTTCTTACTAAACCATGAAACAACTGAATGACCTAGTACATGACAAGTTTCACTAGTACTTTTCCTATCAACTTTGTAACCGGCGAAATCCGCATCCGAATAACATGTTAAATCTATATGAGTTCCTCTAGGATACCAAAGGCCAAGATCTATGGTTCCACTTAAATAATGGAAAATTCTTTTTACAGCAAGTAAATGAGATTCCTTGGGACATGATTGAAATCTTGCACACAAACATACACTAAACATGATATCGGGTCTACTTGCGGTTAAGTAAAGTAAAGATCTGATCATACCTCGATATGTTTTGATAAACACTTCTTTGCCTTTTTCATCTTTGTCAAGCTTAGTTGTTGTACTCATTGGAGTGCTTTTGGTCTTTGAATCATCAATGCTCAATCGCTTGAGTAGGTCTTTCACATACTTGGCCTTATTTATGAAAATTCATTTCTCATTTTGTTTTATTTGCAGCCCAAGAAAGTACTTCAACTCTCCTATCATACTCATTTCAAATTCTTTTTCATAAAAGATGAAAATTCTTTACACAACAATTCATTAGTAGAGCCAAAAATAATATCATCAACATAAATTTGAACAAGAATATCTTGGTTCTTATGCTTAACAAAGAGAGTAGTATCCGCTTTACCCATCGAAAAACCGTTATCCAATAAGAAATTCTTAAGCCTATCATACCATGCTCTAGGTGCTTGCTTTAATCCATACAATGCTTTTGACAACTTATAAACATGATTTGGAAATTTTTCGTTTTCAAAACTAGGGGGTTGTTTCACATAAACTTCCTCCATAATATAACCATTTAAGAACACACTTTTGACATCCATTTGAAATAAAATAAAATCTTTATGACATGCAAATGCTAATAGCATCCTAATGGATTCTAGTCTAGCTACTGGTGCAAATGTTTCATCAAAATCAATTTCCTCTTCTTGGTTGTAACCTTGAGCCACTAGTCTAGCTTTATTCCTTACAACCACACCAGATTCATCCATTTATTTCTAAATAACCATTTAGTGCCTATAATGGATTGATGTTCCGGTTTAGGAACTAATTCCCACACATTGTTTCTCTAAAATTGATTTAACTTCTCTTGCATTGCCATAATCCAAGATTCATCATTTTCTGCATCCGCAAAGGATTTTGGTTCAATTTGAGATATGAATGCAGCATGCTCACAAGTATTTCTAAATGATGATCTAGTAGTTATGCTACTTGAGGGATCTCCTAAAATCAAGTCCTTAGGATGAGAAGAAACATACCTCCACCCCTTAGGGAGTGATTGAGAAGTACCTTCATTTTGCTCAACATTTGTTTCTTCATATTGCTTATCTTGATTCCCATGAGATACATCCTTTTGGTTATCCTTTGATGACTCTTTTTGTAATTCTTCATCTGCATCATTATCAACAACAACTTTCTCCGTAGAGGAGGGGTTAGATTCATCAAATGTAACATGCATAGATTCTTCCACAACTAGAGTTCTTTTGTTATAAACTCTATAAGCTTTGCTTGAGTTTGAATATCCAAGAAAAATACCAACATCGGATTTTGGATCAAATTTGCCAAGATTATCTTTTGTGTTCAAAATAAAATATTTGCATCCAAAAACTTTGAAATAATCAATATTGTGTTTTCTATCTTTCTAAAGCTCATATGGAGTTTTATTAAGATTATGTCTAATCAACACAAGATTTAAAACATAACAAGCAATGTTGATGGCCTCGGCCCAAAAATACTTAAGCAATGAATTTTCATTCAACATAGTCCTAGCCATTTCTTGAATTGACCTATTCTTTCTCTCAACAACTTTGTTTTGTTGTGGAGTTCTAGGTGATGAAAATTGATGCACAATGCCCAAATTATTGCAAAAGGTTTCAAATGCATGATCTTCAAACTCTCCTCCATGATCACTCCTAATGCATGCAATACCATACCCTTTTTCATTTTCAATTTTCTTAAAAAGTACTTTAAAGGCATCAAGAGCATCATCCTTATTAGCTAAGAATAATACCCATGTATATTTAGAATAATCATCCACAATCACAAATGCATAATGTTTGCCATTTAAACTAGCATATCTAGAAGGCCCAAATAAATCTATATTAAGAAGTTGAAGTGGTTTTGAAGTAGAACTATGATTTTTGTTTTTGAAAGATGTTTTGATTTGTTTTCCAAATTGACAAGCTTCACAAATCTTATCTTTTTAAAAACCAATTTTTGGAAGACCTTTAACTAAATCATTTTTCGAAATTTTTGAAATCAAATCCATGTCCTAGTCTTCTATGCCATAGCCAACCATCATCATGCAATGCCGAAAAATATTTATCATGAGTAGATGCACACTCTATATCAATTGTGTAAACATTACCACATCTATTTCCAATAAACAAAATTTTCCCATCACAGACATTCTCAATAACACATCTTGATTCATCAAAAATAACTTTATAACCTTTGTCACCTAATTGACTAATACTAATCAAGTTGTGTTTCAAATTCTCAACCAAGCATACATTCTCAATTAGAGTTGAGGAAACTTTACCGACATTACCAATCCCAAGAATCTTTCCTTTTGAGTTGTTTCCAAAAGATACATATCCACCATTTTCAATTTTGGTGAAACTTGAGAACCATGCATAGTTTTCGGTCATGTGCCTTGAACAGCCATTGTCCAAGTACCATTTATTTTTCTTTTTCTTCAAGCCCTGAAGAGAAAGTCTATAAGTTTTAGGTACCCAAAATTTCTTGGGTCCTTGTATGTTAGCAATGGTTTCTTTTGGAACCCAAATACATTTCACACTATAATATGCATTCCTTTTTACTGGACATTTATTTTTCATGTGCCCGTTTTGATTACAATAATGACATACAACTTGATTATTAATAGAGGTACTCTTCACAAAGTAGTTCTTATAATATTTTTGTTTCAAATTCGGCTTATATCCAATACCGCATTTGTCAAACATGTTGTGCAAATTTTATTGAACTCGCAAGCGCACGAATCTGTTGTAGTGTAGATCAATGGTGACGAGTGTCGATCCCACGAGGAGGTGGATTTTAATTATATATAGAATTAATTTAGTGAATGGGTGATTGGATTTAAGGTGGAAAATGATTTGGATTATGCTAAAACTAAATTAAAATGGCGAGAATAAATTCTAAAATTGGAATTTAAATGGCAAGAACAAATTGAAGATAAATCTATTGAGATGACGTACCTGGGTATCTGGATCCGTATCAACATGCATCATGGGCTAAATATTCCATATTAATACCAATTAAATCATGAGAGGGGAATCCACACCTCATGAACCACGCTCTAATAAATATGGTGCTAAGGGCTTATCGTGCCAAATAATAATAACCTTATACTAGAGAGCCGGTGAAACCAGGGCAGTACTAGACAAGATTAGTATTATTTGTCGACGAGAAGTCAAAACATCCACAAAAACTAGAGGGGAAGAGAAAATAAATTTACCAAATCAAGCCCATGACACATGTTGAGACTTCACCTTCAACCCAAGCTTGAAAGAAAATTAGCCACTCATAGTTGAACTAGGGGCAAAATGGGAATTTATTAAAATACATAGAAATACAAGATAGAGAGAGAATTACAGAAAATGGATCCCAAAAATGGATTCAGAGGTGCCAAATTACGGGGGGGAGGCCCCCTTTTTATAGTTACATCGAGTAAATCATGGCCATCGGATTAAAAACAGTTTGAACGCTCAGGATTTCGCCACGTCATCAGCCACTATTTGCACAGTACAGTCAACAGCCACTATTTGCACAGTACAGTCAACAGCCACTATTTGCACAGTAACACCAACAGTACCCGTACATATGAATAGTATCGTACATGTGAACAGTGTCATTTTTCCTTTTATACTCCTCCTAAGGTTTTCGACCGTCCTGAGTTCAAAAATGATGTCCGTTTTGCCATTTGATCTCTCGTTTATTGTGAAATGACTATGATGCCCCTAAAATACATAAAATACTCAATTAGAACAAAATACACATAATTAAAGTACAATAAACTTAAACACATAAAAGTAAGGGTTGTTAGTAATACTTGATATGTAAAATAACGATTTTTTCCTTTATAAATATGCACTTTCTAACACATAACACACCCCCCAACCAGCTTATTGCTAGTCCCTAGCAAATAAAGCGAAAACAAAATTCAAAAATGATTTTATTTTTTTATTTATATTTTTAAACACTCTTGTTTATTCAATCAGATTAATGATAACAATCAAATAAAAGTATAAGCATTATCTCAAGTCTAAAGAAACATCACACCCACATCAACCATCCACATGAATTAGCCCAGTAGACTTTGTCGTAGCTACCTTCAAGAATGATATGTCAAACCCCAAAATCTCACTGGAAGTAGTGACACTCTCACAAAGAAATTAAACACAATAAAAATAGTCACTCCAATGAATGATAATTGAGAGAAAATAATAAAGAAGTGATCTCACATGCTCTCACCAAAATGAAAGAAATATGCCCTTAGCTTAGAAATAATACGATCTCTAGTCAAATAAAAATGCTAGTCAACCCAATTTATTTATTTATTTATTTTTATTTTTTATGCACCACTACATCTTTTTAGCCCATATAACTAGCTTCTACTTCAGATTATAGTTCCCTAAAATCAAGAAGGACTTTTATTAGGACGTAACGTAGGCTAGGGACATGGCTAACAAAGAAGGGAAATAGGAAAAACAAAATGTATGTTTGAGAAAAATGCAGAATTTTTTTTTTTTTTTGGAAGTTACAAGATGGATTTCACCTATTATTGTTATTTTTATTTTTTGAAGCAACAATTGTTTTTTTTTTTTTTTTTTTTTTTGCTCTTTTTTTTTTTTTGAACTAGGCATAACTTCACTATACAAAATGTTTATTTACATTTTTCTCAAACATAAATAGGTGATGGATCTTATTGGGTAATACTCCAAATAGGAGTGGGTCAAGATAATAAGTTGACAAAGAAAAGTTTTTTTTTTTTTTTAAAGGTTCAAAAGGGCTAACTATGGATATTCATAAAAGGGATGGCTAGAAAGGCTCAAACGGATCAAAGACGGCCTTTCCATCATCTTTTAGGGCTCTAAATAATCTTCCATATCTACTAATTAAATGGGCTTCCAAATGTAGTAACACACATTTTTTTCTTTTTCTTTTTTTTTCTTTTTTTTTTTTTTAGGGTTAACTCAAAAGAAATCTAGAGATCGTGTACAATAATAAACTGCTAAGCTGTATAAAGAATGGGCAAAAGGGGTACTCTCCAAGAAAAATGATAGGCTCAAAAACTCACTTGGTATTTATTATGACATGTCCATTCCTTCAAGCAACTCATATTTGTCTCCGACATCAACATGTAGAGTAGCAAACATAGTGTAACATCACTTCATACTAAAGATAATACAAATACTAAAATTTGAAATCATCATGTCATCTAATCTTAAAACAAATCACAAATTTTTTTTTTTTTTTTTTAAACAACAGTCTACCCCCCAAGCTATTCTAAACGTGAAAGGAAAATATGCATGCAGAAATGTAAAAATGATGCAGAAAAACTAATTAGAAAATGATAGAAAACGATTTTTTTTTTAACTTAAGAAGATGCGTTTCTAGAGGCACTACACTCTATATTCAGCCATCTTTGACTCAAAAATTTTTGTTTGAAAATGTATATTTATAAAGGAGAAATTAAAAAGGAAAAAGAAAAATAAACATCAAAACATAATAAAGAAAAATATTTTTTTCTTTTTTCTTTTTTCATTTTTTTTTTATCAATGAAGATGCGTTTCTAGAGTCACTACACTCCATATTCAGCCATCTTCAACATAAAAAGTTAGCAACAGTTAGTTTCTACAACAAAAAATTAGTAAAAACTTAACCAATATTCCACAATTGTCGACTATTCCCTCCCCCCAACCAGAACGAAACATTGTCCTCAATGTTTTAAAGGACAGAAGTAGAGTTTAGAAGACATCACCTGGGTGGTGCAACACAGAAGAAAATATTTACAGGCGGAGAGTTAAATCTAATTTATACTTCTTACTGCGGCTACTGTTACCGTCATCATTTGAACGCTCCAACAGAAAGCTCCAGGGGTCTGGCTCCGGTTTATAAGCTTGTAACATATCAAGTAGCTCATTAGCAGTGTGAGCATAAATAAAAAGTTTTTTCGCACTGGAAGGAATAAAGTAGCTTTTTATTGCATGGTTAAGAAATGCGATAAAGCCATCATAAAAATTATTGACATTTAACAAACCGATGGGTTTCTGGTGAATGTGCAGTTGGGCCCAAGATGCTAGTGTGATAAGTGCCTCTAGTGTTGCAAGATCTCCTGGAAGGAAAATAAAAGCATCAGCATGATTAAGCATTTCAGTTATTCGTTTTTGCATACCTGAGACGACTAACTCTTCTCCAGTCGTTGAGTCAGACACACTGCCCAAAGGTTTTAGGACTCTAGGGATGATGCCTAACACTTGGCTTCCTCTGATAAAAGCAGCTTCTGAGACCAATTTTGATAACCCTCGGTTACCTCCTCCATACACCAAGTGTAATTTTCTCTCTGCTATGCTTCAACCAAGATCTATGGCTGCATCAACGAACTCTTTATGTTTGCCATAGGTAAATCCAGAAAGTACACAAATGTTATTGAATTGTCTATTGGGAGTAGCTGCCATTGGAATATTTCTCAAAAACAATTTGTGAGTGCTTAACAAAAAGTCATATTTAAGAATCTTGGTGATAGTGGATCACAACTGTGTATGAGGTGGCATGTCAGTATCAAATAATGCGTAAAGCACATGGCTCGATAGTCAAAAAGCAAACAGTAAAAACAAACAGTAATAAAATTATTAAAGACAATAATGCAAATGATAAAACAACAGTGAAATGAAATAAAATAACAGTAAAGTAAAAGGATATTTACAGGTAGTTGCGACTGTGGCTCACATCTTCCTCTGGTTTTACGTCCAGAAACGGCTTGAACGCCCTCTATGGGTCGAGGATAGGCTTCCCATCCATTTTTCTTATAAACTGGCAAACAGGGTCTTTTATAGTCAGATTCCTGAGACTATATCGTGCATGCTCTTTCTGGAATAATGACCATAACTGGAGAATCGCTCCTTGCACATATCCACTGGGATACGTTTCAAGAGACAGAAGGATATCATCCAATGACTCCTTATTCAAGCCATCCCTAATGAATTGAATCTTATCTTCTCTGTTATCAGACACCATTCCTAAAGAACATCGGTTTTTATTGCAACTCATTCTGGCACACTTATGACAAGCAACAGAAATTCTTCGAGCTCGTCGTTTTCTTGCATAATTTCCTTTACCACAACCAGACATGTATGCAATAAATTTTGGAGGTAACTCACCCGCCAATCGTACTTTCGCCTCGATTAACCAACGGATGTCAGCAGGTATGTTATTCCTCATGAGTAATCGCATGCGTTCGGACCGAGCTTTATAGATCGTAAGGAGGGCATTCTGAGGGAGTGAAGGGAATCGCTTGTGAAGCTTTGCTAGAATCTCGGTTCTGTCCATACCTTCGCCTCAGAATATCAGTTATTATGGGAAACTGAAGTAACCGACTTAATTGTCACGGAGTACCGTTATCCGCCACTTCACCGGGGTAACAAACTAAAGCACACAAACAGAAAAACAAATTAAAACACACAAAGAAAATCAAAATCGTCCTCTTATTGAATTTACCTCAAGCTCCAACTGGATGTCGAAAACACTTTTCTCAATATCTCTGAGTTGGCGTTCTAAACCTTTAACATAGGCTACTAACTCTGGTGGTTGTAGAGCCCAAATGCGATTTGTTTTACAAAATTGAATCTGCCTTTTGAGATGGTTTTTGACACGTTGAAGTGGTTTAAGAATGTTCAGGAGGAACGGTCTAAGTAAGAGACTCATGATTAACAATGATAAGAGAAAACTTAATGATAAAACAAACACACTTATGCAAAAATAAATTTAATTAGCAAAAGAATAATAAAAAGAAAAGAAAGAAAAATCAAACCACTGAAAAGAAAAAATCAATTCAAATCTGGTGGGTCACTCAAATTTATTTCGGTGTCTTCTCCATGTGGTTGGTACTCTAAATATGGCTTTAATCTTTGACCATTAACTTTAAATGTGACGCCGTTCTTTGGGTCCTTAATTTCAATTGCCCCATGTGGAAAAACAGTATGAACAATAAATGGACCAGACCATCGAGAGCGTAACTTACCTGGGAATAGGTGCAAGCGAGAGTTGAATAAAAGCACTTTCTGACCTGGAGTGAAAGATTTTCTCATAATATGCTTGTCATGGAAGACTTTCATTCGTTGCTTGTAAATCTTGGCATTTTCGTATGCATCATTGCGAATTTCTTCAAGCTCTGCCAGTTGTAATCTTCTTTCTGAGCTGGTTTGCTGCATGTCAAAATTGAATTTCTTGATGGCCCAATATGCACGATGCTCGAGTTCCACAGGTAGGTGGCAAGCTTTTCCATACACTAGCCTGTAGGGTGACATCCCAATCGGCGTCTTGAAAGCCGTTCGATATGCCCATAATGCATCATCAAGTCTTAATGACCAATCTTTTCTGTCCGGCCTCACCGTCTTTTCTAATATGTGCTTTATTTCTCGATTGGAGATCTCCACTTGACCACTGGTTTGCGGATGATATGGGGTCGCCACTTTATGAGTGATTGAATACTTTGTCAAAAGAGCCTTGAATGCTCTATTACAAAAGTGGGCACCACCATCACTGATTATTGCTCGAGGGAATCCAAAGCGCGAAACAATGTTGCTTTTCAAAAACCCTATCACCACCTTGTGATCATTGGTTCTGCATGGAATTGCTTCTACCCATTTCGATACGTAGTCAACAGCAACCAGTATGAATTGATGGCCAAAAGAAGTGGGAAAGGGTCCCATGAAGTCGATACCCCATACGTCAAAAATCTCAACCACTAATATTGGATTTAGTGGCATCATGTTCCTTCGTGTAATACTCCCCATTCGTTGACACCTATCACATGAAGAACAGAAAGTGTAAGCATCTCGAAATATAGTTGGCCAATAGAAACCACATTGTAAAACTTTAGTCGCTGTTTTCTTAGCACTGAAATGGCCTCCACAAGCTTGTTCATGGCAGAATGAAAGGATATTCTGAATTTCATTTTCTGGGACACATCGTCTGACAATTTGATCTGCACAATACTTGAATAAGTACGGGTCATCCCAAAAGAAATTCTTTATTTCTGCAAAGAATTTAGCCTTGTCTTGCTTGGTCCAATGCTCTGGAAGTTTACCTGTAACAAGATAATTAACTATATCAGCATACCAAGGTAATACTTCCATACTCATTAATTGTTCATCTGGAAATGACTCATTTAATGTTAAAGGCTCTGTAGTTGTGTCAAAATGAAGACGAGAGAGATGGTCTGCCACAACATTTTCTGTGCCTTTCTTATCTTTGAATTCCAAGTCAAATTCCTGCAAAAGTAACACCCAACGAATTAGTCTAGCTTTTGCATCTTTCTTTGTAAAAAGGTATTTAAGAGCAGCATGATCAGTGAACACAATTATTTTACAACCAATAAGATAAGATCGAAATTTTTCCAATGCAAACATTACTGCTAGCATTTCTTTTTCAGTAGTCGAATAGTTCAACTGTGCATCATTTAATGTCATACTAGCATAGTAAATAACATGGGGAATCCGATCAACTCTTTGTCCTAATACTGCTCCTACTGCATAATCAGATGCATCACACATGAGCTCGAATGGTAAGCTCCAATTTGGGGGCTGAATGATGGGTGATGACGTCAACAATTGCTTTAATTTTTCAAAAGCCACAAGACATGAATCATTAAAGATAAAAGGTGCATCCTTAGCAAGTAAATTGCATAAGGGTCTAGAAACTTTGCTAAAATCTTTAATGAAACGTCTATAAAAACCAGCATGCCCAAGGAAAGATCTTACTTCTCTGACTGTTTTGGGTGGAGGAAGATTAGAAATGAGATCCACCTTGGCTTTGTCAACCTCAATACCTTTGCTCGAAATGATGTGACCGAGAACAATACCTTGTGTTACCATAAAATGGCACTTCTCCCAATTTAAGACCAAGTTCTTTTCGATACATCTCTGCAGAACTAGTGTTAGATGGCGTAAACATTGATCAAATGAGTCTCCAAAGACATAAAAATCATCCATAAAGACCTCAAGAAATCGTTCAACCATATCAGAAAAAATGCTCAACATGCATCTTTGAAATGTAGCAGGTGCATTACATAATCCAAATGGCATCCTCCTATATGCAAAAGTGCCAAAAGGGCAAGTGAAAGTGGTTTTCTCTTGATCTTTTGGTGCAATGGGAATCTGATTATATCCTGAGTAGCCATCTAGAAAGCAATAAAATTCATGGCCTGCTAATCTATCAAGCATTTGATCGATAAATGGTAAAGGAAAATGATCTTTACGTGTGACAGAATTCAACTTCCTATAATCAATGCATACACGCCATCCTGTAGTTACTCTAGTTGGTATCAATTCATTATCAGCATTTGCAACTACAGTGACTCCTGACTTTTTGGGGACAACTTGTACAGGACTGACCCATGAACTATCAGAAATGGGGTAAATGATACCTGCATCTAATAGCTTAAGGACTTCTGTTCTAACAACTTCTTTCATATTAGGATTTAACCGACGTTGCATTTCCCTAGTAGATTTAGCATTTTCATCAAGGTGAATATAATGCATGCAGTCTACTGGATTTATACCTTTTATGTCTGCTAGGGTCCATCCTAATGCTCCTTTGTGCTCTTTTAAAACATCCAACAACTTACCTTTTTGTTTGTCATTGAGGGATGATGAGATGATTACCGGTAGAGTACTTTCTTCCCCCAAAAATGCATATTCCAAAGTGTTGGGCAATGGTTTGAGCTCAAGTTTTGGTGGTGATTCTGATGATGGGATGAGTTTCTTCTCTGATGGTGCTAGTTGTTCAACTCTTGGCTTCCATTTATTAATGTCCATAGATGGTGCTGAGTCAAGTAGGGCGTTGACCTCATCGACCGATCTGTCAATATCAAAATCCAAACCAAAGTGAGTTAAACATGTTTGCAAAGGATCATCACTAAGGTTTGAAACAAATGTATCATCAACTAGTGCTTCAATTAAATCCACATCAACAATTCCATCATCTGTGTTGTGAGGTTGTTTGGCAATGTTGAAGATGTTCAGCTCCATAGTCATGTTGCCAAAGGACAACTGCATATTTCCCGTCCTGCATTGAATATGAGCATCCGCAGTTGCCAAGAAAGGTCGGCCTAAAATAATGGGGATGTGCTTCCTTGAATCCTGTATTGGTTGAGTGTCAATTACAATGAAGTCAACAGGAAAATAAAACTTGTCTACCTGGATAAGCACGTCCTCCATAATACCACGAGGTATTTTTGTAGACCGATCTGCAAGCTGTAACACCACTGGAGTTGGGTGTAATTCTCCCAGTCCAAGTTTCACGAAAACTGAGTAAGGCAATAAATTTACACTAGCTCCTAAATCCAACAAAGCATTCTCAATTGTGTGGTTCCCTATGCTACATGAGATAGTGGGGGAGCCTGGATCTTTGCATTTTAAAGGAATTTTATGTTGGAGTATAGAACTAATGTTTTCTGTTAAAAATCCTTCTTTTGAACATGCATATTTCTCTTTTTAGTACACAGGTCTTTAAGAAACTTGGCATAAGATGGAACTTGTTTAATAGCATCAAGCAATGGGATGTTAACACTTACCTGTTTGAAGATTTCGAGAATCTCACCTGTGGATTTTCCCTTTTTCCCTTTAGCTAACCTCTGAGGAAATGGAGCTTTGGGAACATATTCTCGTGGGTTGGTTTCTTCTTTCTCCTCCGGTGATGATTCCTCAACATTTACAGGTACAATTTGATTTTCTTTTGGCATCTCCACTTTATTGTCGACTTCTTTTCCTTTTCGCAAGGTCATGATGGCTTTGACCTCTCCATGCTGCTGTTGTGAACTGGTACTTGCTTCATGCACTCCTTTAGGGTTAGGCACTGGTTGACTTGGGAATTTACCTTTCTCAACAGTCATTGCCAAGGTCTGAACTGAAGAAGCAAGTTGTCCCACCATCTTCTCTAGGCTTGAAACTGATTGGGCTTGTGAGTTGAAGCCCGCTCTCAACTCATTTCGTAGTCCATCAATGGTGCGGTTCTGTTGCTCAATCGTGGAGTGAGTAACATTCCTGAGATTCTGGAATGAATCCTCCCATGGTCTGGGTTGAGCGTAGTTCTGGTTCTGGTTCTGATTGTATGGTCTGAATGGTGGCTGAGAGGCTTGAGGATTTTGAGGAATTGGTTGCATTGGTGGAGCTGGAGCTGCTGGTCCATTATGTTGGAATCCTTGAGACCATGAAAAATTGGGGTGGTCTCTCCATCCAGGGTTATATGTGTTGGAGTATGGGTTGTAATTCGATGGTTTTCTCATTACACTTATGGCATTGGCTTGATCTGGATATGAGTCAAGGTCATGTGGCTCTGTTGATTTAGCAGTCGATAACGATGCTATTTGTCGAGAGAGACCTTCAATTATCGCTTTGACTTCTTTGATTTCTGAATTTGATTCGCCAATGTGAACCTCATTTACTCCCTTTACCCTTCTAGTATTTCTGAGTGATCGACTCCGTTGTTGGGAATTATCTGCTTGTCGCTGGAAGAATTCCCAAATCTCTGATGCACTTTTGGACATTAGCTCTCCTCCACTTGTTGCCATTAGCCATTCTTGCACATTCGGTAATAATCCCTCCAAAAAGTATTGGCATTGATGCCATTTCTCGTACCCATGATGTGGACACTTCAAGAGTAGCCCATTGAATCGCTCCCATGTTTCGAAAAATTGCTCGTCATCTCTCTGGGTAAACTCCGAGATTTCCCTGCGAATAGCATTGGTTTTATGCACTGGGAAATATTTATTTAAAAATTTTGTAACCATTTGTTCCCATGATGCAATACTATTAACAGGCAATGTATTAAGCCATGAACGAGCTCTATCCTTCAAAGAAAATGGGAATAATCTAAGTTTTACATCATCATCTGAAAAATTCTCATATTTAAATGTTTGACAAATAGCATGAAAATCATTCAAATGATTATATGGGTCCTCATTTTCTAAGCCATAGAACGTGGGGAGACAATTTAGCACACTAGGTTTTAATTCAAAACTCCTAGCAGCTACATTTGGGTACCTTATACATGATGTGCTCAAATTGGCTAAAGGACTAAAATAATCTTTAAATGGCCTCTCCTGTGGTTCTTGTAAATCCATTTTGTTTTTAATGTGCTTGTGTATGCGAAGTGTTTTCTCTAATTCAAGGTCTATAGGTTCAAGATTAGGTAATAATGACCTACGACCATGCATGCAAAATAAAATAAAATAAAAATAAAGATGGGAACAAAACAAATAAAATAAAGAAGAGGGAGAAATTACGATACTAACCTTATGGCGCTATTACAACCTTACTATAAAAATACACAACAAAAAATACGTGAAATAAATTAACTAAAAATAAATTAATAAGATAAATAAAAATTACAAAGAAGAAATAAAAAAAAAATAACTTGAAAATTAAATTACAGAATTTTAAAGAAGAGAAAAAGAAAAGAAATACTAACCTTTAAATGTAGATTTACCTTTTTTTCTTTTTTTTTTAATAAAAAAAAATACAAGAAAACAATTAAATGGAAATATTCACAAAAATTAATTCTATGAATTAAAATTACTTACCTCCCCGGCAACGGCGCCAAAAACTTGTTGTGCAAATTTTATTGAACTTGCAAGCGCACGAATCTGTTGTAGTGTAGATCAATGGTGACGAGTGTCGATCCCACGAGGAGGTGGATTTTAATTATATATAGAATTAATTTAGTGAATGGGTGATTGGATTTAAGGTGGAAAATGATTTGGATTATGCTAAAACTAAATTAAAATGGCGAGAATAAATTCTAAAATTGGAATTTAAATGGCAAGAACAAATTGAAGATAAATCTATTGAGATGACGTACCTGGGTATCTGGATCCGTATCAACATGCATCATGGGCTAAATATTCCATATTAATACCAATTAAATCATGAGAGGGGAATCCACACCTCATGAACCACGCTCTAATAAATATGGTGCTAAGGGCTTATCGTGCCAAATAATAATAACCTTATACTAAGGAGCCGGTGAAACCAGGGCAGTACTAGACAAGATTAGTATTATTTGTCGACGAGAAGTCAAAACATCCACAAAAACTAGAGGGGAAGAGAAAATAAATTTACCAAATCAAGCCCATGACACATGTTGAGACTTCACCTTCAACCCAAGCTTGAAAGAAAATTAGCCACTCATAGTTGAACTAGGGGCAAAATGGGAATTTATTAAAATACATAGAAAATACAAGATAGAGAGAGAATTACAGAAAATGGATCCCAAAAATGGATTCAGAGGTGCCAAATTAGGGGGGGGAGGCCCCTTTTTATAGTTACATCGAGTAAATCATGGCCATCGGATTAAAAACAGTTTGGACGCTCAGGATTTCGCCACGTCATCAGCCACTATTTGCACAGTACAGTCAACAGCCACTATTTGCACAGTACAGTCAACAGCCACTATTTGCACAGTACAGTCAACAGCCACTATTTGCACAGTAACAACAACAGTACCCGTACATATGAATAGTATCGTACATGTGAACAGTGTCATTTTTCCTTTTATACTCCTCCTAAGGTTTTCGACCGTCCTGAGTTCAAAAATGATGTCCGTTTTGCCATTTGATCTCTCGTTTATTGTGAAATGACTACGATGCCCCTAAAATACATAAAATACTCAATTAGAATAAAATACACATAATTAAAGTACAATAAACTTAAACACATAAAAGTAAGGGTTGTTAGTAATACTTGATATGTAAAATAACGATTTTCTCCTTTATAAATATGCACTTTCTAACACACAACAAAACACACATTTTTTAGAATTGAGCATATTATCCAATATCTTTTGTCCACTTGTAAATTTTAGCACAATTTCATTTAGTTCACTATTTTTCTTCTTAAGCATTTCATTTTCTTTCATCGACTCATCTATATGTGACTTCTCATGCTCATAAGTGCTTTGTTTATCTTTAAAAGATGTAATCTTATCATGCAACATTTTATTCTCTAATTCTAATTCTTTTATCTTCTCATTATTGCATTTTTCCAGGGCATCCTTTTCATTTGTAAGTTCTAGCATTTTCTTTTTAAGACATGTATTCTTTTTACCAATTTTGATCAATTTATCATGCAATTCTTTAAAAGCATCATATAACACATTATATGAAGGATCACTTACCTCATTGAGATCCTCATCATCTCCTATTGCCATAAGCGCTAGGTTTGATACTTTTTGTGACTCTTCTTCATCACTTGAATCTTCATCGCTATCATCCCAAGTTGCAACCATGGCTTTCTTCTTGAGTTTGTTGACAAGTGGGCACTTCGATCTTATATGGTCAGGCTTCTTGCATTCATAGCATGTGATTACCTCTTTCTTCTCCTTTTGGTTCTTGAAGTTTCTGAATTTTCTTTGGTCACTAGTTTTCTTGAAAAAATTTCTGAACCTCCTTGCTAGCATGGCCAACTCCTCATTGTCCGGTTCACTCTCCCCATCACTCTCATATTTTGAAGCTTTGAGAGCAATGCTTTTCTTCTTCTCCCCATGCCCTTTCTCTGCTGCCAAATCTTTTTCATATGAAATGAGAGAGCCAATTAAATCATCAAGAGGTAAAGTATTTAAATTTTTAGCCTCTTCAATAACAATTCTTTTAGGTCTCCATTCTTTTGGAAGTGACCTAATGATTTTCTTTACTTTCTCACTATTTGATAAGGTCTTTCCTAGGGCTCCTAGGGTGCTTACTATGTCCGTAAATCTAGTATACATAGAGTACATACTCTCATTTTGTTCCATTTGGAACAACTCATATTGTCGAGTGTACCTACCAATTTTTGACTCTTTCACTTGATTTGTGCCTTAATAGACAACTTCAAGTTTGTGTCAAATTTCATTTGCACTTTCACAACTAGATACTCTATGAAATTCTTTCTTATCAAGTGCACAAAACAAGGCATTCATAGCTTTGGAATTTAGAGAAGCTTTTATCTTTTCCAATTCATTCCATTCCCGTGAAGGTTTTAGAATGTCTTCCCCGACTTCATTTTTAGTTAAGGGCATAAACGGACCATCACATACAACTTCCCAAATTTCATAATCTAGTGCTTGTAAATAAATTCTCATCCCAGTTTTTCAATATGGGTAGTCATTTCCGTCAAAGAACGGTGGTCTAGTTATTGACTGTCCTTCCTTAAAGATTGAGTCATTTTGGGTTGCCATGGATCTTTTACTCTAGACGGTTAAGTCCTAACAAGAGAACCAAGCTCTGATACCAAATGAAATTCTAGTTATGCAATCCAAGAGGGGGGTGAATTGGGATTTTAAAAATTATTCAATTCTAAAGCAAAACTCAATGCAAATCTAAAACTAAAATTAAAGCAATAATAAATAAATTTATCACAATATAAAAAGATAAGGGAAGAGAGATTCAAACACGGGGATTTTTACGTGGTTCGGCCAACCTCGCCTACATCCACGCCTCCAAGCTTTCCGGGCTTGAGGATTCCACTAAGCAAGCCTCCAATGCTTCAAATGCTTACACTTGACTTCTAAGGTGTCAATAAACTTTTACAACAAGAGATTATCCCCAATCTCTTAACCCAAGTGTATCCCAACACTTACAATCACTCAATTTGATTTTAAAGAATATTACGAAATAAATCTCTCTCACACAATGTGTTTGATTACAAATGAAGATCCAAAGTGTGAGTAAATGAGATGAATATAATAATTTAAGGCTCAATGAATGTTGTATACTCAAGACTTTGCTCAATAATAATTGTTGGAATCATTGTTGTTTGAATTTGATTGAACTTATTTATAGTTGGGGCTGAAAACTAACCATTATTGACTTTCTGCTCACTGTCGGATCGCCGTTAACTAGATGTCGGATCACCGTTTGACTGATCAATATGACCGCTGGGCTGAATTTTCAAATTGTCGGATCGTCGTTTTCTAGATGTCGGATCGCCGTTAGTGTCCAGAGACTACTCTTCAATTATGTTCGATGTCGGATCACCGTTATCGAGATGTCGGATCGCCGTTTTCTATAGTAACTGCTACAGTGAACTATTTTTATAAAATTATAGTTGGCCCCAAAACTTTATAAAATTATACTATGACCCGAAACTTTATAAAACTTTTCAAATAGGTCCATTTTCGAGAATTTGAGCAATACTTGTTATTATCAAAATTCTCAAAGCTTTTTCAATTGAAACCATTAACATGAGAATAACCAATTTTATAAAAACATTTAGAATATAAAACCTTTATAAAGTGAAAATGATGATTTAAAAATATATAAAAACTATTTTAAGCTTTTAAAAGATTAATCAATCTTAATCAAGTTTGTTATCATCAAAATCAATAATAAAGAAATATTTATGTTAACATAATATATATGCAATTACAGCATTATCAGGACAAGTAACCTCATTGACTAACATGATGAAAGCCATGACTTCTGCTCCAGCAGCAGTAAAGCAAGTTGCTAAACTGTCTTGCGTATATTGTGGTGAAGAACATGTATTTGACAACTGTCCTGGAAATCCAGCATCAGTAAACTATGTGGGTAATTTCAACCGACAGCCTCAAAACAACCCGTACTCAAATACTTACAACCTTGGATACAAGCAACACTCAATTTTCTCATGGAGCAATCAAAATCGAAATGCTCCAGCATTGAATGGACAGAACAGAAATATTCAACCACTTGGTTTTCATCAGCAGAATCAAGGGCAAATATACACCAGCCATTATCCTCTTATTTCATTGGAAACACTAATTAAGGAATACATTGCGAAGAATGAAGCAATTGCGCAAAGTCAAGCTGTATCTCGAAGAAATCTGAAAAATCAAATTGGACAACTTGCCACAACAATGAGTAGCAGATCTCAGGGAAGCTTGCCCAGCAACACAGAAGATCCACAGAGAGAGGGAAAGGAACACTGTAAAGTAATCAACTTAAAATCTGGAAAGAATGTTGATATCCCTATTGATGTGACTAAAAAAATGTTGGAACTTAATTCCTCTCAAGAACCACCTCAAGAAGAAGTTGCAACACCAGTGGTAACAACTTATAATAAACCAAATGAGTAGAGATTGGTACCTCCTGAAGCTACCTAGTCATTTAGGCATCCACCTCCTTTCCCACAGAGATTCCAGAAATAAAAACAAGACAAGTAGTTTAGTAAATTCTTAGAAGTGCTGAACTAATTACACATCAACATACCTTTTGTGGAAGCATTGGAGAAAATGCCTAATTATGTAAAATTTCTAAAAGACATCCTGACAAGAAAGAGAAGGTTGAGAGAATTTGAAATTGTTGCTTTAATACAGGAAAGCAGTCATATGCTTCAAAGTAAGATTCTTAAAAAATTAAAGGATTTAAGAAGCTACACAATACCATGTTCCATTGGAACTTGGTACAATGGCAGAGCACTCTGTGATTTAGGAGCCAGCATTAATATGATGCTATTATCTGTATTTAAGCAGTTGGGAGTAAGAGAATGTAGGCCAACATCAGTCACTCTACAATTAGCTGACAGATCTCATGCATATCCTGAAAGAAAAATTGAGGATGTACAGGTGAAGGTTGACAAATTCATCTTTCCAGTGGACTTCATTGTATTAGACTTTGAGGCTGATAAAGAGGTACCCATTATACTTGGAAGACCTTTCCTAGTAACTGGAAAAACTCTGATATATGTAGGGCTGGGCAAAATTGGATTCGGATCGGGTTCAGTTCGACTCGATCAGATTTCGGGTTGGTCGGGTTAGGCAGAAATCCATCCGAATTCAATCCGAACTTGTAATCCGATATTCGGATCGGGTCAAAAAATCGGGTTGAGTTCGGTTCGGATCGAATTCGGATTAAAATCAGTTTGGACTGGAAAATGAAAAAATTTATGCCCATCATTGGAAAAAAAATACATTACAACTTTCTTTATCACTGATTTTCTTTATCATTAGCTGGTGACATTAAAATTTTACAATTTATATATGATAATAATCACAACATCAAGAAAAACCATCAAAATTTCAAAACACAAGGCTCGGGTAGCGGGTTGAAGAAGTCAGGTTGCTGGGTTAAAGTGGAGCTTGGAGGCGAGAAACTTAGTGATGGACGGAACCACAGATCCGGTGGCTGTGTCTGCAAATGATCTTCAGTTCTTGCGTTGTGTCTTTGAGTGACCATCGGTTTGCTTTTGTGACTGAAACCCGATTTGTGAAACCCGATTGTGTGAGAAATCAATTTGTGAAAACTGAAGAGTGAAGACTTAAAAAAAAGAAAGCGAGGCTGTAAAGATTTAAGGGTGAAAACTGGAGAAGAACCAAAGAAGAGAGTGAAACGTGAGGATGTAAAATCTGAAATGTGAGTAAAAGGCTATCTATTGTGATTTTTTGTGGATGGAGGGTGGGGGTGGGTGGTGGGTATGTCAGTGTGTGTGTGTGGATGGGGGGTGGGTGTGTGTCGGTGAGTTTGAGTGTGTCAGTGTTGTGTTTTTCACCCCTTTGTGTGTGGGTGTTTTATTATTTTTTTTCAATAACCAAATCCGATTGGATTTTCGGATCGGATCGGGTTTCACCTAATGCGATGACGATCCGATCGGGTTAACAAAATTAAATCCGATCGGGTTAACGAAATTAAATCTGATCGGGTTATGTTAAAAACCCGATCCGATCCGAACCCGATTGTTTTCGGATCGGGTTAGGTCGGACCGGATCGGGTCGGGTTATTTGCCCAGCCCTAGATATATGTATAAAAATGAGAGCCAACAATAAGGGTGAATGACCACAAGTCACATTCAATGTATTAGAGGCTATGAAGAACCCTGATGAGGCAGAATATTGCAATTTCCTGAGTGTTGTGGATTTTGTTGTAGCAGACAGAATCGACAGATGCTGCAGTAATGAGGTCATCAAAGTTGCCACCTTTGAGAACTTTAAAGAAGAAGATGTTGTAGCAAATCAAATAGATTGGATGGAAGGAAGGCAATCTAATAGACATAGCAGATTTGTTGAACATCTAAATCTTTTAGATATGGAAGTAAAGACAATTTTACCATCTATTGAATCACCTTCTATTATTGAATTAAAATTGTTACCCTCATATTTGAAATAAGCTTATCTTGGTCAAAAACAACACACTCCCTGTAATCATTTCATCTACTTTGTATGTAGGTCAAGAACGGAGCCTGGTAGATGTGCTTGGAAAATACAGAAAAATTATTGGATGGACCATGGCAGACATTAAAGGGATCAGCCCATCCATATGAATGCATAAAATTATGTTAGAAGACTATTACAGCAACTCAGTAGAGCAACAGAGAAGGTTAAACCCCATTATGAAGGAAGTTGTGAAGAAAGAAATCATCAAATGGTTGGATGCTGGGATCATATACCTGATATCAGACAGTTCATGGGTGAGCCCAGTTTAAGGTTTTCCAAAGAATGGAGGAATAACAGTGATAACAAATGAGAAGAATGAACTTATTCCTACAAGAACAATGACTGAATGGAGGGTATGTATAGATTACAACAAGCTCAACAAAGCCACTCGGAAGGATCACTTCCCACTTCCATTCATAAATCAAATGTTGGATAGACTTGCTGGAAAACAATACTATTGTTTCCTAGATGGGTATTCAGGCTACAACCAAATTGCTATAACTCCAGAGGATCAGGAGAAGACTACATTTACCTATCCTTATAAAAAATTTTCCTTCAGAAGGATGCCATTTGGTTTGTGCAAACATTGGAAGTCTTCATGGATGATTTCTCAGTCTTTGGAGAGACATATACTGATTGTTTACACAACTTGGAAGAAGTTCTTAAAATTTGTGAGATGACTAACTTAGTACTCAATTGGGAAAAATGCCACTTCATGGTGCAAGAAGGCATAATATTGGGTCATAAGATGTCCAAAAATGACATAGAGGTAGATAAAGCAAAGATAGAAGTGATAGATAAACTACCACATCCCACTTCAATCAAGGGAATTAAAAGTTTTTTGGGTCATGCTGGATTTTACAGAAGATTCATAAAAGACTTTTCCAAGGTAGCTAAACCACTATGCTCGTTGCTAGAACATGACAAGCCTTTTCATTTTGATAAAGATTGTCTTCAAGCCTTTGGAGAATTAAAGAAAACTTTGATCACTGCACCAGTGGTTATATCACCAGATTGGACTCTACCATTTGAATTTATGTGTGACGCCAGTGACCATTCTATTAGGGCAGTGTTGGGGCAGAGGAAGGATAAGATTTTCCACTCTATATACTATGCCAGCAAGACTCTTACTCAAACTCAGATTAATTACACCACTACAGAGAAAGAGTTGTTGTCAGTAGTATTTGCTTTCGATAAGTTTCGAGCTTACTTGGTGGGTACTAAAGTGACAGTGTACATAGACCATGCAACCATCAAGTACCTAATCTCAAAGAAGGATGCTCAACCGAGATTAATAACATGGATTTTATTGCTTCAGGAGTTTGATTTAGAAATTAAAGATAAAAAGGGGACTGAGAATCAAGTAGCAGATCATATGTCTAGGTTAGAAGCAGACACAAGCACATTGATAGAAAAAGACATCACTGAAACTTTTCCTGATGAACAACTGTTAGTAATACAACAAGCACAGATGCTGCAGCAATCAGGATCTCCATGGTATGCAAATTTTGCTAACTATTTAGTAAGTGGATTGCTAGTTTAAGTTTCAGCAGAAAAAGAAATTTCTACATGATGTTAGAAGCTACCAGTGGGATGACCCATATCTGTATAAGCTATGCTCAGATCGAGTAATACGAAGATGTGCTTCAGAGGAAGAAATTCCTCATATACTGGAATCCTGCCATGCTGCAGCATATGGAGGACATTTTGGTGGTCACAGAACAACTACTAAGGTTCTGCAATCAAGTTATTACTGGCCTTCTATTTTTAAAGATGCTTATGAGTTTGGTAAATGTTGTGACAGGTGTCAAAGGACAGGAAACATAACTCAAAGACATGAAATGCCATTGACGAACATTCTAGAAGTAGAGATTTTTTATGTATGGGGAATAGACTTCATGGATCCTTTTCCACCATTCTTTGGGAACTTATATATCCTGGTTGCTGTGGATTATGTCTCCAAATGGGTAAAAGCTACAACATTACCTACAAATGATGCTAGAGCACTAGTGACTTCCTTCATAAAAACATCTTTTTCAGGTTTGGCACTCCACGAGCAATTATTAGTTATGAAGGTACTCATTTCTGCAACAAAGTATTTACTGCAGCTATCGTAAAATATGGAGTCAGGCATAAAGTAGCAACAACATATCACCCACAATCCAAAGGCTAGGCATAAGTGTCTAATAGAGAGATTAAGAAGATCTTAGAAAAAGTGGTGAACCCATCAAGAAATGATTGGTCCTTGCACCTACATGACTCCTTATGGGCTTACAGAACAGCATACAAGACACCATTAGGCATGTCTCCCTACCGAATTGTGTATGGGAAAGCTTGCCACTTGCCACTTGCCACTTGAACTAGAGCACAAAGCATATTTGGCACTGAAGCAATTAAATTGGATATACATGCTGCAGTAGAGCAAAGGAAACTTCAACTATGTGAGCTTGATGAATTACAGCTGTTCTCATATAAAAATGCAAGAATCTATAAAGAGAGGACAAAACACTGGCATAACAAACATATCCAACATAGGAAATTAAGCCCTGGTCAACTAGTGTTGCTCCATAATACGAGGTTAAGACTATTTCCAGGAAAACTGAAATCTCGATAGTCTGTGTTGAGTGTTAGAAAATGTATATTTATAAAGGAAAAAATCGTCATTTTACACTTCCAGTTTAACTAACACCCTCACTTTTATGTATTTAAACTTCTTGTCATTTAATTATGTGTGTTGTATTATAATTAAGTATTTTATGTATTTTAGGGGCATCATAGTCATTTCACACTGAACGAGAGATCAGATGGCAAAACAGACATCACTTTTGAACTTAGGACGGTTGAAAACCTTAGGAGGAGCATAAAAGGAAAAACGGCATTGTTCACATGTACGGTACTGTCTACGTTACTGATTACAATACTATTCACATAGACGGATCGATGACGTGGCATTGACCGATGATGTGGCCTTAACTGATGAGGTGTCACGATCCTGTTGGACTAAAATTCTTATGCACTGTTGATCGATGACGTGGCAGCATATCAGTAAACCAAAAATCTCGTGTATGATATATGCATTACACAAGATTATTTTTAACCAAACCGCGTTACTGTTCAACCCGGGTCAAACTGTGTTACTCTTCAAACCGCGTGGTCAAACGCGTACTGTTGACTGATGACGTGGTGTAATCCTGAGCGTCCGAAATGTTTTTGATCCGATGGCCATGATTTACTCAATGTATCTATAAAAAGGGGACTCTCCCCCCTAATTTGATATCTCTGAATCCATTTTTGGACTCCGTTTTTTGTAATCCCTTCTCCATCTTGTATTTTCTACGTATCTTAATAAATTTCTATTTTTCCCCTAGTTAAATTATGAGTAGCTAATTTTCTTTCAAGCTTGGGTTGAAGGTGAAGTCTCAACATGTGTCATGGGCTTTATTTGGTAAATTTATTTTCTCTTTCCCTCTAGTTTTTGTGGATGTTTTGACTTCTCGTCGACAAATAATAATAAGCTTGTCTAGATACCGCCCTGGTTTCACCGGCTCCCTAATACAAGGTGATTATTATTTGGCACGATAAGCTCTTAGCACCATATTGATTAGAGTGTGGTTCATGAGGTGTGGATTTCCCCTCATGATTTAATTGGTATTAATAAGGAATATTTAGCCCATGGTGCATGTTGATACGGATCCAGATACCCAAGTACGTCATTTCAATAAATTTCTATTCAATTTATTCTCGCCATTTAAAATCCAATTTTAGGATAATCTAAAGTCACTTTCACCACAAATCCAAACATTCATTTAGAAAAATTAATTCTACACACAATTAAAATCCACCTCCTTGTGGGATCGACACTCGTCACCATTGATCTATTCTACAATAGATTCGTGTACTTGCGAGTTCAATAAAATTTGCACAACAGTCTGGACCCTTCAAGCTACTCAGAATTTATCCTCATGGGGCTGTTGATTTCTTGGATGAAAAGACAGGCCAGGAATTCAAAGTCAATGGGCACAAAGTTAAGCATTACATGCATTCAGCTGTAGATTTCTCAAAGGAGGTCTTACTCCTTAGAGAACCGAGAGTATGAACACTCAAGTAAGGTCAGGCTGAAGGACCTTAAATCAAGCGCTCAGTGGGAGGCAACCCATTGCGGAGGAAGTCACTTCAAATGAGATGGATCCTCCTTGGTTTTGTTAACCACTTTTCATCTTATTTTATTTTATTTTATTTTATTTTATTAATTATTTTTAATTATTTTTAATTATTTTTATTTATTGTTATTTATTTTTATTCTCTTATTTAGGATTGTTTAACTTTTATTTTCTTGTTTTATTTTTTTATGAAAAAAAAGAAATGTGTGTGACAGATGGATTCAATCCTAACAATTGGAGCTATAATGTTAACATATTGCAGAGGCAAGCTACGTGTCAGCAACTATTTGAGGAGATTTTGTAACCGTTGCTAAAGCATACAATTGGGTGTTGCAGCAACCGTTATTACTGGTACAATAACTTCATCACGGAGCCTCCCACTTTACCGTTAGAGATAACAAAGTGATGGATGGTTGGGTGGATTTGGATAGAAATTGAGGAAGAATATCTCTTAAATTAATGCATTAATTTCTCTTGCCTATTTTTATGGGATATGCTTAATAAATTTAAAAAAAAATTATTCCCTAATTTATCTCTTTTACCGAATTTATTTTCATTTAATTCCACCTATATAAGGGCGTTACTGTGCTTAGTGAGCTCTAACACTATTTTCCTTCTCCTTCGCAGTTACCATACTTTTTAACCTCTTATTCTCATTTTACTCTTGGGCATATTACCATTGAATTTTCACTGCTATAGCAATGCCAAGGTACAAAAGAACAGCCAGCCAACTAAAATATCCCTCGCGATTCCAAAGTTACCATGCGGAAGAAAAATATGAAGAATTCATTGAACCGCGAAAGATTATGGACGAAAAAGGGCTTCAGTTCCCACCTCAACCCACAGGAATTGTACAATCATTATACAATGGTGCAGCAAAGCACGGGTGGCTAGAGTTTTGTAACCACCCTCGAGACCCTATGTTGCTAGTAGTGAAAGAATTTTACGCCAATTTGGTAAGCCCTGGTCAGCACAATATTTGGGTAAGAAACTCGCTTGTTCCATTAGATTCTCGAATTATAAATGCTTTCTATAATTTACCTGCTGAAATTAATTGCGAGTATGCCAGGTTGCTTGACAAATTAACCCTGCAAAGATGGAACAAAATTTTCCCAACACTTACAGTAGAGGGTGCATCTTGGGCTAATGAGGAAGGACATGTAATTAATAAGATAGATTTAAAACCCATTGTTAAGGTGTGGGTGAAATTTCTAAAATCCAGACTTATGCCAACCACCCACACCACTATTGTTTCACAAGAAAGGTTGGTACTGTTGTATGTTATTATTAGAGGGCTTCCCATAGATGTGAGAAGCATTATCGAAAAAGAAATTGGGACTGTGCCATGAAAAACCACAAAGCAGCAGTGTGGTATCAGGAGTTCGTCTTGATGCAAAAGATGAGCATGTCAATAATGATGGTGCCCTTACTGCACGCACCATCGAGAATTGTTGGTGAAGTTACTGGAGCCCCATCTGAACCAGCCGTTATAACAGGGGCCAGAAGAGCTATTAGGTCGAACAGAGAATCCAAGCACTGAGCACCAGCATCACTCAATGTGTTGAAGCTCAGCAAAGGGAAAACAATCGGTTTTGGAGCTATTTACAGCACCTAGAAAGCCACCTACACCAATTTGTTGTATATATAAAAAGTACCCACCGAAATTTCCCTGATTTATTGCTCCATCAATACAATTTTGATACCAACACTACAAAGGCTCCGGCAGAAATCAGTGAAGAAGTTACTGACACAGATGAACCAGAAGAGGAAGCTGCAGCAGAACCACAAGCAAAGGCCGAATCAGATGATGATGACCAGTCAGACCAGCCAAAAGAAAAGGATGTTAAGTCCGCAATTGACAGTTCCCCAACAGAGGCAGAGGAATAGCCTGAGAAAGAACTCGAGGAACCCCCAGTCAGGACCTCTTCCAAGTCCAAAAAAAAGCACATCATACAAGAAGAGGAAGATTAACCTGTAGATGAGCCTCCCATTCCAGTCCTTTCTAGAAAGGGCAAGGAAAAAGTAATCACCCTTCCTACCTCTGACGAAGAAGCCAAGCAAATTGATGCAGAGCTAGAAGCTAAAGCAGCCAGAGTCACTCGTGCACCCACAGAGACAAAGCAGCTGCTTGATATCATTGCCACAATCACAACTGAGGGATATACAGTTGAAGCCCCAGCTTCAGCCCTCCACAGCAAACTCCCAGCAAACCTATTTGTGCTAGTCCTAAAGGACCCATCAAAAGAAAGTGTGGCACTTCTGGAGGCGTTGATGCAGCAACCTCACCAGAATAAAAAGGGACCAGATCTGTTTCAACTAAGCAGGCTACCCCAATTGCAACTCCTCCCACCAGCCCATTGTCAAAAAAGAAAAAGACGTTGCCAGCTGCCTCACCACAAGAATCCCCTAAGGATAGGCTGCGAAGTGCATCCAAAAAGCGCTGAACTCACTACACCATGTTGCAGCAGTGTCTAAACCACAAGGGAGTATCCCCTTCCTGCTAGTCATTTTATTTATTTCTGAAAAACTTTTCTTTCATTAAGTTTTCATTTTCTAATTCACTCTACATGTCCTTGTCTGGTTATGTGGTTTTGTTTTGTGTGCTTGTGAGGACACAACACCACTTAAGTTTGGGGGGGTTGTGTTTCTTTGTGTTTTTTAATGTGTGTGTTTATGTTTGTGTTGTGTGAAGCTTTGTTATCTAATATTTGTGTATGGATTTGAAAACTTAATAAAGATAAAATGAGTATTATTCAGTATTTATGAGAATGCCAAGTGGAGATAGTTGATTGGGTTTTATGAGGATGTTGTAGCATCTAAAAAAAATGGAAGAAAGAAAAGAAAGGCTCTCTATCTAGGATATTGAGTAGGCAGGTCTGTTCATGAGCCTCATGTTCAGCCTTGAGTTAAAAGATATCTTTAGATAAGACTATGCTACGGATATTGCTACAGCAACTCTGATCTGTGCATTGATTGAGTAATTGAGTGTCTTTATTACAAGTGATCGACATTCACATGAAAAATGAATGTTGCAGTGAAGGGGGTTGAGTACTCCTAAGTTTTTGTTTTTATTATAGCACAGTTTGAGTATGTGTGATTTCTGTTACCCCATATGGGAGTATATTTGGGTTCTACCTTTGAATTACATGCAAAATCTTTGTAATGTTATAGCACCTCTGGAACTTGATCAAAGTGGCACACACACACTTCGGACAGAAGGAAACTTAAGTTTAGAACTGAATTACTAAGGCTATTTTGCATGATTAAGAGTATAATCTGAGGGTGGAAGAATTCTTGCAAATTCGATGACAGAGCTAAGTTATTTGTTTCATGATTGTGTGCATGAAGTGTTAGTATGTTGTCATTACTTGAGGACAAGTAATGGTTCAAGTTTGGGGGTGTGATAACTCTATGAAATGAGAGTTATTATGAAAATTCTAGATTAAATCAAGATCACTTAGAGAGTAAATGATGTGTTTTTATTGTATTTTTGTTACGTTTTGCATAGACATTCATTTTAATTTAGTCTTAATAAGTTTTGCTTGATTTAAAGTAATTCGTGCTCAAATCATGTGCATAATTGTAGGTTTCCAGCAGCTTATAATTCATGGAAGGGATGCTGATGCAGTATGCTAGCAAAAAGGAGGAAGAATATGGCCACAAAAGAAGTGAAACAAAATCTGGAGCAGTGCAATGTTGTAGTTGTTGCTGGAGCAACCATTGCTATAGCAATCCTAGAACAACGACAAAGAAAACTTAGAGCAAGATATCTGTAGAATTGCGATCTGCAGTTTCCTAATCTGACTCATGCGCGCCTTAGGGTTTTGTTTACCCTAGTTTTCAGTTATAAAAAGGGGCACGCATCACATAAAACGACGACAAGGAATTAAGATTGGAAAAATCAAGAGGAAAATAAGAAAACAATCAGAATTAAAGGGAACCAAGTCTGCATCAGTGAAAGAACCCAGCAGAGTTATTTGGATTCAATTTTCATCGTTCCTTACTTGTTCTTTTCTTTACTCTTCGATTAAACCGATGTATTTCATGACCAATATTTTGTTATTTGTTTTTCTTTTTCAAAGTATGAACTAAATTTGCATGTAGTTGAGTGACAAACAATCTAAATGGGTATTTGACTGTTCTTATGAGTTGTTGTACGATTGTTGTAGCATGTTACTCTAATAGCTATTATTATAACTGTTATTTTGGTTGACCACCCATTTAATGGTTCAAGTTAAGATAGAGCCGCAAAAGGGCATGTCTTAGCGGATATTATTGGAGTAATACTTGATCTTAATTTGAGTTTCCTAGATTAAGTTTTTCTTGAATCCCATAAGGGCTATACTTGAAGTTAAGATTTGTGAAGATCTAGACATAGACATTCACCTTGTAGGGTTGAGAGAGTAGATGTTCATAATGCCATACCTTAGGTAGAATAACAACTGGTCATTGTTAGGATACTTAAGGGTATGAGAAGTCCAACACGCGACAACTGAGGATGCAAAATGATTCTGCCCAGTGCTATATGAATTATTGTAGCAACTGGTGTTAATTTGATGAAAAGCAGTCACCCCATGAAGAGAGTTTGATCGTTCAGCGACTTCATTCTCATTTGATTTTTTTACTCAATTTATCTAATCTATTTCATACTGCAGTTATTTGTTTTATTTCATTACAATTGTTAATTTCGGTAGTAATCAACTTTAACTAGGTTCATCGTGAAATAAAGGTAGATTGCACTATTGTGATTGCTGTAACATTTCTAGTAACATCAGTCCCTGTAGAGACAATCTAGAATATTCATCACTTTATTACTTGTTGTGTACACTTGCACATTGGCATCAATAGAAATTGAGTAAAACTTCACCAACATATATCTTAATAAAAATTATAACGTATCTAAAATAGTTAATAATTAGAGCATCATCATGAGACTTCAACTAAGAATGAAAATTTGTAATTGGCGTAGCTAAATAGTCAAAATTTCTTGTTTGTTATTTGTTTTAACACAACACTTAATAGGACAATATAAATAGAGGTGACTACTTGCCTACCTCTATTTTTAGGCATTCAACTCTTGTGATTGCCACTCATTTTGGATTGTTTATTCTTTACTTGGCTAAAGTAAACGATTGGAGGTGTGGGTGCATGCATATTTTAACGGAGCCTCGTGGCGTTACGGTATGTTAGTTTATTCCACTCTCGGGCCTTCTCTGACCCACCCTCCCTTTATTCAAGCAGCTATATTTTCATAATAATCTTGAAAAGTTACTTTTGTAATTTTTTTGTATTTTTATGTTGGCTTTGACCTCGAGTAGATCTTTATGATCAGGACAGGTCAAATACCCCAGCTCATTTTGTAATAAAGCGGTCATAATTGAAAGGCGCATATAAAGCATTGCACAACAATAAATGTGGAGTCACATAAATGGTAAAAATTAAACAATAACAACAATCCATAATTGAAAAGGTAAGCAATAATAAGAAGAACACACATTATCTCATTTTGGAAGTAAAATTTACTCATAAATAATATAAGCACGGATCATTGCATGACACCGCTTCGTTATCCCAATGAGAATGAGGAATCCCGGAAACACCCATTCTGATTGAGACTTAGGAAACTAAAATTTTCTATTAACTATTTTAGGGTACCTATGGTACTCTTCATGGCTTACCACATTACAAACATGTAAAGTATTAAAAGAAATAGATAAAGTAAGCAAATAAAGATTAAGAGACTGTCCTCTAGCTAATAATACTTTTGTAGCATTGCAACGTTCCAAGGGTGCTTCACTTTCATAGAATCGCAGCATTCCAAAGGTGTTTCCCAATCGTTTCGTCCATGTGACGTTGCCTGTACGCACCAGATCCCACATGTCTATCCACACGATATGGTTCTTCCCAATTTGCTCTAAAAGAACCATAAGAGGGTACCCTGGTGTTTTGAGTTACTCTTATTAGGACTAGGTCCCCTCTCTTGAAGGATTGAGGGCGTGCCCTCTTGACGTATAGACTCGAAATGCGGTGTTGGTATACTGTGGCCCTCAATTATGCTTTACTTCTTTTTTTCCGCCCAAGATGTAATTAAAGAGGCATTTTCATCAAACTATACAATCTTGTGAGATGGCATCCTAATCTCTGGTGGAATTACTACGTCAGTCCCAAATGCAAGAGAAAAGGGGTTTCCCAGGTAAAAGTATTTTGGTAGTCTGATAGGCCTAAAGAGCACCGGGAAGCTCACTACCCAAGCTCCCTTTCTTTCCTCCAGTTTATTCTTTAGGGTACCCTTGATAATTATTGAGTGTTAGAAAGTGCATATTTATAAAGGAGAAAATCGTTATTTTACATATCAAGTATTACTAACAACCCTTACTTTTATGTTTTTAAGTTCCTTGTTATTTAATTATGTGTGTTTTATTTTAATTAAGTATTTTATGTATTTTAGGGGCATTATAGTCATTTCACAATAAACGAGAGATCAAATGGCAAAACGGACATCATTTTTGAACTCAGGACGGTCGAAAACCTTAGGAGGAGCATAAAAGGAAAAATGGCACTGTTCACATATACGGTACTATTCACATGTACGGGTACTGTCTACGTTACTGTTCACGACACTGTTCACATGTACGGATCGATGACGTGGCATTGACCGATGACGTGGCATTGACTGATGACGTGTCAAGATCCTGTTGGACTAAAATTCTCATGTACTGTTTATGGTGACGTGGCAGCATATTAGTGGATCAAAAAATGCACGTACGGTACATGCAACACATGGGATTATTACTGTGCAAACCGCGTTACTGTTCAAACCGTGTGTAAACCGTGTTACTGTGCAAACCGCGTACTGTTCACGCGTACTGTTGACTTTACTGTTGACTGATGACGTGGCGCAATCCTGACCGTCCAAACTATTTTTAATCCGATGGTCATGATTTACTCGATGTAACTATAAAAAGGGGGCCTCTCCCCCCTAATTTGGGACCTGTGAATCCATTTTTGGGATCTATTTTCTGTAATTCTCTCTCTATCTTGTATTTTCTACGTATTTTAATAAATTTCTATTTTGCCCCTAGTTCAACTATGAGTGGCTAATTTTCTTTCAAGCTTGGGTTGAAGGTGAAGTCTCGACATGTGTCATGGGCTTGATTTGGTAAATTTACTTTCTCTTCCCCTCTAGTTTTTGTGGATGTTTTGACTTCTCGTTGACAGATAATAATAATCTTATCTAGTACTGCCCTGGTTTCACCGGCTCCCTAGTATAAAGTTATTATTATTTGGCACGATAAGCCCTTAGCACCATATTTATTAGAGCGTGGTTTATGAGGTGTGGATTCCCCTCTCATGATTTAATTGGTATTAATAAGAAATATTTAGCCCATGATGCATATTGATACGGATCCAGATACCCAAGTACGTCATTTCAATATAATTTTCTTCAATTTATTCTTGCCATTTCAATTCCAATTTCAGAATTTATTCTCGCCAATTTAATTTAAGTTTTAGCATATTTCAAATCATTTCCACCATAAATCCAACCACCCATTTACAGAATTAATTCTATATATAATTAAAATCCACCTTCTCGTGGGATCGACACTCGTCACCATTAATCTATACTACAACAGATTCGTGCGCTTGCGAGTTCAATAAAATTTGCACAACAAGTTTTTGGCGTCGTTGCCAGGGAGGTAAGTAATTTTAATTCATAGAATTAATTTTTGTGAATATTTCCATTTAATTTTTTTTTGTATTTTTTAAAAAAAGAAAAAAAAAGAAAAAAAAGGTGAATCTACATTTAAAGGTTAGTATTTCTTTTCTTTTTCTCTTTTTTAAAATTCTGTAATTTAATTTTCAATTTATTTTCTTTGAAAGTTTTTTTAGTTAATTTATTTCACGTATTATTTTTTGTGTATTTTTATTGTAAGGTTATAATAGCGCCATAAGGTTAGTATCGTAATTTCTCTCTATTCTTTATTTTTATTTGTTTTGTTCCCATCTTTATTTTTATTTTATTTTATGTTGCATGCATGGTCGTAGGTCATTATTACCTAATCTTGAACCAATAGACCTTGAACTTTAGAAAACACTTCGCACACACAAAAACTTTAAAAATAAAATGGATTTACAAGCACCACATGAGAGGCCATTTAAGGACTATTTTAGTCCTTTAGCTAATTTGAGCACATCTTGCATAAGGTATCCAAATGTAGCCGCTATGAGTTTTGAACTAAAACCTAGTGTGCTAAATTGTCTCCCCACGTTCTATGGCTTAGAAAATGAGGACCCATACAATCATTTGAATGATTTTCACGCAATTTGTCAATCATTTAAATATGAGAATTTTTCAGATGATGATGTAAAACTCAGATTATTCCCATTTTCTTTAAAGGATAGAGCTCGTTCATGGCTTAATACATTACCTGCTAATAGCATTTCATCATGGGAACAAATGGTTACAAAATTTTTAAATAAATATTTCCCAGTGCATAAAACCAATGCTATTCGCAGGGAAATCTTGGAGTTTACCGAGAAAGATGACGAGCAGTTTTTCGAAACATGGGAGCGATTCAATGGGCTACTCTTGAAGTGTCCACATCATGGGTACGAGAAATGGCACCAATGCCAATACTTTTTGGAGGGCTTATTGCCGAATGTGCAAGAATGGCTAATGGCAACAAGTGGAGGAGAGCTAATGTCAAAAAGTGCATCAGAGATTTGGGAATTCTTCCAACGACAAGCAGATAATTCCCAACAACGGAGTTGATCAATCAGGAATACTAGAAAGATTAAGGGAGTAAATGAGGTTCACATTGGTGAGTCAACTTCAGGAATCAAAGAAGTCAATGAGATGGTTGAAGGTCTCTCTCGACAAATAGTTTCGTTATCGACTGCTAAATCAACAGAGCCACATGACCTTGACTCATATCCAGATCAAGCCAATGCCATAGGAGTAATGAGAAAACCATCAAATTACAACCCATACTCCAACACATATAACCCTGGATGGAGAGACCACCCCAATTTTTCATGGTCTCAAGGATTCCAACAAAATGGACCAGCAGCTCCAGCTCCACCAATGCAACCAATTGCTCAAAATCCTCAAGCCTCTCAGCCACCATTCAGACCATTCAACCAGAACCAGAACTACTCTCAACCCAGACCATGGGAGGATGCATTCCAGAATTTCAGAAATGTTACTCACTCCACAATTGAGTAACAGAACCGCACCATTGATGGACTACGAAATGAGTTGAGAGCGGGCTTCAACTCACAAGCCCAATCAGTTTCAAGCCTAGAAAAGATGGTGGGACAACTTGCTTCCTCAGTTCAGACCTTGGCAATGACTGTTGAAAAAGGTAAATTTCCAAGTCAACCAGTGCCTAACCCTAAAGGAGTGCATGAAGCAAGTACCAGTTCACCACAGCGGCATGGAGAGGTCAAAGCAGTCATGACCTTGCGGAAAGGCAAAGAAGTCGACAACAAAGTGGAGATGCCTGTGACAAAAGAAAATCAAATTGTACCTGTGAGTGTTGAGAACTCATCACCAGAGGAGAAAGAAGAAACCAACCCACGAGAATATGTTCCCAAAGCTCCATTTCCTCAGAGGTTAGCTAAAGGAAAAAAGGGAAAATCCACAGGTGAGATTCTCGAAATCTTCAAGCAGGTAAATGTCAACATCCATTTACTTGATGCTATAAAACAAGTTCCATCTTATGCCAAGTTTCTTAAAGATCTGTGTACTAAAAAGATAAACATGCATGTTCAAAAGAAGGCATTTTTAACAGAAAACGTTAGTTCTATCCTCCAACATAAAATTCATTTAAAATGCAAAGACCCAGGCTCCCCTACTATCTCATGTAGCATAGGGAACCACACAATTGAGAATGCTTTGTTGGATTTAGGAGCTAGTGTAAATCTGTTGCCTTATTCAGTTTTTGTGAAACTTGGACTGGGAGAATTACACCAAACTCCAGTGGTGTTACAACTTGCAGATCGGTCCACGAAAATACCTCGTGGTATTGTGGAGGACGTGCTTATTCAGGTAGACAAGTTTTATTTTCATGTTGATTTCATTGTAATTGACACTCAACCAATACAGGATTCAAGGAAGCACATCCCCATTATCCTAGGCCGACCTTTCTTGGCAACTGCGGATGCTCACATTCAATGCATAACTGGAAATATGCAGTTGTCCTTCGGCAACATGACTATGGAGCTGAACATCTTCAACATTGCCAAACAACCTCACAATGCAGATGATGGAATTGTTGATGTGGATTTAATTGAAGCATTAATTGATGACACTTTTATTTCAAACCTTAGTGATGATCCTTTGCAAACATGTTTAACTCACTTTGGTTTGAATTTTGATATTGACAGATCGGTCGAGGAGGTCAACGCTCTACTTGACTCAGCACCATCCATGGACACTAATAAATAGAAGTCAAGAGTTGAACAACTAGCACCATCAGAGAAGAAACTCATCCCATCATCAGAATCACCACCGAAACTTGAGCTCAAACCATTGCCCAACACTCTGGAATATGCATTCTTGGGGGAAGAAAGTACTCTGCCGGTAATCATCTCATCATCCCTCAATGACGAACAAAAAGGTAAGTTGTTGAATGTTTTAAAAGAGCACAAAGGAGCATTAGGATGGACCATAGCAGACATAAAAGGTATAAACCCAGTAGACTGCATGCATTACATTCACCTTGATGAAAATGCTAAATCTACTAGGGAAATGCAACGTCGGTTAAATCCTAATATGAAAGAAGTTGTTAGAACAGAAGTCCTTAAGCTATTAGATGCAGGTATCATTTACCCCATTTCTGATAGTTCATGGGTTAGTCCTGTGCAAGTTGTCCCCAAAAAGTCAGGAGTCACTGTAGTTACGAATTCTGATAATGAATTGATACCTACTAGAGTAACTACGGGATGGCGTGTATGCATTGATTATAGGAAGTTGAATTTTGTCACACGTAAAGACCATTTTCCTTTACCATTTATCGATCAAATGCTTGATAGATTAGCAGGCCATGAATTTTATTGCTTTCTAGATGGATACTCAGGATATAATCAGATTCCCATAGCACCAAAAGATCAAGAGAAAACTACTTTCACTTGCCCTTTTGGCACTTTTGCATATAGGAGGATGCCATTTGGATTATGTAATGCACCTGCTACATTTCAACGATGCATGTTGAGCATTTTTTCTGATATGGTTGAACGATTCCTTGAAGTCTTTATGGATGGCTTTTCTGTCTTTGGTGACTCGTTTGATCAATGTTTACGTCATCTAACACTAGTTCTGCAGAGATATATCGAGAAGAACTTAGTCTTAAATTGGGAGAAGTGCCATTTTATGGTAAAACAAGGTATTGTTCTCGGTCACATCATTTCGAGCAAAGGTATTGAGGTTGACAAAGCCAAGGTGGATCTCATTTCTAATCTTCCTCCACCCAAAACGGTCAAAGAAGTAAGATCTTTCCTTGGGCATGCTGGTTTTTATAGACATTTCATTAAAGATTTTAGTAAAGTTTCTAGACCCTTATGCAATTTACTTGCTAAGGATGTACCTTTTATCTTTAATCATTCATGTCTTATGGCTTTTCAAAAATTAAAGCAATTGTTGACATCATCACCCATCATTCAGCCCCCAAACTGGAGCTTACCATTTGAGCTCATGTGTGATGCATCTGATTATGCAGTAGGAGCAGTATTAGGACAAAGAGTTGATCGGATTCCCCATGTTATTTACTATGCTAGTATGACATTAAATGATGCACAGTTGAACTATTCAACTACTGAAAAAGAAATGCTAGCAGTAGTGTTTGCATTGGAAAAATTTCGATCTTATCTCATTGGTTGTAAAATAATTGTGTTCACAGATCATGTTGCTCTTAAATATCTTCTCACAAAGAAAGATGCAAAAGCTAGACTAATTCGTTGGGTGTTACTTTTGCAGGAATTCGACTTGGAATTCAAAGATAAGAAAGGCACAGAAAATGTTGTGGCTGACCATCTCTCTTGTCTCCATTTTGACACAATTACAGAGCCATTAACATTAAATGAGTCCTTTCCAGATGAACAATTAATGAGTGTGGAAGTATTACCTTTTTATGCTGATATAGTTAATTATCTTGTTACAGGTAAACTTCCAGAGCATTGGACCAAGCAAGACAAAGCTAAATTCTTTGCAGAAATAAAGAATTTCTTTTGGGATGATCCGTATTTGTTCAAGTATTGTGCAGATCAAATTGTCAGACGATGTGTCCCAGAAAATGAAATTCAGAATATCCTTTCATTCTACCATGAACAAGCTTGTGGAGGCCATTTCAGTGCTAAGAAAACAGCTACTAAAGTTTTACAATGTGGTTTCTATTGGCCAAATATATTTCGAGATGCTTACACGTTCTGTTCTTCATGTGATAGGTGTCAACGAATGGAGAGCATTACACGAAGGAACATGATGCCACTAAATCCAATTTTAGTGGTTGAGATTTTTGACGTATGGGGTATCGACTTCATGGGACCCTTTCCCCCTTCTTTTGGCCATCAATTCATATTAGTTGCTGTTGACTATGTATCGAAATGGGTAGAAGCAATTCCATGTAGAACCAATGATCACAAGGTGGTGATAGGGTTTTTGAAAAGCAATATTGTTTCGCGCTTTGGATTCCCTCGAGCGATAATTAGTGATGGTGGTGCCCACTTTTGTAATAAAGTATTCAAAGCTCTTTTGACAAAGTATTCCATCACTCATAAAGTGGCGACCCCGTATCATCCGCAAACCAGTGGCCAAGTGGAGATCTCCAATCGAGAAATAAAGCACATATTAGAAAAGACGGTGAGGCCGGACAGAAAAGATTGGTCATTAAGACTTGATGATGCATTATGGGCATATCGAACGGCTTTCAAGACGCCGATTGGGATGTCACCCTACAGGCTAGTGTATGGAAAAGCTTGCCACCTACCTGTGGAACTCGAGCATCGTGCATATTGGGCCATCAAGAAATTCAATTTTGACATGCAGCAAGCCAGCTCAGAAAGAAGATTGCAACTGGCAGAACTTGAAGAAATTCGCAATGACGCATTTGAAAATGCCAAGATTTACAAGCAACGAATGAAATTCTTCCAAGACAAGCATATTATGAGAAAATCTTTCACTCCAGGTCAGAAAGTGCTTTTATTCAACTCTCGCTTGCACCTATTCCCAGGTAAGTTACGCTCTCGTTGGTCTGGTCCATTTATTGTTCATACTGTTTTTCCACATGGGGCAATTGAAATTAAGGACCCAAAGAACGGTGTCACGTTTAAAGTTAATGGTCAAAGATTAAAGCCATATCTAGAGTACCAACCACATGGAGAAGACACCGAAATAAATTTGAGTGACCCACCAGATTTGAATTGATTTTTTCTTTTCGGTGATTTGATTTCTCTTTCTTTCTTTTTATCATTCTTTTGCTAATTGAAAATTATTTGTGCATAAGTGTGTTTGTTTTACCATTAAGTTTTCTCTTATCCTTGTTAATCATGAGTCTCGTACGTAGACCATTCCTCCTGAACATTCTTAAACCACTTCAACGTATCAAAACTCATCTCAAAAGGCAGATTCAATCTTGTAAAACACATCGCATTTGGGCTCTACAACCACCAGAGTTAGTAGCCTATGTTGAGGATTTAGAAAGCCAACTCCGAAATATTGAGAGAAGTGTTTACGACATCCAGTTGGAGCTTGAGGTAAATTCAATAAGAGGACGATTTTAATTTTCTTTGTGTGTTTTAATTTGTTTTCTATTTGTGTGCTTTAGTTTGTTACCCCGGTGAAGTGGCGGATAACGGTACTCCGTGACAATCAAGTCGGTTACTTCAGTTTCCCATAATAACTGATATTCTAAGGCGAAGGTATGGACAGAAACGAGATTCTAGCGAAGCTTCACAAGCGATTCCCTTCACTTCCTCAGAATGCCCTTCTTACGATCTATAAAGCTCGGTCCGAACGCATGCGATTGCTCATGAGAAATAACATACCTGCTGACATGCGTTGGTTAATCGAGGCGAAAGTACGATTGGCGGGTGAGTTACCTCCAAAATTTATTGCATACATGCCTGATTGTGGTAAAGGAAATTATGCAAGAAAACGACGAGCTCGAAGAATTTCTGTTGCTTGTCATAAGTGTGCCAGAATGAGTTGCAATAAAAACCGATGTTCTTTAGGAATGGTGTCTGATAACAGAGAAGATAAGATTCAATTCATTAGGGATGGCTTGAATAAGGAGTCATTGGATGATATCCTTCTGTCTCTTGAAACGCATCCCAGTGGATATGTGCAAGGAGCGATTCTCCAGTTATGGCCATTATTCCAGAAAGAGCATGCACGATATAGTCTCGGGAATCTGACTATAAACGACCCTGTTTGTCAGTTTATAAGAAAACTGGATGGGAAGCCTATCCTCGACCCATAGAGGGCGTTCAAGCCGTTTCTGGACGTAAAACCAGAGGAAGATGTGAGCCACAGTCGCAACTACCTGTACATATCCTTTTACTTTATTGTTATTTTATTTCATTTCAATGTTGTTTTATCATTTGCATTATTGTCTTTAATAATTTTATTACTGTTTGTTTTTACTGTTTGCTTTTTGACTATTGAGCCATGTGCTTTACGCGTTATTTGACACTGACATGCCATCTCATACACAGTTGTGATCCATTGTCACCAAGATTCTTAAATATGACTTTTTGTTAAGCACTCACAAATTGTTTTTGAGAAATATTCCAATGGCAGCTACTCCCAATAGACAATTCAAGAACATTTGTGTGCTTTCTGGATTTACTTATGGCAAACATAAAGAGTTCGTTGATGCAGCCATAGATCTTGGTCGAAGCATAGCAGAGAGAAAATTACACTTGGTGTATGGAGGAGGTAACCGAGGGTTATCAAAATTGGTCTCAGAAGCTGCTTTTGTCAGAGGAAGCCAAGTCTTAGGCATCATCCCAAGAGTCCTAAAACCTTTGGGCAGTGTGTCTGACTCACAAACTGGAGAAGAGTTAGTCGTCTCAGGTATGCAAGAACGAATAACTGAAATGCTTAATCATGCTGATGCTTTTATTTTCCTTCCAGGAGATCTTGCAACACTAGAGGCACTTATCACACTAGCATCTTGGGCCCATCTGCACCTGCACCAGAAACCCATCGGTTTGTTAAATGTCAATAATTTTTATGATGGCTTTATCGCATTTCTTAACCATGCAATAAAAAACTACTTTATTCCTTCCAGTGCGAAAAAACTTTTTATTTGTGCTCACACAACTAATGAGCTACTTGATATGTTACAAGCTTATAAACCGGAGCCAGACCCCTAGAGCTTTGTGTTGGAGCGTTCAAATGATGACGGTAACAGTAGCCACAGTAAGAAGTACAAATTAGATTTAACTCTCCGCCTGTAAATATTTTCTTCTGTGTTGCACCACACAGGTGATGTCTTCTAAACTCTACTTCTTTCCTTTAAAACATTGAGGACAATGTTTCTTTCTGGTTGGGGGGAGGGAATAGTCGACAATTGTGGAATATTGGTTAAGTTTTTACTAATTTTTTGTTGTAGAAACTAATTGTTGCTAACTTTTTGTGTTGAAGATGGCTGAATATGGAGTGTAGTGACTCTAGAAACGCATCTTCATCGTTTGAAAAAAAAAATTTCAGATATTTTCTTTTTCTTTATTATGTTTTGATGTTCATTTTTCTTTTTCTTTGTAATTTCTCCTTTATAAATATACATTTTCAAACAAAAATTTTTGAGTCAAAGATGGCTGAATATAGAGTGTAGTGCCTCTAGAAACGCATCTTCTTAAGTAAAATAAATAAATAAATAATTTTCATTTTCTATAATTTTCTAATTAGTTTTTCTGCATCATTTTTCACATTTCTGCATGCATATTTTCCTTTCACGTTTAGAATAGGTTGGGGGGTAGGCTGTTGTTTAAAAAAAAAAAAAGTGTTTTGTTTTAACATTGGATGACATGATGAATTTCAAATTTTAGTATTTGTATTATCTTTAGTCTGAAGTGATGTTACACTATGTTTGCTACTCTACATGTTGATGTCGAAGACAAATATGAGTTGCTTGAAAGAATGAACATGTCATAATAAATACCAAGTGAGTTTTTGAGCCTATCATTTTTGTTGGAGAGTAACCCTTTTGCCCATTCTTTATACAGCTTAGCAGTTTATTATTGTATACACGATCTCTAGATTTCTTTTGAGTTAACCCTAAAAAAAAAATTAAAAAAAAAGAAGAAAAAAATGTGTGTTGCTACATTTGGAGGCCCATCTAAATTAGTAGATATGGAAGATTATTTAGAGCCCTAAAAGATGATAGAAAGGCCATCTTTGATCCGTTTGAGCCTTTCTAGCCATCCCTTTTATCAAATATCCATAATTAACCCTTTTGAGCCTTTAAAAAAAATAAATAAATAAATAAACATTTTCTTTGTCAACTTATCATCTTGACCCACTCCGATTTGGAGTATTACCCAATATCTTACAAGATCCATCACCTATTTATGTTTAAGAAAAATGTAAATAAACATTTTGTATAGGGAAGTTATGCCTAGTTCAAAAAAAAAATTGTTGTTTCAAAAAAAAAAAAACAATAATAGGTGAAATCCACCTTGCAACTTCCAAAAAAAAAAAAAATCCTCTGCATTTTTCTCAAACATACACTTTGTTTTTCCTATTTCCCTTCTTTGTTAGCCATGTCCCTAGCCTACGTTACGTCCTAATAAAAGTCCTTCTTGATTTTAGGGAACTATAATCTGAAGTAGAATCTAGTTAAATGGGCTAAAAGGATGTAGTGATGCATAAAAAATAAATAAATTGGGTTGACTAGCATTTTTATTTGACTGGAGATTGTATTATTTCTAAGCTGAGGGCATATTTCTTTCATTTTGGTGAGAGCATGTGATATCATTTCTTGATTATTTTCTCTCAATTACCATTCATTGGAGTGACTATTTTTATTGGGTTTAATTTCTTTGTGAGAGTGTCACTACTTCCAGTGAGATTTTGGGGTTTGACATATCATTCTTGAAGGTAGCTACGACAAAGTCTACTGGGCTAATTCATGTAGATGGTTGATGTGGGTGTGATGTTTCTTTAGACTTGAGATAATGCTTATACTTTCATTTGATTGTTATCATTAATCTGATTGAATAAACAAGAGTATTAAAAAAAATCATTTTTGAATTTTGTTTTCGCTTTATTTGCTAGGGACTAGCAATAAGCTGGTTGGGGGGTGTGTTGAGTGTTAGAAAGTGCATATTTATAAAGGAGAAAATCGTTATTTTACATATCAAGTATTACTAACAACCCTTACTTTTATGTGTTTAAGTTCCTTGTTATTTAATTATGTGTGTTTTATTTTAATTAAGTATTTTATGTATTTTAGGGGCATTATAGTCATTTCACAATAAACGAGAGATCAAATGGCAAAACGGACATCATTTTTGAACTCAGGACGGTCGAAAACCTTAGGAGGAGCATAAAAGGAAAAATGGCACTGTTCACATATACGGTACTATTCACATGTACGGGTACTTTCTACGTTACTGTTCACGACACTGTTCACATGTACGGATCGATGACATGGCATTGACCGATGACGTGGCATTGACTGATGACGTGTCAAGATCCTGTTGGACTAAAATTCTCATGTACTGTTTATGGTGACGTGGCAGCATATTAGTGGATCAAAAAATGCACGTACGGTACATGCAACACATGGGATTATTACTGTGCAAACCGCGTTACTGTTCAAACCGTGTGTAAACCGTGTTACTGTGCAAACCGCGTACTGTTCACGCGTACTGTTGACTTTACTGTTGACTGATGACGTGGCGCAATCCTGACCGTCCAAACTATTTTTAATCCGATGGTCATGATTTACTCGATGTAACTATAAAAAGGGGGCCTCTCCCCTCTAATTTGGGACCTGTGAATCCATTTTTGGGATCCATTTTCTGTAATTCTCTCTCTATCTTGTATTTTCTACGTATTTTAATAAATTCCTATTTTGCCCCTAGTTCAACTATGAGTGGCTAATTTTCTTTCAAGCTTGGGTTGAAGGTGAAGTCTCGACATGTGTCATGGGCTTGATTTGGTAAATTTACTTTCTCTTCCCCTCTAGTTTTTGTGGATGTTTTGACTTCTCGTTGACAGATAATAATAATCTTATCTAGTACTGCCCTGGTTTCACCGGCTCCCTAGTATAAGGTTATTATTATTTGGCACGATAAGCCCTTAGCACCATATTTATTAGAGCGTGGTTTATGAGGTGTGGATTCCCCTCTCATGATTTAATTGGTATTAATAAGGAATATTTAGCCCATGATGCATGTTGATACGGATCTAGATACCCAAGTACGTCATTTCAATATAATTTTCTTCAATTTATTCTTGCCATTTCAATTCCAATTTCAGAATTTATTCTCGCCAATTTAATTTAAGTTTTAGCATATTTCAAATCATTTCCACCATAAATCCAACCACCCATTTACAGAATTAATTCTATATATAATTAAAATCCACCTCCTCGTGGGATCGACACTCGTCACCATTAATCTATACTACAACAGATTCGTGCGCTTGCGAGTTCAATAAAATTTGCACAACAATAATCTTGTTAGCGGCTTCAACTTGGCTATTAGATTGTGGATAAGTTGAAGAGGCAAATCAATTTGTTAGCCAAAAGGGTTATACGAATTAAAATTTTGTTGACAATAAACCATGTGTTATAGGTAAAATGGTAAATGTACATTTCATTATCTCAATAGTTTTTTAAGGGCAAAATTCATTCAAGCGACATCAAGCTTAAAACATGCAATAGACAACGGCATGATCAAGAATGAATATTAAGAGTACTAGCTCAAAGTGATCTCCATTACTATAATTCTTGTTAAGCTGGTATGATTTAATATATGTATGATTTACTATTTTAAAAGCCTATGATTTTGTTTAATATATCATTATTTTTCATAAACAAAAGGCTTTATAATTGTAAGAAAAGTAATTTTATGAAATTAAGACAATTAATTTTATAAAATTGGTTGTTTTAAAAAATAATGGACTAAAATGAAAGGTTTTGAAAACTTTGATATTAATAAAGTGTTGTTTTAAATTCTAAATGTGGTCATATTTACAAAAATTTAAAACATTTTGGTCCATAGTATAATTTCTAAAAGTTTTAGGGCAAAACTACGCATTTTAGAACAGCAGCGGTCAATCGCTTAATTTGGAGCGGCTAACTACTTGAGGTCCAGAAACATAGTAGCTAGCCGGCTAAATATAGCGGCGAGTTGCTTAGGCAAAATTTTCAATTTGATTTTGTATTGGTAACTTGCCACGTCAGTATAGCTGCCAACAACCACATTTAATTTCTAAAAGTTTTAGGGCAAAACAACAAATTTTGGAACAGCAGTGGCCAACCGCTTAATTTGTAGCGGCTAATCGCCACATTTAATTTCTAATAGTTTTGGGGCAAAACTATAAATTTTATAACAATTGCGGCTAACCGCTTAATTTGTAGCAGCTAGCCAGCTAAATATAACTGTGAGCTGCTTAGGCAAAATTTCCAATTTGATTTTATAATGGCAACTTGCCGCGTCAGCATAGCAGCTAACCGCCACATTTTAGCAGCGATTTGGCAAGTCTCGAGGAAGTTAATAATGGCTAGTTTGCTTGTCCAAACTATATAAACTCAAATTAAAATCTAATCTATTAAGTTTTTTAAGCAAAAATCAGTTCATACTACTTACCTTGAGCTTTCATCTTGCCTATCTATGTACATTAATTCATTGAGCTACCATTTGTAAACATACACTTATGAGTGTGCAATCTTTGTAAACCTTCATTTTTATGTTGAAATTAAGTGACTGTAAATGTGAGAAACACTTTAGTTGAATGGTTTGGGATAACCTCAGATTGTAAAGGTTGATTGACACCTTAGAAGTTAATTGTAAAGACTTTAAAGCCTTAAGATGTAAGGTTTGGATAGTGGAATCCTTAAGTCCGGTGAGTTTGGAGGCGTGGATGTCGGTGAAGTTTGGCGAACCTTGTAAACATCTTGTGTTTAATTCTCTTTCTCTTTTCACTTTACATTTTTATTGTTGTTAGTTATTTGTTATTTGCTTTATCTTTGATTTAAAGTACTCCATAATTTTTCAGAAACCCAATTCACACCCCTATTGGGTTGCATAGTTAATATTTCATATAGTATCAGAGCGAAGTTTTTTTATTAGGACTTAACTATGTATAGTAAAAGATCCATGGCAACCCAAAACGATTCCGCCTTTAGGGAAGGTCAGTCCACTACTAGACCACCATTCTTTGATGGGAATGATTATCTATATTAAAAAACTAAGATGAGAATTTACTTGTAAGCATTAGATTATGAGAAATAGGAAATCGTTAAGTGATGATCCATTCATGCCAACTACAAAAAATGAAGAACGGGAAGAAATTTCAAAGCCTTCACGTGAGTGGAGTGAGTAAGAAAAAGGCCTTTTTAAATTCTAAAGCCATGAATACATTGTTTTGTTCTTTAGATAAGAAAAAATTTCATAGAGTTTCAAGATGTTCTAATGCATAGGAGATTTGGAAGAAACTAGAGGTTGTTTATAAAGATACAAATCAAGTCAAAGAGTCTAAAATCGATAGATTCCAAATGGAACAAAATGAGAGTGTGCATTCCATCTATACTAATATTTACGGATATTGTAAAAATTTTAGGAGTCTTGGGAAAGACTTTTTCAAATAGTGAGAGGGTTAAGAAATCATTATATCTTTACCAAAAGAATTAAGATCTAAGAGAACTAGCATTGAAGAAGTCAAGAATTTAATACTTTAACTATTGAGGATTTAATACTTGATATTTCTTCTGTAGGGATCAAAGAAAAGAAAGAACAAATGGTACTTTGATAGTAGATGCTCGAGACATATGATGGGCAATTATTCTTGGTTTTCAAGTTTTACCAAGATCTAAAATGGTGAAGAAGTATCCTTTGGAGATAACTCAAAGGGAAGATTATTGGTATTGATAATGTTGATAAAGATTCCTCTACCTGTATTGAAAATATATGTTTAATTGAAAATTTAAAGCACAACTTGTTTAGTATTAGTCAATTATGTGATAAAGGCTATAAAATTATTTTTGATAAAAACAAAATGTGTTATCGAGGATGCATGTATGGAAAGGTTTTGTTTGTTGGAAAAAGATGTGTTAATGTATACACCATTGATATAAATTCTACGTTAACTCATGATAAATGTTTCTCTGCATTACATGATGATAGTTGGCTATGGCGTAGAAGATTAGTGGATAATTTGAAAATCATGCATTTGAAAGTTTTTGCATTGATTTTAGCATTAAACAATAATTTTCATCATCAAGGACTCCACAACAAAATGGTGTAGTTAAGAGAAAGAATAGGTTTATCGAAGAAATGACTAGGACCATGTTAAATGAAAATGCATTCCCAAAATATTTTTAGGCCAAAGTCGTTAATACCGCATGCTATGTTTTGAATCCTGTTTTAATTGGTTATTTCAATAGAACTCCCTATGAGCTTTGGAAAGATATAAAACACAACATTAGTTATTTCAAAAATTTTGGATACAAATACTTTGTATTGAATACTAAAGACAATCTTGGTAAATTTCATCCAAAATAAGATGGTGGTATCTTTCTTGGATATTTGAATACAAGCAAACCTTATAGAGTGTATAATAAAAGAACCTTGGTTGTTGAAGAATCTATGCATATCACATTTGATAAGTCTAACTCTTCCTCTATGGAGAAAGTTGTTGTTAATGTTAATGCAAATAAAGAATTACAAAAAAAGAGCTTTCAAGTGATAAACAAGATAATTCACCATGTGAGAATCAAGAGGAACGACAAGAAGAACAAACTAATATGGAGCAAAATCAAGGTAATTCTTAAACACTCCCCAAGGAGTAGAGGCATGTTTTTTCTCACCCTAAAGACTTAATCTTAGGTGATCTTTCAAGAGGTGTAACCACTAGATGATCATTTAGAAATACTTGTGGGCATGTTGCATTCATATCTCAAATTGAACCAAAATCTTTTACGGATGTGAAAACAATAAATCGTAGATTATGGCAATGCAAGAAGAGTTAAATCAATTTGAGAGAAACAATGTGTGGAAATTAGTTCCTAAACCAGAACATCAATATGTTATAGGTACTAAATGGGTATTTAGAAATAAAATGGATGAGCCCAGTGTGGCTATAAGGAATAAAGCTATATTAGTGGCTCAATGACACAATTAAGAAGAAAGAATTGATTTTGATGAAACCTTTGCACCTGTAGCTAGATTGGAATCCATTAAGATGCTCTTAGCATTTGCATGTCACAAGGATTTCACTTTGTATGAAATGGATATTGAAAATGCTTTCTTAAATCGTTATATTATGGAGGAAGTATAGGTGAAACAACCCCCTGATTTTGAAAATGAAAAATACCTAAATCATGTTACAAATTTTCAAAAGCTTTGTATGGTTTAAAATAAGCACCTAAAGCATGGTATGAAAGGTTTAGTATATTTCTTTTGAAATTGGTTTTTTAATAGGAAAAGAAAATTCTACATTATTTATTAAGCATAAGAATTAAGATATACTCATTGCTTAAATTTATGTTGATGATATTATCTTTGGTTCTACTTTGGTTCTACTAATGAGTCTTTGTCTATTTCCTTGGACTGCAAATAAAATAAAAGGAAGAAACAATTTTCATCAATCAAGCTAAATACTTGAGAGATTTACTCAAAAGATTCGAATTTGAAGATGGAAAGGTTAAAAGCACTCCAATGAGCTTAACAATCAAGTTTCGCAAAGATGAAAAAGGAAAAAAAGTTGATGGAAAAAACATAACGAAGTATGATCGGATTTTTACTTTACTTAACTGCTAGTCGACCCAATATCGTATTTACTATGTGTTTGTGTGCAAGATTTGAATTATGTTCTAAGGAATCTCACTTGAATGTTGTTAAAAGAATTTTTTTTATTTAAGTGGAACTATAGATCTTGGCCTTTAGTATCCTAGAAGCACTCACATAGATCTAACCTTTTATTCGGATGTCAACTTTGCAAGTTATAAGGTTGATAGGAAGAGTACTAGTGGGACTTGTCACTTTCTAGGTCATTGACTTTTCACTCACTTGTCTCTTGGTTTCGTAAGAAACAAAATTCGGTTGCACTTTCAACCACCGAGGCTGAATATATTGCCGCATGTAGTTGTTGTGCACAAGCCCTTTGGATGAAACAAACCCTTAGAATGGTATTAACCTTGACCAAATACTTATCATGTGTGACAATGCTAGTGCTATAAATCTGTCAAAAAATCTCATTCAACATTATAGGACCAAACATATGGAGATTAGACATCATTTCTTGAGAGATCATGCTCAAAGAGGGGACATTGTGTTAGAATTTATGTCAGTAGAAAAATAACTTGCTGATATTTTTACAAAACCTCTTTGCAAAGAACAATTTTCAAACATTCGACATGAACTTTGGATGATGAGATTTTCACACTAATATCTATGATATATATATATATAATATGATAAAAGAGTTATATGTTTGAATTTATAATTTATCATCATGTCTCATGCATTAAAAATGGCTTTTAAATTTTGTCGGGATCACAAAATGATTTAGGAACTGATTAAGTTTTTGGCGGAAAGTAAAATGGTGCAAAACTACTAATAAAACAAAAACATAACGACTAGCCAGCTCAAAGCAAATGACTAACTACTGTGTTTCTGCCCATGAAGTGGTTAACCGCTTAATTCAAGCGGCTAGCTGGCTTCGAGAGATAAAAAGCATGTTCATCATCTTCCTCACTTGTCCTCTCTCTCTCTCTCTCTCTCTCTCTTCAAACCTGTCTCTTTATCCCCCCCCCCCTCTCTACAATACTTGATTTCTAACATTTCTTCTTGCCAAATTGAAACTCCAACCATTTATCATCCCTTAAAGCTCCATTATTCATCTTCAACTCATCATTTCATCATTATTTCACAAAATCCCAATTTCTAAACCTAACTCACCCATTTTACACATTCCTGAATTTAAGCCCTTTTAGCCCCTTTTTGACTAAATTGAACCCATACATTGTCTTATACGAACAATATAATCGATTCAAAATCATTCATTTCATCAAAATCATTCATTTCATCATAATTTTGTAAACCCAAATTCGTGTGTTTGGGCATTCTTGACATTTCACAATGGCTTGTGGTGATAAGTCTAAGGGAAAACAAGTAGCCAAGAATCACAAAGAACATCATGGAGATATTCCAAAATTCATTTTAACTCACTTCCCAGATCCACCACTTCAGAAATGCTTTCATGACCGATTTATAATAAGGTCAATTCTCACTTCTTATTTTATTAACTTAGAAATTTATTGATTTGTAACAAAAGTCTTAGAGCTTTACTTAGTGATATGGGCGAAAAAATGCCTTAGTTATTATGGAACGAGTTTACCCGAATGAATTCCGAAATGAAACACCTCTATTTTCTTCCACTTCTTCCCCAAACAAACCATTTGATTTAAAATGAAACACCTCTATCCTTGATTTATCTTTAATGGACAAATAATAGTTAACCAAGTTATAGGTAATTCCTTAAATATTAATTTAATTTAGGTCTAGCTTACATATTATTGCAAGGGAAATTATCCACCGACCACATGTTTTTTATAGTTTTTTTTAAAATCACATATCTTATTTTTTTTTGTTGATTTCCACTAGAACTTACATTTTCTTGCACTATTCCACTTTCGTTTCCATTCTATTATAACCTTGCTGATGTCATAGGGGTAAAATTGTGAAAAATCATCGTCATTTAAATGCGATAGAAAGAGGAAAAAAGGTTAAAATATTCCAGATTATTTTGTTTAACTTATTATCTAATGTCTAAATTGCAAAGAAAAATTAAAGTAATTTAACTTTTTTTCATTTAATTAGGGTGAAATAGTAATTTTACATTAAGGGGGTAAAATAATCATTTTATTAATATTCTGTTAACTTCTCTCACGAAGTTTAGACGGCAGTGGGAAAATGATACATTTTGTAACTTCAGGTGGAAATCAGCCAAAAAAAAGATGTGTACTTTTGAAAATGTCTGAAAAAACAGGTGGTCGGTGGATAATTACCCTTATTACAAATAAGTTTTTTATACATAAGTAATAAATAAATATTTTTAATTAATGTTTCACTATAAACGATAAAAAAATAAAAATATAATTGACCTTTTTTTAACAAGAGGATATATAATTAACAAAATCATTATAAAATTATTCCATAAGACCTCAAATTAGATCTTTTCTTTTAAAAATTGACTTTAAATTAGATGCATTTTTTATACATTAATTAGATGTACTATTTCATTTTGTTGTTTATAGTACTAATTTTTAAAATGTAAAATAATAAAATATAAATTTTATATGAATTATACACTTCAAAAAAATCTCATCAACTTATAATAAATGGTTTGAATCACAAAATTGCTAATACTATCCATTTATAGATAGTTTTTATTGTTAGTTATTTTGATAATGCTGGACATAGTATATAGTGAATGATACAATATAAAATAATAAAATATGATGAAAATTATAAAATCACACACAATCACAATTCGAGAGTTATTAACGATAAATATGTTTAGAAAATTATGTAATTGTCCAACTAAAAGACCGAAAAAAAATTTAAAATCCTTATTGAAATTTGATAAGAATAAAATAATAATGGAAATGAAATGATTGATTGTTGTCTTCATTAATCAATACAAAGATTGGCCGCTATTCAACGTAAAGATGGCTTCAATTTTTTGTTAATGAATCTAATTCCCAAATACTATGATTTTTTTATCACTTCTATTTTTATTTATTCATTAATTATAGATTTTGTTTTAAATAATTCATTCAATACAGAAATTCAGCATTTGCGCTTACTAAAATGGATTTCATGAGTTTATATTTTTCATCAATTATAAGATAAATCATTGTATGTGAAGGTTATTTTTTTTTAACTTTTCATTATATGTATACATTATCAAAATCAACATTATTGCATTACGAAATTTATATCAATCAAGTAATGTAATCATAACTTAGTGATATAAAGAAAAAATACAATTTGTTTTTAAGTAATGAAATTTATTTAACAAGTGACTTATAAGAAAAAATTTATATAATGTAATATTTATACCATTTATAAATAAATAGTATAATTATAAAGCATTAAATAATCAAACTTTTGTGACCTTTGATTGTTGTGTATGAATTAATTTCTTCTTCCTTCCAAGTTGTAAATCTCTTTCTATCATATTTAACTCGTATGATTTTTATCCTTTATTGAATCTAAGTTATTTAACTGTAAAGAGTTACCTACACGATAAACACTTTAATTTTTTTAACTTTATCTTATTTGATTATTATAAACATTAGATTTCATCTAATGGTCCGTATTAATTCCACTATTGATGTTGGGATTTTTAAACATCATCATAGAGGGAACCCCAAAAAAATTATATGTTAGTTTAAGTGTCCAATATTTACTTTGAATATTATTCTTTTTTCATTTTATTTTGACAAAAAAATAATTTGAATTTGTTTATGTAATTATACACATAAATTTGGATAGGCAATTCAACTACTGGCTAAACTATATATATAGAAATATGTTAGATAATATTATATTGAATTTAATTAGCCAAAATATAGTTATATTGGATCACAAGAGTGAATTTTAGAATATTTTTAATGAAATACTCATGAAAGCCACCTTACATGTATCATTCTTACATTTCGATTAAATAAGATATTCATATTTATTTGAGTGAATACGGTTTGTTTCAATTACGAATTCTTACCATACATTTTGTTTCTTCCTAGATGTATTTTCAATTTCTAAGGCTTTAATTTTCTCCAACAAGCTGTTAGTCACAATACGCTATGGGCTGGGAGAGAGCTGCTCTGGGAAATTAGGTATTTAGTGTTCTTATAGGGAAACTATACTTGAAAGAGAATATAAAGAGCTTTTAAAATAGAGCGAGGGTGATCTATGATCACACTTAGTCTATATGTTACTCATGAGCTACCTAGTAATTTTTCAATAATTTTTTTTTATTATGGATTGTAATTAATGATATTGTTGGTTATGAGGTGAATTCAATCACCTTACGAGCAAAATGGAAGACATATGAAGAAAACATGATCATTTAAAGCTGAAAACAACATCAGTAGGCTACTTTTTTATCGTAACTAATTATTGCTATGAGTACGCTCGTGATTACTTAAGTGAGCTAAGTTCATTATAACAACCTCTGGGATACGCGTCAATCATCTATGCATTCTGGCTTACAAAAGCTGTTATAAAGCTGTTTTTTAATTTGATTTTCTAGTGTATTTGGGGGATCATTGCTGAATCAAGAGAGGGAAAAACTATTCTTGTTCTATGTAATTTCAACTATATAGCTTTGTAATTCATTCTTTGAATCATCAATAAAAGCTTGCTCGATGGATTCACTCGTGGATGCAGATCTTGCAAAAGACTACATCACGTATCTTTCTGTGTTCTCTATGATTTGGCTAGTAATCTGATTTCAATTTCATTCTTGGTTAATACTAAGTTATTGCAATAATTAATTAATTAATATTTTTATCAATCTAGTTCATGTTGTGAGGGTGTGCAACTTTGTTTGATCTTGATAAAATTAGGGTTAGAATTGATCTTTTGAAGTCTTTGGAGCATATCAGTCTTTCAAGTGGTGTTAGATTGAGGTTGTTGATCAAGATCCAAGTATGGCATCACCTAAAGTAGAGCTAGAGAAGTTGAATAGCAAAAATGGTTTTAACATGTGGAAAGTCAAGATTGAGGCTCTATTAGTCACTCAAGGCTTGGAAGATACAATTCAACCAAAAACTAAAAGGAAGGTAAAGATGTTTCTTCATCCAAGACACCCGAACAAATAGGTGAGATTGATAGAAAGGCCAAAAGCATAATAATTTTAAGCCTTGCAGATTCTGTGATCAGAGAAGTGGCAAAGGAAACAACAATTATTGCTTTATAGGAGAAGCTAGAAAGCTTGTCCATGAAGAGATCTCTTGTAAATAGACTCTATAAAAAAAGTTCACACTGAAAATGTCTAAAGGCTCATCATTGGATCAAGATATTTATGAATTTAATGAAGTCTGTCACACTTTTACCATAATTGATGAAACATTAGATAATGAAGGAAAAGCCTTGTTATTGGTCAGCTCTTTACCTGAATCTTATAAGAACTTTATTGATGCTCTTATATACGGGAGGCAAACTCTCTCATTAAAAAAGGTTAAGAAAAGTCTTAATATAAGGGATTTATAAAAAAAAAGACAAAGAAATCTTTAAATTAGATCTAGTAAAGGGGGTTAACTGTAAAAGAGATGATAAAAAAAATGAAAGGAAAAAGAAGCAAGGAAAATTCAAGAATAAAAACAAGACTCTGAAGTGTTTTCAATGCCATTAAGAAGATCATTTCAATCAGAAAGAAAGCACAAATAGAAGGATAAAAAAGGTCAAAGTGATGATGCAGTAATTGTTGAAGAAGACTATGGATTAGTTAGAGTGTTAATTGCTTCAGAAATAAACTAAAAAGGTGAATCAGTATTAGATTTCGGTTGCTCTCTTAATATATGTCCCTTTAAAAGATCTTTTTACTACGTCTGAAGAACATAATGGTGGTAGAGTGACAATAGGAAAAAATGCAATGTGTAAAGTTGTTGGTATAGGGAATGAGAAATTAAAATGCATAATGTTCAATCTATAAGTTTAAATAAGTGAGAAATGTTCCTGGTCTTAAAAAGAAACTAATTTCACTAGGTATGATAGATCGAGTACGGTGCATTTTTAAGGTTCAACATGGTTTACTAAGTGTAGTTAAAGGATCCTTAGTCTTTTAAAGGGAACTATAAAGAAAAAAACCCTATGTCTTAAAAGGTAGCATTATCACAATGGAGGTATTAGTGTCATCTAGCACCATTATCTAGCTCCATTGTTGATAAAACTATGCTATGGCACTTGAGACTTGGCCATATGAGTTTAAAAGGCCTTAAAAAGTTATCAAAACAGGGTTGTTAGGTGGTGATAGAATTAAAGACCTTGGATTTTTTGAAGATTATACCCAAGTAAATCCACAAAAACCTGCTTAAAGGAATCTGCTCATACATCAAAGGCATCCTAAATTATATACATTCAAACCACATCTTAGATTATATACATTCAAATTTGTGAGGACCTACATAAGAAGTGTCTCTAGGTGGTGAAAAATATTTTTTGTTTATCATTTATAATTTTCAAGAAAATTTTGGGTTTATGTACTTAAGAATAAAGATTAGGTGTTTGAAAAATTTAAAAATTAAAAGGTTTTGGTTGAAAACCAAACTAGCGAGAGAGTGAAGAAATTGAGAACTGATAATGGACTTGAGTTCTTTGATCAAGTGTTTGATAGATTTTGTGCTAATAAAGGTATAGTTAGATACAAGACAATGAGAATGACCTCCTAGCGGAACCACCTTATTGAAAGAATGAATAAAAAATTTATAGATAAGGTGAGGTGTGTGTTGATTTAAGACAAGCTGCTTAGAAACTTGTGTGTTAAAGCTCTCAACACAACATTTTATCTGGTAAACATGAGCCCTTTTACTGCCATTAAGTGTAAAATACCATTTGAACTTGGTTTAAAAAACCAACTAGTTATGAGAGCCTAAGGATATTTGGATGTATGGCTTATGCTCACAAAATTCAAGGGAAATTACCTCCAAGGGCTTTGAAAGTATCATCATTAGATATCCTGATTTTATAAAGGGGTATAAACTTTGTTGAGCTTATCTATCTCTACTAAAATGTATAGCTAGTGGAGATGTTGTATTCAATAACGAAGAAGTGGTAGACAAGTTTCATATAGCTAAAAACAAGCACGTTAATCAAGCTCTAGGTGTGCTATGTAAGGTGGAGTCACTTATTCAATACAACTCATATGATATTGTAGAATTTGATGAGATTGTTGATGACACAAGTGAACAGAAGAAACTTCAAGATGAAGCTTCAACTCAAATTCAGTCTCATCATTATCAATTACCTAGAGATTGGCAGAAAAAGTAGGTTAAAGCCCATAAAAACTATGGGTATGCCGACTTAATTACATCGAATTTACATTCTACTGATGAAATTGATGATAAAGAACCTACAAACTTCAGATAAGCTATTAATTGTCAGTATGGAAGAGAGTAAATGAAAGCAATGGATGCCAAGATGAGTTCTCTTTACAAAAATTGTATTTGGGAGTTAGTTAAAAACCTTTAAAATAAAAGGATTGTGAGTTGTAAATGGATATATAGAATCAAAAGGGGTCTTACTCCATCTAAACTAAGAAGATTTAAAACTAGACTCAGAAAGAGGGGATTAACTTTAAAGAAGTATTTTGACCTATTGTAAGACATATATCAATAAGAGTATTGTCGGCTCTAACGGTAGTACAGGATTTAGAATTAAAGCAACTTGATGTCAAGCCTACTTTTTCGCATAGAGAGCTTCAAAGACAAATTTTTATAACTCAACTTGAAGGGTGTGAAGCTCTAAGCAAAAGGATCATGTATGTTTAATAAAAAAGTCTCTGTATGGTCTTAAGCAATCTCCAAGGTAGTGGTACCCCAAGTTTGAGGAATTCATGATTATATATAATTTCACAAGGTGTAACTTTGATTGTTGTGTGTTTTCACTAAATTTTCGCTAGGACTTGATTCAAACTAATTGGGTGGTGCTCATCGAATTCAATTCAAATATTGTTTAAACAAACAAATTTAATATTTAAGCGGAGCTTCTGTTAAATTTAGGTTTAGGTGTATTTTTTATATGTTTAGGGCAAGCAATTTAGCTGAGATATCCTAGGTGTAAGCTAAAGTAATGTTAGCCAAAATCAGAGCACTTATAATTAGTTTATGTGATCAGTACTCTTAAAGTTTAAACAGATAATGATATGCACTAAGTCAATAATCATATGAACTATGCATTAATTATGCCAAGAGTGAAAAACTCAAATGTGTTGTTCATTGGAAAGATGTTTCCAAAGTATCATATATATATATATATATATATATATATATATATATATATATATTTATTTATATGTTGACCATAAGTTTTTTTCCATGTAGTGTTGTTCATGGCTTGTGTATGTGTACATTTGACTTTATCGAAGCAAGACATTGGGCATTGGAGGTATGGATGTTTAGAATCTAATCTGATTCGCTCAATCTGTCTGATCCATAGAAATCATATCCGTGAATTGGTGGATTAGATTGGATTGAAATTTTGAAAATTCGAAGTCAATGGATTAGATATGAATTTACTTCTATAAATCCACAAAAATCCACAAATCCGCAAAAAAAAAATATTTAATAAAAAATTAAACTTGCAAAAATGGCATTATACTCACTAATAAATAAATAAGTTAAAATATAATTATATTAACACCATATTATATCTTATTCGATAATAATATAAAATAAAAATAATTAAACAAAAAATATAGCTTCCTAAGCAGCTAACTTTCATGTATTGATCTAAACAAATAAGATTTTTTTTTGATGTTATATTTTGAAACTTTGAATGTATTTTCTATCTTTTTCTAAACAATTAATTTATTTAATTCTTATTTAATTTTGAATTTGATCGGTAGTAAAATCATTTTCATATTAATTGTTTTATTTAGTTAGTTAGTAGATAGGACATGATTAAAAATTTTTAGCCCGCAAACCAATCTGCAAAATGGTGGATTAGATATGAATTGGGTCAAATCTACATCTAATGCGGAGACATGTGGATTGGATTTAGATTGAATTTCACCAATCCGTAGATTGGATTGGATTAAAAATTTATAATCCGCAAAATCGTGGATTAGATATAGATTGATGTCCAATCCACAAAATTCAATCCGCGAACACCCTTAATTGGAAGAGTTTGAAATGAGGTAATTTTTGTGTATGACTTGATGTTAGGTTTTATGAATGACATTGCATTTGAGAAGGAGTAATTGTCATTTGTAGTTATGATGCCACAGATTTTAGATAAGATCATGGTATAATTCACATTTTGATGATAATTATCTAACTTATAAGTAGAAGGCCATGCAAGTTTTAGACACCCCACAATAAAAGAACAAGTAGGAAATACTCTCTTTTAAGTTATGCAATATCAAGCTAACTATAAATTTTTTTTCTCTTGTAGCAGTGATTGTAGGGTATTTGTTATGTAATACTTGGATGAGCTCCTATATGGTCAAAACATTCCACGTGTTCCTTCACAACAAGTCGTTAATGTATACGGAAAACAAGCATCAATAGGGTTGTTTAATAACAAGAAGTTGATAAAGGAATACAATTGCTAATGATAAGAAGTTAATTATTTAGCTTTATGTTAACAACACTTTTGAATAACAATCATTTAACTTTTGTGATAATTTAAATTAAAACTTTAGGAAGGTTCCATGTTCCTTATGGTCATTGGAATGGCTTATAGGATTATGGATGTGCAAATCAGTTAAGTTAAATATTTTGGTTATTTTGATTGTTTAGTTAGTAGTAACATTCTAAAATAATCTTGACTTCTTTCACGAAAGTTGGGTAATGAGTCTAAGATACTTGACTTTAATTTAACCACGGCTAATTAAATCTCTTGAAAAAATTCTCTACTTCTTTCATGGAAGTTGGTTAACTAGTCGAGGATACTCGACTTCAATTAAACCATACCCAATTATGCATTCTGAAGAAAATCTCGACTTCTTTCATGGAAGTTGTGTAACTAGTCAAGAGTACTCGACTTCAATAGAACAAAGCCCAATTAAATCGAGTAACTATTTGAGGACACTCGACTTTAATTAAATCATGCCTAATTATTCATTTCTCAAAAAATTTGGACTGCTTTATTGGAAGTTGGGTAAGTATTCGAGTATATTCGACTTTAGTAGAACCACGCTCAATTAAGTACCCTGAAAAAATTATTGACTTCTTTCATAGAAGTCAGTAACTAGTCGAAGATACTTGATCTGAATTGAACCAATCCCAATTATACATTCTTTAAAAAATCTTGACTTTTCATTGAAGTTGGAAAATAAATCGAGGATGTTTTACTTTAATTGAACTACACTCAATTTAGTCTTTAGAAAAAATTCTTGACTTTTTGCATGGAAGTTGGTTAACTAGTTGAGGATACTTGGATTCAATATTATCAATAATTAATCATCTACCAAGATATGCAACAATCATTGAAAAATAGTATCTGAACCATGAAATTATCCAACGAACATTCAATACAAGGAATACAAGGTCATCCACCAACTAAAGATCACAACAACTAGCAAAGTCATCTACCAACTAAGTATCAACAATAAAATCATTTATGAATAGGTTTTGGAGGAGACTAATGTGAAGGATAAAAATCCATGCCGAAAATGGCTTGTTGTTCAGTAGGTAAATCCTTATACAATGACTCAGGATATGATGAGAATCAAGCTATCACAAGATCCATTGAGCATCCATTAAGGTTCAAAGAAAAGGGCAATAACCAAGAAAATGAAGAAAACATATTAATTAAACATATCTCAAATTCATGCTTTGTTCAAGATATTAATCTGCCTAGATTGAGTATTCAAGATAGTCAATGTTTTGTCAATGTTATTCAAGTTTCTAAGTCTAATTTGGAGTGATTTGCATGAAGAATAAACAATTCCTTATCAAATTAGGAAGAAAAAAATAGGCATAACCTTTGTTTGCTAAACTATTTTGGAAATAAGATCTTTCATTTCCTTTTTAATTTAGATTATATTAGTATTAAGGAAAACATTAGTAAAATTTAACTATATAAACCCATATGTCCTTATTGGGAGTTTTAAATCTAAGCTTATAATAATGTTGAGAGTTTTTCTCCTTGGTTCTTCAAAGAACTTTCAGAACTTATAATGATTTCATTTTATAGCATTCTTTCTTGACTTATCATTACCAATCTTTCTCTTCTTTCTTGAGTGTAACACTATCGTAGATCTCTTATACCATTGGTTCTTGTCTTTATAGATAAAGTGTCAAAGTCCTTATTTTATGACTGTTAAAATCTAAATTAGAACGATTCTTAGCAAAAACAAAAAAAACAAACAAAACTCACTGAGTGTAGGTTCTCACTTATCCTTGTGAGGTTCATATTAGGATAGTCTTTCATTTGCTCTAAACACTCATACCATGACCCAAAAACTTTACAACACCAACCTTAAAAATGACATACCATCTACGATCCTCCATTAAACCCTACATAAATAAATAATTTTGAATTTAGTGAATGTTTTAACAACATTAAGGAATTAAATAAAGCATAAAATAATAGAAAAATTATATAAAGAATTGCGACACTTGTATATAAATTTGAAACAGGGAGTCATTCATTATGTAACAGCATCAGCGTCATGCATTTAAGTCTATATGTCCACGACCACCACCGCATCGACTACATTTATAAGGTAGCTTTTTTTCACCTTTAAATGGTATTCTATTATTCCTTGGATGCCCACCCTATCCCTTTTCTAGAGGAGGATATACTTTGTAGGAACATATATCACCTGAAACATACCACCTTTCTTGAGAACCAACAAAACTAAATTGATTGAGGAGAAGGATACCTTAGTAAACAAGCACTCTTGCCCTCAAAAGCAAAGACTAAACACCGCCAAGTTATTGAGGACATGTCCGAAGAAGAGGTGGATACCCTTTTAGAGTATGCTAAATCCATGTGTCATATAAACTAAAAAAATATTGATGCCTACACACCGCTACAGCATGTACATATAGTAATTGTTCAAATTAGAATTCTCTATAAGTGTAAGTCTTTTCTAATGTATTCATATGCCCATCAAGATGACTATCTTTGACAATAAACTTGTATAAATTTATGTTGATCCCCTAAAATTTTTTAAAGGCAATTTTTCGATCTCTTATTACCTTATCTGCCTATTTTGTTAATTAAAATTTTGTGGCTATGGCCTTTTCACGTTGATTACAAAACCACTCTCATAGTTTGTCAATTATCCCATCAATTAGTTTATAAATAAGTAATAATTATTTAGATTTTAGAATCCTATTTTTGTATTCAGCAATATTGACATTCACAATATTGTCATACCTCTCATCGAAGTGGGAATGTGCCCACTTATCAATCACTGCTTTTATGAGATACTTTTCAACTGCCTCACTAACCTTGCTTATGTTATTCATATAATATATTAAGTGTGCTAGTTGATATGCTTTCAAAGACATTTTAAATATGCCACTAACATCAACTTCCCTATAGTAAGTCTTAAGGTTTTGCTTTAAGTGGTATATTCAAACACCATAGGTAAGCATCTAGGAATACAATAGCTATACATTTCTTAATACTTGGATTACAGTCAGGAATGAAAACCAAAATTTCAACTTCTCTAATTGATTCCCTCAAATTTATGAAAAATTATAGCTAAGATACGTCATTCTTATTATTACCGATACTCAAAGACAATCGATAAATCTGATTGTTACAATCTTTGCAAGTGGCAATAAGCATATCTCCTTTACATTTTCTTTAAGAAACGCACCATCAAATGCAATAATTGAACTAATGAAAAAAGAAAATCCCTTTAAAGAACCTCTTATTTTCATGAAGTATTTGAAGTGATTTATGTCATCAACTTTAATGAAAGTTTAGGTTCCGAGAGTATTCTTCTCAAGCATTGCCATATATTGAGGAAATAATTTATAAGACTGTTCAGGTGAACCCAGAGCAATTTGCACTACATCTCTCTATGTTTTGTGATAACTTATATTTAAACCATATTTTTGTTTAAAATCTTACCTAATGTCCGTAGCCAAAATTGAAAAAGAGGAACCATTATATTGGGATTTACTTTTGTAGAAGCTTGTTAATGATCTTTCTTGAGGACATCATGGGAACAAGAACGCAATTATAAAACTTTCTGATTTCGAACACACCATAATTGTTGACCTTAAAGGCATGAATACACTGTTGAGTGTTAGAAAATGCATATTTATAAAAGAGAAAACCGTCATTTTACATTTCAAGTCTTACTAACAACCCTTACTTTTATGTGTTTTAGCTTTTTGTAATTTAATTATGTGTGTTTTATTTTAATTAAGTATTTTATGTATTTTAGGGGCATCATAGTCATTTCACAATAAACGAGAGATCAAACGGCAAAATGGACATCACTTTTGAACTCAGGACGGTCGAAAACCTCAAGAGGAGCATAAAAAGAAAAATGGCACTGTTCACATGTACGGGTACTGTCTACGTTACTGTTCACGGCACTGTTCACATAGACGGATCGATGATGCGGCATTGACTGATGAGGTGTCATGATCCTGTTGGACTAAAATTCTTATGTACTGTTGATGGTGACGTGGCAGCATATTAGTGGACCAAAAAATGCGCGTACGGTACATGCAACACATGGGATTATTTTCAACCAAACCGCGTTACTGTGCAAACAGCGTTACTGTTCAAACCGTGTGCAAACCGTGTCACTGTTCAAGCGGCATAGTCAAATCGCGTACTGTTCACGCGTACTGTTGACTGATGACGTGGCGCAATCCTGTGCGTCCAAACTGTTTTTAATCCGATGGCTATGATTTACTCGATGTATCTATAAAAAGGGGGCCCCCCCTAATTTGGCACCTCTGAATCCATTTTTGGGATCCATTTTCTGTAATTCCTTCTCCATCTTGTATTTTCTACGTATTTTAATAAATTTCCATTTTGCCCCTAGTTCAATTATGAGTGGCTAATTTTCTTTCAAGCTTGGGTTGAAGGTGAAGTCTCAACATGTGTCATGGGCTTTATTTGGTAAATTTATTTTCTCTTCCCCTCTAATTTTTGTGGATGTTTTGACTTTTCGTTGACAGATAATAATAATATTGTCTAGTACCGCCCTGGTTTCATGCATGGTCGTAGGTCATTATTACCTAATCTTGAACATATAGATTTCGAACTTGAGAAAACACTTCGCACACACAAAAACGTTAAAAATAAAATGGATTTACAAGAATTAATTTTAAAATGTAATTTTAATTCATAGAATTAATTTTTGTGAATATTTTCATTTAATTGTTTTCTTGTATTTTTTTTAAAAAAAGAAAAAAAAGTGAACCTACATTTAGAGGTTAGTATTTTTTTTCTTTCTCTTCTTTAAAATTCTGTAATTTAATTTTCAAGTTATTTTTTTTATTTCTTCTTTGTGATTTTTGTTTATCTTACTAATTTTTTTAGTTAATTTATTTCACGTATTTTTTTGTGTATTTTTATAATAAGGTTGTAATAGCGCTATAAGGTTAGTATCGTAATTTCTCCATCTTCTTTATTTTTATTTGTTTTGTTCCCATCTTTATTTTTATTTTATTTGTTTTACATGCATGGTCGTAGGTCATTATTACCTAATCTTGAACCTATAGACTTCGAACTTGAGAAAACACTTCGCACACACAAACAAATTAAAAATAAAATGGATTTGCAACCACAAGAGAGGCCATTTAAGGACTACTTCAGTTCTTTAGCTAATTTGAGCACATCATGTATAAGGTATCCGAATGTAGCTGCTAGGAGCTTTGAACTAAAACCTAGTGTGCTAAATTGTCTCCCAACATTCTATGGCCTAGAAAATGAGGACCCATATAATCATCTGAATGATTTTCATGCTATTTGCCAAACCTTTAAATACGAGAATTTTTCAGACGATGATGTAAAACTTAGACTATTCCCATTTTCTTTAAAGGATAGAGCTCGTTCATGACTTAATACATTACCTGCTAATAGCATTGCATCATGGGAACAAATGGTTACAAAATTTTTGAATAAATATTTCCCAGTGCATAAAACAAATGCTATTCGCAGGGAAATCTCGGAGTTTACCCAGAGAGATGACGATCAGTTTTTCGAAACATGGGAGCGATTCAATGGGCTACTCTTGAAGTGTCCACATCATGGGTACGAGAAATGACACCAATGCCAATACTTTTTGGAGGGATTATTGCCGAATGTGCAAGAATGGCTAATGGCAACAAGTGGAAGAGAGCTAATGTCAAAAAGTGCATCAGAAATTTGGGAATTCTTCCAGCGACAAGCGGATAATTCCCAACAACGGAGTTGATCACTCAGGAATACTAGAAGAATTAAGGGAGTAAATGAGGTTCACATTGGCGAGTCAACTTCAGGAATCAAAGAAGTCAAGGAGATGGTTGAAGGTCTCGCTCAACAAATAGCATCGTTATCAACTGCTAAATCAACAGAGCCACATGACCATGACTCATACTCAGATCAAGCCAATGCCATAGGTGTAATGAGAAAACCATCGAATTACAACCCATACTCCAACACATATAACCCTGGATGGAGAGACCACCCCAATTTTTCATGGTCTCAAGGATTCCAACATAATGGACCAGCAGCTCCAGCTCCACCAATGCAACCAATTCCTCAAAATCCTCAAGCCTCTCAACCCCCATTTAGACCATTCAATCAGAACCAGAACTACTCTCAACCCAGACCATGGGAGGATACATTCCAGAAATTCAAGAATGTTACTCACTCCACGATTGAGCAACAGAACCGCACTATTAATGGACTACGAAATGAGTTGAGAGCGGGCTTTAACTCACAAGGCCAATCAGTTTCAAGCCTCGAGAAGATGGTGGGACAACTTGCTTCTTCAGTTCAAACCTTGGCAATGACTGTTGAGAAAGGTAAATTTCCAAGTCAACCAGTGCCTAACCCTAAAGGAGTACATGAAGCAAGTACCAGTTCACCACAGCAGCATGGAGAGGTCAAAGCCGTCATGACCTTGCGAAAAGGAAAAGAAGTCGACAACAAAGTGGAGATGCTGGTGACAAAAGAAAATCAAATTGTACCTGTGAGTGTTGAGGAATCATCACCGGAGGAGAAAGAAGAAACCAACCCACGAGAATATGTTCCCAAAGCTCCATTTCCTCAGAGGTTCGCAAAAGGAAAGAAGGGAAAATCCACAGGTGAGATTCTCGAAATCTTCAAACAGGTAAATGTTAACATCCCTTTACTTGATGCTATAAAGCAAGTTCCATCTTATGCCAAGTTTCTTAAAGACCTGTGTACTAAAAAGAGAAACATGCATGTTCAAAAGAACGCATTTTTAACAGAAAACGTTAGTTCTATCCTCCAACATAAAATTCCTTTAAAATGCAAAGACCCAGGCTCCCCCACTATCTCATGTAGCATAGGGAACCACACAATTGAGAATGCTTTGTTGGATTTATGAGCTAGTGTAAATTTGTTACCTTACTCTGTTTTCGTGAAACTTGGACTTGGAGAATTACACCCAACTCCAGTGGTGTTACAGCTTGCAGATCAGTCCACGAAAATACCTCATGGTATTGTGGAGGACGTGCTTATCCAGGTAGACAAGTTTTATTTTCCTGTTGATTTCATTGTAATTGACACTCAACCAATACAGGATTCAAGGAAGCACATTCCCATTATCCTAGGCCGACCTTTCTTGGCAACTGCGGATGCTCACATTCAATGCAGGACCGGAAATATGCAGTTGTCCTTCGGCAACATGACCATGGAGCTGAACATCTTCAACATTGCCAAACAACCTCACAATACAGATGATGGAATTGTTGATGTGGATTTAATTGAAGCATTAGTTGATGACATTTTTGTTTCAAACCTTAGTGATGATCCTTTACAAACATGTTTAACTCACTTTGGTTTGGATTTTGATATTGACATATCAGTCGATGAGGTCAACGCCCTACTTGACTCAGCACCATCCATAGACACTAATAAATAGAAGTCAAGAGTTGAACAACTAGCACCATCAGAGAAGAAACTCATCAAATCATCAGAATCACCACCGAAACTCGAGCTCATACCATTGCCCAACACTTTGGAATATGCATTTTTGGGGGAAGAAAATACTCTGTCGGTAGTCATCTCATCATCCCTCAATGACGAACAAAAAGGTAAGTTGTTGGATGTTTTAAAAGAGCACAAAGGAGCATTATGATGGACCATAGTAGACATAAAAGGTATAAATCCAGTAGACTGCATGCATTACATTCACCTCGATGAAAATGCTAAATCTACTAGGGAAATGCAACGTCAGTTAAATCCTAATATGAAAGAAGTTGTTAGAACTGAAGTCCTTAAGCTATTAGATGCAGGTATCATTTACCCAATTTCTGATAGTTCATGGGTCAGTCATGTGCAAGTTGTCCCCAAAAAGTCAGGAGTCACTGTAGTTACTAATGCTGATAATGAATTGATACCAACTAGAGTAACTACAGGATGGCGTGTATGCATTGATTATAGAAAGTTGAATTCTGTCACACGTAAAGACCATTTTCCTTTACCATTTATCGATCAAATGCTTGATAGATTAGCAGGTCACGAATTTTATTGCTTTCTAGATGGCTACTCAGGATATAATCAGATTCCCATAGCACCAAAAGATCAAGAGAAGACCACGTTAACTTACCCTTTTGGCACTTTTGCATATAGGAGGATGCCATTTGGATTATGTAATGCACCTGCTACTTTTCAACGATTCATGTTAAGTATTTTTTCTGATATGGTTGAACGATTCATTGACGTCTTTATGGATGATTTTTCTGTCTTTGGTGACTCGTTTGATCAATGTTTACATCATCTAACACTAGTTCTGCATAGATGTATCGAGAAGAACTTGGTCTTAAATTGGGAGAAGTGTCATTTTATGGTAGAACAATGTATTGTTCTCGGTCACATCATTTCGAGCAAAAGTATTGAGGTTGACAAAGCCAAGGTGGATCTCATTTCTAATCTTCTTCCACCCAAAACAGTCAGAGAAGTAAGATCTTTCCTTGGGCATGCTGGTTTTTATAGACGTTTCATTAAAGATTTTAGCAAAGTTTCTAGACCCTTATGCAATTTACTTGCTAAGGATGTACCTTTTATCTTTAATCATTCATGTCTTGTGGCTTTTGAAAAATTAAAGCAATTGTTGACATCATCACCCATCATTTAACCCCCAAACTGGAGCTTACCATTTGAGCTCATGTGTGATGCATCTGATTATGCAGTAAGAGCAGTATTAGGACAAAGAGTTGATCGAATTCCCCATGTTATTTATTATGCTAGTATGACATTGAATGATGCACAGTTGAACTATTCAACTACTGAAAAAGAAATACTAGCAGTAGTGTTTGCATTGGAAAAATTTCGATCTTATCTCATTGGTTGTAAAATAATTGTGTTCACTGATCATGCTGCTCTTAAATATCTTCTCACAAAGAAAGATGCAAAAGCTAGACTAATTCGTTGGGTGTTACTTTGCAGGAATTTGACTTGGAATTCAAAGATAAGAACGACGCAGAAAATGTTATGGCAGACCAACTCTCTCGTCCCCATTTTGACACAATTACAGAACAATTACCATTAAATGAGTCATTTTCAGATGAACAATTAATGAGTGTAGAAATATTACCTTGGTATGCTGATATAGTTAATTATCTTGTTACAGGTAAACTTCCAGAGCATTGCACTAAGCAAGACAAGGCCAAATTTTTTGCAGAAATAAAAAATTTCTTTTGGGATGACCCGTATTTGTTTAAGTATTGTGCAGACCAAATTGTTAGAAGATGTGTCCCAGAAAGTGAAATTCAGAATATTCTTTCATTCTGCCATGAACAAGCTTGTGGAGGCCATTTCAGTGCTAAGAAAACAGCTACAAAAGTTTTACAATGTGGTTTCTATTGGCCAACTATATTTCGAGACGCTTACACTTTCTGTTCTTCATGTGATAGGTGTCAACGAATGGGGAGCATTACACGAAGGAACATGATACCACTAAATCCAATTTTAGTGGTTGAGATTTTTGACGTATGGGGTATTGACTTCATGGGACCCTTTTCCCCTTCTTTTGGCCATCAATTTATATTGGTTGCTGTTGACTACGTATCGAAATAGGTAGAAGCAATTCCATGCAGAACCAATGATCACAAGGTGGTGATAGGATTTTTGAAAAGCAATATTGTTTCGCGCTTTGGATTCCCTCGAGCAATAATCAGTGATGGTGGTGCCCACTTTTGTAATAAAGCATTCAAGGCTCTTTTGACGAAGTATTCAATCACTCATAAAGTGGCAACCCCATATCATCCGCAAACCAGTGGCCAAGTGGAGATCTCCAATCGAGAAATAAAGCACATATTAGAAAAGACGGTGAGGCCAGACATAAAAGATTGGTCATTAAGACTTGATGATGCATTATGGGCATATAGAACGGCTTTCAAGACCCCGATTGGGATGTCACCCTACAGGCTAGTCTATGGAAAAGCTTGCACCTACCTGTGGAACTTGAGCATCGTGCATATTGGGCCATCAAGAAATTCAACTTTGATAGGTAGCAAGCCAGCTCAGAAAGAATATTACAGCTGGCAGAACTTGAAGAAATTCGCAATGATGCATACGAAAATGCCAAGATTTACAAGCAACGGATGAAAGTCTTCCATGACAAGCAAATTATGAGAAAATCTTTCACTCTATGTCAGAAAGTGCTTTTGTTCAATTCTCGCTTGCACCTATTCCCAGGTAAGTTACGCTCTCGTTGGTCTGGTCCATTTATTGCTCATACTGTTTTTCCACATGGGGCAATTGAAATTAAGGACCCAAAGAACGGTGTCACGTTTAAAGTTAATGGTCAAAGATTAAAGCCATATCTAGAGTACCAACCACATGGAGAAGACGCCGAAATAAATTTGAGTGACCCACCAGATTTGAATTGATTTTTTTTTCTTTTCGGTGGTTTGATTTTTCTTTCTTTCTTTTTATTATTCTTTTGCTAATTGAAATTATTTTTGCATAAGTGTGTTTATCATTAAGTTTTCTATTATCATTGTTAATCATGAGTACCATACTTAGAGCGTTCCTCCTGAACATTCTTAAACCACTTCAACGTGTCAAAACTCATCTCAAAAGGCAGATTCAATTTTGTAAAACACATCGCATTTGGGCTCTACAACCACCAGAGTTAGTAGCCTATGTTGAGGGTTTAGAACGCCAACTCAGAGATATTGAGAGAAGTGTTTACGACATCCAGTTGGAGCTTGAGGTAAATTCAATAAGAGGACGATTTTGATTTTCTTTGTGTGTTTTAATTTGTTTTTCTGTTTGTGTGCTTTAGTTTGTTACCCCGGTGAAGTGGCGGATAATGGTACTCCGTGACAATCAAGTCGGTTACTTCAGTTTTCCCATAATAACTGATATTCTGAGGCGAAAGTATGGACAGAACCGAGATTCTAGCGAAGCTTCACAAGCGATTCCCTTCACTTCCTCAGAATGCCCTCCTTACGATCTATAAAGCTCGGTCCGAACGCATGCGATTGCTCATGAGAAATAACATACCTGCTGACATCCGTTGGTTAATCGAGGCAAAAGTACGATTGGCATGTGAGTTACCCCCAAAATTTATTACATACATGCCTGGTTGTGGGAAAGGAAATTATGCAAGAAAACGACGAGCTCGAAGAATTTCTGTTGGTTGTTATAAGTGTGCCAGAATAAGTTGCAATAAAAACCCATGTTCTTTAGGAATGGTGTCTGATAACAGGGAAGATAAGATTCAATTCATTAGGGATGGCTTGAATAAGGAGTCATTGGATGATATCCTTCTGTCTCTTGAAACGCATCCCAGTGGATATGTGCAAGGACGTAAAACCAGAGGAAGATGTGAGCCACAGTCGCAACTACCTGTAAATATCCTTTTATTTTACTGTTATTTTATTTCATTTCACTGTTGTTTTATCATTTGCATTATTGTCTTTAATAATTTTATTACTATTTATTTTTTCCTTTTTACTGTTTGCTTTTTTATTATTGAGCCATGTGCTTTACGCGTTATTTGACACTGACATGCCACCTCATACACAGTTGTGATCCACTGTCACCAAGATTCTTAAATATGACTTTTTGATAAGCACTCACAAATTGTTTTTGAGAAATATTCCAATGGCAGCTACTCCCAATAGACAATTCAAGAACATTTGTGTGCTTTCTGGATTTACCTATGGCAAACATAAAGAGTTCGTTGATGCAGCCAGAGATCTTGGTCGAAGCATAGCAGAGAGAAAATTACACTTGGTGTATGGAGGAGGTAACCGAGGGTTATCAAAATTGGTCTCAGAAGCTGCTTTTGTCAGAGGAAGCTAAGTGTTAGGCATCATCCCAAGAGTCCTAAAACCTTTGGGCAGTTTGTCTGACTCACCGACTGGAGAAGAGTTAGTCGTCTCAGGTATGCAAGAAAGAATAACTGAAATGCTTAATCATGCTGATGCTTTTATTTTCCTTCCAGGAGATCTTGCAACACTAGAGGCATTTATTACACTAGTATCTTGGGCCCATCTGTACATTCACCAAAAACCCATCGGTTTGTTAAATGTCAATAATTTTTATGATGGCTTTATCGCATTTCTTAACCATGCAATAAAAAATTACTTTATTCCTTCCAGTGCGAAAAAGCTTTTTATTTGTGCTCACACTGCTAATGAGCTACTTGATATGTTACAAGCTTATCGACCGGAGCCAGACCCCTGGAGCTTTCTGTTGGAGCACCCAAATGATGACGGTAATGGTAGCCGCAGTAAGAAGTACAAATTAGATTTAACTCTCCGCCTGTAAATATTTTCTTCTGTGTTACACCACCCAGGTGATGTCTTCTAAACTCTACTTCTTTCCTTTAAAACATTGAGGACAATGTTTTGTTCTGATTGGGGGGAGGGAATAGTCGACAATTGTGGAATCTTGGTTAAGTTTTTATTAATTTTTATTGTAGAAACTAACTGTTGCTAACTTTTTGTGTTGAAGATGGCTGAATATGGAGTGTAGTGACTCTAGAAACGCATCTTCATTGTTTAAAAAGAAAAAAAATAAAAAAAATCATTCAGATATTTTCTTTTTCTTTATTATGTTTTGATGTTCATTTTTCTTCTTCTTTTTAATTTCTCCTTTATAAATATACATTTTCAAAAAAGATTTGAGTCGAAGATGGCTGAATATGGAGTAAAGTGCTTCTAGAAACGCATCTTCTTAAGTAAAAAAAAAAATTTGTTTTCTATCATTTTCCAATTAGTTTTTCTGCATCATTTTCACATTTTTGCATGTATATTTTCCTTTCATGTTTAGAATAGGTTGGGGGGTAGGATGTTGTTTAAAAAAAAATGTGTGATTTGTTTTAACATGGGATGACATGATGAATTTCAAATTTTAGTATTTGTATTATCTTTAGTCTGAAGTGATGTTACACTATGTGTGCTACTTTACATGTTGATGTCGGAGACAAATATGAGTTGCTTGAAGGAATGAACATGTCATAATAAATACCAAGTGAGTTTTTGAGCTTATCATTTTTCTTAGAGAGTAACCCTTTTGTCCATTCTCTATACAGCTTAGCAGTTTATTATTGTATACACGATCTCTAAATTTCTTTTGAGTTAACCCTAAAAAAAATTAAAAAAAAAAGTGTGTTGCTACATTTGGAGGCCCATCTAATTAGTAGATATGGAAGATTATTTAGAGCCCTAAAAGATGATGGAAAGGCCATCTTTGACCCGTTTGAGCCTCTCTAGCCATCCCTTTTATCAAATATCCATAGTTAACCCTTTTGAGCCTTTAAAAAAAAACTTTTCTTTGTCAACTTATCATCTTGACCCACTCCGATTTGGAGTATTACCTAATATCTTACAAAATCCATCACCTATTTATGTTTGAGAAAAATGTAAATAAACATTGTGTATAGTGAAGTTATGCCTAGTTCAAAAAAAAAATTTGTTGTTTCTTAAAAAAAAGAAGAAAAAAAAATTGTTGCTTCAAAAAAAAAAATTGTTGTTTCAAAGAAAAAAAGCAATAATAGGTGAAATCCACCTTGCAACTTCCAAAAAAAAAAATTCCTCTGCATTTTTCTCAAACATACACTTTGTTTTTCCTATTTCCCTTCTTTGTTAGCCATGTCCCTAGCCTACGTTACGTCCTAATAAAAGTCCTTCTTGATTTTAAGGAACTACAGTATGAAATAGAAGCTAGTTATATGGGCTAAAAGGATGTAGTGATGCATAAAAAAAATAAATAAATTGGGTTGACTAGCATTTTTATTTGACTTGAGATCGTATTATTTCTAAGTTGAGGGCATATTTCTTTCATCTTGGTGAGAGCATGTGATATCATTTCTTGATTATTTTCTCTCAAATACCATTCATTGGAGTGACTATTTTTATTGGGTTTAAATTCTTTGTGAGAGTGTCACTACTTCCAGTGAGATTTTGGGGTTTGACATGTCATTCTTGAAGGTAGCTACGACAAAGTCTACTGGGCTGATTCATGTGGATGGTTGATTTGGGTGTGATGTTTCTTTAGACTTGAGATAATGCTTATACTTTTATTTGATTGTTATCATTAGTCTGATTGAATAAACAAGAGTGTTTAAAAAAAAATCATTTTTGAATTTTGATTTCGCTTTATTTGCTAGGGACTAGCAATAAGCTGGTTGGGGGGTGTGTTGAGTGTTAGAAAATGCATATTTATAAAGGAGAAAACCGTCATTTTACATTTCAAGTCTTACTAACAACCCTTACTTTTATGTGTTTTAGCTTTTTGTAATTTAATTATGTGTGTTTTATTTTAATTAAGTATTTTATGTATTTTAGGGGCATCATAGTCATTTCACAATAAACGAGAGATCAAACGGCAAAACAGACATCACTTTTGAACTCAGGACGGTCGAAAACCTTAGGAGGCGCATAAAAGGAAAAATGGCACTGTTTACATGTACGGGTACTGTCTACGTTACTGTTCACGGCACTGTTCACATAGACGGATCGATGATGCGGCATTGACTGATGAGGTGTCATGATCCTGTTGGACTAAAATTCTTATGTACTGTTGATGGTGACGTGGCAGCATATTAGTGGACCAAAAAATGCGCGTATGGTACATGCAACACATGGGATTATTTTCAACCAAACCGCGTTACTGTGCAAACAGCGTTACTGTTCAAACCATGTGCAAACCGTGTCACTGTTCAAGCGGCATAGTCAAATCGCGTACTGTTCATGCGTACTGTTGACGCGTACTGTTGACTGATGACGTGGCGCAATCCTGTGCGTCCAAACTGTTTTTAATCCGATGGCCATGATTTACTCGATATATCTATAAAAAGGGGTCCTCCCCCCCCCCTAATTTGGCACCTCTGAATCCATTTTTGGGATCCATTTTCTGTAATTCCTTCTCCATCTTATATTTTCTACGTATTTTAATAAATTTTTATTTTGCCCCTAGTTCAATTATGAGTGGCTAATTTTCTTTCAAGCTTGGGTTGAAGGTGAAGTCTCAACATGTGTCATGGGCTTTATTTGGTAAATTTATTTTCTCTTCCCCTCTAGTTTTTGTGGATGTTTTGACTTTTCGTTGACAGATAATAATAATCTTGTCTAGTACCGCCCTGGTTTCACCGGCTCCCTAGTATAAAGTTATTATTATTTGGCACGATAAGCCCTTAGCACCATATTTATTAGAGCGTGGTTCATGAGGTGTGGATTCCCTCCTTATGATTTAATTGGTATTAATAAGGAATATTTAGCCCATGATGCATGTTGATACGGATCCAGATACTCAAGTACGTCATTTCAATAGAATTCTCTTCAATTTATTCTTGCCATTTCAATTCCAATTTTAAGAATTTATTCTCGCCATTTTAATTTAAGTTTTAGCATATTCCAAATCATTTCCACCACAAATCCAATCTCCCATCATACAAAATTAATTCTATATATAATTAAAATCCACCTCCTCGTGGGATCGACGCTCGTCACCATTGATCTATACTACAATAGATTCGTGCGCTTGCGAGTTCAATAAAATTTGCACAACATACACCATTTACAGTTTTTATCCGCGCAAGTGACAACATGTATTTCTTTACCAAACTTGAAGGTTTTTATATTCACAATTTTTTATTATAGTATATGCATTGAGAGTGGCTTGCAAGGCCTCTTTTTAAAAAAGAATGTTCTCTTTCCATTTCTGTCATCACCAACTTTGTTAAATCCTAAATTGTCAACACTAAGGAAATTATTATTCATGCATATTAAGTAAATGCTTGCAAGCAACTGAAGTCTAGGTAAATAGTTGTTACTAGAGCACAGCTGACTTAAATTTAATATCAGTGGACTATCAATTGGTGCTTCAATATCTAGTAGTGTTATGTCCTTCCATATTTGGTAGTGTTGTATTCTCCACACGAAGATGGACTTGGCTAGTTTGGGTTCCATATCAACCTGAGTGTTGGGCATAAGTTCTTATTTTGATTCATTTCCACTGTCAAAATGGATAGGAATAAAAACATTATCTTCCATATTTACTCTTTCAACTTCATGATGGGAGGTTGATGAACCAATGGTTGGATAATAATGACTCCCCTGCCATGAAAGGTATGTTGCAAGTGTACTTTCCTTTATCCTCATATGACCATTAGGCTCGACAACATTTACCTTACATTGATAATTGATACAAAATGAATTTTTAAAATCGTTACTAACTTCTTTTTTAAAAAAAATTCTACCTACGTTAGAATCATTTATAATTTCCATAGGTGACAAAGGCTCTGGCGATGTTTTAAACTTGAACTTATTCAGAAAGGTCAATAGAAATGATTTGTACCAACCTTCAACCAATTACTTAAATGTAGTTAAATGTGGCACTTTAATAACCCTTATTTAAGTATTGGTAAATTTGTATTCATTATTTTTTGAGTCCATTCACAATAATAAAAAAAAAGAACACGTATTGTTGCCATTGATAAGTGAAGCACTGCCATCATTAAAAAAATTTAGTAAAAAAATTATTAAAGTAATTGAATAAAATTACACTGTATGACTTACTTTCTACTCGACTTATTTAAAAATGTACTCGACTTGTTCAAATGACTTATTCGACTTCTTACTCAACTTCTACTCAATATGATTACAAGACTTACTTGACCTGCTCAAACAACTTAAAATAATTAATGTTTATTCAAAAGACTAATTTGACTTGTTCAAAAGACTTACTTGACTTAATACTCAACTTTACCTAATGTCATCAAAAGACTTACTTGACTTAATACTCAACTTTACCTAATGTCATCAAAAGACTTACTTGATTTGTTCAAACAACTTAAAATAAATAATATTTGACTAGTTTAAAAGACTTACTCAACTTTTAATCAATTTATTCAAAAGTTTACTCAACTCCTACTCGACATGTTCGAAAGACTTCAATTAATACTCAACTTATTCAATATACTTACGGGACTCATATTTGACTTGTTCATAGACTCGTTCCACTAATACCCAAAATTTTCTATATTACTCTACTAATTCCCTCACTTATACTTTACTACTAGGCTTACTCTTACTTGAAATATTTCGTAAGTTCATACTCGACTTACATCTCAACTCACTCGACTCACCTTAGTTTTTGCTAGACTACACACTCGACTTACTTGACTTTCTGCTTGGCTGGATACTCGACCTATTCAAAATCCTTACTTGATTTTTTGCTTGATTACATACTCGATTTACCTGACTTCGTACTCAACTTATTCTTGGAATTATTTTTCAATAACCTAAAACTTAAATTTAATATTTCGGTCTTAAATCCCTATATTTTATACAATAGTGTGAGTATGCAAGAACTAAAATGAATAACATATTATTATAAACTCATAAATTATTAGTAAATATACACGTAATGAAATCAAATGGAATTCTAAGCATACAAAATGTTTATATTTCAACCTTATCCACCACTTGACAATGCACTTACTTTTAAGCTTTTTTTTTTTTGAAGAGTTTATGTTTATAAAAATACCTTTATATTAGAGGTAAGAGATGAAATGGTGAGAATGGAGGAAATAGTGAAAGAGAAAGAAATGGTGAGGTGAGGAAATGTTTGAAATGATGATTGCAATGATATGTAGATAGATGGTTTTTCTAGGAAATTTTCCAATATAGCCATTTTCCAAAAATTCATTATCAAATGAGCCATAGAAAATTTTTTCAATAGTAATCATATACACCTAATTTGGACTAAATTACCCTTAACAGAAGACCATCGCCTAAAGCACTTAAATCTCATTACTGCTTGTCGTTGTCTGCATCGCCTACATTGCCCAACACAAGCCCATCATCACAATCGTAACATCAAAGCCACAATAATCACAACCCTATCATCATAATCTGAGCATCATAGCCCCCCTATTCAAAAAAATCCACATTGTTGAAGGCATGAGGATAAACTTCAACTTAGAAGTACAACTCTCTCACTCTATCGCAACAAGTTTTAATTAATTAGAGAATTATTAATAATAGAAAAACACATTACAATATGTATTAGCATAAGCAATTCAAAATTTTTATAAGATTAATGTTTGTAAAATAAGGCACATTCAATGCTTGTTAAAATGTCTTTAAGAATTTTTTTTCAATTATTTCAATAAATTTGGTGAGTGATTTTACTAGCTATTACCAAAAGCAGTTACTAAGATGAACTTTGCGCTTATTTCTTAAATTTCTTTTCCATATTTAGCATTTTTGCCATCAGGTTGCAATTGCAGGCGAAGTGCGGGTGATGGCTGTCATCACCCATTGCCCTGCACTATATCACCCGTAAATCGCAGCCATCGCCTGCAACCAATGGGGGTGATACGGGCGATGGCGAGGGTGATGACTAGTCGTAAACGATTTGAACCATCGCTTGAATTGGTTACGGGAGATGGCTGCCATTGCCCGCTTTGTCTCAAATGTATTTTTTATTAAATATTAATCTAATATTTGTTGTGTTAGAACAGAGAGCAGTTTTTCATTGTTGAAAACCTTTGTTCTTTAGTACTAGGGAATGAGTCATTACCATAGTTTGGCGTGGGCCCATAAAAAATGTGCATTCAAAGTTGATGATTGGGTTGATAACATCAAAGGAGTTGAAGTTTGTTAAGACAGCATCAAATGAGCTTTGATTGTAACTTTGTGTGATATGGTTACAAAAATAAGAGTCCTACCATAGTTATCGGATCAGAGTTTATATGTATAACATTTTTCACCATTTGATCATCTAGTATGTCCATAGGTAAAGAAGCAATAGGTTACATAGGAAAATTTATGCCCCAAATTGTTTTCGTTGTCATAGAATATTCATTTGAATTTAAGTTCAGCACTTGATATACCCTAGCAATAAGGTATTCGAAAGCTGCATTATTCTAAAGTAAAAATGCTTTAACTTTTTTATTCTTGTATTCTATACGACCACCAACATAGGTTTCCTATGCTCCATCATAACACATATTGAGTATACTTGTCGAATCTATTAAACCTAAAGAAAATTAAAACAAATATAATTTCATTACTGAAACAACAATTTTATTTCTTTAAAAATATAATTAACTAAAACAATTAACATTAAAAATACAATTAATGAGGTGGCCCATATTTGGACAATAGATGTCATGACCCAACCCATACCTGGCAAGATATTATCCGCTTTGGTCCTTAACAAAGCCTGTACGGTTTTGTTCCTAGGGCGCCCATACACCCCAAAACGCATCTTGCCAATTAAGACATGGATCACCCCTTATAAACCCAGCATCTCTCCCGTACTTTGCTAATGTGGGAGTCGCTTAGGGTGTTACATACACCCCCTTAGGGACTCAACGTTCTTGTTGAGGTTTTACCCATCATCGTTGAAGAGGACACGCGGAGCAACTCTGATACCATCTGTCGTGATCCAACCCAGACCTGACTCTAATACCATCTGTAATGACCCAACCCAGACTTGGCAAGATATTGTTCGCTTTAGGCCTTAACAAGGTCCGTACGGTTTTGTTCCTAGGGTGCCCATACACCCCAAAACACATCTTGCCAATTAAGACGTGGATCACCCCTTATAAACCAGCATCTCCCTCGTGCTTTCCCGATGTGGGATTCGCCTAGGGTGTTATAGTGGATGTCATCGCCCAATAGATGGAAACCATCACCCTAGCGATGACATCAATTGCCCGTAAGAAATGTAGGCGATGGTAGCCATCGCCTATGAGAAGTGCTGGGAATGGATACCACCACTCGAGGGAGGTTTTTCAAATAATGGATGATGCCAACCTTCACCTGCGACTGGGTTTCTTTTACAACATCATAGAAACACAAAATTACCGAATTTTTCTTAATTTTTAGATTCACACAAGCAAATATCTAACCACACAGTGATAAAAATTAATAAAGATATTTACTTTTATCGGTATCTTCAAATCCTATATATAAAGCTGACTTAATCTTAAAATATAAATTTTAAAAACACTAACCTAAATTCCTTCTTGATCTTTTCCTTTTTTTTTTTGTGTTGATTGATTTTGTCTTCAGTGCTAGGTAATAATTGTTGTTTGATACATATGAAATGAGACTAGTTTTGTGTTTAGTTGTTGAAGGGAGTTTAAGAAATTAAATGGGAGGAGTTTTGTGGAGTTTATGTTTAGTTGCTGATGGTGAAATAGTTTGTGTTTAGTTGTTGGAATGAAATGAGAGAGGGGTTTTGGGGAAAGGTTTTCCCTAAATAAGGTGTATGTGATTATTATTAAAAAAATTTGTTCTATGGCTAGTTTTGATAATGAATTTTGGAAAGTGGGTATATTGGAAAAGTTCTCTGTTTTTTTGATACTTTTGACTTTTCTCTCCTTTTTCGGCATATCTATGTAATGAGGTATAGATTTGGTATTTGAGGGCAAATGACGTATATATAAGTAAAAATTTCAAAATTTAAGTCAATTTGTTTTGTCAAAATTTTAGGTTAAGTGAACCCAACCCTATTCATATATATTACAATTACAGTTAAATATGTTCTTTATTTCTAAGTATACTGGTAAGTCTATTTAAAATTAATATAAACTATCATAATATTAATAAATAAGAATGCAATTAATAATAAATAATATATTTTGTTAATATAACAATAACGCATAGAAAATTATTGAGCATGCTCAAACTATCAAAAACGAATTAAGTGGACTCCTAAAAATTGTTGCAAAAAAAATTAACTTTAAAAATAAAACCAAAGTTTCCTTTTTGTCTTCTCCGCCAAAATCTCTTTCCTTTGTATTCAAAATTCTCCACTTTCTTTTCTAAAACTCTAATTCTACAAATCAATACTAAAAATAAATGGCAACACTTGAGTGAGAATTATGAGAATTTGGAGCAGCAAAGAAGGCGGTCACCATATGCATCAACAATTCATAGAAGAAAACTCAACTGGAGGTTATTGTTTCAGCAACTCTCCAAAAACTAATATTTGGGTATTATTCTTTCATTTCATCCTTAATTTTCTCGAGGCTATTAAGAGCTTCCAAGTAATGTCAAATCTCTCCAAAAACTATAATAAGTTAAATAAAATTTTTTGTTTTGGTGCTTGACTTTCATTTCAGTTGTTTTGGGTTTAATTCAAGTTGTGTTGATTTATTTTTATCTTGCAGATTCAATTTACATGGATATTAGTAATGACTTCTGTAAATTGTGAGGTATTTCAAAATACTCAAATGAATAATGCATGTATAGCCTTCACATATGAGCTAATGGATTTGGCCATTTCTTAGCCACTTGCTGAAAACTAATGTATTGATTCTTTTGGGTTAAAAATAATCTACATGTCAGAGGTTGTGGCTTGTTTTAGCACTGCAGTTGCTTGATATCCAGTTTTAAAATCAATTTCATGCACTGATTCGTGGCAAAATCAAGGGATGACTGTTGTGATTCAACGCTATAAAACCAGTTGCAGTGACTGATTATGTGTGAAAACTTTTCTTATCTTCTTTTCCATTTTCATTAAAGCTATACACTTTACCTAGAAAACGAATTAAATTAGCTGTTTGAATCAACTATAGTTTGGAATGTGCTATTGCAGTTGGAACGCTATTAAATCTTGGAAGATCATACTGTCTTTGATTCCTTTACGCACCCGAAAATTACCCAAGAAGGGCAGAATCTATTCTTTAAGGACAATGCTCCATTGGCACGCCTTTGGCTTGCCAATTTCATCACTTTCTGTGTTTGTGTTTATTAATTATTGTTTTGCAGTTCTACATTTATCAGTTGGATTAGTTGAAGAGTTGTTGAACCGAGAACAAGTGAAATTGCTGGACAATTGAATAAACTTGGTTTGCTGCGGATTATTGCCAAACTTGGTGGCATGAATTTTTTAGTTCAATTTGGCTTTTAATTTATTAGGGGTGGGCCTTTCTTACAAAGTCACTTCCACTAATCTTCTTTGTATTTTTGTGGCCGTAGAAAGAGCTCTTGGTGGCTGGAGAATTTAGTTTCTGGGCTTTTTTACATGCTGAAATTTTATAAATATCAAAATTCATTAGTCTTGTAACAACTTCAAGTTCAAATATTAATGCTAATATGTTTGAGCTATTGAGATTTTAGGACTGGATATGATGATTGTTAGTGGATTTAAGGTTTAAGTTTGGTTGTGACTTCAAATTCAACTGATGCAAATGTAACATTGTTCCTAATGAAGTGATTGAATGTAGTTTATGAGGAAATTTTGAACTGATTGCATCTATTTTGTATAGGGAGAAGATTTAATTTTGAATGATCTTATATATGATTCTAAAAATAATTTTTCTTCGTGTTAGGAAAAAATTACACACACACTTATGATACTAGTGATAAATAAATGAATAATTGATATATTTTTAAACTGTATCATAGTTGTTTAAAAATATTTGATGGACGAACTTTTTTTTATTGTAATGGCATTACAAAAATTTAGTTTGTTGATAATTGAAAAGATTAGACTAATTATTAAAATCTCCAAAAATTGAGAGTGCCTAATTCCTAATCTGAAATGATTTCACTCGTTAAATCTCTAAGATGTGAGGAAATTTAAAGGATTGGTCCTGCCTACCTCAACAACTGTAGGTGAAATCTCATACTAATTGAAAAAGGACATCAAAATAACTAGTTACACACACAACTACAACCAAACACAATATTAAATAGCGAAAAACAAAGGACACAAATATAGATTAGAAGAAATAAAAAATTCATTGTAGCTCCCCTAATAATAATAAGCCCAGCAACAACGATAAGCAGTAGAGTAAAATTTCGGTAGGGCTATTGCCAAAGCAAACAATACTTATGAAGGTAGGAAGTGACCATATAACAAAAACTGATTGTGGGATTGGATGGCAGTGGAGAAATGGTTGCAGCCAATCAAGAAATAAAAATAACAACGGCAAGGGATCCTTTCATGGCCATAATTGAATCTGACCCTCAAATCTACAGACCATGGAGATCATGAAAACAAAATCCACTACTACCTTTAAGAGCCATTGATCTATCATCACCATGAAATGGGTGAAAAGATGACCTTCGCTTGGAAGGAAAAACATTTTCCAAGGAGATTAAAAAAATGAAGAAAGAAAAAGGAGAAGTAATCCCGCTAGAAGCTCTTTTTGAAAATGTGAAGATATGTGTTTGTGGACTAAAATGAAGAAACTGAAAAAGTAGAGAGCTGTTGTGCAGATTGACTTCAGTTGATGAGGTCTATTTGATATTTTCTGCTGACGTGGCATGGGTTCGTTATAATCTGTTATAACGAAGCCCAGAACTCTCATATATAAACAGACTGATGGGTGGAGCCTGATACAGAATCGATATCATCTTCATTTGTTCATCATTTTGTATGGAATTTGTTTCTTTGTAATATATGCATAATCTTCTGTAAATCAAGTGTAATTGACTCAGTTCTTGATCAATAGTAATGAGCAAATTTTCCTTCTAAATTGGCTGGTCCGTGTACAAGTCCTGTTTCTGGAATTGCTTGGTTGTTCTGGTTTTCTTGATTCGTTCTTATTCTTGGTTTTTCTACTTATCAAGATTAGTGTGTCTTGCTGTGTTTTAGGCTTAGAAGGTCTTAACAAGTGGTATCAGAGCCTGGTGAATACTCAGCCATGTCTCTACCAAAGCATGAGATTGAAAAATTCACCATTGGTGGTGATTTCTCGCTTTGGAAACTCAAAATGAGGGCTCTCCTCGTGCATCAAGGGCTTGAATCAGCTCTGGAAGAAGAAGATCCAGAGGCTTCTACAAGTTCTATAACTGATGACAAGAAGAGACAAATTCATAATCGAGCTCATAGTACTCTAATCTTAAGTCTTGGTGACTCAATCTTGAGAGAGATCTCTGAAGAGAAGACAGCCTTGGGGATTTGGAACAAGGTTGAAACCCTGTGTATGAAGAAGTCCCTGGCTCACAGATTGTTCTTGAAGAAGAGGTTGTACACATTCTCAATGAGAAAAGGGGTTACAATACAAGATCACATTGACACCTCTAACAAGATCATTCTTGATCTTGAAGGGGTGGAAAATGTAAAAATCAGTGATGAAGATAAGGCATTCTTCTTGCTGAGCTCTCTACCAAAGTCTTATGAAGACTTTGTAGATACAATGCTCTATGGGAGAACCACTTTGACTCTTGAAGATGTTAAAGCATCCCTGAGTTCAAAAGAGATTCAGAAGAACAATGGCCTTAAGACAAGTGATTGTGATGGGTTGATTGACAGATCAGAAAAGAAGAAAGATCAGAAGAACAAAAATCAAGGAAAAAGACATGGAAAGAACCAAGAAGCTGCAGATAAGAAGAAAAAGAAGAAGAGAAAATGCTTCTACTGCAGGAAGGAAGGGCATTACATAAGGGACTGTTTTGAGAAGAAAAATAGGGAAAGTCAAGAGAAGTCAGGGGATGCAGCTGTAGCCTCTGATGATGGTTCTGATGGATATCAAAGTGCTGATTTACTTGTGGCCTTAAACAGCAATACTAAAGGTCAGTGGGTCATTGATTCTGGATGCTCCTTTCAATTATGTCCTGATAAAATCCTGTTTTACAAATATGAGGCTGTGGATGGTGGTAGAATCTTAATGGGAAACAATAATGTGTGTCATATTGTTGGAATTGGTTCTGTAAAAATCAAGATGTTTGATGGAACTGTAAGATCTCTACATGAAGTAAGGCATGCTCTTAGGCTAAAGAGAAATTTAATCTCTTTAGGCATGCTAGACAGCTGAGGGTATGTGTTTAAATCAAGAAGTGGTGGCTTGGAAATAAGAAAAGGGACTGAGATAGTGATGAAGGGGGTTAAAGAAAATGGATTATATGTATTGCAAGGCTCATCAGTGCCTATCCAAGAGGGAGTCACTGTTGTTTCTGAGGAAGATAAAACCAAGTTATTGCACCTTAGGCTTGGTCATATAAGTATCCAGGGGCTGCAAGAGCTTAGTAAACAAGGATTACTTGGTGGGGACAGAATCCAGCAGCTGGAGTTCTGTGAGAACTGCATTTTTGGTAAATCACATAGGTCCAAGTTTAACAAAGGGGAGCATATGTCAAAGCAAGTCTTGGACTATGCACATACTGACCTTTGGGGGCCTGCTCAAGTCCCTTCCTTGAGTGGTGGCAGGTATTTCATGTCACTCATTGATGATTACTCAAGGAAGGTATGGATCTACATACTCAAGACCAAAGATCAAGCCTTGGAAAAATTCAAGGTGTGAAAAACATTGGTAGAAAATCAGTCTGGATTCAAGCTGAAATGCTTAAGGACTGATAATGGCTTGGAGTTTTGTAGCAAAGAATTTGAGGAATTTTGTCAAAAGCATGGCATAAAAAAGCACAAAACAGTAAGGTTCACCCCCCAGCAGAATGGCTTGGCTGAGAGGATGAACAGGACCTTGGTGGATAAAACCATATGTATGCTGATAAATTCAAAGCTTCCAAGAAGCTTCTGGGCAGAGGCTGTCAATACAGCAAGTTATTTAGTTAACAGAAGCCCATCTTCTGCAATTGGCTTCAAAACACCAGAATAATTGTGGAATGGAAAACCTGCAAACTACCAAAACCTCAGAGTTTTTGGGTTCCCTGCTTATCTTCACATCAATCAAGGCAAGCTGGATGCAAGAGCCTTGAAAGGAGTCTTTGTTGGATATCCTGATGGGGTTAAGGGGTACAAAATCTGGTGTAAGGAGCAAGGGAAGTGCATAGTCAGCAGGGATGTAGTGTTTTATGAATCTGCATTGCTGAAAGATAGTGTAAAGCATGACACTGGATTGCAAGATAATCCAGCAGCTAACAAACAATCTGGAACTTCCAAGGTTAAGGTGGAGCTATTGACAGACAAAGGCAGTGAAAAAGAGGCAGCTTCTGATGATGAGAGGGCCACAGCTGGAAGTGAGGAACATGAGGAATCAGAATTACCATAAGCTGACTTACAGAGCTATCAGTTAGCTAGAGATAGAGTTAGAAGGGAAGTCAGAGCTCCAGTGAGGTATGGCTATGCTGACTTAATTGCCTATGCACTATTGTGTGCTGATGAAGTAACAATTGAAGAGCCTGCTAACTACTCTGAAGCTATGGAAAGTGTGCACTGTGATAAGTGGCTTGAGGCAATGCAAGATGAAATGGAGTCACTTCAAAGAAATCAGACCTGGACACTCACACCAAATCCAGGAAATAAGAGGCTGATCAGTTGTAAATGGATCTTCAAAAGGAATGAAGGAATACCAGATGTTGAACCTCCCAAATATAAAGCAAGGCTAGTGGTCAGGGGTTTTACACAGAGAGAAGGTGTAGATTTCAATGAAATTTTTTCTCTTGTAGTGAAACACAGTTCAATAAGAATCTTATTAGCCATGGTAGCTTTACTTGACTTAGAGCTGGAACAGATGGATGTAAAGACAGCCTTCCTTCATGGCAATCTTGAAGAACAGATATTGATGGCACAGCCTGAAGGCTTTGAGTGTAAGGGTAAGGAGGATTATGTTTGTCTGCTGCATAAGTCCTTGTATGGACTTAAGCAATCCCTTCGACAGTGGTACAGAAGGTTTGATGAGTTTATGGTTTCAAATGGCTATCACAGAAGCAGATATGACATCTGTGTCTACTTTGGTGGATCAGATCAAGGTGGAGTTGCTTATTTGCTTCTGTATGTTGATGATATGTTAATTGCAAGCAAATACAAGTCAGAGATAGAGAGATTAAAAAATCTGTTAAAAGCTGAGTTTGAAATGAAGGATCTTGGCAATGCCAAAAGGATCCTTGGGATGGACATTATCAGAGATAGATCTGTTGGCACCTTATTCTTGAGCCAAGAGAAATATATCAAGAAAGTTTTGGAGAGGTTTGAAATGCAAGACTGTAAACCTGTTCAGACTCCACTTGGTCCTCAATTCAAGTTGTCAGCAGCTCCAACATCAGAAGATGAGTCTCAGATGAATGAATTCCCATATGCACAGGCTGTAGGGAGCTTGATGTATGCAATGGTATGCACCAAGTCAGACATAGCTTATGCAGTAAGTATTGTCAGCAGATTCCTCAGTTGTCCAGGCAAGGTTCACTGGAATGCTGTCAAATGGATAATGAGGTATCTAAAGGGTTCTTCTACTTGTGGTTTGCTGTATGGGAAGACTAAGAGTGACAAGATGGAAGTCATGGGGTTTGTAGACTCTGACTTTGCTGGAGATCTTGACAGAAGAAAGTCTACATCATGTTATATGTTTGTGTTAAACTGCTGCCTGATTAGCTGGAAGTCATCACTTCAGACTGTGGTTGCTTTATCCTCAATTGAAGCTGAGTTCATTGCAACTACAGAGGCAGTAAAGGAGGCCATGTGGCTAAGGGGCTTGCTCAATGAGCTATGGCTAAATCAGAAGACTGTCCAAGTTTTCTGTGATAACCAGAGTGCCATACACCTGGTAAAGAATCAGATGTATCATGAAAGAACCAAGCACATTGACCTGAAGCTCTAGTTTATCAGAGATGAAGTTGGAAAAGGAACAGTGGTTGTGTCCAAGATACATACCAGTGTGAATCCAGCAGATGCTCTTACAAAATCTCTTCCCACTGCAAAGTTTGATTTCTGTGTGAATCTAATGGGCATCTTGCCCAGACCTAACTAAATTCAAAAGGTGAATTAAAGTTGGATGAAGGTTTTTAGGTGTTGTATTATTGAAGGGATCAACTGAATCAACTGCAAGGTGGAGATTGTGAAGATATGTGTTTGTGGACTAAAATGAAGAAACTGGAAAAGTAGAGAGTTGTTGTGCAGATTGACTTCAGTTGATGGGGTCTGTTTGATATTTTCTGCTGACGTGGCATGGGTTCATTATAATTTGTTATAACGAAGCCCAGAACTCTCATATATAAATAGGCTGATGGGTGGAGCCTGATACAGAATCGATATCATCTTCATTTGTTCATCATTTTGCATGGAATTTGTTTCTTTGTAATCTATGCATAATCTTCTGTAAATCAAGTGTAATTGACTCAGTTCTTGATCAATAGTAATGAGCAAAGTTTCCTTCTAAATTGGTTGATCCGTGTACAAGTCCTTTTTCTGGAATTGCTTGGTTGTTCTGGTTTTCTTGATTCGTTCTTGTTCTTGGTTTTTCTACTTATCAAGATTAGTGTGTCTTGCTGTGTTTTAGGCTTAGAAGGTCTTAACAGAATAGGATAAGGGATTTTTTATTTAAAAGGAGGGTGGTCGCTGAAGAGTGGATTTTAGGGTTTTTTTTGTCTATTCTTTTTTTGTATTTACTCATGAATAGAAGCATTTGATATTATTTACATTAATCAACTTGATAGCAAACTAAATAATTCTCAAATTACTTAATATATCTAAATGTGTAGCTTTAACTAATATTAACATATTTATAATTTGTATGTACTAGTTGAATAAAAATCAGTTAATTAGCTATATTCTTACTTATCGTATTTGTATTACAAATTAAAACAATTAAATCTGTAGTGGTTGATTTGTTCTAGTGATTTCACAAGATCAATACTATGCCAAGATTCTTATCAAGATCAAAACAAGTTGCACACTTGCACAAGATGATCAGTAACCTAATAAACTATTACAAACAATTAGAACTAAACAAGAATGAATTAAAATCCGATTGCAAGCCAAATAAAAAAGAATACACAAAAACACATGGTTCAGTCTTTTGGAAAACTTACATCTATGGGTGAATCCATCAGAACAAGTTTTTATTGATGATTCAAAGAACGAATTACAAAGATATATAAAGAGAACAAGAATAATATTTCAATCTCTTGATTCACTCTCTATAACTCTTTAGAACATTCCCTCAAACATGAAAAAAAATTAGTTTATAAGAATCTTTATAATCACTTTAACAACCGAGAATGCGTAGATGATTGATGCGTGTCCCAAAGGCTGTTATAACGAACTTCGCTCACTTCAGTAATCAAAAGTTTACTCATGTGATTTCTTCAAATTAGTTATAACCAAAATGCATCATGCCATTCTAACTTTAAATGATCATATGTTCTCATGTGTCTTCATTAATCAATTAATAATGCTGAAAACACTGCCATTTTACTTGTAAGGTGTATGAATTCACTTATAACCAACAATTCTCCACCTTGAATCAAGTAACTTACACTAATTCATTCACTATCTCATGGAAACAAAAAAATTGCATACACCAACAAAGTCCAAGCATTTCTTAAACTTACGTATTGGAACCACCTTAACAAGCATGTCTAAAGGATTGTCATCAATATGAATTTTTTCCATCTTGTTGACCTTATTTGAAACTTGGTTTCTTAGGAAATGAAGCTTAATGTCAATATGCTTGGTAGTTTCATGATGAGTTAGATTCTTATACAAATGCAACATACTAAAACTGTTGCAGAAGATTGATACAGTCTTTTTCCTTAATCCAAGCTCAGCCAACAAACCCTATGTTCGGGTCGGTTCGGGTCTGGTCAATAATTCGGGTTATGTTCGGGTTGGATTTAAAACGGGTAGGATTGAGTTCGGGTCAGTGCGGGTCGGTTGAAATCGGGTCAATTCGGGTCGGTGATTGTGCGTGTGGTGTGTGCTGTGTGCAGCGTGTGTGTGTGTGGCTGTGCAGCTTGTGACAAGTTGTGTGTGTGTGACAGAAACCCACTGATTAAAGAAGAAAAAGGTACAGAGGCAGCCACTAAAAAGTCAGGCAGGCAATTCAATTTTTTGCAGTTCTTTTTCCTTGGCCACCTTTATAACATAAACAATTAAGCTTCCATTGAATGCCTGAGTGAAACTTAGTTGTGGAAAAAAAAAATGTTCTGGGTGGTGAGGATTTGTAAAGTTGTAAGAGCTGGTTTTTTTTTTTTAATTATACTGTCATAGCAAAATTGTAATTTTTCCCCATAAATAAAATGATATTCCTTTTGGAAAAAAAGGGTTTTGTTCGTCTTTATCTCTACAATTGCTTTCTTGGAGTTGCTTTCAAGTTTCAACTCAGCCCGCCAGATGGGATTGGCAACAATAGTCATCTCAGCATCTACATCTTTGTATACAATTCAACTTATGCTTTTTCTAATGAGAATATTTTGAAATTTGATGAGGATGATTGGTCACTTGCAAGGCAACACCTTTGAGTGAATGGATGTGTGTGTTGTGCAGCAGCCGAGCAGCGTATGTGACTGTGTGTGTGGTTGTGTGCGTGTGGTGTGTGTTGTGTGTAGTGTTAGGCTGTTAGCTTAGGGTTTTTTTTTTTTGAGAACCTGATCGAGTATTTGGATCGGGTCGGGTTTGACCCGAACCAATCACAACCCGATCGGGTTTGTCAATCTCAAACCGATCGGGTTTCAATCCTGACCCGAACTTGAAATTTATCGGGTCGGGTTGGGTCGGGTCGGATCGGGTAAAATGCCCACCCCTATTTATAATACTAAACATCTGTATATAGTTATCTAGCTATTATTATTCATCTTAGATAATGTAAAATCTTATGTAACCTCTCATTTATTTAGTGGATTAGTGATTACTTGCTCACCTGAATGTAGGCCAAAGACTAAACTATGTAAACGTTATGTGTTCTTTTTACTTATATTTATTTCGCTCTATTTTCAATTTGGGGTCGAAGTTGTGTTTCACATATGAGCTTACCTAAGCTACCAGCTATACTACATATTCTACAGTTACAAAAATGTAATTGTCTTGTACATTTTACATTTTCCTACATTTCTAATAAATGCAATAAAAAATTTACTTGATATATAGTGTCCATTATAGGACGTCATTGCATATAACAAGATGGGAGTAGATCAAGTTGTGTCGCAGCAATTAAAAAAGAGAGTCCAAATGTTGAAGGATAACAAATAAACAATTGTTATATCATTATTTAACTTATCAAAACTTATTACTACACTAGATATCAATGCCCTTGGTTTGCATAATCGGTAGAAGAAGTCTTTATCTAAGTCGTAGATAGACCATCTTATTGTTAAATTAAGCATAAAAGACAACAAATGTATTGTTACGTAGCAACTTGAATAAATGTAATCAAACTTAAATTGGAAGAATAAAAGAAACTTACGGCTTCATTTTTTCATCACGCATCCAATCATTAAAATTGATTAGACCATTCGATTCAGTTACAACCATCCTTTTGTAACTTCTTATAAGGATCAATGTAAGGTGTGCTAACATATATTGATTTTTTTCTTTTTCTTAGAGAATGTTGTTCTAATGGACAACAATCATGTTCTTTGTATCCTTTTTTAAAGTGAGATTCAATGGAAAATTCATCAGTGGTGTTAATTACACCGAGTAGTAATGCTTAGAACTAAACATTAACTTTATCTTTGTGTACATCAAAAGCCATTGAGCCAAGAACATCATGTAAAGGCAGCTGTATTGTAAACTAATACAACAAAATTCAGAATTCTCAAGATAATTGTTGTCTATTGAATTCTCTGTTAGTCTTTTAGTATTGACTGCAACTCAGCCACATTGTAGTAATAATTATTTACTGAGACTTAGTTTGTTTGTTATCAGTAATTCAATGTGTATGAATGATTCATTCCCTAGTGTTGATAATTTAGCATTAAATAAAGCTAGCAATGGATTTGTAGAAAAACAATTTTCTTTTAGAGAGGTCTTGAAATGCATGCTTTACGCATATTATGTAACAAAAAATTTTAAGTATAAAACTGCCAAAGTCTGCAAAGGATATACTTGTCATTTACATGTAAAAGCTACAAATAGTGTTTTTATCCTGTTAAGGTCAACGATTATGGTACGTTCAAAATCAAAAAAGTATTGAAATGTGCATGCTTCTTCCCATGATGTCTCTAAGAAAGATCATTGACAAGCTTCTGCGAAACTAATTGCCTAAAATATTCAGTTTAAGTATGATGGTTCTTCTTCTTCATATAGGGCTACAAACATTTGGCAAAATTTTCAACAATAATATGGTTACGATATAAATTATCAACAAACATGGAGAGCAATGGAACGTACAATGCAAAATGCTAAACGATCACCTGAAGACTCTTAAAAATTGGTTACTCAATATATGGCAATGCTTAAGAAGAAGAATCCTGGAATGTGAACTTTCTTTGATATTGATAACACAAATCACTTCAAGTAATTCTTCATGACAATAAGAAGTTGTTTGAAGGGAATTTTTTTTTTCTATTAGGCCAGTTATTGCAGTTGATGGTACATTTCTCAAAGGAAAATATAAAAGAACTATTTTCATTGCCACTTGCAAGGATGATAACAATCAAATTTATCCATTGGCTTTTGATGTTGGTGATAGTAAGAATGAAGTACCTTGGCTATGGTTTTTCACAAAGTTAAGGGAATCAATTAAGGAAGTTGAAATTTGGTTTCTATTTCTAACTGTCATCCAAGTATTAAGAAATTCAAGCTCAATTTAAGGGTTGGTAGTATCATTGAAGCGGCTTCAAGAGTATATCGACTCGGCTTCAAGAGTATATCGACTAGCACACTTCACTTATTATAAGAATGAGATATACAAGGTTAGCGAAGTAGTTAGAAAATATCTCAAGGAAGCAAGATTTTGACAAGTGGGCACGTTTCTACTTCGATAGGCATCACACTGTTTGGAATACCAATATTACTTAATGTATGAATGGGATTCTAAAATCTGATCAATTGTACTTATTCATAAACTAATGCATTTGATAGTAAATAAACTACGAGAGCAGTTTTATAACCGCCAGGATGAGGCGGTTGCTATAAATAGTCGACTAACACAATAGGCAAATAAGGTAATGAAAGGTAGAGAAAATTACTCTCAAAAGATTCAAGTGATCAACTGAAATTTATACGAGTTTATTTTTCAAAGATGATGATTTTGCTTCGGCTACCTTGTGTAAGACACTGTAATCTTTTGTACAAGTCTCAATAATAGTGGTTCAATACAAAACGTCTTCTCATCAATGATTTCATTTCATCCCATGTCTCAATTGGGCGTTCCCTATGTCGCTCAATCACAACCAATTTTACTTTTCTTGCCTCTGAATAATTGTGGCAGTCAAATATGAACTCTATTTTCTTCTCCTATTAAAGGTATGCTTCTAGGTTGGATTTTCCTTGAAAAGATGGAATCTTCATCTTTATGCCACTCATTTCATCATCTCTATTCATAGCTCTCCTGCCTTGTCCATCTCTTCTATAGCTACCCACTGAGTCCTCCCCTTCATCATACGCATCCCTATAATAGTTAACAATCTCTCCTTTAGTTGGAGCTCTTCCTCTCTTACGTGCTCGGGGAACAGGTTGTGGCTGCCCTGCACATGTGTTCTCCACCTAATCTAAACGCTCGTGTATGAGCTCTAATTCAGCCGTCATCATCCTTCTCATCTCTCCCATCAATGCTTGAATTTGTAAATTCTAAGTAGTTGCGGATTGATCCTTTTCATTTGTGTTTCGTTCTAAGTGTTGAGACATAACTATTATCTGCAAAAGAACGTTAGAAATAATGTGGAAGGACCTCATCTCACTCCCTTACGTGTTTCACTCAAGAAAAATGACTCACTCAATTCCACTCATGTTTCACTCAAATTAATTGGCTTTTACCCTCTAATACGCTCACACTCTCTTGCTTTTTTCCACTCTCAGTAATTCTCACTCGGTTCTTATGAAACTAATCAAACCAATATCAGGATTTCAACAGCAATTCATTAAAATGACAACTAAGGAGAATTTAATTTCAAGAGTAAGAAGGCAATGTGTACGAAAGTCGAGTTTTGATTTTGGGTAAAATTTTCACCGATAGGGTAAAACTTGTTTTAGACTTCCAAGACAAATAATGGAAAAAAAATAAAAGATTTTAAGAGGAGGTTGGAGATTCTTTTTTTTTTTTTTTGGAAGAGGAACAGGTAAAACTTATGGATTTAAGGAAAACTAAACCACAAGGATGAAAAATTGATTTAAAAGGAAACCCTAAAATACTGTTCACGCGGCACTATTCATGCGACACTGTTCACGCAAACATTGTTCACGCAAATAATGTTCATGACATTTTTTTTTTATAGATACTAGAACAAGGATGAAAATTTCAAACAAGAATGAAAAACAACAAAGATAGATGGATCTGACCTTGGAGCCTAGGCTCTGATACCAAATGATACGAACCTCGTCAAGAATTGACGCGACCCTAATCAATTTGGTTCCCAAGATCGAATTTAAAACAGGAATGGAATGGAACCTTCACTCAACGCTTATTGAAAGCACGAACCTTGGTATGTGAAGACGTCACAATCAGCTATGGATGGTCTGATTGATAAGTCAAGAGTTGTAATGCAACGGAAATTTGATAAGTTCAAGAGTTCGTAAAGAACTAAAGAGAATTAACTCTCTCACCAATTGCATCAAAAACACTTCTTCCATGTTTATTGGATACGAGTACTTTATATAGGGTTGGTTACAAGAATTTTTAGAAATAAATCATAATCCAAAAATCAAATCTGAATCTGAATCTTCCCTAATATGAAAGAATCTAAATCAAATCAGAATCCTAATCTAAGTAAATAGGAAAGAATTTAAACCAAATCAGAATTTTAATCTAAGTAAATAAGAAAGAATCTAAATCAAATCAGGATCCTAATTGGCTTAAATATCTTACATCAATTAAATGGAAACTAGGCAATTAAAATAAAAATAACTTATTTGTTTCCCTAATAGCCTTCTCAAGAAACGGGAAAGTATCTAAAAAAGAAAAATAATATATTTTCTCGCCATAATGTACAAACCAACTCCATATTTCATAGAAGTGATTATTTGGAAACTTCAAGAGCTTGAATCATGTATTTGTCATGTGCGATTCCTTCAACGAGTCTTCACGAATTTAATTGAGCCCAAGTTGCTTGAATCAATCCATTAAGCGCTTCTTTAAATTTCTTTGCTCGAGCTCTTATAACGAGTCCGACAAGAACTTGAATAGGATCTTAATATGCCTCATCCCATGTGATTGTAATAGTTTTATCCTTAATCTCATCATCAAGGGTTCCAACTTGACCAGCAGCTTCAACTCCACTAATGCAGTCAATTCCTCAAGTTCCTCAAGTCTCTCGACCACCATTTAGACCATACAATCAGAACCCGAACTACTCTCAACCCAGACCATAGGAGGATGCATTCCAAAATTTCAAGAGTCTTACTCACTCCACAATCAAGCAACAAAACCACACCATTGATGAACTACGAAATGAGATGAGAGCATGCTTCAACTCACAAACCCAATCAGTTTCAAACCTTGAAAAGATGGTGGGACAATATGCATCTTCAATTCAAACCTTGGCAATGACTATTGAAAAATGAAAATTCCCAAGTCAACCAGTGTCTAACCCTTAAGGAGTGTATGAAGCAAGTACAAGTTCACCTCAGCAGCATGGAGAGATCAAAGACGTCATGACCTTACAAAAAGGAAAAGAAGTGGAGATGCCTGTGATAAAAACAACTTACTAGCGTTTCTACTTTTATGTATATAAGTCCATTGTGATTTAATTATGTGTGTTTTATTATAATTAAGTATTTTATGTATTTTAGGGGGTATCATAGTCATTTACAATGAACGAGAGATTAGATAGCAAAACGGAAAGCAATTCTGAACTCAGGACAGTCGAAAACTTTAGGAGAAGCATAAAATGATAAACAACATTGTTCACATGTACGGTACTGTTCACAGTATTTTTCACGATACTATTTATATATACGGTACGATGACGTGGCATTGACCGATGGCATGGCACTGACTGATGACGTGGCAGCATTCGATTAGACAAATGATATGGTATTGACTACTTATGTGGCGTTTTGTAAATTGTTTCATAACTCTACTCTGATTTCTTCAAGCATTGTCAAGCAAGGTCTGTCTCGATAAGGTAATGTCCATCTGTTGAAACACTCTGATGTATTGTTGTCATCCGATCTACCATGCAATTTTTATTATATATGTGCATCGACCAATTATAACCATGAAGTTCTCTTTCTAACTACTCAAATGCAGCCTCTTTTACAGCCTTTATCTTTGCCATTGCCTTCTCAAAATCATACTTGTTACAGCTCTTAATAGCTTTCCAAAATAGTTGTTTCAACTGTGCATCAGCAAACGACTTGGAAAACTTAGCATAAACATGCCTAGAACATGCCTTATGATAAGCACTAGGCCATGTGTTTGAAATTACATTAATCAACCCTTTTTGTCTGTCACTAATAAAAGTCACATGTCTTCCATCATCCGGATAACTATGCAAGTGCTCCATAAACCATCTCTATGTCTCCGTATTCTCAATCTCACAAACACATACTGCCAATGGGACAATCCCATTATTACCATCCATGCCAACAGCGGCTAACAGCACTCCACCATATTTACCCTTTAAGTGGCATCCATCTACTCCAATAAAAAGTCTACAGTCATTAAGAAATTCATTTCTTTGTGCCAAAAATGAAACAAAAACTTTGGAATAGTACCTTGTCGGATATAGAAACAGCATCACACGACACCTTGCATATTTCTCTCGGATCAGCTTTGTAAATGGCTACAGCATACTCAAACAATTTCTCACATCCCTTTGAATGATTCTCAAATACCTCCAATCATGCCTTTGCTCTAGCTCCATACAATGTCATTTTTTTAATTTTCAAACCATAAGTCTCTTGCATATAATTCTTCAAAAGATCAATCTTCACATTCAGGTCAACAACAACCTGACTTTTTTATTTTAGTAGCTACCCAAGTATAAGTAACTTTCATTGTCTTGCTGGTAAGTCTACACTCATGCTTCTTGTTGTATTCTCGCAATATGAAACCAATTCCATCATTTAATTTTGCACTAGACACATACCATGGACAGTCAGCCTCTTTATAACTACCCACAAATCTTCTTGGCTCACTATATATTGTTTTAATGGCAGACCATTTCCTAATCATCACCTCATGCAATATCTCTCTAAAATGAGCAACATCTCTAAACACGTGTCCTAATTTTAGCCTATTTTTCCCACAACGCTCACTTTATACTCATGTTGTTGTATGTAATTAGTCAATTTAACAGTGTCAAGCTTAATATCATCATCAGAAGAATCAACGACCCCTTTTACCTCCTTATTATCATCAAATAAACTACCATCTGAATTGGAATCAACTTCGGCTTCATCAATGCCTTCATTGTCCTCATCAACAAGAGTAGTTTCAGCAGTACCATCTGAAATACTAACTAGGCAACCCAAGAGGGGGGGGTGAATTGGAATTTTAAAAATTATCCTAGCAAATCCACACAACAAATCAATCTAATGCCTTAATCAAATTAGAAACAATAAATTCAATCATGCACAATATTAAAAGAGTAAGGGAAGAGAAAAACGAATACAAGGATTTTTACGTGGTTCGGCTATCCCCGCCTACGTCCACGCCTCCAAGCTCACCCGCTTGAGGATTTCACTATCCAAGCCTCCCAAGGCTTCAAGATTTTACAATTGACTTCCAAGGTGTCAATGAACCTTTACAACAAGAGATTATATCCCCAATCTCTTTACCCCAAGTGTTTCCCACACTTGTACACTCACAATTTGATGAGAAATGATAAATACAACAATGAATCTCTCTTTAAGAGTAGATATACAAATTGAAGAACAAAGATGATTCAACAAATGATGATTTACGAAAATGAAGCTCAATAGATGTTGTGTGCACTTGTTTATGCTTGCTTGGATCACCAAAAATGAATTGGTTTTGAGTTTATATAGTTTGAACTCAAAAACTAGCCGTTATGCACTTGTCAGCCCGAAAACGGTTAAAGGTTAACTTATTAACGGTTAACCGTTTCGCTGGTCAAAAGTTACCGTTGGGCCAAATTTCAAATAAACGGTTTACCGTTTATGTTACCCTTTCGCCGTTAACTTCCAGAGACCTGCAAAACAAATTTGGCTTAACCGTTCTTACTAAACGGTTCAAGGTTAAAATAAACGGTTAACCGTTTTCCGTAAACGGTTCACCGTTATGTTCCAAAATCATCATTTAATTTGGTTTAACCGTTCTTTAATTAACGGTTCAATGTTAAAATAAACGGTTAACCGTTTTCCGTAAACGGTTCATCGTTATGTTCCAGAATCATCATTTTAACAAAACTTTGCAGAACATACTTTTTGGACGTTATCGGTTAGCCGTTTTAAAATAAACGGTTAGCCGTTGCTACAGTGACTGCTACAGTACTTGCTACAGTGAAATTATTTTCCAAAATTACAGTTTGACCTCAAAACTTTATAAATAGTATTACGGCCCAAAACGTTATGAAAGTTTACAAATAGGTCCAATTTCAGAATTTTTAAATAATACTTTGTTAATCTCAAAACTTTCTGAAATTATGATATAGCCCAAAATGATATGACACTTTTCAAATAAGTCCTTCTCCAAGATTTCAAGCAATACTTGTTGATTTCAAAGTTTTCAAAACTCTTTCAATTAAATCATAACTTGAAAAACAATCAATTTCATAAAATCATTTTTCCGTTAAATATGAAACCTTTATAATATGAAAATAATGATTTATTTAAATATAAAACCTTTATAATAAGAAAATAATTTGAGCTTAAAAGATTAATCATTCTTAATCTTGTTTGTTATCATCAAAATCAATATTATGAAAACATATATGTTAACACCATCAACTTCAGCTTGCATGACTTCTGTATTAACATCATCATTGCTGCAATTGTTTATGTCCAAGTAGTCAGATAGTAATGCATCTTCATCAGATTCATCAGCCCCAACAGTAGCTTATCCCTCAACAACAGCTTCCTTATCAAAAACTTGTCTTCTAACAACAGCTTCTCTCCCAACAGTAGCTTGTCCCCCAATAAAAGTTTTTTTCCTGACAGAATCATTCAACTGATTAATCAGTTCATCAGGCAACACAACTCCTAGGTTAGTCAATCATGCATGTAATAAGGAAGAATCTTAAAACTAAAGGTACAGCACTGGTGCAACTTCAACCGTAAAAGTATTGATAGCCAAAGTATGATGAATTCTAAGTAAACATTTTAGCCCAAAAGCTAAATCTAGTGCAATCTTAATCTTATTCTATGGGTTCGTAACATTTAACTTAATTTTTGAAGCAGAATCTAACCCATATGGACTCGTAATGTTTAAAACAACATCCTTAATCTTCGCAATGGTACAATCAAGTTCAAGCAACCCTAAATTCTTCATGCCTAAAAAGGATATCATTTACTCTACCTGTCGCATCCTAAATGTCCAAAATAAAAAAGAAAATTCAGCACTGGTTCAGTTCTTGAGTATTGAAACAAAGCCAAGTATTGATCATTCAAACTTCTTATATTTTATAGTACAATGTTAGTTACTGAACTATATAAACACAAAAAAATACCGACAATATATAGACAAATATCTACAATGTTATTTCAAACATCTTTATTGTTATCTTTATCTTCTTATTATCTTCCTATTAATGTATTATTAATATTGCAGGTAAGAAACTTAAAGAAAAGACATGGAAACAAACATCCTGCTGGACTTTGTGACATTCTAAATTATAGCTAGTTTTTCATATATTCTAATTTTGTATGCAACAATCAAATCTTCACTAGGGGTCTAAGGGATATGGATACATATATAGCTAGGGGTTAAAATAATTCAAAAAACCACGGCCCATAGTTCAGCAACTATAAATTGTCAAAAGCCCTAAATTTTATATGCATACCACAGGCAGAGATACATGAGTAAGCAGGGGATAAATGTGCATTCAACTATAGTATCACAATCTTTCATGCATTTACATCTCAACAATCGAAAACAACATATTACTCCCCTATTTATCATTGCCCCCAAAAAAAATTGTTACAAATCGACCTTATCTATATTATAATGTTTCAAGCAACAACAATTAACAACAATCAACAGACAAATCTGAAACAACATTATTTTCTGTCAAAAATTAAATGAAAATAAATAAATAAAACAAAACTTACTTGACTATAGCTTCAACCCTTCCCCCCCCCCCCCCAAAACCAAAACGTTGCGACTTCTTACCAGCTCACCACTTTCCTCAATGCCTCTAAATCTTCGAATTAACAAAAGATTTGAAATGTAAGCGTGGTTCATCGATGAAAATTCATGGAAACTACAAGAAAAATGGTGGAATTTTGGTGAAAATAAATAAATAAAACAAAACTTACTTGACTATAGCTTCAACCCTTCCCCCCCCCCCCCCCCAAAACCAAAACGTTGCGACTTCTTACCAGCTCACCACTTTCCTCAATGCCTCTAAATCTTCGAATTAACAAAAGATTTGAAATGTAAGCGTGGTTCATCGATGAAAATTCATGGAAACTACAAGAAAAATGGTGGAATTTTGTTGCTTCTTCATGCATGGTGGTAGGGAATAAACTATGGTTGTTTTCGTTGCTTGTTGTGTTGGGGACCACTATGCCCTTCTTTTCTTTTCTTTTCTTTTCTTTTCTTTTCTTTTTTCCTTATCACATATTCTAAACAACGTCGTTTTTGAAGCGCAGGTGAAATGATCATTTTACCCTTATGACGTCGGCAAAATTTTAACGATTTGAAGACAGCAGTGGACAGATGCAAAACAATATAACTTCAAGTGGAGCTCAGCAAAAAAATTAAGAATTGTGTTTTTTTTGAAAAAGTGGGAAAAAATAAGTGGTCATTGGATAATTGTCCTTGTTGTAATTTTGTGTCGCCCACGTGCTCTCCACCAGGGCCAAAAACTGAAAACTTTGGTTACAGGGGCCGGAGTGAATAATGCATATATCGTTTAGAGATATTTTTTAATTTTTATTATAATTTAGGGGATATCATTTATATTTTTTAAAAAAATTGAAATTTTTATAGGGGCCATGGCCCACTCTAATCTTCATTAAGATCCACCCTTACTCCCCACTTGGATAGGGTTGGCAGAAAAGCCCGCGGGCTTTAAGCCCGGCCCGCGGCTTGAAATTATGGATATGAGCTTATAATTAACAAAGCCTATAACATACGGGCTCAGTTAAGGGCCTAAATGAAAAGCTCGGGTTTTATAATAAATAATATTTATATATATTTTTAAAAAATTGTATAATATAATAATAATAATATATCATAAAATTGAAATAAAAAACTCATTCCCGTAACAAAATCCCTCATTCTCGTGACAAAATCAATATAATAATAATTATGTATTAGATAATTATGTTTTAAAAATTTATAATTTTATTAAAAAAATTTATTGAAATTTTGTAAAAGCCCAGGCCCGTTAAAGCCCGGCCCGTCCAAAGCCCGCCCAATTTGGATGGGCTTTAAAAGGACCTTGACTTTTTAAATAAGATATGGGCCTGGTCCTGGGCTTGACAAAGCCCGGCCCAGGCCCTTAAATTGCCAACCCTACACTTGGACTTGTAATCAAGCCATTTAATTTGGCTATTACGCCTCATTTGATTTTGTTATAAATTGGGCGAATGAATTATTTGTAATTCAGCCATAAGCCCACTAATAACAAATCCAAATAATCTTTCGTTTTTCTCCAATTTAATTTTTTAGAACAGTTTATTCTTTAATATTTAATTCATTACATGTTCAATAAAAATAGAATAATTAACTAAAAAAATAAATAAAATAGACTAACAAATTAATGAGAAAGCAAAAATATATAGACAAATTATGCTCATCATATATTAATATTAGTGGTTGTTATCAAGAGATGTGATGGGGGTGGTGGTGGTATATATATTAAAGACCAAGGAACTTGTTGGAGTTATCTTCAAATAAAATTAAATTCATTAACCACCTTAAAGTTAAAACCATGGTTACATTGAGCTGCTATAAATAAAGATTTGTTTCAGCATGCATGGACAAATAAAAATTATGCGTGCATTATGAAAGTTTGACTGCAAACTGCTGGTAGCTAGCTAGGTATGCAACACTTTAGTTTGACCATTACTTGTTGATTAATTTTACTTATTATTTATTATCATTAAACTGGGTTGAAAGTGAACATTGCTGAAGGAGTATATAAGTATATATTATTGCTCAAGTCAAGGGAATTTTGAGACATTATGGGCAAAGATATACAATTTACTGGGCTAAAACATATAGATGATCAATTACTTTAGAAAAATTTGACTTGTCCTACACCAATTCAAGCGTGGGGAATTCACACATGCATGTGAATTCAACACTAGGAAACTATCTTACAACATTTGAAAAACAACATAATATTTTCTCACTTAGAAAAAGAGAAAATATAAATGTATGAACAGTGGAGGCGCCGCTGCTTGATTTTGAAAAATTAATTAAATTCATTTTTTAATGGATTTACAAGAAAACCCTTGGTAAATTTTTAAAATAACTAAAATACCAATACTTTAATACAACGTTTTGGGAAAAAAAAAAGAAATAAAAACAAAATCCGATTCCCACACCATCACACCTCTTTGTTTTCATGCCATAGATGCTACAGCCTGCAGGTTACCATCGCATCTTTGCAGTTTTTCTGATATCACCTCCGTACCTTTGCAACTTTTTATATTAATTAGTAGGATTGATTAAATTATTATGATTATTAAGCACCTTTGCTACTTTATGATTTAATATTATGATTTTTGAATTGGTTTATCCCTTTTTAAATTGAATAATATTCTTAGTTTTAACTTATTGTGGCACTGCTTCGTGGGTTGATAAAGCGGCAAAGGCTCTTAACTGAATATTGGCAATGCTATTGTGGCTACTTAACTTTACGGATTATAATAATTAATAAAATAACAATGCTATTAGTGAGACTAAAAAAGATAAATTATATTCATTAGTTTATTTATTAGTGACATTAGTATTGATTTTACCGGTTACTACAACTACAATAGAAAGGGCAATTTCAACTATAAATTTTGTGAAAAATAATCTGTAAAATTATATGAGAGAGTAATTGTTGAATGATAGATTTGTTGTATACATAGAAAAAGTCATATTTTATAGTCTTGATAATGAGGTTATTGTTCAATATTTTTAACATATGAAACCACGTCAAGAACAATTATAAGCGTTTTGAATTAAATATTTTAATAAATTTTTGTTATGATATATGTTATTCATTAATCATTTTGTTAAATTAAATTATTATTCAAACTTAGCCCCTGCTCTAAAAATATATCCCGGCACCGCCGCTGTATATAAAATACAATTAGAATGAGGCAACAACCGTTACAACTTATTTCACTAGAAATAATAAAAGATAAAGCACGCGGAATGGAGGTTGAAAGCAAGTAATAATTTCGTTCATTAATCTTAACTCTTTCAACAAATTAACTAAATTATCAAAATGCAATATCAGCCCTAACAAAAAAAAAAGAAAATAAAAGTAGAATAAATACCTGTTAGGTAGCTTTATGTGATTGAAATATTTGAGATTGAAGTGGAAAAATAGTACCCAAAATCAATTAAGAAGAATAATTGAGAAACCCTGTACTAGTAAAATACACGCACAACCCCTAGTACTAAATTAAAAACACGAAAGAAAAAAACTACTACGAATAAAGTACGCAGCACAACTGTTTCATTAAAAAATTCATTAAATTGTGTATTATTTTTTTTTTTTTTTGGGGGATTCAGCGGTAATTCTTTGTTTAAAATAAAGAAATAAAAAAATAAATTTACATAGTGGAATGAGGTGGCACCACTAAATATCGAGTTATTTCGGAGCCTCGACACACCACGCGCTTTTACACGCTCCAATTACAGAAATGGAAATTTCACTTTGAGGAGCCTTTTTCGATTGAAGTGGCCCGCTACAGCTCTCAAATATTTCTGACAAACCGTGTCAATCACGCGCTAATGAGCATCTGAAATGGACTGCGCCTGAGATACACGAACATGGACTTCTTGCTGTCGAAATTAATAAAGAAAGCAGCTGTCGACGCTTTTTTTAGAAAGGAAAATGCAAACTTTTAGCATTAAAAGCGTCAATGCTGACAAAAATTGCCGCCCGAGAATCGGTCCAACGCCACTAACTTAAGACCTTGACGTTTGCTATGTTATTATTATTATTATTAATTTTTCTGATTTTAATTCCAATTCTTATCATTTACACTTGCATTCTTGATTCTTAAAAGGAAAGTATGTATAAAATTATTATCAACTAACTTAGGAACCATAGTTACAACCCTTCTAACAATATCCAAATTTGGGATCACATTAAAATTTCCAGTTTCTTATCCTTAAAATAACTTAAAATTATCATTAAAATTTTATAACCTAAAATTTTCATTAATCTGATGCAAAATTTAGTAGGACTGTTAAGAAACTGTGCATTTCGTCATCAAAATAGAAAATGCTATATTTTTATTACAACTTTTTTTCTTTAGATGGAAAAAAAATAGTACAATTTCTTTTTTTTTTTTCTGAAGAATTATTGAGCGTGCATGGTTTAATTCTCGTTTCAATTTATGCACCCACCAAGCTGGATCTTATTACGTGCCATGAAAAAGTATTCTTTACTCTCCAATCACAAAAAAGAAATATTAATTTATTTGCATAAATAGTTTTCTTAAGATTATGAATTTCGTAATCACGGCGATAATGAAGAAACAGAATCATCAATCATTTTCTTTCTCTTCAGTCTTCCCTGGCGCGCGAGCAAATCCAATTATCTTTCAGAGACAAATAGTACGTTTTTATTATATATTGATGTGACATTATTTAAGGTTTAAAGTATTTATTCGTTTAAATCAAAATCATGTAATCTTGATAAATATCAACGATTAGTGTTTCGTGGATGACTGGCATTGCATGTGGAGGATACAATCAAATAATCAATTTTTATTTTTTATCTTCCTGGTGGGTCAGCAAAATTTTTATATAAAAAATTACTTTGCGGACTCTAAATATCAACATAGAAATATTATTGTTTTCCTATGAATTTTTTTTTTTTTAAATATCGCACAAATCGTGACCTTCAAAAGTTTTTCTCTATTCGAACTTCAAAAATTACCCTATACACAACATATACACATGCACCCTTAATAAAATTCATAATTTTAGACCAAATTAATTAGAGTCTTTTGAACTTATTCTCGTATATATGCATTAAGTTTATTGTAATATTATGAGGCATGAAATATATTTCCGTTATACTTCTCCGTAAATTTTAATGTGATTTTCGTTTAGTTCTTTAAAAAATGGGAATCAATCTTATCTAACCACCCTAAATTGGACCATTGAAACTTTCTTTCTTGTATAATTGATTTTCTTAATTATTATTATTATTATTATTCTAACATTCTGATATTAACATTTAAACTATTTAATCCATTTTTCAGTACGCATTCCTTTGCAGCCATTATATTGGGATAAACTTTTTTTTTTTAAATTTGAGATGTGAATAATGAGCTATAGTTTATGCATATCATTATTGTCAATATAAAAAACATAAAACATTTTTTCTTCGAAGAAGTTATGTCATGTGACTCAAATAAAAAATGGGCTAAAAAGTTTTGTATTTTTTATTATTGATAGGTGGGACTGAAATAATAAATAAATAGACATGTACTAGTGAGCTCTAATAAAATAATAGGCCAAGCGGGGCTGGCGGAAATTCATGTGAGCAATGAAGATAGATATTGTGGCTTAGAGTTGACCTTAATTAGATACTTTAATTGAGTTTTCACTTTGGATAAATTCTGGATTATCTTTTTCGTAAATTAATTATTTTTAAATTATTATTTTATTTAAAAAAATTAAATTATCTCATTTTTATTTAAAAAGTAAGAAAAATAAGATGGTGAGTTTAGGGGTGTTCAGAATCCAATATGATCTATTCAATCCGTCTGATCCGTAAAAATTCGATCCGTAAAAATCTGATTCGTGGATTTGTGGATTGGATTGGATTGAATTGAAAATTTGATAATCCGCAATCGGTGGATTGGATATGGATCTATTTCTGTAAATCCGTAAAAATCTATAAATTCGCAAAAAATAAAAAAGTATTTATTTAATTAAAAAAACTTGTAAATATGACATTAGTACTTGGTGACTTTTTGGTATGACTTATTTGATTGATGTAAGTGCTTATTTAATTTCATAAGTTCTTATCATAATTTTTATTATTGTTTGGTTGTTTTTCTAATAAAACTTTTGAAACTTAAATAAGTTATTTTGCATCTACTAGTAAAAGCTCAAATTTTGGAATTTTGGGATTAGAGGTTGAAAAGCTTTTTTTAAATATTAAAATATCTAAAAATCCTCTACTTATTTGCAATTTTATTTTATTTTTTTCATAACATAACTTTAAAAAATTTATCTATTAAAGTAATTTCATAAAATTTTAATAAAAACTCTTATTGACAACCAAACAACTAAATTTTTTTTAGTAAAAACTCTATTTATAAAAGTTCTACTTAAATAAGCTCTACTTGAAAAGCTGTACCAAACGGAGCCTTACTAGTAAATAAATAAGTTAAAATATAGTTACATTAACACTATATTATATCTTATTCGATGATAATATAAAATAATGAAAAATTGAATGAACAAATATAGCTTCCTAAATAGTTAATTTCCATATACTGATCTAAACGAATGAGATTTTTTCGTTTTGGTGTATTATATTTTGAAACTTTAAATGTATTTTCTAGCTTTATTTAAATAGTTAATTTATTTAAATCTTATTTAATTTTAAATTTAATCGGTAGTAAAATTATTTTTATATAAAAATTTTTATTTAGTTAGTTCGTGGATTGGACATAATTAAAAAATTTCAGTCTGCAAACCAATCAGCAAAATGATAGATTGGATATGGATTTGGTTAAATCTGCATCCGATCTGCAGATGCATGGATTGGATTTGGATTAAATTTCACCAATCCGTGAATTGGATTGGATTGAAAATTTATAATCCGTAAAATCCTGGATCGGATATGGATTGATGTCTAATCCATAAAATCCGATCCACGAACACCCCTAGGTGAGTTGATGATTTTTTTTAGTGGTCTCCTTAATAAAAATAAGAGATAAATTAAGATTTTCAAAAACAAAAAAGGTGATTTGAACAAAATCAGTTTAATCTAAAATTTACCTTTTCACCTTTTTATTTGCAAAAAGATTAAAAATAAAAAAACTGTTGGTGGCCTTTGCACGAAATATGATCATTGACTGTGCTTTCTCGACTATGACTGAAAAATAGGATGTGGGTTCCTTTCGAACCACGTTAAGTCTTTCATCCTCGAACTTAGCAAGAACGAATTTTTCTTTGTTAACTCACAGTCGCTTATTCGGAGCCACCAAAACAGGTTATTAGGTCATGTTCATGTGGATTATTTAATAATCATATTAAAATATTAGGATACTAACCGAACATAAAAAAAATAAATGAGTTATACAATAACTTACTTAATACATAAATATACACACATGTATATGTGTGTGTATATGTATATTATCCATATTATAAAATATACATGCCTACTAATATTTTATACATTTACACTATTAAAGTTTTAAATCTATATAAAATTTTATAAATCAGATATTGTGTATATGTTCATCTTTGCAAAAAGTAAAAATAAAAAGAAATAATCATGTCCAACATTTGAATTTTGATGACGATGACCTACAAATTAATTTTGAATTGAAAATATGAATATGGTATTGATAAGGTAAATGGGTCAATAACTTTAATTTTAATCCGATAAGGAAAAAATCGGGTCAATCTGGACCCGCCCATTTAATAATCATGTCAAATTTGACAACTCATACTCATTTATTTGTATCGAATAATTAGATAGTATCAAATTTTGTCAGCTCTACACTTATTCTTCTCATATGTCTTATTCCTGGGAGAGGATGAATCTTCATCCTCAAATCCAACATGAATTGCCCCGATAATTGCTCTACGAGTAAAAAGAAATGATTAGAGGTGCTAGTTTGTTGGTAAAGATCATCCGACTATTAAATCAGTCATCGAATTTTTTAAGAGAGAATATTCTATAAGGAGAAAGTTAACGTATAATAATGATAATTTTTTTGTTGTGAGACCCATTACTCCTCAAATAAGAGCTTGTGCGCAAGTCTCAAATAAGAGCTTGTACATTCTACCCTTAATACAACTATTGAAGCCGTTATCTTATTGTTATCTTTTTCCTTATTGGCGGAGAGGTGTTATTGTGCTCTTTCCATATAAGTTGTAGGAAACGAATTAATTACACCATATCTTAGGCTTGATCTTGAGAAAAATCCTTTGGACTTTCTCTTGGTTCCATTCCAAATTTGATCCATCAATATATATATATATATATATTATATAATACCTTCTTAATAGAGTAATGTTAAATTTGACGCCAAATTGAATTACATTAAACTAATTAAATTGAAATCTTATGGGTCTAATTGTGGGGTCCGAACTGGTATGACATTATAATAAGTAATATTAAATTTGACGCCAAATTGAATTACATTAAACTAAATAAATTGAAATGTATCGTATCAGAATTTAGAAAATTTAATACACCATTATTAGCCACATCAAGTAATCGACGACTGCCTTTAACCGTCGAATTGTTAGAATCCTCGTTACTGGATCTATATAATTATATAAATGTAACTATGATTGAGGTTTCTCATTCACTAAAAAATAAGGATTGAGTACCCAATGGCTACATAACATAATATCGGCATGTAACAAAGAAAGCGAGATGTCACATTCACCACCATTAACTTCAATACTGGCTAATCTATTAAATAATGGTGGTGGTGATGGACTTTGCTCTAATTTCTACTGTTTATTAAATATTATATAGCATTTGAACTTTTAACCAATATTATCATTATTATTACTACTAATACTACTATTTAGGGATGACAATGAGGTAGGATAGGGATGGGAAGACCTATCCCATTCTCCAGCCCATTAAAAAATTCTTTCACATTTTCCACTCTATTTTCCAACAAATTTAGTAGAGTGGGGATATGGAATGATTTCTTCATTCCCGCTCCCTTCTCCACTTATTATTTTATAATATGTGTGGATACATAATTTTAGTAGTGTGGATACTGTTGAGTGTTAGAAAATGCATATTTATAAAGGAGAAAATCGTCATTTTACATTTCAAGTCTTACTAACAACCCTTACTTTTATGTGTTTAAGTTTCTTGTACTTTAATTATGTGTATTTTATTTTAATTAAGTATTTTATGTATTTTAGGGGCATCATAGTCATTTCACAATAAACGAGAGATCAAATGGCAAAACGGACATCATTTTTGAACTCAGGACGGTCGAAAACCTTAGGAGGAGCATAAAAGGAAAAATGTACTGTTCACATGTACGGTACTATTCATATGTACGGATACTGCCTACGTTACTGTTCACGGCACTGTTCACATGTACGGATCGATGACGTGGCATTGACCGATGACGTGGCATTGACTGATGACGTGTCAAGATCCGGTTGGACTAAAATTCTCATGTACTGTTGATGGTGACGTGGCAGCATATTAGTGGACCAACAACTGCGCGTACGGTACATGCAACACAGGGGATTATTTACTGTGCAAATAGTGGCTGTTGACTTTACTGTTGACTGATGACGTGGCGAAATCCTGAGCGTCCAAACTGTTTTTAATCCGATGGCCATGATTTACTCGATGTAACTATAAAAAGGGGGCATTCCCCCCCTATTTTGGTACCTCTGAATCCATTTTTGGGATCTATTTTCTGTAATTCTCTCTCTATCTTGTATTTTCTACGTATTTTAATAAATTCCTATTTTGCCCCTAGTTCAACTATGAGTGGCTAATTTTCTTTCAAGCTTGGGTTGAAGGTGAAGTCTCAACATGTGTCATGGGTTTGATTTGGTAAATTTTCTTTTCTCTTCCCCTCTAGTTTTTGTGGATGTTTTGACTTTTTGTTGACAAATAATACTAATCTTATCTAGTACCGCCCTGGTTCCACCGGCTCCCTAGTATAAGATTATTATTATTTGGCACGATAAACCCTTAGCACCATATTTATTAGAGCGTGGTTCATGAGGTGTGGATTCCCCTCTCATGATTTAATTGGTATTAATAAGGAATATTTAGCCCATGATGCATGTTGACACGGATCCAGATACCCAAGTACGTCATTTCAATATAATTTTCTTTAATTTATTCTTGCCATTTCAATTCCAATTTCAGAATTTATTCTCGCCAATTTAATTTAAGTTTTAGCATATTTCAAAATTATTTCCACCATAAATCCAACCACCAATTTACAGAATTAATTCTATATATAATTAAAATCCACCTCCTTGTGGGATCGACGTCACCATTGATCTATACTACAACAGATTCGTGCGCTTGCGAGTTCAATAAAATTTGCACAACAAGTTTTTGGCGCCGTTGCCGGGGAGGTAAGTAATTTTAATTCTTAGAATTAATTTTTGTGAATATTTCCATTTAATTGTTTTCTTGTATTTTTTTAAAAAAAAAAAAAGAAAAAAAACAAGTGAATCTACATTTAAAGGTTAGTATTTCTTTTCTTTTTCTCTTCTTTAAAATTCTGTAATTTAATTTTCAATTTATTTTCTTTGTAATTTTTTTTTGTTTATCTTTTTAATTAATTTATTTTTTTTAGTTAATTTATTTCACGTATTTCTTTGTGTATTTTTATAGTAAGGTTATAATAGCGCCATAAGGTTAGTATCGTAATTTCTCCCTCTTCTTTATTTTATTTTATTTGTTTTGTTCCCATTTATTTTTGTGTTTATTGCATGCATGGTCGTAGGTCATTATTACCTAATCTTGAACCTATAGACCTTGAACTTGAGAAAACACTTCGCACACACAAAAACGTTAAAAATAAAATGGATTTACAAGCACCACAGGAGAGGCCATTTAAGGACTATTTTAGTCCTTTAGCTAATTTGAGCACATCTTGCATAAGGTATCCAAATGTAGCTGCTAGGAGTTTTGAATTAAAACCTAGTGTGTTAAATTGTCTCCCCACGTTCTATGGCTTAGAAAATGAGGACCCATACAATCATTTGAATGATTTTCACACAATTTGTCAAACATTTAAATATGAGAATTTTTCAGATGATGATGTAAAACTTAGACTATTCCCATTTTCTTTAAAAGATAGAGCTCGTTCATGGCTTAATACATTGCCTGCTAATAGTATTGCATCATGGGAACAAATGGTTACAAAATTTTTAAATAAATATTTCCCAGTGCATAAAACCAATGCTATTCGCAGGGAAATCTCGGAGTTTACCCAGAGAGATGACGAGCAGTTTTTCGAAACATGGGAGCGATTCAATGGGCTATTCTTGAAGTGTCCACATCATGGGTACGAGAAATGGCACCAATGCCAATACGTTTTGGAGGGATTATTGTCGAATATGCAAGAATGGCTAATGGCAACAAGTAGAGGAGAGCTAATGTCAAAAAGTGCATCAGAGATTTGGGAATTCTTCCAGCGACAAGCGGATAATTCCCAACAACGGAGTCGATCACTCAGGAGTACTAGAAGAATTAAGGGAGTGAATGAGGTTCACATTGGCGAGTCAAGTTCAGAAATCAAAGAAGTCAAGGAGATAATTGAAGGTCTTTCTCGACAAATAGCATCGTTATCGACTGCTAAATCAACAGAGGCACATGACCTTGACTCATATCCAGATCAAGCCAATGCCATAGGAGTAATGAGAAAACCATCGAATTACAACCCATACTCCAACACATATAACCCTGGATGGAGAGACCACCCCAATTTTTCATGGTCTCAAGGATTCCAACAGAATGGACCAGCAGCTCTAGCTCCACCAATGCAACCAATTCCTCAAAATCCTCAAGCCTCTCAGCCCCCATTCAGACCATTCAATCAGAACCAGAACTACTCTCAACCCAGACCATGGGAGGATTCATTCCAGAATCTCAGGAATGTCACTCACTCCACGATTGAGCAACAGAACCGCACCATTGATGGACTACGAAATGAATTGAGAGCGGGCTTCAACTCATAAGCCCAATCAGTTTCAAGCCTAGAGAAGATGGTAGGACAACTTGCTTCTTCAGTTCAGACCTTGGCAATGACTGTTGAGAAAGGTAAATTTCCAAGTCAACCAGTGCCTAACCCTAAAGGAGTGCATGAAGCAAGTACCAGTTTACCACAACAGCATGGAGAAATCAAAGTCGTCATGACCTTGCGGAAAGGAAAAGAGATCGACAACAAAGTGGAGATGCCGGTGACGAAAGAAAATCAAATTGTACCTGTGAATGTTGAGGACTCATCATCAGAGGAGAAAGAAGAAACCAACCCAACGAGAATATGTTCCCAAAGCTCCATTTCCTCAGAGGTTAGCTAAAGGAAAGAAGGGAAAATCCACAGGTGAGATTCTCGAAATCTTCAAACAGGTAAGTGTTAACATTCCATTGCTTGATGCTATTAAATAAGTTCCATCTTATGCCAAGTTTCTTAAAGACCTGTGTACTAAAAAGAGAAACATGCATGTTCAAAAGAAGGCATTTTTAACAGAAAACGTTAGTTCTATACTCCAACATAAAATTCCTTTAAAATGCAAAGATCCAGGCTCCCCCACTATCTCATGTAGCATAGGGAACCACACAATTGAGAATGCTTTGTTGGATTTAGGAGCTAGTGTAAATTTGTTGCCTTATTCTGTTTTCGTGAAACTTGGACTTGGAGAGTTACACCCAACTCCGGTGGTGTTACAGCTTGCAGATCGGTCCACGAAAATACCTCGTGGTATTGTGGAGGACGTGCTTATCCAGGTAGACAAGTTTTATTTTCCTGTTGATTTCATTGTAATTGACACTCAACCAATACAGGATTCAAGGAAGCACATCCCCATTATTCTAGGTCGACCTTTCTTGGCAACTGCGGATGCTCATATTCAATGCAGAACTGGAAATATGCAATTGTCCTTCGGCAACATGACTATGGAACTGAACATCTTCAATATTGCCAAACAACCTCACAATGCAGATGATGGAATTGTTGATGTGGATTTAATTGAAGCATTAGTTGATGACACATTTGTTTCAAACCTTAGTGATGATCCTTTACAAACATGTTTAACTCACTTTGGTTTGAATTTTGATATTGACAGATCGGTCGATGAGGTCAACGCCCTACTTGACTCAGCACCATCCATGGACACTAATAAATGGAAGCCTAGAGTTGAACAACTAGCACCATCAGAGAAGAAACTCATCCCATCATCAGAATCACCACCGAAACTTGAGCTCAAACCATTGCCCAACACTCTGGAATATGCATTTTTGGGGGAAGAAAGTACTTTACCGGTAATCATCTCATCATCCCTCAATGACGAACAAAAAGGTAAGTTGTTGGATGTTTTAAAAGAGCACAAAGGAGCATTAGGATGGACCATAGCAGACATAAAAGGTATAAATCCAGTAGACTGCATGCATTACATTCACCTTGATGAAAATACTAAATCTACTAGGGAAATGCAACGTCGGTTAAATCCTAATATGAAAGAAGTTGTTAGAATAGAAGTCCTCAAGCTATTAGATGCAGGTATTATTTACCCCATTTCTGATAGTTCATGGGTCAGTCATGTACAAGTTGTCCCCAAAAAGTCAGGAGTCACTGTAGTTACCAATGCTGATAATGAATTGATACCAACTAGAGTAACTACAGGATGACGTGTATGCATTGATTATAGGAAGTTGAATTCTGTCACACGTAAAGACCATTTTCCTTTACCATTTATCGATCAAATGCTTGATAGATTAGCAGGCCATGAATTTTATTGCTTTCTAGATGGCTACTCAGGATATAATCAGATTCCCATAGCACCAAAAGATCAAGAGAAGACCACTTTCACTTGCCCTTTTGGCACTTTTGCATATAGGAGGATGCCATTTGGATTATGTAATGCACCTGCTACATTTCAACGATGTATGTTAAGCATTTTTTCTGATATGGTTGAACGATTTCTCGAAGTCTTTATGGATGACTTTTCTGTCTTTGGAGATTCATTTGATCAATGTTTACACCATCTAACACTAGTTCTGCAGAGATGTATCGAAAAGAACTTGGTCTTAAATTGGGAGAAGTGCCATTTTATGGTAACACAAGGTATTGTTCTCGGTCACATCATTTCGAGCAAAGGTATTGAGGTTGACAAAGCCAATGTGGATCTCATTTCTAATCTTCCTCCACCCAAAACGGTCAGAGAAGTAAGATCTTTCCTTGGACATGCTGGTTTTTATAGACGTTTCATTAAAGATTTTAGCAAAGTTTCTAGACCCTTATGCAATTTACTTGCTAAGGATGCACCTTTTATCTTTAATGATTCATGTCTTGTGGCTTTTGAAAAATTAAAGCAATTGTTGACATCATCACCCATCATTCAGCCCCCAAATTGGAGCTTACCATTCGAGCTCATGTGTGATGCATCTGATTATGCAGTAGGAGCAGTATTAGGACAAAGAGTTGATCGGATTCCCCATGTTATTTACTATGCTAGTATGACATTGAATGATGCACAGTTGAACTATTCAACTACTGAAAAAGAAATGCTAGCAGTAGTGTTTGCATTGGAAAAATTTTGATCTTACCTCATTGGTTGTAAAATAATTGTGTTAACAGATCATGTTGCTCTTAAATATCTTCTCACAAAGAAAGATGCAAAAGCTAGACTAATTCGTTGGGTGTTACTTTTGCAGGAATTCGACTTGGAATTTAAAGATAAGAAAGGCACAGAAAATGTTGTGGCAGACCATCTCTCTCGTCTCCATTTTGACACAATTACAGAACAATTACCATTAAATGAGTCATTTCCAGATGAACAATTAATGAGTGTGGAAGTATTGCCTTGGTATGCTGATATAGTTAATTATCTTGTTACAGGTAAACATCCAGAGCATTGGACCAAGCAAGACAAAGCTAAATTCTTTGCAGAAATAAAGAATTTCTTTTGGGATGACCCGTATTTGTTCAAGTATTGTGCAGACCAAATTGTTAGAAGATGTGTCCCAGAAAGTGAAATTCAGAATATTCTTTCATTCTGCCATGAACAAGCTTGTGGAGGCCATTTCAGTGCTAAGAAAACAGCTACAAAAGTTTTACAATGTGGTTTTTATTGGCCAACTATATTTCGAGACGCTTACACTTTATGTTCTTCATGTGATAGGTGTCAACGAATGGGGAGCATTACACGGAGGAACATGATGCCACTAAATCCAATTTTAGTGGTTGAGATTTTTGATGTATGGGGTATCGACTTCATGGGACCCTTTTCCTCTTCTTTTGGCCATCAATTTATATTGGTTGCTGTTGACTACGTATCAAAATGGGTAGAAGCAGTTCCATGCATAACCAATGATCACAAGGTGGTGATAGGGTTTTTGAAAAGCAATATTGTTTCGCGTTTTGGATTCCCTCGAGCGATAATTAGTGATGGTGGTGCCCACTTTTGTAATAAAGCTTTCAAAGCTCTTTTGGCGAAATATTCAATCACACATAAAGTGGCGACCCCATATCATCCACAAACCAATGGCCAAGTGGAGATCTCTAATCGAGAAATAAAGCACATATTAGAAAAGACGGTGAGGCCGGACAGAAAAGATTGGTCATTAAGACTTGATGATGCATTATGGGCATATAGAACGGCTTTCAAGACTCCAATTGGGATGTCACCCTACAGGCTAGTGTATGGAAAATCTTGCCATCTACCTGTGGAACTCGAGCATCGTGCATATTGGGCCATCAAGAAATTCAATTTTGACATGCAGCAAGCCAGCTCAGAAAGAAGATTACAACTGGCAGAACTTGAAGAAATTCGCAATGACGCATACGAAAATGCCAAGATTTACAAGCAACGAATGAAAGTCTTCCATGACAAGCATATTATGAGAAAATCTTGAAATTCTAACTAGGCAACCCAAGAGGGGGGGTGAATTGGGATTTAAAAATAAATCGACTAAAAACAAATAATCAAGCAAATTCAAAACCGAAATTAAAACAATAATAAATAAATTGATCACAAATTAAAAGGATAGGGAAAGAGAGAATCAAACACAACGATGTTTACGTGGTTCGGCCAACCTCGCCTACGTCCACGCCTCCAAGCTTTCCGGGCTTGAGGTTTTCACTAAGCAAGCCTCCAAGGCTTCAATTGCTTACACTTGACTTCCAAGGTGTCAATAACCTTTACAACAAGAGATTATTCCCAATCTCTTAACCCAAGTGTATCCCAACACTCACAATTCCTCAAAAAGAAAGATTACAATTTGTTTTTCTCTCACACTATATTTAAGATTACAAATCAAAGATCAAAGTGTGAATAGATGAAGTGAAACTATGTTTCTAGCTCTTGTGAAGATTGCAAACTCGAGTATATGCTCAATGGTTGTGTTGTGATCAGTCAACTTTGAATTTGAATGAGTTTATTTATAAGTAGAGCTGAAGAACTAGCCGTTATTTGCTGTCGGGCAGAAAACGGTTCACCGTTTATTGGTTAACGGTTAACCGTTTGCACCAGTCAATGTTACCGTTGGGCCAGATTTCAAATAAACGGTTTACCGTTAATATTACCCCTTCGCCGTTAACGTCCAGAGACCTGCAAAATTGAATACTGGTTATCCGTTTCAAGTAAACGGTTAAAGCTTTGCATGAGATGACTTTCTGGATGTTATCGGTTAACCGTTTAGAAATAAACGGTTCACCGTTAGCGTCCAGTAACCTGCAAAAAGAACAATGGTTATCCGTTTAAGAAATCGGCTAAGGACTAGTGTGAGATAACTCTCTGTAGGTTATCGGTTAACCGTTTTGTAGGAAACGGTTCACCGTTAGTCTCCAGTCACTTTGCTACTGTCCGTTCCTTCACTAACGGTTAGAGACTGAGCAAACCTTTGCTCTCTGATCGTAATCGGTTAACCGTTTGTAATAAACGGTTCACCGTTAGTTTCCAGTAAGCTTACCATTTTCCGTTCTCACTAACCTGTTAGAGACTAAGCAAACCTTTGCTCTCTGGTCGTAATCGGTTAACCGTTTGTAATAAACGGTTCACCGTTAGTTTCCAGTAAGCTTACCATTTTCCGTTCTCACTAACCTGTTAGAGACTAAGCAAACCTTTGCTCTCTGGTCGTAATCGGTTAACCGTTTGTAATAAACGGTTCACCGTTTATTGCCAGAAACATAATTTAAACCAGATTTTGCAAATAATCTTTTTCCAAATTAAAAACCATCTTTTACAGGTATGAATGGAATAGTTTTTATGACTTTCATCTGTTAAGAAATAACTCCATTATTTATCAAAAAACATTTAAAGTTTGTTATTATCAAAATCAATATTATTAACATATTTATGTTAACAATCTCCCCCTTTTTGATGATGACAAACTTTGTTTAAAAAAATTTGGCTCCCCCTCAATATATGGCTCCCCCTTAGTATATGGCCCAATTAAGATATGGTCAATAGAATGATTTTTGCTCAAGTAAGTATTAGAAAACATCATCATCATTTTAAAATTTTCCCATTTATAAAATGCACCATTTCTAAGCATTTTCAAATTAGTTTCAAAAACACTTAGGAGGGTTCCCAAAGTTCCCAAATAATCTCCCCCTTCATCATCAAAAAGAAATAAGAGAAAGAAAAGAGATGCAAGTCATTTGGTAAGCAAAAAAAAATTTGGGCAGAGTTTCCCCTTAAAAATGAGCAAAACCAATAAGATACATGAGAGAAAAACACTTCCAAAATTGACATTCGAATCAACTCCATCACCAACCCAACAACTCCATAAGTAAATCAAGCACTTCAATAATCAATAAGCTACAATGCATATCAATTTCAACCAAGATATCTAATACCAAAATCCACCAAATAAGCATAGAACTATGGCATCAAAATGCATAAATAGCATAGAACAGTAACCATATACATGTCAAAATGCAAAACATGAACTATATGTGCGAAAATAAAATCCAGAAACTAATGAGGTGGTGGAGGAGGAGGAGAAGATGAGCTCCCCGGATCATAGCCAAAGTACCCAAGGATGATGCGCTGAGCATGAATGATCTCAAGCTGATGATCGATGCTCTGCCGCTGAAAAGTCTCAAAATCAGATCGCAGCTGCTGAAGATCTCGAGAAAGGTCAGAGCGCAGCTGCTGGTGATCTCGAGAAAGGGTGTCCAACCGATCAAGAAGCAGCTGCTGCATACCAGCTGAAACGGGTGGCTGAGTTGGAGCTGAAGATGGAATAGAGGCAGCTGGCTCCGTGGGAACAGCAGAAGGCTGCTCAGGTGCAGGTGGTGGCTCAGAGGTAGACGGAATGTCAGCATCCGTGGCATGTGCCGCAGTGTCAATATCAGCAGGAGGCCGAGGGACAAAACGACGACGTGGAGGAGGTGGCTGAGCGCCTAATCTAAAATCAGGAAGCTCATCGGGTGAATATATATCGTTAAGCATCCGATCGTCCTCCGGGGCTATCAAGGTGTCCCGGTTTTTAGAGCTGCTGGTTTTGATCCACTTCCCATTCTTCCAAGAAAATCCGATACTCGTCATTGCCTCGGGACCCATCCGTTTAGTCTCCATATGTCCAGTATCTTGGAGAGGCACACGAAAATAACGAAGTATCTTGGTAATAATACTACCATATGGAAGCAAGCGGTGATTAACCGCAGGAGTACTCAGCATATGACGCACAATGATATAGGCGAGGTTTATTGGACGATTTGAGAGTAGGCTGTCCAAGATGCCCACGTCCAACCTCGTGACCTCATCCGTGTGACCCTTCCTAGGAGTCACTATGTGCTGAAGAATAGAATGCAGAATACGGACTTGAAGAGGTAAAAGTTGAGACCGAAAGGGAAGTAAGCAAATATCATCAGTTAGGTCTCTACGGCGACATATATGTCGGACTGCATCCGTATGACGAAAATGATCAAAGTCTAGGATTTTTCTAGAGGTATATATGTCATGTCCAGCACACGGGATTCCAAGTAATTCAGCTAAATCCGCATCATCAAATTCAATGAGGACACCACCAACTTGAGTAACAACCCTATGCTCTTTACTATGGGAAATGTCCATGTTTGAGTAAAACACTCGCACTAAGTTAGGATAAATACGCTCACTAAAGTTTATAGCCGACTCCCAAGGCATAAGCATATCCCGAACATTTCGATTACAAACAACTAAGTTCAGAAAATCATTAGGGATAACACAAGAGGAATCAAGTACCTTTCGCCCATCGAAGCGGTCTGCGAACCGTTTCGCCAAGGGACGAGTGGGGAAGTGAATTCTGGAGAATTCAGAGACTTCCCTAGGCTGAAAGGGGTGAGCATTAGGTGTAGATTTGCGCCGGGCATTTCTCCGAGAGGATTCAGCCATAGATGAGTAAGGTGAGGTTAACACAGCCGAGTGAGAGAGAAAATGGTTGGTGATTTAGATGAGAAATGAGCAAGCAAAGTGAGTGAAATGCTCAATTTGGATAAAAAGAGGAGATAAATCGGCTCAAAAATGGAGGAACCCAACTTGAGGCAGTTAGGGTTTGATTTTGGGAATTTTTGATTTTGGCTTTGAATAGATGTTTTGAATCGGTGGAAATGATTAAAAAGTGATATGAAATGGTTTAATCGGTTTAATTTGGCATAAGGAGTAAGAAAAATGAAGATTTGAGGAGGAGAGGAGCTTCGGTTGCGCAACAATGGAGAAAACGGTGAGAGGGTAACTGGTGAGGAGGAAGAGAAAGCCTTTGAACAGTTATAAAACGCGAAAACGGTTAACCGTTTATAATAAACGGTTAAAGGGTAACGAACAGAGGCTTGAGACTAGAAAACGGTGAAAGCCTAAAGAGCTTAACAGTTAAGGGGTAACACTTTGGAGAGTTACTGCCAACAAACGGTTCACCGTTTGTAGCAAACGGTTAAAGGGTAAGAAGACAGACACAAAACTCTAGTTTCTGGATCAAGACGGTTCGCCGTTTATGAAAAACGGTTATCCGTTTATTTTAACAGAATTTTTGCACATTTAATTTTAATATTTGGCCAGCAACTAATAAATTCCCAGATCATTTAATTGATCTAACAATATATTATGAGCCATTTTAATGCATGATTCATGAACATGTTTTCAACCAATCTATTTATACAATCAAGAAATAACAAGCCAAATTCATTATTTAACAATCAATCTCAAGCAATTCATGATTATTACTTCACAATTATAAATCAATCAATTCAGTACACTCAATAGCATGAAAAGAGACATCAATGTGAAAATTTCATCATCCCAAGTTCATGCCGAATTTTTGAAAATTGTTCTTCACAAAGAGGTTTAGTAAAAATATCGGCAAGTTGTTTTTCCGTAGAAATAAACTCTAATGTAATGTCTCCCTTTTGAACATGGTCTCTCAAGAAATGATGTCTAATTTCTATATGCTTGGTTCTAGAGTGTTGAATGGGATTCTTTGAAAGATTTATAGCACTAGTATTATCACACTTAATAGGAATTTGTTCAAGATGAATGCCATAATCTCTAAGTGTTTGTTTCATCCAAAGTGCTTGTGCACAGCAACTTCCGGCGGCTATATATTCAGCTTCGGTTGTTGAAAGGGCAACAGAATTTTGTTTCTTACTAGCCCATGAAACAAGTGAGTGTCCTAGAACAAAACAAGTTCCACTGGTGCTCTTCCTATCCACTTTATGACCAGCAAAATCCGCATCCGAAAAACATGTTAAATCTATATGAGTTCCTCTAGGATACCAAAGGCCAACATCTATGGTTCCAATCAAATAACGGAAAATTCTTTTAACAGCAAGTAAATGGGATTCCTTGGGACATGATTGAAATCTTGCACACAAACATACACTAAACATGATATCGGGTCTACTTGCAGTTAAATAAAGTAAAGATCCGATCATACCTCGATACATTTTGATATCCATTTCTTTTCCCTTTTCATCTTTGTCAAGCTTGATAGTGGTACTCATAGGAGTGCTCTTTGCCGTTCCATTTTCAAAGCCAAACCTTTTGAGTAGATCATTCACGTACTTGGCTTGATTTATGAAAATGCCTTCCTCATTTTGTTTGATTTGAAGTCCAAGGAAGTACTTCAACTCTCCCATCATACTCATCTCAAACTCTTGACTCATACATGATGAAAATTCTTTGCACAAAAGCTCATTAGTAGAACCAAAAATGATATCATCAACATAAATTTGAACAATAAGTATGTCTTGGTTCTTATTCTTAACAAAAAGAGTTGTGTCCGCTTTTCCCATTGAAAAATTGTTATCCAACAAGAAGTTTTTAAGCCTATCATACCATGCCCTAGGAGCTTGTTTTAATCCATATAAAGCTTTGGATAACTTATACACATGATTTGGAAATTTTTCATTTTCAAAACCAGGAGGTTGTTTCACATAAACTTCCTCCATAATGTATCCATTTAAGAAAGCACTTTTAACATCCATTTGATATAGAATAAAGTCTTTATGGCATGCATATGCTAACAACATTCTTATGGATTCTAATCTAGCTACAGGAGCAAAAGTTTCATCAAAATCAATTCCTTCTTCTTGGTTGTAGCCTTGAGCCACTAGTCTAGCTTTATTTCTTACAACCATACCGGATTCATCCATTTTATTTCTAAATACCCATTTAGTGCCTATAATGGATTGATGTTCAGGACAAGGAACTAACTCCCACACATTATTTCTCTCAAATTGATTCAACTCCTCTTGCATTGCCATAATCCAAAATTCATCATTTTCGGCATCCGCAAAAGACTTTGGTTCAATTTGAGAAATGAATGCAGCATGCTCACATGTGTTCCTAAGAGATGATCTAGTGGTAACACCTCGTGAGGGATCGCCTAAAATTACATCTTGAGGGTGAGAGGAAACATACCTCCACTCCTTGGGGAGTGTTTGAGAAGTACCTTCATTTTGCTCCACATTTTGTTCTTCATGATGCTTCTCTTGAATTCCATTTGTTGTGTCTTCTTGGTTGTCATTTGATGCTTCTTCTTGTTGTTCTTCTTCTGCATTATCATTAACAATGGCTTTCTCCGTAGAGGAGGGGTTAGACTCATCAAAAATAACATGCATAGATTCCTCCACAACCAAAGTTCTTTTGTTATAAACTCTATAAGCTTTGCTTGAACTTGAATAACCAAGAAAAATACCAACATCAGATTTTGAATCAAATTTACCAAGATTATCTTTTGTATTCAAAACAAAACATTTGCATCCAAAAACTTTAAAATAACCAATGTTGGGTTTTCTATTTTTCCAAAGCTCATATGGAGTTTTATTAAGATTAGGTCTAATCAACACCCGATTTAATACATAACAAGCGGTGTTGACGGCTTCGGCCCAAAAATACTTAGGCAAAGAGTTTTCATTCAACATGGTCCTAGCCATTTCTTGAATAGACCTATTCTTTCTTTCTACTACTCCATTTTGTTGTGGTGTCCTAGGTGATGAAAATTGATGTTCAATGCCAAACTCATTACAAAAATTTTCAAATGCATGATTTTCAAATTCTCCACCATGATCACTTCTAATGCAAGTAATAGAATAAACTTTTTCATTTTGAACCTTTTTATGGAAAATTCGAAAAGCATCAATGGCATCATCCTTATTAGCTAAGAACAATACCCATGTGAATCTAGAAAAATCATCCACAATTACAAAAGCATAATATTTGCCACTTAAACTAGCGTGCCTTGAAGGTCCAAACAAATCTATATGAAGTAATTGTAGTGGTTTTGATGTAGAGATATGATTCTTGTTTTTGAAAGAAGTCTTGATTTGTTTTCCAAATTGACATGCTTCGCAAATTCTATCTTTTTGAAAACTGATTTTTGGAAGACCTTTAACTAAATCATTTTTCACAATTTTTGAAATCAAATCCATGCTAGCATGTCCTAATCTTCTATGCCATAGCCAACTATCATCAAGTAATGCGGAAAAGCATTTATCAAGAGTAGATGCACATTCTATGTCAATGGTATAAACATTACCACATCTATTACCAATAAACAAGATTTTGCCATCACATGCATTCTCAATAACACAACTTGATTTATCAAAGACAACTTTATAACCTTTGTCACATAATTGGCTAATGCTAATCAAATTATGTTTCAAATTCTCAACCAAACACACATTCTCAATTAAGGTTGAAGATACTTTACCAACATTTCCAATTCCAAGGATTTTTCCTTTTGAGTTATCTCCAAAAGATACGTCTCCACCATTTTCAGTTTTGGTGAAGCTTGAGAACCAAGAATAGCTCCCTGTCATGTGTCTTGAACAACCACTGTCCAAGTACCACTTATTCTTCTTCTTCTTCAAGCCCTGCAGAAAAAAAAGTCTCAAGTTTTAGGTACCCAAACATTTTTGGGTCCTTGAGAGTTAGCAATGGTTCCTTTCGGAACCCAAACACATTTCATACCATAATATGCATTTCTCTTCACTGCACATCTATTTTTCATATGTCCATCTTGATTACAATAATGACATGTAATTTTATTGCTAATAGATGTATTCCTCACAAAATAGCTCTTGTAGAATTTTTGTTTCAAATTTGGTTTATAACCAATCCCACTTTTGTCAAATACACATTTTTGTGAGTTTAGCAAATTATCCAACATCTTTTGCCCATTTGTAAATTTCAAGACAATCCCATTTAACTCATTACTCTTTTTCTTGAGCATTTCATTTTCATTTTTCAGCTCATCTATATGTGATTCTAAATGTTCATGTATGATGTTAGGCTTCTCATTTGATAATGCAATTTCATCATGCAAAGTCTTGTTTCCTACTTCTAGGCATACAATTTTTGCATTCAAAGATTCATTTTCATTTTTAAGCTTTGCAATTTCTTTCTTAAAACATGCATTCTTTTTACCAATCTTCATCAATTCATTATGCAAATCTTTAAAGGCATCATACAATTCATCATAAGTAGGATCACTTACCTCATGGAGATCATCATCATCCCCCATTGCCATAAGTGCTAGGTTTGAGACTTCTTGCGATTCTTCTTCATCACTTGAGTCTTCCTCGCTATCATCCCAAGTTGCAACCATGGCTTTCTTCTTGTGTTTGTTGATGAGTGGACACTCCGATCTAATATGGCCAGGCTTCTTGCATTCATAGCATGTAATTGTCTCCTTTTTCTCCCTAAAGTTCTTGAAGTTTCTGAAGTTTCTTCGCTCTCCGGTTTTCTTGAAGAATTTTCTGAACCTCCTTGCTAGCATAGCTAGCTCTTCATCATCCGGTTCACTCTCCCCATCACTTTCATGTTTTGAGGCTTTGAGAGCAATGTTTTTCTTCTTCTCCTCATGCCCTTTTTCTGCTGCCAAATCTTCCTCATATGAAATAAGAGAACCAATTAAATCATCAAGAGGTAAAGTATTTAAATCCTTTGCTTCCTCAATGGCAGTCCTTTTTGGTCTCCACTCCTTAGGTAGTGACCTAATAATTTTCTTGACTTTTTCGCTATTTGAAAAAGTCTTCCCTAGAGCTCCTAGAGTGTTTACTATGTCCGTGAATCTAGTATACATAGAATACACATTTTCATTTTGTTCCATTTGAAACAATTCATATTGCCGAGTGTACCTACTTATTTTAGATTCTTTCACTTGGTTTGTGCCTTCATAGACAACCTCAAGTTTGTGCCAAATCTCATTAGCACTTTCACAACTAGACACTCTATGAAATTCTTTCTTATCTAGTGCACAAAACAAGGCATTCATAGCTTTGGAGTTTAGAGAAGCTTTCCTCTTTTCAAGTTCATTCCAATCACGTGAAGGTTTTGGAATATCTTCTCCTACTTCATTTTTAGTCAAGGGCATAAAAGGACCATCACTAACAATTTCCCAAATTTCATAATCTAAGGCTTGCAAGTAAATTCTCATCCTAGTTTTCCAATAAGGATAATCATTACCATCAAAGAAAGGTGGTCTAGTGGTGGATTGTCCTTCCCTAAATGTAGAATCATATTGAGTTGCCATTTATCTTTAGCTCTAGACGATTAAGTCTAAACAAGAGCACCTTGCTCTGATACCAAATGAAATTCTAACTAGGCAACCCAAGAGGGGGGGTGAATTGGGATTTAAAAATAAATCGACTAAAAACAAATAATCAAGCAAATTCAAAACCGAAATTAAAACAATAATAAATAAATTGATCACAAATTAAAAGGATAGGGAAAGAGAGAATCAAACACAACGATGTTTACGTGGTTCGGCCAACCTCGCCTACGTCCACGCCTCCAAGCTTTCCGGGCTTGAGGTTTTCACTAAGCAAGCCTCCAAGGCTTCAATTGCTTACACTTGACTTCCAAGGTGTCAATAACCTTTACAACAAGAGATTATTCCCAATCTCTTAACCCAAGTGTATCCCAACACTCACAATTCCTCAAAAAGAAAGATTACAATTTGTTTTTCTCTCACACTATATTTAAGATTACAAATCAAAGATCAAAGTGTGAATAGATGAAGTGAAACTATGTTTCTAGCTCTTGTGAAGATTGCAAACTCGAGTATATGCTCAATGGTTGTGTTGTGATCAGTCAACTTTGAATTTGAATGAGTTTATTTATAAGTAGAGCTGAAGAACTAGCCGTTATTTGCTGTCGGGCAGAAAACGGTTCACCGTTTATTGGTTAACGGTTAACCGTTTGCACCAGTCAATGTTACCGTTGGGCCAGATTTCAAATAAACGGTTTACCGTTAATATTACCCCTTCGCCGTTAACGTCCAGAGACCTGCAAAATTGAATACTGGTTATCCGTTTCAAGTAAACGGTTAAAGCTTTGCATGAGATGACTTTCTGGATGTTATCGGTTAACCGTTTAGAAATAAACGGTTCACCGTTAGCGTCCAGTAACCTGCAAAAAGAACAATGGTTATCCGTTTAAGAAATCGGCTAAGGACTAGTGTGAGATAACTCTCTGTAGGTTATCGGTTAACCGTTTTGTAGGAAACGGTTCACCGTTAGTCTCCAGTCACTTTGCTACTGTCCGTTCCTTCACTAACGGTTAGAGACTGAGCAAACCTTTGCTCTCTGATCGTAATCGGTTAACCGTTTGTAATAAACGGTTCACCGTTAGTTTCCAGTAAGCTTACCATTTTCCGTTCTCACTAACCTGTTAGAGACTAAGCAAACCTTTGCTCTCTGGTCGTAATCGGTTAACCGTTTGTAATAAACGGTTCACCGTTAGTTTCCAGTAAGCTTACCATTTTCCGTTCTCACTAACCTGTTAGAGACTAAGCAAACCTTTGCTCTCTGGTCGTAATCGGTTAACCGTTTGTAATAAACGGTTCACCGTTTATTGCCAGAAACATAATTTAAACCAGATTTTGCAAATAATCTTTTTCCAAATTAAAAACCATCTTTTACAGGTATGAATGGAATAGTTTTTATGACTTTCATCTGTTAAGAAATAACTCCATTATTTATCAAAAAACATTTAAAGTTTGTTATTATCAAAATCAATATTATTAACATATTTATGTTAACAATCTCCCCCTTTTTGATGATGACAAACTTTGTTTAAAAAAATTTGGCTCCCCCTCAATATATGGCTCCCCCTTAGTATATGGCCCAATTAAGATATGGTCAATAGAATGATTTTTGCTCAAGTAAGTATTAGAAAACATCATCATCATTTTAAAATTTTCCCATTTATAAAATGCACCATTTCTAAGCATTTTCAAATTAGTTTCAAAAACACTTAGGAGGGTTCCCAAAGTTCCCAAATAATCTCCCCCTTCATCATCAAAAAGAAATAAGAGAAAGAAAAGAGATGCAAGTCATTTGGTAAGCAAAAAAAAATTTGGGCAGAGTTTCCCCTTAAAAATGAGCAAAACCAATAAGATACATGAGAGAAAAACACTTCCAAAATTGACATTCGAATCAACTCCATCACCAACCCAACAACTCCATAAGTAAATCAAGCACTTCAATAATCAATAAGCTACAATGCATATCAATTTCAACCAAGATATCTAATACCAAAATCCACCAAATAAGCATAGAACTATGGCATCAAAATGCATAAATAGCATAGAACAGTAACCATATACATGTCAAAATGCAAAACATGAACTATATGTGCGAAAATAAAATCCAGAAACTAATGAGGTGGTGGAGGAGGAGGAGAAGATGAGCTCCCCGGATCATAGCCAAAGTACCCAAGGATGATGCGCTGAGCATGAATGATCTCAAGCTGATGATCGATGCTCTGCCGCTGAAAAGTCTCAAAATCAGATCGCAGCTGCTGAAGATCTCGAGAAAGGTCAGAGCGCAGCTGCTGGTGATCTCGAGAAAGGGTGTCCAACCGATCAAGAAGCAGCTGCTGCATACCAGCTGAAACGGGTGGCTGAGTTGGAGCTGAAGATGGAATAGAGGCAGCTGGCTCCGTGGGAACAGCAGAAGGCTGCTCAGGTGCAGGTGGTGGCTCAGAGGTAGACGGAATGTCAGCATCCGTGGCATGTGCCGCAGTGTCAATATCAGCAGGAGGCCGAGGGACAAAACGACGACGTGGAGGAGGTGGCTGAGCGCCTAATCTAAAATCAGGAAGCTCATCGGGTGAATATATATCGTTAAGCATCCGATCGTCCTCCGGGGCTATCAAGGTGTCCCGGTTTTTAGAGCTGCTGGTTTTGATCCACTTCCCATTCTTCCAAGAAAATCCGATACTCGTCATTGCCTCGGGACCCATCCGTTTAGTCTCCATATGTCCAGTATCTTGGAGAGGCACACGAAAATAACGAAGTATCTTGGTAATAATACTACCATATGGAAGCAAGCGGTGATTAACCGCAGGAGTACTCAGCATATGACGCACAATGATATAGGCGAGGTTTATTGGACGATTTGAGAGTAGGCTGTCCAAGATGCCCACGTCCAACCTCGTGACCTCATCCGTGTGACCCTTCCTAGGAGTCACTATGTGCTGAAGAATAGAATGCAGAATACGGACTTGAAGAGGTAAAAGTTGAGACCGAAAGGGAAGTAAGCAAATATCATCAGTTAGGTCTCTACGGCGACATATATGTCGGACTGCATCCGTATGACGAAAATGATCAAAGTCTAGGATTTTTCTAGAGGTATATATGTCATGTCCAGCACACGGGATTCCAAGTAATTCAGCTAAATCCGCATCATCAAATTCAATGAGGACACCACCAACTTGAGTAACAACCCTATGCTCTTTACTATGGGAAATGTCCATGTTTGAGTAAAACACTCGCACTAAGTTAGGATAAATACGCTCACTAAAGTTTATAGCCGACTCCCAAGGCATAAGCATATCCCGAACATTTCGATTACAAACAACTAAGTTCAGAAAATCATTAGGGATAACACAAGAGGAATCAAGTACCTTTCGCCCATCGAAGCGGTCTGCGAACCGTTTCGCCAAGGGACGAGTGGGGAAGTGAATTCTGGAGAATTCAGAGACTTCCCTAGGCTGAAAGGGGTGAGCATTAGGTGTAGATTTGCGCCGGGCATTTCTCCGAGAGGATTCAGCCATAGATGAGTAAGGTGAGGTTAACACAGCCGAGTGAGAGAGAAAATGGTTGGTGATTTAGATGAGAAATGAGCAAGCAAAGTGAGTGAAATGCTCAATTTGGATAAAAAGAGGAGATAAATCGGCTCAAAAATGGAGGAACCCAACTTGAGGCAGTTAGGGTTTGATTTTGGGAATTTTTGATTTTGGCTTTGAATAGATGTTTTGAATCGGTGGAAATGATTAAAAAGTGATATGAAATGGTTTAATCGGTTTAATTTGGCATAAGGAGTAAGAAAAATGAAGATTTGAGGAGGAGAGGAGCTTCGGTTGCGCAACAATGGAGAAAACGGTGAGAGGGTAACTGGTGAGGAGGAAGAGAAAGCCTTTGAACAGTTATAAAACGCGAAAACGGTTAACCGTTTATAATAAACGGTTAAAGGGTAACGAACAGAGGCTTGAGACTAGAAAACGGTGAAAGCCTAAAGAGCTTAACAGTTAAGGGGTAACACTTTGGAGAGTTACTGCCAACAAACGGTTCACCGTTTGTAGCAAACGGTTAAAGGGTAAGAAGACAGACACAAAACTCTAGTTTCTGGATCAAGACGGTTCGCCGTTTATGAAAAACGGTTATCCGTTTATTTTAACAGAATTTTTGCACATTTAATTTTAATATTTGGCCAGCAACTAATAAATTCCCAGATCATTTAATTGATCTAACAATATATTATGAGCCATTTTAATGCATGATTCATGAACATGTTTTCAACCAATCTATTTATACAATCAAGAAATAACAAGCCAAATTCATTATTTAACAATCAATCTCAAGCAATTCATGATTATTACTTCACAATTATAAATCAATCAATTCAGTACACTCAATAGCATGAAAAGAGACATCAATGTGAAAATTTCATCATCCCAAGTTCATGCCGAATTTTTGAAAATTGTTCTTCACAAAGAGGTTTAGTAAAAATATCGGCAAGTTGTTTTTCCGTAGAAATAAACTCTAATGTAATGTCTCCCTTTTGAACATGGTCTCTCAAGAAATGATGTCTAATTTCTATATGCTTGGTTCTAGAGTGTTGAATGGGATTCTTTGAAAGATTTATAGCACTAGTATTATCACACTTAATAGGAATTTGTTCAAGATGAATGCCATAATCTCTAAGTGTTTGTTTCATCCAAAGTGCTTGTGCACAGCAACTTCCGGCGGCTATATATTCAGCTTCGGTTGTTGAAAGGGCAACAGAATTTTGTTTCTTACTAGCCCATGAAACAAGTGAGTGTCCTAGAACAAAACAAGTTCCACTGGTGCTCTTCCTATCCACTTTATGACCAGCAAAATCCGCATCCGAAAAACATGTTAAATCTATATGAGTTCCTCTAGGATACCAAAGGCCAACATCTATGGTTCCAATCAAATAACGGAAAATTCTTTTAACAGCAAGTAAATGGGATTCCTTGGGACATGATTGAAATCTTGCACACAAACATACACTAAACATGATATCGGGTCTACTTGCAGTTAAATAAAGTAAAGATCCGATCATACCTCGATACATTTTGATATCCACTTCTTTTCCCTTTTCATCTTTGTCAAGCTTGATAGTGGTACTCATAGGAGTGCTCTTTGCCGTTCCATTTTCAAAGCCAAACCTTTTGAGTAGATCATTCACGTACTTGGCTTGATTTATGAAAATGCCTTCCTCATTTTGTTTGATTTGAAGTCCAAGGAAGTACTTCAACTCTCCCATCATACTCATCTCAAACTCTTGACTCATACATGATGAAAATTCTTTGCACAAAAGCTCATTAGTAGAACCAAAAATGATATCATCAACATAAATTTGAACAATAAGTATGTCTTGGTTCTTATTCTTAACAAAAAGAGTTGTGTCCGCTTTTCCCATTGAAAAATTGTTATCCAACAAGAAGTTTTTAAGCCTATCATACCATGCCCTAGGAGCTTGTTTTAATCCATATAAAGCTTTGGATAACTTATACACATGATTTGGAAATTTTTCATTTTCAAAACCAGGAGGTTGTTTCACATAAACTTCCTCCATAATGTATCCATTTAAGAAAGCACTTTTAACATCCATTTGATATAGAATAAAGTCTTTATGGCATGCATATGCTAACAACATTCTTATGGATTCTAATCTAGCTACAGGAGCAAAAGTTTCATCAAAATCAATTCCTTCTTCTTGGTTGTAGCCTTGAGCCACTAGTCTAGCTTTATTTCTTACAACCATACCGGATTCATCCATTTTATTTCTAAATACCCATTTAGTGCCTATAATGGATTGATGTTCAGGACAAGGAACTAACTCCCACACATTATTTCTCTCAAATTGATTCAACTCCTCTTGCATTGCCATAATCCAAAATTCATCATTTTCGGCATCCGCAAAAGACTTTGGTTCAATTTGAGAAATGAATGCAGCATGCTCACATGTGTTCCTAAGAGATGATCTAGTGGTAACACCTCGTGAGGGATCGCCTAAAATTACATCTTGAGGGTGAGAGGAAACATACCTCCACTCCTTGGGGAGTGTTTGAGAAGTACCTTCATTTTGCTCCACATTTTGTTCTTCATGATGCTTCTCTTGAATTCCATTTGTTGTGTCTTCTTGGTTGTCATTTGATGCTTCTTCTTGTTGTTCTTCTTCTGCATTATCATTAACAATGGCTTTCTCCGTAGAGGAGGGGTTAGACTCATCAAAAATAACATGCATAGATTCCTCCACAACCAAAGTTCTTTTGTTATAAACTCTATAAGCTTTGCTTGAACTTGAATAACCAAGAAAAATACCAACATCAGATTTTGAATCAAATTTACCAAGATTATCTTTTGTATTCAAAACAAAACATTTGCATCCAAAAACTTTAAAATAACCAATGTTGGGTTTTCTATTTTTCCAAAGCTCATATGGAGTTTTATTAAGATTAGGTCTAATCAACACCCGATTTAATACATAACAAGCGGTGTTGACGGCTTCGGCCCAAAAATACTTAGGCAAAGAGTTTTCATTCAACATGGTCCTAGCCATTTCTTGAATAGACCTATTCTTTCTTTCTACTACTCCATTTTGTTGTGGTGTCCTAGGTGATGAAAATTGATGTTCAATGCCAAACTCATTACAAAAATTTTCAAATGCATGATTTTCAAATTCTCCACCATGATCACTTCTAATGCAAGTAATAGAATAAACTTTTTCATTTTGAACCTTTTTATGGAAAATTCGAAAAGCATCAATGGCATCATCCTTATTAGCTAAGAACAATACCCATGTGAATCTAGAAAAATCATCCACAATTACAAAAGCATAATATTTGCCACTTAAACTAGCGTGCCTTGAAGGTCCAAACAAATCTATATGAAGTAATTGTAGTGGTTTTGATGTAGAGATATGATTCTTGTTTTTGAAAGAAGTCTTGATTTGTTTTCCAAATTGACATGCTTCGCAAATTCTATCTTTTTGAAAACTGATTTTTGGAAGACCTTTAACTAAATCATTTTTCACAATTTTTGAAATCAAATCCATGCTAGCATGTCCTAATCTTCTATGCCATAGCCAACTATCATCAAGTAATGCGGAAAAGCATTTATCAAGAGTAGATGCACATTCTATGTCAATGGTATAAACATTACCACATCTATTACCAATAAACAAGATTTTGCCATCACATGCATTCTCAATAACACAACTTGATTTATCAAAGACAACTTTATAACCTTTGTCACATAATTGGCTAATGCTAATCAAATTATGTTTCAAATTCTCAACCAAACACACATTCTCAATTAAGGTTGAAGATACTTTACCAACATTTCCAATTCCAAGGATTTTTCCTTTTGAGTTATCTCCAAAAGATACGTCTCCACCATTTTCAGTTTTGGTGAAGCTTGAGAACCAAGAATAGCTCCCTGTCATGTGTCTTGAACAACCACTGTCCAAGTACCACTTATTCTTCTTCTTCTTCAAGCCCTGCAGAAAAAAAAGTCTCAAGTTTTAGGTACCCAAACATTTTTGGGTCCTTGAGAGTTAGCAATGGTTCCTTTCGGAACCCAAACACATTTCATACCATAATATGCATTTCTCTTCACTGCACATCTATTTTTCATATGTCCATCTTGATTACAATAATGACATGTAATTTTATTGCTAATAGATGTATTCCTCACAAAATAGCTCTTGTAGAATTTTTGTTTCAAATTTGGTTTATAACCAATCCCACTTTTGTCAAATACACATTTTTGTGAGTTTAGCAAATTATCCAACATCTTTTGCCCATTTGTAAATTTCAAGACAATCCCATTTAACTCATTACTCTTTTTCTTGAGCATTTCATTTTCATTTTTCAGCTCATCTATATGTGATTCTAAATGTTCATGTATGATGTTAGGCTTCTCATTTGATAATGCAATTTCATCATGCAAAGTCTTGTTTCCTACTTCTAGGCATACAATTTTTGCATTCAAAGATTCATTTTCATTTTTAAGCTTTGCAATTTCTTTCTTAAAACATGCATTCTTTTTACCAATCTTCATCAATTCATTATGCAAATCTTTAAAGGCATCATACAATTCATCATAAGTAGGATCACTTACCTCATGGAGATCATCATCATCCCCCATTGCCATAAGTGCTAGGTTTGAGACTTCTTGCGATTCTTCTTCATCACTTGAGTCTTCCTCGCTATCATCCCAAGTTGCAACCATGGCTTTCTTCTTGTGTTTGTTGATGAGTGGACACTCCGATCTAATATGGCCAGGCTTCTTGCATTCATAGCATGTAATTGTCTCCTTTTTCTCCCTAAAGTTCTTGAAGTTTCTGAAGTTTCTTCGCTCTCCGGTTTTCTTGAAGAATTTTCTGAACCTCCTTGCTAGCATAGCTAGCTCTTCATCATCCGGTTCACTCTCCCCATCACTTTCATGTTTTGAGGCTTTGAGAGCAATGTTTTTCTTCTTCTCCTCATGCCCTTTTTCTGCTGCCAAATCTTCCTCATATGAAATAAGAGAACCAATTAAATCATCAAGAGGTAAAGTATTTAAATCCTTTGCTTCCTCAATGGCAGTCCTTTTTGGTCTCCACTCCTTAGGTAGTGACCTAATAATTTTCTTGACTTTTTCGCTATTTGAAAAAGTCTTCCCTAGAGCTCCTAGAGTGTTTACTATGTCCGTGAATCTAGTATACATAGAATACACATTTTCATTTTGTTCCATTTGAAACAATTCATATTGCCGAGTGTACCTACTTATTTTAGATTCTTTCACTTGGTTTGTGCCTTCATAGACAACCTCAAGTTTGTGCCAAATCTCATTAGCACTTTCACAACTAGACACTCTATGAAATTCTTTCTTATCTAGTGCACAAAACAAGGCATTCATAGCTTTGGAGTTTAGAGAAGCTTTCCTCTTTTCAAGTTCATTCCAATCACGTGAAGGTTTTGGAATATCTTCTCCTACTTCATTTTTAGTCAAGGGCATAAAAGGACCATCACTAACAATTTCCCAAATTTCATAATCTAAGGCTTGCAAGTAAATTCTCATCCTAGTTTTCCAATAAGGATAATCATTACCATCAAAGAAAGGTGGTCTAGTGGTGGATTGTCCTTCCCTAAATGTAGAATCATATTGAGTTGCCATTTATCTTTAGCTCTAGACGATTAAGTCTAAACAAGAGCACCTTGCTCTGATACCAAATGAAATTCTAACTAGGCAACCCAAGAGGGGGGGTGAATTGGGATTTAAAAATAAATCGACTAAAAACAAATAATCAAGCAAATTCAAAACCGAAATTAAAACAATAATAAATAAATTGATCACAAATTAAAAGGATAGGGAAAGAGAGAATCAAACACAACGATGTTTACGTGGTTCGGCCAACCTCGCCTACGTCCACGCCTCCAAGCTTTCCGGGCTTGAGGTTTTCACTAAGCAAGCCTCCAAGGCTTCAATTGCTTACACTTGACTTCCAAGGTGTCAATAACCTTTACAACAAGAGATTATTCCCAATCTCTTAACCCAAGTGTATCCCAACACTCACAATTCCTCAAAAAGAAAGATTACAATTTGTTTTTCTCTCACACTATATTTAAGATTACAAATCAAAGATCAAAGTGTGAATAGATGAAGTGAAACTATGTTTCTAGCTCTTGTGAAGATTGCAAACTCGAGTATATGCTCAATGGTTGTGTTGTGATCAGTCAACTTTGAATTTGAATGAGTTTATTTATAAGTAGAGCTGAAGAACTAGCCGTTATTTGCTGTCGGGCAGAAAACGGTTCACCGTTTATTGGTTAACGGTTAACCGTTTGCACCAGTCAATGTTACCGTTGGGCCAGATTTCAAATAAACGGTTTACCGTTAATATTACCCCTTCGCCGTTAACGTCCAGAGACCTGCAAAATTGAATACTGGTTATCCGTTTCAAGTAAACGGTTAAAGCTTTGCATGAGATGACTTTCTGGATGTTATCGGTTAACCGTTTAGAAATAAACGGTTCACCGTTAGCGTCCAGTAACCTGCAAAAAGAACAATGGTTATCCGTTTAAGAAATCGGCTAAGGACTAGTGTGAGATAACTCTCTGTAGGTTATCGGTTAACCGTTTTGTAGGAAACGGTTCACCGTTAGTCTCCAGTCACTTTGCTACTGTCCGTTCCTTCACTAACGGTTAGAGACTGAGCAAACCTTTGCTCTCTGATCGTAATCGGTTAACCGTTTGTAATAAACGGTTCACCGTTAGTTTCCAGTAAGCTTACCATTTTCCGTTCTCACTAACCTGTTAGAGACTAAGCAAACCTTTGCTCTCTGGTCGTAATCGGTTAACCGTTTGTAATAAACGGTTCACCGTTAGTTTCCAGTAAGCTTACCATTTTCCGTTCTCACTAACCTGTTAGAGACTAAGCAAACCTTTGCTCTCTGGTCGTAATCGGTTAACCGTTTGTAATAAACGGTTCACCGTTTATTGCCAGAAACATAATTTAAACCAGATTTTGCAAATAATCTTTTTCCAAATTAAAAACCATCTTTTACAGGTATGAATGGAATAGTTTTTATGACTTTCATCTGTTAAGAAATAACTCCATTATTTATCAAAAAACATTTAAAGTTTGTTATTATCAAAATCAATATTATTAACATATTTATGTTAACAAATCTTTCACTCCAGGTCAGAAAGTGCTTTTATTCAACTCTCGCTTGCACCTATTCCCAGGTAAGCTACGCTCTCGATGGTCTGGTCCATTTATTATTCACACTGTTTTTCCACATGGGGCAATTGAAATTAAGGACCCAAAGAACGGTGTCACGTTTAAAGTTAATGGTCAAAGATTAAAGCCATATTTAGAGTACCAACCACATGGAGAAGACACCGAAATAAATTTGAGTGACCCACCAGATTTGAATTGATTTTTTCTTTTCGGTGGTTTGATTTTTCTTTCTTTTTTTTATTTATTATTCTTTTGCTAATTGAATTTATTTTTGCATAAGTGTGTTTGTTTTACCATTAATTTTTCTCTTATCATTGTTAATCATGAGTCTCTTACTTAGACCGTTCCTCCTGAACATTCTTAAACCACTTCAACGTGTCAAAACTCATCTCAAAAGGCAGATTCAATTTTGTAAAACAAATCGCATTTGGGCTCTACAACCACCAGAGTTAGTAGCCTATGTTGAAGGTTTAGAACGCCAACTCAGAGATATTGAGAGAAGTGTTTACGACATCCAGTTGGAGCTTGAGGTAAATTCAATAAGAGGACGATTTTGATTTTCTTTGTGTGTTTTAATTTGTTTTTCTGTTTGTGTGCTTCAGTTTGCTACCCCGGTAAAGTGGCGGATAACGGTACTCCGTGACAATCAAGTCGGTTACTTCAGTTTCCCATAATAACTGATATTCTGAGGCGAAGGTATGGACAGAATCGAGATTCTAGCGAAGCTTCACAAGCGATTCCCTTCACTTCCTCAGAATGCCCTCCTTACGATTTATAAAGCTCGGTCCGAACGCATGCGATTGCTCATGAGGAATAACATACCTGCTGACATCCGTTGGTTAATCGAGGCGAAAGTACGATTGGCGGGTGAGTTACCTCCAAAATTTATTGCATACATGCCTGGTTGTGGGAAAGAAAATTATGCAAGAAAACGACGAGCTCGAAGAATTTATGTTGCTTGTCATAAGTGTGCCAGAATGAGTTGCAATAAAAACCGATGTTCTTTAGGAATGGTGTCTGATAACAGGGAAGATAAGATTCAATTCATTAGGGATGGCTTGAATAAAGAATCATTGGATGATATCCTTCTGTCTCTTGAAACGCATCCCAGTGGATATGTGCAAGGAGCGATTCTCCAGTTATGGCCATTATTTCAGAAAGAGCATGCAAGATATAGTCTCGGGAATCTGACTATAAACGACCCTGTTTGCCAGTTTATAAGAAAACTGGATGGGAAGCCTATCCTCGACCCATAGAGGGCGTTCAAGCCGTTTCTGGACGTAAAACCAGAGGAAGATGTGAGCCACAGTCGCAACTACCTGTAAATATCCTTTTACTTTACTGTTATTTTATTTCATTTCACTGTTGTTTTATCATTTGCATTATTGTCTTTAATAATTTTATTATTGTTTGTTTTTACTGTTTGCTTTTTGACTATCGAGCCATGTGCTTTACGCGTTATTTGACACTGACATGCCACCTCATACACAGTTGTGATCCATTGTCACCAAGATTCTTAAATATAACTTTTTGTTAAGCACTCACAAATTGTTTTTGAGAAATATTCCAATGGCAGCTACTCCCAATAGACAATTCAAGAACATTTGTGTGCTTTCTGGATTTACCTATGGCAAACATAAAGAGTTCGTTGATGCAGCCATAGATCTTGGTCGAAGCATAGCAGAGAGAAAATTACACTTGGTGTATGGAGGAGGTAACCGAGGGTTATCCAAATTGGTCTCAGAAGCTGCTTTTGTTAGAGGAAGCCAAGTGTTAGGCATCATCCCAAGAGTCCTAAAACCTTTGGGCAGTGTGTCTGACTCACAAACTGGAGAAGAGTTAGTCGTCTCAGGTATGCAAGAACGAATAACTGAAATGCTTAATCATGCTGATGCGTTTATTTTCCTTGCAGGAGATCTTGCAACACTAGAGGCACTTATCACACTAGCATCTTGGGCCCATCTGCACCTTCACCAGAAACCCATCGGTTTGTTAAATGTCAATAATTTTTATGATGGCTTTATCGCATTTCTTAACCATGCAATAAAAAGCTACTTTATTCCTTCCAGTGCGAAAAAACTTTTTATTTGTGCTCACACTGCTAATGAGCTACTTGATATGTTACAAGCTTATAAACCAGAGCCAGACCCTTGGAGCTTTGTGTTGGAGCGTTCAAATGATGACGGTAACAGTAGCCGCAGTAAGAAGTACAAATTAGATTTAACCCTCCGCCTGTAAATATTTTCTTCTTTGTTGCACCACCCAGGTGATGTCTTCTAAACTCTACTTCTTTCCTTTAAAACATTGAGGACAATGTTTCGTTCTGGTTGGGGGGAGGGAATAGTCGACAATTTTGGAATATTGGTTAAGTTTTTACTAATTTTTTGTTGTAGAAACTAACTGTTGCTAACTTTTTGTGTTGAAGATGGCTGAATATGGAGTGTAGTGACTCTAGAAACGCATCTTCATTGTTAAAAAATAAATAAATAAATAAATAAAATATTTTTCTTTATTATGTTTTGATGTTTATTTTTCTTCTTCCTTTTTAATTTCTCCTTTATAAATATACATTTTCAAACAAAAATTTTGAGTCAAAGATGGCTGAATATAGAGTGTAGTACCTCTAGAAACGCATCTTCTTAAGTAAAAAAAAAAATCATTTTCTATCATTTTCTAATTAGTTTTTCTGCATTATTTTCACATTTCTGCATGCATATTTTCCTTTCACGTTTAGAATAGGTTGGGGGGTAGACTGTTGTTAAAAAAAAAAAAAATTTGTGATTTGTTTTAACATTGGATGACATGATGATTTCAAATTTTAGTATTTGTATTATCTTTAGTTTGAAATGATGTTACACTATGTTTGCTACTCTACATGTTGATGTCGGAGACAAATATAAGTTGCTTGAAGGAATGAACATGTCATAATAAATACCAAGTGAGTTTTTGAGCCTATTATTTTTCTTGGAGAGTAACCTTTTTGCCCATCCTTTATACAGCTTAGCAGTTTATTATTATACACGATCTCTAGATTTCTTTTGAGTTAACCCTAAAAAAAAAAATGAAAAAATAAAATAAAAAAATGTGTGTTGCTACATTTGGAGGCCCATCTAATTAGTAGATATGGAAGATTATTTAGAGCCCTAAAAGATGATGGAAAGGCCATCTTTGACCCGTTTGAGCCTTTCTAGCCATCCTTTTTATCAAATATCCATAGTTAACCCTTTTGAGCCTTTAAAAAAAAAAAAAAAACTTTTCTTTGTGAACTTATCATCTTGACCCACTCCGATTTGGAGTATTACCCAATATCTTACAAGATCCATCACCTATTTATGTTTGAGAAAAATGTAAATAAACATTTTGTATAGTGAAGTTGTGCCTAGTGTAAAAAAAAAAAAATAAAAAAAAAATAAATTGTTGCTTCAAAAAAAAAAGTTTGTTTTTTCAAAACAATAATAGGTGAAATCCACCTTGCAACTTTCAAAAAAAAAAAAAAAGTATCCTCTGTATTTTTCTCAAACATATACTTTGTTTTTCCTATTTTCCTTCTTTGTTAACCATGTCCCTAGCCTACGTTACGTCCTAATAAAAGTCCTTCTTGATTTTAGGGAACTGTAGTCCGAAGTAGAAGCTAGTTATATGGGCTAAAAAGATGTAGTGATGCATAAAAAAATAAATAAAAAAATTGGGTTGACTAGCATTTTTATTTGACTTGAGATCGTATTATTTCTAAGTTGAGGGCATATTTCTTTCATCTTGGTGAGAGCATGAGAGATCACTTCGTTATTATTTTCTCTCAATTACCATTCATTGGAGTGACTATTTTTATTGGGTTTAATTTCTTTGTGAGATTGTCACTACTTCCAGTGAGATTTTGGGGTTTGACATGTCATTCTTGAAGGTAGTTACGACAAAGTCTACTGGGCTAATTCATGTGGATGGTTGATGTGGGTGTGATGTTTCTTTAGACTTGAGATAATGCTTATACTTTTATTTGATTGTTATCATTAGTCTGATTGAATAAGCAAAAGTGTTTAAAAAAAAAATTATTTTTGAATTTTGTTTTCGCTTTATTTGCTAGGGACTAGCAATAAGCTGGTTGGGGGGTGTGTTGAGTGTTAGAAAATGCATATTTATAAAGGAGAAAATCGTCATTTTACATTTCAAGTCTTATTAACAACCCTTACTTTTATGTGTTTAAGTTTCTTGTACTTTAATTATGTGTATTTTATTTTAATTAAGTATTTTATGTATTTTAGGGGCATCATAGTTATTTCACAATAAACGAGAGATCAAATGGCAAAACGGACATCATTTTTGAACTCAGGACGGTCGAAAACCTTAGGAGGAGCATAAAAGGAAAAATGTACTGTTCACATGTACGGTACTATTCATATGTACGGATACTGCCTACGTTACTGTTCACGGCACTGTTCACATGTACGGATCGATGACGTGGCATTGACCGATGACGTGACATTGACTGATGACGTGTCAAGATCCGGTTGGACTAAAATTCTCATGTACTGTTGATGGTGACGTGGCAGCATATTAGTGGACCAACAACTGCGCGTACGGTACATGCAACACAGGGGATTATTTACTGTGCAAATAGTGGCTGTTGACTTTACTGTTGACTGATGACGTGGCGAAATCCTGAGCGTCCAAACTGTTTTTAATCCGATGGCCATGATTTACTCGATGTAACTATAAAAAGGGGGCATTCCCCCCCTATTTTGGTACCTCTGAATCTATTTTTGGGATCTATTTTCTGTAATTCTCTCTCTATCTTGTATTTTCTACGTATTTTAATAAATTCCTATTTTGCCCCTAGTTCAACTATGAGTGGCTAATTTTCTTTCAAACTTGGGTTGAAGGTGAAGTCTCAACATGTGTCATGGGTTTGATTTGGTAAATTTTCTTTTCTCTTCCCCTCTAGTTTTTGTGGATGTTTTGACTTTTTGTTGACAAATAATACTAATCTTATCTAGTACCGCCCTGGTTCCACCGACTCCCTAGTATAAGATTATTATTATTTGGCACGATAAGCCCTTAGCACCATATTTATTAGAGCGTGGTTCATGAGGTGTGGATTCCCCTCTCATAATTTAATTGGTATTAATAAGGAATATTTAGCCCATGATGCATGTTGATACGGATCCAGATACCCAAGTACGTCATTTCAATATAATTTTCTTCAATTTATTCTTGCCATTTCAATTCCAATTTCAGAATTTATTCTAGCCAATTTAATTTAAGTTTTAGCATATTTCAAAATTATTTCCACCATAAATCCAACCACCAATTTACAGAATTAATTCTATATATAATTAAAATCCACCTCCTCGTGAGATCGACACTCGTCACCATTGATCTATACTACAACAGATTCGTGCGCTTGCGAGTTCAATAAAATTTGCACAACAGATACATAATTTTAATAAATTAAAAATTAAAAATTTAAATATTCACCAACATATTATAAAGTATTTAAAATGATTAAATATCTTGAATTAATATCCAAACTGTAAAATGTTTGGATAAATAGTAACTAAAAAAATAAAAAATGTATAACATGGTTTCAAATCCTTCTTTGTTAATGGCTTCATCTTCTTTTTATCATATTCATATAGCTTATGATCGTAAGGTTTATCATTCTGTTATAAATAAACTAATGTTTTAAGATCGAAAAAAAATCATATTGTAATTTTTTTTAAAAGTTACAGCCTAATTATATTAAGTAAAGATAAAAAGAAAATTTAGTAACGAGCATTATAATTCATTAAACAAAATTATTAAATAAAAATTAAAAGTATTTACTTTTAATGGAGATTGGGGTGGGGTAGGGTGGGATGGGGGTGGGGTAGGGAGTACAAAACCAAAATCTCCCCAATTAAAAATCTATAGATTATTTTTCCTCTATTTTCAATTTTTAATTTGATTCAAAATTCACTTCATTTAGAATGGGGTACATGTGGCCCTAATCCTACAAAGGATTTTGCCATCTCTATAGTAATATTATTATTTTTATAAACATGACCTCGTTCATTGATGGTATTTATACATATTGTGTAGATGTAGAGATAAGGTTTCCAAAAGTGTCGAATTTGACTTCCACATACATTAGTATTTGGTGATAGTTAAGGATAGTCGGCGGCTGCTTGAGAGTGCATGGGGGTGATCGGTTATTGACGGCTGCTTATTAGGATTTCCAAACAAGCATTTATTTGTAATTAAAAGTAATATAAAATAATTTGAGAGAGGAGAAAAGAAAAAAAAAAAGGACTTTTCATTAAAATCAAGTGCAAAAAGGCTAGACAAACTGAATGGGTCAAGTTTGAACCGGTCTTCATTTTCTTCTAAGCTATATATCTAAATCTAAAACATTTAAAAAGTGCCACCAAATATCCGTCTATTTTCTTTACGGCTAGGAAATATGCATTATTCTCAGTAAAGTGAAACACTTATTGTCGGATTAATGAAATTTGACACTTAGGGCATGTTTGGTATGTTGGATTGAATTGGATTGGATTGGATTAGATTGGATTGGAACAAATAATCATGTTTTATATTATAATATTACAATTTACAAGTTATTATTATTATAAACTAAAATTTTGTATTATTAATTATACAAATCAACCTCAATGACAATAATGAAATATAAATCATAATTTAAATTATTTTATTTTATTAAATATATATATGATATTTTTATTATTTTTATTCAATAATCTATTATTTTATAAAAATTTATCTTTTTGAATACTAATTTAATAATTAATTTATAATGTAAATTTGGAATTATAAAAATATTTAAGAATTAAATAAATTAAAATAGAATTTTAATTTCATGTGAAATTAATAATGATTTTTAGTATAATTTATTATTTACATTATTAAAATCAATATTTTTATTACATTTATCACATATTACTATAATTTTAATATTTATAAATTATTATATTTAATTGAGTTATCAATATAATCCAATACTAACTAATCCCATGACCCCCCTTGGGATAATTTCCTTGACAAAATTAAGATTAGCTTGTGGGCCCAGGATAATTAAATCTCAATACCCTTGACAGCACCAAACATGAGATAAGATAAAATTAAAAAAAAAAAGAGTCAAATCCCCACTTTTAATCCTCCAACCAAACACACCCTTAGTTCTTGCTTCTCCACATCTAGAATCCTAATTCCAATTCCAGACAAAAACTTCTTCTCTCTTTTTTTCTTTTTTTTTTCCTTTTGCCTTTTGGATAACAATGAAAGATGAAAAAAATTGGAAGAAAATGTTGTGCATTATCTACTTTTAATTAAAGCCTCCAAAATTAATATTAATATTAAAAAAAGAGGTAATTAGTTGGCTTGAGAACAATCCGAACTTTCTTACTCAACAGGGCATCATGTAATAGCCACTAGGCTTACCCAAGCCTCACAATTGTGAGGTCATGGGTTCGAGCCTCCACAATACATTGTTGGGAATTGTGAGGTCATGGGTTCGAGCCTCCACAATACATTGTTGGGGTTAATTTCCTTCCTTAATTTAAAATGTGAGTAGAGTGGACGTTTCTCGAATATTAGAGAGGGTTAAAATCTAGATTGTATTATATAAGATTTGTAAAATTAGTCCCAGTAATTATTTATTTGTAAATATCAGTATACTAATCTCATTAAATATGAGTTGTAATTTGAATATTAATCTCATATAATTAAAAAAAAATAGGGCATCATGTAATAAGACAAGAAACAAAAGCACATTAATGTTTTAAGATTGTTATCCTTTTCATCAACTTTCCTTCAATTCTAAAAAATGTTGATTTGAATATGGATAAAAACACTAAACTTAATTTACAAAAATTGAATAATTTCAAGAAAAATTGTTGGGAATTTTAGTTTAATAATAATGAAGTTTGATTGACGTAAGGCTTCGACTATAGTATCTTAAGGATACCGTCAAAAGAGCTTGTTCTTTGTTTGGTTTATTTCTATTAATCGGGAGTCTCTAAAGACACATAGACTCTTTTTTTTTTTTCTTCATTTGCAAAAATCAAATATTGATTCCTAACACCCCGTATATAGTTCGAACCGAATTGAAACAATAATCAATTTTAGCTCCAATGGTTTGTAGAGGAACTCTACCTTCTTTAATCCATTGGACGTGTGCAATTTCTTTCAATCATGATGCCCTGTAATTTGTACTTGAATTCCTTTTGATTCGACTTGTTCCGTTAATTCAATAGCTTTTTCCATTGCTTTGCGAAAAGAAATAATTTAAATATTTTTAATTTATCCTTTTTTGTGTGAAGGAGTGATGTCCATACAAAAACAACCGTGCTTCGTCTAGTAGAAAATATAATAAACAAAAAAACTAGCATTTATTATCTGAATTTGACTTTCTGATTGATTTTATCTTCATGTTTGTAAGCAGTTCTTACTCACCAATACTACATCTGTTGGGAAAAATTAAGTTTTTAAATTTTTATAAAACCTTTTTAAGGACCGCTCTCATATAATATATAAAAATACGTAATCTAGAAATCATACCTTGAAAATCCGAGTTGGCTTTTTCCGCTGAAGTGATTTAGGCTCCTAGATCACAATCCGCCACCACCACTCCTGTTAGATCACGATCCGTCACCACCACGCTTGTTGGATCATGAACTGTCACTAATGATCTTCCAGGTTATGACTCAGGTTCGATCTGCACTTGACGTGTGGGCGCCTTTATCACTACCAAAGCAACTAGCACGAGAAAAATTTTCTCTCAACCATGGAGAGAAAAATCTTATTCTCTGATTTGTATAAAGTGGCCTCTTCTTTTTCTTTTGTGAAAATAAGCTTTATATATCTCCCTTTAGTGAAAACCTTAGGCTCCAAATAATGCCCCAAATTAAACTCACGTTTCTTTTTCTTTTAATAAGGGACCCACCATGTAAAATAACATAAGGCCCCTTACACATAAGCTAATTAAATGGAGCCTCCCACTAAAAGATATAATTAGGCTTTTGACCCAAATAGCTAGTTATCTTGCTTATTAGTCCAGTAGTGGTGTAGTCAATTAAATGAGCTAACCCGGGGATCATTTGGGAACATACAATAGTGGCTACAATAATTAGGCCTGTAATTAAACTAGCCCAATTATTTAATTCCAAATCTACTCCACTAAAAGATTGGAACTGACTTCCATAATTGTATGCTCGAATAATAATTCGCCCCAAGCCACATTGATTTCTTTACTGCACAATCCTTTGTACCACATCATTAATTAAATTGATATCTCAACTGTCTAATCAATTTAATAACATCTTATTCCTTGATCCTTACTGGTTTTCTCTAATGATCATTTTCAACATACTAAATATGTTGACACACTCTGGCTAGAGAATTCTATGATCAAGTGCCAAAAACCTATCAAGAGATGTGTTGTACAAATTCTATATTGTTAATCTATAACTCCAATACTCATAATTGCTCCCACCAAGATACCGGGTAATCTTGACCACAAGGATGTGTCGTGCCCATTGGTAACTCAAATGGAATAACAATCACAATCATGAAATCATAATTAACTCAAGATTGAGATTACAGTAAAATCAACGCCTGTGAGATTTAATAAGTCTGACAGTTATTACAAAGTTAATTAAATCTCATATGTGATCCAGTTCAATGTAGCCGTACTACATCAATAAATTCATACATGATTAAGACAAATCATTCAATGAATTTATTACAGTTTATACCTAAATAAAGTGCCCAACTTTATTTATCAACTGCGAACTAAATTTATTTAATCATAAGATAACTTGTATTTATGTCTTTTGTGAATCCACATGGTGATCACATAAATACATATAATATGATTAAATGGACTTTAATACAAATATAAATGCAATTAAGATATTTGAATAAAATACCTCATTAATTTTATTAATCAGAAAAAATGTTTATTACAATTAAATAAACACATATGCTTTTACAGAGCATAATTTCCCAACAACATCGTGATATGAACATGGATTTACTGTTTTTTATTCTAAATTTTATTGTGATTTTAATAATCTAAGCCATAATCTTTTAAGTTGTTTATTATTTAAAATTTTTCTTAATAGTGAAGGGAAAAAATTAAAATGCTCATGATTTTATTGGATAATGCATTGAGACGACTCCTTCTAATATCAAAGTCAAGGTTTGCCTCTTTCGTTCGAGCTAGTAGATTTGGCATATGATTCAGTTTGTCCAAAACTGAATCAAAATTTCGGATTTGATTTGGTCTTGTTTTCAATGTGGTAACCTTCTGGTTTTAATATATGAAATGAAACTGATCAGTTTTTTTGTTCCGTTCAGATTGATTTCAATTAATTTGATTGGGTTTGATTTACAAATTTGATTTGCTTCAGTTTGGTTTTCAAAATTTTTAATATTAAAAAATTAAAAAAATAGAAAACACTCTTCTAATAAATAAATAATAAATTAATATTATTAGAGGTCACTTTAAAAATATTACAATTAAATTGAAAATTTAGATTTAGACCCAACAATGAAAAGTCAAAATAAAACAACTCACAAATTTATTAACAACCAGCCCTAATAAAATCGAACCAAACCAAAGCGAAAAAATTTTGGTTTAGTAAAGTTTTTTTCAAAAAAATCAAACCGAAATCGAAATACACACCATTAATCAAGTAGCTTACATACTTGGTTATTTTTGTAGTGTTTGTCTAAATCTTTAAGAGAAATGCTTTTTCCATAATAATTTTCCGTCCGGTTTTATTTGAGATGAATAAAAATTCTCACATTAACTTATGACATATTTAAAATATATACAAGTTTTAGATAAAAGTAAAATTAAAGAGATGAAAATGTATAACACCCCATGTGAGTCTATAAGTAGCAACTTTTTCACACTACAAGAAACTGCACGTGGTCTAATAAACAATTTTGTCCATATGAAATGCATTCTCTTTAAATAACTCCCCTCCAATAGCCACTTGGGCTTAGCCCAAGTGGCTAGAACTACTCCCTCACAAATGTAACAGAAGGGGTTTGAGCTTCCGCAAATCTATTATAGAAATTTAATTTAAATATTTTTTCTTGAAGTTTCAGTATTTGAGTGAAGACAGTTTTTCTCCCAGGTTAGGAGTTTGACGTCCCTCGAATATTTGAGAGGGTTAAAAAAATTTGAACGGTGCCATATCAACATTAATGTCAATAGGTCTCAGTATATATATATATATATATATATATATATATATATATATATATATATATATATATATATATATATATATATATATATATATATATATAATTGTACATATCAGTTATACTCTCATGTAATATGAGTTGTAATTTGAGCAATAGTCTCATGTCATCAAAAAAAAAAAACTTCCCTCCGATATATTCTCTTTATAAGTGTGTGTATCCGGAGCAACTTGAATTTTTGAAGAAGTGATTACTGCTGAGGAAATGATAAAGGGTAGATCTTGGTGAACTACCGGAAGTTTTGTCGGCTTTTCAGATTTTATCACTTTTAATACTTTAAAGGTACGTGGCTTGTGATCTCTCAGTGCAGACCAGACTAACGCCCATTCGGGTTCGCCTCTGGAATTTACGTCGAGAGTTTCCCGCCTATATACCTTTTAAAGTTTTTTTAAAATTATTAAGCAAGCCTAGCAACAATGGTATGCAAAATAAACGTACATTAAGGTTGGCTGCTAAACATACACAGTACCAGAACTGGATCCCAGGACTGGTGCTCTGATTGAGGAGGGAGAAGAGAAAGAATACAACTGAGGATTGAGATCTGGTCTCGTTGCCTCAGAGGAACGTACAAGTTTTATGGCAGATCTGATACAGATCAGTCTGCAATCATGCTTTAAAAAGAAAAGTGCAGAAATTTAAAGTACAGAAAAGTAAATGGCTTTAAATTAAATTGCGAAAATGTAAAATTGCATAAATGGCGGAAATTTAAAGGTGCATAAATTAAATTACAGAAATTGAAATGCTTAAATGCTTTAAATAAATGCTTTAAATAGTTACAAAAAATCCTTACATGATGTTTCAGGATCTTGGTTCTTTAAAAGAAGAAAGAAAGAAAGAAGAGAAGAGTGAGAGAAGAAATTTGCCTTTCGTCAGACTTCCTTCTGTTCTAGAGAGAAGGAGGAGAAATCTTGAAAGGAGAGAATTCGAAAGAAGAGAGAGAGAGAGGAGTTGGAAAATCTAAGGAGTCTCAAATCTTCCTTCAGATTATATACATGAAATTTAACTGTTCACTGTAGCGGGTCTTTAAGTGCACAGTAACTCGTGGAAGGGTGCACTGTTGCTTTATACGGCTTTGTAGAATACAGAGAAAATACTAGCGGGTGAAGAGATATGTGCGCTCTCACTTGTGTCCAAAGGACCACCCGTATACAAACTTCTTTAATACAAAATACAAGGAAAATATAGATCTCTTTTTCTTTTTTTCTTTTTTTTCTAAGTAAAATTACATAATGAAATATAGATCATTTACAATGTTTTACAGGGGGAAAAATACCAAAACAATCATCTTCATTTTCATCCCCAAGTGAAATAAAGGGCTCTTCATCTTTTTCTTCGGTATCAGAGGATGCTGCAACACAGGACTCAGATCGAGTAGTCAGGAGCTGCTTCATGATATCGAAGTATTCTTCTTCAGACTTTGCACTGGCGAGAAGGGCTTGAGCCTTAGAACGCTGTGCGAGGAAGGTGCAATGGGCTTTAGTATCTTCAGTACTGGACTTGAGGTGACCATTTAATTTAAGCCAATTGTGGACTAAGGCTTCGGTCAATTTTGACTTTTCATCGAACTTAGACCACCATTTAATTCTGAAACACCTTTGGAGAATTAATTGGGTGTCTTGAGTATGATATTGGAAATTCCACATCCAAACCCAAGGGAGGAAGAACTTTGAACAAAAACAAAGGAAATGAGGGAACCTTTTCTCGGATTCAGAAGGAACATAATGGGCTTTAAAGAGGTTAAAACAGTTTGTGGCATTAGGGGTTAAGATATCTGTGTTTGGTCCAAAATAGGTCCACCATTGTTGGAACCAGTTTGGAAGGCTTTGTATGGTTATCTTTGTATTGAAGAAAAATAACCATGAATGGGAATGCTTTGGATTTTGAAGAAAAAATGTGTTGAACCACGCCTGTTGGTAGTCCCAATAGGAATAGGACAAACAGTGTGGGATTTTAAAAAGGAAATTGGCGGGGAATTTCTTTTGTGCATGGAGTGGTTCACCCCATTGGCTTGGGCTAATAATATTTTGGATAGTGGCCGTGGAATAGGCTGGCTCAGAATGGGACTCAGTGTGGAAGAAATGTTTGAATTTTACTGAGCCAGTGGCTTCAAGGATGCTTTGGTAATATGATTGGGGCTTTGTAAGATCCCATGGTTTGAAAAACCATCCCTTTGGGAAAAACTTTGAAATTGCTTGAAATGGATCAGAATTATAAAATCCATCCTCCATAGTTAAAACATTTTGAGAATGGGGTTTATTATGCCAATCCGATTTTTGAGAAAGCTTTGATTGTGAAACCACAACCTGGGAAGAAGTACTCCCAGAAGAAATAATTTCTTTAGACAGATTTCCAGATAAAGAAAGCTTTGGAATAGGTTTTTCAATTTTAGAAAAATCAGGGTTTTCTTTAGGAGAAATCTGGCTTTGTGAAAAACTTTGTATTGCTAGCAAAAGCTCAGGAGATTGAGTAATGGATTTCATCCATTGATTTACTTGATCTTGGGAGGCCAGGGCTTTAACTTTCTGTTCATCATCTTCGATCACATCGATCCAGGACTTTATGGGTATTGCTGAGGATAGCAATTTTTCTTTAGGGGAAGAGGCTTTAGAGGGTGTCTGGGACACAGGATCTTTGAGGATCCCTTTCCCTTTGTCTTTCTTTTTGGGCGGCATTTTATCTGTTTTGGAGAAATTCTCGGGTTAGAAAATCTGGAACAGAATTTTTATCACCTTTGATAAATTCAATATCAAAATCAAAAACACTTAAAATTGCTTGCCATCGTGCAAAAATCTGTTTTGAGGCAATGTTTTGAACATCTTTTTCTAAAACATGTTTTGCAGCTTTGCAATCAATTCAAAGTAAGAATTTTTGATTTAGCAAACTTTGAAACTTTGATATGCATAAAACAATATATAAAATTTCTTTTTTAATAGTAGAGTAATTTTTCTGACAATCATTCCAATGTGCAGATGCATACTGTACTATTTGCTCTTTACCATGATCAACTTGCTTGAGAATACCACCATAACCTAAATCTGATGCATCAGTTTCAACAATTTTAGGTAATGTTGGATTAGCCAAGTATAAGCATGGGATTTTTTTTACCATACCCTTTATCTGCTTTACAATTTGGGTATGATGCTCTGACCATGCAATAGGGTTCTTTTTTAACCTATCATGCAGTGGTTTTGCTATCCTATTAATGTTAGGACAGAAATCGAGAATATAGTTTAAACTTCCCAAAAATCTTTGTAATTGAGTTTTATCTAAAATCTTGTCAGGGAATTTATCAGTGAAAGATAGAGATCTTTCAATGGGAGTGACCGAGGAATCTGATTTTAGTTTGAAATAAAGAGATTTTGGAAGAAGAAATGGCTAAACCAGCCTTTCTGGTCGCCAGATAAAAAGTCTTTAAATGTTTAAAATGTTGATCTATTGATTGAGAAAAAATCAATACATCATCAATGTAAACAATGCAAAATTCAGAATATGGATTGTAAATGTCATTCATGATTCTTTGAAATTCTGAAGGTGCATTCTTTAAACCAAATGGCATAACAGTCCACTCATACTGTCCAAATGGAACAGTAAAAGCAGTTTTATACCGATCTTTAGGGTAGATTTGAATTTGCCAAAAACCAAACTTCATGTCAAATTTTGAAAATATGAAAGCAGTATGAAGTTTTTGTAGCAAATCCTTTTTATTTGGAATTGGGTAACGAATCCACTTTAAAGCTTTATTCAAAGGTTTATAATTAATGACAAGTCTTGGTGTGCCTATTTCAATTTCGGAATTTTTATTAACATAGAAAGCAGCACAAGACCAAGGTGATCTCGATTTAACAATTAAACCTTTGGCTTCCAAATCTTTAATCTCATTTTTACAATGTTGCTCAAGTTCCATATTCATTTGAATAGGACGGGCTTTAGTTGGTATTTGTCTTTCATCAAAAGAACTTTCATAAGGCAAATCTATCAAATGTTGTTTTCGATTCCAAAAGGCAGTTGGTAAATCAGCACAAATTTCCTTGTCAATAAGTTCTTTGAAATCAGAAATTTTTCTTTTTATGAAACTATTGTGTAATTGGATTTCAATTCTTTGTAAATTTAAATCCGTTTTTAAATGGCATAAATCTTTTTGTTTTGATTTTAACAAAACATTTATTTGATTTTGATAAACAGAACATGCTTTAATGATATTCAAATTTCTTGTTTTTGGTTTTTCAACAAACGGGAAAACAAGTTTTTGACCTCTGGCTTTGAAAGATATACCGTCATAATCAACAGTATATGGGGTAATTAAGTTTATAAAAGGAGTTCCCAAAATAACAGTATGACGAATGTCATTTGTTAAAAGGAAAGAAGTTTTAAAATCAAAACCATTATTATGAACAAAGGCTTCAGCTTTAGAGGTAATTTTCAATTTTGAATTATTGGCGGCAGAAAGCTTTTCTTTTGTCTTTTCATGAAATTCCTTTGGAACTATAGCTTCTTGGATGCAATTTAGATCGGCACCAGTATCAAACAGGGCAATGGTGTCAATCATGAAGTCTTTAGAAAAAATTAAAGTAACTTTGATCAAATACTTTCTCATTGTTATTTGATTTAAGACAAAAAGAAAATCATTGGGCACAGACTCAATATTTTCAAGATTCGGCTTTTCTTCATTATCATTATTGGAATGAGATTCATTATCAGAATGATTTTGAAGTTGTTTTTGTAAAAGAATCTGAATGGTTTCAGATTCGGTTTTTTGTTTTTCTTTCAAATCCTTTATTTCAGCTTTAATATCTTTAATCTCTTTTTGAAGATCTTGAATAGAAGGAACAGAAGATTTTGGATGCTTTTTCTTTTCAAGAATTTGAGTAAGATCATATGTATGCTTTTTGACAATAGGAACTTTAGAAGGCTCGGGTTTTTGGTCAAGGGTCTTCATGAGTTTATCCAAATATTCTCTCTGAAGAGTAGGGTCAGAAATGTGTTTGACCAACTCAAGAAATGTTTCTTGGTCTCTAGTTAAAACATTGATTTTCTTTGAATAGGACTCTGACTCAGAATCACTAGAAGAAGAGGAGGTATCGGAGTCAACTAACTCGTCAACCTGGAGAGGCTCACTATTTCCAGACATGGAAGACTCAGAATCAGTAGAAGATTCAATGAGAAGGGAGGAGATTTTAGAAAGGACTTCTTCATCGAGATTAAGTTCGTGAAGTTTTCTATTCATCCTGCAAAATTTTGCAATATGGCCTTTCTTTCCACATTTATAACATGTGGCTTCTTTGTAGTCAAAAGGAGTTTTGGATTTAGGCTTGAAATCTTTCTTTTTAGAGAATTTGGGCTTTTTATAAGGCCTCGAAGGTTTCTTATAAAAATTTTCTCTAAAATTAGAAATGGGCTTTCTATGGCTTTTGGATTTGTAATGTTTTTTGTAAGGCCTCAAAAAGCACTTACTATTACAATTTTTGGAGGGAGATTTGAAAGGGTCATAATTGAATTGCTTACAAAAATTGCCTAGCTCATGCTTAGATTGTCTAAGCTCCCGTTTTAGACGTTTTTGTAATTTCAAATCTTGGCAGATTTTCAGACCTTCTTTGTTTACGAAGCTGACTAACTCACCATAGGTAAGTTCGTCATAAGGAATACGATTGTCATATAGAGCTTTGATAGAATTTCTTACCTTTTCTCCTAAGAGAGTAGGTAAGCCAGCAAGGAATTTTTCTTTCCAAGTAGTATGATGTGCATCATCTCTTAGAAAGAGTCGAGTGAAGAAAGTGGTTTTGTAGTCTTGGAATTCACTAAGTTTCCTACATCTCAAATTATGTAGTAACTCAGCATTTTTATCTCTTAGGTGTGAAGGATCACCTATGAAATGGAGGGAAATGGTTAAGATTAGGGTTGTAACTGCATCTTGAATGGGGTTATTGTGTTCATCCATAATGGGGATTTGTTCCTCATCTGTTTGAATAGCGTTCAAGATATCTAATTGTTGCTGTTTAGTGAGGAGATGGTCCCACCAGCCTTTAAGTTGGCCTGTGAAACCAGCTATAAGGATTTCGGCAATGGCTTTATCGGAAGTTCCTGATTGGGTTTTATAGGCATTGGCTGCCATAGTCATTTGTTGTAATAGACCAAGTATGTTATACTCAGACATTCCATCTATGTTCCATTCATAGACAGAAGATGCATTAAACCTGGATTGGTTTAATGCACTGGGCCTATTATCAACAGCAAGGTCAGGAGGAGAATAAGAAGTAGCAGGAAGTGCTAATTCCCAATGAACTCTGTTAACTTTCGGAGTAGATTCTTTGAATGCTTCTATATCTGAAGTAGCTATAGAAGACTGATCGTAGTCTTGGTCAAGGACACCTACAGTACGGGATTGGAGACTACCAGGTGTTTTGGATTGAGGTGTATCCGGAGCAATTTGAATTTTAGAAGTAGAAGCAGAAGAAGAAGCTTCTATTCTTTCTAGCTGTTCTCTAATGGCTTTAGCAAAATCTGACTTTGAGTCTTGAACAAGTTTTTGACTATGTTTCGAGACCTGGAATGGTCTGAAAATAGGTTCCTTAAGCTTTTTCAAGGACTCGGTTTTGGAGGGAATTGGTTTTGAAATAGAAGTAACAGTTGTGGAAAACTGTTGGATTTGACTTTCTATCCTAGTCAACTACTTTCCTATGGTATTTAGATTAGTATTACAGAAATTATTCTGTTGGATAATACTATCTAAATCTTTATTAGGGTCATCGGATTTGTGAACTTTAAAAGGAGAAGCTTTGATCGGAATAGGAGGTTCACCATGCTCAATGGTTATACTCCTGAGAGGAGGATGTTCAGACTCAATAGTGTTACTACTATCAGAAAGATTCCATTCAGGAATTTTCTTTCTAATAGTAATTGGGTTTGACTCTTTGAAAGGATAAGAAATATTATTGTCGGAAGCATACATTTCAAACCAATCAAAAAATAGAATATGGACTTCATGCAAATTGACAAAATCATAATAAACTTCTTGGATTGCTTTTCTTTGGTTCAAAAAATGTTTAAAAAACCAAAGTCTTTTTTCTTTATTGTTATCTGAATAAAAATCATTATGAAGAAGAGTTTTATCGAGTTCAAAATTCTTTTCAATAACATTTATAACATTTTCTGTGACAGCAGAAAAAGTAGGAGAAGTTGGAGGAGAAGGTTCTTTCTCTTCCTGTCTTTGGACGATGAGGGACACTAGTACCATAATTGACAGAATGAATGGAAGAACTAGGAATATCCGAAGTGGAAAACCTAGGTTGGTCTTTAGAGATATTTATCTCTGTAGGGATTTTTGAAAACTGTTTTTCGAAAGAATGCATACTGGAAGAACAAGAATCTCTGTCAGAGAATCTAGAAGAATTAGATCTCTTAAAAGATAGTTTGACTTTACCATCGGAGAACTGAGTCACATTTTGCAACTCTGTATTAGGCTCAAGATGTTTTGGAATCACTGGTTCAGTGGCTCCATCCAGAATCCATTCGTCTGGAAGGTGTATCTTTCCATTGGATAGGCTTTGGGACAACCATGTTGGCTTTAGACAAATCAGTCTGCAAGAGAAGAGTCTCATCTCTTTTTGACTGGAATTTATGTTGCGTATTAAACGCGGAATTCATTGCTTTATATGAGATCTTGTAAATTAATGCGACTGGAATTGAACCCTCAATCATATGGTAATTGTGGGTTTTGATTTGCAAAATCATGCTTTTGAGGATATTTTTTGTCTTTAAGAGAAATTGTTATATTTGGATAACAATTGAAATGGATTGGTCCTTTGCACAAGCTGGATTCTATGCTACTAAGTAAAGAATCGTCAAAGGACATGAACCTGCCATCACGGAGGACAGCAAGGATGGAAGTATCTAAACCTTCCTTGGTCAATGGCTTTATGCCAACTTGGATAAGACCAATATGGACATAATTAAATTTTTTCTCTTTTAAATTCTTTAAAGTTTTTTCTGAAAACAAATGAATTGTTTCAAAAGGCTTTGAAAGTGTGATATCTCTTTCTTCAGTTTTTATAATATAATCACTCTTTAAAAAATCAAGCTTTTTGGTTTTGTAAATCATTTCTTTAGAAACTTTAGGTAATTCCCAGTTATCAATTGCTTTATCAAAATCAGAAATAACGAATTCCTCGGAGCTCACGACATTCTTTGAATCACTAGTCTTCCCGGAGGAAGAGCTAGAGAAGGAAGATGCTCTACAGAGTAGAGAATCCATGATGCATAAAAATTTTCAAATTTTAAATCCTATATGAATGGCTACAGGTATGGAATTATTGCCCTAAGCGGATGCACAGACTCCTAAGATGGGACTTATGACCAGTAAAAAATTCACCACACACACAAAAAATAATTTTTGAAAACTTTTTCACATACAGACTCTTTACAACTATATTACATCTACCCCCACTTGGCTCTGATACCAGTAGGAAAAGGGGCTTTCTTCAGACTATGATCAGATTTCGAAAGCTTCTTCTTCTGCTTCTACTTCTAAAATTCAAATTGCTCCGGATACACCTCAATCCAAAACACCTGGTAGTCTCCAATCCCATACTGTAGGTGTCCTTGACCAAGACTACGATCAGTCTTTTATATATATATATATATATATAATTGTACATATCAGTTATACTCTCATGTAATATGAGTTGTAATTTGAGCAATAGTCTCATGTCATCAAAAAAAAAAAACTTCCCTCCAATATATTCTCTTTAAATGCATTTTCTTTATACAGATATTACTGACATTACATCAGACATTACAATTAATATTTACAATCATATTGTATAATTGGGATCACCGCATACATTAACATACTGAAACACTTGCCCAAATATTTTAAACATTCTCTAATATTCGAACCTACTACACTCATATTTCGTAAGTGAGAGATTGTCTCCACTCAATTATATTGATAATTAAGGGAGTACTGAAATTAACTCTTATGTTGATAATTAAGGGAGTATTGAAGTTAACCCTCATAAAATTCTTATAGAGGTTCGGACCCTTACACTCAACATTATAAATGCAATGTTTCTCCCGTTGGACCAAAGGCCCATTGGTTCCGACACATTTACCTATCTTCGAGTTGTAAGAAAAAAAAAGACTGAGAAATTAAACAAAAACCAATATTTTCTTTCCCTTTGATAATAAAATCGCTAGAGGAATATTAGACTAAATAGCTAAATCCCAACCAGAGCCGTGGTAAACTGACTCAAACATGAAAATTCCATGACATGCTGAAGAGTGAAGAAGCGCAAGACAATGAACTAAACACACTGTTTACTGGTAACCATTATGAAATCCAAGCTAGATTAAGTGAAAATTTTCATTTAAATTTAAACTATATTAGACACAAAATTTTTAAAGGCCAGAAGCTTAATTAGATTTATCGAGATCAAGACGGTGGCGGACCCAAAAACTAAAATGAGGGGGGGCTTAGTTCAAAAATTTTTATTTAATTTAGATTTTTTTAATGTTCACTTGAATACATAGTAAGTCTTATAAACTCAATTTTTTTTTAAATTTTATTACTTTTTTAAATTCTAAATAATAATAAAAAATTATTATTTTTAAATGCGTGAAAATATCATTTTTCCAAGTAGTTTCCGCAACATATTTAAAAAAATAAAATAATGTGGCTAATGGGATTTGAACCAAGGTTTTGAAACCATTAAATAACACTCTTATCATTGAACTATAAGTTTTTTAATATATGAAAAATGTGTCCAAATTTTTTTATCTAACTTTTTCAGAAGGGGCTTAATGTACATTTAAAAGAAAACTTAATGGCTCAGAGGGGGTTGAAACCCCTCTTGCACCTTAATTGGGTCCGCCCATGGATCAAGAGAGTTCGTTTCGTTGTACCTTGCCCTTACTCTTTGTCCCTAACTATTAACTGTGAAATAAAAGTTCGGTAGCTTTTGTTTTTTTTAAAAAAATTTAAATATGTTTGAATTTTTTATATCTAAATAAATTTGAATATGAGTATCTGAATTTTTTTAATATCTGAATATAAGTGGCATCATTTTTATTTTATAAATATAAAAACACCTTGAATATAGTTACGTGACAGTTATGTCCTTACAAATTAAAATAAAAAATATTAGATTTTATAATTTAGGAAATAAATATATTTTATGAAAATTTTTTGAAAAATAATTTTTTTATAATTCAAATATTTTTTCATTCAAATAAAAATTAGAAAAGATTATTTTTTTCTCTTTACATATGTTTGAAAATTAAACAGAAGTTTAAAAAATAAGTAAATTTTTTTAAAAACCTGAAATTAATAAAATTTCAGACTTAAAAAATTTAACAAACAACTTAAGTAATATTTGATAAATATGACTTAAAAATAATTATTACATAAGTAAGCAATAGTAGTCATGCATCTAAATTGAGTCCTAGCTCTTTTTGTCTTTTTAACTGGTTTGTAAAAATTAGTGAGGATAATTGTAAACTGTACTTTATAAAATTAATTTAAGAGAATACCTGTAGAAATTTAACTTTAATTATATAACATTGGAAGATATTAAAAAAATATAAAAATTTTCACCATGAGCTACGAGTATTTATCAAGCAAAGTAGAAAATCACAGGTATGCCAAAATGACCCTAAAATTTTTACGACTTCGAAGTGAAAAACATAGAAGAAGAAGAAGAAGAAGAAGAAGAAGGTGGCAAATTCACATGGAAAAACTTGCAAGAAGAGTTGCAAAAGAATGATTGTTTTTTCCTTTTTCAAGTTGTTCTTCTTCCAACTCATGCACCCATTTATCCTTCGTTACTATTTGTGATTTTTTGTTGACCCCCCAAGACTTTCGAGAGAGCATTAGTTTAATAGTTTTTGTAGAGAGAAAGGGACCATCGTTTTTGGACTTTTTGGATAGAAAGAGAGTGTGAGTGAAGAGAGAGAGAGAGAGAGAGAGAGAGAGAGAGAGAGAGAGAGATTGAGCAAGTTGGTGGTTGTTGGAGTTGTTTTTGCCACCAGTTTTATCTTTTTATGGGACCTTGAAATCCTTCTGTCTCTAAACTCAAGTGGGTCATTCTTTGTTTTCGTTGAGGTCCTACTTGCTATCCCACTTGTTGCTCTTTGCCCTTTCTTCGTCTCTCTCTTTTTTCTCTTTTCTATGTATTCTTTATCCTAAGAAAGATCCTTTTGTTTTTCTTTGCTTCAATCCTGATATATTTGAGGTTGGCAGTATGAGCTTGGCAATTGTTTTATTGTGTGTTTGATTTGTAAAGTCTTTGTAAAGTGGATGTGGTTTATATTATTTTTCAATCAAAGCATCATCTGGGTGGTACTTTCTAATATTGGATGAGCTTTACTGGATATGTTTGCTTCAAATGGTTGATTTGGGGGGTCTCACTTGGGTAAGCCCTAAAAGGACTCTTTTGGATTGCTTTCAACTTTCTATCTTCTTCTGATTTTGATTTGAGCTTGAGGTCTGAGATTTGAGTTTTGAGATTGAGACTGAGATTGAGATTGAATTTCATGCTTGGTCCAAGACAATGGAGATGTTTATGGCCAGATTTTTATTTCTTTAGCATTCAATACACTTCATTAGCTTTATTGGATTAGTATGAAGAATCTTCTCAAGAAGCTCCATATCATGTCTAATCCATCAGATGATGCAGAAGGGTCTACTTCTTTAAGGGGGAATAATAATAGTAAGTCAAATGAATTAGCTTCCCTTCATAATCCTGAGCCTAATATTAATAAACCAACTTCAGGGCTTTCAAATTGGTTAAATTCAGTTGTAAATAGAAAGAGTCCAAGTCCACCATCTTCATCCAATGTTAAAAGGGCGGCGGCTGAGAGAACAGAACCGGCTGATTCAGTTAATGTCTCTCGCTTAGATGTTGCTTTAGAGACTAAGCGCCTTGATTCAGAGTCTAATAACTCGAGGGATCCTGATGTTGAAGAGGAGTATCAAATACAAATGGCTTTGGAGTTGAGTGCAAAGGAGGATCCCGAGGCTGTTCAGATTGAGGCTGTTAAGCAAATCAGTTTGGGTTCTTGTGATCCAGAGAACACTCCAGCTGAAATTGTTGCCTATAGATACTGGGTAAGTTTGACGTTTGCCTCTTCATCTGCCGGTCTAATTGATTCAAGTTTTACTGTACTTTATATCTTGATATTTATGCTAGAACTTCTTATGATTCTATCAGAAAAGATGAAAAAAAGAATTTCTTGTGACTAATGATTTACTTCACTGCCCATTATTTTCAGTTTCATTTTTCAGTTTGATCAGTATATATATATATATATATATATATATACAGTGTTACTTAACCAAGTATTTAAAGACCTTTCACGATTGTGAAGATTGGGAATCACATGTCCCCTTACTCTTCCTTTTCATTAATCAGCTTTAATCATTAATATAACCACATATCACTGTCATTGAAATCAACTAGCAAGTAAATGCTACATTTTCAGTCACACTTGGCAAATGGTGTTACTAAGTATTGTAATTATTTGTTTGTTTTCCTTTTTTTGCCTATAAATGTCTTTTCTCCTTACACCTCAATTAGAACAAGGCCATTGGTCTTTCCCTTAGGAACTTTAGAATAATTACAGTAAAGTGAAACAACTGAAAATTGATTTTCTGTTGGGTTGTAAATTATTTATTAATATTTTAACTTATATGTCTACTTCTGAAAAGCTGGAGTTCTATCTGATGTACGATCTCTAAAGTGTTTACTTGTATGTTTGGCATAGTTTTTCTTCAGATTTATTTGCTTCATGTTTGTTCCTTTCTAACCTGTCTCATATCGTAGATTTGTCCGTGCTTCACAGAATTACAATTCTCTTAGTTATGATGACAAGATCATGGATGGATTTTACGATCTGTATGGAATCCCTTCTGAGTCCACCTCAGACAGAATGCCATCCCTTGTTGATCTTCAAGGAACACCTGTCTCAGGTAGTGTCATGTGGGAAGCAGTTTTGGTCAATAGGGCTGCTGATTCTAATTTGTTGAAACTTGAACAAAAGGTCCTTGAGGTGGCCGTCAAGTCAAGATCGCATTCCCAAGCTTTTGTGGGGATTGACTTGGTGCGAAACCTTGCTGTTTTAGTAGCTGATTACATGGGTGGGCCAGTTGGGGATCCTGAAAACATGTCAAGAGCATCACGAAGTCTTAGTTACAGTTTGAAAGCAACTCTTGGTAGCATGGTGTTGCCACTTGGTTCCCTGACAATTGGTTTGGCTCGTCACCGAGCATTGTTGTTTAAGGTATGTGCTCCACCTTTTTATATTTTTCTCCTGGTAAGGAGCTCCAGCTATTTATTTAAGCTTGAAATTTTGACCTAATAGACTAGAACTGAAAAAGGGTTATTGCATTATATTTATCAGAATTAAGACCTGGTTAAGTATTAATTATGGATGAACCTACACATTGGGACTGTTTTCTATCCAAATTCCAATTTGTTAAAGTCAGTCTATTGGTCAGAATTGGTATTTAGTGCTTCATTGGCTTGGGAAGCATGAATGTCAGGTGTGCTGACGATGGCCACTGATGAAACCCTCTGCAATCAAATGAGATCAGGGACCTAGTTCTGTTTTCGGAGGAAGAAATTCTCAGATGTAGACACTGAATGGAAGAGGGGTGAATTGTTTTTCAAACCTGCCATGCATTTATATAGAAGTGAGAATAGAATAAAAGCTTCCCAGGAGGCATCGTACTGAAGTAGAAGCGGACACTAGGAGTAAGCTTAGTTCAACCACTGATTGGGCTAGTTTGCACTTCAAGCCAAGATTTCTATTTGTCTGGGCTGGTTAAGACTCTGACACAACTCCTGAAAATGTAGTAGATCTGGAACATGGTTATAGATGTGTTTAGATTTGAAACTTATAATCAACTATGACAGAATATTTGTTTCCTTGATGAGATTGAAACAGTGATAAAAATAGTAATTTGTTCAATTTTCTTGACAATATTAATAGCTCCATAATAATTTTATCATTTTTCCTTTTTCTTGTTTTATGGAAGTGAATTCCTTTGCACTTGTTCATGTCCATCCATTTCCAGCAAGCCTCTAATATTCTGCAAATCATAGGATGACAATTGCCTGTTATAGGAAATCAACCTAAACCAACTCAAAAGCTTAGGCTTTGTTCTATATGGCTTTTCTAGTGGAGCTCTTAGAAGTAGAATTTATACCATTAGGACATTTATAATTAGGTATTAGTTGCTAGGTTATCAATCATTTTTTCACAAAATTGTGTAATTACCTTAAAGATTCTGAGAGAGTTATGTATGATTTGTGAAATAATTACAAAAAGTGTATTTTTTATTGTTTTCCTTTTTAGTAAGTCTCAAAAATAGCTTTCGCAGAAGTTCAAAACTTGAGCTTTTTAGGTAGATGTGAAAACTTATTTAAATTTTCATAAAGAGCTTTTAAGGATTAGAAGGCTCTTTTAGCCAATAGAGAAGTTATATCAAGCAACCTATTAAGCGGTTATGTCAACAGGTCCAACGGATAGTTAATAGATGTGGGATTCCTCACCACCAACACCAATAGAAGAGGTGGATTAATATGCCAAGTGTAAATTTAGTGAAAATCACCTGTGCACATGATCAGTTTCTTCTCATGGACGCACTCCATAAAAGTTTATCTTAATTTGGAACTAAATTAGAACATATTTCTTCGGTGCATTTGTTGTAATGTTTCTTATAAGGAAAGGACTTAATGCATTTCTTATATTAACACAAAACTTTCCTTCTTAACTTTTTCATGAGATTAATTATTATTGGTTTACCCTAGAATTTTTTTGGTCGAATAATAAAGTTATATGTATACCACATAACAAATTTTGTTTATTCATTATTCTATTGTCATGAAAAGTTGTTTTGATAAATCCAACTTTCAGCAAATTTTGTTTATTCATTTTTCCATTGTTATGAAAAATGGTTTTGATTAATCCAACTGTCGAATAAGATTTCCAAGACAAAACTCAAAAGCTATCCTGGTCAGAGGGAATTAACTTAAATTGAAGTTAGGATTTCTCCTGCTTTCCGGTTTTTGTGCTGTTCTGACTTAGTGGGCTTACCCAGAAGGTGCTGCTAATATAACTTGGGTTATTAGAAAGTTGGCTGGTGGACATACTTATTCTTCTTTCTTTCTTCTGACTCATGTATAATTCCTAGTTTGTATATACTCTTGTGGCTTGTATTGTTAAATTTGATTGGCTATGGAATTTTGTTGCTAAATTATACCTCTTAAATTTGACCTCAAAAATCATATTTTGAATGGTACAAAAAGCTTCCTCATTTTATTTCCTTGTTAGTGATATGTTGAGTGTTATACGTGCGCTCTATCCTATAACTCTTGTTTATCAAGTTCACCTTAATGTGAACACCAGTCATTAATTGTCTATCTTCCACTTGTTTGCATGGTTATGCAGGTTTTGGCTGATAGTGTGGGGATCCCATGCCGATTGGTGAAAGGACAGCAATATACAGGTTGTGATGATGTGGCAATGAACTTTGTAAGGATTGATGATGGAAGGTAATCGCTATTACAATTTGAACTTAAATGTTTCTGCAATGTGAACGAACACTAGGATGTATAAGGTTATTCACTCTAGTTAAAATGATTTATCATTTATATGAGTAGGATGCTTTGATTTCTTCTCAAGTGAAAATTCGTGGTCTTTTTTTAAAAAAAAAATGCGTGTTTTATGATTTTCTGACTTAAATTATATGAGATTCACAGTCAATAAATCTCCAATGGGCTTTGTATATCTTAAGATTTACTATGTGGTTCCGTTTTTTGTTTTATAATCTAATGGCCTAACAGCGTCATAATTGAGACGATGGCAACCATGATAGCTATGGACTGTTTGTTTGCTGTTGCAAAATGTTGACCTTTTTTAAAGATGATTGATGAAGGTTAATGTGAATTTCAGGGAGTACATTGTTGATCTGATGGCAGATCCCGGTACACTTATTCCTTCGGATGCGGTTGGATCACATGTAGAATATGATGACTCTTTCTATTCAGCCAGTCCTTTGTCCAGAGACATTGACTCGTCTCATGCAGCATCATCCAGCAGCGGGGTTGGCAGCTCATTGGAAGAACATTCTGAGTTTGGGACATTTGACAAGAGATCGAGGTTCAGGAACTCTGCTGCTGTAGCAGGTCAATCTAATGAAACTGGAAAATCTAATGCCTTTTTCAATCTAACCAAGACGACTGAAGGTGAAGAAGAATTGAAGATGCTTCCAGAGAATAAACATCCTTCCAATAGAGAGAAGGCCTTTGTACGAGAGCTTCCCAACAAGCCTAATTATCCTCATGCACATGCGAGATCTCCTTCCTGGACTGAAGGTGTTAGCTCTCCTGCTGCTCAGAGAATGAAAGTGAAAGATGTTTCACAATATATGATTGATGCTGCAAAAGAGAATCCACAATTAGCTCAAAAACTTCATGATGTATTGCTTGAAAGTGGTGTAGTAGCTCCTCCAAACTTGTTTACTGAAATTTACGCTGAGCAATTAGATGCATCAACAGTTGAGGTCAGGTCCCCAACTGAAACTCAGGATAAAAATAAGCAGGGTACTGGATCCCAAGAAAGAAAGAATCAAGACGATCCAAGTCCAGCTCGTTTTTTGCCTCCTCTACCTCGTCCTAGAGCCCCTTCTAAGGCAACTTCTTTTGATCAACCTGAGGAAGGTCTAGGTTTAAGTCGTCAATCAGATGTAACGGCAGCAGCCGGACAGCCTCTTTCACCACAGTCTGAAGCGACACCCATAAAATACCGAAAAGACGTTCCTGTTGCTGCTGCTGCCGCAGCTGCAGCAGCAGCTGTGGTTGCATCTTCAATGGTAGTTGCTGTAGCAAAGTCAAACACTGACTCGAATCTTGAACTTCCTGTAGCAGCTGCCGCCACTGCTACTGCTGCAGCTATGGTAGCGACAACTGCAGCTGTTGGTAAGCAGTATGAGCTGAGTATTCGGAGTGATGGAGATGCAGACTCTGCTGGTTATGAACCTCGTGATAGTGGTAGTGGAGGCCGGGAACATAATTATTTGGGAGCTATTTCAGAAGGTGAGAGAGTATCAGATCGATCGGCCAGTAATGATAGCTCAAAATCTGATGTTGGAGATGATGTTGCGGAGTGTGAGATTCCATGGGAAGAAATCACCTTGGGTGAGCGTATCGGACTTGGTATTGACTTGAGAATTACACTATGTATTTCTGTTACTTTGTGTCTGTAGATAATCTAGATTCCAGATATGTTCAGATAACTATTGTCTTTTGGTTCGTTTTTTGTGTTTGCAGGATCTTATGGAGAGGTATATCGTGGGGACTGGCATGGAACTGTGAGTTTTCATTAGCTGAACCCAAAATTTTGACCCTTTATTTTTGTTCAATCTCATGTCTATGATGGTTCTGATAATGTCTTTATGCTTTATTTTGAGAGTCACTGAAATTTTATACAAAAGTATTGTACGAGAAAGCCAATCAAGATGGCTCATTATAAGCCATTTGGCTGGTGTTGTGCATGAAAGAATTTTTTTTTTCCCGGGAGATTTTGAACTAAAATCAATATGACGCAAAGGGCTGATCTCTTCAAGGGGATCTTCCTCCAGTTTTTCAAAAGACTGCTTTTATTTCTTGCTCCTAAAATATTCTGGGCTTAAAAACAGAAATACAAAACCTAGATGCAAACTAATTGGTATTACGCATCCTAAGAATTGAATGATGAAATGTGCAAAGAATGGGATACCTTAAGAAATCTAATATTGTAAGAAAAGAAATCTTAAAACTAATGGGATTCTAGCATGTTGGGTATATGGTCAAAGAATGGGATACCTTAAGAAAAAATGAATGATGAAATGTGCAAAAGTGATGTGGCATAAGGGGATTGCTTGAAAAGTCGATACAATTATTTTGTGGGCCATGTGATGCTTTTATCCAACCAAACTCTTTGTGCCACATCTTCTTTATAATAGAAATACAGTATCATTTGGAACAAGTATAAAAACTTTTGGGCCAAAAAAATGATTACCAAGTTTTTTATTATGAATTTCATAATGTAATCTCAAATATATTTGTCTTGTTAATACATATTATAGAATGTATGTTTTTTCTATTATTATTAGTTTTTTTTTTTTCGGTAGAAGAATTTAGTTTACCCCCCAAATTTACTTATTATAAGCCCTATTCTTTTAATGTTTCTTAAGTTGCTGTTTACTTATAGGAAGTTGCTGTGAAGAGGTTCCTAGACCAAGACTTTTTTGGTGAATCACTAGAAGAATTCAGAAGTGAGGTACAAGTTACTCCTTAATCTTTCCCTTGCTCTCATATCCTCTAATTCAAAATCCTGAATTGCAAAAGCTGAATAGGCTTTTGTCAGATGTCACTAGTCATGCCATCACCTCATATTTTATATGCATTTGATTACGATATCAGTGGAGCAGACATGTCCATGATTCAGAACCCATGGTTAATGATTATGTCATGATACATAATTTAACATTTCTCACACTACACAAGATGTAAATCTGTCGATTTAGCTTAGTATTTAGCTCAGATGCATTCATTGTTCTCTGTTAACCCTAGCCAAAATTGGTTAACCTCTAGCCAAAAAGACTTGGAAAGTAGCTGTTTAGTAATTTGTTGAGCCCTAACCTTCTGCTTTATTCTCATACCTCCAATTTCTGTGCCAAAAATACATTATTAGTATTTAGTAATGATACATTGAATTAGGCTTCAAGCTACTTGGAGTCTCACTATCTACTTCATTTTCAATTCCCTAAATACTGCAGTTCTTTTCTAGTGAAGAAGGTTATTACTATTCATTTTCAAATTACATTTGTGTTTAAGTAATGAAATTTGAAATCATTATGCCTCCCATTGGAATTCAAAATTCTAACACTTGCTGTGGTTGTTGCCCAAGAGTAAGTCAGAGTATGTATTGACATTGATGAATTGATATTTTGATTTTCTTCTAAGGTGCTAATCATGAAAAGGGTTAGGCATCCCAATGTTGTTCTCTTTATGGGAGCTGTAACTCGTCCTCCAAATCTTTCAATTGTTACAGAATTTCTTCCTCGGTATGTTTCCATATCTTACCTCTTTTTACATTTTTTATTATAATCCTCGTTAAATAATTTTCTGAGATTGCTGTGTTGGAATTTTATTCATGGCCTACAGGACTTTTATAATGCTCCAGTTACTAGTTGACCACAACTAGTTTTCCTTGGTGAAGATTTAGCAGATATTAAGTCTTGAAGCATATCCAAATTATCTAATTCATTATCAGTAAATGAGATGATTTCAAAAGAGGCACTAGTAAATGTGCTTTAAACAACAAATCATTTATCATTGGATTGAATCTTTCTCTTGGGCTGTATATTCACTATGTCAGTTGTAATGATCCTTTTGCACTTGGTATTTTCCAGCGTAATTGCTCAAATTTTTCTCTCACCAGAAAGTACAAAATTCTGTTAGAAGCCCCAGTGCCTGTGTTTCTTTCATAATTATTAACTTTTTGGTTTTTTATTATTCATTTTTAATTGGAAAGCTTGATTTATGTTTGCAGAGGTAGTTTGTATAGGTTACTTCATCGGCCTAACAATCAACTAGATGAGAGAAGGCGTTTGAGGATGGCCCTTGATGCTGTATGATTCTGTCATTCTTGCCTTAGGGTTTCATACCTTTCTGCATAAATGTGCTTTTCTTGTGTCTTAGCTGACAATAATTTTTCTCTTTTGAATAATTCTACTTTCAGGCTCGGGGAATGAATTATTTGCACAATTGTACGCCAGTAATTGTACATCGTGATCTGAAGTCCCCAAATCTTCTAGTTGATAAAAACTGGGTTGTTAAGGTTCTATTTTATCTCTTTTTCACATCTAAAGTCTCTCATATACCTAATTTGGTTTGGCATACAATTTTGTCTGCAATTTTCCTTTTACACATTTTTCTGTAATTTAGGTATGCGATTTTGGGTTATCAAGGATGAAGCACAACACATTTCTTTCCTCAAGGTCAACTGCAGGGACGGTGAGTTGAGCTAAACAACCGGCTGGACATTTATTTCTTCTTTTTTTTTCCTAATTTTATTCAATTTTTTTTTATGGTCTGTCTTCTTTGGTGTTTCTGATGACTCTGTCTTAAATGAAACAAAATCTTGTTGCAATTGTGTTCGTGATACACATGATTACTGCTTATGATCGTTGTTTGGCAATAACTAGGCCCTAATTATATCATCCAGATTGATCACTTTTACATTCTTTTTGTCTTTTCCCAAGTTTTTGTTTTGTCAATTGCTATCCAGGCCTTTGAGGTCACTTTTACCCAAGCTTATAGCTTGACAAAAAAATCATTATCTGCAATGTGGTGCCTGAAGGGACCTGCTAGTCCACATGAAATATCTTTTAATTTGAAAAGCGCAGTTGGGATAGATGTTCAGTAAGCATCTTTCATAGACCTTGATAGTTGTAATTCACTAATCTTAAAATAATGTATTCTTATTAAGGGCAAGTGAGATGTACAAGCATATATGAATGTATGTATTACTTCTTCTATGTTTGTTACTTATTGGCCCATGGTTGATATCTTAAAAGTAGGATCTGAAAATCATGTTCATTTAGTGGTAGATGACAGTATTGCTTTGATATGTCTAATAACTTTAAATTTAAGCACAATTGTCAGTTTATATCTGTGTGTGTTCTATTGCCAAATTTCAGAAGGGAAAGACCCTAGTGATATATTCTTTTGGCATTCTTCAATATCAGAAAGAAATTCCTCGTTGGATTTGCAACTGTATGAATTCATGAATGCTAAATTATAGCTATTTTTTTTTTTTTTTTGAAAATAAAATTCTGAACAAAGTATCAACTTTTCTCGGCACTTTTAAAGGGAATTATAATCTTAGACATAAAAATACAGTACAACCATTTTGGATTGGGTATTTCTGTAGAGATCCTTGGACTCAATTTTCTGATGTATGTTATGAGTTTAATAGGTGGGGCAATCTGAAATAATCCAATGTGTTCCAACACAAGTATTGATGGTTTAGGTACTCCTGCAACTTTGTTATACTGGACTACTGAAAGAAAGCGATTGATTTAGTAGGGTAATGAAGTCGTGAATGTTGAGAGTATTGATGTATCACTTGCATTATGGTTCACCCTTGCGAATTATCATTTTACTCTGCATTAAAGTAAGTTCATGTCGTAATACTTTTCTTCAGGCTGAGTGGATGGCTCCGGAAGTTCTCAGAAATGAACCTTCCGATGAAAAGTATGGCTTTCACTTATTTAAAATTATTTTCATCAGATCGTTTACTCATTGTTTGTGATAATCTTATCAATACGCAATGCAGGTGCGATGTTTATAGCTTTGGGGTCATATTATGGGAGCTCTGTACGATGCAGCAACCATGGGGGGGAATGAACCCCATGCAAGTTGTTGGTGCAGTAGGATTTCAACACCGTCGTCTTGACATACCGGACAATTTGGATCCTGCTGTTGCAGATATAATTAGGAAGTGCTGGCAGACGTGAGTATATTTACAGTTGTTCATTTGTTGCCTTTATACTTAACATGCTTGATTAGGTACCCATACTGTTATCAATAATACGTAAAATCAAAAGCTCAATACTTTTTGGTGACTTAACTTAAACTAGAGTAGGCATTGATACTTTATATTGCTTAGTAGCCACCATTAATGTAATTACCAAACTTTTAGGTATTAACATGTTGCTGATGATCTGTTGGATAGTATATGATGTAAATTCATAAAATGTGTTTGTTTTACCTCGTTTTTACTTTTTCTGTTATTTATTCTGCCACTTAGTTTTCCGTGCTACGCTTATATTTATTTTACATAACTTCAGTGAACCTTCATAGAAAGTTATGCTGAGGCCTATCTTCTGTCATAATGAAGGGTTCTCAAAATTTGTTCCTGAACAATCCAATCCCAAGATTAAATCAAGCTACCTTCTTAAATTGATTTCAAATTAAATTTTTTTAACCTGATGGCTAAGTTACCCTCTTGTTAATGAAGACATACAGACCATAAAAAAATGTTTCAACAAGAAGTGCAGTGAGAAATTGTTCTAGTGCTTATTTCGAAGTTGTTTAGGTGTATTCGTAAAGGGAAGGTAGATTGTAGTATTGAGAAATTGATTATGTATTGGTGGTATAAACAAGAAATGCAGTGAATTATGGTACATATTCACAAAATCTACTCATCTTGAATATATATGGACTGTACATGAGTGGTGAAGCCATGACTCGCCTAGCATTTAAATTCTCTTAACAAAATATCCCTACCTTTGTATCCTGTCATATTTGCTTTATCTGAAATACTTGTTGTTCTCTTCAAATTGATTGATCTATCATGATATCTGCTCGAACCGATTCTTGCCACATTTAGTTGTAAAGCTTATTATTATTTCCCGGAATACTTTTCTGCAAGATGGTGTGGTTTCTTTTTAAGACTGTGTATTTGAAAGTTTCTATCTCTTGCAGCCATCCTCAGTTTCTGTGAGTGATCGTCAGTGTGTCACCGTCTCGTTGATATTGATATATGTAAATATTAGATGAGCCTGGCAGCTGTAAATGTACTCTGGGGAAGAAATCTGTGTTGTTATTTTATTGTTGTCATTTCAGTGCGTATAAAATGTAAATGTATTAGATACATTTGAATCCATCAGGGTGTATTAATGGACAGAACTGACATATATCATCTTTTTAACATTGTAGAGATCCAAAAATGAGACCGACATTTACAGAGATCATGGCTGCTCTGAAGCCATTGCAGAAGCCAATAACTAGCTCACAAGTGCCCAGACCGGTGCCATCTGTAAGTAGTGGCCGCGAGACTGGTCAGATATCAAAATTTTTGGCAGACTCAACAGGCTAAATGAGCAAGAGTCTACAGCTATAAACTAATTCTCAGTTCACTGGTTTGCCTATAAACAGAGGCAAGTCCTGTACTGTTGGGACAGGAAAATGTTTGATAGATGATGATGGTGATAACCCAACATGTACTCCAGTTGAGATGATTGTGATTCTTTTTAACATTTCCCATTCTATTTTGTATCCTTAATTGTTGAAGCATGCTTAGTCTTGTGCATTTGCTTGTTATAAAAAAAAAAAAAAAAGGTTCAAATGAAATTGTTGTAATCAATGTTTTGCACAATGTTGTTTTGTTGCTGTGGTGCTCTTGAGATCATAATGCTGCAATAACCGGATGTTAGAGGGTCAAAACTGGATAGGGCCCAAGTTACAAAATGTCTACAAGTAGTTTATAATTCCAGACTACTAACAAAAGCACTTTTTCTAGTAAAATGCTCGTTGTACAAGTATTTCTCACCTGTTATCGTGGATAAGGGAACAATTCTTCAAGTTTGCATTTGATGATCACTTATAAAGGATAAGGTGGGGAACAAAAAACCCTCATTGATTCGAGCAAGATATTTTCATTTATCTCGTCACATATCTTGATAAGACACAAGATGGCTACTTTCTTTGGATCTCCAACATTTCTCTCACACCCAATTACAACAACTCACCAGTTCTCTTCATCACCGCAGGCACCACCACCACCACCGCCCCCTCCATCTTCATCAAATCAACCATCACAACCACAATCTCCAACCCCATCTCCACAACTAAGCACTGCTTCATCTGAGCAGCCAGCACCAGCTGCTAAGGTGCAGCAGCAGAAGCGTGCTAAACCAGGCACTGTTGAAAGCACAGATTGGATAGCTTCTAGTTTAACAAGGAGATTTGGACTTGGTGCAGGCCTTGCATGGGCAGGCTTTCTTGCTGTTGGTGTTATCTCAGAACAAATAAAGACCCGCCTTGAGGTCTCTCAACAAGAAGCAAGTACAAGGTGCTCACCTCTCTTCCTGCGAGCTTCATTAAACTGTCATATCATTGTTTATGATTAAAAGCCTTTGCTTTGCACCTTGAGGTGTGTATATATATATATATATATATAATATATTTGTGAGACACTATGATAGCATAATTTTGATTGATAAAAATATTTTGTTGTATGTAGAAATGTGGAGAAGGAAGAGGAAGTGGTTTTGCCTAATGGCATAAGGTATATTTGATTCAAACCTCTTGTATTGCATGTGATCAATTGAAACGCACATGCTTTTATGACTGTATCACAAATTTACATTTATAATAATTTGAAACAGATATTACGAATTGAAAGTGGGAGGTGGTGCCACTCCAAGAAGAGGAGACTTGGTGGTGATTGATTTGAGGGGAGAAGTAGAAGGAAGTGGGCAAGTTTTTGTTGATACATTTGGTGGAAACAAGAAGCCATTGGCTCTAGTAATGGGTTCAAGGCCTTATGGTAAGGGAATGTGTGAAGGCATTGAATATGTGTTGAGATCAATGAAGGCAGGAGGTAAAAGGAGAGTTATTATTCCTCCAAATTTAGCATTTGGAGCGAATGGTGCAGATTTAGGTGACGGGGTGCAAATTCCTCCATTTGCAACTCTTGAGTACATTGTGGAAGTTGAGAAAGTTTCCATTGCACCAGCTTGATATTCCATATCCAATGAAACATTACTTGAAGAAATTGTATTTAATGCATGGTTTCCTTTTCCTATCTTTGAGTCATAAATTTACGGGTAATTGACATTGTAGTCGTTGTTGATTTATTGCAAATCATTCAACTAAACCTCCAAACAAAATTTGAACACCTAAAAAACTAATTTTAGATCGAACAAAATTTAAAAGCTTAACAAAGCAAATAATCGAAATATTCAATTTTAATAACGATAATATTATATTTACTTTGTTGAGATATTTAGTTGGTATTTTAATTAATGTGGCAAATGATGTATAATTATCTGATTGATTTAATTGATTGAAAATTATTAAGTCTTATCATTTTTAATTCAAATAGTAATTTTTTGTTGGTGACACAATAATTAAAATACAAAATAAATATCCCAATTAAATAAACATAACATCACTCTTTTAATAATTTGCACAGCCTTATTTTATTTAGTACTTTATATCCATACAAACAAATCATGTTTGCGAGATTTGACCAAATGAAGTTTGTATGACACCTTAAACAGAGGACGAGGAGGAGTAACAATAACAATAATAATTTAAATCAAAGAAACACATATATGTCCGGCATTTTAAATATTGTAGGGATGGGTTACTAACAAGCCGTTTATAACATAGGACACCACACCTTTTGAAATTTTTTATTAAAATCTTAATATTTTAATAAAAAGATAATTATTTTTTTTATTTTTTCATAAATCAATAATATAAGAATAAAAATAATTTGAATTTATATCTATTTCGTTAATATATAATATTTCAAAGAAATAAAAAGAATCAATGATGATGAGTGTGTATATAAATATATATATATCTTGACGACCTAATCGAATTTGATATTTCTTCTTTTAAAAAAATGGTCATTCTTGTGGAACCCGGTCTAGAATTTGCAAGATCAGCATTTTAATAGTCGAAGCAGTGACATCAACATTGAAAAGCATTTGTTTATCTCCATCAAGAGTCAAAAACAGCTCAATGGTATTCCATATTGATATTTTAGTTTTAAATTTCATCCATCTCATAATACGCTATTAATGGTTTTATTTTAAGATTTATTATTCTGTCACATGGCAGAGTAGTATTGGACTATCCTACACAAGTGTTTCTCATTAATGAAATTATTAGGTGTCAATGATATAAAAATGATTGAATGGTTGAAAATCTCGCAAGACCCACCCATATAATTATTTTCATTATTTTTCGACCAATACTTTCATATCATGTAATAATCTACACCTTAAATTATACAAGAAAGTTTTGCAAATCAAGTTATAGATGTATCATTGTTGTTTTAATATTATTTTTTTTAAAAAAAAAAAGCAATAAGAGAGCTATAATCTCTGATCATTTATTAGTTGGATAAAAATTTCTTTAGTTTTAGATGATTTAATTTGATTATTTTGTATTTATATTCAAAACCAATTACATTACTTCAATCAGTACAACAAAAATTTGTACAAACACATCTCTCTAAATATGGATGAGAGGTCTTCTTTTATTTAATGTAAATTTCATTTGGTGTAGATTTTAGAGTTATGCTCAATAGATCTCTATGCTGTATTGTAAGCTTATTAATACAAATTCTTAATAAATTTCATATTGTAATATGCGATGTAACAATTAAAAAAAAAGGTCAAACTATTAAGTGTCAAATAATTATAAGCTCTTCTACAAGCTGATATGACATAATTGCATGAGTTAAATGAAAATACTCCTCAATTCACATGATTTATTTTTATTATTTTATATTTTTCATTCAACTAATAAAATTGTGAGTACAACTAATTAAGATAATAAAATCTCTTGTTTTGGAAAATAAGGAGTCTGATGTGCAAAACTTGCTCATATGAATAGAGAGAGATAGAGTAAATGGTTGGCAAAATAAAAAAAAAATATATGCTACATTAATTTATAGCTCTCGTCACTAATTGATGTAAATTTTTGAATCTTTGTTTAAAGTTTTCAGCAATACTTAGGTAATAATAATGTTAGTAATTTTAATATTTAAATATATTAGAACTAAAAGTTAAGATTTAAATATTCGGATGCAAAATATTGCTTATACCACAAGGATATAAATATATTAATTATATTAATATATTTATATATGAGATATATCTTATATTAATTGTAAATAAGAGGTGTATCTTATATTAATTGTAAATAAGAGGATGCTCTCAATAAATGCCCCTGAAACTGAAATTACCCGTAAAAATTGAAAAGCCTTCGTGTTTCGTTGCGGCGCACAAATTCCAAAAGAGAGAGAGAGAGAGAATTGATTCAACGCTGTTCTAATTACAACCACATACGATACGCCACGTCACCAATGAATATACACACACATACCCTATATATATATAATAATAATAATAATAAAAAATGGGAAATTAAAGAAACGCAAAAACAGAATATCATCCTGTCAATAATATCAGAATCAGTTGAGCAGCATCAAGAACAAGAATGGGAACAGTAATAGATTCCCATTTCTTAGCTCTCACTGCCATTGTCACTGTAAAAACTTGCCACTTTCTTTTTTTTTTCTTTTCTTGCTCTTTTTCTTTTGTGTTAAAACTTGTTGATGAGTGTTTGTTTGCAGGTGGGTTACCAGTTGTTATTCTTTGTAATCACTGCCCTTTTCAAGTTCGATAAAGTCACTGACTTTGCTGGTAGATATCATATCATAATCACTCTCCTTTGTTTGCTCGCATTCATGTAAATATATTATCAAAAACTACTAATTGGGATTCTTTAGTTGCTACTTGATTTTGTTTTAATTTTTGGTTTCTTTTAGGAAGCACCAATTTTATTATTATAGCTTTGTTGACTCTCATTCTCAAAGGCTCATGGCATTTTAGACAGGTAAATTATTATACACACACACACACACAAATAATGAAAAAGTACTATGGAATTTTGTATGACAATTAGAGAACTCTTATTATTTTCAAGCAAGGCATGTTAGATTCTGCTTTATCACTAGCTTTGTAATCCTGCTTGTACGTAGGACCTGATTTATGAATTTGGATCACAGTGCTGAGTTGAGCTATGCTAAGCTTTTTATAATCGTTTGCCATGCCTGCATTTATAGCATTGTACGGTGAAGATTTAATCATGTCTAATAACTGCCAATCAAAATATTATAAAAGCTTAATGCAAAAGGGCTGAACCTAAATCCATGATCCAGATATAACTGTTATTTAGATTTTATAGGGAAAAAAAATGCATAACTAGATTTTGGGGGAAGTTGCAAATGCAGCCAAACACAATAAATTTATAAGTAATGGTCCAGTGCCTACTGTAATGGTGCGCTGCTTGTTTATATCTTGATCAAAGCTTAAGGGTAGAATGAGGGCAGTGAGTTTCTAAGAAGGGAAGGTAGGTATAGAAGGAGGCAATTTTGGGAGCTTGTTTATCCAATAAAAATGGGGAAAAGAGGTTAGAGATAGAGCTAGTGGTGGATGGCGATCATACTCTGATGCTCAAGTTAGTTCTAGGTTGGTTTTGGTGTCAAGGGTTTGCTAACCCTCAACAATGGCGTTGGCTCAAGGTTGAAGACGAGCCTTGACCCTTTTTTTTTATTTGTTGGTGCGTTTTGCTTGGTACAAAAGAGAAAACCTGAGTGTTTATATATTGAGTGCACTTGGGGTATTCCCGTCACCTTGCCAGTTGGCGTTACTTTATTGATGCTGTCCCTTCTCAAGCAGGTACAATATTGTCTTTCCTTCGGGTGGTGTAAACAACTCGATAGCCTTGTTTAATGATTGTGCTCATTCGTTCATTCACTCGCTTTGTCCATTTGGACACGTGTCAAGCGAAGCAAAAATGGTCCCAATCATATTTGAGGGAGCTGTTTCATCTGCTACTGGCATGGCAGTTTTTTATTTCCTCTTTTTTGACAAGCTGCTCTCCCATTGGTTCCTTATTTCTAGCTGAGGAAACAATATTCCTTTTGGTGATAACAACCCCTCGTTTGCCCATTAATAAAATAATCTTCATCTCATTCTGTCCATGCTAGGATGAGCATTCCTCTCTGCGTTAATCTTTGGAGTAGCCAGTGTAAACCAACTTTACTTAATACTCTTTTATTTCTAACCCTCATCGACACGTGGCATTATATTGTTGACCTTATATTTTCTCTCGAACATTTATCATATGATACTCTTTATGTTCTCTAGTTCATTATTCATTTAATAGTTTTGCTGCTTTAATTTTTCAGGTTGTCTTGACATTTCTTGCAGTTGTATGGGGTCTTCGCCTAGCTCTCTTTCTATTGATGAGGTACATTGCATGAAAAGCAAATTTCTTATTCTGCCAGGGATTTTTGTTTTAGGCATTGTACAATATCGGTTCAAAATATTAATGTTATACGAACAATAGTTCTTTGATTGGGAAGACCATATTTTACATGTCAACTGTCTGGTTATTGAATATGTAGCTTTATCATACTTTTCAGGAGCTTTCTCAACATTGTCTTCGTCCGTCTAATTAGTGTTGAAAACATCATATTTTACATCATTAAGCTACAACTAGTGTTTTGGTGTAAATACTGTTGATATTGGCTTGCCTTGTTTTATTTGAGAGTCGCTGCTGCAATTAGTATTCGCTGCTGCAATTAGTATTCGTTTCAAATAACCTGGCTATTTTTCAAGCTTCCTCATCTTTTCCCTGGCTGTTTACTTTTGCTTTACCTGAATGTTTCTTATTTTATGTTTTCTTGTACTACACCAATCATCTTAGTTTCGTTCATGTCAGAATCAGTTTTTATACTGCAGTTTGATTAACAATTACTGTTTTTAAGTATGAATGTCTGTACTGCCATTTCATAACATATGTGCTGTGTCCAGAGTTTTCCATTACACAATGTTGAAGATATTCTATTTCACTTTTCCTGCTTCTTGCAAAATTTAAAAGCTTCAACCTTATCTATTTGGATGGTTTTAGTCATCAAATTTCACCATTCTCATCCTTCTGTATTCTTGCATATACGAAATAAAAGTTTGCATTACCTGAAATTGATCTGAATTTTAATGGTTTAGTTTTCTCTAATCAGTAAACTAATGGTTTTCAGTATCTTTATTTCATTGTAATACATAGAATCTTACAACTCTAGTTGAAATATTTTGTAGGGAACTAATCACTTGGACCGTGTATCACACATAAGCTTAATTAATATAAACAATTAGATACATTCCAATGAAACAGTTCTCATCTTGTGTCTGAAGAGTTAAGTACTTTATCTTAAAGTAGCTTTGCAATTTGGGTTTCTTATCGTCAGTAGATTATGGTGCAATATCATATCGTGTGTTAGATGAAAAAATATGCCCATGTACATGTGTCCATAATGTGTATCATACCTAACAGTTTAGCTGACCTTCAAAAGAATTAGATTTACCAGAACCAGAATCAGACTGACACTGTTGGGAACAGTGGTTGGCTAGCCCCCTCGGCGTAAGTTTCAATCTTTGTCTACCCATAGTAATCTAAACTGGTCTTGCGCATTTTTGGGATAGTGGTAATTGTTATTCTTTAAGTGGCAGCTGAAGGTACGTCTGCCTCCAGAGTAGTTGTGCTTCTTATAAATTATTGTTTTATTTTTAGAAACATTTATTATTCGTTTTGAAGAAAATATTACTAAATGAAAATATGCACACACACACACACAAACAAACCAAAATATGCATCCAATCAAGAATGGAAAGGTACTTTGCCATTCTTGTTGCTGAAAGTAGTGGCCATGAAGGGAAAGGGGTGATGAGGGATTTTAATGTTGGATAAGAATAAGAGGTCAGATGGAGGAGTACCATTTTTAAGGCTTTTGGAGGTATGTTTCTGATAAACTGCCACTTGGGGGCTATTGGGCCATTATCCTAACAGCTTAGCCTGTAGTTAGTGTTGGTAATAGTCCCTTCTACTATCTTTCTTGAACATTCAGCAGGCATACCTTTTCAATGTAACCAAATGTTCCACAGTTATCCTCTCCTCTCCAGTATGGCTAGGTTTTTTTATTTTTTATTTTTATTATTATTATTATTTTATTTTTTATAAACAGTATAGTTTTTTTTTGATAAACAGTATGGTTACTACTCATAAAGTTAAAGTTTATCTAAATTTTCTCAGGCCATCCTCTTGATTCTTTGACACTAGTGGTGTTACCCCCTCAGTCTAATATGGAAAGGAATGCTATTTATAACCACTTTGTTATGTTTCATTTGTGATTTTACTCTATTAACTCTATTAATGTTCCTGACCAGGATTCTGAATTGGGGTGAGGATCGACGCTTTGATGAAATGCGTAGTAATTTAGGGAAATTGGCAATTTTCTGGATATTTCAGGTATCTTATATTTATTGCTTTCTACACAAGAGAATCAGTTAGAGCTCTCTCTAGTTTATTCATGTGGGAATATGTTACCATTAAAATATGATTTATGCAATTTATACTACAGGCTGTTTGGGTGTGGACTGTGAGTTTACCAGTAACGGTGGTTAATGCGAGTGACAGAGATCCATCTGTTCAGGCTGTGGATGTGATTGGGTGGATAATGTGGTCGGTGGGTGTCTCTATTGAAGCTATAGCTGATCAGCAAAAACTGTCTTTCAAGAACTCCCCAGAAAACAGAGGGAAGTGGTGTAATGTTGGGTTGTGGAAATATTCTCGACATCCAAACTATGTTGGTGAGGTTGGTCCTTCATTTCTTTTAAATGTCACTACCTCTTAGATCTGGCTTTTGTCTGCAATCACTAAATCTAGTCATTATCAAGATTTTACGCTCTTGGTCATAGTAAAGTGATTATATCTCTGTTTTGTCATGTGGCTAGCTTTTTGATTTCCATTCAAGTCTTTTATTTCAAGTATGAAACTTTTATAATCACATGAAAAAATCATTGGCTCTAGAACTCAACTAGTCGCTTTTGATATGTAATAACATGTCTACATAATTATGGCTTAAGATTACCTCTGCTGGTGAATGCTTTAACAGTTGCTAGTCTTCAAGATTAAAAGGCTTGAAAAAGTGAGCCAAGGGGCTCCCATCTCTAGGAAGATTGAGTCCAGGATCTCCAAACTGTCTATATTTGCTTAGTGAGGGATTGTGTAGGGTTTCAATACCAAATATTTAATATTATTCATTCTAAACCATAATAATGACACACATATCATTAAGTCATAATGTCACCACAGTGGTGTCATGCATGCACTGTGAAATCCCGCTTAACTATATACAACATCAAACACATTCATACTTGTCAGATTGGGGTTTTCACTAGCACAACAGATTTGTGCTTTCTGATAACAAAATCTCATTAATGGAAAACGAAAGCATTCTTTAGCCAATTTTTTAAGATTAATGAACGGCGTAATGTTCTGGTGCAAGTCTTGGTTGAAATCCTTTTGCCGTCACTTAAGCAACAAGATCAGGGCTTCAAAAAGCTACTATGAAGTTTTCCAATGAACTTTGTGAGTATATGAAAATGTTTCAGGAGTTGGTGGGTTTTTATTTTATTTGTCTTTTGGCAGATGTGTCACATGGGCATGGTTAGTCAAATTGGCATGATAGTGAGTTGCGTTCTCTCTCTATCTAAAGATTGTTTTACTTATCAGATGCCTGTCAAATAATTTAGATAGCCATACTTTATTAAAGCTAATGGAGGATGTTTTGTGAAATGCAATTAAAATGCCAGTGTATCCAATGCAAAACTTACAGGCGGTCAGTGAAATTAACCTGCGCATATATAAGGTACCTTAGTGTGCTGCAGTACTTGTATGGATCAAGAAAATTGATACTTTCAAAGAGAGTAGCCATTTAGCAATAAGTAAAAACCCTCAATTGTGTTCTCAAATTGCAGTTAGCATCCAACTCTAAGGATATACGGCTGTCAATCAACTCTGCTATCTGTTGCCTTGACCTTAACTTTTTTAATTGATAAATGTTGTGTTCAGATTTTCCTATGGTGGGGAATTTTTGTTGCTTCTACTCCGGTACTGGATGGTGCTGAGTGGCTTGTAATCCTTGGGCCGATCTTTCTTACATTGTTGCTTCTTTTTATCAGTGGCATACCATTGCTTGAGGTTTGCCTCTCTTATTACACACGCGCGCGCATATATTTTATAGGTCCAAATCCATTTGTAAATATGCTTATGATGCCTTTCACGCTTCATTCGTATGAACGGATGCAGGAGTCAGCAGACAAGAAATTTGGCAACATGCCTGCATACAGACTGTATAAGAAAACAACCAGGTCAACCAATCCCTTTGGTTCTTATAGATTTACATTGATACAATCTGGTGGAGGAGCAAACCTAACATGTTCTGTTCATTTTTTGATGAATTCTCTGTTACAGCCCTCTGATTCCATTGCCCCCAGCAGTATATGGAAATTTACCTTGGTGGTTGAAGACAATACTCTTTGAATTGCCTTTGTACAGCCGTAATCTTCCACAAGAAGGGCCAAACTGGTGAGACTACAGATTGTCGCCAGAATTATTTTATCATTGGAAATGAATATCGTAACTAGTGTGTCTGTTCATCTTTGTGCATTTAGTTTGTCATTCCTTAAGGAATTATGGAATTGCAGCTGTATGTTTTCTTTATGTTGATTCTCCTAGAAAATAGGGAGATTGCTAATTTGCCCCCTACTATAATTAATATATGTCATTTATCCCCTTACTGTTTTTATAATAGCCAGTAATCCCCCTGACAGTATTAGTTTACAATATTACGTTTATTTTCAAATATACTTTTATTTATATTTATTATAGATTAAATAAATTATATGACTAGAAACTTAATAAAAAAAATTTAAGTATTGAAAATAAGAAATATATGTTTTGATGTGATCAAATATAAATAAAAGTGTATTTGAAAATAAGAGTAATATTCTAAACTTATATTGTCAGGAGGTTATTGGTTATTATAAAAATAACAGGGAGACAAATGGTATACATTGATTATAGTAGGGGGGAAATTAGAAAATATATCTGAACAGATAAATAAGTTGAAAGAGAGTAATAAAATTTCAGAATAATTTTATGTTATGTAGTGGATGTACTATTCTAAGTTTGAATCTGATGCATGTATTAGTATTTTGAAGGCATTTTTCATTGTGCAAGGTGTAGAACAAACCACAGAGAAAGCAGCGATGAATTGAAGATGGGTTAAAAACGTTCTGATGGTTCAATTTTTCAATGTGGTCATTGGTTATACAAGGTTTCAACTATCAAAGAGGACTATGCTTACTTTCTAGCTTTCATTTGTAGCTTTTTCCCTACTTAGTACTTTTCTACAGCCTCTAGGGTATGACAATGCGCTTGTTGCAATTGAAGCTTGTTTATATTTTCATTGAAATTGTTTTATAGGATACATGAGAACGTGGCGTTAGGCTTGTATAGAAGCTTGGAGAATAGAGAGATCATTAAGGCAACTTCAAGTGTTAAAGAGAGATGAATGCTGAAATGCAGTTGATCATTTTCACATGTTGCCATTATAATATGTACATGATTACATGACCTGCCCAATTCTGTGTCTCGGTTAAGGGGGAAAGTGAGCAATTTAAACCCCAGGTGGCAAGGACCTATTAAAAAGCTGAGGCTAAACAAATGAACAACAAATTTGGACCAAACAAACCATCAATTACAAACTTGCAGTGTTATTGATATTCTCCAAAGAAAAGACAGCACCAGATCTCGCCTCGGCTGATGACTGTGAATGTGATAACAGAATGTAAATGACCCATAAATGAAGGCATACAAGGTACAACAAAGACCACAATTTTGCTATCGGATTTCTCCTCAGAAACACCACACCAGCCAAAAATATAGAATCCAACTGCTTAAGCAATGATCCTATATGCTTCTTCCCCGAACGGATTTTTTCTTCAAAAAGGGGCCTCAAGTTTGATTGGGAGAGATCCCATGCTCCAAATTCTAAATCTCTTGATGAGGAGCCGGTCACTGGCTTGTTCTCATCCAGCAACCTTGAAACTGCCTGCAAATGTGTTGGGCAGAAATTATCAATAACTAAATTTGTTACACTTTTTTTCCCCCCAAAAAAGAAAGCAAACAGCAGTTCTAGAGTGAAATTTTACCTCAATTCTGAACGAAAGAGTGGCCTTCTCTGAGGAGAGAGCCTCCACCTGGTTGAATGAGCAGAATTAAAAAGTTACTAGTCTTTGAAAATTGCAGATATGGCATCACAACACTCGACGCCTAATAGTTCAAACTGTTATGTGGTCTTCCATTACTAGTTAATAGTTTCAATCATTATCTCCGTAACTAGAGAAACTTCAATAACACAGCAAGACAAAGTAGCTTTTATCTGACACAGGATCAATATATTATAACGAGACTAACAGCTATATACCAGTGTTCTGAAAACATTAAGCAACAATAACCACCAAAAGAGAAATGCAATTTAATATCAAAACTCTTTTCCTGGTCCACTTTCAAAGCTCAAAGGTGGAAGCCATTTAGTAAAATGAATAAACTATGTTTACAATTTTACACTAAAAGGTTTAGGACTTCTACTTGTTGTTTTCATTCTTTTGTTAGTACAATATTTCAACAGAAAATTACCATTCTTTCCATGAAAAGGAGTAACGTTATTATGGAAAGACTAGATGTTTCTATAATCCCATCCATGTGAAAAAAAGCCAAGCTAAGCATCCTCATTACTGGAAATTGTGGTGAGACCAGGTAAAAAGTTTAAAGGGAAAACCTGTGCTTGTTTCTGAATTAAATGGTCAGTAAGCTGACCAAGCCTTCGCTTTAGCTCAATTTCTACTTCTGTTGGATCCTCTATCTCCTTCCTTGTCATTTCGATGTTTCCTTCCAGCTTCTTTGCCTAAGATATAACACAAATGATTAAAAATCGATGTTACCAAAATGTTACCAAAATGATCTCATTCATACTATGATAAAAGAAAATATTCTAAACATAAGAATGGCTTGAGTTACTTCTCAGTCAGTTTCTCAACATCACTATTACGACATGGTGTTTTAAGACTTCGAACCTTATAGATGCACTGCATTATTTATATCGTCTCAATATTCTAGAACATACGAACATCTCAGTTTGTAAAAGAGTAACATCTGAAATACAGGCTCACCTTATCTTCCAAATGGATGATTTTGTCAGCTATGAAAGTATATTCTGCCTCAAGTATCTCCCGTTCAAATTCAACTCCTTTTGAAGCTGCTAACTAAACATTTTCACACAAAATGAAAATCCTATCACAAAACAGTCATGCAAGAATTTTTTATGTAGGAGGATGATATAAAAGCTGAATAAAAAGAAAAAGGAAAAATAAATAAAAGTAAATAACACATCCTAAGCAACCTACAGGGGACTGGCAGATGTAACTCACTCGCTTTAGATAAATTCCAGTTTGATGAGTATTGGAGTTCCTCTGGCTGAGTTCTAAAACAAAGGAAAGGTATTTCAAGACTCATTCCAAGCAATGAATATAGGCGGGATAAATCTTAAGCATATCGAACAAATTCACTTCAAAAACAGTCCAAATATTACACTACTCAAATGTAGTCAATTATATGCTAAACAATCTTCAGAGAAAAACCACCACCTAAATGAATGTTTGACATTAGCCTACTGAAAATTACTGCACTTGGGACAGTCATCACAAACTTGGTTAAGATCCTTTGCACAGTGAGGAGATAAAATAAACTTTCAAGAAGGTGTAGGAGGTCAGATGAGACATGGACGAAGGTGACGTATTTTGAGAAAGCATGTCACGCGAAACAGCCAATACCAATAAACCCGCCTTGAGCATTTATGAGTCACAGAACATTTTCTACCAATGCTGGACATGTTGCATGGGCACAATTATGGGGAGGGCACATCAGACACCAACGGATGGACACATATCCAATCAGGGTGTACACTTTAAAATAAGGGACAAAAGTCATGACTGAATTGAGAAACAAATATAATAATTGAAACTGCAACTTCCAAGGACCAAGAAACCGCACTTTTGATTACATTGCTTCATTTATCAATCGGGCTGTATGGCGGCTTCATTCTGTAGTCAACTCTAGGATACAAAGAGAAGTATTGTCCTTTTATTTATTTCTTTAGTTCAAACAGCTTCCACCAAGAAAGAAAAAAGAAAGCTAGTTGTATGAAAGGCGTCTGTTGGAAACTACAATCATTCTTAAAGGTTCTTATTGACACCACTAATATCAGCATAACAAAACTTGCAAGATAACCATTTTATCCCAACTCATGTCCAAAAATTTAATCTAAAAAACTACTCCTTAATCAGTATTATTGATTCTACTTCTACCTTAGTTTTACAGCTCTAATAACTAACAATAAGGTTAATGCTCTAGAAGGTTTCAGCTTTTCTATTTTACTAGAGTCAGGCAATATAAACATCTTCAAATCCTAATTTATATCCTTTTTTCATCTAACCTCAAAATATAAAGTCCCATAATGTGAGCTGAAATTCCCACAATTTAATTTTTGAATGCTCCCCCAAAAAAAAAAAAGGGTTACTTTTTGGGGGCCAGCAATGAGACAGGAACCAACCATTGCCGCGTCAAATACAATTATCATCACATATACAATAAGATTGCAGCTTTTAAAGTAGCCTACAGTCATGGCCCACCTATGATTTAAAAAGAAAACTGCAATAATTAGTGTTGAACTTTGGTCTTATCCAGCAATTTTCTTTTTTATTTATTTATTTATTTTTTGGATAACCCAGACTCCCGCACCATGGGACCATCAGTCCACCCCTGCCAAGCCCTAAACTGGGAGATCAATCAGGCGCCCAAATCACATGGCCTATGACAACAAAAGGTGGAATTTTTAAGCTCACCAAAAGGATTGAACCCAAGACCTCGATACAGCCAAAGCACCAAATCTCAAGCCCTCAACCAACTGGGCTGCCCCTTTGCGGGCGATCTTATCCAACAATAAGGTAGCAACTTTTCAAGAAGTCATGTAAGTCCCATTTGATTGCTAGGGAAGTGGTTGAATTGCAGTGCTAGAGGTACTGAAAATTTTGGTTCAGTTTGGTCCTTCATAAATTTATAAATTTTTTTGTTAATTTTCGTTCAAAATTTAACTTTTTTATTTTTGGTTTTCTTATGTCTCTTAAATCATGCCACATGGCACTATTTTAATATAAAAAATGTTAACCCTTTTTTAGGTTCGGTTCCGGTTTTGAGAATTTGAACTGAAAACCAAACCAAAATTTTCTGTTCCGATTTTTTTCGATTCATTTATATTATTGTTTTCTTTTTTTAGGGGAAAATAAACCAAACTGAATCCGTTTTTCTCGGAACCGGTTCAGTTCTGTCCACCCCTATGCAGTGGCGTCATTTTTGGGGGGCTGGGGGAGAATGTAGGGAGATGTATTTTATTTATTTTTATTTTTCACAATATTCAAACGATCAGATAATATCAAAAGATAACATACCTTCATGGGCCACTTCTTTCAACTCTGTTTGTTGTCGAAGTTCAGCTACTTGATTAGTCTGGCCCCACAAAAAACAGGAAAAACAATTATTTAAACACGTAGTTGGTGTAAATCGAAAGGAGGCAAGTCAAATGTTTGCCCTGTTTCACACTATAACTCATCAAATTTTTACCAATTTACACCATTACATGTGTGTATTCATCAGTGTTAGTGAAGTTTCATAAGCTAAAGCAGGGGAAGCTGAGTAAAAAATTTATCCTGTTTGACACAATAGCTCATCAATGATTCACCATCGCCAGTATGAATATATCTCATTATTAAACCACCATAATTTTGCCACAAACGCTCAGACAACAACTAGCTGATCTTTAATCACAGTACTAGTAATTTATTGTAGAAGTAATAATGCAAAATTAGGATCTAAATTAGCCCAAAAAAAAAAAATACTGCTCTAAGATTCCCAAAATAATTGAAGAACAGTTAACAGGATAAAGAAAGAGATGGATTTGCAACCCAACAAAGAATTAGAATGACATCATACCTCCATTTCAAGTTTCTTCTGTGCAGCAGCAAGGGCTCTCGCAAGATCAGCATTTGCAGTCTGCAACCGGCATTTATCATTAGAAACCACAAATTAACCCTTAATAATGGCATGGCAAGAACTTCAATAAAGTAGGAATCATTTAGCTCGTCATAGGATACAATCGAAAAATTGATGACACTGTCCAAATAATATGTAATCCAGCCTTCTAAAAAAGGATGCAGTACCTCCAGTTTAGCCAATAGTTGAAGGGCTTCCATTCTGGTATTATTATGTCTCTGCTTTTCTAACTCAACAGCGTCCATAGTCTCCATCATACTTGTCTGAAGCTCTGAAGCCTGAAAGAAGTTAGAAGATAATGTCAACTACTATGAATAAAGAAGTTAGAAGATAATGTCAACTACTATGAATAACACCAGAGAATCGAGTATAAACTCTTGGGAGATAAGAAAATCTTGGAAGCTCCTGAGAACGGGTCAAATTGGGTGAATCACAAAGATTTTAGAAATTTTACATGAACAACACATTTACAGAATCATTGCCACATACAAACTTGTTTAATATGTATCCTAATGATAAAAACCCAAAATGAATAAGCATCTTTCTGAAAAAATTTAACAGAACATGCTTCTTTTAAGAATGTTGTTTTAAGGGGACAAAGTATTTATCACGGAACAAGAGGATTTTGTAGAGTTTCACATGCTTAAATTTTCAGGATACTATATTCATGTATTAAAACTGCTTCAAGATCAAACTGGAAACCCTTAAAATTGAGCCCTCAAAGTGCTTAAAAGACAGTAGCATTTAAACCCTATGCGAAATTCAAACAATTGGCCTGGTCCTTTGAATTGTGAAAACCTAACGTGAGAAGGACAAGAAATAGGAAAGAAAGAAAGAAAGCAGCAATCCTATTTCTTCTTTCTTATTAAAAGCATAGTGAATAAACAAGTAAATATATATTTCAGAAGTGTGTGTGTGTTTGAGTGTTTGCATCAAGTTAGTTGGAATTTCCCAGAATCTGAAAACCAAGCATGAACCTGAACTGATGTTCAAAGAAGACTTTCATGCTAATCTTGGCCCAAATTTACCAAAAGCCATCTTTTTGGAAGAATACCAATGCTAAGATTGTAATGGCAGAACACTTTAGCCACATAAAGCAATTCCCAGGTGCTACGGCTGAGGGTCTGGGAGGAGTTCCTAGGTTCTAATCATGATAACTCATACATCTGAAAAAGCTACATATTTTACCATATCACACATTAAGGATGTCAAATTTTCAGGGTCACACTTGAGATTCAGGAGAAAGCCTTGTCTTTTACTTTCCAACTCAATTTTCTACTGGCAAAGTGAAGCAGTAGATGCTTGGATGATGCAGAAGGAAATGTTCAGTTCAAGTATCAAGCCAATTTCCCTAAACTGATTTTTCAGTCAGCTGTGCAAAACAATTTTAAAAAGTGCCTGAAGTCAATAAAAGTTATAACAACACAGAATTGCTCTTAAGTTGTTTATCCTAGAATTACCATGGTTCTTTCAAACATATCTTCACTTCAAATTATTTGATAAACTGGTTCAAAATTCAAAGCTTGCAATAAGAAATCACAAACATATAATAATTCATTATTATCCTTGTAACTGAAAACAAACTAGACATTATTTTTTCAGTCATCAAAGAAAAGCATGCCGTGATTAAACCAATCATCAAATAAATAACCAACAACATTACCTCTTTTACTTGCTGTTTGGCTCGTTCTTCAAGTATTTTCTCCAAGCTCTGCTTCTCACCCTCTAATCGAGCAACCATATTTTCACGCTCTTTAATGGCATCCCCTGCTTTAGCTGCTGCTTTCTCAGCCAAAATCTTCTCCCTCAGCTTCCTCCTTTCCTCCCTCTCTCGTTCACCTTCAGATTCAGAAGACGACGAATCTAAATTGGAATCAGATCCATCCTCACTTGTTGAAGAAGATCCTCTCTTCGAATCATTTAATACAGAAGCCCTAATTCCTGCATTGGATTTATGGTTCCCTCTAATGTTACTCGGCAACCGCCCATCAACATCATTCATTCCGATCTTCACATCGGAAAATGCATCAACTTTCCCAGGTACGGACACCATTTCCAACCGGCTATTCTTCTTAACATTGTCATTTTCTTTACTTCTACCATCTTGGGGTTTTACATCTTGCCCATTTATATTCTTCCCATCATTTTGCAATTCAACGGTTGATGACCTCCCTGAAGAACCAGACTCGTCCCCATCACTAGGCTTATTTCCACCATTTACCTTACTCCATCCAGATTTAATCAAGCTGCTATTTTTATTAATCTTCCTATTTCTATTACCCAAAGTGCCCCCTTGCCTCCTTCTCTCATCCTTCCTAACATTTCCCAAACTCAGACCCTTATCAGGCGTGCCAAGCAGTTCGGTCCAGTCACTATCAGTAAGCGTAGACTTAGGTTTAGATTCTTTAGAACTTGTGAATGAATTATTTCTATTATAAACGTTTTTAACATTAGGATCACTCTGCAATTTGCCTCTGTAATCATTAATTTCTTGTGTTCTCTTCTTCAATTGATCCTTTAATGAAACAGAGCCACTGCTCTTTGATGGGCCATCGATTTGAGGATCTTCAGATCGAGGCTTATCGCCCTTGCCAAGCGATTCTGCCGCTTGTTGATCGATCTGAGCCGTTGATTAAGTAATTCAATTTACAGAAAAAAAATAAAACTGACATAAAATGAAAAAAAAAGTAAAATTAAAAAAATAAAAGCTTTCAAAAAACATGAAGAAATGAGAAAGAGAGAAATTGAACCTGTTGAAGGAAAGTTTCAGCGACTTTGAGTTTGTTGGAGATCCAATGCGCCATTGTAATTACTGTTTTTTTTTTAATTTTCAATTCAAATAAGTTACTTATTTAACACATTTTAATGAAGTATTATCAACAATGATCTTTTATATTTTCTCTTTGCTTTCGCTCGACGAACAAACAATGAGATGACGAAGGTGGAAGCGGAGGATGCAGATTTGCAGAGCAATAAGTGCTAAAGTAACGGTGTCGTTTCAACTTTGGATTAGACAATTTAATATTTCCAGTTAAATAACTCCACGTCTAGGGGAGGTGGTTGTGAATTTAGGAAACAGCTTCATTTACCGGTGGTTTCTCCAAACATCAGGGGTGGTATCTGTTAATCACCCTAAAAAACTTTTTAACTAGGCAATTTCTAATTTGTAATTGACACCCATACAAAAACATGCAAAAAGTTGTAACACGTAGTGGGATCTGCTTGATTTTTGCATGAGTGTAAATTACAGCAACTGCAACTTAACGTGAAAATTAAAAGAATCTACATATTAGGATGAGGGAACATGATTGTACTCGGGCTCAATTATTACAGACTAATATAGCCAGAAAAATTTGTGTAATTATGTGGCAAAATAGTAAGTTTTACTATATAATATATTGAATTTTTTTATTGTAAATTTAGTATGTTAAAGTGAGACAAATTTTTTTAGGGATGACAATAGAGACGAAATTCTTAGTGAGCTAAGCTAGGCTTTAACCCTACTACATATTAAGAAAAACTTTAGTTTAATTACAAAACTGCCACTTTCTCAATTATACAAAAGTACTAGAAGAGTATTTACAAAACTATCACTACTACAGTTTCACTAAATTGTCGTGATAATATTTACAAAATTGTCACTCCAGTATTATTTTAATTTTCAAAAAAGGATAATTATTTACCGACCACTTATTGTTTCAGACTTTTTTAAAAACATACAAATATTTTTTTTTGGCAGAAATTCACCTAAAGTTTACAAAATTTTTCATTAGTCCACTTTTGCCATAATACCATAAAGAGATTTAATGAAATATTAGTCAAATGATTTTTTCTACCCCAAATATAGAATGACGATTTTATCATAAATAAATGACAAAAAAAAGATTTCATATTTAGCCATTAGGAACACAACGATTACAACATGGACTATATAAATTCAAGAACCAACTAAATTGAAGCTCACAACCATAACATTCATTTTGTCTGTCAAACCTGCTCATATAATCTATCAAACTTGCTCATATAATCAATCTAGCACTTCATCTATACATTGAAGCTCACAACTATACCATTCACTTGCAAATGGCATCAAGCTAGAACTCAAAATCTTCAGTTAGTGGACAGTTACATAGAAAAGTTAAATGCATTCCAAATTATTGTTGGTGTAGTGTGCATGCATGTGTTCTGGTTTCTAGTACACCATATAATCCGAATGCAATATTTTGGTCATGTAGATTGAATAAATGCAAGTTATAACAATGGTTTATTACTGAAGCTCTCATATACCTAATCCTAGTGATCAGATACCATATAATTAAAATATGGAGCTGATTGATGATGTGGTGAAGATTAAAAAAGAAAAAGAAAAATAAAGGCTTAAGCTCATTGAAAGAAAGATTAAATATATTCTAATATTTTTGGTTTGTGTCTATGTAGTTATGTTTATTAGCAAGTAATGTAGCTCCTTCCAATATGCATTAATGAAAGCTTAATTATATCCTACTTGTCCTAGTGTCTATCTTTGTAATTGTGCTTAAATACATATTGAATAACATACTTTCACTACATCTTGAATAGCATACTTTCAACCAAAATAATATTCAAAATAACAAATCATAATTATCCAAAATATAGCCAAAATAACCATTAATAATCTAAAATAGCAATAAATCTCAAATAACATATCTTCAAACACAATAATATCCAAAATAATATATCATAATTATCTAAATTATACCCAAAATAATTATCAATAGTTTAAAATAACAACCTTTAAAATAGAAAGTTAAGTTTGTTCCTATCAAGAAGAAGAAACCCAAATTCAGGATAAGAAAATATTTTTTCAAAATTCTTCTAGTGTGCATAATGTTGAAAAGAGCAAATTTTAAAAGAACTTCAAAATTGATAATAACAAGAAGTTTGAAAAGAGCCACTCCAACAATAAATACAAAAATGGACATTGTTTTAATTGTGGTAAGAAAGACCATTTTATTAAAGATTTTAGATTTAAGAAAAATAATGAGAAAAAAGATAACACTATTGAAAAGTCAAACAATGCAGATTTGATTGAAAAATTGGAGGGTGACTTTGTTGCAATAGTTATTAAAATGCAAATAGGCATGGTTGAATTAAATATGGCACCAGTAGCGAAGACCTTTGATCGGTAGCTTGACTAGAGATGGAAAAGCTCGGGTCCGGTCAGGGTTCAAGCCGAGCTGATATTTTTGACACCCTTGCTTGACTATGGGACTATTTATGTATGTAATGACTACAAGGTATTATTTATGTTTGTAATGATAAAGCACAATTTATAAAAGAGTAATGTTACACATTTTAAATTTTTTATTTCAAAAAATTATTTCAAATGATGTGACATTCATCAATTTGTTGATGAAATAATAATATTAATTTACTTAGATTAATGGAAGATTATAGCACTTCAAATGTTCTTGGTAAAAGAGGTGTTAAAAAATTAATGGGAAGAAACTTATTCTTATCATGTTTTCCATATCCTAGAAATTAGAAAAATCTTGCATTTACAAATCTTTTATGTAAAAGCAGCATTAAATTCGTACTTGATTCTAATAAATTAACACTATCAAAGAATGGAGTATTTGGCTGAAAGGGCTACTCTTGGAATGGAATGTTTAAACTAAGTAACAACAAAGAGAATTTTGTTTTTCTTATATTATTGATTGTTCTAACTCTTTTATGGCATCATGGTTTACCACACTTAAATTTAGATCTTTAAAAAAATATGTTTAAGCATGGTTTGATTTCTTATGATGATAAAATTGAAAAAAAAATGTGCACTACAAGAAAACTGGCTTAAATGACAGACACTTTGTGATGGATTTTGAGAAAAAAAAAGTATAGGTCATAAAAGTATGATATAGTTGTGATAAATTTTTTGTCTATCATGTATTCATACTGATTTGTGATGGACTCGTGATAGAAAAAGATTATGTCAAGAATATATGATGTCTTTGTAATATAAATTTAAACGTGAAAATTCTATAATGAATTATTGAATGATGACACATTGTTGTTTTAGCTGAGTTGGAACAACAATGTTTTGCACATAAATATAAAATATTAAATTTTAAAACCTTTTTTTACAAAATAAAATTTAAAAATTTGAAACACACCGTTTTAGTGCTAAGTTGCACTTCTTCAATCCTTAATTTTTTCTAAGTATCAACATACAACTCACAAACATACAAAGAGTAGGCTAAGGCTAAAACCCTCGTTTCTAACTTCTCTTAATCTCTTATACTGACTTCCTTTTCGCTGTCATCTTACCAGAATCTCGGCCGTTGTCATCTTGCCACCGTCTTCCTAACATATTGGTTACTGATTGCATTGTGAAATTGACTAAGTGAAGGTGTTTTTCGTGGTATCGCCATCGTCTTCTTCGCCATCGTTTTTGGTCCTCATCTGGCTATTTTCCACACCTTCATTTTTTCAAAGCCCTTGATATGATTTTTATTCTATCTTCATTTTCCATGTTGTTTATTTTGCACAAATCTAAGTTAAATCAATTAATTCTATAAATAATCTAACGAAAAAAATAATTAAAAAATTGATTAGTTAATTTATTAAAAGAGAGTAAAGAATGTTAGTTTGTTAGGGTTAGCAGTAGCAGAAGCACAACAGTAGTAGGAGTAGGAGTGAAGTAGATTTTGGAGATGAAGGATTAGAGAAAAGAGATAATTATTTAGCAGTAGTAATACTACTAGTGGCAGGACCAAGTGCCAAATAATTTGCCTATTGTGGGTAAATTTGCATATCTATGGTTGATTTTTCATTGAAGTTTGGGGTTATTAGGAAATGAGTGAAGTAGCAGTACTTTTTTTGTAACAAATTTATCCTTAGAACCTAATTAGGACCAAATTTAGCTTCTGATGCAAAATTGTATTTTAATTTGTTGAAAAATGGTATCTTCCCTTATGTAATAGTTGATTCTGTGTTTTTGTTGGAGCAGCTTACTGCCACCTCTTTTGTTGCAAAGTTTGTTGCATCTCTTTTACTGGAACAATTTGTTGTAGAGGAATTAATTTGATTTAGTAAATAAATTGTACTTCTTTATTTTTAGAGTTTTGAGTTCGTTAGTTAATTTATAGTTGCATGAAAGCAATTTAATATTATGGTTCTTTATATGATAACATGACTTGAAATTGTATGAGGCTTGATTTTTATATTATGTTGTGACTACTGTAATGTGTCTATTTACTTGCAATATGTGTTGTGACAACTATAATGTGTGGGGTCAAAAAATTTTGTTATGTTTATGTTGCAGGAAGGATATTTAAAGTGGCGTTAATTTATACTTTTGCATATCTAGGGTTAATTTTTTATTGAAGTCTGGGGTTATTAGGAAATGATGAAATAGCAGTATTGGTTTTACAACAAATTTATACTTAGAACCTAATTAGAACCTAATTTAGCTTCTTATACAAAATTGTATTTTGATTTGTTGAAAAAGAGTATCTAAAGCATTTAAAGAACTTCTAGAACAGGCTGAGAAGCCTTTGTACCCAGGATGCACAAATTTCACTAAGTTAGGCACTCTGGTTAGCTTATTCAATATAAAGGGTAAATTTAGGTGGTCCGACACAAGTTTTACCGAGTTATTAGGTCTTCTAGCCAAGTTGCTGCCTGAAAGTATTGAAATTCTTGTGTTTATGTACGAGGCCAAAAAGACAATGTCCGCTTTAGGCTTAGAATATGTGAAAATACATGCTTGCCTAAATGATTGCATACTTTACAGAAAGGAGTATGAAGGGTTGTCTGACTGTCCTAAATATGGTTTATCTAGATGAAAAAAAAGGATGGTAGTGTTGACCAATATAGGAAAGGGGTTCCTACGAAGGTTTTATAGTATTTTCCGCCCATACCTAGATTTAAACGCGTGTTTTAGTCCTCAGAAATTGTCAAGGACTTGACTTGGCATGCAAATGAGAGAGTCAATGATGGTAAGCTCCGACATCCGGCAGACTTGCCATCATGGAAATTAGTAGATAAAAAATGGCCTACATTTTCCTTAGATCCTAGAAATCTCTGCCTTGTGTTAGTGGTTGATGGAATAAATCCACATAACTCTCTTAATTGTACATATAGTTGTTGGCCAGTTATTCTTATAACGTACAATCTTCCTTCATGGTTATGTATGAAACAGAAATTAATGATGTTGTCCCTACTGATTTCTGGTCCTCAACAACCACGCAACGATATCGATGTGTACTTGGCACCTTTGATAGGAGATTTACAAACTTTGTTGGAAGTTGGGGTGGAGGGTTATGATGCTTACAAAAAGAAGTTTTTTAATTTGTGCGCTGTGTTATTATGAACTATAAATGACTTTTCGGCATACGAAAAATCTAGTTGGTTGCACTATTAAAGGATATAATGCTCGTCCATATTGTGGAGTAGACACTACTAAATGTAGACTTAAACACAGTGGCAAAAATGCATATATCAGTTACTGTCGTTTGCTTCCTCATGGTCATGAATTTCGAGACCAAGAAAAAGCCTTTGACAACACAATAGAGAGAGAGAGTTTGCTCTAAAACTGTTGCATAGAGAGGGTGTTTTGCAGCTGGTTGAGTCTATTGATTATAAATGGAGGAAGAAAAACTCTAAAAAATGCAAAAGTTCCGACAATGATGACTGCATTTGGTGGAAAAAAAATCCATATTCTATAATTTAGAGTATTGGAAGTATTTACTTGTACGTCATCAATTAGATGTTATGCACATTGAAAAGAATGTGTGTGAGAGCATTTATGGAACATTGTTCCATATTCCGGGAAAGACCAAAGATGGTCTTAAGTCAATGAATGATCTTGTGGAAATGAAAATTAGGGATGAATGCACCAACTTTAAAAAAGAACAGGTGCACATTCCTTTTTACTACTTGTTACACATTAACTAGAGATGAAAAAACAAAATTCTGCAAAGCTTTAAAAAGTATTAAGGTTCTAGCTGGATATTCCTCAAACATAAAAAAATCTTGTGTCAATGAAAGACCTTAAACTTTAGGGCCTTAAGTCACATGACTGCTATGTTCGTATGCAACAACTTTTGTCTATTGTCATTCGGTGTGTCTTGCTAAAGTATATTAAAGAAGCTGTGAACAGGTTATGTTTCTTCTTTAATTTGCTGTGTTCCAATGTGGTTGATGTGTCAACATTAGATAAATTACAGGTAGAGCATGCGGTGACTTTGTGCTTGTTTAAAAAATGCTTTCCTCTCTCTTTCTTTGACATTATGGTACACTTAAATTGTGCATTTAGTCAATAAAGTTACCTTCAGTAGATTTATCCTTTTGAGAGATACATGAAAATTCTTAAAGATTATGTTCGGAACCGCAACTGTCCTGAGGGTTGTATAACGAAGAGTTATATTGCGGAAGAAGCATTAGAATTTTGTGCAGAATACATGTCAAACATGAGTACAGTTGGGGTTCCACCTGGACATGTGCAAAACCTATCAAAAGATAAGTCATTGCATGGTGGGAAAGTGGTACAAATTCCTCCTTATTCACTAGATCAAGCGCACCTGTACATCTTGCATAACACGCAAGACGTGGTACTATACATTAGGTAATTTGGTTAATTTCTTCTAGTCAAATCTATATAATTTATTTCTATAATTTTCAATCTAATTTTTTCATGTTCTGGATCTTTAGTGACCATATGCAGTGACTTAAAACATGTTATCCACATCAAAATGACAAATGGTTGCAAGAGGAAAACAATCGTACATTTGCCAATTGGCTAACTGATAAGGTTGAAGCATGTATATAATTAATTTTCACAAAGAAATATCAACCTTTTTTTCACTTAGTAAAGATGTTTACTTTTCTTTCTTGTCTTGTTAGGTTTATGACTTGATTGAAAAGGGTGATCACGTATCGGATACTTTGCGTTGGTTATCACACAAGCCTCTTCTTTTTGTAACTAAACATAATGGTTATGACATTAATGGTTTCCATTTTGTTACACGAGATCGAGACTCAAATCGATTAACTTAAAATAGTGGAGTTAGTGTAGGTAATTATGAAATATGTGATATGATATATTATGGAGTTATAGATGAGATTTGGGTACTTGACTATCATTTGTTGAAAGTCCTTGTGTTGAAGTGTGATTGAGTTCAAAGTAGTTGCGTCAAGAAAGATGAGCTTGGATTCATCTTAGTAGATTTAAACCGATTAGGATATAAATCTTATCCCTTTATATTGTCTTCTCAAGTCAAACAAGTATTTTATGTAAACGATCAGATTCAAACAAAGTGGTTTATTGTATGTCAAACAAGTATTAGTAGAAGTAATCTTAATCAAATAATAAAGATGAGGTCAATACTGTAACAGAAAATCCTCCCTTCACCAAAGAATTTTCAACTAATGATTTGTTACATTCCGCAAATGGCGATCGAGAAACTATGCACGAAATAGGAAAGAGGGAATTTGGGTTACTAATTGATTAACTTTTTGGCAGTAAATGTTTATTTAACTATTCACTGTCTAAGTTACAAATTAATATGATAATGAATTATCTATTAACTTTTTATTCTTCTAGCTGATTAATTGTTATATAGCTTCATATTATCATTTAACTAATACAATGTAATTTAGTTATTTCAGGTGCAGTAATATGGCTAAGGGAAAACATAGTGGCTGATGTTGCTTCTGATCAGGACGCTTATTTGGAAGATGATTGCCACGACTTATTTGCCCACAATGCTGATTTAGAAGATGCAGAAGACGAGGCTGATTTTGATAGTGCTGAGATGGATGGTGTTGAGTTTGATAGAGGTGATAATGATGGTGCTGATTTAAATAGAGGTGATTTGGATAGTACTGAGAGAGATAGTGTTAATTTCGTTGATCTTGATGTTGATGTTCCTAAAAGCAGTAACTCTAAGAGAGGTGTGAATATAGGAGCTAGGCAAAATAAAAGACTTAAAACAAAGAAAGGAAAGATTGTGGTACAATACAATAAAATGGGTGTTCCAGCAGGCGATAAAGCCATTGAGTTGGCTTCTTTTCTTAGGGTATTAGCTCGTACATTAGTTTCAATTCTTTATTTCGATTGGCGTAAGGTTTTGCTAGAGACAAATGAGCGTTTGTGAAAATTTGTTATGGTAATTCTTAAAAATCCAATGCATTCTTCTACTTAAACCTTTTCCTATTATTTTTAATTATTAGTTATATGATTTAGATTTTTATTAACTATCACTTAAACAATCTTCTTCTATATCTAAGGTCGTTTCATTGTTTATCTTAGAAGTATGAAGCAGGTGATACAATCAATTGGAACAATATTTCAGAACTTCAAGTATGTGCTGGCTAAAAACTATATTTGGAAGTTCAGAAATGATAAAAAGAAATTGTATGCACCCCCAATTGAGTACCCTCAAATAAAGCATCATGTTTGTATAAAGTTTGTCGACCAACGTTTGTCGAAATCTTTTAAAGTAAGTATTTTGAAGTTAGGACAAGTAATATGTTAGTAGTTACATTATATTTACCTTGTGTTATAACAAAGTTTCCCAATTAGGTAGAAAATCAGTTGTGTCAATAAGAACAGGAGAGCTTTGAACAAGTGCAATCACCGCCTTAGTAGAAAAGGATACGTTGGATTAATGAAAGAAATTGTAAGTGTGTGTGTGTGTGTGTGTGTGTGTGTATCTGTTAACTATTAAATTTTTACTCTGTTAAATATTTATTAAAGGTTTAGTTAACTATTAAATTTTTTAACATTTAACTAATCTAATTTCTTTGTCGAATAAGTGTGCAGAATCGGGTCTTTTTAAAAACTTAATTGACAGGAGTGAACTATGGAAGAGAGCTCGGATGTTAAAGAATAGACGATACAACTTTGAAACCGAACAAATCATTAAGAAAATGATAATCAAGTTTAACTAGAACAAACATTGTTATGATATTAGATCTATGCTCATTTAATAATATTAGTTTCTTTATGGTGGGCTATTAGAAAATCCTAGAGAAGGAGGACAAAAAAGACTTCTTCAAATTGGATGCAAGAAATGACTTACTTGCCCAAGTATTAGGAAAGCTTCCTCGAATTGGTCATATGCAAGGCTTGGGAAAATTTATATCTGCTTCTATGTACTTTCACTGCCTACGTGGACCCATCCGAAGTGGGAAAGAGAGGGAACTGGATGCTTGGAAAAAATCAATAGATGACCAGTTGCGAGAAATTTGCAAAGAATTGAAGAGGACACCTCGCCATTCAGATGTTGGAAGTTCCACTTTCCTACATAATATGGTCAATGATGAAGACAATGGGGGAGATGTATATAAGGTTACTTTAGTTATCTGTGTTACCCAAATTTTTCCTGGTTTAAGTATTTTTCCTTGTATATCTTCCATTCATTAGAGTTTAATTTACTTACTATTTATTGTTAATGATGACAGGAGCTGGATAATTTAGGGAAGTCAGTTGTGAAGAAGAGAAAATGGATGTCTGGTCAAAGGGGCGAACGCCCTAAAGTATCAACAATGAGAAAGAAGGAAGAAGTTCGGAAGAAAGAAGAGACACCAAAAAACACAATTGCTACCATTCTGATGAAGTCAGCAAAAAATGATGACAGTGAAAATGACTGTGAAGGAGATGCACAGAAGGTTAGTTTATTCATAATAAATGGTTGTATTTTTACTAGCCTTGTATATTCACTATTCAATCTAGTTTTATATACTTATTATTTCATATAATTAATCTTCACAGATGGTAGATAATTTAGGCAAGCCACCAGCAAATATCGCTGCTACCATTCCGGTGAAGTCAACTAAAAATAAAGACAGTGAAAGAGATGCACATAAGGTTAGTTAATAAAATTAAAGGTATTTAAGTTGTTTTTTTCTTTATATGTATTTCTTTTTTGGTTGGCTAATTATTTCAATTAATATAACTATACAAGTCAAGTACAATATTTAAAACCGGGGCCAAGTTGCACAAGCTGTCTTTGTGGCCAAAACATATATATATATATATATATATATATATATATATATATACAGGTAGGTTCAAGAGACACAATTTTAAACACAAGTTTAGACACAATTTTATGACCATTAGATTAGAAATAATTGAGGGTTGAGATTAATTATGACATGCCTTTTTTAATTCTATAAAATTAATAAATTAATGCAGTGGGTCCCTTGCAATAATAAATAATTGCCCTTCCCTCTCTCTCATTTAATGTATTCTCCCTTTCTCTTTTTAATTGTTGTGCCCTCTTTCTCTTTTATATCTTCTATGAATCACGGTACTGGAAAAAAAAAAACTTTTCTGCAACACAAGAGTATATTAAATATTTCATCCCTAAAAAGTGTATAATGTCAAAACAATTAGAAGACATATCAAGCAGCACTCACATGATATTTTCGGTAAGCAATGATGTTAGTTTATCCATTGCTTCGTTTGCAAGATTGGAAACAAGATGAAGGAAATAATAGCAGATGTTAGTTTGCTAATGAACAATGTAAGTTGAAGATGAGATTTCTTAACTTTCTTTTATTCCATATATGTGACATTATTTTTGAAGTTTGACCTCTTAATAATTTTGTGATTAATAGTTTAATCGAAAGAAAGTATAAACTCAGGATGAATTAGATGAGGTTCGTTTGGAGTGGGCTAACCATTTTTTCGACACCCTTGTTGCATCAGTAAAATGGTTAGTATAAGTATAAAGCTATAAATATTAGTTGTAAAAATTTGTTGAAATTAAAGTTATAGTGTCAAAATATATTGGTTACAGTTAATGATTGTAGTGTACATGTCGTGCATTCGATAACATTGAGTATTTTGATTGATTTCGAATAAATTAGTTTGCCGAGTTTGGGTTGGAGGGTTGCTGGGTATGTTGCTGGCATACCAATGGTGTAGCAAGATGTTGGGTTGCTACTGAATGTGTGGAGTGTTGTTGGGTAAGTGGCTATTGGACTATTGCCGCTAGAAGATGTATTGTTGTTGGAAGTTTTGTTGGCTTGGTGGCTGGAATTTGAGTTGCTTTTCTTGAAGTTTAATTAGATGAATGCTTTTTTTTTTAATTTGGGATGTTGATTATATATGTATTGATAGTGATGACAATATTAGATATTAGATGTATTTATTTTGAAATTAACTTGTTGGAATGAATGGATGTTAATTAATATTAATTATTTTTAGTTTTTTTTCATGATACTCATTTTTATTAATTAATTAAATTTGTAAACAGGAATTCAAAAATAAATTATTATCATAATATTTTTTAAAAATAACTTTATGGCGAGAAATACCCATCATAAAGTCTATCATAAACAATTTCCCGCTAAAAATTAATAATAAATTTACAAATGATAATATAATTTCCCGCCAAAATTTTAAAAATATGGCATGAAAATTTAAATAAATTCAAATTTCTATTTAATTAATTTTTCACATTAAACTATTGTGTGACAGATATATGACTGTGAAATACCATCGTGAATTTATGACAGAAAATATTTTGTCATAAATTAATGACAATGATATAGATGACAGATAAACTATCTGTCATGTACCCCTTTTTATGACAGTTGTTTCCCGTCATCTATTGTCTATTTTCTTGTAGTGGTGACATATGCCTACAAGCAAAATTGACAAATAAACTTTTTCCAAAAGTTGAAAGAAATAGTCAAATTTTAGAATCAATTCATTGTGACATATGTGAATTTAATGGTATTAACTAAAGGACAAAAAAATTATTTTATCACCTTTATCGAAGACTTGTCTAGATATACTTTTGTGTATTTAATGTCTAATAAAGATAAATCTTTTGATTTCTTTAAACATTTTATAGTTGAAGTTGAGAATCAAGAAGAAAAGAAAAAGAAATGCTCTGTATAGATGGAGGTGGTGAATGTTTTCTAATTAAATTTTCATCTTATTGTGAGGATTGTATAATTTATCAAAAAACTATCTTCTTACATTCCATAACAAAATGGTTTGGCACAAAGAAAAAATAGTATTTTTATTGATATAATAAGTACTTTGATTTTAAATGCTAAATTGCCAATGAATTTGTGGGGTAAAGCTATTCTTACCGCATGACACGTACATAATAAAACTCCTAGAAAATTACATGTTTCACATTATGAGATATATGGAAATAAAGAAAGCCCATCATAAAAATACTGTAAAATGTTGGGGGGGAGGGGTATGGCTTTTTATAGGTCTCATGACCTAAGGAGGTTAAAATTGAGTTGTAGAGGCATCAAAAGCATTTTTATTGGCTATACAAAAAATTCAAAAAGCCTACAAACTTCTTGAGTTGGATTCAAATGTTATTGTTGAATTTAGAGGTGTTGAATTTCTTGGGAATAAATTCTAGAAAAACAATATTTTAAAACAAAATCAACTCAAGTGCCTTTGACTAATTTAAATCCTTATTATTCTCTTAATAAGAAAAGAAATATTACTTATGACACAATCAATGAACTAAGGAGAAGTCAAACAGTTAGAAAAGAGCAGCCATTGGACCCTGATTTTTGTCATCGTAGCCTATTGATTTTTTGGTAGGAAGAGAGAAAATAAAGTTCTTAATCAAATGGCTATTTAAAATGGAAGAAGATCCTAAAACTCTTAGTGAGGTTATGGCTTTAAGAGACATAGCCTTCTGGAAAAAGGTTATTAGTGATCAGATGGACTCATTATTGTCTAATCAAACATGAAAATTAGTGGATCTACTAATAAGATCTAATCTAAACCAACTAAATATACTACTAATAGGATCTAATCTAAACTAACTAAATATAAATGGATATTCAATAATCATACAGCCACAAAGTATTGTACAAATTAATTTCTTCAAATTAGTCAAATTGAGCAAAATCCACACAATTAGTTAGTTCCCCTAATTAATCATCAATACTGAAACATACAGAAGGAAATGGAAATCATACGTGTAACTAATTGTTCATTTGGAACAAAAAAGATGCCTTTTTTGACATGTCAATAGCAAGTTCCTAATTGTTGAACTGCAAAATAGTAGAATAATTAATAAGCAAAATTCTATTTTTGCTCCAAGAGATGAGAAAAATTTAAAGAAGCTTATAGATAAAGTCCTTGTTGTAGTAAATATATGATTCAGACTGATTCTATTTGAGTTACCACGAAAAAGAATTGATTGGTTTTTAAGAAACAAAAACAAACTCAACCATTAAAAGGAAAGAAAAAGAAAGGGAGAAAACCCTACCTCAATTTGAAGAAAATTAAAAAGCCCTTAGTCTACCCAGCAATTTTATAGGATATACTAGAAATAATATAATGGCAAAAGTGTTGGGAAAATATGCTCTTTAAAAGTATATGTGTTTATTTAATTATAATAAATAATTTTTCCAATTAATAAAATAAATGAGGTATTTTATTCAAGTATCTTAGTTACATTAATATTTTGAGTAAAGTCCATTTAATCATATCATATGTATTTATGTGATCACCATGTGGATTCATAGAAGACATAAATACAAGTTATCTTATGATTAAATAAATTAAATTCATAGTTGATAAATAAAATTGGGCACTTTATTTAGGTATAGACTATAATAAATTCATTGAATGATTTGTCTTAATCATGTATGAATTTATTGATGTAGTATGACTACATTGAACATGATCACATATGAGTTTTAATTAACTTTGTAATAACTATCAGACTTATTAAATCTCATAAGCATTGATTTTAATGTAATTTTAATCTTGAGTTAATTATAATTTCATAATTATAATTGTTATTCCATTTAAGTTACTAATGAGTATGACACACATTTGTAGTCGAGATTACCCGGTATCTTGGTGGGAGCAATTATGATTATTGAAGTTATAGATTAACAATATAGAATTTGTACAACACATCTCTTGATGGGTTTTCGACACTTGATCATAGAATTCTCTGGCCAGAGTGTGTCAACATATTTAGTACGTTGAAAATGATCATTAGAGAAAACCACTAAGTATCAAGGAACAAGATGTAATTAAATTGATTAGACAGTTGAGATATCGATTTAATTAACGATGTGGTACAAAGGATTATGCAGTAAAGAGATCATTGTGGGTTGGGACGAATTATTATTCGAGCATACAATTATAGAGGTCAATTCCAATCTTATAGTATAGTAGAGTTGGAATTAAATGATTAGACTTGTTCATTTACAGGCTTAATTGTTGTAGCCACTATTGTATGTTCCCAAATGATCCCCGGGTTCGCTCATTTAATTGACTGCACCACTACTAGATCTAAAAATAAGAAAACTGGCATATTAGGTAATAAACCTAATTATAATATTTGTTAAGATCTTATATGTTATATTCATGTGCAAATGGGGCATTGTGTTATTTTACAAGGTAGGCCCCAAAGTGGTTACACATGATCTCCACTTTCACGTAAGTGGAGAGATAATATTAGATTCAACATATTTATTATTTTGAATTATAATAAAGGATAATACATATCTAGGGTTTTACAAGAAATATTATATAAGTGTATTTTTCTCAAGAAAAAAAATTACGGGATTTCGAAATACACGTTTTGAGAAAAATCACTGAAAAAGAAGCTGGTTGTTTTGGAAGTAATGAAACGGACGCCCACACGTCTAGTACTAATCAAACTTGAGTCATACTCTAGAATATTATTTGGTGATAGATTGTGATCTAACAGGAGTGGCGATGACGGATCATAATCTAACAGGAGCGGCGGTGACGAATCGTGATCTAACAAGAGTGGTGGCAACGGATCGTGATCTAGAAGCCTAGATTACTTCAGTTAGAAAGCAAAGTCGGATTGTCAAGGTATGATTTTCTAGATTACGAATTCTTGTGTATTGTATAAGATCAGTCCTAAACGTTTTTATGAGAAAAACTAAATTTTTACTAACAAAAAGAAGATTCTCTCTAATGAAATAGAAAGAAGCCGACAAAGACTATCGCCATTGAAATAGAGAGAAGCCGAAGCAATCAAAGGTGTTGTGAAGTCGGGACTTATGAAGGGAGAGATATAGAAAAAAAAAAAAGCTTTTTACTTAAATTTTTTAGCTGTATGATTGTTAGGATGTTTACTTGGAGCCATGTAACTTGATGACATCAGCTGTCAACTCAGGTTGTACAAATTCTGTATCATTATTGACAAGTATTTAGATGAAAATATAAGGGTAAAAGCTTATTTAGTCCATGTATTTTAAGATTAGTATCCATTTAGTCCCCGTATTTTTAAAAATACCTCGAAACATCCCTGCCGTTAAAGTATTGATACCCCTACCATTACTTTTTATTTCTTTTGGCTTACTTTTACAATATTACCCTTTTATAATAATTTTTTTGTTTGGATATTAATAAAAATCAAATAATTAAATTACCAATTTAACCCTAAAAAATTAAAAAAAAATATATTAATTTTTTTTGCAAGCACTATTTGCACACTTGATAGTTTGCATACAATTTTTGACAATTAAAAATTAATATAATTTTTTTTTATTTTTATGGTTAAATTGGTAATTTAATTATTTTATTTTTATTAATGTCCAAACAAAAAAATTATTATAAAAGGGTAATATTGTAAAAGTAAATCAAAAGAAATAAAAAGTAACGGTAGGGGTATCAATACTTTAACGGCAGGGATGTTTCGATATATTTTTAAAAATACAGGGACTAAATGGACACTAATCTTAAAATACAAGGACTAAATGAGCTTTTACCCAAAATATAATATTGATGGGTGTATTCAAACCTTTAAAATAAGGTTGGTTGCAAATGACCTTACAAAAAATAAAAGAATTGATTATTTTGATACCTATGTACCCGTAGCTAGAATTACATCTATTAGAGTGTCAATGACATTGGCATCAATTTTATCATTTATTTATAAATTAAATGGATAAAAACTGCATTTTTAAATAATGATTTTGATGAAAAATTATATAAAGAAGAATTAAAAGATTTTCTTTTGTCCATAAATGAAAATAAAGTATGTTAATCAATAAAGTCATATATGGTCTTGATGCAGAGCAAGAAATTGAAGAAATCCTAATTATATTTAAATGTATAATATTTAAGTATATTTTAATTAATTTATATTATAGTTTAATTTGGTTTCCTATTTAGAGTCTTATTGTTTAGGCATTGCTTATTTGAGTAATATTCCTAATTTAGGTATAAGTATTATTAAAATAGGTTTTCTAATTAAATTAGGATAAGTCTCTTAGTTAGTATAAATAAGTGTCTTTTGTAGCTTTTACAAGCAGAGAATTTTGAGTTCAATAATATTTCAATTTTCAAATCTCTTTGTGAGTATTTGAACAGTTAATTCTCGGTATTCTGCGGAATCAACGAGTCTTAATCCCTAAATTTACGGTATTCTTTTGAATCAACGTGAATTTAGTTGTTCTTTTGTTCCGGTATTCTCTAGGATCAACGGAATATTTTGAACATTAAACTTCCGCTGCATCAGTTTGGTATCAGAGCTAAATGCCTGGTTCTAAAATTATCCTTAATACCTATTAAAAAAACTGAAAATAGAAACGACAGTTGCGTCAGCCACCGTCCACGGCTGCCGGCGTTGATTTTCCGTCACCTATTGGGACGATCAGTCATCACCATCCGAGTCAGAGGACGCCGGCCAACAAGGACCAGCCTTCTGTTGTGCAAATTTTATTGAACTCGCAAGCGCACGAATCTGTTGTAGTATAGATCTATGGTGACGAGTGTCGATCCCACGAGGAGGTGGATTTTAATTATATATAAAATTAATTTAGTGAATGGGTGATTGGATTTAAGGTGGAAAATGATTTAGAATATGCTAAAACTTAAATTAAAATAACAAGAATAAATTCTGAAATTGAAATTGAAATGACAAGAATAAATTGTAGAGAATTTTAATAAAATGACGTACTTGGGTATCTGGATCCGTATCAACATGCATCATGGGCTAAATATTCCTTATTAATACCAATTAAATCATGAGAGGGGAATCCACACCTCATGAACCACGCTCTAATAAATATGGTGCTAAGGGCTTATCGTGCCAAATAATAATAATCTTATACTAGGGTGCCGGTGAAACCAGGGCAGTACTAGACAAGATTAGTATTATTTGTCGACGAGAAGTCAAAACATCCACAAAAACTAGAGGGGAAGAGAAAATAAATTTACCAAATCAAGCCCATGACACATGTTGAGACTTCACCTTCAACCCAAGCTTGAAAGAAAATTAGCCACTCATAGTTGAACTAGGGGCAAAATGGGAATTTATTGAAATACGTAGAAAGTACAAGATAGAGAGAGAATTACAGAAAATGAATCCCAAAAATGGATTCAGAGGTGCCAAATTAGGGGGGGAGGCCCCCTTTTTATAGTTACATCGAGTAAATCATGGCCATCAGATTAAAAACAGTTTGGACGCTCAGGATTTCGCCACGTCATCAGCCACTATTTGCACAGTACAGTCAACAGCCACTATTTACACAGTAACGCCAACAGTACCCGTACATGTGAATAGTATCGTACATGTGAACAGTGTCATTTTTCCTTTTATACTCCTCCTAAGGTTTTCGACCGTCCTGAGTTCAAAAATGATGTCCGTTTTGCCATTTGATCTCTCGTTTATTGTGAAATGACTATGATGCCCCTAAAATACATAAAATACTCAATTAGAATAAAATACACATAATTAAAGTACAATAAACTTAAACACATAAAAGTAAGGGTTGTTAGTAATACTTGATATGTAAAATAACGATTTTCTCCTTTATAAATATGCACTTTCTAACACACAACACACCCCCCAACCAGCTTATTGCTAGTCCCTAGCAAATAAAGCGAAAACAAAATTCAAAAATGATTTTTTTTTTTTTTTTTAAACACTCTTGTTTATTCAATCAGATTAATGATAACGATCAAATGAAAGTATAAGCATTATCTCAAGTCTAAAGAAACATTACACCCACATCAACCATCCACATGAATCAGCCCAGTAGACTTCATCGTAGCTACCTTCAAGAATGACATGTCAAACCCCAAAATCTCACTGGAAGTAGTGACACTCTTCATCAAAGAAATTAAACCCAAAAAAATAGTCACTCCAATGAATGGTAATTGAGAGAAAATAATAAAGAAGTGATCTCACATGCTCTCACCAAAAAGAAATATGCCCTTAGCTTAGAAATAATACGATCTCCAGTCAAATAAAAATGCTAGTCAACCCATTTTATTTATTATTATTTTATTTTATTTTATATTTTTTTTATGCATCACCACATCTTTTTAGCCCATATAACTAGCTTCTACTTCAGACTATAGTTCCCTAAAATCAAGAAGGACTTTTATTAGGACGTAACGTAGGCTAGGGACATGGCTAACAAAGATGGGAAATAGGAAAAACAAAGTGTATGTTTGAGAAAAATGTAGAGAAATTTTTTTTTTTTTTTTTTTGCAAGGTGGATTTCACCTATTATTGTTGTTTTTTTTTTTTTTTAACAACATTTTGTTTAAGCAACAATTTCTTTCTTCTTTTTTTTTTAAACTAGACATAATTTCACTATACAAAATATTTATTTACATTTTTCTCAAACATAAATAGGTGATGGATCTTGTAAAATATTGGGTAATACTCCAAATCGGAGTGGGTTAAGATGATAAGTTGACAAAAAAAAGTTTTTTTTTTTTTAAAGGCTCAAAAGGGTTAACTATGGATATTCATAAAAGGGATGGCTAGAAAGGCTCAAACGGATCAAAGACGGCCTTTCCATCATCTTTTAGGATTCTAAATAATCTTCCATATCTACTAATTAATTGGGCTTCCAAATGTAGTAACACACACATTTTTTTTTTCTTTTTTTTAGGGTTAACTCAAAAGAAATCTAGAGATCGTGTACAATAATAAACTGCTAAGCTGTATAAAGAATGGGAAAAAGGGGTACTCTCCAAGAAAAATGATAGGCTCAAAAACTCACTTGGTATTTATTATGACATGTTCATTCCTTCAAGCAACTCATATTTGTCTCCGACATCAACATGTAGAGTAGCAAACATAGTGTAACATCACTTCATACTAAAGATAATACAAATACTAAAATTTGAAATCATCATGTCATCCAATCTTAAAACAAATCACAATTTTTTTTTTTTTTAAACAACAGTCTACCCCCCAACCTATTCTAAACGTGAAAGGAAAATATGCATGCAGAAATGTAAAAATGATGCAGAAAAACTAATTAGAAAATGATAGAAAACGGTTTTTTTTTTTAACTTAAGAAGATGCGTTTCTAGAGGCACTACACTCTATATTCAGCCATCTTTGACTCAAAAATTTTTGTTTGAAAATGTATATTTATAAAGGAGAAATTAAAAAGGAAAAAGAAAAATAAACATCAAAACATAATAAAGAAAAAGATTTTTTTATTTTTATTTTTATTTTTATTTATTTTTATTTTTTTTTTATCAATGAAGATGCGTTTCTAGAGTCACTACACTCCATATTCAGCCATCTTCAACACAAAAAGTTAGCAACAGTTAGTTTCTACAACAAAAAATTAGTAAAAACTTAACCAATATTCCACAATTGTCGACTATTCCCTCCCCCCAACCAGAACGAAACATTGTCCTCAATGTTTTAAAGGAAAGAAGTAGAGTTTAGAAGACATCACCTGGGTGGTGCAACACAGAAGAAAATATTTACAGGCGGAGAGTTAAATCTAATTTATACTTCTTACTGCGGTTACTATTACCGTCATCATTTGAACGCTCCAACAGAAAGCTCCAGGGGTCTGGCTCCGGTTTATAAGCTTGTAACATCTCAAGTAGCTCATTAGCAGTGTGAGCACAAATAAAAAGTTTTTTCGCACTGGAAGGAATAAAGTAGCTTTTTATTGCATGGTTAAGAAATGCGATAAAGCCATCATAAAAATTATTGACATTTAACAAACCGATGGGTTTCTGGTGAAGGTGCAGATGGGCCCAAGATGCTAGTGTGATAAGTGCCTCTAGTGTTGCAAGATCTCCTGGAAGGAAAATAAAAGCATCAGCATGATTAAGCATTTCAGTTATTCGTTCTTGCATACCTGAGACGACTAACTCTTCTCCAGTCGTTGAGTCAGACACACTGCCCAAAGGTTTTAGGACTCTAGGGATGATGCCTAACACTTGGCTTCCTCTGATAAAAGCAGCTTCTGAGACCAATTTTGATAACCCTCGGTTACCTCCTCCATACACCAAGTGTAATTTTCTCTCTGCTATGCTTCGACCAAGATCTATGGCTGCATCAACGAACTCTTTATGTTTGCCATAGGTAAATCCAGAAAGCACACAAATGTTCTTGAGTTGTCTATTAGGAGTAGCTGCCATTGGAATATTTCTCAAAAACAATTTGTGAGTGCTTAACAAAAAGTCTTATTTAAGAATCTTGGTGACAATGGATTACAACTGTGTATGAGGTGGCAGGTCAATGTCAAATAATGCGTAAAGCACATGGCTCGATAGTCAAAAAGTAAATAGTAAAAAGGAAAAAAAAACAGTAATAAAATTTTTAAAGACAATAATGCAAATGATAAAATAACAGTGAAATGAAATAAAATAACAGTAAAGTAAAAGGATATTTACAGGTAGTTGCGACTGTGGCTCACATCTTCCTCTGGTTTTACGTCCAGAAACGGCTTAAACGCCCTCTATGGGTCGAGGATAGGCTTCCCATCCAGTTTTCTTATAAACTGACAAACAGGGTCGTTTATAGTCAGATTCCCGAGACTATATCTTGCATGCTCTTTCTGGAATAATGGCCATAACTGGAGAATCGCTCCTTGCACATATCCACTGGGATGCGTTTCAAGAGACAGAAGGATATCATCCAATGACTCCTTATTCAAGCCATCCCTAATGAATTGAATCTTATCTTCCCTGTTATCAGACACCATTCCTAAAGAACATCGGTTTTTATTGCAACTCATTCTGGCACACTTATGACAAGCAACAGAAATTCTTCGAGCTCGTCGTTTTCTTGCGTAATTTCCTTTACCACAACCAGGCATGTATGCAATAAATTTTTGAGGTAACTCACCCGCCAATCGTACTTTCGCCTCGATTAACCAACGGATGTCAGCAGGTATGTTATTCCTTATGAGCAATCGCATGCGTTCGGACCGAGCTTTATAGATCGTAAGAAGAGCATTCTGAGGGAGTGAAGGGAATCGCTTGTGAAGCTTTGCTAGAATCTCGGTTCTGTCCATACCTTCGCCTCAGAATATCAGTTATTATGGGAAACTGAAGTAACCGACTTAATTGTCACGGAGTACCGTTATCCGCCACTTCACCGGGGTAACTAAAGCACACAAACAGAAAAACAAATTAAAACACACAAAGAAAATTAAAATCGTCCTCTTATTGAATTTACCTCAAGCTCCAACTGGATGTCGTAAACACCTCTCTCAATATTTCTGAGCTGGCTTGCTAAATCCTCAACATAGGCTACTAACTCTGGTGGTTGTAGAGCCCAAATGCGATGTGTTTTACAAGATTGAATCTGCCCTTTGAGATGAGTTTTGATACGTTGAAGTGGTTTAAGAATGTTTAGGAGGAACGATCTACGTGTAGCACTCATGATTAACAATGATAAGAGAAAACTTAATGGTAAAACAAACACACTTATGCACAAATAATTTTCAATTAGCAGAATAATAAAAAGAAAGAAAAAGATCAAACCACCGAAAATAAAAAAATCAATTCAAATCTGGTGGGTCACTCAAATTTATTTCGGTGTCTTCTCCATGTGGTTGGTATTCTAGATATGGCTTTAATCTTTGACCATTAATTTTAAACGTGACACCGTTCTTTGGGTCCTTAATTTCAATTGCCCCATGTGGAAAAACAGTATGAACAATAAATGGACCAGACCATCGAGAGCGTAACTTACCTGGGAATAGGTGCAAGCGAGAGTTGAATAAAAGTACTTTCTGACCTGGAGTGAAAGATTTTCTCATAATATGCTTATCATGAAAGACTTTCATTCGTTGCTTGTAAATCTTGGCATTTTCGTATGCATCATTGCGAATTTCTTCAAGTTCTGCCAGTTGTAATCTTCTTTCTGAGCTGGCTTGCTGCATGTCAAAATTGAATTTCTTGATGGCCCAATATGCACGATGCTCGAGTTCCACGGGTAGGTGGCAAGCTTTTCCATACACTAGCCTGTAGGGTGACATCCCAATCGGCGTCTTGAAAGCCGTTCGATATGCCCATAATGCATCATCAAGTCTTAATGACCAATCTTTTCTGTCCGGCCTCACTGTCTTTTCTAATATGTGCTTTATTTCTCGATTGGAGATCTCCACTTGGCCACTGGTTTGCGGATGATATGGGGTCGCCACTTTATGAGTGATTGAATACTTTGTCAAAAGAGCTTTGAATGCTTTGTTACAAAAGTGGGCACCACCATCACTGATTATCGCTCGAGGGAATCCAAAGCGCGAAACAATATTGCTTTTCAAAAACCCTATCACCACCTTGTGATCATTGGTTCTGCTTGGAATTGCTTCTACCCATTTCGATACATAGTCAACAGCTACCAATATAAATTGATGGCCAAAAGAAGTGGGAAAGGGTCCCATGAAGTCGATACCCCATACGTCAAAAATCTCAACCACTAAAATTGGATTTAGTGGCATCATGTTCCTTCGTGTAATGCTCCCCATTCGTTGACACCTATCACATGAAGAACAGAAAGTGTAAGCATCTCGAAATATCGTTGGCCAATAGAAACCACATTGTAAAACTTTTGTAGCTGTTTTCTTAGCACTGAAATGGCCTCCACAAGCTTGTTCATGGCAGAATGAAAGGATATTTTGAATTTCACTTTCTGGGACACATCGTCTAATAATTTGGTCTGCACAATACTTGAACAAATACGGGTCATCCCAAAAGAAATTCTTTATTTCTGCAAAGAATTTAGCCTTGTCTTGCTTGGTCCAAAGCTCTGGAAATTTACCTGTAACAAGATAATTAACTATATCAGCATACCAAGGTAATATTTCCACACTCATTAATTGTTCATCTGGAAATGACTCATTCAATGTTAATGGCTCTGTAATTGTGTCAAAATGGAGACGAGAGAGATGGTCTGCCACAACATTTTCTGTGCCTTTCTTATCTTTAAATTCCAAGTCGAATTCCTGCAAAAGTAACACCCAACGAATTAGTCTAGCTTTTGCATCTTTCTTTGTAAAAAGGTATTTAAGAGCAGCATGATCAGTGAACACAATTATTTTACAACCAATAAGATAAGATCGAAATTTTTCCAATGCAAACACTACTGCTAGCATTTCTTTTTCAGTAGTTGAATAGTTCAACTGTGCATCATTCAATGTCATACTAGCATAGTAAATAACATGGGGAATTCGATCAACTCTTTGTCCTAATACTGCTCCTACTGCATAATCAGATGCATCACACATGAGCTCAAATGGTAGGCTCCAATTTGGGGGCTGAATGATGGGGGATGATGTCAACAATTGCTTTAATTTCTCAAAAGCCATAAGACATGAATCATTAAAGATAAAAGGTGCATCCTTAGCAAGTAAATTGCATAAGGGTCTAGAAACTTTGCTAAAATCTTTAATGAAACGTCTATAAAAACCAGCATGCCCAAGGAAAGATCTTACTTCTCTGACTGTTTTGGGTGGAGGAAGATTAGAAATGAGATCCACCTTGGCTTTGTCAACCTCAATACCTTTGCTCGAAATGATGTGACCGAGAACAATACCTTGTGTTACCATAAAATGGCACTTCTCCCAATTTAAGACCAAGTTCTTTTCGATACATCTCTGCAGAACTAGTGTTAGATGGCGTAAACATTGATCAAATGAATCTCCGAAGACAGAAAAATCATCCATAAAGACCTCAAGAAATCGTTCAACCATATCAGAAAAAATGCTCAACATGCATCGTTGAAATGTAGCAGGTGCATTACATAATCCAAATGGCATCCTCCTATATGCAAAAGTGCCAAAAGGGCAAGTGAAAGTGGTTTTCTCTTGATCTTTTGGTGCTATGGGAATTTGATTATATCCTGAGTAGCCATCTAGAAAGCAATAAAATTCATGGCCTGCTAATCTATCAAGCATTTGATCGATGAATGGTAAAGGAAAATGGTCTTTACGTGTGACAGAATTTAACTTCCTATAATCAATGCATACACGTCATCCTGTAGTTACTCTAGTGGGTATCAATTCATTATCAGCATTGGTAACTACAGTGACTCCTGACTTTTTGGGGACAACTTGGACAGGACTAACCCATGAACTATCAGAAATTGGGTAAATGATACCTGCATCTAATAGCTTAAGAACTTCTGTTCTAACAACTTCTTTCATATTAGGATTTAACCGACGTTGCATTTCCCTAGTAGATTTAGCATTTTCATCAAGGTGAATGTAATGCATGCAATCTACTGGGTTTATACCTTTTATGTCTGCTATGGTCCATCCTAATGCTCCTTTGTGCTCTTTTAAAACATCCAACAACTTACCTTTTTGTTCTTCGTTGAGGGATGATGAGATGATTACCGGTAAAGTACTTTCTTCCCCCAAGAATGCATATTCCAGAGTGTTGGGCAATGGTTTGAGCTCAAGTTTTGGTGGTGATTCTGATGATAGGATGAGTTTCTTCTCTGATGGTGCTAGTTGTTCAACTCTTGGCTTCCATTTATTAATGTCCATAGATGGTGCTGAGTCAAGTAGGGCGTTGACCTCATCGACCGATCTGTCAATATCAAAATCCAAACCAAAGTGAGTTAAACATGTTTGGAAAGGATCATCATTAAGGTTTGAAACAAATGTATCATCAACTAGTGCTTCAATTAAATCCACATCAACAATTCCATCATCTGCATTGTGAGGTTGTTTGGCAATGTTGAAGATGTTCAGTTCCATAGTCATGTTGCCGAAAGACAACTGCATATTTCCAGTCCTGCATTGAATGTGAGCATCCGCAGTTGCCAAGAAAGGTCGGCCTAGAATAATGGGGATGTGCTTCCTTGAATCCTGTATTGGTTGAGTGTCAATTACAATGAAATCAACAGGAAAATAGAATTTATCTACCTGGATAAGCACGTCCTCCACAATACCACGAGGTATTTTCGTGGACCGATCTGCAAGTTGTAACACCACTGGAGTTGGGTGTAATTCTCCCAGTCCAAGTTTCACAAAAACTGAATAAAGCAATAAATTTACACTAGCTCCTAAATCCAACAAAGCATTCTCAATCGTGTGGTTCCCTATGCTACATGAGATAGTGGGGGAACCGGGATCTTTGCATTTTAGAGGAATTTTATGTTGGAGTATAGAACTAACGTTTTCTGTTAAAAATGCCTTCTTTTGAACATGCATGTTTCTCTTTTTAGTACACAGATCTTTAAGAAACTTGGCATAAGATGGAACTTGTTTAATAGCATCAAGCAATGGAATGTTAACACTTACCTGTTTGAAAATTTCGAGAATCTCACCTGTGGATTTTCCCTTCTTTCCTTTAGCTAACCTCTGAGGGAATGGAGCTTTGAGAACATATTCTCGTGGGTTAGTTTCTTCTTTCTCCTCCGGTGATGATTCCTCAACATTCACAGGTACAATTTGATTTTCTTTTGGCATCTCCACTTTATTGTCGACTTCTTTTCCTTTTCGCAAGGTCATGACGGCTTTGACCTCTCCATGCGGCTGTGGTGAACTGGTACTTGCTTCATGTACTCCTTTAGGGTTAGGCACTGGTTGACTTGGAAAATTACCTTTCTCAACGGTCATTGCCAAGGTTTGAACTGAAGAAGCAAGTTGTCCCACCATCTTTTCCAGGCTTGAAACTGATTGGGCTTGTGAGTTAAAGCCCGCTCTCAACTCATTTCGTAGTCCATCAATGGTGCGGTTCTGTTGCTCAATTGTGGAGTGAGTAACATTCCTGAAATTCTGGAATGCATCCTCCCATGGTCTGGGTTGAGAGTAGTTCTGGTTCTGATTGAATGGTCTGAATGGGGGCTGAGAGGCTTGAGGATTTTGAGGAACTGGTTGCATTGGTGGAGCTGGAGCTGCTGGTCCATTTTGTTGGAATCCTTGAGACCATGAAAAATTTGGGTGGTCTCTCCATCCAGGGTTATATGTGTTGGAGTATGGGTTGTAATTCGATGGTTTTCTCATTACACCTATGGCATTGGCTTGATCTGGATATGAGTCAAGGTCACGTGGCTCTGTTGATTTAGCAGTCGATAACGATGCTATTTGTCGAGAGAGACCTTCAATTATCGCTTTGACTTCTTTAATTTCTGAATTTGACTCGCCAATTTGAACCTCATTTACTCCCTTAATCCTTCTAGTATTCCTGAGTGATCGACTCCGTTGTTGGGAATTATCTGCTTGTCGCTGGAAGAATTCCCAAATCTCTGATGCACTTTTTGACATTAGCTCTCCTCCACTTGTTGCCATTAGCCATTCTTGCACATTTGGCAATAATCCTTCCAAAAAGTACTGGCATTGGTGCCATTTCTCGTACCCATGATGTGGACACTTCAAGAGTAACCCATTGAATCGCTCCCATGTTTCGAAAAACTGCTCGTCATCTCTCTGGGTAAACTCCGAGATTTCCCTGCGAATAGCATTGGTTTTATGCACTGGGAAATATTTATTCAAAAATTTTGTAACCATTTGTTCCCATGATGAAATGCTATTAGCAGGCAATGTATTAAGCCATGAACGAGCTCTATCCTTTAAAGAAAATGGGAATAATCTGAGTTTTACATCATCATCTGAAAAATTCTCATATTTAAATGTTTGACAAATTGCGTGAAAATCATTCAAATGATTGTATGGGTCCTCATTTTCTAAGCCATAGAACGTGGGGAGACAATTTAGCACACTAGGTTTTAATTCAAAACTCCTAGCAGCTACATTTGGGTATCGTATACATGATGTGCTCAAATTAGCTAAAGGACTAAAATAGTCCTTAAATGGCCTCTCCTGTGGTGCTTGTAAATCCATTTTATTTTTAAAGTTTTTGTGTGTGCGAAGTGTTTTCTCAAGATCAAGGTCTATAGGTTCAAGATTAGGTAATAATGACCTACGACCATGCATGCAACATAAAATAAAATAAAAATAAAGATGGGAACAAAACAAATAAAAATAAAGAAGAGGGAGAAATTACGATACTAACCTTATGGCGCTATTATAACCTTACTATAAAAATACACAAAGAAATACGTGAAATAAATTAACTAAAAAAATAAATAAATTAAAAAGATAAACAACAAAAAAAAATTACAAAGAAAATAAATTGAAAATTAAATTACATAATTTTAAAGAAGAGAAAAAGAAAAGAAATACTAACCTTTAAATGTAGATTCACTTTTTTTTTCTTTTTTTTCTTTTTTTAAAAAAAAATACAAGAAAACAATTAAATGGAAATATTCACAAAAATTAATTCCATGAATTAAAATTACTTACCTCCCCGGCAACGGCGCCAAAAACTTGTTGTGCAAATTTTATTGAACTCGCAAGCGCACGAATCTGTTGTAGTATAGATCTATGGTGACGAGTGTCGATCCCACGAGGAGGTGGATTTTAATTATATATAAAATTAATTTAGTGAATGGGTGATTGGATTTAAGGTGGAAAATGATTTAGAATATGCTAAAACTTAAATTAAAATAACAAGAATAAATTCTGAAATTGAAATTGAAATGACAAGAATAAATTGTAGAGAATTTTAATAAAATGACGTACTTGGGTATCTGGATCCGTATCAACATGCATCATGGGCTAAATATTCCTTATTAATACCAATTAAATCATGAGAGGGGAATCCACACCTCATGAACCACGCTCTAATAAATATGGTGCTAAGGGCTTATCGTGCCAAATAATAATAATCTTATACTAGGGTGCCGGTGAAACCAGGGCAGTACTAGACAAGATTAGTATTATTTGTCGACGAGAAGTCAAAACATCCACAAAAACTAGAGGGGAAGAGAAAATAAATTTACCAAATCAAGCCCATGACACATGTTGAGACTTCACCTTCAACCCAAGCTTGAAAGAAAATTAGCCACTCATAGTTGAACTAGGGGCAAAATGGGAATTTATTGAAATACGTAGAAAGTACAAGATAGAGAGAGAATTACAGAAAATGAATCCCAAAAATGGATTCAGAGGTGCCAAATTAGGGGGGGGCCCCCTTTTTATAGTTACATCGAGTAAATCATGGCCATCGGATTAAAAACAGTTTGGACGCTCAGGATTTCGCCACGTCATCAGCCACTATTTGCACAGTACAGTCAACAGCCACTATTTGCACAGTACAGTCAACAGCCACTATTTGCACAGTAACGCCAACAGTACCCGTACATGTGAATAGTATCGTACATGTGAACAGTGTCATTTTTCATTTTATACTCCTCCTAAGGTTTTCGACCGTCCTGAGTTCAAAAATGATGTCCGTTTTGCCATTTGATCTCTCGTTTATTGTGAAATGACTATGATGCCCCTAAAATACATAAAATACTCAATTAGAATAAAATACACATAATTAAAGTACAATAAACTTAAACACATAAAAGTAAGGGTTGTTAGTAATACTTGATATGTAAAATAACGATTTTCTCCTTTATAAATATGCACTTTCTAACACACAACACCTTCTACGGCGCCATTCTACCACTGAAATTGCTGGAATCTGCCAAAACCCGTGCAACGCCGCCGCTGACCGATCGCCAATTTCAGCCGCGCGTCGGAAGCACCACCATCATCGATCCAATCCTCACCATCAGTTCAACGTTTCTCACCCCTTCCCACCACCGATTGACGAACCCATCACCGGGATCTAAGCCAACACCAAATCGCCGGCTTTATCTCCAATTTCCGGCCAAAAAATGGCTTTTTCCGGACAAACCACCACCATACTCACCAACCCAAAATCTTTCAAATTCGTCCCTCCTTGTCCAATTATTTCCAACCACCATCGCCGGAAACCCCACCTTTTACTTATTTATTCTTGAGGCCCAATACTTTCTTCTATTTCAGTATTACCCTTTAATTTTTTGATCTTAGCCAAAAAAACCCAAACAACACAAAAAAAAACATAAAAAAAAATTGAATCATGAAACCACAACATCGCTGCGAAGATTTTGTCTTGAAAGAAGTTTTAAATAGGATGTTGAGAATTTTATGTTTGATTTCTCAAGATTTAGAGAAACTTCGAGATAGAAAATCTTTACACATAAAGCCGACATATGCATTCGATGAATTTGTTCATGATGATGTTTGTTATGAGGATAATGAGGAAAATGGTAACTTTGTTTCTCTCGACAATATTATTCCTTCCAAGGAGAATATTAATTGGCCATTCGTGTCTACAACAAATCCTCAATACAAAGACATTGAATTGGATCAATTGCCGAAATTTGATGAGTATCTTGATATTGTGGGACGAGAAGAGGTAATGGTTCATCCATCTTTTGATCTTGTGGAGGAAAGAGAGATAGTTGTTGATACAATCTCTTATTGTTCTCTTGATTTGCCAAAAGAAGACAAAAAGAGTTGTGATATTTTGCAACAATTAGTAGATTATGAGAAGAAATCGTTTTTCCTCAACTATGTTGAAGTTCGACAGGAACAATACGAGAAGACATTATTGGAGAAGTTGTTGATAGAATAATTTATTTTTCACCATTGGAGTGATTGGATGGACGTTATTACAAAAGTTGGAAAATTTAAAGTTCGTTGTCTATGTCGAAGCTCTGTTTTAAAAATTAATCCTTATGCACATGAAGATGTTCTTGCAGACTACAACATACAAAATTCGAGGACGAATTTTCCCTAGCCTAGCAGGAATGATGCAGAGCAAGAAATTGACGAAATCCTAATTATATTTAAATGTATAATATTTAAGTATATTTTAATTAATTTGTATTATAGTTTAATTTGGTTTCCTATTTAGAGTCTTATTGTTTAGGCATTGCTTATTTGAGTAATATTCCTAATTTAGGTATAAGTCTTATTAAAATAGGTTTTCTAATCAAATTAGGATAAGTCTCTTAGTTATTATAAATAAGTGTCTTTTGTAGCTTTTACAAGCAGAGAATTTTGAGTTCAATTTTCAAATCTCTTTGTGAGTATTTGAACAATTAATTCTCGGTATTCTGCGGAATCAACGAGTCTTAATCCCTAAATTTGCGGTATTTTTTTGAATCAACGTGAATTTAGTTGTTCTTTTGTACCGGTATTCTCTAGAATCAACGGAATATTTTGAACATTAAACTTCCGCTGCATCAGGTCTTAAACAAGCACAAAAGCAATGGTATGAAAAATTTGATTCTATGATCATGTTTCATGGATTTAAACAAAATAATACTGATAAATGCATTTTTTTCTAAATTCATAGATACATGGTGTGATCATTTGTCTTTATGTTGGCGATACTAATTTTGGAATAAACTTGGAAGGATTATATGAGACTAATTAAGAAGTATTTAACTTCAATCTATAAAATGAAAGATTTAAATGAAGTTGATATTATCTTGGGGATTAAAGTGAATAAAAATGGAGGGTTTATGCTCTATGCCAATCTCATTATATTGTGAAAATGCTTATGAAACTTAATCATTTACAAATAAAAGAAGCAAGTACCCCATTTGATTCAAATATTAAAATACTTGAGAATTCTGGCAGATCAATTGCACAGCTTAAGTATGCAAGTGTAATAGGTAGTATGATGTATTCTATACATTATATACTAGGTCAGATATAGCATTTGCAGGATGCAAACTTTTAAGGTATACAAGTAATCCTAGTACATTTAACTGGAAAGCTATTGGTAGAGTTCTTGGGTATCTCAAAAGAACTATTAACTTACTGCTAATGATAATAAATCCACAACTGATTGGATTTTCTATTGGAGGAGGAGCCATTTCATGGGCTTTTAAGAAACAGATATATATTTCTCATTCGACAATGGAATCTAAATTTATAACATTGGTAGCAACAGGCGAAAAAGCAGAATGACTTAGAAATTTGTGATTAGATATTGAGTTATGCCCACGACCGATGCCATTTATTTCTTTGTACTGTTATAGTGAAGTTACTTTGTCTAGAGCATAAAGCAAAGTTACAACGGAAAATCTAGACACATTAGTTTAAGACATGAATATGTCAAACAATTAATAAAAAATGGTGTTATCAACATCATATATGTGAAGTCAAGTAACAACTTGGCAGAGCCGTTAACAAGGGACTCTCGAGAGATTTAACAAAGATTACATATACTGAAATGGGTTTGAAACTAGGGATGTCAAAATAACCCGGACCCGGCCCAGACCCGGACAAACTCGGATAATCCGGGCCGGGTTGAACCCGTACCGGAGAAGAAAAAAATCCAGATCCAGAATGAGTTTTAATAACCCGGATGAATCTGGGTCCGGATCCGGGTTTGAGATAACCCGTGTATCCAGAACCCGGACCCTGATAATTCATACTAATCAGCAATCATCAATCATCATCAATTCGGTAATTCCCAATCATAATTCATATTAATCAAAAAAGAAAAAAACAGATCAAAATCCAATGGAGAACAACCAGCAAGGCCAATCCTCCTCATACCCACCCCAGCCTCCCTCCGCTGCTGTTGCTGCCACCGCAACGGCGCCGTTTCATCACCTAATCCAACAGCAGCAGCAGCTCCAAATGTTCTGGTCCTACCAGCGGCAAGAAATCGAACAAGTGAACAACTTCAAGAACCACCAACTGCCGAGGCCCTGATTCTGTTCACCAAGGCCTGCGAGTTGTTCATCCTTGAGCTCACGTTCCGCTCGTGGCTCCACGCGGAGGAGAACAAGCGCGGGACTCTACAGAAGAACGACATCGCGGCCGCCATCACCAGGACCGACATCTTCGATTTCTTGGTCGATATTGTGCCTAGGGATGAGATTAAGGACGAGGGGGCCGGAGTGCGGGAGGAGGTGCGGCGGGGGTGCAAAAGCTGAGATGATAGGGTTTCTGGCGAAGGAAATGGCAGCGTTTCTGGTGGCTTGTAGCTGCGCTCGTTTGAGCTGCTGGCGTTCTTTCTTGTGAGCGTTTTGGTGGCCGCCAAGAGCTTGTGAGTTGGCGAATTCCCGGCAGCAGTACTGGCACTCGTACTTGCGGTCAGTGGAGGAGGTAGAAGGCGGAAACCCGTCGGGAGAACCCGATGGAGCAGTCTGGTTATTGTTATTGTTATTTGACGTTGATGATGATCTATGGTCTGATGATGAAACGTCGTCGTTGTCTTCGGAGACGTCGAAGCCAAAGAGCTTTAAGCGTGTGGCTGTTGGCTTGCTCTGGTAGTCAAGCAGCTCTGCCATGTTAAAAGAAGTGTGATTGGGCGGCATGGTGGGGGAGGAGTCTGGAGGAGTTGCCGCAAAGAGGAATTGGGAAAGTGTTGGGTATTGTTAAGAAGATAAATAGTGGTAATGGGAGGAGTTGCCGGGTTCAAAACCCGGAATTCGGAACCCGGATTTTTTCGGGTTAAACCCGGACTCGGACCCGGATGAAAAAAATTGGGTTTTAATCCGGGTCCGGGAAAAAAAAAATGACGTCCGAGTCCGAAATCGGGAAGGCTAAATCCGGACCCGAACCCGGATTTTGCCATCCCTATTTGAAACCCAGCTATGTACTAGAACATAACACTAGTTCAAGTTTAATGGGAAATAACAAGTTACTGACATGTGATTGTATAAGTACTGTATTTATTAAAAGAATAAAGAAACCATTCCAAGATGTCAAGTGCTAACCTCTATGATAAAACTCTTAATAAAGTTCAAATTTAGTTTGCACGTCTATGTAGCATAGACATGTCACCTATATTAACCTAAGAGTGGTGCCGTTTTTAACAAGAATTTAAAGGTTTGCTCTTTTAAATGTTCAAGAAACATGAATAGAGACAAGGGCATAGTAGTGCTAAAAGAAAGCAACCATCTTAGGGAAATAAGTATGAGGTCCGGCTACTGTGGATTTGCTCTACTATAGAACATGCTAATAACTACATGATCATATAATAATAACATGTTTTCTATTATTTATCACTTTGATCGTATAGTTATAAAGCAGTGCTCTATGATAGAGCAACTCCACCATAATTACTGTCTAAGTATAATCATGTGTAATCATGTGTGAAGCATTTATGGAATTAACAATAAGGAGACTTTGTTTAAAGCTACAACTGCATATGCCTTCGTTAAGACTTTGAAATGCTTTCACTAAATAGAGGTTTAAATCAAATGCATGAGAATATCAGTGTGATTGTATTTTGTATATTGTATAATATTGCAATCTAGTGGGGGATTGTTATATACATAAATTGTAATATTATTAATGACACGAATAAAGAGAGTTTGTAATAAATTAAAGCAAAACTGTGGTTAATTAAATGGCGCCATGAATTTGAATTCAAAGCTTCAGAAGTCAATTAAATCAACTTATGCAATGAATTTTAATTTACAGAAACAATTAGGTTGTTTTTGATTTTCTGTGAGTTTAAATTAAAGAGTTATAATGTTGATTGACTTACTATAAACAGAACTTTGATCTCACTTTATTAGCCCTAAGAGGAAAAGGAAATCATTCCTCGATAATTAAAAGCATTTCCTTTATTGTAAATATCTCTACAATCATGCAATTTCCAGTAATAGTATCAAGGGAATATTTCAGTATTACTAACTGCAACATTCCGGTTTCATTAATCTTGGAGGTGATTTGAAAACTTTTTCAAGTGGATGCAAGTAAAACCTTAAGGAAAGTGTTATACGCGCCTCAAAATCATTGATCTGTCATATTGTTCCTCTTTTCTTTAACATGGTAGATCACCATAATGCTGAGGTAGTGCTACATGTTCTCATATTGCAGTGAAAGCATGCGTCGAAATGCTGTCCCTTGATGCAGAGAATACATGTATATATATAGCAATTTAGTCCATCAAACTGCACTAAATTGCACGTAAAAGTCTTTTCTTTCTTTTTTTTTGCTTTGAATTCATTATTTATGATTCCCTTATTTTTTGGATTTTTTAAACCAGATATAACCATGTTTTGAGGCTGTTCTGGTGGGAGTAGTCGCGCACTCTTATAATGTGTGACTGCATACGTGTCAATTTTTCATTGGAGGATATGGGTCCCACAGCCCAACTCTTCCAGTGGATGCTAAGATAAGGGCTCCACAGCCTAAGCTCCCCCAATGGGAAGCTAACACCTGCCCGCACTATATCATCATTCAACATGTATCTACACAATAAGCAAACTGCTCTTATTTTTATTCAACTCGATGCTCTCGCACAAGTCACAGCCAAAATTCTAAATTTGTGTTACATTTGGCCCTCCATCAAATTAATTAAAATTCTAGTTTTTATATATACATATTGTGGGTTGATAAATGTCCCATAATTTAAAATTTGTAGCAAAGCAAAGCCAAAGCAGCAACAGGCCTTTGTCATTCATCAAACCAAAAATATAGGAAAAGAAAGCATCGAATACTTTTGAATGATTACATCACTTATAACAACAACTTGATTGCTTAGTGGCAGTTACTTCATGATCAATATTGATAATCTCTTTGCCACCTCCAAGATTATTACAATTACTAGTTGCTGTTTTATCATTCATTTTAGCACATAAACTCTTCTGAATTGTAGTTTGATGAATTTGATTAATCATCTGTAAAAACGCATCCTCGACGTTCAAATTTTGCATAGCAGAAGTTTCCATGAAGTATAAACCTTCAGTTTCAGCAAGAATTTTACCTTCTTCTTCGTTAACTTCTCTGGAATGAGTTAGGTCAGATTTATTGCCCACAAGAACAATGGCCATGCATGAGCTGCAAAATTCTCTGAGTTCTCGTAGCCATTTCTTTGTATTTTCGAATGTTGCTCGTCGTGTTATGTCATACACTAGTAAGGCTCCAAGTGCTCCACGATAATATGAACTCGTTATGGCCCTAAACCTGTCCAAGTTAATCATAAGGAAAAAATATTAATAAATGCTATAAATTCATTAACAAATGTTGCATGAGGACAACTTAAATTAAGATATAATTAATTCGAAAACGTAACGAAAAAGCTGTTATTCTATACGTAAAAGCTCATTACTAAAAATGAAAAACTGTGCGCATGGCAAGTAACATTTGTTTGAACTTAAGTGCATCAAGGTTATGTAATTTTAATAGCCACTTTGTAATTTATTAACCTCACTTAAAATTATTACTTATCATTGTAATTAGGCTGCATGTAGATTGATGCCTTCAAAAATGTTGAGCTCCTTGGAACTCTTTCTTCTTTCTACAAAATGTGGAATATAAATATACTTCTCCAGACATAACTATCAATAACTGAGTATGTTTCGGAGTAATTCTTAGTAGATTTTTGGCTTGTACTATGAGTGTGTTTTGTACACTATATTGTATCAAGTTTTATTTCATTATCTTATATTAAGCTATAATGCAATACCATGTTTGATGAAATATGCACTCTATTATATAAAATAATATTTTTATTCTAATATCTATTAATAATCGGAAATTCATTTATATCTTATATTAAGCTATAATGCAATACCATGTTTATATTCTATTAATAATTTTATAATAAAAAAATTACAATATCGGGCATCGCGCGCCATCGCCGACTGCCATCCTTTAGTGTCATTTAAATTATATTTTGAGGCTATGTAATGTGCAACTATTATTGGTAAAGGAACTTTCATTCGTCATAAATTTAGGGTTAAAGTTTTATCTCTTAAATTTTTTTATCGTAAATTCACAGCAAACGAAAACTTCTTTTTGTTGATAATAATTGCACCATTGGGTAGCCCTGACAATAAGGATTCTAATGGTTTCAATTTTAGTGCAAAACTCGACTCAGACTATCGCTAATAGTTCATCAACACTTGCGGCAATATACTTGAGCTTCTAATTTTATTTAATTATATATTTTTTTCATTATTTTAATTAAAGAAATTAAAACAAAAACAATGTGAATAGTACCATATTACACAAAATCGATCCTCACCTCAAATTTATTTAATGCAACACTGTTCACATTATGGTATATTGCTAAATATATAACTGCATTGCATTAACTAAACACACCCCATATGTATATGTTTAAATTTACAATAAACTCCATATTATAATATATATGTAATATGTAAATCTTATCAAGTAAAAAAACAAATTATTATTCATCATTAATGTGCTAATTTTGCAGCACTTATGACGCGTCACAATCATGTTAATTAGCCTCTCTCAATAAAGATACAACAAACAATACACAAACTTTTTCGTGTGCATAAATATGTTGGTGTTATGTTCCACATGTGAAACTAGTACATTGACACGTGGGCATAACTCATTGGGCCGCAAAGAAAATCACGAGCGCCCAAAGTTTTGCCCTAGTGTCCTGAAATTTCGTTAGGGTAATGACATTGCGCATGCGCATGCATTCCGCTCCTGATGGTAATGACAGATAAAGTTGGAGAAAGTTGTTTAATTTACGCTAACTTTCCTTTCGTGAACTCTACAGTTAACTAAAGATAGTTGATAATTCTATTTAAAAACAAAAAAAAAATAATTTTGAATCACTTTCCTTTGATTATCTTTAAATCATCCTCTTTAGTTTTAAAAAATTTCAACTTATCTCTATCTTTTTAGAAGATGGAAAAAAAATTATCGATCCTTTTTTTTTACTAAATTTAAAGTTTTTAAAATAAAAGGGTGATTTGAATATAGTTAATTCATGAGTAGATAATTTAAATTTATCCAAAAAAATAGTTGATAATTCTCTGAATTCCTTCTTAAATCAATAAATTAATTAAGAATGTTAATCTTCTTCATTCAGAACTAATAAAACTCATCATCGGTACTGTTGAACATCTTAGATCATCCAGTTGTTGATCAAAAGCATCTAAACACCATCAAGATTAATTCAACGAAAAATTAAATGATCTTACATGATCTTTTAATTAACCAACCTGTGCAAACTGTAAATGTAAGTTGCAGATATAATTATCCCGAGTTTGATCATTTTGGTTTCTTGTATGACTATGCATCAACACCATGGATTATGAGTCAACTTTAACTTCAACCGTAAGTTAATTTATTCAACAATTTCAATGTCTTGTGATTTTGATTCAAAGAATATTGCTAAAAGCTTATGATAAAATTACCCTATATGCGTACCTTTCTTGTCCGGCAGTATCCCAAATTTGAGCTTTGATGAGCTTGTCGCCAACTCGAATGTTTCTGTAAGCAAATTCAACACCAATAGTTGGCTTAGAATCCAATCGAAATTCATCGCGAGCAAATCTTGAGAGAAGATTTGATTTCCCAACAGCAGAGTCACCAATCATTACCGCCTTAAACAAATAATCACACTCTTCATCATATGAATCTCCCATAGTTAATATACTTATAAGACTACAAACTAATTAGACAACAAGATTTTATATATGAATCTATAAAATTAGGACTCAATATTTCCGCAGATCAGAGAGAGAGAGAAAGAAACGAATAAAAAGGAATTTTGACTCAGATGTTAATTGAACTGTTGAAGAAACCCAAAGAATGAAGAAAGTGAATTTCACATATATATAATTCCAAATAATTAACATTACTAATTTCGTTTGGGGCTTGTGGAGCATTGAGTATTATTAATTGGCATGTGAGCCATTGATAATGACATAATGGCTGTTTTTTTTTTTTCCCCCCTTCTCGATGATGTCTTCTTGGCATCATGTTGGTGTCATTACCAAAATAAAGCAAAATTTTTCTTTTCTAATTTATATTAAATCTTAAAGTCTAATTTATCTTATCAATCTTTGGTCATTATAGAGGTGATTTTTCTTCAGATATTTTATATCTTATTGGTTGCTTTAAAATATGGAATTAATTAAGTGGCCATGGTCATGGCCAATCATTTCACTTTAACTTTAGTTAGAAATTAGGAGTTTGGTTGTGGTCACTACATAACATTAGATTGTTAGTGATAAGATTCTTTACCAAACAATAACCACATTTAGCTGTTGAATTAATAATAATAATAAATCACCTGTTTTGATAAGGAAAAAAAAAATCAATAAGGATCCTATGTGAAACCGAAGGGGTTGAAGTTCATGTTAAAAAATGGATAGCCTGATACAAATGGTTGGGCTGACCACACAATACTGGGTCGGCCCACAAATATTCAATCACCGCCACAAAATTGTGGACCAAAACCCAGGTTCTTAAAACTCATTAGTATTCCTTTATTCAATTTTTGCAAGTAAACGCTGGGGATGATTCCACATTCTCGTCTCTCAATCGAAGAAGAAAACTTATCTTTATATTTTTTAAAACATAGAGACGGGGAGGTAGAAAGAGAATAAAATAAAATAGTAAATTTTTTAAGGGTCCAGCTATTATACCTAGAGCTGGTAAAATTTGACACGATCCGATTATCCAACACGAATATGACACGAATAAATAGGTATGGGTAGTTGAATTTAACACGATTATTAAATGGGTCGGGTCTGGATCGACACGATTTTTTTTCATGTCGGGTTCGGGTTAAAATTCTTGACCCATTTATCTTATCAATGACCCGATTATATTTTCTTTTTAAAATAATTTATAGGTTCTTGACATCAAAAGTCAAATATTAGAAATGATTTTCTCTTTTATTTTTTTCTTTGAAAGAATAAATATAAACTTAGTGTTTTATTTTAAAATTTTTAAATACATTTAGAACTTCAATAGTGTAAATATGTAAAATATTAGTAGACATGTATATTTTATAATATTGATATATAATATTATTTACATATATATAATTAAAACATCAATAGTGTACATGTGTAATATTTTGTTAGATATGTATATTTTATAACATTGATAAATTATGTATGTATGTACATACGTATGTATGATAGTGTGTAAATATTTGATGTAACTTTTATTTAATATATATATATATTAAGCGGGTTATTAGGTAACCCGATTATTTTTTCGTGTCGGATTTGGGTCACAATGTTTTGACATGATTATTAAATGACTCAGGTTTGGGTCGACCTAAATTTAACACGACACGAAGTTGACACGATAGAAACACGACTCGATGACCTATCTTGCCAGCTCTAACTATACCCATGGGGTTTGGTACCCCATTCTTTGGCCTTTTTCAAATCTATTGTTGGATTTAACGTGAGAGTTGTATAATGGTTAGATGTTATTATTGGGCTATTAACATTAAAAGCCCTTGTTGTTCATGTAAAATAAGAAAAATTAAAAATTTTATAATTATGACATATAAGTCCACAATATTTTAATTTTTTTACTCTATTGGTTTTCAATTAAATGATTTATTCTTACATTTATTAATATCTATTTAAATTAATATATTTACTTATTAATTAATAAATCAACTAATTTATTAGATAGTTAAACTATGTAAATTATTTACTAACCATAATTGATGATAAATATAAATATGATTCTTTTTAATTTAACACGGTAACCAATTTCCTTTCATCCATGTGAGCAGGGTTCAAACCCCATATCTTTTTTTTTTCAAATAAGAGATTTTATACGTCAAGCAGATGGAAAACACAGAATACGAAAATAAATTTAATTTGATATTCTATGTAGGTAATGTTTTATTTTTTTATAACATAAAATTTAATTAACATACTAAATTATTTAATTATGTAATAAAAATATTTTAATTTACTAATAATAATAATATGTTAGTTTATGAATTTGTAAAATCATTTTTATTTGTTTGACCAATGAGTTTTGTATTTTTTTACTGAGTTTTTGTCCCAAAATAAAAGGAGTAAATTTAATAGCACACTTAAATAAATTTAATTGAGTTTTTGTCCTGAAAATCGTGGCTTGCAGAAGCATTAATGCAACTGAAAATTTATAGGTGTGGGACTAATATATGAAAATTTAAAAGTTTTTAGCTTTTTATTTTTATAACAAATTACAGGATTTCATTATAGTTGACCTTAAAAAAGAGACAAAAAAGGGGTAACAAACCTCTTATATAAAACTAATAAATTAAAATAATATGTTTATACTTTAAGTTCAAAACTTAAATTTCTTATACTTCAAAAATAATTCTAATAATAAATAGCTTGTTATTTGTTTCTTTCACTTGCGAGTGGCTACGGAGATGCCCAAGGCCGATAATAAGCAAAAGACATTACTGTGAGCCAGTGCTTGTTTGTGAAAGGTTTTGGTATTTGCAATTTGTAAGCAAAAAAAAAATTTTGTAAACCCTAAAAATCTCCTAATGTAAGAGTATCACTAAAAAACTAGGGGTGGGCAAATCGGGTTCGGTTCGGGTTGTTCGGGTTTCGGTTTGGGTTTCAACCCATTCGGATTGGAAAATTGAACCCAATCGGGTTAAAAACGCCAACCCGAACCAAACCGAACCGAATTAAATTCGGTTCGGTTTAGATTGGCAATTCGGATCGGATTGGGTTGATAATTCGGGTTAAACTTTCGGTTCGGGTTAATTTGGGTTAGTTCGGGTTAGAATAATTCGGGTTAATTCGGGTTAGAATGGGTTGAAACAATTGAATCTAAAAATTCTAACAACAACCACTTAAAATCTAAAAATTTAAATTCCAAACATTCTTAACAATAAATATCAACTACAAATCATTCTTAATAACATTTAAACAATTTAAAAATCTCAATTCCAAACATTTCAAACATCCTTAAGGAACGATTTAATCCAAAAATTATAACAACCACTTAAAATCCAAAAATCTCAATTCCAAACATCCTTAATAACAAATATCAACTACAAATCATCTTTAATAATATTTCAATAATTTAAAACTCTCAATTCCAAAATTCCAAACATCCTTAAGGAACAATTTAATTCAAAAATTATAACAACCACTTAAAATCCAAAAAAACTTAACTCCAAACATCCTTAATAACAAATATCAACTACAAATCATCCTTAATAACATTTCAATAATTTGAAACTCTCAATTCCAAATATCCTTAAGGAACAATTTAATCCAAAAATTCTAACAACCACCACTTAAAATTCAAAAATCTCAATTCCAATCCAAACATTCTTAACAACAAATATCAACTACAAATCATCCTTAATAACATTTCAACAAGTATTTTTAAAATTAACAAAACATAAAACATGTAGTCAAGTACAATAAAACTACAAAAATTACAAATCTAAAAATTAAAATGGCTGAATTAAAAAAAAAAAGCTTCTACCCGAACGGGTTGAAGCTTTCAACCCATTCGGGTTTCACCGGTTAACCCAAACCGAACCGTACCCGAAATAAATTTCGGGTTCAGTTCGGTTCGGGTTAACCCGAATCGAACGCCCACTCCTATAAAAAACTCTTCAAATAAGATTTTATTACTTATTTGAAAAGATACATCAACATTTAAGGATCCAAAAGACACTCCAATTAAGATTCTTCAAATAAGAAATGATATTCTCTTTTCAAATTTGAAGAATTACTTTCTCCTTCTTCAATTTATATTTTATTACTTTTTGTTGAAAAAAAAGAGAAATGTGCTTTAATTACTATTAACTTTTCTTTTAAAAAAATAGTTATTTAATTAAAATAATATTAACTCATTTCTATTTGAAGAGTGTTTTGAAGAACAATATTTTTTTCACTCATCTATTTACCATATAGGTAAGCAAATGAATATTTGAAGAGTAAAATTTATAAAAAAGGAGATGCTCTAAACTATATATACCCAACCGAAAAAAAAAAAAAATCAAATCTTGATCAACTATCAGTTAATCGAAGCAAAATCAAACCCTAATTTAATTAATGTCCATCATCAAAATTGAATCAACAATTGAGCAAAGAAGTGACGAATTCGTCTTCTTCAATATGCTTAAGTCTCTGCAAAACCTTCACTCTCACTTCCTCCAACTCCGCCTTCACCGCCGACAATTCCTCCGCACTCCGACACCGTTTCATCTTGTCCCAGAACCATCAAGAATTCGCGGCACACATCGGCTTCATTGTGATGGACACCCACTTGGCCACTGCTGCTTGCACCGCCGTTAACGCTCAAGAATTTGTCAATAACGGCGTCAAATGAAGGTGAGCCATGAACGTACGGGTTGCCGGCCGGTGAGAAAACAAGAACGGCGATCTGAGAGCCAGTGATGTTAGCGTACTCTTCGGCTTTTTTGAAAAGACCTTGTCGTCGTTTTGGGAAAGTAAACATTCTCGCTTTTTGCTTCTCTATTTTCTTGATTTCGATTTTCAATTTTCCCTCAGCGCCATTTTCATCGAAATTCAAAAGAGAGTTGCGTACATAAACAAGAGAGTTGTGTATATAAAGGAAGCTGAGAGTCGGTGATCATTTTAGCGCGTCCCCGTTATATATATATATATATATATATAGAGAGAGAGAGAGATTGAACGTTAGGACGATATAGGTTGGTAATAACCCTAAACTCCCTGTTGTATACTGAAATTTTAAAAAAATTAAATGTTTTAAAATTTTAACATATAAATTCATATTGTTTTAAATTTATTAATAATTTAAATAACTAATAAATGGGTAGGCTGTCTCAAGTTAAAACTTTTGACATAAAATTAAATATTAATATCTAACTCTCTTTTTTTAATTTAAGGAGTGAGATAATTAATGACTTCACATTAAAATTCAATTAATAAATTAGTTTTAAATAAAACTAGCATGATATTACTAAAATAAAATATTAAATAAATAATTATAAAACTGTGTATTTCATTTTTTTTCCTTACATTTTGGTTGCCATTTTAAAATATATGCGGACTGGACTTTTTTATTATTTTGTTAAATAAAAAATAAGTACAATATAATTGAATTTCAAAGTTATTAGTTACTCAAAAATAACAAAATTTAAACTTCATCCATAGATCTAAACCAACATGACATCAATCACTTGTAACTAATAGATTTGATTTGTTATTTTAACTTATTCAATTGCCATGGCCTCACAATTGCCATCAAATATTCAAATCAAATTGTTGCATTTTATCTTGGTTGTAAAGTGAAAAATAACTGAGGTAATTGATTAGTTAATGATATTTTAATTTGAAAGGAGTTGATCACTAATGATTGATTAATTATCTAAGTGGAGAAAAAGAGAACAGGATATCAGAAGAAACAGGAGAGAAAAAGAGAATGAAAAAAAATAAAATTATCATAAATTTATAAATAAATTATAAATAAAAAATTAGGGAGGTCAACTGATAAAAGACAAAACTGTGTACCGTGAAATAGTTGTATTGCAGTTTTGTCCATTTTTTAATTAGATAAGGGTAATTATGAAAAGGGGAGATTGCCACTTTCCCCCCTACAGTAATTAACATATACTATTTTTCCTCTTATTGTTTTTATAATGGCCAAAAACCCTCTGATAACATAAATTTACAATATTACCCTCATTTTCAACTAATCTTTTATTTATATTTATTATAAATTAAATAAATCACATGAATAGAAACTAAATAAAAAATTAAGCATTAAAAATAAGAAAATATATTTTGATATGAGCAAAAAAATTAATAATAAATTTTTTTCTTATACTTATTTATTTTGTGAAATTTTTTATAAGAAAATTATTATAAAATGATAAAAAATTATTATAAGAAAACTTGAATGACAAATAAAAATTTATTATAAGATAAATAATAAAATATTTTGCCTATATTTTTTACATTTAATTTTAAAATATTACAAAATATTTATTATAAGAAAATATTCACAAAATAAATAATTACAAGAAAAAATTTTGATATTAATTTTTTTACTCACATCAAAACATATATTTCTTGTTTTTAATACTTAATTTTTTATTTAGTTTCTATTCATGTAATTTGTTTAATTTATAATAAATGTAAATAAAAGAGAAGTTGAAAATAAGGGTAATATTATAAACTTATGCTGTCAGGGGGGTTTTTGGCCATTATAAAAACAGTAGGGAGGTAAATGGTATATGTTGATTACTGTAGGGGGGAAAGTGACAATCCCCCTTATGAAAAGTCATACAATAAATTGAAGGGTGCGACTATTTAAATCGACAAAAATACCCTCTAAACTCATATTTTAATTTAATATTTTCTTACTTAAATATCCTTAAAAACAATTATGTAAAAGGACAAAAATAAATAAATAAATCACTATATGCACACAATTGATCAAAAACCTTAATTATCTTTCTAAAAGTATTCTGATTCTCATTTTTTATTTCGATTCTAGTCTATTCCGAATCTATTTCGATTTTAACCCATTTCAATTTTCTAGAAGTAAAAGCATCCTAGGTGCATAACCATCAATCCCACCACGTTCATCATCATCACCACCATCACTACCTATCATCATCACCGTCAATCCATCTCCTCTACCAACATATAATGAGTTTCAATTTTAATTTTTGTTAAATTTTATGAACAAGTGGTGGTTTTTATTGTTATTGATGATATTGGTTTTGATTTTTGTGAGAATCTATGATTTTGTTCAATTTCAACTTGGGATTTGATTAAGAGTTAAACAAAGATGAGAGAGATGTGACATATGAAAAGTTAAACAATTGAGAGCTTGAGAGAGAAGTGAAAAAAATACTTATTCTTAAATTATTTTTATTTTTCAATAAGGACAATTCTGAAGTAAATAATATTAATTGAAAAATGGAGGCTGATGAGATAAATTTGATGGGGGAGGGGGGGGGTCAAATATCACCACTTATTGTAAATTTAGAGTGACAATATTTAAACTCATTAAAAATACACTCCACATCCTCTTTATTAAAAATAATTTTGTTACTAAAATGTGCATGACTTAAATTACTATTATAAGAAACATTATAGAATAAAATTAATTTTATTTTGCTCTTTACATTCATTTATATACACACGAGTAATTGTAGACATTCTATATTTTTTATCCTAAATTTTATCTCTAATGATGTGTCATTTATAAAGTAGTTGATAATTCTTTAAAAGATTTAAGTGAATTAATTATATTATCACATCAACTAATTGATAAATGCCACATCATCTGAGATAACTTTTAGAAATAAAAAATTTAGCATGTGAGCACTAGCACACTTCTAATTCCATTAACCTACTATGATTTGTACTCAATCATAATAATAAATTAAGATGCAAATTTACTTATTTTATACAAATTTTATGTTTGGGCATCACAGTTCTCTACAATTTTATAATAGCTTATTAAATTTTATAGTTTATTTATTGTGTGGCCCCGTGATTGGCCTCTTTAATTTTATAGATTTTATGTGTTATATTAGTCAAATTTATCATTTATTTTTAAAAATTTTTGAGATCTTCTTAATTATTGTTGAAATTTAAGAACTCAATATGGAATTAACTTTGATATATTTTATATTTTTTAAAAAATAAAAAATAAAAAATAAAAAGATGACTCATAAAAAAAATTCGCTTCAAATTCCCAAAACTCTAAAGCCAGCCCCGGTGATGCCATGGTCTAAATCAATGCCACAGGCTCCTGTAAACACGCCACTAGAAAAGAACTGAAACGCAAAGCCCCCGACATCAATGGCGACCGAAACCCGTTGATTGGCAACAACCTTCATTAGTGCCATTTTGCTGTTGGCTGATACATCCTCGTATCCATTAATCTTGGGTGCATTGTTTGCTTCCGCTTTAGTGTTGCATTTTCCATCAACTCCCTTGTAAGGATAGTTTGTTTCAGTTGTTATCCCTTTGGTTTTCCTTTTTTTTTTGGTTTTGAATGAATTGGAATGTGCATTGTCCATTAAACCACCGTTGCAGCCTTCGTTTCACCCTTAACATCACAATCCATTAACTCTTGTTTAGATAGAGAGACAAGTTAACCAGCTGTTAGCTGATTAATGCCTTCAATTTCTGCCACCGCCGAAAATGCCCAGCTACATCCTATAGTTATACACACATTTTAATCAATAGGCTACCAGGAGTAGTTAGATCTATAATTATAGAGTACTAATTTAGTTTAGGATCTCAAACTTCATTAAAATTTAAGAAAATTATTAAGTTAAATGGTTTAATAATATAAAATCATTACATTATTAAATCATACGACTTAATAGTTTTTTTAGACTTTAAAAAAGTCCAAATATTAAATTCAAACATTTCTATATAACTATTTACATATTGTCATGGGCACTTGCTCAAGTCGATAGGTTTGGATTTATGCTAATTATGATCAAAAGTCTCTACACTGATGTAAATTATTTTACAATAGGTAAAATCTCTATTTTAGTTCAAATCAAGATTTTGCAAATTCTAGACCTAAGTACAATTTTATACACATAAAGAGAATGGGGATCCAGATATAATTTTTAACCGCCAACCTCCCAAGAGTTCAACGTAATCGATTAGTCAAACAAAGGGACTGAAGGCCACTCAAACTTGCCTCTCCAAGCATATAATTGATAATTATTACTTAATCATGAAATTAAGATTAATGAATTAATGCTACGTTTACTTGTCAGTAATTGGAATTGGAATGAGATTGAATGGAAATGAGAAATGAGAATCAAAATAAATTGTTTACTTAAAGGAATCGGAATCGAAATGGGCTGGAAGCCCATTAATGTGTTTATTTTATCTTGGAATCGGAATTAGAATGAGTTAGATTGTAACAAATTATTAAAAGCTACTTAATGAATTATCGTCATAATTATTATTTTATATTTTAATTATAGGGATTATTTATTCAAAAATATTATCATTAATAATTATAATAATATAGTACTTAATTATAATAATTATATTAATTATTATTACAAAAATATATTAATTATTGTGATTATTTATTCAAAAACTATAATTATTAATATATTAATAATTATTATAATAGTATATTAACTAATTAATAATAATAAAATTAAAAATTTTAATTAATTAATTATAAAAATTTTATTAATTATTATTATAAAAATATATTTATTGTGATTATTTATTCAAAAGCTATAATTATTAATATGTTATTGTTAATAATATATATGAATTAATTAAAATAATTATATTAGTAATTATTATAATAGTATATTAATTAATTAATTATAATAAAGTATATTAATTATTGTGATTATTTATCAAAAATTATAATTATTAATAATTATTGTTAATAATATATTAATTTATTAATTAATTATAGATGATGACAATATGAGTATTTTTAATTTTAAGAGAGGACAAAATAGTCAGTCCTGAAAATGGGAGACTCATTACTATCTCCCCTTGGGAATGAGTCTCCCATTATTTATTCTCAAACTGTGGTGGCCTCCATGATTCCGATCCAATCCCCGACTCTATTTTATAAAATAAATATTGTCAATAATTCTAATTCCGGATTCTAATTACCTAATTGAGAAAGTAAACACTGCTGGAGAAAAATCAGGTTTTTAAATTTTTATAAAATCTTTTAAGGACCGCTCTCATATAATATATAAGAATACGTAATCTAGAAATTGTACCTTGAAAATCCGAGTTGGCTTTTTCCGCTGAAGTGATTTAGGCTCCTAGATCACGATCTGTCACCACCACGCTTGTTAGATCACGAACTGTCACTAATGATCTTTCAGGTTATGACTCAGGTTCGATCTGCATTTGACGTGTGGCGCCTTTATCACTACCAAGGCAACTAGCACGAGAAAATTTTTCTCTCAATAATGGAGAGAAAAATCTTTTTCTCTGATCTATATAAAGTGGCTTCTTTTTTTTTTCTTTAGAGAAAATAAGCCTTATATATCTCCCTTTAGTGAAAACCCTAGGCTCCAAATAATGCTCTCTTTTAAAACTCACGTTTCTTTTTCTTTTAATAAGGAACCCACCATGTAAAATAACATAAGGCCCCTTACACATAAGCTAATTAAATGGAGCCTCCCACTAAATGATATAATTAGGCTTTTGACCCAAATAGCTAGTTATCTTGCTTATTAGTCCATTAGTGGTGCAGTCAATTAAATGAGCTAACCAGGAGATCATTTGGGAACATACAATAGTGGCTACAATAATTAGGCCTGTAATTAAACTAGCCCAATTATTTAATTCCAAATCTACTCCACTAAAAGATTGGAACTGACTTCCATAATTGTATGCTCGAATAATAATTCGTCCCAAGTCACATTGATTTCTTTACTGCACAATCCTTTGTACCACATCGTTAATTAAATTGATATCTCAACTGTCCAATCAATTTAATAACATCTTATTCCTTGATCCTTACTGGTTTTCTCTAATGATCATTTTCAATATACTAAATATGTTGACACACTCTGGCCAGAGAATTCTATGATCAAGTGCCGAAAACCTATCAAGAGATGTGTTGTACAAATTCTATATTGTTAATCCATAATTCCAATACTCATAATTGCTCCCACCAAGATACCGGGTAATCTTGACCACAAGGATGTGTCGTGCCCATTGGTAACTCAAATGGAATAACAATTACAATCATGATTAACTCAAGATTAAGATTACAGTAAAATCAACGCCTATGAGATTTAATAAGTCTGACAGTTATTACAAAGTTAATTAAATCTCATATGTGATCCTGTTCAATGTAGTCGTACTACATCAATAAATTCATACATGATTAAGACAAATCATTCAATGAATTTATTACAGTCTATACATAAATAAAGTGCCCAACTTTATTTATCAACTGCGAACTAAATTTATTTAATCATAAGGTAACTTGTATTTATGTCTTCTGTGAATCCACATGGTGATCACATAAATACATATAGTATGATTAAATGGACTTTAATAAAAATATTAATGCAATTAAGATATTTGAATAAAATACCTCATTTATTTTATTAATCAGAAAAATTGTTTATTACAATTAAATAAATACATATGCTTTTAAAGAGCATATTTTCCCAACAAACACAACATAAAAGTAATAAATTAATCACCGCATTATTGTTGATCCTTGACGGGTGTGGCGGCACCTTTCTTTCTTCGATCCCTAGTGGAAGACAGAGTAGTGACATTTTCATAGATTTGTCACGATCTGCTCCAATGGTTTGACCTCGACCCCTTCCTCTGCCCCTTCCTCGAGCTATGTTACTGTAACAAGAGTAACAGTGGGAAATAATGATAGAACAATTGATAATATAATAAGTTTGTGAATTTTCTCGATGCCTTTATTGAATAAACTCTTTTGAATTTATACACTGCAAGACTCTGTATCTTACAACGAAAGCGCAACTAATAACTAAAAAATAGCAACAGTAGCTAAAAAATGGCAAATAAATCAGACTTGTGCACATTATTCGGAGTAGTGACCAACTACTTTGACTGACTCAATAGAATATAAATAAAGTGCTGCAGACTCGTAACATTCCTCCCCCCTTGAATAGGTCCTTGTCCTCAAGGACTCTTAAAGTGAGGGAACCTTGCCATAAAAGAATGTTCTTCCTCCCAGGTAGCTTCTGACGCTGGGAGACCATCCCATTGAATCAACACTTCACACTTGCGTCCTTTCCTACGGTGTTTCAGAATTGCTAAAGGTTGGGGCTGAAGTTCTCCATTTCCATCTGCTACGGATGGAAGGCTAGAAAGAGTTCGATCTTGGGCACCCAGTTGTTTCTTCAAGAGAGAGACATGAAAAACAGGATGGATTTTACTTCCAGGCGGAAGATCGAGACGATAGGCAACTAATCCAATTTTCTCCAACACTTGATAAGGACCATAAAAGCGGGGTGAGAGTTTGTTTGACGATCTCAGTGCCAAGGAGGTCTGTCGGTAGGGCTGCAGACGTAAATACACCCAATCCCCCACAGAAAATTCTCTTTCCACTCTTCCACGATCATATGCAGCTTTCATTCTTTCTTGTGCTTGTTGGAGTTGAGTCCTTAGTTCTCCCATGACCCGATCTCTAGCTTGCAACGTCTGGTCTACGGCTTCTACTCTAGCTGTTCCAGGAACATAGGTTAACAAGTTAGGTGCAGCCCTCCCATACACCACTTCAAAGGGAGTCTTTCGAGTGAAAGTGTGAAGACTGGTGTTATAACAGAATTCTGCCCAGGAAATCCAGTGAACCCACTCGTTTGGCTTGGCACTTGTGAAGCATCGCAAATACATTTCAATAGTTCGGTTTACTGCCTCTGTTTGCCCATCCATTTGCGGATGATAAGACGAGCTGAAATTGAAATGAGTGCCCTGTAAATTGAAAAGCTCCTTCCAAAAAGAACTCAAAAAAGTGGAATCCCGATCACACACAATTGGTCTCGGCATGCCATGAAGCTTAAACACATTCTCAAAAAACACTTGTGCCACCTTAGGAGCAGAATAAGGATGAGACATTGGAATAAAATGAGCATATTTAGACAACCGATCCACCACCACAAAGAGAACTGATTTTCCTTTAGATGGGGGCAATCCATCAATGAAATCCATTGAGATATCAGACCATACCTCCATTGGAATAGGTAAAGGCTGAAGAAGGCTCGAGGGTGATTGATGATCAACCTTGTGACGTTGACACACATCACACTGTTTGATATAATTCTTAAGTGTCTCCTTCATGTGCTTCCAATAAAAAACTTCTCTGATTCTGTGGAAGGATTTGTAAAACCCCTCATGATTGCTATCATGGATCTCTTGGATGATTGTTGGAATTAATGGCGAGTTTTCAAGTAAGTAGATCCGTTCTTTGAAGAATAAAATGCCATCTCGACTCTCCCAAGGTCTCACTGCCTCGCCTTGCTTAGATTCTCATGTATTTGTTGTAACTCGGGATGCGACTGATTTTCCTCTCGAACCGCCTCTAACCATTGTGGTAAAGGGCAGGAGATAGAATTGATTTCGACTTGCACGTCCCTTCTAGATAATGCATCTGCTGCTGCATTATTCTTTCCCTTCTTGTATTCGATGGAAAAATCATATCCCATCAGTTTGAGTAGCCACTTCTGTTGAGGTTCTGTCATTATTCTCTGCTCCCACAAGTATTTTAGACTCCGTTGATCGGTTCGAACTACAAAATGGCGTCCCAACAAGTATGGTCTCCATTTCTTTACTGCTAAAACCAGTGCCATCGGCTCCTTTTCGTAGGTAGAGAGTAATAGATTTTTTCCTTTCAAAGCAGTGCTAAAATATGCAATTGGTTTCTGTTCTTGCATTAAAACAGCACCTAAACCACTTCCAGATGCATCACATTCAATAATGAATAAAAGGGTGAAATTTGGCAAGACTAGCACTGGAGCATGAGTCATGGATTGTTTCAACAACTCAAAGGCCATGTCTGCTTCTGAATTCCAAAAAAAAGAATTCTTTTTCAGCATAGACGTCAAGGGAACGGCTATGTTGCCATAACCTGCAATAAATTTTCTGTAGTAACCTGCAAGTCCCAGGAAACCTCTTAATGCCTTGACAGTAGATGGTTTTGACCAGCCTTCCATTGCTTTAATTTTGTCAGGGTCAACCTTTACACCTTCATTACAAATAATATGGCCTAAGTATTTAACTTGGGTTTCCCCGAATTGGCACTTCTCCCTTTTAACAACTAAATGATGAGCTCGCAAGATCGAGAAAGTAATTCGAACATGTTTTTGATGGTCAGACCATGATTTACTATAAATCAAAATGTCATAAAAAAAACTAGGATGAATTTACGTAAATGAGCTTTAAAGATATCATTCATGAGGGACTGGAATGTAGAAGATGCATTAGAGAGCCCGAAGGGCATTACCAGGAATTCGAAATGTCCATGATGAGTTCGAAAGGCTGTCTTATGCACGTCATTTGGGTTCATGCGAATTTGAAAATAGCCTGACTTGAGGTCAAGCTTTGTAAAGAACCTGGCACTATGCAATTCGTCTAATAGTTCATCGATCACCGGAATTGGAAATTTATCTTTTACAGTTTGTCGATTAAGTGCTCTGTAATCCACACAAAACCTCCAACTCCCATCATGTTTTCGTACTAATAATACTGGTGATGAAAATGGACTCTGGCTGGGACGGATTATCCCTTGGGACAACATTTCTTCCACCAATCGCTCAATCTCTTGTTTTTGAAAATGTGGATATCGATAAGGACGAACACATATCGGCCCCGTTCCTGGTTGAAGAGGAATTTGATGATCTTGGGAACGCGAGGGCGGCAGCCCTATTGGGGTTTCAAAAACATCACGAAATTCAGTAAGTAAGAATCTGAAATCATCATTTTGTGTTACCTCACTGGTTGCTGTTGGTTCTTCATCCACTGAAATTGAGCAAAGTTGTAAAATGATCCCACGGCCTTGGTTTTTCCTCAATGTTTTCTGAATTGTGTCTCCCTCAATAGCTTTAAGTTCTAAAGTAGTAGCACCCCGTAATGTCATCTGACACCCATCTTTAGTAAACTGCATTTCCATTTTGTCAAAGTCCCAAAGGATCGGTCCAAGGGTGCATAACCATTGTGCCCCTAACACCGCATCACATCCTTCTAGAGAAAGAAGGTAAAAATCTGCTTCAATCTGAGTCCCCTGCAACTGCAACTGTACTCCCTTACAACGACCTGGACTAGTCAATTTCTCCCCATTTGCAACTACCACACTAAGCAGACTCCCTGGCTCTGGCTTAAGTCCCGCAATTTTTGTAAATTTGTGATGGAGAAAATTATGAGTTGAGCCAGAATCAATTAAAATAGTCAGAGAGGCTTTACCAATACTTGACTAAAGTCGCATTGTTTGTGGAGATTGGACCCCAGCTAGAGCATGTAAGGAAATAGCGAGAGTCTCTTGTGTATCATCTTTCTCCTCGTTATGTTCTTCTGGCTCGTCCCCCTCTTCTGCCTCAATCAAAAATAATTTCTTACATTTGTGCCCAAAGGTATACTTCTCGTCACAGTTATAGCACAATCCTTGTTCTCGCCGACGTTGGAGTTCTGTTGGGGCGAACCTGCGAATTGGTAGTGTGCGGACAACAGTAGAGTTTCTGGAGAAATTTGTTGTGCCTAATTGTGTGTTAGAATTCCGTCCCAAGGAGGAGATTGGTGTATTCGTAGGTCTTTGGGTCTTAAATTCATAAGTTCGGGCCAACCCAATCGCTGCACTTAAATTTGGAGGATTTTGTACTCGCACATCAGTTCGTAACCCATCTTTTAGCCCACTGATAAAACACTCAGCTTCTTGTTTGTCTGTTAAGTGACCTGCTCGTGCTAGTAACCTTTCAAATCGAGTTTGATACTCTGACACCGTTCCTGTCTGTTTAAGCTTGCACAACTCACCGAATGGATCTTCATATTCAGTGGAACCAAATCGCTCTAACAAGCCTGCCTTTATGCCCTCCCATGTCACAAGATGCCTGTTGTGTGTTAGAAAGTGCATATTTATAAAGGAGAAAATCGTTATTTTACATATCAAGTATTACTAACAACCCTGACTTTTATGTGTTTAAGTTTATTGTACTTTAATTATGTGTATTTTATTCTAATTGAGTATTTTATGTATTTTAGGGGCATCATAATCATTTCACAATAAACGAGAGATCAAATGGCAAAACGGACATCATTTTTGAACTCAGGACGGTCGAAAACCTTAGAAGGAGTATAAAAGGAAAAATGACACTGTTCACATGTACGATACTATTCACATGTACGGGTACTGTTGGCGTTACTGTGTAAATAGTGGCTGTTGACTGTACTGTGCAAATAGTGGCTGTTGACTGTACTGTGCAAATAGTGGCTGATGACGTGGCGAAATCCTGAGCGTCCAAACTGTTTTTAATCCGATGGCCATGATTTACTCGATGTAACTATAAAAAGGGGGCCTCCCCCCCCTAATTTGGGCAACTCTGAATCCATTTTTGGGATCCATTTTCTGTAATTATCTCTCTATCTTGTATTTTCTACGTATTTTAATAAATTCTCATTTTGCCCCTAGTTCAACTATGAGTGGCTAATTTTCTTTCAAGCTTGGGTTGAAGGTGAAGTCTCAACATGTGTCATGGGCTTGATTTGGTAAATTTATTTTCTCTTCCCCTCTAGTTTTTGTGGATGTTTTGACTTCTCGTCGACAAATAATACTAATCTTGTCTAGTACTGCCTTGGTTTCACCGGCACCCTATTATAAGATTATTATTATTTGGCACGATAAGCCCTTAGCACCATATTTATTAGAGTGTGGTTCATGAGGTGTGGATTCCCCTCTCATGATTTAATTGGTATTAATATGGAATATTTAGCCCATGATGCATGTTGATACGGATCCAGATACCCAAGTACGTCATCTTAATAGATTTATCTTCAATTTGTTCTTGCCATTTAAATTCCAATTTTAGAATTTATTCTCGCCATTTCAATTCCAAGTTTAGGATAATCAAAATCATTTTCATCAATCCAACCACCCATTTACAGAATTAATTCTATAAATAATTAAAATCCAACTCCTCGTGGGATCGACACTCGTCACCATTAATCTATACTACAACAGATTCGTGCGCTTGCGAGTTCAATAAAATTTGCACAACAAGTTTTTGGCGCCGTTGCCGGGGAGGTAAGTAATTTTAATTCATATAATTAATTTTTGTGAATATTTCCATTTAATTGTTTTTTTATTGTTTTTATAAAAAAAGAAAAAAAAAAAGAGGTAAATTTACATTTAAAGGTTAGTATTTCTTTTCTTTTCTCTTCTTTAAAATTTTGTAATCTAATTTCAAGTTATTATTATTTTTTTCTTCTTTGTAATTTTTATTTATCTCATTAATTTATTTTTAGTTAATTTATTTCACGTATTTTTTGTTGTGTATTTTTATAGTAAGGTTGTAATAGCGCCATAAGGTTAGTATCGTAATTTCTCCCTCTTCTTTATTTTATTTATTTTGTTCCCATCTTTATTTTTATTTTATTTTATTTTGCATGTATGGTCGTAGGTCATTATTACCTAATCTTGAACCTATAGACCTTGAATTAGAGAAAACACTTCGCATACACAAGCACATTAAAAACAAAATGGATTTACAAGAACCACAGGAGAGGCCATTTAAGGACTACTTCAGTCATTTAGCCAATTTGAGCACATCATGCATACGATACCCAAATGTAGCTGCTAGGAGCTTTGAACTAAAACCTATTGTGCTAAATTGTCTCCCCACGTTCTATGGCTTAGAAAATGAGGACCCATACAATCATTTGAATGATTTTCACGCTATTTGTCAAACATTTAAATATGAGAATTTTTCAGATGATGATGTAAAACTCAGATTATTCCCATTTTCTTTAAAGGATAGAGCTCGTTCATGGCTCAATACATTACCTGCTAATAGCATTACATCATGGGAACAAATGGTTACAAAATTTTTAAATAAATATTTCCCAGTGCATAAAACCAATGCTATTCGCAGGGAAATCTCAGAGTTTACCCAGAGAGATGACGAGCAGTTTTTCGAAACATGGGAGCGATTCAATGGGCTACTCTTGAAGTGTCCACATCATGGGTACGAGAAATGGCACCAATGCCAATACTTTTTGGAGGGCTTATTGCCGAATGTGCAAGAATGGCTAATGGCAACAAGTGGAGGAGAGCTAATGTCAAAAAGCGCATCAGAGATTTGGGAATTCTTCCAGCGACAAGCGGATAATTCCCAACAACGGAGTCGATCACTCAGGAATACTAGAAGGGTTAAGGGAGTAAATGAGGTTCACATTGGCGAGTCAAGTTCAGAAATCAAAGAAGTCAAGGAGATAATTGAAGGTCTCTCTCGACAAATAGTATCGTTATCGACTGCTAAATCAACAGAGCCACATGATCATGACTCATACTCAGATCAAGCCAATGCCATAGGTATAATGAGAAAAACATCGAATTACAACCCATACTCCAACACATATAACCCTGGATGGAGAGACCACCCCAATTTTTCATGGTCTCAAGGATTTCAACAGAATGGACCAGCAGCTCCAGCTCCACCAATTCCTCAAAATCCTCAAGCCTCTCAGCCCCCATTCAGACCATTCAATCAGAACCAGAATTATTTTCAACCCAGACCATTGGAGGATGCATTCCAGAATCTCAGGAATGTTACTCACTCCACGATTGAGCAACAGAACCGCACCATTGATGGTCTACGAAATGAGTTGAGAGCGGGCTTCAACTCGCAAGCCCAATCAGTTTCAAGCCTAGAGAAAATGGTGGGACAACTTGCTTCTTCAGTTCAGACCTTGACAATGACTGTTGAGAAAGGTAAATTTCCAAGTCAACCAGTGCCTAACCCTAAAGGAGTGCATGAAGCAAGTACTAGTTCACCACAACAGCATGGAGAAGTCAAAGCCGTCATGACCTTGCGGAAAGGAAAAGAAGTCGACAACAAAGTGGAGATGCCGGTGACGAAAGAAAATCAAATTGTACCTGTAAATGTTGAGGAATCATCACCGGAGGAGAAAGAAGAAACCAACCCACGAGAGTATGTTCCCAAAGCTCCATTTCCTCAAAGGTTAGCTAAAGGAAAGAAGGGAAAATCCACAGGTGAGATTCTCGAAATCTTCAAACAGGTAAGTGTTAACATTCCATTACTTGATGCTATTAAACAAGTCCCATCTTATGCTAAGTTTCTTAAAGACCTGTGTACTAAAAAGAGAAATATGCATGTTCAAAAGAAGGCATTTTTAACAGAAAACGTTAGTTCTATACTCCAACATAAAATTCCTTTAAAATGTAAAGACCCAGGCTCCCCCACTATCTCATGTAGCATAGGAAACCACACGATTGAGAATGCTTTGTTGGATTTAGGAGCTAGTGTAAATCTGTTGCCTTATTCAGTTTTCGTGAAACTTGGACTTGGAGAATTACACCCAACTCCAGTGGTGTTACAGCTTGCAGATTGGTCCACGAAAATACCTCGTGGTATTGTGGAGGACGTGCTTATCCAGGTAGACAAGTTTTATTTTCCTGTTGATTTTATTGTAATTGACACTCAACCAATACAGGAGTCAAGGAAGCACATCCCTATTATCCTAGGCCGACCTTTCTTGGCAACTGCGGATGCTAACATTCAATGCAGGACTGGAAATATGCAGTTGTCCTTTGGCAACATGACTATGGAGCTGAACATCTTCAATATTGCCAAACAACCTTACAATACAGATGATGGAATTGTTGATGTGGATTTAATTGAAGCATTAGTTGATGACACTTTCGTTTCAAACCTTAGTGATGATCCTTTACAAACATATTTAACTCACTTTGGTTTGGATTTTGATATTGACAGATCGGTCGATGAGGTCAACGCCCTACTTGACTCAGCACCATCCATGGACACTAATAAATGGAAGTCAAGAGTTGAACAGTTAGCGCCATCAGAGAAGAAACTCATTCCATCATCAGAATCACCACCGAAACTCGAGCTCAAACCATTGCCCAACACTTTGGAATATGCATTTTTGGGGGAAGAAAGTACTCTACCAGTAATCATCTCATCATCCCTCAATGACGAACAAAAAGGTAAGTTGTTGGATGTTTTAAAAGAGCACAAAGGAGCATTAGGATGGACCATAGCAGACATAAAAGGTATAAATCCAGTAGACTGCATGCATTACATTCACCTTGATGAAAATGCTAAATCTACTAGGGAAATGCAACGTCGGTTAAATCCTAATATGAAAGAGGTGGTTAGAACTGAAGTCCTTAAGTTATTAGATGCAGGTATCATTTACCCAATTTCTGATAGTTCATGGGTCAGTCCTGTACAAGTTGTCCCCAAAAAGTCAGGAGTCACTGTAGTTACCAATGCCGATAATGAATTGATACCAACTAGAGTAACTACAGGATGGCGTGTATGCATTGATTATAGGAAGTTGAATTCTGTCACACGTAAAGATCATTTTCCTTTACCATTTATCGATCAAATGCTTGATAGATTAGCAGGCCATGAATTTTATTGCTTTCTAGATGGCTACTCAGGATATAATCAAATTCCCATAGCACCAAAAGATCAAGAGAAAACCACTTTCACTTGCCCTTTTGGCACTTTTGCATATAGGAGGATGCCATTTGGATTATGTAATGCACCTGCTACATTTCAACGATGCATGTTGAGCATTTTTTCTGATATGGTCGAACGATTTCTTGAGGTCTTTATGGATGATTTTTCTGTCTTTGGTGACTCGTTTGATCAATGTTTACGTCATCTAACACTAGTTCTGCAGAGATGTATCGAGAAGAACTTGGTCTTAAATTGGGAGAAGTGCCATTTTATGGTAAAACAAGGTATTGTTCTCGGTCACATCATTTCAAGCAAAGGTATTGAGGTTGACAAAGCCAAGGTGGATCTCATTTCTAATCTTCCTCCACCCAAAACAGTCAGAGAAGTAAGATCTTTCCTTGGGCATGCTGGTTTTTATAGACGTTTCATTAAAGATTTTAGCAAAGTTTCTAGACCCTTATGCAATTTACTTGCTAAGGATGCACCTTTTATCTTTAATGATTCATGTCTTGTGGCTTTTGAAAAATTAAAGCAATTGTTAACATCATCACCCATCATTCAGCCCCCAAATTGGAGTTTACCATTCGAGCTCATGTGTGATGCATCTGATTATGCAGTAGGAGCGGTATTAGGACAAAGAGTTGATCGGATTCCCCATGTTATTTACTATGCTAGTATGACATTGAATGATGCACAATTGAACTATTCAACTACTGAAAAAGAAATGCTAGCAGTAGTGTTTGCATTGGAAAAATTTCGATCTTATCTCATTGGTTGTAAAATAATTGTGTTCACAGATCATGCTGCTCTTAAATATCTTCTCACGAAGAAATATGCAAAAGCTAGACTAATTCGTTGGGTGTTACTTTTGCAGGAATTCGACTTGGAATTTAAAGATAAGAAAGGCACAGAAAATGTTGTGGCAGATCATCTATCTCGTCTCCATTTTGACACAATTACAGAACAATTACCATTAAATGATTCATTTCCAGATGAACAATTAATGAGTGTGGAAGTATTACCTTGGTATGCTGATATAGTTAATTATCTTGTTACAGGTAAACTTCCAGAACATTGGACCAAGCAAGACAAGGCTAAATTCTTTGCAGAAATAAAGAATTTCTTTTGGGATGACCCGTATTTGTTCAAGTATTGTGCAGACCAAATTGTTAGAAGATGTGTCCCAGAAAGTGAAATTCAGAATATTCTTTCATTCTGCCATGAACAAGCTTGTGGAGGCCATTTCAGTGCTAAGAAAACAGCTACAAAAGTTTTACAATGTGGTTTCTATTGGCCAACTATATTTCGAGACGCTTACACTTTCTGTTCTTCATGTGATAGGTGTCAACGAATGGGGAGCATTACACGGAGGAACATGATGCCACTAAATCTAATTTTAGTGGTTGAGATTTTTGACGTATGGGGTATCGACTTCATGGGACCCTTTCCCTCTTCTTTTGGCCATCAATTCATACTGGTTGCTGTTGACTACGTATCGAAATGGGTAGAAGCAATTTCATGCAGAACCAATGATCACAAGGTGGTGATAGGGTTTTTGAAAAGCAACATTGTTTCGCGCTTTGGATTCCCTCGAGCAATAATCAGTGATGGTGGTGCCCACTTTTGTAATAAAGCTTTCAAAGCCCTTTTGACGAAATATTCAATCACTCATAAAGTGGCGACCCCATATCATCCGCAAACCAGTGGCCAAGTGGAGATCTCCAATCGAGAAATCAAGCACATATTAGAAAAGACGGTGAGGCCGGACAGAAAAGATTGGTCATTAAGACTTGATGATGCATTATGGGCATATAGAACGGCTTTCAAGACTCCGATTGGGATGTCACCCTACAGGCTAGTGTATGGAAAAGCTTGCCACCTACCCGTGGAACTCGAGCATCGTGCATATTGGGCCATCAAGAAATTTAACTTTGACATGCAGCAAGCCAGCTCAGAAAGAAGATTACAACTGGCAGAACTTGAAGAAATTCGCAATGACGCATACGAAAATGCCAAGATTTACAAGCAACGAATGAAAGTCTTCCATGACAAGCATATTATGAGAAAATCTTTCACTACAGGTCAGAAAGTACTTTTATTCAACTCTCGCTTGCACCTATTCCCAGGTAAGTTACGCTCTCGATGGTCTGGTCCATTTATTGTTCATACTGTTTTTCCACATGGGGCAATTGAAATTAAGGACCCAAAGAACGGTGTCACGTTTAAAGTTAATGGTCAAAGATTAAAGCCATATCTAGAGTACCAACCACATGGGGAAGACACCGAAATAAATTTGAGTGACCCACCAGATTTGAATTGATTTTTTTTCTTTTCGGTGGTTTGATTTTTTTTCTTTCTTTTTATTATTCTTTTGCTAATTGAAAATTATTTGTGAATAAGTGTGTTTGTTTTACCATTAAGTTTTCTCTTATCACTGTTAATCATGAGTCTCTTACTTAGACCGTTCCTCCTGAACATTCTTAAACCACTTCAACGTGTCAAAACTCATCTCAAAAGATAGATTCAATCTTGTAAAACACATCGCATTTGGGCTCTACAACCACCAGAGTTAATAGCTTATGTTGAGGGTTTAGAACGTCAACTCAGAGACATTGAGAAAAGTGTTTACGACATCCAGTTGGAGCTTGAGGTAAATTCAATAAGAGGACGATTTTGATTTTCTTTGTGTGTTTTAATTTGTTTTTCTGTTTGTGTGTTTTAGTTTGTTACCCCGGTGAAGTGGCGGATAACGGTACTCCGTGACAATCAAGTCGGTTACTTCAGTTTCCCATAATAACTGATATTCTGAGGCAAAAGTATGGACAGAAACGAGATTCTAGCGAAGCTTCACAAGCGATTCCCTTCACTTCCTCAGAATGCCCTCCTTACGATCTATAAAGCTCGGTCCGAACGCATGCGATTGCTCATGAGGAATAACATACCTGCTGACATCCGTTGGTTAATCGAGGCGAAAGTACGATTGGCGGGTGAGTTACCTCCAAAATTTATTGCATACATGCCTGGTTGTGGTAAAGGAAATTATGCAAGAAAACGACGAGCTCGAAGAATTTCTGTTGCTTGTCATAAGTGTGCCAGAATGAGTTGCAATAAAAACCGATGTTCTTTAGGAATGGTGTCTGATAACAGAGAAGATAAGATTCAATTCATTAGGGATGGCTTGAATAAGGAGTCATTGGAATGTATCCTTCTGTCTCTTGAAACGCATCCCAGTGGATATGTGCAAAGAGCGATTCTCCAGTTATGGCCATTATTCCAGAAAGAGCATGCACGATATAGTCTCGGGAATCTGACTATAAAAGACCCTGTTTGCCAGTTTATAAGAAAACTGGATGGGAAGCCTATCCTCGACCCATAGAGGGCGTTCAAGCCGTTTCTGGACGTAAAACCAGAGGAAGATGTGAGCCACAGTCGCAACTACCTGTACATATCCTTTTACTTTACTGTTATTTTATTTCATTTCACTGTTGTTTTATCATTTGCATTATTGTCTTTAATAATTTTATTACTGTTTGTTTTTACTGTTTGCTTTTTGACTATCGAGCCATGTGCTTTACGCGTTATTTGACATTGACATGCCACCTCATACACAGTTGTGATCCATTGTCACCAAGATTCTTAAATATGACTTTTTGTTAAGCACTCACAAATTATTTTTGAGAAATATTCCAATGGCAGCTACTCCCAATAGACAATTCAAGAACATTTGTGTGCTTTCTGGATTTACCTATGGCAAACATAAAGAGTTCGTTGATACAGCCATAGATCTTGGTCGAAGCATAGCAGAGAGAAACTTACACTTGGTGTTTGGAGGAGATAACCGAGGGTTATCAAAATTGGTCTCAGAAGCTGCTTTTATCAGAGGAAGCCAAGTATTAGGCATTATCCCTAGAGTCCTAAAACCTTTGGTCAGTGTGTCTGACTCAACGACTGGAGAAGAGTTAGTCGTCTCAGGTATGCAAGAACGAATAACTGAAATGCTTAATCATGCTGATGCTTCTATTTTCCTTCCAGGAGATCTTGCAACACTAGAGGCACTTATCACACTAGCATCTTGGGCCCATCTGCACCTTCACCAGAAACCCATCGGTTTGTTAAATGTCAATAATTTTTATGATGGCTTTATCGCATTTCTTAACCATGCAATAAAAAGCTACTTTATTCCTTCCAGTGCGAAAAAACTTTTTATTTGTGCTCACACTGCTAATGAACTACTTGATATGTTACAAGCTTATAAACCGGAGCCAGACCCCTGGAGCTTTGTGTTGGAGCGTTCACATAATGATGGTAACAGTAGCCGCAGTAAGAAGTACAAATTAGATTTAACTCTCCGCCTGTAAATATTTTCTTCTGTGTTGCACTACCCAGGTGATGTCTTCTAAACTCTACTTCTTTCCTTTAAAACATTGAGGACAATGTTTCGTTCTGGTTGGGGGGAGGGAATAGTCGACAATTGTGGAATATTGGTTAAGTTTTTACTAATTTTTTGTTGTAGAAACTAACTGTTGCTAACTTTTTGTGTTGAAGATGACTGAATATGGAGTGTAGTGACTCTAGAAACGCATCTTCATTGTTAAAAAAAAAACAAAAAAAACAAAAAATAAAAAAAAATCTTTTTCTTTATTATGTTTTGATGTTTATTTTTCTTTTTCCCTTTTAATTTCTCCTTTATAAATATACATTTTCAAACAAAAATTTTTGAGTCAAAGATGGCTGAATATAGAGTGTAGTGCCTCTAGAAATGCATCTTCTTAAGTTAAAAAAAAAAATCGTTTTCTATCATTTTCTAATTAGTTTTTTCTGCATCATTTTTACATTTCTGCATGCATATTTTCCTTTCACGTTTAGAATAGGTTGGGGGGTAGACTGTTGTTTAAAAAAAAAAAAAAAAAAAATTTGTGATTTGTTTTAAGATTGGATGACATGATGATTTCAAATTTTAGTATTTGTATTATCTTTAGTATGAAGTGATGTTACACTATGTTTGCTACTCTACATGTTGATGTCGGAGACAAATATGAGTTGCTTGAAGGAATGAACATGTCATAATAAATACCAAGTGAGTTTTTGAGCCTATCATTTTTCTTGGAAAGTACCCCTTTTACCCATTCTTTATACAGCTTAGCAGTTTATTATTGTACACGATCTCTAGATTTCTTTTGAGTTAACCCTAAAAAAAAAAAAAAATGTGTGTGTGTTACTACATTTGGAAGCCCAATTAATTAGTAGATATGGAAGATTATTTAGAGTCCTAAAAGATGATGGAAAGGCCGTCTTTGATCCGTTTGAGCCTTTCTAGCCATCCCTTTTATGAATATCCATAGTTAACCCTTTTGAGCCTTTGAAAAAAAAAAAAAAACTTTTCTTTGTCAACTTATCATCTTAACCCACTCCGATTTGGAGTATTACCCAATATTTTACAAGATCCATCACCTATTTATGTTTGAGAAAAATGTAAATAAATATTTTGTATAGTGAAATTATGCCTAGTTCAAAAAAAAAAAAAGAAAGAAAGAAATTGTTGCTTAAACAAAATGTAGTTTAAAAAAAAAAAAAATTTCCTCTACATTTTTCTCAAACATACACTTTGTTTTTTCTATTTCCCTTCTTTATTAACCATGTCCCTAGCCTACGTTACGTCCTAATAAAAGTCCTTCTTGATTTTAGGGAACTATAATCTGAAGTAGAAGCTAGTTATATGAGCTAAAAAGATGTGGTGATGCATAAAAAAAAATAATAAATAAAATGGGTTGACTAGCATTTTTATTTGACTGGAGATCGTATTATTTTTAAGCTAAGGGCATATTTCTTTTTGGTGAGAGCATGTGAGATCATTTCTTTATTATTTTCTCTCAATTACCATTCATTGGAGTGACTATTTTTTGGGTTTAATTTCTTTATGAGAGTGTCACTACTTCCAGTGAGATTTTGGGGTTTGACATGTCATTCTCGAAGGTAACTACCACAAAGTCTACTGGGCTAATTCATGTGGATGGTTGATGTGGGTGTGATGTTTCTTTAGACTTGAGATAATGCTTATACTTTCATTTGATTGTTATCATTAATCTGATTGAATAAACAAAAATGTTAAAAAAAAAAATCATTTTTGAATTTTGTTTTCGCTTTATTTGCTAGGGACTAGCAATAAGCTGGTTGGGGGGTGTGTTGTGTGTTAGAAAGTACATATTTATAAAGGAGAAAATCGTTATTTTACATATCAAGTATTACTAACAACCCTGACTTTTATGTGTTTAAGTTTATTGTACTTTAATTATGTGTATTTTATTCTAATTGAGTATTTTATGTATTTTAGGGGCATCATAATCATTTCACAATAAACGAGAGATCAAATGGCAAAACGGACATCATTTTTGAACTCAGGACGGTCGAAAACCTTAGAAGGAGTATAAAAGGAAAAATGACACTGTTCACATGTACGATACTATTCACATGTACGGGTACTGTTGGCGTTACTGTGTAAATAGTGGCTGTTGACTGTACTGTGCAAATAGTGGCTGTTGACTGTACTGTGCAAATAGTGGCTGATGACGTGGCGAAATCCTGAGCGTCCAAACTGTTTTTAATCCGATGGCCATGATTTACTCGATGTAACTATAAAAAGGGGGCCTCCCCCCCCTAATTTGGGCACCTCTGAATCCATTTTTGGGATCCATTTTCTGTAATTCTCTCTCTATCTTGTATTTTCTACGTATTTTAATAAATTCTCATTTTGCCCCTAGTTCAACTATGAGTGGCTAATTTTCTTTCAAGCTTGGGTTGAAGGTGAAGTCTCAACATGTGTCATGGGCTTGATTTGGTAAATTTATTTTCTCTTCCCCTCTAGTTTTTGTGGATGTTTTGACTTCTCGTCGACAAATAATACTAATCTTGTCTAGTACTGCCCTGGTTTCACCGGCACCCTATTATAAGATTATTATTATTTGGCACGATAAGCCCTTAGCACCATATTTATTAGAGTGTGGTTCATGAGGTGTGGATTCCCCTCTCATGATTTAATTGGTATTAATATGGAATATTTAGCCCATGATGCATGTTGATACGGATCCAGATACCCAAGTACGTCATCTTAATAGATTTATCTTCAATTTGTTCTTGCCATTTAAATTCCAATTTTAGAATTTATTCTCGCCATTTCAATTCCAAGTTTAGGATAATCAAAATCATTTTCATCAATCCAACCACCCATTTACAGAATTAATTCTATAAATAATTAAAATCCACCTCCTCGTGGGATCGACACTCGTCACCATTAATCTATACTACAACAGATTCGTGCGCTTGCGAGTTCAATAAAATTTGCACAACAATGCCCTTGATTCTTACGACGTTGGAACCATAATTGTGCATCCCTTTCCAAGTGATGTGCTGCTAATCGAACCTGATCATTAGGAGCTGTTGCTTGAAAATCGAAGAATTGCTCCGCCCTGCAAATCCATAGTGTTGGATCTTCAGAGCCATCATAACGTGGAAAATCCAACTTGGTAAGCTTTGGAGCCATCCAACCACCCACTTCACCGTAACCACCCTGTCCCGGTGGTCCCCGATTCCTATTGACAGACCCTTCATCCGGCATGTTTAATCGGGAGTTCATTGCTGTCATCATCTCCTCTATTTGTTTCAGAAGTCGTTCTTGCCCAGAACTAAGGTTCTCTACCTGATTCTCGAGTCATTGAAGGCGCTGATCCTCTGCCATTGGCGGCTCTGATACCAAATTGTCACGATCTGCTCCAATGGCTTGACCTCGGCCCCTTCCTCTGCCCCTTCCTCGAGCTATGTTGTTGTAACAAGAGTAACAGTGGGAAATAATGATAGAACAGTTGATAATATAATAAGTTTGTGAATTTTCTCGATGCCTTTATTGAATAAACTCTTTTGAATTTATACACTGCAAGACTCTGTATCTTACAACGAAAGCGCAACTAATAACTAAAAAATAGCAACAGTAGCTAAAAAATGGCAAATAAATCAGACTTGTGCACATTATTCGGAGTAGTGACCAACTACTTTGACTGACTCAATAGAATATAAATAAAGTGCTGCAGACTCGTAACAGAGTGGACCTGTTTGTTCGGAACACATGTGACCCCTGAATTTGTTTCTCTCGAGACTTTAAACTCTTCATTATTAAGATCAACAAATACATTGACGGCCAGCTTGTAAGGTTTCTCATTATTAGCCTTGTTGTTGAAAGCTTCTATACGTGCAACGTTTTGTTTGAAAATGTTGGATCGCTTCTCCTTCTCAATGTTGTCATTGTATACGCATCCACAGCGAGCCATCCATTGCTCGTGACTCTCGCAACCTGAAGCATCCTGAAGAGTACGAGACGCATGCTTCTGGAATCCAAGCTCCTAAAAGGATCGAGGCCAAACAAAGGCATCTCTGCTTGCTTTTGATTCCCATTTTACTTGTATTTTAACTGCCATGTACGTTTAGAATAAATAAATTGGAATGAAGGAAGAGGCACATGGAAGCCAGGATCACTCACTACGATTTATATAGCTAGGCAAGTTTTTGCGTTCCCTTATTAATTAGGAAATCATAAAAAGCTTTTGATTATTCAGCGTGGCTAAAAGAATATCCTGATTTACACTTAAAATTAACCGAATTGATTTCATACTAAATTTGTTCAAAACGAAATAATCTTGCCGTTCCATGTCATTCATTTTTTTATGAGACTATTTCTCATGATATTTACAATATACAATTATTGAAATTAGTTTACATCAAATTTTCATTCTTTTTTTTTATGAGACTATTGGTCATGAGATTTATAATCATAAATCAGTTTACATCAAATCTTATATAGCATCGCCGATATTTTAACCTTCTTTCAACTCTACTCTTGAGAGAAAGATTTTCTTCATTCAACTCTACTCTTAGAAAAAAGATTGTCTTCACTTAAGTTTTAAAGAAGAAAATTTAAATTAAATTCTTACAATAACTTGTGGGAGTTCGAACTACTTTCTTCACACTTGTGAGGAAATAAATCTAACCACTGGGGACAAGCCCGAGTGATTGTACCATGTCATTCATTATGTTAAAGGTTTTCACAGAATTAGTCAATTAGATGCAAGTTTAAGCAAACAGGTGATGACACGTTGCTTATGGACGTGTAAAAATGTTAGCTAATTATAGCAAGGGCTATTATTAATTTCATTTATAATTCAAAAATTGAGAATTATTACGGTTGTAATAACTTTACTCATTAATATTTGTTTTTCCTTTTGAAAAAAGAAAAGAGGGGAACAAAATTCTCATAAAACCCACTTTTTGAAATTTACAATTTTAGCGCTAATTAAGTTTAAAATGTTATATATTTTAATATAAACCTCTCTCGTTCATATCGATCAACATATGATTTTTGAAGCTATCCCTAACTTAGTTAAACCCTTTTATTAGCTATATCCTGGTATTCTTTTTATATTAAAAGAATGATAGAAGAAAGGTAAAATAGTAATAATAATAATAATAATAATAATAATAATAATAATAAATAAATAAATAAATAAATGTTATTAATTTTGTAAAGCAAACAGTTGTTCAAAAGTTTGAAGAAAATTGAAAGTGATCATTCTTACAACTCATGTGTTGCAAATTTAATCTGACGAAATAGTTTTGTTATAAAAAAAAATTGTTCTAACAAGATTTCTTGAGAAATAAAATACAAGGTTATTTATAGAATTAGGTGGGCTTTGTTAAAAGTAGTGTAATTTATGTATATATTTAATTGCTAGAAATGTTCAAATCCGAATTTAAAGTGCGGAAAAGTATGGGAAAATGTATAAATTATGCATTTTAAGCGTTTTAAGTTTTAAACTTTTTAAACTTTATGGTTTTAAAGCTTTCTCGGACTTTCCTACATTTTAAGATCCCGAACCAGAAAACTAATCTATTGCAATACATTTAAAAAAGGGGCTTTAATATGTTTTCAAACGGGTGCAAAAGGTGTGAAGATAATGATTGGTCAAGTGATTCTTACAAGAAAAGATTTTAGAGTGGAGCTATTTAACACCCCTAGAAAATTCCTATAAAACTCATATATCATTAATTTACGTTTTAATCCTTAACTAAATTCACAGTTTATCCCTCTTCCTCTAACCCCACTGGAGTTTTTATTTTTGTTAACTAGAGAACAATTATGTTATAGTGAAAAGATTTTTTGCAATTTTATTTTTATCCTTAAATTAATGGTTTTTTGTTGGACTAAATTTTTACTTAATAATTTTAAAATTAGGGAAGGCTTGCTTTCTTCTACTGTCATAATAATTTATTCTCCTGAGTTTGTTATTGATTTCTATCTTCAGATAGAAGCATGTAGAATCATCACATTGGGAGTGTAAAAAAGAAAATTGGATTAGCATTTATCAATCTTTCCTTCCATGAAAAGAATTTCTTTTATTCTTTTTTCATTATCTTATACCGAAATTACTAAGAAATAAGTGTACGAGGACATTTGTTGAATTAAAATGGCAGTCACTAGCAGCAAATGCAATTCAATAAATATTTTAGTGGATGTATTTAAAAGAGGGGTTTTATGAGAGTAAAAGGGGGTGCCAATAGGTCCACTCAAAATTTTACTGCATAATAAATATTGAAATAAATGTTGAAAAGATTGCAGCCCATTTTTGATCAAGCAAGCAGGCCATGACCAGCCCACCAGCCAGATGACAAAACAGGCCCAACGCAATGGAACTAACTGGAACAAGCATCAGCCACAGCTTGTGAGTGAAGAAAGTGTGTCAAGCTGAGTGTTTGAAGAGGAGGATTTGTCCCCGATTATTGTACAAAATCAGAGCATCAGTGATGGCTAGATTTAGGGCTTGTATCTTGAATGGTCAGATTTTATTTGTTAGTTTGTTAACTTGGTGAGCACACGTTTGCATACAGTTTCATTGATGCACTTGCTGTCACAGCAAGCATGAATCAATGAAAATACTTTAGCAAATATCAATCTTAATTATTAATCCCTCGTTGCAATAAAAAACTAACTATAAGAATAAGAGATGACGCATTGTTCTCCTTTTGTTGATGAACTTATTGACATTTTTTCTAAGCTTGATTTATTGTGCTTTATGATGCACACTATTCCTAATTGGCATACTGCTTGGTTTTTGAATAAAGAGATCATTGTCAGTTTTTCACTTACTGAATTTAATATATACAATTTATTTTCCTATTGTTTTCATAATATCTAAAAAATTTAAGAGGGAAAAATAAGTTATTTGCTTGATATTTAATCTTGAGAACATAAAATAATAGTTAGTATAAGAAAAAGATGCTTACAAAATAACAAAAAGTTTAAGAAAAATATCTTATTTTTAATTTTTTTATTGACATCGAAACCTATGTTTCTTATTTTTAGTATTTAAATCCTTTTGTTTTAATTTTAATTTATATGATATATTCAATTTATAATCAATATGAATAAAAGCGTATTTAAAAATAAAGATAATTATGTAAAATTATGGCGACAAGAGTTATTGGGTATTACGAAAGTAATAAGGAGTAAATAGTATATAGAGGGATCCTAGCAATCTCCCCTTTTAATACTATAGCTCATAAATAGTAAATACTTGTTTAATTTCTATAGTTTATGCTAATTACTCAATTATTTTATGTATTTATTAAAATTACCTTAAAAACACATGTAATTACTTTTATAGTTGTTGGATATAACTTTTAAACATAAAATAGTATTTTCATACGATATAACTTAAAATTCAAATAATTCTAACATGTAAAAAATGAAAAATAGATACAGAAACAAATATATTAAGATTTTTTTAGTTTTTTTAATACGTTAATTAATTGAGAGAAAAGGAGCATCTACAGTCGTGATTTTTGTAAAGATTTCTTTAACAACCCGATCTTTTAATTGTTTGGTTGGATGAATTCCATTTGACAATTTGTGAGGAGTTGTAATCCAATTTAGTTTGAATGGACTGAAAATTAAAAAGAGAAGGAAAGAAAGGAATAGCGAGATTCAAATTTGAAATCTCTGGAAACATTGCAAAAGGTTCTAGATAAAACTAACCGTCGCCCATCTCCATCTGGAAGGAATTTGGGTCTTCAAACTTGCTATAATAAGAAGATTCATCATGCCAACATCTTTGACCTTGAAATGGACTCAAAATGATTTACGTCATTGCGAATATCTCCACAGACTTTTCAAAGACATATCTTTTCAGGAACATTAAAAATGAATATGTTAGACATTTACTCACGTTTGCTCAAGAAAATCTGAAACTACTTTGAAATATTAATATTAATATTCTACTACTTTCGTTGAGGAAACATTTTTAGATTTGCCAATATTGTTGATGCTTAACCGTTAAGGCATATAATATAATGCCACGTGTCTTAGGAAGAAGATAGGTTCATGACGGGAAAAATACATTCCATTTGTTCCTTGGGGCCCCGGAGCCCCTTCTTAGGATGTGGAAAAGCGCGCAAGGGAGTATTGATAAAAGAGATAGGGTATCACAATGCTTTTATCTTTTGCTACCTCCTCCAAAGCCAACTCCTAAGGACATGTTTGATTTGAATAAAGGAGAGGAGAGGAAAAGAGCATAATAGAAGGGAAGGAAGAAGAAAGAAGTGGAGAAGAATAGTAAAATTAAATTTAATTATTTGGCTTGATATAAAATTTGATTACAATTATTTTCTTTGGACAAATTTATCGTTTGTCTTAAATATTAAATTATCTATATTAGTAATGAAATATAATTTAATATCAATACCAAATTTTTTTAATGTCAAAAAGTCTTAAAACAATTTACAATATATATATATATATATATATATTAAAACAACAATCCGACGACGGTGCGACGATTGTTCAGCAGAGTTTCGACGATGGTCGATAGGAGTCTAGCGGCTTTTTGGCGGAATTTTGGCGACTTTATCGTATCAGTTGATGGTCGTCCAATGGCGCTCCGCGCTCCCGTGACTTTTCAGCAGAGTTTCGGCAGCGTTCCGGCGATTAACTGGTAGAGTTTCGGCGACTTTTCGCCAGTGGTCCGACAACTGTCTAGTGGAGTTTCGATGATGGTTAATTTATATTTCTATATTTTCATATTAAATAAATAAATAATTTTTATTATTTTATTAAGTTTCTCAAATTATTCATTAAATTTAATTAATATGAAATTATTTATAATATTAAATTGATAAATAAATTTATAAATAATAATTATTAAAGGCATTAAACAAGTTAAAAAATTGAAGGATATTTTTTGAAAGATATACTTTCCAATATAAGAGGAATTTAAATTTTTTACTCTTTGGTGTGGAATTCAAATTCTATATTATGATAGAAATTAAATTTTAATAGAAATTAAATTCTTATATATTTTGTACAACTAAATAATGGAAATAAAAAAAAATTAAATTACTTTCCACTCTTCCATTCTCTCCTCCTAACGTTTATGTGACAAGACTTTTATTACATTTTGGACAACTTATCTCATAAATCAATGGACTTACTCTAATTAATTACCCTTCTCTTCAAGCAGGCCTAAACAGTCATTTGCTAGTAAAAGCGACAGCATCTCAAATAGTGGGTCTAAAGAGACCCATAGGCATGATCAGTCCCTAAGGATTAGAGAGTACCTGACTTCTTTGTGGGTACCTAGAATCCAACAAGGGAGTATCACCTATCAAGTAGTCCTAACTCTAACCAAACTCAACGAGAATGTGGATACATACATTGTTGTTGTCACAAGTACATTTATTTCACTAGATTCATTAATTACTTATTAAGAAGATTGATCTTTCTGTACATTAGGTCTTTAGATAATTTAAGAACAATCCGAGAGTATTGTGGCCGATGAAACAAACCCAAAAAAAGAAAAAAAAAGGCTAAGTGTTTGATAAATTGTACTATCCACACCTTGAATAAATTTATTCTTAAAATTTATTTCATTATATTATGATTAAAATAGATAAATTTGTATGAAATCATTTTTAGGAGTAAATTTAATAAGTTGGATGGATCATTGAAGCCGAGGACTAGTCTAGTGATAAAGAGCGATCTTCCTGAGACTTGGGTTTTGAGTTCAAACTTCAAAGGGTTGAATGAATAAAAATAACAATAAGGGTGCATGAATTAATAATAACAATAAAAAAAATCCATTGAAAGTGTACCATGTTATAAAAAATACTATCAATTTATAAGGGTAACTATGTTTTTTGGGTGAACAATTGATACACAACTAATGGATACCACTTTTTAGGGTAAAGCTTTTTGAACCTGCAAAAATACTTTTTAAATCCACTTGTAAAAATTTTATATTACATAAAATAACTATAAAGTGAATTACCAATAAATACAAGTTACATTAAATTAAAATAAATTTTAAAAAAAACGATGAACCCAAATCCACATTCCTCTTTCGCTTCAAATCCAAAAATAGAATGTTTGTGTGAAAGCAACGTGATTAGTATTCAACATTCGGATTGATTATTTATTTCATCATCATATTCTCAATCTGCTTTTGTTCTAATAATAAAGTATATAATAAGTATTCTTATTAGTACTTATATTATTTAAGTTTCAATCAAAGTTAATTTCTTCCATAATATTTTATTTTAATGTAAATGTAATATGATGAACTCATCCAATCATGTAAGCGCAAGAGATACAAGTCGGTATTGCCTATTGCCTATTCCATAATATTCTAAAAAGTCCCATAACAAAGCTAGAAGTCGGCTTAATGAGACCATTTCTAAATTCGGCTTCTATTGCCTATTCATGTTACTCTAATCAACTTATTTCTCTGACCAACTTTGAAAGTTGAAGCGGTCAACAAAATCTCACAAATCAAAGTCCCGTTCTTCGAATTTTGCTTTTTTTTTTTGTTTCTTTTGGGAAAGTTGAACAGATGTTTTAATTTCTGCTCAATGAAATTTATAGCTATTCAGAATTCAAAACGCTATAACCAGGGTCACCAATTCAATTAACAAATTGCGAATCAGCATCAATCAAATCAATTAAAACTTCTACTTCTATTTAAATTTCGGTTTCCTTTGGTATTCTATTTTATTTTGTTTTGTATTTTGAGAATTTAATTCGATCAACAGAAACAATCATTTTCTCTGTATCAACTCGTGATCATAACTCATCGATTCATTGAGACCGTACAGTCACATTAATATCGTAAGCCAATTTTTAAACCATTGAAAATGCATCAGAGTTTATTAACATTAAAAGCAGTAGACACAAGTAGGCACGGAGGAAAACGACAGCCTATAAAAGGACGCAAGTTAATATCGGTACGGCCGACCATCGAATCACCGTCGAAACCAAAATCTACGGCGCAGGACCAGGTTTAAGAGAAGTAGTCATCATCGAACGAAACTCTTCAAAATTCACATTGCCATCACCATCGGCATCCACCGGCTTAATCATCGCCACACATCCATCAACCGAGCACTTAATTCCGAGCCTGTTCAACACCAAATTCAACTCCTCCGCCGAAATCAAGCCGTTCTTGTCCTGATCGTAGAGATCAAACGCCTCGCGGAGATCGGCCTCGCCGGCGGCACCAGAGGAGGTCCGGCAGATCGTTTCGAACTCCGACAGGCTGATGAATCCGTCCTTGTCGGTATCGAGATCCTCCATGACGCGGACGAGCTCCTCCTCTTTGTAGCTCGATCCCATTGATTTCAAAACGGTCGCCAGCTCCGTCGGCGAGATCTTGCCGTCCTTGTTCGCGTCGAACTGGTTGAAGATCTTCTGCATCTCCTCCGGGCTCACTATTAGCTGTTTCCTATTCGAATCTGCCTCCGTTGTTGCTGCCATTGCTTTTCTTTTTCTTTTGTTCTGTTTGGGGGAAAAGATAATTTATGAGACACGATATAGAAGAGAGATTAAAGTGGAGAGGTATCCGTATTTATATATCATAAAAAGGCCACGTCAGATCAGCACATTTATAGCCATTCATATTATATCAAAAAGGTCCCTAATGGTTTTCTCTTTGACCAAATTATCATCAATTTTGGTATTTCGATTTTATTATTGAGGAATATTATCTGTAAACCATTTTTATTTTGTCTATATTTATATATATATATATATATATATATATATATATATATATATATAAATTTTGACATATTTCTTTCATTATTTTTATTTTTAAGATGTATCAATTAACTCATTTGACATTAAAAAATAGCTATTTTATCTTTAAATGAATTAAAAAATCATTTTATTTTATAAAATTTTAAAAAATAAAAAATTATAATTGCAAGAATACTCTTCAACTTAATAAAATAACAAATCTCAAATCCAATATGTTAATTTTTTATAATTATAATTTTATTTAAAAGTTATCATATTAATTTTTTTAATTATAATTATAATTTAATTTATTTATTTTATTACATTTAGGGGTATTCTTATAATTATAATCTTATAATACAATAGTTTTTTTAATTTATTTATGAGTAAAATAGTTATTTTTTTATATCAAGGTAGTTAATTGATACAAGTTTAAAAATAAAAGTCGTATAAAAAAATATTAAAATTTTGTGGTGGTTAAATATACATACGATAAAATAAAAATGATACAGAGATAATTTATTATTAAAAGTATTAAAGTAGGGACTTATTTCATATAATTGGACAAACTATGTAGATAGTTAAAAAATCATAGGAATTGTGGACTCCGATGTTATTACTGCTTTTCGAATTCTGTGAACAACGCGGTATCCAAAATCACGCGGCAGCGATGCATCTTCTGAAATGATTTCATTGTCGACTGGAGAAATATCTTATTCTGACTTTTTTTTATCCATACCCAATAATTGAATGCCAAAATAATTAAAAAAGGACCTTCGGTTGTTGGTTTGAATAAATATAGTAGACGTGTTATTGATAAAATAATCTAAAATGTTACTGTCTCGGAGAACTTAATTATGGTCGTGTCAAATTTGACTAGAGTCAGCGGCATTATAATAATGAATACTCTTTTACCAAATTTCTATACAAAAAATTTAAGTTAACACATTTCGTTACATACCTAACATAAGACGAAGTAACATTAGATTCCATGTTGGTAATTTATGGGAATGATTATGTTGAAGATGCTCTAAGTTAGAGCATCTCTTATAGTCATTGGATTTAAAATTGAAATAAATATTAATTATTTCAACTTTAGATTTATTGACTCCAATGGATGCTTTAAGTTAAAGCATAATTAATATAGTTAGACCCAAAAAATTTATATAAATAAAATGAGGGGAGAGGAGAGGAAAAGAAAAAAGGAGAGAAAAAAAATAAGAAAAGAAAGATGATATCTAATTAAATAATAAAAATGAGATTGACCTTTATTTTTTACTCATTTTTTCTCTCTCTCCTTCTTTTTCATTCCTCTTATCCGCTGCTATTTTTTCTAACATACAAACTTAGTGGCTCTGTTATAATTACTAATTATGATTTATCTAGTAATTTATATATTTGGTGGGATTTTTCACCGATTTATGTTTGGGACTTCTAAGTATCGATTCTTTTTTAAATAAATTTCACGCACTTAAAAAAAATCAGAAATTATAAATTATAGTTGATGTTATTCTAGATATAACATATTTTTATTTAATTTAAAAGTTAAAAATAAAACGGTTAGAAGAAATAGGACAAGAGGAATGGGTGGACACGTGGAAAATTAGTTACTTACGACGCCGCGTGGCTATAGGACGAACGCGGTTATGACGCTGAAGCTACACGAACGCGGATGGATACGATCGATCCGTACTTCTTACTTTTATATTTATTGATTGGCTGAAATGCATTGTCAAAATTTGTATTTTTCTTCATCTTTAATGACAGTGACGACGCGTCTCCTGTGAATCACAAATTTGTTTGTCTCGATTTTCTTTAAGGTGACGACACGTGTCTGTTGATTAAGATTCTCATTTTGTCGGTAGAGCTCGTGAGTCATGATCTGTGAACTCTTTTGCGGTGGCCGAAGCGCTAATGATAGTTATAGTTTTTGGCACAAGGTTTGGTTGAGGAGAAAAACTTATGGGGGACGAATTAGTCAGTGCTAGAAGACAAAATAAAAATAAAAATAAAAATAATAATTTTGTAGTTGTTCGGACTAATAACTATAAAATTAGTTATATTAAACTCATCAAACCTATTAATTTAAATATACAAAATTACTAAAATAATCACTTTTGCTAATTTGTCGCTTAATTACAACATAAATCAATAATCTTCAACATACATCCAAAATAATTTTTTTTGAAAATAATAACAAATCTTCAACAATAAATAATCACTAATAGAAATAGTCATAATTATTTAAAATACATTAAAAAATTATAAAACTAGTTACCGGAAACTTTGAACATTGTACCTTATTCTCATCAATAAAAATAATAAAAAAATAAAATCAGTTATGGAGAATTTAGTGCATGTTTGGTTGAAAGAAATAACTGGAGAGAAGAATAATGAAAAGGAAAGAGAGCAAGAGAAAAAAAGAGCAAAAAACAGGTCGATCTAAATTTTATTTGTTGGCTTTAATATGAAATTATCTCTTCTTCTCTCATGGTATGTTTACCAATTGGTAATTGGAATGGGTTGGAATCAAAATAAACAAGAATCAGACTAGGCTGAAATGAGAATCAAAATACGTTGTTTACTTAAACTATACGAATTGGAATCATAATTGGTTGTATTTCTCATTGATGTGTTTACTTTGTTTAAGAATCGAAATGAATTATTTTAAGCTATAAAATGCCTTTATTTAATTATTGGTATTTTTATTATTATTTATTTAATAACTGTGATTATTATTATTTTAAAATATTGTTATTAATAATTATCAAAATAATAATAGTGACGGCAATGACGACGACGGTAACAACAACAACAACAACAACAATAATAATCTTAACAGTAATAATAATAATCATTATTATTATTATTGTTGAAATTATTATTACTATTATCATTCTTTTCATTATTATTAGCGACAATTACAAGAATAAGAATAATAACAATAACAATAATATAATTAAAATACAAGTATGCAACCCAAGAGGGGGGTGAATTGGGATTCTAAAAATTATTTGATTCTAAAACAAATTATCATGCAAATCTAAAATGAATTTAATGGAATAACAATTAAATCAATTACAATATAAAAAGATAAGGGAAGAGAGATTCAAACACAAAGATTTTTACGTGGTTCGGCCAACCTCGCTTACGTCCACGCCTCCAAGCTTTCCGGGCTTGAGGATTTCACTAAGCAAGCCTCTAAGGCTTCAAATGCTTACACTTGACTTTCAAGGTGTCAATGAACCTTTACAGCAAAAGATTATTCCCAATCTCTTAACCCAAGTGTATCACAACACTTACAATCACTCAAAGTAAAAGATTAAAAATTTTTTTTCTCTCACACAATATTTTAGATTATAAATCAATGCCCAATGTGTTAACAGATGAAACAAGAATGTGTTTTAAAACTCTATCAAGATTGTATTCTCGAATATAAGCTCAATGGTCATGTTGTGATCAATCTTGTTTGAATTTGTATGAACTTATATATAGTTGGAGCTGAAAAACTAACCGTTACAAATTGTATGCCCGAAAACGGTTCACCGTTAGCCATTAACAGTTAACCATTTAGGCTGGTCAAAAGTTACCGTTGGGCCAAATTTCAAATTGTCGGATCACCGTTATCTAGATGTCGGATCGCCGTTAGTGTCCAGAGACTAATCTTCAATTCTGTTCAGTGTCGGCGAGCCGTTATTAAGATGTCGGATCATCGTTAGTGTCTAGAGACTAATCTTCAATTCTGTTCGATGTCGACGAGCCGTTATCAAGATGTCGGATCACCATTAGTGTCTAGAGATTAATTTTCAATTCTGGATTTTATCGGTTAACCGTTTAAATAAAAGGTTCGCCGTTAAATTCCAGTAGCCTTCCCAGCCTTTTGTGTTTTCCATTTTTCTTAATCGGTTAGACCTTAGGCAATTTTTTGCTCGCTGGTTTTAATTGATTAACCGTTTAAAAGAAAACAGTTTACCGTTTATTTCCAGAATTGCATTTTAAGCCAAATTTTGCAGAGAATCATTTTCCAATTTGAATTTTAACAGTTATCCAACTTTTATGAATATAATTAGAATTATTAGAAGGCTCTCGTTTATTAAGGTAGAGCTCCAACATTTTAATCAAAAACTATTTAAAGTTTGTTATCATCAAAATCAATATTATTAATATATTCATGTTAACAATAATAATATTTTAATAAAAGAAGAATTACGAAATTTGGGCAGGGGCAAAACATTGAGTTCAAGGAATGGAAACTTGTTTCCCAAGCCTCCCAATGAGAATCAAGTTTCCACTCCTTAATCATAAAAACATGTGGGTCCCACATATATCTTTCTCATTCTTCCTTCTATTTTAATGAGTAAACACCAACAATCATTTTCATTCTGAATTCTGATTCTCCAATCCCACAAATAAATGTACCACTACTTCTTTCCCTTTTCCTTCATTCCTCTTCTCTTCTTTCCTTTAATTTCTTTAAACCAAATGTGCCATTAGGGTTTATAGTTAATTTCCATCAATCCAAAATAACACCACATTTCAAAGTATCCAAAATAATAACCGATAAATAGTCCTTTTATACTCACAGGCAAGATAATCATTTTTTTATTATTTTATAAAATCATCTAACAATGTTAATAGAAAAGTGAAAAAATGATACACTTTATAAACTTAAGGTGGAAAACTACAAATGAAAATTTTTTTGGTGCATTTTGGTAAACTATGAAACATTATGTGATCGATAGATATTTGCCCTATTATTCAATTTGTAGATCTCACTAACAGATCCATTAGACCTACCATTATATGTTAAGGTAGTGCGCTTTACCCTACACAAAATTTTCTCCTAGTTGAGAGGTTGCTTTTTTTGTAGTTTCTTGGGAATGGTTCTAAATAAATAAACTTCTAGTACTCAAACTATATTCATAATATTTCAATTTAGTACTTCTTCATTTTAACTTCGAGTACAAATTTAAGACTACTTAATTTTACTTAATATTTAATCATAATTCAATTTATTTTTTTGCTCAATTAGGTGAAATTATGAATCGAATTAAAGTTGAACTATGTACACCACTTTAATTACTTCTGAAAAACCCCTTCTTCGTTATTTACCCCATTAAATGCCTTTGAAAAACCCTATTTTTTATTTCCCCCATTAAAGTTGTATAAAATTTATGGACTTTCTTATGAAACCCCTTTAGGCCATGTTTGATTGACAGGAGAGGATAGGAGAAAAGAAGTGAATTTAGAATCCTCATTAATTTCTTTTGTTTGGTTAGAAAAAGGTGACCAAAAATTAATGTCTAAAGAAATTCAATGTCTGTTATTTTAAGGAATTCAGATTCTTCTTTGAGAAGGTAGGATTTTTTATTTCAGAAAGATGAAAACCTAATATTTCCTATCTCACGATTTCTCTCTAATCAGCAGCCACCTCTTCAATTTTCATGCCATTTTCATGGATGCTGCCATTGATTCATCTTAAAATTAGCCGTCGCTATCGATTTATCTTATAAAATAATCTTGCTACCATTGATTCATCATAATTTGTAGGTAAATTTTATGATTTTATAGATTTATTTACTTGTTGATATGTTGAGTTTATGATTCTAATTAGTTGTTGAAAAAATTATGGCTAAGTTATTTTTGTTTCGTTTGTTGATTAGGTTGTTGTGAAGGAAACCATCACACGCCATCTCTACTCACTTGCATATGAAGTTGCATATGGCTTTTTGAGTATTGCACCGCCCTTGGGTTTGCTTCTTGTTTTTCTTTTCATTAGTTTTTTGTTATTGCTGCTTTAATTTGATACTGCTTTATTTAGATTATTAAAAATTGCATGTTAGATCAGACGAATAATGAAAAACAAGGATCGTATGTTGTTTCAGCACAAATTAGGTTTAATTATTGATCAATTATCTTCAATTAGCTTATGTTTGTATGGAGTTTCAAGATTTTGAAGTTTGCATGTTCTTGTTGGAATCAAATCTCACTCGCATTGGAGTTGAGGAGGCTTGGAGGATTTGAGATATAGAAAATTCTGTTTTAAATTTGTTGATGAATTTATTGGGTTGAACTGTGCGGTTGGATTATTATGTATATAACTGTACATATCAAATTTATTAGGTATTTCAAAAAATCTTTGTGTGGTGAGGGCTTTTTGGTGCCATATATTGCATGTTGATGATGTGTGGTCTTTATTAGTTTTACTTTTAACCATCAATTCATGTTTTTTTTTTATTAATTAGAACTTGACATTCCTCTCACTCTGTATTTGTTCACAAAATTCTTAAATTTATGAGTGTAATTTTTCTAATACCATGACACTTTTGTTTTGCTTGTTAAAAGTTTGACATAACAAACTTGAACACTATTAAGGTTTTATTCTATTTGTGATATTTTTGTTTTGCTTATTCTGTATTTGTTTTGCTTAGCGTAATTATTATAATTCATTGTAAGTTCTATGAGTTGTATTCAAGTTGATTTAATTTTTTGCTACCACTATTTAATTCAATATGTTACTAGCGGAACATGCATTTTATAATATGAAAACATGCCAATGTTAAAATATGTATGACTCAAACCATTGTTGACAGTTTGGGCATGAGGTATCTTACAATTATTATACATACCCTATAGCTTTTAACCTATGAATAATTCTTTGTGTAGTCATGGACAACTCAGGCATAGTTGAAACATATAATATATGAAAGAAGAAATTGATTGCGCTCTTTATGCATTGGTCATATACCGTGCGAGACTTTTTTTATTTCTTGAAGTTTATCATAAAAAAAATGAGAGAAAATCTTTAAGGCGTGAAATGTATGTGCTTGATTTTTTGGCAAATAGGAAAATTGTTCACCGAATGATGCAACTTGCATAGCTCAACTTACAATGGATAGACATGGTTTTACATATTTATGCACAAGGCTTGAAATAGTTGGGGGTTAAAACCATCAAGACATTTATTAGTAGATTAAAAAGTAGCTATATTCTTACAGACAGTAGCACATCATGTGAAAAATAGAGCGGTTACATTTAAATTTATAAGGTCGGGATAGTTAGCAAGTACTTTCACGAAGTTTTATATTCTATCCTACAGCTTCATGGAGAATTATGAAAACAACTTGATCTAGTTCTTAAAAACTCCACTGATGAGAGATGGAAATGGTATAAAGTACTTCTCTTAGCCATATCTATTATGATTATGTACTAGTATTATATCAATGATATGGTAGTCATTAATAATAATTATTTTTTCTTATATTGATGATACAATTGCTTAGGAGTACTAGGTGGTGCATATATTAGGGTGAGCGTGCTTGCAGCGGATAAACCTAGGTATCAAAATAAAACAGAAGAGATTGCCACCAATGTCTTGGGAGTATGCTCCCAAGAAATGCCATTCATTTATGTTTTAACTGGTTGGGAAAGGTCAGCAGCTGATGGTAGAGTCCTTCGTGACTCTATATGTAAAACAAATGGTTTTGATATCCCAAATGGTAAGTCATATACAAGAAATAAACAAATTCTAAAGTATAAATTTTTATTAATTGAAATAGGAATACTTATGATATAGGTATTCTATTCAGTAGATGCTGGATAAGCTAGTTGTCGAGAATTTCTTACCCCTTATCGCAGACAACGATATCACCTTAATGAATGGAGGGAAAACTATCAACCAACCAACCAACAAGAGTTTTTTAACATCAAGCATTCAATTGCTAGGAATGTCATTGAGAGATGTTTTGGTGTTCTTAAAAATCGGTGGGCAATTCAAAGAAGTCCATTCTATTCTATCAAGACATAAAATAAGGTTATCATGGCATGTTACTTACTGCACAATTTCATTAGGAGGGAGATGCCATGTGATCCTTTTGAGGAAGCATTTGATGCTGTAAATGAGGTGGAATCACTAGGAGGTAGCACAATAACTAGTATAGAAACCTCAGAAGAGTAGAATACATGGAGGACAAATTTAGCACTAGAGATGATATGTTTTTGTTATTCCATTTTATGAATTGTAAAATGTAATTTTCATGTTTCTGACTTTAGGGATTTTGTTTAATCCATTCCATTGTTAACTTTGTTTCTTTGAAATTTAATGTTTTTGTAGCTTATATAACTTGCTTGCTGGGGCTTGTTCTTGTTAACTTGTTGATGATAAAAATATTCCAGATTGTAGCTAAGACTGAGCTGAAATAACTTTATAGAATGTCTATATTGCTTAGTTGAAAAGGTAATTATGCCGAATAAGCAAGACTTAGATAGTCTTATTTAACCACTAGTCTTTCTCCAGATCATGCATTATACTGTAGCAGAAGTTTTATGCCATTATCTCTTCTGGTGTTAGTTATTTGATTGGTCCAGTTCTTGTGAAGCAAGATTTGCAAAAGACTAATGGTTTTAAATGATCTAATGGTTTTAAATTACCTTCTTACGTGCATGGTTTGCTTCCTACTCTTTAGGTCTCTAACTAATGTTTAATTTTTGTTCAATAACTAAATGGAACGACAAGCTCCAAAATCAAGGTTTTAGAGCAAAGATGAAGATATTTAACTCATGCAGTTGCTTTTGGATTTGTATCATGATGGGAGATTTTAAATATATCAGCTTCAGAAGTGGCTAGTTGAAGGTTCTTGAGATTGCTTTAAACACAAAATTGCCTGGATGTGGTATAAAAGCTAAGCCACATATTGATTCACGCATAAGACATTAAAGATGTAATTTTGAACTGTACATGAGATGCCAATTGGACTGAATTGCAGCGACTTTAGTTGGGACCAAGATAGGAAAATTGTGACTTTAGAGAAGGTTGTGTGGGATGCTTATATTCAATATTTTTTTAATATTACTTTAAAATGATTATGTCTGGGTCTATTTTTGTTTGTTACATATAGTATTATGTATTCTATATTTGTTAAGATGTTAAGTGTTCGCAACTTGTATAGCTAAAATCTTTTTTTGAAAGAGTTTTTACTTTTTTTCTTTAAATTGATTGCCATTGTCTAATTAATATAAATTGTACATGATATGTTCCATTTTTGTAATCATTGGATTAAAATGAAATTTTTTTGCAGGCGAAGCTACATATTTAGTATACACTAAATCCAATCTTATGGTGCGTGGTTGCAGGAACAAACTAAAAAAAACATGTAGCCCACAATTGATATAATTTACTACATATGGTATAATTAATCTTGAATGTTTCAATTGTCTATTGTCAAGTGATAATGTTAATGTTGTTATACTTTGAAATAATGATTTTTTTTTAATTTCGTTTGAATATTTTCATTTTAACATAATCTCACCAAATTTTCTACATGAAAACTTGAGTACTTAAGATTAGTACAAGTCAAATAATTACAGCATAAGAAGAGTGGAGGCAAGTTGAAAGTTGTTGATCGCAACAAGTATCTTGAAATGAGCAAATGCAAATAGAGCCGCCCATTTGTCGGTGGATGCGTTTAGAACACCATGTGTGATTGTTCTGAGCTTTATTTTTTTTTTTGCATCATAAATGTATGCATTTTATCATATTTTATCACTTCAAATCCAGCACAATATGAATGGTTTGTTCATTAAAAGAAAATCTTGAAAGCAGAAAATGAGAACGCTAATTTATAATTTTTTTTAACGGAAACAAAGGATTGCTCTTTCATATTTGGTATTAGATGTTGTCACTGAGAAATGACTATGCATTGTGTGCATGAGTTAAAAAGGAAGAAAGGATTTGAATTGTTTATTCTTATGCACAAATATGTGAATTGTGAAGTTAAAGAGGAGTGTCTAGAAATGCACCTCAGATTGGATATTATAAAAAAATTCAGATTTTTAACTTAATTACTATTTTTTGTAGATTGTCATTACAAGTTTGATGTATTTAAATAATTGCAGAGTCATAAAGAGGCAGTAAACTGTTAGTCTGAAGGGCTACACATATTATAATTTTGATGATAACAAACATGTGTCTTCAGTAAATTTAATAGATATTGTATTTCATATTTTCACTAGTTTTTAAAGGGTAATATTTATGCAAGTGAATCAAGTGAAATCAAGCTCAAGACACTCAACGGACAACGGCAAAATCAAGAATAAAGTTTAGAGCTCAACGGATAAATTAGTGCGATAAAATCTTGTAAAGCCGGTATGATTTAATTGATGCATAATTTAGCATTTAAGAAGCTCAAGAGATTAATTTAATTAATTACTTTTTATAAACTAAAAGGTTTTATTTTTATAAGATAAAGTACCATGTGGTTTTGAGTAATTTGGACTTAAATGTAAAGGTTTGAAATTTTTTATTTTAATAAGTATTATTATTAAATTTGGGAGTTGGGTGTTTTTACAAATATTTGAAATATTTTGGGCCATACTATAATTTATGAATATTTTGAACTAAAGTGAAAGGGTTTTGAGAACTTCAAAAAAATATGGTTATTTGTTGAAAAGGGTCTTTTTACGAAATAATAATATCTTTGGGGCCATATCATAATTTCAAAAAGTTTTGGAAAGACAACTATTCTTAAGAAATTCTAAAGTTGGATTTATTTGTAAATTTTTATGACATTTTGGGCCGTAGTATAATTATATAAAGTGTGGGCCAACAGTGTAATTTTAGTGAACAGTATTACTATAGCAAAATTAAAAAATAACGGTAATATCACTGTTCATGAGCGGCTAGCCACTTGGGCGCGGGAATTTGCCTATAACGGCTAGTTTTCGGGATTTAACTATAAAAATTCAACTCCAACTTCATTTTAAGAACTAATACAAGGAAAAACAAGATCATATAAGATATATTGAGCTTCCATTTCGTAAATCTCATTTGTTGAATCATCATTGAGCTATAATTTATTTATCCACTCTTAAAGAAAGTTTCATTGTTGTGATTTTCATTTCTCATCAAATTGTGAGTGTACAAGTGTGAGAAACACTTGGGGTGAAGAGATTGAGGATATAATCTCTTGTTCTAAAGGTCCATTGACACCTTGAAAGTCAATTGTAAACATTTGAAGCCTTGAGAGACTTGGATAGTGAAATCCTTAAGCCGGGTGAGCTTGGAGGCGTGGACGTAGGCAGGGATAGCCGAACCACGTAAAAATTCTTGTGTTTGTTTTCTCTTCCCTTACTCTTTTAATATTGTGCTTGATTAAATTTATTATTTTTTATTTGATTAAGGCAATAGATTAAATTATTGTGCAAATTGTATTGCATAATTTTTAAAAACCCAATTCACCCCCTCTTAGGTTGCATAACTTGCATTTCATAAACTTCAAGCATAAAGCATTCTCATTCTATAAGGATTTGTGTTTCATTTATGGTAAAGATCATGCAACTAAAAAGAATGCATAGGCCACTGTAAATGCTATAGAGAAGATTGAGAGGACATGAGTGAGCAAAGAAACTGAAGGAGAGAGTTTGACTTTTGAGGGTGTGCAAGATGACCTAGATGATAGTATATCGATTTCACATGCTCCAAAAAAGCGCCCAACAACTTCAAATAGCTCATCAAGAAAAAGGAGAAGAACTGAAGATTCAGAAGAGAGTGGAGAGTCATTTAAAGAGCTAACAACTCTTTTTGTCACGGAAATGAAAGAAACTTCTAGTCGCTTGACTCGAACTCTAGGGCAATAAATTAATGACAAACAAGTAGGATTGAGTGATAAGTTGAAGAAGATTGGGAGTTTTACAATGGTAGAACACCTTAGAGCCACCACTTTAATTTCTCGTGATAATGCAGCACTCAATGTTTTTTTATAGTTTATGTGATAAGGAGCGAGAAGCATGGGTTAAATTTTTCCTTAGCAGTGAATTTAAATAATTTTAGGCTTGTTATTGTTTTGATGACTTATGATAAGTCTATTGTTGCTTTGATACACTCATTTTAAACTTACTATTATTTTGATGCACTCATTTTAAGCTTACTATTGTTTATGGAATTTATAACTCATTTAGACTTATTACTGTTTTGATATACTAATTTTCTGCATATTATTATTTTGATTGTTTTTATGCATTGTCAAAATTTAGAACCATTTAAATTATATATATATATATAATTAATAAATCATGAATTTTCTTTTTTTTAGGACATTCTGAAGTTAAAAACAATGGTTTATAAGTTGGCAAAAGTTTAGATTTGAGATTAAATTATATTTAATTACTAATATTAATAGTTTAGTATTTACAATAAAGGACAAATTTGTCCAAAAATAAAAATTATAATTCCTCTCCCCATAAAATTTTATGTTAAACTAAATAATGAAATTTAATTTCCCTCTTTCCTTCCTCCCCTTTCTTCTCATTTCCCTCCATTTCTCTCATTTCCTCTCCTCCCCTTTCTTCAAACCAAACATCACCTTAAATCCATAAATAACCCTAATTTCTCTAGAATAAACCCCTTTCCCCTCTCTCTTCATCTTTACTTCGCTCTTCTTCTTTGGATTTTTCCTTCAGTTTGTTTATCAATCTCCTCTCCCCTGCGTTTACTGCATTTAACTAAAAGTAGAATGGCTGGCCACGAGATTGCTATGCAACCTTGAAAGGTCCAACTGTTGTCAAGGAGATATGTTTAGGAATTGCATTTGGGTTGACTATCGGTGGTCTTTGGAACATCAGTAAGTGGAATGATCAGAGTACTCTGATAATTTTTTTAATATCAAATTTAATGATTTTTTTTAATATCTGTACTCTGATAATTTTAATTTTTAATATATAATTTTTTTTTAATTGACACATGGACGCCATTGTTGGTTATGAAATTGTTAAGATATTCTTGGTTCTCTTCAAAAAATAAAAAATAAAAATAAAAGATAATGAGATATCTACTAATGCTAGGATTTTCTCATCCTTCCTTTAAATCTGGCTTGAATCGTTTCCCTTCAGGCGGTGTTGGCTTTTACTTCCTTGTAATTCCATGACCAAAGGTATCTTCGCTTGAATGAATCCACGAGGATTTTCTAAATGAGACATGTTTGCTTTCATAGTGTGGGGTTCAATTAGATAGTTTCTAGGGAAATAAACTTGCAATGTGTAAGTTCAATTAGATGTAACTTTATCTTGTTATGTAATTTTCTCACAGGTTAAAGTCGTCGAATGGCGAAAGAGATTTCAAGAGATAATTGAAGGGGGTGCCGATAGTTCAACTCATCATATTAAGTCAAAATAACAATGTTCGGGCCGAGATAGGCCTGGTTCCTGAAGGGCTAGGTTTTGGGATGGGCTTTATTTAAGCCCAGTCAATTTTTTTTTTGAGGAATTTTACTTTTGTTTTGAATTATAGTCTTATCAAGCATTTCAGCACACAATGGTAAAAACAAGTGATTAGATGGCTCTCCTAAAGTGTACAAAGAGGATAAATGAGAGCAATATTCACACAAGTTTATTGCCAAGACATAACGAACAAAAAGCATGCTATTAGTCTCCTTAAACGTGTAGCATGAAAAGTGATGCAATTTCTTTAGTTGTTAATAGCATGAAAAGCGCGTTGATGTAAATGTTTGTTGCTATTATTGGGGATTGGTTGAATTTGCCACTTACACGGGAGACTATAATGATCATGGATAGTGGCCATCACTCAGTTGAAACTATTAAGGTATGTATAAATTGCTATCTTTTGTTCAACCTGCCCATGCATTTTTAGTTCAAATGTTTAATTTTAGTTCAAATAGGATTTTTCGAGCGATAAATTTTGAGTTATCTCCTCGTAAAATGACAATATTCAAAATACCTAAATTCTTGTAAAAATAGAGGGTAAGTTGAAATTTATTATATTATAGAAATATTGTGAATATTGTCATTTCATGAGTATGATAATCTAAAATTATCGCCTTTAATAGGGAAGAGTGAGGATGCAGCCTAAGTAATATCTTTTCGATGTTCTCATTTCCTGAATTATCAATTGCTCAAGATTTGGTGTAGCTTCAATCTTTGTATTGAATACTACTCTATTTTAGGGGTTTTTTAATGGTAGATAAAATTGTGAAAAATAATTTTTCTTAAAATAAAGTGAAAGTTAAGATCTGTTTTTAAATATGTTTACATGGGAAGAGTGGGTTTGAGAATTACCTTAGTTTTTTGTTTAAGATTTGTTGAAAATTATTACAATTTTTCCTGTTACCTTTAAACACTATAGGGATTTATAAAAGATGATTGTAATATTCTCTATTATCCTTAATTGTCTCCCTCACGTGTGCATAGAATTGTCCCACCGAAAAAAAGACCTTAGAACGTCGTATTCTCTTTTTTCTATATAAATATTTTATTTTTATGTTCTAATTATTTTTCCTTTACATGGGCACAAATTTGCGTTTGACTAGAATTCAGCTAGTAGAGAGGCCAAAAATGCGTAAGCTTCCTAGTTCCAACTTGAAAGTTCAAGCCAAATCATTCATATATAATGAGCGGCCATAAGACCCCAGGGCCTGTTTTAGAGTTTGAGGGGCTTTAGGCGAAATGTTTTTATGAGGCCTTTATTTATTTTACAATTTTAATACTCAAAGACATATAAAAAGAATTAAAATTTATTTCATTTTTAATTTTTGAATTTCAATAATAATAAAAAAAGATAAAAAATTTTAAAAATAAAACCTAAAAAATAGTCAAGAAGATATATATTTTTATTCCATTAAAGCCGTTAAAAACAAACAAACAAATAAATAAAAAAAATATTTTTTTCAAATAGAATATTTTGAAATGATAGAGTACAAAATTTTGAAATGATGAATTGATGTTCAAAAACAAAAATGGACTTTATATTTTAAGAAACTAATTATTTTACATGAACTAATGAATATAATAATTTTCTTTGTAGAGAAAAGAACAATAATTTTTTTTCATTTACTAATTCTTGAGATTATAAGGTTTTTAATAGAAATTAAAAGAAATACTAAAAATCAAAGATTCTAACATTGAATAATTAAAAAGGTAAATAATTTTTTGGAAATAATAATAATGAATCAACTAATGGTTAGATAATATTATTAATTATATTTCTTTAAAATTAAGGTTTCCAAAAATAGATTTTTTTTTATAAAAAATAACTCTTAATTTCTTAAAATACGTATTAAAAAAATTTATTAATTAGAGAATTATTAAAAAAATACTCAAAAAATGAGATCTTCTTAAAATATGAGGCCTTAGGCGACTGTCTTATTCGCCTATACTTAAAACCATCCCGTGAGACCCGTTGGTTGTGAAGATATTCAAAAGGTGATGGCAAGGTTTGGTGGATTCAAAGAGGTTTTTTGGGTTCAAAGAGCGAGCAAGGAAAAAAAAGAAAAAAAAAAAAGTGGCATACATTGGGCTGGATGAAAGAAATTATGTCAATCTAAGAAAGGGATGTGGAGCTTGGCTTCGAGGAGTTCAGTTGCTTTATTTAAGCTTTGTTTGAAAAGCACGTACGGGTGCCGGCTCATCCGATTTCCATATTCTTTGGTAGCGAGGATTATGCATAACAGTTACTATAAACACATGGATTCTTTTGAAAGTAAAGACGGGTTGCAATCCTCACCATCTCGTTATAAGTTGAGGGAATGACTTCGAGCCCAACAGATGCTCAGCAAACCTTAGGTTGCACTGTATATAAGTATTTATATGTATTCAGAGTTCTAATAACTAGAGTTTAGATTGTTTTATGTTCATATATTATAACAATTTCAAAACAATAGTAAATAAGTAGGAGGCGGCACATACCAAGTACGAGAGAGTGATTCTACTTTAAGAACTCAATCAGTGGGATGAAAATGTTAGGAAAATTATCTCTGTACAACTTCTCTTTTGTTACATGTATATCTAATTGCTACAAAATTTTAACATGTTTTTTACATACTTTTTTATTAAATAATTCAATAAAATAACTATTTACCTTTAAATGAATTATAAAATTATTTTATCATACAAAATTTTAAAAAAATAAAAAATTATATTTACAAGAATATTCCTAAATTTAATAAAACAAATAAATTTCAAAATTCAAGATGTTAAATTTTGTAATTATAAATTTTAAATGATAATTTTTTTTTAATTTTTCAATTTTGTCTATTCTCACGCCAAAGTCATTATGTAGGATGGTTATGTGTTATTAGTAAGTTACCTTACAAAAGACATAAATTAAACTACAAGAGTTCATTTTCGACGTATAATATATTGTTTCAAAACTTGCGACGAGACGAACCAAACCTAGAGTCGTTGAGCCATTATGCACTATGATCGAGTTAAAAATTCCGCATCTTTCTTAGTTGTTTTATAGCTTTAAAATATTTTTCAATTTTTTGTTTCTTTTAAAATTTTTATTTTTTTTTAAATCGGATTTAGACACTCTTTGTTTTACCTTTCTTATTTTAATTAGTAAAATTTCATTGTCAAATAGTATTTTATATTTATCTATTTTAATAAATTCACGATATTTAAAATTATTATATAAAAGGACTCAAAATACTAGTTTTAATTTAAACTTATTTAATAAATTTTGTTATTATGAAACTTGTGTTTCATCTATCTTTCAATCTTTATGCATTGTCAAGTCGGCTAAGGATGACCAATTGCTATGGCATTATGATAGCAAAAGTACTAATTATATGAAAAGTGGTTGCAGAATGGCTTACAAGCTCAAATTTCCAGCTCAAATTTCCTGTTAATCTAGCGTCGATCACACTTTTACTCAATAAAATTTAATGTAAATAAGTAATTATTAATATGATATAAAATATTAAGTATTGATTTTTTTTTTTTACAGGGACCGTGCCCCATTCTTTTCCTTTGATAGATCCGCTGTATGTTTCGGATTGCTTTTGAATTTTTGTAAAAAAGCTCTACTTATAAAAGACAATGTCCTATTCAAATTTTTGGTTTTATAAAAATTTCTTTGTAGAATATTTTTATCAGATTTAAAACAAACATATCTTTTATTTGAAAACTTTTGAGTAGAAACCTTTTAGTTTCCCATGTACGATTTAAAACGGAAAAATAAGAAGAAATTAAACAGATTTATTACCATTAGCTGTCCACCACCACCCACGACATGTCCCACTTTTCGATTTATTGAATACCGAGAAGTCCAATTTACTATCGATGGCCTTTCTTTCTTTTCGCCGCTTGCCTAGTTTCAAACTTAATTATTTTCCATTCAACAACTCAAATAGTAATAGTTAATAATTAATAATTTCCATTAACTAATAATAATGGCCAATTCAACATTACCATCTGACACAAACAAACTACCACACCATAATATTATTACTAGTAAACAGAACATAACATATGATATAATAATAATCTTATCTATTACAAATGAACTTGATAGTGTAAGTAAAAGTAGTAGAAGATAATGGGTATAAAAATCTAACGGCGATGGCGGGGGCAGAAAGTGAGCAAGTAGTTGCTGCCGGTGCAAGTAGCAATACTAGTGGGATCATCATAAGCATAGCTGTAAGCTCTGGGACAAGCGGCCTTGAAAATCCTGGAGTAAGCAGTGGGCTTGCAGGATTGAGGATTCCCAAAGCTCCCAGTGCAGCAATACCTGGGCGAGTTGAAAGCGAAACAAGCACTTTTGCAGGCCACCACTCTGCTGTTGGACCTCACTTGTAGCCCCGCGGGACACATCAAGTTCAGGTCACTCACACACCCAGCGTAGCTGCATTTCCCGGAGCCTCTGATGGGCAAAATCGACATTGCGATGTTGTACCCGTCGACCAGGCTCACGTCGTAGAAGTCCTGCTGCTGCCCCAGCGTGATTTCGAAGAGGGTGGCCGGCGGGCTGCCGCCTATGCCGTTGCAGAAGAGCGATCCGCCGCAGTCCCCGGTGGCGCAGCGGCCCCGGCCTGAGGCGTCGAACCTGCATCCATGGCGACCCCAGAAGCGCCCGGACCAGAGGGGCGGTAGGCGTACGGTGTAGGCCTTGTTTGGTGGGAGCTTGAAGCCGCCACGTGCCAGTAGTGGCTTGCCTGCGCTCGCTTGTATTCCGGGCCAAACTGGGTGCTCGCATTTGTTGAATAATGTGATTGTTGTAGCTGAAACACATGATGACATGGAATAAAAAATATTAGCTTTTTATTAACACAGAAAAAATATACATATATATAAACACATTTATAAACACGAATGATAATTAATCTAGTACCTTTGACATTGTGAGAGAAGAGGACGATGGTGGTGAGCAAGAGAGCGAGTAGAGATCTAAGCAGCATTGTTACTGCCATGGCTGAAACTCAGCAAAAAGCACAAGATTTTGAAGGCAGTGAGTGAGAGGAGAGTGTGTGAACTGGAGACAGTGGACTGTTATCTATCAGCCAAAGCCTTAACCACAATAGAGCTTTTATAGGCCACAAATAACGGGCAGTAAGCAATTTACTAGGGTTAGAATTTGTGTTTTTTTTTTTGGGTGAAAAAAAAAGAAAAAGTTGAAATGTCGGCCTAGTGGATGAATTGAAATTTTAGTGCTTCCAGTTGTAAATCTGAATTACCAAAAAAATAAAAAAACTAATAAATTTTCCGAAAATTTGCTTAGCCAAGTTTTTCTTTTTTCAAATGTTAAAAATTCAAAGCCAAACTCAATTGATCTTTTAGTTAGTTTTTTTAAAAGATACAATGGGTAGTTATTAGATTAGAATATAAAATTAATTAATTTTTTAATACATATTAATATATATATTAAGTGAAAGAGATGACAAGAGTCCCTAAACAATAGAATTTAATACAAAATAAGATTGTTGTACTTCTCCTTCTCTTATTAAAAACTTTAAATTGATATATTATACCAAAATCCAATATTATTAGCTCTATTTAAAACACCAAACAGTTATCTTACATCACCTATTACAACAATAAAAGAGAAAATGACTACACTTAATTGATAAAAATACTAATCATCTTAACTTAGATCAAGTTTTCCTACTAATCCATTCTTTCGAAAAGCACATATAGTGAATATATACGTCAACTTAGGGCAAGATTTATTTTATGTAATCTTCATCTTAATTGGACGGGTCACGTGACGTCGATATTTGGTGAAATTTCCTGAACATACTTCGTAATTCGTAAAGATCTAAATAAAATAAGGAATAATGGGTTCCTTCTTTCTCTCTCATGTAATGTGAAAAAAATGAGAAAATTTTTGCTCAGTGCTCGAGGTTGACAGAGAGAGGAGGGGTAGAGTGGGGGATAGGTTGTCTGCATCGTAAAGCGAAAAAGATGAGTGAATTCACATGGGAAAGGGAATCACTCTATTGCCCAAGTTGCTGCCTCATGACTCCGCATCAATTTGCACTATCTGTTACTATTTTTTGCTCTCATTCAATAGTTTTTGTCCGTTTTTACAAGGTCTCTGAAACAGGCGAATATATATATATATATATATATATATATATATAGATATATATCCAGCGTAACTTCTTGGAAAACCAATAGTGGCCAAAAAAAAATGATAATCATGAGTAGAGTTGGTCACCAAATTCTGTCAAATGATTTAAATTCCGAAAATGCTTGTTGTCCTGAAAATAAATCCCATCAAGTGTAATTTATTTTTTTTCCTTTTCTTTTGTAATTTTTTTAATTTTTTGTGGGTTCCAACAATTCACTATCATTGATCTTTTATTTTCTCCTATGTAAATTGCACTGGCATCATCATGTACAATGAACATAATACGTGATTTCAATAATGACAAAAGAATACTAAAAATGTTAAATTTTGGATTATTCTCTATTATCTTAAATTGTTCCACTTATTTTTAAAATCTCGAATTATTTATATGAATAAAGAAAAAATTAGGTGAGTTGATGATTTATTTTTTGTTTCTTAATGAAAAGAAAGAGTAAATTAAAATTTTTAAAAGTAAAAGAGACAATTTAAAAATAATAAATTCATGAGGAGATAATTTACAATTAAGCCGAAAACAAAATTTATATAAATTTTTACTGAGTCGAAGAGTATTTCAAATAATCCAGGAACAATATAGCCCAAAGCAAGAATTTGAAAATTATTGGCGACTCCTTTAATTGAAAGTGTGGTAAATAGTGTCAACACCGTCAAGATCATATGCATGCATAATCACAACTTGGCAAGACTGAGATGTTGAATGTACGGCTGTGATTGCTGTTGTTAGTGACATCTAGCGGTAGTGGGCTAAAGGTCTATTTGTGTTGGAAAAGGCTGAAAACACACGTGAAAATGAGGATATTAAATTATTGACTGGTGTCTTTCTTAGTTATGAGCTGCAGGCAGGGGTCACTGTCAAAAGGGCGACCCCACTAAGACTCTCTCTCATCGGCATCGGCCAGAGAGATTCCGTTGGAATTGTTGTCTTGTAACGGAGATGTTTCAGAGATCTAAGAATTACTTTATTTCTATTGATTCGAAAAATATTTAAAATATTAAGAGAAATTATCATTCCTATATTTTTAAATGTCACCAGTATTAAATATACTATAATATTTTTTATTTATATCTAAAATTGTCAATAATATCCGCGGAGCTCCAAACCCGCGGGTCCCTGATTAATTCGGGGTGGGTATGGGGCCCCGAAAAATCTAAAAAAAAATTTCGGGTCTATTTGGATATGGGTCTAAAATCTCAAAACTTTTCGGGTTCGGGTTTAAGGATTTTCCGGATCCCTTAACTCAACCCGAAAATAAAAGAAAAAAAAATCTAATATCGAATAATTTTTTCCCCCAAAACAAACCCTAACAATTTTTCAGTCTCACTCACTCGCACGGTCTCACCGTCTCACTCTCTCAGTCCCACTGCCGTCACTTACGCACCATCCACCGCCGGCAATCGTGATTCAATTTTTTTTATCAGCTCGCGGCAGATCGTGATCGTGATTCACAGTCTCACTAGCTCGCGGCAGTGATCGCCATTCATCCACTTCGTCGCAGCCTCGTTCAACCGTTACCATCGCGCCGGCCGCCGGAGACTGTGAGTTGTTGACTTCGTTTTTTTTTATAGTCCTTAATTAAATTGTTTGAATGGCTTCAATGGGTGTCATGAGGCGGGAGCTTGTTATGAAATTGATTGTTCCAGTGGTTATGGCTGGAGTTTTGGGTATTTGTAATAAAGGATCCATTCTTGTTGAGATGTGAGACCATACTATTAAAAACTTCGTTCCATAATCATTTTTCCCCCCAAAGTGTTAGGTTGGCTAAGAAGAATTTTACAATTTTTACTAATGAAAGAGTTGGGTATTGATGTTGCAGCCTAATCACATGCAATATATATTTGCAGTTAATAGTTGTGTGGCTCTTCTCACTCCAGTACTTTTATTTCCTGATTCTATGTTGGAACTTCTCTTTTGTATTAAAAGCAAAATCTACTTCTGGGTTATATGCAACTCTTCCCTCGTACACTATTTGTCTATTTGAATTCTATTGTCATTTATTTCTAACTTCCTGATCTCTCTATGGTCTCTTTGAATTGTTGCAATTTTAGTTCGTTTTCTTTACAGTCTGCCTAATGGCAGATTTTTACATCAGCATTTCTGCAAGTATTTAAGGCTTTACCATGTGAACTTTGTGTGTGTGTGTGTGATATTAGATTGTGCCTGAATGAATGGGTTTCAACTCCTAGGTATGATGAATTTAGAATCATGGCACAGAAAATGATTGAAAAGTTCGATAAGTATTGGCATGACATGAGTGGAATATTGTCTATTGCATGTATCTTTGATCCTAGGTTTAAAATTAGGTTGGTTGAATATTACTTTTCCATGATTTATGGGGATGATGCTACTTCTCGTGTCCAGATAGTGTATAGTGATTGTCAAAGTATAGTGAAAGAGTACAAAGCTAGATATGCATCAGCTGCTAGTTCTCCTGGATATAGTTCTAGTTCTTTAAGTACTTCTCATTCTATGCCGAGTTCGGGTTCCTATAAGGGTTCAACTGAATGGATTTTGGGGTTTACTAGTTTTGTTAATGTTGGTAACGAGGAAGTAAAGGATGAACTAGACACTTATTTGGGTGAAAAGTTAGTACCATTTAATGTTGAGGAAGAATTTGATGTTTTAGCTTGGTGGAAGGTGAATGGTGGTAACTATCCGATATTGTCTCAAATTGCAAGAGATATTTTGGCTATTCCAGTTACCACTGTTGCTTCTGAATCTGCTTTCAGCACCGGTGGTCGATTTGTAAGCCCATATCGCAATAGACTTCATCCAAGCACATTGGAGGCTTTGATGTGTAGTCAAAGTTGGATACGTGCTCTTTGTGGAGGTATATTGTTTGCATTTTAATTTTTGTATTTTTATTTATTTAAATTAACTAATAATTAACTTGATATTTATATTTATATTTTTTAAGTAGTTGTGGCACCGACCTCTCCAGCATATGCCAAGATTCTTGATGAGGAGCCAGAGATTGAAACAGATGTAGAGGCTGTAGAGGTATATAGTTTTAGTTTATATTATCTTGTCAAGAATTTATTAAGTTGAATTGTTAAAACATGTTTTTATTAATTTTTTTTGTTTATGTTGTTATAGGTTTATGAAAAATCTTAGAATGTGCATCAATAGTGATGGCTACAAGTTTATGTTGAAGACTTAAAATTATTTTGATTTGTCGTATAATATTTAATCATTTGTAATTATGTTGAACGCTTAAAATTATTATGTTTTTATTTATGTGGAGGTTGTTAAAATTTGATCGCTTGTAATTTTATTTCTAATATGAAATTTGATTATTTGTAATTTTATTTTTAAATATGGAAGTTGTTAGAATTATTATTATTTAAGAAAAAAGGAAAACTGAAATATTTAGAAATTATTATTTAAAAAATGGGGATTGGGTCCCCGTTTTAATCCCCGCTCAATTCGGGGATTTTCGGGGATATACCCAAACAATCCCCATTACAATTTTTCGGGTATGGGGCGGGTTCGGGGGATTGCTTCTAAATCGGGTTCGGGTTCGGGGATCATGATCCCCACCCGAACTCGCCCCATTGACATCTCTATTTATATCATTCGTATATTCTAAGTTGATAAAAGAGTTCTGGCGTTCACCTTTTCGTTTACTACCATTAAGAACTTAACAGAATTTGAGCAAAATGACTATTTTACTCTTTAAACTCAAAATTAGGTAAAAAAATAATTTTACCTTAAAAATTAATGTAAATTTTCAATACACAATTTTTTTTATTTTGTTATCAACAATACATTTTTTTATTAAAAAACTATGAATTATTAATGGTACATATTATTAACAATTATCCATAAAAAATTCATCTTATACCATAAAAAATTATTAACAACATATTATTTATAATTATACATATTATACCATAAAAAATTCAAGTTGGATCTTGGAGGAGTAGATCTTCAATAATTTAGGTTAAATTTTGGAGGAATAGATTTGGTTGTAAAATAGTTTTTTTTAGCGATTATTAACAATTATCTTATAAATGGGATGACATGTCGTTTTTTAAGAAAGACTAGATTACCCTTATGATGTCAGCACTCGCAAATGGCAGTTAACGGATTGGTGGACGACAGAAGTGTTTTGTCAACTTAGGGTATACGAGTGATACACTTGAAAAGTGTTGTAGCACGTTTGATGTTGGTGTCATTTAAGGGTATATGGCTGATAATTTCCCAAATATTAATAAAAACAGAGATCTGATGATGATGAAACGGACACAAACAGTAACAATGTAACAAGATACAGGGAACAGAGGAACAAATTAAGTCAATAAGGCATAGCAGCCCATTATGAGACCCGGTGTTCATTAAACCTCATCCTTGTTTAATGCTGCAAATTGCGTGTTCGAGAGACATAAATTGAATAGAAAAATAAAATAAAATAAATTATATGAAACAAATAGGAAAAATAATATAAAAAAATTAATTCAAGAAAATTTAAGGACTTGTACAGTTGCTTCATTTTAAAATAGAAATAAAAATTTACAGTTGTTTCATTTTAAATTTAAGTATGCATATGATATCATTATATGTATCTTATATTTTAAAATTGAAAACAATAATTTGTATTTGTTAGTGCTATTTTCAAAAATAATTATTACTAAAATTTTAAGCCATATTTATAGTTAAAAAGTAAATATGCAAGTCATACTTATAATTTTTTTTTAAAGGGAAACTAGTTATATATTAAAAGAAAAAAAAGTTACAATAAACTGACAATTTCTATAGGAGGATCTTTAATCCAAGTATATCCGTCTGGGAAGGAAAAAGCCAGTTTTGATCGATCGTGAGCCACTAGATTACATGATCTAGGCACGTGTTTCATTATGATGCGAGATCTATTAGCCATCAGGCCAATGATCTCCGCTACCAGCCAACCAATCTCCTTCCTGCTATGCAAGCTTATGTTAAGCAAACAGACAATAGTGAGCGAATCAAGTTCGACAATCAACGGCATGAGGTTCAAATTAATTGCTAGCCTAACCCCCTAGTGATGAGATTAAGGATAAAATTATCATAAGCACGTGGGATGAGGCATATTCAGATCCTATTCAAGTTCTGTCAGATCTGTTACAAGAGCTCGAGTAAAGAAATTCAAAGAAACGCTTAATGAATTGATTCAAGCAACTTGGGTCCAATCAAATTCGTGGAGGCTCGTTGAAGGAATCGCACATGATAAATGCACGATTCATGCTCTTAAAGTTTCCAAATAATCACTTGCATGAAATAGAGAGTTGGTTTGTACGTTATGGCAAGAAAATATATTATTTTCCTTTTTCAGATACTTTCCCGTTTCTTGAGGAGGCAATTAGGGAAGCAAATCAATTATTTCTATTTTAATCGCATAGTTTTCATTTTAATTGATATAAGGCATTTAAGCCAATTAGGATCCTGATTTGATTTAGATTATTTCCTATTTACTTAGATTAGGATTCTGATTTGATTTAAATTCTTTCCTATTTGTTTGGATTCAGATTCAGATTTGATTTTTGGTTTAGGATTTATTTCCAAAAATTATTGTAACCAACCCTATATAATGTACTCGTATCTAATAAACATATAAGGTTTTGATGCAATTGGTGAGGGAGTTAATTCTCTTTTGTTCTTTACAAACTCTTTGAACTTATCAGATTTTCGTGGCATTCAAACTCTTGACTTATCAATCAGACCATTCATAACTGATTGTGGCGTCTTTACATACCAAGGTTCGTGCTTTCATTAAGCATTGGGTTGATGTTCGATTCAATTCCTGATTTATATTCGATCTTGGGGACTAAATTGATTAGGGTCACATCAGTTCTTGATGGGATTCGTATCATTTGGTATCAGAGCCTAAGCATCAAGGTTAGATCCATCTATATTTGCTGTTTTTCATTCTTGTTTGAATTTTTCATCCTTGTTCTAGTAGGTAAAAATAAAAAAAAAAGAGTCATGACTAATGTAGTGTGAACAGTGCTGCGTGAACAATATTTTAGGGTTTTTTTTTTTTTAAAATCAATTTTGCATCCTTGTGGTTTAAGTCTCCTTAAATCCATAAGTTTTACCTATTCTTTTCCTAAAAAAAAAAGGAAAAATAGAGAGAATCCCCTCTTAATATCTTTCATTTTCCATTATTTGTGTCTTGGAAGTCTAAAACGGGTTTTACCCCATAGGTGAAAATTTTGTCCAAAATCAAAACTCGACTTTACGTACACATTGTCTTCTTACTCTTGAAATTTAAGTCTCCTTAGTGTAATCTTTGTGAATTACTACTGAAATCCTGATGTTGGTTTGATTAATTTGATAAGAACCAAGTGAGAATTACTAAGAGTTGAAAAAGGCAAGAGAGTGTGAGCGTATTAGAGGGTAAAAACCAATTAATTTGAGTGAAATACGAGTGGAATTGAGTGAGTCATTTTCTTGAGTGAAACACGTAAGAGAGTGAGGTGAGGTCCTTTCCACATTATTTCTAACTTTCTTTTGCACATGTTAGCTATGTCTCACAACTTAGAACTAAATACAAATGAAGATGATCAATTTGCAACTACTAAGAATTTACAAATTCAAGCGTTGATGGGAGAGATAAGAAGGATGAATTAGAGCTCATACATGAGCGTTTGGATCAAGTGGAGAACACATGTGCACGGCAGCCACAACCCGTTCCCCAAGCACGTAGAAGAGAAAGAGCTCCAGCTAGAGGAGAGATTAATTACTATTATAGGGATGAGTATGATGAAGGGGAGGACTCAATGGGTAGCTATAGGAGAGATGGATGAGGTAGAAGAACTAGGAATAAAGATGATGAATTGAATGGCATAAAAATGAAGATCCCATCTTTTCAAGGAAAATCTGACCCAGAAGTATACCTTGAATGGGAGAAGAAAATAAAGTTCATATTTAACTGCCACAATTATTCAAAGGCAGAAAAGGTAAAATTAGTTGTGATTGAGTTTTTTGACTATATTATTACTTGGTGGGATCAGCTTGTTATAAGTAGGAGGCGAAATAGGGAATGTCCAATTGAGATATGAGATTAAATGAAATCATTGATGAGAATACGTTTTGTACCTAACCACTATTATTGAAACTTGTAAAAAAAATTATAACGTCTTACACAGGGTAGCCGAAGCGTAGAGGATTATTATAAAGAAATGAAGATTGCCATGATTAGAGCAAATGTGAAGGAGGATACAGAAATTACCATGGCCCGATTCTTAAATGGTCTTAATCGAGAGATTGCAGATAAGGTTGAGTTGCAAGATTATGTGGAGATTGAGGAGATGGTACACAAAGCCATTAAGATTGAGCAGCAACTCAAGAGGAGGGGTAACCCCTGTGTAGCCCCAAGCTCGAGCTCCACTCCTTAGAAGCCAACCTATGTGAAACGAGATGAAAGGCTACAAGCATTTACTGCACCTAACCTAAGATTCGAGCACTCTAAGCAAAATTCACAAGGTAACACCGTGACTCGTACTATTAGGAATCGTAACATTAAGCGTTTTAAATGTCAAGGTAGGAGGCATATCGCAAGTGAATGTGTGAATAAAAGAGTTATGATATTGCGGGATAATGGTGAGATTGTAACTAAAGATGAAATGAAAGAAAATGAGATGCCGCCATTAGAGGACGTCGAAAATAAAGAGTATATAGCCCCTAGGGAATTGACTTTAGTAGCGAGGAGAGCTTTGGGCGTGTAAGTAAAGGAAAACGAAGTAGTGCAACAGGAAAACATTTTCCATACTAGATGCTATGTTCAAGACAAAGTATGTAGTATGATTATTGATGGAGGAAGTTGTACTAACGTTGCTAGTACTATCATGGTTGAGAAGTTAGGGCTTCCGACACTTAAACACCCACGACCATACAAATTATAATGGTTAAATGACAATGGTGAGGTGAAAGTGAACAAGCAGGTACTAATGACTTTTCGGATTGGTAAGTATGAAGATAAAGTGGTTTGTGATGTAATGCTAATGCAGGCTAGACACTTATTATTTGGTGGCCTTAGCAATTCGACAGACATGTGAAGCATGATGGCTTCACCAACGAATTTTCATTTGTATTTAATTAACACAACATCACTTTTGTTTCATTGACACCAAAGCAGGTTTACGGAGACCAAGTGAGCCTATAGAGAGAGAGAGTGAGCAAAAGAAAAAGAAGAAAAAGAGAGTGAAATTAAAAAAGAGGCCGAGGAAAAGGTAAGAGAAAAACCAAAGAAAAATACAACCATTGAGCGAAACTTAAATGGAAAATAAAAGAAATTCTATGCGAGAGCAAGTGAACTTTAGCCGATGATTGTACTTTTGTACAAAAATGCATTTTTGAACACTAACGAATTTGACCTTACTTTACTTAGTTCTATTACTTCTCTTTTGCAAGAGTATTGGGATGTCTTTCCTGAGGAAACACCACATGGTTTACCTCCAACCTGAGGGATTGAACATCATATTGATTTTGTGCCCAGTGCAGCCATTTCGAATAGACCAGCCTATAGGAGCAACCCGGAGGAGACCAAGGAACTTCAAAGGCAGGTTAATGAACTGATGGAAAAAAGATACGTGAGAGAAAGCATGAGTCCATGTGCAGTTCCCGTTTTATTAACTCCTAAGAAGGATATGACGTGGAGGATGTGTGTTGACTGTCGAGTAGGGTTGGCAAACAGCGGGCCTGGACCGGGCTTTTTCAAGCCCATGTCCAGGCCCTCTGTCAGTTAGGGGTACGGGCTCGGGCCGGGCCCGGGCTTTATTTATTTATTTTAAAATTTTTAAATTATTATAAATTTGAAATAAATTAATGATCAACAAGTTATTACAATCATAGATAAATTGAAGAAAATGAATAATTCAAATTAAAATAATAAATAAAACAAATAAAAACTCATAATTTTAATTTTCTTTAATACTGGATTTTCTAATTCAAACGCTCTCTTAATTAATTGACATAAAAAAGATAATTTAGTATCATAATTTTAGTTTTTTTGAATCATAATTGATTTATAAGTTAAGAATTTAAGTTTTCTTTTTTATTTTTAAATTAATTTTCAATTTTAACTATATTATTCTAATTTATAAAATTATTTTTTTAAAAAATAATGGGCTTGGGCTTTGTCCGGGCTTTTTTTCTTAGGCCTTTGTCTAGGCCCTCATGGGTGAGGGCCGGGCCTAAGCAGGCGGGCCTGAGCGGGCTTGGGCCGGCCCGGGCTTTTTTGCCACCCCTACTGTCGAGCCATCAACAACATAACGGTAAAATATCGATATTCTATTCCTAAGCTAGACGATATGTTTGGTGAATTACACGGGTCTTGTGTATTTTCCATTGCTTTGAAAAGTGGATATCATCAGATTAGAATGAAAGAAAGTGATGAATTGAAAACCACCTTTAAAACAAAATATGGTTTGTATGAATGGTTAGTCATGCCTTTTGGTCTAACTAATGCCTTGAGCACTTTTATGAGACTTATGAATCATATCTTGTGAGTTTTTATTGGTAAGTTTGTTGTTGTTTATTTTGATGATATCCTCATTTATAGCAAAAACATAAACGATCATGTAGTATATTTGAAATTTGTTTTAGATGTGCTTAGAAAAGAAAAGTTGTCAGCTAATATGAAGAAGTGTACTTTTTGCACCAATAAACTTGTGTTTATGAGATTTGTTGTGAGCACACAGGGTATACAGGTTGATGAGTGTTGAGTGTTAGAAAATACATATTTATAAAGGAGAAAATCGTCATTTTATATTTCACGTCTTACTAACAACCCTTACTTTTATGTATTTAAACTTCTTGTAATTTAATTATGTGTGTTTTATTTTAATTAAATATTTTATGTATTTTAAGGGCATCATGGTCATTTTACAATAAACGAGAGATCAGACGGCAAAACAGACATCACTTTTGAACTCAGGATGGTCAAAAACCTTAGGAGGAGCATAAAAGGAAAAATGGCACTGTTCACATGTACGGTACTATTCATGTGTATGGTACTGTCTACGTTACTATTCACGACATTGTTCACACTGACGGATCGATGACGTGGCATTGACCGATGATGTGGCATTGGCTGATGAGGAGTCATGATCCTGTTGGACTAAAATTCTTATGTACTGTTGATGGTGACGTGGCAGCATATCAGTGGACTAAAAATCTCGCGTACAGTACATGCATCGCACAAGATTATTTTAAACCAAACTGCGTCACTGTTCAACCCGGGTCAAACCGTGTTACTGTTCATCCGCGTGGTCAAACCGCGTACTGTTGACTGATGATGTGGCGCAATCCTGAGCGTCCAAATTGTTTTTAATCCGATGACCATGATTTACTCCGTGTATCTATAAAAAGGGGACCTCCCCCCCTAATTTGATATCTCTGAATCCATTTTGGAATCCATTTTCTGTAATTCCTTCTCTATCTTGTATTTTCTACGTATTTTAATAAATTCTCATTTTGCCCCTAGTTCAATTATGAGTGGTTAATTTTCTTTCAAGCTTTGGTTGAAGGTGAAGTCTCAACATGTGTCATGGGCTTTACTTTCTCTTTCCCTCTAATTTTTGTGGATGTTTTGACTTCTCGTCGACAAATAATACTAATCTTGTCTAGTACCGCCTTGGTTTCACCGGCCCCTTAGTACAAGGTTATTATTATTTGGCACGATAAGCCCTTAGCACAATATTGATTAGAGCGTGGTTCATGAGGTGTGGATTCCCCCCTCATGATTTAATTGGAATTTATAAGGATTATTTAGCTCATGATGCATGTTGATACGGATCCGGATACCCAAGTGCTTCATTTCAATATATCTATCTTCAATTTATTCTCGCCATTTAATTTAAGTTTTAGAATATTCCAAATCAATTTCACCAGAAAATCCAATCACCCATTTACAAAATTAATTCTACACACAATTAAAATCCATCTCCTCGTGGGTTCGACACTCGTCACCAGTAGTCTATTCTACAATAGATTCGTGCACTTGCGAGTTCAATAAAATTTGCACAACAAGTTTTTGGCGCCGTTGCCGGGGAAGTAAGTTAATTCATAGAATTAATTTTTGTGAATAATTCCATTTAATTGTTTTCTTATATTTTTTTTAAAAAAAGAAAAAAAAAGTGAATCTACATTTAAAGGCTAGTATTTCTTTTCTTTTTCTCTTCTTTAAAATTCTGTAATTTAATTTTCAATCTATTTTTCTTTGTAATTTTTTTGTTTATCTTATTAATTTATTTTTAGTTAATTTATTTCACGTATTTTTTTAGTGTATTTTTATAGTAAGGTTGTAACAACGTAATAAGGTTAGTATCGTAATTTCTCCTTCTTCTTTATTTTTATTTGTTTTGTTTCCATATTTATTTTTATTTTATTTGTTTTGCATGCATGGTCGTAGGTCATTAATACCTAATCTTGAACCTATAGACATTGAACTTGAAAAAAATACTTTGCACACACAAACACGTTAAAAATAAATTTGGAATGGATATACAAGCACCACATGAGAGGCCATTTAAGGACTATTTTAGTCCTTTAGCTAATTTGAGCACATCATGTATAAGATACCAAAATGTAGCTGCTAGAAGTTTTGAACTAAAACCTAGTGTGCTAAATTGTCTCTCCACATTCTATGGCTTAGAAAATGAGGACCCATATAATCATCTGAATGATTTTCATGTTATTTGTCAAACATTTAAATATGAGAATTTTTCAGACGATGATGTTAAACTCAGATTATTCTCATTTTCTTTAAATGATAGAGCTCGTTCATGGTTAAATACTTTGCTTGCTAATAGCATTACATCATGGGAACAAATAGTAACAAAACCAATGCTATTCGCAGGGAAATCTCAGAGTTTACCCAGAGAGATGACGAGCATTTTTTCGAAACGTGGGAGCGATTCAATGGGCTACTCTTGGTGTCCACATTATGGGTACGAGAAATGGCACCAATGCCAATACTTTTTGGAGGGATTATTACTGAATGTGCAAGAATGGCTAATGGCAACAAGTGGAGGAGAGCTAATGTCAAAAAGTGCATCAGAGGTTTGGGAATTCTTCCAGCGACAAGCGGATAATTCCCAACAACGGAGTCAGTCACTCAGGAATACTAGAAGAATTAAGGGAGTAAATGAGGGTCACATTGGTGGGTCGAGTTCAGAAATCAAAGAAGTCAAGAGGTGGTTGAAAGTCTCGCTCGACAAATAGCATCGTTATCGACTGCTAAATTAGCCGAGCCACATGACCATGACTCATACTCATATCAAGCCAATGCCATAGGTGTAATGAGAAAACCATCGAATTACAACCCATACTCCAACACATATAATCATGGATGGAGAGACCACCCCAATTTTTCATGGTCTTAAGGATTCCAACAGAATGAACCAGCAGCTCCAGCTCCAGCAATGCAACAAATTCCTCAAAATCCTCAAGCCTCTCAGCCACCATTTAGACCATACAATCAGAACCAGAACTACTCTCAACCCAGACCATGGGAGGATGCATTCCAGAATTTCCAGAATGTTACTCATTACACGATTGAGCAACAGAACCGCACCATTGATGGACTACGAAATGAGTTGCGAGCAGGCTTCAACTCACAAGCCCAATCAGTTTCAAGCCTCGAGAAGATGGTGGGACAATTTGCTTCTTCAATTCAGACCTTGGCAATGACCGTTGAGAAAGGCAAGTTTCCAAGTCAACCAGTGCCTAATCCTAAAGGAGTGCATTAAGCAAGTACCAGTTCACCACAACAGCATGGAGAGGTCAAAGCAGTCATGACCTTGCGAAAAGGAAAAGAAGTCGACAACAAAGTGGAGATGCCGGTGACAAAAGAAAATTAAATTGTACCTGTGAATGTTGAGGACTCACCATCGGAGGAGAAAGAAGAAACCAACCCATGAGAATATGTTCCTAAAGCTCCATTCTTGAAATTTTCAAATAGGTAAGTGTTAACGTCCTTGTACTTGACGCTATAAAGCAAGTTCCATCTTATGCCAAGTTAATTAAAGACCTTTGTACTAAAAAGAGAAACATTCATGTTCAAAAGAAGGCATTTTTAACAGAAAACGTTAGTTCTATACTCTAACATAAAATTCCTCTAAAATGCAAAGATCCAGGCTCCCCCACTATCTCATGTAGCATCGGGAACCACACAATTGAGAATGCTTTGTTGGATTTAGGAGCTAGTGTAAATATGTTGCCTTACTCCGTATTTTTGAAACTTGGACTTGGAGAATTACACCCAACTCCAGTGGTGTTACAGCTTGCAGATCGGTCCATGAAAATACCTCGTGGTATTGTGGAGGACGTGCTTATCCAGGTAGACAAGTCTTATTTTCCTATTGATTTCATTGTAATTGACACTCAACCAATACAGGATTCAAGGAAGCACATTCCCATTATTCTAGGCCGACCTTTCTTGGCAACTGCGGATGCTCACATTCAATGTAGGACTGGAAATATGTAGTTGTCCTTCGACAACATGACTATGGAGCTGAACATCTTCAACATTGCCAAACAACCTCACAATGCAGATGATAGAATTGTTGACGTGGATTTAATAGAAACAATAGTTGATAATACTTCTCTTTCAAACCTCAGTGATGATCCTTTACAAATATGTTTAACTCACTTTGATTTGGATTTTCATATTGACAGATCAGTCGATGAGGTCAACGCCCTGCTTGACTCAGCACCATCTATGGACACTAATAAATAGAAGTCAAGAGTTGAACAACTAGCACCATTAGAGAAGAAACTCATCCCATCATCAGACTCACCACCGAAACTTGAGCTCAAACCATTGCCAAACACTCTGGAATATGGTTTTTTTGGGAGAAGAAAGTAATCTACCGGTAATCATCTCATCATCCCTAAATGATGAACAAAAAGGTAAGTTGTTGGATGTTTTAAAAGAACACAAAGAAGCATTAGGATGGACTATAGCATACATTAAAGGAATAAACCCAGTAGACTGCATGTATTACATTCACCTCGATGAAAATGCTAAATCTACTAGGGAAATGCAACTTCGGTTAAATCCTAACATGAAATAAGTTGTTAGAACAGAAGTCCTTAAGCTATTAGACGTATGTATCATTTACCCAATTTCTGACAGTTCATGGGCCAGTCCTGTGCAAGTTGTCCCCAAAAAGTCAGGAGTCACAGTAGTTACGAATGCCGATAATGAATTGATACCCACTAGAGTGATTACAGGATGGCGTGTATACATTGATTATAGAAAGTTAAATTCTGTCACACGCAAAGACCATTTTCCTTTACCATTTATTGATCAAATGCTTGATAGATTAGCAGGCCATGAATTTTATTGCTTTCTAGATGGCTACTCAGGATATAATCAAATTCCCATAGCACCAAAAGATCAAGAGAAGACCACTTTCACTTACCCTTTTGGCACTTTTGCATATAGGAGGATGCCATTTGGATTATGTAATGCACCTACTACATTTCAATGATGCATGTTGAGCATTTTTCTGATATGGTTGAACGATTCCTTAAAGTCTTTATAGATGATTTTTCTGTCTTTGGTGACTCGTTTGATCAATGTTTACATCATCTAAAACTAGTTCTGCAGAGATGTATCGAGAAGAACTTGGTCTTAAATTGAGAGAAGTGTCATTTTATGGTAAAACAAGGTATTGTTCTCGGTCACATCACTTCAAGCAAACGTATTGAGGTTGACAAAGCCAAGGTGGATCTCATTTATAATCTTCCTCCACCCAAACAGTCAGAGAAGTAAGATCTTTCTTTTGGAATGCTGGTTTCTATAGACGTTTCATTGCAACTTTGCTATTTTAGCAAAGTTTCTAGACCCTTATGCAATTTACTTGCTAAGGATGTACCTTTCATCTTTAATGATTCATGTCTTGTGGCGTTTGAAAAATTAAAGCAGTTGTTGACATCATCACCCATTATTCAGCCCCCAAACTGGAGCTTACCATTTGAACTCATGTGTGATGCATCTGATTATGCAGTAGGAGCAGTATTAGGACAAAGAGCTGATCGAATTCCCCATGCTATGTATTATGCTAATATGACATTGAATGATGTACAGTTGTACTATTCAACTACTGAAAAAGAAATGCTAACAGTAGTGTTTGCATTAGAAAAATTTCGATCTTATCTCATTGGTTGTAAAATAATTGTGTTCACAGATCATGCTGCACTTAAATATCTTCTCACGAAGAAAGATGCAAAAGCTAGCCTAATTCGTTGGGTGTTACTTTTGCAGGAATTCGACTTGGAATTTAAAGATAAGAAAGGCACAGAGAGTGTTGTGGCGGATCATCTCTCTTGTCTCTATTTTGACACAATTACAGAGCCATTAACATTGAATGAGTCATTTCCAAATGAACAATTAATGAGTCTGGAAGTATTACCTTGGTATGCTGATATAGTTAATTATCTTGTTACAGGTCAACTTCTAGAGCATTGGACCAAGTAAGACAAGGCTAAATTTTTTGCAGAAATAAAGAATTTCTTTTTAGATGACCCTTATTTGTTCAAGTATTGTGCAGACCAAATTGTTAGACGATGTGTCCCAGAAAGTGAAATTCAGAATATCATTTCATTCTGCCATGAACAAGCTTGTGGAGGCCATTTCAGTGCTAAGAAGACATCGACTAAAGTTTTACAATGTGGTTTCTATTGGCCAACTATATTTCGAGACACTTACACTTTCTATTTTTCATATGATAGGTGTCAATGAATGGGGAGCATTACACGAAGGAACATGATGCCATTAAATCCAATTTTAGTAGTTGAGATTTTTGATGTTGACTACGTACGAAATGGGTAGAAGCAATTCCATGTAGAACCAATGATCATAAGGTGGTGATAGGATTTTGAAAAGCAACATTGTTTCGCGCTTTGGATTCCCTCGAGCAATAATCAGTGATGGTGGTGCCCACTTTTGTAATAAAGCATTCAAGGCTCTTTTGACGAAGTATTCAATCACTCATAAAGTGGCGACCCCATATCATCCGCAAACCAGTGGCCAAGTTGAGATCTCCAATCGAGAAATAAAGCACATATTAGAAAAGACGGTGAGGCCGGACAAAAAAGATTGGTCATTAAGACTTGATGATGCATTATGGGCATATAGAACAACTTTCAAGACCCCGATTGGGATGTCACCCTACAGGCTAGTGTATGGAAAAGCTTGCCACTTACCTGTGGAACTCGGGCATTGTGCATATTGGGCCATCAAGAAATTCAACTTTGACATGCAGCAAGCCAGCTCAGAAAGAAGATTACAATTGGCAGAACTTAAAGAAATTCGCAATGACGCATACGAAAATGCCAAGATTTACAAGCAACGAATGAAAGTCTTCCAAGACAAGCAAATTATGAGAAAATCTTTCACTCCAGGTCAGAAAGTGCTTTTATTCAATTCTCGCTTGCACCTATTCTCAGGTAAGTTATGCTCTCGTCGGTCTGACCCATTTATTGTTCATACTGTTTTTCCACATGGGGCAATTGAAATTAAGGACCCAAAGAACGATGTCACATTTAAAGTTAATGGTCAAAGATTAAAGCCATATCTAGAGTACCAACTATATGGAGAAGACACCGAAATAAATTTGAGTGACCCACCAGATTTGAATTGATTTTTTTTCGGTGGTTTGATTTTTCTTTCTTTCTTTTTATTATTCTTTTGCTAATTAAAATTATTTTTCCATAAGCGTGTTTGTTTTACCATTAAGTTTTCTTTTATCATTGTTAATCATGAGTACCGTACTTAGACCGTTCCTCCTGAACATTCTTAAACCACTTCAACGTGTCAAAACTCATCTCAAAAGGCAGATTCAATTTTGTAAAACACATCGTATTTGGGCTCTGCAACCACGAGAGTTAGTATCCTATGTTGAGGGTTTAGAAAGCCAACTCAGAGACATTGAAAGAAGTGTTTACGACATCTAGTTGGAGCTTGAGGTAAATTCAATAAGAGGATGATTTTAATTTTCTTTGTGTGTTTTAATTTATTTTTCTATTGGTGTGCTTTAGTTTGCTATTCCGGTGAAGTGGCGGATAACGGTACTCCGTGACAATCAAGTTGGTTACTTCAGTTTTCCCATAATAACTAATATTCTGAGGCGAAGGTATGGACAGTAACGAGATTCTAGCGAAGCTTCACAAGCGATTCCCTTCACTCCCTCAGAATGCCCTCTTTACAATCTATAAAGCTTGGTCCGAACGCATGCGATTGCTCATGACGAATAACATACCTGCTGACATCCGTTGGTTAATCGAGGCAAAAGTACGATTGACAGGTGGGTTACCTCTAAAATTTATTGCACACATGCCTGGTTGTGGTAAAGGAAATTATGCAAGAAAACGACGAGCTCGAAGAATTTCTATTGCTTATCATAAGTGTGCCAGAATGAGTTGCGATAAAAAACCATGTTCTTTAGGAATGATGTCTGATAACAAGGAAGATAAGATTCAATTAATTAGGGATGACTTGAATAAGGAGTCATTGGATGATATCCTTTTGTCTCTTGAAACGCATCCCAGTGGATATGTGCAAGGAACGATTCTCCAGATATTACTGTTATTCCCGAAAGAACATGCGCGATATAGTCTCGGCAATCTGACTACAAACGACCTTGTTTACTAGTTTATAAGAAAACTAGATGGGAAGCCTATCCTCGACTCATAGAGGGCGTTCAAGCCGTTTCTGGGCGTAAAACAGAGGAAGATGTGAGCCACAGTCGCAACTACTTGTACATATCCTTTTTACTTCACTGTTATTTTATTTCACTGTTGTTTTATCATTTGCATTATTGTTTTTAATAATTTCATTTTATTACTGTTTACTTTTTGCTTTTTACTGTTTCCTTTTTTTACTCGCGAGCCATGTGCTTTACACGTTATTTGACACTGACATGTTACCTCATACACAACTGTGACCCACTGTCACCAAGACTCTTAAATGTGATTTTCTTTTGTCAAGCACTCACAAATGGCAACTACTCCCAATAGACAATTCAAGAACATTTGTGTGCTTTCTGGATTTACCTATGGAAAATATAAAGAGTTCGTTGATGCAGTCATCGATCTTAGTCGAAGCATAGCAGAGAGAAAATTACATTTGGTGTATGGAGAAGGTAACCGAGGGTTATCAAAATTGGTCTCAGAAGCTGCTTTTTTCAGAGGAAGCCAAGTGTTAGGAATCATCCGAAGAGTCCTAAAACCTTTGGGCAGTTTGTCTGACTCACCGATTGGAGAAGAGTTAGTCGTCTCAGGTATGCAAGAACGAATAACTGAAATGCTTAATCATGCTGATGCTTTTATTTTCCTTTCAGGAGATCTTGCAACACTAGAGGCACTTATCACACTAGCATCTTGGGCCCATATGCACATTCACCAGAAACCCTTCGGTTTGTTAAATGTCAATAATTTTTATGATGGCTTTATCACATTTCTTAACCATGCAATAAAAAACTATTTTGTTCCTTCCAATGCCAAAAAGCTTTTTATTTGTGCTCACACTGTTAATGAGCTACTTGATATGTTACAAGCTTATCGACCGGAGCCAGACCCCTGGGCCTTTGTATTGGAGCGTCCAAATAATGATGATAACAGTAGCCGCAGTAAGAAGTATAAATTAGATTTAACTCTCCGTCTGTAAATATTTTCTTCTGTGTTGCACCACCCAGGTGATGTCTTCTAAACTCTACTTCTTTCTTTTCAAACATTGAGGATAATGTTTCGTTCTGGTTGGGGAGAGGGAATAGTCGACAATTGTAGAATCTTGGTTAAGTTTTTACTAATTTTTTGTTGTAGAAACTATCTGTTGCTAACTTTTTGTTGACGATGGCTGAATATGGAGTGTAGTGACTCTAAAAACGCATCTTCGTCGTTTGAAAAAAAAACAAAAAAAATTAAAAAAATTCAGACATTTTCTTTTTCTTTATTATGTTTTTATGTTCATTTTTCTTCTTCTTTTTAATTTCTCCTTTATAAATATTCATTTTTTTAATTTTTTTTAGTCGAACATGGCTGAATATGGAGTGTAGTGCCTCTAGAAACGCATTTTCTTAAGTTAAAAAAAAATCCATTTTCGTTTTCTATCATTTTCTAATTAGTTTTTCTGCATCATTTTCACATTTCTGCATGCATATTTTTCTTTCATGTTTAGAATAGGTTGGGGGGTAGGATGTTGTTTAAAAAAAAATTGTATGATTTGTTTTAACATTGGATGACATGATTAATTTCAAATTTTAGTATTTGTATTATCTTTGGTCTTAAGTGATGTTACACTATGTTTGCTACTCTAAAAGTTAATGTCGGAGACAAATATGAGTTGCTTGAAGGAATGAACATGTCATAATAAGTACCAAATGAGTTTTTGAGCCTATCATTTTTCTTGGAGAGTAACCATTTTGCCCATTCTTTATACAGCTTAGCAGTTTATTATTGTATACACGATCTCTAGATTTCTTTTGAGTTAACCCTTAAAAAAAAATTTAAAAAAAAATTTAAAAAAAAGAAAAAAAGAAAAAAAATGTGTGTTGCTACATTTGGAGGCCCATCTAACTAGTAGATATGAAAGGTTATTTAGAGCCCTAAAAGACGATGGAAAGGCCATCTTTGATCCGTTTGAGCCTTTCTAGCCATCCCTTTTATTAAATATCCATAGTTAACCTTTTTGAGCCTTAAAAAAAAAAACCTTTTCTTTGTCAAACTTATCATCTTGACGCACTGCGATTTGGAGTATTACCCAATATCTTACAAGTTCCATCACCCATTTATGTTTGAAAAAAATGTAAATAAATATTTTGTATAGTGAAGTTATGCTAAAAACATGGTTATTTAAAAAGAAGAAGAAGAAAAAAAACAATAATAGGTGAAATCCACCTTGCAACTTCCAAAAAAAAAAAAATTCCTCTGCATTTTTCTCAAACATACACTTTTTTTTCCTTATTTCCCTTCTTTGTTAACCATATCCCCAGCCTACGTTACGTCCTAACAAAAGTCCTTCTTAATTTTAGGGAACTATAGTCTGAAGTAGAAGATAGTTATATGGGCTAAAAAGATGAAGTGGTGCATAAAAAAATAAAAAAAAATTAAAAAAATAATAATAAATAAATTGGGTTGACTAGCATTTTTATTTGACTTGAGATCGTAATATTTCTAAGCTGAGGACATATTTCTTTGTTCTTGGTGAGAGCATGTGATATCATTTTTTTTTATTTTCTCTCAATTACCATTCATTGGAGTGACTATTTTTATTGGGTTTAATTTCTTTGTGAGAGTGTCACTACTTACAATGAGATTTTGGGATTTGACATGTCATTCTTGAAAGTAGTTATGACAAAGTTTATTGGGCTGATTCATGTGGATGGTTGATGTGGGTGTGATGTTTCTTTAGACTGAAGATAATGCTTATACTTTTATTTGATTGTTATCATTAGTCTGATTAAATAAACAAGAGTGTTTAAAAAAAATCATTTTGGATTTCAATTTTGTTTTCGCTTTATTTGCTAAGGACTAGCAATACGCTGGTTGGGGGGGGGTGTGTTGAGTGTTTGAAAATACATATTTATAAAAGAGAAAATCGTCATTTTACATTTCACGTCTTACTAACAACCCTTACTTTTATGTATTTAAGCTTCTTATAATTTAATTATGTGTGTTTTATTTTAATTAAATATTTTATGTATTTTAGGGGCATCATGATCATTTCATAATAAACGAGAGATCAGACGGCAAAACAGACATCACTTTTAAACTCAGGATGGTCAAAAACCTTAGGAGGAGCATAAAAGGAAAAATGACACTGTTCACATATACGGTACTATTCACGTGTACGTTACTGTCTACGTTACTGTTCACGATACTGTTCACATATACGGATCGATGACGTGGCATTGACCGATGATGTGGCATTGACTAATGAGGTGTCACGATCCTATTGGACTAAAATTTTTATGTACTGTTGATCGATGACGTGACAACATATCAATTGACCAAAAATCTCGCGTACGGTACATGCATTACACAGGATTATTTTCAACCAAACTGCGTCACTGTTCAAGTTGGGTCAAACTGTGTTACTGTTCAAACCGCGTACTGTTGACTGATGACGTGGCGCAATCCTGAGCGTCCAAACTGTTTTTAATCTGATGGCCATGATTAACTCAATGTATCTATAAAAAGGGGGCCTCCCCCCTTAATTTGATATCTCTGAATCTATTTTTGGGATCTATTTTCTATAATTCCTTCTCTATCTTGTATTTTATACATATTTTAATAAATTTCCATTTAGCCCTTAGTTCAATTATGAGATACTAATTTTCTTTCAAGATTGAGTTGAATGTAAAGTCTTAATATGTGTTATGGGCTTTATTTGGTAAATTTATATTCTTTTCCCCTCTAATTTTTGTGGATGATTTGACTTTTCGTCGACAAATAATAATAATCTTGTCTAGATACTGCCTTGGTTACACCAGCTCACTAGTACATGGTTATTATTATTTGGCACGATAAACCCTTAACACTATATTGATTAGAGTGTGGTTCATGAGGTGTGGATTCCCCCCTCATGATTTAATTAGTATTAATAAGGAATATTTAGCTCATGATGCATGTTGATACGGATCTAAATACCCAAGTACGTCATTTTAATAGATTTCTATTCAATTTATTCTCGCCATTTAAATTCCAATTTTAGGATAATCCAAATCATTTTCACCACAAATCCAACCACTCATTTAAAAAATTAATTCTACAGATAATTAAAATCCAGCTCCTCGTGGGATCGACACTCGTCACCATTAATCTATTCTACAATAGATTCGTGCACTTGCGAGTTCAATAAAATTTGCACAACAAATTTTTGGCGCCGTTATTGGGGAGGTAAGTTATTTTAATTCATAAAATTAATTTTTGTGAATAATTTCTTTTATTTGTTTTCTTATATTTTTTTATTAAAAAAGAAAAAAAAAAGAAAAAAGAAAAAAAGAAAAAAAAAGTGAATCTACATTTAGAGGTAATAATTTCTTTTCTTTTCTCTTCTTTAAAGTTTTGTAATTTAATTTTCAAGTTATTTTTCTTTGTAATTTTTGTTTATCTTATTAATTTATTTTTAGTTAATTTATTTCACGTATTTGTTTTAGTGTTCTTATAAAAAGGTTTTAACAGTGTGATAAGGTTAGTACCGTAATTTTTTTTATTTTTTATTCCCATTTATTTATGTTCTTTGCATGCATGATCGAATGTCATTATTACCTAATCTTGAGCCTATAGACCTTGAATTAGAAAAAACACTGCGCACACACAAACACGTTAAAAATAAAATGGATTTGCAACAACAACAAGTATCACAGGAGAGACCATTTAAGGGCTACTTTAGTCCCTTAGCTAATTTGAGCACATCATGCATAAGATATCCAAATGTAACTGCTAGGAGTTTTGAATTAAAACCTAATGTGCTAAATTGTCTCCCAACATTCTATGGCCTAGAAAATAAGGACACATATAATCATTTGAATGAATTTCATGCTGTTTATTAAACATTTAGATATGAGAATTTTTCAGATGATGATGTTAAACTTAGACTATTTCCATTTTCTTTAAAAGATAGAGCTCGTTCATGGCTCAATACATTGCCTGCTAATAGCATTACATCATGGGAACAAATGGTAACATAATTTTTGAATAAATATTTCCCAGTGCATAAAACCAATGCTATTCGTAGGGAAATTTCAGAGTTTACCCAGAGAGAAGACGAGCAGTTTTTCGAAACATGAGAGCGATTCAATGAACTACTCTTGAAGTGTCCACATCATGGGTACGAGAAATGACACCAATGCCAATACTTTTTGGAAGGATTATTGCCAAATGTGCAAGAATGGTTAATGGCAACAAGTGGAGGAGAGCTAATGTCAAAAAGTGCATCATAGATTTGGGAATTCTTCCAGCGACAAGCGGATAATTCCCAACAACGGAGTCGATCGCTTAGGAACACTAAAAGAATTAAGGGAGTAAATGAGGTTCACATTGGCGAGTCAAGTTCAGAAATAAAAAAAGTCAAGGAGATAGTTGAAGGTCTCGCTCGACAAATAGCATCGTTATCGACTGCTAAATCAACATAGCCACATGACCATGGCTCATACTCAGATCAATCCAATGCCATAGGTGTAATGAGAAAACCATCAAATTACAACCCATACTCCAATACATATAACCCGGGATGGAGAGACCACCCTAATTTTTCATGGTCTCAAGGATTCCAACAGAATGGACCAGCAGCTCCAGCTCCACCAACGCAACCAATTCCTCAAATTCCTCAAGCCTCTCAGCCACTATTTAGACCATACAATCAAAACCAGAATTACTCTCAACCCAGACCATGGGAGGATGCATTCCAGAATTTCAAGAATGTTACTCACTCTACGATTGAGCAACAGAACCGCACCATTGATGGACTATGAAATGAGATGAGAGCAGGCTTCAACTCACAAGCCCAATCAATTTCAAGCCTCGAGATGATAGTAAGACAATTTGCTTCTTCAGTTCAGACCTTGGCAATGACTGTTGAGAAAGGTAAATTTCTAAGTCAACCAGTGCCTAATACTAAAGGAGTACATGAATCAAGTACCAGTTCACCACAGTAGCATAGAGATCAAAGCAGTCATGACCTTGCAAAAGGAAAAAGAAGTCGACAACAAAGTGGAGATGCCGGTGACAAAAGAAAATCAAATTGTACCTGTGAATGTTGAGGACTCACCATCGGAAGAGAAAGAAGAAACCAACCCACGAGAATATGTTCCCAAAGCTCCATTTCCTCAGGGGTTATCTAAAGGAAAGAAGGAAAAATCCACAGGTGAGATTCTTGAAATCTTCAAACAGGTAAGTGTTAACATCCCTTTACTTAATGCTATAAAACAAGTTCCATTTTATGCCAAGTTTCTTAAAGACCTTTGTATTAAAAAGAGAAATATTCACGTTCAAAAGAAGACATTTTTAACAGAAAACATTAGTTTTATACTCAAACATAAAATTCCTCTAAAATGCCAATACCCAGGCTCCCCCACTATCTCATGTAGCATAGGGAACCACACAATTGAGAATGCTTTGTTGGATTTAGTAGCTAGTGTAAATCTACTACCTTATTCAGTATTTGTGAAACTTGGACTTGGAGAATTACACTCTACTTCAGTAGTGTTACAGATTGCAGATCGGTCCACAAAAATACCTCGTGGTATTGTGGAGGACGTGCTTATCCAGGTAGACAAGTTTTATTTTCTCGTTGATTTCATTGTAATTGACACTCAACCAATACAAGATTCAAGGAAGCACATCCCCATTATTCTAGGCCGACCTTTCTTGGCAACTACGGATGCTCACATTCAATGCAGGATTGGAAATATGCAGTTGTTCTTTGGCAACATGACTATGGAGCTGAACATCTTCAACATTGCCAAACAACCTCAAAATACAGATGATGAAATTGTTGATGTGCATTTAATTGAAGCATTAGTTGATGACACTTTTCTTTCAAACTTTAGTGATGACTCTTTATAAACTTGTTTAACTCACTTTGGTTTGGATTTTGATATTAATAGATCAGTTGATGAGGTCAACGCTCTACTTGACTCAACACCATCCATGGACATTAATAAATAGAAGTCAAGAGTTGAGCAACTAGATCCATCAGAGAAGAAACTCATCTCATTATCAGAATCAACACCGAAACTCGAGCTCAAACCATTACCCAACACATTGGAATATGCATTTTTGGGATAAGAAAGCACTCTATTGGTAATCATCTCATCATCCCTAAACGACGAACAAAAAGGTAAGTTGTTGAATGTTTTAAAAGAGCACAACGGAGCATTAGGATGGACCATATCGGATATAAAAGGTATAAACCCAGTAGACTGCATGCATTACATTCACCTTGATGAAAATACTAACCTACTAGGGAAGTGGAACGTTGGTTAAATCTTAATATGAAAGAAGTTATTAGAACTGAAGTCCTGAAGCTATTAGATGCAGGTATCATTTGCCCAATTTATGATAGTTCATGGGTCAGTCCTGTGCAAGTTGTCCCCAAAAAGTCAGGAGTCACAATAGTTACCAATGCTGATAATAAATTAATACCAACTAGAGTAACTATAGGATGACGTGTATGCATTGATTATAGAAAGTTGAATTCTGTCACACGGAAAGACCATTTTCCTTTACCATTTATCGATAAAATGCTTGATAGATTAGCAGAACATGAATTTTATTTCTTTCTAGATGGCTACTCAGGATACAATCAGATCCCCACAGCACCAAAAGATCAAGAGAAAACCACGTTCACTTGCCCTTTTGACACTTTTGCATATAGGAGGATGCCATTTGGATTATGTAATGCATCTGCTACATTTCAACAATGCATGTTAAACATTTTTTCTTATATGGTTGAACGATTTCTTGAAGTCTTTATGGATGATTTTTTTGTCTTTGGTGACTCATTTGATCAATGTTTGCATTATCGAACACTAGTTCTGCAGAGATGTATCGAGAAGAACTTAGTCTTAAATTGAGAGAAATGCCATTTTATGGTAAAACAAGGTATTGTTCTCGGTCACATCATTTCGAGCAAAGGTATTGAGGTTGACAAAGTAAATATGGATCTCATTTCCAGTCTTCCTCCACCTAAAACAGTCAGAGAAGTAAGATATTTCCTTGGACATGCTGGTTTCTATAGACCTTTCATTAAAGATTTTAACAAAGTTTCTAGACCCTTATGCAATCTACTTGCTAAGGATGTACCTTTTATCTTTAATGATTTATGTTTTGTGGCTTTTGAATAAATAAAGCAATTGTTGACATCATCACCTATCATTCAGTCCACAAATTGGAGCTTACCATTCGAGCTCATGTGTGATGCATCTGATTATGCAGTAGGAGCAGTTTTAGGACAAAGAGTTGATCGAATTCCCCATGTTATTTACTATGCTAGTATGACATTGAATGATGCACAGTTAAACTATTCAACTACTGAAAAAGAAATGATTGCAGTAGTGTTTGCATTGGAAAAATTTCGATCTTATCTCATTGATTCTAAAATAATTGTGTTCACCGATCATGCTGCTCTTAAATATCTTCTCACAAAGAAAGATGCAAAAGCTAGACTAATTCGTTGGGTGTTACTTTTGCAGGAATTCGACTTGGAATTTAAAGATAAGAAAGGCACATAAAATGTTATGGCAGACTATCTCTCTCGTCTCAATTTTGACATAATTACAGAGCCATTAACATTGAATGAGTCGTTCCTAATTGAACAATTGATGAGTGTGGAAGTATTACCACGGCATGCTGATATTGTTAACTATCTTATTATAGGTCAACTTCCAGAGTATTGGACCAAGCAAGACAAAACCAATTTTTTTATGAAAATAAAGAATTTCTTTTGGGATGACCCGCATTCGTTCAAGTATTGTGCATATCAAATTCTTAGACGATGTATCCCAGAAAGTAAAATTCAAAATATCCTTTCATTCTGCTATGAACAAGCTTGTGGAGGCCATTTCAGTGCTAAGAAAATATCGACTAAAGTTTTACAATGTAGTTTCTATTGGCCAACTATATTTCAAGACACTTACACTTTCTGTTCTTCATGTGATAGGTGTCAACGAATGTGGAGCATTACACGAAGGAACATGATGCCATTAAATCCAATTTTAGTAGTTGAGATTTTTAATGTGTGGGGTATTGACTTCTTGGGACCCTTTCCCCCTTCTCTTGGCCATTAATACATATTGGTTGCTATTGACTACGTATCGAAATGGGTATAAGCAATTCCATGTAGAACCAATGATCACAAGGTGGTGGTAGAATTTTTGAAAAGCAACATTGTTTCACGCTTTGGATTCCTTCGAACGATAATCAGTGATGGTGGTGCCCACTTTTGTAACAAAGCATTCAAAACTCTTTTGGTAAAGTATTCAATCACTCACAAACTGGCGACCCCATATCATCCGCAAACCAGTGGCCAAGTTGAGATCTCCAATTGAGAAATAAAGCACATATTAGAAAAGACGGTGAGGCTAGACAGAAAAGATTAGTTATTAAGACTTGACGATGCATTATGGGCATATAAAACGGCTTTCAAGGCCCCGATTGGGATGTCACCCTATAGGCTAGTGTATGAAAAATCTTGCCACCTACCTGTGGAACTCGAGCATCGTGCATATTGGGCCATCAAGAAATTCAACTTTGACATGCAGCAAGCTAGCTCAGAAAGAAGATTACAACTGGCAGAACTTGAAGAAATTTGCAGTGATGCATACGAAAATGCCAAAATTTACAAGCAGTAAGTGAAAGTCTTTCATGACAAGCAAATTATGAGAAAATCTTTCACTCCAGGTCAGAAAGTGCTTTTATTCAATTCTCGCTTGCACTTATTCCTAGGTAAGTTACGCTCTCGATGGTCTGGCCCCTTTATTGTTCATACTATTTTTCCACATGGGGCCATTGAAATTAAGGACCTAAAGAACGGTGTCACGTTTAAAGTTAATGGTCAAAGATTAAAGCCATATTTAGAGTACCAACTACATGGAGAAGACACCGAAATAAATTTGAGTGACCCACCAGATTTGAATTAAGTTTTATTTTTCTTTCTTTTCGATGATTTGATTTTTCTTTCTTTCTTTTTATTATTCTTTTGCTAATTGACATTATTTTTGCATAAGTGTGTTTGTTTAACCATTAAGTTTTCTCTTATCATTGTTAATCATGAGTGCCATCGCTAAACAGTTCCTCCTGCACATTCTTAAACCACTTCAACGTGTATAATCTCATCTCAAAAGGTAGATTTGATTTTGTAAGATACATCGTATTTGGGCTTTGCAACCACTAGAGTTAGTATCCTATGTTGAGGATTTAGAAAGCCAACTCAGAGACATTGAGAGAAGTGTCTACAACATCTGGTTGGGGCTTGAGGTAAATTCAATAAGGGGACGATTTTAATTTTCTTTGTGTGTTTTAATTTGTTTTTTTGTTTATGTGCTTTATTTTGTTATCCCGGTGAAGTGGCGGATAACAGTACTCCGTGACAATCAAGTTGGTTACTTCAGTTTCCCATAATAACGGATTTTCTGAGGCGAAGGTATGGACAGAAATGAGATTTTAGCAAAGCTTCAAAATCGATTCCCTTCACTTCCTCAGAATGCCCTCCTTACAATCTATAAAGCTCGGTCCGAATGCATGCTATTTCTCATGAGGAATAACATATCTGCTGACATCCGTTGGTTAATCAAGGCTAAAGTACGATTGGCAGGTGAGTTACCTTCAAAATTTATTGCATACATGCCCGGTTGTGGTAAAGAAAATTATGCAAGAAAACGAAGAGCTCGAAGAATTTATGTTGCTTGTCATAAATGTGTCAGTATGAGAAGCAATAAAAACCCATGTTCTTTAGGAATGGTGTCTGATAACAAGGAAGATAAGATTCAATTAATTAGAGATGGCTTGAATAAGGAGTCATTGGATGATATCCCTCTGTCTCTTGAAACGCATCACAGTGGATATGTGTAAGGAGCGATTCTTTAGCTATGGCCATTATTCCAGAAAGAGCATGCACGATATAGTCTCGGGAATCTGATTATAAACGACCATGTTTGCCAGTTTATAAGAAAATTAGATGGGAAACCTATCTCGACTCATAGAGGGCGTTCAAGCCGTTTTTGGACGTAAAACCAGAGGAAGATGTGAGCCACAGTCGCAACTACCTGTAAATATCTTTTTACTTCACTGTTATTTTATTTCACTGTTGTTTTATCTTTTCTATTATTGTCTTTAATAATTTTATTTTATCATTGTTTTTTTCTTTTTACTGTTTCTTTTTTAACTCACGAGCCATGTGTTTTATACGTTATTTCACACTGACATGCAACCTCATACACAGTTGTGACCCATTGTCACCAAGATTCTTAAATATGTCTTTTTGTTAAGCACTCACAAATTATTTTTGAAAAGTATCCCAATGGTATCTACTCCCAATCGACAATTCAAGAACATTTGTGTGCTTTCTGGATTTAACTATGGCAAACATAAAGAGTTCGTTGAGGCAGCCATAGATTTTGGTCGAAGTATAGCAGAGAGAAAATTACACTTGGTGTATGGAGGAGGCAACCAAGGTTTATCAAAATTGGTCTCAGAAGCTGCTTTTGTCAAAGGCAGCCAAGTGTTAGGCATCATCCCAAGAGTCCTAAAACTTTTGGGCAGTTTGTCTGACTCACCGACTGGAGAGGAGTTAGTCGTCTCAGGTATGCAAGAACGAATAACTGAAATGCTTAATCATGCTGATGCTTTTATTTTCCTTCCAGGAAATCTTGCAACACTAGAGGCACTTATCACACTAGCATCTTGGGCTCATCTGCACATTCACCAGAAACCCATCGGTTTGTTAAATGTCAATAACTTTTTTATAGGGAGCAGTCACGGAAGCCACGCAAGTCCAGCAGAGGGCATAAGCCAAATTCCAAGTACATGACGTGAAGCCTTGAGCCTTGCCCTTGCATGGTTCATGCATGCATGATTACATATGAGAATAACGATCGTGCAAGGATTGTGGATAAGATCAAATCCTTAGGATTAAGGATAAGATCAAATCCTTAGTAGTAGTTGTTTAGCTTTGTGTTTCGTAAAAGTAGCAAGGATGTTATTTTAGTTTACGTATTTTGATTGCAGCCATTATTGTAGGATGAGTTTGTTATGTTTAGTATTATAAATAAAGGCTCCTGCATAATAAAAGTGGGCAGTCAATTAAATCAATTCATCTTGGTCTTTTTCTCGCCATAAGCAGAAAAAATCTTGTGATTGTTAGCTAACTTTGGTTGGTACCTATCACTTTTATGATGGCTTCATCGCATTTCTTAACCATGCAATAAAAAACTATTTTATTCATTCCAATGCGAAAAAACTTTTTATTTGTGCTCACACTGCTAATGAGCTACTTGATATGTTACAAGCTTATAGACCAGACCTTTGTGTTGGAGCATCCAAATAATGACTGTAACAGTAGCCGCAGTAAGAAGTACAAATTAGATTTAACTCTCCGCCTATAAATATTTTCTTCTGTGTTGCACCACCCAGGTGATGTCTTCTAAACTCTACTTTTTTCCTTTAAAATATTGAGGACAATGTTTCGTTCTGGTTGTGGGGAGGGAATAGTCGATAATTGTGGAATTTTGGTTAAGTTTTTACTATTGTTGTAGAAACTAACTGTTGCTAACTTTTTGTGTTAAAGATGGCTAAATATGGAGTGTAGTTACTCTAGAAACGCATATTCTTCGTTTTAAAAAAAATTCAGATATTTTCTTTTTCTTTATTAATTTTTTTACAATCATTTTTCTTCTTCTTTCTAATTTCTCCTTTATAAATATACACTTTCAAAGTTTTTTGAGTCGAAGATGCTGAATATGGAGTATAGTGCCTCTAGAAACGCATCTTCTTAGGTAAAAAAAAATATTTCTTTTTCTATCATTTTTATTGTAACTTTTCTAATTAGTTTTTCTACATCATTTTCACATTTCTACATGCATATTTTCCTTTCATGTTTAGAATAGGTTGGGGGGTAGAATGTTGTTTACAAAAAAAAATTGTGTAATTTTTTTTAACATTAGATGACATGATGAATTTCAAATTTTAGTATTTGTATTATCTTTGGTCTTAAGTGATGTTATGCTATGTTTACTACTCTACATGTTGATGTCGGAGACAAATATAAGTTGCTTGAAGGAATGAACATGTCATAATAAGTACCAAGTGAGTTTTTGAGCCTATTATTTTTCTTGGAGAGTAACCCTTTTGCCCATTCTTTATACAGCTTAGCAGTTTATTATTGTATACATGATCTCCAGATTTCTTTTGAGTTAACCATTAAAAAAAAATTTAAAAAAATTTAAAATATATATATATATATATTATTTTCTTTTTTTGGTGTGATCTTTTAGCATTGGATAACATGATGATTTTCAAATTTTGGTATTCGTATTATCTTTGGCCTTGAGTTACGTTACACTATATATATATATTTTAAGAAAACACTAAAAAAATTGGGACTAATTGAAGAAACTTAAGGGAGATGATTAAGAGAAAAAGACCGAAAACAAAAAGTTAGAAACAATTTTTGTTTTTTTGTTTTTGTTTTTTTTTAAGGAAAACACAAAAAGAAGATGCGTTTTTAGAGACACTACATCTATATTCTGCCATCTTCGACTCAAATTTTATCCAAAATTAGTTTTTACAACAAAAATTAATAAAAACATCACTAGGACTGAGACATTCCACAATTATCAACTATTCCCTCCCCCCAACCTAAAGGAAACATTGTCCTCAATGTCTAAAGAAAGGAGTAGAGTTTAAAAGATATCACCTAGCCACTGCTGGAAATATTTACAGACGGAGAGTCATCAGTTGCCCAATTCAACGCCAAAGTCATAGGATTTGGCTTTGGTTTGTAAGCTTGCAAAAGGTCAAGTAACTCATTAGTAGTATGAGCACAAATGAAGAGTTTTTTCGCTGAGGATGGAATGAAATATTTTTTTATTGCATGATTAAGAAATGTTATTAAGCCATCATAAAAGTTATTAACATTTAACAAACCGATGAGTTTTTTATGGATATTTAAATGGGCCCAAGAAGCAAATGTAATTAGCGCCTTCAAAGTTACAAGGTCTTCTGGCAAGAAAATAAAAGCGTCAGCATGATTTAACATTTCAGATATTCTTTCTTGCATACCTGAGACAACTAACTCTTCTCCAGTTGGTGGGTCTGGTAGACATCTTAAAGGTTTTAAGGCTTTTGGAATGATGCCTAGCACTTGGCTTCTTCGAACGAAAGCAGCTTCAGAGACAAGCTTTGATAACCCTCAGTCACCTCCTCCATATACAAGATGTAGTTTCCTCTTTGCAATAGCGCGACCAAGATCTACGGCTGCCTGAACGAACTCCTTATACTTTCCATAGCGAAATTCAGAAAGCACACAAATGTTTTTAAGTTGACTGCTTGAAGTTGCTGTTAGAACAATTCTAAAAAGAAACAACTTGTGAGTGCTTGAAAAGAAGTTCCTATTTAAGGATCTTGGTGACGGACATAATGATATACATCTGTAAATGGGGTGGTATGTTTGTCAAATGACGCGTGAAGCTTTAGCTTAATAATTCAAAGGCAAACAGTGAAAAGAAAAAGCAAACAGTGATTAGATAAAATAAAGAAAAAAAACACAATAATAATAATAATGCAAAACATGAAAGAACAGTAAAATAAAAGGATGTTTATTGGTAGTTGTGATTTTGGCTCACATCTTCCTCTGGTTTTACGTCTAGTAACAACTTGAACATCCTCTATGGGTCGAGGATAGGCTTCCTATCCAGTTTTCTTATAAACTGGCAAACAAGGACTTTTAGAGTCAGATTCCCAAGACTAAACTGTGCACTTTCCTTTTGGAACAGCTTCCAGAAATTTTGAATTTCAAGTTGTACAAATTCGCTCGGATGCATCTCAAGAAATCGTAAGATATCATTCCTAAAGCTTTACAACGTGGATTTTTGCAAGCAAGTCTTACACAATGAGAACATTCAGAGCCAACTCGCTTAGCTCTTCTTTTCTTAGCAAATGTACTTTTACCAAAATCAGGCATGTAAGAAATGAATGGATAAGAAAACTCACCTGCCAATCAAACCTTTGCTTCAATTAACCTGCGAATGTCAGCAGGAATCCCATTGATCATTAACAAACGCAGTCGTTCACAACGAGCTTTGTAAATCTTCTTAAGAGCATTTTGAGGGAGAGAAGGAAAATGTTGATGCAAATTTTGTTGTATTTCTTCCATGCTTGACATTGAGGTTTTAGTTATTGTGGAAAACTGAGAATACTGACTTAAAAAGTGAAAAAGAACAGAAAAATTAAAAAAAACACACAAGGAATATAACTCACCTTTGTCCTTTTATTGAATCCAGTTCTAATTGCAGATTATAAATACCCTTCTCTATTTCCTTGAGTTGTCTTTTTAGATCTTTCACGTGAGATACTAACTCTGGTGGTTGCAGATCCCAAATAGGATGTAATTTACAAAATCGGAGCAATTTCCTCAGGTGAAATTTTACATGAAAAAGCGTTTTAAGATGATCGAAAAAGAAATTTTTCATGGAGGTACTCATGACAAGTATAAAAATTTAGTGAGCTAAATCACAGTTGTCAAACTACACACAATTAAAAAAATACAATGCACTCCATTCAAGGCATAAAGAAAAGGAAAAAGAAAAAAAATCAAATAATTCAAACGGTAAAGTAACAGTAAATTAAATTCACAAAACGTTAAAATAAAAAGGCTTAATCAAAATTTTGGTGGGTCACTCAAATGGATTTCGGTATCTGCTTCATGTGGTTGGTATTCCAGATATGGTTTCAATCTTTGGCCATTAACTTTAAATGTGACACCATCCTTTGGATTCTCAATTTCTACGGCTCCATATGGATAGACATATATTTACAACTAATGGACCATTCCACTTTGACTTTAACTTCCCTGGAAATAAATGAAGACGAGAATTATAAAGCAACACTTTTGACCGATTTCAAATGTTTTCCGAAAACTTCTTCTGTCATGAAAAAATTTGGTTCTTGCATTAATAATTCTGGAATTCTCATATGCATCATTCCTTAATTCCTCAAGTTCATTTATTTGCAATTTACGCACATTGCCAGCATTATCAAGATTTGAATTAAAAGCTTTAATGACCTAAAATGATTTATGTTCAAGTTCTACTGGTAAGTGGCAAGATTTTCCATAAACAAGCCGATAGGGTGACATTCCTAAAGATGTTTTAAAAGCTGTACGATATGCCCAAAGTGCATCAATTAGTCGAAGAGACCAATCTTTACAGTTTGGATTAACTGTATTTTCTAAAATTTGTTTTATCTCCCTATTTGCTAATTCAACTGGACCACTTGTTTGAGGGTGATAAAGGATAGCAACCTTATGTGTAATTCCATATTTCTTCATTAAAGACTCAAATGACTTATTACAAAAATGCTTACCTCCATCACTGATAATGGCTCGAGGTATTCCAAATTTGCTCAAAATATTATCTTTTAAAAAGCGGATCACAATCTTGTGATCATTGTGCCGACAAGAAATCGCCTCAATCCATTTTGAAACATAATCAACAGCAACCAAAATGTATACAAATCCTAATGATGATAGAAAATGGCCCATAAAATCAATTCCCCAACAATCAAATATTTCAATGACAAGGATGGGGTTTAAAGGCATCATATTCTGCTTTGAAATAGACCTTATCATTTGACAATTCTTACACATTTTACAGAATGCATGTGAATCTTTAGATAATGTAGGCCAATAAAATCCACACTGCAATATTTTTGCAGCTGTCTTTTTTGAAAAAAATGGCCACCGCATGCTTTAGAATGAAAAAATTGAATGACCCTACTTACCTCGTCGTCTGGTATGCATCTTTAAAAAATTTGATCAGAGCAGTACTTGAACATGTATGGTTCATCCCAGTAAAAACTTTTTACTTCTGTTAAGAATTTTTTCTTGTCTTGGGAACTCTAGTCACATGGCATTTCACCTGTTGCAAGATAATTAACAATATTAGCATACCAAGGCATTTTATTATAGAAAACAAACATTCATCAGGGAAAGAATCATTGATGGGTGTTGTTTCAATTAAAGACTCATTTGTAAGTCTTGAAAGATGATCTGCAACAACATTTTCAACGCCCCTTTTGTCCTTGATTGTCAAATTAAATTCTTGAAGTAGCAAGATCCATCGTATCAACCTTGGTTAGGCATCCTGTTTTGACATTAAATATCTCACAGCAGCATGATCAGAATAAACAACAGTAGATGAACCAATTAAATACGAACGAAATTTATCCAATGCAAATATTACAGCAAGTAGTTCTTTCTCAGTTGTAGTGTAATTCATTTGAGCACTATTCAAAATTCTACTTGCATAATAGATGACAAAGGGCTTACCTTCATTTTTTTAACCCAGAGCAGCACCAATGACATAATCACTAGCATCACACATTAGCTCAAAAGGCAAAGACCAATCAAGGGGTTGCATTATTGGGGCTGATGTCAAAAGAGTAGTTATTTTTTTAAAAGCTTGTTGACAATCATTAGTCCATTCAAATTGTGTGTCTTTTATTAGGAGGTTACAAATTAGTCTAGATAAGGCACTAAAGTCTTTTATAAACCTCCTATAAAACCCTGCATGTCCTAAAAAAGAACGAACTTCTCTAATTATTTTTGGTTAGGGTAATTTTGAAATGACTTCAACTTTGGCTTTATCAACTTCGATTCCTATTGAAGACACAACATAGCCCAAGACAATTCCAAAAGTGGTCATGAAATGGCATTTTTCCTAATTTAAAACTAGTCATTTTTCTTTGCTATTTTCCAAAACCTTTTCTAGATTATCAAGACATGTATCAAAAGAATTACCAAATACAGTTAAATCATCCATAAAAACCTCTAGACAATTTTCAACCATGTCACTAAAAATGCTTAGTATGCACCTTTGAAATGTTGTAGGAGCATTACAAAGTCCAAAGGGCATTCTCCTAAATGCAAATATTCCAAATGGGCATGTGAATGTGGTCTTTCCCTGGTCTTCTAAGGCTATAGGGATTTCATAATAACCAGAGTAGCCATCGAGAAAGTAGTAGTAGGGATGTCCAACTACTCTTTCGAGAATTTGATCTAGAAATGGAAGGGAAAATGATCTTTTCTAATGGTATCATTTAATTTTTTGTAATTAATGCACATGCGCCAACTAGATGGAATTCGTGTGGGATTGGTTCACCTTGTTCATTTTTTACAACAGTTATTCCAGATTTCTTTGGTACTACTTGAGTTGGACTTACCTATTTACTATCAGAGATAGGGTAGATAATTCCTACATCTAGTAGTTTAAGGACCTCATTCTTTACTACTTCTTTCATATGAGGGTTTAGTCTTCTTTGTGGTTGACGGGTTGTTTTGGCATTTTCCTCTAAGTGTATTATGTGTATGCAAATTAAAGGATTATTGCCTTTTATGTCTTTTAAGGTCCAACCAAATGCAGTTTTATGCCTTTTTAGTACATATAACAACTTACCTTTTTTATCATGCGTGAGTTGAGAAGAAATTACCATAGGATATGTCTGCTGCTCCAAGATAGGCATACTTCAATTCTTTTGGTAAGGGCTTTAATTCGAGCTTTGGTGTTTCCTCTTCGTTTGGTTCTTCAGGTTACACCGTATCTTCAAAGTTCTGTTGGTCATCGTCACTTATAGATACCTGCATAGAATCAAGTGTAGGGCATGTGTTAGCAGTATCACAATCTAATTCTTTACTTGATTCAAAAGAACCAGCAAAATAAATTTCAGCAGAGTTTGTAAAATTCTCATCCTGAATGTGTTCCTCAATGATTGGCTCGATGAGATCAATTTCCTCATTCTCATTATCATCATCTTCTTGGTGGTGAGCTTGTTTACACATGTTGAACACATTGAGTTCTAGTGTCATGTTGCCGAAAGATAAATTCATTAATCCATTCCTACAATTTATCAAAGCATTAGCAGTAGCTAAAAATGGTCGACCCAAAATAATAGGAATTTGTTTGCATTCATTAGCAATTGGTTCCGTTTCTAGAATAATAAAATCCACAGGATATATGAATTTATCGACTTAGACTAATACATCTTCAATTATTCCTTTTGGAACCTTAATCGATCTATCAGCAAGTAAAAGAGTGGTAGAAGTTAGTTTAAACTCACCGAGATTAAGTTGTTGGTACACTAAATAAGGAAGTAAATTAACACTGGCACCAAGATCAAGTAAAGCATCTCCAATTTTATGATCCCCAATAGTGCAAGAAATAGTTAGACAACCAGGATCCTTGTATTTCAAAGCACTATTGGTTGAGAGAATAGAACTTACCTATTCTGCTAGAAAAGTTCTCTTTTGCACCTTATATTTCCTTTTCACCGTGCACAGATCTTTCAAAAATTTAGCATAAGAAGGTACCTATTTAATGACATCCGGCAGAGGAATGTTGACTTTTACTTGTTTAAAAACTTTATAAATTCCTGGACTGTGGTTTCATTTCTTTGGCTTGATTAGTGCTTGAGGAAATAGGGGTACATGAGGAGAGTTGGGTATTTCTTCATGGGTTAAAGGTTCGATAGACTCTTCCCTATTTTCTGAAATTGAATCTTTACTAGTTTCACGAGGGTCCACAATGTGTTTTTCGACCACTTTACCATCACGAAGGCTTATAACCGATTTGACTTGACTCATATTTTGGTTTCCTGAATTTCCCAGTTGAGGATGATGTTGACTCTTGGGGTTTGGTTAGAGCAGATGTAAGTTTGGAGATAGTTCCTGTTAAATTGGTTAAGGTTTGCACCGTTTGGTTATTGATCGACTCTTGTTTTCCAATAAACGAATGTAATGTGTCTTCTAGAGTTTTTCTTGGTGGTGGGACATATGGTGGGTAACTCTAGGAATTTTGGAAATTTTGTCTTGGAGGAACTGGTTGTGAGGGTTGTGCATGATTGTCATTTCTCCAACTGAAATTTGGGTGGTTTCTCCAACCAGAGTTGTAAGTTTGGGAGTATGGATTTGGATTTGGCCTTTTGAAATTGTCAATGATATTTGTTCATGCAAACTTTCTCTCAGAGCTGGCAAAGTTGGACAATCCTGCATAGAATGGTCAGTAGAATCGCAAACATAACAAGAAATATTTTGAACAGACTTTACATGATCATTCTTTTTCAACTCTAATGCTTCAACATTTCTAGCTAATGATGCAAATTTGGCTTGAAAATCATGGCCTTCCCTAAGGTTATGCATGCCTCCACTAGATGGAGATGACTGAGGTTTACTTGATGACTCATAAGACCCAACTGTATCTTAGTATTGTGCATTTTCTGCTATATGGTCAAGATAGTCTAATGCATCTTCAGGACTTTTATCCCTAAACTCACCATTACACATCATTTCAACGACTTTGTCTACCTTGGGATGTTAATCCTTCGTAGAAATGAGACACTAATCTTCATGTTTCAAAACCGTGATGTGGGCAAATATTAAGTAGTTCTTTAAACCTATCCCATCATTGGTAGAGAGTTTCTTATGATTTTTTAGTGAAAGTGTTGATTTGTCTTTTAAAAGAATTTGTTCTGTGGGGTGGGAAGAATTTTTTCAAAAATTGTGTTTGCATTTCATCCCAAGTTCTGATGGATTCTGACCTAAGATTTTGTAGCCAAGTTTTAGCTTTATCCTTAAGTGAGAAAGGAAAAAACTTAAGCCTGATTATATTCATGCTATAATTTTGATCAGTACATGTGTTACAGACTTCCTCAAATTTCCTTAAATGCAAATATGAATTTTCAGACTCAAAACCATGAAAAGTAGGAAGAAGTTGAATGATACCAGGTTTGAAATTAAAACATGATGTATCAGGAGGGAAAACTATGCATGATGGTGACCCTGTTCTAGTAGGATGCATGAAGTCTCTAAGGGTCCTAGGTTGTTCATGAAGATTTTGCAAGACTTGGTCATTTTCGTGCTCCGAAAAATTTCCAGCTCCTATATCAGCCATATTTAAGGGTGGTGAAGGTGATTTTCTAATTAATCTACCACTATTTGTACAAGACCAACGACGCATGCAATGCTAATGATGTGTGCTAAACTAATGATGCAAAAACACTAAATGAAAATTGCAAAAATAAAAATAAATTAGAAATTAAATGAGAAAAAAGGCGAAGTAAAAATAAACAAACTGAAAAATAAATAAATAAATTAGGCGGTGAAACCAGCCATTAAAAGAAACAGCTTAGGCAGTATTTTAAAACCAACCATATAATAAAATATAAAATTAAATTAATTAATGCATAAAAATAAATAAACTGAAATTAAAATGCTAGGCGTTAGAACCGACCATATAAATAAAAATACATAAATTAATAAAATTTAAATAACAGTTAGGCGGTAGAACCGACCATTTAAAATAAATGTGGAAAGTAAATTGCGGAAATTTAAAGAAATAAATTTGATTTGGGGACTGATTTACAAAGATTTTTGGGCTAAGATGAAGTTTCTCACAAATTTTATGGATAATGTTAAGGTTTGAAAAAAGAGGGGTGCTAACTGAAGTTTTACAAAAAGAGAATAAAATAGAACCACGGAAAGATGGTAATGACAAAACAAAAAAAATTAAAAAAATAAAAATAAAGTAAAGACAAACTAATATCAAATTTAGAAAATTCCCTAGCAACGGTGTCAAAAACTTGACATGACTCAAAAGTGTATTACTCTCAAGTATAGGAGTGTATATAATATAACCCAGTGAAACCGGGGTCGAACCACAAGGAGTTTTAAATCTAGTAAAACTAAGAAAATTAATTGCAGGGCAAAGAAATTATTTGAAATTGATTTAAAAATAAGCTAAGGCTTGGATCCACTCTCTGTATTTAAACTATAATTTTAATATTCTCTCATTTATATTTTGCCTCACTTTTACCAATTAATTAATATAATTTAATTCTATGTGTGTGGATAAATATAGAATAAAGTACCTAATGTGCCACATTATATTAATGTGTCGATATTATGTCAAAATATCATAAAATCTAGTGAGATTTATAAATTAATATGATATAAAAATAATTAGAAAAGAATTAAATAAACTTAAAAACTCATTTGAGAAAATAATAATAATTAATAGTTTAAAACATTGAGCTTCACCCTTCACCTCAGCTTAATAAAATTAGCTACTCATATTGAAAGAAAACACAACACTCTTTTTATTTAATAAACTTTTTTAAATATATTACAAAGAAAATTGATACAAACGGATATACGAAAAGAAAAGAAACAAAGAAACAAAGAAAGAAAATCTTCAGTCTCGGCTTCAGCTCTCAATTTAGCTCCCTAGCTTCCCCTCTCTCGCCTGCATCCCCTTGCCTTTTATAGGCAAGGAAATCGTCTTCTTTTATTTTATTTTATTAATATTAATATTTTATATTATATTATATATATATATATTGAATTGTGTGATGGTCAGGAGGCGTGATGGCCTCCTGACCATCACCAACATGTTTTTGTTCTTTTGTTCTTTTTTTTTTAATTTAATTTAATTTATTATTTAGTATTAAATCTCTTCAATTTTTTTTTTCAGTAGTTCTTCTTTATTCCCGCTTTCAATTCCAATTCCATCTTTATTCCTGAAAAATATTTACAAGATAAAAATTAACACAAATTACGAATTAATTTAATATAAAATATATTTGGGGAGTATTAAAATAATTTAAAAATAATGAACGCGTTAATCGACACAATAAGTGAAAAACGAATAATTGTATCCTTATTAAATGTGAACTTTTTAGTGTCAATTACTCGATGGGTAGAATTCATAGAGACATTTCCACATCTCATTTATTACAACTAAGGTAAGGAAAATGTTGTTGCAGATGCACTTTCCCACAGGTATGTCTTAATCTCAACACTTAATGCTAAATTACTTGGTTTTGAACATATTAAGGAATTGTATGCTGATGAGATTTTATTCCATGTCACAAAACAGATGATGCTTTTAATGTTGCTAACTTATTCTTTAAGGAGATTTGTGAGGTTGCATGGTATGCCCAGGATAATTGTTTTTAATAGGGATGTTAAGTTTTTAAGTAATTTTTGGAAAACATTATGGGCTAAGTTAGGAACTAAGTTGTTGTTTTCAACTATTTGTCACCCTCAAACTGATGGGTCAAACAGAAGTTCTGAATAGAACTTTATCTACTTTGTTACGAGCTATCATTAAAAAGAACATAAAAACTTGGGAAGATTGTTTACCATATGTTGAGTTTGCTTATAATCGTTCCGTTCATTCTGCTACTAAGTATTCGCCGTTTGAAATTGTTTATGATTTTAATCCTTTAACCCCATTGGATCTAACTCCATTACCTGCTTTTTAGCGTGTTAGCTTAGATGGCAAGAAAAAGGCTGAAATTGTTAAACAGATGCACGCAAAGGCGAAGTTCAACATTAAGCAGATAACCGAGCAATATGCTAAACAAGCTAACAAATGGCAACATAAGCTAGTCTTTGAACCCGACGATTGGGTGTGGTTACACATGCGCAAGGAACAATTTCCGGAACGAAGGAAATCTAAGTTATTACATCGAGGGGATGACCCATTCCAAGTTTTGGAACGGATCAATGAAAATGCATACAAACTGGATTTGCCTGGTGAGTACAATGTAAGTGCTACTTTTAATGTTTCTGATTTGGGTTCTTTTGATGTAGGTGATGATTTGAGGACAAATCCTCTTCAAGAGGAGGAGAATGTTGAGATTAAGGATAAAAATATTACAAGCACGTGGGATAAGGTATATTAAGATCCTATTAAGTTCCCGCCGGACCCGTTACAAGAGCTCGAGAAAAGAAATTCAAAGAAGCACTTAATGGATTGATTCAAACAACTTGGGCTCAATTAAATTCGTGGAGGCTGGTTGAAGGAATCGCACATGATAAATGCATGATTCAGGCTCGTGAAGTTTCCAAATAATCACTTCTATGAATTGCTGGTTATAGCGGGAAAATATATTATTTTTCTTTTTAAGATACTTTCTCGTATCTTGAGCAGGCTATTAGAGAAGCAAATTAATTGTTTCTATTTTAATCGCCTAGTTTCCCTTTTAATTAATATACGACATTTTAGCCAATTAGATCATGATTTGATTGAAATTCTTTCCTATTTGCTTAGATTAGGATTCAGATTTGATTTAGATTCTTTCCAATTTGTTTAGATTCAGATTCAGATTTGATTTAGGATTTATTTCCCAAAATTCTTGTAACCAACCCTATATAATGTACTTGTATCCAATAAACATATAAGTTTTTGATGTAATTGGTGAGAGAGTTAATTCTCGTTTGTTCTTTACAAACTCTTTGAACTTATCAGATTTCCATGGCGTTCAAACTCTTGACTTATCAATCAGACCGTCCATAGCTGATTGTGGCGTTTTCACATACCAAGGTTCATGCTTTCATTAAGCATATAGTCGATCTTTCATTCAATTCTTGGTTTAAATTCGATCTTAGGGACTAAATTGATTAGGGCCGCGTCAGTTCTTGACGGGATTCGTATCACTTGGAAGACGACATCAGCTTCTGCAAATTGCACATCCCTAGAAAAAAGCCCTGTACTTATTGAAGCTGCCATAACTTCCCCTCTTGTGTTTTTAATGATAGCGCCAATATCACAAAAGCCTTTTGACGATTTAATGGATGCATCTGTATTGAGCTTGTACCAATGGTCTGGTGGAGCAGCCCATTATTCATCTTTATGGTTTTGAGTGGGAGAAATCCTTCCGATAGAAAAGTGTTGCGCGAGTTGGTAGCTCTCAATAACAGATTCTGCCCAAAACACTACGCTCGACATGTCATACCCTTTTATTATGAAGGAACAAGTTCTTATCCCTCCAAATTGACCAGGCCAAAGCCACAAAAGATTCAAACGTCTCCTTGGATAGAGAATCAACCAATGTTTGAACAAAGCAGGAGAAGTTGATGTTTGGATAATTAGACACAGTATTAGCAAGGCGGGATAGTCGCCGTATCTTTATAGCAAACTGACATCCCACCAAAGCATGGAAGGTATCCTCTGGCATTCTGTTGCATCTTTGGCAAGTAGGAGATTGTATTACCTGTCTTTTAAATAAGTTACATGAGGTTGGAAGGATGTCGAGTAGAGCTCACCAGAGAAAAATTCGCATTTTAGGTGGGATAGAGAGGGACCAAATGAATTTCTACCACGCTTGAGATGACGATAAAGTGGAGGGACCTTGATAATGGTTCAAGAACAAAGCCAATTGATACTCGCTTTTGGCAGTATATACTCCTCGTTTGTCATAGAACCAATACACTTGATCGGAGCATGGATGAGGCGGAAGAGGGATGTGAGTAATAGTTTCAGCATCTAGCAGCAGAAATTGGTTCTGAGTAAGGGGAATGTTCTAAGTCCCATTGCTATTAATAAGCTCTGGTACCTTGGTATCCATGGGTAAGGTTTTTGGGGAAACAAGTTGGAAAGACACTGGTTTAGGAATCCAATGATCTTTGTACACGTAAATATTTTTTCCATCGCCTATATGCCAACACAATCTAGCTTTCACAAGTTCCCTACCTCATAAAAGACTCTTCCATAAGAACAAAGAATTGCAACTCATTTTGCTACTAAGAAAATCAGAGTTGGGGAAGTATCTAGCGTTTAAAGTTTTGGCCAGTAGTGAATCCACATCTTGTAAAATTCGCCAACTCATTTTACCGAGCAGAGCTTGGTTAAAAGAAACTAAATCCTAAAAAACCCCTACCTCCTTCCTTCTTTGTCGCACATAAGTTTTTTCATGAAAGCTAGTGCATGCCTTTTGATTTATGGTTGGTGCCCCACCAGAATCTTTTACTGAGCCACTGAATATCCTCACACAGTCCCTGAGGTAATCTAAATACACTCATCGCGTAAGTATGAATTGCTTGAATGACTGCTTTGATTAAAACTTCCTTGCCTTCATATGAAAACAATTGAGACTTCTACCGATTTAATTTGCTCAACACTCTATTTTTTAGTACGTTGAAAAATGCAGTTTTATTTCGGCCAACCATAGAAGGGAGCCCCAAATACTGTTCATGGGAGGAGACCACTTGAAGGTTGAAAAGGGTTTTTATCTTACCAATGGTGTGCTGTAACACATTCGGGCTAAAAAACATTGAAGATTTGTCCATCTTAAAAAATTGGTCTGAAGCTGCTGTGCACATATCAAATATTGGTTTCAGATGAGAGCATTCTTCAACTGTGGCTCGTGAGAAAATGAGACTGTCATCTGCAAAGAGAAGATGAGAGATGATAAGGTTATTCCGATTAAAACCAACTTGCCGAAGTAATTTTTGGTTGACTGCTTGATTGATAAGAAGTCATACTTATAGTTAAAAAGTAATTGTTTAATTACTACATACACAAACATACCTAAATAATTTAGTATTAATATTAAAAAAATTCTACTACAAAGTGACCAATTCAAACTAAGACCAAACTCTTGTAAATTTTTGTAACCCAATTCTTTCATAGCACAACAAAATCTAACATGAGCTGTATAACATGTATAGATGGAGCATCAGCAACAACAAGAACGTGTATAACATGAGCTGATTTTTGGCAGAGAGAGAGAGAGAGAGATCTATGAGTTTACATCATTAGAAAAGGTTAATTACCCTTGGGTGGCACATGTTTTGACAAATTTAAAAAAGATGGCACATGTTTTAAAAATACTCGAGCGGGTGACATTCCGTTAACTTTATTCAGCTGAGGGTAAAATTGGATAAAATAGATATTTTTCTTTCATAAAGCCAAAGAGATAAAATATTAGATTTATATAGTGCTCTACAATTCATTAAAGTTTTGCTTCTTTATGTTCACAAATCAGTTTGATTCAACAAGAAATTTTTCAAAAAAAAATTTGTTTGATTTAACAAAAAAAACCCTATTAATTAGACTTAGATTTAATTTTTTAAATAATTTTCTATATAAAAATAAAAAATAATTAAGTAGGAGTAGAAATATCATTTGCAACTAATTGTAGGGGTAGAAATGTTATTTTTAACAAATTTTAAGGGTAAGAATATCATTTTCTAGTTAATTGCAGGGACAAAAAGTAATTTATTATTTTTGTTGAAGTTAACGGCAAAACTTAATGGAATATCACACGTTCGAGTATTTTTAAAAAATTATCACCTTTTTGAAAATTTTCAAAACATATGTCAATGAAGGGTAATTAACTCTATTAGAAAATAATCCTTTGATGAAAACTATCACCGAAATCTTGAGAACATTCATGTTATATCACAAAGAATCATTAACGGAATATGCGGAAGCGTACCTGAATTTATAATGCAAGCCTCGCGATTTGCCTTTATATATATATAACTATGATGATAAGATGTCAGAAAATAATAGAATAGTACTTATGATCTGGAGCCATAACCACTTACATAGATAATTTTTTTCTGTTATCTTTACATTTTTTTATTCACTACTAGAAAAATGGGCTTTACTGACACCAATTTAGTGTCAGTAATAACTTTTACTTACACTTGTTAATTGTACCAGTAACGCTCCAGCCAGAACACATTGACATTAATTTTTGGTGTCAGTAATTCGTGTTACTATAGTATCACCAAAATAATGACACTATATTGTTAGTACTTAATGATACTATTTACGTGTCAATAATTCGTGTCACTACAGTATCACTAAAATAATAATACGAAGTGTAAATATTTAATGATACTATTTATATGTCAATATTTAAAATTGAGTCAGTATTTGGTGATGTTATGCTGCTTTTGGTTAGTAATATATTTTTATTTTTATTGGATTTTTCCAATTTGTTTTACAATTAAAAAATAAATATATTAAATATATCAAATCTCCCAACACAATTCACATAATAAATATCCCAATACATCACTTAAATTAACATAATTTAACTACATCACTGTTTAGGGAAAAAAAAAGAACATAAGTATCAAATTAAGTTTTCGACAAGTTTTAAACAACAAAGTACTAAATTCAGTTTCAACAAACATTAACCAACAAGAATAAGCACAAGAATGTACTGAATATCCATACGTGGCTTCATTTTTTTTCCCCAACTACAAGCACATAAAATCAATTAGAACACCACAAAAAATAAGTCTTGGAGATTTGGAAGCAAAAGTGGTCCTAAATTACTCATATATTACCTCGCGATTGTAGGTTTTAATTAACTTGGCAACATATGTAGCCTATTGATCATGAAGTTGCGAGAGCTCTTTCATCGAGTACTCATCAATTCCCTTTGAACTTTAATTTCAAAACAACAAGTTATTCACCAAAAGTTAAATTGTAAACTTCTTAATTATCATTCATTTAAATATATCCATGTGATAACAATTCAAAACACTTTATGCAGTTGAAATGAACTCCAACAATGTTATTCTTCTATCCAAAATTATAAAGACAAACACTAAATATCTTGAAAAGCATGCTAATAAGAAAAATATTTCAATGAGTGTTGATCTACATTATTATATAGTAATGTTTGAAGCCAAAGCAACTTGTGAACACCAACACTAACCACTTTAATGCAAATGTGTAGGTAGATATAAAACCTCAATAGGTATATCTTCATCAAAGTGAAGTACAAGCAACAATATTGTAACACGTTGCCACTGATAACAACTTTGCAACTAACCCATTAAAAGGTGAGCGAGTGATGAGTAGTAGAAGATGGACAAGTAAAAGTACATATTTAGAAGGTTTATAATTAAGCACTTATAATAGTAATTTGAACAAAATCTCAAAATTGAAACAAAAGAAGCTTTGAAAGCAAGCAAGATGGGCCCTAGTGGTTTTTTATTAAGTCAAGCTAATTCATAAGTGAAGCAACTAATAGAAATTAAGACTTAAAATAAAAGGTCTTCATATTGTTTAATCATCACATTAAATTTTTTTAATGTTTAAAGTATATTTATAGAGAGAACACTCAATTTTACAACCTACTTATGAATTAAAATTTATCCACAAAAAAGAAAAAAACACAAAGCTAAAGTTTTAATTAAAAAAATGGTGGTACTATCTGTAAACTATGTTGCCTGAGTGGAGTTAGAAACTGCAATACTAGTTTTACTAATAAAGATTACCTTCAGCTCCATCTAATTCTATTATTCTACTAAAACCAATGCTACCAAATACAAGCCAACCTTCAACTATAATCTTGTAATGTGCCATTTCACATTATAAAGTCTCTAATTCTCTTATTACATGGAAAAAACTATAACAAAAATTATAAAATTACAATGGTCCCAATCAAGTTATTTCTAAACAACTCATTTTGCCAATTGTACACTACTAGAAAAATGGGCTTTACTGACACTAAATTAGTGTCAGTAATCACTTTTACTAATACTTGTTAATTGTGTCAGTAATGCTCAAGCCAGAACACACTGACACTAAGCTTTGGTGTCAGTGATATTTTGTCACTATAGTATCACAAAAATAATGATACTATGATGTTAGTATCAATTGATACTATTTCTATGTCAGTATTTTGTGTCACTAGAGAGTCACAAGGATAGTGACTCAATTGTGTTAGCATTGAATGATACGATTTACATGTCACTGATTTATGTGACTACAGTATCAGGAATCCACTGACGTAGTAACATCAAAAATTCTCATCGTCATTTCAATCATTAGTGTCTGCATTAACGGTGCTATACCGGTTGTATTTTATTTTTTTTAATCACATTATTCATGTTTATTTTACAATTAAAATAAACCCAAAATATATTAAACATACCAAATCTTATAATGCAATTCACATAATACATATTTCAAATACATCAGTTAAATTAAAATAGTTCAAATACATCATTGGTTGGGGGTAAAAAACAAGTTTAAGTACTAAATTAAGCTTTGAACAAGTAGTATACACGATAAAGGACTAAATTAATTTCGGAAAATTTACCCAAGAAGAAAAAATAGATAACAATGTCACTGATTTTGGAGTCACTGATTTTGGAGTCCGCATATATGCCTTCATTTTTTTTCCACCTACAAGTATATAAAATCAATTAGGACACCACAAAAAATAAGTCACAGATTTGTTTTAAGGAAAAATAATCATAAATTACTTGTATGTTACCTCACGATTGTAGGCTGTAATTAACTTGGCAACGTATGTAGCCCACTGATCACGAAGTCGCGAGAGGTCCTTGACAGTGTATTCCTCAACTCCCTTGAACTTTAATTTTAAAACAACAAGTTATTCACATATACAAAATACCAATTTTACCTTACTTTAAGGAAAAAAAAACGAATATGGACCCAACTGTGAACCTATTAAAACATGTGGAAACCATAGTTGTTTAACTAAATGAGAGGTGGGCAAAAATCAATCTGGAGAGCCAGCCTCCTTTCCCTTAAGGTTATCTGTTCTCACCAGAGCAGGAAGATGAGTAATCCTATAGATGCAATATATTATTCCTATGTTTGAAAGCAATTAAAATTTTCTGAAAAATTCACCTAACTGCCGAGAAAGGGAAAGCAATTAAAATTTTCTTAATTTTCATTGAAGGCCGAAAGTATATTGACGCAGTCAAAACTGTTATCATTCTTGCCGTAACAAGGCGTGACACTCAGTTTATTCTATCCAAATTCCTAGCCAATACAACAAAATACATTTAGATTATACCAATAAGTATATTGCACATTAAAGTGTACCCGAACAACTTATTGGAATTAGTCCCACCGCAACAGTTACTGAGAAAGGTCAAGGCAGGACAAATAGAAATATGCCTTAAACTAAATAAACTCAACCAAGCCCTTTGCATGTAAACATGAAGGATAAAAACAGGCATCTTACAATTTAAATTGAATGTTTATCTCAACAACTCTTCCAACACAGAGAAAACATAACACGTAAAACAATGAGTCAAACTCAAGCTTCACAATTTTCAGCAATTTAAGAAATTAGTAACTTTTATCAAGATGAAAACCAAACCTGACCCATAATGACGCAGATCAAGATACCACCAATAGCTATAGCTATTCAGCTTTAAAGAAATGTACATCCCAAATCCTAATTCATGTCTATATGGATATTCATATGATGCAGTATTGTAAAAATCATTTTCAATACTTACATTATTTTTCAGAACGTTCACATTTGTGATGATATCTTGAATGTATTTCATCACATAGTAACCACATTCAAAGCTGCTCGGCTGCCTCGGACACTACAAGATCAAAATTACATTAATTTTTTACTGTACGTTAGCAATAATTAGTTAGGTTTGTCTGATTTTTACCTTGACAGGTACCCATTGAACATTGACCTTTGTATCAGAATTTAAACTCTGATGTATTCGAATCCCCCTACAATTAAGAGACATAGCTAATGTTAGCAAATAATTAGCATAAGACATACAAATAAAATAGCATGATTAAAGATACAAATAACAAACTTAACTGATTGACAATCTGCATTAGCTCTTCATCAGGACCACCTTCCAAAGGATCAAGGTAATAGGTTGTACGTCTCACCATATCAATTGCCAATAACACCCAGTGGGCACTAAACAAAGTAAAAATTGCTCTCACACATGAATTTCAAGTAAAAGTTTTTAACTTCGTGATTAATCTACAAATTAAAGAATATAACTAGCAAATGAAAAAGGTTATACCCAGGGTTATACGGGAATACGATGACTTGTCCCAATTCTACCAAGCCTAACAGTTTTGAAATGTATTGAGTTCTGTCTTTGAAGCTGACCCTTGGATATAACTTCTCAAAAAGCCCAAACTGAACTGGTTTAGTACTTTCATTGCTCTCCATCTCCTCATACAGGTGTCTAAGAGGAAATAAATATATATAACGAAGTAAGTTCGAATATAGGAAACAAAATAATAGGGCCAAGTTTACTAAAACATAAGTTAGGATTTACCGTACTTGATCCATAGGTTAATGACGCAGTTTGAGACCTCTTTAAACTTGATGATTTCAGCACAAATCATTGTGTCCAAGTGTGTTTCCCAAATTTCACCAAAGGTTGCTGTGTCGTGCCGAATCCTGATCAACCGAGGTAAAGAATTCTCGATGAACATGGTAAACATGTTCATATATTCACTCCTGCCATTCTTTCTTGCTCGTGCCGCTGCCCGTGTATCCTTCACACGTACATTGAGGTCTTTTGCTGCTGGTCTGATGACTCGGGGTTCTTTTTTGGCTCCTTTTGCTGGTCTGATGACTGTGGGTTCTTTTTTGGGTACTACCAGTGGTTCTTTGTTGGGTAGTTTGTCATGACAGGAGAACTGCCTATCTAGTACTTTAGGAGTTAGTCTGGGAGATCTTCTCGATGTGGGCTTTGAAGTAATTTCACACTCTACTTTTTCGGGGGTTTGTTGAGGAGTTGCTTGGGAAATTGTGGTGGGACTGTCCTTAATTTTACTCTTCACAGATTTTGGAGTCGACTTACCCGATGGGAAATCAACCTATGCAATAATCAAAATACATACCATTAGTAGTAATACATGCATATACAAATGGAAATTAAATAATGACATGTAACAGGCCATATACCTTTCTTTTTCCAAGAGTTTCAGGGGATTGTTGATCATTGTCCATCTGAACACTAGTGGAACTTTTGGGCTTCGGAAAGTTAGAACTTCCAACTTCAGTATTGTTGTACGCATTTAACCTTGCATTCATGCGTTCTAATTGAGCAGACATGAATTGGAAACTCTCTTGATACATCTTTCTTTCTCTTGCTAACTCAGTGGCATCAGGGACATGAAAGTAGATAGATGGGGTGACGAATTGCCCCACTCCTTGCACCCTACTTCCATTTGGTTGCTTCTGAAGAGCTTCACTTAGAATGTCATGTGACCCTTGTGATTGGAATGTTCCTTGTTTAACCTGACTCTTCAGCTCATTCTACAAAAAAAAATATTGTACATCCGCAATTACGAGTAGAAGACATCAGCTAAACTAAACTAATATCCTTCTTGAATCTTTAACAAAGAGCAAATCCATATACAGTTAAAATTGAAACAACAGAAAATATTACAAGACAACACCTCATACAAGTTTTACAGAAAATCTACCCCACACACACATATTATAAAGAAAATTCATAACAATTCAGTATACAAGTGACTTACTATTTTCTCAACAATTGGCGTCACTTCAGAAGCATATTTGCCATCTCGGTCTGCTCGTGCCATTAACCAAGCTTCACTGCAATCAATCTCCCGCTCAGAAACTCCACTCTCCTTTTTCTGTTACAAGGTGACAGAAAACATAAATAATTGATTCTATTATATTATACTTACTAGATTACTTATGTTACTGTAATTACCACACTTACTTTTCTATACAACATGCCACCATATCCTGTGCTACCCAAGCGATGGTTGTAGACATTCTTTGCTCTTTTGTCTTTTGCCTTTTTACTTTTTTCCTGTACAAACAGTTTATATGAAGCACAAAAGTTACCACTGATTATTAGTAACTACCAACAATTAAATCAGGTAATATTAACAAACAACACACCTAAAATTGTTCAGATAAAATTTTGTCAACAAAAAGTTTCCAATCTTCTTTTTTAATGCTTGGATACTCAATAGGAGGCAACCTTAGTGACTTTCGATCGTCCTTGTTAGGTAGAACGAATTCAGTTGCCAGTTCACATCGAAAGTTTCTTGATGCAACCCCCATCCACTTTAATACTTGGCTTTTGCATTTCAAGTTCAATTTGAATTTTTTCTGTAAACCAATAACATGGATTACAAACAACTTTAAACAAATCTGGATGTTATATAAAATCTTTAAACATACTATGAAACAAGAAAACAAAACCTGAAAATGAACCCACAAAGTTTCCTTCATCTCCAGTGGCACACGCCTCCAATCATCAAGTGAAATTGGAACTGTTTCACGTACAATGACTCCAATGTAAGTCCTCAGATCATTTCTTCCCTTTCCAACTGGAACACCATAACAATTGTACTCAACTGCAGCTTCATGACTAACTTCTTGTTTTTGCAAACCTTTTTTTTTGTTTGTTTTCTTCTCCTTGGTCTTCCGTCCAGCTTCGGAAGAGTGAACTCAACATTGTCAGCCATCTCCTACAATCCTCAAAATGATTAAAATAAATAAGTATATCATTTACATTAATAAGTTAATACAAGAGCAATAATGAAACAAATAAATCACTTACTGAAAAACTGAGAAAATTAGTGCTGGAAACTAACTACAACAATGCATTCACTGATTTTCTAAATCAATATCTATTGGAATAGCATCACAATCTTTTCTGTCATAAATTCCTTCATCATCTTTCTCATCCAACTCACATACTGGAAGTTTGTTAGATAATGGAGAAAATACATCCACGTCTTCACATCTTTCCCCATTTAACTTATAAGTTTTGTCGGTCACTGAACAAACTATTGATTTATTATTATCTAGCTGGTCCTTTACATAAAATACTTGCTTTGCATGACAAGCCAGAATAAAGCAATCAGATTTATAGCCAATCCGATTTAAATCAACTACAGTGAAACCTAAATTGTCAGTGCAAACCCCTCTATCATCTACCCAATCACACTTGAAAAGTGTTTTTTTAACCATTAGATAATCAAGCTGCCAAATCTCATCAATGACTCCATAAAACGTCATGTCTCCAAACTGAGGACTTTTATCTTTTGAGCTTGAAATCTGTAGAGTGTTAGCAACAACCCTAACACTACTATTTTGGGTCACACGATTACAGTCCCGGTCCCTCGTTGTAAAATTGAAGCCATTTATCTCGTAGCCAGAGAAGCTCACCACGCTTGAGCGTGGTTTGTTTGCCAACCAGCACACTATTTGGTCAATCGGCACATTATTTGCTTTATCATGTGCCACCTATAAATTAAATTAACAAGTACAGTAATTAGACACATGCAGAAAAAACTTATTAAGTTTATATCCTATATTGTATTTAGTTAAGTAATTCTAACCTTTGCTTGTAACCAACCAGAAAATGTACGTATGTGTTCATTTTGCAACCACAGATTTGTTTTTGCCTTATAGGAGTTTCTTGATGCCAAATAATGCATATGCTCCCTACAGTGAGACATATTAAGATTTAAAAACTAGTATATTAATCTAATAATACAATAGTAATATTTTTTTGGAAAAATTAACAACTTACTCGATATATATTTGGATTTCAGGGGTGTTCATTAGAACACACCGGTGTGCTTGTGCCAACAAAGGATCATCAACCACCTTTATGGTTGCACCTCCCAAAGGCTTTTCGATAGGTAAATCAGTTGGACAACCAGTAGGTAGCCCAATAACATCACAATTTGAGAGGTACTCAGCACAAAATGCAAGTGCTTCTTCTGCAATATAACTTTCTACAATACAACCCTCAGGGCGGTAGCGATTACGAACATAATCCTTGAGAGTTTTCATTTGTCTCTCAAAAGGATACATCCATCGAAGATAAACAGGCCCACATAACTTAACTTGTTCAACTAAGTGGACTGTCAAATGGATCATTATGTCAAAAAAGCTAGGTGGGAAGTACTGCTGCAATAAGCATAAAGTGATTACCAGTTCCTCTTGCAATTGGTCAAGAGTATTGGGATCTACCACTTTACAACACAATGTATTAAAAAAGAAGCACATCCTGATTATGGCCCTTCTCACATTTATAGGCAAACAGCTTCGAATGGCTAGTGGTAGAAATTGTTGCATCAAAGTATGACAGTCATGGGACTTAAGGCCTTGAAGCCGACAATCATCTATTGAAACAAGGTTTTGGACATTGGAAGAATACCCATCAGGGACTTTCACACTCAGCAAGGTTTCACAAAACTGTTTTTTTTCTTTTTTACTCAAAGTATAAGGAGCTGGAGGTAGGACTTTGTTTTTTTTGTTTGTTTCATCAGGAACTAGTTTTCCCCTGATCTTCAAAGACTCAAGATCTTTTCTAGCATTAATCCCATCTTTTGTTTTTCCTGGTTGATGAAGTAATGTGCCATATATGTTCTCGCACACATTTTTTTCAATGTGCATCACATCTAATTGATGGCGAACCAATAAATGCTTCCAGTAATCTAACTAAAAAAAGATTGACTTTTTTTTGTACAATTTTTCAGTTATGTTCTCATCACCATCACCGCCATCATGTTTCCGCTTTTTGGCCTTCTTTTTCCCGAACTTAATATCTATATTTTCCACCATATTAAAGATTTCCTCACCAGACAAAATTTTAGGAGGCTCATTCCACTCTTGCTTCCCATTAAAAACCTTTTTCAGTTTCCGAAATAGGTGACCGAGTGGTAGAAAGCGGCGATGGCCCATATATGACATTTTCTACTATGTGGCAGCCAACATGCACAAGTGTCTATCCCACAAATTGGGCAAGCATAATAGCCCTTAACAGTACAACCAGAGAGGTTTCCGCATGCTGGAAAGTCACTGATAGTCCACATCAAGACAGCTCGTAAATTAAAGGTTTCCTTTCTATAAGAATCATAAACATCAATACCTACATCCTATAGAGTTTTTAAGTCCTCAATCAAAGGTGATAGGTATACATCTAGATCATTTCTAGGTTGTTTAGGGCCAGATATCAAAAGTGACAACATCAAAAACTTTCTCTTCATACACAACCATTGAGGAAGATTATATGTTATTAACATAACAGGCCAACAACTATAAGTAGTGCTAAGTGTACTATGTGGGTTAACCCCATCAGTTGAGAGAGCTAAACGGAGATTTCTAGGTTCTTGTGCAAATTTTGGCCACTTATTGTCAATTAGTTGCTAGGCTGGTGAGTCTGTTGGGTGGCGAAATTTGCCATCTCTAATTCTTTTATTAGCATGCCATGTTAAATTTTGAGCTGTTTGTGGTGATTGAAATAATCTTTTCAACCTAGGAATAGGTGGAAAATACCATAATACCTTTTTAGGAACCTCTTTCCTAAATTTTGTTGAGCTATCTTTTTTTATTTGATACCTAGATGCTCCACAATTTGGGCATTCAGCAAGATCAGCAAATTCATTCCTATAAAAAATGCAGTCATTTGGACATGCATGTATTTTTTCATACTCTAAGCCTAGCACTTTCATTGTTTTCTTAACCTCGTACATTGACATAGGTAGAGTATTATTATTTGGCAAAATTTCATCAAGGACTTCTAACAAAGCAGAAAACCCTTTATCGGACCACCCATAGTTCCCTTTGACATTGTAAAGTCTCATTAAACTAGATAACTTTGAATGTTTTGCACCCGGGTACAAAGGCTTTTTAGCATCTTCAAGCATATCCTTAAAAGAACTAGGATCTCTATCACAATGCTCGTAAGCATCTTCGACCATGTCAATTATATTACTATAATCATGACATCTAAATCTTTGACTATGTGAATGGTCTTCACAGTTTGTAAATCTAGATTTTGAGTCAGTCTCACCATGCCAAGTCCAAACAACATATCTTGGGAGAAAACCTTTTTCAAATAAATGATCCTTCACCTGTTGAGGAGTATGAAACTCCATATTACAACAAAAGGTGCAAGGACATCTAATTGACATTCGATTTTCAGCATTCAAAATAGCAAAATCTAAGAAATCAGCAACTCCAGAACGATACTCTATAGACAATCTATCACAAGTTATCCAACTTCTCTCCATTTCAAATATTTTACATGTTCGCATATGTAATGTCAGTTTAAGTTTAATTAAATTGCATGATTAATTTAAAGTTCAATGTTATTATGATTATAGTTGTAATAATAAACTTATAATTCATATCATAGTCATTGTCTCTATTACAAATCGTCCAACCAAAACAGAATAAACAAGTAGGATTATATAACAAAATTTGCCTCTCTTTACATGAAACAAAGATGTAAATAGTTTGTAACCACTAAATACACAGTCATTCGGCCAATATAACACCCAAACAATCATCTCCTAATCACAAAGGCAAAACCTAAAATGAAATTTCATATTTTAGCACATTCAAAATCAACTAACTTATTGCTCATAACTTAAGAAACGGAGCTAACAGTTTATTTCAGAAACTAAAAAAAATGCACATTCTTAGTTTTAAATAACAATGACAGTAAATCACATGCACAAAAGTTTGAAACTGACCTCAAATGTGGCAGAAAAAACAGAGTCGCAGCAGCAACTGTTTTGAGTTTAAGTAATGCACCACTTAAAATGCCTGTATTTTTGGACTGCAAGTGAGTGAAGATATAGAAAAATAAGAACAAAAATTTCGAGTTACGAATAAATCAGAGAAAAAAAAGATTTGGAAAACAAAACCCACCAGGGTTGCAGGGAGAATGAGATTACCTCAATACCGAACCGATGGTGCCACTTCACCCCTTGTCGATGGCTATTACTTGCTTGCCTAGTATAGGCACTGGATGGTTCAGTTGGAGATCGTTCTGGAGTTTTAGGGTTTTGGTTTGTGCAAAACAGAAACAAAGTTTGTGTTTCAATTTGGGGTTTTGGTTTGTGTTTCAATTTGGGGAAAATGGAAAAACGAAACAGAGTTTTAGCTTTTCATTATCTATCTAAATTAATTGAATTGAATTTGTAAATGGATAGTGCAAAACAGAAGAGATCGAGAAGAGAAAAACGAAAGCGAAAGTGAACGATGAAAGCAAGATAAAGATTAGACACAGTCGATATAACCTAGATGGGGAAAATATGTTGTTGTTATTTATATTTTTATTTTTTAATAATTTAAATATTACTATAACTTTGACTCATCGAGATTTGATGGTCTGTGCTCCAAACATTAAGGCTTTAAATCTTAGAGCTCTCAGGTTCGAGTTGGAGCTAAAACAAAAGTTTTATGAATTTTTTTTATCATTGATACTTTAGTGTTAGTGATTTTTGATATTTAGTTTACTGACACCCTAGTATCATTAATCTCTGATTCCTATTTGTCAAAAGCGGAAAATTGTGCATATGTACATAAGTACTGACACTTTTTGCAAAGTATCAGTAACGAAGTGTCAGTAAAGCTCATTTTTCTAGTAGTGGTAACTCGGCATTGACGAAATTAAATAGCCCTATAAAAAGACAAAAGGCCAATCAAGGCCATGTTATTTTACTTTTAGTTTTCATTTTTTCCAAAATATTTCAAAAGCTTATCGTCTTATACAGCTCTCTTTAAATTTGTAGGAACTCATAGAGGTGATAAGTTGCTTATGTGAATTTACCCAGTGCAGCTTGATGATTCATTTATGTTCACAATCATACCTGGATATTCTGCAGTTGATGATCTGCACATGAGGCCATAGACAAGCTGTCGTTTACTTCCACGTCCTCAACAATAATACTTGGGTTATGAACCTACAAAAGATATAAACAATCAAATATTTGATTTTAGCTCTGATGTAGCCATAGTACTACAAAAACAATCGTTAATTACATAAAAGATTTCTAAATCTAACAGAGGCACTCTAGCATTATAAATATAAATTATAAAATAAATCTGTTAGAGACATCTAATGACTGAATTACTGATTTACACAATGCATTCAAGTTAATGGAATCTCACAATTTTTTTATTTTGTTCTTCCACAATACTTCAAAAGTTTGCCGTCTCATGCAGCTTGTAATAAGACAAAAAGAAAACAAACTAAAAAGTAAAAGAGAGACAATTGATGCAAAGTTGTATTTCAACATATAAAAGAATGTACAAAAGAGGGGTTATATAGTTGGTGAACCCTTACATTAAATGAATGCCTTGATTCACATAATAGCCTAGGATCAGGTAGCATATGGCTAGAATTAGCCAAGGGTCAACAGATTGATCCCTAAGAAAATGTAATCCCTAGACTCAAGCATAATGTCATGCCGTAATATATTCTAATACAAGTTTCTTTAAATTTGTTGGAGCTCATAGAGGTGATGAGTTGCTTACATGAATTCCCCCAGTGCAGCTTGATATTTACAATTATATTCACAATCATACTTGGGAATCCCGCAGTTGGTGATCAACAGCTGGGTCAATAGGAGAGGCAAGGCATGATGAATTGGAAACTCCCCCAACATATATAATATTAAATGCAGCAACAATTATAGCAAAGACTAGTGAGAAAACAGATGCATCAAAGTTGTTTTAGACACCCAATTCTGCCTGAATAAAATTAGCAAGTGTAACAACCAACTGAACCACAGAGAAAGAAATTTCCGTAGTCCTAACTAGTTGCGTCTGCCTATGTACTCTAGTTGCTGTTCTGGTTCTTTCCATGATATAAGTATACATACTCGTACCAAAACCAAATGCTGACAATAGAAATGCAGCAAGAAGAATTCTTCACTTCATATTTCCCAAGGTAGATTGCCAATTTTATTTGCCCATCATGCCATTTTCAATTAAGCCCATTTTTCAATTTAAAGTCATCATGGATAACCAAGATATTTCTATTAAGAGATGCTAATAACATGTCAATAATCAAATACTCATTGCAACAATATTTCTATACCGTCACATGTATAAGTAATAAGTTGGCAATAATGGAAAGAAAAATAAAGTTTCTTTATAAATATTTCAAAAAAAATTTGATCTCGTCAAAATAATAATTATAACAAAATTATTTAAATAAATCTCAATTTGTAATTGCAGTCAATTAGAAATTAAGGAGAGCACATAAAGAAAAGGCAGAGATTGAGGCAGTCATGAGATTGAGGTTACCTTGAATAGAGATTGAGGCAGTACGGAAGCGACAACGGAGATTGAGGCAGTACAACGGCGACCACAAAGGCTAAGAAATTATACCGGTGATGAATGGCTGAGTATTGATGATGGGTGGAAGCTCTTACGACCTAAGGGTGATTGTTGAGTATTAGAAAATGTATATTTATAAAGGAGAAAATCATCATTTTACATTTCATGTCTCACTAACAACCCTTACTTTTATGTATTTAAGCTTCTTGTAATTTAATTATGTGTGTTTTATTTTAATTAAGTATTTTATGTATTTTAGGGGCATCATAGTCATTTCACAATAAACGAGAGATCAAATAGCAAAACAGATATCACTTTTGAACTCAGGAAGGTCGAAAACCTTAGGAGGAGCATAAAAGAAAAAATGGTATTGTTCACATGTACGGTACTATTCACATGTACGGTAATGTCTACGTTACTGTTCACGACACTGTTCACATAGACGGATCAATGACGTGGCATTGACTGATGATGTGACATTGACTGATGAGGTGTCACGATCCTGTTGGGCTAAAATTCTTATGCACTGTTGATTGGTGATGTGGCAGCATATTAGTGGACTAAAAATCGCGCGTGCGGTACATGCATTACACAGGATTATTTTCAACCAAACCGCGTTACTTTTCAACCTGGGTCAAACTATGTGTACTGTTCATCCATGTGGTCAAACCGCGTACTGTTGACTGATGACATGGCGCAATCATGAGCGTTCAAACTGTTTTTAATCCGATGGCCATGATTTACTCCATGTATCTATAAAAAAGGGGCCTCCCCCCCAATTTGATATCTCTGAATCCATTTTTGGGATTCATTTTCCATAATTCCTTCTTTATCTTATATTTTCTATGTATTTTAATAAATTTTCATTTTGCCCCTAATTCAATTATGAGTTGCTAATTTTCTTTCAACATTGGGTTGAAGGTGAAGTCTCAACATGTGTCATGGGATTTATTTGGTAAATTTACTTTCTCTTCCCCTCTAATTTTTGTGGATGTTTTGACTTCTCGTCGACAAATAATACTAATCTTGTATAGTACCGTCTTGGTTTCACCGGCCCCCTAATACAAGGTTATTATTATTTGGCACGATAAGCCCTTAGCACCATATTGATTAGAGCGTGGTTCATGAGGTGTGGATTCCCCCCTCATGATTTAATTGGCATTAATAAGGATTATTTAGCCCATGATGCATGTTGATACGGATCCAAATACCCAAGTATGTTATCTCAATAGATTTCTCTTCAATTTATTCTCGCCATTTCAATTCCAATTTTAGAATTTATTCTCGCCATTTCAAATTCCAATTTTAGGATAATCCAAATCATTTTCACCACAAATTCAACCACCCATTTAAAAAATGAATTCTACGCACAATTAAAATCCACCTCCTTGTGGGATCAACACTCGTCACCATTAGTCTATTCTACAATAGATTCGTACGCTTGCGAGTTTAATAAAATTTGCACAACAAGTTTTTGGCGCCGTTGCCGGGGAGGTAAGTAATTTTAATTTATAGAATTAATTTTTGTGAATAATTCCATTTAATTGTTTTCTTGTATTTTTTTTCTTCTTTAAAAAAAAGTGAATCTACATTTAAAGGTGAGTATTTATTTTCTTTTTCTCTTCTTTAAAATTCTGTAATTTAATTTTCAATTTATTTTTCTTTGTAAATTTTTTTTGTTTATCTTATTAATTTATTTTTAGTTAATTTATTTCACGTATTTGTTTTAATGTATTTTTATAGTAAGGTTGTAATAACGCAATAAGGTTAGTATCGTAATTTCTCCCTCTTCTTTATTTTTATTTGTTTTGTTCCCATCTTTATTTTTATTTTATTTGTTTTGCATGCATGGTCGTAGGTCATTATTACCTAATCTTGAACCTATAGACCTTGAACTTGAGAAAACACTTCGCACGCACAAACAAATTAAAAATAAAATGGATTTGCAACCACAGGAGAGGCCATTTAAGGACTATTTCAGTCCTTTAGCTAATTTGAGCACATAATGTATAAGATATCCAAATGTAGCTACTAGGATCTTTGAACTAAAACCTAGTGTGCTAAATTGTCTCCCCACATTCTATGGCTTAGAAAATGAGGACCCATATAATCATCTGAATGATTTTCATGCTATTTGTCAAACATTTAAATATGAGAATTTTTCAGATGATGATGTAAAACTTAGACTATTCCCATTTTCTTTAAAGGATAGAGCTCGTTCATGGCTTAATACATTACCTGCTAATAGCATTGCATCATGGGAATAAATGGTTACAAAATTTTTGAATAAATATTTCCAGTGCATAAAACCAATGCTATTCTCAGGGAAATTTCAGAGTTTACCGAGAGAGAGGACGAGCAATTTTTTGAAACATGGGAGCAATTCAATGGGCTGCTCTTGAAGTGTCCACATCATGGGTACGAGAAATGACACCAATGCCAATACTTTTTAGAAGGATTATTGCCGAATGTGCAAGAATGGCTAATGGCAACAAGTGGAGGAGAGCTAATGTCAAAAAGTGCATAAGAGATTTGGGAATTCTTCCAGCGACAAGCGGCTAATTCCCAACAACGGAGTCGATCATTCAGGAATACTAGAAGAATTAAGGGAGTAAATGAGGTTCACATTGGCGAGTCAAGTTCAGAAATTAAAGAAGTCAAAGCGATAATTGAAGGCCTCTCTCGACAAATAGCATCGTTATCGACTGCTAAATCAACAGAGCCACATGACCATGACTCATACTCAGATCAAGCCAATGCCATAGGTGTAATGAGAAAACCATCGAATTACAACCCATATCCAACACATATAACCCTGGATGGAGAGACCACCCAAATTTTTCATGGTTTCAAGGATTCCAACTGAATGGACCAGCAGCTCCAGTTCCACCAATTCCACAAAATCCTCAAGCCTCTCAGCCCCCATTTAGACCATACAATCAGAACCAGAACTACTCTCAACCTAGACCATGGGAGGATGCATTCCAGAATTTCAAGAATGCTACTCACTCTACGATTGAGCAACAGAACCGCACCATTGATGGACTACGAAATGTGTTGCGAGCAGGCTTCAACTCACAACCCAATCAGTTTCAAGCCTCGAGAAGATAGTGGGACAACTTGCTTCTTCAGTTCAGACCTTGGCAATGACCGTTGAGAAAGGCAAGTTTCCAAGTCAACCAGTGCCTAATCCTAAAGGAGTACATAAAGCAAGTACCAGTTCACCACAGCAACATAGAGAGATCAAAGCAGTCATGACCTTGCGAAAAGGGAAAGAAGTCGACAACAAAGTGGAGATGCCGGTGATAAAAAAAATCAAATTGTACCTGTGAATGTTGAGGAATCATCACCGGAGGAGAAATAAGAAACCAACCCATGAGATTATGTTCTCAAAGCTCCATTTCCTCAGAGGTTAGCGAAAGGAAAGAAGGGAAAATCCACAGGTGAGATTCTCGAAATATTCAAACAGGTAAATGTTAACATCCTTTTACTTGATGCTATAAAGCAAGTTCCATCTTGTGCCAAGTTTCTTAAAGATCTTTGTACTAAAAATAGAAATATGCATGTTTAAAAGAAGACATTTTTAACAGAAAACGTTAGTTCTATACTCCAACATAAAATTCCTCTAAAATGCAAAGACCCAGGCTCCCCCACTATCTCATGTAGCATAGGGAACCACACAATTGAGAATGCTTTGTTGGATTTAGGAGCTGGTGTAAATCTGTTGCCTTATTCAGTTTTCGTGAAACTTGGACTGGGAGAATTACTCCCAACTCTAGTGGTGTTACAGCTTGCAGATCGGTCCACGAAAATACCTCGAGGTATTGTGGATGACGTATTTATCCAGGTAGACAAATTTTATTTTCCTGTTGATTTCATTGTAATTGAGACTCAACTAATACAGGATTCAAGGAAGCACATCCCCATTATCCTAGGCCGACCTTTCTTGGCAACTGCGGATGCTCACATTCAATGCAGAACTGGAAATATGTAGTTGTCCTTTGGAAACATGACTATGGAGCTGAACATCTTCAACATTGCCAAACAACCTCACAATGCAGATGATGAAATTGTTAATGTGGATTTAATTGAAGCATTAGTTGATGACACTTTTCTTTCAAACTTTAGTGATGACTTACAAACATGTTTAACTCACTTTGGTTTGGATTTTGATATCGACAGATCAGTCGATGAGGTCAACGCCCTGCTTGACTCAGCACCATCCATGGACACTAATAAATGAAAGTCAAGAGTTGAACAACTAGCACCATCAGAAAAGAAACTCATCCCATCATCAGAATCACCACCGAAACTCGAGCTCAAAACATTGCCTAACACATTGGAATATGCATTTTTGGGGGAAGAAAGTTCTCGGCCGGTAATCATCTCAACATCCGTCAATGACGAACAAAAAGATAAGTTGTTGGTTGTTTTAAAAGAGTACAAAGGAGCATTATAATGGACCATAGCAGATATAAAAGGTATAAACCCAGTAGACTGCATGCATTACATTAACCTCGATGAAAATGGTAAACCTATTAGGGAAATGCAACGCCGGTTAAATCCTAATATGAAAGAAGTGGTTAGAACTGAAGCCCTTAAGCTATTGGATGCAGGTATCATTTACCATATTTATGATAGTTCATGGGTCAGTCTTGTGCAAGTTGTCCCAAAAAAGTCAGGAGTCACTGTAGTTACGAATGCCGATAATGAATTGATATCCACTAGAGTGACTACAGGATGGCGTGTATGCATTGATTATAAGAAGTTGAATTCTGTCACACGTAAAGACCATTTTCCTTTACCATTTATCGATTAAATGCTTAATAGATTAGCAGGCCATGGATTTTATTGCTTTTTAGATGGCTACTCAGGATATAATCAGATTCCATAGCACCAAAAGATCAAGAGAAAACCACTTTCACTTGCCCTTTTGGCACTTTAACATATAGGATGATGCCATTTGGATTATGTAATGCACTTGCTACATTTCAACGATGCATGTTGAGCATTTTTTCTGATATGGTTGAATGATTCCTTGAAGTCTTTATGGATGACTTTTCTGTCTTTGGTGATTCATTTGATCAATGTTTACATCATCTAACACTAGTTCTGCAGAGATGTATCGAAAAGAACTTGGTCTTAAATTAGGAGAAGTGTCATTTTATGGTAAAACAAGGTATTGTTCTCGGTCACATCATTTCGAGGAAAGGTATTGAGGTTGACAAAGTCAAGGTGGATGTCATTTCTAATCTTCCTCCACCCAAAACAGTCAGAGAAGTAAGATCTTTCCTTGGGCATGCTGGTTTTTATAGACGTTTCATTAAAGATTTTAGCAAAGTTTCTAGACCCTTATGCAATTTACTTGCTAAGGATGTACCTTTTATCTTTAATGATTCATGTCTTGTGGCTTTTGAAAAATTAAAGCAATTGTTGACATCATCACCCATCATTCAGGCCCCACACTGGAGCTTACCATTTGAGCTAATATGTGATGCGTCTGATTATGCAGTAGGAGCAGTATTAGGACAAAGAGTTGATCGAATTCCCCATGTTATTTATTATACTAGTATGACATTGAATGATGCACAGTTGAACTATTCAACTACTGAAAAAGAAATGCTAGCAGTAGTATTTGCATTGGAAAAATTTCGATCCTATCTCATTGGTTGTAAAATAATTATATTCATAGACCATGCTGCTCTTAAATATCTTCTCACAAAGAAAGATGCAAAAGCTAGACTAATTCGTTGGGTGTTACTTTTGCAGGAATTTGACTTGGAATTCAAAGATAAGAAAGGCACGGAGATTGTTGTGACGGACCATCTCTCTCGTCTCCACTTTGACACAATTACAAAATCATTACCATTAAATGAGTCATTTTCCAGATGAACAATTAATGAGTGTTGAAGTATTACCTTGATATGCTGATATAGTTAATTATCTTGTTACAGGTAAACTTCCAGAGCATTGGACCAAGTAAGACAAGGCCAAAATTTTTGCAGAAAAAAAAGAATTTCTTTTGGGATGACCCTTATTTGTTCAAGTATTGTGCAGATCAAATTGTTAGACGATGTGTCCCAGAAAGTGAAATTCAGAATATCCTTTCATTCTACCATGAACAAGCTTGTGAAGGCCATTTCAGTGCTAAGAAAATAACTACTAAAGTTTTACAATGTGGTTTCTATTGGCCAACTATATTTCGAGATGCTTACACTTTCTGTTCTTCATGTGATAGGTGTCAACGAATGGGGATCATTACGCGAACGAATATGATGCCACTAAATCCAAGTTTAGTGGTTTAGATTTTTGATGTATGGGGTATCGACTTCATGGGACCCTTTCCCCCTTCTTTTGGCCATCAATACATATTGGATGCTGTTGACTACGTATCGAAATAAGTAGAAGCCATTCCATGTAGAACCAATGATCACAAGGTGGTGATAGCATTTTTAAAAAGCAACATTGTTTCACACTTTGGATTCCCTCGAGCAAAAATCAGTGATGGTGGTGCCCACTTTTGTAATAAAGCATTCAAGGCTCTTTTGACGAAATATTCAATCACTCATAAAGTGGCGACCCCATATCATCCGCAAACTAGTGGCTAAGTTGAGATCTCCAATCGAGAAATAAACCACATATTAGAAAAGACGGTGAGGCCAGACAGAAAAGATTGATCATTAAGACTTGATGATGCATTATGGGCATATAGAACAGCTTTCAAGACCCCGATTGGGATGTCACCCTACAGGCTAGTGTATGAAAAAGCTTGCCACCTACCTGTGGAACTCGAGCATCGCGCATATTGGGCCATCAAGAAATTCAACTTGATATGGAGCAAGCCAGCTCAGAAAGAAGATTACAGCTGCCAGAACTTGAAGAAATTCGCAATGATGCATACGAAAATGCCAAGATTTACAAGCAACGAATGAAAGTCTTCCACGACAAGCAAATTATGAGAAAATCTTTCACTCTAGGTCAGAAAGTGCTTTTATTCAATTATCGCTTGCACCTATTCCCAGGTAAGTTACACTCTCGTTGATCTGGCTCATTTATTGTTCATACTGTTTTTTCACATGGGGCAATTGAAATTAAGGACCCAAAGAACGATGTCACATTTAAAGTTAATGGTCAAAGATTAAAGCCATATCTAGAGTACCAACCACATAGAGAAGACACCTAAATAAATTTGAGTAACCCACCAGATTTGAATTGATTTTTTTTCTTTTCGGTGGTTTGATTTTTCTTTCTTTCTTTCTATTATTCTTTTACTAATTGAATTTTTTTTTGCTTAAGTGTGTTTGTTTTACTATTAAGTTCTCTTATCATTGTTAATCATGAGTACCATACTTAGATTGTTCCTCCTGAACATTATTAAACCACTTTAACGTGTCAAAACTCATCTCAAAAGGCAGATTCAATATTGTAAAACACATCGTATTTGGGCTCTGCAACCACCACAGTTAGTATCCTATGTTGAGGGTTTAGAAAGCCAACTCAGAGACATTGAAAGAAATGTTTACGACATCCAGTTGGAGCTTGAGGTAAATTCAATAAGAGGACAATTTTAATTTTCTTTGTGTGTTTTAATTTGTTTTTCTGTTTGTGTGCTTTAGTTTGTTACCCCGTTGAAGTGGCGGATAACGGCACTCCGTGACAATCAAGTCGGTTACTTCAGTTTCCCATAATAACTGATATTCTAAGGCGAAGGTATGGACAGAAACGAGATTCTAGCGAAGCTTCACAAGCGATTCTATTCACTTCCTCAGAATGCTCTCCTTTCAATCTATAAAACCCGGTTCGAACGCATGCGATTGCTCATGAGGAATAACATACTTGCGGACATCCGTTGGTTAATCGAGGCTAAAGTATGATTGGCAGGTGAGTTGCCTCCAAAATTTATTGCATACATGCTTGGTTGTGGTAAAGGAAATTATGCAAGAAAACGACGAGCTCGAAGAATTTCCGTTGCTTGTCATAAGTGTGCCAGAATGACTTGCGATAAAAACCCATGTTCTTTAGGAATGGTGTCGGATAACAGGGAAGATAAGATTTAATTCATTAGGGATGGCTTGAATAAGGAGTCATTGGATGATATCCTTCGGTCTCTTGAAACGCATCCCAGTGAATATGTGCAAGGAGCGATTCTCCAGTTATGGCCATTATTCCAGAAAGAACATGCACGATATAGTCTCGGGAATCTGACTATAAACAACCCTGTTTGCCAGTTTATAAGAAAACTGGATGGGAAGCCTATCCTCGACCCATAGAGGGCGTTCAAGCCGTTTCTGGGCATAAAACCAGAGGAAGATGTGAGCCACAGTCGCAACTACCTGTAAATATCCTTTTACTTCACTGTTATTTTATTTCACAGTTGTTTTATCTTTTCCATTATTGTCATTAATAATTTTATTTGACCATTGTTTCTTTTTCTTTTTACTATTTTCTTTTTGACTCGCGAGCCATGTACTTTACGCGTTATTTGACACTGACATGCCACCTCATACACAGTTGTGATCCACTGTCACCAAGATTCTTAAATATGACTTTTTGTTAAGCACTCACAAATTATTTTTGAGAAATATTCCAATGGCAGTTACTCCAAATAGACAATTCCAGAACATTTGTGTGCTTTCTGGATTTACCTATGGCAAACATAAAGAGTTCATTGATGCAGCCATAGATCTTGGTCGATGTATAGCAGAGAGAAAATTACACTTGGTGTATGGAGGAGGCAAACAAAGGTCATCAAAATTGGTCTCAGAAGCTTCTTTTGTCAGAGGAAGCCAAGTGTTAGGCATCATCCCAAGAGTCCTAAAACCTTTGGGCAGTTTGTCTGACTCATCAACTGGAGAAGAGTTAGTCGTCTCAGGTATGCAAGAACGAATAATTGAAATGCTTAATCATGCTGATGCTTTTATTTTCCTTCTAGGAGATCTTGCAACACTAGAGGCACTTATCACACTAGCATCTTGGGCCCATCTGCACATTCACCAAAAATTCATCAGTTTGTTAAATGTCAATAATTTTTACGATGGCTTTATCGCATTTCTTAACCATGCAATAAAAAAATATTTCATTCCTTCCAATGCCAAAAAGCTTTTTATTTGTGCTAACACTGCTAATGAGCTACTTGATCTGTTACTGCTAATGAGCTACTTGATCTGTTACAAGTTTTTTATTTGTGTTGGAGCGTTCAAATAATTATGGTAACAGTAGCCGCAGTAAGAAGTACAAATTAGATTTAACTCTCTGCCTGTAAATATTTTCTTCTGTGTTACACCACCCAGGTGATGTCTTCTAAACTCTACTTCTTTCCTTTAAAACATTGAGGACAATGTTTCGTTCTGGTTGGGGGGAGGGAATAGTCGACAATTGTGGAATCTTGGTTAAGTTTTTACTAATTTTTTGTTGTAGAAACTAACTGTTTCTAACTTTTTGTGTTAAAGATGGCTGAATATGGAGTGTAGTGACTCTAGAAACGCATCTTCATTATTTGAAAAAAAAATTCATTGTAATTTCTCCTTTATAAATATACACTTTCAAATTTTTTGAGTCGAAGATGGCTGAATATGGAGTGTAGTGCCTCTAGAAACGCATCTTCTTAGTTAAAAAAAAAACATTTCTTTTTCTATCATTTTAAGTGTAACTTTTCTAATTAATTTTTATGCATCATTTTCACATTTCTGCATGCATATTTTCCTTTCATGTTTAGGATAGGTTGGGGGGTAGAATGTTATTTAAAAAAAATTGTGTGATTTGTTTTAACATTGGATGACATGATTAATTTTAAATTTTAGTATTTGTATTATCTATGAACTTAAGTGATGTTACGCTATGTTTGCTACTTTACATGTTGATGTCGGAGACAAATATGAGTTGCTTGAAGGAATGAACATGTCATAATAAGTACCAAGTAAGTTTTTGAGCCTATCATTTTTTTTGGAGAGTAACCATTTTGCCCAGTCTTTATACAGCTTAGCATTTTATCATTGTATACACGATCTTTAGATTTCTTTTGAGTTAACCCTAAAAAAAATTATAAAATAAAAAAGAGAGAAAAAAAGTGTGTTCCTACATTTGGAGGCCCATCTAACTAGTAGATATGGAAGATTATTTAAAGCCCTAAAAGATGATGGAAAGACCATGTTTGATCCGTTTGAGCCTTTCTAGCCATCCCTTTTGTGAAATATTCATAGTTAACCCTTTTGAGCCTTAAAAAAAATTTTTTTTCTTTGTCAAACTTATCATCTTGACCCACTTAGATTTGGAGTATTACCCAATATCTTACAAGTTCCATCACCTATTTATGTTTGAGAACAATGTAAATAAATATTTTGTATAGTGAAGTTATGCCCAACAAAAGCAAAAAATATATATATATATATATACTATTTCAAAAAAAAAAATAATAACAATAATAGGTGAAATCCACCTTGCAACTTCCCAAAAAAAAATCATCTGCATTTTTCTCAAACATATACTTTGTTTTCCTTATTTCCCTTCTTTGTTAACCATATCCTTAGCCTACGTTACGTCCTAATAAAAGTCCTTCTTGATTTTAGGGAATTATAATCTGAAGTAGAAGCTAGTTATATGGGCTAAAAAGATGTAGTGATGCATAATAATAAAAAAAAAGAGAAAAAAAGATAAATAAATTGGGTTGACTAGCATTTTTATTTGACTTGAGATCGTATTATTTCTAAGCTGAAGGCATATTTCTTTCATCTTGGTGAGAGCATGTAATATCATTTTTTTTTATTGTTTTCTCTCAATTACCATTCATTGGAGTGACTATTTTTATTGGGTTTAATTTCTTTGTGAGAGTGTCACTACTTCCAGTGAGATTTTGGGGTTTAACATATCATTCTTGAAGGTAGCTATGACAAAGTCTACTGGGCTGATTCATGTGGATGGTTGATGTGGGTGTGATGTTTCTTTAGACTTGAGATAATGATTATACTTTTATTTGATTGTTATCATTAGTCTGATTGAATAAATAAGAGTGTTTAAAAAAAAATCATTTTGGATGTGAATTTTGTTTTCGCTTTATTTGCTAGGGACTAGCAATAAGTTGGTTGGGGGGGTGTGTTGAGTACTAGAAAATGTATATTTATAAAGGAGAAAATCGTCAGTTTACATTTCATGTCTCACTAACAACCCTTACTTTTATGTATTTAAGCTTCTTGTAATTTAATTATGTGTGTTTTATTTTAATTAAGTATTTTATCTATTTTAGGGGCATCATAGTCATTTCACAATAAACTAGAGATCAAATGGCAAAATGGAGATCACTTTTGAACTCTGGACGGTCGAAAACCTTAGGAGGAGCATAAAAGAAAAAATGGTACTGTTCACATGTACGGTACTATTCACATGTACGGTACTGTCTACATTATTGTTCACGACACTGTTCACATAGACGGATCAATGATGTGGCATTGACCGATGATGTAGCATTGACTGATGAGGTGTCACGATCCTATTGGGCTAAAATTCTTATGCACTGTTGATTGGTGACGTGGCAGCATATTAGTAGACCAAAAATCGCGCGTACGGTACATGTATTACACAGGATTATTTTCAATCAAACCGCGTTACTGTTCAACCCGGGTCAAACTGTGTGTACTGTTCATCCGCGTGGTCAAACCGCATACTGTTGACTGATGATGTGGCGCAATCCTGAGCGTCCAAACTGTTTTTAATCCGATGGCCATGATTTACTCCAGTATCTATAAAAAGGGGGCCTCCCCCCCTAATTTGATATCTCTGAATCCATTTTTGGGATCCATTTTCTGTAATTCCTTCTCCATCTTGTATTTTCTACGTATTTTAATAAATTTTCATTTTGCCCCTAGTTCAATTATGAGTGGCTAATTTTCTTTCAAGCTTGGGTTGAAGGTGAAGTCTCAACATGTGTCATGGGCTTTATTTGGTAAATTTACTTTCTCTTCCCCTTTAATTTTTTGTGGATGTTTTGACTTCTCGTCGACAAATAATACTAATCTTGTCTAGTACCGTCTTGGTTTCACCGGCCCTCTAGTACAAGGTTATTATTATTTGGCACAATAAGCTCTTAGCACCATATTGATTAGAGCGTGGTTCATGAGGTGTGGATTCCCCCCTCATGATTTAATTGGCATTAATAAGGATTATTTAGCCCATGATGCATGTTGATACGGATCCAGGTACCCAAGTACGTTATCTCAATATGGATCGACACTCGTCACCATTAGTTTATTCTACAATAGATTCGTGCGCTTGCGAGTTCAATAAAATTTTCACAACAGTGATGACGACAATGGATTTGTTACCGGCGACGACAAGAAATCATAAACCACGACAGTGGATTTCTAACTTTGGTGCACGGGAGATGATAGTAAAAGAGACCAGACTTTGGTGCATGGGAGTCGACGGCAGTGGCTAATCAAGTGACAGCAGTGATAGGAGAGGTTTTGGGTGCGTCGACGGCGTTGTGGACTTATGGATTTTGTAAGTTTTTTGTTGTAAGTTTTGATTCACTTAGATGAAATGGGGGAAAGAGATTGATTGGGGATTTTGCTTTTTAGTTTTTGTTCTTTAATCTTTTAATATAATATTTGGGTCTTAATTCTACAGGTCTGGTGGTTTGCGGAACAAACGTAAGTCCTTTAAATTTTAGAAGTCTTAGTTTCAAGTTCAAAGTTTTACAAATTTTAGGTTTTTTTCTTTTAACTTTTGATACTTTAGTATTAGTGATTCCTAATATTTATTTTATTGACACATTAGTATCAATAATTTATAATACTTGTTTGTTAAAAGTGGAAAATGGTGCATATGTACATAATTACCGATACTTTTTTATAAAGTGTTAGAAACTAAGTGTCAGTAAAGGTCATTTTTGTAGTAGTGATTTCAACCCATCATAGAAAGAAAAATTACCTTTAAATATCTATACATTAAAGGCTCACACCCTATCAGATACATGAAAGGTCAAATTATCTCTAATAGATCACTTTTAATTGGGCTTAACCTTATATGATAGTTCGCAATACATAATTATTCACATATAAGCCCAACATTAGACTAAGGACCCAACAATCTCCTATTTAGGCTATATATGTGATTAGTGTTAAAAATTATATGTTTATTAAGGGGTAAAAAAAATATTATTTTGTGCTATTAAGGTAATTTATATTTATAATTATATAACATATTGTGAATTTCTAATTATTTTTTTAAATATTTGATTTTTTGTATTTTTGTGTATTTATTAGGTAAAAATAGTAATTTCATGCAATTTGAGGCTCCAAACAAATGTACGGATGTCAAATTTGGATTCCGAATGTCTGAGAAATGATGTCATTGTCGAGGAGAATCAAAGACTTTTATTGTAAATTTATAAGTTTTTACCACGGTAAATGTGGTAATTATAAAATTATAAGTTTTTATCATGTTAGGTATGATAATTGTTTGTGGAATGTATTAGATGTGCTTGAGTGAATTAAGTTAGGTTTATGTTTTATCAGTGGGACAAATCTAAGGCTAAGATGTAATTAGCTTTTATTTATTTGTGCGGTGTGGATTAATGTTGTAGTAGTATAAATAGAGGGGGGAACACACTTCTCCACACCTTCTCTTCTCTTCTTTCCCCTCAAATTCTTCTTTTAATCTCTCTTTGTAATATATTTTCAATAAATAAAATTAGTTTTATTTCAATAATGGAAGTTTGACACAATGAATTCTTAATATCTTAGTATAAAATATGGTAAAATGATATTTTAACTTATTGTAGACAAGTTGAGTTTTGGCACATTAAGTTCTTCATCTATGATAATTAACGGGAAAATTATTTTAATTTATACAATTAATCTTTTGGGAAATAAAAATAAAAGAATTGGTTAAATTGTATTCATAGTTTTTATTAAATTAAATTGCATATTTTTAATTTTAATTTTAATTTTTTTTGTTAAACTTAAATGAAGAAATTAAATCATTTCTCTGTGGATCGATCTCGGACTCATCGGGTTATAATATAACAAAATACTCTTATACTTGGGAGTTAAAAATCACTTTTAAGTCGTGACAAGTTTTTCGCGCGTTGCCATAGAGAGGTATTTATTTTGTTTATTTTGTTTATTTACTTTTTGTGTAAATTTTTTATTTTTTATTATCCCCTTTTCTTCTCTTAAATTCTCTCCTATCCCCATATCTTTCATAATTTTAGTTTTACCCCCAAAAAACTCATTTTTGACTAATTCTTCTCATAATTACAATTTGACCACAAAATCTTAGAAAATGTTTGGATAGGTCCCTAACCAATATTTCCCATAAATCTCAAATTCGGACTGTTGAGTGTTAGAAAGTGTATATTTATAAAGGAGAAAGTCATCATTTTACACTTCAAATCTCACTAGCATCTCTACTTTTACGTATTTAAGTCCCTTACAATTTAATTATGTGTGTTTATTATAATTATGTATTTTAAGGGGCATCATGGTCATTTCACAATGAACGAGAGATCAGATAGAAAAACAGACAACAATTTTGAAATCAGGACAATCGAAAACCTTAGGAGGAGTATAAAAGGATAAATGATATTGTTTACATATACGGTACTGTTCATGATACTGTTCATGACACTGTTAACATATACGGTACGCTGACGTGGCATTGACCGCTGACGTGGCAACATTCAATTGGACAAATGATGTGACATTGACTGCTTACATGGCGTTGACTGATGAGTTGGCGTTGACTAATGATGTGTCGCAATCCTATAGGACTAAAATAGTTATGTAGAGTTGACCGGTGATGTGGCAATATGTCAGTGGAGCAAAAAAAGTGCGTACGATACATGCATTACACGGAATGATAGCCCTGATGATGTGTTCTATCAAATCAAAACTTGCCACATGGTGCAATCCTGAGCGTCCAAATTGTTTTAACCCGATGGCCATGATTTACTCATTGTATTTATAAAAAAAGAGCTCCCCTCCCTAATTCGACACCATTGAATTCATTTTTGAGCTCCATTTTTTGTAATTTCTTCTTTATCCTATATTTTCTGCGTATTTTAATAAATTTCTATTTTACCCCTAGTTCAATTATGAGTAGTTATTTTTTTTAAGCTTAGGTTGAAGGTGAAGTCTCAACATGTTCCATGGGCTTTATTTGGTAAATTTACTTTCTCTTCTCCTCTGATTTATGTGAATATTTTGACTTTTTGTCGATTTAGTAATAATCTTATCTAAATACCGTACTGATATAACCGGCTCCCTAGTGTAAGGTTATTACTATTTGGCCTAATAAGCCCTTAACACTATATTGATTAAAGTGAGGTTCATGAGGAGTGGAAACTCCCCTCATGATTTAATTGACAGTAATAAGGAATATTAAGTCCATTGTGCATGTTGATGCAGATCCAGATACCCAAGCGTTTCCTTTTAATAGATTTCACTTCAATTTATTCCTGCCATTTTAATTTAAATTTTAGGATAATCTAAATCGCTTCCACCACTTAAAAAATTAACTCTACACATAATTAAAATTCATCTCCTCGTGGGATCGACATTTATCACCATTTATTTATTCTATAATAGATTTGTGCACTTGCAAGTTCAATAAATTTTGCACAACACAGACCTACAACTTAAACTTCTTTGGACCATAATTGAATTTCTTTAGACCTGATTTGGACTCAATAAAAAGAATATTGACTTTAAATATTACAAGGTCTATTAATTTGAATTAATCACTTAATTGGTTTGTAATTTTTAAAATTTGACAAAGAAAAGAAAAAGAGTCTAAACTTTAATTATTTATTTTCTTTCTTTCTTTCTTTTTTATTTATTTATTTAAGCAATTTAATTTTCACATTTATTTTTCTTTTTGGCATTTACTTTGTTTATATTTTTGGTTTACTACCTATTTAGTTTATTTTAATTTTAGTTAATTACTTTTCAGTTTATTTATTTTGTCTTTTTTTCTTCTTCATTTATCTTATTTAATTGGAAAATTATCATTCATATACCCTATATTTGCTTTGTTATAAAAAAATACTACAAATCTTTAAGGGTGTATCAATCGTCCACCCTTAGTTGACAAAATATATCAGCCGACCACCAAACCATTAGTTGTCGTTTGAAAGTTAACGGAGTTACAGTGAATTGACGATTTTACCCTTGAAAATTATCACTTGTATACCCTTAAATTCTCTTTTTATCACTTGTATACCCTTAAATTATCACTTGTATCATATGAAAAGATCAAATTACCCTTCTAACGTCATCATACTTAAACGGCAACTAACAGTTTGGTGGTCAGTTGATACATTTTGTCAACTTAGGGTGGACGATTGATACACCCTCAAAGTGTTGTAGTATTGTTGATAATGAAGTAAACAAAGGGTATACAAATGATAATTTCCCTATTTAATTTTCATTTTGTTTTTAATTTGTGTAATTTTTATTTTTTTGTTATTCATTTGTTTGTGTATCATCCTTACAACATAATTTCACACACACATCATCATCATTATCATTATTGTATGAGATGTTGGTCTCGAACTTCAAGTTGCAGGTTAATTCGTAGATCTCAATCACCATCACCAATCATGGACGAGATCTAAGACAAAATATTTTAGGCCAACTTAATCCTCCAATTGATTAGGGAGACAACCAATCTCAACATGATCAGAATCAACCAAGAACTTTGAGATATTACATAAATCCAACCAGAACCGGAGCACCATCGTGTATAGTATTTCCTCCAGAAGCATCTCGATTCAACTTCAAACTACTTATTATCCAACTTTTACCAACATTTCATGGTTTAGAATATGAGAATCCATATTTGCATTTAAGAGATTTTTGTGTTAAACATGTGCCATTGTAGACTGTTTAGCACTCTTCCAAGAGACAACAACCCTAGCTAGTAGATAGATGTAGCCCAACGTGGACTTCATACTATCTTGGCATCCAGCAAAATCAAAATCAATATACCCAATGATATCAAGTTAATTTGACATGTGATATGTGAGCATGTAGTGTTTCGTTCTCTGCAAGTACTGTAAGACCCGTTTGGTTGCTTTCCTGTAGTATACTCCTAGATTACTTAAATATGTGCCAAAATCCGAGTAATATACACAATATTTGGTTGCGTACAAATATGAGCATAAATTATACTTCCAATAGCTGGTGCATAAGAAATCTTCTCATTTTTTTTTCTCAAAATCATTCTTAAGGCACCGATTGATACTAAACTTATGTCCTTTAGCCATAGGAGTATCATCTCGTTTGTAATCTTGCACGCCATATCTCTTGAAAACCTTTTATTATAGCTCTTTTATGATAGTCATAGAATACACCAAGAGCGATCTCAATGTATCTATATGCCTATTACAAAATAGGCGTTACTATGTTCTTTCATTTCAAAATTATTAAATAGAAATTTCTTAGTTTTACACAATAAGTCTATATCGTTGCTAGTAAGAAAAATGTCATTAATATACAAAACCAGAAAATATGTTTTCTCTTATAGAACTTATAGTATATGCAATCATTGACCAAATTCATCTCAAAATCAAATGGGATGATTTCGTGATCAAACTTGAAATACCATTGTCGAGCTGTTTTCTTTAGTCCATAGATGGATTTCTTAAATTTGCAAACTATATTCTTTGAGTCTCCTGACATAAACTTTTTTGGTTGTACCATATAGATCATCTCATCAATATTACCATTTAGAAATGCTGTCTTCAAATTCATTTAATGTAACTGAAGATTGAAATATGTCACCGATGCCATTATCATCCTAAAAGAGTCTTTCGAAAAAACCAGAGAGAAAATCTCTTTGTAGTCGATGCATTCTTTCTGTGTAAAGCCTTTTACGGCAAGATGCACCTTGTACCTTTTGACATTGCCTTTCAAATCCCTTTTGATCTTAAATATTTATTTGCAACCAATATGTTTCGTATCTTCTAGTAATAGGACAAGATCTCGTACGTCATTGTCGTTTATAGACTTCATTTCCTTATTCATGGCATTAATCTACTTATAAGATTATTAAAACCTTGCATAGCTTGATGAAAATTGATTGAATAATCTTCCATCACTCCATTGTCCACTTAATGTTATTAGAGAAATACAATATAGTCATATGGCACTACATATCTCCTTAGTAGCATAAGTTCTTCATGTGGTAGAGTTTATTCCTCTGGAATAATTTCTTGTATAAGAGGTTTTCCAATATCGTCTTGATCTATTGTGTCTTGTACAAGATCAAGAATAAGATCCTGATCAATGCTAATAACTATGCGAATATCAATATATTTTTCTTCAAAGACAAAGTCTCTAGTTGTATCCCTCCCCCTTCCCCCCTCTCAGAAACTCGACATATACAAAGAACTGGGCATTTCTTGACTTGAAAATTGACTTAATAGTGGGATTATAAAACTTGTAGCTCCTGGGCGTTTTAGAGTATCCAATAAAATAGCAACTTACCGTACTTGAGTCCAATTTCTTTTCATTAGGCCTATAAGCCTTGCTTGAGCTAGACATCCCCAAAAGTACTAGTGCTTTATACTAGGCTTTTTATCCATCCAAAGTTCATAAAGGGTTTTGGTTGTCACTTTTGTTAGGACCTTCTTAAAGAGATATGTTGCAGTTTTAAGTGTTTCTTCCTAGAGTGATTCTAGTAAAGAAGAGTGACAAATCATACTTCTTTCCATATCCTTAAGCATCTTGTTTCATCTTTCAGTAACACCATATTGTGGTGAACTTGGCATAGTGTATTGTGGGACAATACCACATTATACTAAAAACTTACACTACAAGAAAAATGTCATTTAGCCATAGAACGTTTTGTCGCAAAACACTCAAATTTTGTGACTTATTGTTGTTGGCCACAAAAACATTTTTGTCCCCATTTTGTCACCTTATAGTTGTGGCATTTGATATTTAGCCACGAAATAAAGATTTCATGGCTCATGGATATTAGCGACGGTAAATTTTCGTGGTAAAAAATCATCTCGCAAGTCACATACCTCATTATTTAACACAAAATCTATGTTTATTTTCGTGGGTAAACGTTGGTTTGTGGCTAAAAGTAAAATATTTAGCCACGAAACTTGTTGTGACTGAATGTGACAACCTTTGGCCATGAAATTATTTTGTCACTAATTGCTCCATGTGGCAACGCCAATTATTATGGCTAAATAAAATGTTTGTAGTTGAATGTAAGACCATTAGCCATGAAGTGTTTGTGGTGAATTTGCCAATCTTTGGCCACGAAGTGGTTTTGTTACCAATTCCTCTATTTGGCAACACTATTCATTATGGTAAATAATGGGTTTGTGGTTATACGTGTGTTCAATAGACACGATCTGTTTGTGGCAAATTTTACAATAATTTGCTATGAAATTTATTTGTGACTAATTACCTTTTGTTGGGTTTATATTTTCCATGAAAATGCAATGTTTTAGCCACAAAAATCTGTATATATTTACTATTTAATTATTAAGCTAATTTAATATTAATATTTAACATAAATTTTAATAGTATATTATTTTACTTGCCACATCTTTTATATATCAAATTCTTTTTGTAATTGAGAATCTGTAAAGTTATTAAAATTAGAAATTAAACATTCTATTATACTCATTAAAATCAAAGCCCAATATTCATTGCACATAAGCCAAAACACATATAAGTCTAATAAACATAATAGACAAAACGCATATAAGTCTAATAGAAATAATAGACAAGGCCATCACCAACAACTTCTTTTTCAATTGAACAACAAAAAATAACATAAGTCTAGCACATAAATTAATTAAGTTTCCAAGACAAACACACTAACTAGTATTAAGTCCAATGCATGCAAGAATGCACTAGAAAATCATGGTCCAGAGGGATGAACTGATGTCAACCTTGAAGCATTAGAATGACTAGCTGAGCTCATGAAGGTCTCAAATTGTCTAAGCCTACTAGACAAATCATCTATAGTAGTCTTAGTTTATTGAAGCTCACTCTTTGTTTCTTGAAGCTCATTCTTAGTTGCTTGAAGTTCCATCTTTGTAGGATCTAACTCATTTCGCAATGCCGAATCATTTTCATTAGATGTTGAAGCTTGTAAATGACGTGGTAGCTTATGCACTCCAAGTCCAGAAATATAACCAGATTTCTTACCACACACTGGTTGAGATAGTTGTTGATCGCTAAGTGGCTCATATCCTCCATTAACAACTTGCTCTTGAAGTTGGATCATTTTCTCCTTTAAATAAAAATAATAATAAAATAAATATTTTAAATAATGTAAAAATTTTGACTTTAAAAATAAATAAGGAGCTTACATTGTTGGATCATAAACTTGATCCAAGATGAATAAATCAAGCCCAACTCATGGAAGATTCCAAGAGTAGGTATGGTTGGTAAGGTTTGAATTATTTGTGTTAGGTGTGTTAGGTGTGGTTGGTGAAGTAGGTGAGTGGTAGGTTTTAATGGATGGTGAGGATTTGTGTATTAGTTGAATAAATGAATGGTTGTGATTAGTTTGTTTCATGTATAAATAACCCCTCTCCCCTTTGGTTCAAATATCAAGTGAAGTAGCAAAATCTCTAAGGTGTAGAGAGTGAAAAAATAAGAGTTGTAATTGGTGAGGAGTGTTGTTGAGGAAATAAAATAGTTTGTGTTTTGTGTGTTTTATTTGTTAATTCTCCAACAAAGTGGTATCAGAGCTAGTACTTGATGCTATATATAGTCATATAGCATATCAAATCGAAGATCTTGACGAGAAGAACGTGACGCCGCAAAACTCATCCCAATCCGAGACCGGACGCGCCCACACTTGCCGCCGGAAGTTTTCTGTCCTGAAGCTGAGTCGACTCACCGAGTTGAACCAAGTTGAGCTGAACTGAACCAAGCCGAGCCGAGCTGAACCGAATCAAGTCGAACCGAGCCAACTCGAGCTGAACCAATCCGGACCGAGCCGGCGTTGACCATTGACCGTTGACTAGCGTTGACCGTTGACCGAAAGTTGACTCGAGTCCTTCCCAAGGTTTTTCGACGTGCCGGATCCATCTGTGCTTTCAGAATCTCCAAATTCTCACTCAATTTGTAAGTTATGGCAAACGGTGGTATAATGTCATTTCAAGTTCCACAATTAAAAGGAAGTAAGTTTGACAATTGGAGTATTAAAATGAAGGCTCTATTGGGCGCACATGACGTATGGGATGTCGTGGAGAAAGGCTTTATTGTGCCAGAAAATGAAGCCACTTTAACTGCGGCGCAGAAGGAGAATTTAAAAGACTTGAAAAAGAAAGAGAATAAAGCAAAGTATCTCATCTTTCAATCATTAGATGAGGATGCTTTTGAAAAGATTGCTGGTACAACCTCCTCAAAAGAAGCATGGGAGAAACTAGAGACCTCTTACAAAGGAGCAGAGCAAGTAAAGAAGGTTCGTCTCCAAACATTACGAGGAGAATTTGAGTCGTTACACATGAAGGTATCAGAGTCAATTTCTGATTACTTTACTCGGGTTGTGACCGTTTCCAATGAGTTAAAAAGAAATGGGGAGGAGTTAAAAGAGGTAAGGATCATTGAAAAGATACTTCGATCAGTAAACTCGAAGTTTGACCATATTGTTGTGACAATTGAAGAAACAAGAGATCTGGAGGATATGACGATCGAGCAACTTCAAGGAAGGTTACAAGCCTATGAAGAAAAACAAAAAAAGAAGCAAGGAATCGAAGAACAACTTCTCAAGATAGAAGTCAATCCAAAGAAAAGAGAAGAAAACTCCGACAAAGAGAGAAGGCATTATGTCCGAGGCAGAGGTCGAGGGCGAGGTAGAGGTCGTGGTCATGGATGAGGTTGGAATTTCAACAACAACAACTCCAATTATGCCAAAGGAGAAAACTCAACCAGAGGACGAGGCAGAGGCAATTCAAGATCGAGGTATGACAAATCCCAAGTACAGTGCTATAATTGTCAAAAGTTTGGGCATTATGCTTCAGAATGCAGAGCTCCAAGCACCAGAATTGAGGAGAGAGTGAACTATGCTGAAGAAAAAAATGGTGAGGATGGCACACTTTTACTGGCATGGAATGACACAAGTGGAGGTCAAGAAAATACATGGTATCTTGACACAGGTGCTAGCAATCATATGAGTGGAAACAAAACCATGTTCGTGCAACTAAGTGAATCTGTGAATGGCAGTGTTGCTTTTGGAGATGATTCAAAAGTACTAGTGAAGGGTAAAGGTAACATTCTTTTTCGTGCAAAAGATGGTAGCCACCAAATAATTTCGAATGTTTACTATGTACCCAATATGAAAAGCAACATCCTTAGTTTGGGTCAACTTTTAGAAAAAGGCTATGATATTCACTTAAAAGATTATAGTCTTTTCCTGAGAGATGACAAAGGAAATCTAATTACAAAGGTGAAAATGTCGAAAAATAGAATGTTTCCTTTAAATATTCAAAATGATGTTGCAAAATGTCTCAAAGCCTGTCACAAAGATCCATCATGGATTTGGCATCTTCGATATGGGCATCTCAACTTTGGAGGATTAGAGCTACTATTCAAGAAGAACATGGTGAAAGGCTTACCATACATCAATCACCCTGATCAACTTTGTGAAGGATGTTTACTTGGCAAGCAGTTCAGAAAGAGCTTTCCAAAGGAATCAAACTCAAGAGCTCAGAAGCCACTCGAGCTCATTCATACTGATGTGTGCGATCCATTCAAGCCAAACTCACTTGGTAAAAGTAACTACTTCCTTCTCTTTATAGATGATTTTTCAAGAAAAACTTGGGTGTATTTTTTGAAGCAAAAATCAGAAGTTTTTGAAACTTTCAAGAAGTTTAAAGCTGCAGTGGAAAAAGAAAGTGGATACAAGATTAAAGCCATGAGATCTGATCGAGGTGGAGAGTTCACTTCCAAAGAATTTTTAGAGTTTTGTGAAGCAAATGGAAGTCGACGCCCTTTGACAGTTCCAAGATCCCCCCAACAAAATGGCGTTGCAGAAAGGAAGAACAGAACCATCCTTGACATGGCAAGAAGCATGCTTAAGAGTAAGAGGCTACCTAAAGAATTTTGGGCTGAAGCAGTTGCATGTGCAGTCTACTTATCCAATCGATCTCCAACAAGAAGCGTGTGGGGCAAGACGCCACAAGAAGCTTGGAGTGGAAGAAAACCCGGCATCACCCATCTAAGAGTTTTCGGAAGCATTGCCCATGTACATGTACCAGATGAAAGTAGAACCAGTTGCATGTGCAGTCTACTTATCCAATCGATCTCCAACAAGAAGCGTGTGGGGCAAGACGCCACAAGAAGCTTGGAGTGGAAGAAAACCCGGCATCACCCATCTAAGAGTTTTCGGAAGCATTGCCCATGTACATGTACCAGATGAAAGTAGAACCAAGCTGGATGACAAAAGTGAGGAGTTCATCTTCATCGGCTACGACAACAACTCCAAAGGATACAAGCTTTACAATCCAAACAACGGGAAGATCGTGATTAATCGAGATGTAATTTTTTATGAAGAAGGAGAATGGGATTTTGAATCTGGTGTGGATGACTTCAACTTCTTTCCCATTGAAGAAGATGATCATACACAGATAAAACAAGTAGACGAACAACAAGAGCCTGCTACTCCACCTATCTCACCAGCACCAACCACATGCGAAGATTCACCGCCGTCTTTCTTAAATGAAAGAACCGAAGAACGTACAAGGAGTCTTCAAGATCTCTATGAGGTAACTGAGAGACATGATAATCTCACTCTCTTTTGCCTCTTTGCTGATTGTGAGCCAGTCAACTTCCAAGAAGCTGCACTAGATGAGAAGTGGAGAATTGCAATGGATGAAGAAATCAAAGCCATTGTGAAGAATGATACTTGGGAGCTTACTACTCTTCCAAAAGGTCACAAGGCGATTGGTGTCAAATGGGTGTATAAAACAAAAAGAAATGCGAAGGGAGAAATTGAAAGGCACAAGGCGAGGCTAGTTGCAAAAGGCTATAGTCAAAAGGCTGGCATAGACTATGACGAGGTATTTGCTCCTGTAGCTCGACTTGAAACTATTAGACTTATTATTTCATTGGCTGCTCAGAACAAATGGAAGATTTTTCAAATGGATGTGAAATCTGCTTTCTTGAATGGATTTCTTGAAGAAGAAGTTTACATCGAACAACCATTAGGCTATGTGGTGAAAGGACATGAAGACAAAGTTTTGAGATTGAAGAAAGATCTTTACGGGTTAAAGCAAGCACCAAGGGCATGGAATAGTAGAATTGACAAGTATTTTCAAGAGAAAGGCTTCACCAAATGTCCATATGAACATGCTCTCTACGTCAAAGAAAAAGATGGAGATATTTTGATTGTGTGCCTGTATGTGGATGATCTCATCTTCACTGGAAGTAATCCAAACTTGTTTGAAGAGTTCAAGAGAGTGATGATCAAAGAGTTCGAGATGACTGACATCGGACTGATGGCATATTACCTCGGCATTGAAGTCAAGCAAAAGGAAGAAGGCATATTTATCTCCCAAGAAAGCTATGCAAAGGAGATTCTCAAGAAGTTCAAAATGAATGATTGTAAGCCTATAAGCACGCCAGTGGAATGCGGAGTTAAATTATCCAAACATGATGAAGGTGAAGATATAGATCCAACATTCTTTAAAAGTTTGGTTGGAAGCCTACGTTATTTGACATGCATAAGACCAGATATCCTTTATGCTGTTGGACTTGTGAGTCGATACATGGAGAATCCAAAGACCACTCATTTTAAAGCTGCAAAAAGAATCCTTCGCTACATCAAAGGTACAATTAATTTCGGCTTGTTTTACTCATTTTCTAATGACTACAAGCTTGTTGGATATAGCGATAGTGATTGGGGTGGAGATGTAGATGATCGGAAAAGCACCACAGGATTTGTGTTCTTCATGGAAGATATTGCTTTCACATGGATGTCAAAGAAGCAACTAATTGTCACGCTATCCACTTGTGAAGCTGAGTATGTAGCTGCCACATCAAGTGTTTGTCATGCAATTTGGCTCAGAAATTTGCTGAAGGAGTTGAGTTTGGCACAAGAAGAGCCAACCGAGATTTGTGTTGATAACAAATCAGCAATTGCCCTATCCAAGAATCCAGTCTTTCATGATCGAAGTAAACACATAGACACTCGTTATCATTTCATAAGAGAGTGTATTGCAAAAAAAGAAGTGCAAATTAAGTATGTAAAATCACAAGATCAAGCAGCTGATATCTTCACTAAGCCACTCAAGCAAGAAGACTTTGTAAGATTCAGAAGTTTGCTTGGTGTCACAGGATCAAGTTTAAGGGGAGGTGTTGGATCATAAACTTGATCCAAGATGAATAAATCAAGCCCAACTCATGGAAGATTCCAAGAGTAGGTATGGTTGGTAAGGTTTGAATTATTTGTGTTAGGTGTGTTAGGTGTGGTTGGTGAAGTAGGTGAGTGGTAGGTTTTAATGGATGGTGAGGATTTGTGTATTAGTTGAATAAATGAATGGTTGTAATTAGTTTGTTTCATGTATAAATAATCCCTCTCCCCTTTGGTTCAAATATAAAGTGAAGTAGCAAAATCTCTAAGGTGTAGAGAGTGAAAAAATAAGAGTTGTAATTGGTGAGGAGTGTTGTTGAGGAAATAAAATAGTTTGTGTTTTGTGTGTTTTATTTGTTAATTCTCCAACATACATATCTTGATTGTGCCTCAGAATTCACCCATCCTTTACTACAGCTATAGTGAGTAAAAAGAAATAAATCAGGAAAGCTTTGCTCTTTATTGCTCTCGTTATGCTATTAAAAAATACGTACTACATCATATTTTCTAAACACATATACTGCTTTATAAAAATATTTATAGTGGAAGATTATTACCTTAGAGTTCTCCTTACGATGGACAATAAATGATTTAGATCCCCCATGATGACTGTATGTGAGTTTTTGTCTATTTTCAACATTTTTCTTAAATTTAGTCTAAAAAAATAAAATAAAAGCCCAAAATTAAGAAACAAGTAATGGAAGAGACAATATAACAAGACAGTAAATTCAGAGAATCCAGAAGCTAGCTAAACATTCAAGGTTTATGTATTGTATCTTCAATCTTACAATTTATACTTTTTGCATCTTTTTGCCAAATAAGTAAATTAAATAGTAATAGCATACTATTGTAAAGATAATTCACATGGCCACAATTTTTAAGCATATTCATGTATGCTAGTTGCAAAAATCAAATTCTAACTTTTTTATTCTAATAACTTGCTAATTTCCAAAAAATAAAATTTAAAAAAACACTTGCTATAGGTTTGGTACACCATCAGCATAACATTCTTTTTTATTAATTAAAGAAATCATACATGCACTCTTTCTAATTCTTTTTTATTAATAAAAGAAATAATACATGCATTCTTTATAATTAAAAAAATTTGCAATTCCGCCATAGAATTCAACAACCACAAATACAATTAGGCTTCTTATTACCTATTGAAAGAAAATATCAAAATTAAAGAAAGAACCACAAAACATTAAAGTCAAGCTTCACCCAAATTCACAATTCAAACATAAGAAGATGCATAGTATATAAATAACACATCCATATCCATCTTATCAAAATCTCAACTACCATACTTAACATAAGCTATATCTTGCACAAGCTGTACTTATTTTGTTCTCACCATCTCTAAAAACAAACTTCTCAAATGACATTTGTCAAGGAGCAATATATGGTAAATATATATTAAAATTTGTACCTGATATTCTTCTTTGCACCAAATATCACATAAGTACTCCCAAACATCAAGAGAAATATTATTTGGGGGATGTTTATGTCTTTTCCTCATCCAATCCAAACTTATTATATTTCAGTTTTAGCTTGTAATGATGACTACGATAACGATCAATCATGATATCATTGACACAAAGCACCACATGCTCTTGCTCCAAGTTCAAGTGAATTCTATTCTGAATTAGTGAAATAAAAATAATAAATCTTATAAATAACAAAAGAAGCAAATCACTAAGTTAAAGATGATAAATAAAAAAAGGTAAATTTACCAAAAGTAGTTTAAACAACTCTATTCTGTCATCCCAAGGGACATGCTTCTGCAATTGAACTTTTAGGACGAGCCTTGTTGTTTACATAAGTTTTATATTCTCCCAAATTTCTATTAAATAAAAATTATTATAGTTAAATGTCATATTCCAAAAGGATTTTAATAAAATAAAGCAGTTAATTAGTGTAAAATGTTACCTTTCAATTAGATACATCCATCTAAACGAGACAGGGCCTCCATACTTTGCCTCTCGAGATAAATGGACAACCAAATGCACTATTACATCAAAGAATGCAGCGGGAAATATACGTTCAAGCTTGTTAAGTATTACAATAATTCATTTTTCAAGAACATCCAAATCAGCTACAGTAATTGCCTTTGCACACAATTGCCAAAAAAAATTGCAAAGTTCTACGATTGCTGTGCAGACCTCTTTTGGTAAATAAGGTCGTATTCCTATTAGAAGCCGTTGTTCTAATAATACATGGCAATCATGACTTTTTAAGCCAGATAACTTACCATCATTAACACTTACACACTTGGCAATATTAAATGCATATCCATCTGGAAATTTAATAGGCTTCAATAATTGACAGAACTTAATCCTTTCATCTTAAGTTAAAGTATAACATGCATGAGGCTTCAAGAGTTTATTGCCTTTATGTATTGGATGTAACTCATTTTTAATGTTCATATCTTGTAAATCTAATCTAACTTTAACATTGTCTTTTGTTTTACCAGCAATATCTAACAATTTTCCAACAAGACTTTCACATATATTCTTTTCAATATGCATCGCATCAAGATTATGATGAAATTTTAAAAAAGACCAATACTCTCAACTCGAAGAATATACTTTTCTTTGTCCAATTTAATTCTACTGGTTTTCGTTTCCTATTCCTATCTTTATCATTAGAATGCTTCCCAGGCTTATATTCACCAAGCATGTCAAGTTGCTTTAAAATATCATGCCCTGAGTATTCCTTCGGAGCATGATCCTTTTCTGGCTTACCATTATGTAATCTACTATTCCGCCATCTATGATTACTTGGTAAGAATCGACGATGTCCCATATAACATATTTTACTAGGCAAAAGCTCTGAAGATGTTTGTTCATTACAAACAGGACAAGCTTTATAACCTTTTGTGCTCTACCCAGATAAATTTTCATATGCAGGAAAATCATTAATTGTCCACAAAACTACTGCATGTAGTCTAAAACTATTTTGAGTTGAAGCATCAGAAGTCTCCACTCCAACATTCCATAATTCCTTTAATTCATCAATTAAAGGTCTTAGGAACACATCAATGTCCTTCCCTGGTACATTTGGTCTAGGAATAAGCAATGACATAAATAAAAATGGCTATTTCATGCACTTCCATGGAGGCAAATTGTAAGGTACAAGCATCACAAGCCACTTACTGTATGAATTGTATATATTAGCAAAATGATTAAATTCATCACTAGCAAGGCCCAATCTAACATTACGTGGATCCCGTGTAAACCAAGGATATTTTTTTATCAAAATCTTTCCATGCTTCACCATCAGTTGGATGTCTTAAAATGTCTTCCTCACCAATACGCTTTTTTCGGTGCCATTTCATTTCTTTTGCAGTGTATCACGATACAAATAGTCATTGTAATCAGGGTTTCAAAAGAAAATAACGTAACACCTTATAAGATACTTTTTTCCTTTTACCAACGTCAGATTTGTATCGCAATTCACCACATACAAACACTTATCACATGACTCATTTTCTTTCCAAAACAAACAACAATCATACTTACAGGCATGGATAATTTCATATCCTAAACCTAAATCCTTCAACATTCTTTTTGCCTCATAAGATGAATTTGGCAAATGTGCCCCTTCAGGAAAGGTTTCCTTCAATAAGTCAAGAATCAAATCTAATGATTTGTTACTCCATTTATTAAAAACCTTTAAATGCAATAACTTCATAGTAAAGTTCAATGAAGACAGCCTAGCTCATGGAATACATTAAGAAGCCCATCAATTTCCCTCTCTTCGATATTAGGTGAAGAAGTAATATTCCCCAAGTAATATTCCTCTGTGTGTATTTATGGACCATATACATCTTGCAATATATCATACATCTCATCATTTCCTTCAAATATTATTAATATTTTCATCCCTAGCAATAGTAGTTCCCATCTCTATTACATTTGATCTACTACTGGAACCTGATCATAATCTTCCCCATGAAAAACACATCTCTGATAACTAAATGAAATACATGGCCTATACAAATGATCTTCAACTACATCTAAAGGCTGAAAAAAAAATATTTTGACATTTTCTACATGGGCAACGAAGTTGACTATTTTGATCTACACATTTTTTTGCAACCTCAATAAATGAGTTAACACCAACAATATACTTTTCAGAAAATCTATTTTTAAGATGCATCCAACTTTTATCTATAAAAAAAGATTAAAATGAAGTGAGTATCACTTACAGAACCGTGAACTTGTTCTTTCAATTAATTGTAAATATGAACTCATCTTAAACTTGGACACTTTGTCACAACACCTGTACAAGGAAAAAAAAAAGCTATTAAAAAATTCTATATAGTCATATTAACAAAAAGAGCCACGTGTGGACTAGAATGGCCTGGGTTTTAATAATCCTACTCCCATCTCAATAACGTTACATGCATTCAATTAAAAAAAAATAGAAAATGAAGTAGATTCATTGATAGGAAGCCTTCAATCAAATAATTTTGGTAATAATTTATTAAGTCTCTATCTTATAATATACACAAAAAATTGGATGAAGAGAATGTAAATTCAATTTTATTTTGGATACTTATCTCAACACCTGTATGAGCAACAATATAATAAAAAGAATTAAATACAAAAATATATGAGTAGATGCTTGACTTGTTTATAGTTTTGCAATTAAAACAATAAGAAGAATGAATATAGAGCCGTACACACGATGTAGATACTTGATTATCTTTTTTATATTTTTGCAAGTTTGAATGGAGAAAAAATTATATCCTTTTTCAAATTTTTACGAAGATGGATTTCTATTAGTTATAAATATTCACTTGTTTAAATATATAATTTTTATTTATCTAAATAAAATAATATTACATACTTCACTATAATTTTTATTTATCTAAATATTCACTTGTTTAAATATATAAAATTAACTTAACTATCCTAATATACTAGAAAGCAGTAGCAACTATAGAATTAAGAGAACTAAATATTAAATTAGTAAATTAGCGAAGTAGCAACTATAGAATTAAGAGAACTAAATATTAAATTAGTAAATTAGTGAAGCTATAAATGATTGACTAAAAAAAAAGTCAAACACTTAAAAAATTTCAACAAAGAAAACTTCTTTTCTCCTAAGGGGGATGCACAACAGTTTCAATAATATTAAATAACAACCCAACAATGCCAAAAGGAAAATATTATTAAGTGTTTAAACTATTATATCCAGTTTGAAAAAAAAACAGTATTCAAGATTAGGTTTTCCAATTCCATCTAATTTATGGTGTGTTTACTTGAAGGTTTAGGGAATGGGAATGAAGTCTATATTTACTTGGTAAAATATAATTTGGGAATGAGAATAAAATTTGTAGGTCCCACACAATTTAGAAATAAAGAATGAGAATCCTATTCCCATGAGGGGTTTGGAATTAGGATTCTCATTCCCTGAACTGACTTTTGTATCCCTCTAATTTTTTCATATTCCCTAATTACCCCCGTTCAAATCACAATTAATTTTATTATTTTAAATGTCATTATTATTATTATTATTAATTTTTACTAACTTTATTATTTCAGTTATTATTAATTATTGTTATTATTAATTTTATCAATATTATCATTGTTAACATTTATTATTATTATTAATTTTATTTTTTAATTAATATCATTTTTATAATAATATTTATGCATGTATCTAGTTAATGAAAATTGCATTATTTAATAATATGATTATTTTGGTAAATTGATTCTCATTACAATTCATCATTCCCATTTATTTTGCCAAGTAAACGCATCAATGACGTTCCAGCATATTCTCATTCCAATTTATTTTTGTCAAGTAAATATTGGAATCTCATTCTTATTCCAGTCCATTCTCATTCCCAACTCATTCTCATTTCATCCCATTCTCATTCCTTGAAGTAAATGCACTATTAATTAATTTGTACAAACACCCATTTATTTTTCACTCCTACAGTATCTTAATTGCTAAATAAAGATTAGATAAAACACACAAAAAAAGAACTCATTGCCCATAAGAATGAAATCTTGTGTTAATAGAAAAAAAAGGAGAAAAACAAACATGACCCACCTTAATTACGCATGACCATTGACCAAGTATTATTGTTCTCTGCAATAACAAACAAAAAAGGCACAAGAACTACGAGAAAATATACTTAAAAAAATAAAGTAGTTGAAGAATTGATAAATAATGAAATTATCGAATTTTCAAAGACTTGGGATTTGAATTAGAATGAGGAGCAAATATGAAATTGGCACAAAGACGGAAAGAAAGATTTGTGGTGGCTTTAGATGACAAGACAAGACTTAGAGATGGATTGAAGGGTTCATCGTGACTTGGGAGGAGAGTTTATTGAGCAACTTGTGAGCAATTCTAGTGAAATTTAAGTTTTGGAAAAATTGGGTTAAGTTTTGGCTCAATAAATCTTTTATTATTCAGGAAAATTAAACTCTTATATTTTTTTAATGAAATTATTTTTTAAACAAATAAAGTTATTTACTTAATGTTATATAAATAAAAGTACATCTACCTCCTTAGTAACAAGTATTTTTCTAAAAGTAACATTATAATAATTATGCTAATTAATAATTTTTCTTATTTTTTAAAACAATAATTATTTAGTATACGCTTACACAATTATTAATTTTTAAGAATTGGTACTTAAATTTTTTTTGTATTGATTTTGTATATATTTGAAGCGTTAATATTTTGCTAATGCATTTTATAATTAAATTGTTTCTTGAGTTCACTTGACAAGAGATATTTATTTTTACAAAAGTGATTTGTTTTCGACAGATTTTGGGGGTAGAAAAAGGTAAACCTATCTACAACAATGAATTTGTATTTGTAGGGGAAACAGGGTACCTCACTGATTTGTTGTGTGCGATGTATATGAAATTCGGGGAGGTGAGAAGGGAAGAGGGAGTCGTAACAATGGTGAAATGTTTAAACCAAGAGAGATATCTTTCGAAACGAGCTTCATGCCTGCAAAACAGTGAAATAGACGTTAGAGGTGAAGTCGGGGTACCCGGCGTTCACACTCCGACGCTTAAGTTAGCAAACTCAAGCTTTTTAATGGCCAAGAGAGCTTGCCAGCCCTCTGTAAATCAAGGTTTGAGGTTGAAGAAAACCTATTTTGTAGAGTGTGAGTGTTATTGAGTGAAGGAGAACCTCATGGAGAATAAAACCTAGACACCTTTATATATGGAGTACCTCAGCTGCCACGTGGCGTATTCTTTTTGGCTAACGTGTTTTTACCTTTTTATGATTTTTGGGCCGTTATGTGCATGTTCGCGGCGTATCTCATCCTTTGGAAATGTGGTGCGCTCTAGAGAGTGGTCCAGGGTACCTTTGCAGGGGCTGTCGGGTAGGCAGCTGAGGACCAATGTCCTTGGGATAGTGTCCTTCACTTTTGGCAGAGGTGGCAGACAGCTGTCCCCTTTTAGTACGACGTTTTTTATTCCTAATTCTGACAAAATTGAATATTATCTTTTAAGAGGTGGAGACATTTCTCATGGTGTACTTTATTAGAGGATTCTCCTGAGTCTAATTTGTCGGGTACCCCAAGTTATATGGGATACCCCAATCTATGCGGGGTATCTCGAGTTACTCTGGAGTTATGCGGGGTACCTTGAATTATGCCGGGTACCTCGAGTTATTTCGGGTACCTTGAATTATACTGGAGTTATTCCGGGTACTTTTAATTATGCTAGAGTTATTCCGGGTATCTCAAATTATACGGGGTACCCCAATTTATGCGGGGTACCTTGGGTTACTCGAGAGTTATGCGGGGTTCCTTGAATTATGCCAGGTACCTAGAGTTATTCCGGGTACCTTGAATTATGTTGGAGTTATTCTGGGTACCTCGAATTGTACGGGGTACCCCAGTCTATGCGGGGTACCCTGAGTTACTCTCGAGTTATGTGGGGTACCTCTGTGAAACACAAGTGTGCAACCCAAGAGGGGGGTGAATTGGTATTTCAAAAATTATTCTAACAAACCTCACAACAATCCAATCTAACGCCTTAATAAATTCAAAAGCAATAAGCTCAAGAAAAGCACAATAACAAATGAGTAAGAGAGAAGAGAAACGAACACACAAATTTTTACGTGGTTCAACAATCCCCGTCTACGTCCACGTCTCCAAGCGATCCAAGCTTGAGGATTTCACTATCCAAGCCTCCAAGACTTCAAATGTTTACAATTGACTTCAATGTGTCAATGAACCTTTACAACAAAGAGATTATCTCTCAATCTCTTCACTCAAGTGTCTCAAACACTCAAACACTCACAATTAAGATGAAGAAATGAAAATTACAATAAAATAAACTCTCTTAAAGAGTAAATGAACAAATTGAAGAACAAAGATGATTCAATGAATAATGATTTTCGAATTGAGAGCTCAAGATATGATGTGTGTTTTTTGTTTTTGCTTGCTGAAGAGATTGAAAATGAATTGGATTTGAGTTTATATAGTTTGACCTAAAAAATTAGCCGTTATGCACATTTTGATGATAACTGGCTTACCGTTTATGGACATCATGTTAGCTGCTTGTATGTTACCGTTACGGTAAAAATTTGAATTTTAAAACATCTGGCATGTCGTTTACGATATCCGGATATCCGTTTATACTCCAGAAGCTCATTGCCCAACATCCGGATAGTCGCTTTCCATTCGGAGAGTTTCTGCCCAATATCCGGCTACCCGCTTGTCACATCCGGTTAGCCGCTTGCTATAGTAACCGGTACAGTGCACTATTTTCTAAAATTACAGTTTGACCCCAAACGTTATATAACTGTATTATGGCCCAAACGTTATGACTCTTTTCAGATAAGTCCAATTTCGGAATTTCTAAGTAATACTTTGTTAATCCTAAAACTTTCTAAAATTATGATATCGCCCAAAATATTTAAATAGTTTCAAATAGGTCCAAATCCGAAATTGAAAACAGTGTTTATTAAAATCAAGGATTATAAAATTCTTTCATTTTAGTCCACAATTTGAAAAACAACTTAACTCCATAAAATCATTTTCTTATTATAAAAGCACAATATATAAATTTTTGTTCAACCATAAACATGTGGTTTGTTATCATCAAAATCAATATTTATAGCCATATAGGCTAACACTTTGATCGTGCCGGATACCTCTAATCATGTCGGGTACCTCTAATTATGCTGGGTACCTCTAATCGTGCGGGATACCTCTAATCATGCCGGGTATCTCGGCTGAAGTTTTTCCATTTGTCGATACGTGACGTTCTGCTATCTTTCCTGTGTTACCCCCAAACATGATTGTTACTTATAGATGAATACCTTTCCCAACTGTATTTTTTTGTTCTTGACAAAGCAATGGAAACTAATAATTCATGACTTTGTTTTATGTTAAATACTAACACAAACACACAATTCAACATTTATAAGTTCAAAGGTTTTTTATATGTGTATAAAATTAAGTATGTTATTATATAGATTTGTGTACAGATCAAACTTACAATTAATATTCAATTTCTTAAACTATGCTAGTATTAATTAGTCTAAACAATTATTTAACTAACACAACCGAAGATAATTTCTTATTAGCCTAATGCATTATATATCCTATATAATTTCTTATTAGCCTAATGCATTATATATCCTATTAGCCTAACATATTATTTAAGTAACACAATCTAAGGTAATAATTTATTTGAAATATATTATGAATATGTTATCAATAACTTATAAAAGTATAAAAATTTATTTATCTAAAAATTTCAGACAATATTTATTCTGTCAAATTATTATATTTTTTCCAAAATTCCTTGTAATACTACTTTCCTAATAGTAAATTTGTTGTAGTTCTTAAAAAAATAACATTTTTAATATTAACAAAAAGCATGAATACATTTAAAATTATGAACCAAGTACATTTTGGCTACAAGTTTTTATGACTAAAGCATTGTATAGTAACCAACAAATTCGTTGCCTATATTTTAATTTTTGTGACCAATATTTTGTGGCAATATGCAGCACATATAGCCACAATTTGATTTCATGGCCGATAAAACTATTTAGAAACAAAAGTCATCGTGGCCAAAAGCAATATATATAGCCACAAAGTTATTTCATGGCCTATGACATTTTTGGTGACAAACGTTTCGTAGGTAAAACTATAATCTTTAGTCACAAAGTTGTTAACATGAATATGTTAATAATATTGATTTTGATGATAACAAACTTTAAATGGTTTTTGATAAAAATATTGGAGCTATTTCTTAATAAACGAAAGTCTTAAAAACCATCCTATTTATACTTATAAAAGATGGACTTTCAAATTGGAAAAAGATTTTTTGCAAAATCTGGTTTAAAATGTGTTTCTGGAAATAAACGGTGAACCGGTATCTTTTAAACGGTTAACCGATTAAGACCAGAGAGCAACAATTTGTCTAAGCTCTAACCGTTTATGAAAAACGGAAAAATAGAAAGGCTACTGGAAACTAACGGCGAACCGTTTTTTACAAACGGTTAACCGATAATGTCCAGAGAAGTGACTTCATACAAGTCCTTAACCGTTTACTGTAAACGGGTAACAAATGTTCATTTTATAGGTTACTGGAAACAAACGGCGAACCGTCTATTACAAACGGTTAATCGATAATATCCAGAGAGTCACTTCATGTAAATCCTTAACCGTTTACTTAAAACGGGTAACTGATGTTCATTTTGCAGGTTACTGGAAACTAACGGCGAACCGTTTATTACAAACGGTTAACCGATAACATCCAGAGAGTCACCTCATGCAAATCCTTAACCGTTTACTATAAACGGATAACTAGTGTTCATCTTGCAGGTCTCTGGAAGTGAACGGAGAAAGGGTAACCCTAAACGGCAAACCGTTTATTTGAAATTTGGCCCAACAGTAACTTTGACCAGCGCAAACGGTTAACCGTTAACGGCTAACGTTGAACTGTTTTCGGCCCGACAGTCAGTAACGGCTAGTTTTTCAGCTCCAAATATAAATAAACTCATTCAAATTCAAAGAAGACTGATCACAACACAACCATTGAGCTTATACTCGAGAATACAATCTTCATAGAGCTTTAAACACATTCTTACTTCATCTATTCACACATTGGGCATTGATTTGTAATCTTAAATATTGTATGAGAGAAAAACAATTCGTAATCTTTTACTTTGAGTGATTGTAAGTGTTGGGATACACTTGGGTTAAGAGATTGTGGATAATCTCTTGTTGTAAAGGTTTATTGACACCTTGGAAGTCAAGTGTAAGCATTTGAAGCCTTGGAGGCTTGCTTAGTGAAAACCTCAAGCCCGGAAAGCTTGGAGGCGTGGACGTAGGCGAGGTTGGCCGAACCACGTAAAAATCTTCGTGTTTGAATCTTTCTTCCCTTATCTTTTTATATTGTAATCGATTTAATTATTATTGTTTTAATTTCGTTTTAGAGTTGCATGATATTTTGTTTTTTAGTTGAATAATTTTTTAAAATCCCAATTCACCCCCCCTCTGGGTTGCCTAGTTAGTATTCATTTGGTATCAGAGCTTGGTGCTCTTGTTTAGACTTAATCGTCTAGAGCTAAAGATCAATGGCAACTCAAAATGATTCAACATTTAGGGAAGGACAGTCCACCACTAGACCACCTTACTTTGATGGAAATGATTACCCATGTTGGAAAACTAGGATGAGAATTTACTTACAAGCCTTAGATTATGAGATTTGGGAAATTGTTAATGATGGTCCCTTTAATGCCTTTGACTAAAAATGAAGTCGGAGAAGATATTCCAAAACCTTCACGGGATTGGAATGAATTTGAAAAGAGAAAAGCCTCTCTAAACTCCAAAGCCATGAATGCCTTGTTTTGTGCACTAGATAAGAAAGAGTTTCATAGAGTGTCTAGTTGCAAAAGCGCTAATGAGATTTGGCACAAACTTGAGGTTGTCTATGAAGGCACAAATCAAGTGAAAGAATCTAAAATAAGTAGGTACACTCGAATATATGAATTGTTCCAAATGGAACAAAATGAAAATGGGTACTCTATGTATACTAGATTCACGGACATAGTGAACACTCTAGGAGCTCTAGGGAAGACTTTTTCAAATAGCGAAAAAGTCTAGAAAATCATTAGGTCACTACCTAAGGAATGGAGACAAAAAAGGACTGCCATTGAGGAAGCAAAGGATTTAAATACTTTACCTCTTGATGATTTAATTGGTTCTCTCATTTCATATGAAGAAGATTTGGCAGCAGAAAAAGGGCATGAGGAGAAGAAGAAAAGTATTGCTCTCAAAGCTTCAAAACATGAGAGTGATGGGGAGAGTGAACGGGATGATGAAGAGCTAGCCATGCTAGCAAGGAGTTTCAGGAAATTCTTCAAGAAAACCGGAGAGCGAAGAAATTTCAGAAACTTCAAGAACCATAGGGAGAAGAAGAAGGCAATCACATGCTATGAATGCAAGAAGCCTGGCCATATTAGATCGGAGTGTCCACTTATCAACAAACTCAAGAAGAAAGCTATGGTTGTTACTTGGGATGATAGCGAGGAGGATTCAAGTGATGAAAAAGGATCGCAAGAAGTTTCAAACCTAGCACTTATGGCAATAGGAGATGATGATGATCTCAATAAGGTAAGTGATCCCACCTATGATGAATTATATGATGCTTTTAAAGATTTGGATAATGAGTTGATGAAGATTGGTAAAAAGAATGCATGTCTTAAAAAGGAAATGGAAAAACTTAAAAATGAAAATGAATCTCTAAATGTAAGAATTGTATGCCTAGAAGTAGGGAACAAAATATTGCATGATGAAATTGTATTATCAAATGAGAAACCTAGCATCTCACATGAGCATTTAGAATCACACATAGATGAGTTGAAAAATGAGAACGAAATGCTCAAGAAAAAGAGCAATGAGTTAAATGAGATTGTCTTGAAATTTACAAATGGGCAAAAGATGTTGGACAATTTGCTGAACTCACAAAAATGTGTATTTGACAAAAGTGGCATTGGTTATAAACCAAATTTGAAACAAAAGTTTTACAAGAGCTATTTTGTGAGGAATACATCTATTAACAATAAAATTGTATGTCATTATTGTAATCAAGATGGTCATATGAAAAATAGATGTGCAGTGAAGAGAAATGCATATTATGGTGTGAAATGTGTTCGGGTTCCGAAAGGAACCATTGCTAACTCACAAGGACCCAAAAAGGTTTGGGTACCTAAAACTTGAGATTTTCTCTACAGGGCTTGAAGAAGAAGAAGAATAAATGGTACTTGGACAGCGGTTGTTCAAGACACATGACAGGGAATTATTCTTGGTTCTCAAGCTTCACCAAAATTGAAAATGGTGGAGACGTATCTTTTGGAGACAACTCAAAAGGAAAAATTCTTGGAATTGGAAATGTTGGTAAAGTATCCTCAACTCTAATTGAGAATGTATATTTGGTTGAGAACTTGAAACACAACTTAATTAGCATTAGTCAATTATGTGATAAAGGTTATAAATTTATTTTTGATAAATTTAATTGTGTTATCAAGAACTCATGTGATGGTAAAATCTTGTTTGTTGGTAATAGATGTGGTAATGTTTATGTCATTGACATAGAATGCGCATCTACTCTTGATAAATATTTTTCCGCATTACATGATGATAGTTGGCTATGGCATAGAAGATTAGGACATGCAAGCATGGATTTGATTTCAAAAATCGTGAAAAATGATTTAGTTAAAGGTCTTCCAAAAATCAGTTTTCAAAAAGATAGAGTTTGTGAAGCATGCCGATTTGGAAAACAAATCAAGACTTCCTTCAAAAACAAGAATCATATCTCTACTTCAAAACCGCTTCAATTACTTCATATAGATTTATTTGGACCTTCTAGATATGCTAGTTTAAGTGGCAAATATTATGCATTTGTAATTGTGGATGATTATTCTAGATATACATGGGTATTGTTCTTAGCTAATAAGGATGATGCCATTGATGCATTTCGAATTTTCTATAAAAAGGTTCAAAATGAAAAGGGTTATTCTATTACTTGTATTAGAAGTGATCATGGTGGAGAATTTGAAAATCATGCATTTGAAAATTTTTATAATGACTTTGGCATTGAACATCAATTTTCATCACCTAGGACTCCACAACAAAATGGAGTAGTAGAGAGAAAGAATAGGTCTATTCAAGAAATGGCTAGGACCATGCTGAATGAAAATTCTTTGCCTAAGTATTTTTGGGCCGAAGCCGTCAACACCGCTTGTTATGTTTTAAATCGGGTGTTGATTAGACCTAATCTTAATAAAACTTCATATGAGTTTTGGAAAGATAGAAAACCCAACATTGGTTATTTTAAAGTTTTTGGATGCAAATGTTTTGTTTTGAACACAAAAGATAATCTTGGTAAATTTGATCCAAAATCTGATATTGGTATTTTTCTTGGTTATTCAAATTCAAGCAAAGCTTATGGAGTTTATAACAAAAGAACTTTAGCTGTGGAAGAATCTATGCATGTTACTTTTGATGAGTCTAACCCCTCCTCTACGGAGAAAGCCATTGTTGATGATAATGCAGAAGAAGAACAACAAGAAGAAGCATCAAATGACAGCCAAGAAGACGCACCACATGAAATTCAAGAGGAACATCATGAAGAACCAAATGTGGAGCAAAATGAAGGTACTTCTCAAACACTCCCCAAGGAGTGGAGGTATGTTTTTTCTCACCCTAAGGATGTAATTTTAGGAGATCCCTCACGAGGTGTTACCACTAGATCATCTCTTAGGAACACATGTGAGCATGCTGCATTTATTTCTCAAATTGAACCAAAATCTTTTGCGGATGCTGAAAGTGATGAATCTTAGATTATGGCAATGCAAGAGGAGTTGAATCAATTTGAGAGAAACAATGTGTGGGAGTTAGTCCCTTATCCAGAACATCAATCCATTATAGGTACTAAATGGGTATTTAGAAATAAAATGGATGAATCCAGTGTGGTTGTAAGAAACAAAGTTAGATTAGTAGCTCAAGGTTACAACCAAGAAGAAGGAATTGATTTTGATGAAACTTTTGCACCTGTAGCAAGGCTAGAATCCATTAGGATGTTGTTAGCATATGCATGTCATAAGGATTTTATTTTATATCAAATGGATGTCAAAAGTGCTTTCTTAAATGGATATATTATGGAGGAAGTTTATGTGAAACAACCTCCTGGTTTTGAAAATGAAAAATTTCCTGATCATGTGTATAAGTTATCCAAGGCTTTGTATGGTTTAAAACAAGCACCTAGAGCTTGGTATGATAGGCTTAAAAATTTCTTGTTGGATAACGATTTTTTGATGGGAAAAGCGGACACAACTCTTTTTGTTAAGCATAAGAACCAAGACATACTTATTGTTCAAATTTATGTTGATGATATTATTTTTGGTTCTACTAATGAGTTGTTGTGTAAAGATTTTTCATCATGTATGAGCCAAGAGTTTGAGATGAGTATGACGGGAGAGTTGAAGTACTTCCTTGGACTTCAAATCAAACAAAACGAGGAAGGTATTTTCATAAACCAAGCCAAGTACGTGAAAGATCTACTCAAAAGGTTTGGCTATGAAAATGGAACGGCAAAAAGCACTCGTATGAGTACTACCATCAAGCTTGACAAAGATGAAAAGGGCAAAGAAGTGGATATCAAAATGTATCGAGGTATGATCGGATCTTTACTTTATTTGACTGCAAGTAGACCCGATATCATGTTTAGTGTATGTTTGTGTGCAAGATTTCAATCATGTCCCAAGGAATCCCATTTGCTTGCTGTTAAAAGAATTTTCCGTTATTTGATTGGAACCATAGATGTTGGCCTTTAGTATCCTAGGGGAACTCATATATATTTAACTTGTTATTCGGATGCGGACTTTGCCGGTCACAAAGTGGATAGGAAAAGCACTAGTGGAACTTGCTTTGTTCTAGGACACTCACTTGTTTCATGGTTTAGTAAGAAACAAAATTCTGTTGCTCTTTCAACTACCGAGGCGGAATATATAGCCGCCGGAAGTTGTTGGGCACAAGCACTTTGGATGAAACAAACACTTAGAGATTATGGGATTAATCTTAAACAAATTCCTATTAAGTGTGATAATACTAGTGCTATAAATCTTTCAAAGAATCACATTCAACACTCTAGAACCAAGCATATAGAAATTAGACATCATTTCTTGAGAGATCATGTTCAAAAGGGAGATATTGCATTAGAGTTTATTTCAACAGAAAAACAACTTGCCGATATTTTCACAAAACCACTTTGCGAAGAACAATTTTCAAAAATTCGGCATGAACTTGGGATGATGAAATTTTCTCATTAACGTCTCTATTCATGCTATTGAGTGTACTGAATTGATTGACTTATAGTTGCGATCTAATATTGATGAAATGCTTGAGCTTGATAGTCAAATGGTGAATGTGCCTTATTATTTCTTGATTGTAGGAATTAATTGGTTGAAAACATGTTCATGAATCATGAATTAAAATGGCTCATAAAATATTTTCAAATCAATTAAATGATCTGGGAATTTATTATTTGCTGGCCAAATATTAAATCAAACGTGTGAAAATTCAGATAAAATAAACAGATAACTGTTTCCAATAAACGGTGAACCGTTTTGCTCCAGAAACTAGAATATGTGTATGTACATTTACTCTTTCACCGTTTTCTTCAAACGGTGAACCGTTTGTTAACAGAGAGTCCTCTATCAGTTACTCCTTAACCGTTAAGCGCTTAAGCGTTCACCGTTACTCCTTGTTTAGCCTCTGGGAGTTACCCCTTAACCGTTTAAATAAACGGTTAACCGTTTTCGGTGAACCGTTACCCATTCTTTAGTCTCTGGGTGTTACCCTTTAACCGTTTAAATAAACGGTTAACCGTTTCGCGTTTTTAAAATTGTTCAAAGCCTTTCTCTTCTCCCTCTCCAGCTTAGCCTTTCACTGTTTCCACCATTGTTGCGCAGGCGAAGCTCTCTCTATCCTCAAATCCTCATTTTTCTTGCTTTTCGTGCCAAATCAAACCGCCAAAATCATCTCTTATCATCTTTAGAACAATTTCACCGATTCAAAACTTCGAATCAAGCCCCAAATCGAAAAATCCCAAATCCCAAATCCAAACCCTAACTGCCGCGAGTTGGGATTCTTCATTTTTGATCCGTTTTGTCCCCCTTTTCAACCAAATTGAGCATCAAACTCACATACTTTACTCATTTCTCATCAAATCATCGATTCATTTTCCTTTCTCCCGCATTTTTCACTCCACGATGCTTCTCCATGGCTGAACCTTCTCGGAGAAATGTCCGGCGTAAATTTGTGCCTCTAAGGAATCCCATACGACCCCGGGAAGTCACTGAATTTGCAAGAATTCACTCCCCTACGCCTCCCTTGGCCAAGCGGTTCGAAGATTGCTTCGATGGTCGTAAGTTACTTGACTCCTTTTTTGTTAACATTGATGATTTCCGTCACTTAGTTGTATATGGTAGAAGTGTTCGGGATATGCTTCAGCCTTGGGAGTCTGCAATTAACTTTGATGAACGAGTCTATCCTAACTTAGTGTGAGTCTTTTATTCGAACATGGATATTTCCGATAGTTGCCAAAATAGGATAGTTACTCAAGTTGCTGGTGTGCAAATAGAATTTGATGATAGGGACCTAGCTGAGTATCTTGGTATCTCGAGTGAGGGGCATGACATATACACCTCTAGGAAAGTCCTTTCCTTTGACAATTTTAGTCATACTGATGGCGTCCGTCATATATGTCGCCGTCGAGACTTGACTGATGAGATTTGTCTGCTTCCGTTTCGGTCTCAACTTTTACCTCTCCAAGTCCGTATTCTTCATTCTATCCTACAGCACATAGTGACACCTAGGAAGGGTCACTCAGATGAGGTTACGAGGTTGGATGTTGGCTTATTGGATAGCCTACTCTCAGATCGTCCCATAAACCTCGGGTATATTATTGTACGGCACATGTTGAGTACTCCCGCGGTTAATCACCGCTTGCTTCCGTATGGCGGTCTTATTACTAAGATACTGCGACGTTTTGAGGTGCCTCTTCGTGATACTGGCTACATGGAGACTAGACGGATTGGTCCCGAGGCCATAACTAGTATCGGTTTTTCTACGAGGAATGGAAAGTGGATAAAGACGAGCAACACCAAAAACCGGGATACCTTGATAGCTCTAGAGGACGATCGGATGCTTAATGATGTCTATCCTCTCGATCAGCTCCCTGACTTTAGATTAGGAGCTCATCCTCCTCCTCCGCATCGCCGATTTGTCTCTCGGCCTCCAGCTGACTCTGACTTTGAGGAGCATGCGACGGATGCTGACATTCCCTCCTCTTCTGAGCCGCCTCTTGCACCTGAGCCATCTGCTGTTCCTGAGCAGCCATCTGCCTCTATGCCGCCTCCAGCTCCAGTTCAGCCACCTGTTTCAGACAGTATGCAGCAGTTGATTCTTGATCGGTTGGACGCTCTTTCTCGTGACCAACAGCAGCTCCGTTTTGATTTTCAGACCTTCCAGCGGCAGAGCATTGATCATCAGCTTGAGATTATCCATGCACAACGCATTATTCTCGGCTATTTTGGTTATGATCTGGGGAGCACATCTTCTCCTTCCCCACCACCTCAGTAGTTTCTGAGTTATGTTTTCGCACATACAGTTCATATTTTGATTGTTTTCATGTTGTCATGTATATTTTTTTACTGCTACTTCTATATGCTCTTTATGGATTTTGATGACATGTTTTTATGTTGTTATTGATGTTGGATGACTTGATATTGCTTGATGAAACTTGTGGTTTATTGAATATTGAAGTGTTGGTTTGTTCATGGTGTTGTTGGGTTGGTGATGGAGTTGTGGTTAATCTATTTTGGAAGTGTTTTTCTCTTATTTGTATTAATGGTTTTGCTCATTTTTAAAGGGAAACTCTGCCAAAATTTTCGCTCGCCAAAAACTGAATTTGCGTTTCTTTCTTTTCTCTTTTTCTTTTTGATGATGAAGGGGGAGATAATTTTGGAGTTTTAGAATGAATTTAAAAATTGTTTTATAATTGGGGAGATTTAAAATGCATTTAAAAATGCTCTCTTGAGCAAAAATCCTTTTATTGAACATTTCTTAATTTGGCCATACATTAAGGGGGAGCACATATTAAGGGGGAGCTAAATATTGAATAGAGTTTGTCATCATAAAAAATGGGGAGATTGTTAACATGAATATGTTAATAATATTGATTTTGATGATAACAAACTTTAAATAGTTTTTGATAAAAATATTGGAGCTATTTCTTAATAAACGAAAGTCTTAAAAACCATCCCATTTATACTTATAAAAGATGGACTTTCAAATTGGAAAAAAATTCTTTGCAAAATCTGGTTTAAAATGTGTTTCTGGAAATAAACGATGAACCGGTATCTTTTAAACGGTTAACCGATTAAGACTAGAGAGCAACAATTTGTCTAAGGTCTAACCGTTTATGAAAAACGGAAAAATGGAAAGGCTACTGAAAACTAACGGCGAACCGTTTATTACAAACGATTAACCGATAATGTCCAGAGAAGTAACTTCATACAAGTCCTTAACCGTTTACTGTAAACGGGTAACAGATGTTCATTTTACAGGTTACTGGAAACAAACGGCAAACCGTCTATTACAAACGGTTAACCGATAACATCCAGAGAGTCACTTCATGTAAAGGTTTAACCGTTTACTTAAAACGGGTAACTGATGTTCATTTTGCAGGTTACTGGAAACTAACGGCGAACCGGTTATTACCAACGGTTAACCGATAACATCCAGAGAGTCGCCTCATACAAATCCTTAACCGTTTACTATAAACGGATAACTAGTGTTCATCTTGCAAGTCTCTGGAAGTTAACGGCAAAAGGGTAACCCTAAACGGCAAACCGTTTATTTGAATTTTCGCCCAACGGTAACTTTGACCAGCGCAAACGGTTAACCGTTAACCGCTAACGGTGAGGGCCGACAGTCAGTAACGGCTAATTTTTCAGCTCCAAATATAAATAAGCTCATTCAAATTCAAAGAAGACTGATCACAACACAACCATTGAGCTTATTCTTGAGAATACAATCTTCATAGAGCTTTAAACACATTCTTGCTTCATCTATTCACACATTGGGCATTGATTTGTAATCTTAAATATTGTGTGAGAGAAAAACAATTTGTAATCTTTTACTTTGAGTGATTGTAAGTATTGGGATACACTTGGGTTAAGAGATTGGGGATAATCTCTTGTTGTAAAGGTTCATTGACACCTTGGAAGTCAAGTGTAAGCATTTGAAGCCTTGGAGGCTTGCTGAGTGAAAACCTCAAGCCCGGAAAGCTTGGAGCATGGACGTAGGCGAGGTTGGCCGAACCACGTAAAAATCTTCGTGTTTGAATCTCTCTTCCCTTATCTTTTTATATTATGATCGATTTAATTATTATTGTTTTAATTTCGTTTTAGATTTACATGATATTTTGTTTTTTAGTTGAATAATTTTTTAAAATTCTAATTCACCCCCCCTCTTGGGTTGCCTAGTTAGCATTTCAAAAGTTTTGTGACTACTATTGTGGCTAACTGCGAGGCGCATAATTTTTGAATGCGCGCGCGAACTTTTAGAAACAATCTTTATATTCGTGGCAAAAAAACTGATATTTAGCCACAAATTATTTATGGCAAATGGATAACTTTAATATTTATAATTTCACTAACAAAATTTAGCTATGATACAATATTTTTGTGGCAAAATGTCATTATAGGCCACAAAAATTGCTTCGTGGCTAAAACAATTGTGGCAGAAGGATTATTTTCTTATTGTGTCAGCAAATGATCCTAGACATTGTTCACATAAACCGTCATATCTGCTATAGTACTTGCCACCATGGTTAGATCTAATTTTTTTTTATTCATTTGCTGAGTTGATTTTTAACTTCCACCTTAAAATTTTTTTAATACATCCAACAACTGTGATTTTTAATGGAGGGGATATGTATAGCCATATCAAGAAAAATAGTCTGTAAACGTCATAAAATATTATTGCACATTGTAAGTAACCATAGAGAATGATCCACAAATATCCATATGTGAGTTCTAAGACATCCAAAGTCTTGTTATCTTCATTGGATTGTTTCCCTTTTATACAACTAACATAAATATCAAAATCTTTAAAATTTATAGGATTGAGAATTTTTCTAACACAAATCTTTCTATTCTCCGTCTGGAGATATAAACCAATTTTCTCATTAAATGTCATGTATTGAATTATAGGGATTCATTTTATCATTGAATGTGTCCCATGTTTTAAAATTAAAAACATTAATTTGTGTTCAGTAGTACTATCCTTAGAAACAATATTTATTAAACATTTAAGCTATAAATTGAAAACAATAATTTGTGTTTGGTAGTACCATTCTTAGAAACATTTTTTACTAAACATTTAAGCCATAAATTAAAAACAATAATTTTTTTTTAGAAATAGCTTTTACTAAAAATTTAAGCAATTTTTATACTTAAAAGGTAAACATTTAAGCCATACTTATAGTTAAAAAGTAATTGTTTAACTAACACATGCACAAACATATCATAAATAATTTATTATTAGCATTAATAAAAAAATATTCTACTACAAACTAATCAATTCAAACTAAGGCCAAACTCTTGTAATTTTTTTAACTCATTCTTTAGCACCACAAAATCTAATAAATACAAATAAAGCAGAAGCAACAACAGTAGAGATAGAGTAGCAGCAATAGCAGTATAAATAGAGCAATAGCAGAGACAAAGCAACAACAACAAAAAGTGTATAACATGAGCTAATTTTTGGCACTGAGAGAGAGAGAGAGAGTGACACAACTTAAAAGTTTTATTACTCTTAAGTATAAGAGTGTCTAGTTTTAATATAACTCGGTGAGTTCAGGGTCGAACCACCAGGAATTTAATGCGGGAAAAGAAATTAATATAAATCAATTTAAAAATATGCTAAGGTTATGAGATCCACTCAAATTATGGTTATAACACTTTCTCAAATTTTATATTTTGCATTTCTTTTACCAGTTAGTTATTATTTCATTTAATTTTTAACTAACCATTAGTTGAAATACTATCTAAGCAACCCAAGAGGGGGGTGAATTGGGTTTTTAAAACTTATGCAAAACAAACAACACAATAATTTAATCTATTGTAACGGAAGAGAGATCAAACACGTGATTTTTACGTGGTTTGGCTAACTGTGCCTACGTCCATGCCTCCAAGCTCATCGGGCTTGAGGATTCCACTAAGTAAGCCTCCAAGGCTTCAAGAACACTTGTAATTGACTTAACAGGTGTCAATCAACCTTTACACTAAGAGATTATCCCCAATCTCTTAACCTAAGTGTATCCTCACACTTACAATCACTCAAAACAAAGATTACAAAAGTGTTTCTCTATCACACAAAATATATGATTACAAATCTATGCTCAATGTGTGAATAAATAAAAAAAAGAACGAATTTAAAGCTTAATGAATGTTTATTCTCGTTTACAAGTTCAATAATAACGTTGTGCTCAATCCTTATTTGAATTTGATTGAACTGAACTTATTTATAGCTGGAGCTGAAAAATAGCTGTTATTGACTTTCTGCTCAAAGTCGGATCACCATTAACTAAAAGTCGGATCGTCGTTTTGACTTGAGCAAGTGACCGTTGGACAGATTTTCAAATTATTAGATCACCATTTTGCAAATGTTGGATCGCCATTATCTTTCAGTGAATTGCTAGGAAACTGTCGGCTTACCGTTTTCAAGAAGTCGGTTTGCTGTTAGTTTGCAGAGGCTAAACTTCAATTTTGTTCGATGTCAGTTAGTTGTTATCATGAAGTCGGATTACCGATAGTGTCCAGAGGCTAATCTTTAATTTTGTTCAATGTCAGTTAGTCGTTATCAAGATGTCGGATCGCCAACATTGTTTAGAAACTAATCATCAAGTTTGTTTGATATCGGTTAGCCGTTATTATACAGTCGGATCACCAACAGTGTTCAAAGACTAATCACCAAGTTTGTTTTAATATCAGTTAGTCGTTATCATACTGTCGGATCACCGATAGTGTCCAGAAGCTATTTTAATTAGGGCATGAATTTGAAAAACAACTTTGATAAAATCATTTTTCATTTAAGTGTATATCTTTGCTATTTCAAAAATGATGATTCATTTAAAAAGTATGAAAATTGTTTGAATTTTTAAAGACTTAATCAAACTTTATCATGTTTGTTATCATCAAAATCAATATTAAAGATATATTCATATTAACATTAGAGTAACTCAAAAGAAAAAAAATAATTATAGTATTAATGTTGATAAAAATTTGAACTATTACTTAGTATTAGTCAATTGTGTTATAAAGGCTAGAGAGTTATTTTTGATAAATTAAAATGTGTTATTAAGAATGCATGTGATAGTAAAATCCTATTTGTTGAAAATAGATTCATAAATGTATAAACCATTGATATAGATTGTGACATTATCTCATGATGAATATTTTTTCACATGACATGATGATAATTGGTTACAATACAAAAAACTAGGTCATGCAAGCATGGATTTGATTTCAAAGATTTTTAAAAATGATTTAGTTAAAGTCTTCTAAAGATTGGTTTGAAAAAAAAGTAAAGTATGTGATGCATGTCAATTTGGAAAACACATCAAAACATATTTCAAAAACAAAAATCATACTTCTACTTCAAAACCTCTTCAACTTCTTCATATGTATTTATTTAGACTATGTAGATATGCAAGTCTAAATAGAAAATATTATGTTTTTGTAATAGTCAACGATTTTTCTAGATATACATGTGCATTATTTTTAGCAAATAAGGATGATGCCTTTAAATGCTTTTAAAATGTTTTTTGAAATGGTTCAAAATGAAAAAGGGTATGTTATTTCTTTCATTAGAATGATCGTGGTGGAGAATTTGAAAATAATGATTTTGAAAGTTTTTACAATAATTTTAGCATTAAACATTAACTTTTATCACCAATGACTCCACAACAAAATGGAATTGTTGAGAGAAAGAATAGGTCTATTTAAGAAATAGATAGGACCATGTTAAATAAAAATTCTTTACCAAAATATTGTTGGGTCAAAGTAGTTAAAACTGCATGCTATATTTTGAATCGTGTGTTAATTAGGCCATATCTTAATAGAACTCCGTATGAGCTTTGGAAGAATAGAAAATCCAATATTAGTTATTTCAAGTTTTTTGGATGCAAATGTTTTATACTAAACATAAAAGGAAATTTATGTAAGTTTTATCCAAAATCCGATGTTGGTATTTTTCTTGGATATTCAAATACAAACAAAGCTTATAGAGTGTACAATAAATGAACCTTGGCTGTTGAAGAGTCCATGCATGTTATATTTGATGAATCTAATCTTTCCTTAGGGAGAAAATTGTTGTTGATGATGATGTAGATACAGAGAAAAAATGAAGAATCGCAAAATGATGATTTTTCGAAAGACAAACACGATGATCCATTACATAAGAATCAAGAGCAGAAATAAGAAGAACAAGCTAAACTGGATCAAAATGAAAGTAATTATCAAACACACCCCAAAGAATGAAGGAGTTTTCATCTTTTATGAGTAAAGAACTCGAAATGAATATGATGGGAGAATTAAAGTGCTTCTTTGGACTTCAAATTACACTAGACAATAAAGGAATATTCATCAGTCAACCTAAATATGTGAAAGATCTACATAAAAGATTTGGCATTGATAAATGAAAGACTGAAAGCACTTTAATGAGCACAACAATCAAGCTTGATAAGGATGAAAAAGGTAAAGAAGTTGACATGAAAATATATCGAGGTATGATTGGATCTCTAATTTACTTAACTGCTGGAAGACCCGATAATATGTTTAGTCTATTTTATGTGCAAGATTTTCATCATACCCCAAGGAATCTTATTTGTAACTTATCAAAAGAATTTTTTGTTAGTTAAATGTAACTATTGATCTTGGTCTTTGATATCTTGGAGGAACTCATATAAATTTAACATGCTACTTAGATGTTGACTTTACTGGTTACAAATTCGATAGAAAGACCACTACTGAAACTTGTCATTTTCTAAGGCACTCACTTATTTCATGATTTAGTAAAAAGCAAAATTCATAGAGACTATGGGATAAATCTTGATCATATACCTATCATGTGTGACAACACTAGTGCATAGATTTGGCAGAGAATCCTATTTAGTATTCTAGGACCAAGCATATAGAGATTTGACATCATTTTTTATGAAATCATTGTCAAAAGAGGGATATTGCATTAAGATTCATTTCAACTAAAATGAAACTTGTTGATTTCTTGACAAAACCCCTGTGTGATGATTAATTTGTAACAATTCGACAAGAACTTTGGATGATGAATCATTCGCATTAGTATATCATTATGTGATATTGATACTACTAACATGAATATTTTTTTTGTGATGATTGTATGATTTTGTATTTGTTTGATTGATCATCATCATGTTTTATCGAAAAATGCCTTTTGGAGATATTTTAGAATCACATAATGATTTTGGAATCAATCAATATTTAGCCGAAAATCAAATTGGTGTGCAAAATATAGAGCAAACAGCTAGTAAGTCAAGTTTTAAGGCAAAAAAAGGAAAGGGGAAAGGCAAACAACTAGCACCAAATCAAAATAGGCACAACATGATGATAATGTCGAGTACCCCGACTTCGAGTCAACACACTTTCCAATTGCACCAATGGCCAGCCATTTCTTCCCCAAGTTTATGTTGCGTATGGTACTTATTTCTTATTATATAGAATTGGATTGCATGACTTCTCTTAGGATTAATAATAAAAATTTGGTGGATTTGTTGGAAAGAGTTGATTAGGCTAATGCTTTAATTATTGAGGAGAAAGTGTACCCAAACTTAAATAAGATGTTTTACTCAAATATGGATATTTCTACTGGATGTCAAATTGAGTAATCACTAATATTGGTTGTTTTCCCATGGAATTTGTCAGAGGTGATTTGAATTTTATCTGAAAGACTCCAGGTGATATTCTTGAACCTTCTAAAAAAGCACTAGTGTTTTCTAGTTAGATGGATGTTGAGGTTGTTAAGAACATTAGTAGGCATGTTGATTTAACTAATGATGTTTGTAATATCCATCTCTATGCCCAATGTCTATGCTTATAATATTGTGTTCTATATAGCATAACAACATGTTGTTACTCTTAGGTAGAGGCATGTAGAAGGGACAACCCGTTTAGATGTGGCTTTGATAGATTGTCTGATATTGGGTTGTTCGGTTAATCTTGGGTACACTATTATTCATTACATGCTTAGTATTCTTACGGTCACTAATCACTCATTTCCATATAGTAACTTTATAACTAGCACACTTAAGCATTTAGGGTGCCCATAAACGAACTACTTTTGAGACCACTAAACCGTTAGGGGATGAGGCTATATTTAGTTTGGGATTTGACTGAAGGAATGGGCAATGGGTGAAGATTTCCAAGAATAATATACTTTGATTGCTCGTGATGACAAGTGTACACTCAACGATGTCCTATCTCTTGATTAGTTGCCCAGCTTTTCTTTGCCACTATAGGCTCCATGTAGACATTCAGATTCATCTGTTGCAGCACATGATCCAAATGTATCTACTTCTGTCGTACCTACTTTGGACACACATGCTCTCGAATAGGTTACCCTTAGTAATTGCTTGACTAGGTTCGGACACTCTCTCTGTTGCAGACTAGTTTTCAATAGCATATTCTTGAAGAGCATCAACATCTCTTTCTGCAGCAATAATAGATACTTAATAGACTGCGACACCTGTTTAAGGCCCGTGGGGTTCCCTCTCCCTTTCCACCACCTCAGTGGACTGTTTTATGTTTTGCCTCTGTACTTTGCTATGACAAACCAACATTTTTATTTCATTATCATTTTCTTATTTATGGATATTTAGTATTTATTTTTAGATATTTTGATGTGATCTGATTGCAATTAGCTTGATCTATGATTATATTATGAAAATTGATGCATTTCTTGAGATTGTGATGACTGATAGGGGGAGCTCTGGTGAAACTTTTTGCTTTGATATTGCGTATTTTCGGTAAATTTCTATTCTCTATATACAAGTTGGTGTTTTTGATGATGAAGGAGGAGATAACATATTTTTTTTTTTCAAGTGTAAGTTTATGTGCTAGGATGTATTTGTTTGAGTGTGTTTTGGATTGCATAATCATGACACACATGCACACACGCCGAGGGAGTTGTGATTTAAATTTTAAATTTGTTGTATGTGTTAGTTTGAAATGCATTTGACATGTTGTGACACGTGCACATACTTGGGGGGAGTTTTTGTTATAACATTCAAAATACATGACTTATTTTATCATCATAAAAAAGGGGGAGATTGTTAATTTATGGTTATATAGTCAATTTTCATTTGATGATAATAAGCCACATGTCAAGGGTAAAATAGGAAATACATATATTCTCATAAATTGTTTGTAAACGAGTCAATGAATGAATGTGTGATTAAAGCTCTTAAAATGTTTTCATTGTATTTTCAAGAAAAATTATTTTAAGTGGATATATAATCTTATCAAATATGGTATTCTTAAAAATGGGTATTTTTTTAATTCTAAAAATAAGCTTGTTTAATTTTTGTAAAAGTTTTCAGACAAAATTTCATTTCTTTGTAGAACAGCAAAGCGCTAGATTAAAGCGGCAAACCGATTGCATCTAAATGACTTTTTTGGAATCAAATGGTAAATTGGCAAACTTGAAACGGCAAATCGATTGCATCTAAATGGCTCTTTGAAATCAAATGATAAACTGGTAGGCTTGAAACGGCAAACTGATTGCATCCAAATGACTCTCTGGAATCAAACGGTAAACTGACAGATTTGTGATTGCATCTAAATGACTATCTGTAATCAAATGCTAAACTAGTAGACTTGAAACGGCAAACCGATTGCACTTGGGTGACTTTCTAGAATCAAACGGCAAACCAACATCTTAGAAGCGGCAAATTGATGAAGCTAAAATTTAAAACTCAGCCATAACAGTAACTTATCACATAAGCAAATGGAAAATCGTTTCCTGATAAGCAATAAACTGATTATGCCCAAAATGTCAACAACAACTAATTTTATTAGTCAATCTATAAATAGCCGAGTTTTAAAAAAAGAATTTTTGATTATTTTTATCGAAGTTTAAAGAGTCTTGAGCTTTTATTTGCTTATAACGTTCACTAATTTATATTTGAGCTGTCATTTGTAAACATACACTTGTGAGAGTGCAAATTTGAGTGATTGTAAGTGTGGGAAAACACTTGGTGAAGGAGGTATGGGGTCATCTCTAATTGTAAATGTTTATTGACACATTAGAAATTAATTGTAAACTTCTTGAAGCCTTGGATTGTAAGGCTTGGATAGTGGAATCCTTAAGCTCGGTTTGCTTGGAGGCTTGGATGTAAGTGGGTTTTGCTTAACCATGTAAAAAATTACGCTTGCTTTCTTCTCCCTTATCTCTTTAAACTTATTCATTGTTATATTTACTGTTATCGAATCTCTTAATGCATTAGTTTAATTTTTTTTTGTGATTTCATTTGTTTAACATTTTTAAATAAAAAACAATTCACCCCCTCTTCGCTTGCTTAGCTAGAATTTCAATAGTCATAATAAGCGAAAACACAATATACACAAAAGTGATGAGCTAGACAACAATGAATAGGAAATTTTAGATGATAGTGAAATAGACACATATTTGCAAGATTTCATGAATGTAGAAAAAGAGATAGAATGCTTAGACTATAGTAGATGGCCTGAGGATATTAAGAAAAAAGTCGAAGAGTTAGAACAATTAAAAATAATAGCAAATAACCCATTAGAAGAAAATAATAACCAAGTTTATAAGTTAGAAATAATTAATTGGACATATCAATGAAAACATAAGATTTGGCAAATAGTTTAGAAGATAGAAATGAATTTAAAATGTACATGTATTATTAGAATTAAAAGTAATAAAAGTAGTACTAGTAGACATGGAAGTCCCACATTTATTATAAATAATCATAGTGAAAAAAAAAGAAAAAAATAGAATGGTAATTAACTATAAACATATTAAATGACAATATTTTAGACAACAGTTACAAAGTACCTAATAAAGATGAATTAATAAACTATATACAAATAGTTAGAAACTTTTCTAAATTTGATTGTAAAAGTAGATTTTGGCACATACTCCTCTGTGAAAAATATGGACAATTTTTAGTTGTTCAGAAGGACATTTTCGATGACTAGTAATGCCACTTGATTTAAAAATTGCTCCACAAGTATTTTCAAGCTAAAATGGATAAAAAAAAATTAAAGCCTTTTTCAAAATTCTGTATAGTTTACAAAGACGATATTCTTATTTTTAGTCAAAATAGATCTATGCAAATAACCCATTTATATAAAATTTTAGATTATTTTAAGAATAATAATATAGTAATCTCTAAAAAGAAGATTTATTACTAAAACAAAAAAATAGATTTTTAGGACTAACAATAGATAAAGGAACTATAGAATTATAACCACATATAGTTAATAAAATATTATAATCCCCAAACAAAATAAAAGATGATAAAGAATTATAAAAATTTTAAGATTATTAAATTATAGTAGAGAATTTATACTAAATCTCAATACATTAATTAGATGATTTTGTAATAAATTAAGCAAAAATGGAAGACAATATTTCAATAGTAAAGATATAAAATTAAGACAAAAACTTAAAGGAATAGTTACAAATCACAAGCCATTAGCTTTACCAATAGACAATTATTTTAAAATTATGCAAACTAATGCGAGTAGTTTGGGTGGACAGGGATATTAGTACAAAAGCCTAATAAAGATTGTCTAAGAGAAAAAGAAGAAATAGGTATGTACACAAGTGGTAAATTTTAGAAGTAAAAAGTATGAAATCCAATATAGAATTAGCAATTTTGAGAATAATAAATTCTTATAAATTCATTCCATTTATACATACAAAATGAAACTTTTACAATATGAATAAATTGTAGTAAGATTATAGAATTTTACAAAAAGGTACAAAACTTTTGAAAGAAAAATTCTTTTAATATTAAATAATGGATATGTTAAATAATGGATATTTTTTTAAAAGTATTAATAAGACGAGAATATAAAGTAAAATTTGAACATAGTAGGTAAACATAATAATTTAGATGATATTATTTCCAAATTAATTGTTCAATGATTTTTTTTTTTTTTGCAGGAATGGATTTTGGACCAACATTTAAACAAATCCCTTCAAAAATAAATTTGAGTCTTAAAAGTAAATTTAATTTATTAGACAGTCAACAATGCATTTGACACAATTTGTGGAGTTGTCATAACCCATAGGATAAAATAAAAGTACTCAACGTATTTATGCATTATTTTAGAAAAATTAAGGATCAAGTAGACACTAAAAATTTTGCTTTTCATGTATTAGTTAGAGGACCAGACATTTATAAATGTTGGAACAAGGTAGTTACTTTTCATGAACCAATTGAATGAGCTAGAAAATAGATAGATCAAATTATTATGTTAGCCATTTAATTAAGCTTTTAGACAGTGCACCATCATCTCGTTGTCATCATCTATACAATTTTACAACCATTGTGAATTCATGACACACATAGTTAGAAATCTTAATAATATTAGATATTATTTAGCAAGTGAAGTTGAAGCATGGACATAGAAGATAATTGCATTAGAAAATGCTAAAATAGAATTACAAGTGATAGGAATTTAGATCTATTACAAATAGATGTAGACAATTAAAAACTTAAAATTAACAATTTAATTAATTTTTGAAAATATTGTTCACTGTTACTGTTTACGGTTACTGTTCATCTGAATAAAAAATATAAATTTTCAAAAAACACAATAAATTACAGAAAATAAATGACAGAGACTTTCATGTGGTTCGAATTAATCAATCCCACATCCATGAGGCCACGCCCAAATGAAAAGTAATTCACTAAGTTGAGATGTTATTACCTATAGATTTACCAAACTTAAGATTCTCACTTACAGTTTATCACTATACAGTTTACTCAACCTTAGACTGAATCTACTTCTCGTGAATAATTGCTACCCCTCTTGGTCCACGATCCTTAAGGCACTTCGTAAAGTGATCAATAACAATTATTTAATTCTTCAATGTCTAGTGATCCAAGATCCACATAAACTCTTAATAGAGATGAAAAGAAGATAAAAAAAAAATTAGCATAACATTGTCTACCAAATCTGAATTCTTTAGGGAGGAGGCCAAATTTTGATTCTCTACTTTATGCTTTGTGTTGTGCGCCTTAAATTGTGAAATACCTCTCTTTACATAGGCATTAGGGTTTCAAAAAAATAGCAAGTCTTAAAAGACTTGGATTCTTTCCAAATAAAAATTTATTTCCTCTTATAATTCCTATGAACCTGAATAGGAATAAATCTGATCTTTTTACCTTACTTGTCTCCTAAGAAATATCTAGAGCATTTAATAAACTTCCTGTTTGAAGCAACATCTTACTCTAAATAGATCTCATGCGCCAATTATAGAATCACATCATTATTTGACTTGCTAAATTAGACATCTAATTAAATTAGGAAACAAATATTCCTAATAAATTGGAATCTCACTATGTTAGGGAATTAATAAATTAATCCCTATTACAATATATGTTGTAAATAAAATTCTAATTTAAATAGAATTGCCATAAGATGCCAACTCTTTAAATAATGGACTTAACAGTCTCCCCCTTTGCCATTCTTGTGGCAAAGCAATCCAACACAAGTCTTCCATAAAACTTGGCCCTGAAATATGAATATGAAATAAGCGTAAACAACAACAAGAAACTAACCAAAATAATTGGCGATTATCATGTTAGTTCATGTAAATAAACCAAGGGAAGAATAAAAATAAAATGCTAATTTTATTGATCAATAAATAGAAATGCAACATTAAGCAAAAAATCAAGAGCAATAAAAAGATAAACTCCCCCTAAGAACAAGAAATCCAAAAATCTAAAAATTCTTGAACAAAAATAAAAACTCCTCCTATAATGGAAAATACTACTCCCCTTAACTCATTGCATTGAGCAGCTGAAGATTTGAAAAAAATTACTCCCTTTTTTTTCCAAAAGATTGCAAAAGGGAAGAAGTTTGGCATGAAATTCAGCAAAACGAGTAGAAAGGTCAGCAATATCACTCTCATGTTTCAAAATGGTAGCCTCGAGATGGGCAAGATTAAGAGCAACATAATTAGATGGAGGAGAAGAGCAAACCGAGACTGCAACAAAAGTAGGAAGATCATGAAGAGTACTAGGAGGAGCTCCATTGGCAACGGCGCATGAGGGTGCATGTGGTGGCAACTGGTGGTCGATGACAGCAACATGAATAATGGCGGCAGTGGTGGTGATCCTAGGGTCAAAGGTGGAAGGTCCAGAGTTAAAACTATCTTCAATAGGATCACTTTCCATGGAGTCATTGTCACTTGAATGCATGGATTATTCAGGAGGTATTTGTCCAAATTTTAGACTAAAATCATCATCACCATAAAGCATATAAATCCATGAGATTGTCCACAACCAGAAGAAAGGTAGGGTGAAGGAGTGTGACGACACTTGGAATTAGGTTGAGCATGAGAGCTCTCACCTACCTTAAGTTTAGAGAGAGTGTGAGCCATCGAAGAGGAATATTCAAAACAAGGAAAAATTAAACAAGAAGAATAAAAAATTCTGGACCAGCCGAAAGAAGGAAGAAGGAATCCACAACCGTGAATGCAATCTACATACTGTTGGCAAGCTTATTAAATCATCTTTTCTCATGATTTTACAGAATGGAATTTGGAGTTCTGTAAACAAAGTTATGACCAAAAAAACACAACATGCTCAGTTGGATGGGCAAAAGCTTGCCAATGGACTTAGAAAACAAAAATTTGAGTTTTGCTTAAAAGTATGTAACTTTTAAATCTAAAAACATATCATCATCTAAGAACATGAGAATGCACATGCATCACGAATTTTTTTATTTAAAAAAATGCATTAATAATGAAATTGAGCAAGAAAAAAATGTGTGGGAATTTTTCACAACAAGCATTAATTCATGAAATCAAGACTCGAATTTCCTCAAATAAGTAAAGATTAGAGAACTTTAAGCTTGTGTGTGTGTGTGCGCAAACAACTCAATCTAAACATTTTTCCCAAAAATTAATCAATTTTCATAGTCAGAGTCTTAAATATAAAATATAGAGTTGATCAAACTAAACTTATCATCTTGATCTCCAATTTTTGACCATTTCAATTGTGACAGACCTTTTTTTTCATAACAAAGCCTCTTTTATTTAAAAAAAAAAATCTAAGGTTAAGAGCTTTACTCTACCCTTTAAGGTAGCTTTCTTCTCATGGTAGTTCGTTCTCTATCATATTGTGATACACAGACTCATATTACTTAAAAATAGCTTCACTCTTAAGAGTTATAGGTAGCTATTTCTGACCATAGTGTCTGTATATATTTGAGGTCTTATGACAAGATAAGAATCAAGGCAAATAGTCACAACTCAAGTTAAATATTCTCAACAGAGACCATGTTAATATCAAAACCTTGAGTCAAAGTAAAGATTGAATTTTCATTCATGTGCTTTTGAAGAAAGGTTAAAAAATTTTAATCAAAACTTATTCAAGACCTTCAAATCTGTAACAACATGAAAAATTGCTTGTCGATTATTAATCAAGACTTAATTTTTTTTTTAACAAAACACAAAAACAGTGATTTGAAAAATAAAAACTCATAAATGCATGTCCTATATCTAATGCACAAATGCATGATTTAAATCTAAATGCAAAAATATTTTTTTGACTTACATAGAACACACATCTAAAACTTCCCTTAAATATTCAAATTGTTTGGAGTCTAAAGCCTTGGTGAAAATATCTGCAAGTTGTTTTTCTGTATCAATGTATTCTAAGGACACGGTCTTGCTCTCTTCTAAATCTCTAATGAACTGATGATGAATATCAGTATGCTTAGTCCTAGAATGTTGAACAGGAGTTTTAGAAATGTTGATAGCACTTGTGTTATCACAAAATATAGTCAAGGTATCCTGAACCATACCATAATCTACAAGCATTTGTTTCATCCAGAGCAATTGGGTGCAACAACTTCCAGCTGCAATATATTCAGCTTCAGTCATGGAAAGAGAAATTGAATTATGTTTCTTACAATGCCACAACACTAAGTTATTTCCAAGATAAAAATATCCTCTAGTGGTGCTTTTTCTATCATCAGCATTGCCAGCCCAATCTGCATCATTATATCCTGCAAGACTTGAATTAGTGTCATTAGTGTACCAAATACCATCATTAATTGTTCCACTGACAAAACGAATGATTCGTTTGACAGCAGCTAAGTGTGACTCCTTTGGATTTGCTTGGCACCTAGCACATACACCAACACTGAAACATATGTTAAGTCTACTTGCAGTCAAATAAAGTAAGCTACCAATCGTGCTTCTGTAAAGACTAGGAGCAACATTAGAACCACTATCATCAATAGTCAACTTGGTATTTGTACCCATAAGAGTTTTCATGTGTTTTGCAGAATCTAAGCCAAACCTCTTAACTAAACTCTTGGCATACTTACTTTGATTAACAAAAATTCCATTCTCCATTTGTTTCACTTGCAAACCCAAAAAGTAAGTCAATTCTCCCATCATGCTCATCTCAAATACCTTTTTCATTTGACTCACGAATTCTTTTACATGAGCAGAAGAAGTATAACCAAACACTATATCATCAACATAGATTTGAACAACTAAAATCACTGGATTAAGTTGCTTAATAAATAATGTTTTATCTACTCCCCCTCACTTATAGCCATTTTCAAGCAAAAATTTGGTCAACCTTTCATACCAAGCTCGAGGAGTCCACTTTAAACCATACAAAGCCTTTTTCAGTTTAAAAACATGGTTTGGGAAATGGGGGTCTTCAAAACCTTTAAGTTGTTCAACATAGGCCTTTTTCATTTAAGATGCCATTAAAAAGGCACTTTTAACATCCCTTTGAAATAATTTAAAGCCTATTACACAAGCAACTGCAAAAAGTAAATGAATAGATTCAAGTCTAGTAACAGGTGCAAAGGTTTCATTAAAGTCAACACCTTCAATTTGTGTGTGGCCTTGTGCAACCAACTTAGCTTTATTTCCTACTATGTTACCAAATTCATCAATTTTGTTTTTAAAATTCCATTTCGTTCTTAGAACATTAGTGTCACTTGGTCTAGGTACTAATATCAATACATCATTTCGCTCAAATTTTTCTAATTTGTTTTGCATAGCTTTAACCCAAAATTTGTCAACCTATGTATACCTAGAGAAATCACTTACACACACAAATGTGTACCTTTTTCCAGCTAAAATTTCAACATGCATTAGTCCCATAAGGTCCATATGAAGTAGTTGTAGCACCTTTGATGTTGCTCTATCCTGAATGACTTTATACGACACTATTTATTTTTTCCCAAATTGACATGAAACACATATTCCATGTTGTTAAGCATTGAAACTCTTTTTACAGCACCGGTTTTCACAATTCTAGTAAATAATTTGTAGTTCTAGAGACCCAACTTTTGATGCCATAATTCTGTGTCATCTAGATGTCCTTCTAAAATGCAATTTCCATTAACAGCGAGAACGCGACATTTGTTCCTGTGAAAGTTGACAAACAAGTTTTGATCACAAATTTGACTAATGCTGAGTAAATTTGCTTTGAAATCCTCCACATGCAGAACACTGTCAAGTTTTGGAAAACCTTCCACATTCAAAGTTCATTTTTCCAAGTACTCAACTTTTTACGCTATCAGCAAAAGTTACATTTTCTCGATCAACTTTTTAATAATTGATTAAGGAACTTTTATCACCTGTCATATGTCTAGAACAACCACTATCAAAGTACCAAAAGTCAGTAGCGCAAGTTCTTAAGGAAATAAAGGAAACATAAGCCTTATATTCACTCTTCCCTATCCAAGTGGTTCTAGATTTATTTTCACTTGTCTCAACATGAGGTCTAGGTGTCATCCTAGGTTTTCTAAAAGAAAAATTAAAGAACTTAGCCTTTTTTTCATAAATTTTATGAACTTGAAGCAATTAGGTCTTATATGCCCTTTAACATGGCAAAAATGACAAGTGGGAATAAACTTGTTATTCTTACCTTGATAAACTGGTGAAGAATGTGCAACAACTTTACCTTTTTGACGATATGAAAATTTAACTATTAGTGGAGAATCTATAAGTTGAGAAGCTTTTACAAACACACATTGAGAATTTGAGTCTTTACCATCTTGATATCTAAGACCATGATAATCTGAGTTGGACTTGCCAATTGACAAGATATGATCTAACTTTTGAGTTCCAAAATTCATCATTTTGAGTGACTTTTTGGTGTTCTCTAATTATGTGGTCACTACAAGCAATTGATTATCTTTATCAGTAAGTAAAGACTTGTAATGAATTACCTCATTCTTAAATTTCGTCTTATCATCTAAAAGATTAGATACTTGAGTCAACAAGGTCACTTTCTCATTGTAGACTTTTTCTCATTTAGCAAACATCATCTTGTAACTTTCATGAAAAGCTTTCTTGTCATTTATATCAATGTCACTGATGTCACTATCTAAATCATTATTCTTGTTATCATGTTGCATAATTGTGTCAAGACGGGAATTATTGTCTTCCTTACAAGAAGCTAAGTGCAAGACTTTAGATGTGGATACACCTCTGATGTTTGATTTCTGTTCATTGCCATTAGTATGTTTTGACATATCATTATGGACAACAAGTCCTCCAACAACGTCCTCTTCATCAATGCTATCATTAGAATCATCATTACTCTAGATGGATTGCATTGCTTTCTTTTTAATGAGAGTGTTATCACATTGTACTTGTATGTGTCTTATGCCTCCACATTCTCTGCATTGAACACCCTCAAGCTTGTTAAGATCAAATAATTTAGAATTAGGGTAAGAAGAACCTTCTTGAGCTGTTGGAGCTACTGATGTAGAAGTCTTCTATGGTTTGTTGAAGTTCTTTTTCAATATCTTCTTGAAATTCTTTGCAATGAGTGCAAGAGAATTATCAACGTATACATATAGGTCATCCTTCTCACTTGGTTTGGCAACGGGAACCTATGTTTTAGCCTGCAAAACAATACTTTTTTCTTATTTGAAATTCAAATTCAAGTAGCTATTTTCATAAACTATCAATTTTCCTATAAGTAAACCCCAGTCATGGTAGACATATCAGCATATTCTTCAATGGCCAAACTTTTAGGATAATATCTAGGATGGACATATTTTAAGATTTTTCTACAAATTTCTTCCTTAAAAATAGGTTTTTCTTCCTTAAAAATAGGTTTTTCTTCCTTAAAAATAGGTTTTCTAAGAGCAAAAAAGCCATTAACAATAGTAAGGATTCTAGAATTAAATTCGTATATGGTTTCATGTTCATGCATTTTCAGGTTTTCAAAATCAGATGTAAGTTTCTGAAGTTTAGAACATTTTACCATATTGTTGCCTTTAAAAGTATTTTGGAGTATATCCCAAGCAGCTTTAGATATCTTGCATATAGAAATTAGTTGGGGTTGAAACACATCAACTCCATTGACAATGGCATTAAGTCATTTTGCATTATATCCAGATGCATCAAGTTCATCATTAATCCATTCTTTGACTGGCTTTGGAGATTCTACACCATCTTCATCAATTTTGATAGGTGGAGTACATCCAATGAGTACACATTGCCAAACTCTTTCGTCAATAGCTATCAAATAAATTTCCATCATTCGCTTCCAATAAGCATGATTCATCCCATCTAGTACAGGAACACGAGCCAAAAAAAACCTCACTCTCTTTGCAAACTCATACCTACAAAATAGATCTAGGTTCCAAGAATCTCACTGAATAAACACTTTTGTGTCCCATTCTGATACCAACTTATAGGAATTTAGATCTATTACAAATAGATGTAGGCAATTAAAAACCTAAAATTAACAACTTTATTAATTTTCAAAAATACTGTTTACCGTTACTATCCACAGTTACTGTTCACGGTTATTGTTCATCCGCATCAAAAATATTAATTTTTCAAAAACACAATAATTGCAAAAAATAATTGACGCAGAGATTTTTACGTGGTTCAGATTAATCAATCCTACATCTACGAGGCCACGCCCAAATGAAAAGTAATTAATTAAGTTGAGATGTTACAATCTATGGATTTACCAAACTTAAGACTCTCACTTACAGTTTATCACCATACAGTTTACTCAACCTTAGACTAAATCTGCTTCTCTTGAATAATTACTACCCCTCTTGATCCATGATCCTCAAGGCACTTTGCAAAGTGATCCATAACAATTATTCAAATCTTCAATATCTAGTGATCCAAGATCCACATAAAATCTCCACAAAGATGAAAAGAAGATAAGAAAACAAATCAACACAACATCGTGTGCCAAATCTGGATTCTCTAGGGAGGAAGCCGAATTTTGCTTCTCTACTTTATGCTCTGTGTTGTGCGCCTTCAATTGTGAAATACCTTTCTTTATATAGGCACTAGGGTTTCACAAAAATAGCAAGTCTTAAAAGACTTGGATTCTTTCTAAAAAAAAATTGGTTTCCTCTTATAATTCCTATAAATCTGAATAAGAATAAATCTGATCTTCTTGCCTTACTTGTCTCCCAAGAAATATCTAGAGCATTTAATGAACTTCTTGTTTGAACCAACTTCTTTGCTTTAAATAGATCTCATGCGCCAATTATAAAATCTCATCATTAATTGACTTGCTAAATTAGACATCTAATTAAATTAGGAAATAAAAATTTCAAATAAATTAGAATCTCACTAAATTAGGGAATTAATAAATTAATCTCTATTACAAGATTTATAATAAATAAAATTCCAATTTAACTAGACTTATCATAAGATGCCAACTATATAAATAATGGACTTAACAACAAGATAAATATCATATTCTATTAATTAATCATTAAAAAAAACTTTAGCCATAAACATGCGCTAGAACAAATATTTAACCATGCTCTAGCAAGGCAATTAGTAAAAATCCAAAATTTTTCTCCCCTCACCAAACAGTATAGACATTGTAAAAGAAATAATAGTAAAAGCCCTATACTAAGACTTCGTTTTAGTAGCCAATTCCAAATGTTCAATAGCTAGACTAATTTCTTAATTGAGTTCAGACTTAGAAGGTCAAAACTAAGAAACATCACCACTCTTAGACATAATTTTCCAACCATCTCATTTGATTATTCCTTAGCCAATGAAAGACTTATTATTTAAAACCTGAAGTTTTGTAATGGTATGAACCATTTATCTTTTTAGCCTAAATAGATTTAAATTCGTTCCACCAATCCTAAACAGACCCCTATCTATTTTAAGACTGATACCATTTTTAATTAAACTTTAATTCTTTACCACCAATGGCCCAAATAATCAATGAAAAGAAAACAAGTTTGATACTCCCCGGTTATCACGTCATTTTAATAAGAGAACAAGGAAAAAAGTTCAGAAGGAGATACTATGATGATAAACAAGCTTCTCTGAGAAAGACATATGCAGAAGAATTCATGAAATTGCCTTATGACAAGATCATAACTCAAGGACAAAATTATACTATTTTAGCCAAATAACATTTTGTTCATGAAGTCCAACTTATTCTTTCATTGCAGCTTAAAGTTGATAATATTAAAAAATGTAAAGAATATTTAAATGCAATAATTGAAATCAATGACATGCCATCGTCAAGAATAGAAACAGAAGCTATGATTCAGCGGTCTTTGGATGAAGCCATAGCAAAAGCTATTGATGAAATAATGGATAGATAAAAGACAACACAAAAATAATATTTAGCTAGCCATTTCAGACAAAGTTGTCAGAAAAGTCAAGTAGTTAGCTTTTTCTTTATTTCATCTTAATAAATGTCTTTCTTTTACTCACTACTTGACAAGAAAAAAAAATGTGAAGGCCTCTTTTTAGTTTTGTCATTTTGTTACCAATACCTAGTCATATTAAGTTGGCATAGAAAGCCAAGTTTTCTACTGTTTACATTTTATTTAGTTCTTTGGTGAATTGTTGTAAATGCAATGTTTATCTTTTGTAATTAGAGTTAATTTTTTGTAACAAGGGTCAATTTAATACGTGTGTGTGTGTCTGTGTGTCTGCTAAGAAAGAAAGGAGCTTTTCTAGTAAAAGCAGCACCTTGTATTCATAAGTAAAAGCAATAAAAGTTTCTTTTTTCATACACACTTAGTAAAATCTTTAGACATAATTTGGAAAGCAATTAGCAAATAAGTAATTTTAAATTTTTTATCTTATTTGTTTACCTTTCGAGACAAGAAGTCTTGCATAGTTAACGAAATTATAATTTATATATAAACTGTAAACAAAAGGCAAGTCCATGTTATTATTTAAGAAAAAAAGAGTTTCAAAAAAAGGTTTTTGAAAACAAGTTTTTGTTTCACAAAAATAATAATAATTTAGTAAAAGTTTTTGCTGAATTTCTGAAAACTTTTTTTAAATGCAGTCTCCGTTGACCTTATTTTGTTGAAAATATGTTGTTGCATAAGGTAATTTAGGCATGAGTCAGGAGTTTTAAAAGTGTTTTATTAGCATATTTTTAGAACCAAGTTTAATAAACTTTAAAAGGCTAATTTTTACAGAGGCAACTTCCTTCTTCTTCTGTCTTTTTTTTTATCAGAGCACCTTTTTTTATTACAAAGCAAACTTCATTTAGTTTATGAAATATTTTCAAGATGGATAACTCTGATGATGATCTTGTTCGATTTTATAAAAATTTGTTTATCATCTTTGAAAATGATTCTAATATTTGGTTACAAAATAACCCACACACACAGATAAATTAGAAATTGCTTTAAAAATTGTAGAACTTGAAGTAGCAAAAATTAGTGTAGAACACTCAATTATAACTAATTTGATAGAAGAAAGATTAAAAAATACAAAACTTCTAGTATACTACACATCTCTATTAGGCACTGAGACAAAAAGAAAAATTAATGTTAAAAATTATGCTCTTTCAAAATCATCCATATTAGATAGCTCTTATAATAGACAATTAAATTCATTAAATTATTATGAAAATATATATCGATTAAAAGACTTGAGTAATTCACAATAGTTTATTAAAACTTGAAGTAGCAAAAATTAGTGTAGAACACTCAATTTTAACTAATTTCACAGAAGAAAAATTAGGAAATATGAAACTTCCAGTAGACTATATCTTTGGTAAGCCTTGAAAGACAATATAATGTCAAACATTACGGTCTTTCAAAAGTATCCATATTAGATTTCTCTTATAATAGAGAATTAAATTCATTAAATTTTTTTATGAAAATATAAATAAGTTAGAAGACTTAAGAAATTCAAAATAGTTTATGAATTTTCACATATTAGAATATTTAGATCTAGAAACTGATAAGCATAGAAAAGTAAAAGTAAGTTTAACTGAAAGAATTAAAATTAATTGTAACAAAAAACACTTAGAAAACCAATTTAAGCATATTCCACATATTAGTAATAGTCGATAAAACTTTATTGTAGACTTATTAATTAATTCAAGTCATCACATAGAAGTCATATTAGAAAAACTTGAGGAACTCCTAGTATGACTAGGACAATTATTTGAAACTAGTAATATAAATACATAAAGAAGAAATTTAGACTCTAGTAAAGAGTTATTATCTTAGTCTAATAGTAAAAATCAAAAGATTCCCTAACAAAAAGAAATAGTAGAATTAATACTACTATTAGACGGAAAAACACCTAAACCTACGTAATTAGAAATCAAAAGTCTTATAGAAACTTTAGAATATGAAATAGAGAATATTAAATATACAAAAAAAGATTGAAAAAGACAATTAGACTCAATAAAATTAATAGGAAGTAAATGAGTTTAGAAAAATAATTAATAGAATCCTTAATAGAATTAAGACATGAATTTCCAAATATTAATCCAGTAGATTATAGTTCGAAACAATTTAATCAAGAAAGTAATAATATACAACAATCCCAAGCTAATATTAAATTAAATTATTAATTAAAATTTGTAACAAAGTAGAATATTTAGATGAAAAATTAATTATATGGGACACTGATTTTCAAACCTTTAGAAAAAAAAAAGAAATCGTATCACAATTAGAACTTAATATTTCACTAGATAATCTAGATAAAGAATTAGACATATTAACAAATATAGTTGAGAGATTAAATTTTGGTGGACTATCGTAGTAACTTGAAATGTAGATATAAGAGGTATTTGAGGACCTAAAATAATATAAAAAAGCAATGAAAGTAGCAAGAAATAGTAGTGTAGACGACACTTTAGTAGAAGAATTAGAAGATCATTGATGTTTTCTAGTAAAGGTAAAAAAATCATGGAACGGACAAAAGATATTATAAACGAAGAAGGTTTTGAAAAAAAATTAAATAGAAAAAATTAAGTAGTGATGGATTAATGTAAAAAATGAATACTGGTTTATATAATATACAAATGAAACTATGTTAGCAGTAGCAAATAAAAGAGAAGAATTAACATTAATTAGTCTAATAGGAAGAGATTGTCTTAGAAAATAAAATTTTACATACATACATGTGGGACTAATAATCATAGGAATTCTTAGCCAAGTAAGAGAAGGATTAGGCACCAAGGACATTTATATTTATATGAAAGTAGATTTTATGACTATGAACAAACAGAAATAGATGGTGCAGAGATAGACATAAAAAATAAAGTAGTAGTTATAGGTTGTATACTTAATATTGAATAGACATAAATGAATTTTGTAAGCACATTAAGGCTCCATTTAGTACAGCTTTTGAAGTAGAGCTTATTTAAGTAGATTTTTTTTGTTAGTAGAGCTTTTATAAATAGAGCTCTTACCTAAGAAATTTTAGTTCTTTGGTTGTCAATTAAAGCCTTTTATTAAAAATTTATGAAATTATTTTAATATGTAAGTTTTTTAAAGTTATGTTATGAAAAAAAAATAAGATTTTCAAATAAGTAGAGAATATCTTAAATATTTTAATATTTAAAAAAAATCAACCTCTACTCCCAAAAGTCCAAAATTTGAGCTTTTACTGAAATTCTAACTAGGCAACCCAAGAGGGGGGTGAATTGGGATTTTAAAATTTATACAACACAAATTCGCGCAACAATTTAATCTATTGCCTTAATCAAATAAAAACAATAAATTCAATCAAGCACAATATTAAAAGAGTAAGGGAAGAGAAAAACGAACACAATGATTTTTACGTGGTTCGGCTATCCCCGCCTACGTCCACGCCTCCAAGCTCACCCGCTTGAGGATTTCACTATCCAAGCCTCCCAAGGCTTCAAATGCTTACAATTGACTTCCAAGGTGTCAATGAACCTTTACAACAAGAGATTATATCCTCAATCTCTTCACCCCAAGTGTTTCCCACACTTGTACACTCACACTTTGATGAGAAATGATAAATACAACAATGAATCTCTCTTTTAAGAGTGGATATACAAATTAAAGCTCAATAATGATTCAACAAATGATGATTTACAAAAATGAAGCTCAATATATGTTGTGTGCACTTGTTTATGCTTTCTAGGATCCCCAAAAATGAATTGGTTTTGAGTTTATATAGTTTGAACTCAAAAACTAGCCGTTATGCACTTGTCAGCCCGAAAACGGTTAAAGGTTAACTTATTAACGGTTAACCGTTTCGCTGGTCAAAAGTTACCGTTGGGCCAAATTTCAAATAAACGGTTAACCGTTTTTAGTAAACGGTTCATCGTTAGTTTCCAGTGACCTGCAAAACAAATTTGGCTTAACCATTCTCAATAAACGGTTCAAGGTTAAAATAAACGGTTAACCGTTTTCAGTAAACGGTTCACCGTTTTGTTCCAGAATCATCATTTTAACAAAACTGGACAAAACATACTTTCTGCACGTTATCGGTTAGCCGTTAAAAAATAAACGGTTAGCCGTTTGCTACAGTGAATGCTACAGTGAAATTATTTTCCAAATTTGTAGTTTGACCCCAAAACTTTACCAAACTGTATTATGACCCAAAACGTTATGAAACTTTTCAAATAGGTCCAATTTCAGAATTTCTAAATAATACTTTGTCAATCCCAAAACTTTTTGAAATTATGATATGACCCCAAAGATTTTATTATTTCGCACAAAGGTCCTTTTCAACATAATACCCATATTTTCAAAGTTCTCAAAACCTTTCACTTTAGTCCAAAATATTCATAAATCATAGTATGACCCAAAACATGTAAATAGTTTCAAATAGGTCCAAATCTGAAATTCATAAACAATATCAAAGGTTTAAAAACACATTCATTTTAGTCCAAAACACTTTGATTTCATAGCCTCATTTTCTTATTATAAAACACAATTCATAAATCTTTGTTTAATCAATACATATGGTTTGTTATCATCAAAATCAATATCTATAGCCATATAAGCTAACAATCTCCCCCTTTTTGATGATGGCAAAATACATTACAAAGATTTAATCTAGTTATAAAAAGGCTCCCCCTTAATAAATGCAAGGTTAACAAATTTATTTAAAAAGTATAAAACATAATTTGAGCTTTAAAAGATTAATTATTCTTAATCTTGTTTGTTATCATCAAAATCAATATTATGAAAACATATATGTTAACAATCTCCCCCTTTTTGATGATGACAAACATTTCATGTATTTAAAGAATGATTTCACAAATTGCTCCCTTTAAATATAATCTTCTCTTACAATTTGCCAATTTGCTAAATTAACAAATTTAAATACATACATTTTTCTCCCCCTCATCATCAAAAAAAAAACTTAATTGGCAAAGAAAAAGAGTAGTAAAGTTTTATAAATTTAAAAACATGTATTCTTCTCCCCCTTTATCATAAAAAAAAGAAAACTTAAAGGAAAAGAATAAGAGTAGCAAATTCATTACTCATGTTTGTCCGAGTAGAAATTTCAACACATTCTCCCCCTTTGGACAACAAAAAAGTTCAAAATGCATATTATCCAAAATCATATTATATGCTCCCCCTAAATATATGGCCAATTTAAAATTTTAACCAAAATGAAACATATTACATGCTCCCCCTAAATGTATGGCCAAATTAAGAAATGGTCAATAAAAAGATTTTTGCTCAAGTAAGCATTTTAAAAAATCTTCCCATTTATAAAACATCTTCCCATTTATAAAATATTTTCAAATTCATTCTTAAAACTCCCAAAAACTCCCAAATTATCAAACTCTCAAATTATCTCCCCCTTCATCATCAAAAAGAGAAAGAGAAAAGAAAGAAATACAAGTTCGGTTTTTGGTGAGCAAAAATTTGGGCAGAGTTTCCCTTTAAAAATGAGTAAAACCAATAATACACATGAGAGAAAAACACTTCCAAAATGTCATAGCAATCAACTCCATCACCAACCCAACAACACCATGAACAAAGCAACACTTCAATATTCAATAATCCACAAGTTTTATCAAGCAACACACATATAATCATTAATCATCAAAATCAATATGAATTGCCCCAACACTTGTAACAATTAAATCCGAGGATTCCATAATCATATATCAACCATTAAAAGAATGCTCAAAATGCATGTTATTTCCCCCAATTTACATCATTAAAATTATTTATTACTTTGTCTCCCCCTTTGGACAATAAAAATATTCAAAAAAGCATATTATCCAAAATAGAACAAGTAATAAGCTAAGCAAGGGAATGCAAAAGTTATAAGAGCATAATATCAACAATTCAAGCTCTATAATTACTAATCACATTTTAGAAATCAAGACAACTAAATTCATCAAAGATCTAATGTGATATTTTAATATAACTTACACTCTCATATGCGCCAAGATCTCAATGATCATGTATTTCTCCTCCTTTTGATATCATTTAAAGCAAGTAATGCATATTTAACAATACATTGATAAATTACAAAAATATGCATTCATTCACTAATCATAGATTGCATAAGATCAAAACTTCATATATATAATGCAATCATCAATGCACATTCTTTATCATCAAAACTTAAGTAAAGCATAAGTACATTAGTTTCACAATATCCAAATATAAAACATCCAAAAGATAATTAATTCAAACAAATAATCCATCCATCAAGCATACAATCATGAAGCATATAAGCATTTAAAACTTAATAAACTGCAGAAAGGTCAAATTCGGAATAAAAACTGTATTGATTGAGCCAGAAGTAACCTTCAAGCTATATGCCGTTGGAAAGATAATTAAGTTAGCTTTCCAATAAATTTTACAGAGCTGGATTTGGAGTTCTCTAGAAGGAGTTATGACCAATTCATTGCAGCTTGTGCAGACTAGGATTTTCAAAGACTCCTTTGTTTTCCAAACAATTTTAAAACCATTTCGTGATCCAAACACTTTCAAAAACCATTTTAATGCATGGATCAATATAATTAACATCCAATCATAAAACTCAAATTTATAACATATTCATCACAATTATGAGATATAATAACACTTTATAGTTCGAATTATAAACATTTAAGATATGATTAATTCAAAAATACAATTCATTCATCATGCATATATTTTTAGCAATAATTAAACGTATATGCATTTGAAAGTTAATAAATCAAGCACACCACTTATCTATCATGCTTAAACACTTCATAAACATTAACATCAAACAAAACCATCATGTATATATTTTACTCAATCATGAAACATATATGCACTCAAAGATTAATAATTCAAGCATATCACTCATTTATCAAGCTTAGGCATTATATAATCATCAAAATCAAACAAATCTATCATGATGAGTTGACAAGCTATCACCATAAATATATATAACCATGCATCATGATAAAACACTTAATGTTAAACACAATGATAATTCAATCATGTAAACATACAAGCATATTATCACAAATTCAAGCTACTATCCATTTATCATGATCCACTTAACAAAACAAATATGGCAAGAATTGTTACCAAAACAATTAAATAATCTTGTCTCATCTTTTTCTCCTAGATCATGCTCAAAAGATTATCCTCACAAGCTTCATCAAGGAACTCTCCACCATTCCTTATTTGTGGTACCTACAAAGAAAATTCAAGTTGTGTGCTTTGGTAGCCAAATACTCTTGGGTCCTTGAGTGTTAGCAATGGTTCTTTTTGGAACCCAAACACATTTTGCTCCATAATATGCATTTCTTTTAATAGGACAATCAAGCTTCATGTGACCATTTCCATTACAATAATGACAAACAATCTTATGATCACTTGTGGAGGTAGCCTTAACAAAATAATTCTTATAATATTTTTGTTTCAAGTAAGGCTTATATCCAAGTCCTCCTTTATCAAATACACATTTTGAGAGTTGAGCAATTTTTCTAAGTTCTTTTGACCATTTGTGAATTTTAACACAATTTGATTTAGCTCATTACTCTTCTTCTTAAGCACTTCATTTTCTTTCATTAATACATCAACATGTGATTTCTCATGCTCATATGAAGTACTTTGTTTGCATTTAAATGATGCAATTCTTTCATGCAACATTTTATTATCTAACTCTTGTCCTTTAATCTTTTCATTTAATGATTCATTGCATTTTTGTAAAGCATCATTTTCATTTTTCAAGTCATCTACAAATGATTCTAAATGCTCATGTGAAGTGCTAGGTTTCTCATTAACTCTATCATGCAATGTTTTATTCTCTAATTCTAGGCATATAATCTTTGCATTTAGAGTTTCATTTTCATTTGTGAGCTCTACCATTTTCTTTTTAAAACATGCATTCTTTTTACCAATTTTCACCAACTCATCATGCATTTCTTTAAAAGCATCATACAATTCATCATAGGTTGGATCACTTACCTCATTGAGATCATCATCCGATTCATCTCCAATTGCCATAAGTGCCAAATTCGAAACTTCATGAAATTCCTCCTCATTTGTAGTCTCCTCATACACAATTTCAAGTTTTCTCCAAATTTCATAAGCATTAGAACAATTTGAAACTCTATGAAATTCCTTTTTATCTAAAGCACAAAATAAAGCATTCATAGCCTTGGAATTTAAAGACATCTTTTTCTTATCCAACTCACTTAAAACATTCTTTCTAGGAATGAGTAAATCGTCACAAACAACTTCCCATATTTCATAGTCTAAGGCTTGTAAAAACACTCTCATCCTAGTTTTCCAATAAGGATAGTCATTACCATCAAAGAATGGAGGTCTAGTGGTGGATTGGTCTTCCATGAAAGTTAAACTAATTTGGGTTGCTATTGATCTTTAACTCTAGACGGTTAAGTCTACACAAGAGCACCTCGCTCTGATACCAAAAAATGTATGTATTTAAATTTGTTAATTTAGCAAATTGGCAAATTGTAAGAGAAGATTATATTTAAAGGGAGCAATTTGTGAAATCATTCTTTAAATACATGAAATGTTTGTCATCATCAAAATCAATATTATGAAAACATATATGTTAACATTTACTAGTAGAGACAAAATAGCTTATTTAAACTTTAAAAGTTCTACTAGAAAAACAACCAAACAACAATAAAAATTATGATAAGAGCTTATGGGATTAAATAAACACTTATGGCCATTAAATAAGTCATACCAAACCAGCACTAAGATAAGTGTACAAACTAAATGATATAAAATGAATGTAAAATACAAGAAACTTATAAAAAAAATTCCTAGGAAAATTATATAATAAATATCATAAAAATTTATATTTGAACGTAAAAATGTTGTAAATTGTTTTAAAAAATCAATATATAGAAATGACAGTATCAAAGAAATTAAATACAAGTGAATTAAATGAATTAATATGGACATTAACTAAATTATAACAGGATAATATGTTAGAAGTGTTAGACACTAGTTACATATATATAAATAGACATAATTAAGTTACACATAGATTTATTCATTGTAGAAAAGGAAGTAATCTTGAAGTAGAAGAAGATGAAGAAGAAATAGAAATACACATGGCAATAAGCAATAAACTTTACTTCATAATAGAAATAAAATTATAGAACTAACATTCAATAATCGTAAAAAATATTTAAAAGAAGAAATATTTGAAGAGTTATGAGAAGAAATATATGAAGAGTTATGCAATAATGATGAATTAACAGATAAGATGTAGACTATTGTTGTAAATTTTATTGAAGTCACAGGCGCACGAACCTATTCTAGTATAGATTAATGGTGTCGAGTATTGATCCGAAGAGAACGTAGATTTAATTATTTGTATGGTCAACTTTTCAATTTAGTATTTGCATTGGTTGGATGGTGATTTATTTTATCCTAAGATTTAAAATAAAATGCGGGAAATGAATTAAGGATGAAACAATGTGAAATAAGCACTTAAGTCTCTAGATTCACGCTCAACACTGCACCGTGGGATTAATGTTCTTTTTTAGTACTAATTTAAGTTGGGAAGGTGAGATTTCCATTCCTCATAAATCCTCATTCTAATAAATATGATACCAAGCACTCATTGTGCTAGAGAGTAACGATCTTCTATTAAATTTGGTGTTAAATACATGTTGTACCAAACGATAACCAATCCTTTTGTCAACAACGTGGTGAGACTGTCCACTAAATTCACTCTCTGTTAACACCGAGTCAAGACGACCCATACATAATGGGGGGAGTCTCTCTGTAATAAATATGGTAAAAAAATTTCATCGTGCCAAACAGTAAGGATCTTTCACTAGAAGCTGATCTACACTACAATGCATGTAGTAGATAGGAACTATATGTTAGTAATGAATCAAATCAACCTACATAAATAAGAGAAGGGGAGTGAATAACTTATCAAGTTAAGCCCATGAATCATGTTAAGACTTCACCTTCAACTAAAGTTAGAAATTAAACTAGTTACTAATATTAAACAAGGGTAAAATGTTAATTTTATACTAAAATATTTTATACATAAAATACTCAAATTATAACAAAGTAGACAATCAAAGTTTAAGTGGCTTAAAAACATAAAAGTAGAGATGTTAATGAGACTTGGGATGCAAAATGATGATTTATCCTTTATGAATATACACTTTCCAGCACTCAATATGGATAAAGAACTTATAAAACAATCAGATTTTAAGAAATTAGAAATTGATGAAATTTATTATTTGCAACAAGAAAATGAAATTTTAGTAGGAGACGAAGACATGAAACGAGAGGTAGGAGAGAGTAATCACCGACCAATATTTAAACTAATAACTGGATCATCTAATGTAGAAAGTTTTTTAAGTAAAATAGGAGTCCCAAATAGTAAAGAAAAATACAAAGAAGCAAAAATCGTTTTTAGGGTTAAAAAAAATTAGAAAATTGGAAATTATTACTACAGGTCAAAGATATATTATTATTAGAATTAGAAGAATATAGACTAGGTGAGCGGAAACAAATATTTAATCAATAGGAAGAAAATTTACTTAGACGTTCAATGGAAGCCCAATCAGTAATAGCAGAACCAATTTATAAAGTACTTAGGAGCCAGAGAAAAACAAATATATTTAGGATGGAGAGATTAGATAAAATGAAGTAGAATAAAATAGAAGAATTATATAGTTTCAATACAAACATTATGATAATCAGTATTATAGACCTAATGAGTAAATTAACATTATGAGCAGATGAAAAAGACGATCTATTAGAAATATAGAGCAATTAAAAATTTGTGATTTAAGATATTTTGATGAGTATACTAATATTTTTATAAATATTCAAGTGAAATAGGAAGATCTTTTGATGAAATTTTAGTGCTAAAATTTGTTGACAAATTACATAGAAAAAATGTATTTTGAGGTATACCCCAATGATCATTTTGTAAATCTAATCCCACGCGAATAGTGTGTCAAGTGGCCCATTACTCCACTTTAATTCTGAACAATCCAAACCCAATTTAGCTAGCTTATCAATAACTAAATTGCCTTAGCGATAAATATGCAAACAATGGACGTGAAGTTTTACAATTGTAAGATTCCGTTTGGTGTACTTTTATATGTAGAACCTAATTAGATAAAACTTTCAGTAGTTTAGTTTTTATAAGTTTTTATCAAAAGAATTTTTAATTGTTTGGTTTGCTACAAAAATATTGGTCATTTGCGACGACGCTTTTAGCGACAAAAAAAAAATTATCGGAATAAGTGCTTTTTAACGAAAAAATTTTGCACTAAATTTTTAGTTGGGGAAAGGAAAAGTTAATTATCACCTTTCGTGAAGAAGGATTCATCACTAAAGCTTGGATATGGCAACCAAAATATCATTTTGTTGCCAAAAAATTTAGCACAAAAAAATGTTGGCGCCCAGACTTTTAGCGACCAAAAATATACATTTTGCGACTAATAATTTCGTCACTAAAATGACATATTCGGCGGCCACCATATGCGATTTAGCAACAATTGATTTTATCACTAAAAGCATATTATAGCAATGACCATTGTTTTTGTTGCAAAAAATTGTTTTTAGCAACGAAAAATAGAGTTTTTAGCGACACTTTTTGTTGTGTCGCAATAGATTCTTTTAGCGATGGATTTGGTTCTTCGCTAAATAAATTTCAATGCTCATTTTCAATCGTGAAAGACATAAATTCATTGTGAAAATTAAGTTTTACCAACGAAAATAATTTTCGTTGCAAAATGCCTCTTTTAGCAACGAATTATTTGGTCATCACGAAATGTATGATTTAGCGATGAAATTGTTTCATCGTTAAATGTGTTTCAATGCCATTATCAATGGGGACGAAATAATTTTCATTGCTAATTGCTTTAGTGGGAACAGATATAATGGCACCTAATTTTAAAATATTAAGAAAAAATATTTAGCGCCAATAACTTTGTCACTAATGCTCTTTTTTGGCAATGAAAGTATTGTTTGTTCTAATGAACTACTAAATTAATTCAATTTTATAAATTTAGAGTGCATTTCAATTATTTGAATTAATGTTCATGATTAATCTTTTTATCAATTAACAAGTAATATGATTTTCATTGTAATAAAAAAATTATTAATATTATGAAAAATTAAGAAAAATAATGTGTTAGTTGTTAATTCTTTGTGGGAATAATGATAATTTCATATTCACTAGGAAAAAGTGATAAATTTAAAAAAAATAGGTAAATTGACTTATTACTACTATCATTTTTATTTTTATTAAAACTTACAAATATAATTTGATAAGAGGCTTATGACTACTCTTGTTAGAAAACTTTTGACTGGAAGTGACAAATAGTTCATTCGATTGGATGCTTCTTAATTTTAATATAATGATTAAATGATAGGCAGTTCTATTTACCTCAAAGTTTGAATGCTTGCATATGTTATGATTAAAATTATGAGGTAGTATTTAATATTATATATCTTTTAAAGTTAAAATTAAATTGACCCGTAAAGTCAATACAATGTATAGTTAAAATTATGAGCACGTATAATGTAGTTAATTTTAATTTTAAAACAAATTATCATTTAAATTTGAAATAAAAATATATTTTCACATAATATCGATATAAAATAATGTAATTGTCTATTATCAATTCAATTTAATTAGATTAATATAAAAATGTAACTTAATTTTAAGAACTGGTAAGAACCAAACAACAAATTGGGTTTTTGGATTGGGTAAAACTAAATTAAATATAATCCAAAATTTAATTTGGGTTCAATTCGATTTGTTTTGAGTTTTTTTTTTTCGATTTGGTTTAAACCTAAAAACCCAATCGATTTCAAACTTAAGAACCGATTAGTTTTTATTTTGATTCAAGTTGAACTTGAAAAAAATTGAAAAACCGATTAGGTTAGCCTTTGCCCTATATATATTAATGTGTGCATGTGTGTATATATATATATATATAATAATAATAATAATAATTTATTCAAAACAATTTATTTATTTATACATAAATAAAAAATATATATGTATTTTTACATTTATAATATATATACATATAAAATAATTAGTTTATAATTTATCCATATATATTTATATATATAGACAAAAACCTTACGCAAAATGTTGTGCAAATTTTATTGAACTCGCAAGTGCATGAATCTATTATAATATAGATAAATGGTGACGAGTGTCGATCCCACGAGGAGGTGGATTTTAATGTGTATAATTAATTTTGTAAATGGGTGATTGGATTTGTGGTGGAAATGATTTGGAATATGCTAAAATTTAAATTAAAATGGCGAGAATAAATTCTGAAATTGAAATTGAAATGGCAAGAATAAATTGAAGAGAATTCTATTGAAATGACGTACTTGGGTATCTGGATCCGTATCAACATGCATCATGGGCTAAATATTCCTTATTAATACCAATTAAATCATGAGGGGGGAATCCACACCTCATGAAACACGCTCTAATAAATATGGTGTTAAGGGCTTATCGTGCCAAATAATAATAACCTTATACTAGGGAGCCGGTGAAACCACGGCGGTACTAGACAAGATTATTATTATTTATCAACAAAAAGTCAAAATATCCACAAAAACTAGAGGGGAAGAGAAAATAAATTTACCAAATAAAGCCCATGACACATGTTGAGACTTCACCTTCAACCCAAGCTTGAAAGAAAATTAGCCACTCATAATTGAACTAGGGGCAAAATGAGAATTTATTAAAATATGTAGAAAATACAAGATGGAGAAGGAATTACAGAAAATAGAGTTCAAAAATGGATTCAGAGGTCTCAAATTAGGGGGGAAGACCCCCTTTTTGTAGATACATCGAGTAAATTATGGCCATCGGATTAAAAACAGTTTGGACACTCAGGATTGTGCCACGTCATCAGTCAACAGTACAAGTCAACAGTACGCGGTTTGACTATGCGGCTTGAACAGTAACACGGTTTGACCACGCGGTTTGAATAGTGACACGGTTTGCACAGTAATGCGGTTTGGTTGAAAATAATCCCATGTGTTGCATGTACCGTACTTGCATTTTTTGGTCCACTGATATACTGCCACGTCATCGATCAACAGTGCATAAGAATTTTTGTCCAACAAGATCTTGACACCTCATCAGTCAATGCCACATCATCGATCCGTCTATGTAAACAGTGTCGTGAACAGTAACGTAGACAGTACCCGTACATGTGAATAGTGTCATACATGTGAACAATACCATTTTTCCTTTTATGCTCCTCCTAAGGTTTTCGACCGTCCTGAGTTCAAAAGTGATGTCCGTTTTGCCATTTGATCTCTCGTTTATTGTGAAATGACTATGATGCCCCTAAAATACATAAAATACTTAATTAAAATAAAACACACATAATTAAATTACAAAAAGCTAAAACACATAAAAGTAAGGGTTGTTAGTAAAACTTAAAATGTAAAATGACGGTTTTCTCCTTTATAAATATGCATTTTCTAACACTCAACACACCCCCAACCAGCTTATTGCTAGTCCCTAGCAAATAAAACGAAAACAAAATTCAAAAATGATTTTTTTTTAAACACTCTTGTTTATTCAATCAGACTAATGATAACAATCAAATAAAAGTATAAGCATTATCTCAAATCTAAAGAAACATCACACCCACATCAACCATCCACATGAATCAGCCCAGTAGACTTTGTCGTAGCTACCTTCAAGAATGACATGTCAAACCCCAAAATCTCACTGGAAGTATTGACACTCTCACAAAGAAATTAAACCCAATAAAAATAGTCACTCCAATGAATGGTAATTGAGAGAAAATAATCAAGAAATGATATCACATGCTCTCACCAAGATGAAGAAAATAATACGATCTCAAATCAAATAAAAATGTTAGTCAACCCAATTTATTTATTTATTTATTTTTTCATGCATCACTACATCTTTTTAGCCCATATAACTAGCTTCTACTTCAGACTATAGTTCCCTAAAATCAAGAAGGACTTTTATTAGGACGTAACGTAGGCTATGGACATGGCTTACAAAGAAGGAAAATAGAAAAAACAAAGTGTATGTTTGAGAAAAATGCAGAGGAATTTTTTTTTTTGGAAGTTGCAAGGTGGATTTCACCTATTATTGTTTTTTTTCTTTGAAACAACAATTTTTTCTTCTTTCTTTTTTTTTAAGAAACAAATTTTTTTTTGAACTAGGCATAACTTCACTATACAAAATGTTTATTTACATTTTTCTCAAACATAAATAGGTGATGGATCTTGTAAGATATTGGGTAATACTCCAAATCGGAGTAGGCAAGATGATAAGTTGACAAAGAAAAGTTTTTTTTTTTTAAAGGCTCAAAAGGGTTAACTATGGATATTTGATAAAAGGGATGACTAGAAAGACTCAAACAGATCAAAGAAGGCATTTCCATCATCTTTTAGGGCTATAAATAATCTTCCATATCTACTAATTAGATGGGCCTCCAAATGTAGCAACACACATTTTTTTTTCTTATTTTTAATTTTCAATTTTTTTTAGGGTAAACTCAAAAGAAATCTAGAGATCGTGTATACAATAATAAACTGCTAAGCTATATAAAAAATGGGCAAAAGGGTTATTCTCCAAGAAAAATGATAGGCTCAAAAACTCACTTAGTATTTATTATGATATGTTCATTCCTTCAAGAAACTCATATTTGTCTCCGACATCAACATGTAGAGTAGCAAATATAGCGTAACATCACTTCAGACTAAAGATAATACAAATATTAAAATTTAAAATTCATCATGTCATCCATTGTTAAAACAAATCACAATTTTTTATTTTTTTATTTTTTTTGAACTACAGCCTACCCCCCAACCTATTCTAAACATGAAAGGAAAATATACATGCAGAAATGTGAAAATGATGCAGAAAAACTAATTAGAAAATGATAGAAAACGAAATTTTTTTTTAACTTAAAAAGATGCGTTTCTAGAGTTAATACACTCCATATTCAGCCATTTTCGACTCAAATTTTTTTTAAAATGTATATTTATAAAGGAGAAATTAAAAAGAAGAAGAAAAATGAACATCAAAACATAATAAAGAAAAAGAAAATATCTGAATTTTTTTTTGTTTTTTTTTCAAACGATGAAGATGCGTTTCTAGAGTCACTACACTATATATTCAGCCATCTTCAACACAAAAAGTTTGCAACAGTTAGTTTCTACAACAAAAAATTAGTAAAAACTTAACCAATATTCCACAATTGTCGACTATTCCCTCCCCCCAACCAGAACGAAACATTGTCCTCAATATTTTAAATGAAAGAAGTAGAGTTTAAAAGACATCACCTGGGTGGTGCAACATAGAAGAAAATATTTACAGGCGGAGAGTTAAATCTAATTTGTACTTCTTACTGCGGCTACTGTTACCGTCATCATCTGGCTCCGGTTTATAAGCTTGTAATATATCAAACAGCTCATTAGCAGTGTGAGCACAAATAAAAAGCTTTTTCGCATTGGAATGAACGAAATAATTTTTTATTGCATGGTTAAGAAATGCGATAAAGCCATCATAAAAATTATTGATATTTAACAAACCGATGGGTTTCTGGTGAATGTGCAGATGGACCCAAGATGCTAGTGTGATAAGTGCCTCTAGTGTTGCAAGATCTCCTGGAAGGAAAATAAAAGCATCAGCATGATTAAGCATTTCAGTTATCCGTTATTGCATACCTGAGACAACTAACTCTTCTCCAATCAGTGAGTCGGACAAAATGCCCAAAGGTTTTAGGACTCTTGGGATGATGCCTAACACTTGGCTTCCTCTGACAAAAGCAGCTTCTGAGACCAATTTTGATAACCCTCGGTTACCTCATCCATACACCAAGTGTAATTTTCTCTCTGATATGCTTCGACCAAGATCTACGGCTGCATCAACGAACTCTTTATGTTTGCCATAGGTAAATCCAGAAAGCACACAAATGTTCTTGAATTGTCTATTAGGAGTAGCTGCCATTGGAATATTTCTCAAAAATAATTTGTGAGTGCTTAACAAAAGTCATATTTAAGAATCTTGGTGACAGTGAATCACAACTGTGTATGAGGTGGCATGTCAGTGTCAAATAACGCGTAAAGCACATGGCTCGATAGTAAAAAAGAAAATAGTAAAAAGGAAAAAACAAACAGTAATAAAATTATTAAAGACAATAATACAAACAATAAAACAACAGTGAAATGAAATAAAATAACAGTAAAGTAAAATGATATTTACAGGTAGTTGCGACTGTGGCTCGCATCTTCCTCTGGTTTTACGTTCAGAAACGGCTTGAACGCCCTCTATGGGTTGAGGATGGGCTTCCCATCCAGTTTTCTTATAAACTGGCAAACAGGGTCGTTTATAGTCAGATTCCCGAGACTATATCGTGCATGCTCTTTCTGGAATAATGGTCATAACTGGAGAATCACTCCTTGTACATATCCACTGGGATGCGTTTCAAGAGATAGAAGGATATCATCCAATGACTCCTTATTCAAGCCATCCCTAATGAATTAAATCTTATCTTCCCTGTTATCAGACACCATTCCTAAAGAACATGGGTTTTTATCGCAACTTATTCTGGCACACTTATGACAAACAACAGAAATTCTTCGAGCTCGTCGTTTTCTTGCATAATTTCCTTTACCACAACCAGGCAGGTATGCAATAAATTTTGGAGGTAACTCACCTGCCAATCATACTTTCGCCTCGATTAACCAACGGATGTCAGCAGGTATGTTATTCCTCATTAGCAATCGCATGCGTTCGGACCGAGCTTTATAGATCGTAAGGAAGGCATTATGAGGAAGTGAAGGGAATCGCTTGTGAAGCTTCGCTAGAATCTCGGTTCTGTCCATACCTTCGCCTCAGAATATCAGTTATTATAGGAAATTGAAGTAACTGACTTGATTGTCACGGAGTACCGTTATCCGCCACTTCACTAGGGTAACAAACTAAAGCACACAAACAGAAAAATAAATTAAAACTCACAAAGAAAATTAAAATCGTCCTCTTATTGAATTTACCTCAAGCTCCAACTGGATGTCGTAAACACTTCTCTCAATATCTCTGAGTTGGCTTTCTAAATCCTCAACATAGGCTACTAACTCTGGTGGTTGTAGAGCCCAAATGCGATGTGTTTTACAAAATTGAATCTGCCTTTTGAGATGAGTTTTGACACGTTAAAGTGGTTTAAGAATGTTTAGGAGGAACGATCTAAGTATGGTACTCATGATTAACAATGATAAGAGACAACTTAATGGTAAAATAAACACGCTTATGCAAAAATAATTTCAATTAGCAAAAGAATAATAAAAAGAAAGAAAGAAAAATCAAACCACCGAAAAGAAAAAAAAGAAAAAAATCAATTCAAATTTGGTGGGTCACTCAAATTTATTTCGATGTCTTCTCCGTGTGGTTGGTACTCTAGATATGGCTTTAATCTTTGACCATTAACTTTAAATGTGACACCGTTCTTTGGGTCCTTAATTTCAATTGCCCCATGTGGAAAAACAGTATGAACAATAAATGGACCAGACCAACGAGAGCGTAACTTACCTGAGAATAGATGCAAGCGATAATTAAATAAAAACACTTTCTGACCTGGAGTGAAAGATTTTCTCATAATTTGCTTGTCATGGAATACTTTCATTCGTTACTTGTAAATCTTGGCATTTTCGTATGCGTCATTGCGAATTTCTTCAAGTTCTGCCAGTTGTAATCTTATTTCTGAGCTGGCTTGCTGCATGTCAAAGTTGAATTTCTTGATGGCCCAATATGCACGATGCTCGAGTTCCACAGGTAAGTGGCAAGCTTTTCCATACACTAGCCTATAGGGTGACATCCCAATCGGGGTCTTGAAAGCCGTTCTATATGCCCATAATGCATCATCAAGTCTTAATGACCAATCTTTTCTGTCCGGCCTCACCGTCTTTTCTAATATATGCTTTATTTCTCGATTGGAGATCTCAACTTGGCCACTAGTTTGCGGATGATATGGGGTCGCCACTTTATGAGTGATGGAATACTTTGTCAAAAGAGCCTTGAATGCTTTATTACAAAAGCGGGCACCACCATCATTGATTATCGCTCGAGGGAATCCAAAGCGTGAAACAATGTTGCTTTTCAAAAATCCTATCACCACCTTGTGATCATTGGTTCTACATGGAATTGCTTATACCCATTTCGATACGTAATCAACAGCAACCAATATGTATTGATGGCCAAAAGAAGGGGGAAAGGGTCTCATGGAGTCGATACCTCATACGTCAAAAATCTCAACCACTAAAATTGGATTTAGTGGCATCATGTTCCTTCGTGTAATGCTCCCCAGTCGTTGACACCTATCACATGAAGAATAGAAAGTGTAAGCGTCTCGAAATATAGTTGGCCAATAAAAACCACATTGTAAAACTTTTGTAGCTATTTTCTTAGCACTGAAATGGCCTCCACAAGCTTGTTCATGGCAGAATGAAAGGATATTGTGAATTTCACTTTCTGGGACACATCGTCTGACAATTTGATCTGTACAACACTTGAACAAATACGGGTCATCCCAAAAGAAATTTTTTATTTCTGCAAAGAATTTAGCCTTGTCTTGCTTGGTCCAATGCTCTGGAAGTTGACCTGTAACAAGATAATTAACGATATCAGCATACCAAGGTAATACTTCCACACTGTTCATCTAGCAATGACTCATTCAATGTTAATGGCTCTGTAATTGTGTCAAAATGAAGACGAGAGAAATGGTCTGCCACAACATTTTCTGTGCCTTTCTTATCTTTGAATTCTAAGTCAAATTCCTGCAAAAGTAACACCCAACGAATTAGTCTAGCTTTTGCATCTTTCTTTGTGAAAAGATATTTAAGAGCAGCATGATCTGTGAACACAATTATTTTACAACCAATGAGATAAAATCAAAATTTTTCCAATGCAAACACTACTACTAGCATTTCTTTCTCAGTAGTTGAATAGTTCAACTGTGCATCATTCAATGTCATACTAGCATAATAAATAACATGGGGAATTCGATCAACTCTTTGTCCTAATACTGCTCCTATTGCATAATCAGATGCATCACACATTAGCTCAAATGGTAAGCTCCAGTTTGGGGGCTGAATGATGGGGGATGATGTCAACAATTGCTTTAATTTTTCAAAAGCCACAAGACATGAATCATTAAAGATAAAAGGTACATCCTTAGTAAGTAAATTGCATAAGGGTCTAGAAACTTTGCTAAAATCTTTAATGAAACGTCTATAAAAACCAGCATGTCCAAGGAAAGATCTTACTTCTCTGACTGTTTTGGGTGGAGGAAGATTAGAAATGAGATCCACCTTGGCTTTGTCAACCTCAATACCTTTGCTCGAAATGATGTGACCGAGAACAATACCTTGTTCTACCATAAAATGACACTTCTTCCAATTTAAGACCAAGTTCTTCTCGATACATCTCTGCAGAACTAGTGTTAGATGGTGTAAACATTGATCAAACGAGTCACCAAAGACAGAAAAATCATTCATAAAGACCTTAAGGAATCGTTCAACCATATCATAAAAAATGCTTAACATGCATCGTTGAAATGTAGCAGGTGCATTACATAATCCAAATGGCATCCTCCTATATGCAAAAGTACCAAAAGGGCAAGTGAAAGTGGTCTTCTCTTGATCTTTTAGTGCTATGGGAATCTGATTTTATCCTGAATAGCCATCTAGAAAGCAATAAAATTCATGGCCTGCTAATTTATCAAGCATTTGATCGATAAATGGTAAAGGAAAATGGTCTTTACGTGTGACAGAATTCAACTTTCTATAATCAATGCATACACAATATCCTGTAGTTACTCTAGTTGGTATCAATTCATTATCAGCATTGGTAACTACAGTGACTCCTGACTTTTTGGGGACAACTTGCATAGGACTGACCCATGAACTATCAGAAATTGGGTAAATGATATCTGCATCTAATAGCTTAAGGACTTCAGTTCTAACCACTTCTTTCATATTAGGATTTAACCGACGTTGCATTTCCCTAGTAGGTTTAGCATTTTCATCAAGGTGAATGTAATGCATGTAGTCTACTGGGTTTATACATTTTATGTCTGCTATGGTCCATCCTAATGCTCCTTTGTGTTCTTTTAAAACATCCAACAACTTACCCTTTTGTTCGTCATTGAGGAATGATGAGATGATTACCAGTAGAGTACTTTCTTCCCCCCAAAAAATGCATATTCCAAAGTATTGGGCAATGGTTTGAGCTCGAGTTTCGGTGGTGATTCTGATGATGGGATGAGTTTCTTCTCTGATGGTGCTAGTTGTTCAACTCTTGACTTCTATTTATTAGTGTCCATGGATGGTGCTGAGTCAAGTAGGGTGTTGACCTCATCAACTGATCTGTCAATATCAAAATCCAAACCAAAGTGAGTTAAACATGTTTGTAAAGGATCATCACTAAGGTTTGAAACAAAAGTGTCATCAACTAATGCTTCAATTAAATCCACATCAACAATTCCATCACCTGTATTGTGAGGTTGTTTTGCAATGTTGAAGATGTTCAGCTCCATAGTCATGTTGCCGAAGGATAACTGCATATTTCCAGTCCTACATTGAATGTGAGCATCCGCAGTTGCCAAGAAAGGTCGGTCTAGAATAATGGGGATGTGCTTCCTTGAATCCTGTATTGGTTGAGTGTCAATTACAATGAAATCAACAGGAAAATAAAACTTGTCTACCTGGATAAGCACGTCCTCCACAATACCACGAGGTATTTTCGTAGACCGATCCGCAAGCTGTAACACCACTGGAGTTGGGTGTAATTCTCCCAGTCCAAGTTTCACGAAAATAGAGTAAGGCAACAAATTTACACTAGCTCTTAAATCCAACAAAGCATTCTCAATTGTGTGGTTCCCTATGCTACATGAGATAGTGGGGGAGCTTAGGTCTTTGCATTTTAAAGGAATTTTATATTGGAGGATAGAACTAACGTTTTCTGTTAAAAATGCCTTCTTTTGAACATGAATGTTTCTCTTTTTAGTACAGAGATCTTTAAGAAACTTGGCATAAGATGACACTTGTTTAATAGCATCAAGCAATGGGATGTTAACACTTACCTGTTTGAAGATTTCGAGAATCTCACATGTGGATTTTCCCTTCTTTCCTTTTGCTAACCTCTGAGGAAATGAAGCTTTTGGAACGTATTCTCGTGGGTTGGTTTCTTCTTTCTCATCCGGTGATGATTCCTCAACATTCATAGGTACAATTTGATTTTCTTTTGTCACCGACATCTCCACTTTATTGTCGACTTCTTTTCCTTTTCGCAAGGTCATGATGGCTTTGACCTCTCTATGCTGGTATGGTGAACTGGTACTTGCTTCATGCATTCCTTTAGGGTTAGGCACTGGTTGACTTGGAAACTTGCCTTTCTCAACAGTCATTGCCAAGGTCTGAACTGAAGAAGCAAGTTGTCCCACTATCTTCTCGAGGCTTGAAACTGATTGGGCTTGCGAGTTGAAGCCTGCTCTCAACTCATTTCGTAGTCCATCAATGGTGCAGTTCTATTGCTCAATCGTGGAGTGAGTAACATTCCTAAAATTCTGGAATGCATCCTCCCATGGTCTGGGTTGAGAGTAGTTCTGGTTCTGATTGAATGGTCTAAATGGGGGCTGAGAGGCTTGAGGATTTTGAGAAATTGGTGGAGCTGGAGCTGCTGGTCTATTCTGTTGGAATTCTTGAGACCATGAAAAATTGGGGTGGTCTCTCCATCCAGGGTTATATGTGTTGGAGTATGGGTTGTAATTCGATGGTTTTCTCATTTCACCTATGGTATTGGCTTGATCTGAGTATGAGTCATGGTCATGTGGCTCTGTTGATTTAGCAGTCGATAACGATGCTATTTGTCGAGCGAGACCTTCAACCATCTCCTTGATTTCTTTGATTCCTGAAGTTGACTCACCAATGTGAACCGCATTTACTCCCTTAATTCTTCTAGTATTCCTGAGTGATCGACTTCGTTTTTGGGAATTATCCACTTGTTGCTGGAAGAATTTCCAAATCTCTATTGTACTTTTTGACATTAGCTCTCCTCCACTTGTTGCCATTAGCCATTCTTGCACATTCGGCAATAATCCCTCCAAAAAGTATTGGCATTGGTGCCATTTCTCATACCCATGATGTGGACACTTCAAGAGTAGCCCATTGAATCGCTCCCATGTTTCGAAAAACTGCTCGTCATCTCTTTGGGTAAACTCTGAGATTTCCCTGCGAATAGCATTGGTTTTACGCACTGGGAAATATTTATTTAAAAATTTCATTACCATTTGTTCCCATGATGCAATGCTATTAGCAAGCAAAGTATTTAACAATGAACGAGCTCTATCCTTTAAAGAAAATGGGAATAATCTGAGTTTAACATCATCGTCTGAAAAATTCTCGTATTTAAATGTTTGACAAATAGCATGAAAATCATTCAGATGATTATATGGGTCCTCATTTTCTAAGCCATAGAAAGTTGGGAGACAATTTAGCACACTAGGTTTTAGTTCAAAACTCCTAGCAGCTACATTTGGGTATCTTATGCATGATGTGCTCATATTGGCTAAAGGACTGAAGTAGTCCTTAAATGGCCTCTCCTGTGGTGCTTGTAAATCCATTTTATTTTTAACTTTTTTGTGTGTGCGAAGTGTTTTCTCAAGTTCGAAGTCTATAGGTTCAAGATGAGGTAATAATGACCTACGACCATGCATGCAAAACAAATAAAATAAAAATAAAAATGGGAACAAAACAAATAGAAATAAAGAAGAGGGAGAAATTATGAAACTAACATTATGGCGCTATTACAACCTTACTATAAAAATACACAAAAAAAAATACGTGAAATAAATTAACTAAAAAAATTAGTAAGATAAACAAAAATCACAAAGAAGAAATAAAAAAATAACTTGAAAATTAAATTACAGAATTTTAAAGAAGAGAAAAAGAAAAGAAATACTAACATCTAAATGTAGGTTCACTTTTTTTTCTTTTTTTCTTTTTTAAAAAAAAATTCAAGAAAACAATTAAATGGAAATATTCACAAAAATTAATTCTATGAATTAAAATTACTTACCTCCCCAGCAACGGCGCCAAAAACTTATTGTGCAAATTTTATTGAACTCGCAAGTGCACGAATCTATTGTAATATAGATCAATGGTGACGGGTGTCGATCCCACGAGGAGGTGGATTTTAATATGTAGAATTAATTTTGTAAATGGGTGATTGGATTTGTGGTGGAAATGATTTGGAATATGCTAAAATTTAAATTAAAATGGCGATAATAAATTCTGAAATTGGAATTGAAATGGCAAGAATAAATTGAAGAGAATTCTATTGAAATGACGTACTTGGGTATCTGGATCCGTATCAACATGCATCATGGGCTAAATATTCCTTATTAATATCAATTAAATCATGAGGGGGGAATTCACACCTCATGAAACACGCTCTAATAAATATGGTGTTAAGGGCTTATCGTGCCAAATAATAATAACCTTATACTAGGGAGCCGGTGAAACCACGGCGGTACTAGACAAGATTATTATTATTTATCAACAAAAAGTCAAAATATCCACAAAAACTAGAGGGGAAGAGAAAATAAATTTACCAAATAAAGCCCATGACACATGTTGAGACTTCACCTTCAACCCAAGCTTAAAAGAAAATTAGTCACTCATAATTGAACTAGGGGCAAAATGGAAATTTATTAAAATACGTAGAAAATACAAGATGGAGAAGGAATTACAGAAAATAGAGTCCAAAAATAGATTCAGAGATCTCAAATTAGGGGGGAGGCCCCTTTTTTATAGATACATCGAGTAAATAATGGTCATCGGATTAAAAACAGTTTGGACGCTCAGGATTGTGCCACGTCATCAGTCAACAGTACGCGTGAACAGTACGCGGTTTGACTATGCGGCTTGAACAGTAACACGGTTTGACTATGCGGTTTGAATAGTGACACGGTTTGTACAGTAACGTAGTTTGGTTGAAAATAATCTCATGTGTTGCATGTACCGTACGCGCATTTTTTGGTCCACTGATATGCTGCCATGTCATCAATCAACAGTGCATAAGAATTTTAGTCCAACAGGATCTTGACACCTCATCAGTCAATGGCACATCATCGGTCAATGCCACATCATCGATCCGTCTATGTGAACAGTGCCATGAACAGTAACGTAGACAGTACCCGTACATGTGAATAGTGCCGTACATGTGAACAATGCCATTTTTCCTTTTATGCTCCTCCTAAGGTTTTCGATCGTCCTGAGTTCAAAAGTGATGTCCGTTTTGCCTTTTGATCTCTCGTTTATTGTGAAATGACTATGATGCCCCTAAAATACATAAAATACTTAATTAAAATAAAACACACATAATTAAATTACAAAAAGCTAAAACATATAAAAGTAAGGGTTGTTAGTAAGACTTGAAATGTAAAATGGCGGTTTTCTCCTTTATAAATATGCATTTTCTAACACTTAACAGAAAACCTAATTCCCCTTTTGCTTAGTTCACTTCTTCAGTTCTTCTTCTCTATCGCGAAAGAAAGAGAGAGAGAGAACGACAATCAAACTCACACACACAAGCTTTTGCCATTGCTGACAATCACTCACGTCCACGCCCGCTACCGCCGTTGTGACTTCCATTCAAGTGTGCCGACCTTGCAACTTGTAGTCGTTCTCAATTTGGTTACTCGATCCAACTGTTGTTCGTTGCCTGTGACTTCATTCGCCATCGTTAGCTATCAAAACTACATTTCCTATATGAGCACAAATCTTTCATGTTACATTCTTTTCTTATCTAATTTTTGTTATAATTTTTTGGATTTAAATGTCCATGGAGATGGTAATTTTCCCTAACTATCTAATTTTTATATAATTCAGTAAAAATATTGGTTTTTGCTTGTCTGCTTTGGCATAATTGTGCTTGGCTGAAGCTGTGATAGTTTTATAAGTCTACATTTTTTCATCTTTTGTGCGCTCTTGCAATTCCAAGTTCTAGAAGTGTCTATATTTTTTTTTCACATTATGATGATGTGTCAATTTATCCTTGTGTGCTTTGTTGTCTGTTGATAAAGGGAGGTAGTCTATGTTATGTGGTTATGTGTGGTAAGTTTAGGGGTTTGGGGATCATAAATTTGTATTGGAACTCTCTCCACCCCCCCCCCCCCCCTTTCAGTTGTTATTTTTTCTTTTGTTCTTTTGTATGTGACTTGGGTGTTTTTGAATTGTATGTGATTGAGCTGTTATGGAATAAAATCTCTAACCATCAACTAAAAGTGGTAATTGTATAACTGGCCAAAATTAAACCCTGATAATTTAGGAGATATATTCCCAAAAAAAAGGTAGAAGATGTATTTATTAAAAATTTAGTTACATGGCAATGGGCACTAATGGTGAAGTTGGGTAAAACACCATGGAATAGTGAGTAGGTTCTTTGACTCGCTTTTTGAAAGAATGCTACCCTTTAGAAGAGTTTGCAAAAACATAGCAACCGGCCCAATCAGTTCTTCCTTTTAATAACAATAGTGATAATAATAAACAAAGAAGAGGATTTTAGTTAGGTTGTTCTTTCAGTAATTGGACCTAGACAATAGAAATCATTGGTTCACACCTGGAACTCCACAGCAATCCATTTGGTTCCATAAATCTCCAAGCTTTTGCTTTCCAATTCATTGACTCTTCTACACAATAATGGAGAAATAATTTTAAAAAATGCGTTAAATCTTGAATTAGTTTTTCATTAAATCCAATTTTTGCTGAAGCCTATAACTCAAAAAATTTGAAGTGGTCCACTACTCTAATAGGCTTTTCACCATAGCCTATTGGCATGTGTTTTTATTTTGCCGTATTACTATCACTTTAAACTGCATTTGTTTGCTGTTGTTTTTGCTATTTTTTATTGTTTCTATTGTTATTTGATATCTTTTTACTATTTTTGGGTAAATTTTTATTTTTTCTGTTGTTATTTGCATTGATTCTGTTGTTTCTACTGTTATTTAATGTTTTGTTTGTTGTTTCTACTGTTATTTGCTGCTATTTTTGCTTTTTTAACTATTTCTACTATTATTTCAATTTTTTTACTGTTTTTGTGTAACTTTTTAGTTTGTTCTACTGTTATTTGTTTTTTGTGTAACTTTTTAGTTTGTTCTGCTATTATTTGTTTTTTATTCTACTATTTTTACTTTTATTTATTGTTGTTTCTACTGTTATTTACCGCTATTTTTTACTGGATAAATATGTTATTTGTATTTTTCTACTGTTTCTGGGTAATTTTTTCTGTTTTTCCAATTATCAATAAAGTTTTTGTTTTTCTTAACTGGTCTTACAGTTATTATAAACAAAAATTAATTGTTATTTGCTCTTTTTCTGGTTATTTTTTCTATTTCTACTATTTTTGGCATTTTTTTATTGTTTCTAAGTAACTTTTCTTTTTTTTCTACTATTATTTTGTTAATTCTGCTGTTTCAACTATTATTTACAGCTATTTTTGCTTTTCTACTATTATTTGCAACTGTTTTTACTGAATAAATCTATTATTTGGTTTTTTTCTACTATTTTTGGTTAATTTTTTATTGGTTTTGATTTTTTTGACTGTTTTCACGGTTCATGGAAACAAAAAATTTGATTACTATTTGCTAGTTTTTTACAAGGAAGAGGAGGATAGCCGATTCCAAAGTTGGGACAAATTTCTACTCAACACTCGTAGCTATTATCTAGTGTATCAGGGAGAAAATTTCAAGTGAATTTTTTAGGTGTTACATATAAATCAATTTTAAATTTCTCTATAAGATGTTAAAATCAAACATTGTTGTTTTGATATTATGTCACATGATTTATTAGAATTAAATTATTAATTTTTTTCTGTGTGGTATATGATCTTTATTGGGTGTTTATTTATTTATTAATGAAAGGTAAACTGACTTTAATAAATAAGTTTTATGGTCATTTTATATAAGAATATAAAATAAATAATGGTCATTTTAGACAACTAAACTTTTTAAGAAAACTATCCAATCTTTACTCCCCAAATTAAATTTGAGCTTTTGCTAATACAGACAAAATAACTTGTTTAAACTATAAAAACTCTACTAAAAAAATAGCCAAATAGCAACAAAAATTTTAAAAAGAGCTTATAGAATTAATAAGCACTTATAGATATTAAATAAATTATATCAAATAGGCACAACTATTAGACAAATCAACCATCTAGTGCGGAAACACTAAGAAAACTTAAATGAGGTGTTGTTTAGACACAGAAGGGCTGATGTTGAATCACTTTTGGCCATACCCACTACAATGCATTTGCACTATATATTCAATAGCGACAATTAATAATCGCAAATATCTCAACATAAAAGGAAGTACTAATCCCCAAAGTCATAGCAAAACAACTAAAAAAATAAGCCATTGAAACCCCAGAAAGAATAATAAATATGGCCTTGAAAACTTTCAAGGACAACAAAAATTATATTTCCTCTTAATATGGCTCAAAAAGCCCATCCATTTACATGAGAAGAGTAATACTACACATTCTAAATTTTTTATCTCAAAAATCCTAAATGATGTGGCATTGATTAATTAGTTGGTGAGATAATACAATTAATTCACTTAGATCTTATACAGAATTTTCAACCTCTTAATAAATGACATGTTATTTACAATAGAAGTGGGAATAAAAATTTATCATGTTTATTATTGGATGAAATTTGGGATAAAAAATAAAAGTATATCTAATTATATATGAGCTTTAGATGATCCTTTGACACATATACACTTTTGTTTATGTATGGTCAAGATTTACTTAATTACTATATTTTTAGTTATTAACTACCAATCATGCAAGTGTATTCACACAAGAAAATATCAAATTAGCTGAGAATTCCAATCGTCTGTCATTACTCTATAAAAGCAAGGGATTGCTATAAAAATAACATGATCAATAAACATAATTTGGATATATTGGCTTCAATGTGGCCATGATACTTGTTGTCACCACCGTAAGTAATACCCTGGTGACACCTGCCCTATATACATTTCATAATGACAATAATACTTGACATAAATGAATATCATTTTGGCCCATTGGTAAATGGTTTTCATCGTCTTAATGGAGAAGATGTGTGATTCTTGAAAATGTATCATGTGATTCTTATCGGATCGTCAAAGAAGCATCTAAAATGGTCATAATGCCCAATGCAAAGCAAATAAATTGGCCTTGCAGGCCATAACTTGTGCAAACTTGCACTCGACTAAGTATAAATATTTGAACAGACTAAGTAGAGAAAGTAAATAAGATGTTGTACAGAGCTCGTGAAATGTCAGTCGTCCTTGTTAAAGGGCTAAACCAACTACGATTAGGTATTGGGCGACCCCATAATTGTCAGGTAGGGCATTGCATCGTTTGTTTGGCTGATAAAATTAGTTACTATTTCATTTCTTTTAAATATCAAATTTTGTACAATTGAGATCTTTCTGAATATAAACCCCATTAAGATTTATAAAGACAAAAATAATGGTCTTTCTTTTAAAAAAATGAAATTATAATTCTTGTGCTCTGGTGTCAAATCATACTTGCCCTCAACATATGATTTTGATTATAGTCCTATAATCAATATACTATCGGTCTAACCCTAACCCATTATCTTGTTGTTTCACGTACAAGGTGATGTTGTGTAGTTAACTCGGCCCGTTCTATCACTCTACGTCAGTCTATGACGTCGGGTACATTCCAAGCCTTTCAATCATGATATGGGCTACCCCTTTAATTACTCTTGGGCTAAATGAGCTTTATTAACCATGCATCATCTTGAATGGGCGCTGCCCCACTCTGACAAAGATATTTCCACCTTCTCATTTTATGTTCTCCCCACCCACACAAATAAGGTAAAAGTATTTATAATTATAAGTTTATTAAAAAAAATATGAATGTTTATAACATACATCTCTTAGTCTTTTTATTATTTTCCCATTAACAATCTTTGATTTCTCTTTAACTCCAAGTACCTCACAAAAAATTATAATCTATAACGTTTCCATTAATTTCATGTAGTAATTGTGTAAATATAAAAGGAGAGCTCATCTCTTTATTTTGCTTACACTTGAAATGAATAAATTTATTCTATAATATATTGCTCTCTTATTTTTCTCTTTATTTTGTGTTGTTGGCTAATAGCTTTTCTAATATTTATTGATTTATTAAAAAGTTACAAGTATTTTTAATTTTTTTTAAAAGTGCAAATAAATTAATAATTTGCACAATCAATCAGTTAAGTCATTCATAATGTTATATTTAGGTCCTTCCACTATCATTTGAACCCACCAAACAATTCTTTACACTCACTTTTTAGCATAATTTTTTGTTACAAAAATATCCCTAACTGAAATTACTATTAAAGCCAAACATTATAACTTTTTAGCATGTTTCTCTCTCTTAAATTATTTTTTCTTCCTAATTCTTTCCTTATTCATCTCTCTTTGCAATCCTTTTCCAGTATTGTTCATATTGTTTCTAATATTTTGCGAGCTTCTTCGAATTAAATCCATTTTAAACTTCCCCATGTTTTATTATCTGTATGTAGAGGTGGCCAATGGGCTGGACGGCACGAGGCACGGCACGACACGCACGTGGGTCATGCCAGACTTAGATTTTAGACACGTGGGCCTTAAAAGCACGACACGATTAGAAGCCGTCCAATGGGCTGGACGGAACGAGGCATGGCGCGACACGCACGTGGGCCGTGTCATGCTTAGATTTTAGGCACGTGGGCCTTTTCTAGTATTGTTCATATTGTTTCTAATATTTTGCGAGCTTCTTCGAATTAAATCTATTTTAAACTTGGTCTTCCCCTTCCCCATGTTTTATTATCTGTATGTAGAGGTGGCCAATGGGCTGGACGGCACGAGGCACGACACGACACGCACGTGGGCCGTGCCAGGCTTAGATTTTAGGCACGTGGGCCTTAAAAGCACGACACGATTAGAAGCCGTCCAATGGGCTGGACGGCACGACGCACGACACGACACGCACGTGGGCCGTGCCATGCTTAGATTTTAGGCACGTGGGCCTTTTCCAGTATTGTTCATATTGTTTCTAATATTTTACGAGCTTCTTCGAATTAAATCCATTTTAAACTTGGTCTTCCCCTTCCCCATGTTTTATTATCTGTATGTAGAGGTGGCCAATGGGCTGGACGGCACGAGGCACAGCACGACACGCACGTGGGCTGTGCTAGGCTTAGATTTTAGGCACATGGGCCTTCAAAGCACGACACGATTAGAGATTGGCCAAAGCATGGCACGTGAAAAAGCACGCAATAAGTACATTTCATTTTTTTAATGAAAGTAAATTTAAAATTTTATGATTTTATAAATAACTTGAAATTGAATCTTTTAATACATTTTATTGGCTCAAGTTTTTTAAATTTATTTAATTCTTAGTTTCAAAAAAATTATAATTGATTTATGTTTATAATTTATTAAATAAATAATTGATATCATGATTTTAATAAATAAAATTATAAATATCATGATTTTATAATATATGTATTAATATTATTATAAACTATGATATATGACTCTACGTAACTCCAAGTTAACAATTAAGTTAACCCTTAAAAAAATTATTATTGTTGTTGTTGTTAAGTACTAAAAAAGAATTCTAATACCATAGAGTCAAACTCAGCAACTAATATTATATTATCTTATTATTATTAATTTATTATTATTGAATATGAACTTGAGTTTTGAATTTTTTATTCTATTAAATTTAAATAAAGGCACATGGATCCAAAAAAAAGTACATAAGATTGAAAAAAATAAGACAACAATTTGACATGCGCTCTTAAACAAACAAAAAAGGGAAAAAAAAAGCTTAGTGGGCTATTTTTCCTAGGCACGAAACGTCACGTGTGGGCACGGCACGTTTGCCAGGCTGGCACGGCACGAAATGCATAGTGGGCACGGCACAACATGAGCACGAGCATGTGTGGGCTTCCTTTGATGGGCCTAGGCCAGCCCGGCATGACCCGTTGGCCATCTCTATCTGTATGTGCACTCTAAGAAATTCCATGAAATATTTTTTTAGAAAATGTTTCTTTGACAAAGCAAAATAAAGGTTACTGTTGGATTTTCTAATCCATTATTGTTAGATCCTTAATCCAACTTAGGCTTATATGTGAATAATTGTGTGTTGTGGCTATCTTATAAGATGAAGCTCAATTAAAAGTGATCTATTAAGGTTTCCGGTAATATAGGCTATCTAATACGGAGTGGGCCTTTAATGTGTAAAGACTTAAGAGTAATTTCTATTTCTATGATTGGTTGAAATATAAATACCTAAAGTCAATAGAAAAAGTTGTCAATATAAGTGTTCATAGTCTCATGTCACACATATCGTTTTATTCTTTTTGACATCCCATCATCAGAGAGAGAGATGGCATAGAAAAATTAAAAGATTCTCTAGGAGAATGTGTTGATCTAGAAGGCCAACCATACTACTCCAAAAAGCAATTAAGCATTGTGGATTCACGTATGCTTTCACATTTTTTTTATTGATTCTTAGTGATACAACATAATTATTCCTAGTTTATGGGTGATGGTTTTCACCAAAAAATTTCTTGTTTTAACAATTACTGCTAATCATTTATTGTATTGGTAATAAAAGGTGAATCAAGTCAAAAAATTTAATGTTTTAAATAAAAATTTATATTTCTAATTGAAGTTGTAATAACTCAAATTAGTTTAATTACTTGTGAAGTATTTTCCACTATTCTATCTTATGTTTCATTACAACACTTTAAGGGGGGGAAAAAGAGTAAGTTACTGCAACATTGGAGGATTTGATTATAAAATCATGATAAATAAAGACTTAATAAACGTCTAAATAAAATTTGAAATATAAACGGTATATTAATTATATAGATGGGTTTATAGAGTAAAAGGTTAAGTTTAAATTACAATGATAGGTTTATTGAATATTATGGTGGGCTAAATATCCCCACTCTTACAATTGCTGTGAGAATAATTTTATTATTTTATCCTTATAATATAAAAAGACTAAATTACTCACAGAAAAAGTCATAAAAGAAGTTAAAATATAATGGCAAAACAACACATTTTATGAGAACTTTGATCCTTTATGTTGTAATAGTAAAATAGTTAAATCAGCCTAACGTTAACTATCTTAATGGTAAAAAATGGTCGATTGACTTAAAAGACAAAAAGAAAACTAATAAAGATTTAATTGATGAGAAACGAACAATTAATTCCATATTGTTTCTCACTTTTATCTTGGGTCCCTAATTTTTTGGTTACCTAGCTATTACATTCGCTGCTTTTGAACTGTCAACTGAAAAAATATAGACTATTAAAATTTGAAGGAGTTGGGGCTTGGGATTTTCTGGTGGAGGAATAATAGTATATTACCTGGTGCTATAATAGCACCCCAACCATCAATAAATACACCCCGTTAATTTTTAATAAGATTTGCTAATTATTTAACCCAATTTAAACTTCATTATAACTATAAATTCATCTAATTTGATCATATATCTATTACATTAAAAAGGTCTAATATGATTAACAGCAAATCTGAAAAATAAATATTAGGAAAATTAATAAATAAAAAAAGCATTCTCATATGATGTAAAATATTGTAGATTAACATGATGATTTTAAAAGAAATTAGATTCGTACATATAGATAAGAATTCTTTTGACAAGAGGCAAATTGGCTAATTAAACAATGTTAGTTGCCATTAATGGAAAAGAAAGCAAAAGCAATTCCTATTGTAGCAGCGAGTGAAATGGGTGCAACCTAAACTGTGAAAACGAAAGCCACTCGACCAAAGGCGAGTGGTCAGGGTTGCTGCCCTCTAATTTGGAGGGCAGCAGTTCGAACCCCCACAAAAGCATTGTGGGGGTATTTTTTTCCTCAATTAAAAATTGAGTGAAGGCTCGAATATTTGTGAGGGTTAAAATCTGGGCAGAGCTCCATTAGCATTGATGTAAGTTGGTCTCAATAATAGTCTGATTTGTAAATATCAGTTATACTCTCATGTAATATGAGTTGTAATTTGAACAATAATCTCATATAATAAAAAAAAACTGTGAAAACGAGCTTGAGTGGGACCTGGTGTTTATGACCTTAGCATTAAAGATTCTTTTTTATTCATTTTAAAACTTCAATCTACTAAATAGGCTGTCATTGCACAAAAAATGTATAGAAGAAAACAAATATGCTAATTTGCTTAGGTAGATTTCGTACATGCCGATTTGGCGTGTGACTTATCCGGGCAAAATTACGTGAGCTAAACTGTTTTTAGTATTATGGTTGGGAAGTTATACCTTAAACGTTTAGTAATTAAAATATTTAGTGAATATTTGTTATGTGATTTAGAAGTAAATTGATTTTATAATCAACACTTTATAATAAAAAAATTAAAATGTTTTTATTATTTTGATTACAATTATTATTTTAAAATCATATTTGTTCATATTATCAACTTTCATTTTATAATTATAATTTTTTTCCAATACAACTGTAATATTTTAATACTAAATATGACCTAAATAGCATTGTTGGGGAGAAAAAATCACTATGCATCTTGAATCTTAGTTCTAGCTCAGTAGGTCCATTTTATTATTTTATGCTCAAATTAATTTTGATCGTTAGGGGATCGAACGTGTAGCACACGAATTATATTTTACCGTCGGTTAAAAGTTATTGTCAGGACGAATACAAATTAAGAAATATCCAGAAGCATTCACGGCCACATAATTCAAGTCCAATTCAATTATATATAGCAGTTGCAGTTGCAGAGAATCATTGATATTCAAGTGGACATGAATGATGACCTCATGATGAAAGAGAGAAAATAATGGATGACATGGTGATATTGATAAATGATGAATAGACGAATGAAGATGATCACATGATGGATGTAACTGGAATAAGGCTAAAAAATGGTCCAGTACCTGTCTGTCTTTATCTGTCTCACTGCCCTTAGGAGTTGTCAATTTTCTGCAGCAACAGCCTGCGTGTGTTCTCAGCTCAGTCAATTCACTCTCCACGCCAATTCCAAATTCTAAATTCCTCATTCTCTATTTTATAGTTGCCGTACCCAACAACAACCATAACACTTTGTGCCAATTCCTTCCTTTTTTTTTTCTTTCCTCTTGATTTCCTTTATGAAAAGTAGCATATTCGCCTTTTGTTTTCTAAGGAATTTAATACCATGCCTAGGGTTTTAATCTCCCATGTGATTGTGGAAGAGAGTTTGTACTAATTAGGTATTTGTTTCTCTATCCTTTGGAATAGACAGGACAAAGCTGAAAGATTTGATCAAGGCTAGTCTTATCAAACTTTTAATTGTAATATCAGTTCATACATATTTTTGGACTAGAAGTCAGATGTACTTGATCAAAATAAGTCTTGGCGGACTAGTAATCGTAATATTAGTAGACTTATATTATAAAGATTAGTTAAGAAAAAAAAAACTTAATTGATACGCAAACACATGTATGCGTATATATGATCATGTATCTAAGTGGACTTTCTCTTCGCATTCTCGAAATTGCATGAATGAATACATACAAACATAGGTAAACAAACCTTATATATGAATAATGTACACACATTTTTCGCATTTGAATCATTACAAGTAAAGATTTGACAAATTGGTTATAATATTATAAGCAAAACCTATGCTGGTGATTAAATGAAACTGTGAGAGTGAGGGTAGTCTTGTAATAGGGTCAAACAGATCAGAAAAAGCTTGTGTTGACTAATATCTTGGGTATTATGGTTAAATATTTAATAATGTTTTTCGTATATGTTGACTAACTTCTAAGAGTATTATGGTTAAATATTTAATAACGTTTATTGAGAAAGGCAAAGCTAGTTAGGGTTGCATTGTTGACTAGGTTTTTTTTAGAGGTATCATCATCTATTATTTCAAGGAAGCAAGAGAGGGAAAAGGGTTAATGCACGAAAGAGAGAAAGAATCTCTCATCTCATCTCGTTTCATCTCATGATCTCTTTCAAAATCTCAGAGTTCTGTTGTGGGTGCTATTATTTATTCAGAAAGTACTGAAACATTTATTCAAAATCAGGATGTGAAATTGAAATGAGAAAGAGACAAAGCGTATTGTCTCTCTGAGGAACCGACCGCGTTATCTTTTGTCAAAATATGAAGATGTTAGGTGTCTCCTCTCAGTGTTAAGCATTGATTGCACCCTTCAAAAGTAAGTCGGCTGATTCTTTGCTCTGATTTTTTTTTTTTCTTCCAGTTTCAATATTCATGAGGCGGTATGAACCTCAGGCTACAGATCAGAGACTATCCATACAAGTTAAATCTGTTTCCTTGAAAAGTCTACATGTCCGTGTTGGGTAGTTACATATTAAATAGCTTAGCAAGGTCCTTATTTTCACAAACTGAATTGGCTCTACATTTTATGGATGTTCATATCCGAAATTCCCAATATTAGGATGAGGGTAAAAGTCTTCCATATACATAAATTATAGATGTGACAAAATAACCTCCACCGTTTGGGGAAAAAAAGGAGGGAAAAACAAACAACCACTGTAATCTCCAAAACAAGATTTAGAAGCTAAATGGATTTAGTATTAATTTGTTGATCTTTTTGTTAGTTATGATTCGTAGTTAGTGATGAACAAGAACATTTATGTAATCAACTTTGATTAGTTGTGGAAAGATGCAAATTGTTAGGGTTTTTATTATTGGCATCATGGTGTCAATAACATTGTAATTTATTTATTCACTGTATTGGAGATTTTTCTAGTCTTAGATATCTATTAAATTTGGTTACGTGAATTAAACAAAAATATTTCTAGAGGCAAAAAGAAACAAAGTTGCTTGTAAATGGGATTACGTATCAAAGAATTTTAAATAAAAGTGATTACTGCATTAACAAGTATATCAAATATTTACCGAAAGATTGACTCTCTAGGAAGCATGTCCTAATACTCTCTATGATAGTTTAGGTGAAATACTACACGTATATAAAAGAAAGTATTCATACATTAAAGAATAACAAAGACATATCACATTTTATACAGAAAAAAATGTATGATTTTGCTTATAATTCCCATTTTCCTGCCTTTGCTATTGTTGCTGCTTGCTACCCTCATTAATGTTGCCGTTGCTCTTGCTACTATGCCACTGCCGAATGATGATGATCATCATTATTATTATATTTTGTTGTTGATGATGAGTAATAATAATAATTATTATTATTATATTTTGTTGTTTGTTGATGATGATGATGATGATGATGAAGAAGAAGAAGAAGAAGAAGAAGAAGAAGAAGAAGAAGAATTGTTGTTATTGTTGTTGACATCGCTATTATTATTTTTATTATTGTTAACAATAAGTTTTTTTAATCATAACATTTTGAATAATAATAATCATAATTATTATAAAAAATAATAATGATAATGATGATAATTAATTAAGAGCATTTGAGTAACTTATGATAATTTTATTTCGATTCTAAGACATGGTAAACACATCAACCGTAATATAGTTCAATTCTGATATTGATTCGTAAGCTCAAGTGAACATTTTATTTTAATTCTCATTTCTCATTTGATTCTAGTTCATTCTAATTTCAGTCCATTCCGATTATTTATTAGTAAATCCACCCTCAGGGTGAATGAATAGTAACACATATAGTACTATGAAAAGTAATGGTGAACAATATTGCATGGATAGTAATATGTGTGGTGATTTCGAGATAATTAATTTAGTTTAATAAATGTTCTAGAGTTTTAATTTTCGTACATTTGTTAAAATAGATCTAAATTCTTAACAAAAATATTGAGCTTTCTTTTACAAGCGTGCACACACATTAAAGCTGTAGATTACTCTATATTTGAATTTGATATACTCATTGTTTAATCTATGACATGTGTTGCTCAAATAGCTTTCATGTTATGCTGAATTTAATTAATTCCAAAATTTTAGGCTTTGTGTGTTTAGGAGCAATTTCTTTAATTAGGTTAATATTTAAAATGTGTTATTTCCTTGCAAATTTTTTAGTGACAAGATATGAATCCACAAGATTTTGATGGTAAGGATAAGGTTGATTGCTCTATAAGGATTGAAATTACTTTTATTTATAATGCATGACCATGTTGAAAATGATGACTTATAAACATCAACTTTCACTAAGAAAATTTGGACCACTATAAATGAAAAGTTATTTGAACAAACTAAAAAAAGATTGAATATATTGAGAAAAAATCTTTCTTGTTGTATATTGTACAGTTACACATGAAAACAAACATTTTTGTTGGTTTTACACACTTATTTTTTTTTTACTAAGAGTGTCTGAAGTGAAACCATATCATAAGAAAAGGTTAAAGAACTACCAAACTCTAAGGAAGATATTCAACACCACTACAACTTTTGGCCATTTATGTTCTTCTCCTTTGTCCTCAAATGAGGACCGTGACTTGGAGGTTTCGTTAGCCATGAAGTTCATGTTGAAATTGAGGATTATGTCGATTTAATGGAGCCTCCTTCTAAGGGTAAGACAACAAAAAGATCATGTTGGCTAATTACTCCTTTGAATGTGTGTGGTTTAAAAAAATAAATAATATTGAGTTTGATAGTTACTTTCAAATGGTTCGTTTGATGATGAATGCTATAATGGAGATGGTTAATTTTATTTTTGTATGTTAGTTTATCGTTTTGATCAATTATGATGTAACTGATATATAACTTGTTATTCTTTTTATAGAATTAGAGCATAAAAATGATCAACAATAATGAAAATGATGATATTGAAAGTTTATAAGATATTGAAGAAGAAATTTTAGAGTTGGTCATCGCTATAAAATCATATGAGTAACAATAATGTGTGATAAGAAGGCATTGCTACATAGGATAATTGTTAGGCGTTGAATTTGTTTAGAAGCTATTAAATGGTCTTCTTGAGAGGATGTATAACATCTTTCGCATGGCTAACAAAGTTTTCATTCAATTATGCTATACACTTAAACATTTACATTTGTTAAAGCATGATAAACATATTTCTAGCAAGGAGGCTTTAGTAATGTGCTTACATATATATTATCTTATAGTGCAGGTGTGCTGGTTATATCTAAGTGTTTTCAATGTTTAGTTGATACTGCCTTTACACACTTTAAGTGTGTGTTAAATGCACTATGTTATTTGGCAAAAGGTATTATAAAAATAAAACATCAAGGGGAAACACAAATAGAGATTAGAAACAATCCAATTTTTTTTCATATTTTTTTTGTAAGAAACTTAATATATGAATGCCTTAAAATAGACCAAAAACTAGGTTTCCACGTCTGGAAGAAGTTAAGAATATTGCTAATATCGTTAGGCTATTCTTTTTATTAAGTTTCGTTTCAATATTACTATTTTTAGGATATTATTATGTTGCGGACTCTACATACATAAATATGAAAGGATTCTTAAAACTATAGAGAGGGGAGCGATATTATTTACGTGATTATAGAGGACCATGTTGAGCACTTAGAGGTCCCTAAAAATTTTTAATTATAGACATTCATCATTGCATAATGTAATTGAGTATTGATTTGGAGTTTTAAAAGTGCAATTTTTAATTTTAAGGAATGTGCATAATTATATTTAATGTAAGCAACATCTAATTCCAATTACATATTGTGTTTTACATAATTTTATTCAACAAGAAAATGCAAGTGATAGGTTGTTTGAAGACTTTGATGTGCAAGATATGATTACCAATTAAGAAAGAGATACATGTAGGCGATTTACTAATATTGATTTATCCCTAGTAAGGGTTGCGGTGATGAATACTACAAAAAATAGAATTGTAACTTCCATGTAGCGTGATATATAACTCATGTACTTCGTGATGTCTCTTATGTAATTTGATATAATATTTATCTTAATTATAGTGTAAGAACAATGGCAATATAATAAAGTCTTTTTTATTAAAGCTAATATTGAATTATTTATGGTATATTTGTGAATGTATTTTATAATTTAATAACTTGTGTTCTTTTTTTAATGAATTATTTATATATTTAAGGGAGATTAAATAAGTAAAATTTATATAAAGTATTAGTTAAAAAATTATTTTTTCATTATAAGTATGACTTAAATGTTTAGTAAAAAAATATTTCTCAAAAAGGTACTACGACCGAACATATATAATACTCCATCTGAGCGTTATTAATAGTTATCAAATATGTTCCTATTTAACGGAACACTATTGGATCAAATGACAAAGATGTTATTTAGAAAAAAGATGGTTTTATTAGTCACGGAGTTTGAAGTAAGAATATATACTTTTAACATTTTCAATTATGTCTACTGAACACGTAATATCTTTGTCAGTTTTAAAATATAGGATACTGAAATTATTCCAAACACAGTATTCATATTTGAAATACATATTATATAACATCTTCATTCTTATGTTTTGTTTACAGAGTATACTAACTACAAAACAATACCCAAGAACCCTTTGTTTTTATACTTTGTCGTGATCAAAGAGCCGGTTTAAATGATGTCAGTGCACTCAAATAATGGTAATCATATTAGAGCATCTCTAAAAGGCTTTATAAATTTTACTCTTCAAATATTCATTTGCTTACCTATGTGGCAAATAGATGAGTGAAAAAAGATATTGTTCTCTAAAAGACTCTTCAAATATAAATGAGTTAATATTATTTTAATTAAATAACTATTTTTTTAAAGGAAAAACCAATAGTAATTAAAGCACATTTCTCTTTTTTTCAATAAAAAGTAATAAAATATAAATTGAAGAGGGAGAAAGTAACTCTTCAAATTTCAAGAGAGAATATCATTTCGTATTTGAAGAATCTTAATTAAAGTATCTTTTGAAGCCTTAAATGTTGATATAGCTCTTCAAATAAGTAATAAAATCTTATTTGAAGAGTTTTTTTGGTGATGCTCTTACTAATAATAAAGGGCCAAGTAAATTGAATATACAGGGTAGGAATGGAGCATACATAACGCCATATTCTAATTTCTAAATGTGTAAACAAATTAGCATAAATAGGCGCTACAACTCTACGGGTCACTTCAACATCAAAGATCTTTCACATCTGAATTCTAATTACAATTCAGATTCTTGTCGAATTTTACATCAAAGAAGCCCAAGTTACTCTCTCTCTTCCTCATAGATATTGCTTAAACAGGTCTCCAATATCGACATTAGCCTATTTAATATTCGCTCATATTTAGACACCAAGTCCAATAAATATATGTTGATCCACAACAAGTAATAAAACAGTTCCAATTCGAACAAAATAACAAAATCTAATTGTAAGTACCGATTATATATTTTACATATAACATATTTTATTTAAATTGAAATTGGACCTTGGTTTAATTCTTCAGCGGAAGGAACTCAAAAAACTGGCAAGGATTCGAGTTATTGGCATCAATGGCTGCAACTGAAACGTCTGTCGCCTTATCTAAATTGTCATCAATACCGTCGTCGCTACTGCCTCCGCTTCGAAGAGGAAACAGTTGTAGGGTTTGAGATTCTCCACATCCATGGTCCTCTTCATCATTGACAATATTGTGGTTTAGGCAGTTGTTAAAACCATGGCCATTTTCCTTGTAGGGTGAAATGAAGATACTTAGGTCATGTGCTCCCTCAATGAGCTGTTTTTGGTCCATTGCTGTTGGTGTTGGAGCTGTCTGATGAGGACAAGAACAGTACTGCATCATTTGCCACGTGGCATTCCTTTCTACAAAGCACTGTCTTTGTTGTTGTATTTCTCCCGCTGCTGCTTCATCAAATTGGACCCATCCACCCTGTCTATTATATTCTGCAGTTGCTACTTTTGTTGACCTTTGCGCTGAAACAGATTCCTGTAATTCATTATGCACTGTATTATACGTGACATGTAAATTTGAAGGGAAATATGGTCAGCGTTGACAGAAAGAAAGTAAAAAAATATTGATTTTATATATGCCACGAGCTTAAGGAAGCCCTAATATGTTAAACGTAATACTAATAGGGTTAGCATTGTCATTTCAGTCAAGGTGCTCATTTAAATAGAATGTCAATTTGTATGTGAAAGGAGTGCCCAAATCACTGGCCTAAATGCTATGAATGCATAATAAGCACAGAAACCAAAAAGAGACCCAGCTAGTATCATAACAATTAACAGCAGCCCCGACAGAAAGGACGGAATGCAGCTTTTAAACCCTTTTCATTTCCCAACAAACAAACAAAGCTTTTGTTGTTGCTTGCTTCTTCCCTATACCTTTGTAACTTTTGAAGCTAAAACCCCTTGAAAAAATGAACTTGTAATCATATAGGAATTATTAATGCTTAATTGCTGATTGTTAAGTTATGGATTAAAAGCAAATTAAAAAGTTTTAGAGAAAGAAAGATAAAGGGTAAGATGAAAATAGACCTCTGCTAGTGTACTGCAGTTTGTAGGTGCTGCCCAGTTCTTGGTCTGTTCAATTTCAAAGCCTGTCTTACTTGCAGCTGTAGACAACAAGAAAATTACAAGAAAAAGATTACGACTTTACATCTCAATTCTCAAACAACAAATGGAATAACGATATGGTTAAAAAAAATTAAAAAAGTAAAGTGAAACAACATTTATAGATATCAAATAATATTATTAAGTAATTATTACCTGACTCTTTAAAGATTTCGATATCAAGATTATTATTATTGTTATGATGATGATGATCAGCAGGTGATGATTCCATCTGACGGCGACGTTTTTGACGTTCTCTAGCCTTGTGGTTTTGAAACCAGTAGAAAACATTCTTGCCTTCAATCTTGCCAAATCTGCGAAGCTGTGTAGTGATGTGTTGAATTTGATCGGCCGATGGTGTTCGAGTGCCTCGTCTATACAGGTCTTCAAGTGTTCTTAACTGCTCAGGCGTCGGATTCCACCTGGAGCTAACTACAACCGGTGGTGTACTACTGAATTCTCTCTTGTTTTGTTCACCAAAATGAGATCCTTTCATAAAATATATATACACACACAAAAATTTAGAAATGAAAAAAGAAGAATTAAATAAAAAAAAGAGGAACGATTATTTGTACCTAAATGGTGATTTAGGCCAAAGAAGTCGGTGCCATGGATTCTTGAAGGGTTGTTATTAATAGCAGTCGTAGTGGAATTTGGCAGTGGTCTTGGAATAAGAGGCCTAAGTTTGCGGCCATTGAAGGAGTCACCACTATCATTGTAACCCATCATCCACATTTCTTTAACAAAATAGAAAAACTTGAAAATGGGGGGATTAGTTTTAATGGGTTGTTACGTTGTGGGCATGAGAAAATGCAAATGGATAGCAAACAAAGGAATGGTTTGGGTACGGGGAAGGTGGGTTCAAATAACAAAATAAGTCACTAACTTTTGAAACATTGGGATACCATACTAATAGGTAGGTAGCTAGCAAGCTAGTAGCTAGGTTTATGTTATGTCTCAAATAGTGAGTGAGATGGGAGCTGATGGATGGATGGATCTTCTCTCAAAGCCATGGGGAAAGAGAGAGAGAGAGAGAGAGAGAGAACGAATGGGTAAATGTTACTTCAATATGAAACAAAGTGAGAAGACATGAAGTTGACTAATGACTAGGGCTATTTTTTTTTTAGGAGAGAGAAGCAGCGTGTGTGTTTATGTTAGGGCTAATTCGGGTTGTGGGACAAAAAGCAAATAAATAAAAGTAAAGAGAGAGAGAGAGAGAGAGAGAGAGCGTGGAATTCTGGGAGGGGGGATATCGGGAGTAGCAAATGAAAAACGACGTGACGATCATGAGGGTTATCATAAGCCTCATCAACCCCTCAATTTATTGTTTTTCTTATGTCTCGTGCTTTTCACACTTATTCTCAATCCGAACTGCCCCTCTCTCTATCTCTCTCTCTCTTCATCCTTCTCTTCTTTAACTTTTGTCTCTACTAATATTTTCTTATCTGTTTTTTTCCCCCTTTGTACGGATTTCTTCTCTATCTTGCAATCCGTTCTTACCCTCCTCAAACCTCCGCCACTCTTTGTAATCCCATCTACTCCTTTAACCTTCACTGCCGGTGCAAAGATTTTGTTTATGTGTACATATTTATATGGATGTTATGTTAACAAGGGTAAACACTCCTTTGTCTTCACGTTTGAAGCCAATTATCTTTTTTTTTTATAAATAATTATCCTAAATGTTCTGGTTGTCTATATTTTTCTATTAAAATATACATTATTGTTGTCTGCTTTTTCTATGTTCATGTTAAATTTATTTGAAATTTTTGAAATATTGAAAAAATTATAATACCATGAAAAAGGAAATATGTAAAAAAGCATATATGGAAGGGTATTAACATCCGTAACTTTGATAAATTTTAATCATTCAGTGATTAATTAGATAATTGGCCAAACTATAATATATCTCATTGTTAGCGAGAGAATTCTCAAATTAATTTATAATCTTTGGGTTCTCAAAGTTGAAGAACAAAAACTTGGCGGTCTGAACTCTTGAATTCGGATGTAGAATTTTTAAAGTCTGGCAGAAGATTGAAATAATAATGATAATAATAAAATGTCACTATATTATAATCAAACAAATGTCTGTTGTGACTATACGAATTACAAAAACAGAATTATGTAACAATTTTCGGTACTCTCAAAATAACAGTGGTCACATTTGGAATCTTCCTTCACTTTATGCCATATTACTATTTAATTTCAATTTTTTTGCGTTCATTGTCTTGTCCATATCTTTGTCCGAATTCTAATGCGGCTTATCATCCACAGACCTTCAACATTTATATAACACATATATCATACAAATCCATTGCTCAATTATTAGCAAATGATTTTATTTTCGAATTTCAGTGTCCTTAAGATTCAAAATTTTTATCATTCATTATTGTTTAATAATCACTATAGTAGTTTTATACTAGTTTTTTGTTGGATGTTGGGCCTTGAATTTCTATGTATCCAATTCAAAAGATTAATTTATTGAGTACACTTATCTTACTTATAAACCCAAATAATATCCTTTTAATAACCGAGGTGGGACACGACTTAACAGTCTTCTCTCATGACAAAATCATCCCCCAACTCTAGTTTTTTTGTCCAAAAACCTTGAGTTATTTCATCACTACATTTTGACTCCTAAGGGTTTTTCTCTAATACCACTTGTAGGAGGTTGGGCTTAAGATTTCTAAGTACCCAATCCAAAATACTAGACGATTATGTGGAGGGATTTATCCTACTTGTAAACTTAAGGATCTCTCCTTTATTAGTTAATGCGAAATACAACTCAACACTTTTATACTAATCCTTTAAAGTAGTATATACAAAATAATGAACTAAGCATATTAGTATTGTTTAAATAAAAGTACCACATAAACCACATGATTTATTCTCATTATTTAGTATTTTTATTTAATCAAAATTTTAATGACATGATCAATTTGTAAAAAGAATTTATGGCTCTAGCATTACTCAGTTTTGATAGAATAACAAACTAAGGTAATTTATTTACTTATTTTTTTTCTAGTACTTCTATAGTAAGTATCATGCATATACTCAACTTTAGAGAATATCCAAGTAAATATCTTCAGGATATATTAACGTCCTTAATTTTCTTTTATGAGCTGGGCCGGAGCTAGGACTAAAATTTTATAAAAGCAAACTTTTGGAGGCTAAAGTTGAGAAAATATATTAAGTTACTGATTTAAATTATTAAAATGTTAAACTTGCAGGAGCGAAATCATTAAAAAAAAAACTCTATTTTAAAAGTTGAAATTATAAATATCTTATATGTATGGCACTTGCGAGTCTCAAGGGAGCTCTGCCCTTATTTACGAGATAATAGAATTATAAGGCCGGGATGACACGTAGCTAGAACTTTTAACTCAAGGTATATTTTGTTTTTACATAGAAACACTTACGGCATACTATAATTCTTGCCTAAGTGTATATATCGGCACTTATTTTATGATATTCACAATATTTCTGTATTCTAATTTGTAATAATTTAAAAAGGATGTATTTAATTAAAAAAATCTTATGACATGCTTCTATAATATTTTATGTTTATGACTAGGGTCTAAACAAATTTATAATTAATATGTACACATTAATTTCATTTTAACATAAAGAATAATAAAAAAAATCTTATTCAGTTAATGACATTCTTCATGCCGTAATTATATATAGATACGCTATTATGTGAATTGAGGTACTAATAGATGACATTATTGTTGTTGTTGTTGTCACTATTGGTATTTTGCCATTCTAAAACTGCAATCAATTTTCTATCAATCAAGCAGAAACGATACAATGAATTAGTAATTTTGTGTCAAGATTTTTGTAAAGATTATTTATAGTATTATGGGTGTGTTTGGCAGGAGGATTAAAAGTGGGACTGGGACTATTTTTTTAAATTCTACTTTAATCTCATGTTTGGTGCTCTTATGCCTATTGGGGTTAACTTATTGTAGGCCCACAATATAATCTCAATTTTGTGAAGGGAGTTATCCCAAGGGGGCCCATAGAATTACTTAGGTTAGGATTATAGTGTTAACTCAACCGAACATAATAATTTATGAATATTAAAATTATATTAATATTTAATAAATGTAAAATAAAAATATTTATTTTAATAATTTAAATAATAAATTACACTAAAAATAATATTAATTTCACATTAAATTATAATTTTATTTTAATTTATAATTATTAATGTTGATCTGAATGACCTTACAACTTTGATTTTAATGATAATAAATCACATGCTAAGGGTTTATTGGTAAATATATGTTTCAAATCTCACTAACTCTTGAAGGACTAAAAGCCAAAAATCATCCACGTAAGAATTAGTTCGAACCATTCAAATGGACAAAGGCTCAAAGCTGATCAAATCAAAGATAAGCCTCAAGTGTACCAGCTTAGGTGATTTTTCTTATTACTTTTCTTGTAAAGATAGTATGATTAAATGAATGCATATTTAAGCACGTAAAAGCGCAAATTATTTTCATAACATTTTCATAAGATAAAGGTTGTATATGTTAAAATGAAAATTGATTTTATGAAATGAGTTGTTTTAAAAGTTTGTGGACTAAATTGATGAATGTTTTTAAGAACTTTGAAATCCTAGAAATGGCTCTATTTGAATCCTTAAATTATTTTTAGGCAAAATCATGATTTTGAAAAACTTAGTGTTGAAACGTATAGTTCAAGCAGCAAATCGATAACATTTGGAAAAGATTTTGGACGAAAACAGTGAACCGGTTATTGCAAACGGCTAATCGATAATCTTGGAAGAGGTTCTGGATGCAAACAATGAATCGTTTGTGGGAAGTGGCTAATTGATAACTTTTGGGAGAGTTTCTGAATTAAAACAGCTAACTGACAACTTGTAAGTGGTAATTCGAATTCGGAAATTTTTCAAATTTTTTCAAAACGATAATTTGTCTTTTTAAGCAAACATCGATCTGTTTTAAAATTAACGATAATTCAATTACTACCAGAATAAAACAACAGCTACTTTTCTTAGTCAAACTCATTTAAAAACAACTTGTTCGTTTACTATTCATTGTGTTCTTCAATTTATTAAGCTTAACATTGCTCATACAAATCACCTTGAGCTTTCATTTGTTTATTCATATACATTCATGTATCATTGAGCTATAATTTGCAAATATACTCTCGTGAGAGTGCAATCTTCCTCAACTTTAATTTCATTTAAAAAATTAAATGCTTGAGTCTGGGAAATTTTTTGAAAAAGAGGTATGTGATTATCTCTCATTGTAAAAGTTTATTGACACCTTAGAAGTCAATTGTAAATATCTTGAAGCCTTGGGCTGTAAGACTTCGATAGTGGAATGCTCAAGTGAGGTTGGCTCAGAGGTGTAGACATAGACGGGTTTTTCCGAACCACATAAAATCCTTGTATTTGCTCTCCTTTCCCTTACCTCCTTAAATTGACTCATTATTGTATGATTGGTGTTAAAAATTGTATGTTCATTAAGGGGTAAAAATGTTATTTTGTGCTTATATTTATAATTTACATTTGTATTTGTGTAACCTATTGTGAATTTCTAATTATGTTTTTAAATATTTAATCCTGTGTATTTTTATTGTTTATTAGGTATAAATAATAATTTCATGCAATTTGAGGCTCCAAACAAATATACGGATGTCAAATTTGAATTCCATAAGTTCGATAAGTTAGGTCATTGTCGAAAAGAATCTGTGAATTTTGTTGTAAAATTATAAGTTTTTACCACTTTTAGTGTAGTAATTGGCAAATTATAAGTTCTTACCATGTTAAGTGTGATCATTGTTAGTAGAATAAGTTGAGTGTCCTTGAGTGCATTGAATTATATTTATGTTTTGGTAGTGGAACAAATGTATGGCCATGATATAATTGACTTTGTTTATGTGTGGTGTGAATTGATTATAAACTAGTATAAATAGAGAGGGCTACACATATTTCTTCACTTCTTTCTCTCCAAATTCTTCTCCTCTTCTGTCTATATCAATTATGTTTTAATATTTTATAATATATTTTCAATAAATAAAATTAGTTTTATTTCCAATTTTCAAAAATCATTTTTTAAAATTATGCATAATTTGATTTTAACAATTACCTTTATTTCAATTATGTTTAGCTAAATACTAATAGTTAGGATAAGGTGAAACTCTTAATAAAAAAATCTTGAATCAAATTCTATTTCTAATTATATAAATTAAAATATTTTCTATCTAATTTTATCCATATTTTATATTTTAAAATTTTGATTTATTGTAGACAAACATAGGAGTTCAGCACAATAAATTCTTAATATCTTAGTATAAAGTATGATAAAATTGTATTTTAACTTATTGTGGACAAGTTGAAATTTGGCACACTAAGTACTTAATCCATAATAAAATTAATGGGAAAATAATTTTAATTTATACAATTAATCTTTTGAGTAATAAAATAAAAATAAAAATAATTTATTAAATTGTATTTACTACTAAGAGCGAATCCATAACTCTAACTAATTTAATTCAACAGTTACACTTGAATTAAGTTGCATATATTTAAATTCTATTTTCATTTCTTAGATAAATTAAAATAAATATTTTCTCTATGAATCGACCTCGGACTCACCGATGTATATTATAATTAAACATTCTTATACTTCAGAGTAAATTAAACACTTTTGAGTCATGTCACTGTATTTATTGTTATTAATTATTTGGAGTACAAATTGCTTAGTTAGAATTTTAATTCACTATTTTATAATTTCAAATTTACATTTTAAATTAATTATTAACTTCATATTCAAAATATAAATTTGATAAAATAATAGAATAAAAAATAAAAATAATATAAATATTTGAACTATATTTACTAAATAAAAAAATGTATTTAAATTATGATTTATATTTAATTAATATCATTGAGGTTGATTGGTATAATTAATAATACAAACTTTTTAGTTATAATAATGATGATGACAGCTTGTAAATTGTAATATTATAAATAAAAATACTAAAATATTTTATAACTAATTTTTTAAATTTTATATTAAAATAATTTTCATTTGTATTAATTCAATTAAACTATGATTAACTAAATATTTATTTATTTTTAATTAATTTTGATCATAACAATATTAAAATCAAATCAAATCGTGAACTATACCAAATACAAAATAGTATTAAATATAATCATATATTATCACATCCCATCCTGTGATATCATGCATACCAAACACAGACACTAACACTACCAGAAAAATGGCCTTCACTGATACTATTTGTGTCAGCAATATGTTTCATTGACACCGAGTTTTAGTGTCAGCATAGCCCATGCCAGTGTTACATTGACACTAGAAAATAGTATTAGGGATTTATGTTACTATAGTATAAAACAATTTTGATGCTAGGACATCACGAATATCACAATACTATGGTATCAAACAAATATTGGTACAAGGGTATTACAAAGATAACGATAACATAGTAACAATGTTTATTCGAAAAAAATTAAAAAAAAAGAAATAGAAATTTACAATTGGTACTTGAATTAAAATACTCATTGACTAATTTAAAAATTTATTACATTGTGTAGAACTACGTGAACATTGAAATATATAAGCCAAAACATTGTGTCAAACTCAAAAGACTAAAGAGTTTACGATAAAAACTACTCGAAGGGTCAATCATCACCAACTATAATCTTGTATTTATTTATGTAGTCTTGCTCAATCCTAAAAACCTATTGAAGAAAAAAAATGTTATGTTAACTAAAAACTAAAAGGTTTTCTCAAAAAAAAAATATTAAAAGAGAGTGAAAACTAGCAAAACGGGTTTGGATTCATCATCGTGACCAGCAAAAAAAGCAACCCGTTTAGCTAGCCTGGCTGAGAACTCATCAACTATCAAATTATATGTGCATAACCAAAGAAAAAATAAAAAATAATTTAAACATAGTGATATTATTACTTCAGGCAACAAGAATCAATACTTGTACTTCAGTGATATTATTACTTCAGCCAATAAGAATCAATACTTGTACTTCATTTAACTCTTTCTTTTTTTCTTTTTCTTTTGCTGGAAAAGAACTCTACTGAACTTAAAAATTCTTATTAATTTTGATGTACTGTAAATAATTTAGTCCATGATTTAAATAATTAGTGCAACACCGAAATGCCTTTAGCTAATCTTGATGCTGAAGTAAAGAGCAACTTTAAGCATAAAGCATAGTCATAGAGTCATTAACATTAAAGCCAATGCTTAGCAGCAAGCATTTTGTTAAGACACCACACATGGAATAATATATGGATTTATTCTGTCCATTAGATTGTTTATTCTCCATCGACATTAAGTATAGTTTTTTAAGAAGATTCACAAAAGATCAATTTTTCAAAAATATTTCTTTCTTTTGTTTGATCTTTCTAAGGCTTGTTCAATCAGATAAAATATGCAAAAGCAAAGAATTAAGACTTTACAGGATATTGTTATCTCATTCTACCATGGCCTAAAAACAAAAATGCATTCAATAAACAAGGCAGCCCAGATTATGCAAATATATTTTCCTGATTATCCAATACTCAGCATAATGGCTTTGATGTAGACTCAAATCATAGCAATAGATGGAATCCAAAAAAAGAATAAAAAAGAACTCATTCGAAATTTAAGCAGTTATGTTAGTTACCTTAACATCAGATGACCTTCGACTGCCCTTGCCATGTTTCCTGAGTATGATGGAATAAACACATCACTTTCATCAGATACAATGTAGTCAAGTGTAGCCATTTGAGATGCATGATTGACAAATGGTTCCAGCTCCTCAACAGATGCCAACTTTCCCTACAAAGAAAGCAATCACAAACAAAAATCAACATACTACTATCAGCCAAAATAAATAAAAGTTCAAAACTTGAGCTGCAAAAATTATAACAAGATAAAAGTCATTTTACCCCTTTTGTTTATTCTAAGCAAGAAAAAGCAAGTGAAGAAAATTTGTTAATGATCAGAAGCAAATGGTGAAATTGAACACTAGCACAATGAATTCCACAATTAGCCAATGACTGAAGTTGATTACAGAGAGGTCTTTCTATTATAATTGACATTACTTGCATGGTTATGAGACTTATGGGCTAAACTCATCAGCACAAGATCATATGACTAACTGGATTACAATCTCAGATGAGCTGTACATCATGTTTAACAGAGCACACATGAACATTCTATTGCATTTTCTGTTTTGATGTTTCACAAGGTCAATGTTCACAAAAAATCTCATAAATTATTTTAGGACTATATCAAAATCAAGCACCAAAATTTACTTTTTAAGACAAGAATCACACACCATAGAAGACGAAAGTAATACATATGCCCTAAACATGAAATTGCAACTTTGAATATATATTAAATTTGTAATTTCTCATATCATTAACTCTCTTAAAAGATGAACTTAGAAATAGTAAAACACTTATATAGAAGGCAAGCTTATACATATAGACAGGATACAAGCATCATACAAGCAATCAATAGGTTATAAAAGGCACAATTACTTGTTTAACTGCAGATGAGTAGTTTCTCAAAGCGAATACCACAGGACAAAGGCTCTGGATTAGAAACGCATTAGCAAGAAACAACAGTCAGCAATCAAAAAGAAAAAAAAAAGGCAAAATGAATACTATATGTGCATTCTGCAATAGGAGAACCTCTTCTAATAGCCACTTTCTGCCTAATAATTCCCCATATCTTTAATTGTTTCAATTAAAATACTGCCCTACTCACCATATAAACTGCCAATAACAACACTATAAATAACACAATCAGCAAACAGACAAAAAAAAAAAAAGATGCATAACATATCCTATTTAAGTGAATGTAAATCAAAAGGTATAATCAGTTAGTATACAATAACATCATGTTTACGATATGCGAATCAAAACAGATATTACATATAATTATTTTTAAAAATAATTACTCACCAGCTTATCTCAAGCAGACATGTAATAAATCATGCTTTCCATCAAATCAAGCAAAATCAAGCAAAATTAATCAAACTACAGCTATAGAAACAATAAAATCACAGTTGAAGTTAAGAGAAAATTAGAAAATTTTCAAAAAGAGAAAGAAAATCAATGAAAGAAATAGAGCAAATACTAACCTTTGTTTCTCTGCCAATGAACCCATATCTTAATTAATTGAAAAAATCACTATCAATAAAAATTTTTATTAATGAGGTTAGGGTTTGGGTGAATGGCTTTTCAGTTAGGGATTTGAGTTTTGGTTTCAACTGTAAGAGAACGAACAGCAGAAAGGGAATTTTTGGTGAAAAATAAATGAAAGGGAATGACCAAAATTTTCAAAGTGTTCAGATAATTTATTTTCAATTGAAAATTTCTTATCTTCAAGCCAGGACAACACTGGAAAAATTGAAGTTCAAGGTTTAAGATGCGAATCTAAAAAGGAAATTAAAAAATTATGATGATTACCTCAATAGCTTCGATCTTCGATCGTCTATTACAATATTCTTTTCAATCTTCAATATGTTGAGGCTTTTTAGGTATTCTTGTCTTCAATCTTTAATCTGCAGTGCCTATTTTTGTTTCATTTACTCTAGCATAATAGAGAGAGTGATTAATTTATTTAGTTTAACTAGGGTTTGGTTTTGGTGAAGAGAGAAAAAGATCTGGTAAGAGATGAGAGAACAAACGTTGCGAGGGAGGGAAGATGAAACACAAAATTTTTCGCTAAGTGGTCAATTTATACTAAACAAATTTTAAGACAAAAGGCCGATGTCGTTTAATAATAAGGGAAAAAAATTAAAATTAAAATTAAAACTAAAACTAAAATTATGTAAATAAAAAAATTAAAACTAAAACTAAAATTACGCTTCTAAGTATCAATGAAGGGTTATGATACCATAGTGTCAATACATGCTTACACTTATTTATTAAAAGCACTAAATAGCTTAGATCATCAAATGCTAATATTTTTTAATATAGTATCAGTGGGCTAGTATCACTAAAACCCTTTTTTCTACTAGTGTAATAATATTTTTCACCTATATATACGTGTGTGTGTGTGTGTCTTTCAGTCATCTCAACCTCACCCCTAAGCATCATGTTCCTAGGGATAGAGACCTTCACTCTTAACCTACACGAGTCATAATTAAGCCTTTCCCTACCAAGCATTGAGATCACAATCCCGAGGGTGCTATGTTTTCGAGCAAGCCTCCGGGATGGGGGGAGACCTTCATGTCCAGTTCGGAGGGTGGGGATATCTCGATCACTAGCTTGTATGACTATCTCGCTTACTTTAATTCAATAGCCTAGCTCTAACAAGCCAACGTAGGCTCGGCTCCCTATATCGAATCATCATCACATAAATTGTATGATTATGATGCACATATGAAATTATTATTTTTTTCAAAAAAAAAAGAAATAGAACACAAATTGTTGGCCTATTTGCCTCGTTTTCAAATGAATGAGTGAAGATGAATGGATTAGATTTAGTACTAATTTGACCTTTTTGCTAACCTTTTAGAGATATATAATTTGTAGTTATTAAATAAAAATATAAAATTAATTAAACCCTAATTGTATATAGTACATGTGGCAGAAAATTATGAAGAGTTGAGAATAGGTCGGTTTAGTATTAAATTAAAATCTGAATGACAAGATGCATAATAATAGTAATAAAAATAATCCTATTAAGTGGGCGAAGTTAAATCAAACAACAACATTTGGCAATTATTTCCCGAACAAAACACCGTACTAATTGACGTAGTATTATTATCTCACAAGCGGGTCAAATTTCCACCCTCCAATCAAAAAAATTAATTAAATCCACATCCTTTGTTATTTTTTTCCTCCTTTTTATAGAAATCAGTCTGCTAAATAAGCAACCATTTATATAAAACACATCTCTGCCTTATTTTAAACCCCAATTAGAATAATAACCTCTTATCAAAGCAAAAATGCGTGAAATTCTTCACATTCAAGGAGGGCAATATGGGAACCAAATTGGATCAAAATTTTGGGAGGTTGTTTGTGATGAACAGGGTATTGATCCCTCTGGCCGGTTATATCAGAAACTCATATTTGCAACTTGAGAGGGTCAATGTGTACTACAATGAGGCTAGTAATGGACGATCCGTACCACGTGCCGTGCTCATGGATCTCGAACCGGGTACTATGGATGCTGTTAGATCAGGCCCATATGGCCAGATGTTTCGGCCTGATAAGTTTGTGTTTGGGCAGTCTAGGGCTGGAAACAATTGGGCCAAGGGATACTTACTACGTTGAAGGTGCTCAGCGCCTGTTGATTCGGTTCTTGATGTTGTCAGGAAAGAAGCTGAAAATTGTGACTCCATGCAAGGTAAAACTTGATTGATGATTTATAAGGAATTTTAGAATATAGCTTAAAGGTAATACAATCAATTAATATACCTAGTGGCTTTTTTTTTTGGTTGGCTGCACATGGTGGGCCCCACCATGTGCAGCCACCGGCCTTTGTTCCGCACACTGTTTCAGTCCGGGACTCCCTGACTGCAACAATACCTTATATATATATGATTGAATTTAATATAACCACAACTTATATGGTAGCCTTTCAAAATAAATACACACATATCACAATATAATTTATTTATTGTATGACTAACATAATACCTCTAATACATTCTAAAATTTCTCATAATTTATATTTATAATTTAAGCTTTCTTTATTATGTCAGCAACCCCCTTAATTAATTAGATGACATAAAACTTAGGAATAATGGCACTTAGATCTTGAATGTTTTTCACCTTTTTACCACTTTGTCTCTTATTCTTTTTTTTTTTAAATTTTTATCAATTAATTACATATTACATCATTTACATTAAAATGTTTACAATTTTTGGGTTCTTTTATAATTATAACTTCATTGCCATTATGTGAAAAGATTGGAAGGGTTTTATATGTGTTTTGGATAAATTTTATATAGGCCATTTTGGTTAGATTACAAATTTCTTTTTAATTATTAGTAATATTATTTAATCATATGTATATCATTTAATTTATCCATTTCAACGTCAATTTTTTTCTACATCTTAGGGGTTGTTTGATTTTTGTCTAAAGTATAAATCTTAATTACCTTAAGATATTTACAATTTTTTTTTATCACTTATATATAATTATAATATGTTTAGGTCTGAATGAAAAAAGTTAAAAATTTTGACTTTTATCTAAATGGCAAAATATTTAAATTTGGGGTGTTCACAGATCGGATTTTGCGGATTGGACATTAATCCATATTTGATCCACGATTTTGGGATTTTCAATCTAATCCAATCCACGAATTTATAAAACTCAATTCAAATCTAATCCATATATCTGAGAATCAGATGCGGATTTTACCCAATCCATATCTAATTTACCATTTTACGGATTGATTTGTGGATTAAATTTTTTTAATTATGTCTAATCTATGAACTAATTAAATAAAAAATCTAATATAAAAATAATTTTACTTCCAATCAAATTCAAAATTGAATAAGATTTAAAAAAATAATTATTTGAATAAAAGTAAAATAATACATTCAAATTTCAAATATAAAACACTAAATAAACTTATTTGTTTAGATTAATACATGAAATTAACTAAAATTATGAATTTAAATCTATATAAAAGTTGAAACTTGAGAGCTTAGATGTAATAGAAAGAAATTAAGAAACTTAAAGAGCTTGAAAAGAAAGTAAGAAATTAAGTTCAAGTGGTGAGGTCTTGTGCATGGGGTGGTGTAGAAGTTTGGTATTATGTGCTAAGTGGCTGAGATTGTATTTTTTTTTCCTCGTTTCTTTAGAATTTTTACTGTTTAGAAATCTATATTTCTTTATTCAATTATTTAAATATCTAATTATTTTTTATTTTACATCATTATCAGATAAGATATAATATGAAGTTAATGAAACTATGTTTTAACATTTTTGTTTATTAGTAAGTAGCAATGCCACATTTATAAGTTTTATTTTTTAATTATTTTTTTTACAAATTCATAGATTTTTGCTTATTTATAAAACTAAATCCATACCCAATCCACTAACTATGGATTTTCAAAATTTTAATTTAAGTCAATCCACTAATCCACAGGTTAGATTGTCATGACTTAAAAGTGATTTCTAACTCCCAAGTATAAGAGTGTCTTGTTATATTATAACTCGGCGAGTCCGAGATCCATCCCCAAAGAAAATATTTAATTAATTTTTTTAAGTTTATCAAAAAAATTTAAAAATATGCAATTTAATTTAAGAAAAACTATGAAATTGAATTAGTTAGACTTATGGATCCACTCTTAGTAATAAATATAATTTAACAAATTATTTTTATTTTTATTTTTATTTCATTTCCCAAAAGATTAATTGTACAAATTAAAATAATTTTCCCATTAATTTTATTATGGATTAAGAACTTACTGTGCCAAAACTCAACTTGTCTACAATAAGTCAATACCATTTTTCCATATTTTATACTAAGATATTAAAAATTCATTGTGCCAAACTCCCATTTTTGTTTACAATAAATCAAAATTTCAAAATATAAAATATGATAAAATTAAATAGAAAATAATTCAATTTGTACAATTAAAAATAGAATTTGATTAAATCATATTTTTTTACTAAAAGTTTTACCTTCCCCTAACTAATAATATTTAACTAAACATATTTGAAAAAAAAGAAATTATTAAAATTGAAAAACACATAATTAAAAAAATGGAATTTGAAAATTGAAATAAAACTAATTTTATTTATTGAAAATATATTACAAAGAGATATGAGAAGAAGAATTTGAGGGGAAAGAAGAGAAGAGAATGTGTGAAGAGGTGTGTTCCCCTCCCCTTCTCTATTTATACTAATAAATAAATTTAATAATATCTTAACCTTATATTTGTCCCGCTAATAAAACATAAATCTAACTTAATCTACTCAAACACATCCAACACATTCCAGTAACAATTACTATACCTAACATGATAAAAACTTATAATTTTACAATTACCACATTTATCGTGGTAAAAACTTAAAAATTTACGACAAAAGTTTTGGATCCTCCTCAACAATGACATAATTTCTCGGACTTCTAGAATCTAAATTTGACATCTGCACATTTGTTTGGAGCCTCAAATTGTATAAAATTATTATTTTTACCTAATAAACACGCAAAAATACACAAAATCAAATACTTAGAAAAATAATTAGAAATTCACAATATGTTACACAATTACAAATATAAATTATAATAATAGCACAAAATATCATTTTTACCCCTTAACAAACATACAATTTTACACTAATCACACCCCATAACTAGCTTATTGCTAGCCCCTATCAATTAAAGTGTTATATTAAATTAAGATTTACAAAATTCACAAGCAAGTTAATAGTTGTTCATATATCCTCTAAACTACTAAATAAATAAACTCTCCCAAAATTTTCTAACTCTTGGTCGTCCACTCATTATCCAGAATATCATAAACATTCTTTTGTGCTCAAGTAATTAACACAATACTTATGGGACTTCATTAAAAGAAAACAACATTTTCGTTCTAAAACTCATTAGAAATTCTATCTCCAGGCAGTAGATTATTCAAACTATTTTTTTTAAATATTACATTTTTAACCCATGTAGCTAGCTTTGGGCCAATGACTCCCAAACCAGTTGGCCTTAGGGCATTAGATGTTGAAACACCCCTACGGACTTAATTACTCGGGTTCTAGATATAACAAAATTAAACACATTCATTTTTTCTTTTCTTTCTCTTTTTTTTGTTCTTTTTTTTGCAATATACACTTTCTACTACCTTAAATATTATCCCTAATAAATCAAAAGAACTAAATGCTACAAAAATTTTAACTCACAACCCACTAGTATGTGTCATAGTGTGTGTGTGAAGAATGATTTAATAATACATGTTAAATGAGTAAACAACAAAATAATTTAATAACCAAATGGAGAGTTCACAAATTTGAGTAATTCAAAGAAAAAGGGAACAAAAACAATTTACTATGGATTTTAAAATCAAAATATAATATAACAGGACTATTAGGATGCGTCTCAAAAGTTATGACCCTTTACACAGCCATCCTAGACACAAAAAAAGAATTTGTTGTTTTCGGTTTTTTGATTTTTTTTAAATAAATAAATAAACACACCTATTTAAAATTTACGTCAACTACCCCTTCCCCTAACCTAATCTAAACATTATTCATATTTTAAAAATATGCATGCAAAAAGACGAAAAAGATAAAGAAAACATAAATAGTAAAAGAAGAAATATGAAAGATCATACTTGAACAGGCCACTGAAGATGTGTTTCTAGAGTTACTACACCCCATATTCAGCCATCTTCGACATAAACATTTCTAGGATTTACTATATTCCACAGCTGTCAACTATTCCCTCCCCCAACCTAAACAAGACATTGTCTTCAATGGCTTAAAGGAAAGAAGTAGAGTTTAGTAGATATTACCTCATCGCTCCAAGAAGATAATTGCAACCGAAGAGTTAAGTCCAACTTGTACTTCTTACTAGGGTTAGGGTTGCCATCATTAGTCAACCATTTCAATGCCAAGGTTCTAGGATCTAGCTCTGATTTGTAAGCTTGTAAAAGATCAAGTAACTTATTAGCAGTAGAAGTATAAACAAAGAGATTTTTCGCAAAGATTGGAATAAAATGATTTTTAATTGCATGGTTTATGAATGTGAGCAACCGATCAAAAAAATTATTAACATTTAGTAAACCGATTGGTTTCTGATGGATGTTTAAATGGGCCCAAGATGCAAATATAATCAGTGCCTCTAAAGTTGCAAGATCTCCTGGTAAGAAAATGAAAGTGTCAGCATGATTTAACATTTGAGATATTTGTTGAGTGTTAGAAAATGTATATTTATAAAGGAGAAAATCGTCATTTTACACTTCAGGTTTTACTAACACCCTTACCTTTATGTATTTAAGCTTCTTGTCATTTAATTATGTGTGTTATATTATAATTAAGTATTTTATGTATTTTAGGGACATCATGGTCATTTCACAATAAACAAGAGATCATACGGCAAAATGGACATCACTTTTGAACTCAGGATGATCGAAAACCGTAGGAGGAGCATAAAAAGAAAAATGTCACTGTTCACATGTACGGTACTGTTCATGACACTGTTCACGACACTGTTCACATAGACGGATCGATGATGTGGCATTGACTGTGAGGTGTCGCAATCCTGTTGGACTAAAATTCTTATGTACTGTTGATGGTAACGTGGCAGCATATGAGTGGACCAAAAATCTCGCGTACGGTACATGCATTACACAGGATTATTTTCAACCAAACCGCGTTACTGTTCAAGCCGGGTCAAACCGTGTTACTGTTCAAACCGCGTGGTTAAACTGCGTACTATTGACTAATGACGTGCGCAATCCTGAGCGTCCGAAATGTTTTTGATCCGATGGTCATGATTTACTCAATGTATCTACAAAAAGGGGGCCTCCCCACCTAATTGGATATATCTGAATCCATTTTCTGTAATTCCTTCTCCATCTTGTATTTTCTATGTATTTTAATAAATTTCCATTTTGCCCCTAGTTCAATTATGAGTAGCTAATTTTCTTTCAACATTGGGTTAAAGGTGAAGTCTCAACATGTGTCATGAACTTTAATTGGTAAATTTATTTTTTCTTCCCCTCTAATTTTTATGGATGTTTTGATTTCTCGTCGACAAATAATAATAAGCTTGTCTAGATACCGCCCTGGTTACAACAGCTCCCTAGTACAAGGTTATTATTATTTGGTACGATAAGCACTTAGCACCATATTGATTAGAGTGTGGTTCATGAGGTGTGGATTCCCACCTCATGATTTAATTGACATTAATAAGGAATATTTAGCCCATAGTGTATGTTGATACGGATCCAAATATCCAAGTACGTCATTTCAATAGAATTCTCTTCAAATTATTCTCGCCATTTCAATTCTAATTTTAGGATAATCCAAATCATTTTCATCACAAATCCAACCACCCATTTAGAAAATTAATTCTATACACAATTAAAATCCACCTCCTCGTGGGATCAACACTCGTCACCATTGATCACATTACAATAGATTCGTGCACTTACTAGTTCAATAAAATTTGCACAACATGTTTTTGGCACCGTTACTGGGGAGGTAAGTTATTTTAATTTGTAGAATTAATTTTTGTGAATAATTTATTTTATTTGTTTTCTTGTATTTTTTTCTTATAAAAAAAAAAAAAAAAAAAGTAAATCGACATTTAGAGGTTAGTATTTCTTTTCTTTTTCTTTTCTTTAAATTTCTGTAATTTAATTTTCAAGTTATTTTTTTTCTTTGTAATTTTTGTTTATCTTACTAATTTTTTTTAGTTAATTTATTTCATGTATTTTTTTTTGTGTGTTTTTATAGTAAGGTTGTAATAGCACAATAATGTTAGTATCGCAATTTCTCCCTTTTCTTTATTTTTATTTGTTTTGTTCCCATCTTTATTTTTATTTTATTTGTTTTGCATGTATGGTCGGAGGTCATTATTACCTAATCTTGAACCTATAGACCTTGAACTAAAAAAAACACTGCGCACACACAAACACTTTAAAAATAAAATGGATTTGCAACCACTGGAGAGGTCATTTAAGGACTATTTCAGTCCTTTAGCTAATTTGAGCACGTCATGCATAAGATACCCAAATGTAGCCGCTAGGAGTTTTGAACTAAAACCTAGTGTGCTAAATTGTCTCCCAACATTCTATTGCCTAGAAAATGAGGACTCATATAATCATTTGAATGATTTTCATACTATTTGTCAAACATTTAAATATGAGAATTTTTCAGATGATGATGTGAAACTTAGACTATTCCTATTTTCTTTAAAGGATAGAGCTCGTTCATAGCTCAATACATTGTCTGCTAATAGCATTACCTCATGAGAACAAATGGTAACTAAATTTTTGAATAAATATTTCCTAGTGCATAAAACCAATGCTATTCGCAGGGAAATCTCAGAGTTTACCCAGAGAGAAGACGAGCAGTTTTTTGAAACATGGGAGCGATTCAATGGGCTACTCTTGAAGTGTCCACATCATGGGTACGAGAAATGACACCAATGCCAATACTTTTTGGAGGGATTATTGCCGAATGTGCAAGAATGACTAATGGCAACAAGTGGAGGAAAGTTAATGTCAAAAAGTGCATCAGAAATTTGGGAATTCTTCCAGCGACAAGCGGATAATTCCTAACAACGGATTCGATCACTTAGGAATACTAGAAGGATTAAGGGAGTAAATGAGGTTCACATTGGCGAGTCAAGTTCAAAAATTAAAGAAGTCAAAACAATAATTGAAGGTCTCTCTCGAAAAATAGCATCGTTATCAACTGCTAAATCAACAGAGCCACATGACCATGACTCATACTCAGTTCAAGCCAATGCTATAGGTGTAATAAGAAAATCATGAAATTACAACCCATTTTCCAACCCATATTCCAACACATACAACCCTGGATGGAGAGACCACCCAAATTTTTCATGGTCTCAAGGATTCCAACAGAATGGACCAACAACTCTAGCTCCACCAATGCAACCAATTCCTCAAGTTCATCAAGCCTCTCAGCCACTATTTAGACCATACAATCAGAACCAGAACTACTCTCAACCCAGACCATGGGAGAATGCATTCCATAATTTCAAGAATGTTACTCACTCTACGATTGAGTAACGGAACCACACAATTGATGGACTATGAAATGAGTTGAGAGTATGCTTCAACTCACAAGCTCAATCAGTTTCAAGCCTCGAGAAGATAATGGGACAGTTTGCTTCTTCAGTTCAGACCTTGGCAATGACTGTTGGGAAAAATAAATTTCCAAGTCAACTAGTGCTTAATCCTAAAGGAGTACATGAAGCAAGTACTAGTTCACCACAGCAGCATGGAGAGGTCAAAGCAATCATGACCTTGCGAAAAGAAAAAGAAGTCGACAACAAAGTGGAGATGCCGGTGACAAAAGAAAATCAAATTGTACTTGTGAATGTTGAGGACTCACCATCGGAAGAGAAAGAAGAAACCAACCCACGAGAATATATTCCTAAAGCTCTATTTCCTCAGAGGTTAGTTAAAGGAAAGAAGGGAAAATCCACAGGTGAGATTCTCGAAATCTTCAAACAAGTAAGTGTTAACATCTCTTTACTTGATGCTATAAAACAAGTTCCATCTTATGCCAAGTTTCTTAAAGACCTTTGCACTAAAAAGAGAAATATCCACGTTCAAAAGAAGACATTTTTAACAGAAAACGTTAGTTCTATACTCTGACATAAAATTCCTCTAAAATGCAAAGACTCAGTCTCCTCCACTATCTCATGTAGCATAAGGAACCACACAATTGAGAATGTTTTGTTGGATTTAGGAGCTAATATAAATCTGTTGCCTTATTCAGTATTTGTGAAACTTGGACTGGGAGAATTATACCCCACTCCAATGGTGTTATAACTTACAGATCGGTCCACAAAGGAGCTTTAGGGTGGACCATAGCAGACATCAAATGTATAAACCCAGTAAATTGCATGCATTATATTCACCTTGATGAAAATGCTAAACCTACTATGGAAATGCAAAGTCGGTTAAATCCTAACATGAAAGAAGTTGTTATAACTGAAGTTCTTAAGCTACTAGATGCAAGTATCATTTACCCAATTTCTAATAGTTCATGGGTTAGTCCTATACAAGTTGTTCCCAAAGAGTCAAGAGTCACAGTAGTTACGAATACCGATAATGAATTGATACCCACTAGAGTGACTACATGATGGCGTGTATGCATTGATTATAGAAAGTTGAATTCTGTCACACGTAAAGAACATTTTCTTTTACCATTTATCGATCAAATGTTTAACAGATTAGCAGGCCATGAATTTTATTGCTTTCTAGATGGTTGCTTAGGATATAATGAGATTCCCATAGCACTAAAAGATCAATAGAAAACTACTTTCACTTGCCCTTTTGGCACTTTTGCATATAAGAGGATGCCATTTGGATTATATAATGCAGCTGCTACATTTCAACGATGCATGTTAAGCATTTTTTCTGATATAGTTGAACGATTCCTTGAAGACTTTATGGATGACTTTTTTGTTTTTGGTGACTCGTTTGATCAATGTTTACATCATCTAACACTAGTTCTGCAGATATGTATCGAGAAGAACTTAGTCTTAAATTGGGAGAAATGTTATTTTATAGTAAAACAAGGTATTGTTCTTGGTCACATCATTTCGAGCAAAGGTATTGAGGTTGACAAAGCCAAGGTGGATCTCATTTCTAATTTTCCTCCACCCAAAACAGTCAGAGAAGTAAGATATTTCCTTGGGCATGCTGGTTTTTATCGACGTTTCATTAAAGATTTTAGCAAAGTTTCTAGACCCTTATGCAATCTACTTACTAAGGATGTACCTTTTTATCTTTAATGATTCATGTCTTGTGGCTTTTGAAAAATTAAAGCAATTGTTGACATCATCACCTATCATTCAGCCCCCAAATTGGAGCTTACCATTCGAGCTCATGTGTGATGCATCTGATTATGCAGTAGGAGTAGTATTAGGACAAAGAGTTGATCGAATTCCCCATGTTATATACTATGCTAGTATGACATTCAACGATGAACAGTTTAACTATTCAACTACTGAAAAAGAATTGCTAGCAGTAGTATTTGCATTAGAGAAATTTCAATCTTATCTCATTGATTATAAAATAATTATATTCACAGATCATGCTGCTCTTAAATATCTTTTCACAAAGAAATATGCAAAAGCTAGACTAATTCGTTGGGTGTTACTTTTGCAGGAATTCGACTTGGAATTTAAAGATAAGAAAGACACATAAAATGTTGTGGCAGACCATCTCTCTCGTCTTCATTTTGACACAATTATGGAAACATTACCATTGAATGAGTCATTTCCAGATGAACAATTGATGAGTGTGGAAGTATTACCGTGGTATGCTGACATCATGAATTATCTTGTTACAGGTCAACTTTTAGAGCATTGGACCAAACAAGACAAAGCTAATTTTTTTGCGGAAATAAAGAATTTTTTTTTGGATGACCCTTATTTCTTCAAGTATTATGCAGATCAAAATGTTAGACGATGTGTCCTAAAAAATGAAATTCAAAATATCCTTTCATTTTGCCATGAACAAGCTTGTGGAGGCCATTTCAGTGCTAAGAAAACAACCACTAAAATTTTACAATGTTGTTTTTATTGGCTAACATATTTCGAGATGCTTACACTTTCTGTTCTTCATGTGATAGGTGTTAACGAATGGGGAGCATTACGCGAAGAAATATGATGCTACTAAATCCAATTTTAGTGGTTGAGATTTTTGATGTATGGGGTATTAACTTCATGAGACCATTTCCTCCTTCTTTTGGCCATCAATACATATTGGTTGCTGTTGACTACGTATCGAAATGGGTAGAAGTAATTCTATGTAGAACCAATGATCACAAGGTGGTGATAGGATTTTTGAAAAGTAACATTGTTTCACGCTTTGGATTCTCTCGAGCGATAATCAATGATGGTGGTGCCCACTTTTGTAACAAAGTATTCAAAGCTAGTTTGACAAAGTATTCAATCATTCACAAAGTGACGACCCCATATTATCCGCAAACCAGTGGCCAAGTTGAGATCTCCAATCGAGAAATAAAGCACATATTAGAAAAGACGGTGAGGCCAGACAGAAAAGATTGGGTCATTAAGACTTAATAATGCATTATGGGCATATAGAACGACTTTCAAGACCCCGATTGGGATGTCACCCTACAGGTTAGTGTATGGAAAAGCTTACCACCTACCTGTGGAACTCGAGCATCGTGCATATTGGGCCATCAAGAAATTTAACTTTGACATGCAACAAGCTAGCTCAGAAAGAAGATTACAACTGGCAAAACTTGAAGAAATTCGCAATGACGCATACAAAAATGCCAAGATTTATAAGCAGCAAATGAAAGTCTTTCATGACACGCAAATTATGAGAAAATATTTCACTAGGTCAGAAAGTGCTTTTATTCAATTCTCGCTTGCACCTATTCCCAGGTAAGTTATGCTCTCGATGGTCTGGCCCCTTTATTGTTCATACTGTTTTTTCACATGGGGCAATTGAAATTAAGGACCCAAAGAACGGAGTCATATTTAAAGTTAATGGTCAAAGATTAAAGCTATATTTAGAGTACCAACCACATGGAGAGGACACCGAAATAAATTTGAGTGACCCACCATATTTGAATTAAGTTTTTTTTCTTTCTTTTCGGTGATTTGATTTGATTTTTTTCTTTTTATTATTCTTTTAAAATTATTTTTGCATAAGTGTATTTGTTTAACTATTAAGTTTTCTCTTATCATTATTAATCATGAGTACCATAACTAAATAGTTCCTCCTGAACATTCTTAAACCACTTCAACGTGTAAAATCTCATCTCAAAAGGCAGATTCGATTTTGTAAAACACATCGTATTTGGGCTCTACAACCACCAGGGTTAGTATTCTATGTTGAGTATTTAGAAAGCCAACTCAGAGACATTGAGAGAAGTGTCTACAACGTTTAGTTGGAGCTTGAGGTAAATTCAATAAGAGGACAATTTTAATTTTCTTTGTGTGTTTTAATTTATTTTTTTGTTTGTGTGCTTTAGTTTGTTACCCCGGTAAAGTGGTGGATAACGATACTCCGTGACAATCAAGTCGGTTACTTCAGTATCCCCTAATAACTGATATTATGAGGCGAAGGTATGGACAGAAACGAGATTCTAGCAAAATTTCACAATTGATTCCCTTCACTTCCTTAGAATGCCATCCTTACAATCAATAAAGCTCGGTCTGAACGCATGCGATTACTCATGAGGAATAACATACCTGCTGACATCCGTTGCTTAATCGAGGCTAAAGTACGATTGGCAGGTGAGTTACCTCCAAAATTTATTGCATACATGCCTGGTTGTGGTAAATGAAATTATGCAAGAAAACGACGAGCTCAAAGAATTTCTGTTGCTTGTCATAAGTGTGCCAGAATGAGTTGCGATAAAAAATCATGTTCCTTAGGAATTGTGTCTGATAACAGAGAAGATAAGATTCAATTCATTAGGGATGGCTTGAAGAAGGAGTCATTGGATGATATCCTTTTGTCTCTTGAAACGCATCCCAGTGGATATGTGCAATGAACGATTCTCCAGTTATGGCCATTATTCCAGAAAGAGCATGCACGATATAGTCTTGGGAATCTGACTATAAACGACCCTGTTTGCCAGTTTATAAGAAAACTAAATGGGAATCCTATCCTCGACCCATAGAGGGCGTTCAAGCCGTTTCTGAATGTAAAATCAGAGGAATATGTGAGCCACAGCCGCAACTACCTGTAAATATCCTTTTACTTCACTGTTATTTTATTTCACTGTTGTTTTATCATTTGCATTATTTTCTTTAATAATTTTATTTTATCATTGTTTCTTTTCCTTTTAACTGTTTTCTTTTTGACTCGCGAGCCACATGCTTTACGTGTTATTTGACACTGACATGCCACTTCATATACAGTTGTGACCTACTATCACCAAGATTCTTAAATATGACATTTTGTTAAGCACTCACAAATTATTTTTTGAGAAATATTCCAATGGCAGCTACTCTCAATAGACAATTGAAGAACATTTGTGTGCTTTCTGAATTTAACTATGGCAAACATAAAGAGTTCGTTGAAGCAGCAATAGATCTTGGTTGAAGCAGCCATAGATCTTGGTCGAAGCATAGCAGAGAGAAAATTACACTTGGTGTATGGAGAAGGTAACTGAGGGTTATCTAAAATGGTCTCAGAAGCTACTTTTGTCAGAGAAAGCCAAGTGTTAAGCATCATCCCACGAGCCCTAAAACCTTTCGGCAGTTTGTCTGACTCAACGACTGGAGAAAAGTTAGTTGTCTCAGGTATGCAAGAAAGAATAACTGAAATGCTTAATCATGCTGATGCTTTTATTTTCCTTCCAGGATATCTTGCAACACTAGAGGCACTTATCACACTAGCATCTTGGGCCCATCTGCACATCCACCAGAAACTCATCGGTTTGCTAAATGTCAATAACTTTTATGATGGCTTTATCACATTTCTTAACCATGCAATAAAAAAAATATTTCATTCTTCCCAATGCGAAAAAAACATTTTATTTGTGCTCACACTGCTAATGAGCTACTTGATCCGTTACAAGCTTATAGACCGGAGCCAGACCCATGGACCTTTGTGTTGGAGCATCCAAATAATGATGGTAACAGTAGCCATATTAAGAAGTACAAATTAAATTTAACTCTCCGCTTGTAAATATTTTCTTCTATGTTGCACCACCCAGGTGATGTCTTCTAAACTCTACTTCTTTCCTTTCAAATATTGAGGACAATGTTTCGTTCTGGTTGCAGGGAGGGGATAGTCGACAATTGTGGAATCTTAGTTAAGTTTTTACTGATTTTTTGTTGTAGAAACTAATTGTTGCTAACTTTTTGTGTTGAAGATGGTTGAATATGGAGTGTAGTGACTCTAGAAACGCATCTTCATCGTTTGAAAAAAACAAAAAATAAATAAAAAAAGACAAAAAAATCAGACATTTTCTTTTTCTTTATTAAGCTTTGATATTCATTGTTCTTCCTCTTTTTAATTTCTCCTTTATCAATATACATTTTTAAATTTTTGAGTCGAAGATGGCGGAATATGGAGTGTAGTTCCTCTAGAAACGCATTTTCTTAGTTAAACAAAAAAAAAACATTTTCGTTTTCTATCATTTTAAGTGTAACTTTTCTAATTAGTTTTTCTGCATCATTTTCACATTTCTGCATGCATATTTTCCTTTCATGCTTAGAATAGGTTGGGGGGTAGAATGTTGTTTGAAAAAAAAAATTTGTGTGACTTGTTTTAACATTGGATAACATGATTAATTTCAAATTTAGTATTTGTATTATATTTGGTCTTAAGTGATGTTACACTATGTTTGCTACTCTACATGTTGATGTTGAAGACAAATATGAGTTGCTTGAAGGAATGAACATATCATAATAAGTACCAAGTGAGTTTTTGAGCCTATCATTTTTTTTTAAGAGTAACCCTTTTGCCTATTCTTTTATACATGATTTCTAGATTTTTTTTGAGTTAACCCTTAAAACAAATTGTAAAATAAAAAAGAAAAAGAAAAATGTGTGTTGCTACATTTGGAGGCCCATCTAACTAGTAGATATGAAAGATTATTTAGAGCCCTAAAAGACGATGGAAATGCCATATTTGATTTGTTTGAGCCTTTCTAGCCATCTCTTTTATGAAATGTCCATTGTTAACCCTTTTGAGCCTTAAAAAAAAATATTTTCTTTGTCAAACTCATCATCTTGACCCACTCCGATTTGGAGTATTACCCGATGTCTTATAAGTTCCATCACCTATTTATGTTTGAGAAAAATGTAAATAATTATTTTGTTTAGTGACGTGCCAAACAAAAGAAAAAAATTTGTTGTTAAAAAAAAGAAAAAAAAATAACAATAATAGGTGAAATCTACCTTGCAACTTCCAAAAAAAAAAATCTCTACATTTTTCTCAAACATACATTTTATTTTTCCTCATTTCCCCTCCTTTGTTAGCCATGTCTCTAGCCTACGTTACATCATAATAAAAGTTCTTCTTGATTTTAGGGAACTATAGTCTGAAGTAGAAGCTAGTTATATGGGCTAAAAAGATGAAGTGGTGTATAAAAAATAAATAAATAAATTGGGTTGACTAGCATTTTTATTTGACTTGAGATCGTATTATTTCTAAGCTGAGGGCATATTTCTTTCAGCTTAGTGAGCATATTTCTTTCAGCTTGGTGAGAGCATGTGATATCACTTCTTTATTAATTTTCTCTCAATTACCATTCATTGAAGTGACTATTTTTATTGGGTTTAATTTCTTTGTGAGAGTGTCACTACTTTCATTGAGATTTTGGGGTTTGACATGTCATTCTTGAAAGTAACTATGACAAAGTCTACTAGGCTGATTCATATGGATGGTTGATGTGGGTGTGATGTTTCTTTAGACTGGAGATAATGCTTATACTTTTATTTGATTACTATCATTAATCTGATTGAATAAACATGATTGTTAAAAAAAAATCATTTTGAATTTGAATTGTGTTTTCGCTTTATTTGCTAGGAACTAGCAATAAGCTGGTTGGGGGGTGTGTTGAGTGTTAAAAAATGTATATTTATAAAGGAGAAAATCATCATTTTACACTTCAGGTTTTACTAACATCTTTACTTTTATGTATTAAAGCTTCTTGTCATTTAATTATGTGTGTTGTATTATAATTAAGTATTTTATGTATTTTAGGGGCATCATGGTCATTTCACAATAAACAAGAGATCAGACGGCAAAACGGATATCACTTTTGAACTCATGACGGTCGAAAACCTTAGAAGGAGCATAAAAGGAAAAATGACACTATTTACATGTACGGTACTGTCTACGTTACTGTTCACGACACTGTTCACATAGATGGATCGATGACGTGGCATTGACCGATGATGTGGCATTGACTGATAAGGTGTCACGATCCTGTTGGACTAAAATTCATATGTACTATTGATGGTGACGTGACAACATATCAGTGGACCAAAAATCTCGCGTACGATACATGCATTACACAAGATTATTTTCAACCAAACCGCGTTACTGTTCAAGCCGGGTCAGACCGTTTTACTGTTCAAACCGCGTGATCAAATCGCGTACTGTTGACTGCTGACGTGGCGCAATCCTGAGCGTCCAAAATATTTTTGATCCGATGGCCATGATTTACTCAATGTATCTATAAAAAGGGGGCCTCTCCCTCCTAATTGGATATCTCTGAATATATTTTTGGGATCTATTTTCTGTAATTCCTTCTCCATATTGTATTTTCTACGTATTTTAATAAATTTTCATTTTTCCCCTAGTTCAATTATGAGTAGTTAATTTTCTTTCAAGCTTGGGTTGAAGGTAAAGTCTCAATATGTGTCATGGGCTTTAATTGGTAAATTTATTTTCTCTTCCCCTCTAATTTTTGTGAATATTTTTACTTCTCCTCGACAAATAATAATAAACTTGTCTAGATATTGCCCTGGTTACACCAACTTCTTAATACAAGATTATTATTATTTAGTACGATAAGCACTTAATACTATTGTCGTTGGACCCGCCATTACGTAAGCAAGTGGATTTGTTCAAAGGCGGGCCCGAAGCTGGCTTCAACGGATTTGATATGTCAATTGTTTCACATTACGCACGTGTCTATATAACTGTACATTTGACTGCTTGGTGTGCCTCACAACTCTCACACGTGTGAATTTTTTTTCCGCATAATACCAAGGTCATAGTCCATTTCACACTTCTAATGGTTCTCAATCTTCCTATCTGCACTATTTGTGTATATAATCACTTAATAATATCACTTATTTTCTAATTGGTGAACATTGCCATGTATGAATTTAGTTCGGCAACGAGAAAGACAATCGCTAGTTTGAATTCAAGCATGGCTATGACTTATTATTATGCAACAAAACCAACTTGGAAGATTGTAACAACTGACTGTACTTGCTCAATTTCAAGCTGCTGCTTTTACTTCTTCTCTAATGTAACCAATCAACACAGCAAAACACTCCATTTTACAAATCTGACACACATAATAAAGAACAAGTGCACGTGGGTAATTAAAGCAAAAGGCAACGATGAAGCCATTGCGCATGTAAAGGAGAAGAAGAACGATAATGCTCAAACAACATCAGAGAGTGTTCAGATTATCACAAAGCGGCCTTTCTGGAAAAGGGTTTTGTTTGCATCCAAGAAGATCAGGAGTATTTTCTTGCTCAATGTTATCACCATTGTGTATGGTATTGGATATTTTCTAGCTATTTCCTTTCATGCTTCACTTAACTCAATAGTGGATTCAGAACAGATTTTTAATTAACAATTTTATTGGTATCACTGAATTTGATAAGTTCGTTCGGTGAGTTTATGAGGAAGTGACTTTGTATATGCAAATGAAAATTTTGATATGTTAATTTGGAGAATTTAGAGATTGTCTTAATGATAATTTGTGAAAATCAACTTCTCTCTTATCGCAAAAAGGTATGTTTGCCTTAAGAATTTGATTGAGCGCTGTTATTCTGTTGCTTGCTTCCCCTTTGACTAATGATAATCATTTTATATTAGCAAATAAGTTATTCATAGTAGGTTGAAACATTATAGATAAAATTATATATAGAAGCTAATTTGGGGATTAAATTTGATTTGTTTTTCAATAATGAATGCTGTGAGCAACAGTACTAGTGTTAGAGGATATAGTTCTGGATAATAAAAGATTCTTTTATTGTTGGAATTAGTGTCATGAAGTATTTATACTGTCCATTTTGTGAATGTGAGTCAAGATGTCAACAGTTGCCCATTCTTGTAAGACTCATTAAGAATTTGTTTCTTGATCGTGGCTTAGTTGTGAAAATTCCAAGTTCTAGTACGTTGATTGGCATTTATCCGTTCAAATTTGCAGCAAGCGATATTCCTGTTCTAAAAGCTGTTGAGGAGATTATGTATCCAGCATCCTTTTGTGCTGTGAGGTTTGTCATGTCAGCCATCCCTTTTTTGCCATTTGTGTTCTGGGCACGAGATGATGTAAAGACCCGCAATGCGGGAATAGAACTGGGGTTGTGGGTCAGTTTAGGGTACTTTGTTGAGGCACTAGGGCTACTGACATCTGATGCTGGGCGTGCATCATTCATTTCTTTGTTTACGGTAAGCTCTCAATATGTCTTCTGCTGGTCAAAATTGCATTAACCAAAGAATGGTGAAGGAATAATTAACAGTAAATTCCTGCTGATTTGCACAGGTAATTGTAGTGCCATTGTTTGATGGCATGTTAGGAGCAATTATACCAGCACATACCTGGTTTGGAGTTTTAATTTCAGCCCTTGGGGTTGGTATGCTGGAATGCAGTGGATCTTCTCCAAGTGTAAGCATTTTTAAATCTTAGTACTTTTGGAATTATGAAATCATTCATTTAAAAGAACATAACTGCTTCCATTGCATCATATCAACATAACCTGCTAATTACAGGATAGTTCTCTCTTTAATATCACCCTAGCCTCTCACTTTCAGGTTGGAGATTTTTTGAACTTTTTGAGTGCTATCTTTTTTGGAATTCACATGCTCCGAACTGAGCGTATTTCAAGAAGCACAAAGAAGGAAAACTTCTTACCACTTCTTGGTTATGAGGTTGCTTATCTCTCAGAGAAAGAACTATTTTCTTACGATTCATTTCATGCACAGAAATTTTGAAAATTTCAATTTTTCAGGTTTGCATGTTGAATAATTTTGTGGTTTCTTTTAGATTTGTGTTGTTGCTCTGTTGTCTACGATCTGGGTTCTAGTTGGAGGATGGTTTGACAGCAGCCAAGATTTTGATCAATCACCGTGGACGTGGACTATGCTTTGGGACTGGATGGTCACATTTCCGTGGGTACCTGCACTTTACACTGGCATCTTTTCAACTGGGATATGCCTGTGGATAGAGGTAAGCTAAATTCTTGACTGTACTTTCTGACCAAATAAAGTAGATTTGGAATTGGTAACTGCTGGAATTGAATCTTATGTGGTTTCTGTTGACCTTCATGTCAGCATCTCTTTTTAGTTGATTCCAATTTCATTAGTACTTTTCAGCACTTGCAATTATGAACAACAGTTTGAAATCATTACACAGAATCATCCAGTTTTGCTGTTGAATTGCAAGGGTAATACAGCGTATCATAATCCTAAAACCTTTTAAGTTAAGACAATCTATTTTTTTCCTTAAAGTCTCTGTACATTGGAAGTATGAATTCCCTGTTTTCAATGTTCTTCTGTAGAAGTCATCCTATGGTAGTTTAGAGCAGTCGAGAAGGTGTCTTCCACTTCATTTATCTGATTGTTTTCTGACAGTTCGATACCAATACTTTTACTTAGTAAAATAGGTCGTTTTGCCTAAGGGGTAAAGCCATTTCAGCTGGGGCAAAATCATGCTATACGTTTCTGTCAAAGAATCACTTCAGGATGTCCTTTGTTCAAAAGTGGCAAATTGCATTTTTTAATGACGGGCCAACTTGAATTGAATGCGGTATTGGACGCACAATTTCTATGGAAGAGCATTTTCATTTTTCAATTCTCTAGGATTTGTGGGACTGTACTTGATTTAACTTCCTGATATAGATTGTTTGTCCTTACAGATTGCTGCCATGCGAGATGTTTCAGCAACAGAAACAGCCATAATCTACGGGCTGGAGCCACTATGGGGGGCTGGTTTTGCATGGTTTCTGCTGGGTGAAAGATGGAGTACAGCTGGATGGATTGGAGCTGCTCTTGTGCTTGGTAGATACTTTATCTTGCCACTTCGCTTTTCTCCAATAATATTAATTCTAAACATGACATGTTAAGGGCAATGCACTTGCATTTTACAAATAAAATCACGACTTGGCATTAGGTTTGACAGCTACGAATTTGAAAGGAACAAATGCTATCCAAGTTATCAAACTGTATTAGATGAGAATTAAAACAGAGAACGCAATTGAGTTGGAAGATTGCTAGTTTCAAAATTCTCCCGCACCTTTGTTTAGTAATGTGAGAATGAAACTTGTACACTATATCTTATGGTAGGTGGAAGCTTGTTGGTGCAGATGTACGGATCTTCCTCCCCCGATAAATCCCTAGAGGCTGAAGAATGTACTAAGAACGGCAGTCTACTGCTGATACCTGGACTGGATAAGGAAAAACTGCAAAACAATCTTTCCACGACACCAGTGGCTGTCAGATCCAAAAAGGACATGACAGATATGTTGAAGTGATTCCTTTCCTTGCTCTTCTACTTGTATGTCCATGTATAACCGATAAACTTTGTATATTAATTAACAATACAAGGTTTTGGTATCAAAATAGAATGTGTGGTTTTCTCCTAATACTGGAAGCCAAGGTCTGTAAAATTTTTAGGGGGCTGTAGCCATCCATACATGTATAATATCCATGCAGAGTGACTGTCCCGTAGTTTCGGGAGTAAATAACTGTAGCATTCTTTTTTTTTTTAAATTCATACTTAAATATTACAGAACAGTTTGGAGTTGAAGGTTTAATTGCAAGACTCAGTTGTATTTTGATGGCCTAAGAAATCATGTCTAGATTGTGGTTATTTAGCAGGCATACCTGCATTTTTCTTATAAATTTGCCAGCAAGAATTTCTCTCTTCAAGCATATCATTAACTATTTTGGAAATTATTCAAGTGCTTGTTAGCTGTTTATGCAGGCAGGCTGCCGACTGAGACTAGCAAAGGTAACATATGAATCTTAGGCTCCATTTTTGGATTGGTTATGTGGCTTTTGCAGCAACTACTGTGAAAGTGGATGGGGTATTTAGTAATCAAAACTTTTGAAGTTGGGTAAAATCAACTTAAACTGTGAACCAAAGTTGAAAGCACTTGTCAAACACTTGGTGTTTAGTATGAGGCTGAAGTTCAAACTCCAGACCCCTTCACATAAGTTGGGGGGGAAGAAGAGGAAGCACTAAGAGTTAACACAAATGCCAACAAAGATCAAAATCTCTGGTTTTCATCATCCGTTGACACCAAAGGAACTAAGGAAAGATAGTTTTATTCAAACATAATTAACTACGGATGGAAAATTCAGTTCAAACAATCAGTCGACTGGAAACATACAACCATGACGTGTTTGTAAAATATAAAAGGTACATAAGATAAACCGATAATAGGAATCAGACAGATATCACTTTTTCTTGGCCAAGAACAGGCCCCATCGCTGCTCACCAGCTGAAGTCCTGATCAGCTTTGCCTTCCATCCGCCAACAATGTCATTGTAGTCTTCCTGCATATTGATTAATTAAAAACATTTGAGAACTGAAAATAAAGAAGAGTCAACCGTATCAGAGAGGCAATCTAAATGAAAGAAACAAAATACTTCAGAAAAATCTTTGATGAATGCACCCTTGTCCTTCTCAATAGCATCTAATTCGCGCTGAAGAACTTGCATGAACTGGGTCCAGAGGGGGAAAAAAAGAAGGTACTCGTTAGACTGCCAAGCCAGCACAATTTATAGTAGACAAATATGCATGCAATAAGACAGATTTACCCAAACCTGCTCAGTACGATCCTCAGCAATTATGTCAACAAAACCAGCATCTTTAAGCATCTGTGAGCAGTTCAAAACCGAATAAAGAGATTGCACTTCAGAAAAAATGAACAAAATATAACTGAGAAAACAGCAAATATAAACTTTTAAATGCAAGCTGACCTGTCCATATGATTTTACGTCATGGAGATCATATCCTCTCTGCTTGATATACTCGGAAAATTCTGATGATGGAGTACCAAAACTTTTGCAGTAATCACTTATAAGAACTGTACCTCCAGGCTTCAACCATTTGAAGAAAGATTTGAACAATGCAGGTTTGTCCTGACAAAATGTTGCAGACAGATTTATTTATCAAATCTCTTTTCATAAGACAGGTCAAAGCATTACATAAAACTCTACCTGCAATTGTTTGAAAAAAAGTTCCAAAATAAAGAATTATCTTAGCAGCAAATAGATGATATCTTACTTGAATATGCAGAATTGTGTCACGACTGTAGATCACATCAAATGAGTTTTCAGGATATGTTTTCTTGGTGCAATCAGCTACTTCAAATTCGACTGAACATTTGAGTCCAATAGCTCTTTCAAGAGCAAAAGAAATCATATTTATAGAGAGATCAATTCCAACAACGTGCACATCAAACTTGTCAGCCATGTAAAAGTCCCCTCCACCGATGCCGCAGCCAACATCTAGGACTTTCTGACCAGGCTTGAGATCCAGCTTTGCCACAAATTCTTTTGTTGTCTCTGCTCAGAAAGTGATGCACTTGAAAATCAAGAAATATAATAACAAAAAGTAACATTTTGACAGCTCATTTGCAAATGCAATAACTGTTCTCCACAAAAATAATAAAAAAGTCGAAAGAAAGAAACAAAGAAAGCAGCTTAGTTAATTTATATGTATAATATCCCAGAAATAATAATTTTAAAAAATCATATTAATCAACTTCTGCAATTATTTCAACTAATTTAGTCATTTCATTTTGAAACAATTAGGAAAGTAACTTCAACATATTCGCGGCAGAAAACAAAATACTATTTGCTTTCATCTTTTTACCATGTCCCATTTTGATTTTTTAGCACAGAAAATTTTAAATAACATTTTAGTCCAATCGGCATACCAATTCCTCCTGTGCTCACAAAACCTTCTCCAAAGACGCGCTCGTAACGTAAAATGCCATTAAGTTTATACTGAACATTATCCAGGAACCGTTGGAACCCCCTATCATTTTGAGAACGGACCTTTTGCCAGATCCAGCAAATCTGGATTATACAAACATTGATTACAGAACTTGTCAAAAATCATTCTTAATGAAAACCAGAAAAAAGAACTGAAAAGTTAACTAGGTTCAATTTATTGCCTGATTTTGGTTCTTTTTGTTTTTCACATATGCTCCTATGCACTTGTAACCAACCAGTGAGAGGTCAAAGGAATTTCCTGAAGCATCTTGTATCTGGCATTCTTTAAAGACCTACAGAACAATGGATATCAGTACAAATATTTCTATAAATTGAAAACTACAAGAGGCAGATCTCTGTAGGGAAAGGCCATATAAAGAGGCAAAACATTAGAGATTGTATTAGACATATATAGATGCAGATATAGTATTAAGAAATTTGATGCAGAAAAAATTAACAGCGATGACAATCTCTACAGAGCAGTTTTTCAGCCAACAAGTTTAGCTTCCTGTTGACCATGTTGAATGAACATAAAAAAGTTCAATGGAAAACCTTTGTATAAAATCTGGGTTCACGGTAGTGGGTCGGGTTGTGTTTTCGCTTGCTGTCTCCAGATTGATGAAAACATGACTCCCTGAAGAAGATGTACCCACCAACCTTTAACCATTTAACCATCCTTTCTGCCAATTTTTCCACCTGCATTCCATGTTAATTAAGTTTTCATGAAATGTTGGAGATACTTCAGAAGTAAAGAAAGAAAACCAAAGAAAAAATGGAAAAGAATTGATTTGTGATTCCAAAGTATACAGACATGCCAGTCACAAACTATCAATAAAGGAAATTCCAATTTTCACATCTTATAGTTGCATTAAGTAAATATAAGAACCATTGAAATTAAGGAAAACAAAATTAGTCCAATAGTACAAAAACAACCACCATAGCACAGAAACCTTTTTTTTTTTTTAAAATGTCTAGTCCTGCTGATACCAATTTGCTTTCCAAATGCTACATCTGTCTTGTAACTATCATATCACTAGACTCATTTTCTACATCATCCACTTGATAATGCAAAACCAGTTGGCCCCAAGAAAGGATAAATAATATCAACTGAAAGAAAAATTCTGAATTACAATACAAAAAGCTGCAAGGGCTAAAGGTTAATTTCTATGCCATAAGAAGAATTTAACTATTAAGTTATTGAATCTTGAGCACCGCTAACAACAAGCCAGCTGCATATGATCTTATTCTTTTTTTATTATTTCATATGTATGCTATAAACTCAAGCCCACTATCAACAACCCATAAGCTAGGATACAAAATTTTTTTTATAGTAATTCTTGCTAAATGCCAAGAGTTAATAAAGGGGAATAACAGGTCATGAAATAAAGTATGACCTCTTTGTCTGAAAGATACATCAGCAGCCAATTTGAGAACATCAAGTCCACTGAATCCTCAGAGAAAGTAAGGTCTGGGGATGTAACATCTGCACACATGAATTTCACATTCTCAAAATGCCCATTCACTTCTTCATTCTGCAAATAGGAAATTGAAAGAAAAAATAAGACAAGCTCTAGACATTGGTAACAAATTTTTCTTTCTGTAATTAAAAACTTATTGTCAAGGTACAGAAGATGAATAACCTTCTTGATGACACTGTCAATAAAGTCCAGGGCTATAACATGACCAGCCTTCTTAGCTAATTCACCGGTAAATCTACCGATTCCAGCTCCAAATTCCAGAACTGTTTTTCCTTCATATGGTGGAAGTAGAGAAAGCACCTGTGTGCACCAAAAATGAAATAAGTTTCTGCAGCTCTACTTGTTCTATAAAAGATATATGCACCTCTACAGCCATAAATTGAATGAAAATGAAATTGACAAAGATGGAAGGGAAATGTTGATCAACTTTGCAAAGAAGGAGAATTCGTACGACAATATGGAAAATAGTATAAATTGAGTATGTAAAACTATTTAATCAAAGAGGGGGAAAAAAAATAGAGAACCATAGACAGGATCAAACAGCACCAACAAATAACAACCTAAAAGCAAAGAAAAAATTGAATTATATATAGGCCTATTGATTTTAAATATACTCGGGATCTACCAAAATGAATAAGTTTATAGTGCAACTACTAAACTAGGTCCAAAACAAGCAAATGTTGTGAAAATGTTAATATGAGAATGAACAGTTTTTTGATAATCGACAATCCTTAAAGAAATGACTGGCACATAAACCTAGTGCACAGCAACTGCAACTAAGTTGAAAAATCATTTCTACAAATTACTTTTAGATCTGGTATCAGCTTTATAGATAAAATTAATAATAGCAACTTTCTTCAACAAATATGACTCAGTTTTGGTTTTACAGCAAACAAGCACCGCAGAAGATTAATATTATGTACAGTATCTCAATGGACCTAACAGATTATGTCACAAAATATTAATAGAAATCACTATTATTTGTATAAAATTCTACAATGACACTTACATTGTATGTTGCTAACTATGACATTAACACAACCACTAGCAAAAAAACACGAAAAACGAAATAAATAAAATAATAATAAGGGAAAAGGCAGAGACACATAGTGATTCTGATAAATGATCACCAAGACTCCATAGTTTTCGAAATGGTTACACAGACTCTCTGTTTGGACAAACATAGGTTTTGCGTGACATTTCTGAAAACAAAGACCCCATAATTTTCGAAATGATTAGTTAGACAACCCCATTTTTAGATAAACGAGGGTTTGTGTGACATTTCTGAACACGATGTGACCATTTTCTAAAATAAAGGTTGTCATCCATGGGTGTTGTTATTCTTTTGGGCGGTTATTATTCTTTTTCCTTAACAGTCACATATAATTTTTTTTTTAAAAAAAAGCATGGCATCGAGTGAAGCAAATAATTAAAAGGAGGAAAACAAAATTACTTCAGGACGCTCTTCTTTGTCGAGATCAGAGGCTTTGGAGTCAAGCATCATAGCCTCCACTGTTAAATTCGCCGAGTGTTCCATCCAGTAGTTCTTTTGGATCTCACGTTCACCTGCATGCCATTACCGCTACTTTCAGATCCATTTCTCGAAACAACAACATTCATTTCAATACTTTATTATTTTACTTTTACTTAATTTCTAATCATTCACCTTGAGCAGCCATAGCAACGGACTCCAAAATACGCAAATTCTTCTCGGCTTTTTTAATATTTTTTTTTAAAGATCTAATGCAAAAAAAAAAAAAAAAATTCAAGGCTAAAACCCCTCAATGGCTAGTCTAGATCTAGAAAAGCTCCTGGATCTACGGTTATTAGCTCTCCCTCTTTGCCGCATGACCAAAACGACGAAAAACGGCGACGATCAAAAACGCCAAATGCAAGAACCTCCGTCTTTGCCCTCTTCCTTTGCAATGGGCACCTTTTATAGCCTTCAGTTCGCAAGTGCGCTGTATTTTGAAATTGGCTTTTTGGCTTAGGATTTGTGACACAAATATGGTCCTATTAGTTTTTGCCACGTGGAATGTTGGCCGTGTTATTTATTTATTTTGCTACCTATTTTTTATAACTTGTCCATATACTACTGCAAGATTTTGATTGTCGGTCAAATAAAACAAGTGAGAGATTTGTGTATTACGTTAAATCTAAATCACGTGTGGTCCTTTCTACTAGAAATAATATAATATGACAAATGGTGTACGTCCGATGAATCACGTGTTGGCCTTTTTTAACAGAAATAATATGAGACGACAAATCCTGTGCGTTCGATCTGATTACGTGGTGGCCCTTTTCTTCCAGAATATTAAAATGAAGACAAATAAAAATAATCACCGCTGTTCATGGAGAAACAATTATGTGAGATCTGACCATCACTTCCTACTGAGGTGAGGTGAGACGGTTTTATAATGCTCTACCAGAGTAGCGTATTTAAAAATAAGATTCACAGTAGGTTTTATTATAGAACCAAATAAATTTAATATTAAATATATTAAAAGGTTATATTATAAGGCTATATGCTCTGCCTGAAAAATATTCTTATTGTTCACCATCTCAGTATACTGAGACGATGAACCTGTCCTAGATGAGGTTTTTTTCTCTTTCTGAAAGGGACACAGTGTCATGATAGACTGATATTTCTTGCGGTATTTTCTTAATGTTATCGAGATGTGTGATAATAATTCTTTTTAAACAGATTATTATTTTCATTCGAACATATTTTCTTATATTTTTTTCTTTTAATTTCTGATCAAATAAATAGATATTTTATACGACCGCTGTCCCTCTAATATCAAATTTTGAATTGAAATCTTCTTGTTTAGAAATGAATCATTTTCTGTTTTTAATAATTTTGACATTAGAAGAAATACTGGGGTGGACAAGAATTTTTTTCTTATCTTATTTTTCTTAGTCATTCTTAGTGAAATAAGTAGTTAATATTAAATTTTAAATTTTCGATGTTGACAAACAAGCAATCATTTTTCATTTTATTTACAATTAAGCCATTTTTTTACTAAATTTGAAAGATTAGGTGATACTAGGAGAAAAAAATATTAAGAGATCCTAACGAAATAAATATTATAAAGGATAATGGATTAAACTGTAAAATGAAAATTTTTCAATTCCTCTTTTAAAAATAAAATGATATAACAATAATATTCTAGATTCATGATATAATCTTTCAATAACTGAAAACAATAAGAGTACTTAGTGACACAATTTTGCATGTTTAATGCTAATTTTACATATCTATGTATATATAAATAAAAACACTGGCACTTAATGAGGGCCACGAAATTGATAGTTTCATATTGATATGTATTAAAAGCACGCCCTTGGATGTAAAATCCATTTCCATCCCAACTTTTCTGTAATTAAATATCAGGGATTATTATATATGTAAATTTGTAGGATGTTTCTGAAATAAAATTGAAATTTCCAATGAAAATTTTGAAACCTAAAAAATCATTGAAAAGAGAAATGAGGCTTCCCGCCCCGGTGCCTAATTAAAGCCCCGAGGATTTCTGAAAGTTGTAGTAGAATAGAAGAGGGTATGGTAGGCTCTTGTCAGCTGTAAAAAGTGATAATATAAAGGTTACTTCACCATGAGTCAATATTTCATATATATCCTTCTCTGAAAAGGCAATATTTCAAGAAGCTTAATTCCATGTTCTCCAGGCTCTACCTATAGTTGATAAAAGAATATCTTTGTCTATTTCACTAAATGTTATAAATTATTATTATTATTATTATTTTTTGGTTTAGTAATAGATATCTCATCTTCTTATCTTTCAAGTCGCGACAAATTTTAAATGTTCTATTCGTAAAAGATTTATGTAATAACTTAAGTCTAATATAATATGGTACATTAAATTCATGTCAACAGGACTTTAACAGATAATATTCAGAAAAAAAATGAAATTAAAATATAAACAACATAAAATCAAGAACTCGTACAAAAGTGCCTCAATATAATCATTATGGTGCCAGTATTGAATTAGATATCTCACCATGATTACTTTGAGTAGCCATCGTTGAGACAATCAAAGGTTCTTAGAACAAGAAGATTCAAAGGGAGGAGTAGAGTATTTTAATTAGTGAAAGAAAATTATTAGAGATCCGAGAGATTCTTTGAGAGAAGGCTTAAACTAAAAGCCCTCAACAGCAACTCGGGCTCTTGAGAAACTCCTCGACCTATAATTGTATTCTCTCCCTCTCTGCTGCATGCAAAATGCAAACCCAAATGCAAATGCAACTCTATCTGATTTTGAAGCTCGGTGCTTCAAATGCTTGATATGCGCAAGCTATTTATAGACTGAGCCAGGGGCTCCGTTTGGTGTTGCTGCAAAAACACAAGTTAATTTATTTTTTTAGAAAATAGTTTTGCTTTTTCTTTTTCTGTTAACGAATTAGAAAGAAATATACCTATCTATTCGATATACCGTAGTTGAAGTTTAGTTTAAAATTTTGAAATTAAAATAAATAAATTCTCACTCCTGTAGAGAGACTTAAATCCTATCTAATTTAATGCATGTTAAGACATATCTTGATATAAATATATATATATATATATATATATATATATATATATATATATATATATATATATATATATATATATATATATATATATATATATATATATATATATATATATATATGAGAGTAATGATATAGTCACAAACTCTTGTACAAACTGATGTGGTGTTAATTCATTGGTTAAATTAAATATCTCTTGACACACATGATTTGTTTATATTATTTTATATTTTTATTTTACCAATAAATTAATACCACATCAGTTTGTACAATATAAATTTGTACAAGAGTTTTTGGTTGTATTATTACTCTATATATATATATATATATATATATATATATTAAAGGCATATCTTGATATATTAAAGTTGAAGTCTAGCTTAAAATTTTAAAATTAAAAAATTTAAATAAATAAATAACTCTCAAATTTTAAAAAATAAAAATAAAAATTCTCAATTAAAATGTAATCAGAAAGTAATTAAATAATTCAACCGATAAGTTATTGGCATCATTTTGATTTTTCAAGTGCGACAGTGACCTTACTCTTGGCCATTTACACTTCGAGAAGCCGCAGACGAGTTACGTGGGCAAGAAGTGAAATTGGAATCAAATGACCCAATAGCCATGTGAAGTCCGTCCAGACCTCCAATAATTTAATTTCCAAACATAGGCCCACATGCAACAACTTTTGTTGCGACTTCAAATAATGGGGAGGTTGGCCAGCGTTTGATTCAGAATCTGTTTGTGGTCCTCACTCTTCCCCATTATTATCATACCATTTACTAATGAATGCCTTGGGACTTATAAACATCACGTGATTTAAATATTATTTTGAGTTCTGCTATTTACTCCGGGTCAAATCCCGGGTCAAACCCCGAATTTAACAAAACGACGCCGTTTTAGCTTCTTCTTTTTCTTGTCCTTTTTGCTTCATGGAACGTAGTCGTTTCAGCCAAACAAAAGCAAATGTCTTCGTTTTCATCTTCTTGTCCTCTTCGTTTCACCAGCCATTTCAGTCAATCCAAAGCAAACGTTGCCGTTTGACCCAGGCAAAAGCAAACCCAAACGTCTTCGATCTTTAGTGCTGAAATTTGGCTGATCTAGTGTAAGTGCTGAATGATGATGAAAATGAGATTTTGGTCTGGAAGAAACTGTGTACAGATTTGTCTGCATTTTGTTTTCAATTGCTCTGCATTTTTTGATGAATTGTTGTGCAAGTGACTTCTGCAAATTGTGTTGCAATGCGTGCTAAATTGGTCTGCAATTTGTGCTGCAATTTGTGCTGCAATTTGTGCTCTGTTTGTCTGCAATTTGTGTTGAATTGGTCTGCAATTTGTGCTGCAATTACTCTGCATTTTACAGCTCCAATACAAACTACAAACTGACATTTTACAGCTGCAATTTGTACAAAAGCAGATTTTGTGGACACCAAAATAGTCCAGAATCAGCAGCTTTATTGCCTTCTATAAACATGAGAAAAATGACACACACACACACACGCGCGCGCGCATCACTGCTGCTGTTCAAGCTTTTGCTTTTTTTTTTTTTTTACATAACAAGTTAACATGAAATTTGATCAGATATTCATGCTCACAATCTACCAAGTACATGAAATTTGATGTCCATGGCAAGATGCCCATCACAACCAGATTATTGACCAGAAGGAAAACAACAAAGATATTCCAAACAACATTGGTACTGAGAATCCACCAAAAGAACAGGACACCTAATGATCATGCCCATGGCCGTGGTCATCATGGCCCTCCCAAGGATGTCTCCAACCCAAAACTACAGGACCATCTTGCTTAGCCCTGTAGAGAACCCAAAACCACATTGAGAGGAACAAAATCAGATGCTTTGCTGTGAGAGGAATGAATGGATTATGAATGGCTGTGAGAGGAAGGGGAAGACGGAAGAGAAAGAGAAAGCAATGGTTTTGCCTTAGCCAAAACGGCGTCGTTTAGAGAGAATGAAAGAGAAAAAAAAACAAGATGAAACGGCGTCGTTTGGATGAGTTTCGGGGTTTGACTCGGGGCAAGTAGCATTTTCCTATTATTTTAGCCGAATTCATAAAGAAAAGATAATGTGTATAAACCGCGGTGATTCTCAATTTTTTTCATAATAAAACTAATATATAACATTTATTCCCTTATTCTTTTCATAATATTCAAAAATTCTATTATATAAAAAATTTAAAGAAAAATAGGAGTAGATGAATCATTTACTTGCTAATTTATATTGAGAACATAAAATTTAAGAATATTTTTATGATTATTTCTATTTGGAATTTATTTTTTATTAAATTTAGAGATATTTTTATGATTATAATTTTTAATTTTAAAAGTTTTTATAAGATAAAATAGTCTTTCAATTTATTTGGAGGTAAAATTGTCATTTTATTAAAATGATTTAATAGTGTTAATGCAAAAGTAGCTAGTTGATACAAATGTGAAAAGAAATATAGTGTAAAGTACATGTTAAAATTTTGTAATGATTGGATGAACATAAGACAAAATAAAGGTGGTGCAATGATAATTTCCCTTTAAATTTTTATCTATTGGCTTTGGGTTTTTGAAATGAATGTGTTCAATAATAATAGAAAGAGTAATCATACAGCCATAAAATATTTGTATAGATAATATTGTATAAACTAATGTGGCATAACATAATTGCATTGATTGAAAATGTAAGTAACAAAAAAATAAATTATGTGGGTAATATAATATTTTATTCAACCAATCATATTTATTATGCCACATCAATTTGTATAATATTGTTTGTACATAAGTGCTTGTGGTTGTACCTAAAAAATGGTTAACATTTTATTTACCATGGAGTTGAAATTTTAAGTAATTATAATGCCTAGAAAATAATAATTAAAATATTTATAATGATAAATAATTTATTTTAGAGTTAAAAGTTTAAATAGAAATTTAAAACTAATTTTTAGAAAAAAAAATTTATATTATTGAAACTTAGAGAGAGAGAAAGAGAGAAAATACTAAGTTGACAAAACACTAGTATCAAACATGCTACAACACTTTTCAAGTGTATCACTCGTATACCCTAAGTTGACAAAACACTTCTGCCGTCCACCAATCCATTAACTACCGTTTGCGAGCGCTGACATCATAAGGGTAATCTAGTCTTTTAAAAAAACGACATGTCATCCCATTTACCTAGTAAAAAACGACATGTCATATGATATATTTTGATAAAAATGACATGTCATCCCATTTATCAGATAATTGTTAATAATTGCTAAAAAAAATTACTTTACAACTGAATCTACTCCTCCAAAATTTAACCTAAATTATTGAAGATCTACTCCTCCAAGCTCAAACTTAAATTTTTTATGGTATAATATGTATAATTGTAAATAATATGTTGTTAATAATTTTTTATGGTATAAGATGAATATTTTTTATAGATAATTGTTAATAATATGCACCATTAATAATTCATATTTTTTAATAAAAAATATATTGTTAATAACAAAATAAAAAAAAATTGTGTATTAAAAATTTACATTAATTTTCAAGGTAAATTTATTTTTTTTACCTCATTTTGAGTTTAAAGGGTAAAATAGTCATTTTACTCAAATTCTGTTAAGTTTTTAATGGTAGTAAACAGAAAGGTAGACGGCAGAACTCTTTTGTCAACTTAGGGTATACGAGTGATATAAGCAAAAAGTGTTGTAGCACGTTTGATACTGGTGTCATTTAAAGGTATATGGCTGATAATTTCCCTAGAAAATATAGGGCATATTTGAGAATTTAAATTTAAATAACACGTTAGTGGTACGTTTACTTCTCAGATTAAGGAATCAAAATGGAGGAATGAGAATGATTACTTGTTTACATGCTTATTTTACATTTCAGAATGAGAATAAATTCATTGGAACTCACCAAATTTGGAAATGATGAATCTAAATCATATTCCCATTGGGAGAGGTGAGAACATGATTCTCATTCTTTGAACTAACTACTTTACTCTATTTCTGAATTTTCGATCTTGCCTTACTAAAAGTTACATCATCATCATCATCATCACATCATCATCATAATAATAATAATAATAATAATAATAATAATAATATTTATGATTACAATATTATTTTTATAATTAATCTAATAATAATAATAATACTATTATTATTAGTGGTAGTAGTAATAATAATATCAACAACAAAAATTACAATAACAATAATAATACTAATATTATTATTATTAGTAGCAGTAGTAATAATAAGTACTTTACTCAAAAATCATTGTATTACACTCAATATTATAATAAATTTGCATTTATTTGATTTAAAAATGTTTATTTATTTATTTAATTAGTAAAAAGTAAATAATCTTAACTAAGGGCGTTTTTATAACTTGAAACAATTCACTCTAATTATAATACAAAAGTAAATATATTAATGGGAGTATTGTTGGTTCCAATTATGATTTCTATAGCTCAAGGCACATCTTTTCTAATTCACATTTCTCATTCTGTTTCCAGTCCATCTCAATTCTAACTCATTTTGATTCCTACCAATTCTGAATAATCGGGAAGTAAACAGTGCATAAGACTTTAGACTTAAGATAAAAGTTAGAAATTCTGATTTTTTTCTATTAAGAAAAAAATGTCTTAAATAATTTATAGTAGTTTGATTTAAAATTTTATCAAAAATTTTATTAAAAAAATTGATTGTGTAAAATAAAAAAGTAATTAAGCTTTTATATGGTAGGAAATAAATTTATTATGTAAAGGGTAGTTTTGATAATTAAAGTTAAGTAATTTAGTTCCTGTCAAAGGAAAAAAAAAACCTCTGACTGAAGATAAAAAAAAACTAGAGTCTCTTTAATAGTTTTGTTATTTTCACGAGAAGATAATTATGTACGTATTATTTTTTTAATGTAAAAATCATAACCCTAAAATATTGACTATTAATCATATGTTTACCCAGTGACAGACCCAAGTAGTGACTACATACAGAGGCTAGGTTCCCCTCTGAACTAAACTTTCCTGTTAAATTCAATTATTTATTCAATGTATGTAATATCTTTATGTCAATTATATTCATTTAAGCCCCTGGTATTTTCTTTTTCTTATTCAATTACTTATTCAAATATGTAATATTTTAATTTTAATTACATTGATTTAAGTTCCCGGTAATTTCTTTCATAAAGGCTCAAATTAAACTCTATCCTATTATAAAAGCTTAAAAAAAACTACTTTCTTTAAATAATTACAAGAGTTGGAGGCTTTGCATTTAAAAAATTAAGTTTTTTGCTCTTCAGAATCTTTATTTTAATCTAAAAAATAATTTGACTCATTAGTTTCTGTTTTCGATAGATTTTGGGGATAAGAAAAGGTAAACCTATCTAGAACAATGAATTTGTATTTTTGGGGGAGACGGGGTATCTCACTGGTTTGTTGTGTGCGGTGTATCTGAAATTCGGGGAGGTAAGAAGGGAAGAGGGAGTGACAACAATGGAGAAAGGTCAGAACCAAGAAAAAAATCCTTCCAAATGAGCTTCACGCCTGAAAAACAGTGAAATAGAGGTTAAATGTGAAGCCGGGATACCTCGGCGTTCACACTCAACGCTCAAGTTAGCAAACTCAAGCTTTTTAATGGTAAAGAGAGCTGACCAGCCCTCTGTAAATTAAGGTTTAAGGTTGAAGAAAGCTTATTTTGTGGAGTGTGAGTGAATGAGAACATGATGGAGAATGAAACCTAGGCACCTTTATTTATAGAGTACCTCAGCTGCCACGTGGCGTATCCTTTTTGGCTAACGTCTTTTTACCTTTTTATGATTTTTGGGCCGTTATGTGCATGCTTGGGAATCAAGAAGGCGTTCGCGGCGTATCTTGTCCTTTAGAAACGTAGCGCGTGCTGGAGAGTGGTCCAGGGTACCTCTGCAGTAGTTGTTGGGTAGGCGGCTGAGGACCACTGTCCTTGGGACAGTGTCCTTCAATTTTGGCAGGGGTGGTAGGCGGCTGTATTTGAAATTCGGGGAGGTAAGAAGGGAAGAGGGAGTGGCAACAATGGAGAAAGGTCAGAACCAAGAAAAAAATTCTTCCAAATGAGCTTCATGCCTGCAAAACGGTGAAATAGAGGTTAGAGGTGAAGTCGGGGTTCCCCGACATTCATACTCCGACGCTCAAGTTAGCAAATTCAAGCTTTTTAATGGTAAAGAGAGCTTGCCAGCCCTCTGTAAATTAAGGTTTAAGGTTGAAGAAAACTTATTTTGTAGAGTGTGAGTGAATGAGAACATGATGGAGAATGAAACCTAGGCACCTTTATATATGGAGTACCTCAGCTGCCACGTGGCGTATCCTTTTTGGCTAACGTCTTTTTACCTTTTTATGATTTTTGGGCAGTTATGTGCATGCTTGGGAATCAAGAAGGCGTTTGCGGTGTATCTCGTCCTTTGGAAACGTGGAGCGTGCTGGAGAATGGTCCATGGTACATTTGCAGTAGCTATCGGGTAGGCAGCTGAGGACCACTGTCCTTGGGACAATGTCCTTCACTTTTGGCAGGGGTGGCAGGCGGCTGTCCCCCCCTTTTTAGTACGATGTTTTGATATTTAATTCTGAAAAAATCAAATATTATCTTTTAAGAGCTGGAGACGTTTTTCATGGTGGTCTTTTTCAGAGGGTTTTCTTGCATCCGATCTGCCGGGTACCTTAAATTATATGGGGTACCCCGACCCATGTGGGATGCCTCGAGTTACTCTGGAGTTAAATGGGGTACCTTTAATTATACGGGATACCCCAATCTATGCGGGGTACCTCTGATCGTGCTGGGTACCTCTAATCGTGCTGGGTACCTTTAATCATGACAGGTACCTCTAATCATGTCGGGTACCTCTAATCACGCCGGGTACCTCTAATTATGCGAGGTACCTCAGATCACACTGAAGTTATTCCATTCGTCGACACATGGCGTTATGCTATCTTTTCTATTTTTCCCCCAAACAGTTTCTTTTATAATTTCTAAAGCCTTTAAGAATCCAATATTGTATTCTTAGTTCTTAATCTTTCATTCATAATTATCATTATATACAATTATTCCGTTAAGTTATATAGTAAATATTAAATTAATAATTTTTTTTGTCTGTTTACATAGTAAAAAGTATAATTATTCGTCATCATAAATTTGTTCTTCTGATTTGTGTACATTTTATAGTGTTGTTTTGTTTTGTATAATAATAGAATAAAAAAATTTAGTGGATCTGTGAATGAGAATTGGAAGAGTTATTGTTAAACCTTAGATTCAAGTCTTATATTTTGGTTTCTATTAAAGTTGTTGAAATTGAGGCTATTATTATAACTATTGACATTATTTTAATTAAATTCGTTTTATTATCTTATTGTTAGATAATAACATTGTTATTAAGAATAACCCCTCTATATAAATTGTTTGGTTCCGTCACTATGTTTGCCAGTGCCAATATTTTTAAGTTGATAGGCTCATCTATTTCAGTATCGTACTTTTACTATCGATTGATACTTGTACTTAATAATCCTTTTATACTTGGATAATTTAAGTATTAATAATTTTGTGTTGCAAAATTAAAAAAATTAAAAAGAAATGTAAAATAATTATTAGAAAATGTATAAAAAATTAAGAAAGTAAGCAAAAGTCAAAAATTAAAAGTGGTGGAAAAAATTATGAAGACTAGTACTAGTACATATGTTATTTTAAAAAATAAGGGTAAAGATGTTATTTCACAAAACCAAATTTAATTGATGGTCAGAAAAATGAAGGCTAATTTAGGAACTTAAAAGGTAGAACTAGTAGTAGACCATTTCTCAGGGATATCAATGAAAACATCTTTTAAGTACCATGAACTTTACAAAATTATATAAAAAGAATTTTATAATCACATGATATTTGATTGGTATATACCCAGGCACCATGGACCGCTTCATCCTTTTGAGCTTTTAGGAAACAAATATAAGTACTTTTGTCGAGAGAATATGATTTTGATACGAAATCAAAATAATAAAATGCTTATGGTCACTGAAGTTGGATGTGTTAACTTTGTGTAATTGTGTTGTGTTTGTATCATATCAAATCGATACTTGTTTCATAAATGTGTAATTATATTAAGGTAGTCAATATAGATATGACACGATTATTTATCGTGTCATATTGTGTCAAGTCATTTATTAATTATACTTGTATTTGTCAATGCGAATATGAAAAATCGTGTATTCATAACGTATAATTGTATCCTAACCTATTTCACCACCTCTAAATAGAGTTAAGGATTATAATAATAAATAATGTGACGGTACACAATCATCTATCATTATTATATGTATTTTTTTAATTTAAAATTATTTTATAAAATTAAACAAGGATAATGTTATGTGCCTATTAAGTAGGCTCTAAATAACTTTTAAAAATCAAAGGGGTAGTCAAAAGACTTCCACATATACTAAATGCTAAATCATATTTGATAACCTAAAGTATTACTATTTATAAGGGAATAACGCAAAACAGAAGCAAACAACAATACCACATGAATTATCGAAGAAAAAAAGTTTATAAACAAGTGGAGTTTAGCAAGGGTTATGATGTTGCAACTTTAGTTGGTTCCTATCCTGCGGTTTTGTCAAATTTACCAGTGGGTGCTGACACTCAACCCCACCGGTCATCATGAATGTATCATGCTAGAATGTCCGAGGTATGGGGAATCCTCGGACAATCTCTGCTCTTCATTCTCCAATTGGTACGCGCTGATATTGTTTTTCTTCATGCAACATGACTTTTAACAAAAACTATAGAGTAAAAATGTAAAGAGTTGGATTTTTTCAATTATTTAGCCGAGGATAGAGTAGGCTTTGGTGGTGAGATAGCAATTCTATGGCAACAAAGCGTCAATCTGTTTGTTATTTCTTATAGCTCCCATCATGTGGACATAACGATTGTTTGAGGAAAAAATAGGATGAACAGTAAAAGTGCCACGTGTCGACTAATGGAGCGAGTCCAGAGCGAATTGAGGTACCCCACGTGAATTGGGATACCCCGCGTAAAATAAGGTACCCCGTATGGAAAGGGGTACCCCAAGTATAAAGGGGTACCCCAGGTAGTAAGGGGTATCCCTGTACCTTGGGATATCCAACGAAACGGTGTAAGAGAATCCTCCAAAATATCCGCCATGAACAACGTCTCCGCCTCCTAAAAGATTTCATTTGATTTTGTCAGAAAAAGGAATCGAAAACGATATGCAAAAGGGGGGACAGCCGCCTGCCACAGTGCAGAATATTACACCAAGGACAGTGGTCCCCAACCGCCTACCCGACAACTGCTGCAGAGGTACCCCGGGACCACTCGCCAACGCGCGCCACGTCTCCAAATGATGAGATACGCCGCGGGCATGCATATAACGGCTCAAAAATTATGAAAACAGCAGAGGGACGTGAGCCAAAAAGGGTACGCCACGTGGCAGTGGAGGTACACCATATATAAAGACACCTAGGGTTTATTCTCCATGGGTTTTTCTCCTTCCACCAATATTCTCCATTCACACTCCCTCTCCAAAAACCAGGTTCTCTCCAACCTTAAACCCTAATTTACAGAGGGCTAGCTAGCTCTCTTCGCCTAAAACACTCGAGTTTGCTAACTTGAGCGTCGGAGTGTGAACGCCAGGGGTACCCCCCCCCCCCCCCCCCGGCTTCACCTCTAACCTCCATTTTCACTGTTTTGCAGGTGCGAAGCCCACTTTGGAGAATACCCTGTGCGTTGCTGACCTTCCACAGTCGTTATCCCTCACTCCCTTTTTCTTACTTTGCCCCAAACCTCGGATACACCACGTCCCCCACAGCAAACTAGTGAGGTACCCCGTCTCCCCCAAAATATTAAATTTATTGTTCTAGATTGGTTTTGGATTTCCTTACCCCAAAATCAGTTGAAAACAATTGGCGCTGTCTGTGGGGAACTCGCACAAAAATCCTCCACCGCGGTTACCAAACTAGTTGTTGTGGGTACGCCAATACATGGCACCTGACGTACCTCCCGAAGGTCTAATGGGGGTTCCTACAAGGACGAGAGATGACAATAGTAGTGAAGGAAGTGATCCCGCAAGAAGGGTAGCCGCATCAATAAGGGTAAGGGTGTCAAGCAATCGACGGGTGTTCGCCAAGAGGAGGAACCTATTACGCACCAGCGTTTTGAGGATCTCGCCCATGCAATACTTAGGGCGGTCGGATCTCGGGCACCCGAAAGTTTACTTCCTCCGGTGACGCTAGAAGCTCCATCACCTCAAGCGGACGACCAAGCTATGGTCAAAAGAAGGGTACCCGAGGCCAGCAAGCCAAAGCCTAGGCCATCGGGTACTCGTTCCAAGTTTCAAACCGTGGGTACTCGCGACGAGCGTTCCACCGCCTCTTGCAACTCCCGTAGCAGCCAAGGTACCAGGCGAGCAAAGCGTACCCATGAGGATCTCCGTGAGAAACTAAATGCCAAAAGGGCTTCCCAAGTGACAGCGACATCATCGGGTACACCAGGGGTACCCCTCGAACTTGTGGAAAAGATGGAAAACTTAGAAGCCCAAGTGAAGCTCCTCTCCGAGAGGCAAAACCTCACAGCTGCACCAACATCAATGACGTACCAATCGCCGTTCACTATGAAGATTCGGAAGGCAACCCTCCCCGAGGGGTTCACTATGCCTCAGGTACCCCAATACTCGGGTACCACCGACCCCTCGGAGCATGCTGAGTTGTACCGCGACCAGATGCTTATCAAGGGTGTAGATGAGAGCGCCATGTGTAGGATGTTTACACACACGCTCACAGGCCCCGCGAAGTCATGGTTTCGCTCCTTAAAAGCGGGTAGCATATCTTCCCTACACCAATTGTTATCCGAATTCACTAAAGAGTTTTCCTATGCTTCTTCTCAAGACAGGGTAGCCTCCAAACTTGCCTTTATCAAGCAAGGGAAAGTCGAGCCTTTGGCGGAGTACATGACGCGTTTCCACTAAGAGGTGCTGCGAACGGGAGCATTTGGAGATCAACACACACTGACCCATTTCGAGAAAAACTTGCGGTTGGGTAAATTGTGGCGTTCTTTTCAAAAGAAGCGTCCGCTTTCATATGGGGAAGCCCGTTCTCGGGCATTGCAGCAAGTGGAGATGGACGAGAAATGTCAATTGAAGCGCCAAGAAGAGAAGGCCGACGTTGCAAAGGACAAGAACAAGCCCAGAAGGATGGAGGCCCCAATACCGCGGGTACCCCGGCCGCGGAGCCTTCCACGGGTTATCCCACGGGGACGAGGGTATAACCCTCATGCCACCTCGGGGGTACCCCATCATCCAAGACCGCCACTACCAGATCATCAGGAGCCACCACCGAGACCTCGGCATGAGTCTTTCCACCCACTAAATCGATCCCTGGACCAGATCTTCTACCACATTCGGGATAGTGGCCTCCTCCGTCCTCCTAAGCCGATGAGGAAGTACCCCAACATGAGGCGTAGCTTGAAGTATTGCGAGTTCCATGAGGACTTTGGTCACAGCACAGCTGAATGTTTTACTTTGAGGGAGGAAATTGAATCTTTAATTCTCAGTGGGTACCTCAAAGAATTTGTTGCTGACATGAGAGAAGCTCGGAAGTCCGCAGAGCAAGATAAGGGCAAGCAGGTAGCTGAGGGAAGTCCAGAACGAGAGGTACCCCCTGGGCACAAGAAAGGCGTGTATGTTCGGATGATTATGGGTGGACCTACTTTAGCGGGCCAATCTAGGAGGGCTATCAAAGGTTATGGTAGATCGTTGTCGGTAACCACCAATATGGGCAGAGAAGTCAACCTTAATGAATGGGGTACACCAAGGATACCCCACTGTTTTCAACTGATTTTGGGCTAAGGAAAAACCAAAACCAATCTAGAACAATAAATTTAATATTTTGGGGGAGACGGGGTACCTCACTAGTTTGTTGTGTGGACTGCGGTGTATGTGGAATTCAAGGGAGGTGAGATGGGGAGTGAGAGTGACAACAATGGTGGAAGGTCTGGAACAAGAGAGATGTCCTTGGGAGTGGGCTTCGCACCTGCAAAACAGTGAAGATGGAGGTTAGAGGTGAAGCCGGGGGGGTACCCCTGGCGTTCACACTCCGACGCTCAAGTTAGCAAACTCGAGTGTTTTTAGTGAAGAGAGCTAGCTAGCCCTCTATAAATTAGGGTTTAAGGTTGGAGAGAACCTGGTTTTTGGAATGGGAGTGTGAATGGTGAATAATGGAGGAAGGAGAAAAGCCTATGGAGAATAAACCCTAGGTGTCTTTTTATATGGTGTACCTCCACTGCCACGTGGCGTACCCTTTTTGGCTCACGTCCCTTTCTTGCTTTTATGATTTTTGGGCCGTTATATGCATGCCCGCGGCGTATCTCATCATTTGGAGGCGTGACGCGCGTAGGCGAGTGGTCCCGGGGTACCTCTGCAGCAGTTGTCGGGTAGGTGGTTGGGGACCACTCTGCAGCAGTTGTCGGCGTATCTCATTTTTTTTTTTAGAACGAGCAGTCGTGTCTCTCTCTTTTTTTTTTTTTTTTTTATCGGGAAGTGGCAGCCGTGTGACATGGGATTTGAAATTTTTTGAAAAGCCCTCAAACATCCCTGAATCTCTCTTCTCGGACTGCACATTCTGTCAGGTTCAATTAAAATGCCTGACGAATGTCAACCTTTATCTCTTTGGTTTTGAAAATCCCCAAATCAGTTTCCCAAAGTTCCTTCCTGTAGCTTTTCCTTCACCCCCTTTTTTTTTTCTCTCTTTTTCTCCCTTTCCCGTTCGTTTCTCTCGGCCGATATCTATCTTTCCCCCTTTTTTTTTTTCTTTTTTCTCTTTTCTCTTTCTTCCTCTCTTCCTTTTCTCTCGGTTGGCGTCGGCTTGGGGTGTTTTTCCGGCGTGATTCGCGGCTGCTGCAGTGGCGGTTTCGGGCTCCAGATCCGGCGATTTTCAGGCGTGTTTCCGACGGTTGTTGACCACGGTAATCCCCTCTCTCTCTCTCTTTTTCTTCTCTCTTCTTCTTCCTTCTTTTCTTTCTTTCTTTTTCTTCCTTTTTTTCTTTCTTTCTTTTTCTTCCTTTCTCCTTGTTTTTGGACGGCGTTTTCTGGGCATTTGTGGCGCTTTGATGGCGGTTTTCGCGGTGGCCATCGTGGTGGCCGCGCTTTCCCCCCCTTGCTCTCGTTTCCGGCGTGGACTGTCGGTGGCGGGGTTCATGGCTGCCGGCCATGGGTTCTCGGTCGTTGCCCGTTTCTCTCCTTCTTTTTTTTTTGTAAATATTTATTTAAATCGAAGCTTTATTATTATTTTTATTATTATTATACTCATTGTTTTCCGTTGCCTGCAGTTTTGTCTTCCTGCGACCACCGATCCGGATCTGTTGTACTGGTGAACAGGAGGTATCATTTCTTGTTTCTCGTCTTTGCGGCGTATTTGTAATGGCACCACTTGCTCACTTTGGGAAAAATTTTATTTTTGTTTATTGGTTTGTTGTTTTGTTTTATGCTTGTGGTTGGTGTTTGCATCGGATGATTGATGGGTGGTGGGCGGTTTGTGGTGATGTTGTTGTTGGATGTGTTGTTGGGTGTGTATTGTTGGCGGTTTATATGGCGCTTTGTGTTGTTTTGTTGGGTATATTGTTGGCGGTTTATATGGCGCTTTGTGTTGTTTTGTTGGGTGTATTGTTGGCGGTTTGTGGACGTGTGGCTGGGGTATTTGTGGGCATATTGTTGGAGAAAAGTAGAGATGGGTAAAAAACATACAACGCCCTCGAAAAAAAGGCGTAAAGTTGGGGCTAGGAAGGCTAGCAGCCCCCCTGAGGGTTCCCCTTCTCATATTTCCATTAGCGAGGGGGATAAGTCCGCGTCTGATTCCTCAGGTAGTCATACCCTTCATTCCGAGCCTCCTCCTTCGAGGGTTACCCCTCGCGTTAGCCCACGCTTACCTCGCAAACGGCCTACCCCCCCACTTAAGGACAAGGGTAAGCCATCCAAGTCTAAAACTCCCGCTCCTCCATCGGGGCAGCCTTCCACGTCTTCCCCTGCCGCATCCTCCAAAACTGGCAACCTTTTCTCCTTAGGCATTCGGAGAGCCACCTCAGGGGATCTAGAACAGATTAGGACTAAATATACCATTCCTTCGTCTGTTCAGCTTAGGGTACCCCATAGTGATGAGCGGCCTGAGCGTCCTCAGTCTGATGGGATAGCTCTCCACATCGACCTTTTCGACTTAGGACTTCGTCTGCCTCTCCAGCCCTTTTACATGAGGATGTTTAGTTTCCTAGGTGTAGTTCCTGGGCAGCTGTCCCTCCCGGGGTGGAGGACACTCACGGGTTTGCAAGTGTTGTGGCTGGAGGTCGTGAAGCGCGACATCTCTTTTAGGGAGTTGAGTGGCCTTTATCAATTTAAGAAGCCTAAGGGTCCCGGCGTGGCTTATTTTTCCCCGTGGGGTGAGCACGGGCATATTGTTGAGGGGAGCCCCGTCCTGAAGAAAGGTTACCGGAAGGGGTGGTTTGTGGCCGAGGGTAAGTGGGGGACCGATATACTGGGCGAGAATGATGATCTCGTGGCGGTTCCAAACTCTTTCACCGCAGACAGTAAGTATCTCTCTACTCATAGTTCTTTACTGTTATCTCCCACATAAATATCTTGCTAACCTTGGGTTTTTATGCTTTTGCAGGCGTAACTTGGGCTAAAGGATCATGCCCAATCTAGGAGGTGGGGAGGGAGGTGAAGAGGTTTGTGGAGAGACTCCGCAGTGCACAGAGGGGTAGTGATGTGCTGGAGGAGAGTAGACTATGGAGAGCGGGGTTGGTTGGCCGAAGTTCTCCTCCTGTCCGTGGGGGTACCACATGTATGGCTTGGGTGTTGAGGGGTACCCTATCGTTATTCATGGGACTGGGGTACCCCATCACCACCGCATCTTGAATTCATTCCTCCTTCTTTTATTTCCCATTCTTGCCTTTGACGTTTTCAGTGCTTGCTTAGTTAACATGATTGTTGTGTTTTATGTGTAGCAATGGAGTCATCAAGGGATGCTTTCGATGCCTTCTTCACAGCGATTGTGGGTGGTGCTTCCGGATCCCAGGATTCGGCCGCTCCTTCGTCAGTCTCTCGCCCTCCTCGAGCTCCCAGCGGGAAAGGGAAGTCTCAGGGTACCTCGCAGAGTGGGTCGAGGGGTACCCCACGCTCGAAGAAGCGAAAGTTTGGGATGGTGACCGCCTTCCCCGAGGAGCTACGTGTGGGTGAGCTGGACCCGGTCTCCAACAAGGATGTCTCCCATTTAGCTCGGTGCTTCTACTATTCCACCGAGAGTGTTACCCCCGAGGTTGCCGAGGAGACAGACAAAATGAGCTTGAGCCAGCGCTATGGCCAAGCATTGAGGGCTACCCAGGAGGTAAGCTTTCTTGGGGGTGCCCTGAGAGTATCCTTAAAAATTTTCTTTTCGATTATATAGTCACACATATATACTTGACATGTCTTTATGATTCGCAGGCATCTTTTCTCCTTAGCCATTGCCTTCCGGACCTTGACTCTCTTATCGCTGCTCAGTCGGAGGTAGACAAGCTGAAGGGTGAGCTCCAAAGCCGCCAATCTCGAGAGGACCAGCTCGCCCAGGAGGTCAAGACTCTTCATGAGCGCATTTCAGACCTTTCGGGAGAGAAAGCCCGGGTGGAGAAGGATTGAGCGGAGTTGAGGGCCACAAACGAGGATCTACTGTCTCGCCAGAAGACAATCGCGCAGGATGCGTTCTCGCTCATCATGTCGGAGGTATGGAGTGTAGACCCCGAGCTGGAGGTACCCCGCGTGCAAAAGTTTGTCAACAAGGCCACGGTTTTGAAGACAATTGCGGAGAGGAGGAAGCCTTCTCAGTCGGGTGCCTCTTCCGGGTTACCTGGGGTACCCCGCGAGATCCAGCCCTTGCCCACTTCGGATTTTCCTACTTCGGTTGCTCCTGTCCCGGGAACCTCTGAGTCTTCTGCTGGTCGGCTCCCGGAGATAGATGTGGGAGATGATGCCCCCCCTGGGCATAGGCTTCGCTTGCTATGTTGTCGCTGTTATCCATACTTTGACGCTGGAACCTTGCTTCTTTCTTTTTGGTTTGTTTAGATATCTGTATTGTCGATGACTCTCTTTTGCTTTGATACTATGCTATCTGGATTTTTTGATATCTTGCATGCTTGTTATTCGGCAATTGGATGTTTTGGCTAGATGGCTAACCTTTTTGGGGTATCCCTTTGGTAGTTTTTTTTTTGTTGCTTTCTGAAATGGGGTACCCCTCATATTTGCTGAAATGGGGTACCCCTCATATTTGCTAAAATGGGGTACCCATTCGAATGTTCGTTAGGCGCATCTCCTTTGAAATAGGGTACCCCTGGTACCTTACTCAGTCCGGCGAATCTGGTGATTACCTTTCTCAGTAATATGGTGGATTTCCTCTTGAATTGGTAATTAAAACTTCGGCGCAGATAGTGTTAGCCTAAAAGGCTACACATAATGTAATTTTGATGATAACAAACATGTGTCTTGAGTAAAAATAATAAATATTGTATTTCACATTTTCACTAGTTTTTGAAGGATAATATTTATGCAAGTGAATCAAGTGAAATGAAGATTGAAGACACTCAACGGACAATGACGAAATGAAGAATAAAGTTTGGAGCTCAACGGACAAATTATTGCGACAAATTCTTGTAAAGCCGGTATGATTTAATTGATGCATGATTTAGCATTTGAGAAGCTCAAGAGATTAGTTTAATTAAATACTTTTCATAAACTAAAAAGTTTTATTTTTTATAAAGAAAAGTATTTTATAGATTTAAGTAATTTGGACTAAAATGCTAAGATTTGAAATCTTTGATTTTAATAAGTATGATTATAAAATTTCGGAGCTGGACGTTTTTATAAACATTTGAAATGTTTTGGGTCATACTCTAATTTATGAATATTTTGGACTAAAATGAAAGGTTTTGAGAACTTTAAAAATATGGGTATTATGTTGAAAAGGACTTTTGTGCAAAATAATAAAATATTTGGGGTCATTTCATAATTTCAGAAAGTATGGGAAAGACAATTATTTTTATGAGGTTCTGAAATTGGACCTATTTGAAAAGTTTTCTGACGTTTTGGGCCATAGTATAATTACGGAAAGTATTGGGACAGAGTGTAATTTTAGAGAACAATGTTACTGTAGCAAAATTCAAAAATAACGGTAATATCACTGTTCCTGAGCGGCTAGCCGGATAATCAAGCGGCTAACCGCTTGAGTGCTGGAATTTGCCTATAACGGCTAGTTTTTGGGGTTTAACTATAAAAACTCAAATCAAACTTCTTTCTAATAATCAATACAAGGAAAAATAAGATCATATAACATATATTGAGCTTTCATTTCGTAAATCATCATTTGTTGAATCATCATTGAGCTATAATTTGTTATTCACTCTTAAAGAGAGTTTTATTATTGTAAATTTCATTTCTCATCACATTGTGAGTGTACAAGTGAGGGAAACACTTGGGGTGAAGAGATTGGGGATATAATCTCTTGTTGTAAAGGTTTATTGACACCTTGAAAGTCAATTGTAAACATTTGAAGCCTTGGGAGGCTTGGATAGTGAAATCTTCAAGCCGGGTGAGCTTGGAGGCGTGGACGTAGGCGGGGATAGCCGAACCACGTAAAAATCCTTGTGTTCGTTTTTTTCTTCCCTTACTCTTTTAATATTGTGCTTGATTGAATTTATTGTTTTGATTTGATTAAGGCAATAGATTAAATTATTGTGCGAATTGTATTGCATAAATTTTAAAAACCCAATTCACCCCCCCTCTTGGGTTGCATAACTTGCATTTCATTTGGTATCAGAGCTTGGTTCTCTTGTTAGGACTTAACCGTCTAGAGTAAAAGATCCATGGCAACCCATAATGATTCAACCTTTAGGGAAGGACAATCCACAATTAGACCACCATTCTTTGACGGTAATGATTACCCATATTGGAAAACTAGGATGAGAATTTATTTACAAGCTTTAGATTATGATATTTGGGAAATTGTTTGTGATGGTCCATTTATGCCTTTAACTAAAAATGAAGTTGGGGAAGATATTCCAAAACCTTCGAGGGAATGGAATGAATTGGAAAAGAGAAAAGCTTCTCTAAACTCCAAAGCCATGAATGCCTTGTTTTGTGCACTAGATAAGAAAGAGTTTCATAGAGTATCTAGTTGTGAAAGTGCTAATGAAATTTGGCACAAACTTGAAGTTGTTTATGAAGGCACGAATCAAGTAAAAGAGTCTAAAATTAGTAGGTACACTCGACAATATGAATTGTTCCAAATGGAACAAAATGAGAGTGTGTATTCTATGTATACTAGATTTACGGACATAGTGAATACTCTAGGAGCCCTTGGCAAGACCTTTTCAAATAGTGAGAAAGTTAAGAAAATCATTAGGTCGCTACCTAAGGAATGGAGACCAAAAAGGACTGCCATTGAGGAAGCCAAAGATTTAAATATTTTACCTATTGACGATTTAATTGGTTCTCTTATTTCTTATGAGGAAGACTTGGCAGCCGAAAGAGGTAATGAGGAGAAGAAGAAAAGCATTGCTCTCAAAGCCTCGAAACATGAGAGTGATGAGGAAAGCGAGCTGGATGAGGAGGAGATGAATATGTTGGCTAGGAGGTTCATAAAAATTTTTAAGAAATCCGGTGAGCGAAGAAAATTTAGAGACCTCAAGAACCGAAAGGAGAAAAAGGAAGTAATCAAATGTTATGAATGCAAGAAGCCCGGACACATACGACCGGAGTGTCCTCTTCTCAACAAACTCAAGAAGAAAGCTATGGTGGCCATATGGGATGATAGCGATGAGGAAACAAGTGATGAGGATGAGCAACAAGAAATGACAAACTTAGCTCTCATGGCCGTTGGGGAAGAATCATGTGATGAACTTGATGAGGTAAATGATCATTTTACTTATGATGAATTATATGATGCTTTTAAAGAATTGCATGATAATTGGATAAAAATTGGTAAAAAGAATGCATGTCTTAAAAAGAAAATGGTAAAACTCACAAATGAAAATGAATCTCTAAGTGCAAAGATTACATGTATAGAATTAGAGAATAAAACATTGCATGATAGAGTTGCATTATCAAATGAGAAACCTAGCACTTCACATGAGCATCTAGAATCATATGTAGATGACTTGAAAAATGAAAATGATGCTTTACAAAATTGCAATGATTCATTAAATGAAAAGATTAAAGGACTAGAATTAGATAATAAAATGTTGCATGAAAGAATTGCATCATTTAAATGTAAACAAAGTACTTCATATGAGCATGAAAAATCACATGTTGATGAGTTGATGAAAGAAAATGAAGTGCTTAATAAAAAGAGTAATGAGCTAAATCAAATTGTGTTAAAATTTACAAATGGGCAAAAGATGTTGGATAACTTGCTTAATTCACAAAAATGTGTGTTTGATAAAGGAGGACTTGGGTATAAGCCTTACTTGAAACAAAAATATTATAAGAATTATTTTGTTAAGGCTACCTCCACAAGTGATCATAAGGTTGTTTGTCATTATTGCAATCAAAATGGTCACATGAAGAATAGATGTCCTGTGAAAAGAAATGCATATTATGGAGCAAAATGTATTTGGGTTCCAAAAGGAACCATTGCTAACACTCAAGGACCCAATAATATTTGGGTACCAAAGTACACAACTTGAATAAATTTTTTGTAGGTACCACAAACAAGGAAGGGTGGAGAGTTCCTTGATGAAGCTTATGAGGATAATCACATGATCATGGTATAGACAAAAATAATGAAAAAATATGATTTAATTGTTTTGGTAACAATTATTGCCTTATTGATTATGAGTGATGGTCTTTTAAGCTTAGTAAGTATTTGATAATTCATTTGGTATCATGTTGAGTGAATCATGAAAAATATATAGTAGCTTGAATTTGTGATAATATGATTATATGTTTACATGATTGAATTATCATTGTGTTTAACATTAAGTGTTTTATCATGATGCATGGTTATATATATATATATATATATATATATATATATATATATATATATATATATATATATGATGATAGCTTATCAACTCATAATGATGATTTTGTTTGATGTTAATGTTTATGAAGTGTTTAAGAATGATAGATAAGTGGTATGTTTGATTTATTAACTTTTGAATGCTTATATGTTTAATTATTGCTAAAAATATATGCATGATGAATGAATTGTATTTTTGAATTAATCATGTCTTAAATGTTTATAATTCAGTGTTATTATATCTCATAATTGTGATGAATATGCATGATGAATATGTTATAAATTTGAGTTTTATGATTGGATGTTAAAATGGTTTTGAAAGTGTTTGGATCACGAAATGGTTTTAAAATTGTTTGGAAAACAAAGGAGTTTTTTTTTTGAAAAATTTCAAATCTGCGCAAGCTGTAATGAATTGGTCATAACTTTTTCTAGAGAACTCTAAATCAAGCTCCGTAAAATTTATTGGAAAGCTAACTTAATTATCTTTCCAACGGTATATAGCTTGATTGTTAATTCTGGCTCAATCAATACAGTTTTTATTACGAATTTGACCTTTCTGCATTGTATTAAGTTTTGAATGCTTATATGCTTCATGATTGTATGCTTGTTGGATGTATTATTTGTTTGAATTAATTATCTTTTGGATGTTTAAAATCATGAATCATGCATTAAATTGGCTCTTGAGATATTTCGGGATCACAAAATGATCACGAAATTGATTAAAATTGACCGAAAATGAACTAAGGTGCAGCTGGACAGCAACCAGGCGGCTAACCGCCTGTTCCAAGCGGCTAGCCGCTTGGAAACTGTCCCAAACCCGAGAGCAAGCGGCTAGCCGCTTGCCCCCAAGCGGCTAGCCGCTTGGTCACGGGTTGGGTGTGTTTTGTTTTGCTTCTTCTTCCTCTTTTGCAAGTTTTCTGCACATGTTCTCTCCTTCAACCAAAACCGTGAACATCCTTTCCATTTTCGCTCTATTTCTCTTCATTTCTCATCCATTTTCATGCCCAAATCAACCATTCAAACCATTACCCATGCATTTCATCTTCACTAAACACTTCTTCATCATCATTTATTCACTTGTTCTTCATCATTTCATCATCATCTCTCACGAGTGAACAGTACTTCTCCATTTTTCTCTCAAATTTCTTCATCTTTCACTCACTTTCTTGTTAAAATCAATTATCCAAATCATTATTCATCCATTACTCATTCAATTTTCGTTCTCAAAACTTTATTTCATCAACTCTCCACATAAAACCCAAAATCAAAAACCTAACTACCCGTTTCTCTCTCTACATTTACAAGCTTCCTTTAGCCCATTTTTGATCCAATCTACATCATATATTAGCTTCATTCATCCCTAGGATCGATTTTCTTGGCTCAAACAAATTTATTTCACTCAATTTTGGTAAACCCGAAATTGGTTTTTTTTTTAAGCTTGTTTTTGTTCCTACAATGGTGGATGATGATAAATCCATGAGCAAACAAGTTGCCAAGAGATGTAAGGACAATTATGGAGATAATACGGAGTTCACATCAACCCACTTTCAGCATCTACCTCTTCAGAAACGGTTTTACGACAATTTTATGTCGAGGTCGATTATCGCTCTTTATTTTGTTTACCTTCGTTATTTGAAGAATTTAGAAATTTGTGACAAATCTCTTAGCTATTTTCTCATTGCTATGGGCTAGAACATGTTTTAGTTATTACGGAGCAATACAATGAAAATTTAGTTAAGGTGTTTTATTCGAATATGATTATGTGATCATCGAATATAATTGTTACAAATGTTGGGGAATTTATATTGAATTTGATGATTGATTATTATATATGTGTCGCTTAAAGAATTGATGGAGTTGTTGGTTTGTCGTAATTGTTTAAGCTTATATGGAAGTGTTTTTAATCATATTGTGTATTTGAGGATTTGTTCATTTTTAAGGGGAGATTCTGCCGAAATTTTTGCTCGCCCAAAATTGGTAATATCTTCATTGGCGATCTTATTTCAAATTGTATATATCTATTTTTTTACAGCGGAAAATAAATATGATACGTTTTTGATAATATTGTTTTGATTAAATTTTTTAATTGGTCATATATTTAGGGGAGCATACAATATGATTTTGGATAATATACATTTTGAGCATTATTTTGATAGCTTGATGGTTCATGATCATTTTATGGTTAATTGGATATTTGGTTATTATATATTTCTCGATTAATCATTGACATATTATCGGTCTTAGCATGAATTTATAGTAATTTTGATGATGAAGGGGGAGAGATCATGTATTTTGAATATGGAGATATATAATGTGTATTTTGATCTTGAAGTATTTATGCATGGTTTTGAAATATTAAGGGGGAGCTTACAAATTGTTATAGATCATATATTTAGGGGGAGTTTGTTCTTAAATTTGATTTATAACTTGAAGTCATGTATGCCATGTATTAAGGGGGAGTTTAATGTCAAAATACATGAGATGTTTGTCATCATCAAAAAGGGGGAGATTGTTAGCCTAAAAGGCTACACATAATGTAATTTTGATGATAACAAACATGTGTCTTGAGTAAAAATAATAAATATTGTATTTCACATTTTCACTAGTTTTTGAAGGATAATATTTATGCAAGTGAATCAAGTGAAATCAAGATTGAAGACACTCAACGGACAATGGCGAAATGAAGAATAAAGTTTGGAGCTCAACGGACAAATTATTGCGACAAATTCTTGTAAAGCCGGTATGATTTAATTGATGCATGATTTAGCATTTGAGAAGCTCAAGAGATTAGTTTAATTAAATACTTTTCATAAACTAAAAAGTTTTATTTTTTATAAAGAAAAGTATTTTATAGATTTAAGTAATTTGGACTAAAATGCTAAGATTTGAAATCTTTGATTTTAATAAGTATGATTATAAAATTTCGGAGCTGGACGTTTTTATAAACATTTGAAATGTTTTGGGTCATACTCTAATTTATGAATATTTTGGATTAAAATGAAAGGTTTTGAGAACTTTAAAAATATGGGTATTATGTTGAAAAGGACTTTTGTGCAAAATAATAAAATATTTGGGGTCATTTCATAATTTCAGAAAGTATGGGAAAGACAATTATTTTTATGAGGTTCTGAAATTGGACCTATTTGAAAAGTTTTCTGACGTTTTGGGTCATAGTATAATTATGGAAAGTATTGGGACAGAGTGTAATTTTAGAGAACAATGTTACTGTAGCAAAATTCAAAAATAACGGTAATATCACTGTTCCTGAGCGGCTAGCCGGATAATCAAGCGGCTAACCGCTTGAGTGCTGGAATTTGCCTATAACGGTTAGTTTTTGGGGTTTAACTATAAAAACTCAAATCAAACTTCTTTCTAATAATCAATACAAGGAAAAATAAGATCATATAACATATATTGAGCTTTCATTTCGTAAATCATCATTTGTTGAATCATCATTGAGCTATAATTTGTTATTCACTCTTAAAGAGAGTTTTATTATTGTAAATTTCATTTCTCATCACATTGTGAGTGTACAAGTGAGGGAAACACTTGGGGTGAAGAGATTGGGGATATAATCTCTTGTTGTAAAGGTTTATTGACACCTTGAAAGTCAATTGTAAACATTTGAAGCCTTGGGAGGCTTGGATAGTGAAATCTTCAAGCCGGGTGAGCTTGGAGGCGTGGACGTAGGCGGGGATAGCCGAACCACGTAAAAATCCTTGTGTTCGTTTTTTTCTTCCCTTACTCTTTTAATATTGTGCTTGATTGAATTTATTGTTTTGATTTGATTAAGGCAATAGATTAAATTATTGTGCGAATTGTATTGCATAAATTTTAAAAACCCAATTCACCCCCCCTCTTGGGTTGCATAACTTGCATTTCAGATAGCTTACCCCTTACTTGGCTCAAGTAAGAGGATGGAGGTGTGGGTGTTAGCATATACCCAAGCCGAACCTCACGACGCTAGGGTATGCCGGTTTTTTCACCCTCGGGCCTTCTTTGACCCTCCCTCTCTTCAAATTTTTCAGATAGTTTACCCCCTACTCTGCCGAGTAAGAGGACGGAGGTATGAGTGTTAGCATACCTAAGCCGAACCTCATGACGCTAGGGTATGCTGGTTTTTTCACTCGCGGGTCTTCTTTGACCCTTCCCTCTCTTCTCAGTTTTTCAGATAGTTTACCCCCACTCTGCCGAGTGAGAGGACGGAGGTATGAGTGTTAGCACACCTAAGCCGAACCTCATGACGCTAGGGTATGCCGGTTTTTTCACTCGCGGGCCTTCTTTGACCCTTCCCTCTCTTCACAGTTTTTTAGATCGGCGAATGGCGAAGATTACATATATCCAGATGCTAGCGTATTTCAATGGCGATAAATGAATATAATCCGTGTGCTAAGACCGAAATGGCGAAACTGGGGAAAGAACCCTCTTCACATTGGTTGTAAATAGAAATTACATTTATAAATAACAAAAGCGTAGATCAATACTTGACTTAGCTTTGTTACCCTGAGGAGAACGGAAGACCACAGGACCTCCTACCCCTTTTCATTCGAAAATTAAAGAAACTTTAAAGTTGCAATTGACCAACATAGGGCATTTGGGGTACTCCGTTTGGCCTATCACCAAGAACATTGAAGAAAGCATTAAAGAAAACAAAAGACTAAAGGTTTAGACACTGTCCTTTAGTAATATTTCCGTAGCATCGCGGCATTCCAGGGGTGCCTCACAATGGTGCCATCCATGTGGAGCAGCCTATACGCACCTGTCCCAACGGGCTTGTCGATGCGGTAAGGTCCTTCCCAATTTGCTCCAAAAGCGCCTTCGCAGGATACCCTCGTATTTTGAGTTACCCTTCTCAAGACCAAGTCTCCTTTCTTGAAGGATCGAGGGCGTACATTTTTCTCGTATAAACCCGCGATGCGATGCTGATATATGGCGGTCCGTAATTCTGCTCTAGCCCTTTTCTCAGCCACCAAATCGAGGTTTGAGGCTTCCAAGGAAGTGTTCTCGGCCTCATCGAAATATTCGACCCTGTGAGAGGGTATCCCAATCTCTGCTGGAATTACTGCATCTACCCCGAATGCAAGAGAAAATGGGGTCTCCCTGGTGGAAGTGTTTTGAGTAGTTCGGTAGGCCCATAGAACCCCAGGTAGCTCATCTACCCATGCTCCTTTTCTCTCCTCTAGCTTCTTCTTCAAGATGCCTTTGATAATCTTGTTAACGGCTTCGACTTGCCCATTAGATTGGGGATGGGCAGGTGTAGCAAATCGGTTAGCTATCCCCAACTCCGAGCAAAAGCTTCGGAATTTTTCATTATCGAATTGCTTGCCATTATCGCTAACGATTGCATGGGGTATCCCAAATCTGCAAATGAGGTTCTTCCAAATGAATTCCGTAGTCTTCCTCTCTGTGACATTTGTCAGCGGCTCCGCTTCGGCCCATTTTGTAAAATAATCTACTGCCACGATTGCATGCTTGGCTTGCCCCTTTCCGGTAGGTAACGGGCCGATGAGATCCACTCCCCATATAGCAAAGGGCCAAGGGGAATATATGACTATTAGTTTCTCCGGGGGTAAGTGGGGTATCTTGGCGAACCTCTGGCATTTGTCGCAGCTTCGTACCATATTTTTAGCATCCTCCCTCATGGTTGGCCAGTAGTACCCCTGTCGGAGAGCTTTTTGTGCCAGCGATTGTGCTCCGTAGTGATTGCCGCAAATCCCTTCATGTATTTCCCTCATAACATACTCGGCCTCGTCGCCTCCCAAGCACCTAAGGTAAGGAAGAGTGAACCCTCTTCTGTACAGGGTATCCTGGATCAGGCAATACCTTGCGGCCTTGTACTTTAGTCTTCTTGCTTCAGTTTTATCCGAGGGGAGGTCTCCATCCTTGAGGTACCTCACAATGGGCTCCATCCAAAGTACCACACTGGACAGTGATCCTACTTCCGATGGCTCGGTGAGGCCGAAGCTGGGTGCGGGTATGTGTTCGGTGGTGATGGGTCAAGAGGACTGGGCTACCCCGAGGGACGCCATTTTTGCCAGGGTATCGGCCTCGCTGTTTTCAAGTCGGGGTACCCTTTCCACCTTAACCTCGCAAAACTGGGACATCAGCTCCCTGGTTTTCCCGAGGTACCCCTTCATGTTTTCCTCTTTTGCTTGGTATTGTACCGTAATCTGGCTTACCACCAGCTGGGAGTCGCTCTTGATGTGAACCCTTCTTGCTCCCAAAGCCTTGGACATTCTCAGCCCCGCTATGATGGCCTCATATTCGGCCTCGTTGTTGGAAGCCTTGAACCCGAACTGCAAAGCGTAGTATATTTTCACCTTATTCGGGTCAATTATAATAACTCCCGCACCACTCCCATGTGAATTAGAGGAGCCATCTACACATATCTCCCAGAGCTGTCCCCCTTCATTGGTAGATGGGGTATCCGATAGGTGCCTTAGCTCGTCTTCGCCACTTGAGTCGCTGGCAAATTCCGCAATGAAGTCGGCGACGGCTTAGGCTTTAATCGTCGAGCGATGCTTGAAGATGATGTCGAATTCACTTAATTCGAGGGACCATCAGAGAAGCCTTCCGGACATGTCTAACTTTTGAAGGATTTGCCGAAGGGGAAGGTTGGTGACGACCGCAATGGTGTGAGCTTGAAAATACGGTCTAAGCTTCCGTGCGGAGACAACCAATGCCAAAACAACCTTTTCAGAGGTAGGGTACCTCTTCTCAGCATCAACCATAGCCTTACTGGTGTAGTAAATAGGTCGTTGTACCCCCTTATCATCTTCTTGGAGTAACACAGAGCTGGTAGCATGCTCAGATACAGCGAGATACAACAGAAGCACCTCTCCCGGCTCGGGTTTGGCAAGCAGTGGAGCATTCACGAGGTACCCCTTCAGCTCCTGGAAGGCCTCTTCGCAATCGGGAGTCCATTGGAGCTTCTTGCCGGCCTTCAAAGCTTTGAAGAAAGGCTTACACCGGTCGGTAGCCTTGGAGATGAAGCGGCTCAGGGCAGCTACCCGGCCTGCCAAGCTTTGAACTTCTTTGATGGTGCTTGGCGATTTCATATCAAGGACCGCACGGATCTTATCGGGGTTGGCTTCAATCCCCTGTTGTTGTACCATGAACCCGAGGAACTTACCCGAGGTGACCTCGAACGCACACTTCTCAGGATTGAGCCGCATTTGGTGTCTCCTCAAAACGGTGAAGGTATCCCTGAGGTGCCCCAGGTGCTCCCCCGCATGCACCGATTTAGTGATCATATCGTCGATGTAGACCTCCATGGTGCGCCCTATCTGCTCCTTGAAAATTTTATTCACTAGCCGCTGATAGGTAGCCCCGGCGTTCTTCAAGCCAAACGGCATCACCTTGTAACAGTACAACCCTCGGTTGGTGATGAACGCCGTTTTCTCTTGATCGGGCTCATACATCGGAATTTGATTATAACCGGAGAAAGCGTCCATAAAACTTAGCATCTCATGCCCCGCTGTTGCATCGACTAGCTGATCCACCCGGGGAAGTGGGAAACTATCCTTGGGGCAGGCTTTGTTCAAATCAGTGAAGTCCACGCACATGCGCCACTTTCCATTTGATTTCTTAACAAGGACAACATTGGATACCCAATCAGGGTACACTGCCTCCCGTATAAACTTTGCTGCTAATAGGCGATCTACCTCTTGCTCAATTGCATCGTACCTCTCTTGGTTGAAGGCGCGACGCTTCTGTTTGACCGGCTTATTATGCGGGCTGACATTGAGTTTGTGGCAAGAAAGGGCTGGTGGGATACCCGGCATATCCGAATGGGACCAGGCGAATACATCGTGGTGCCCACGTAGGAAGGCGATGAGCTCCTCCCTCTGTTCCTCCGAAAGGTTGGAGCCTACCTTCACGGTCTTTGCTGGGTCGGCAGTACAAATCGGAACTGAGATAAGGTCTTCAACTGGGGTACCCCATTTTCCACCATCCGATACCCGGGGATCCAAAGGTGCCTCTACTTCACATCAAAGCTCATCCATCTCCCCTTGGGGTACCCTCGAACTATCCCTCGTAACTGCCTCCACCACCACTGGCGAGGACTTCAAGTGCTTTGGTGGGGGGACTGCCTGGGGAGACTTCTTGAGTGTAGCTCTTCGCTGTTTAGCAAGTGCTCGCCTGGAGGGAGAAGGTGTGGGTTGGCCGCCGCTGGGGTACCCCTTCGCTCCCAAATCAGAGGCTATTTGGTAAGTGACTCTAGAGGCCACGGAATAACACCCACGAGCAGATTGCTGGTCCCCTTTAATGGTGATAACTTCTTGGGCGGCTGGGACTTTCATGGCGAGATAATGCATGGATACCACTGCTTTAGTTGGTACTAGAAACGGCCTACCCAATATAATATTGTATGCACCCGGATGATCTACAATCAGAAAGTCAATCATATGCACAATGCGGTGGGGTACCTTACCGAGTGTAACCGGCAGTGTGATGATGCCCTTCGGTATAACCATGTCGCCGGCGAAACCAATGAGAGGCGTAGCATAGGGAGTGATCTTTGGCGACTCAATCAATAACTGATCTAAGGCGCTCTTGAAGATGATGTCGACGGAGCTACCGGTATCTACAAGGGTTCTCGCCACCTTTCCAGTGGCAACCTTCAAAGTAATTACGAAGGCATCATCGTGAGGGTACCAGATTCCCTCCGCATCTTTCTCCGTAAAAAGGATAGGTGGGGGATGATGGGGTATCCTTGGTGTACCCCATTCATTAAGATTGACTTCTCTGCCCATGTTGGTGGTTACCGATAGCGATCTACCATAACCTTTGATAGCCCTCCTAGATTGGCCCGCTAAAGTTGGTCCACCCATTATCATCCGAACATACACGTCTTTCTTGTGCCCAGGGGGTACCTCTCGTTCAGGACTGCCCTCAGCTACCCGCTTGCCCTTATCTTGCTCTGTGGACTTCCGAGCTTCTCTCATGTCAGCAACAAATTCTTTAAGGTACCCACTGAGAATCAAAGATTCAATTTCCTCCCTCAAAGTAAAACATTCAGCTGTGCTGTGACCAAAGTCCTCATGGAACTCGCAATACTTCAAGCTACGCCTCATGTTGGGGTACTTCCTCATCGGCTTAGGAGGACGGAGGAGGCCACTGTCCCGAATGTGGTAGAAGATCTGGTCCGGAGACCGATTCAGTTGGTGGAAAGACTCATGCCGAGGTCTCGGTGGTGGCTCCCGATGATCCGGTAGTGGTGGTCTTGGGGGATGGGGTACCCCCAAGGTAACATGAGGGTTATACCCTCGTCCCCGCGGGGTAACCCGTGGAGGGCTCCGCGGTCGGGGTACCCTGGGTATTGGGGCCTCCACCCTTCTGGGCTTTTCCTTATCCTTTGCAACGCCAGCCTTCTCTTCTTGGCGCTTCAACTGACATTTCTCGTCCATCTCCACTTGCTGCAACGCCCGAGAACGGGCTTCCCCATATGAAAGCGGACGCTTCTTTTGGAAAGAGCGCCATAATTTACCCAACCGCAATTTTTTCTCGAAGTGGGTCAGTGTTTGTTGATCTCCAAATGCTCCCGTTCGCAGCACCTCTTGGTGGAAACGCGTCATGTACTCCGCCAAAGGCTCGGTCTCCCCTTGCTTGATAAAGGCAAGTTTGGAGGCTACCCTATCTTGAGAAGAAGCATAGGAAAACTCTTTAGTAAATTCGGATAACAATTGGTTTAAGGAAGATATGCTACCCGCTTTCAAGGAGCGAAACCATGACTTTGCGGGGCCTGTGAGCGTATGTGTAAACATCCTACACATGGCGCTTTTATCTACACCCTTAATAAGCATCTGGTCGCGGTATAACTCAGCATGCTCTGAGGCGTCAGTGGTACCCGAGTATTGAGGTACCTGAGGCATAGTGAACCCCTCGGGGAGGGTAGCCTTCCGGATCTTCATAGTGAACGGCGATTGGTAGGTCATTGGTGCTGGTGCAGCTGTGAGGTTTTGCCTTTCGGAGAGGAGCTTCACTTGGGCTTCCAAGTTTTCCATTTTTTCCACAAGTTCAAGCGGTACCCCTGGTGTACCCGATGATGTCGCTGTCACTTGGGAAGCCCTTTTGGCATTTAGTTTCTCACGGAGATCCTCATGGGTACGCTTTGCACGCCTCGTACCTTGGCTGCTACGGGAATTGCAAGAGGCGGTGGAACGCTCGTCGCGGGTACCCATGGTTTGAAACTTGGAACGAGTACCCGATGGCCTAAGCTTTGGCTTGCTGGGCTCAGGTACCCCTCTTTTGACCATAGCTTGGTCGTCCGGTTGAGGTGATGGAGCTTCTAGCGTCGCCGGAGGAAGTGAACTTTCGGGTGCCCGAGATCCGACCGCCCTAAGTATTGCGTGGGCGAGATCCTCAAAACGCTGGTGCGTAATAGGTTCCTCCTCTTGGCGAACACCCATCGATTGCTTGACACCCTTGCCCTTGTGGGCGCGGGCCGTCCTTGCAGGATCACTACCTTCACCACTGCTATCATCTCTCATCCTCACTAGTTTGGTAACCGCGGTTGAGGGTTTTTGTGCGATTCCCCACAGACGGCGCCAATTGTTTTCAACTGATTTTGGGCTAAGAAAAAACCAAAACCAATCTAGAACAATAAATTTAATATTTTGGGGGAGACGGGGTACCTCACTAGTTTGTTGTGTGGACTGCGGTGTATGTGGACTTCAAGGGAGGTGAGATGGGGAGTGAGAGTGACAACAATGGTGGAAGGTCTGGAACAAGAGAGATGTCCTTGGGAGTGGGTTTCGCACCTGCAAAACAGTGAAGATGGAGGTTAGAGGTGAAGCCGGGGGGGGTACCCCTGGCGTTCACACTCCGACGCTCATGTTAGCAAACTCGAGTGTTTTTAGTGAAGAGAGCTAGCTAGCCCTCTATAAATTAGGGTTTAAGGTTGGAGAGAACCTGATTTTTGGAATGGGAGTGTGAATGGTGAATAATGGAGGAAGGAGAAAAGCCTATTGAGAATAAACCCTAGGTGTCTTTTTATATGGTGTACCTCCACTGCCACGTGGCGTACCCTTTTTGGCTCACGTCCCTTTCTTGCTTTTATGATTTTTGGGCCGTTATATGCATGCCCGCGGCGTATCTCATCATTTGGAGGCGTAGCGCGCGTAGGCGAGTGGTCCCGGGGTACCTCTGCAGCAGTTGTCGGGTAGGTGGTTGGGGACCACTGTCCTTGGTGTAATATTCTGCATTGTGGCAGGCGGCTGTCCCCCCCCTTTTGCATATCGTTTTCGATTCCTTTTTTCTGACAAAATCAAATGAAATCTTTTAGAAGGCGGAGACGTTGCTCATGGCGGATATTTTAGAGGATTCTCTTACACCGTTTCGTAGGATATCCCAAGGTATAGGGATACCCCTTACTACTTGGGGTACCCCTTTCCATACGGGGTATCTTATTTTACGCAGGGTATCCCAATTCGCGTGGGATACCCTAATTTGCTCTGGACTCGCTCCTTTAATCGACACGTGGCACTTTTACTGTTCATCCTAGTTTTCCCTCAAACACCCACCATCCCCCACCTATCCTTTTTACGGAGAAAGATGCGGAGGGCATCTCGTACCCTCACGATGATGCCTTCGTAATTACTTTGAAGGTTGCCACTGGAAAGGTGGCGAGAACTCTTGTAGACACCGGTAGCTCCGTTGACATCATTTTCAAAAGCGCCTTGGATCAGTTATTGATTGAGTCGCCAAAGGTCACCCCCTATGCTACGCCTCTCATTGGGTTCGCCGGAGATATGGTTATACCGAAGGGCATCATCACACTGCCGGTTACACTTGGTAAGGTACCCCACCGAATTGTGCATATGATTGACTTTCTGATTGTAGATCACCCGGATGCATACAATATTATATTGGGTAGGCCGTTTTTAGTAGCAACTAAGGCGGTGGTATCCATGCATTATCTCGCCATGAAAGTTCCAGCCGCCCAAGAAGTTATCACCATTAAAGGGGACCAGCAATCTGCTCGTGGGTGTTATTCTGTGGCTTCCAGAGTCACTTACCAAATAGCTTCTGATTCGGGAGTAAAGGGGTACCCCAGCGGCGGCCAACCCACACCTTCCCCCTCCAGGCGAGCACTAGCTAAACAGCGAAGAGTTACACTCAAGAAATCTCCCAAGGCAGTCCCCCCACAAAGGCAATTGGAATCTTCACCGGTGATGGTGGAAGCAATCACGGGGGATAGTTCGAGGATATCCCAAGGGGAGCTGGATGAGCTCCGATGTGAAGTAGAGGCACCTTTGGATCCCCGGATATCGGAAGGTGGAAATTGGGGTACCCCAGCTGAAGACCTTATCTCAGTTCCGATTTGTACTGCCGACCCAGCAAAGACCGTGAAAGTAGGCTCCAACCTTTCGGAGGAGCAAATGGAGGAGCTCATTGCCTTCCACGATGTATTCGCCTGGTCCCACTCGGATATGCCGGGTATCCCACCAGCCCTTTCTTGTCACAAACTCAATGTCAGCCCGCATAATAAACCGGTCAAACAGAAGCGTCGCGCCTTCAACCAAAAGAGGTACGATGCAATTGAACAAGAGGTAGATCGCCTATTAGCAGCAAAGTTTATACGGGAGGCAGTGTACCCTGATTGGGTATCCAATGTGGTTCTTGTCAAGAAATCAAATGGAAAATGGCGCATGTGCGTGGACTTCACCGACTTGAACAAGGCCTGCCCCAAGGATAGTTTCCCCCTTCCTCGGTTGGATCAGCTAGTTGATGCAACAGCGGGGCATGAAATGTTAAGTTTTATGGACGCTTTTTCTGGTTACAATCAAATTCCGATGTATGAACCCGATCAAGAGAAAACGGCATTCATCACCAACCGAGGGTTGTACTGTTACAAGGTGATGCCGTTTGGCTTGAAGAATGCCGGGGCTACCTATCAGCGGCTAGTAAATAAAATTTTCAAGGAGCAGATAGGGCGCACCATGGAGGTCTACATCGACGATATGATCACTAAATCGGTGCACGCGGGGGAGCACCTGGGGCACCTCAGGGATACCTTCACCGTTTTGAGGAAACACCAAATGCGGCTTAATCCTGAAAAATGTGCTTTCGGGGTTACCTCAGGTAAGTTCCTCGGGTTCATGGTACAACAACGGGGGATTGAAGCCAATCCCGATAAGATTCGTGCAGTTCTTGACATGAAATCGCCAAGCACCATTAAAGAAGTTCAAAGCTTGGCAGGCCGGGTAGCTGCCCTGAGCCGCTTCATTTCCAAGGCTACCGATCGGTGTAAGCCGTTTTTCAAAGGTTTAAAGGCCGGCAAGAAGCTCCAATGGACTCCCGATTGCGAAGAGGCCTTCCAGGAGTTGAAGGGGTACCTCGTGAATGCTCCACTGCTTGCCAAACCCGAGCCGGGAGAGGTGCTTCTGTTGTATCTCGCTGTATCCGAGCATGCCACCAGCTCTGTGTTGCTCCGAGAAGATGGTAAGGGGGTACAACGACCTATTTACTACACCAGTAAGGCTATGGTTGATGCTGAAAAGAGGTACCCCACCTCTGAAAAGGTTGTTTTGGCATTGGTTATTTCCGTACGGAAGCTCAGACCGTATTTTCAAGCTCACACCATTGCGGTCGTCACCAATCTTCCCCTCCGACAAATCCTTCAAAAGTTGGACATGTCCGGAAGGCTTCTCCGATGGTCCCTCGAATTAAGTGAGTTCGACATCATCTTCAAGCCTCACTCGGCGCTTAAAGCCCAAGCCGTCGCTGACTTCATTGCGGAGTTTGCTAGTGACCCAAGTGGCGAAGGCGAGCTGAGTTACCTATCGGATACCCCATTCACCGACGAAGGGGGACAGGTCTGGGAAATATATGTAGATGGCTCCTCTAATTCACATGGGAGTGGTGCGGGAGTTATTATAATTGACCCGAATAAGGTGAAAATATGCTACGCTCTGCAGTTCGGGTTCAAGGCCTCCAACAACGAGGCCGAATATGAGGCCATCATAGCGGGGCTGAGAATGTCCAAGGCCTTGGGAGCAAGAAGAGTTCACATCAAGAGCGACTCCCAGTTGGTGGTAAGCCAGATTACGGCACAATATCAAGCGAAAGAGGAAAACATGAAGGGGTACCTCGGAAAAACCAGGGAGTTGATGTCCCAGTTTTGCGAGGTCAAGGTGGAAAGGGTACCCCGACTTGAGAACAGCGAGGCCGATACCCTGGCAAAAATGGGGTCCCTTGGGGTAGCCCAGTCAGCCGGCCCCATCACGACCGAACACATACCCGCACCCAGCTTCGGCCTCACCGAGCCATTGGAGGTAGGATCACTGTCCAATGCGGTACTTTGGGTGGAGCCTATTGTAAGGTACCTCAAGGACGGAGACCTCCCCTCGAATAAAACTGAAGCAAGAAGACTAAAATACAAGGCCTCACGGTATTGCCTGATCCAGGATACCCTATACAGAAGAGGGTTCACTCTTCTTTACCTTAGGTGCTTGGGAGGCGACGAGGCCGAGTATGTCATGAGGGAGATACATGAGGAAATTTGCGGGAATCACTATGGAGCACAATCGCTGGCACAAAAAGCTCTCCGACAGCGGTACTACTGGCCAACCATGAGGGAGGATGCCAAGAATATGGTACGAAGCTGCGACAAATGCCAGAGGTTCGCCAAGGTACCCCACTTACCCCCATAAAAGCTAACGGTTATATCCTCCCCTTGGCCCTTTGCTATATGGGGAGTGGATCTCATCGCCCCATTACCTACCGGAAAAGGACAAGCCAAGCATGCAATCGTGGCGGTAGATTATTTTATAAAATGGGCAGAAGCGGAGCCGCTGACAAGTATCACAGAGAGGAAGACTACGGAATTCATTTGGAAGAACCTCATTTGCAGATTTGGGATACCCCATGCAATCTCCTCAGGGTAACAAAGTTAAGTCATGTATTGATCTACGCTTTTGTTATTTATGAATGCAATTTCTATTTACAACAAATATGAAGAGAGTTCTTTCTCCAGTTTTGCCATTTCGGTCTTAGCATGCGGATTATATTCGTTTATCGCTATTAAGATACACTCGCATCTGGATATATGCAATCTTCGCCATTCGCCAAGTTACCTAAACAAAGAGAGGGAGGGTTAAAGAAGACCCGAGGATGAAAAAACCGGCATACCCTAGCATCACGAGGTTCGCTTAGGTATGCTAACTCTCACACCTCCGTCCTCTTACTAGGCAGAGTAGGGGGTAAGCTATCTGAAAAATCTTGAAGAGAGGGAAGGGTCAAAGAAGACCCGAGGGTGAAAAAACCGGCATACCCTAGCGTCACGAGGTTCGCTTAGGTATGCTAACACTCATACCTCCGTCCTCTTACTCGGCAGAGTATGGGGTAAACTATCTGAAAAATCTTAAAGAGAGGGAAGGGTCAAAGAAGGCCCGACGGTGAAAAAATCGGCATACCCTAGCGTCACGAGGTTCGCTTAGGTATGCTAACACTCATACCTCCGTCCTCTTACTCGGCAGAGTAGGGGGTAAACAATCTGAAAAATTTGAAGAGAGGGAGGGTCAAAGAAGACCCGAGGGTGAAAAAACCGGCATACCCTAGCGTCACGAGGTTCGCCTAGGTATGCTAACACCCACACCTCCGTCCTCTTACTCGGCAGAGTAGGAGGTAAGTTATCTGCGCCGAAGTTTTAATTACCAATTCGAGAGGAGATCCGTCATAATCACTGGGAAAGGTAGTCACCAGATTCGCCGATCCGAATGCGGTACCGAGGGTACCCTATTTCAAAGGAGAAGCGCCTAACGAACATTTGAAGGGGTACCCCATTTAAGAAAATATAGGGGGTACCCCATTTCAGAAAACAACAAAAATAAAGGGGTGCCTTAAAAAGTTGGCAGTCAGGTCAAGCATCCAATTGCGGAATGATAAGCATGCCAAGTACAAGAAAATTCAAATAGCATAGTATCATCACAAAAGAGAGTTATCATCAATACAAGCATATCCCAACAAACCAAACAGAAAGCAGAAAAGTTTCAGTGTCAAAATATGAGTAGATCTGAAAAGCGACAACATAGCAAACGAAACCTACACCAAGGGGGGGACATCCTCTCCAGCATCTGTCTCCAGGAGGCGACCAGCAGAGGACTCGGAGGTACCCGGAATAGGAGTACCCAAAGTAGGGACCTCCGAGACGGGCAATGGTTGAATCTCGCGGGGTACCCCAGGTGACCTGGAAGAGGCACCTGACTGAGAAGACTTCTTCCTCTTCGCAATTGTCTTCAAAACCGTGGCTTTGTTGACAAACTTCTGCACGCAGGGTACCTCCAACTCGGGATAAACACTCCATACCTCCGACATAATGAGCGAGAACGCATCCTCCGCCATCGTCTTCTGTCGAGATTGTAGCTCGACGTTGGTGGCCTGCAACTCGGCCCGGTCCTTCTCCAGTCGGGCTTTCTCTCCTGAAAGGTCTGTAATGCGCTCATGTAAAGCCTTGACCTCTTGGGCGAGCTGGTCCTCTCGAGATTGGCGGCTTTGGAGCTCACCCTTCACCTTGTCCACCTCCGACCGAGCAGCGGCGAGAGAGTCGAGGTCCGGCAGGCAGTGGCTGAGGAGAAAAGATGTCTGGGAGTCATGAAGACATGCCAGGTATATATGTATGGCGATATAATCGAAAAGAAAATTTTTAAGGATACTCTTGGGGTACCCCAGGAAAGCTTACCTCCTGGGTAGCCCTCAGTGCTTGGCCATAGCGTTGGCTCAAGCTCATCTTATTCGTCTCCTCGGCAACCTCGGGGGTAACGCTCTCGGCGGAATAGTAGAAGCACCGAGCTAAATGGGAGACGTCCTTGTTGGAGGCCGGGTCCAGATCACCCACGTGTAACTCCTCGGGGAAAGCGGACACCATCCCAAACTTTCTCTTTTTCGGGCGAGGGGTACCCCTCGACCCACTCTGCGAGGTACCCTGAGACTTCCCTTTCCCACTGGGAGCTCGAGGAGGGCGAGAGACTGATGAAGGAGCGGCCGAATCCTGAGATCCGGAAGCACCACCCACAATCGCTGTGAAGAAGGCATCGAAAGCATCTCCCGATGACTCCATGGCTGCACATAAGGCACAACAATCATGTTAGCTAAGCAAGCACTGAAAATGTCAAAGGCAAAAATGGGAAATAAAAGAAAAAAAGGAGGAACAAATTCAAAGTTGCGGTGGTGATGGGGTACCCCAGTCCCATGGATAATGATAGGGTACCCCTCAACACCCAAGCCATACATGTGGTACCCCCACGGACGGGTGGAGCACTTCGGTCAATCAACCCCGTTCTCCACAATCTACCCTCCTCCAGCACATCACTACCCCTCTGTGCGCTGTGGAGTCTCTCCACAAACCTCTTCACCTCCCTCCCCACCTCCTGGATTGGGCATGATCCTTTAGCCCAAGTCACGCCTGCAAAAGCATAAAAACCTAAGGTTAGTGAGATATTGATGCAGAAGATAACAGTAAAGAACTATGAGTAGAGGGGTACTTACTGTCTGCGGTGAAAGAGTTTGGAACCGCCACGGGATCGCCAGCCTCGCCCAGAGTATCGGTCCCCCACCTACCCTTGGCCACAAACCACCCATTCTGGTAACCTTTCTTCAGGACGGGGCTCCCCTCAACAATATGCCCGTGCTCAACCCACGGGGAAAAGTAAGCCACACCGGGGCCCTTAGGCTTTTTAAATTGGTAGAGACCCCTCAACTCCCTAAAGGAGATGTCGCGCTTCACGACCTCCAGCCACAACACTTGCAAGCCCGTGAGTGTCCTCCATCCCGGGAGGGACAACTGCCCAGGAGCTACACCCAGGAAACTAAACATCCTCATGTAAAAGGGCTGAAGAGGCAGGCGGAGTCCTAGGTCGAAGAGATCGATGTGGAGAGCTATCCCATCAGACTGAGGACGCTCAGGCCGCTCATCACTATGGGGTACCCTAAGCTGAACAGACGAAGGTATGGTGTATTTAGCCCTAATCTGTTCTAGATCCCCTGAGGTGGCTCTCCGAATGCTTAGGGAGAAAGGGTTGCCAGTTTTGGAGGGTGTGGCAGGGGAAGACGTAGAAGGTTGCCCCAATGAAGGAGCGGAAACCTTAGGCTTGGATGGCTTACCCTTGTCCTTAAGTTGGGGGGTAGGCCGTTTACGAGGTAAACGTGGGCTGACTCGAGGGGTAACCCTAGCAGGAGGAGGCTCGGAATGAAGGGTACGACTACCCGAGGAATCAGAGGCGGACTTATCCCCCTCGCTAATGGAGATATGAGAAGGGCAACCCTCAGGGGGGCTGCTAGCCTTCCTAGCCCCAACCCTACGTCGCTTTTTCGAGGGCGCTGTATGTTTTTTACCCATCTACTCTCCCCAACAATAAGCCCACAAATCCCCCAGCCACACATTCACAAACCGCCAACGATACACCCAACAAAACAACACAAAGCGCCAAAAACACACCCAACAACACATCCAGTAACAACACCACCACAAACCGCCCGCCATCCATCAACCATCCAATGCAAACACCCACCACAAAAACAAAAGAAAAACAACAACAAACAAGCAAAAATAAATTTTTTGTCTCCAAACATGCAAAATGACGCCATTACAAGCGCGCCAAAAAGCGGTGAAAAGAGGGAGAATACCTATCGCTCACCAGTTCAGTAGATCAGGCTTGACGGTTGCAGGGAAACGAAGCTGCAAGCAACCAAACACAGTAAGCACAAAATAACAGCGAAGCTTCAATTTACATAAATATTTTTAAGTAAATATTTACAAAAAAAAAGAAGGGGAAAAAGGAGAAACGGACAGCAACGGAGAACTCATGACCGGCAGCCGTGACTCCCGTCGCCGAAAGTCAACGCCGGAGAAACGGGAACAAACCGCTCCGGCCAAAAAAAAAAAAAGAGAAAGAAAATGGTTGCAGCAGACCGACGCAAGGGGGGGAGACACGGTCACCACGCCGGCGTCGATCGGCCGCGGTAGCAGCCGCCAATAACGTCGGGATCAGCCGACGCGACGGCCGCCATCAAAACGCCGCAAACACCCAGAAATCACTGGCCGAAAGTGAGAAAAATGAAGAGAAAAAGGAAGAAAAAGAAAGAAGAAGAAGGAAGAAGAAAAAGAGAGAGAGAGAGAGGGGGTTACCATGGCTGGAACCGCGCCGAAAACCGCCGGAGAAATGCCCAAAAATCGCCGGATCTGGAGCCCAAGAATCACCACTGCAGCAGCCGCGAATCACACCGGAAAAAGACTCCAAGCCAACGCCGACCAAGAGGAAAGGAAGAGAGAAAGAAAGAGAGGAAAAAGAAGGAAGAAAAGAGGAAGAGGAAACGGGTGATGATGGCCGAAAGAGAGAGAAGAATGAACGGGAAGGGAAGAAGAAAGAGAGAAAAGAAAAAGGGGGTGAAGAAAAAGGGCAACTGGAACGAGGTTTAAGAAACTGTTTTGGGGATTTTCAAAACCAAAGAGATAAAGGTTGACAGCGTTTTAATTAAACCTGACAGAATGTGCAGTCCGAGAAGGGAGATTCAGGGATGTTTGAGAGCTTTTCAAAAAATTCAAATTTTATGTCACACGACTGCTCGTTCTCACAAAAAAAAAATGGTACACAACTGCTCTAAGAAAAAGGGAAAAGTGGCTGGAAAACGAAAAGACAGAGAGGAATTTTTAATATACAAAGTATAGTCAAGGGAAGAAGTCAAGCAAGTCAACCCCTGTCCAGCCATATCGCCACGTGTCACTCACACAATAAGTTTCTTTTGCCTCTAATACTTCTCGCCAAAAAGAAACTAGGGGGCTGTTGTTTGAGGAAAAAATAGGATGAACAGTAAAAGTGCCACGTGTCGACTAATGGAGCGAGTCCATAGCGAATTGAGGTACCCCACGTGAATTGGGATACCCCGCGTAAAATAAGGTACCCCGTATGGAAAGGGGTACCCCAAGTATAAAGGGGTACCCCAGGTAGTAAGGGGTATCCCTGTACCTTGGGATATCCAACGAAACGGTGTAAGAGAATCCTCCAAAATATCCGCCATGAACAACGTCTCCGCCTCCTAAAAGATTTCATTTGATTTTGTCAGAAAAAGGAATCGAAAACGATATGCAAAAGGGGGGACAACCGCCTGCCACAGTGCAGAATATTACACCAAGGACAGTGGTCCCCAACCGCCTACCCGACAACTGCTGCAGAGGTACCCCGGGACCACTCGCCAATGCGCGCCACGTCTCCAAATGATGAGATACGCCGCGGGCATGCATATAAGGGCCCAAAAATTATGAAAACAGCAGAGGGACGTGAGCCAAAAAGGGTACGCCACGTGGCAGTGGAGGTACACCATATATAAAGACACCTAGGGTTTATTCTCCATGGGTTTTTCTCCTTCCACCAATATTCTCCATTCACACTCCCTCTCCAAAAACCAGGTTCTCTCCAACCTTAAACCCTAATTTACAGAGGGCTAGCTAGCTCTCTTCGCCTAAAACACTCGAGTTTGCTAACTTGAGAGTCGGAGTGTGAACGCCAGGGGTACTCCCCCCGGCTTCACCTCTAACCTCCATTTTCACTGTTTTGCAGGTGCGAAGCCCACTTTGGAGAATACCCTGTGCGTTGCTGACCTTCCACAGTCGTTATCCCTCACTCCTTTTTTCTTACCTTGCCCCAAACCTCGGATACACCACGTCCCCCACAGCAAACTAGTGAGGTACCCCGTCTCCCCCAAAATATTAAATTTATTGTTCTAGATTGGTTTTGGATTTCCTTACCCCAAAATCAGTTGAAAACAACGATTAAGACTGATAATGGTTTGTGGTGGCGAATTACGAGTGTTTATGGTCATCCTTAGGTTGATTTGAAGAAGCATACATGGGAACTTCTTTGTCATCTTAGTTCGTTTTCTATGTTGCCTTCAATATATGGAGGCAATTTTAATGAAATTCTAGATCCTACTGGGAAATTAAGGGATAGCCTAAATGTTCTGAGGCAATGGGAACTTTTGTAGAGCTATTCAGGATTGTGATTTAACTAATATGGCTTCAAAGGGTACCCTTATACATTAGCTAATCGATAGTATACTGTGGGATTAGTGGAGGAGCAATTGGACAGGTTTATTAGCAATTGTGCTTGCCAAGATTTTGGTTTATGCTCAACAGTTACCCATCTTGATTTTTGGCATTCGGATGATTGTTCTATTCTCTTAAAAATTACTGGCTTGGGAGGTTATGGATTAAATCAAAGATTCAAGGCACGATTTCACTGTGAAGTGTGCTACGAGGCTTATGAAGCTTGCAAAGATGCAGTTAATGATTGTTGGATGAGTAGTGCTGCTCAAGGTGATCATGTTCAGCTCTTCCAGTATAAGGTAGCAAAAACTGTGTATACTCTTGCTAAATGGAGTTTGGTTGAATTTAAAAGGTGGTGTAGGCATTTTAATGTCAAGTGACATGACTAAAAAGTGTTTAATTTACTCTTAAGTATAAGAGTGCATAGTTATACTATATCTCGGTGAGTCCGTGGTCGATCCACAGAGAAATGATTTAATTTGTTTATTTAAGTTTATCTAAAAAAAGAAAAGAAAATTTAAATATATGTAATTAGATTTGAGAAAAACTATAAAATAAAATTAGTTAGGGTTAGGGTTATGGATCCACTCTTAGTAATAAGTACAATTTAATAAATTCTTTTTATTTTTATTTTATTGCTCAAAAGATTAATTGTATAAATTACAATTATTTTCCCATTAATTTTATTATAGATTAAGTACTTAATGTGCCAAAACTTAATTTGTGTATAATAAGTCAAAATATAATTTTACCATACTTTATACTAAGATATTAAGAATTCATTGTGCCAAAATCCAATGTTTGTTTACAATAAATCAAAATTTCAAAATATAAAAAATGGATAAAATTAAATAGAAAATAATTTAATTTATATAATTAAAAATAGAATTTGATTAAATCATGTTTATTTCCTAAGAGCTTCACCTTCACCTTCCCCTAACTATTAATATTTAACTAAACATAATTGAAATAAAGAGAATTATTAAAATAAAAAAACATAATTAAAAAGTATTTGAAAATTGAAATAAAACTAATTTTATTTATTGAAAATATATTACAAAGAGATATGAGAATAAGAATTTGAAGGGAAAGAAGAGAAGAAAAGGTGTGGAGAGGTGTGTCCCCCACCTTCTATTTATACTAATACAAGATTAATCCACACCACACAAATAAATAAAACTAATTACATCTTAACCTTACATTTGTCCCACTAACAAAGTATATACCTAACTTAATTCATTCAAGCACATCTAACACATTCCACTAACAATTATCATACCTAACATGATAAAAACTTATAATTTTACAATTACCACATTTACCGCGATAAAAACTTATAAATTTACAACAAAAATGGCAGTTCCTCGTCAACAATGACCTAATATCTCGGACATTTGGAATCTAAATTTGACATCTGTACATTTGTTTGGGGCCTCAAATTGCGTGAAATTATTATTTTTACCTAATAAACACACAAAAAATACACAAAATCAAATATTTAAAAAAATAATTAGAAATTCATAATATGTTACATAATTACAAATGTAAATTTTATTATAAGCACAAAATAACATTTTTACTCCTTAATAAACATATAATTTTTAACACTAATCAGCAAGCATACTGAATTAATGGCTTTTTGAAAAACTTATTAACTTTAAAGTGATACTAATGGGCTTAGGCAACTAGACAGAGAGCTTGATGGCTTGCTTTATGAAGAGGAATTGTATTGGAGGCAAAGGGCTCATGTATTGTGAATGACGGAAGGGGATAAGAATACACAATTTTTTTTTCACTCTTTTGCTTTAACGAGGCGACGAAAAAATTTGATTAGGGGACTGTTTGAGGGAAAAATGGGAAGAACAGTAAAGCGCCACGTGTCGATTAATGGAATAAGTCCAGAACAAATTGAGGTACCCCACGTGAATTGGGATACCCCGCGTAATATGAGGTACCCCATAAAGAAAGGGGTATCCGACAGAACGATGTAAGAGAATCCTCCAAAATATCCACCATGAGAAACGTCTCCGCCTCCTAAAAGATTTTATTTGATTTTGTCAGAAAAAGGAATCAAAAACGATGGGCAAAAAGGAGGGACAGCAAGGACAGTGGTCCCCCAATCACCTACCCGACAGCCACTGCAGAGGTACCCCGGGACCACTCGCCAGCGCGCGCCACGTCTCCAAATGATGAGATACGCCGCGAGCATGCATATAACGGCCCCAAAAATCATGAAAACAGCAAAGGGACGTTAGCCAAAAAGGGTACGCCACGTGGCAGCTGAGGTACTCCATATATAAAGGCACCTAGGTTTCATTCTCCATAAGCTTCTCTCCTTCCACCAATATTCTCCATTCACACTCCCACTCCAAAATACAGGCGTAGATCTCACTCCCAAGGACATCTCTCTTGTTCCTGACCTTCCACCATTGTTGTCACTCTCGCTCCCCTTCTCACCTCCCCTGAAGTTCACATACACCGCACCCCACACAGCAAACTAGTGAGGTATCCCGTCTCCCCCAAAATAACAAATTCATTGTTCTAGATTGATCTTGGATTTCCTTACCCCAAAATCAGTTGAAAACAGTTGGCGCCGTCTGTGGGGATTCGCACAAAAAGCCTCCACCGCGGTTACCAAACTAGTTGTTGTGGGTAATCCCATACATGGCACCTGACGTATCTCCCGAAGGTTTAATGGGGGTTCCTACAAGGACGAGAGATGACAACAGTAGTGAAGGTATTAACTAACTATATGTGTGGATAAATATGGAATCAAGTACCTAATATGCCACAACTATATTATTATGTCGACATTATGTCAAAATACCATACAGATCCAAGAAAATCTATAAATTAACATGACATAAAAATAAACATAAAAGAATAAAATAAACTTAAAACTCACTTGAGAAAGTAATTAATTTAATGATTTTAAACCTTGAGCTTCACCTTTCACCTCAGCTTAGTAAAATTAGCTACTCATATTGAAAGAAAACAAAAGACTATTTTTATTATTGATAAATTTCTGAAATATATTAAAAAAAATTAATACAAAAAAAAACAAGAAAAGAAAATAAAGAAAGAAAGAAATTCCTCAGCTTCACTCCCCTCTCCCCCAGCTCGACTCTCTTTCTTTGGCTTTTATAGGCAACAAATGTCTCCACCTTCGTTCATTTTATTCTTATTTAATTTATTATTATATTATTATTTTTAATAATTAAAGGGATAAGGAAGTGGATGGTGGCAGCCACTTGCTCATCTTGATTAGTGGCTCAGGCACACTTTTCAATTATTATTTTTTATTTTTTGGTTTTAATATATGAATACAATCAAACTTCTTTGTCTCTTGCTTTTAGCTGCAATTCCTCATTATTCTTGAAATTTATCTGCAAATCAAAATTAACATATTACATATTAATTTAACATAAAAATATATTTGGGGAGTGTTAAGAATATTTAAGAATAATCAGCGCATTAATTAACACTGTAAGTAAAAAACAATAATTTTATCCTTATTAAATGTACACTTTTTAGTGTCAATCAGTTGGTCATTAGGTTACTTTTATTTGTCTCTCTGTTTTAAATAATGGTACATTTTGTTGGTGATTTAAATCATACAGTTATGGTCTTAACACAAAGGGTACAATCTCTAACTACGATAGCTGAATTCAAACCACTTAGTTTATGCAATATTGTTGATCACGTTATTGTCAAGGTTATTGCAAACAAATTGAAGTTAGTTTTGTGTTATGTTATTTCACAAAACTAGAGTGTTTTTTTTTTCTAGATAGGTTAATTACTGATAACGTTATAATTGTTGGGAAATTACGCTCTTTAAAAGCATATGTGTTTATTTAATTGTAATAAATATTTTTTCTGATTAATAAAATTAATGAGCTATTTTATTCAAATATCTTAATTGCATTTATATTTGTATTAAAGTCCATTTAATCATATTATATGTATTTATGTGATCACTACGTGGATTCACAGAAGACATAAATACAAGTTATCTTATGATTAAATAAATTTAGTTCGCAGTTGATAAATAAAGTTGTGCACTTTATTTAGGTATAAACTGTAATAAATTCATTGAATGATTTGTCTTAATCATGTACGAATTTATTGATGTAGTACGACTACATTGAACTGGTTCACATATGAGATTTAATTAACTTTATAATAACTGTCAGACTTATTAAATCTCATAGGCGTTGATTTTACTGTAATCTTAATCTTGAGTTAATTATGATTTCATGATTGTGATTGTTATTCTATTTGAGTTACCAATGGGCACGACACATCCTTGTGGTCAAGATTACCTGGTATCTTGGTGGGAGCAATTATGAGTATTGGAGTTATGGATTAACAATATAGAATTTGTACAACACATCTCTTGATAGGTTTTCGGCACTTGATCATAGAATTCTCTGGCCAGAGTGTGTCAACATATTTAGTATGTTGAAAATGATCATTAGAGAAAACCAGTAAGGATCAAGGAATAAGATGTTATTAAATTGATTGGACAGTTGAGATATCAATTTAATTAACGATGTGGTACAAAAGATTGTGCAGTAAAAAAATCAATGTGGCTTGGGTCGAATTATTATTCGAGCATACAATTATGGAAGTCAGTTTCAATCTTTTAGTGGAGTAGATTTGGAATTAAATAATTGGGCTAGTTTAATTACAGGCCTAATTATTGTAGCCACTATTGTATGTTCCCAAATGATCCCCGGGTTAGCTCATTTAATTGACTGCACCACTACTGGACTAATAAGCAAGATAACTAGCTATTTGGGTCAAAAGCCTAATTATATCTTTTAGGGGGAGGCTCCATTTAATTAGCTTATGTGTAAGGGGCCTTATGTTATTTTACATGGTGGGTCCCTTATTAAAAGAAAAAGTAACGTGAGTTTCAAAGGGGGCATTATTTGGAGCATAGGGTTTTCACTAAAGGGAGATATATAAGGCTTATTTTCTCTAAAGAAAAAAGGGAAGCCACTTTATACAGATTAGAGAATAAGATTTTTCTCTCCATTATTGAGAGAAAAATTTTCTCGTGCTAGTTTCTTTGGTAGTGATAAAGGCGCGCACACGTCAAGTGCAGATCGAACCTGAGTCATAACCTGGAAGATAATTGGGGACAGTTCGTGATCTAACAAGCGTGGTGGTGACGGATCGTGATCTAGGAGCCTAAATCACTTCAGCGGAAAAAGCCAACTCGGATTTTCAAGGTACGATTTCTAGATTAGGTATTCTTATATATTATATGAGAGCGGTCCTTAATAGGTTTTATAAAAATTTAAAAACCTAATTTTTCCCCAACAATTAATATCAGAGCCATCTCATATTAATATATAAGAATTTCGTATGAAATCATTCTTGAAATTTATATATTAGAGTGGCACAATTTATTCATATATATATTAATTGTTTAAATATATGAATAAAGCATGTTATGGTTTGTCTTAATTAATGGTTAGATTTTCTGTTGTATTTTTTTGTTTGGATCTGTAACAAGAGGGATGGTTTTTTATCACCATGTTTCCCTCTTGATTTATTTTATTGTTATAGAATTTTTGTAAGCCAAAATTGGCCTAGGAAATTTGTAAAGTAATCTCGGATTTTCAAGATCGGAACATGGAGGCCGGAAATTTCAGAAACGAATGCCGGAAATTCTGTAGCAGCGAACCAGTGCGCGAGCAGAGCTCGGCCAGCAGCACATGCTGCCAGCAGCGCGCGCTGCACGTGCAGGGGCCAGCAGCGCACGCTGCCCGCACAGCAAGCTGTAGCACGCGCTGGTGCACGCAGCACGCGCTGCATGTGCAGCAGAAGCGTGCGCCGGGTTTGGTCGATTTCCGGTGAGGTGGAGACCGGCCGGCGTCTCTAAACAGCGGCGGTTGATCGGGAACAGCAGCTACTGCGTTTGTGGTGATGGCGGCTGGGGAAGAAGAGGAAAAGAGAAATGTGATTTTACGGTTCCATGGTTTTTATCATGGAGGTCCCTATAGTTTCATATTTTTTCTCTTGGGCAGTCAAGTTTTAATTTTTTGCATTTAAGTCCACAAACGATTTTGGGCTTAATGAATCCTAGTTTTAGGCTCAATTTCAATTGGGTTTAATGGATTAAAAATGCATAGACAAAATTAAAACATTAAATTTATTTTTGGTCCAAAAGTTTTATTTTAATTAATTTTTTTTTGATTAATTTCCTTTAAAAAAAATTAAAATTGGACCAATTATAAATTTAAAAGCCCAATTTCTCTTAGTCCATTAACAAAGACAAGCTTATGGAATATGGACATTGACAAGAATCCCAATGAAGATTAGGCTTAGGGTTAATGTATTTTTCATTATTAGGAAAGCCATGAATTAAGATTATTTAATTATTTTTCTATATGTTATGTTTTGGATGATAACATGCCATGATAACATGTCATATAGAATAGGTAGTGCCACTCTATGCATAATGATACATGTCATTCATTAATAATGAATTTCACTATATTATTTGAAATTTGCATTTGCTTAATAATATTTGATATCATCTAGATAATATTATAGGAAGCATGCAATTAACAATATGTATATTTTAAAAAGGAAAAATCAATTTTAAAATATTGAGTGGGAGAGGGAAAATTTAAGATAATTTTTCCCACGGGCTCCATTGTTAGTTAAATAATAAAATTATATATATACCTTGACTTCATGATACGGTGATGTTCCCTACGGAGGGTATATATATTAGATATTTTATTTGATGAACTTCTTCAAAGATAAAATTGAAATATTTTTCAATCAATTGTTCGCCCCAATGGTGACTATTGATATGAAAAATACGTAGATTGAAACAATGATTATACACTCAACTAAAATTTGTTATTAACCTTCCCAACGAAGCTCTGTTAACAAATTAAGGCCCAAAAGGATAACGATAATTATTTATCATGTCTCTACATGAAAGTAAATAATCTAATGCATAATTGGGTCTAGTAAGTGTAGACATGACTTTCTCAACGGATAGCTTGTCAATCGGTACTAGATTATCGTTACAATAAATTAAAATGCATTTATGATTTTTTGCATTTTTGTCATTTATTGTGAATTTTATTTCAAAATATTTATGCATGTTTATTTTGTTTTGTTTTTCAGAAAATGTCTTCCATCAACCCATTATTAATTATCCTTGTTAAAAATGAACTCACTGGCGAAAATTATTTAGATTAGAAACGCAATCTATTTAATATTCTCACTGCTAAGGGAAGCAAATATGTATTGACCCAGTCTTGCCCTCCTGAACCATCGTTATACGATTATAGAAATCAAAAGGAGCCTTATGAGAAATGGTGCGAAGCTAACAAAATGGCTAAGCGCTATATATTGGCTTCGATTTCTGTGGAACTGCATAAGAAACATCGGAGCATGGAAACAGCCACTGAAGTAATGGCTAGTCTTCATCAGATGTTTGGGCAAAATACCCATTTTGCCAGAGAAGCAGCATTAAAACGTATTACGGATACTAAAATGGAAGAGGGCACAAAAGTTCGTGATCGTGTCCTTAAAATGATGGACTATTTGAATGAGGTAGAGATTCATGGTGTCCAAATCAATGATAAATCAAATATTAACATAGTGATTGAATCTTTACCTGATACATTCAAAGAGTTTAAGGTCAGTTATATCTTAAACAATAAAGATATGACCTTAATTGAATTAATGCACGAACTACATGCTATAGAAGAATTTTATCATAGCAGAAAACTTCCTGAAAAAGGATTCTCTTCAAGGCTTAAGTCGAAAGACAAGAATGAGCAAGCAAAAGTTGGGATCGACAAACTGTCCACTAAAAGAAGTGGCAAGCCAAAAGGCAAGTGTTATAAATGTGGACAGAAGGGTCACTGGAAGAAAGATTGTCCTAAGATTACTAAAATCAGGTATAAGAAATCTTTAAGCTTCCTAATTAGTTCAGATTTCTATTGATTCACACAATGATGAATTCTGAGATAACTAATCTTATTTGTAATTCATTTATTTGGTTTTCAGGAAACCAAGAGATTAAGTGAAGAAAGCTTCAAACAACAGTTGAGGACATGCTAGTTTATATCAATTGAAAGGCTAGATCAATTTTACAAGACTTAGAGTTTTGATATTTGTCTTTATTTTTCCAAACATTAGAGGAATTTAATTTCGGTGACTTGTTTTAATAAACAGAAGTACACTGTTATTTTTTGATCCTCTGTTTATAAAGACAATTTATATCATATAAGTCTATTAATCTATTCAAAGCAAGATATAATGATAAAAAGTATATGCATCTATCTAAGAAAAGAAATGTTTCTTCAAATCAAAATCACCTCTGATATTTATGCTTAAATCATATAAACTATAATAAGATTTTAAGAGAATGATTAATGATAGACTTGTTGGCATATTAAGATTAATCATTGTAACTCTATAAATCTTATTTAGAAAAGTAATATGACAAGGATGCTCTTTTTGAGCTAAAAGCATAACATTGTATTTGATGATTTAGCGTATACAAATGTATACGGACTAATCAGTTTACATGTTATAAGAGGTTATGAGTATTCTATCAATCCTGTTGATGAATATTCATTTAATTTATGTTTGTCTAAATGCGTCATGATTCCATTGCTTTTGAAATTCAAAAGAGTACGTGGATAAGACAGAAGCAATTAGACAAGGAACATAAAAGAACTTCGATATGATCGAAACAAAGAATATCTCTATGGAGAATTCTAGCACTAATTGGTTGTCAATGAAACACTATGATACAATAGTGTAATTAAATGGAGAAACAAGATTCTTTTGGATAAGACAAGATATATACTAAGTGGTTTATCATTTACCTTTTTTATTCCAGATACTAATATTTGAAACTACAAAGTTTTGTTGAACTTAGTTTCATCTATCTCGGTGTCTACTACTCCAAGAAATTATGAAAAAGTCACAAACATGGTTTGAGACACATTCGTATTTGGAGTTTACTAGTATTTCTACTAGAATCAGAGATAGAGAAGATGGATTCGTGTTCAGAAGCTTGCATGTTTTAGGTATCTTAAAGGAATAAGGGAAAGTCTGAATTATAGTCCTCAAGATAGGAATGTATTTATAGAAATATTCTTTACTTTCTTTGAGGAAGACTATATAATGACTTATAACCTAAGAGTAAGGTAAAACTAGAGCAATAAAAGAGATCAGGTTGTTGCTCAGCTTTCAACACCTGTTATAGAACAGGAAGAACAACAACAACCAGCTGATCAGCACAGGATTATCCTTGAACAACCATCACTTTTAGAACCTCGTCGTAGTGGGAGGGTAACTAGGTTACCTACGAGATACATGCTTTTGGGAGAAACCTATAAGGTTATTCCAGATGAACATGTACAAGATCCCACTAGTTACAACGAAGCTCTAATAGATAGAGATGTTGAATTTTGAAAATGGCCATGAATCAAGAAATGGGATCTATGTATTCCAATAAAGTCTGGGAACTTGTAGAGGCACCAAATGGGGTAAAACCTATAGCGTCCAAGTGGATCTACAAGAGAAAAAGAGGAGTAGACGGAATGGTGGAAACATTTAAAGCAAGATTAGTAGCCGAAGAGTTTACTCAGAAAGAAGGAATCGATTATGAGGAAACCTTTTCTCCGGTTGCTATGCTTAAATCCATCAGGATTCTGCTCTCCATTGCTGCAGTGCTAGATTATGAAATTTGGCGAATGGATGTCAAGACTGCCTTTCTTAACGGGCATCTTGAAGAAAACATCTATATGCAGCAACCAGATGGATTTATACAAAAAGGCCAAGAACACATGGTATGTAAGTTGCAAAGATCCATTTATGGATTGAAGCAAGCATCCCGGTCATGGAACATCATATTTGATTAAGTGATTAAATCGCTTGGATTCATTCAGAACATTGATGAACCATGTGTGTACAAGAAAATTCAGGGAAAATTTATAGCCTTCCTAGTTCTTTGTGTAGACAATATTCTCCTGATTGGAAACGATATAGGAGTATTGACTACAATAAGGATTTGGTTAGCAAAACAATTTGATATGAAAGACTTGGTAGAGACAAGTTATATTCTTGGTATCAAGTTACTACGAGACCGGAAGAATAAAAATTCAGCTTTGTCTCAAGTGATCTATATCGATAAGATATTGGCTAGATTTAGCATGAAAAATTCCAAGACTGGTTTATTACTATTCAGACATGGAATTACATTCTCTAAGGATCAATCACCTAAAACATCTGAAGAGATAGAAAGAATGAGACGAGTTCCCTATGCAGAAGCTGTGGGAAGTCTTATGTATGTCATGCTTTGCACTAGGCCAGATATCTGTTTTGCGGTAGGGATGGTTAGTAGATATCAATTTAATCCTGGACCTCAATACTGGACTGCAGTCAAGCATATTATAAAGTATCTGAAAAGAGCTAAAAATTATATGCTTGTGTATTCTGGTGATGAACTTATACTAGTGGGTTATACTAATTCTGATTTTTTGTCAGATAAGGATTTTAGAAAATCAACTGCCGACTATGTGTTTACATTAGGAAGTGGAGCTATTAGTTGGATGAGTGTGAAACAATCTTGTATCACAGACTCAATAACTAAAGCTAAATATGTGGCTACATCTGAAGCTGCAAAAGAAGCTATATGGCTCCGCAAGTTCCTACGAAATCTTGAGGTGGTACCTGTTGTAACTGCACCCCTAAAACTATTTTGTGATAATGGTGGTGCGGTAGCTCAATCTAAGGAACCATGGAAGCACAAGAAACAAAACATATTGACATGAAGTATCATCTCATAAGGGAATAGTGTAGAAAGGTTATATGACAGTACCCCAAATGGCATTAAATGCTAAATGGCAAATCTTATTACAATGGCCATTAGTGGGAAACCTTTATAACCTGCACTTAGAGCCCTAGAGCATGAGCAATATGCTAGATATGCTTTGAGAGCTAGTGGGAGATTGTTGGGAAATTATGACCTTTAAAAGCATATGTGTTTATTTAATTGCAATAAACATTTTTTTTATTAATAAAATTAATGAGGTATTTTATTCAAATATCTTAATTGCATTTATATTTGTATTAAAGTCCATTTAATCATATTATATGTATTTATGTGATCACCATGTGGATTCACAGAAGACATAAATACAAGTTATCTTATGATTAAATAAATTTAGTTCGCAGTTGATAAATAAAGTTGGGCACTTTATTTAGGTATAAACTGTAACAAATTCATTGAATGATTTGTCTTAATCATGTATGAATTTGTTGATGTAGTACGACTACATTGAATTGGATCACATATGAGATTTAATTAACTTTGTAATAACTGTCAGACTTATTAAATCTCATAGGCGTTGATTTTACTGTAATCTTAATCTTGAGTTAATTATGATTTCATGATTGTGATTGTTATTCCATTTGAGTTACCAATGGGCACGACACATCCTTGTGGTCAAGATTACCCGGTATCTTGGTGGGAGCAATTATGAGTATTGGAGTTATGGATTAACAATATAGAATTTGTACAACACATCTCTTGATAGGTTTTCGGCACTTGATCATAGAATTTTCTGGCCAAAGTGTGTCAACATATTTAGTATGTTAAAAATGATCATTAGAGAAAACCAGTAAGGATCAAGGAATAAGATGTTATTAAATTGATTGGACAGTTGAGATATCAATTTAATTAACGATATGGTACAAAGGATTGTGCAGTAAAGAAATCAATGTGGCTTGGGACGAATTATTATTCGAGCATACAATTATGGAAGTCAGTTCCAATCTTTTAGTGGAGTAGATTTGAAATTAAATAATTGGGCTAGTTTAATTACAGGCCTAATTATTGTAGCCACTATTGTATGTTCCCAAATGATCCCCGGGTTAGCTTATTTAATTGACTGCACCACTACTGGACTAATAAGCAAGATAACTAGTTATTTGGGTCAAAAGCCTAATTATATCTTTTAGGGGGAGGCTCCATTTAATTAGCTTATGTGTAAGGGGCCTTATGTTATTTTACATGGTGGGTCCCTTATTAAAAGAAAAAGTAACGTGAGTTTCAAAGGGGGCATTATTTGGAGCATATGGTTTTCACTAAAGGGAGATATATAAGGCTTATTTTCTCTAAAGAAAAAAGGGAAGCCACTTTATACAGATTAGAGAATAAGATTTTTCTCTCCATTATTGAGAGAAAAATTTTCTCGTGCTAGTTGCTTTGGTAGTGATAAAGGCGTGCACACGTCAAGTGCAGATCGAACCTGAGTCATAACCTGGAAGATAATTGGGGACAGTTCGTGATCTAACAAGCGTGGTGGTGACGGATCGTGATCTAGGAGCCTAAATCACTTCAGCGTATATGATAGCGGTCCTTAATAGGTTTTATAAAAATTTAAAAACCTAATTTTTCCCCAACAATAGTTGGATATGAATGTTTGCATAAGCTCCAATCTATAAATCTAAAAAAAAGGGTCTAGTGGCGATGAAGTTGATGTTAGTAAGGCATATGATTGGGAATAATGGGGTTTCAAAGAACTAGTGATGCGCCATTTGGATTTTTATGAGGAGTAATGATATAGCCACAAACTCTTGTACAAACTTATTTTGTACAAACTGATGTGGCATGATAAGATTGGTTGAATTAAATATCACTTGGCCCACATGATTTATTTTTATTATCTTATATTTTCATTCAACCAATGAATTAATGCCACGTCAGTTTATACAAAATAAATTTGTACAAGAGTTTGTGGCTATATCATTACTCTTTTATGAGTAGTGGATTAGGTTGATTATGGCATGTATTACTGCAATTACGTTTTCTTTCAATATAAATGGCAAAGTATGGGGTTTGTGTTGGCCTCAATAGGACTTGCGGCAAGGGTGTCCTCTATTGCCTTATTTATTTATTCTGTGTACTAATATTTTTTCCACTTTAATACATGCTACTGAATCTGTTAAGACTATTCAAGGGGTACGGTTTGCTTCTAATTTATTTATTTCCCACCTTTTGTTTGCAGATGACAGTCTTGTATGCCAAGCATCTTTGGCAGATTGTTGTTGACTAAAGAGCTTTTTTTATTGCTATTATGCATCGTAGGGATAAATTTTTAATTATGATAAATCTTCTATTCATTTTCGCCCTAATGCGGATCAAAATGTTTCGCGCAAGATAACAACTTTGTTTGGGCTTGCTGAGATTATTGTTTATGAAAGATATTTGGAAATACCAACTATATTTGGCAGGAATTGCCAATATTGTTAAAGTTGCTAAGAAATTAGCATACTAGCAAGATAAAAAATTTTCTTGTGGTGGGAAGGAAGTCTTAATTAAGGCAGTTACTCAGGTTATTACGTCATATACTATGAGTGTTTTCTGTTTGGTAGGTACTTTATTTGATGTTTTCAACAGCAATTCAATGCTTTCCATGTTGATAAGGTTGAAAAGAATGAGTTAGCCAAAGAAGTTAGGGGCTCTTGGGTTTTGGGATCTTGTCTGTTTAAACCAATCCATGTTGGCTAAGCAAGGGTGGTGGTTACTACTTTATGATTATTTATTGGTTACGAAGGTACTGTGAGCTAGATATTTTCGGCATAGCCTATTTTTCCATGCAGAATTAAACTCAAATCCTTCTTAGAGATTTAGAAGCTACGGGAACATCGGTTAGAGTATCAAAGGGCTAGAATTTGATTTGGACTTTGAAGGTGCCCCCCTAAGGTAAAGATTTTTCTTTGGTGCGTTTTGCACGATGTCCTTTCGACAAAGGTTAATAATCAGAAGGTATTGTTTGATGCTTGTTGTAGTTTGTGCTGGTTTTCTTATAAGATCCTTATTCATGCTTTATTTCATTGTGCTTTTACACGATGAGTTTGGCGGGATACAATATTTATTGATTTGGTTTTATGTGATGCTTCAAATGATTACTAAGTCTTTTTTAATATGCTATTTATTAGATAATGCATGATAATGCATGCAGAGTTTGAAATATTTTTGGTTAGATAAGTATTTCATATTTTGAATAGTTGAGATAAGTATTTGAATAGTTGAGATAAGAATAACTTGTTGTAGAGTTTGTTACGGAAGAAGCTACGGTTGTAGTTGTATATATAGAGATTGATTTGTGATCAATAAAACAACGAGGGTTCTTTAATCAAATTTCTCATGGTATCAGAGCGTTTTTAAACAAAATATCATGGCAGAAGAAAGTAAGAAATCATCTTACATTCTGTCTTCAAATGATAACCCTGGAAATCTGATTACCCAGGTACAATTGAGAGAGAATAATTATGATGAATGGGCTCGTGCTGTCAGGACGGCGCTGCGAGCTAAACGGAAATTTGGTTTTATTGACGGAACTGTTGAAAAACCAGAAGAAGATTCAGATGAAATGGAGGATTGGTGGACTGTGAACTCAATGATTGTGTCATGGATAATGAACACCATCGAACCTACGGTGCGATCTGCACTGACACACAGGGAAATCGCCAAGGAATTATGGGATGATATCAAGGAATGCTTCTCGGTTACAGATGGAGCACGAGTGCATCAATTGAAATTGGAACTTGCAAATTGTAAACAACAAGGAGCTTCCCTCATGAGCTATTATTCGAAGTTGAAACAGTTGTGGGAAGAACATGCTAATTTTGACGTAGTTTCGGGCTGCAAATGTGGAAACTGTGAGTGCAATGTTGCAGCACAGCTGACAAAGAAGCGAGAAGAAGAAAAATTACATCAGTTCCTGATGGGATTGGATGATATGTATAGAGTCGTGAGGTCAAATATCTTGAGCACATCTCCTCTTCCCAGTGTAAGCAAAGCATATTCACTAATATGCCAAGAAGAACGAGTGCAAAATGCTTCGAAAAGGAAAGAAATAAAGACAGATGCCTTAAGCTTTGCTGTTCAAACAACCGATAAGAATGTTGTGTGTACACATTGTAATAAAGAGGGGCATGATGTGAAAGGATGCTTTCAATTGATTGGGTATCCTGACTGGTGGGGAGACAGACCTAAGACATCAGGTCGAGGTAAGGGAAGACAGTTTGAAGGAAGAGGTCGTGGAAAGAACATAGGGTGTGGTCGTGGCTCGATACGAGCTAATGCTGCTCGAGTATGTGGGCAGAATGAAGAAGAGACGAAAGCAAAGGCAACTGTGGCTGTACCTGAGCTGACAAGTGAACAGTGGGCAGCAGTTATGAGTCTAATGAACACCCACAATTCAGGCAATGTTGAGCCAATGACTGGTAAGAATAATTTGTATTGGATAATAGACTCAGGATGTTCGCAACATATGACGGGAAAAGGTGAATTCCTTACCAAGAAACAACAGATTCTTGACTGTCCAATTGGGCTACCTAATGGTAGTCAGATGATGGCTTCAAAGAAGGGATCAGCTTTCTTAAATGAACACATTCAGCTAGAAAATGTTCTTGACGCTCCAGGATTGAAGTTTAATTTGATCTCTGTGTCACAATTGATAGATGAATTAAATTGTAACGTGTTGTTTACTGATAAGTTATGTTTGATACAGGACCGCACTTCGAGGATGGTGATTGGCACGGGTGAACGACGTGAGGGGCTTTACTACTTGAAGAATGGATCACCAGCTCTAGTGCTCAAGGTCGGGACTGTAGCCGTGGATAATTTGTGGCATAGGAGAATGGGGCATCCCTCTTCAAAGATAGTAGACATGATATCTGGTGTTAGGAATTCTGTTTCAAATAAAAGTTGTGATGTTTGCTTTAGAGCTATATCTGGTGTTAGGAATTCTGTTTCAAATAAAAGTTGTGATGTTTGCTTTAGAGCTAAACAAACTAGAGAAGTGTTCCATTTAAGTGACAATAATGCTAATAAAATTTTCGATCTTGTTCATTGTGATTTGTGGGGGCCCTATAGAGTTCCTAGTTCATCGAATGCTTCCTATTTTCTTACGATTGTAGATGATTTCTCACGATGTGTTTGGATATACTTGTTAATTGATAAAACAGAAGTAGGACAGGTATTGAAAACTTTCTTTGCCATGGTTGAGAGACAGTTTGATCGGAAAGTGAAAGTGGTGCGAAGTGACAATGGCACTGAGTTCATGGTAATGAGAAGTTATTTTCAAGAAAATGGAATGCTCCATCAAACATCTTGTGTAGGAACACCGCAGCAAAACGGACGAGTAGAAAGAAAGCATCGCCATATTCTTAATGTGGCACGAGCTTTGCGATTTCAGGCTGATCTCCCTATCAATTTTTGGGGTGAATGTGTGTTAACGGCTGGATATTTGATCAATAGGACTCCATCGCAAGTGCTGAAATGGAAGACACCTTACGAAGTATAGTTTGGTAAACCTCCTACTTATGATTATATTCGTGTGTTTGGATGTTTATGTTATACTAAAAATTTGAATCGTGAAAACGATAAGTTTGCTAGTCGAAGTCGTAAATGTGTTTTTGTGGGATATCCATTCGGTCAAAAGGGATGGAGAGTTTATGATCTGGAAACCAAAAAATACTTTGTATCTAGAGATGTGGTGTTTTATGAAAATGAATTTCCATATGCTGTAGAAAATGTTCCACGTGATACATTTAGCCAAAAACAAATGCAGCAACTTGAACCTAGTGAGGAAGATGAGGTACTGTCGAGAGCAAAGAATGGAATGGACATTACTAATTCAAGTAATGAGGGTGATTCATCACCTGGAATGGACATTACTAATTCAAGTAATGAGGGTGATTCATCACCATCACCTGTCCCCATGGAAAATACTGAAGTTAGGGAGGGTGATGTTGGGATCGAACCTAATGTAGAACCAGCAGAAGAAGTGGAGCAGCTTGGGCGTGGTTTGCGCTCAAAGCAAGTGCCGACTAGACTTAAAGACTATATCACCTGTATAGTACAAAGAAAAAGCCCCTCTGTGAGTTCACCTGCACCAATCTCATTCTCAGGTACGTCCTACGACTTAGCTTGTTATGTGAATTACACGAATTTCTCACCACAGCATCAAGTTTTCTTAGCAGCAATAACAAAGAATATTGAGCCCCAATTTTACCACCAAGCAGTGAAAGATGTTAAGTGGCGTGAAGCAATGAAGAAAGAGATCGATGCTCTTGAGAAGAATGAGACATGGACTCTTGTTCCACTGCCACAAGGGAAGAAGGCAATTGGGAGTAAATGGGTCTATAAAATCAAATACAACTCTGATGGAACAATCGAACGATACAAGGCACGACTTGTCATACTTGGCAATAATCAGATTGAGGGCATCGATTACAATGAAACTTTTGCTCCAGTGGCCAAAATGGTGACAGTACGCACTTTACTCTCTGTGGCAGCAGTAAAAGGATGGGAACTTCATCAAATGGATGTACACAATGCGTTTCTTCATGGGGAACTAGCAGAGGAAGTATATATGAAGGTACCACCTGGTTATCACACGTCCAATCCTAACACAGTATGTCGTTTGAAAAAATCTCTCTACGGTTTGAGACAGGCCCCTAGGTGTTGGTTTGCCAGGCTGTCTGCTGCTCTTACCCAATACGGGTTTACTCAATCTCACTCAGATTATTCTTTATTCACTCTTCATCGTGGTGAGAAATCCTTGATTGTTTTGATATATGTTGATGACCTTATCATTGCGGGAAATGGTGCTGAATTAATTGTTCATTTCAAATCCTACCTGAGTCGTTGTTTTCATATGAAAGACCTGGGTACTTTGAAATATTTCTTGGGTGTTGAAGTGGCTAGGAATGCTGAGGGTATTTTTTTGTGCCAGCGTAAGTACGCTTTGGATATTATTAATGAGGCTGGTTTGTTAGGAGCGAAGCCATCCAATTTTCCTATGGAACAACATCATCATCTTGCATTGGCCAAAGGAAGTTTGCTCGATGATCCTGCACGATATCGACGTTTGGTAGGCAGGTTGATTTACTTGAATCTCACTCGACCTGATTTGACATATGCTGTTCATATTCTTTCTCAGTTCATGCAACAGCCTCAGAAAGAGCATTGGGAAGCCGCGCTACGGGTTGTGCGCTATTTAAAAGGTAGTCCAGGCCTATTGTGATTCGGATTGGGGAGGATGTCCTTTAACAAGACGTTCGCTTACTGGATACTTGGTTTTTTTGGGTAGTTCACCTGTCTCTTGGAAGACTAAGAAGCAACAAACGGTGTCACGCTCTTCAGCAGAAGCAGAATATCGTGCCATGGCTGCCACGGTAAGTGAACTGAAGTGGCTAAAGGGTTTGCTCAGGTCGTTAGGAGTGTGTGATAGTGGTGCAGTTCCCTTGTTCTGTGATAGTCAGGCAGCAATGCACATTGCTGCCAATCCAGTCTTCCATGAGCGTACGAAGCACATTGAAGTAGATTGCCACTTTGTGCGGGATGAACTTCAGAAGGGAGGAATTACTACAGCTTATGTTCGCAGCGACGCCCAATTGGCTGATATATTTACTAAAGCATTAGGTCGAGCACAGTTCATTTTCCTTCTTCGCAAGTTGGGCATTCGAAATCCTCATGCTCCAACTTGAGGGAGGGTATTAGATAATGCATGATAATGCATGCAGAGTTTGAAATATTTTTGGTTAGATAAGTATTTCATATTTTGAATAGTTGAGATAAGTATTTGAATAGTTGAGATAAGAATAACTTGTTGTAGAGTTTGTTACGGAAGAAGCTACGGTTGTAGTTGTATATATAGAGATTGATTTGTGATCAATAAAACAACGAGGGTTCTTTAATCAAATTTCTCACTATTTCTACATTATCTTAAATGATTTATGCTTATTGGTGATGATTATGTGGTGTCTTTAGGAGGTACTAAACAATATGCTGTTTAAGGGTCAAAATAATTGGTCACAATCTATTTGTACACGAGCTGAAGGGATTTTGGACTATTTTGGCAGGCATGGTATCAGTAGTGTTGATCGTAATTTAAGCATTGATAGACATGAGAGTGTGAAGTGGGAGCCACTATCTACGGTTTGGATGAAATTGAATGTTGATGTAGCAGTCGGTGCAAATAAGGATGTTGTGGGATATGCTGTTGTTGTGCGAAACCATCATGGTTTGGTGATGGCTGCAGGAATGGCTCAAGGGGTTTTCTCTGATGATGTTGATTTGGCTGAGGCTAAGGTCTTATGCTTTATATCACGACTTGCTAGGTAGGTTGGTTTATCTCTATTAATAGTTGAGTCAAATTCACTTGGTGTGATTCAATTCGTTTCAGATCGACGTAGTACTCTTATTGAGTTGTTTTGGCTCATTTATAATGTGAAGAACTTACTCTCTCCATAGCACTCTTTTGAGGTTCGACATATCTCAAGAGTTTGTTATACAGCAGCAGATGCATTATCAAAATGTTCTGTCTGTTGAAGGAATTCTTATGGTTAGGTGGAAAGTTTTCCACCACACCTATGTTGTTATCTTTGCGAATGGTTGTCGTGATGTTAATGGAATTATTTCTTAAAAAAAAACTGTTTTACAACTAGTTTTTATCCTTTCATATTAAAACTCTGACGAGCAAAATTACTTAAAAGTGAAAAATTGAATTGTTTTAACATAATAAATTTTAGTTAAATGTTTGCAGAATATTGTTTCCAAAATGTTTTAAGTTTGTGTATAGACCAAACTATAAGGATAAGATCACTAAAATTTTTACTTTTGAATTGATAAAGGATAAAATAGTCATTTAAATTTTATTTATCATGACAAAGTAGTTTTTTTTTTTATATACTGATATTTACAATCAGATATTAGTCGAGATACTCCTGAATAATTCTGTTATAGCACAACCCGAATCTCAACCCTCTCTTAAAACTGGAGGGAAATCTACCCTCACTGTCAATACTACAGTAAGATCGATTATACCCCTATGTAGGGAGACAAATAGACCCCTATTATATAGGGGAGCACAACGCTAGGACTCGAACCCATGCGCCCTAGATTGTTGGGCACACCTAAATTATTTATCATGACAAAGTTGACACTGCTAAAAAGCACTTCATTTAAATCATTCTCTTCAAATATTGTTGCCGATGAGTATAGTAGCAAGCAAGGATTATTCCTGTAAAAGATTATTTGCAATTGATAAGTCATTAACACAAAACACACAAAAATAACCTGAAATGAAAATTAAATTAAAGACCCAATATAAATTTAAAGAAATTAACTTAAAATTTCTACGTATACCAAGGACACACTAACAAACACGAGCACAAAATTCTAGGGGCATATAGAGTTGATTTTTGTCTTAAATTATATTTCACATACAATCAAACGAAAATATCTCATAATCATTTATTACCATCTGCCACTTTAATTTGTTTTGTTCTTTAACGATTATGAATGAAAAACACTAAAGTAGCATTTAAACCACTATCAAATTCATCTAGTTGTGCAACTAAATGAACAAGATAATAATTCTTGACATTAAAATCAGAAAAATATAATATTTGCTAGAGAAAGATGAAGAAATTCTAAACTTTATTAACTAAAAATTCATCTCTAAGGTATTGAAATCAATCCTAACGAATAAAAAAGATTTTAAAATATTTAAAGTGAAGTTCATTAAAGAAAACTTCCAAAAGACAAGAGAAGAAAAAATTGTTGATTGAATTGAGGCTATAGTGGCTTGGTCTTTTCTAAAAAATGTCATTTCCTCTACTTGTTGTGTTCTCTTGTATTCTTGAATTAATTCTTCACGCTTTTCTTATGCTAAGGTGTTTGAATTCTTACCTTTGTATAAAGTTTCTATCCTATTCCTTATAGGAATAATAAAATTCGTTTTTGACTTCTTTTCCATTATTAGAATAAGATTTTGACCCAAGAAAATAGACCCATATTGCAGAATAGTTCTAAAATTCATTTTTAATGAAACCCAAGTAAGACATCTGACTATCCCTTTAAGAATCAATTTTTATGATCTAAATCTAATTTTCAACTTTAACTTAAGTTTATTATATCGTAGTATAGTGAATAGAGCCCAAAAATTCATCTAAGAAGCAATGAAAATCTATGAAGTCACAATCTGTGTATTCTTCGCACTAATTTATAGCTTTTTTACTCCTTTTTGTTTCTTTGCTTAAAGAACTCCTACAAAATGTAATAAACTAATAAAGATGTAAGAAGTTCAAGAAAATATCAAATAAATATAAAGAAATTAATAAAAAGTTATGTGAAATTAAGTACTTATCAAAAGTTAAGAGATTAAACTATTTGAATCCACTAATTTATTTATTTCCCCATTTTTTAAGTTAAAGTTTTAACTGTTAATTGTTATTATATTATTAACAAACTACTTATTTGGCCTTTATTTCTTTTTATCTCCTCTTTCCCTAGCTAAAGTTTATTTTCGTGTATGTAGAAACTTGTGTCTAAATTTGTGTTTACAAATTGTTAGTAGTGATAAAGAAAAATGAGATTTAAATAATAAAAAAAATTGAACATGAGAGGAAGTAAGTTTAGGATAAGGCAGGTTTGAGGAACACAATTCTAAATATAAATTTGGACATTAGTTTTTAAGTATTAGGTGACACTCATTTCAATAGTTCAGAGTATTACAAAAGACTCACCTAATTTTACTTTCCAAATGTTTATTTACTTACCTACGTTGTAAATTAAATAGTGAAAGTGTAAACTCCTCAAATAGTAAACACAATAAATTAAAATATTAAAAAAAACTATTGTTGCTGTTTGTTTAATTTTTTTTTTTGGGTTCTTTACAATTCTTTTTAAGTTCCGTAGAAGCTTAGAACTTTACGGGACAAAATTTTTGAGAGTGTGATATGAGGAGAGCGAGCTATTAATTAATTTTGGATTAGAAAGAAATTTATGTACAATCAATTTAAGCTATTGAAATGAGGTTAGGCTATGATATATATAATGTAATATATGATAAACTTATGGATTACCATCCATGATAATTTAATTATTGCATATATTGTAATTTTTTTATTTTAAGTTATAATTCAAGAATTGCTATATGTTATATGTGAAATAATATGACAAGATTCATTAGGATGAATGTGATTTAATAGTTTAAACCTTATGCTTAAAATTATGTATAACCAAACTTAGGGTTGCGACAAATTTTTTGAAAGATAAAGAAAAAAGTGAAAATTATATAAAAACAATTAATGCTTAGCCACCCTACTTTTGAAAAAGGAGGGGAAAGTTAAAAGCAAAATCTTTCTAATTAAATCTTAGGCTCCACTTTGTTTTTATTTTTCAATATAGTTTTTATTTTATTTTTTACATGAGACTATTATTCAAATTAAAAGTGACCAATAAACCGTGTCGATTGTTAAGCAAAGGGCTCACAAGACTCCGGGGGCAGCATAGCACGGCCCACCAACTTGGTGGGTTGTGCTGTGCCCAATTTTTTTAAGGGCCCTGCACGGCCCATACTCATGTTGTTCTCGGGCCGTGCCCCAAAAAAGGCCAATCAGTTTTTTTTAAGCCCACATGCCTAGCATGCCTAAAAAACCATACGTGCTTAGTGTATTTTATTCAAGTTCACGTACCTGAAGTACTTTTTTAAGGCCATCAGTCTAATAATAAATAATAATAATTTTTATTAAGAGAGCAATTAACATTTTATTATTAGTTTATCACAATTTCACAATAATTTCACAATAACCAATCATAACACAACAATACATAAATTTAATTCCATAGATTATAATAATGATTAATTAAAATTAAAATTACAATCCTGAAATAACAATTACAAGAAGTCACAACCATGAGATATCAAATATAACAAATCACAAGTCACAACTTATCATAAAAATATTTAGTTCATAATTTTATTTTTTTGTGTATAAATATGAAAAATATTTCATTCACAAATGAAACATATCTCCATTAAATATTAATTAAGTTATGATCTCATAAATGAAATATTAATGTTGTAAAATGTTTTATTTATCATTTATAAAATCATGATATTTATAATTTTATTTATTAAAATCATGATATTTATTTATTCATTTAATAAATTATAAACGTAAAAGAATTAGAATATTTATTTAAACTAGGACTTAAATTAATTTTTAAGAGCCTATGCTAAAAAAATATTAGAAAATTTAATTTCATGATATTTGTAAAATCATTACATTTTATATTATTTTTCATTATAAAATTTTACTTTGATATACTTTGGCTCACGTGCTATTGATAGCTCACGGGTCGTGTGCTAGCCCACCAATGAAGTGTGCTTATTATGTGTCTTTTCGCGTGCCGTGCTTTACCCTATCTCCAATCGTGTCGTGTTTTTAAGGCCCGCATGCCTAAAATTCTAAGCTCGGCCCGGCCTACATGCGTGTCGTGTCATGCTGCTCCACGTGCCCTATCGAAATGTGCTTGTGTCGTGCCATACCGTACAGATAAGTGTCGTGCACGTGCTGTGCCACGTGTCGCTCGCCCCATTGGCCATTCAGATTATTTTTATGGGACATACATTGTGAAAGCAAGTGTTCTTGCCAAAGACTTCTTAGTTGGCTTCACTTTTACTTTTTAGAGTGCTTCTTCATTTTATTTCTAAAGTTTATTTCACAAAAAAAAATGCTTACCATTTAACTTCAATTTTTTGTTCGGATCAAAATTCTCTAACCCGATCCAAACCCAAATTATATTGTGTTAAACATTTGAGACGTAGAAATGTGTTAAAAGAATTGACGCATTATAAATATAAAAATATAACAACGACCTTATGTTTATATAGTAGGATGTATAGTTAAATATAATTTGATATGTATTAGATGTTAGTTAACTATATTTTTTTTACCATTAATACATAATATCACATTACTTATGAAACGTTGACACGCTGTATATCATTTAAAATACAAGTTATATTTTCTCAATGCACACATAGCATTGCTACTAAGATTAAATCAAATGAATGGGAAGAGAATTTAGAGGTTGGGAATAAGATTTGTAATTGATATTCTCTCTCATTAATTATCAAATTAAAGGCCAGACATTTGGACAAATAAGAAGAGCCTCGGTTGGGTCACCTTCACGTGGGGAAGTGGGTGACGGAATGGTTTATATGCGTCCAACATTTAATATATGCAAATCATTGAGATGTTGTCACCTTTGGGTTTTGTTGCATTTCCTACGATGACTGCCACGTTTACCCTTACGTGTCCTTTTACTATTGGATGATATAGCCAACCGTCTGTCTCTACTCTCTTGCCATTGGTAGTTTGCGACCGACTCACTCTTTGTTAACTTAACACGTGTCCCCATGTTTGAAACTTTTGTTTCATTCACTCCACAGCCTGTGCTTTGTCTTTTGTATATGATGCGTTATTTTACTTAAACATTTACCCAATTGTTTCACGATATTTACATCCACACCTCATGTTACCTCTATTTAGTTTTACTATAACCATTCAAAGAGGTGGACACTATTCAGTTTAGTTCGGTTCTAGGAAGAGGTAGATACTATTCAGTTTGGTTCGGTTCAATCATAGAACCGAACTAAACTAAAACTAAATGGCTCATTAATTTATAAATTAAATACAAACTAAATTCTAGAACCAAACTAAATTAATTTGGTTTAGTTCTATAATTTGGTTTGGTTTTATCTTATTTATTTATTATTCAATAAAAAATAATAATATAATAATACATTATTAATATAACAATAATTTTAAATCTATAAATTAGCAAACAATTAATAACATAATAAAATCTAAAAATAGTAAATTAACATAATAAATTCCAAAAATAATCTAGAAATCCATAAATAATAAACAATATAATAAAATCTAACAATAATAAATTAAAATAATAAAGTTCAACAATAATTTAGAAATGGACTACACATTAGAAAATAAACTTTAAATTTTCATTGCTAAAGTACTCTCTCAATCACCACTTTTTCATCCTTTAACTTCCACATTCACAATGCTTACATCATCTCTCAAAGTCAAAACGAGTCATTAGCAAAGTATTAACAAGTAAATTAAATTAAATTAAGTGTATGCTATGACATATATAATATCATGTATTAACTAACAAACAAAAATAAAAAGGATAAATTCTGAACTATTTTTTAATTTTGGTTCGGTAATTTGGTTCGGTTCAAATAAAAAACCAAAAGGTTCATAATTTCTTAACCATTTGGTTTTTTGCTTCGAACCAAACCGAACTAAATTGCCATAATACAGTTCGGTTCAAACTGAACCAAACCAAATGCCCACCCCTAATTTAAATACTTCTAAGAACAATTTTGTGATCAATATTCTCATGACCGGCACGAAACATGTTGCTTCATTTCTTACTTTCCAGGTAATTAAAAAACCATCAATTAATTTTCTTTTTTTTAAAGATTTAAATGCACATTGGAAAAATATCATAAACAACGCCAATTCTGAACTAGATGTATATTGAGAATATATGCTTAAACAGATGATTCAACTTAATGTTTGGGTGAATGAGAAATTGAATTTAAAAAAAGATCATTAATCTGGAAAAATAAAAGAAAAATGTTTTGCCGTTTTCTTTTCATTTTACACTGGAATTTAATTGAAATTAAATTTGAAAGTGTAACAACAAATTCAATATTGATATTGATCATTACAGCAAATATATTAAGGAATTATTAAAAAATGAATGTGGTTGGTTTTTTAAGGAAATTAAATTTGAAAAGCTATTACGTGTAATTGAAAGTTGTCAATGAATGCAGCAGTTACTTTTCAAATTAAATTCAAAACAATAAATTCAAGAGTTAGAGCATATTTTTTGGACCAAAATGCTCCCCAACAAATTCTATAAATTGACTTCTAATTCCTTTGCAAAACACACTAAATCCAAGTGATTTTCTAATCTTTCCTCTCAAGTAAATACTCTTTAGCTTCAGACTTCAATGTGATAAAGTTCAAACATTAGTTTGAAACTTGTTGGAATACTAAGATTTTGTTGCCGACGCTATTTAAATATGTTATATTATGGGAAACATATGCCAATACAATCTAAGCACCATAGTGAAGGTAACAAATTTATTTTAGGGATATTGTGTCTTTACAGGTTGATTAACACTAGAAAACGTACATTTAATAAAAGTTAAAATTTTCATTGTATCAGTTATAGTGTTGATTAATGTGCTCATAATTCTTATATATGTTAATACTTACCTAATGCAATTCTATCCTATAATGTTAATTTCTTAATTATTAAATTTTATTTTTGTAGATATATTTTGAAAATAAAGAAGAAATCAATTGGAGCTTACATAATAATTGGATACAATTTAATTGTCAATTTCGCAAAACACATGGAAGTCAAACTATGAACACGAATTTTAAAAGAACAAAGAAGAAAAGGATAACTTTCCATATCATTCCCATGAGGAGGATAATTTGTCTCTAAATTTTGTTGGCTTAGCAATTATAAAGGGGCAAGGCTGCATTATTTTAGGAAGAAGTTGAAAGTGCCTTGGATTATTATATATAAAAAAGGAAGGTGGGGCCGGCCATTTAGCTGTGTAAGAGTGAGAAGTTGAAGCGTTTGGGGTGTGCTGGAGGCCTGGAGGCTACTAGCAAAAGAGGGGTGAGAAACAGAAGGCTTAATCTGTAAAATTTCTCCTTTTTATTTTGTATTTAATTTACATATAATTTAGTTTAGATCTTTGAAATTTAATTCATAGTTAAACATATTTTTATTTTCAATCTAATCTATTTTAATTTTAATTATATGAAATTTAATTTAATAATTATTTTTATTTCAGTTATGTTTAACTAAATAATAATACTGAGGGTAAGGTGAAACTTTTAGGAGAAAAATATGATTTAATCAAATTCTATTTTTAATTATATAAATTAAATTATTTTCTATTCAATTTATCCATATTTCATATTTTCAAAATCTTGATTTATTATAGGCAAAGAAGAGAGTTTGACACAATAAGTTCTTAATATCTTAGTATAAAGTATGGTAAAATGGTATTTTGAGTTTTGTTAAACATATTAGATTTTGGAAAATTTAGTATTTAATCTATAATGAAATCAATGAAAAAATAATGTTAATTTATTTAATTAATCTTTTTGCGCAATAAATTTAAATAAAAAGAATTTGTTAAATTATATTTACTACTAAGAGTGGATCCATAACCTTAATTAATTTATTTCCATAGTTTCGCTTAAATTAAATAGAGCATACTTAAATCATATATTTTTTCTTAGTTCTTAGATAAATTAAATAAAATTTATAATTTAAATCTTTTTCTGTAGATTGACCTCGGACTCACCAAGTTTTACTGTAATGAGATAATTTTACACCTAGAAATAATCGACCCTTTTGGGTCGTATTAAATTTTTAGAGCCATTGCTGGGGAAAGGTATTTATAACTATGTTATTTTTTTTCTTATTTATTATTTTTACCTTTTATTTCTCTCTTCATCATTCCTTTGTTTAGAGCTCATAATTTTATTTTATTTTATTTCATAAAATTTTAATTAGAGCCCTTCTTTATGTTAAAATTTTAGTACTACCCATAAAACTAGTAAAAAGCTTTATTTTGACCCAAAAACTCTTGTAAATCAGTCTCTGAACTGAATTGGAATATGAATATTTGGATTATGACTTATTTTTTAGATTTTTGACTTGAGGGCTAAATGAATCTCACTTTAGACATTGTGGACATAATGAACATTGACTAGGACTTTAAAAATTACAACAAAGGCCCAATAACTTGAATAATCACTTAATTGATTGGTAATTTTTAAAATATGAAAAAAGAAAAAGAGTGTCTGCATCTTTCGGTAAGTATTTTTTTTTCTCTTCTTTAAATTTTTGCAATTAGTTTTCACATTTTTATTTTATTTTATTTCTCTTTGTAATTATTTTACATTTATTTTATTTAATTAATTTATATGGTTGGTTTAATCACCTAAATTGTTATTTAATTTTTGTTAATATACTATTATTATTATTATGTTAATATGTTTAGTTTAATTTGTTTATATGACTAGTTCTATAATACTGCCTAAATTGTTAATATTTTGTTAATATGTTATTTTTTATATTTAATTACTTTGTTTATACTGTCAATTTAACCGCCTATTTATTTATTTATTTCAATTTCAATTTCAATTAATTAATTTTTATTTTGTTTTTATCTTTTTAATTTGTGTAACTTTCATTTTTTTTATACGCTGCTCATTTGTTTGTGTAACACTAATTTCATACACAAATCATCAACGTTACATGAGACATTGGTTTCGAACTTCAAGTGGTAGGTTAATTTGTAGATCTCAATCACCATCACAAATCATGGAAGAGATCCAAGAAAAAAACCTTCTGGACTAATTTAATCCTCAAATTGGTCAAGGAGACAACCATTCTCAACATAAAGCACATTATCAGAATCAACCAGGAACTTTGAGAAACTACATGAATCCAACTAGAACTTAAGCACCCTTGTATATAATATTTCCTCTAGCAGTATCTCGATTCAACTTTAAACCAGATATTATCCAACTTTTACCTGGTTTTGAATCATGAAGGTTAGTGTCATATACGAGGGATTAACATCCCAAAGTAGACAGGCTATTGAAATGATGTGTAATGGTGAGTTTTGAGATAAAATTACTGAAGATGTATTAGATTGTCTGAAAATACAAAACATTGGGACACTGTTGGTTCTTATGAGTGATCAAATAAGACTTAGCCATCTCCATCTAGTGGATGCATGGATAACCTTAGGAAAGACTATGACCTTTAAGCCAAATTTCATTTTTAGCTAGAATAATCGAAGCAATAGAGTTGAAAAAGAATGATCATATTAAATTTATTCAAGATATTTCATGTCATGTTTGCAGTTCCATTGACTATTCTACGTAGGACTGTTTGAACTGGCTAGTTCTAAAAGAGAGTTTTACGAACAAGCAAATGCTATTGGCAATTTTAAAAGGTCGAATCCTAATCCATACTCATAGATCTACAACTCTGGTTGGAGAAACCACTTAAATTTCAATTGGAGAAATGACAATTATGCACAACCTTTACAACCACCTCCTCCATGTCAGAATTTTCAATACTCCCACAGTTACCTACATTATGTTACACCACCAAGAAAAACTCTTGAAGATAAATTACATTCATTCATTGAAAAACAAGAGTTCATTAATGGTAAAACCATGCAACCTTGACCAATTTGACAAACATCGTCTTCAAACTCCATACAAAAGGTAAATTTCCTTCTCAATTAGAACTAAATCCCAATAGTCAACAACATCCTCAAACGGGTAGTATAAGAAACCAAAACACGAGTAAGGAATCGGTTATAACCCTTTATGGTGGTAAAGTTGTCGAAAAAACACATTCTTGATCCTCGTAAAATTAGTAAGAAGTCAATTTTAAAGAGTGAAGAAGAGTCTAATGAACCTTTAACTAGTGAAGAAATAATTGACTCTTCTCTTGTACCCCTATTCCCTCAAGCACTGATCATTTCAAATAAATCAAACCACAGTCGAGAGATTTATGAAGTCTTCAAATAGGTGAAGGTCAAAATTTCTTTACTAGACATCATTAAACAACTACCATATTAAAGACTTGCACACTGTAAAAAGAAAATATATGGTGCAAAAAAAAGCTTTTTTAACAGAAGAAGTAAATTCCATTCTCTCAACTGATAATGCCTTGAAATATAAAGATAATAGTTGTCCAACTGTTTCTTGCATTATTGGGGACCATAAAATTGAACATGCGTTACTTGATCTTGGTGCTAGTTTTAATTTGCTTCTATACTCAGTATATCGACAATTCAATCTTAGTGAGATAAAGCCAACCTCTACCACTCTTTTACTTGGTGATAGGTCAATTAAGGTACCGCAAGGGATAATTAAAGATATATTAGTCTAAGTTGATAAATTCATATATTCTATTAATTTTATTATTTTAGGAACTAAACGAATTGCTGATGATGTGAGTAAATTTCTATCATATTAGGTCGACCATTTTTTTAGCCACCGCTAAGGCTTTGATTAATTGAAAGAGTGGAGTAATGATTTTTTTTTGGGCAATATTATGTTGGATTCCAATGTGTTCAAATGTGTAGATGACCTCGCGACAAAGAAAATGATTATAGTGAGAATGAAGATATTGAACTCATTAAACCAATCATTAAGTAACAGATTGAAGATGCATATATTGAGGATGATAATTTTACAAATTTTATGAAAATTTGTTTTACTAGTTCATTTAAATCAAGTATGGAATTTGAATGCAATATGGCAAACATATGCTCTATACTTGATTTTATGCAGGTACCAAAATATGACAGTGGCCAGTTGAACCATGAAGACCTAATACAACTCGAAGAGACAAATGAAGAGGAAGCATTAAAGCTTGAATTGAAGCCCTTATCAGAAGAATTAAAGTAAGCATGTCTCGGAGATCAGTAAACTATCCAGTAGTAATTTATTTAGTACACAAGTAGAACTTTGAATAGTACTCAAATGAATTGCACCACCACTGAAAAAGAACAAAATTTATCCGAACAATGAATAAACCAATTAGATACAAACAAAATTTGTCCAATACAAATATCACAAGACGTAGTTACTTTTGTAGCATGTAAAATGCCATTTGATTGGAACTCCCAAGATAGGAGGAAACTTTTAACATGGGTGAAAAGTTTTTACTGGGATAATCCATACATGTTCAAGTATTGTTCTGATCAATTTTCTCGGAGATACATACCGAATGATGAGGTAAGTAGTGTTATTTAATTTTGTCATTTTGAAGCATGTGATGACCACTTTTCTTCAAAGAAGACAGCTGTAAAAATATTGCAGTATGAATTTTTTATTAGCAGACATTTTTTTAAAGATTCACATGCATTTTGTAATATGTGTAAGAATTGTGAAATATTAAGACCACCTCAGAGCGAAACATGATGCCTTTAAACCTCTTCATTGTTATTGAAATATTTGATTGTTAGAGAATTAATTTTATGGGCCCTTTCCATCATCATTTGGATTTGTAACATTTTAGTTCCTACTGATTATGTATCAAAATTGATTGAAGCGACTTCTTGTTGACATAATAATCACGAAACTATGATATATTTTTTCAAAGAATTTTTTTGAGTAGATTTGAAATCTGTCAAGCCATTATCAATGATGGAGATAAATATTTTCGCAAAATATCATTTGCGTTTCTGATGAAGAAATATGGAATTACATATGAAATTGCTACCTCTTATCACCCTCAAATAAGTGGTCAGGTTGAATTAACAATTAGAAAGATAAAACAAATTTTGTAAAAGATAGTTAATCCAAGTCGTTAAAATTGGTCTCTTCGACTCATTGATATGCACATTGGGCTAGTTTATAGTAAACATTCCCACTTACTAATTGAGCTTTGAGCATAAATCATTTTGTACTATTAACGATTTTAATTCAAATTTTAATGATGCTGATAATATGTATAAATTGCAATTGAATGAACTTAAAGAATTAAGCAATGATACATATGGGAATTCAATAATTATTAAGGTAAGAATCAAAGCTTTTCATGATAAAAGACTTTTGAGATTGGTTGATACGAACCCCACAGTAAACTTCGAGACCCATACTTAATTTAAAGTTTCAATTGCCCAAGAAAGTTCTAAACATGTTTAAGCCCAACAAAAACCTTGACCCAATGTTTAAAAAAACATGAACCAAAGGTATAGAGAATGATATTGATGCCACACTCAAGATGTAGATGAGAAAGTGAGTGATAAGTCTAGTTAAGAAGAAGCCTAAAAAAAGTCTGACTTAGTGGAACAAATTAAGACAATACTTGGTTTTAGATTGGGTTTTCTAAGTTGAGTTAATCTCAATTTGAATAGGGCCAAGCTTGATCTAAAATTAGTGAAGACCTAGACATAAAGATTCACCTTGTACAGTAATTAGAACCTATAACGCATAATGTTATATCTGATGTTAGCGTAACAATTGGTCACTGTTAGATTGCATTTAGATATAAGATATCCAATAGGCGATAGCTTAGACAAGCTCGGCCCAAGCCTACAATTGCCAACCCTATATAAAATCCTAAATCCCTAACTCTAAGCGACTCCTCTCTTTCAACAGCACGCACATTTAGCTAAGCCACTAGTAGCCCTCTCTCTCTCTCATGGTTGGTCTTACTCTCTCTGTCTCTAGTCACCGTCTCACCCTCTGGTCTCACATGTTGCTGTCGTAGCTTTGTTCAATTTTTGCTAGTGCACCAGCCGCTGAAGATAGTGAGTTGAGACTTTGTGTGTATTTCTTCTCCATTTTATTTTCACTCTCATCACTTTCTCGACAAACATGAAGTTTCAAAAACATTCTTTTCCATTTAAAATCTTGAGCTTCAATTTAATTATTATTATTCTCTTGCAACTTGAATCATTAATGCTGGCGAACAATGACTATGCTTTCTTTGACATAAACTCATTGGCCTCATCAACAATTGCAGCAACAACGCTGGCTTTGAAACCCGACAATTGCAATGTTAAGAATAGATCGTTGATGTCATAAGAGCTATATTTGAGCTGTGAAGTGTGAAGTAAGGCATGCTCGAAGGAGGTGATGGAGCTGTCGCAACAACTAGAGACAATGGATTGGGTAAAGAGTGTGAGGAGAATGATTCATTAGAGTCTAGAGCTTGCTTTTCAAGAATTTGAAACTAGCAAGCTCTTGAGAGCCGAGTTGATCAGATGGAGATTGGATATAAATACCCATTGGCCAAAATAGGTATCCGGGCATGATTAGAGATAGATGGCCCACTATTTGTTGTCCTCAAACCTGACATTGATGTAGGGATGACAAATCTTCCACTGGTTGGGAGCCCCATGGGGCGCCACTCCAAGTGGGGTGAATTTTGAATAATTGTTGGGGAATGAAGTGGGGAATCAGGGAAAAATAATCTCTAAATTCTTAATGGGGTAGCATTTGGTTTTGTACTCTCCACCCATCTCCACCCCAATCCCCATTACATATGTATATTTTGTTAATTTTTGTTCAATAATTTTTGTTTTATCAATTACAATGTTGGTTAATAAATTTTATTTTTATTTTTATTTAATATAAATAGGTTATAACCAAAATAAAACCCTACATTATAATTTTTACTCAATCTAAAAATATTGTTATATTTTTTTTCTCTCAAGATGCTGCTCTCTTAAAAAAAATTTAATTTTAAAATTATTTGAAGAGATTGTTTTAACCTTTTGGAGATTTTTTTAAATAATTTAAATACTTTATAATACGGTAATGATTTTATTTAAGTCTCTAATTTTTAATTTACTGAAATCATTTGTTCATACCTACTATAAAATAAGTAAATGGTGAATGGGGTGGGGACGGGGAAATCATTTCTTATATGGGGTGGGGAATGGAGGAAAATTTTAAATGGGATGGCGAATGGGGTAGGCCACCCCACCCCTATCACACCCCATTACCATTCCTACATGGATGCACTCCCAATTCAGGTTTAAAATAAAAAAATTGTTCTATTTTTAGTACCCAAAGAACATTTTAATATATTCATGGACGAGTCATATCCATGTAAGTTTGAGTCTGCATCATGCATGCATGTAATTGGATATACTGGTGGGTGGAAATTGATTTGAGATTTGGGAACATCTCAAATTTGGGAATGTAAATATTTTTTCTTTCTAGGAAATAGTTGAAATCATTTCTCTTCCTCCTTTCTTTCTTTTTTTTTTCTTTTTTAAACCTTAATTTATGTTATACTATTATTATTATTTTGTGTCTTCTTCCTGTCTAGAATGTCGATTTGCTAAACTGAATTGAAAATGTAGAACCGAATCGAAACTAAACCAAAATTTAGGACCCAACCGAGCCAAAATATTTTGATTTGGTTCGATTCGGTTCTAACTTCAGTTCAGCTTCGATTCTTATTATTTGAAATTGACTGGTTTGGATTCAGTTCCATTATGAGCTAGAGCTAAACAGAGTCGTTAACTGCCCAATATTGGGCAGTTAACGACTGCCCAATATTCAGTTCCACCCTTAGTATCAATATTGCTATTGATCATTACAACAAAATATTAAAGAATTGTTAAAGAATGAATGTGGTTGGTTTTTTAAGGAGAAATTCAATTTGAAAGACTGTTACATGTGATTGAAAGTTGCAAACGAATGTGATGGTTACATTTCAAATTAAATTCAAAACAATTTCAAGAATTAGTGCTTAAATGTTTTGGATCAAAATTCCTTCCATAAATTCCATAAGTTAACTTCTAATTTAATCTTTAAAACACACCAAATCCAAGTGATTTTCTAATCTCCTCTCTCAAGCAAATATGCTTTAACTTTAGGTTGCAGTGTAATAGAGTTCAAACATTTGTTTGAAGTTTGCTAGAATAATAATAAGGTTTCGTCTTGTTAGTACCATTCGAATTTGTTATATCTTGGGAGATACATGCCAATATAATTTAAGCACCGTAGTGAAAGTGACGAATATGCTTTAAAGACACTTTATTTTTACAAGCCTTGAGTTTATGTTTTGTCTTATTACATATTGTTGTATTTTCTATTATATCTTTGCTATTTCAATTTATTATAACCTAGGATAAATGTGAAAGAGGTTTATAAGTAAACTTAAGTACACTAAAAAGGTTCTGTCACTTACTAGTAGCGTTATTTTTGTAACAATGCATCTATTGCTCCAAAAAAAAAAAAAAACTGACTGAGAAGCTTAAAATATTTGTATTACAATGGTGCAAATATGGGTAGAAAAAAATAATATTTAATAGAATTTGAGAATTATAAATAAACGGATTATTGATTGTTGATACAAGTCAATAATGTTAGATAAAAATATTATGATTACGCAGAAAACTGCATGCTAAATTCCAACCAAGACTAAGAAGAAGCATGGGTTCATGGGTGATTCCAACCAAGCAATTGGTGAAGTTAGTAAATAGAAATTGATACAGTTAATTGTGTTTACTTTTTGGAGTGGGAGTGAAGAGTGCGGATTCCTCCCACTCTAGTATTTACTTGCACATTTTAAGGGAGGATTGAGAATCTCATTCCATGGGTCCCACTTATTTTTAGAGTGAGGAGTGGGAGTGGGACTCCCATGAGAGGAGGTGGGAGTGAGAATCCACTCCCACCTCTTCCATTTTTACCCTCTTTTTATTAAATTAATATAATATATTTAATAAATTAAATTAAATAATATTATTATATTTAACTAAATCATAATTTGCATTGATTTTAAGTTAAAATTACTTAAAAATAATAATATTATAATAATAGAGAATTAATAATATTATTATATAATAATAGAGAATTAATAATATTATTATATAATAATAGAGAATTAATAATATTATTATATAATAATAGAGAATTAATAATATTATTATATACCATCTTTATTTGAAAATATAATATTATTATATTTATTTAAAAATAATACATATTTATTTAATATTAATAATTAATAAATAATAATAATAAATAGTTTATTCTAAGAAAATATTAATTTTGTACTATGTTAATAGTAAAAATGTTTCATTTATGTTGTCTTATTAATAATTTTTAATTTACATAATTAAAATTAAAATTAATAAAAAATTGTGATGTACATAATTAAGAATATTAATAATTATTATAAATTTACAAATATAATAAAATAAATGTTTATTCAAGAAATATTTTTTTATTAACTTTGTAATTAAAAACTACAATTATAATTTAAAATTATTTATTTCCAATCTAAAATAAAGTAAACACTTAAATTAGATTCTGATCCCCATTTCATGCTTCTATTCCAGTGTAAGTAAACAACCTACTCCCACTCACACTCTACACTGCTAATCCTAGGATTCCCACTTCTCAAGATTCTCACTCTAATCCAAAATGTAAACGCTACCTTAAAGTGTAGTTCTAATTTGGATTTGTGATATTGAGATTTAGCTTACAATATATAATACTTACATTTTCTTTTTCCAAAGAGAACGAATTCTTTCTATCCTTCAAAAATTTTAAGACTAATCCAATTTGTTAATTATGTTTGTAATGATTATATAAATGATAACGATAAAAACATATTTTTAATATTATTTCCTAAATTACCCCTAATTTAATTCATAAAGTATAAAACCTTAAAACTAATGATCTTCCCATAAAATTTCATCCTAGAAAACTATTTCTTTTAAGTTTTTATTTACAGAAAAATACAAATCTTAAATTTTAAATTTTTTCTTATTATATAGTTTCTATCTCCATAACTATAAATTCTTATAATTTTTTTATTAAAATTTAAATATTAATTATGAAATGGATGGGTGTAAAAACTTTTGTTATGAAAGAAAAGTTATTTAAGTACTTAATTGAATTTCCTTTCAAAACAAGAATACATTAGTTTCAATAGAAAAAGAGATTTTATGAGAAAATTTGAGGGGATCAACTATCAAAAGGACTGTTTAAAAAAAAAAGTGATGATACAACCACAAACTCTTGTATAAATTTATCTTGTATAAATCGATGTGACATTAATTCATTAGTTGAATAAAAATATAAAATAATAGAAATAAATCATGTGGGCCAACAGATATTTAATTATTAGTTTGTACAAAATAAATTTGTATAAGAATTTGTGGATATATCATTAATAAAAAAAATGTGAAAAAATTCAATATCCTTTTTCCATTTCAAGAGTCAAATCCACACGACACAGGCCCTAGATGAACACATTAGTTGTTAGATTGGATTCCAGCCCAATACTGCCGCTAATATTGCACAAAAAATTCCATGAAATTAGAACCGATTCAATCTTAAAGTTGTACAAAATCTAAATTTTTAGTTTCAACCGTTACGGTAGAGTTTCCATTTATGAAAAAAATTATGATTTTTTTTTTCAATCGGCTCGTATCATGCAAAGGAATGGTAATCTATAGAGCAATGCAAACGTCCCAATACTTAAGTTTCATTTTGAATGTCAATTGATGTGGCATTTATTTATTAGATGGTTGTTAGTTATGAAGTTTATTATCTAATTAATAAATATCTCAATGATGGATGGTAATTGAAAAAAAAAAGTGAGTCAATGATACATGATATTGAAACTTAAATTAAAACTCAAATATTGAAATCCTTAATATTATTGAAATTTTAAAAAATGGAAACGAGAAAGTGAATCGGCAGTTAGGCAGGCTTTTATTTAACTATTATTAAAGTAAATATATTTTTAATTAAAATTGCTTAAAAATATGTTATGGATGTGCAAAAAGAAGGGATGGGACATCTCTCTCCTTTTTATTGGGGGTAAAGAGAGAGGGAATAAGCTGCAGCGACACCTCACGAACTTCTTACAGGGTCTATTGAAGAAGTCATTATAGCCAGGTCTACAGGCGTCTCTTTTCTCAAGAGTAATAATTTGTAAAAAAAAAAAAACAAAGTTGCAACCGAACAAGTAGTACTAATTAACTATAAGTTTCTAGCCTAATGAAGCTTTAATAATAAATATCAAACTTGTAACCTAAATAAATTAACTATATTTTAACTTGAGGGAATCTTTAAACAATCACAAATGACAAACTCCTCAATTGTTAAGTGCTGGGCACTGGGTCGAGGGTTCTTCCTTGTATGTTGTGGGAGTATGTTTCCTCATATTCTGAGAAAATGATTTCAAGTTGGGTTTTCTAAATTAACATTCAACTATGATACAACGCATGTTCTGACAGATTTTTGATGCATTTATCAGTTGATTTGTAAATGTTATCGTAATATAATATTTAAAAAAGTAAAATAAAATAATATATTTTGATATAAATGCTAAAAATAATAAAATAAACAATTACAAATTTTCTAAATATCTTTTGTGAGGTGTTATGTCAAAAAATGTATAACTTAAATCCTTACCTTAAAATTTTATTGTCATTGAGTATAATAGCAGTAAGCAAGGGCCATTGCTATAGAAAGTTGTTCCTAATTAACAAGTTATTAACATCAAACACGCGATACTGACCTTAAACAAAATATAAATTAAAAACCTAGTCTAGACTTAATGAAATTAGCTAAATATTTTCAGAAACATTAAGGACACACTAATAAAGGCTCATAGAAAATTTAGGGGGATTTGGAGTTGATTTGCTATGCAAATTAATTAAATTAAAGAAATCGAAGTGAAAAATCTAAAATTTCAAAAAAAAAACATATTCTAATAGGTTATAAAATATGATGAGAATTACGGTGAAGCAATCATTCACCACAAACTGAATATTAGATTTAGTCACTAATTAGAATTAACAAGAACGTTCTTTTGAAAATAACAACAATAAAATAATTATAAACTCAATTATTTTCATACTCAGTTGTTAGGCAAAATAAACTCTTAGATTTGACATAATGAAAAGTGATAAAATCAAGAAAGATATAGGTTGAATCAAGAAAAAAACACAAACGTTTGGTTTGTAAATCTTGAATTATATTATGTTAAGTATAAACTCAAACTCAATAGACCGACATATCGCAATGAATATTTAAGTTTGTACAACATGTCATCTTCAAAGATTACTAACCAAACCAATCAACATGCTAAATATGTCAAATGTAGCTCGTTGATGGAGTCACATGATGTGAAAAACATTATAAGAAAGGGTGGGCATTCAGATTAGGTCTAACTCGAAATAAATTTCAGGTTTGGTTTAGTTCGGGTTAGCGTATGAAATCTGAACGGGTTGAAAAATGGAACCCGATCGGTTTTTATTTTAGTTCGAGTTCAAATCCCTAATTCATCTTCTGTGACCACCAAACCTCCATATGCTGCAGCATGGCAAGAATACATTATGTGTGGAATTTCTTCATCTGGGACACATCTTTGAATCACTTGGTCTGAGCATAACTTGTATGATATGGATCATCCTACTGGTAGCTTTTAACATCATGAAGAATTTTTTTTTCTGCTGATAATTTAAATCAGGTGGTAACAACTCACTCACTAAGTAATTAGCAAAATCTGTATACCATGGGAGTCCGGATTGCTGCAGCCCCTGTGCATGCTGTAAAATAAGCAGTTCTTCATCAGGGAATGTTTCAGTGATTTCTTGTCTGGTTAATGTTCTAGCATATGTTTCTAACTTGGAAAGATGATCTGCCACTTCATTTTAAGTCCCTTTTCTATCCTTGACCTCTAAATCAAATTCTTGTAAAAATAAGATCCATCTTATCAATCCAGGGTTGACATCTTTTTTTAAAATCAGATACTTTATTGCTGCATGGTCTTTATAAACTGTTACTTTTGTGCCCACTAGGTAAGCTCTGAATTTATCAAAGGAAAATACCACTGCTAGTAGCTCTTTCTCTGTAGTGGTGTAATTAATCTGAGCATTTGTAAGAGTTTTACTAGCATAGTAGATGGAATGAAAAACTTTGTTCTTTCTCTGCCCCAGCACTGCTCTAATAGAATGATCACTAACATCAACATCAACTCAAAGGGGAGATTCCAATATGGTGCTATAACGACTTGTGCTGTTACCAAAGCTTTCTTCAGTACACTAAAAGTTTTGAGACAATCTTAATCGAAATTAAAAGGTTTGTAGTGCTCCAGCAATGAGCATAATGGTTTAGCTATTTTGGAAAAGTATTTGATGAACCTTCTGTAGAATCTAGAATGTCCCAAGAAGCTTCTAATGCCCTTAATTGACGTTGGAGGTGGCAATTTATCTTCTATTTTTACTTTATTCACCTCTATCCCGTTTTTGGATACTCTATGACCTAACACTATGCCTTCTTGTATCATAAAGTGGCATTTTTCCAATTGAGTACTAAGTTAGTTATCTCATACCTTTCAAGCACATCTTCCAAGTTGTGTAAACAGTCATCATACATCTCTCCGAAGACTGAAAAATCATCCATGAAAACTTCCAATGTTTGCTCAACCATATTTGAAAAAATGGACACCATACACCTCTGGAAAATTGCTGGAGCATTGCATAAATGAAAGGGCATTCATATGAAAGCAGTCGTTCTATAAGGGCAGGTGAATATAGTTTTCTCCTAGTCCTCTGGTGCTATAACAATTTGGTTGTAGCCTGAATACCCATCTAGGAAGTAGTAGTATTGTTTCCCAGCAATTCTGTCTAACATCTGATCTATAAATGACAGTGGGAAGTGATCATTTCTTGTGGCTTTGTTAAGCTTCCTATAGTCCACACAAACTCTTTTTAGTACAAAGGTCTTTAAGAAACTTGGCATACGATAGAACTTGTTTTATAGCATCAAATAAAGGGATGTTAACACTTACCTGTTTGAAGATTTCAAGAATCTCACCTGTGGATTTTCCCTTCTTTTCTTTAGCTAACCTCTGAGGAAATGGAGATTTGGGAGCATATTCTCGTGGGTTGGTTTATTCTTTCTCTTCCGATGGTGAGTTTTTAACATTCACAGGTACAATTTGATTTTCTTTTGTCACCGGCATCTCTACTTTGTTGTCGACTTCTTTTTCTTTTCGCAAGATCATGACTGCTTTGACCTCCCTATGCTGCTGTGGTGAACTGGTACTTGTTTCATGTACTCTTTTAGAATTAGGCACTGGTTGACTTGGAAATTTACCTTTCTCAACAGTCATTGTCAAGGTCTAGACTGAAGAAGCAAGTTGTGACACCATCTTTTCGAGGCTTGAAACTGATGGGGCTTGCGAGTTGAAGCCTGCTCTCATCTCATTTCGTAGTCCATCAATGGTTCGGTTCTGTTGCTCAATCGTAGAGTGAGTAACATTCTTGAAATTCTGGAATGCATCATCCCATGGTCTAGGTTGAGAGTAGTTCTAGTTCTGATTGTATGGTCTAAATGGTGGCTGAGAGGCTTGAGGAATTTGAGGAATTGGTTGCATTGGTGGAGCTGGAGCTGCTGGTCCATTATGTTAGAATCCTTAAGACCATAAAAAATTGGGGTGGTCTCTCAATCCAGGGTTATATGTGTTGGAGTATGGGTTGTAATTTGAGGGTTTTCTCATTATACCTATGGCATTGACTTGATCTGAGTATGAGTCATGATCATGTGGTTCTATTGATTTAGCTGTCGTTAACGATGCTATTTGTCGAGAAATACCTTCAATTATTGCTTTGACTTCTTTAATTTCTGAACTTAACTCGCCAATGTGAACTTCATTTACTCCTTTAATTCTTCTAGTATTCCTGAGTGATTGACTCCGTTGTTGGAAATTATCCACTTGTCGCTGGAAGAATTTCCAAATCTCTGATGCACTTTTGGACATTAGCTCTCCTGCACTTGTTGCCATTAGTCATTCTTGCACATGTGACAATAATCCCTCCAAAAAGTATTGACATTGGTGCCATATCTCGTACCCATGATGTGGATACTTCAAAAGTAGCCCATTGAATCCATCCTATGTTTCGAAAAACTGCTCGTCTTCTCTCTGGGTAAACTCTGAAATTTCCCTGTGAATAGCATTGGTTTTATGCGCAGGGAAATATTTATTCAAACATTTTGTTACCATTTGGTCCCATGATATGATGCTATTGGTAGGCAATGTATTAAGTGTTGTGCAAATTTTATTGAACTTACAAGTGCAAAAATCTATTGTAAAATAGATTAATGGTAACGAGTGTCGATCCCACGAGGAGGTGGATTTTAATTGTGTGTAGAATTAATTTTTCTAAATGGGTCGTTGGATTTGTGGTGAAAATGATTTGGATTATCCTAAAATTCAAATTAAAATGGCAAAAATAAATTAAAGAGAAATCTATTGAAATGACATACTTAGCTATCTGGATCCATATCAACATGCATCATGGGCTAAATATTCCTTATTAATGCCAATTAAATCACGAGGGGGTTTCCACACCTCATGAACCACGCTCTAATCAATATGGTGCTAAGGGCTTATCGTGCCAAATAATAATAACCTTGTACTAGGAAGCCAGTGAAACCAGGGCGGTATCTAGACAATCTTATTATTATTTGTAGGGGTGGGCGCGGTTCGGTTCGGTTCGGTTTTTTACTAAATTTTTCATAATCGTTCGATTACGATTATTTTAAAATCATAATCGCGATTAATCAAATTACCGAAATAATCAAATACGCGATTAATTGAAATAATTCGATTCGGTTCGGTTCGATTATTTCGATTATGGGCCTATTGGGCCTATTTTGGGCTTTTTTAAATTTAAAACCTTAAATTAATAAATCTACCACAAACATAAAAAGTTAACAAATAAAAATTCAAAAATATATCTCGAACAATGTTCAAATAACACATAACATGTTCAAATCAAAATAAATCATAATCTTAACTACTCCTTGGTTGCTTGTTCTTGTTGAGCTAGTATTGGCCTACCAAATTCTACATTAACAAATTAAAAAAAAATTAGAATGATTAGTTAAAAGTGAAATAATCAAAACAACATATCAAAATATAGTAGTAATATATTACCTGCTTCAATAACTTCATAGAATTCAGTTTCCTCTTGAGAAGGTTGTATTATCCGTTCTCCTAATAGAGTTGAGCGAAGCCAATTTTGAGTGCAAATTAATGACTCAACAGTTTTATGAGTTAAAGAACTTCTAAAAGGATCAAGAACACGCCCTCCTGTGCTAAATGCCGATTCCGAAGCTACAGTAGACACTGGAATTGCCAAAACATCCTTGGCAATCTGAGACAAAATCGGATACCTATGCCCATTCAACTTCCACCAAGTCAAAATATCAAAATTGGCATTACTAGTACTCTCATTAGCATCCGTCAAGTACTTTTCAACATCATTTTTCGAACTAATGTCATCATTTGAACTTTGCATCATTTTGAAAGATGAAAAAAGATCAATTGACATTATACTACTACTAGCACTAGCACCACCACCACCACCACTACCACCACAACCACTACCACTACCACCATCATGGATATCACCAAAACAAACACCACCACTATTCCTCCCATCACTCCCACCAATATAGCTATTATATAGCTTCATCATCAACTCCTTAATATTAGATTTCAATTCTTCAACCTTCCTAGATTCATACATGTTACTAAAACAAAATGTAACAAACTCAAATTTACATCTAGGATCAAGCACATTTGCTACCAATAATAACATGTTAACCTCATCAAAAGAATCACCCCAATATTTAGCAAACTTTTGTTCCATTTTTTCGGCCATTTTTCTTAACAAATCATCACTAGAAGTAGCAAGTGATTTCAAATTAATTTGAACTTTTGCCATTTCATTCAAGAAATCATTGGAAGTGACAACAAGAGAGCTACTAAATTTCAAGGTCACAGAATAAAAGATCGATAAAAATGTGACTAACCTCCTTGCATTTTCCCAATCGTCATCGTTCGGTGGCCCTTCTCTCTTTTTTTCACCCTCCTCCTCAACAAACCAATTAACATAATGTCCATCATCTTCCTTCATCCTCTCAAATGCTTTTTCAAATATAATCGCTTTATGCAACATCAAATATGTTGAATTCCATCTAGTAGGCACATCCAACACCATAAGCCCTCCATATGAGATTTTCTCCCTATCAACATATGTTTTAAACTTTTGCAATCTTGCTGGAGAAGATCTAACATACTTTACTGCATTGCGAATACTAGCTATTGAATTATTCACCTCCGCCAACCCATCTTGCACAATCAAATTTATTATGTGTGCCGAACACCTCACATGCATATATATACCATTCAAAATCATTGAATTCACACTCCAATTTGCTAACTTCTTCTTCACATAAGTTATTGCAACTTTATTGGCACTTGCATTGTCCACTGTAATTGTGAACAACCTCTCAATCCCCCAATCAATCAAACATGTCTCAATTAGCTTCCCAATACCATCTCCTTTATGATTAGCTATAGGTGTGAAACTAAGAATCCTTTTGTGCAACACCCACTCCGCATCAATAAAATGAGCAGTAATAACCATGTAGTTAGACATTTGAATTGATGTCCATGTATCTGTGGTAATACACACCCTCTGCTTGCTTGCACCCAAGACACTTTTTAAAAATCCTTTTTCATGCTGATACAATTCAAGAATATCCCTTGTAATTGTTCTTCGTGATGGCACATCAAATCTTGGGCAACAAGTTTGCATAAACTCTAAAAACCCTTCGGCCTCCACAAAGCTAAAAGGTAATTCATCCTTGACAATCATCTTCACAAGTGCCATTCTACAAGCCTCTTGACTAAATCCACCACTAACTTTAACAACTCCATCTTTATCTTTTCCCTTTTGACGGATAAGTACTTGTTGCGTCGGATCCCCTTCAACCTTTACATCTTCATATGACCTACATCTCTCCAAATGATTCTTCAAATTAGTGGTATTTCCTCTATTAGCTGCAAAGGTTTTACGGCAATGATGACATTTTCCTTTGTTTCCACAAGGTAGTTTGGTAAAATGAGCCCAAACATTTGATCTTAAAGGAATTTTCCTTTTTTTCCCATCATCAATCTCCACCTCTTGCACTTCCTCCTCATCATGATTTTCCATTCTTCACAAAAAACCAACATCACAGCAGCAACAAATCAACACAACAGCAGCAACAAATTTCATGAATTAAAAGTAGTGAACAAATCAACACAACAACAGCAACAAATTTCAGCAGCAAAGAACTTTAATATTTAGTAGTTTTGCAAAAAAAAAATAGAAACAGCTGCTATTTTGAACAGCAGAAACAGATATTGTTTCTGTACTCTTGAACAGAAGAAACAACAGTTGTTTCTACACTTCAGAATAGCAGAAAAGCTTGCTGTTTTTGGCAGAAAGATTTAACTTTTTCTGCAGTTTTGCAAAAACAGCAAGCAGAAACAGCAAAAACAGCAAGCAACGACCAGCAGCAAAAACAACAAGCAAAAATAGCAAAAACAGCAAGCAACGACCAGCAGCAAAAACAGCAAGCAAAAACAGCAAAAACAGCAAGCAACGACCAGCAGTAAAAACAGAAAAAACAGCAAGCAAAAACAGCAAGCAAAAATAGCAAGCAACGACCAGCAGCAAAAACAGCAAGCAAAAACAGCAAGCAACGACCAGAAGCAAAAACAGCAAAAACAGCAAGCAACGACCAGCAGCAAAAACAGCAAAAACAACAAGTAAAAACAGCAAAAACAGCAAGCAACGACCAGCAGCAAAAACAACAAAATAGCAAGCAAAAACAGCAAGCAGCAAGCAACGACCAGCAGCAAAAATAGCAAAACAGCAAGCAAAAACAGCAAGCAGCGAGCAACGACCAGCAGCAAAAACAGCAAAAACAGCAAGCAACGACCAGCAGCAAAAATAGCAAAAACAGCAAAAACAGCAAGCAACCACCAGTGACACGGCTTGACCCGGGTTGAACAGTAACAGGGTTTGGTTGAAAATAATCCTGTGTATATGCATGTACCATACACGCAATTTTTGGTCCACTAACAAGCTGCCACATTACCAATCAACAGTGCATAAGAATTTTAGTCCAACAGGATCGTGGCACCTCATCAGTCAATGCCATATCATCGGTCAATGTCACGTCATTGATCCGTCTATGTGAACAGTAACGTAGACAGTACCGTATATGTGAATAGTACCGTACATGTGATTTTTTTATGCTCCTCTTAAGGTTTTCGACCGTCCTGAGTTCAAAAGTGATGTCCGTTTTGCCGTCTGATCTCTTGTTCATTGTGAAATGACTATGATGCCCCTAAAATACATAAAATACTTAATTATAATACAACACACATAATTAAATGACAAGAAGTTTAAATACATAAAAGTAAGGGTGTTAGTAAAACTTGAAGTGTAAAATGACGATTTTCTCCTTTATAAATATACATTTTCTAATACTCAACATTAAGCCACGAACGAGCTTGATCCTTTAAAGAAAATGAGAATTGTCTAAGTTTAACATCATCATCTGAAAAATTCTCATATTTAAATGTTTGAAAAACAACATGAAAATCATTCAAATGATTATATGGGTCTTCATTTTCTAGGTCATAGAATGTTGGGAGACGATTTAGCACATTAAGTTTTAACTCAAAACTCCTAGCCGCTACATTTGAATATCTTATGCATGATGTGTTCAAATTAGCTAAGGGATTAAAGTAGTCTTTCAATGGCCTCTCTTGTGGTGGTGGTTGTTGAAAATCCATTTTAATTTTTTTTAACATGTTTGTGTGTGCGCAATGTTTTTTTCTAGTTCAAGATCTATAAGCTCAAGATTAGGTAATAATGACCTTCGACCCATGCATACAAAGAGCACAAAAATAAATGGGAACAAAATAAATAAAAATAAAGAAGAAGGAGAAATTATGGTACTAACCTTATCGCGCTATTACAACCTTACTACAAAAACACACTCTAAAAAATACGTGAAATAAATTTATTAAAAATTAAAATTAATACGATAAATAAAAAAAATTACAAAAAAAAATAACTTGAAAATTAAATTACAGAACTTTAAAGAAGAGAAAAAAAATTCTTACCTCAAAATGTAAATTCACTTTTGTTTCTTTTAAATTAAAAAAAATACAAGAAAAATTACTAAAAGAAATTTTTTATAAAAATTAATTCTACAAATTAAAATAACTTACCTCCCCGGCAACAACGCCAAAAACTTATTGTGCAAATTTTATTGAACTCGCAAGTGCACGAATCTATTGTAGAATAGATCAATGATGACGAGTATCGATCCCACGATGAGGTGGATTTTAATTGTGCGTAGAATTAATTTTTCTAAATGGGTGGCTGAAATTATGGTAAAGACAATTTGGAATATCCTAAAATTTAAATTGGAATGGCAGAATTAAATTAAAGTGGAAACTATTATAATTGAAGCGCTTGAGTATCTGGATAAGTATCAACATGCACCATTGGCTAAATATTCTTTATTAGTGTCAATTAAATCATGAGGAGAGAATACACACCTCATCAACCACACTCTAATCAATATAGTGCTAAGGGCTTATCGTGCCAAATAATAATAACCTTGTACTAGGGAGCCGGTGAAAGCAGAGCGGTATCTAAACAAGATTATTATTATTTGTCGACGAAAAGTCAAAACATCCACAAAAATTAGAGGGGAAGAGAAAATAAATTTACCAAATAAAGTCCATGGCACATGTTGAGACTTCACTTTCAACCCAAACTTGAAAGGAAATTAGCTACTCATAATTGAACTAGGGGCAAAATGGGAATTTATTTAAATACGTAGAAAATACAAGATGGAGAAGGAATTACAGAAAATGGAGCTCAAAAATGAATTCAGAGATATCAAATTAGGGGGGAGGCCCCCTTTTTTATAGATACATTGAGTAAATCATAACCATCGGATTAAAAACAGTTTGAAGGCTCATGATTGCACCACATCATCAGTCAGCAGTACGCGGTTTGAACACGCAGTTTGAACAGTGACTCAGTTTGACCACGTGGTTTGAACAGTCAACTGGCTTGAACAATGACGCGGTTTGGTTAAAAATAATCCTGTGTATATGCATGTACCGTACGCGTGAATATATCCCAACACTTACAATCACTCAAAGCAAAAGATTACAAATTATTTTTCTCTCACACAATATTTAAGATTACAAATCAATGCCCAATGTGTGAATAGATGAAGCAAGAATGTGTTAAAAGTTCTATGAAGATTGTATTCTCGAATATAAGCTCAATGGTAGTGTTGTAATCAACCTTGTTTGAATTTGAATGAGCTTATTTATAGTTGGAGCTGAAAAACTAGCCGTTACAGACTGTCTGCCCGAAAACGGTTCGTCGTTAACCATTATCGGTTAACCGTTTAGGCTGGTCAAAGTTACCGTTGGGCCAAAATTCAAATAAACGGTTTGCCGTTTAGGTTTACCCTTTTGCTGTTAAATTCTAGAGACCTGCAAGATAAACTTCAGTTATCTGTTTACATTAAACGGTTAAAGATTTGTACAAAATGATCTTTATGAAATTTATCGGTTGGCCGTTTGTTTCCAATAACTTGCAGAACAAATTAGCCTTATCTATTTCAGTTAAACTTTTGCCGTTTGTTTCCAGTAACAAGATGAGTACAATCTTCCATTCTGGATTTTATCGGTTAACCGTTTCAATAAACGGTTCATGATTTAATTCCAGTAGCCTTCCCAACATTTTTTGTTTTCCGTTTCTCTTAATCGGTTAGAGCTTAAGTAATTTGTTACTCTCTGGATTTAATCAGTTAACCGTTTAAAGGAAAACGATTCACCATTTATTTTCAGAATCACAGTTTTTGCCAGATATTACAAAGAATCATTTTCCAATTTTAAATTTAACAGTTATCCAACTTTTATGAATATAATTGGAATGATTATAAGGCTTTCGTTTATTAATGGATTGCTCCATCATTTTAATAAAAAACATTTAAAGTTTGTTATCATCAAAATCAATATTATAAACATATTCATGTTAACATTCTCCTCCTTTTTGATGATGATAAACTTCATTCAATATTTTGCTCCCCCTTAATATATGCTCCCCCTAAATGTATGGCCAATTTAAAAATATGTTCAATAAACAACTTTTTGCTAAAAAATATAAAATTCATTTCAAAAAGCATTTAAAAATAAAATTCATTTCAAAAGTGAATTTTATTCTTATTAATCACTATCTCCCCCTTTACCAATATCAATGTTTAGGAGCATTAACATAATCTCTCCCCCTTCATCATCAAAAAGAAAAGAGAGAAAAGAAAAAACGTAAAGCATAGAGGTGAGAGAGAAATTACCCATATTAGGCGAGCAAAACTTTTGGCAGAGTTTCCCCTTAAAATAAAACAAATTTGCTAATACAAAATGAGCTTAAAACACTTCCAAATATATTAGCAAGCATCCATATACCAACAACTCCCTCATCCAACACAAATCATAGATATCCATCACAAAAAAAATATCTATCATCAAAATCAAGTAGAAGTAGCAATGTATGAACACACAAATCATATATAAATAAGAACACACAAAGAACCAAAAGATGAAATGCATGTGCGAATATAAGAATCAGAAACTAAGAAGGTGGTGAAGATGTGCTCCCCGGATCATAACCGAAATAACGAAAAAGAGTGCGTTGTCCAGCTATAAGCTCTAGCTGCTGATCAATGCTCTGCTGCTGGAAGGTCTGAAAGTCAGAACGGAGCTGCTACTGGTCGCGAGTGAGAGCGTCCAATCGGTCTAGAATCAGTTGATGCCTCTCTGAAATCCTGCGAACATTAGTAACTATCTGCAGCAAAGTGTCCGAAGCTGGTGGCTAGACTGAAGCAGGAGGCTGCTCGAGAGCTAGAGGTGGCTCAGAAGCGAAGGGCTGGTCAGTATCCATCGCGCGCTCCTCTATATTAGAATCAGCGGAAGGCTGAGGAATATAGTGGCGACGAGGAGGTGGAGGATGAGCTCCGAGTCTAAAATCTGGAAGTTGATCGGGAGAATAAACATCGTTGAGCATCCGATCGTCCTCTAGTGCAATCGAGGTATCCCAGTTTTTAGAGCTTTTAGTCTTGATCCATTGCCCATTCTTTCTAGAAAAACCAATACTAGTCATGGCCTATGGGCCAATCTATCTGGTCTCCGTATAGCTTGTATCTAGAAAAGGCACCTCAAAGCGTCGCATTATCTTAGTAATGATACTGCCATATGGAAGCAAGCGGTGGTTAACCGCGAGAGTACTCAGCATGTGCCTCACAATAACATAGCCGAGGTTAATGGGTCGTCCTGAAATAAGGCTATCTAATAAGCTAACATCTAACCTCATGACCTCATCCGAGTGACCCTTCCTAGGCGTAATGATATGCTGTAAAATATTGTGAAGGATGCGAACTTGAAGAAGTAATAGTTGAGACAAAAATGGTATAGTACAAATGTCATCACTAAGGTCTCGACACCGATAAATATTACGAACTCCATCATCATGAGTGAAGCCAGCAAAGGAAAGAGCTTTCCTAGAGGTATAAACTTTATGACCATCACTAGAGATACCTAGAAAGCCATTAAGGTCCTCATCATCAAATTCAATATGTACACCTCCAACCTGAGTAACTATCTTATCTAGGCGGGTTGCGGAGATTTCCATGTTTGAGTAGAAAACTCGCACTAAGTTAGGATAAACTCGGTCATCAAAATCAATCGCGGACTCCCAAGGTTGAAGTATATTTCTAACACTTCTATCACACACAATTAAGGTTCTAAAGTCTTCTATATCAACATAAAAAGAATCTAGTACCTTTCTACCATTGAAGCGGTCCTCGAAATGCTTGGCCAATGAGGGTAAGAGAAAATGAATTCTTTCGAATTCAGAGACTGCCCGTGGTGGTATGGGATTCCTTTGAGGCGTATCTTTCCTCCTTCGAGTTCTCCAAGATGACTCAGCCATGGTGAGGAATAAGAAAAATTGGAAAATTTGTGGGATATGTGAGTGGAAGAAAATGAGCCAATTATTTGGTTAAGGATGGGTAGAGGATACAATTTTGAGACTCAATGTGGTTGAAAAAGGACAAGAATCAGGTAAAAAATAACGAAACCCGACCAACTGCACTTATGGTTTTGATTTGGGATTTGTCAATTTCAGGCTCGATTTGAAGATTTGAATAAGTGAAAGTAATCTAATGATGATGTGAAATGATTTTATATGAGCGATTTGGTAAGAAAATCAAGAGAAAATAAAGATTTGAGGAAAGAGAAAGCTTCGGCTCCACAACGATGGCTGAAACGGTAAGAGGGTAAGTGAGGGAGAAGAAGAAACCCTTGGAACAGTTTTATACTTCACGAAAACAGCTAACCATTTATTTAAACGGTTAGAGAGTAACTTCCAAAGAGCAATTAATAGGAAAGGGTGAAAGGTTATCCTTTTAACGGTTAAGGAGTAACTTCCAATGAGCTCTCTGTTTTTAAACGATTTACAGATTGCATCAAACTGTAAAAGGGTAAATGGCAGACATAATATTCTAGTTACTAGAATTAAACAGTACACCGTTTATTGAGAAATGATTATCCGTTTATTTTATCTATAATTTTGCACATTTGATTTAATTTTTGGTCAGTAAATAATACATTCCAAGATCATTTAATTGATCCAAAAATATTTTATGAACCATTTTAATGCATGATTCATGAACATGATCCAAAATATTTTATGAGCCATTTTAATGCATGATTCATGAACATGTATTCAAGCAATTAATTCATATAAACATTCAAGAATTAAAAAGCAAACACATCACTTGAATATCATGCTTAAGCATTTCATAAATATTAAATCATCAATAAGTCAATCAATTCAATACACTCAATAACATGAATAGAAAAGTTAATGCGAAAATTTCATCATCCCAAGTTCATGTCGAATTTTTGAAAATTGTTTTTCGCCAAGAGGTTTGGTAAAAATATCGGTGAGTTGTTTTTCTGTAGAAATAAACTCTAATGCAATATCTCCCTTTTGAACATAATCTCTCAAGAAATGATGTCTTATTTCTATATGCTTGGTTCTAGAGTGTTGAATGAGATTCTTTGAAAGATTTATAGCACTAGTATTATCACACTTAATAGGAATTTGTTCAAGGTTAATGCCAAAGTCTCTAAGTGTTTGTTTCATCCAAAAAGCTTGTGCACAACAACTTCCTACATCTATATATTCAGCCTCGATAGTTGAAAGTGCAACAAAATTTTGTTTCTTGCTAAACCATGAAATAAGTGAGTGACCTAGAATATGGCAAGTTCCACTAGTGCTTTTCCTATCAACTTTATAACCGGCAAAAATTGCATCCGAATAGCATGTTAAATATATATGAGTTCCTCTAGGGTACTGAAGGCCAAGATCTATAGTTCCACTTAAATAACGAAAAATTCATTTTACAGCAAGTAAATGAGATTCCTTGGGACATGATTGAAATCTTGCACACAAACATACACTAAACATGATATCGGGTCTACTTGTAGTTAAATAAAGTAAAAATCCGACATACCTCGATACATTTTGATATCCACTTTTTTGCCTTTTTCATCTTTATCAAGCTTGGTTGTTGTGCTCATCGAAGTATTTTTGGTCTTTGAGTCATCAATGCCGAATCTCTTAAGTAGATCTTTCACATACTTGGCTTGATTTATGAAAATTCCTTCCTCATTTTGTTTTATTTGCAGCCCAAGGAAGTACTTCAACTCTCCCATCATACTCATTTCAAATTCATTACTCATACAAGATGAAAATTCTTTACACAACAATTCATTAGTAGAACCAAAAATAATATCATCAACATAAATTTGAACAACAAGAATATCTTTGTTCTTATGCTTAACAAAGAGAGTAGTATCCGCTTTACTTATTGAAAAATCATTATCTGACAAGAAATTCTTAAGCCTATCATATCATGTTCTAGGTGCTTGTTTTAATCCATATAAAGCTTTAAACAACTTATAGACATGATTTGAAAATTTTTTATTTTCAAAACCAGGGGGTTGTTTCACATACACTTCTTCTATAATATAAGCATTTAAGAAAGCACTTTTCACATCCATTTGAAATAGGATGAAATCTTTATGACATGCAAATACCAACAACATCCTAATAGATTCTAGTCTAGCTACGGGTGCAAATGTTTCATCAAAATTAATTCCTTCTTCTTGGTTGTAACCTTGAGCCACCAATCTAGCTTTATTCCTTACAACCACACCGGATTCATCCATCTTATTTCTAAATACCCATTTAGTACCTATGACGGATTGATGTTCTAGTTTAGGAACTAATTCCTACACATTATTTCTCTCAATTTCATTTAACTTCTCTTGTATTGCCATAATCCAAAATTCATCATTTTCCGCATCCGTAAATGATTTGGGTTCAATTTGAGAAATGAATACATTATGCTCACAAGTATTTCTAAATGATGATCTAGTAATTATGCCACGTGAGAGATCTCCTAAAATTGCATCCTTAGGGTAAGAAGAAACATACCTCCACTCCTTGGGGAGTGTTTGAGAAATATATCATCTTGTTGCTCCATATTTGTTTGTTCTTCTTGTTTATTCTTTTGATTTTCTTGTGATGCAATCTCTTGTTTATTTTTTGATAATTCTTCTTGTAAATCTCCATATGCATCATCATTAACAACTTATTTCTCTGTAGAAGATGGGTTAGACTCATCAAAAGTAACATGCATAGACTCATCCACAACTAAAGTTCTTTTGTTATAAACTCTATAAGCTTTGCTTGAATTTGAATACCCAAGAAAGATGCCAATATCGGATTTTGGATCAAATTTACCAAGATTTTCTTTTGTGTTCAAAATAAAACATTTGCATCCAAAAACTTTGAACTAACCAATGTTGGGTTTTCTATCTTTCCAAAGCTCATAGGGAGTTTTATTGAGATGAGGTCTAATCAACACCCAATTTAAAACATAACAAGCGGTGTTAACGGCTTCGACCCAAAAATATTTTGGTAAAACATTCTCATTTAACATAGTCCTAGCCATTTATTGAATAGAGCTATTCTTTCTCTCAACAACTCTATTTTGTTGTGGAGTTCTAGGTGATGAAAATTGATACTCAATGCCAAAATCATTACAAAGATTTTCAAATGCATGATTTTCAAATTCTCCACCATGATCACTTCTAATACAAGTAATAAAATATCATTTTTCATTTTGAACCTTTTTATAGAAAATTCTAAATGCATCAAAGGCGTCATCTTTATTAGCTAAGAACAATACCCATGTGTATTTAGAATAATCATCCACAATCACAAATGCATAATATTTGCCATTTAAACTAGCATATCTTGAAGGTCCAAATAAGTCCATGTGAAGAAGTTAAAGTGGTTTTGAAGTGGAAATATTATTTTTGTTTTTAAAAGATGTTTTGATTTATTTTTCAAATTGACATGCTTCACAAATTCTATCATTTTAGAAATCGATTTTTGGAAGACCTTTGACTAAATCATTTTTTGAAATTTTCAAAATCAAATCCATACTTGCATGACCTAGTCTTTTATGCCATAACCAACTATCATCATGCAATGCCGAAAAACATTTATCAAGAGTAGATGCACATTCTATGTCAATGATATAAACATTACCACATCTATTTGCAATGAATAAGATCTTACCATCACATAAATTCTCAATGGCACAACTAAATTTATCAAAAATAACTTTATAACCTTTGTCACATAATTGACTAATACTAATCAAGTTGTGTTTCAAGTTCTCAACCAAACATACATTCTCAATTAAGGTTGAGGAAACTTTACCAACATTTCCAATTATGAGAATTTTTCCTTTTGAGTTGTCTCCAAAAGATACATCTCCACCACTTTCAATTTTGGTGAAGCTTGAGAACCATGCATAGTTTCCGGTCGTGTGCCTTGAACAACCATTGTCCAAGTACCATTTATTTTTCTTCTTCTTCAAGCCCTGCAAAGAAAATCTCAAGTTTAAGATACCAAAAACTTTTTGGGTCATTGGGAGTTAGTAATGGTTCCTTTTGGAACCTAAATGCATTTCATACCATAATGTGTATTTCTTTTTACTGGACACCTATTTTTCATATGATCATCTTGATTATAAAAATGACATACAACTTGATTGTTACTAGATGTACTATTCACAAAGTAGTTCTTCTAATATTTTTATTTCAAGTTTGGCTTATAACCGATACCTCCTTTGTCAAACACACATTTTTGTGAATTTAGCATGTTATCCAACATCTTTTGCCCATTTGTAAATTTCAAGACAATTTCATTTAACTCATTGCTCTTTTTCTTAAGCGTTTTATTTTCATTTTTCAAATCATCTATGTGTGATTTTAAATGCTCATGTGAAGTCCAAAGTTTCTCATTTGATAATGCAATTTTATCATGAAATGCTTTGTTCTCTACTTCTAGGCAAGTAATTTTAGCATTTAGGGATTCATTTTCATTTTTAAGCTTCGTCATTTCCTTTTTAAGACATGCATTCTTTTTACCAATCTTCATCAACTCATTATGCAATTCTTTAAAAAACATCATACAATTCATCATAGGTAAGATCGCTTACCTCATTGAGATCATCATCCTCTTCTATTGCCATAAGCGCTAGGTTTGATACTTCTTGCGACTCTTCCTCATCACTTGAATCTTCCTCGCTATCATCACAAGTTGCAACCATGGCTTTCTTCTTGAGTTTGTTGATAAGTGGGCACTCCGATCTTATATGGCCAGACTTCTTGCATTCATAGCATGTGATTACCTCTTTCTTCTCCCTTTGGTTCTTGAAGTTTCTGAATTTTCTTCGCTCTCCGCTTTTCTTGAAAACTTTTTTGAACCTCCTTGCTAGCATGACCAACTCTTCATCATCTAGTTCACTCTCCCCATCACTCTCATATTTTGAAGCTTTGAGAGCAATGCTTTTCTTCTTCTCCTCATGCCTTTTTTCTGCTGTCAAATATTCTTTATATGAAATGAGAGAACCAATTAAATCATCAAGAGGTAAAGTATTTAAATTTTTGGCATCTTCAATAGCGGTTCTTTTAGGTCTCTATTCTTTTGGAAGTGACCTAATGATTTTCTTAACTTTCTTGCTATTTGAGAAGGTCTTTCCTAGGGCTCCTAGGGTGTTTACTATGTTCGTAAAACTAGTATACATAGAGTACACACTCTCATTTTGTTCCATTTGGAGCAACTCATATTATCGAGTGTACCTACTAATTTTCGACTCTTTCACTTGATTTGTGCCTTCATAGATAATAACTCTATGAAATGAGAGTTATTACATCAATTCTAAACTTAAATCAAGATCACTTAGAGAGAAAATAAGGTGTTTTTATTACATTTTGGTTATATTTTGCATAAACATTCATTTTAGTTGAGTCTTAATAAGTTTTACTTGAGTCAAAGTAATTTGTGCTCAAAACAGGTGCATAATTGTAGGTTTTCAGAAATCCTTAATTCATGAAAGAATGCTGAGACATTAGACTAGCAAGAGGAGGAAAGAAGATGGCCGCATAAGAAGCAAAGCACAATCAGAAACAATGCAGTGTTGTAGTTGTTGTTAGAGCAACCAGTGTTATAGCAATCTGGGAGCACTGAGGGAGAAAGCTTAAGCGTGGGTCAGCTGCAGAATTGCGATATGCATGTTTCCTAATTTAACTCATGCACGCCACAAACTTTTATTTACCCTAATTTGTAGTATAAAAGGAGGGCGCGCACTACATAAAACGGCGGCAAGGAATTAACATTGGAGAAATCGAGAGGAAAAGAAGTAAACAATCAGATATCAAGAGAACCAAGTCAGCATCAGTGAAGAATCCAACAGAGTTATTTGGATTCAATCTTCATTGTTCTCTACTTGTTCTTTTCTTTACTCTTTGATTGAACCAATGTATTTCGTGACCAATAATTTGCTGTTTGTTTTTCTTATTCAGAATATGAACTAGATTTTCTTGTAGTTGAGTGACAAACAATCTAATGGGTTCTTGACTGTTCTTATGTGTTGTTATGTCATTGCTGTAGCATTTTACTCTAGTAGTTATTATTAATATAACAATTATTTCGGTTGACTACCCATTTAATAGTTAAAGTTAAGATAGAGCCGCAAAAGGGCATGTTGTCGCGGATATTATTAGAGTATTACTTGATTTTAATTTAAGTTTCCTGGAGTAAGTTATCTTGAATCTCATAAGGGCTATTGTGATTGCTATAACATTTCAAGTAACATCAATCCCTGTGGAGACGATCTTAAATATTCATTACTTTATTACTTATTGTGTATACTTGCACATTAGCATGAGTAGCATTTGATTATAAAATTTACCAACAAGCTTTTGGCGCCGTTGCCGGGGATTAATTGTTTATTTTTTAAGTGTGAAGTAAATCTTGATAGCACCAATTTGATTTGCTTCATTCTATTTATTGGCAGATCAGTACTTGTATGTGCAAAGACGGATCTGTGGTATTCCAATTCGATCCTGAGATTGAAAGGATTGTTAGGAGACTGCGAAGAGAACAAAGGAATTCAAAAATTGTTTCAGGTATGAATAATTTACAGGATGTGGGAAATTTGGACCCTCACGGGCCCTTACAACCAGTCAGCGTTCAGGAAGAGCAGAATGAACATGCTAATCAGAGACATCCAGGCGATAACAACATTATTTACATGGTTCATGGCAGAGACAGAGCTATTAGAGATTATGCTGTGTTAACTCCTCAAGTTGTACACCCTGGGATAATCAGACCTGAAGTAGAAGCTGCAAACTTTGAATTGAAGCCATTGATGTTTCAAATGTTGTAGAAAATTGGTCAATTCAATGGATTGCCAAATGAAGATCCTCATCTCCATCTTAAGTTGTTCTTGGAAGTGAGTGATGTTTTCAAGATTGCTGGGGCAACACAAGATGCCTTAAGACTGAGACTCTTTCCTTATTCCTTAAGAGATCGAGCAAAAACATGGTTAAATTCGTTACGATCTGATTCCATCACTACATGGAATGAGTTGGCTGATAAATTCCTAATGAAATATTTCCCACCAACAAAAAATGTAAAATTACAAAATGAGATTACTTCTTTCCATCAACTTGAAGATAAGAGTATGTATGAGGCTTGAGAAAGATTCAAAGAACTGCTTAGAAGGTGTCCTCATCATGGCATTCCTTGTTGCATTCAATTGGAAACTTTCTATAATGGGTTGAATCCGAGTACAAGATTAATGGTGGATGCTTCAGCAAATGGAGCTCTGTTATCTAAATCATTCACTAAAGCTTATGAAATTCTGGAGAGAATTGCCAATAATAATTATCAGTGGCCATCAAACAGGCAACCAACAACAAGAGGAACAGCAGGGGTACATAACATAGATGCAATTACAGCCTTATTAGCGCAAGTAACTTCATTGACTAACATGGTAAAGGTCATGACATCTGCTCCAGTAGTAGTGAAGCAAGTTGTTGAACTTTCTTGTGTATATTATGGTGAAGAACATGACTTTGATAACTGTCCTGGAAATCCAGCTTCAGTAAACTATGTGGGTAATTTCAATCGACAGCTTCAGAACAACCTATATTCAAATACTTACAACCCTGGCTGGAAACAACACCCAAATTTTTTATGGAGCAATCAGAATCGAAATGCTCTAGCATTAAATGGACAAAATACGAACACTCAACCACCTGATTTTCATCAGCATAGTCAAGGGCAAAAACATATAAGTCATAATCCAATCACTTCACTGGAAGCACTGATTAAGGAATACATTGCAAAGAATAAAGCAATTGTGCAGAGTCAAGCTGTATCCTTAAGGAACTTGGAAAACCAAATGGGACAACTTGCCACATCAATGAGTAGCAGGACTCAAGGAAGCTTACCTAGCAACACAGAAGACCCTAGGAGAGAGGGCAAAGAACACTGTAAAGTAATTAATTTGAGATCTGGAAAGAATATTGATATCCTAGTTGATGTGACTAAAAATTGGATGGAATTCAATTCATCACAAAAACCACCTCAAGATGGAAGCATCTTACAATAACCCAACCATCAAGACACTGGTTACATGGGCCGAGCTATAGCAACTTCAGAAGGAACTCATCCAGTACATGCTGAAAACGAAGCTGCAATACCAGTAGCCACGACCTACAACGAACCAAACAAGCAGAGTTTGGCACCTCCTGAAGTTACCCAGTAGTTTAGACATCCACCACCTTTCCCACAGAGATTCTAGAAGAAAAAACAAGACAAGCAGTTTAGCAAATTCCTGGAAGTGCTGAAACAATTACACATCAACATACCTTTTGTGGAAGCTTTGGAGCAAATGCCAAATTATGTGAAATTTCTAAAAGACATCTTGGCACGAAAGAGAATGTTGAGAGAATTTGAATTTGTTGCTTTAACACAGAAAATCAGTCATATTCTCTAAAGTAAGATTCCTACAAAAGTGAAGGATCTAGGAAGTTTTACAATACCCTGCTCTATAAAACTTGGTACACTGGCAGAGCACTTTGTGACTTGGGAGCCAGTATTAATCTGATGCCATTGTCTGTATTTAAGCAACTGGGAGTAGGGGAATATAGACCAACAGTAGTCACTCTCCAATTGGCTGACAGATCTCATGCATACCCTAAAGAAAAAATTGAGGATGTATTGGTGAAGGTTGCAAAATTCATTTTCCCAGTAGATTTCATTGTACTAGACTTTAAAGCTGATAAAGAGGTACCCATTATACTTGAAAGACCTTTCCTAACAACTGGGAAGACTCTGATAGATGTGCAGAAAGAAGAGCTCATTATGAGAGTGAATGATCAGCAAGTCACATTTAATGTACTAGAGGCTATGAAGAACCCTGATGAATTAAAAGATTGTAATTTCTTAAATGTTATGGATTTGTTGCAGCAGACAAAATCGATAGATGCTGTAGTAATGAGATCAACAAAGTCATCACCTTTGAAGATTTAGAAGAGGAAGGTGTTGCAGCAAACCAGATAGATGAGACGGAAGAAAAGCAATCTGATAGGCATAATAGGTTTATTGAGCATCTGAATATTTCAGACATGGAAGTAAAAACAACTTTATCATCTATTGAATCACTTCCTAATCTTGAATTAAAATTGTTACCTTCACATTTGAAATATGTTTATCTTGGTCAAAACAACACACTCCCTGTAATCATTTCCTCTACCTTGAATGCAGGTCAAAAACAGAGTCTACTAGATTTGCTTGGAAGATACATAAGAGCAATTTGATGGACCATGGCAGATATCAAGGGGATAAGCCCATCAGTATGCATGCATAAAATCCTGTTAGAAGATTTCCACAATAATTCGATGGAGCATCAGAGAAGGTTAAACCCTATTATGAAAGAAGTGGTGAAAAAGAAAATCATCAAATGGTTGGATGCTGGAATCATATATCCAATATCAGATAGTTCGTGGGTGAGCCTAGTTCAATGTGTTCCAAAGAAGGGAGGGATAACAATGATAGCTAATGAGAGGGATGAACTTATTCCTACAAGGATAGTGACTGGATGGAGAGTATGTATGGATTACAGAAAGCTCAACAAAGCCACAAGGAAAGATCACTTCTCACTTCCATTCATAGATCAGATGTTGAACAGACTTGCTGGAAAATAGTACTATTGTTTCCTAAATGGGTATTCAGGCTACAACCAAATTGCTATAGCTTTAGAGGATCAGGAGAAGAGTACATTTACCTGTCCTTATAGAACATTTGCCTTCAGAAGAATGCCCTTTGGTTTGTGCAATGCTCCAGCAACTTTTCAGAGATGGTAGAGCAAACTTTAGAAGTTTTTATGGATGACTTCTCAGTTTTTGGGGAGACATACAACGATTGTTTACATAATTTAGAAGAAATTCTTAAAAGATGTGAGATGACTAACTTAGTACTCAATTGGAAAAAGTGTCATTTCATAGTACAAGAAGGAATAGTGTTGGGTCATAAGGTATCCAAGAAAGGTATTGAGGTAAACAAAACCAAGATGGAGGTAATAGATAAACTACCACCCCCCACTTCAATAAAGGGTAATAGGAGTTTTTTGGGTTATGCTGGATTTTACAGAAGATTCATTAAGGATTTTTCCAAGGTAGCTAAACCATTATGCCCATTGCTGGAACGTGACAAGCTTTCTCACTTTGACAAAGATTGTCTCCAATCATTTGGAGAATTAAAGAAAACTCTGATCACTGCACCAGTGGTTATATCTCCAAACTGGACTCTACCATTTAACCTGATGTGTAATGCTAGTGATCCTTCTGTGAGAGCAGTGTTAGGGCAAAGGAAGGATAAGGTTTTTCACTCCATATACTATGCAAGCAAAACTCTTAGTCAAACTCAAATTAATTACACCACTACAGAGAAAGAGTTGCCAGCAATAGAATTTGCTTTTGATAAATTCAGAGCTTACTTGGTGGGTACTAAAGTAACTGTATACACAGACCATGCAGTCAGCAAATACTTAATTTCAAAGAAGGATGCCAAACCAAGATTAATCAGATGGATATTATTACTTCAGGAATTTGATCTGAAAATTAAAGATAGAAAGGGGACTGAGAATCAAGTAGCAGACCACCTGTCGCGGCTGGAAGCAGACACAAGTACATTGACAAAGAGGGACATCACTAAAACTTTTTTTGATGAACATCTGTTGGTAGTACAGCAAGCACAGATGCTGCAGTAGTCAGGATCTCCATAGTATGCAGATTTTGCTAACTACTTAGTCAGTGGGTTGCTACCACCAGAGCTCAAAATTTCAGGAGAAAAATAAATTTCTTCATGATGTTAGAAGTTATCAGTGAGATGACCCACATTTATATGAATTATGCTCAAATCAAGTAATACGAAGATGTACTTCAGAAGGAGAAATTCCCCACATACTGGAGTCATGCCATGCTACGGCATACGGAGGGCATTTTGGTGGTCATAGAACAGCTGCTAAAGTTCTGCAATCAGGTTATTACTGGCCTACTATTTTTAAAGATGCTTATGAATTTGTTAAATGTTGTGACAGGTGTCAAATGACATGGAACATAACTAAAAGACATGAAATGCCATTGACCAATATTCTGGAAGTAGAAGTTTTTGATGTTTGGGGAATAGATTTCATGGGACCTTTTCCACCATCCTTTGGGAACTTATACATCCTTGTTGCTGTGGATTATGTTTCCAAGTGGGTGGAAGCTGCAGCATTACCTACCAATGATGCTACAATAGTGGTGGCTTTTCTTCAGAAAAATATTTTTTCCAGGTTTGGCACTCCTAGAGCAATTATTAGTGATGAGAGTACTCATTTTTGCAACAAAGTCTTTGCTGCAGCTATGGTAAAATATGGAGTCAGACACAAGGTAGCAACAACATATCACCCACAATCCAATGGTCAGGCTGAAGTATCCAACAAAGAAATTAAAAAGATCTTAGAAAAAGTGGTGAACCCAACAAGGAAGGATTGGTCTTTGCAGTTACATGACTCCCTATGGGCTTACAAAACAGCATACAAAACTCTACTTGGCATGTCTCCTTACCAAATTGTTTATGGAAAGGCTTGTTACTTGCCACTAGAGCTAGAGCATAAAGCACACTGGGCATTGAAACAATTAAATTGGGAGATTCATGCTGCAGCAGAGCAAATGAAGCTTCAACTTTGTGAGCTTGATGAATTACGGCTATTTTCATATGAAAATGAAAGAATCTATAAAGAGAGGACAAAACACGGGCACGACAAGCATATTTAAAATAGGCAATTCAGTCTTGGTCAATTAGTGCTGCTCCAGGAAAGATCATTGGCATTGGTAATATCGGTAATGTATCCTCCACTCATTGAAAATGTGTGTTTGGTTGAAAACTTGAAAGATAATTTTTCTTAGCATTAGTCAATTATGTGATCAGTGTTATAAAATTATTTTTAATAAAATTAGATGTGTTATTGAGAATGCATATGATGGCAAGATTATTTTTTTTTATAGGAAATAGATATGTTAATATTTATACCATTAATATAAATTTTGCATCTACTAATGATAAATGTTTCTCCACATTGCATGATGATGGTTGGTTATGGTATAGAAAACTAGGTCATGCAAGCATGGATTTGATTTCAAAAGTTTTGAAAAATGAGTTAGTTAAAGGTCTTCTAAAAATCGGTTTTCAAAAAGATAATATTTGTAAAGCTTACCAATTTGGAAAACAAATCAAAACTTCTTTTAAAAACAAAAATCATATTTCTACATCAAAACTACTTCAACTTTTTTACATGAATTTATTTGGACCTTCTAGATATGCTAGTTTAACTGGCAAATATTATGCATTTGTGATTGTAGATGATTATTCTATATACACATGGGTATTGTTCTTAGCTAATAAGGATGATGCCTTTGATGTATTTAGAGTGTTTTGTAAAAAGGTTCAAAATGAAAAGGGATATACTATTTCTTGTATTAGAAATGATTATGGTGGAGAATTTGAAAATCATGCATTTGAGAATTTTTGTAATGATTTTGGCATTGAGTATCAATTTCCATCACCTAGGACTCCACAACAAATTGAAGTTATAGAGAGAAAAAATAGGTATATTCAAGAAATGGTTAGTACTATGTTGAATGAAAATACTTTGCCTAAGTTTCTTTGGGCCGAAGCCGTCAACACCGCATGTTACGTTTTAAGTCCCTATGAGGTTTGGAAAGATAGAAAACCCAACACTGGTTATTTCAAAGTTTTTGGAAGCAAATATTTTATTTTAAACACAAAAGATAATCTTGGTAAATTTGATCCAAAATCTAATGTTGGTATTTTTCTTGGTTATTCAAACACAAGCAAAGCTTATAGAGTGTATAATCAAAGAACTTTGGTTGTGCAATAATCAATCCATGTTACGTTTGATGAATCTAACCCTTTTTCTACAGAGAAAGTTGTTGTTGATGATAATGCAGATGGAGAGTCGCATGAAAATACTTTGCCTAAGTTTCTTTGGGCCGAAGCCGTCAACACCGCATGTTACGTTTTAAGTCCCTATGAGGTTTGGAAAGATAGAAAACCCAACACTAGTTATTTCAAAGTTTTTGGAAGCAAATATTTTATTTTAAACACAAAAGATAATCTTGGTAAATTTGATCCAAAATCTAATGTTGGTATTTTTCTTGGTTATTCAAACACAAGCAAAGCTTATAGAGTGTATAATCAAAGAACTTTGGGCCGAAGCCGTCAACACCGCATGTTACGTTTTAAGTCCCTATGAGGTTTGGAAAGATAGAAAACCCAACACTGGTTATTTCAAAGTTTTTGGAAGCAAATATTTTATTTTAAACACAAAAGATAATCTTGGTAAATTTGATCCAAAATCTAATGTTGGTATTTTTCTTGGTTATTCAAACACAAGCAAAGCTTATAGAGTGTATAATCAAAGAACTTTGGTTGTGCAATAATCAATCCATGTTACGTTTGATGAATCTAACCCTTTTTTCTACAGAGAAAGTTGTTGTTGATGATAATGCAGATGGAGAGTCGCAAGAAGAATTATCAAAAGATAAATAAAAAGATGCACCACAAGAAAATCAAGAGGATAGACAAGAAGAACAAACAAATATAGAGCAACAAAAAGGTACTTCTCAAAAACTCCCCAAGGAGTGGAGGTATGTTTATTCTCACCATAAAGACTTAATTTTAGGAGATCCATTATAATGTTGTTAGCATTTGCATGTCATGAAGATTTCATTTTATACCAAATAGATGTCAAAAGTGATTTCTTAAATGGTTATATTATAGAAGAAGTGTATGTGAAACAACCCCCCGATATTGAAAATGAAAAATTTTCAAATCATGTTTATAAGTTTTCAAAAGTATTGTATGGATTAAAACAAGCACTTAGAGCATGGTATAATAGGCTCAAAAATTTCTTGTTGGATAACGGTTTTTCGATGGGAAAAGTGGATACTATTCTCTTTGTTAAGTATAAGAACCAAGATATACTTGTTGTTCAAATTTATGTTGATGATATTATCTTTGATTCTACTAATGAGTCTTTGTGCAAGGAGTTTTCATCTTGTATGAGTAAGGAATTTAAAATGAGCATGATGGGAGAATTGAAGTATTTCCTTAAACTTCAAATCAAACAAAACAATGAGGGAATCTTCATCAACCAACCTAAATATGTCAAAGATTTACTAAAGAGATTTGGCATTGATGACTCAAAGAGCAAGAGCACTCCAATGAGCACAACAATCAAGCTTGGCAAAGATGAAAATGGTAAAGAGGTTGATATTAAAATGTATCAAGGTATGATCGGCTCTTTACTTTACTTAACCGCAAATAGACCCAATATCATATTTAGTGTATGTTTGTGTGCAATTTTTCAATAATGTCTCAAGGAATCTCATTTGCTTGTTGTTAAAAGATTTTTTCATTATTTGAATGGAACCATAGATCTTAGTCTTTGGTATCCTAGAGAAACTCATATAGATTTAACTTGTTATTCGGATGCCGATTTTGCCGGTTATAAGGTCGATAGGAGAAGTACTAGTGGAACTTGCCATTTCCTAGGTCATTCGCTTGCTTCATGGTTTAGTAAGAAACAAAATTCAATTGCACTCTCAACCACTGAGGCAGAATATATTGTCGTAGGTAGTTGTTATGAACACTTTGGATAAAACAAACACTTAGAGACTATGGCATTAATCTTGAACAAATTTCTATCATGTGTGATAATACTAATGCTATAAATCTATCAAAGAATCCCATTCAGCACTCTAGAACCAAGCATATAGAGATTAGACATCATTTCTTGAGAGATCATGTTCAAAAGGGAGATATTGCTTTAGAATTTATCTCTACAAGAAAACAACTTGCCGATATTTTTACAAAAAGTCTTTACGAAGAACAATTTTGAAAATTTCGGCATAAACTTGAGATGATGAAATTTTCACATTAACATCTCTAATCATGTTATTGAGACTATTAAAATTGATTGATTGATGATTGTTAATGATTATGTTGCGTAGAAGCATGAAAAATGAGTAATATGTTTAAAATTTCAACCTTAAAGTGTCTATTGTATCTCATAATTGTGATATATATGCATGATGAATATGTTAAAAATTTTATTTTTATGATCTTTTTAAATGTTAATTATCATGATTCATGCATTAAAATGGCTTTTGAAATGTTTCTGGATCACAAAATGGTCTCGGGATTGCTCAAATTTCAACCGGACAGCAAAATAGTGCACAAAACTAGTAAGAAGCCGGCTAGCCGCTATAATCAAGCAGCTAGCCGCCTGTCACCAAGCGGCTAGCTACCTAGTCACGGGTTCATGCTTTTTTTTCTTCTTCTTCTTCGTTTTTCTTCACTTGTTCTTCTCTCTCTTAAAAACGTGAACAACGCTCCTCCATTTCTCTATAAAATTTCTTCATTTTTTGCTCATTTTCTTGACAAAATAAGCTTTCAAATCATTACTCATCCATTCATTCTTCATTATTCATTCTCAAAACATCATTTCATCATTTCTTCTCAAAAATCCCAAAATAAAAAACCTAAACTTACTCATTTGACTATCTTCCATTTTAAGCTCTTTTTAGCCCATTTTTTATTCAATCAATGCCATACATTGTCTTAAATCATCTCTAGAATCAATTTAATGGGATCAAACTTATCCATTTCACTTAAAATTTTGAAAATTTGAATTTGTGTTTTTGGCCATTTTTGCATTTTCACCACCATCCTCCTCATCATATCCACTACCTCTCTAGTGTGCTCTCTTTATAGATTTTCTTTTGATTCCCCGTTCCATTATGCAATACATTTTCATATGCATTATTTTTTTAGTTGTTGGATGTTTGAATGTTTATATTTGGATAATGTTTTCTGGAGTCTTGAAATATTATAACTCTTCGGTTAATTGCATGCTTTATTTTTTGGTTAACAATTGAGGTGTTATTTTTTATCTAAGCACGAATTTATAGTAATTTTGATGATGAAGGGGGAGAAGTCATGTATTTTGAATTCCCAGAGACATGTAACATGTATTTTAATCCATAAGTATTGATGCATGATTTTGAAATATTTAGGGAGAGCTTACATTTTTTATAAATCATGTATTTAGGGGGAGTTTATAGTTGATTTATATGTTGAGTCATGTATGCCATGTAATTAAGGGGGAGTATAAATGTCAAAATACATGAGATGTTTATCATCATAAAAAAGGGGGAGATTGTTAGCCTAAAAGGCTACACATTATATAATTTTGATGATAACAAACACATGTCCTAAGTGATTTAATAAATATTATATTTCATATTTTCACTAGTTCTTTAAGGATAATATTTATGCAAGTGAAATCAAGTTCGAGACACTCAACGGACTACGGCTCGATCAATAATAAAGTTTAGAGCTCAACGAACTCATTATTATGACAATTCTTGTTCTTGTAAAGCCTGTTAGATTTAATATATGCATGGTTTAGCATTTGAGATGCTCAAGATTTTGTTTAATAAATCACATTTTTCATAAACAAAAGGTTTAGCAATTATAAGCCAAGTATTTTATGCAATTAGTTATTTTTTCAAAATGTGGACTAAAATGAAAAAGCTTTGCAATCTTTGATTTTAATAAGTATTATTTTGAAATGTAGATTTGGACCTATTTGCAAATAATTAAAATATTTTAGGCCATATTCTAATTTATAAAAGTTTTAGGGCCAAAGTATTAATATTAAAAATAGATAGAGAATTAGCAGCTAACCGTCTGAGGAAAATTTCATATTTTCAAATTTTGGACTAAATTGAAAAGGTTTTGAGAACATTGAAATTTATAAGTATTATGTTTAATTTTAAAAAGGACTTCTTAGAAAAATAATATTACAGTTTGGGTCATATTATAATTTTAGAAAGTTTTGGAAATAATAAGCATTATTTAAAAATTTTATATTTGGGTCTGTTTGTGAAATGTTATGACGTTTTGGGCCATATTACAATTATAGAAAGTTTTGGGAAAATTATAATTTTAGTAAACAGTGTTACTATAGTGAATTCAAATTTTAATGATTACTTTCACTATATTAAAGCAGGGAGCCGACGAATTAAGGGTCTAGCCACTTACTTGCTGGAATTTACTTATAACTACTAATTTTTGTGCTAAATTTATATAAACTCAAATCCGACTTCATTTTTAAGATTTTTGCAAGTATAAACAAGTGTAAACAACATATTTTGAGCTTTCAATTAGCAAATCATCATCGATTAAATCTTCATTGAGCTATTATTTGTATATCCGCTATAAAAGAGAGTTTTGGTTGTAATATTTATTTTCTCATTAAATTTGTGAGTGTATAAATGTGAGAAACATTTGAGCGAAGAGATTGTGAAATAATCTCTTGATTGTAAAGGTTTATTGACACCTTAAAAGTCAATTGTAAAGAACTTAAAGCCTTGGGAGGCTTGGATAGTGAAATCCTCAAGCATGGTTGTCTTGGAGGTGTGGACGTAGGTAGCAATTGTCGAATCACGTAAAAATCATCGTATTTTCTCTCTCTTCCTTTATTGTTTTATTATTGTGCTTTATTAAATTTATTATTATTTTATTTCATTAAGACAACAGGTTGAATTGTTGTGTGACTTGTTTAGCTTAAGTTATAAAATCTCAATTCACTCCCCTCTTGCGTTGCATAACTTGCATTTCAATATATGCACAGCAAAAATAGAAGTATGGCAGTTTAAATAAGACTGACATTGGAATTTTCACTCCTTCTTATTTCAAGGACACAACTTTTTTCAAAGGCTATGTATATCAATAGAGGTTATTACTTGAGCAAATTGGCCTATGCATTCACTTGCCTCATCTGTTTCAATCTCCTCCACATTACCTACGTTCTCTCCCAACTTTTGAATGGGATTTCTATCTATTAGCATTATAGTTATATTATGAATATGTACCCAAAATGATGTATGAGTGAAAGATTTTTTCTTTTACGTCCCTAATACCAATTGGTCCAGATAATATTGGTAGGACTCTATCAAAGTGCCATTGAACCCCCATAAACACCATTTTCTTTTCTTTTTTAGAGACAAACTTGAAGAGGAATATATCATCACCCATGCTTTCAATCTTTTCTTCTTTTACCGTTCTCTAAGGTTATTGTATTGCTGCTCTCAATCCCTTTTTATTGATTCTTTATGTGTGTAAGACCTTGCCACTAAGTAGTTTACAATGATTTTTTTTCCTTTTATCTTCATTCTTCCTATAAAATGTTACTATTTCCTCTTGTTTTTCTAAGACAATTGCACATTAAATCTGTTGTATCCATGTTTCATTGTAGTTTTACCCCAGCAATAAAGACATTTTCACAAACCCTTATATGATTGTAATAAACAAAGACTAGTGAATAATAACTTATCCTAAGCCTATAATTGAAAGCTTTAAAGAAATGAGTAAGGAAAAAGAAAAAGGAAAACCCAATTGGTGGGTGCCTAAAACCAAGCTATAAAAGGGTCAACCGACTTTCATTCTAGTACTTCTATAGAAAAAAAGTTCTATAGAAGAAAGACCCCCTTATAATTGTACTTTGATTGATTTCACACATTCGTATTAAGAGAATTAGTTAAATGTTTGGTAAAATTTATTTTTAAAAGTGTTTTGAATTTTAAAAGTAGTTGTATGTGTTTGGTAAATTTTATTGTTAAATTGTTGTAAGAATGTAAATGACTGAATTGGACATCATGTTGAATAAAATTTATTTAGACATTTATAAACATGTACATACATACATACATACATACATAAATACATATATATATATAATATTTTTATTATGTATATCTAATAATTAATAACTAAAATATATATCTTATATTTTTAATTTTTTTCTATCTCAATATAATTGGTAATAACAATAATTCATAAAATTTAGTGATTTTACTTCTTAATTAATGAGGATAATTTTGGATGTTTATAATATATATGGAGATATATTCTAATATATATATATATATATTGAATTGTATTAAATAGTAAAATCGATTATCAAAATTAGATTTTGAAAAGGTTCTCTTTCTTTACTGATATAAGACGTTATTTTAAGATTCTAAAAATTTATTATTTTAGAATTTATTAGTCCCAATTTACAGTCATTTGACAATTTTATTTTTCATTAGAGTCAATTATAGCATGTGTTTTATAATTTTATTTGCATTATAATTGTGGTTTAGTTTCCTTTTTAAGTTAAATTGGGAAAGTAGGTTTACCCTATTATAAATAGATAGGTTTTGTTATTGTTTCCAAAACTTTGATTAATAAAAAAACACTCCTTTAAAATTCCTTTTGGAATATCTATCAAAATCTTTCTAGCAGAGTTATTGGAATTAGAGAATCATCTAATCTCGTTTAAAGTATTATTAAATTCTCGTTGAATCTTTTAGATTAGAACAAGATCCAATCATGCTTCGGTTGTAATGTAACATAATCAAATTGGCTAGGTTTGGTACTAGAACAATATCTTGTGTTTATCTATCATTAATCCATTTTCGTTCCCACACTCTGCCAATTAGTATCAGAGAAATTTTATTTGAATCGTACAACTTTCCTAGCTACCCACATCCATTCCCACCAAATCCATTACTAAAGAAAAAACAAAAGAAAGAAAAATCTCAAAATTTTAAAGATCTTAGCTGCCACACCAATCCACAGCTGTCGCTAGTATAAACACTTTCAATTATCATAGTGGAGCCAACTGCTACCACCCCAAGATCGCCTAGCCTTCATCAACCAAAACTTGACTAGCATCTGCCCTTGATTAGCTGCGACCTTCCATTACCAAATTGTCCACCATCAGACTTTATCACCGGTAATAATCACTAGTACAAGAATCCCCAACCTTTGCTAACCAAACCTAACTGTCTGCCCTTTTTTGCCAACTCCAAATTTGCTACACAAGCAACCCTTAAAACCCATGAGTTTTACAGCTTCTATCTACCTCCACTGCCACAAGCTGACCTTAGCTACCATCACTATTGTCTTTTTCACTGCTAACCTTATCAGATTCAATCATTGCCACTTCCGAATCATGGCCACCAGTCGTCAGCAGCACCAAACTTTCAAAGTCAGGTCATTTACAATTTTCTACTGCTTATATCTTCAAAGTTAGGGTTCATATTTTTTCCTTAAGTTTGAAGATATTTGAGATTTTGATGGTAATCCTAACGATATTTTTGACTAGATTTGCATGATTGATTATTTTCTTGTGTCATACCAAAAGTTGTTCTCTCTCGTACATCATATAAGTGTACAGGAGATGCTTTAGATTGGTAGGAACAACTAAAGGAGTCACATATTTGACAAGGATAAGATAAAATCAAAGAATGGTTTGATATGAGACAATTGATAGAAGACCATTTTGTTCATTGTGATGATGTTAAGTAATCTCTTTTTACACCAATAAAAGTAAAAGATGACAAGATTGCTGATCTATTTGAGATTTTTAAAGAAGAGGTACAAACTACTTTGATTTGAGCATTGAGCCTAATAGTATAATCATGTTTGTGAGCAAAATCAAGTTGAAGACAAGAAGGTTACTCTTGAAGAAGATTTGATTGCAAAGATAAAGTTAATTGGCAAGAATATTGAGCAAGATTTGGCAAAAGCTTGGAAGTGATTCGTTCATACAAGACTTCAGCTTCTTGAAGAGTTACTGATAAGTGCAAGAAAAAGATAAAGCATGGAGAATTTACAGTTTCGAGAATGATTGATGAAAAAGGCTATAAGCTCAAGCTCAAAGATGCATTGCTGTTTCACTTCAAGTTTCATCCTCCGGATAAGCTGGAGGACAAGCTTTTTTTAGAGAGGTGAAGCTTGAGGTTGGATATTATTTTAAGATTTTAGAATTTTGTTTAGGTCTTTTGATATTTTTCATTTTTAATTAGAGTTAATTATGGTATGTGTTTTAGTCTTTTATTTTCATTATACTAGTGATTTAGTTTTCCTTTTAAGTTAACTTGGGGAAATAGACTTACCCTCTTATAAATAGGGAAGTCTTGTATTGTTTTCATAATCTTTTGATTAATAAAACCCCTCTACTATAGTTCTTTGGGCTTATTTATCAAACTCTCTCGGATAGAGTCATTTAGATTAAAGTATCATATAATCTCGCTTAAAGTATTGTTAAAATTTTATTGAGTTGATTAGATTAGAATGAAATCTAATCCCGCTTCAAGTATAGTGTCTAATCTTTATCTATCATATCAATCCACTTCCGCTGCCCCGCTTCATCACAAGTATGGCAGACAGAAAAACTAAGTGACGATCATGTGTCAGAATCCTTTTGGATGTTATGAGATTCGATACTAATTCTCTAAAATCAATTTGAAATTGGTACGAATATAGAATAAAATCTTGCCCCGATTAATGATATGGGGCAGGATCGAGACAGTCTATGAAGTTGTTGTTTTGCGATCACAGGCTTTGGTAATAATACTTGCTTCCAACTGTTTTTCTTTTTCTTTTATGTTACATTATATGAACAACAATAACGATCGAAGCCGTCAAGGAGAAATACTTGTGTGTGCATTGTGAATGTGTCATTGTTAGTTCGATTAAGGCTCAATAATTGATGAAAGCCATTGGACACTAGTAATTGAGTCATTGGTAGTAGAGATGTTATAGAAAGAAACAGTAAGGATGAGACATGCTCAATAATCTTCTTAACAGAGAAGAAAAAAGGGGGAAAAGAAAAAACGATTCTGCGCATCCTCGACTCCATTTAATTTTTTCTTTTAAACGTCTATTGCCTAATTTTTTTCAAAAAAAAAAATCATATAGCCTACAGTCTTTTTCTCGGTAATGTGCCCTAAAATTAAGACCAAATACAAGGTTTTGACTTTAAACTATTTTAAGGAGGACAAAACTACATTATGGGCGAATATTTCCATACTTATTTTGAGAACTGTTAGATAAATCAACTTCCAACCAATACTTGCATGCATGCGAAAGTATCAGTAAACATTAACGGTACAGTTATTATGGATCCTTAGATTTAAATGTTTTAATCTTAATCATTTACTTAATATAATAGAAAAATAATTAATTAATAAACAGATAACAGGTAACTTACAAGTTGCAAGTAATTTCAAAAGTTTGCTTCACCTTTTCCATTTGTTTTTATGCTTTATTTCAGCTTTGCATTATCTATTCTTTTCATTTCTATTTTTATGTTAATATTTGGTCAGTCTTGTAACATCAAGTATATATATATATACAAAGGGACTTTTTTTCATCTTGCTCTTTAGCATCCCTCTACCCCTATCATATTAGTTAAGTGGTAAAAGAATTCAAGTTTCGCCCTTCGACAATAGTTAATTCTTACTGACATACTTTACGCACAGAGACTATTTAATATTCAAGCCCCGTAATTTATTTCAATTAAGCCATTGTTAAAATGTTTTGTGAATTAAAAAGTTAGAAGAGTTAATCGCGGCTTGGAGTCTTTCCCTCAGAAAGTGGATATTGATCGAGCGGGACAGGAACTCTGTTGGCTAACCATTCGGGAGAGAAATACCGCTTTGATGTTTGAACACCATGTATAATCAACATCCATCTTTCGCTCAAATTCAACTACCAAGGTTTCCGGTGGGTTGTGCTTGGCTGATAAAAAACAACTAGTATACTTAGGGTTCAGTCTTAGATATAAGTTTAAGTACTTGGAAAGTAATCATCGATAATGTCTTGCACAACCCACCTTCTCTGTTACTTTCTCAAAAGTAATCCAATTTGATAATAGGCGTCTAATTTATAAGGATTCACTATCAAATTGATTTGAATAACAAAAACAATTCAGATTAGCACAGAAGTGTGTTATAGAATAAACAATACTTGTGAAGAATCCAATTTCAAATAAAAGAATTTCAAATATTGTGTTCTATCGTATCTCTTTTTATTTTTTTATTTAAAATAACTATTTTAATCAAATTATTAACCGGTTATATTATTTTAAAAATAATGTGCACCTTTCATTAGATTCAACGGTATTTATTTTTTACATTAGTAATACCGTAAAAAAATTACAGCATTATATAAAAATCCAACAAAAAATTACTTGCACAAACCACTTTCGCGCATATAGAATGCATTTAGTAGTTTTGAAATTTTCACTAATTTATTGTAAGTTTTAACCGAATAGTAGTTGGCTAACATGTAATCGGCCCATTTCCGACGTGGCAGGTTATGCCGCAGCAATGGCTGTGCGTCATTTTCATTTTTTGGATATTATTCAATAGTCACGTGGGTACACAACAAACAAGTGGGTTTCCTTATCATCTCTGTTGTAAGAGTGGCGCAACCTGTGAATAGACCCAAAAATTCATCTAAAAAGTAATCAGAATTCAAAAAATTACGCTTTTAGTTCATTTCTTTGCTTAAAAAATTTTAAAAAACATAAAAACTAAGAAGGATTCAATAAATTCAAAAAAATAATAAACAAAATAAAAACTAATTGAAATTAACGTTAAGCACTTATTGTGAGGAATCCTTGTAAATGAGTAAATGATCCATTGCACATACCAGTTGAAAAAAAAAATTAAATACTTATTCTATTTGAAAAACAATGATACTGATAAGACGTAATTTTCTTTTTTTTTTTTTCTCAAAAAAGTTGGAAAGCGATTTGTGTTGTGAGATGGAGGAGATATTTGGTGGCCAAAACTGCTTCCTTAATGGGTATGAATTTGTTGAGATAATGAAGCAAATTTCATTTGGACCTCTTTGTTTCTTCATCGCTCTTACAATTCCTACATGCTTAATCATGGTGATGGGTTTATCATATATAGCTTATTGAATTTTCAATATATGTGTTAAATAATTATAAAAATAATCTGGGTGAGAGGATTTGAGAGACAGTCGAAAGATAATATTGACATTTTTGTGATTCTCAACTCAAGAAGATTTCATTACAATGATGCAAAAGTCGGTTTGCATTTCGTGCATGTTCTGGGAATCTTAATGGGTGTTTTGCAACTCTTATCTTACTTTCAACACTTTTTTTAATATTATATAAAATACAACTAATTTCAATAATGTAGAAATTAATCATCAAAACTCATACTTTGTACTACTTTATTAATGTTGTACCTTTTAAAATAATTATCATTATTTTATTGTAAAAATAATTAATTGTAAGAAAAATCAGTTAAATGTTTAGTAAATTTGTTTTTAAAAATATTTTGAGTTTTAAAAGCAATCATACATGTTTGTTAAATCAAACTTTTAAATTACTATAAGAATTCAAATTACTGAAATAAACATAATATTAGATAAAATTTATTTACATTTTTATGAACATTTATATTAAGATCGGACTAGATATTAACAAACAAATACAAATTAATAAAACTATGTTATTATTTAATTAATTTTTATTAGATATTTAGATATATTTTATTTTATAAAAAAGTTAGCAAATAATATATATAAAATCAATTAATTATTGGTATTATCAACTGCCATGATTATTTTTGATATTTCATTAGTGATTATTAAATTCAATACAATCAATTATTTAACAAATTATTAAATATTTAATTTTATTAAATAAGAAATAAAATGGGGTTATATATGAAAGAAATAGGGGGATCGCCACTTTCCCCCCTATAGTAATCAACATATACCATTTACCTCCATACTATTTTTATAATTGCCAAAAACCCCCTTGACAGTAGAGATGGCAATTTTTCCCGTTGGGACGGGATCCTGCGGGATCCCGTCCCGTTTAGGATGGGATTGGGACATATTTTTTCATCCCAAATTGAAATGGGATGGGATAAGGATAAAAATAAATCCCACTTTTATTTATGGGACGGGAGGAGGACCAATTATAAAATCCCGTCCTGTCCTGTATATCCCGTTAATATTATAATTTAAAATAAAAAATGAAAAAACAACAAATAAAATTAATAATTTATAGCAATAATTACCCTTCAAAACTCAACCAATTTCCTAAATTAACACTAAACCCTAAGTGTTGACCGCCCAAAGCCCCTTGCCTTCACCACAAAAAATTTTACTCCGCCACAAAATTCCCAAGCGCTAGCAGCCACCCACGACTTGCCCACTGCGTCTCTGTTAGCAATTCATCTACAAAATTCTCGCTTTTCAACCTCCACACAGTAAGTTAACATTCATAATTTGGCTTTTTTTGTTTTTATTGTTCACGGTTTTGTACTCTTTCCATTTAATTGATATTTGTTAAATATTAAAATGAAAAGTACGGCAATCTAGTTGAGCTATTGAAGTTGTTATGTTATAATGATTATTATATTTATTATATTGAGTTTTAAAATAAAGGTTCTTGTGGTCCCATATTATTATTACTTTTGTTTTATATGGTTTGATGTTTGTAAAAGGTTAATTTATATTTAATTCATTTATTTGAGTTGTGGATTGTTGTTTTCTTTTTGCTTGAAAGGATGGCTACTCCTCCAGTAGTGGACAATGAGAGTTTAGATAATGATGATGTGCATGTTGTTGAAGAAAACGCCAAAGACAATGATTTAACATCAAGATTAAGATCAGTGGTCTGGAAACATTTTGAAAGAAAGATAAAAAATGGAAAAATAAGAGCCTTTTGTAAGCACTGCAGTAAAGACTATGTTGGAGGTCCTAGAGATGGAACAAGACACTTGAACGATCACATGAAAATATGCCCTCGGCGTAATCAAATTGAGATAACACATTATTCAAAGAAGTTAAAAACAGTTGAGGATGATCAGGGAAATGTGAAGGTAGAGACTTATTCTTTTGATCCTGATGTCACTAGGGGATTTATTGCACGTATGATCATTGTGCATGAATACCCATTAAGTTGCGTTGAGCATGAATGGTTTAGAAAAGTGTTGTCTTCTTTAAACCCAATGTGGAAAAACATATCTCGCAATACTATAAAAAGTGATATTATGGAGCTATATGAGATGGAAAAGGCTAAGGTTGTGAGTTTAATAGAGAGTAACAGTAGTAAAGTTGCAATCACAACCGACATGTGGACTTGTAGCTCCCAAACAAAAGGGTACATGGCTATTACAGCACACTTTATTGATGATTCTTGGACTTTACGGAGTCAAATTTTGAGGTACTATGTTTAATTCTAATTAACATTGAAATATTTAGTGAATTATATTTATTTATTGAATATATTTGTAATTAATTGTATTTTTTCTATGTAGGTTTATTCATGTGCAAGCTCGACATACTTCTCAAGTACTTTGTGATGTACTATTGAGATGCTTAATGGATCTTAATCTTGAGCGTAAGTTATCTGCATTAACTGTTGATAATTGCACTACTAATGATCGAATGATTCAACTTCTACTAGATAAGCTTGATAAAAATGATTTACTTATGGGTGGCAAGTTGTTTCATATGCGATGTACTGCTCACATTTTAAACTTGATTGTCAAAGAGGGGTTAAGTGTTATTAGTGAGGGTGTTGCTAAAATTCGTGCTAGTGTTGCATTTTGGACAGTTACCCCTCAAAGAAGGGAAAAATTTAAAGAGATTTCTCGTAGGTTGAATATTCCATGTAGTAAGGAGTTAGTTCTTGATTGCATCACTAGATGGAACTCTACTTATCTTATGATTTCTGTTGCCCTGGAGTATAAAAGTGTCTTTTATAGATTGCATCAATTGGAGGCACAATATAGGTGTTTGCCAAGTGAAAGTGAATGGGAGTTAGCCCGTATATTGTCAAATAATTTGAAATCGTTTTATAATGTGACTGAGGTATTTTCTGGAACTAAGTACCCCACATCCAATTTGTTTTTCATTCATATTTGTGAGATTAGATTATCATTAGGTAGTTGGCTTACATGTGAGCATGATGAAGTTAGACAAATGGCAATTAACATGATTGACAAATTTGAAAAATATTGGAAAGATGTTAATGGGCTATTAACTGTGGCAACAGTGTTGGATCCTAGATATAAAATGAAATTGATTGAGTTCTATTTTCCATTGTTATATGGTGATGAATCAAATATTCATATTGAGAGAGTTCAGATACTTTTTAAGGAATTAATAAAGGAGTATGAATTTAAGGCCAAATTATCTATAAGCGATTCTAGCGCGGGTGCTTTTAGTTCTAGTATAGGAGAGTCCTCAGTCGTTATGTCCCATGTTGAGGAACAACTTTCAAGTAGGTATGATGATTTTTTGAAAGCCAATATAGTTGAGAATCGTAAGACTGAGCTTGAGTCATATTTAGGTGAATACGTCTTGATTACCAAGGACAAAAATTTTGATATTTTGGGGTGGTGGAAAATAAATGCAATACAATATCCTTTGTTATCTACTATTGCTAGGGATATACTAGCAATCCCAGTTTCAACAGTTGCTTCCGAGTCAGCTTTTAGCACAGGTGGTAGAGTAGTTAGCCCACATCGTAATAGACTACACTCACAAACAGTGGAGGCCTTGATGTGCACTCAAAGTTGGTTGAATGCTTACACAAGAGGTAATTTATTTTATTGTAATTTATGCATAATTTAAATCTTCAAACTTTTTTATTTTCTTTTCTAGTTTTAACTATTTTTTTTTTGTTTTTTTAAGACAATAGGCATACAACTTCCAGTGAAAATCCCACATTTGCAGATGAAGAAAAAGTTGATACAGAGATTGAAGAGGTAACCGATTTTATTAATAATTTTGAACATTAATGATTAATTATTATGTAATTATCAAAATATTAGTCTTACTCTAACCTTTCTTTATTAAATTCATGTAGGTGTATACAGAAATTTGAAAGTGCGGTCTTGAAAGTGTGGTTAGAGTATGAAGTTTTCTTGTCTAATGAAGTGGGAACTGGAATTGAAGTCAACTTTTGGAAGATTATGTTAATTTTTAACTTTTGCTTGAACTTTGGAACTTAGATTGATTTGGATTAGCTTCGGAGCTTTGAATTTTTTGTTTCTTTATTTGCTATATATTGATTTATGACGATCCTTAAAAGAAAAAATTAAAATTTATTTATTTACATTTGGGATTATTCGGGATAATGGGATGGGACGGGATATTTAATGGGACAGGATTGGGATAAATTTTTATCCCAAAAAAAATAAAGGGACGGGAATGGAATTTTTTTTAGTCCCAATTCAATATACGGGACAGGACTGGGATTGACAAATCCCGTCCCATCCCATTCCATTGCCAACCCTACTTGACAGCATAAGTTTACAATATTACTTTTATTTTTAACTACTCTTTTATTTACATTTATTATAAATTAAATAAATTACATGAATAGAAACTAAATAAAAAAATTAAGTATTAAAAACAAGAAATATATGTTTTGATGTGAGTAAATAAATTAATAACAATTTTTTTTCTTGTAATTATTTATTTTGTGAATATTTTCTTATAATAAATATTTTGTAATATTTTAAAATTAAATGTAAAAAATATAGGCAAAATATTTTATTATTTACCTTATAATAAATTTTTATTTGTCATTCAAGTTTTCTTATAATATTTTTTTATCATTTTATAATAATTTTCTTATATTTTTATTATAAAAATTTTCACAAAATAAATAAGTACAAGAAAAAATTTTATTATTAATTTTTTTGCTCATATCAAAATATATTTTCTTATTTTTAATGCTTAATTTTTTTATTTAGTTTCTATTCATGTGATTTATTTAATTTATAATAAATATAAATAAAAGATTAGTTGAAAATAAGGGTAATATTGTAAACTTATGCTATCAAGGGGTTTTTTGGCCATTATAAAAACAGTAAGGGGAAAAATGGTATATATTAATTAATGTAGGGGGGAAAGTGGCAATCTCCCAAAGAAATATTATAAATAGAAATTTTTTTCTCTTATTCTAATCCCATCTAAGCCCACTTATAAATTGTGATTGCTAATCTTATGAATTGTGATTGAATTCAGTCCCCTTAATCCAGTCCTAAAAATTGCCAAATATTAGGATAAATATTTAATTTTAAAGTTAGTCTAATCCCACAATTAGTCTTACCTCCCAAACATAGCCTAAGTGAATTAAAAAGTTACGAAGTAAGAAATAACAAAAGTCCATCATGATTACTTATAGAAAATTCACCATGCGGACAGATGAAATTAATAATGGAGGAACAAGACTAAAAAAACTGATTAAATAAATCAAAATTAATTTACAGATTAATTTATTATAGCAAACACGGGATCATATCCTTCGGGATCAAATCTTCACTCTTGTGGATTGACATGATGATGAGAATTTGATAAAAGCATATATAGAAATATAATTGGTATAATAAAATGTACAAATCCTATATCCCTTAGTTTAATATTTGAATATATATTCCATTTGGCAAAAAGCTGTTCTCAATAATAAAAAGAAAATTAAAGGCAGCTTTTGAGTGAAAAAAACTCGGATCGTAAAAGTGCTTTATTTGCCTGCTCCGTTCAGCAAATGCTTCTTTGTGGAAAGAGTAAGAAGAGTTTACACTAATTTGATTAGCTTGAACGCACTACACAAATTTAATTATACATCATAATTATGAGTTAAGTCCCCAGGTCCCCATCAAATCACTCTTTAAAATGTATCGCATGCATGCATGTCCCATTCGATTTAACATTTTCATTTTAAGGAATTAATTATTGATGGAAAATTGAGCAAAACAGCAATTAGCAATCTCGCAAAACAGCAAGCGCAACAATACGCAAATAGTAGCGCACCAACGGCATGAACAAGCTGCGAACCAGCAGGAAAGAGTACACAAACAACGTCAACAGTAAAACAACGACCAGCCAGTATTTCGACGTGCGCGAAAGCACTGACCTAAAGACTAATTTTGTTCTTTTAGGGACGATTCTCTAGTGCATGGAGAACTGAAAAACAAAGCAAATTGATTTTTGAATTGCAATGATATTATTGTGAGATTGTATTCTAAGCAAAACAATTTAAAATAATAATAAAAGAAAACAGAAAAGTGACTGAGAAAAGTCGAGAGCCATTTGGGTGGGATTTGCACACATGCAAGTGGGTTGTTGGCCTAGTTAAGAGGTTTTCAGATTAGGTTCCTTATTTGGACTGCAATCTTGTGAGCGTAGGCTTCTTACTTATGGATTTGTTACATCTCTAAAGTTAAGTCCCACCGCGCTTCCACACCCCCCCCCCCCCCCCCCTCTTTCAGTTTCCAATGTAGAATTATGATATTTTAAAAGTACCAACACAAATTTTCGACAATTATATAACTTTTATTTCTGTGCATTCAGAATTTTTATTGTTCACAATTGAGAATTTTTTATACTTTTAAATACGAATCAAGGTCAACAGTTTTTTTTTTGTCAACTAATAAAGATATCCTTGCCTGCCATTAGAAATCTATTTAAATGTCAAGGTGGTCTTGTTAAATTTTCTGAATTTTAGGTAAAAGATAATTTAAATTTTAATATGTGGCTTGGAGAAGAATCATCTCCAAGATAGCGTGAAAGTCAAAATAAGCTGTTGTTAATTTGAAATCATTTCACTTTTTACGCGCAATCGACACTTTTATCTTATATTTATATATAAAATCGACAAAAGATTGGCGGGTGGTAGAGTTTGGGAACAAATAAACAAGAAAAAGGCATTGAATAAAGTAAATAACACAAATTGCATTCTTCATGTTCGAGAATTGATATGTATGAGCATCCAACCTGTCTACAAATAAAACAATCCACCAACCGATTAATGGTGTATCTTTTTATTTCCTGTGTGTTCTCATATTCACACTTGCAAGTGAGATGTCAGCTAATAGTGCAAGAATCAAAGTTTTGGTTTGTTGGAGATTATAATAGAGAAATTATAAATAAATAAATCTTAGTAAGTTATAATATAAAATATGTAATTAATAAAAGGCCAATGGTAGTGTTAACATTTAGATAGCCTTTGCTTTTTTGTCAAAAATCTTTATGAGTCTGAGTGTGAATATCTCAATGGACATGTTTATTTTTTTATTTTCAATGTTTGAATATAAGTGGCAACTTATTTGATTTTACAAATAAAAAATCTTAAACATATTTATTTGACATTTATATCTTTGTAAATCAAAATAAAAAAAAGACATTGGAATTTATAGTTTAGGAAATAAATTTTATGGAGATAGTTTTAGAATATAATATTTACTTGTCATTCAAATACTTTTTCATTAAAATAAAAGTTATAAAATTTTATTTTTCCTATTGAGATGCAAACGTTTGAAAACAATAATTAAGTTACAATAAAAAAAATAAGGAAATTTTAGAAAAGGTCTGAAATTAATAAAATTTCAAACTTTAAACATTTAATAAACAAGGCCTTAGAGTCTTATTTGAATTGGTATTTTTTAACAATCTATAATTTGTGTCCTTTTTGAACTAAATGTCTAAATTGTAAGTATACACTAATAAGAAGACTTCTTAATTTATTTTAAGAAAATTGTAAGTATACACTAATAAGAAGACTTCTTAATTTATTTATTTTCTTAAAATTAGGAGTTAGGTCTTTTATTTTGGAAGATTGTTTAGGGCAAGGAGTCATATTGTGGAAGCAAATAAGAAATTAAAAAGGAATATATAGATTCGACAATGACTGGTTAATCCTTTCATATAAATAGGGATGTATTCTATAAATTAAACAGAGTTTACCATATGTAGAGAACTAGATAGAACTTTGGTGCGGATGAACAACGGTGAGTAGTGTCTATGAACATATTATGAATAGCGTCAGATAAACAGTACCTTCCGCAACCATTTATAGGATGCGTTTGAGATTGAGATTGGGTAGGTGTAGTTTAAAATGTATAATATTAAAGTGTTTGGTAAACACTATCTGTTGTAGCTTGAAAGTTATGTTGGTATGATTTTTCACTTGTATGATGAAAAATCTATTATATCTTTAATAATTTTGTTAAAATTATTATTTAAAATTTATATTTACTACATATTATTAACTTTTGTTTCATAATTATAACTTTTTTTCACACGTCAATCCCAAATAGGACTATAGAGTCTTAAACTTCAAGTTTTATATTCATCTCAATATATTGTTAGACATTGTTTTTTTTTATTGGTCTTTTCAGGAGAAGGGATTGTTTGCAGTAGTGAAGGAATTTCACATCAAAATTGCAGACAAGAAGATGTGTGGTGCTGACTGAGTAAACTCGACTACGTTAATTTAACTGAGGTGGGGGCAAGAATAAGACGAAGTCTAAATTTGTGTAAAAATCCAATAAGTTGTAATCATTCTATACTTATTGAATTGTTTAATAGTTAAACGTGATATCATAGATGTTAGATTGTTATTCGAACCATGTAAAATTTTTTGTGTACTTTATTTTCTGTAATTTTTATTGCTTACATTTAAATTAATTAACTTAATCAATTTAGGGTAATAATTGACCTACATTTAGAGTAGGATCATATGGGCATAAAACTGTAAATGTTACTTCACTGTAGCAAAAAATGCACTTTTGAGAGACCCAAAGTGGCCGAACACCAAAAAAAAAATCTAAAAAATAAAAACTAATAAAATTTTATATTAATCTTTCATTCTTTTTTAATTATTTTTTCAGCCTGAGACTCTTTTAAATAAAAATCGATAATCGAATATGAGCCGATGAGGGCCAAATTTGTTCATATTATTAATCTATTCCAAGCCTTTTGAGGAATTGACACTACCAGCTACAAGTGAGCAACCACTAATGTATGAGTAGGGAGAGGTTATTTATGTTGGAAAATCAAGCTAGAAAAATAATTATTCTATTTAGTAATGTATATAAATGCACAGTGTTAGAGAAGTTTCTTAGATTTCTGACTGAAAATTTGAGGAAGATTATTTCAATCTTTTCCACCTCCATAGTTGGGATCTACAAAATATGGTTTTAGTCTTCCATACTATCCTCAATTATCTTCCTCACACATGCAGACATGTATTAAAACCTAACTCCAGTGTAGGAGATTTAAACCTAATTATCCTCTTTTCTTTTATAGAGAAAAAAACTATGCATTTAAAGATTCTATCTATTCTAATTTACTCGTATTTATATTGACAATTATTAGAGTCAGAGTTCAACTAAGAATTAAGCTAGCAGAAGGACTGTAGTTCTACGAGCATTTCAGTTCCAACTTGATAGTTAAGGACAATCATATCATGACATACCAAAACTAATAAGTCATTATTTGTTCTAATGATCAATTTTAATATATCTATATTAAATAAATGAACAAAAATTATCATTTCATAAATAATATATTGAATAAATGGTAGCCATAGATTTAAATGATCAAGTACCGCAGACAACTTAAGTAAGCATTCATGTTGTAATTATCTGTGCCTATGATCCATAAAATTATATCGATCTCATTCTGTGATAAGTCAAAAGATATAAGTCATGAATGTAAACTCATTACGCACTCAGGATTAAAGTCAATTAAACTTATTAAAGATTGTGTCAATTATGATCGACGACATTTGTCAAACTTATAAAAACTTGTGTCAATCATAATTCACTATAATCCTGTTCAATATAACATCATATGTCCAACACTTGAATCACATACTTTGTAAATAAAAGCATGCAATAAAAGAATAATTTGTAAATTTAATAAAATTTATTTACTCATAAATTATTTAAGTACACATTTTTATTAACTGTTATTTACAAAGTATGTGATTTATGTATTGTGCATATGATGTTGAAATTTTGATAAAAAAATTCAATGTCACCAGATCAATTCCTCAAAAATTTATTTATCATTTGTATATATTATAATAATAACAATAATAAGAATAAAAATAATAACAAAACTAAAAATAAAGATAATAATGACAATAATATTAATTAAAACAACAAAACTATTAAATTTTAATTTTAATAATTATAATAATGAAATTAATGACAACAACATCAACAACAACAACAACAATGATAATAAAATAATAAAGATAATCTATAATAATAATAATAAAATTATTATTAATAATAATGACAAAATTAATGATATTAGTACTACTACTACTACTACTAATAATAATAAATAAAAGACCTATTTGCAAATAATATAAAATTATTGTGGATTTTCATAATTTCTATGAGGACCAAAATCCAAAAATGATAGAACTTGATTAAGGGCAATTTGAGAAATATGAAAAATCAATGGGGGTAAAATGGATAGTTCTGAGAATCGAAGTTTGATTCCCAATCCCCTGAGAATGATATCAATGGGAATGATTCCCAAATCTGTGGGCCTCACCCAATTTCGATTTTAATTCTCACTTTTATTTTGTGAAGTGAACATTGTCAATGATTTCGATTTTGGATTCTAATTTCTCAATCCAGTAAGTAAATACTCCCTTGGATGGATTGATTGAGTTATAATGAATTTATTGAATCAAATTTTTAACCTAATTAATGATTGAGTTGGGTTGGATTCATGTTAATGAACTAATGTAACCCAATCAAACTCAAGAACAATAAAAATTATAGTAAAATTAATGTCAACTGTCAACTATCAACCGTCAACCTAACCCTTTTTCTTCTTTTATAAAATAGATTCTTTTTAATTTGTTTTAGCTAAACATGACACTGATTGAATTCTACATTCAAAATTCTATAATCAAACCCAAATTTTCATTAGATGTAAGTTGATAGATTTTCAAATGTTATGTAAGATAGTTCTTTTATACAATCTTTATGTCATATTAATATTTAATGCATAATAGAGCATTAGTATTTGAATTGATTTTAAATTATTTTATTTTTCTATTTATTATTTTTTAGTTTTTAATTTAAATCAATCCATTGAATCAATGCAACCTAATCTAATTTAATGGTTGAATTTGTTTGAGTTAAATTGAATTTTAAAGATCTAATACAACTCAACCCATTCTAATCCAAACGAGTCAATGAAATTTTTTACTAACTCATGAAGCAAGATCATATAACACTCTAATCCAAACAACTCTACATGGAAAATTTTGATAAATAATACATGTTAAGTCCATTATTTATAGAGTTAGCATCTTATGACAAGTCTAGTTAAATTGGAATTTTATTTTTTGCATATCTTGTAATAGGGATTAATTTATTAATTCCATAATTTAGTGAGATTCCAATTTATTCGGAATATTTGTTTCCTAATTTAATAAGATGTCTAATTTAGAAAGTCTATTAATGATGAGATTCTATAATGGCGCATGAGATCTATTTAGAGAAAGAAGTTGGTTCAAACAGGAAGTTCATTAAATGCTCTAGATATTTCTTAGAAGACAAGCAATGCAAGAAGATTAGATTTATTTCTATTCAGATTTATGGGAATTATAAGAGGCAAGAAACTCTTATTTGGAAAGAATCCAAGTCTTTTAAGATTTGCTATTTTGGTGAAATCCTACTGCCTATATAAAGAGAGGTATTTCACAATTGAAGGCACACACAACACATAACATAAAGTAGAGAAGCAAAATTTGGATTTGGCGCATAATGTTGTGTTGATTTATTTATTTATCTTCTTTTAGTCTCTGTGGAGAGTCTATGTGGATCTTAGATTACTAGACATTGAAGAATTGAAGAATTGTTATTGATCACTTTACGAAGTGCCTTGAGGATTGTGGATCAAGGGGGTAGCAATAATTCAAGAGAAGCAGATTCAGTCTAAGGTTGAGTAAACTGTATGGTGATAAACTATAAGTGAGAGTTTTAAGTTTAGTAAATCCATAGGTTGTAACATCTCAACTTAGTGAATTGCTTTTCATCTGGGCGTGACCTCGAGAATGTAGGATTGATTAATCCGAACCACATAAAAATCTCCGTGTCATTTATTTTCTACAATTTGTTGTGTTTTTGGAAAATTAATATTTTTTATGCGGATGAACAGTAATCGTAAACAGTAACTGTGAACAATATTTTCAAAAATTAATTAAGTTGTTAATTTTTGGTTTTTAATTACCTACATCTATTTGCAATAGATCTAAATTCCTTTCAATACCAATGAGAATTTGAAACGAGGGGCTTTATTGAATAATTGAATATGAAGTTATGAAAACACTAACATGACCTCTCTATTTATAATAGAGGAAACATACTTCCTTAATTGAAATTTAAAAGGGAAATTAAATCATAATTATAATAGAAATAGAAGACTAAGGCACATACTGTTAATATGAATATATCTATAATATTGATTTTGATGATAACAAAAAAGATTAAGAATGATTAAATTTTTTAAAAGCTCAAACTATTTTCATATAAATCATTATTCTCGTAAAGCAAAGTTTTTTATACTTAAATGAAAAATGATTTTATAAAATCAAGTTGTTTTTCAAATTCATGCTCTTATTAAAAAATAGCTTCTAGATAATGTTGGCAATTTGACAACTTGATAACGGGTAACCAATGTCAAATAGAGTTTTTGATTAGCTTCTGGACACTATCGGCAATCCGACATCTTGATAACGGCTAACCGACATTGAACAGAATTAAAGATTAGCCTCTAGACACTAACAGCAAACCGACTTCTTGAAAACAATAAGTCGACATTTTCTTTGCAGGTCACTGGACGATAATGGCGATTCGATATTTCAATAATGGTGATCCGACAATTTAAAAATTTGTCCAACGGTAACTTGCTCAAGTTAAAACGGCAATCCGACTTTGAGTTAACGGCAATCCGACTTTGAGTAAATTGTCTGTAACGATTAGTTTTTAGCTCAAACTATAAAAAAGACTCATTTAAACACAAATAATGGTGATTCCAACTATTATCATTGAGAAAATGATTGGGCATACAACTTTCATTGAGCTTTAAATTCTTATATTCATCTCATTTACTCACACTTTAGAATTTCATTTGTAATCAAACACATTGTGTGCGAGAGATTTATTTTGTAATCTTTTTGAAAAATCAAATTGAGATGTTGTAAGTGTTGGGATACACTTAGGTTAAGAGATTGAGGATAATCTCTTGTTGTAAAGGTTTATTTTGGGATACACTTGGGTTAAGAGATTGGGGATAATCTCTTGTTGTAAAGGTTTATAGACAGCTTGGAAGTCAATTGTAAGAGAGATTGAAGCCTTTGAGGCTTGCTTAGTGAAATCCTCAAGCCTGGTGAGTTTGGAGGCGTGGAAGTAGGCACGATTAGCCCAACCACATAAAAATCACATGTTTGATCTCTCTTCCCTTACTCTTTTATTATTGTGCTTGATTTAATTTATTTTTTTCTGTTTTTATTAAGGCAATAGATTGAATTATTGTGTGGTTTGTTTGGTATAAGTTTTAAAAATCCTAATTCACCTTCCCTCTTGGGTTGCCTAGTTATTGTTTCATTTGATACCAAAGCAAGGTGTTCTTATTTAGACTTAACCGTCTTGAGTTAAAGATCCACGACAACTTAAAATGACTCTACCTTTAGGCAAGGACAATCCACAATTAGGCCACCATTCTTTGATGGTAATGACTAGCCATATTAGAAAACTAAGATGAGAATTTATTTGCAAGCTTTAGATTATGAAATTTTAGAAGTTTGTGATGGTTTATGGGTATAAATTCAGATGCTAGTGCTGTCAATGTGCAAGTGTACACAATAAGTAATATAATTATGAGTATTCAAGATCGTCTCCACAGGGATTAATGTTATCAGATTTGCTACAGGAATTTTAACAGTGCTATTAATGTGCAAGTGTACACAACAAGTAATATAATTATGAGTATTCAAGATCGTCTCCACAGGGATTAATGTTATCAGATTTGCTACAGGAATTTTAACAGTGCAGATTTTGTTCTAGATTAAAATAAAACTATTAATGAAACTAATATATTAATTAAAATAAAACACAATAAATAAAATGCAACAAAGTAAATTATCACATCAAACTCAAAGATAAAACCAATGGGAATATAGAGTGGTTGAGTGAATAAACTCTCTACATGGTTTTGACTATTTCTCTATTATTTGGCTCGGTTGCTACAACGTCTGCTACAACATTGGGCAGAATCCTTATGTATCCTCAGTTGTTGCATGTTGGATATCTTATATCTATATGCAAGCTAACAATAATCAGTTGTTATGCCAACATAAGACATAGTATTACACGCTTAGGTTCTAATTACCCTACAAGGTGAATCCCTATATCTAGTTCATCACTAATTTTAAATTAAGCATGGCCCTTTTGGGATCAAATAAAACTCAATTCAGGAAACCCAATCTAAAACCAAGTATTACTCTGATATGTTCCACTAAGGTAGACCTTTTTGTGCATCTTCCTTAACTAGTATCATTAAATGGTTGACCAACCGAATTAATGAATAAAAATAAATACTATCAAAACAAAATGCTACAACAAACATGCAACACAAATAAATTTAGTTTATGATTTGCAAAAGAAAAAGAAAGAACAAAGTTTCAGCCATCAAACACATGCTCATGACTAAAAAGTAAATAAGAAAACAAGAGAAGAATAAGAATGACTGAGTTCCCAATTTTTTAATGCAAATTCTTCTCTTGTGCAACCCTCAATCTCTCTCTTGAATCCTATTTTTCTTTTGTTTTTTTGGTTTTCTCTTTGGGTAATGACTCTCTCTTTTCCTTATAATGTGTACTTCTTTTGTAGTTGAAAATTAGGGTAAACAGAAGTCTAGGTCTCGTGTTTCTAAGATTGCTACGAAAATGGCAATGGTTGCTATAACAACGATTGCTACAACAACAACTGCAACTATTTTTCTATCATCTTGTTCTTTTCCATCTTTTGCAAGCCTATTGCATCAACATTCCTTCTTTGAAATTTGAGCTTCCGAACACCTACAATTATGCATATGATTTAAGCACACAAATTATTCTAAATCAAACAAAATTATTAAGAATAAACCAAGATGAATGATTATTAAAAATATAACAAAAATGCAATGAAAATACATCATTTACTCTCTAAGTATTATTGATTTAAGTCTAAAAGTGCCATGATAACTCTCATTTCATAGAGTTATCAATGGTCCATTAATGCCTATGACTAAAAATGAAGTAGGAGATGATATTCCAAAACCTTCAATTCAATGGAATGAGTTAGAAAAGAAAACGATATCTTTAAACTCCAAGGCAATAATGCTTTATTTTGTGCTTTTTATAAGAAAGATTTTCATAGAGTGTCTAGTTGTGAGAGTTCTCAAGAAATATGGAATAAACTTGAGGTTGTCTATGAAGGGACAAATCAAGTTAAAGACTTTAAATTTAGTTGATACACTCGACAATATGAATTGTTCCAAATGGAACAAAATGAGAGTATGTATTCTATGTATACAAGATTTACGAACATAGTGAAAACTTTAGGAGCTCTAGGAAAAACGTTTAGAATAACGAGAAAGTCAAGAAAATTAAGAAAATCATTAGGTCACTTCTAAAAGAATGGAGACCTAAGAGGACTGCCATTGAGGAAGCCAAAGATTTAAATATCGTACCTATTGATGACTTTATTGGCTCTCTTATTTCATATAACGAAGAGTTGGTAGTAGAAAAAGGCAATGAGGAGAAGAAGAAAAACATTGCTCTCAAAGCTTCAAAACATCACAATGATGAAGAAAGTGAGCTGGATGATGAGGAGATGGCTATGCTAGCTAAGAGATTCAGAAAATTCTAAAAGAAAACTAGTGAACGAAGAAAGTTTAAAAACTTCATGAATCAAAAGGAGAAGAAGAAGTCGATCGCTTCTTATTAATGTAAGAAGCTCGGACACATACGATTGAAATGTCCACTTCTTAGCAAGCTAAAAAAGAAAGCAATGGTAGCCACATGAGATGATAGAAATGAGGAAACAAGTGATGATGAAGAGCAACAAGAGATGACAAATCTAGCTCTAATGGCAATCGGGGAAGAATCATTTGATGAACTTGATAAGGTAAGTGATCTTACAACATACGATGAATTACATAATGCCTTTAACGAATTTCATGATGATTGGACGAAAATGGGTAAAACGAATGCTTCTCTTAAAAAGAAAATGCAAGAAATTTTAAATGAAAAGGCAGCTTTACAAAAATGCAATGATTCGTTATATCAAAAGATTAAAGGGTAAGAATTAGATAATAAAATGTTGCATGATAGAATTGCACCTTTTAAAGGTGAACAAAGTATCTCATATGAGCATGAAAAATTACATGTGGATGCATTGATAAAAGAAAATGAAGTGCTTAAGAAAAAGGGTAATGAGCTCAATGAAATTGTGATAAAATTCACAAGTGGTCAAAAGAACTTAGAAAAATTGCTAAGCACTAAAAAATGTGTGTTTTATAAAAGAGGACTTGGATATAAGCCTAACTTGAAATAAAAATATTACAAGAATTATTTTGTTAAAGCTACCTCCACAAGTGATCGTAAGTTCATTTGATGAACTGGATGAGGGAAGTGATCTTCCAACATATGATGAATTACATAATGCCTTTAAAGAATTGCATGATGATTAGATGAGAATAGGTAAAAAGAATGCTTCGCTTAAAAAGAAAATGCAAGAAAATTCAAATGAAAAGGAAGCTCAACAAAAATGCAAAGATTCATTAAATGAAAAGTTTAAAGGGCTAGAAATCGATTATAAAATGTTGCATGATAGAATTGCATCATTTAAAGGTAAACAAAGTATCTCATATGAGCATGAAAAATTGCATGTGGATGCATGCATGAAAGAAAATGAAGTGCTTGAGAAAAAAAGTAATGAGCTCAATGATATTGTGATAATACTCACAAGTGGTGAAAAGAACTTAGCAAAATTGCTAAGCACTCAAAAATGTGTGTTTGATAAAAGAGGACTTGGATATAAGCCTAACTTGAAACAAAAATATTAGAAGAATTATTTTGTTAAAGCTACCTCCACAAGTGATCATAAGTTCATTTGATGAACTTGATGAGGGAAGTGATCTTCCAACATATGATGAATTACATAATGCCTTTAAAGAATTGCATGATGATTAGATGAGAATAGGTAAAAAGAATGCTTCGCTTAAAAAGAAAATGCAAGAAATTTCAAATGAATTGGAAGCTCTACAAAAATGCAATGATTCATTAAATGAAAAGTTTAAAGGGCAAGAATTAGATTATAAAATGTTGCATGAGAATTGCATCTTTTAAAGGTAAACAAAGTATCTCATATGAGCATGAAAAATTACATATGGATGCATGCATGAAAGAAAATGAAGTGCTTGAGAAAAAAGTAATGAGCTTAATGAAATTGTGATAATACTCACAAGTGGTGAAAAGAACTTAGAAAAATTGCTAAGCACTAAAAAATGTGTGTTTGATTAAAGAGTACTTGGATATAAGCCTAACTTGAAAAAAAATTATTATAAGAATTATTTTGTTAAAGCTACCTCCACAAGTGATCATAAATTCATTTGATGAACTTGATGAGGGAAGTGATCTTCCAACATATGATGAATTACATAATGCATTTAAAGAATTGCATGATGATTAGATGAGAATAGGTAAAAACAATGCTTCTCTAAAAAAGAAAATTTAAGAAATTTTAAATGAAAAGGAAACTTTAGCAAAATGCAATGATTCATTAAATGAAAAGATTAAAGGGCTAGAATTAGATAATAAAATGTTGCATGACATAATTGCATCGTTTAAAGGTAAACAAAGTATCTCATATGAGCATGAAAAATTACATGTGGATGCATTCATGAAAGAAAACGAAGTGCTTAAAAAAAAGAGTAATGTGCTCAATGAAATTGTGATAATATTCACAAGTGTTCAAAAGAACTTAGAAAAATTGCTAAGCACTCAAAAATGTGTGTTTGATAAAGGAGGACTTGGAAATTAGCCTAACTTGAAATAAAAATATTATAAGAATTATATTGTTAAAGCTTCCTCCACAAGTGATCATAAGTTCATTTCATGAGCTTGATGAGGTAAGTGATCTTCCAACATATGATGAATTACATAATGCCTTTAAAGAATTGCATGATGATTGGATGGCAATAGGTAAAAAGCATGCTTCTCTTAAAAAGATAATGCAAGAAATTTTAACTAAAAAGATAAAAGGGCTAAAATTAGATAATAAAATGTTGCATGATAAAATTGCATCGTTTAACGGTAAATAAAGTATCTCATATAAGCATGAAAAATTACATGTGGATGCATTCATGAAAGAAAATGAAGTGCTTAAGAAAAAGAGTAATTAGCTCAATTGTGATAAAATTCACAAGTGGTCAAAAGGACTCAGAAAAATTGCTAAGCACTCAAAATATGTGTTTGATAAAGGAGGACTTGGATTTAAGCGTAACTTGAAACAAAAATATTATAAGAATTATTTTGTTAAAGCTATCTCCACAAGTGATCATAAGTTCATTTGATGAACTTGATGAGGGAAGTGATCTTCCAACATATGATGAATTACATAATGCCTTTAAAGAATTGCATAATGATTGGATGAGAATAGGTAAAAAGAATGCTTCTCTTAAAAAGAAAATGCAAGAAATTTTAAATGAAAAGGAAGATTAAAAATTGCAATGATTAATTAAACGAAAAGATTAAGGGGCTAGAATTAGATAATAAAATATTGCATGATAGAATTGCATCGTTTAAAGGTAAGCGAAGTATCTCATATGAACATGAAAAATTGCATGTGGATGCATTCATGAAAGAAAATGAAGTGCTTAAGGAAAAAAGTAATGAGCTGAATGAAATTGTGATAAAAGTCACAAGTGATCGAAAGAACTTAGAAAAATTGCTAAGCACTCAAAAGTGTGTGTTTGATTAAGGAGGATTTGGATATAAGCCTAACTTGAAACAAAAATATTATAACAATTATTTTGCTAAAGTTACCTCCACAAGTGATCATAAGTTCTTTTGATGAAGATGACGAGGTAAGTGATCTTCCAACATATGAAGAATTACATAATGCCTTTAAAGAATTGCATGATGATTGGATGAGAATAGGTAAAAAGCATGCTTCTCTTAAAAAGAAAATGCAAGAAATATTAACTGAAGAGAATAAAGTGCTAGAAATAGATAATAAAATGTTGCGTGATAAAATTGCATCGGTTCAAGGTAAACAAAGTATCTCATATGAGCATGAAAAATTACATGTGGATGCATTCATGAAAGAAAATGAAGTGCTTAAGAAAAAAAGTAACAAGCTGAATGAAATTGTGATAAAATTCACAAGTGATCGAAAGAACTTAGAAAAATTGCTAAGCACTCAAAAGTGTGTGTTTGATAAAGGAGGATTTGGATATAAGCCTAACTTAAAGCAAAAATATTATAAGAATTATTTTGCTAAAGTTACCTCCACAAGTGATCATAAGTTCTTTTGATGAAGATGACGAGGTAAGTGATCTTCCAACATATGAAGAATTACATAATGCCTTTAAAGAATTGCATGATGATTGGATGAGAATAGGTAAAAATCATGCTTCTCTTAAAAAGAAATGCAAGAAATTTTAACTAAAAAGAGTAAAGGGCTAGAATTAGATAATAAAATGTTGCATGATAAAATTGCATCGTTTAAAAGTAAACAAAGTATCTCATACGAGCATAAAAAATTACATGTGGATGCATTCATGAAGGAAAAGGAAGTTCTTAAGAAAAAGGTTTATGAGCTCAATGAAATTGTGATAAAATTCACAAGTAATCAAAAGAACTTAGAAAAATTGCAAAGCACTCAAAAATGTGTGTTTGATAAAGGAGTACGTGGATATAAGCCTGACATGAAATAAAAATATTATAAGAATTATTTTGCTAAAGATACCTCAACAACTGATCATAAGTTCATTTGATGAACTGCATGAGGTTAGTGATCTTCCAACATATGATGAATTACATAATGCCTTTAAAGAATTGTATGATGATTGGACGAGAATAGGTAAAAAGAATGCTTCTCTTCAAAAGAAAATGCAAGAAATTTTAAATGAAAAGATTAAAGGGTTAGAATTAGATAATAAAATGTTGCATAATAGAATTGCATCGTTTAAAGGTAAACAAAGTATCTCATATGTGCATGAAAAATTACATGTGGATGCATTCATGATGGAAAACGAAGTTCTTAAGAAAAAGAGTAATGAGCTCAATGAAATTGTGATAAAATTCACAAGTGGTCAAAAGAACTTAGAAAAATTGCTAAGCACTCAAAAGTGTGCGTTTGATAAAGGAGGAGTTTGATATAAGCCTAACTCGAAACAAAAATATTATAAGAATTATTTTGTTAAAGATACCTCCATAAGTGATCATAAGTTCCTTTGATGAATTGGTTGAGATAAGTGATCTTCCAACATATGATGAATTACATAATGCCTTTAATGAATTTCATGATGATTGGACGAAAATGGGTAAAACGAATGCTTCTCTTAAAAAGAAAATGCAAGAAATTTTAAATGAAAAGGCAGCTTTACAAAAATGCAATGATTCGTTATATCAAAAGATTAAAGGGTAAGAATTAGATAATAAAATGTTGCATGATAGAATTGCACCTTTTAAAGGTGAACAAAGTATCTCATATGAGCATGAAAAATTACATGTGGATGCATTGATAAAAGAAAATGAAGTGCTTAAGAAAAAGGGTAATGAGCTCAATGAAATTGTGATAAAATTCACAAGTGTTCAAAAGAACTTAGAAAAATTGTTAAGCACTCAAAAGTGTGTGTTTGATAAAGGAGGAGTTGGATATAAGCCAAACTTGAAACAAAAATATTATAAGAATTATTTTGTTAAAGATACCTCCAGAAGTGATCATAAGCTCCTTTGATGAACTGGATGAGATAAGTGATCTTCCAACATATGATGAATTACATAATGCCTTTAAAGAATAGTATAATGATTGGACGAGAATAGGTAAAAAGAATGCTTCTCTTAAAAAGAAAATGCAAGAAATTTTAAATGAAAAGGAAGCTTTACAAAAATGCAATGATTCGGTAAATGAAAAGATTAAAGGGCTAGAATTAGATAGTAAAATGTTGCATGATAGAATTCCATCGTTTAAAGGTAAACAAATTATCTCATATGAGCATAAAAAATTACATGTGGATGCATTGATAAAAGAAAATGAAGTGCTTAAGAAAAAGTGTAATGAGCTCAATGTAATTGTGATAAAATTCACAAGTGGTCAAAAGAACTTAGAAAAATTGCTAAGCACTCAAAAGTGTGTGTTTGATAAAGGAGGATTTGGATATAATCCTATTTTGAAATAAAAATATTATAAGAATTATTTTGTGAAAGATACATCAACAACTGATCATAAGTTCATTTGATGAACTAGATGAGGGAAGTGATCTTCCAACATATGATGAATTACATAATGCCTTTAAATAATTGCATGATGATTGGATGAGAATAGGTAAAAAGCATGCTTCTCTTAAAAACAAAATGCAAGCAATTTCAAATGAAAATGAAGCTTTACAAAAATTCAATGATTCGGTAAATGAAAAGTTACTTGTGGATGCATGAGGGAAAATGAAGTTCTTAAGAAAAAGAGTAATGAGCGCAATGAAATTGTGATAAAATTCACAAGTGGTCAAAAGAACTTAGAAAAATTCCTAAGCACTCAAAGGTGTGTGTTTGATAAAGGAGGACTTGGATATAAGCCTAACTTGAAAGAAAAATATTATAAGAATTATTTTGTTAAAGATACCTCCAGAAGTGATCATAAGTTCCTTTGATGAATTGGATGAGATAAGTGATCTTCCAACATATGACGAATTACAAAATGCCTTTAACGAATTGTATGATGATTGGACGAGAATAGGTAAAAAGAATGCTGCTCTTAAAAAGAAAATGCAAGAAATTCTAAATGAAAAGGAAGCATTACAAAAATGCAACGATTCATTCAATGAAAAGATTAAAGGGTTATAATTAGATAATAAAATGTTGCATGATATAATTGCGTCGTTTAAAGGTAAACAAAGTATCTCATATGAGCATGAAAAATTACATGTGGATGCATTCAACAAAGAAAATGAAGTGCTTAAGAAAAAGGGTAATGAACTCAATGAAATTGTGATAAAATTCACAAGTAGTGAAAAGAACTTATAAAAATTGCTAAGCACTCAAAAGTGTGTGTTTGAAAAAGGAGGAGTTGGATATAAGCCTAATTTGAAAAAAAAATAAAATTTTTTGTAAGAATTACTTTGTTAAAGATACCTCCACAAGTGATCGTAAGTTCATTTGATGAACTAGATGAGGTAAGTAATCTACCAACATATGACGAATTACATAATGCCTTTAAAGAATAGTTTGATGATTGAACGAGAATAGGTAAAAATAATGCTTCTCTTAAAAAGAAAATGCAAGAAATTTTAAATGAAAATGAAGCTTTACAAAAGTGCAAAGATTCGGTAAATGAAAGATTAAAGGGCTAGAATTAGATAATAAAATGTTGCATGATAGAATTGCATCGTTTAAAGATAAGCGAAGTATCTCATATGAGCATGAAAAATTACATGTGGATGCATTGATGAAAGAAAATGAAGTGCTTAAGAAAAAGAGTAACGAGCTCAATGAAATCGTGATAAAATACAAAAGTTGTCAGAAGAACATAGAAAAATTTCTAAGCACTCAAAAGTGTGTGTTTGATAAAAGAGGACTTGGATTCAAGCCCAACTTGAAACAAAAATATCAAAAGAGTTATTTTGTTAAAGCTACCTCCACAAGTGATCATATGTTCATTTCATAAACTTGATAAGGTAAGTGATCTTCCAACATATGATGAATTACATAATGACTTTAAAGAATTGCATGATGATTGGATGAGAATAGGTAAAAAGAATGCTTCTCTTAAAAAGAAAATGCAAGAAATTTTAAATGAAAAGATTAAAGGGCTAGAATTAGATAATAAAATGTTGCACGATAGAATTGCATGGTTTAAAGGTAAACAAAGTATCTTATATGAGCATGAAAAATTACATATGGATACATTCATAAAGGAAAATGAAGTGCTTAAGAAAAAGGGTAATGAGCACAATGAAATTGTGATAAAATTCACAAGTGTCAAAAGAACTTATAAAAATTGCTAAGCACTCAAAAGTGTGTGGTTGATAAAGGAGGAGTTGGATATAAGCCTAACTTGAAATAAAAATATTATAAGAATTATTTTGTTATGTGCGAAGTATCTCATATGAGCATGAAAAATTGCATGTGGATGTATTCATGAAAGAAAATGAAGTGCTTAAGAAAAAAAGTAACGAGCTGAATGAAATTGTGATAAAATTCACAAGTGATCGAAAGAACGCAAAAAAATTACTAAGTACTCAAAAGTGTGTGTTTGATAAAGGAGAAGTTGGATATAAGCCTAAGTTGAAATAAAATATTATAAGAATTATTTTGTTAAAGATACCTCAACCACTGATCACAAGTTCATTTGATGAACTGGATGAGGTAAGTGATCTTCCAACATATGATGAATTACATAATGCCTTTAAAGAATTGCATGATGATTGGATGAGAATAGGTAAAAAGCATGCTTCTCTTAAAAACAAAATGCAAGCAATTTTAACTGAAAAGATTAAAGGGCCAGAATTAGATAATAAAATGTTGCATGATAAAATTGCATCGTTTAAAGGTAAACAAAGTATCTCATATGAGCATGAAAAATTACATGTGGATGCATTCATGAAAGAAAATGAAGTGCTTAAGAAAAAGAGTAATTAGTTTAACGATATTGTGATAAAATTCACAAGTGGTCAAAAGGACTCAGAAAAATTGCTAAGCTCTCAAAAATGTGTGTTTGATAAAGGAGGCCTTGGATATAAGCCTAACTTGAAACAAAAATATTATCATAATTATTTTTTTAAAGCTACCTCCACAAGTGATCATAAGTTCATTTGATGAACTTGATGAAGGTAGTGATCTTCCAACATATGATGAATTACATTATGCCTTTAAAGAATTGCATGATGGTTGGATAAGAATAGGTAAAAAGAATGCTTCTCTTAACAAGAAAATGCAAGAAATTTTAAATGAAAAGAAGCTTAAAAAAATGCAATGATTAATTAAATGAAAAGATTAAAGGGCTAGAATTAGATAATAAAATATTCCATGATCTAATTTCATCGTTTAAAGGTAAGCGAACTATCTCATATGAGCATGAAAAATTGCATGTGGATGCATTCATGAAAGAAAATGAAGTGCTTAAGAAAACAAGTAACGAACGGAATGAAAATGTGATAAAATTCACAAGTGATCGAAAGAACTCAAAAAAATTGCTAAGCACTCAAAAGTGTGTGTTTGATAAAGGAGGATTTGGATATAATCCTAACTTGAAGCAAAAATATTATAAGATTTATTTTGTTAAAGTTACCTCCACAAGTGATCATAAGTTCTTTTGATGAAGATGACGAGGTAAGTGATCTTCCAACATATGAAGAAATAGATAATGCCTTTAAAGAATTGCATCGTTTAAAGGTAAGCGGAGTATCTCATATGAGCATGAAAAATTGCATGTGGATGCATTCATGAAAGAAAATGAAGTGCTTAAGAAAAAAAGTAATGAGTTGAATGAAATTGTGATAAAATTCACAAGTGATCGAAAGAACTTAGAAAAATTGCTCAGCACTCAAAAGTGTGTGTTTGATAAAGGAGGATTTGGATATAATCCTAACTTGAAATAAAAATATTATAAGAATTATTTTGTGAAAGATACCTCAACAACTGATCATAAGTTCATTTGATAAACTGGATGAGGGAAGTGATCTTCCAACATATAATGAATTACATAATGCCTTTAAATAATTGCATGATGATTGGACGAGAATAGGTAAAAAACATGCTTCTCGTAAAAAGAAAATGCAAGAAATTTTAACTGAAAAGATTAAAGGGCTAGAATTAGATAATAAAATGTTGCATGATAAAATTGCACCGTTTAAAGGTAAACAAAGTATCTCATATGAGCATAGAAAATTACATGCGGATGCATTCATGAAGGAAAAGGAAGTTCTTAAGAAAAAGAGTAATGAGCTCAATGAAATTGTGATAAAATTCACAACTGGTCAAAAGAACTTAGAAAAATTGCTAAGCAATCAAAATGTGTGTTTGATAAAGGAGGACGTGGATATAAGCCTGACTTGAAATAAAAATATTATAAGAATTATTTTGTTAAAGATACCTCAACAACTGATCATAAGTTCATTTGATGAACTGGATGAGGTAAGGGATCTTCCAACATATGATGAATTACATAATGCCTTTAAAGAATTGCATGATGATTGGACGAGAACAGGTAAAAAGAATGCTTCTCTTAAAAAGAAAATGCAAGAATTTTTAAATGAAAAGATTAAAGGGTTAGAATTAGATAATAAAATGTTGCATGATAGAATTGCATGGTTTAAAGGTAAACAAAGTATCTCATATGTGCATGAAAAACTATATGTGGATACATTCATGAAGGAAAAGGAAGTTCTTAAGAAAAAGAGTAATGAGCTCGATGAAATTTTGATAAAATTCACAAGTGGTCAAAAGAACTTAGAAAAATTGCTAAGCACTCAAAAGAACTTAGAAAAATTGCTAAGCACTCAAAAGTGAGTGTTTGATAAAGGAGGAGTTTGATATAAGCCTGACATGAAACAAAAATATTATAAGAATTATTTTGTTAAAGATATCTCCAGAAGTGATCATAAGTTCCTTTGATGAACTGGATGAGATAAGTGATCTTCCAACATATGATGAATTACATAATGCCTTTAACGAATTGCATGATGATTGGACGAGAATGGGTAAAAAGAATGCTTCTCTTAAGAAGAAAATGCAAGAAATTTTAAATGAAAAAGAAGCTTTACAAAAATGCAATGATTCATTGAATGAAAAGATTAAAGAGTTAGAATTAGATAATAAAATGTTTCATGATAGAATTGAATTGTTTAAAGGTAAACAAATTATCTCATATGAGCATGAAAAATTACATGTGGATGCATTGATAAAAGAAAATGAAGTGCTTAAGAAAAAGAGTAACGAGCTCAATGAAATTGTGATAAAAAAAAAAAATTGTCAAGAGAGCACAAAAAAATTTCTAAGCACTCAAAAGTGTGTGTTTGATAAAGGAGGACTTGGATTCAAGCCTAACTTGAAACAAAAATATATTAAGAATTATTTTGTTAAAGCTACCTCCACAAGTGATCATATGTTCCTTTCATAAACTTGATAAAGAAAGTGATCTTCCAACATATGATTAATTACATAATGAATTTAAAGAATTGCATGATGATTGGATGAGAATAGGTAAAAAGAATGCTTCTCTTAAAAAGAAAATGCAAGAAATTTTAAATGAAAAGATTAAAGGGCTAGAATTAGATGATAAAATGTTGCATGATAGAATTGCGTCGTTTAAAGATAAACAAAGTATCTCATATGAGCATGAAAAATTACATGTGGATGCATTCATGAAGGAAAATGAAGTGCTTAAGAAAAAGTGTAATGAGCTTAATGAAATTGTGATAAAAGTCACAAGTGGTCAAAAGAACTCAGAAAAATTGCTAAGCACTAAAAAATGTGTGTTTGATAAATGAGGACTTGGATATAAGCCTAAATTGAACTAAAATTATTATAAGAATCATTTTTCTAAAGTTACCTCCCCAAGTGATCATAAGTTCATTTGATGTAGATGACAAGGTAAGTGATTTTCCAACAAACGATGAATTACATAATGCCTTTAAAGAATTGCATGATGATTGGACGAGAATAGGTAAAAAGAGTGCTTCTCTTAGAAAGAAAATGCAAGAAATTTTAAATGAAAAGGAAGTTTTACAAAAATGTAATGATTAATTAAATGAAAAGATTAAAGGGCTAGAATTAGATAATAAAATGTTGCATGATAGAATTGCATCGTTTAAAGATAAGTGAAGTATCTCATATGAGCATGAAAAATTACATGTGGATGCATTGATAAAAGAAAATGAAGTGCTTAAGAAAAAGAGTAACGAGCTCAATGAAATTGTGATAAAATACAAAAGTTGTCAAAAGAACATTGAAAAATTTCTAAGCACTCAAAATTGAGTGTTTGATAAAGGAGGACTTGAATTCAAGCCTAACTTGAAACAAAAATATAAAAGGAATTATTTTGTTAAAACTGCCTCCACAAGTGATCATTTGTTCATTTCATAAACTTGATAAGGTAAGTGATCTTCCAACATATGATGAATTACATAATGACTTTAAAGAATTGCATGATGATTGGATGAGAATAGGTAAAAAGAATGCTTCTCTTAAAAAGAAAATGCAAGAAATTTTAAATGAAAAGATTAAAGGGCTAGAATTAGATAATAAAATGTTGCACGATAGAATTGCATGGTTTAAAGGTAAACAAAGTATCTCATATGAGCATGAAAAATTACATTTGGATGCATTCATGAAGGAAAATGAAGTGCTTAAGAAATAGGGTAATGAGCTCAATGAAATTGTGATAAAATTCACAAGTGGTCAAAAGAACTTATGAAAATTGCTAAGCACTCAAAAGTTTGTGTTTGATGAAGGAGAAGTTGGATATAAGCCTAATTTGAAACAAAAATATTATAAGAATTATTTTGTTAAAGATACCTCCACAAGTGATCATAAGTTCATTTGATGAACTGGATGAGGTAAGTAATCTTCCAACCTATGATGAATTGCATAAGGCATTTAAAGAATTGTATGATGATTCGATGAGAATAGGTAAAAAGAATGCTTCTCTTAAAAAAAAATGCAAGAAATTTTAAAGGAAAATGAAGCTTTACAAAAATGCAATTATTCATTTAATGAAAAGATTAAAGGGTTAGAATTAGATAATAAAATGTTGCATGATAGAATTGTATCGTTTAAAGATAAACAAAGTATCTCATATGAGCATGAAAAATTACATGTGGATGCATTGGTAAAAGAAAATGAAGTGCTTAAGAAAAAGAGTAACGAGCTCAATGAAATTGTGATAAAATACAAAAGTTGTCAAAAGAACATGGAAAATTTTCTAAGCACTCAAAAGTGTGTGTTTGATAAAGGAGGACTTGGATTCAAGCCTAACGTGAAACAAAAATATAATAAGAATTATTTTGTTAAAGCTACCTCCACAAGTGATCATATGTTCATTTCATAAACTTGATAAAGTACGTGATGTTCCAACATATGATGAATTACATAATGACTTTAAAGAATTGCATGATGATTGGATGAAAATAGGTAAAAAGAATGCTTCTCTTAAAAAGAAAATGCAAGAAAATTTAAATGAAAAGATTAAAGGGCTAGAATTAGATAATAAAATGTGCATGGTAGAATTACATCGTTTAAAAGTAAACAAGGTATCTCATATGAGCATGAAAAATTACATGTGGATGCATTCATAAAGGAAAATGAAGTGCTTAAGAAAAAGGATAACGAGCTCAATGAAATTGTGGTAAAATACAAAAGTTGTCAAAAGAATATAGAAAAATTTCTAAGCACTCACAAGTGTGTGTTTGATAAACGAGGACTTGGATTCAAGCCTAACTTGAAAGAAAAATATTATAAGAATTGTTTTGTTAAAGCTACCTCCACAAGTGATCATAAGTTCATTTGATAAACTTGATAAGGTAAGTGATCTTCCAACATATAATGAATTACATAATGCCTTTAAAGAATTGCATGATGATTGGATGGGAATAGGTAAAAAGAGTGCTTCTCTTAAAAAGAAAATGCAAGAAATTTTAAATGAATCATGGTTTTTCAATGGGTAAGACTGATACAACTCTTGGATTGACTAGTATGATAGGCATGATAATTTCTTGTTGAATAATGGTTTTTCTTGTTGAAAAAGAATTGCACGATCATTTTAAATGAGCAGGGTATGATTGGCTTAAAAATTTCTTGTTGAGTAATGGTTTTTCAATGGGTAAGACTGATAGAACTCTTTTTATTAAGCATACAAATCGTGATATACTGTCCAAATTTATGTTGACGATATTATATTTGGATCTACTAATGAGTTTATGTGCAAGGAATTTTCATCTTGTATGAGTAAGGAATTTGAGATGAGCATGATGGGAGAATTAAAGTACTTTCTTCGACATCAAATAAAACAAAGTGAAGAAGGAATCTTCATCAATCAAGCCAAATATCGAAGAGATTTACTCAAGAGATTCGGACCTAAAGATAGAAAGATAAAAAGTATTCCAATGAGCTCAACCGTCAAACTTGACAAGGATGAAAAAGGTAAGGAAGTTGATGTCAAAACATATCGAGGCAAGATCAGATCTTTACTTTACTTGACTGCCAGTAGACCTGATATTATGTTTAGTGTATGCTTGTATGTGAGATTCAATCATGTCTTAAAGAATCTCATTTACTTAAGGTAAAAAGAATTTTTTGTTATTTGAGTAGAACAATAGATCTTGGCCTTTGGTATCCTAAGGGAACACATATAGATTTAATATATTATTCGGATGTCGATTTTATTGGACATAAAGTTGATAGGAAAATTACTAGTGGACCATGTCACCTTCTAGGTCACTCTCTAGTATCTTGGTTTAGCAAGAAACAAAATTCGATTGCACTATCAACCACCAAGGTTGAATATATTGCAGCCGGAAGTTGTTGTGCTCAAGCCCTATAGATGAAACAAACTTTTAGAGATTGTGGCATTTATCTTGATAAAATACTTATCATGTGTGACATACCAGTGCCGTAAATCTTTCAAAGAATCATATCCAACACTCAAGAACAAAGCATATAGAGATTAGACATCATTTCTTGAGAGATCATATTAAAAAAAGGGATATTTCATTAAGTTTTGTTTCAACCGAAAAACAACTTGCTCATATTTTCACTAAACCACTTAGCGAAGAACAATTTACTAAAATTAGGCATGAGCTTGGAATGGTCAACACTGCACAATAGCATAACTTTTTAAGATATCAAGTCTATTTTATTTTCATAATGTGATTACTTGCTTAAATTGGTTGTTTAAATTGTGTGAATTCATTAATCATGCATTAAATAGGCTTTTAAAACATTTTGGATCAATGAAATGGTCTTGGACTACAATAATTGTTAGCCAAAACAAAAATAAATGTGCGAAATCATAAGTTGTAGAAAATAGATTGTCGTTTTCTCAGTAAATGGCTAACTGTTTTTAAACAAAAACTAAGGAAAACATTCTAGAAGCTAACGATTCACCGATTTCATAATAACGGCTCACCGTTTTAAAAGAAATTTTTTGCATTCATTCTAGAAGCTAACGACTTGCTGATTTCACAATAACGGCTCACCATTTTTAAAGGGATTTTTGGACGTGCATTTTGCCTGCTATCGGTTCACCGTTAACTTGATAACGATCAACCGATATCACAAATGAAATAGAATAAGGTTCTGGACACTATCGGCTCGCCAATAAGGGTACATCGACTCACCGATATCACAGGATAATAGAATAGTGAACCGTTTTCTCTTCATTTCTCGATTGGTCCTGAACCGTTTTCTCTAACCCACCGGCTGCAACTCTCTCTTTCTCTCAAATCCAACATTTTTCTTGCCTTGTCCCACCAAATTGAACCCTTACAATCACTTCTTATCCTCTTAAGAATCATTTGAACTGATTAAAATAAGTTTTTAACTTGAAAATTAAAAAATCCCAAATTTCAAACCCTAGAACCAGTCGACTTGTTCTTGCCAAATTTGACCGGATTTTCTTCCATTTTCAATCAAAATGCAACTTGCAATTACTCTCTATACTCTCCAACTTCCTTTCTACCGATTTCATTTCTTCCAAAAACATCAATTTTTCAAAAACCCCAATTTGTTCAGATGGTTGTAAGACAACCACTACAGAGGCGTGCCCGAGCCAAGCAGGTTGCTCCAAGCAATCTTAGTTTCTCTATTCCTCTCTCTTAGGACTTCGACAACCTACATTTTCCAAATGGTCACATAGCTCAGGGATTCCACACGAACTTTATGAAAAAAGCGGTAACTTCTTTATTCTACATTAACATTGATGACTTCTATGATATTACTATATGTGGTAGAACTATTCCTCAAACGCTAAGACAATAGGATGAAGCCTTAGGTATTGAAGAGCGAGTCTATGAAAACCTAGTTAGAGTGTTTTACTTTAATATGGAGCTTTCGGTTACCCAAAATGATAGGGTCTTGACGCATGTTGGAGTTGTTAGGATCGAGTTTGATATTTTTGAGCTTAGTGATATTCTTAGAATCTCTAGTGAAGGATAAAACTTGTATACTTCCAGAAAAGAGCTTCATTTTAGTGATATTAATCACTTAGAAGGCGTTAGGAACATTTGTTGATGATGCGATCTCTCTAACAACATTTGTTCATTGTTTTTTCGATCCCAAATTTTACCCTTCCAAGTCCATATTCTTCATAGCATTCTTCGGCACATGATTACACCTAGACAAGGTCATAATGATGAGGTGACTAGATTAGATGTAGGTTTAATTGACTCTCTCATCCGTGGAAGGAAAGTAAAACTCATTCATAATCTTACGTCACATGTTATCTACTTGTGACTAACCGGTCTCTTCCATATGGTAGCATTATCAATAGGATCCTCATGCACTGTCATGTTCTTTTGACCGAACCTATTTATGTTGAGACCAAAAAGTTGGGTAAGGAAATTATTTCGGAGATTGGCTTTCATTAGAGGCAAGGGAAGTGGGTTAATGTTAAATCCTCTAAGAAGGAGGAAATTTTGGTAGCTTCAGACAATGATCGAATGATTAATGATGTTTATTCCGAGGATGAGTTACCTGATTTTTGACTCGACACTAGACCTCATGCCTCTCGTCAAGCTGCAGTAACCCAATCTTAGGATGAGGAGCCAGCTGAGTCAGTTGAGCATCCTGCGGCACCTTCAGTTTCTGAGGACCCCACCCAGCAGCTCTTCAACAAAGTGGATACCCTCTCCATGCAGTGGCAGCAGCTCTAATCCCAATTTTAGACATTTCAGCAGCAGATTCTAGACCAGTAGCAGGAACTATTTAATGGTCAGCGACACATTCTAACTTACTTTGGTTTCCATCCTAGTGGTTCCTCCTCTCAATCCCCATCTTAGTTTCCACATTTATGTTTTTTTGGCATATACATTTCTCCTCTCATTTGTTTTATGTTTTGGATGATATCAGGTAGCTTTTGTGATGATATGTCGGTTATTTGAACTTTGTTTGTGATTGTGATGATTTTGATGGCATAATGCTTATATGGTTGGACAATTGGTGAATATGGAGTTTGGTTGATAAATTGAGTTTTATATGGGAGTGTTTTAACTACTTTTGTTTTTTAGGATATACTCATTTTTAAGGGGAGATTCTACCGAAATTTTTGCTCGCACATAATGGGTAATATCTGAACTTCTTTAATATTTTTCTTTCTTTTTTATGATGAAGGGGGAGATATATGGTAATATGATATGGTTGGATAATTTTACTTTGGTTAAAATTGATTGGTCATATACTTAAGGGGAGCACACATTTAGGGGGAGCAAAAATTACACAATTTTTGAATAAAACTATATATTCTTTTCCATTTATCTTGTAAGGTTTGTCATCATCAAAAAGGGAGAGACTGTTAATACGAATATATCTATAATATTGATTTTGGTGATAACAAATAAGATTAAGAATGATTAAGTCTTTTAAAAGCTCAAACTATTTTCATATAAATCATTATTATAGTAAAGTAAAGGTTTTTATACTTAAATAAAAAATGATTTTATAAAATCAAGTTGTTTTTCAAATTCATGCTCTCATTAAAAAATAGCTTCTAGATATTGTCGGCGATCGGACAGCTTGATAACGGCTAACCGATATCAAATAGAGTTTGTGATTAGATTCTGGACACTGTTGGCAATCCGACATCTTTTGGACACTGTTTAGCTCAAACTAAAAGAAGACTCATTGAAACACAAACAATGGTGATTCCAACTATTATCATTGAGAAAATTATTGAGCATACAACTTTCATTGAGCTTTAAATTCTTCCATTCATCTCATTTACTCACACTTTAAAATTTCCTTTGTAATCAAACACATTATGTGAGAAAAATTTATTTTGTAATCCTTTTGAAAAATCAAATTGAGAGGTTGTAAGTGTTGGGATACACTAAGGTTAAGAGACTGGGGATAATCTCTTGTTGTAAAAGTTTATTGACACCTTCGAAATCAATTGTAACAGTGATTGAAGCCTTGGAGACTTGCTTAGTGAAATCCTCAAGCCCGGTGAGCTGGGAGGCGTGGACGTAGGCACGGTTAACCGAACCACGTAAAAATCACGTGTTTAAATTATAAGCTTCCTCAATCGCTCACAAGGCTGACTTTGACCTCCTATTTGACAGCCTTAGGATCAACAACGAGCCCAAAAAAGTTCAAAAGATCATCAAACAATTCTTGATAACCGATGCAAATTTTTTTTTTGTTACAGTAATTGGAGTTTCTATGGCTGGCGACTAGTGTTCGTGATTGTGAAATCTGATAGATATGGTTGAGAGGAACTTGACAATGGTCGAGGATTGGCCGAATTTGCTGTGGTTTGGTTAGAAAGCTTACTTGAATTGACAATTGCGGTGCTTTGTTCGCGATAGAGATTTTGGTCGTTAATCGGATCCGTGGTGGCTAGAATTTGACGTGTGGCTTGAGAAAATGTTATTTATAATCGAAAGCTACAATATGAAATAGCAGTTGAATTAAACTAAACAACCTCTGACAAACTCTTGCACGTGCATGGAAGCATGCATGAACAACATGGAGCCTTACGTGATCATGGAACTTGGCATTAGGCTTTGGCTTCCACAAAGATCTTCTCTTATCAATACCTCCACCACGAAAAGGATCTTTGTCCTCAAGGGTTATGGAAGGAAACTGTTGTTGTAGTACTACGGTGTTCTCCCAAGTAGCGTCTTCCGCCGGCAGTCATTTCCATCGAACCAAGCTTTGCTCAATCAATTTTCCACCTCGTTTCAGCCATCGTGTATCAACAATAGATTCAGGTTCTAAGACCAACACTCCCTCATCATCAACCAGTGGCACTTCATTGCTATTACTCGTTAATTCCCCCACCACTTTTTTAAGTAAGGATACGTTAAACACTAGGTGAATTCTTGCCCCCTCTAGCAATTGAATTTTGTATGTCACTGTACCAATTCTTTTAATAATTTTATAAGGACCAAAATACCTGCTAGCTAGCTTTTGGTGTGCACATTTGAAAACTGATGATTGACGGTGAGGTTACAATTTAAGAAAGACCATGTCACATTCTTTGAACATTACGTCCCTTCAGTGTCTATCCTCCACCTGTTTCATTCTATTTGCTACTGCTGCCAGATTCTTTTTGAGTTGCCCCAACAATTCATCGCGTGTCATCAACGCTTGAACAACCTCATGGACTGGTGACTGCCCAATTTGGTACATTGGTACTTTAGGTGGAGCTCGGCCGTACATGGCTTGAAAAGGTGTCATGCTAGTGGAGACATGATATGTTGTGTTGTACCAAAACTCAGCCCATGGTAGAAAAGAACACCATTGTTGTGGCCATTGGTGCATAAAGCACCATAAATACTGTTCAAGACAACGGTTAATTACCTTGATTTGTCCATCGGTTTGCGAATAATAAGTGGAGCTCATCTTTAGTTTAGTGCCAGATAGATTGAAAAACTCTTGCCAAAATTTTCTCACAAATATAGGGTCTCGGTCATTGATAATTGATATAGGGTCTCGGTCACTGATAATTGATCGTGACATGCCATGTAACTTCACGACACCTTCCACAAACTTTTCTACTACTGTTTTCGGCGAGAAAGGGTGAGAGAGGGCCATCAAATGGGTTGATTTGCTCAATTGATCAACAACCACAAGAATTTTATTTTTCCCTTCAGAGATTGGCAATCCTTCAATAAAGTCTAAAGTTATATCTTCCCATACCTGACATGGAATCAGTAGCGATTGGAGCAGTCCCGACGGTTTAAGAGTAGTAGCTTTCGTTTTCTGGCATGTTTCACACTTGCCCACATATTCTAATACTGATTAGAACATGTGAGGCCAATAGAACTGCTGAGAGAGGCGTTTGTATGTGCGTAGAACTCTAGAGTGCCCTCATATCTTCGTGTCATGGGCTTCATACAACAATGTTGTCCGTATTTTCTCAGGAACCACCACTATTCCTTTAAACATCAATAACCCATTCTTTAACAAATAAAGACCGGTAGTATTTGTTTAAGCAGTCGCCATAATTGTTTTGATAAATTCATCTTCTTCTGCCGCCTTTTTTATTTCCTCCCAAATTGCAACTTACCGTATAAACAAATAATTGAGAGTTGGACTATTTGGCCTTCGTGACAATGCATCCGGAACATTGTTTTCACGTCCCGGTTTGCACATGATCTCATAATCAAACCCCATCAGCTTGGCCATCCACTTTTATTGCTCCGGTGTAGCTATTTTCTACTTTAACAAATATTTAAAGCTACGTTGGTCAATTTGTATGACAAATTTATGTCCCAGCAGGTACGGTCTCCAAATCCTAATTGGTTTTACGATTGCTAGCATTTCTTTGGCATAGATCGACCATGTCTTCTTGGTGACTCCTAATGCTCGGCTCATATAGGCAATTGGCTTGCCATTTTACTGTAGTATAGCCCTGATTCCTTCCCCGGATGCATCGGTCTCAATAATGAATGTTTCTTTGAAGTTTGGCATGGCGAGAATTGGTGTGTTGCTCATGGTTGCTCATGGCTTGCTTGAGATTTTCAAAGGCCTCTTCGGCTTCTTTATTCCACTGAAATTGACCTTTCTTCAACAAATTTGTAAGTGGTTTGGCCATTACTCTATAACATTCGACGAATTTACAGTAGTAACCCGTCAATCCAAGGAATCCCTGTAATTTAGTGATGGATTGTGGCCGAGGCCATGTTGTCATTACTGAGATTTTCTTCTTCTCCACCCTGACACAATGACAAGTGATGATGTGCTCGAGATACTCTAGCTCTTGCTGCCCAAAATTACATTTGTTAATTTTGACATAAAATTGATGTCGTTTAAGGATCTCCAATGCATGTTTCACATGATTAAGTTGGTACTCCCAAGATGAGCTATAAATCAATATATCATCGAAAAATACAAGTATAAACTTTCTGAGGTGTAGTCATAATATTGAGTTCATAATCGCTTGAAATGTTGACGGAGCGTTGCACAAGCCGAACGACATCACCATATACTCGTAATGACCATTGTGTGTGCGAAAGGTTTTCTTGTGTATGTTTGAGGGGTTCATTCGCACTTGATGGTAACCGACTCTCAACTCTAACTTGGTGAAGTAGGCGGCACCGTGTAACTCATCTAACATGTCGTCGACAATTGGAATCGGGAATCAATCCTTTACGGTGACTTCGTTTAGGGCACGGTAGTCTATACAGAATCTCCAGTTGCCATTTTTTTTCTTGACTAGGAGTATGGGTGATGAGAACGGACTAGTGCTTGGATGAATCAAACCTGAGTCTAGCATTTCTTGGACTTGCTTCTCAATTTTGGCCTTTTGAAAATACGTGTAGCGGTAAGGCCTAACATTAACAGGCTTTACTCATTCTTTGAGTATAATTCTGTGATCAATGTCTCGCTGAGGTGGCAGCTGCGTTGGCTCCTTGAATAACTCCACGTAGCCTTTTAAAAGCTCTTGCATATCTGGTGGTGTCGTGAGCCAAGCCTCTTCCATATTCAGTTGTAAACTGATAGCAAAGACCTCGTGGACTTGTTTGATCTCCTTGGTGATTTCTGCCAATGAAGCCGATTGCACTGGTTGTGAACCAAGCCCTTGCAAGTGGCGTTCTTTGTTTCCCCATCTGAATTCCATTGTAAGTGATTTCCAATTGCACACAACTGACCCAAGCATCTCCAACCATTCGATTCCCAAGACTATATCCAAGCCTATGGCAATGAATACACAGTGAGTGAAAATGGGATTTGTTGGATTAAAATTGATACCTTTTTGAAATTTTCATGGCATATTAGCTTGTCTCCATTAGCCACTCGAACCGTGAAGGCTATCGTTAGTTTGGCTATTAAACGAAGCATATTAGCTAATTTTGTGCTGATAAAGTTGTGTGTTGATCCACTGTCGATCACAACAACAATCTCCTATGATCCAATTATGGCCTTAACGTGCATTGTTTGTAATGCTGCCCATCTTGTCAAAGCATGATAAGTAATTTGAGGGTCTACATTTGTCTCATGTACTGTTCTTTGCTCCTCTATTGAACTTTCATCATACGTAGCTTCTTCCGTATTGCCTTCACTGTCAAAAATCAAAAGCTGCGCCTTGTTACACTTACGTCCGGCTATAAATCTCTCATTGCAGTTGAAGCATAACCCTTGTGCGCGGCGTCGTTATATCTCCTCCCATGAAAGTCGTTTGATGGGTGTTGCTGGTGGTGTTCGGGTGATGGTCGGCTGTACACAGTTACTGATTGGTGATCGGAATAATTTTCGTTGCCTAGACAGCTGCTCATCCTTCATTCGCACTAGGCTTATTGCTTCCTTCAATGTACGAGGTCTGAACATTAAGATCTCCTCTGAAATTTCAGATTTCAGTGCCCCCATGAAGGTACCCACCAGCGCCTTATGTGTCCAACCTTGAACATGGTTACCTAACTTTTCAAATTCTTTCTGATACTCACGTAATGTTTCTGTTTTTTTGACCGGTGAAAGCGCTTTATTGAAATCTTCACAGTCCGTTGGTCCGAAGCATGCCCAAAGTTCCTCTACGAACGTCTCCCGTGTCACAATTCTACCCTCTTCTTGGTAAGTCCAGCGTAGCCACTGCCACCATTAATTGGCTCTCATTCTAGATGAAAAGACACCAAAGCTACCTTCTGCTCATTAGTCGTTTCCTGATACTCAAAGAATTGTGTTGTTCGATTGAACCACTTCGTTGGATCATCGCCGAAGTAACGAGGGAATTCCAGTTTTTCCATCCTAGGTGGTATTGGTTGCTGTCCTCCTTCACTTTCTTCTCGAATTGGCCTTGCTGTAGAACTAGCGTTCCCTTGACTTGTTGCTCCCCTACTAGCACTAAGGGACTCGCCTAGCTTACTAATGGTGTCTTCCATTCGTTAAAGCTTATCATTGATTCTGAATTTCATTCGTGATACTCTGTATTACAAGTTTTCCAAGTCAGCTTCAATTCTCTCAATACGTTCTTTGTTGGTGGTCATCGTTAACCTCACTCTGATACCACTTGATGAGGTCCCAATCAAAACAATGTAACAATGAAGAAATAAGTTCTGCTTATGGTGAGAACAACCAGAATGTTTGGAGAAATTTCTTTTTGCCTTCCTTTATTCATTAGTTGTTAGCTTATTTATAATAGCAAGCTACAATACGAAATAGCAGTTGAATCAAACTAAACAACCTCTGACAAACTCTTGCACGTGCATGGTGTTAAGTGTTAGAAAATGTATATTTATAAAGGAGAAAATCGTCATTATACATTCAAGTCTTACTAACATCCTTACTTTTATGTATTTAAGTTTCTTGTGATTTAATTATGTGTGTTTTATTTTAATTAAGTATTTTATGTATTTTAGGGGCACCATAGTCATTTATTAGGAGCTCAGGCGGTAAAACAAACATCACTTTTGAACTCAGTACAGTCGAAAACTTAGGAGGAGCATAAAAGGAAAAATGGGTTCTATTCACATGTACGGTACTATTCACATGTACGATATTGTCTATGTTACTGTTCACGACACTGTTCGCATATACGGAATGATGATGTGGCATTGACCGATAATGTGGCATTAACTGGTGAGATGTCACAATTCCATTGGAGAAAATTCTTATGCGCTGTTGATCGGGACGTGACAGCATGTTAGTGGACCAAAAATCACGTGTATGATACATACATATACATAGGATTATTTTCAACCAAACCGCATCACTGTTCAAGCCGGTTGACTGTTCAAACCACGTGGTCAAACCGTGTCACTGTTCAAACCGCGTGGTCAAATCGTGTACTGTTGACTAATGACGTGGCGCAATCCTAAGAGTCCAAACTATTTTTAATCTGATGGTCATGATTTACTCAATGTATCTATGAAAATGAGGTCTCTCCCCCCTAATTTGGCATATTTGAATCCATTTTTTGGCTCCATTTTCTATAATTCCTTCTCCATCTTATATTTTCTACGTATTTTAATAAATTTCCATTTTACCCCTAGTTCAATTATGAGTAGCTAATTTTCTTTCAAGCTTGGGTTGAAGGTGAAGTCTTCACATGTGTCATGAGCTTTATTTGGTAAATTTATTTTCTCTTTCCTTCTAATTTTTGTAGATGTTTTGACTTTTCGTCGACAAATAATAATAATCGTGTCTAGATACCGCCCTGATTTCACCGGCTCCCTAGTACAATGTTATTATTATTTGGCACGATAAGCCCTTAGCACCATATTGATTAGAGTGTGGTTCATGAGGTGTGGATTCCCGCCTCATGATTTAATTGACATTAATAAGGAATATTTAGCCCATAGTGTATGTTGATGTAGATCCAGATACCCAAGTACGTCATTTTAATAGATTTTCACTTTAATTTATTCTTGCCATTTTAATTTGAATTTTAGGATAATCCAAATCATTTTCACAACAAATCCAACCACCCATTTAGAAAATTAATTCTACACACAATTAAAATCTATTTCCTTGTGGGATCGACACTCATCACCATGAATCTATACTTTAATAAATTCGTGCACTTGCGAGTTCAATAAAATTTGCACAACATATGAAAGCATGCATGTATCATGCATGAACAACATGGAGCCTTACATGTATCATGCATGAACAACATGGAGCCTTACATGATCATGGAACTTGGCATTATGCTTTGGCTTCCTCATAGATCTTCTCTTATCACATCCTTAACTCTAATTAAAATAGAAAGTTTTAAATAATAAAAAATTATAAAATCCTAAGTTAACTTCGTCCATTAAATCTCACTCAAACAATCCTAACATCACCCTTCTGTGTCATAACAAAAACCTCCTACACAAGCAAGTGTATAACAAAGAGGTGACAAAACCACAATGTCTTGTCGAGGGAAGGGCCGACCCAACACTAGTTAGTGGGAGACATGAGCCAGCCAACTCATTCTTCACTCATTTGATTTGATTAAGACAACACTGACGTCGCTTTTGTTTTTGTCAGCTAAATGTTTCTCTACGTACTTCCACTAACTTCAAATCTTGAAAATAATATTATTATTGCAGCCTTCTCTCACCCAACTACGTCCATTATTAGTTTTCTTTTCTTCAATTATGCGAAACTTGAAATTCTTTCGGCCTATCGATCAATTTATAAGAGGTATAAAAAAAAGTCCTTCAATATTTCTTAGGGTGTTTGGTTGATGAGAATGACATAGAAAGGGAGAGAAAAATATCCGAAACAACTTTTGTCGGTAATACAATCACATTCAATCAGTAAATTTTATGCTCAAATTTGACATCATACTATTGAGATAAGCAACTTGCACTATCCAATCGATAAAATTCAAGACAATTTGAGGTTAATTCATTATGATTAAGCAAAATTAATAGATAATACAGAACTAAACTAAAGCACTATATTATTGATAAAATTCAAGTAAATCATGGTAATTACGAGGATTTTTTTTTATTCATGAAAAATTCGAAAGAAAGCTTTTTGTAATTACCTTTTTATTTACTAGCCAATGAACACGTGAAATTAATGATTGTCAATTATATTTATAGATACAAACTTTCTAATCTTATTTTGGCATAATAAAATAGGTAAATACTTATTTAGTCCCTATATTTTGAGTTAAAAGTTTTTTTAATTCCTATATTAAAAAAAAACCTCAAGGTACTCCTACTGCTAAATATTCTACACTTTTATCCTTCCTTTTCTTTTCTTTTTATAATAATACCCTTACAACAAAATTCTTAGGGATATAAATAAAAAAATAATTTATCAAATTAACCTCAAAACTAACATAACAATTTGTACAGATTTTTAGATTATTATTTTACTTTTAGGATTAATTTGGTAAATAAGTTTTTTATAAAATAATTATTAGTAAGTTTGTTGTAAGGATATTAAACATTACTTTAAATTGGCTAATATTAATTTACTTATAAATAATTATTAGTAAGATTATTACACAGGTACAATAAATATTGATACTTATTGGTTAATTATTAATACATAATTATTAGTAAGTTTGCTAATTAATTTTTTACAGATAAATTAATTAATGTCAATAATATTATTGAAAGGGTATTATGACAAAAGGAAAGAAAAAGTAAATTTAAGAATGTAATATATTTAACTACATGAGTCTTTTGAGGTAATTTTTATAATATAAGAATTAAACGAACACTTAAATCAAAATATAGGAACTAAACAAGTATTTACCCTAATAAAATTTGGTAATATTATAATGATGTCCTTGATGAGTAGTGTAAAACTATTTAGCAATTTGCAGATGTTGTATGTATCGTCTATATGTATGTGAAGAAGCCTATCTTAATTTACTCCTACATCTATATATTATTAATTATCTTTTATATTCTAATTTGACAAAATATTCCTTTGCTTAATTGGAAAACAATAGTTTGAAAAAATAATTCCTATTTATTGGAATATCCTTTGCTTAATTGTGCTAATTTTTTTAAATAAATGATCTGGACTAAACTTAATTAAGCTCTTAACTTAATTATGTATGCTAATTGCATAAGCCTTGCTAGATGATTGTGTTGCTACTTAACCTTGTACTGAATTTTACTCATGTGGTGTTTTGTTTTTTTTCCAATAGGACTTTAAGTAAAACGTTTCTCGAACGTGATCTGAATATACATAAGGTCAATGCGATAATAGAAAGCATGCCAATACAATACAAGATTAGTGGAATCCGTCATGCTTCTGGGGATTATATGAATTTCAATGTTTCCCATTATTAATGGAATGCATTATACACACGTTGAAATCTAATAGAGTAACAATTATCTATCTCCATTGCATGTTTGTCCTGTTTCTACTTGACATGTTTAATTTAATCTAGATTCCATACTACTTGATGTGACCCTAGTGACGTGACACGGAATTCGCATTTAGATGATCAATTTTGTAGTAGAGATTTTTATTAACTTAGAATTAAAGTAACTTACAACTTACTAAAAATATGTATAAATGAATAATATGGTAGTTGAACCAATTTGATTTTTGCATTGTTTAAGTAGACTATAAGTTACATTAATTAAAATTTAGTAAAAGCTTGTAATAATTTCTCATGTAATCTTGTACAGAGAGATATAGATGCTACAAAGTATAGCCCATTCATTGGCATTTTTTTTTTTGTTTCAAAATGAATCAATTATATATAAAAATTATCATGTGGATGTCTTAATTTTTTTTCATGCAAAGACATAATTAAATTATATGACTTCATAGTTGATTAAACACTAATCTTATTAAGTAACATGATTTAATAGTAAATTGAACATCGACTTTATTAAAACATATAACTTAAAAGCGTGTCCGCATTGGGGGGGGGGGGGGAGATGCCTACATCTAAAAATAACTATATTACAAATTTGATGATTCAAATGCAAACTTCGTGTTACATCTCTAGGTCACATTAAGGCCATCTCCAATGCATAACACCATTTTGGTGTAACACCAACACAAAAAATGTACATTTTTCACACTAAATTACTATTTCCATCTCCAACCCATTTACACCAAAAAGAATATTCTTCTTTTTATTCCTTTAATTCTCAAGAATTAATTCACTTAACACAATAAATATTACTATTAATATAGATAATTAAGTAATAAGTAATTTTATATTGATTAACAAAAAAAATAGAAAATTATTAAATTTTCATTTAATTAATAAATTAGTACATTATGAAAATTAAACATTACATTAATATAGAAAAATACGATAACAATAATAAGTGCATTATGAAAAATAAACATTACATTAATATAGAAAAATACAATAACAATAAATAACAACAATAATATAGAAAAATACAATACAATAACAATAATACTCTAGTTATTCGAATTACTAAATTCACCCATAAATGATCAATTAGTGCATTTCGGAGTGCAATGTGAGCCTCTTTATCCTTGATTTGTTTGCGTCGAGCAAGAAATTCTTGAAATTTAGTATTCTCATCTACGCTCATATCAATGGTTGGTATTGGGGCTTGCATCCAATCATTAATTGTTGCATTAATATCACGTTCATCTTCGATTATCATATTGTGCATAATAATGCACAATATCATATTATATCATGTAACACATGTTTGTTCAAAAAACGTGATGGTCCAGCAACAATTGCAAAACGTGATTGAAGGACTCCAAATGCACGTTCTACATCTTTCCGACATGCTTCCAATAATATTGACCAATATTTTGATGATATTGGAAGATCTAATAATGATCTTCCACATTACTAAATAATTGTTCTAATTTATGCTAGTAGTAGTAGCTTTTTTAATTTGTGTTAATTTAATTTTGTATTTTTAATTTTGTAATATGTAATCTAGTAATTAATGTTATTGGCATTTTATTTTTATTATTAATTTTTGTGTTGATTATTTTTATTTAAATATTAGTATATATTCAAAAATTAAAAAAATAACAATAATAATAATAATAACTTAAAATATTATATAAAGTATGACGCATATGTAAAAAAGATAAAGTAATAAGGATATTTGAGATTTTTTTTCCCTAGCACCAAATATGGTGTAATGAATAGTGTTGCACCATATTTGGTGCAATACTATTCATTACATCATTTTGGAGTTGATTTTGGTGTTACATTGGAGAAGCATTTTACACAAAAAATGGTGTAAAATGTGATTTGGTGATAGGTTTGGTGCTACATTGGAGATGCCCTAAGTAATATGGTATTAAGCCATACTATTATACAAATTCGATCATTCAAATGCAAACTCAATGCTACGTCTCCGCATGAGAGAAAAACTCATTCCAATAAGGTCGATCAAACTTTTGATTGAAAAACAAAATCATGTATCTATATTTTTCATGCATTTTTTAAAGTCTTGTTGGAAAAAAATAAACACCTTATTAAGTGGCAACACAATTATATACTTTTGTTAAATTCAGATAAAGTTATTAAGACATATGGTTTAATAGTATAAATGAGTTCTTCTCTCATGTGGACGCCAAAATATGAATTTTGTGCACGTTTACTATCACACCATATGTTGTTAATGATTTTGTGTTTAATTAACTATAACCCTAGATAGTGTAATAGTGAATCGATCAAAATTCGTAATCAAGCATCCACACCTGAGAAATTATTATGTAAACTACTAAAAACTTATTTTAGAATTGTGTTAAAGCATTTCACTCTATTGTAAATCTCCAATCTGTATTTAAAAAATGTGATTGCCCACACCAAAGAAAGACTATATACATCTATTTATATATACATGCATACACACACATTTACACACATACATAATCATTTTCTCATGTGAGCGCACTCATTTTTTTTATGTGGACACGTTATTAAGCTACACGATTTAATAGAATTAGTGCAGACATAGCATTAAACCATATTATGGCTTTATAGTGAATTGAACACTAGCTTTATTGAATTATATGACTTAATAGACTAATAAAGTGTCCACAAAAAAAGTAAATGAGGGCATCCCTACCTAAGAATTTCGTATATATATGTGAAAGTGTGTGTGTGTGTAAAACCCCAAATCTGTATGTATGTATGTATGTATGTATATACATATATATATTTTGAGGTTGTCATGATGTACAAGTATATGACAATCAAGTGTCTTGCTACTAGCAGTTTGAAATCGTTAATTGCTAACATAAGAGACATACCGAGAATAGCTTGAAAATTTGCGCCAATTAGAGGCGAGAGCTTTTTAACCCACACTTAGTAAAATATATCTAATCTCACTAGAGTTATTTGTAACACCACCACCTACTGAGGATAGCTTAGAAATTTGAGCTTTCATGTAAAGAACAATTCAACTTATGCGTCACCACCCAGGTCACATACCCATCAAAATTCTTGTAGTGATCTTATGTGATTAACTTATGAACTAACAGGTTGAAATATCAACTATCTCCATTTTATATGATATTTTAATAAAAAATTATAAAATGAGAAATACTTATCTACTATCCTCATTTAATATGATATTTTGTCGAAAATTATGCAATGACAAATACTATATTTTTATTTAGATTTTTTAAAAAAATTTTAAGGTAATATTCATTTATTAGATAATAAAATTTTAAAATTAACATATTGGTATGCATTGTGGGGTGTTTCTCTTTTATTTCCATGAACCTATGATGACAGATAGACCATGGAGAAAGTTTGGTTTATTGAGAAGCCTTGTGTCACGGGCTACTCAAATATGACCAAAACGGAGGCTAATTTTTGCTGCACAGTTGCACTTAGTAAAAGTCCGTCTAGAAGCAGAGTGTACTTAGAAGCGGGGTGCGTTTAGCACTGAAGTTGGGATGCGCTTAGTAATGGGTCGCTAACACAACTAACCAGTCATGGTCCACTTAGTGATCATCCAAGCCTGGCCTGAATTCTAGACTTTCCAACAATTGTAAATAACCTAAAGTTTTCTAGACTTGTGCACTTAGGTCCTAGAGATATTTATGCAAGTTGTTGGGAAGCTTCATGAACCTAGCACCCAACACCCATAAATAGGGGTGAGCCCTTCTCATTTGCTCACCACCACACAACACGCATACGCACTAGCACATACACACTCTCAAGTTGTCTTGTAATTTACTCTTTAATGGGTAATAAAATCATATTTTGGCCATATTGCTCCCTTCGCTCTAGCATTTCCACAAAGTATTCTTACTTCGCTAGTTGAGAAGTTTGAAAAGGCTTACTTAGTAACTTGTGTGCTAGAAGTCATCTAAATGCCGCACGGGTTTGCTGGACAAAATACTCTCATCCCGTGACACTTGGCATCTATAAAAATCAAATAGAATTTTGATAATTTTCTTATATCCATTTACATTACTTGCATCACTATTAAATAATTGAGTTACAACTAGAACAACAAATAATTAGCAAGTAAAATCGTAACAACATAATAATATAAAAACTACTATACTAGATTATTGGACTCGACTACTCTTAACTTATTCAATTGGACTCAACAACTCTTGACTTATTCAACTAAAGGGAAATCAAATAAAAGACACAAAAGTAGACAACTCCTCCATCTTAAAAACGAGCCTCGTCCTCAAGGTAAAATTGTGGAAATTGCTTTTAAATTACTTATATATTCTACTATTTAGCCCTTGCCAACGCTAACCTTACTAGTGATGAGAATTTCCCTCTTCCTTCTTCCTTCTACGGATTCGACTATAAAGGATTGTTTAATGACTTAGGCACAATGATTTAACATTAGGAGCAATGATTGCCAACGCAGTCTAAACCAACACCTTTTCCCCAATCTTTTTCTTCAACTTAGAAACGTAGAAAACATTGTGAATTCAAGATTCATTCGACAAATCTAACATTTATTCTATATTTCCAATTTGTGTAAGCACTTGAACTGGGTCATGGTATGTAGGAGCTAACTTCAAGTTCTTTGTAATTAAATTAATACTTGTCGATATGGTCGAAGCGTTAAACAAACCCAATCTCCTTTAAATTCACAATCTTTGTGGTGGAGAACATACAACCTCTTCATATGTGACTGAGCTTCTTTAATTGTTGCACAAAAATTGTTGACAAATTGATCATGAACCATAAGTTTTTTCTCATTTGCAATAACTTTAGCCATGACTAGAATATAACTCAACAATATCGGAAGTGGTCGCCCACAAACAACTTTGAAAGGAGTTGTTTTAATTGTTGAGTGCCAACTTGTATTGTAACAATACTCTGCCCAAGATAATCATTTACTACACTCTAATGGCTGGAACCTGCAAAATATTAACATACATATTTTCATAACATTGATTTTGATGATAGCAAACTGGGTTAATATGTTAGAGATATTAAATTTGGTTAAGTTTTGGTTCACTAATGTGCTACCACACCACCATCAATAGTTCATAAGAATTTTAGACCAACAGGATCATGACACCTCATCAGTCAATGCCACATCATCGGTCAATGTCACGTCATCGATCTGTCTATGCGAACAATGTCGTGAACAGTAACCTAGACAATACCGTACATGTGAATAGTATTATTTTTCCTTTTATGCTCCTCCTAAGGTTTTCGACCGTCCTGGGTTCAAAAGTGATGTCTGTTTTGCCGTCTGATTTCTTGTTTATTGTGAAATGACCATGATGCCCCTAAAATACATAAAATGCTTAATTAAAATAAAAAACACTGAATTAAATTAAAAGAAGGTTAAATACATAAAAGTAAGGGTGTTAGTAAAACTTGAAGTGTAAAATGATGATTTTCTCCTTTATAAATATACATTTTCTAACACTCAACACACCCCCCAACCAGCTTATTACTAGTCCCTAGCAAATAAAGCGAAAATAAAATCCAAACACAAATTTTTGTTTTTAAACAATCTTGTTTATTCAGTCAGACTAATGATAACAATCAAATAAAAGTATAAGCATTATCTCCAGTCTAAAAAAAGTCACACCCACATCAACCATCCACATGAATCAGACCAGTAGACTTTGTCACAGTTACTTTCAAGAATGACATGTTAAACCCCAAAATCTCACTGGATATAGTGACACTCTCACAGAGAAATTATACCCAATAAAAATAGTCAATGCAATGAATGGTAATGAGAGAAAATAATAAAGAAATGATATCACATGCTCTTATCAAGATGAAAGAAATATACCCTCAGCTTAGAAATAATACGATTTCAAGTCAAATAAAAATGCTAGTCAACCCAATTTATTTATTTTTATTTATTATTTTTAATGCACCACTACATCTTTTTAGCCCATATAACTAGCTTCTACTTCAGATTATAGTTCCCTAAAATCAAGAAGGACTTTAATTAGCATGTAACGTAGGCTAGGGATATGGTTAACAAAGAAGGGAAATAAGGAAAACAAAGTGTATGTTTGAGAAAAATGCAGAGGAATATTTTTTTGGAAGTTGCAAGGTGGATTTCACGTATTATTGTTTTTTCTTCTTCTTCTTCTTCTCTTTTTTTTTTAAATAACAATTTTTTTTAGCATAACCTCACTATACAAAATATTTATTTACATTTTTCTCAAACATAAATAGGTGATGGAACTTGTAAGATATTAGGTAATACTCCAAATTGGAGTAGGTCAAGATGATAAGTTTGACAAAGAAAAGTTTTTTTTTAAGGCTCAAAAGGGTTAACTATGGATATTTGATAAAATGGATGGCTAGAAAGGCTCAAACGGATCAAAGATGGCATTTCCATCGTCTTTTAGGGCTCTAAATAACCTTCCATATCTACTAGTTAGATGGGCCTCCAAATGTAGCAACACACATTTTTTCTTTTTTTCTTTTTTTCTTTTTTTTTAATTTTACAATTTTTTCAAGGGTTAACTCAAAAGAAATCTAGAGATCGTGTATACAATAATAAACTACTAAGCTGTATAAAGAATGGGCAAAAGGGTTACTCTCCAAAAAGAATGATAGGCTCAAAAACTTACTTAGTACTTATTATGACATGCTCATTCCTTCAAGCAACTCATATTTGTCTCCAACATCAACATGTATAGTAGCAAACATAGTATAACATCACTTAAGACCAAAGATAATACAAATACTAAAATTTGAAATGAATCATGTCATCAAATGTTAAAACAAATCACACAAAATGTTTTTTTTCAAACAACATTCTACCCCCAACCTATTCTAAACATGAAAGTAAAATATGCATGCAGAAATGTGAAAATGATCTCAAAAAAACTAATTAGAAAAGTTACACTTAAAATGATAGAAAAAGAAATTTTTTTAAAACTAAGAATATGCGTTTTTAGAGGCACTACACTCTATATTCAGCCATCTTAGACTCAAAAAATTTGAAAGTGTATATTTGTAAAAGAGAAATTAAAAAAAAGAAGAAAAATGAACATCAAAACATAATAAAAAAAAAGAAAATGTCTGAATTTTTTTTTCAAACGATGAAGATGCGTTTCTAGAGTCACTACACTCCATATTCAGCCATCTTCAACACAAAAGGTTAGCAAGAGTTAGTTTCTACAACAAACATTTAGTAAAAACTTAACCAAGATTCCACAATTGTCGACTATTCCCTCTCCCTAACCAGAACGAAACATTGTCTTCAATCTTTTAAAGGAAAGAAGTAGAGTTTAGAAGACATCACCTGGGTGGTGCAACACAGAAGAAAATATTTACAGGCGGAGAGTTAAATCTAATTTGTACTTCTTACTGCGGCTACTGTTATCGTAATTATTTGGACACTCCAACACAAAGGTCCAGGGCGGTCTATAAGCTTGTAACAGATCAAGTAGCACATTAGCCGTGTGAGCACAAATAAAAAGCTTTTTGGCATTGGAAGGAACGAAATAGTTTTTCATTGCATGGTTAAGAAATGCGATGAAGCCAACATAAAAGTTATTAACATTTAACAAACCGATGGGTTTTTGGTGAATGTGCAGATGGGCCCAAGATGCTAGTGTGATAAGTGCCTCTAGTGTTGCAAGATCTCCTGGAAGGAAAATAAAAGCATCAGCATGATTAAGCATTTCAGTTATTCTTTCTTGCATAACTGAGACGACTAACTCTTCTCCAGTCGGTGAGTCAGACAAACTGCCCAAAGGTTTTAGGACTCTTGGGATGATGCCTAACACTTGACTTCCTTTGACAAATGCAGCTTCTAAGACCAATTTTGATAACCCTCGGTTACCTCCTCCATACACCAAGTGTAATTTTCTCTCTACTATGCTTCAACCAAGATCTATGGCTGCATCAACGAACTCTTTATGTTTGCCATAGGTAAATCCAGAAAGCACACAAATGTTCTTAAATTGTCTATTGGGAGTAGCTGCCATTGGAATATTTCTCAAAAATAATTTGTTAGTGCTTAACAAAAAGTCATATTTAAGAATCTTGGTGACAGTGGGTTACAACTGTGTATGAGGTGGCATGTCATTGTCAAATAACACGTAAAGCACATGGCTCGCAAGTCAAAAAGGAAACAGTAAAAAGAAAAAGAAACAATGATAAAATTATTAAAGACAATAATGGAAAAAAAAATAAAACAACAGTGAAAGAAATTAACAGTGAAGTAAAAAGATATTTACAGGTAGTTGCGACTGTAGCTCACATCTTTCTCTGGTTTTACGTCCAGAAACGGCTTGAACGCCCTCTATGGGTCGAGGATGGGCTTCCCATCCAGTTTTCTTATAAACTGGCAAACAGGGTTGTTTATAGTCAGATTCCCGAGACTATATCGTGCATGCTCTTTCTAGAATAGTGGCCATAACGGGAGAATCGCTCCTTGCACATATCCACTGGGATGCATTTTAAGAGACAAAAGAATATCATCCAATGACTCCTTATTCAAGCCATCCCTAATGAATTGAATCTTATCTTCCCTGTTATCAGACACCATTCCCAAAGAACATGGGTTTTTATCGCAACTCATTCTGGCACACTTATGACAAGCAACAGAAATTCTGCGAGCTCGTCGTTTTGTTGCATAATTTCCTTTACCACAACCAGGCATGTATGTAATAAATTTTGGAGGTAACTCACCTGCTAATCGTAATTTAGCCTCGATTAACCAACGAATGTCAGCAGGTATGTTATTCCTCATGAAAAATCGCATGCATTCGGACCGGGCTTTATAGATCGTAAGGAGGGCATTCTGAGGAAGTGAAGGGAATCGCTTGTGAAGATTCGCTAGAATCTCGTTTCTGTCTATACCTTCGCCTCAGAATATCAGTTATTATGGGAAAGCTGAAGTAACCGATTGATTGTCATGGAGTACCGTTATCCGCCACTTCACCGGGGTAACAAACTAAAGCACACAAATAGAAAAATAAATTAAAACACACAATGAAAATTAAAATCATCCTCTTATTGAATTTACCTTAAGCTCCAACTGGATGTCGTAAACATATCTCTCAATGTCTCTGAGTTGGCTTTCTAAACCCTCAAAATAGGATACTAACTCTGGTGGTTGCAGAGCCCAAATACGATGTGTTTCACAAAATTGAATCTGCCTTTTGAGATGAGTTTTAACACGTTGAAATGGTTTAAGAATGTTCAGGAGGAATGGTCTAAGTATGGTACTCATGATTAACAATGATAAGAGAAAACTTAATGGTAAAACAAACACACTTATGCAAAAATAATTTGAATTAGCAAAAGAATTATAAAAAGAAAGAAAGAAAAATCAAACCATCAAAAAGAAAAAAAATCAATTCAAATCTGGTGGGTCACTCAAATTTATTTTGGTGTCTTCTCTATGTGGTTGGTACTCTAAATATGGCTTTAATCTTTGACCATTAACTTTCAATTGCCCCGTGTGGAAAAACAGTATGAACAATAAAGGGACCAGACCAATGAGAGCGTAACTTACTTGGGAATAGGTGCAACCGAGAATTGAATAAAAACACTTTCTGACCTGGAGTGAACGATTTTCTCATAATTTGCTTGTCATGGAAGACTTTCATTCGTTGCTTGTAAATTTTGGCATTTCGTATGCGTCATTGCGAATTTCTTCAAGTTCTGCCAGTTGTAATCTTCTTTTTGAGCTGGCTTGCTGCATGTCAAAGTTGAATTTCTTGATGACCCAATATGCACGATGCTCGAGTTCTACAGGTATGTGGCAAGCTTTTCCATACACTAGCCTATAGGGTGACATCCCAATCGGAGTCTTGAAAGCCGTTCTATATGCCCATAATGCATCATCAAGTCTTAATGACCAATCTTTTCTGTCTGCCCTCACCGTCTTTTCTAATATGTGCTTTATTTCTCGATTGGAGATATCAACTTGACCACTGGTTTGCGGATGATATGGGGTCGCCACTTTGTGAGTGATGGAATACTTTGTCAAAAGAGCTTTGAATGCTTTATTACAAAAGTGGGCACCACCATCACTGATTATTGCTCGAGGGAATAGAAAGCACGAAACAATGTTGATTTTAAAAAATCCTATTACCACCTTGTGATCATTGGTTCTGCATGGAATTGCCTCTACCCATTTCGATACGTAGTCAACAGCAACCAATATGTATTGATGGCCAAAAGAAGGGGGAAAGGGTCCTATGAAGTCGCTACCCCATACATTAAAAATCTCAACCACTAAAATTGGATTTAGTGGCATCATGTTCCTTCGCGTAATGCTCCCTATTCGTTGACACCTATCACATGAAGAACAGAAAGTGTAAGCGTCTCGAAATATAGTTGGCTAATAAAAACCACTTTGTAAAATTTAGTCGCTGTTTTCTTAGCACTAAAATGGCCTCCACAAGCTTGTTCGTGGCAGAATGAAAGGATATTTTGAATTTCACTTTCTGGGACACATCGTCTGACAATTTGATCTGTACAATACTTGAACAAATACGGGTCATCCCAAAAGAAATTCTTTATTTCTGCAAAGAATTTAGCATTGTCTTGCTTGGTCCAATGCTCTAGAAGTTGATCTGTAACAAGATAATTTACGATGTCAGCATACCATGGCAATACTTCCACGTTCATTAATTGTTCATCTGGAAATGACTCATTCAATGTTAATGGCTCTGTAATTGTGTCAAAATGGAGACGAGAGAGATGGTCTGCCACAACATTTTATGTGCTTTTCTTATCTTTAAATTCCAAGTCGAATTCCTGCAAAAGTAACACCCAACGAATTAGTCTAGCTTTTGCACCTTTCTTTGTGAGAAGATATTTAAGAGCAGCATGATCTGTGAATATAATTATTTTATAACTGATGAGATAATATCAAAATTTCTCTAATGCAAACACTATTGCTAGCATTTCTTTTTCAGTACTTGAATAGTTCAACTGTGCATCATTTAATGTCATACTAGCATAGTAAATAACATGGGGAATTCGATCAACTCTTTGTCCTAATCATATCCATCACACATGAGCTCAAATGCTAAGCTCCAATTCGGGGGCTGAATGATGGGTGATGATGTCAACAATTGCTTTAATTTTTCAAAAGCCACAAGACATGAATCATTAAAGATAAAAGGTACATACTTAGCAAGTAGATTGCATAAGAGTCTAGATACTTTGCTAAAATCTTTAATAAAACGTCTATAAAAACTAGCATGCCCAAGGAAAGATCTTACTTCTCTGACTGTTTTGGGTGGACGAAAATTAGAAATGAGATCCACCTTGGCTTTGTCAACTTTAATATCTTTACTCGAAATGATGTGACCGAGAACAATACATTGTTTTACCATAAAATGACACTTCTCCCAATTTAAGACAAAGTTCTTATCGGTACATCTCTGTAGAACTAGTGTTAGATGAGGTAAACATTGATCAAACGAGTCACCGAAGATAGAAAAATCACCCATAAAGACTTTAAGGAATCGTTCAACCATATCAGAAAAAATGCTTAACATGCATCGTTGAAATGTAGCAGGTGCATTACATAATCCAAATGGCATCCTCCTATATGCAAAAGTACCAAAAGGGCAAGTGAAATTGGATTTCTCTTGATCTTTCGGTGCTATGGGAATCTGATTATATCCTGAGTAGCCATCTAGAAAGTAATAAAATTCCTGGTCTGCTAAGCTATCAAGCATTTGATCGATAAATAGTAAAGGAAAATGGTCTTTACGTGTGACAGAATTCAACTTTCTATAATCAATGCATACACGCCATCCTGTAGTAACTCTAGTGGGTATCAATTCATTATCGGCATTGGTAACTACTGTGACTCCTGGCTTTTTAGGGACAACTTGTACAGGACTGACCCATGAACTATCAGAAATTGGGTAAATGATACCTGCATCTAATAGCTTAAGGACTTCAGTTCTTACAACTTCTTTCATATTAGGATTTAACCGACGTTGCATTTCCCTAGAAGATTTAGCATTTTCATCGAGGTAAATGTAATCCATGCAGTCTACTAGGTTTATACTTTTTATGTCTGCTATGGTCTACCTAATGCTCCTTTGTGCTCTTTTAAAACATCCAACAACTTACATTTTTGTTCGTTATTTAAGGATGATGAGATGATTACTGGCATAGTACTTTCTTCTCTCAAAAATGCATATTTCATAGTGTTGGGCAATGTTTTGAGCTCGAGTTTCGGTGGTGATTCTGATGATGAGATGAGTTTCTTTTTTTATGGTGCTAATTGTTCAACTCTTGACTTCCATTTATTAGTGTCCATGGATGGTGCTGAGTCAAGTAGGGCATTGACCTCATCGACTGATCTGCCAATATCAAAATCTAAACTAAAGTGAGTTAAATATGTTTGTAAAGGATCATCATTGAGGTTTGAAAGAAAAGTATTATCAACTATTGTTTCTATTAAATCCACATAAAAAATTCCATCGTCTGCGTGTGAGATTGTTTGCCAATGTTGAAAATGTTTAGCTCCATAGTCATGTTGCCGAAGGACAACTGCATATTTTCAGTCCTACATTGAACGTGAACATCCGCAATTGTCAAGAAAGGTCGGCCTAAAATAATGGGGATGTGCTTCCTTGAATCCTATATTGGTTGAGTGTCAATTACAATGAAATCAACAGGAAAATAAAACTTGTCTACCTGGATAAGCACATCCTCCACAATACCACGAGGTATTTTTGTGGACCGATCAGCAAGCTGTAACACCACTGGAGTTGGGTGTAATTTTCCAAGTCCAAGTTTCAAAAATACTGAATAAGGCAACAGATTTACACTAGCTCCTAAATCCAACAAAGCATTCTCAATTGTGTGGTTCCCTCTACTACATGAGATAGTGGGGGAGCCTGGGTCTTTGTATTTTAGAGGAATTTTATATTGGAGGATAGAACTAACGTTTTCTGTTAAAAATGCCTTCTTTTGAACTTGAATGTTTCTCTTTTTAGTACAAAGGTCTTTACGAAACTTGGCATAAGATGGAACTTGCTTTATAGCATCAAGTAAAGGGATGCTAACACTTACCTGATTGAAGATTTCAAGAATCTCACATGTGGATTTTCCCTTCTTTCCTTTAGCTAACCTCTGAGGAAATGGAGCTTTAGGAACATATTCTCGTGGGTTGGTTTATTCTTTCTCCTCCGGTGATGAGTCTTCAACATTCACAGGTACAATTTGATTTTCTTTTGTCACCGACATCTCCACTTTGTTGTCAACTTCTTTTCCTTTTCGCAAAGTCATGACTGCTTTGACCTCTCCATGTTGCTGTGGTGAACTGGTACTTGCTTTATGTATTTCTTTAGGATTAGGCACTGGTTGACTTGGAAATTTACCTTTCTCAACAGTCATTGCCAAGGTCTGGACTGAAGAAGCAAGTTGTCCCACCATCTTCTTGAGGCTTGAAACTGATTGGGCTTGTGAGTTGAAGCCCGCTCTCAACTCATTTCGTAGTCCATCAATGGTGCGGATCCTCTTCGACAATAACTTAATTTCTTAGACTTTTGGAATCCAAATTTGACATCCATACATTTGTTTGGAGTCTCAAATTGTGTGAAATTATTATTTTTACCTAATAAACACACAAAAATTCACAAAATCAAATATTTAGAAAAATAATTAGAAATTCAAAATATGTTACATAATTATAAATATAAATTATATTATAAGCACAATATAACAGTTTTACCTATTAATAAACATAAAATTTTTAACACTAATCACATCCTGCAACGAGCTTATTGCTACCCCCTAACAATTAAAGCGTCATATTAAATTAAGATTTACAAAATTCACATGCAACTTAATAGTTGCTCATCTATCCTCTAAACTACCAAATAAATAAATTCTCTCAAATTTTTCTAACATTTTATCGTTCACTCATTATCCAGAATATCATAAACCTTCTTTTGTGCTCAAATAATTAACATAATACTTATGTGGCTTCATTAAAAGAAAATAACATTTTCGTTCTAAAACTCATTAGAAATTCTATCTTCAGGTAGTAGATTATTCAAAAAATTTTAAATATTACATTTTTAACCCATGTAGTGAGATTTAGGCTAGTGACTCCCAAACCGGTTGGCCTTAATTACTCAGGTTCTAGATATAACAAAATTAAATACATTCAATTTTTTTCTTTTTCTTTTTTTTTGCAATATACCCTTTCTACTACCTTAGATATTATCCCTAATAAATTAAAAAAACTAAATGCTGCTAACATTTTAACTTACAACCTACTAGTATGTGTCATAGTATGTGTGTGTGTGAAGAATAATTTAATAATACATGTTAAATGAGTAAACAACAACATAACTTAATAACCAAATCAAGAGTTCACAAATTTGAGTAATTCAAAGAAAAAGGAACAAAAACAACTTACTATGAATTTTAAAATCAAAATATAATACAATAGGACTATTAGGATATATCTTAAAAGTCATGACTCTTTACACAACCATCCTAGACACCAAAAAAAAAAATTGTTGTTTTCGGTTTTTTGGGTTTTTTTAAAAGAGAAAAAAATAAAAATAAATAAACACACCTATTTACAATTTACATCAACTATGCCCTCCCCCTAACCTAATCTAAACATTATTAATAATTTAATTATGCATGAAAAAAGATAAAGAAAACATAAATAATAAAAGAAGAAATAGAAAAGATCACACCTGAACAGGCCGCAGAAGATGCGTTTCTACAGTCACTACACCCCATATTAATCCATCTTTGACATAAAAATTGCTAGAACAAGACATTGTCTTTAATGGCTTCAAGGAAAGAAGTAGAGTTTAGAAGACATTACATGATCGCTCCAAGAAGATAATTATAATCGAAGAGTTAAATCTAATTTGTACTTCTTACTAGGGCTAGGGTTACCATCATTAATCAACCATTTCAATGCCAAGGTCCTGGGATCTGGCTATGGTTTGTAAGCTTGTAAAAGATCAAGTAAATCATTAGCAGTAAAAGCACAAGTAAAGAGTTTTTTCATGGAGATTCGAATAAAATGATTCTTAATTACATGGTTAATGAATGTGAACAAGTCATCATAAAAATTATTAACATTTAGTCAACCGATGAGTTTTTTATGGATGTTCAAATGAGCTCAATATGCAAATGTAATCAGGGCCTCTAAAGTTGCAAATCTCCTGGCAAGAAAATGAAAGCGTCAGCATGATTTAACATCTCAGATATTCGCTCTTCTATACTTGAGACATCTAACTCTTCTCCAATTAGTGGGTTGGACAAGCATCCTAGAGGTTTTAAGGCCTGTGGAATGATACCTAGCACCTGATTTCCTCTAATAAAAATAGCTTTTGAGACAAATTTTGATAACCCGCAGTCACCTCCTCCATATAGAAGGTGTAGTTTCCTCTCAGCTATGACACGACCAAGATCTACAGCTGCCTGAACGAACTCCTTGTATTTTCCATAATGAAATCCAAAGAGCACACAAATATTTTTGAATTGTCTACTCGAAGTTGTTGTCATTGAAATAATCTTCAAAAACAAGTTGTGAGTGTTTCAAGAAAGAGCTCATATTTAAATATCTTAGGGACAAACAAAATGAGAAACAACTATTAATGGGTTGGCATATTTGTCTAATGACGCATAAAGCTCATGTCTTCATAATTCAAAAGCAAACAGTAAAAAGAAAAAGCAAATAGTAAATGAAAACATAAATGATTAAATACAAAATCACACCACTAAATGCAATAACACAAATGATAAAATAACAACAAAATTAAAGGATATTTACTGGTATTTGTGATTGTGGCTCACATCTTCCTCTGGTTTTATGTCCAGTAATGACTTGAATGCCCTCTAAGGGTTGAGGATATGCTGCGTTTCCAGTTTTCTTATAAATTGGCAAACATGGTCTTTTTGAGTCAGATTCCCTAGACCAAAATGTGCGCTTTCTTTTTGAAATAATCTCCATAACCTATTAATCTCATATTGCACACGCCTCTGAAGAGATCGTAAGATATCATCTAACGATTCTTTACTCATGACATCTTTAACGAATGTAATTTTATCTTCTCGATTATCAGAGACCATTCCTAAAGATTTACAAATTTCTCATTTGCAACTAAGTCTTACACAGTTATGACATTCTGAGCCAAGTCTTTTAGCTCTCCTTTTTTTAGCAAATATGCTTTTAATAAAACCAGACATGTAAGAAATAAATGGATCAGGAAACTCACCAGTTAATCAAACATTTGCTTCTATTAACCAACAAATATAACAAACGCAATCTTTCACAACGAGCTTTGTAAATTTTTTTGAGTGCATTTTGAGGGAGAGAAGGAAAACAATTACGCAATTTATGTTATATTTCTTTCATACTTGATTTTAAGATCTCAATTATTGTGGGAAACTGAGGATACCGATTTAAGAAGTCACGGAGTACCGTTATCAGTCATTTATATGGGAAAATAAATTAAAACACACCAAAATAAAGAAAATTAAATCTGTAAAATTAAATCAAACGTGAAAGCAAACAACAAAAAGAAAGACACAATGTAAAAGGAAAATGCACTCACATTCGTCCTCTTATTAAGTTAACTTCAAGCTCCAATTGGAATTCGCATATACCACTCTCTATTTCTCTGAGTTATCTTTCTAGATCCTCAATGTAGGACACTAATGTTGGTGGTTCCAGATCTCAAATTGGATGTGATTTATAGTTTTGAATCAGGCATTTCAAGTGAAATTTCACTCGCAAAAGGTTTTTAAGATGTGTGAACAAAAACTTCCTTATTGAGGTGCTCATGATGTGTAATGACACAAAAAACACAATATCAAACACACTTAAGCAAGAAACATCATAACGTGCATCATTCAAGACAGTCAAACAATTCAAATGGTAAAGCAACAGTGAAAATTTAAATCACTCATTAGAAACTTAATCAAGATTTGGTGGGTCACTCAAAATTATTTCGGTACTTTTTTCACGTGGTTGGTATTCCAGATATGATTTTAATCTCTGTCCATTAACTTTAAATGCAATACTATTCTTTGGATTCTCAATTTCTACAGCTCTATACGGATATACATTTTTTATAATAAATGGGCCACTCCACTTTTGACTTTAACTTTCTTGGAAACAAATTAAGACGAGAATTATAAAGCAACACTTTTTGACCAATCTCAAATGTTTTCCGAAAAATTCTTTTATCATGAAATTTTTTTGTTCTTCCCTTAATAATTCTTGAATTTTCATATGCATCATTCCTTAATTCCTCAAGTTCATTCAATTAAAATTTTCGCACATTACCAGCATCATCTAAATTTGAATTAAAAGCTTTAATAGCCCAAAATGATTTATTCTCAAGTTCAATAGGTAAGTAACATTGTTTAACATAAACTAGCCAATAAGGTGACATCCCTAAAGACGTCTTAAATGTAGTACGACAGGCTCACAGTGCATCAGTCAGTCGAAGAGACTAATCTTTGCGGTTTGGGTTAACTATTTTTTCTAAAATTTATTTTATCTCTCTATTTACTAATTCAACTTGACAATTTGTTTGACAATGATAAGGGATAACAATTTTATCTGTAATTTCATATTTTTTCATTAAAAACTCAAATGACTTATTACAAAAATGCTTACCTCCATCACTAATAGCTCAAGGAATCCCAAAATTGACTTAAAATGTTTTCTGTTAAAATTTTAACCACAGATTTGCTATCATTATTTTGACAAGAAATTACTTCAATCCATTTTGAGATATAATCAACTGCAACTAATATGTACACAAATCCAAAAGATGGTGGAAATGGACCCATGAAATCAATTCCCCAACAGTCAAATATTTCAATCTCAAGTATGGGATTTTGGGCATCATTCTTCTTTTAGTAATTGATCCCAATTTTTGATAGTTTTCACAAGTTTTGCAAAATTCATATGTGTCTTTGAATATGATAGGCCAATAAAATCCACATTACAAATTTCTTCTGTAGTTTTTCTTGAAGAAAAGTGTTCACCATATGCTTCAGAATGACAAAAACTAATGACACAACTTACCTCAATATCAGGAATGCATCGCCAAAAAATCTGATCAGGACAATATTTGAACAAGTAAGGATCATCTCAATAAAATTTCTTTATTTCAATAAAAATTTTCTTCTTCTCTTGAGTATTCCATTGCAAAGGCATTTTACTTGTAACAAAAAAATTAACAATGTTAGCATACTATGGCATTGAAGTAACAGAAAATAAAAATTCATCTGGGAAGGAGTCATTAATGAGTGTTATGTCAGTGCAGAATTCATATGTGAGTCTTGATAAATTATCAGCAATGACATTTTCGGCACCTTTTTTTATCTTTGATTGTGAGGTCAAATTTTTGAAGTAACAAAATCCAACAAATTAGTCTTGGTTTGACATCTCACAACAACATTGTCAGTAAAAACAACAGTTTTAGAACCAAGCAAATATGAATGAAATTTATTTAATGCAAACACCACAACAAGTAATTCTTTTTCAGTTGTCGAATAATTCATTTGAGTACTATCCAAAGTCTTCCACTCGCGTAATAAATCATAAATGGCTTACCATCCTTTCTTTGTCCTAAAACAGCACCAATAGCAAAGTCACTTGCATCACACATTAATTCAGAATGCAAAGACCAATCAGGAGATTGCATAATACGTGCAGATATCAATAGACAAATTATTTTCTCAAAAGATTTTTGACATAGTGTATCTTTTAATAAGAGGTTACAAAGTGGTTTAGATATAGCACTAAAGTTTTTTATAAACCTCCTATAAAATCTTGCATGTCCTAAAAAGGATCGCACATCTCTAACTGCTTTTGGTTGTGGCAATTTAAATATGACTTCAATTTTTTCTTTGTCAACTTCAATTCCTTTAACAGATATAACATGACCATGTAATGACATTTTTCTCAATTAATACGAGTTCTTTTTCAACACATCTTTTTAAAACTTTTTCCAAATTATCATGGTAATCATAAAAAGAACTCCCAAACACGGTCAAATGATCCTTAAAGACCTCTAAACAATGTTCAACCATATCACTGAAAATAATTAGCATGCATCTTTGAAATGTTGCAGGAGCATTACAACGTCCAAATAGCATTCTTTTAAATACAAATGTTCCAAAAAGACATGTAAATGTGGTCTTTTCTTGATCTTCAAGTGCTATAAGAATTTGATAATAACCTAAATATCCATCTAAAAAGCAGTGGTAGGGATGTCCAGCTACTCTTTCTAAGATTTGGTCAAGAAATGGTAATGGAAAATGGTCTTTTCTAGTGGATTCATTTAACTTTCTATAATCAATGCACATATGCCAACTAGATGTAATTCGTGTTGGAATTAATTCATCTTTTTCATTTTCAACAACAGTGATTCCATATTTTTTAGGCACTACTTGTGTAGGACTTACCCATTTTCTATCAAAGATAAGGTAGATAATTCTCGCATCAAGTAATTTAAGAACTTCTATTTTTACTATTTCTTTCATGTGTGAGTTTAATCTTTTTTAAGGTTGTTGACATGTTTTGGCATTTTCTTCCAAATTGATTCTATGTGTGCAAATTAAAGGATTAATACCTTTAAAATCATTTAAAGTCCATCCAATTGCGTTTTTATGCTTTTTAATAACAGATAGTAACTTACCTTAGTCGCTTGATAGGGTATAAGAAATCATAACAGGATAAGTTTGTTCTTCTCCAAGATAAGCATTTTCAATCCCTCTGGCAAATGTTTCAATTTTAATTTAGGTGCTTCTTGTTGTTTAGTCGTTTTAATGATTCCAAGCTTGTCAAATTTTGGTTTCCCATCATCATTTTGTAAAGTTTGACAAAAATCAAGCAACAAATTTATATTAGAAGTATCATGTTCAAGTTGCTTATTTGATTCAATTGAATTAACCAAACAAATATCACTAATTTCAAAAAAAATCCCTTTTTGAATATTTTCCTTAATAAAAGATTTAAGCAATTCCTTTTGTTCATCAATCTCATCTTCATTCTCTTTTTCTTCATTAGGTTGCCTACACATGTTAAAAATATTCAATTCCAGATTCATACTTCCAAATGACAAATTCATTAAACCATTCCAACAATTAATCAAAGCATTAGCAGTTGCTAAAAATGGTCAACCCAAAATTATAGAAATTGGTTTATAATCATTCACAACAGATTCAGTTTCTAAGACAATAAAATCCACAGGGTATATGAATTTATCAACTTGTACTAAAACATCTTCCACTATTCTTTTTGGTATTTTAATTGATCTGTCGGCAAGCAAAAGTATAGTTAAAATTGATTTTAACTTAGCAAGATTAAGTTGAAGATAAACTGAATATGGAAGCAAATTAACACTAGTACCAATGTTTAACAAAGTATGCTCAATTTTATGATCTCCAATAATACAAGAATAATAGGACAACCATGATCTTTATATTTCAACTTATTATTAGTAGACAGGATAATACTTACTTGTTCAACGATGAAAGCACTGTTTCTTACCTTCAATTTCCTCTTGACAGTGCATAAGTCCTTTAAAAATTTGGCATATGAAGGTACCTGTTTGATTGCATCTAATAGAGGAATGTTAACTTTCACCTACTTAAAAGATTTCATAAATTTCATAAGAGTGATTTGATTTTCTTGGTTTATTCAATGTATCCAGAAATGATGGTTCATATGGAACAATAGTTATTTCTTCACTAAGTGTAAGTTTTTTTAACCCTTCCTTACCCTTTGAATTTTCATTGTCTTTATCTTCACAAGGTTCATGAATAGGTCTATCAATAACCTTACCACTATGAAGAGTTATAACTGACTTGACTTGGTCCATCGGTGAATTTTGTTGAATCTTAGGATTTGGTTGTGGTTGAGCTGGAAATTTTTCCTTTTCGTGAATTGTGAGCACACAAGCAATTTTAACTAGAGTGTCTTTCAAATCAACAAAGGTTTGTACCTTTTGATTGTTAATAGCATCTTGCTTTTTAATGAATGAATGCATTGTATCTTCTAAATTTGTCCATGGTGGTGGAACATATGGTGCATAAGGCTGAGCATTTTCAAAATTTTGTGGAGGTGGTGTTTGTGAAGATTGTGCATTATTATTATTCCTCCAATTAAAATTTGGGTTATTTCTCCAATCAGGATTATAAGTCTGTGAATGTGGGTTGACTTATTAATGGCATTACTGGGATCATGCAAACATTCTTTAAGTGCAGGCAAAATGGAACAATCTTGAGTGAAATGATCATTAGAACTACAAACATCACATGCAATTTCTTGAATAAATTTTACTTGATCAAATTTTTTATTCTCCAAACCTTCAACCTTCCTAGTTAGGGATGCAAATTTTACTTGTAAATCATGATCTTCCCTAAGGTTATGGATTCCTCCACTAGATAGAGATGGTTGTGGTTTATTTGTCAATTCAAAAGTGTCAACCGCATCCCAATGTTGTGCATTTTCAACTAATTGATCAAGGTAATCTAGTGCATCTTTAGGATTTTTATCTCTAAATTCATCATTGCACATCATTTCTACAACTTGTCTACTTTGGGGTGTTAAGCCCTCGTAGAAATAAGTGACCAATTGCCAAGTTTCAAAACCATGGTGTGGACATATGTTAAGCAATTCTTTAAATCTATCCCAGCATTGGTATAATGTTTCTCCATTTTTGTGAGTGAAAGAAGTGGTTTGTCGTTTAAAAGAATTGGTTCTATGAGGTGGAAATAAGTTTTTCAAAAACATTCTTGCATGTAATTCCAAGTTCTTAGTGATTCAGATCTAAGGTTTTATAGCCAAGTTTTAACTTCATCTTTTAATAAAATGGAAAAAGCTTTAACCTAATTATGTTCATGCTAAAATTTTGGTTTGTGTATGTATTACAAACTTCCTCAAAATCTCTTAGATGCAAGTATGGATTCTCATATTATAAACCTTGAAATGTTGGTAAAAGTTGGATAATACCTGGTTTGGAGTTGAATCGAGACGCTTATAAAGGAAATACTATACAAGATGGTGTTTCGGTTCTTGTTGGATTCATGTAATCTCTCAAAGTTCTTGGTTGATTTTGATCATGTTGAGATTGGTTGTCTCCCTGATCAATAGGATGATTAAGTTGGCCCAAAATGTTTTCATCTTGGTGACATGATTGAGATTTAGGAATTAACATGCCCTTTGAAGTTCGAGACCAACGTTTCATGCAATAATGATGATGATGTGTCTGTGTGAAATTATGTCGTAAAGATGATACACAAACAAATGAATAACATAAAAAATGAAAACTACACAAACTAAAAACAAAATGAAAATTAAACAAGATAAATGTACAAGAAAAAATAAATAAATAAATAAACTAAAAATTAACTGACTGAAATTAAAATAAGTAAATAAGCAGTAAACCAAACATATAAACAAAATAAATGCCAAAAAGAAAAATAAAATAAATTTGAAAATTAAATTGTGGAAATTAAAAAAAGAAAGAAAAGAAATAATTATCTCAAAGTGTAGACTTTCTTTTTTTAATTTTAAAAATTACCAACCAATTAAGTGATTAATTCAAATTAATGGGCCTTCATAGTAATTTTTAAAGTCAATATTCTTTTTATTGAGTCCAAATAAGGTCCATAGAAGTCCAAATATGGTCCAAAGAAGTTCAAGTTGTATGTCGGAATTTGAGTATTATAGGAAATTTTGGCAAGGGACCTATTTAAATTTTTTTAATAATTTGTGGTCAAACTGCAATTATAAGAAGAAAAATTATGTGATTAATTCAAATTAATGAGCGTTCGTAGTAATTTTGAAAGTTAATATTCTTTTTATTGAGTCCAAATAAGGTCCATAGAAGTCCAAATATAGTCCAAAGAAATTCAAGTTGTATGTCGGAATTTGAGTATTATAGGAAATTTTGGCAAGGGACATATTTAATTTTTTTGTATAATTTGTGGTCAAACTGCAATTATAAGAAGAATGATTCAGAAACGAGAATTTTTGGGGTGAAAGTGAGATTCAGAAAGATTTTGTGGATATAGCAGAATTTAAGAAAGAAAAAGGGGTTAAATAAAAATTTACACAAGAGAAAAAAGAACAAAATAAATATCTTTTCCCGGTAACGGCGCCAAAAAACTTGACACGACTTAAAAGTGTTTAATTTTACTCGTAAGTATAAGAGTGCCTAGTTATACTATAGCTCGGTGAGTCCAAGGTCGATCGACAGAGAAAAGATTAATTTTGTTTATTTTAGTTTATCTAAAAAATTAAAAATAAAAATTAAATATATGCAATTTAATTTGAGCAAAACTATAAAATTAAATTATTTAGGGTTATGGATCCACTCTTAATAATAAATAAAATTTAATTTTTTTGCCATTTTTTATTTAGATTTATTGCCCAAAATATTAATTATATAAATTATTATTATTTTCCTATTAATTTTATTATGTATTAAGTATTTATTGTGTCCAAATTTAATTTGTCTACAATAAGTCAAAATACCATTTTATCATACTTTATATTAAGATATTAAGAATTTATTGTGTCAAACTCACTTATCTGTCTACAATAAATCAAAATTTGAAAACTTATAAATTTACAACAAAAGTAGCGGATCCTCCTCAACAATGACTTAATTTCTCGCACTTCCGAAATCCAAATTTGACATCCATATATTTGTTTAGAGCCTCAAATTGTGTGGAATTATTATTTTTTACCTAATAAACACACAAAAATACACAAAATCAAATATTTAGAAAAATAATTAGAAATTCCTAATATGTTACATAATTAGAAATGTAAATTATATTATAAGCATAAAATAACATTTTTCTCCCTTAATAAACATACAAATTTTAACACTAATCAATATTGTTTTTAATTGGTTCACATCTTCCATTTCATCAGGTATAAAAAATTCCTATTATTGTATCCATATAAATATCTAAAACATCAAGGACCGGAGCAAAAGGAAAACAAACTACAAGGAGGAACCCAATACCTCCTAGGGAGACTCCTGAGTTCGAGAGAATCCATTTCCCCATTGCTCCCTTGGCTAGACGCTTTCAAACCCGCTTTATCGATAGTAAGGTAATTGATTCTTACTATGTGGATTTTGATGACTTTGAAGAGTTGGTTTCATGTAGTAAAAGTGTAAATGTAATGTTAGAACCTTGGGAGGTGGCTTTGAGTATTAAGGAGCGGATTTATCCTAATCTAGTTCGCGTATTTTACTCGAATATGAAAATTTCAGCAAATAGGCTAGATATGATAATCACCAATGTGGGAGGGGGACCCCACAGAATTTGATGTGGAGGACTTAAACCAAATCCTAACCATTGAGAATATGGGTCACAAGATCTATACATCTAGGAAAGCCCTCATGTTTGCTGACTTCGTTCATTCTTGTGCTGTTAGAAACATCTATAGGCATAGAGACCTTTCGGATGATATCCTCTCTCCTTTTTCGTTCTCAGTTGCTACTTTTATAGGTTAGGTTCCTCCACTACATATTACAACATATTATTACTCCTATAAAGGGGCAATCAGATGAGGTGAATAAGATGGATGTTAGATTATTGGATAGTCTTCTTGAGGAGCCACCTGTTAACCTAGGCTATGTTGTTTTGAAGCATATATTGAGCAGTCTCGGGTTTAATAACCGGTTGTTTTGCCTATGATAGTATCATTACTAAGATACTCTGACATTTCCATAAAGCCCTTTAAGAGTCAATCTATGAGAAGACGAAGAGGATGAGTGAAGAAGCGATAACGAGTATAGGATTTTATAGGCGGAATGGGAAATTGGTCAAGACGACCTCGTCTAAGAACTGGGACACCCTTGTAGCTCCAGAGGATGATCGAGAGCTAAATGACGTCTACTGTCATGATCAATTACCTGATTTTTATATATGAGCTAGACCTCGAGTACCATATCAAGGAGAAGTTGTACAGGCATAAGCGTAGTTTGACTCGGAAGAGCATGAAATGGATACTAATCAGTCTCCAACTCTAAAGGATCCCTTGGTCTCTGAAGGTTTGTCCGAGTAGCAACAGTAGCTTTAGGCTTAATTTGCTGCCTTTTAGCTTCAACAACAACATATTTTTTTATCAGTAACAGCAAATTTTGGATGGTTAGCAGTGCATCTTCACTGCTCTTGGCATTCCACTTTTATCTTCTTCATCTCATCCCCCGCAGTAGTTTATTATCAGTTTTTGTATTTTGATTTCGCACAAATATGCTTACATTTTAGATGATAGTTTATGTTATGTTTTTGGATGATGTTTTATGGTTACATGGATTATTATAATTGCTTTGCATATTGGTTTGATTTTTATATGTTAGTTTCCATGATTGCTTTGAGTGGTTTTATTGGTTTCATTTGGGTGTAAAACTTACTTACATTTATTGAGGAGATGCTTGTTGATAGAAGGAGGTTCTACCTAAATTTCTACTTGGACAGTGTGGGTAACAACTTGGTTTCTTACTATTTTTACTTCCATATTTTTCTTTTTGATTATAAAGGGAAAGATGGTAGATATAATCAAAGAGGAATCATATTTTCATATTTTTGTTACAAGGAATCATATTTTTATATTTTTGTTACAAATTTGTTAAATTGGAAACTATTTTCAACTTAAAAAAATATAGAGGAAGCTTACATGTAGGGGGAATAATTCTTGATTTTTTTTTAAAGACGTGTAAGGTTTGTCATCATCAAAAAGGGGAAGACTATTAACATACATATTTTCATAATATTGATTTTGATGATAACAAACTAGGTTAATATGTTGGAGATATTAAATTAGTTAAGTTCTTAAAGTCGTAAGATGTTCTTGGGCAAATTTAAAAGTCTGGACAAAAATGGACAACCATTAATCTTGAAATGACAAACTGATTTTATAAGGAAAATATAATATTTTTGGTACTGGAAGATAATGGTGAACCGTTTATTGGACTTCCAAGAGATTAAAAGTCTGGATAAATACAATTGACTTCCAATGTGTCAATAGACCTTTGCAACAAGAGATTATCACCAATCTCTTAACCAAAGTGTATCCCAACACAATATATATGGTTACAAATGAAAGCTCAAAGTGTGAATTAATGAAACAAAAATAAGTTTAAAGCTCAATAATGGTTGTATACTCAGTAGCAAACTCAATGATAACTGTTGGATCTCTATGTGTTTGAATTTGATTAAGCCATTTTATAGTTAAAGCTAAAAACTATCTGTTATTGACTTTTTAGAGAAATCATATCGCTGTCAGCTGCTGTCGGTTTACGTTTTAACTAGTCCAAATGACCGTTGAGTTGATATTTTAAATAGTCAGTTAACCGTTGGGAGTCATCGATTAGTCGTTTATTTCCATAAACCTGCAAAACAAATTTGGCTTCTCCGTTCTTGCTAAATGGTTTATGGTTAGAAAGTAATTCCTTTTTGAAAATTATCGGTTAATTGTTTTCATTAAACGGGGATGAAAGTTGTTAGGCCAGAAGCCAGGAACCCTCAACGTCGGATCTAAGCCTTGAATGAGCCAATAGGAGTCGAGAAGGCTAAAATATCGGGATAACACTTATCATCAAGAAAAAATCATGGGAGCATGAGAATTTGGGAAAGGAAGTCCGTAACTAGGTCATTACGCACCCCAAAAATAGGAGAACGACACCCATTTTATGAATCACACCCCATTTTTATCTCCATAAAGGTACTTTTAAATAAAAGGGGCAAACGTAAGGCATGGACGCTTGAGTGAACTAGGGACTCTTTGAATTCAACTCCAGAAAAGCACTCTGTTGACTTAAGCATCGGAGTGGGAATGCCGGAAACCACTATTTCCTGCCCCTTACACTTTTCTTTTGTTTATTAATGTGTGTACAAGTTACTTTCATCTATTACACTAGGTTCGACCCCAGGCATGAAAAAATAACAGTTCTAGATCAGTTACGGCGCAATCATAGATGCTATAATCTTTAAATTTGTAATAGCAACAAAGGATGATCATCAGAAAACAATAGTCTAGACAAAGTAGAGTCGCCGCCGGCACTAGACGCGTAAAACGCTCGCCAAGGTCTGGTTTAATGGAGCGAGAGTGGGAAAATCAACTTAGTAAAATAGAAAAAGGGTTGGAGCAATGGTGTAAAAAATAAAAGACACAATTAGGAGCCCAGTTCCTATTCCAATTCAAATGCACTAGAGTGACTACCATGAAGGAGATTCAAACCGGGATGAGACAATGAGGTTAGACAAACCAGCTGTAAGTTAAACAGAGCGAGAAAAAGGTCACGTAGAGGCACAAATCATCGAACCTGCTTACGCGAAACGAGATAAATGCACTGATGAAGCTGAGGTCAAAATAAAAGAACTAGAGTGGAAAATTGAGCTATGGGAAATGAAAGCTTAAATATAAGGAATAAAAAACGATGTTTATAAGGGCACCGAAGACTGGAAAAAGATGGATGTTCTAGAACCTCCATTTATAAAAGAAATCATGGAGATGCCATTGCCTCTAAGGTTTAGGCTACCACAAACGAGTGTGTATAATGATCAAAAGGACTCCATTGACCACCTGGAGTAATATAGGTCATGAATAGAATTGTAGGTGGCTTCGAAGCCAATCATGTGTGAAGTCGTTTCACTCACTTTGACATGATTAGTTAGGTAGTAGTTCATGCAACCTGAGCTAAGAAGTATCAAGTCGTTTTCTTAACTCTCGAAACAATTTGCGGCACAATTCATTTGAGCTAGGCAGCAGAAAAAATAATCAACTCATTTATTATCTCTCACCCAGAATATGAATAAAAGTTTTAAGGACTATGTGGTGCGTTTTAATGCGCATGCAGTGCAAGTAGAGGGGTATAATGATGGAATGACGCTAACAGAGATAGTGGCATGTCTCAGACAGGGAAATTCTTTTGGTTACCTTAAAAAACCCCACCTTGCACCTACACTGACCTACTGTGCAAGGTACAAAGATATTTGAGCACTGAAGAACTCTACTCCATTAGACGTGGATTCGAACCACCTCCATTTGGGAGACTGCCTGATCGTAAAGAGTATGAAGAGAGCAAAACTTTGTGAATCGTAAGCCACATGAATGACGCACCTTGTAAGATAGAACTTGATTGGCATTTCACTCAAGTTCCAACTGTTTCACCCTATTGAACACCATGAGAGAGCATGTCTTAATGCATATAAAGAAAAAGCCTTATCTCAAGTGGTCAAACCGACTAATTACCCCACCTAAAAAATGAGATAGGTTGAGATATTGCTATTTAAAAAAAGATCACAGGCATGACACCTCAGATAGCTAGGAACGTAAGGAGCAATTAAAGAACTAATTAGGTAAGGAAGTTGAAGGAGTTCATAGAAGACGTCAATATTAAAAAGAAGCCTTGAAAACATGAAGATAACAAGGACAAAGGGAAATCTCTAGTCCAGATCAAAACATACTTGGGGATTTGTGCACAAAAGGCTTGTCACATAAGGGCAATTAAAAGGAAAGCCAGAAAAGTGATGTACAGCTACTACCCACAGTAAGAATGTCTCATTACCTTTACAGAGGCAGAAACAGCAGGAGATAAATTACCCCATAACAATGTATTGCTAATAACCATAATGATAGTGAATTGCCAGATACACCGTCACACTATATCCTAGTTGATAATGGGGGCTTTGCGACATACTTTACATAGAGACATTTGAAAAGATGAACATTGGGAAAGAAAAGTTAAGGCCAATTAAAAAGCACTTGATAGGCTTTGAGGGAGAAATTGTGATAGTTGAAGAAGCCATTTAGTTACCAGTTACAATAGAGAAAACACCAGATCAAGCAACATCTATGGTTGATTTTTTGTTTTCCAAAAATGATTTTGGGAAGAACTTTCTTAAACTCGATCAAAGTGATAATGTCTATGTACACTTTGGCTATAAATTCTTAGTAGAGAACAAAGTGGGAATAGTTAGGGAGAACAATAAATTGCCAGAGAGTTATACCTTACTTATGAAAAGTATCAGCTTTAAAATGGGAGATTTACCAACCTCATCAGGGAAGCAGAAGAGTAAAGTTCTTTGCCTTGAAAAAGAAGTTCTTTGAAAACAACTGGCTATAGAACCGGAAAAAACAATAGAGGAAGTGAGCCTTGACAGAGATGATATCTCTAAGTAGTAAAATTTAGAAGAGGCCTCGACGAAGGAATACGAGAAGCTCTTTATAAGGATATGCTGGAAATATGACCAGATCACATAATGCACTCCTTGAATGTCGATTTAGAATATCCGTTAATTAAGCAAAAAAGGACTTTCAATCAGAGGCACAATAAGTAAATCAAGCAGAAGTGGAGAAATTGTTAAAAGCACAGTTCATTAGGGAAGTACTCTACCAAGATTGGATTTCTAATGTGGTTTTGGTTAAGAAAGCAAACAAATAGAAGTGGATGCGTATAGATTTTACCGATCTGAATCGAGTTTACCCTAAGGATAGCTTTTCGCTTCCTATAATAGACTAGTTAATTGACTCAACTTCTGAGAATGGTTTGCTAACTTTCATTGATGCCTTTTCAAGATATAACCAAATTCAGATGTCCCTAGTGGACTAGGAGAAAACAGCCTTCGTAACAAATTAAAGGCTCCATTATTACCGCGTGATCCCTTTCAGATTGAAGAATGTAGGAGCCACCTCTCGAACGCCATGCTTAAAGATCAAATTAGAAAAATGATGTTGTTTTACAATGAGGACATGCTCGTAAAGATTCAGATGGAAATTGATCATATACACCACCTTGAGGAAACATTTATAATCCTTCACGAGTACTAAATGAAGCTAAAGCCAAACAAATGCACATTTGAAGTAACTTTGGGCAAATTTCTAAGTTACATGGTTCATAACCGAGGAATCGAAGCAAAGCCCCCAAGATGTATGCCATTTTGGAAAAGAAATCCCCTTCTAACAAGAAAGAAGTATAGTGTCTGGTGGTAAGATTAGTTACTTTGAGCTATTTCATTTTGTGGTTGTCAGACAAATGCACCCCTTCATTTAAAACTCTTATAGGGATTAATGACTTCTCCTAGGATGATAAATATAACATGGCCTTTGAGGCATTGAATAATTATCTCACGTAAACTCCAAACTTAGCAAAATCGCAGGAGGGTGATGAGCTGAAGTTGTATCGGACTATATCAGAGGTAGCTGTAAGTGCAGTACTATTGAAAAGTGAAGAGGACGCTCAATTTCTTATTTACTATGTCAGCCATGCATTTGTCGGAGATGAATCCCATTACTCGGAGTTGGAGAAACTAGCATTAGTATTGGTGTTGTTAGCCAAAAAATTACGAACGTATTATCTAGCCCATATTGTTAGGGTTCTGTCAGATATTCCACTTAAGAAAGTATTAAGTTGACCTAGCATTTCAGGAAGGATGGTAGAGTTTGACATTAAATGTATGCCTTCCAATGCGATTAAAAGGCAGGCAATATCTTATTTTGTGGCCGAATTCACTAGGAATCATCTAGTATAACTGAAGGTTTGTCTGAGGGATAATTTTCTCACTTAAATATAATAAAATTTATTTTAAGCTAACAAGCCCCCTTAAGTATTAAAATAATAATGATAATAAATAAAATATTTAATTCTAAGTAGTGATGACATAAGCAATGGCATAAGTGATGATGTAAGAGAAGTTTGTAGAGAGAGTTAAGAATTCTAGAATTTAGTAAGGTATTTATGAAGAATAATCTCAACCATTGATCAAGAGTTATTGTGGCAAAATTCTAGCTATCCATTAGCCTTAAGAAATCCTATAAATACCCCCTACCACCTTTCATTTTCAATGCAATCTAGAAATTTCATTCTCATATATTCTAAGTCATAACATCAAGAGTAGAGAAATCATTAATTTAGAAAGGTTTAGAGAAATCAAGATTAAGAGGTAAGTAACACTTCAACTGCAATGTAGGGACAAAATTAACTTCAATTTTAACAATTCCTTTATCTTGTGATGACTACTATGATGTAAATCTTTATATGGTTGGTTATGCTGCCTATATTATGATATTTTCTTATTTACTCCTTGAATGGTCGGCTATGCCGCCTAGTATGAGATAACTGTTGTGCTTATTGAACTCGCAAGTGCACGAATCTATCGTAGAATAGATCAATGGTGACGAGTGTCGATCCCATGAGGAGGTGGATTTTAATTATATGTAGAATTAATTTTTTATGAGAATGGTTGGATTTATTGTGAAAGTGATTTAAATTATCCTAAAATTCAATTTAAAATGGCGAGAATAAATTGAAGAGAAAACTTTTATAATTGAAGCGCTTGGGTATCTGGATCCGCATCAACATGCATCATGGGCTAAATATTCCTTATTAGTGTCAATTAAATCATGACGGGGAATCCACACCTCATGAACTACACTCTAATCAATATGGTGCTAAGAGCTTATCGTGCCAAATAATAATAACCTTGTACTAGGGAGCCTGTGAAACTAGGGCGGTATCTAGACAAGATTATTATTATTTGTCGACGAAAAGTCAAAACATCGACAAAAACTAGAGGGGAATAGAAAATAAATTTACCAAATAAAGCCCATGACACATGTTGAGACTTCACCTTCAACCCAAGCTTGAAAGAAAATTAGCTACTCATAATTGAATTAGGGGTAAAATGAAAATTTATTAAAATACGTAGAAAATAAAAGATGAAGAAAGAATTACAAAAAATGGAGCCCAAAAATGGATTCAGAGATGACAAATTAGGGGGGAGGCCCTCTTTTTATAGATACATTGAGTAAATCATGACCATCGGATTAAAAACAGTTTGGACGCTTACGATTGCACCACGTCATTAGTCAACAATACATAGTTTGACCACGCGGTTTGAACAGTGACACGGTTTGACCCAGCTTGAACAATAACGCGGTTTGGTTGAAAATAATTCTGTGTATATGCATGTACCGTACGCGCAATTTTTGGTCCACTAACATGCTGCCGCTTCACCAATCAATAGTGTATAAGAATTTTAGTCCAATAGGATCGTGACACCTCATCAGTCAATGCCACATCATCGATCCGTCTATGTGAACAGTATCGTGAACAGTATCGTGAACAGTAATGTAGACAGTACCGTACATGTGAACAATGTCATTTTTCCTTTTATGCTCCTCTAAAGGTTTTCGACCGTCCTGATTTCAAAAGTGATGTTTGTTTTGTCGTCTGATCTCTCGTTCATTGAGAAATGACCATAATGCCCCTAAAATATATAAAATACTTAATTAAAATAAAACACACGTAATTAAATCACAAGAAGCTTGAATACATAAAAGTAAGGGTGTTAGTAAGACTTAAAATGTAAAATGACGATTTTCTCCTTTATAAATATACATTTTCTAACACTCAACACACCCCCCAACCAGCTTATTGCTAGTCCCTAGCAAATAAAGTGAAAACAAAATTCAAATCAAAAATAATTTTTTTTGACAATCATGTTTATTCAATCAGACTAATGATAATAATAAAATAAAAGTATAAGCATTATCTCCAGTCTAAAGAAACATCACACCCACATCAACCATCCACATGAATCAGCCCAGTAGACTTTGTCATAGCTACTTTCAAAAATGACATATTAAACCCTAAAATCTCACTGGAAATAGTGACACTCTCACAAAGAAATTAAACCTAATAAAAATAATCACTCCAATGAATGGTAATTGAGAGAAAATAATAAAGAAGTGATATCACATGCTCTCACCAAGATGAAAAAAATATGCCCTCAGCTTAGAAATAATACGATCTCAAGTCAAATAAAAATGCTAGTCAACCCAATTTATTTATTTATATATTTTTTTATGCACCACTACATCTTTTTAGCCCATATAACTAGCTTCTACTTCATACTGTAGTTCCCTAAAATCAAAAAAGACTTTTATTAGGACGTAACGTAGGCTAGGGACATGGCTAACAAAGCAGAGGAAATAAGAAAAACAAAATGTATGTTTGAGAAAAATGTAGATTTTTTTTTGAAAGTTGCAAGGTGGATTTCATCTATTATTGTTATTTTTACTTTTGAAACAACAATTTTTTTCTTTTTTTTTGGCTTTTGTTTGGCATAACTTCACTAAACAAAATAATTATTTACATTTTTCTCAAACATAAATAGGTGATGGAACTTGTAAGATATCGGGTAATACTTCAAACCGGAGTAGGTCAAGATGATAAGTTTGACAAAGAAAATGTTTTTTTTTAAAGCTCAAAAGGGTTAATTATGGATATTTTATAAAAGGGATGGCTAGAAAGGCTCAAACGGATCAAAGATGGCATTTCCATCGTCTTTTAGGGTTCTAAATAATCTTTCATATCTACTAGTTAGATGGGCCTCCAAATATAGCAACACATATTTTTTTCTTTTTTCTTTTTTTTATTTTACAATTTTTTTAAGGGTTAACTCAAAAGAACTTTAGAGATCGTGTATAAAATAATAAACTACTAAGTTGTATAAAGAATGGACAAAAAGGTTACTCTCCAAGAAAAATGATAGGCTCAAAACTCACTTGGTACTTATTATGATATGTTCATTCCTTCAAACAACTCATATTTGTCTCGGACATCAACATGTAGAGTAGCAAACATAGCGTAACTTCACTTAAGACCAAAGATAATACAAATACTAAAATTTGAAATTAATCATGTCATCCAATGTTAAAACAAATCAAACAATTTTTTTTAAACAGTATCCTACCCCCCAAGTCATCCATAAAGACTTCAAAGAATGTTCAACCATATTAAAAAAAAAGTTTAACATGCCTTGTTAAAATGTGTCGGGTGCATTGCATAATCCAAATGGCATTTTCCTATATATAAAAGTGCCAAAAAGGCAAGCTAAAATAGTTTTTCTCTCGTTCTTTTTGTGCTATAAGAATCTAGTTATATTTTAAATAGTCATCTAGAAAGCAATAAAAATTAGGACCTACTAATCTATTACGTATTTTATTGATAAATGGTAAAGGAAAATTGTCTTTTCATATGACAGAATCCAATTTTCTATAATCAATAAATATGCGTCATTCTATAGTTACTTCAATCGGTATTGGTTTACTATCGATGTTGGTAACTACTGTGACTTTTACTTTTTGGGAAAAACTTATACAAGACTAACCCATGAATTATCACAAATACGGTAAATGATACCTCTATTTAATAGTTCAAGAACATTAGCTATAACGAATTCTTTTATATTAGGATTTAGTCAATGTTACATTTCCCTAGTAGGTTTAACATTTTTGTCAAGATGAATGTAAGGTATGTAATCTATTGGGTTTATACTTTTTATGTCAGCTATGGTCCATCCTAATGCTTGTTTACCTCTATTAAAATACCCAACAACTTACTCTATTGCTTGTCATCAAGAGAAGATGAAATGATTACTAGCAAAGTGTTTCTTTCTCCCAAGAATGCATATTACAAAATGTTGGGTAGTGGTTTGAACTCAAGCTTTGGTGGTGATTTCAATAATAAGCTGAGTTTCTTCTTCGTTGGTGCCAGTTGCTCTATTCTTGAGTTCCATTTACTAGTATCCAGTGATGGTAAAGAATTAGATAAGGTATTGACCTCGTCGATTGATTTGTAAATATCAAAATTCAAACCAAAGTGAGTTAAATATGTTTGTAAAGAGTCATCACTAAGGTTAGACGGAAAAGTACAATCAACTAATTTTCTAATTAAATCCATATTAAGAATTCTTTCATCTCCATCGTGAGGTTGTTTGACAATATTAAAGATATTCAACTTCATAGTCATGTTACCAAAGGACAACATTATATTTTCATTCCTGCAGTGAATGTAGGCATCGACAATTCTTTGGAAAGGTTGGCCCATAATAATAGAAATGTGCTTCCTTGAGTCCTCCATTGGTGAAGTGTCAATCACAATAAATTCAATAAGAAAATAAAACTTTTCTATTTGGACAAACACATCCACTACAATACTGTGAGATATTTTCATGAATCGATCTGCAAACTGCAACACAACTAGAGTTAGGTGTAATTCTCTCAATCTAAGTTTCAAAAATACTAGGTAAGGCAAAAGATTTACATTGGCTCATAAGTCCAATAAAGCATTCTTAAATATGTGGTTCCCAATACTACATATAGTGAAGTGAGCCTGGGTCCTTGAATTTTTGAGGAATTTTGTGTTGGAGTATAGAACTAATGTTTTTTTATTAGAAAGACATTCTTTTGAACATGAATGCTTCTCTTTTTAGTGCAAAGGTCGTTAAGAAACTTAGTATAAGAAGGCACTAGTTTTTTAACGTCAAGCCAAACGATGTTAACACTTACCTATTTAAAGATCTCCATAATCTCACCCAAGGAATTTTCCTTCTTTGCTTTAGCTAACCTCTAAGGGAATGGGGCTTTAGGGACGTATTCTCCTAGTCTGCTTTTTTCTTTCTCCTTTGGTGATGATTCTTGAGAGTCTAATGGTGAAATACTAACTAGGCAACCCAAGAGGGGGTGAATTAGGATTCTAAAAATTTAAGCAACTAAAACTTAATGCAATTTAAACAAAGCAACCAAATTCGAAATAAACAAATTAACGTGCATTGAAAAATAAAGAGATAAGGTAAGAAAAAGCAAATATGAGATTTTTATGTGGTTCAGCCAACCGTGCCTACGTCCACGTCTCTAAGCTCACCTGACTTGAGTATTTCACTAAGTGAGCTTCCAAGGCTTCAACAACTCTTACAATTGACTTCCAAGGTGTCAATAGACCTTTACAACAAGAGATTATTCTCAATCTCTTAACCCAAGTATATCCCAACACTTACAATCACTCAAAAATAAAGATTACAAATGAATTTCTCACACATGATGTATATGGTTACAAATGAAAGCTCAAACTATGGATCAGTGAAACAATAACAATTTTAAAGCATAATAATGGTTGTATGCCGAATAGAAAGCTCAATGATAACTCTTAGACTCTCTAGATTTTAATTTGATTGAGTCATTTTATAGTTGGAGCTGAAAACTAGTCATTATTGACTTTCAGCACACAATCAGATCGTTGTTAGCCTTTATCGGATTGTCGTTTTAACTTGAACAAGTGACCGTTGTGCTATAATTTCAAATAATTGGATCATCATTTTCTAGATGTCGACTTGCCGTCAGTGTTTACAAGCTAATCTTCAATTTTATTCGATAACGATTAGCTGTTATCTCCCAAATAGTTAGTCGTTTGCTACAGTGATCGCTACAGTGAAATTATTTTTTAAAATTATAATTTTGCCCCAAAACTTTATATAATTGTACTATGGCCAAATGTTCATAAAACTTTACAAATAAGTCTATTTCCAAAGTTTTTAAACAATACTAGTTGATTTCAAAGCTCTCAAAACTTTTTCAATTAGACCATGAACTTGAAAAACAACTAATTTCATGAAATCACTTTTCCTTTAAAAATAAAACCTTTATATTATCAAAATAATAATTTATTTAAAATGTATGAAAAATAATTTGAGCTTTTAAAAACTTAATCATTCTTAATCTTATTTGTGATCATCAAAATCATCATTATAGACACATATGACACGATTTAAAAGTGTTTGATTTACTATCAAGTATAAGAATGCCTAGTTATAATATATCTCGGTGAGTCCAAAGTCGATCCACAGAGAAAAGATTTAATTTGTTTATTTTAATTTATCTAAAATTTAAAAATAAAACTTAAATATAAACAACTTAATTTAAATAAAACTATGAAATTGAATTAGTTAGGGTTGTGGATTTACTCTTAGTAGTAAATAAAACTTAATAAATTCTTTTTTCCATTTTTTAGATTTATTGCCCAAAAGATTAATTATATAAATTATTATTATTTTCCCTTTAATTTTATGATGGATTAAGTATGTATTGTGCCAAAATTTAATTTGTCTAAGTCAAAGTACCATTTTACCATACCTTATATTTAAATAAAAAAAATTTATTGTGCCAAACTCCCTTGTTTGTCTACAATAAATCAAATCTCATAATATAAAATATGTATAAAATTAAATAGAAAATAATTTAATTTATAAAATTAAAAATAGAATTTCATTAAATCATATTTATTTCCTAAGAGTTTCACATTCTCCTAACTATTAATATTTAGCTAAATATTTTTTTTATAAAGGAAATTACTAAAATTGAAAAACACATAATTAAAAATGGAATTCGAAAATTGAAATAAAACTAATTTTATTGATTGAAAATAAATTACAAAGAGAGATGAGAAGAAGAATTTGGAGGAAAAGAAGAGAAGAGAAGGTGTGGAGAGGTGTGTTCACCCCCCTCTATTTATACTAATACATGGTAAATCCACACCACGCAAATTAAAAAATCTAATTACATCTTAACCTTACATTTGTCCCACTAATAATCCCACTAATAAAACATAAACCTAACTTATCCACTCAAGCATATCCAACACATTCCACTAACAATTACCATACCTAATATGATAAAAACTTATAATTTTACAATTACCACATTTACCGTGGTAAAAACATAAAAAATTACAATAAAAGTCTTGGATCCTCCTCGACAATGACATAATTTTTCGCACTTTCGGAATCCAAATTTGACATCCATGCATTTGTTCGGAGCCTCAAATTGCATGAAATTATTATTTTTACCTAATAAACACACAAAAATACACAAAATCAAATATTTAGAAAAATAATTAGAAATTCACAATATGTTACACAATTACAAATATAAATTACATTAAAAAAATAAAATAACATTTTTATCCTTTAATAAACATACAATTTTTAACACTAATCAACATACATGTTAACAAATGGTATAACTTGAGTTGTATTTTTCATTGACATTTACACTTTGTTGTCGACTTCTGAGCCTTTTCACAAGGTTATGAGGTTTTGACCTCTTCATACTGTTAAGGCGAACTGGTACTAACTTCATGTATTCGCTTTAAATTAGGCATTGGCTAGCTTAGGAATTTGTCTTTCTTAACGGTCATTGCCAAGGTTTGAACTAAATAAACAAGTTAACTCACCATTTTTCTAAGGTTTTGAATCGATTGGGCTTGTGAATGTATACCAACGCTCATCTCAATCTGCACCTCATTAATGGTGTGATTTTGTTGTCCCAGAATAGAGTGAGTCATGTTATTAAAATTTTGGAGTCTCTCTTCCCGTGGTTTGGTTTATAAGTAGCTCTGATTATGTTTTTACTGTTTCAATAGTGGTAAAGAGATTTGACAAACTTGACGAACTAATTGTATTGAAGGAGCTGGAGCTACTATTCTCTATTGTTGGAATCTGTGAGATCATGAAAAGTTGGGATTATCTTTTCATCCAATATTATAAGTATTAGAATAAGGGTTGTAGTTCGACTACTTTCTCATCTTATCAATGGCATTGGCTTGATATGGTTATTAATCATAGTCATATTGATTATAAGCATGTGGCTTTGTTGATTTGGCAGCCATCAATGATGCTATTTGGCGAGAAAGTCTTTCAACTATATCTTTGACTTCCTTGATTGTCGATCTTGACTCGCTGGCATGGACTGTAGTTACTCCTTTGATTTTTCTCACATTCCTAAATTATTAGCATCGCTGCTAGGCAATGTTTACTTGTCACTAGAAGAGATCCTAAATTTTTTATGCTTTTTAAGAAATTAGCTCACCTCTACTTGTCATCATTAATCATTCTTGCACATATGGCAATAGTCTTTCCAAAAAGTATTGACATTGGTGCCACTTTTTGTACTCATAATATGGACACTTCAAGAGTAGCTCGTTGAATAGCTCTTGAAATACAAGTATGCAACCCAGGAGGAGGGGTAAATTGGGATTCTAAAAATTATTCAATTTATAAAGAAAAACTCAAAGCAAATATAATCCAAATTCAAAGCAATAACAATTAAGTTGATCACAATATAAAAAGATGAGGGAAGAGAAATTCAAACATAGAGATTTTTACGTGGTTCGGCCAACCTCGCCTACGTCCACGCCTCCAAGCTTTCCGGGCTTGAGGATTCCACTAAGCAAGCCTCCAAGGCTTCAAATGCTTACACTTAACTTCCAAGGTGTCAATAACCTTTACAACAAGAGATTATCACAATCTCTTTAACCCAAGTGTATCCCAACACTTACAATCACTCAAAACAAAAGATTTCAAATTTGTTTTGCCTCTCACAATATATAAGATTACACAATGATCCCCAATAGATGAAGCAAGAATGTGTTCTAAGCTCTATGAAGATTGTATTCTCGAATATAAGCTCAATAGTCGTGTTGTGATCACTCTTCTTTGAATTTGAATGAGCTTATTTATATTTGGAGCTCAAAAACTAGCGGTTATAAACTGTCGGCCCAAAAACGGTTCACCGTTAACCATTACCGTTGGGCCAAATTTCAAATAAAAGGTTTGTCGTTTATGATTACCCTTTCGCCGTTAAATTCCAGAGACCTGCAAGATGAACATCAGTTATTCGTTTATAGTAAACGGTTAAGCATTTGCATGAAGTGACTTCTCTGGATATTATCGGTTAACCGTTTGTAATAAACGGTTCGCCGTTTGTTTCCAGTAACCTGTAAAATAATTCAGCCTTATCTGGTTTTGTTAAACAGTGCCAGATGAGTACAACCATCAAGATGTTATCAATTAACCATTTAAATAAACGGTTCACCGTTAAATTTCAGTAGCCTTTCCATCTTTTGTGTTTTCCGTTTTTCATAAACGGTTAGAGCTTAGGCAATATGTTGCTCTCTGGTATTAATCGGTTAACCGTTTAAAAGAAACCGGTTCACCGTTTAAAAGAAACTGGTTCACCGTTTATTTCCAGAATCACATTTTAAATCAAATTTTGCAGAGAATCTTTTTTTCTAATTTAAAAGTCTATCTTTTATGAGTATGAATGGAATGATTATTAAGGCTTTCGTTTATTAAGAAATAGCTCCAACATTTTTATTAAAAAACCATTTAAAGTTTGTTATCATCAAAATCAATATTATTAACATATTCATGTTAACAATCTCCCCCTTTTTGATGATAACAAACTTCATTCAATATTTAGCTCCCCCTTAATATGTGCTCCCCCTAAATGTATGGCCAAATTAAAAAATGTCCAATAAAAAGATTTTTGCACAAGAAAACATTTTTAAATTCATTCTAAATCTCCCCAATTATCTCCCCCTTCATCATCAAAAAGAAAAGAGAGAAAGGAAAAACGCAAATCCGTTAAAGAGGTTACCCGGTTTTGGCGAACGAAAATTTTGGCAGAGTTTCCCCTTAAAAATGAGCAAAACCACTAATACAACGAGATTAAAACACTTCCAAAAGAGAATAACACCAACTTCATCTTTCAACAAACCAACAACGCCATGAACAAACAAACCAACACTTCAATATCCAATAAACCACAAATTTCATCAACCAATAACCAAGTCATCCAATATAAATGGCAAGAACAGCACAGACATATGTCATCAAAATTCAGAAAGAGCATATAGAGGGAACAATGTATATAAAAATATAAATTGCAACACACAAACAACCAAAATATGAATTGTATGTGCGAAAACAGAACTCAGAAACTATAGAGGTGGAGAAGATGTGCTCCCCGGATCATAGCTGAAATAGCTAAGAAGAGTGCGCTGTCCAGCGATAAGCTCAAGCTGCTGATCAATGCTCTGCTACTGGAAGGTCTGAAAGTCATAACGTAGCTGCTGTATCAGCTACTAGCGCTCCAAAATCCGGTGAACATCAGTAATCAACTGCTGCACAACGTCTGATACAGGGGGTTGAACTGGAGCTGGAGGCGGCATAGAGGCAGATGGCTGCTCAGGAACAACAGATGGCTCAGGAGTAGGAGGCAGCTCAGAAGAGGAGGGAATGTCAGCATCCATCGCACGCTCCTCAGAGTCAGAGTCAGAGTCAGCTGGAGGCCGAGGGACAAAACGGCGACGCGGAGGATGAGGATGAGCTCCTAATCTAAAGTTAGGAAGCCGATCGGGAGGATAGATATCATTGAACATCCGATCGTCCTCTGGACCAATCAAGGTATCTTGGTTTTTGGAGTTGTTTGTCTTTATCCACTCTCCATTCTTCCTAGAAAAACCGATACTAGTCATGGCCACGGGACCAATCTGTCTAGTCTCCATATGTCCAGTATCAAGAAGAGGCACCTCAAAGTGTCACAGTATCTTAGTAATAATACTGCCATAAGGAAGCAAGCGGTGATTGATCGTGGGAGTACTCAACATGTACCGCACAATAATATACCCGAGGTTTATGGGACGGTCTGAGAGTAGGCTATCTAGTAGGCTAACGTCCAACCTCGTAACCTCATCCGAGTGACCCTTCCCAGATGTCACTATGTACTGTAAAATAGTATGAAGAATATGAACTTGGAAAGGTAAAAGTTGAGACTGAAAAGGAAGCAAACAAATCTCATCAGACAAGTCTCGATGACGACATATATTACGAACGCCATCAGTATGACAAAAACTGTCAAAGTAAAGGGCTTTCCTAGAGGTGTATATATCATGCCCCTCACTAGAGATACCAAGAAAGTCAGCTAGGTCCGCATCATCAAACTCTATTGGCACACCGCCGACTTGAGTAACTATCATATTTGGGCGAGTATCGAAGATTTCCATGTTTGAATAAAAGACTCGCACTAAATTTGGATAAACTCGGTCATCAAAGTCAATGGCAGACTCCCAAGGCTGAAGCATATCCCAAATGCTTCTACCACATACAACTAATTTATGGAAATCATCAATGTCAACAAAGGAGTCAAGTACCTGTCGACCATCGAAGCGATCTTCGAACCGCTTGACCAAGGAAGGCGTGGGGAAGTGAATGCTTGTAAATTCAGAGAGTTCCCGTGGTGGTATGGGATTCCTTGGAGGCACAGATTTACGCCTGAGATTTCTGCGAGGGGGTGCAGCCATGGAGAAACACAATGGAGCGTGAAAAATGTGGGAGAGATGTGAAGAGAAGAAAATGAATCGATGATTTGATTAGGAATGAATAGAGGATGTGAATTTGATGCTCAATTTGGTTGAAGAAGTGGAAGAATCGGATTAAAAACGAAGAAACCCGACCCGCGGCAGTTAGGGTTTTGATTTGGGATTTTTCAATTTTGGGCTTGATTGGAAGTTTTGAATCAGTGAAAGTGTTCTAAAGGTTATAAGAAATGATGTTGAAGGTTTGATTTGACAAGAAAAGCAAGAAAAATGAGGGTTTGAGGGCAGAGAAACCTTTGGCTGCGCAACAATGGCTGAAACGGTGAAAGAGCAACTGAAGAGGGAGAAGAAAAGACCTTTGAACAGTTTTATAATCGCAAAAACAGTTAACCGTTTATTTAAACGGTTAAGGGGTAGCTTCCAGAGGCTAAAGAATGGGCAACGGTGAAAGCTTGGGCGCTTAACGGCTAAGGAGTAACTGTTAGATGACTCTCTGTTTTCAAACGGTTCACCAATTCTAGAAAATGGTGAAAGAGTAAACGGACGGACACATAATCTCGTTTCTGGAATAAAACGGTTCACCGTTTATTGGAAACGGTTATCCGTTTATTTTATCTGTAATTTCGCACATTTGATTTAATTTTTGGCCAGCAAATAATAAAGTCCAAGATCATTTAATTGATCTGAAAATATTTTATGAGCCATTTTAATGCATGATTCATGAACATGTTTTCAACCAATTAATTCATATAATCAAGAATTAACAAGGTAAATTCATCATTTGACTATCAAGCATTTCATAAATATTATATTACAACTAAGTCAATCAATTCAGTACGCTCAATAGCATGAATAGAGACGTTAATGCGAAAATTTCATCATCCCAAGTTCATGCCGAATTTTTGAAAATTGTTCTTCGCAAAGTGGTTTTGTGAAAATATCGGCAAGTTGTTTTTTCGTAGAAATAAACTCTAATGCAATATCTCCCTTTTGAACATGATCTCTCAAGAAATGATGTCAAATTTCTATATGCTTGGTTCTAGAGTGTTGAATGGAATTCTTTAAAAGATTTATAGAACTAGTATTATCACACTTAATAGGAATTTGTTCAAGATTAATGCCATAATCTCTAAGTGTTTGTTTCATCCAAAGTGCTTGTGTACAACAACTTCCGGCGGCTATATATTCAGCCTCGGTAGTTGAAAGTGCAACAGAATTTTGTTTCTTACTAAACCATGAAATAAGTGAGTGTCCTAGAATATAGCAAGTTCCACTAGTGCTTTTTCTATCCACTTTATAACCGGCAAAGTCTGCATCCGAATAACATATTAAATCTATATGAGTTCCCCTAGGATACCAAAGGCCAACATCTATTGTTCCACTCAAATAACGGAAAATTCTTTTAACAGCAAGCAAATGGGATTCCTTGGGACATGATTGAAATCTTGCACACAAACATACACTAAACATGATATCGGGTCTACTTGCAGTCAAATAAAGTAAAGATCCGATCATATCTCGATACATTTTGATATCCACTTCTTTGCTCTTTTCATCTTTGTCAAGCTTGATGGTAGTACTCATAGGAGTGCTTTTTGACGTTCCATTATCATAGCCAAATCTTTTGAGTAGATCTTTCACGTACTTGGCTTGGTTTATGAAAATTCCTTTCTCGTTTTGTTTGATTTGAAGTCCAAGAAAGTACTTCAACTCTCTCATCATACTCATCTCAAATTCTTGGCTCATACACGATGAAAAATCTTTACACAACAACTCATTAGTAGAACCAAAAATAATATCATCAACATAAATTTGAACAATAAGTATGTCTTGGTTCTTATGCTTAACAAAAAGAGTTGTGTCCGCTTTTTCCATCGAAAAATTGTTATCCAACAAGAAGTTTTTAAGCCTATCATACCAAGCTCTAGGTGCTTGTTTTAAACCATACAAAGCCTTGGATAACTTATACACATGATCTGGAAATTTTTCATTTTCAAAACTAGGAGGTTGTTTCACATAAACTTCCTCCATAATATATCCATTTAAGAAAGCACTCTTGACATCCATTTGATATAAAATAAAATCCTTATGATATGCATATGCTAACAACATCCTAATGGATTCTAATCTTGCTACAGGTGCAAAAGTTTTATCAAAATCAATTCATTTTTCTTGGTTGTAACCTTGAGCCACTAATCTAGCTTTATTTCTTACAACCACACCGGATTCATCCATCTTATTTCTAAACACCCATTTAGTACTTATGACAGATTGATGTTCTGGTTTAGGAACTAATTCCCACACATTGTTTCTTGCAAATTGATTTAACTCCTCTTGCATTGCCATAATCCACGATTCATCATTTTCCGCATCCGCAATGGATTTGGGTTCAATTTGCAAGATAAATGCATTATGCTCATAAGTATTCTTAAGAGATGATCTAGTTGTAACACCTCGTGAGGGATCTTCTAAAATTACATCTTTAGGATGAGAAGAGACATACCTCCACTCATTGGGGAGTGTCTGAGAAATACCTTCTTGTTGCTCCAGCTCTGTATTTGTTTGTTCTTCTTGTCTATCCTCTTGATTTTCTTGTGGTACATTCTCTTGATTCTCTTTTGATGATTCTTCTTATAGCTCTCCATCTGCATCATCATTAGCAACTCCTTTCTCCGCAGAGGAGGGGTTAGATTCATCAAACGTAACATGCATGGATTCTTCCACAACTAAAGTTCTTTTATTATAAACTCTATAAGCTTTGCTAGAGTTTGAATACCCGAGAAAGATGCCAACATCAGATTTTGGATCAAATTTACGAAGATTATCTTTTGTGTTTAAAATAAAACATTTGCATCCAAAAACTTTGAAATACTCAATGTTGGGTTTTCTATCTTTCCAAAGCTCGCAAGGAGTTTTATTGAGCTGAGGTCTAATCAACACCCGATTTAAAACATAGCAATCGGTGTTAACAACTTCGGCCCAAAAATATTTAGGTAATGCATTTTCATTTAACATAGTCCTAGCCATTTCTTGAATAGACCTATTCTTTCTCTCAACAACTTCATTTTATTGTGGAGTCCTAAGAGATGAAAATTGATGCTCAATGCCAAGATTATTGCAAAAAATCTCAAATGCATGATTTTCAAATTCTCCTCCATGATCACTCCTAATGCATATAATATCATGCCTTTTTTCATTTTGTAATTTCTTATAAAGCACTTTAAAAGCATCAAGAGCATCATCGTTATGGGCGAAGAATAGTACCCATGTATATCTAGAATAATCATCCACTATCACAAATGCATAATATTTGTCATTTAGACCAGCATGTCTAGATGGCCCAAATAGATCTATGTGAAGGAGTTCAAGTGGCTTTGAAGTAGAAATTTGGTTTTTATTTTTGAAAGAGGTTTTGATTTGTTTTCCAAATTGACAAGCTTCATAAATCTTATCTTTTTGAAAGCCAATTTTCGGAAGACCTTCAACTAAATCATTTTTCGAAATTTTCGAAATCAAATCCATACTTGCATGTCCTAATCTTTTATGCCATAGCCAACTATCATCATGTAATGTGGAAAAACATTTATCAAGAGTAGATGCGCATTCTATGTCAATAATATAAACATTACCACATCTATTACTAACAAACAAGATTTTGTCATCACATGAGTTCTCGATAACACAATTAAATTTATCAAAAATAACTTTATAACCTTTGTCACATAATTGACGAATGCTAATTAAGTTGTGTTTCAAGTTCTCAACCAAACATACATTCTCAATTAGAGTTGAGGAAACTTTACCAACATCTCCAATTCCAAGAATTTTTCCTTTTGAGTTGTCTCCAAAAGATACTTCTCCACCATTTTCAATTTTGGTGAAGCTTGAGAACCATGCATAATTTCCGGTCATGTACCTTGAACAACCGTTGTCCAAGTACCATTTATTTTTCTTCTTCTTTAAGCCCTACAAAGAAAATCTCAAGTTTTAGGTACCCAAAGCTTTTAGGGTCCTTGAGAGTTAGCAATGGTTCTTTTTGGAACCCAAATACATTTGACACCAATGTATGCATTCCTTTTCACGGGACATCTATATTTCATGTGACCGTTTTGATTACAATAATGGCAAACAATCTTATGATCACTAGTGGAGGTATCTTTAGCAAAATAATTCTTATAATATTTTTGCTTCAAGTTAGGCTTATACCCAAGTCCTCCTTTATCAAAAACACATTTTTGTGAGTTAAGCATATTATCCAACATCTTTTGCCCATTTGTAAATTTCAAAACAATCTCATTTAACTCATTGCTCTTTTCTTGAGCATTTCGTTCTCATTTTTCAACTCATTTATGTGTGATTCTAAATGCTCATGTAAGATGCTAGGTTTCTCATTTGATAATGCAATTTCATCATGCAATGTTTTGTTCCCTACTTCTAGGCATACAATTCTTGCATTTAGAGATTCATTTTCATTTTTAAGCTTTGCCATTTTCTTTTTAAGACATACATTCTTTTTACCAATCTTCATCAACTCACTATGCAAATCTTTAAAAGCATCATACAATTCATCATAGGTGGGATCACTTACCTCATTGAGATCATCATCCCCTCCTATTTCCATAAGTGCTAGGTTTGAAACTTCTTGCGATCCTTCTTCATCATTTGAATCTTCCTCGCTATCATCCCAAGTTGCAACCATTGCTCTCTTCTTGAGTTTGTTGATAAGTGGACACTCCGATCTTATATGGCCAGGTTTCTTGCATTCATAGTATGTGATTGCCTCCTTCTTCTCCCTATGGTTCTTGAAGTTTCTGAAATTTCTTCGCTCTCCGATTTTCTTGAAGAATTTTTTGAACCTCCTTGCTAGCATGGCTAACTCTTCATCATCCAGTTCACTCTCCCCATCACTCTCATATTTTAAAGCTTTGAGAACAATACTTTTCTTCTTCTCCTCATGCCCTTTTTCTGCTGTCAAATCTTCTTCATATGAAATGAGAGAACCAATTAAATCATCAAGAGGTAAAGTATTTAAATCTTTGGCCTCTTCAATAACGGTTCTTTTTTATCTCCATTCTTTTGGAAGAGACCTAATGATTTTCTTAACTTTTTCGCTATTTGAGAAGGTCTTTCCTAGGGCTCCTAGAGTGTTTACTATGTCCGTAAATCTCGTATACATAGAGTACACACTCTCATTTTATTCCATTTGGAACAACAAATATTGTCGAGTGTATCTACTAACTTTCGACTCTTTCACTTGATTTGTGCCTTCATAAACTACTTCAAGTTTGTGCCAAATTTCATTAGCACTTTCACAACTAGATACTCGATGAAATTCTTTCTTATCAAGAGCACAAAATAAAGCATTCATAGCTTTGGAATTTAGAGAATCTTTTCTCTTTTCCAATTCATTCCATTCTCTTGAAGGTTTTGGAATATCTTCCCCGAATTCATTTTTAGTAAGGGGCAAAAACGGACCATCACATACAACTTCCCAAATTTCATAATCTAAAGCTTGCAAATAGATTCTCATTCTAGTTTTCCAATATGCATAGTCATTACTGTCAAAGAACGGTGGTCTAGTTGTGGATTGCCCTTCTCTAAAGGTTGAGTCATTTAGGGTTGCCATGAATCTTTTACTCTAGACGATTAAGTCCTAATAAGAGAACAAGACTCTGATACCAATTAAAATACAAGTCTGCAACCCAAGAGCAGGGGTGAATTGGGATTCTAAAAATTATTCAATTTATAAAGAAAAACTCAAAGCAAATATAATCCAAATTCAAAGCAATAACAATTAAGTTGATCACAATATAAAAAGATAAGGGAAGAGAAATTCAAACATAGAGAGTTTTACGTAGTTCGGCCAACCTCGCCTACGTCCATGCCTCCAAGCTTTCCGGGCTTGAGGATTCCACTAAGCAAGCCTCCAAGGCTTCAAATGCTTACACTTGACTTCCAAGGTGTCAATAACCTTTACAACAAGAGATTATCACAATCTCTTTAACCCAAGTGTATCCCAACACTTACAATCACTCAAAACAAAAGATTTCAAACTTTTTTTGCCTCTCACAATATATAAGATTAAACAATGATCCCCAATAGATGAAGCAAGAATGTGTTCTAAGCTCTATGAAGATTTTATTCTCGAATATAAGCTCAATAGTTGTGTTGTGATCACTCTTCTTTGAATTTGAATGAGCTTATTTATATTTGGAGCTCAAAAACTAGCTGTTACAAACTGTCGGCCCGAAAACGGTTCACCATTAACCATTAACGGTTAACCATTTTGGCTGGTCAAAAGTTACCATTGGGCCAAATTTCAAATAAACGGTTTGCCGTTTAGGATTACCCTTTCGCCGTTAAATTACAAAGACCTGCAAGATGAACATCAGTTATCCGTTTATAGTAAACGGTTAAGGATTTGCATGAAGTGACTTCTCTGGATATTATCGGTTAACCGTTTGTAATAAACGGTTCGCCGTTTGTTTCTAGTAACCTGCAAAACAATTCAACCTTATCCGATTTTGTTAAACATTGCCAGATGAGTACAACCTTCAATTCTGGATGTTATCAGTTAACCGTTTAAATAAACGGTTCACCGTTAAATTTCAGTAGCCTTTCCATCTTTTGTGTTTTCCGTTTTTCATAAACGGTTAGAGCTTAGGCAATATGTTGCTCTCTGGTATTAATCGGTTAACCGTTTAAAAGAAACCAGTTCACCGTTTATTTCCAGAATCACATTTTAAATCAAATTTTGCAGAGAATCTTTTTTTCTAATTTAAAAGTCCATCTTTTATGAGTATGAATGGAATGATTATTAAGGCTTTCATTTATTAAGAAATAGCTACAACATTTTTATCAAAAAACCATTTAAAGTTTGTTATCATCAAAATCAATAGTATTAACATATTCATGTTAACAGCTCTAATGCTTCAAAAACTCTGGGATTTCTCTATGAATAATGTTGGTTTTATGCACTAAGGAGTACTTATTTAAAAACTTTGTTACTACTTGTTCCCATGATGTGATACTATTAGCAGCCAATGTATTAAACCAAGAATGAGGTCTATCCTTTAGAGAAAATGAAAACAATCTAAGCTTACCATCTTCATATGTAAAATTTTCATCTTTAAAAGTTTGGCAAACAACATGAAAATCATTCAAATGATTATGTGCGTTTTCGTTTTCCAAGCCATAGAATGTTGAGAAATAATTTAACACACTAGGTTTTAACTCGAAACTCCTAGCAGCTACATTTAGTTATATTATGCATAACGTGCTTAAATTATCTAATGGACTAAAGTAGTTCTTAAATGGCCTCCCTTGTGCTTGTGGTTGTTGTTTCAAATCCATTTCAATTTTAACCTCCGATACAATATGTCTATGAGTGGAAATTGTTTTTCCAGTTCAAGGTGTATAGGTTCTAGATTATGTGATTGTGACCTTCGAAAGTGCATGCAAGGAATTAAAAAAATTAAGGTTAATGAAAATAAAAAGAGAGAGGAGATGTTACAATTCTGACCTTCTCACATTATTACATATTTACTATGAAAACACACTCTAAACCTACACATAAAGCTATATACATAATATTTACGAAGCGAATTAACTCCACAAATTAAAATGACTTGCCTTCCCTATAACAGTGCCAAAAAACGTTGTTGTGCAAATTTTCTTGTACTTATAAAATCTATTGTAACATGGATTAATGGTGACGGATGTCGATCCAACAAGGAGGTAGATTTAATTATGTGTAAGGTTACTTTTTCAGGTTTATATGTAAATTGGTCAAATGTGATTTCTAAGCAGTAAATGAACTTAAATTAAAAAGATGGCAAGAATAAATTAAAGATAATAAAAAATCAAATGATGAGTCTCTGGATTCACACTCAACACTTCACCATGGGCTTAATATTCATTTTTAGTTCCAATTAATTTATGAAGAGATATTTTCACTCCTCATTGTCCTCATTCTAGTAAATATGGTATCAGACACTCATTGTGCTATGGGGAAATAATCTTTTACTAATGTGGTGTCAAGTCCACATTATACTAGATGATAATAAACCACTGTTGACAATGTGGCAAGACCGTCCACTAAATAAATTAAATGCATTCTCTGTCAACACTGAGTCGGGATGAACCACTAATACAAGAGGGGAGTTTCTCACTAATAAATATAGTGTAAAGTGCTCATTGTGTCAAATAGTAATGATACTAGGGAGCCGATATATCGTGCAAAATTTAGACAAGATTGTTACTATCTATCAATAATGAGTCAAAACAATTCACATAAATCAAAGAGAGAGAGTTAATAAACTTACTAAATTAATCCCAAGGATCATGTTAAGGTTTCACCTTCAACAGCTTGAAACTAAATTAGCCACCCATAATTGAATTAGGGGTAAAATAGTATTTTTCTTAAATACATAGATAATACAACATAGAGTAAGAATTACACAAATGAAGCTCAAATTTGGATTCAGAGCTATCAAATTGGGAATTCCCCTACTCGGACGCTCAGGATTACACCACATGGCAAACTATGATTAAATGGAACATGTTACCAAGGCTGTGATTCAATGAATTGCATGTAATGCATGTGTGCTTTTCGGTCCCACAATGTAATGCCACATCATCAATCAATGCAAAATCAACTAGCATTGATTTAGTGTATTTCATGTATTGTAAGCTCATTTTTCAGTCTAATATGATGTTGCTACATCATCAGTCAATGCAGTAGGATGCTACCATGTCAATTAAGCCTCACCAAAATCCTAAAATTACAATACCTTTTATGTCCTTCATAAGGTTTTTAGCTATTTTGAGCTAAAAAAATACTATATGTTTTGCTCTCCTATTTCTCGTTAATCGTGAAATGACAAAAACACCCTTGAAATCATAAAATAGTTAAATTATAAGAAAATACATAAAATACTCAAATTATAACAAAACACACAATCAAAGTTTAAAAAGACTTAAATATATAAAAATATAAATGTTAGTGAGACTTGGAATGTAAAATGATAATTTTATCCTTTATAAATGTTCATTCTCCAGTACTCAACAATTAGTCATTCTTGTTGGCAAGCAAAACACTAATTTATTTGATAACTTAATTTGTAAAACACAATCTAAAAAAATTTGAAAGCAAGAGATAAGAGAAAATCTCTTTTTATTTACTACATTTTTCCCCTAAAATTCATTTACGTGGTAACTCTGGTGAGCTTGCAACCACAGCCTTTAAATGAGCTTTAATGATATAATCCAATGGTAAAAAATTATAACCAATGTAGTGCATTATAGAGCGATCCAACTTAACCAATTACCATAACTCAAGTGAAATCGAAACCCTCTATTCTCTCTTTTAGTCAAGGTGGTTGAATTAATAAATTAATTTGTACTAAATCTGAAGCAATGGGGTGAATGCGAGCTCCGACACATAACGATCTTAGTCTTTCAAAATCATTAATGTAACATTGAAGTACTAATATGATGTGATAAATTCTAACAACTCTTAGGTTTTTTAGTGTTTAGAATCTAAATTTAACATTCACTTTCCAATTTGAGCATAAACAATTCATGAATTTAGGGATTTCCCTATAAAACATAAAAATCACAATAAAAACAAATAAAAATAAATAATTCCTAAAATGGACCTAGAATTTGTAAATGTGACAAAGTTGTTAGTATTATTAACATTGTGATTATAAAATTATGATTTTCGCATTTATTAAATGTACACTCTCTTGTGTTAATTATGAAATAAAATATTAGAATTCAAATTATAACTCAAATATTAGGATCACAAATATTATTCTTTCGGAACTACATCTACATGCCTAAAGATTGAAGCATTAATGACTTAAATATATTTTTTGGTAATTTTTTTTTTGGGAACTTTATGATATGTCCTGAAGGTGTAGTTCTGTTCTAACAGTATATCAATTTTGAGTTAAAATACAGCAACACTCAAACAATATAAATGGTAGAGAGAGGGCCCGAACTATAGCTTTGTTGTCTCCCATCTTTTTTCATTATTTTTCCGGACATTGAATCGATGATTTTTATTTTTCATTACATAGCCTTTAGCAAATGCGTGTAGTTTCCCCTTAAGTTTATGATATTCGACCCATCTAAATAATAATATAATAACAATGTAGTGTTGCCTAATACCAAATTAGAAAACTCATCAAATAAAAAGAGATATAGTAATATTTGAAAATTAACTAGGATGCCTTTTTTTGGTGGCAGCCTTCTGTTTTAAGTCATAAGCTAGCACATGAAACGCTTATTTTAATAAGATCGGATGTTTATAAATACAAAGCACCAGACATATATAGACTAAGTGTGAAAAGGAAAGGTGTGAAGGAAAGGCAGTATGTGTATGTAAAAGAATAAGGAGAAATGAAAGGAAGAGGGAGGAAAGGAGAAGAAATTTTGGATGTGACTATTGTCTGCCAATATTCGAAAGAGGTCCACATCCATCCTGTAATGGGGGGACCCTCAGTGCACTACCTTATTTACATTCTTAAATCATGGCTCTGAAAAATCATATATTATCATTGATATTATAATCTCAATAAGCATAATGTCACTACAAAATCTTTCTTCTTTTATCGGCCCTTTCATAGTCATCCATTAACTTTTTACGATTTCGGTAAATGGCATGTTATGTTTGACCAAACCTATTATTTATGAAGTAACATATAATCATTCTCGCATTCCAGGCATGCTTTAGTGAATGAAAAATTATTCATGGTTCACAGTTACTCAACCATAAATTTATACGATTTGCTAACATAAACCACTGAAAAGGTTCACATTTTAGAAAAGGAAAATGTTTTCTTTTACGAAATGAATGTGACGCCCTCATCATTGTGGGATCGAAAGCATACAGTTGACTGTGCACGACATGCGCGCCTATCGTTTAGTGGCTGTTCGTGTCGGCATGATCTACCTTTCTTAGTGCTACTTGTACATAGTATTAATTTGATTTTTTAGTTTCAAATTAATAAATAATTTTTACGTAATTTTATTTAGTAGACGGTTCGAATTTTTAATTACTAAAGAGGTTTAAATAAAAAAAATTAATTTAAATTTTATCTACGAAACAGGTTAAAAAGAAAAAGAATAAGGAGTTTTCTTATAGTACATGTACAACTTTCATTTCCTTATTTGACAAGCATTCATTCTTATGGCGTTTTTGTTACTCATTATTTTTGTATTCTTGAACTAGTATAAAGGCAAAGCCTCGTTGAAGGACAATCATTCAGCTTTAAACATTTTTTTCCTGCTTCTCTCACTCTTTGGCATGCTTCTTTCCCTCTCTATATTTGATCATGGTTTGTAAGCTTTGGTGAGGCTGGCGTCTCCAGCGTAATAAAACAACTAACAAACACAGTATATTAACTGTTAGGAAAGAATCTTGGCTGCTTAGCGTTTCTTCTTTTCCATTGGCATTCTATCACGATTGTATGAATGTTTTCACCATTGGGTTAAAAGAGATATTATAACAAACAAGCTTGAAATCGCATTGCATTATTTACTAGCGTCTGATTAACTATGAGATTACAAGTTAATTATGATGTAATATGCACCGAAATATTACCAAGCAAGTTTGGGCATTAAAATAAAAGATTATCCCAAAATGCGAGGCCGTTATATAGGCATCAACTGATTAGCCACATTCATTTCTTCTTTGTTGCATTTTCAACTAGCATGAATAATTAATGAGATAATTATAATTAACTACAGAAATACCCTTTTATAAATGAACTACAAACAGGATTTTACAATTTTACTAGTAAAATTGCGAGGCCGTTGTATAGGCATCAATTGATTAGCCACATTCATTTCTTCTTTGTGGCATTTTCAACTAGCATGAATAATTAATGAGATGATTATAATTAACTACAGAAATACCCTTTTATAAATGAACTACAAACATGATTTTACAATTTTACTAGTAAAAAAGAAAAAGTAAAAACATTTCAGAAATTAATACTTCAAGTTGGCCCTTCTTTCAATTTCGACCGTTGGATATGTTGATGCAATACTACCCTAATAGGTTTTGCATGGAAACCAGAAATCATGGTAATCATCAGCCACTCCTCATAGCCCCAACAAGATGTAGTAGACAAGGGTTATGGGCAGTGCAATTAGCATCCCAAATATGACTCTGCAAAAGCAAAAGTAAGTGATAAGAATAACCATAATAATAATAATAATAATAATAATAGTAACAATAAGATAAAAGAATAGGGAAAAAAGAAATCTCATGAATTTTGTGCAGAAAAAATATACTCACCCTGTGCTGAGAATATCAGGGTGTACGTTGTATTCCTTTGCAAAGACAAAGGGGACAATTCCTTGTGGGAGAGCTGCCTGTTTTTGCAATCCAAAAAATTCCAAGAACATGAAAGGCAAACGGACAAGTGTTAGCAAATGTACAGATGCCTGTTTGGTCTTCATTTATATACTTTAACAATTAGTTCTTGCTTATATACATTAGATTAATTTTTTTTTTTCCACAGATGATGGTGTTGGTAACTTCAGAATGCGTGCTTAATTTGTTTGTTCTTTGTTACTTCTATTGTGTATTATAATGTCTAAATGACAATATTTGATATCTTCAATAAGATTCAATGTTTCTGCATGCACTTGATCATTATTTAAACAAAATTGAAACGGGTTTGAGAAATAATAAAAAAACGTTATCTAGGAGAAGAAAATATATACTTTAATAGAAAGCAAATATTTTGGAGCTTTTGTAGTTAAGTTGGATTGGCTGTGTCAGAAGGAAGCAGAGGAGAGTAAAGTGACCTGTACAATGGCAACGTGTAAGAGAACGCCTCTGAGGCCAACAGCAATGGAAGCAGCTGCCATGACAGCTGGACCTGTGAGGAATCTCACAGCCATTGAAAAAGCTGCAATGGAATTTCCACATGCTATTATCCTTGGTTGCAAAGCCATGAACAGACCTGCATGTCATCACATCAAAAAAGAAATTAAATTAAGCATGCCCATCACCAACATCCAACACAACATCTCTCCCCATTGTCATTTGTCAGACTTTTATTTTTGGTTTTGTTTTTCCCCCAGAAAACTTTCATCATCACTAGCACCACTACTACCCATCACTACCCGTTATATCAAAAACTTGGCAAAAGGAGATGGATCTGTAGAGTTAAAAGACATAAAGCAAACCCCAACACATTATCATGACTACACTGTTTTGCTTTGCTTTTTCCTAATTCTGGTTGCTTTGTTTACAACATTTAATTATGAAAAAGTAAGGGAGAATAAGAAAAGATTTATTACTAAAGGAAAAAGAGTATAACGAAGCATTTACTGACCAAGACTGAACATGGCCATGCCGAGACCTGCATCTGACAGAATGGAGATGGACTTTGCTACAATGGCAGGCATTTGTACATTCCACCTTAAACAAGCAAGCAACAGCAGCAAATTAAACCAACAAGTTAGGTCAATTAACTAAACTCAGATGCCAAAACTGATGAGCACACAAGCAAATTGTTTGGTAGGAAATATGTATTAAACAAAACGGCGACATAAAACATTAATAAATCAGTGTCGAATAGCTTTGTTTTTTTAATTATGATATTAAATCTGATTTATCACTATTTTTGTAGTTTTTTTTTCCCGTGAACATCATTACTCCGATCGAAAGCAACAAGTGGAGCTAACATGTCATGTACCTGAACGAAACTAATGACCAAACGAGGCCAATTAAGCTGGAGTAAGTGTTGGGATTTCTGATAAGTTTTCTCCAAACCATAATCAGTATAAGCCTTGTCATTACACTTGTCGGCGGCATAGCTTTAGGCTTCTCATCACCAACTTTTTCTCCTTCATTGTTGTTGCTCTCTAATCCTCTTCTGTTGCCAAAGCTAAAATCTTCTCTCTCCATGTACTCTTCATGACCACCACCACCCTCTCCTGTAAAATTATAATTAAGCTACTTCTAATCGATAATTAAATAAAAATACTTTTAATTAATTAAATGAAATGCTTCTAGCTACCTTTTCCTCCTTGTGGTGACACAGCCAATCTCACTTCTTTGTGGTCATTATTATTATAATCATGGCCACCAAATACATCAGATACAGGAGAAGCACTCGAACTCCAAACAAACATATGAAGATCCCTAGCTCCAGCTCCAGCTCCAGCACCATCTTCTCCTTTCTGCTGAGCTTGACCATTAATAGCCTTCTTATTGGCACTGGCATTAACTCTAGTATTATTATTAGTTGGAGAAAACATGCCCGGATTTGGTGCCGGGTAGTGATGGAACCTTGACTTGTTAGCATTATTAGCTTCATCTTCATAGTTAGATGGTCTTGGGGTGGGTCCACGCGACGTCGCCGAGAGACCATACACGTCAGTGGCGCCGAAGTTTGAACTGCGGCCACCAGCCATCATTGAGTAAAAGTCAGCGTGGTTAAAGCTTGACCCTCGTGGTGTTGGGTTTCTTGATGACTGCAAAGAGTAAATCTCTGCATTCGTTAAGTTTGATGGGCGTGGAGTTGTTGACGACAGCCCTTGAGACCTTCTTGAGAAAATGTCTGATCTTGAGGCATTTGATTTTCGGACAGTGACATGAAGCTTTCCATCTTCTTTGATCTCAGCGTCTGTTTCAAGTGGCTGCCTTCCATCAAGTGACATGATGTCAGAATCAACGTGTATTGAGACAATAGAGCCAGCAGTGTCTGGGAATTGCTCAGAGATAAGCAACCTGGCACCTCTATATTCAAACATGAATAACATCAAAGTGTACCAAATGATGCATTGAAGAACAACTATTTGCACCATCAAGCTTCCAGAGAACTCACCGTACATTCCTTTGAGTAAAGGAATGCCCATGACAAGAGTGTTTGGTAAAGTTGATACTGAAAATAGAGTGATGGTCCATTCTAAACAACCCCTTTTGCTCAACTTGCACCAAATTGCTAGAACCACAAGGACTATGATTTTTTGAAGAGTATCAGCTGCAATGAACCTCAAGTTCATTTTGTAAGGGTCGTTGGATGAGATGAAATGGAAAGAGAGCAAGGGGACTGCAAAGAGAGCAACAAAACGGTTGATGCCTGAGCACTGATCAGGAGTGAAAATCTTCCACCATTTCACTGACCCATAAGCTAAGATCATGGCCACATAAAGTGGAACCATTGCAGTCATGACATGGTAAAAGTCTGCGAGTGTGATCATCTTTGGTTACTTGCAACGATACTAATTGAATGAATTAACAAAACTTAGCAATCAAAGAAGAAACAAGAAAGAGAGAGGGGTGGGGGGTTGAAGAAGAAGAAATATTGGTGGAAGCGACAACGAAGATGAGAGGAAAACAAAGGGAACAGCATGTGTTTTTGGGGTTTTGAAGTAGTGGGTAGTAATAAGCAGAACAGAGGAATTTTTTTTCACTGATACAGCTTTGAGAGCTGTGAGCAAGCTTGCACTTGCATTCCCCAAAGCACAGAGTATTTTGCTTTTTAAACTTTTTTTTTATTTTGTTTGTTTTTATCCTTTTTGTTTTGAGTAGTATTTGTGTTTGGATTTGAGAGAGAGATATATATAACTTGGTAAATCTTAAAATCTGTGTGGGGAGGAGGGGAGGCTCTATCTTCAATGGACTTGGCTAATGGTTGTGCAAAGTATATAAGTAGAAAAAGCACTTTTGTTTGGTGGGAGCCTGGAGGTGGATGTGTCTCCGAGTACTTGTTTTAAGAGCTTTTTAAGCTTTGTAAAGAGCCTGTTCCCTCTTGCCTTCTCTCTCTCTCTCTCTCTCTCTCTCTCTCTCTCTCTCTCTCTCTCTCTTCTTGGAATGGAAAGCGTGGATTCGCTTTTTTATCTTCATGGGTTGTAAATAGCTGTGTGTGTTTATGCTTATTATGATATCCCCTTCTTATAGATATTTGTGAGAAAGCTAATAGTAATTCTAATATTCTTCCATTTCCTAATTTTCTGGCAAAATTAATTTATATCATTTTAGGGAGAAGTGAACGGCTCCACGCGCTTAGATATGGGGCGCTAAATTTGGAGTAAAAGAGGACAAGCATTTTTGAAGTAGGGTGATTCCTTCACGTGGATCCTAAATTGTCCATTGCTAGCCATATCTTACTTCGCATTTCCAACGGCTCGGGCTAAATTTTAATGGTGCGTTTATTTTTGTACTGACGAGATAGAATCTGAAATTGAAATTATTATTAGTGTTTATTTATTAAAATAAATGTGCATATTAGAATGAATATGGTGCGCTTCACGTTAATATAAAAATAAGAAATGAGAGTCTACTCACAAGTGTCTAGATCAGTTGGCATGGAACTGTTATATCTTAATTAAGTTTCTTAATATGAGATTTGAGAATGTAGTTGCACTCAAATTTAAAAGTTTCAACTTTGTCTTGACTTAAAAAATTTAAAAATTAGAAAAACAAATAATCATCCCAAATAACAGAAACCCTAATCAATTAATTTACTAGCCCTCAAAAGCTCCAATTCCAGCAGTCGTCGATCTTATCTCACCATTATAACCGATAATTCTGTTACTATCCATCATTAGTACAAACTTCCTTCATCGGTAGGTTATTGAAATAGCCATCACAAACGCTATTGCTATTGTTTTTGTTGTTGTTATAGTAGTTATTACTATGACTATTATTAATGCTATTATTAATATTGTTGTTGTCATTAATATTATTGTTATCGAAGAAAAATATTTTATTATTAACAACAACAACAACAGTCGTCGATCTTATCTCACCATTATAACCGATAATTCTGTTACTATCCATCATTAGTACAAACTTCCTTCATCGGTAGGTTATTGAAATAGCCATCACAAACGCTATTGCTATTGTTTTTGTTGTTGTTATAGTAGTTATTACTATGACTATTATTAATGCTATTATTAATATTGTTGTTGTCATTAATATTATTGTTATCGAAGAAAAATATTTTATTATTAACAACAACAACAACAGTAATCAATAATAAAAATAATTTTAAATAATAATAATATTGTAATAATAATAAACAAATGGCATCTTTGTAACTTAGTAATAATTCATTTTGATTACAAGATGAAGTAATAATTCATTCGGTTTTATAATTCAAATAAACAACTTATTTTGATCCATTTTTCAATCTTATTTCAACTCATTCCAACTCCAATCGATTTCATTATAGTTCATTTCGATTATTTATTGGTAAACACACCACAGATACACTGTTACAGACAGAGACAAAAGTCATGTAGAATAAGGATGGCAAAAAATCAGCCCTAATCGCCTAATTTACATTTATCCAATTTAATGGTGGGACAATTGAGTCTAGATTTAATTTTTTAAGATTGGATTGGGTCAGAGATTAGGCATACATTAAAAAAAAAAGGCTTAAGCTAAGCCCAAGCCTTGGCAAGGTTGTTATTCTAAAAGGGCTATTTTTAGAAACCTCCCCTGAGGTTTGATATAATTTCGCTTAGATGGCGAGATTGATTGTATTCTCACTTACCTCCCCTGTCGTTAGTATACATACATGTATAACGTTAGTATTTGAGGGCAAAAATGTAAAAGACAAGCTGAAATTCTGAAAAAATCAAATAACAATTAAAAAATAGTTTAAAATCTATTAGATAATTGTATTATCCGATTACACACAATATCCATTGTGTAAAAAAGTGCATTTCTCTTTCCCCACAAAAAAAAAAGCAATGGAAATAAACATCATTTTCACTCCACTTCACTCTATTTTCACTCACAATTGTCGATCTTCACCATTTCTTTCTCTCACAATTTTCACTCCACTCCCCTACTTTCATTTGTTGGAACAAAAAGAAATAAACACCAAAAGTATATATAACTCATGAAGAAGAAAAACATGGGTGATCGGAGAAGGCCACCGACCGGTGACAATTGACGACGGTCGGGATATGCCACTGGTATTGGAGTTTGTAAGAGATTTGTTACTTTATCAAAGTCTAAAATTTTAAAATACCTTTGATTTTATTATTTTTGGAGATTTTATAAATAGTTGTTGTTGGTTGTGTTTGATTTGTCTTGTTCATGGGTTGGTGGTGGAAAAATTGATTAAAAGGAGAATGGGTTCAGACATATAAGGCCATGAGTTGAAAAAAAATTAATTATTAGTTATTTTATGTTTGTGATTTACACCATACATAGTGTAATAAGGCATATAAATCAAATAATTTGTTATTCTTATGTAAATGGGTATGTAAAATAAAAGTAGTCTTAGGTGTAATTTTCATTTTTCTCGCCAAAGTTTGCTAAAGTTGATCCGTTTATAAATTTACAGTGTTTGTGTGCGTCTATCGCACAAACACAATTCCTACATTTTTGGGCGACAAGGTCTATCTCCTGTACGACAAGCCCTCGTTGCACGAACATAATTTCTATGTTTTTGGGTGACATTGTTGTGGCACGTGCGACGAACTTATGTTGCCTGAATTCAGTTTCTGTTTTTTTAGACGATAAAATTTGTCGCACAAGCAACAACCCATGTCGCCCAAAAACATTGTTCTTGTATTTTGGGCGGCGATATACTCTTGTCGCACATACAGACATTCTATGTTTTTGGACAACAAGTGATGTCTCTCATGCGATAGTTTTTGTCGCACGGACGCAGTTTCTGTTTTTTTAGGCGACAGACATGTCACATGAAAATATTAAAATGTATTATTATTATCATTATTTATCGTTATTACTGTAACTGTTGTTGTTGTTGTTGTTTAGTAATATCATCATCATTATTATTATTCGTAATTATTGCTTTACTTTCACTTATTAACGTGTGCTTATTAACATATGATAGGGACAAAAGGCCAGTTGAACCGTTTGCTGTTCCACTGGAACCTACAGCAGAAATGGACAATGCCATGTATAAAATATAACTTAACTATCATACAACACTATTAGTGTAGTTGTTATTTTTGTTATTTTTGTGTATATGGACAACTGTTGGATGTATAGGCTAATGAAATTTAATTAAATTGTGATTGTCACCAACTGTAAGCTGCAGAAATGCACATTTGACTGTTATTTAAATGATGGTGCTATTCTATTTAGCACTTGTCGCCCGGGAGACATGTTCTGTCTCCCCAAATTAGTTTAGATATTTTAGTCATTTCACAAGTCAACTAACGATCAATCCTTATGTATACTAACGGCAGGGAAGGTAAGTGAGACTACATTCAATCTCGCCATCTAAGTGAAAGTATATCAAATTTCAGGGGAGGTTTCTAAAAATAGCCCTATTCTAAAATTTTATTTTTTCGTAAATACAATTTTTATTCTAAAATCGTCTTATTTAACTAAAATCTTAAGATTTAATTCAAACAATAATGCTAAGGATTTCAATATTTGAGTGTCAACTTGAGTCCTAATACTATATGCTACTCATCTATTAGATGATAAACTCAAAATTATTTGTTAGTGTATTTTACTATCTAATTGACGAATGCCACATTAATTAAGATTCAAATGTTGGGATCCCTAACATTATTTTAATTTAGAAGACCACAAAAAAATTAAGCATTTAACTTTTTTTCTTTCCTTAACTAATAAAATATAATAATTTTTTTCAATAAGAAATTCAAAAAAATTGAGGCACAGTAAAAGCTTGAATTATGTGTATTTTATTTTTATAATTTAAATTTTTTTTTACTTTAGATTTTGGGGCATGGATATACATAGAATTTCGAAAACCATCCATCCAAAATTGACTTTTGCTTTGGAATTAGAAAGAACGGGGGTGGAGTTAAGATAATTTAAATTTATAGGAGTGTAAGCTTATCATATGGAAATTAGGATCCTAGTGTTCACACGTGTTTTTAAGTGGTTCGTGCAATGTTTTTAATGGCCGTCAAAACTCAAATTATCGAATTGAAGTTCAAAAGTTATACTTGATCGTTTTTAAAACTTGGGAGTTGGGACGCTATCAATTCAATTTCCCAAGTGTTTTGTGAATTTACTTATCCAAGACACACATGGGAGACTAAAGAAAAGCACCTGTAATTAATTGAAGAAAAATATTATTTTGTGCATGTCTTTTCTATTCTAATACTTTATGAGTGCTTGCTTAGACAATGGCATGAGTTCGATATAACAAATAAAGCCTGAATCAGGCCCCTTAAGTTGTTGCCCACTCTTCAAAACCTCCCAACTCGGCTGGACTCCGAAGCATGTATCACTAGGGATGGCAAAATTCTCCACGGATTAGGGGTCTTATGAAATCCCACTGTAAATGGAGAAAGTTTTGAATAATTTTTAGAGAAGTGGGGAAAAAATAATCCCCAAATTATTGACTGAGTAGGGTTTGGTTTTGCATTCCCCACCCCACCCCCACCCCCACTCCCACTCCCACTCCAATCCATATTATATATAAATATATTTTTAATTCTTATTTAATAATTTTTATTTTATCAACTATAATGTCAATTAATAATTTTTTTAATTTTTATGTAATATAAACAAGATATGAATAAAAGAAAACCCTTCAATATTTTTCAACTCTAAAACATTGTTATGTTTTCTTTTCTCTTTTAAAGTACTGCTCTCTTTAAATATTTTTCACTTTTAATATCATTTTAAGATATTGTTTCAAACTTTTAGAGATTTTTTTAAAAATAATTTAAATACTTTATAATATGGTGATGATTTTATTTTAAGTCTCTAATTTTTAATTTACTGAAATAATGTACCTATACATACTATAAAATAGGTAAATGAGGAATATGGTGGGGAGAGGGAAATCATTCCCCACGTGGGGATTCCCTATCCCCACCCCACTAATGGTGCGTTTACTTCATGGGTTTACTTCATGGGAATGAGAATGAGGTGGAATGGAAATGGGCTGGGAATGTGAATGGACTAGAATGAAAATGAGTAATGGAAATGAGATTTCAATATTTATTTGGCAAAAATAAATGGGAATGAGAATGTGCTGGAATGCCATTGATGTGTTTACTTGGCAAAATAAATGGGAATGAGAAATGAGAAATGAGAATGAGAATCAATTTACCAAAATAACCATAGTATTAATAATTAATAAAAATAATTAATTTATCGTTATTAACAATATTATCATTATTGTTGTTGTTATTAATAATAATAATAATAACAATAATTAATAATAACTAAAATAATAAAGTTAATAAAATTTAATAATAATAATATTATTATTATTAAATTTTATTAACTTTATTATTTTAGTTATTATTCATTATTGTTAATATTATTTTTATTAATATTATCATTATTAACATTTATTATTATTATCATCAAATTTTATTAACTTTATTATTTTAGTTATTATTAATTATTGTTATTTTTATTTTTATTAATATTATCATTATTAACATTTATTATTATTATTATTATTATTATTATTATATTTTATTAACTTTATTATTTTAGTTATTATTAATTACTGTTAATATTATTAGAAAAATTATCATTCGTATACCCTACAACACTTTGAGGGTGTATCAACCGTCCACTCTAATGTGACAAAATGTATCTGTCGTCCACTAAACTGTTAGTTGCCGTTTAAATAGGATGACGCCAGAGGGGTAATTTGGTCATTTCATATGATACAAGTGATAATTCAAGGGTATACAAATGATAATATAAGAATTTAAGGGTATACGAGTGATAATTTTAAGGATAAAATCGTTAATTCGTTATAATTCCGTTAACTTTCAAACGACAGCTAACGGTTTGGTGGTCGAGAGATAACTTTTGTTAATTTGGGGTGGACGATTGATACACCCTCAAAGTGTTGTAGTATTTTTGATAACAGAACATCTATAAGGTATACGAATGATAATATCCCATATTATTATTATTATTATTATCATTTTATAATAATATTATACATGTATCTAGATAATGAAAATTATATTATTATTATTATTATTAAATTTTATTAACTTTATTATTTTAGTTATTATTAATTATTGTTATTATTATTTTTATTAATAATAATAATAATATAATAATAATAATATAATAATAATAATAACAACAACAATAATGATAATATTGTTAATAATGATAAATTAATTATTTTTATCATTATTTTTATTGTTAATAATGATAATATTAATAAAAATAATTAATAATAACTAAAATCATAAAGTTAATAAAATTTAATAATAATAATATATTATTATTAATGACATTTAAAATAATAAAATTAATTGTGATTTGAACAAGGGTAATTTAGGAAATATGAAAAAATTATAAGGATAAAAAAGTAAATTTATGTTTCATTCTCATTCCCACATTTTCATTCCTAGCCACCCATGGGAATGAGATTCTCATTACTTATTCCCAAATTGTATAGGACCCACACATTTTATTCTTATTCTTAAATTACATTTTGCCAAGTAAACATAAATTTTATTTCCATTCCTTCATTCACATTCTCCAAACCTACAAGTAACATACAACATAAATTTATTGGGAAATGAGATAGGGAATGGAGACAAAAAATTTTAATGGAGTGGGGAATGGGGTGTTAGCCTAAAAGACTACATTAATATAATTTTGATGATAACAAACATGTGTCTTTGGTAAAAATAATAAATATTGTATTTCACATCTTCACTAGTTTTTGAAGGATAATATTTATGCAAGTGAATCAAGTGAAATCAAGATTGAAGACACTCAACGGACAACGGCGAAATCAAGAATAAAGTTTAGAGCTCAACGGACAAATTTTTGTGACAAATTCTTGTAAAGCCGGTATGATTTAATTGATGCTTGATTTAGCATTTGAGAAGCTCAATAAATTAATTTAATTAAATACTTTTAATAAACTAAAGTTTTATTTTTATAAAGAAAAGCATTTTATGGATTTAAGTAATTTGGACTTAAATGCTAAGTTTTTGAAATCTTTGATTTTAATAAGTATTAAATTTCGGAGTTGGATGCTTTTACAAACATTTGAAATATTTTGGGTCATACTATAATTTATAAATATTTTGGATTAAAGTGAAAGATTTTGAGAACTTTGAAAAACGGGTATTATGTTGAAAAGGACCTTTGTGCGAAATAATAAACTCTTTGGGGCCATATCATAATTTCAGAAAGTTTGGAAAGCACAATTATTCTCTTCTGAAATTGGACCTATTTGCAAAGTTTTCTGACGTTTTGGGCCATAGTATAATTATAAAAGATTTTGGGCTAAAGTGTAATTTTACAGAACAGTGTTACTGTAGCAAAAATTCAAAAATAACGGTAATATCACTGTTCCTGAGCGGCTAGCCGGATAATCAAGCGGCTAACCGCTTGAGCACGGGTTTTTTGCTTATAACGGCTAGTTTTTGGGCTTTCTCTATAAAAACTCAACTCAAACTTCATTTTAAGAGCCAATGCACACAAATATAAGATCATACAACATATATTGAGCTTCCAAAACGCAAATCATTATTGATTGAATCATTCTTGAGCTATTAGTTGCATATCCACTCTTAAAGAGAGTTTTTGTTGTAACTTTCATTTCTTATCAATTTGTGAGTGTGTAAGTGTGGGAAACACTTGGGTGAAGAGATTGGGGAGATAATCTCTTGGTTGTAAAGGTTCATTGACACCTTGGAAGTCAATTGTAAAAACTTGAAGCCTTGGGAGGCTTGGATAGTGAAATCCTCGAGCTTGGTTGGCTTGGAGGCGTGGACGTAGGCGGGGATTGCCGAACCACGTAAAAATCCGTGTGTTTGTTTTTCTCTTCCCTTACTCTTTTATCTTTACGCTTGTTTGAATTTATTGTTCTATATTTCATTAAGGCGTTAGATTGATTTATTGTGCGAATCGTATTGCATAATTTTTAAAATCCCAATTCACCCCCCCTCTTGGGTTGCATAACTAGAATTTCATTTGGTATCAGAGCGTGGTTCTCTTGTTAGGACTTAACCGTCTAGAGTAAAAGATCAATGGCAACCCATAATGATTCAACCTTTAAGGAAGGACAATCCACAATTAGACCACCATTCTTTGACGGTAATGACTACCCATATTGGAAAACTAGGATGAGAATTTATTTACAAGCTTTAGATTATGATATTTGGGAAATTGTTTGTGATGGTCCATTTATGCCTTTAACTAAAAACGAAGTTGGGGAAGATATTCCAAAACCTTCGAGGGAATGGAATGAATTGGAAAAGAGAAAAGCTTCTCTAAACTCCAAAGCCATGAATGCCTTGTTTTGTGCACTAGATAAGAAAGAGTTTCATAGAGTATCTAGTTGTGAAAGTGCTAATGAAATTTGGCACAAACTTGAAGTTGTTTATGAAGGCACGAATCAAGTAAAAGAGTCTAAAATTAGTAGGTACACTCGACAATATGAATTGTTCCAAATGGAACAAAATGAGAGTGTGTATTCTATGTATACTAGATTTACGGACATAGTGAATACTTTAGGAGCCCTAGGCAAGACCTTTTCAAATAGCGAGAAAGTTAAGAAAATCATTAGGTCGCTACCTAAGGAATGGAGACCAAAAAGGACTGCCATTGAGGAAGCCAAAGATTTAAATATTTTACCTATTGACGATTTAATTGGTTCTCTTATTTCTTATGAGGAAGACTTGGCAGCCGAAAGAGGTAATGAGGAGAAGAAGAAAAGCATTGCTCTCAAAGCCTCGAAACATGAGAGTGATGAGGAAAGCGAGCTGGATGAGGAGGAGATGGATATGTTGGCTAGGAGGTTCATAAAACTTTTTAAGAAATCCGGTGAGCGAAGAAAAGTTAGAGACCTCAAGAACCGAAAGGAGAAAAAGGAAGTAATCAAATGTTATGAATGCAAGAAGCCCGGACACATACGACCGGAGTGTCCTCTTTTCAACAAACTCAAGAAGAAAGCTATGGTGGCCACATGGGATGATAGCGATGAGGAAACAAGTGATGAGGATGAGCAACAAGAAATGACAAACTTAGCTCTCATGGCAATTGGAGATGAATCGGATGATGAAGTTGATGAGGTAAATGATCTTTCTACTTATGATGAATTATATGATGCTTTTACGGAATTGCATGATAATTGGATAAAAATTGGTAAAAAGAATGCATGTTTTAAAAAGAAAATGGTAAAGCTCACAAATGAGAATGAATCTCTAAGTGCAAAGATTACATGCCTGGAATTGGAGAATAAAACATTGCATGATAGAGTTGCATTATCAAATGAGAAATCTAGCACTTCATATGAGCATCTAGAATCATATATAGATGACTTGAAAAATAAAAATGATGCTTTACAAAAATGCAATGATTCATTAAATGAAAAGATTAAAGGACTAGAGTTAGATAATAAAATGTTGCATGATAGAATTGCATCATTTAAAGTTAAACAAAATATTTCATATGAGCATGAAAAATCACATGTTGATAAATTGATTAAAGAAAATGATGTGCTCAAGAAAAAGAGCAATGAGTTAAATGCGATTGTTTTGAAATTTACAAATGGGCAAAAGATGTTGGATAATATGCTTAACTCACAAAAATGTGTTTTTGATAAAGGAGGACTTGGGTATAAGCCTTACTTGAAACAAAAATATTATAAGAATTATTTTGTTAAGGCTACCTCCACAAGTGATCATAAGGTTGTTTGTCATTATTGCAATCAAAATGGTCACATGAAGAATAGATGTCATGTGAAAAGAAATGCATATTATGGAGCAAAATGTATTTGGGTTCCAAAAGGAACCATTGCTAACACTCAAGGACCCAAGAATATTTGGGTACCAAAGTACACAACTTGAATAATTTTTTTGTAGGTACCACAAACAAGGAAGGGTGGAGAGTTCCTTGATGAAGCTTATGAGGATAATCACTTGATCATGATGCATGGTTATATATATATATATGATGATAGCTTATCAACTCATCATGATGAATTTTGTTTGATGTTAATGTTTATGAAGTGTTTAAGCATGATAGATAAGTGGTATGTTTGATTTTTTAACTTTTGAATGCTTATATGTTTAATTATTGTGATATATATGCATGATGAATATGTTATAAATTTGAGTTTTATATTTTTTTTATGTTATTGAATTTATTAAAATTGTTTGGAAAACAAAGGAGTCTTTGAAAATCCCTAGTCTGCACAAGCTGTAATGAATTGGTCATAACTCCTTCTAGAGAACTCCAAATCCAGATCTGTAAAATTTTTTGGAAAGCTAACTTAATTATCTTTCCAACGGTATATAGCTTGAACGCTACTTCTGGCTCAATCAATACAGTTTTTATTTTGAATTTGACCCTTCTGCATTTTATTAAGTTTTGAATGCTTATATGCTTCATGATTATATGCTTGTTCGATAGATTATTTGTTTGAATTAATTGTCTTTTGGATGTTTAAAATCATGAATCATGCATTAAATTGGCTCTTGAGATGTTTCGGGATCACAAAATGGTCACGAAATTGATTAAAATTGGCCGAAAATTAACTAAGGTGCAGCAGGACAGCAACCAGGCGGCTAACCGCCTGTTCCAAGCGGCTAGCCGCTTGGAATCTGTCTCAAACCCGAGAGCAAGCGGCTAGCCGCTTACCCCCAAGCGGCTAGCCGCTTGGTCACGGGTTGGGTGTATTTTTTTTGGCTTTTCCTTCTTCCTTCGTGATTTTTCTGCACATCTTCTTCTTTCACCAAAACCGTGAACTCCTCTCCATTTTCACTCTATTTCTCTTCATCTCTCATCCATTTTTATGCTCAAATCAATCTCTTAAATCATTACCCATGCATTTCATCTTCATTAAATACTTCATAATCATCATTTCTTCACTTGTTCTTCATCATTTCATCATCATCTCTCACGAGTGAACATTACTTCTCCATTTTTCTCTCAAATTTCTTCATCTTTCACTCATTTTCTTGTTAAAATCAATCATCCAAATCATTATTCATCCATTACTCCTTCAATTTTCGTTCTCAAAACTTCATTTCATCAACTCTCCACACAAAACCCAAAATCAAAAATTCTCACTCTACCCGTTTCTCTCTCTTCATTTTCAAGCTTCCTTTAGCCCTTTTTTAATCCAATCAACACCATCCATTATCTAAAATAATCTCTTGGATCAATATAATTGATTTAAAATCATCAATTTCACTCATTATTTTACAAATCCAAATTTGTCCATTTTGGGTATATGCACCTACATTTTCATATGCATAATTGTTTTAATTGTGAATTACGGATAATGGTTGTTTAATATTAAGATATGTTATATTTGGATGACGATTTATGATTAATTCTTATGTGTTGCTTGATGAATTGGTGGAGTTGTTGATTTGTTATACCTAAGCTTATATGGAAGTGTTTTTAATCACAATGTGTATTTGAGGATTTGTTCATTTTTAAGGAGAGATTCTGCCGAAATTTTTGCTCGCCAAAATTGGTAATATCTTTATCGAATTATTTTTTATGATCTTGTTTCGATTGCATGTTTCTATTTTTTTGAAAGGGGAGATAAATATGATATGTATTTGGATAATATCATTTTGGTTAAATTTTTTAATTGGCCATATATTTAGGGGGAGCATACAATATGATTTTGGATAATATACATTTTGAGCATTCTTTTGATGGCTTGATGGTTCATGATCATTTTATGATTAATTGGATATTTGGTTATTATATGTTTCTCGATTAATCATTGACATATTATCGATCTTAGCATGAATTTATAGTAATTTTGATGATGAAGGGGGAGAGATAATGTATTTTGAATATGGAGATTACAAATTGTTACAGATCATATATTTAGGGGGAGTTTGTTCTTAAATTTGATTTATAAGTTGAAGTCATGTATGCCATATATTAAGGGGGAGTTTAATGTCAAAATACATGAGATGTTTGTCATCATCAAAAAGGGGGAGATTGTTAGCCTAAAAGACTACATTAATATAATTTTGATGATAACAAACATGTGTCTTTGGTAAAAATAATAAATATTGTATTTCACATCTTCACTAGTTTTTGAAGGATAATATTTATGCAAGTGAATCAAGTGAAATCAAGATTGAAGACACTCAACGGACAACGGCGAAATCAAGAATAAAGTTTAGAGCTCAACGGACAAATTTTTGTGACAAATTCTTGTAAAGCCGGTATGATTTAATTGATGCTTGATTTAGCATTTGAGAAGCTCAATAAATTAATTTAATTAAATACTTTTAATAAACTAAAGTTTTATTTTTATAAAGAAAAGCATTTTATGGATTTAAGTAATTTGGACTTAAATGCTAAGTTTTTGAAATCTTTGATTTTAATAAGTATTAAATTTCGGAGTTGGATGCTTTTACAAACATTTGAAATATTTTGGGTCATACTATAATTTATAAATATTTTGGATTAAAGTGAAAGATTTTGAGAACTTTGAAAAACGGGTATTATGTTGAAAAGGACCTTTGTGCGAAATAATAAACTCTTTGGGGCCATATCATAATTTCAGAAAGTTTGGAAAGCACAATTATTCTCTTCTGAAATTGGACCTATTTGCAAAGTTTTCTGACGTTTTGGGCCATAGTATAATTATAAAAGATTTTGGGCTAAAGTGTAATTTTACAGAACAGTGTTACTGTAGCAAAAATTCAAAAATAACGGTAATATCACTGTTCCTGAGCGGCTAGCCGGATAATCAAGCGGCTAACCGCTTGAGCACGGGTTTTTTGCTTATAACGGCTAGTTTTTGGGCTTTCTCTATAAAAACTCAACTCAAACTTCATTTTAAGAGCCAATGCACACAAATATAAGATCATACAACATATATTGAGCTTCCAAAACGCAAATCATTATTGATTGAATCATTCTTGAGCTATTAGTTGCATATCCACTCTTAAAGAGAGTTTTTGTTGTAACTTTCATTTCTTATCAATTTGTGAGTGTGTAAGTGTGGGAAACACTTGGGTGAAGAGATTGGGGAGATAATCTCTTGGTTGTAAAGGTTCATTGACACCTTGGAAGTCAATTGTAAAAACTTGAAGCCTTGGGAGGCTTGGATAGTGAAATCCTCGAGCTTGGTTGGCTTGGAGGCGTGGACGTAGGCGGGGATTGCCGAACCACGTAAAAATCCGTGTGTTTGTTTTTCTCTTCCCTTACTCTTTTATCTTTACGCTTGTTTGAATTTATTGTTCTATATTTCATTAAGGCGTTAGATTGATTTATTGTGCGAATCGTATTGCATAATTTTTAAAATCCCAATTCACCCCCCCTCTTGGGTTGCATAACTAGAATTTCATTTGGTATCAGAGCGTGGTTCTCTTGTTAGGACTTAACCGTCTAGAGTAAAAGATCAATGGCAACCCATAATGATTCAACCTTTAAGGAAGGACAATCCACAATTAGACCACCATTCTTTGACGGTAATGACTACCCATATTGGAAAACTAGGATGAGAATTTATTTACAAGCTTTAGATTATGATATTTGGGAAATTGTTTGTGATGGTCCATTTATGCCTTTAACTAAAAACGAAGTTGGGGAAGATATTCCAAAACCTTCGAGGGAATGGAATGAATTGGAAAAGAGAAAAGCTTCTCTAAACTCCAAAGCCATGAATGCCTTGTTTTGTGCACTAGATAAGAAAGAGTTTCATAGAGTATCTAGTTGTGAAAGTGCTAATGAAATTTGGCACAAACTTGAAGTTGTTTATGAAGGCACGAATCAAGTAAAAGAGTCTAAAATTAGTAGGTACACTCGACAATATGAATTGTTCCAAATGGAACAAAATGAGAGTGTGTATTCTATGTATACTAGATTTACGGACATAGTGAATACTTTAGGAGCCCTAGGCAAGACCTTTTCAAATAGCGAGAAAGTTAAGAAAATCATTAGGTCGCTACCTAAGGAATGGAGACCAAAAAGGACTGCCATTGAGGAAGCCAAAGATTTAAATATTTTACCTATTGACGATTTAATTGGTTCTCTTATTTCTTATGAGGAAGACTTGGCAGCCGAAAGAGGTAATGAGGAGAAGAAGAAAAGCATTGCTCTCAAAGCCTCGAAACATGAGAGTGATGAGGAAAGCGAGCTGGATGAGGAGGAGATGGATATGTTGGCTAGGAGGTTCATAAAACTTTTTAAGAAATCCGGTGAGCGAAGAAAAGTTAGAGACCTCAAGAACCGAAAGGAGAAAAAGGAAGTAATCAAATGTTATGAATGCAAGAAGCCCGGACACATACGACCGGAGTGTCCTCTTTTCAACAAACTCAAGAAGAAAGCTATGGTGGCCACATGGGATGATAGCGATGAGGAAACAAGTGATGAGGATGAGCAACAAGAAATGACAAACTTAGCTCTCATGGCAATTGGAGATGAATCGGATGATGAAGTTGATGAGGTAAATGATCTTTCTACTTATGATGAATTATATGATGCTTTTACGGAATTGCATGATAATTGGATAAAAATTGGTAAAAAGAATGCATGTTTTAAAAAGAAAATGGTAAAGCTCACAAATGAGAATGAATCTCTAAGTGCAAAGATTACATGCCTGGAATTGGAGAATAAAACATTGCATGATAGAGTTGCATTATCAAATGAGAAATCTAGCACTTCATATGAGCATCTAGAATCATATATAGATGACTTGAAAAATAAAAATGATGCTTTACAAAAATGCAATGATTCATTAAATGAAAAGATTAAAGGACTAGAGTTAGATAATAAAATGTTGCATGATAGAATTGCATCATTTAAAGTTAAACAAAATATTTCATATGAGCATGAAAAATCACATGTTGATAAATTGATTAAAGAAAATGATGTGCTCAAGAAAAAGAGCAATGAGTTAAATGCGATTGTTTTGAAATTTACAAATGGGCAAAAGATGTTGGATAATATGCTTAACTCACAAAAATGTGTTTTTGATAAAGGAGGACTTGGGTATAAGCCTTACTTGAAACAAAAATATTATAAGAATTATTTTGTTAAGGCTACCTCCACAAGTGATCATAAGGTTGTTTGTCATTATTGCAATCAAAATGGTCACATGAAGAATAGATGTCATGTGAAAAGAAATGCATATTATGGAGCAAAATGTATTTGGGTTCCAAAAGGAACCATTGCTAACACTCAAGGACCCAAGAATATTTGGGTACCAAAGTACACAACTTGAATAATTTTTTTGTAGGTACCACAAACAAGGAAGGGTGGAGAGTTCCTTGATGAAGCTTATGAGGATAATCACTTGATCATGATGCATGGTTATATATATATATATGATGATAGCTTATCAACTCATCATGATGAATTTTGTTTGATGTTAATGTTTATGAAGTGTTTAAGCATGATAGATAAGTGGTATGTTTGATTTTTTAACTTTTGAATGCTTATATGTTTAATTATTGTGATATATATGCATGATGAATATGTTATAAATTTGAGTTTTATATTTTTTTTATGTTATTGAATTTATTAAAATTGTTTGGAAAACAAAGGAGTCTTTGAAAATCCCTAGTCTGCACAAGCTGTAATGAATTGGTCATAACTCCTTCTAGAGAACTCCAAATCCAGATCTGTAAAATTTTTTGGAAAGCTAACTTAATTATCTTTCCAACGGTATATAGCTTGAACGCTACTTCTGGCTCAATCAATACAGTTTTTATTTTGAATTTGACCCTTCTGCATTTTATTAAGTTTTGAATGCTTATATGCTTCATGATTATATGCTTGTTCGATAGATTATTTGTTTGAATTAATTGTCTTTTGGATGTTTAAAATCATGAATCATGCATTAAATTGGCTCTTGAGATGTTTCGGGATCACAAAATGGTCACGAAATTGATTAAAATTGGCCGAAAATTAACTAAGGTGCAGCAGGACAGCAACCAGGCGGCTAACCGCCTGTTCCAAGCGGCTAGCCGCTTGGAATCTGTCTCAAACCCGAGAGCAAGCGGCTAGCCGCTTACCCCCAAGCGGCTAGCCGCTTGGTCACGGGTTGGGTGTATTTTTTTTGGCTTTTCCTTCTTCCTTCGTGATTTTTCTGCACATCTTCTTCTTTCACCAAAACCGTGAACTCCTCTCCATTTTCACTCTATTTCTCTTCATCTCTCATCCATTTTTATGCTCAAATCAATCTCTTAAATCATTACCCATGCATTTCATCTTCATTAAATACTTCATAATCATCATTTCTTCACTTGTTCTTCATCATTTCATCATCATCTCTCACGAGTGAACATTACTTCTCCATTTTTCTCTCAAATTTCTTCATCTTTCACTCATTTTCTTGTTAAAATCAATCATCCAAATCATTATTCATCCATTACTCCTTCAATTTTCGTTCTCAAAACTTCATTTCATCAACTCTCCACACAAAACCCAAAATCAAAAATTCTCACTCTACCCGTTTCTCTCTCTTCATTTTCAAGCTTCCTTTAGCCCTTTTTTAATCCAATCAACACCATCCATTATCTAAAATAATCTCTTGGATCAATATAATTGATTTAAAATCATCAATTTCACTCATTATTTTACAAATCCAAATTTGTCCATTTTGGGTATATGCACCTACATTTTCATATGCATAATTGTTTTAATTGTGAATTACGGATAATGGTTGTTTAATATTAAGATATGTTATATTTGGATGACGATTTATGATTAATTCTTATGTGTTGCTTGATGAATTGGTGGAGTTGTTGATTTGTTATACCTAAGCTTATATGGAAGTGTTTTTAATCACAATGTGTATTTGAGGATTTGTTCATTTTTAAGGAGAGATTCTGCCGAAATTTTTGCTCGCCAAAATTGGTAATATCTTTATCGAATTATTTTTTATGATCTTGTTTCGATTGCATGTTTCTATTTTTTTGAAAGGGGAGATAAATATGATATGTATTTGGATAATATCATTTTGGTTAAATTTTTTAATTGGCCATATATTTAGGGGGAGCATACAATATGATTTTGGATAATATACATTTTGAGCATTCTTTTGATGGCTTGATGGTTCATGATCATTTTATGATTAATTGGATATTTGGTTATTATATGTTTCTCGATTAATCATTGACATATTATCGATCTTAGCATGAATTTATAGTAATTTTGATGATGAAGGGGGAGAGATAATGTATTTTGAATATGGAGATTACAAATTGTTACAGATCATATATTTAGGGGGAGTTTGTTCTTAAATTTGATTTATAAGTTGAAGTCATGTATGCCATATATTAAGGGGGAGTTTAATGTCAAAATACATGAGATGTTTGTCATCATCAAAAAGGGGGAGATTGTTAGCCTAAAAGACTACATTAATATAATTTTGATGATAACAAACATGTGTCTTTGGTAAAAATAATAAATATTGTATTTCACATCTTCACTAGTTTTTGAAGGATAATATTTATGCAAGTGAATCAAGTGAAATCAAGATTGAAGACACTCAACGGACAACGGCGAAATCAAGAATAAAGTTTAGAGCTCAACGGACAAATTTTTGTGACAAATTCTTGTAAAGCCGGTATGATTTAATTGATGCTTGATTTAGCATTTGAGAAGCTCAATAAATTAATTTAATTAAATACTTTTAATAAACTAAAGTTTTATTTTTATAAAGAAAAGCATTTTATGGATTTAAGTAATTTGGACTTAAATGCTAAGTTTTTGAAATCTTTGATTTTAATAAGTATTAAATTTCGGAGTTGGATGCTTTTACAAACATTTGAAATATTTTGGGTCATACTATAATTTATAAATATTTTGGATTAAAGTGAAAGATTTTGAGAACTTTGAAAAACGGGTATTATGTTGAAAAGGACCTTTGTGCGAAATAATAAACTCTTTGGGGCCATATCATAATTTCAGAAAGTTTGGAAAGCACAATTATTCTCTTCTGAAATTGGACCTATTTGCAAAGTTTTCTGACGTTTTGGGCCATAGTATAATTATAAAAGATTTTGGGCTAAAGTGTAATTTTACAGAACAGTGTTACTGTAGCAAAAATTCAAAAATAACGGTAATATCACTGTTCCTGAGCGGCTAGCCGGATAATCAAGCGGCTAACCGCTTGAGCACGGGTTTTTTGCTTATAACGGCTAGTTTTTGGGCTTTCTCTATAAAAACTCAACTCAAACTTCATTTTAAGAGCCAATGCACACAAATATAAGATCATACAACATATATTGAGCTTCCAAAACGCAAATCATTATTGATTGAATCATTCTTGAGCTATTAGTTGCATATCCACTCTTAAAGAGAGTTTTTGTTGTAACTTTCATTTCTTATCAATTTGTGAGTGTGTAAGTGTGGGAAACACTTGGGTGAAGAGATTGGGGAGATAATCTCTTGGTTGTAAAGGTTCATTGACACCTTGGAAGTCAATTGTAAAAACTTGAAGCCTTGGGAGGCTTGGATAGTGAAATCCTCGAGCTTGGTTGGCTTGGAGGCGTGGACGTAGGCGGGGATTGCCGAACCACGTAAAAATCCGTGTGTTTGTTTTTCTCTTCCCTTACTCTTTTATCTTTACGCTTGTTTGAATTTATTGTTCTATATTTCATTAAGGCGTTAGATTGATTTATTGTGCGAATCGTATTGCATAATTTTTAAAATCCCAATTCACCCCCCCTCTTGGGTTGCATAACTAGAATTTCATGGGGTAGGTCTCCCCGCCCACGCCTCACCCCATTGCCATCCCTATGTATCACCTATTCTATTTCCTAATTTTCAAGTTGCTCTAATTGAGTTAGTTCAAGCAGTGTCTCAAATCGCTTTAATCTGCAATTCTGATATCGATATATTATAATGTAATATGAAATAAAATAAAATAAAATAAACTACTTAAATAAAATTTATTTAATGGACTGAAAACTTATAATTAGAAAATAATAATTTTTTCAAAAAGAACCACTTAAATTAAACGTGTTTGAGATCCGTTTAAACCAACTAATAACTTTAACCAAGGAAAAAGAAAAGAAATCATTACTAAAATAATGATGTCACCAATGCAGCTTTATACAGTTGTAATGACGGATTCAATAGAATTATGATTTGTTTAGTGGGCCTTCTTTTTTAGAGCCTATTGGACTCTACGGGTGCTCAAAATTCACTCCATTCAATTCACAAAAATTCGAAATGTAAAAATTCAATCTATAGGTTGATAGATTGAATTAAAATAAAAATTTAAAAATTTATAGTCGGTGGATTAAATATAGATTTAATTTTTGTAAGTTCATAAATTTGTAAAAGTAATAAAAATGATATTTATATTTAATGTAAACAAAAAAATTAAAACTTGCAAGTGCAATATTATTAGTAAATAAATATGTTAAAGTGTAGTTACACTAACATCACATTATGACTTATTCAATAATAACATAAAATAAAAATAATTAAATATTAATAAGCAACTATGGCCAACTAAATAGTAAACTTTAAAGAAAAATTAACAAGCTTTCCAGTTTCAACTTTTGTATTGTTTTAATTCCATAATTTTAGTTAATCTTCATGTATGAATCTGAATGAATCTGATTTTTAATTTTTTGATGTGTTATAATTTGAAACTTTTGAATGTATTATTTTAGCTTTGTTGAAATAATTAATTTATTTAGATACTATTTAATTTTGAATTTGATCAAAAGTAAAATTATTTTTATATTAGATTTTTTATTTAATTAGTTTGCATATTAGAAAAAATAAAAAAAATTTAATCCGCAACTAATCCACAAAATGGTGGATTGAATTTGTATTAAATTTAATCAATTTGTGAATTGGATTGAATTAAAAATTTATAATCTCCAAAATCATGGATCAATGTTGTGCAAATTTTAATATACTCTCAATCGCATGAGTCTATTAAAGTATAGATTAGAAATAATGAATTAAACCAACAAGGGGCTGTCAAGTTTTAGGAAAGCTGAATCTAATCCAAACTAATCAAAATTCTACCCTAATTAGAAAAGAAAATATTTTGTTTGAAGAAATTAAAACTACAGATGCAATTAAAATTAAACGAGTAAATTATCACAAGAATTCAAGAGACTGAGGCTATCAAAGTTTCAGAGCCCACACTATTCAACTTAACAATTATCGAATTACCAATCAATTCTTAATTTTAGAGTGACAACTCGAAATCAACTTATATCTACTCATAAATATAAAAATTAAGCTCAATTAAAATTTGTCTTATATAGATTCTTTTTCTGCTAAAAAGTATGATATCTAAGCATATACTGAATAACAAAGAGTAAAAATTTTCTTAAGCACTCTGCGTAAACAATTTAAAGAAATATATAAAATCAATAATAATCATATGTAAATTTTATCGATCCAAGCATATCTTTTAGTTAAATATTAATCGTAACAATCATTATTGCATGATAGAGTTGATGAAAAGATTTGATTATATTGAACTAAATATGTGAAAACTGTAAGCATTAGAGCACACAAGTAGGGAATTAATTGAAAAAATAATTTATTTCTTTGAATAGGGTTTCATCTTTAACCTTAATATAAAAGATTTGTTACACATAATTGAATTAGAAATAAAAGAGCAGGGAAAACTAGTCATGGGAAATAAATCCAAGTGGCTAGCTCTTTCTCCAAATCATGGCTACTGCTCTGCTTTGATTATTCTCGGTGGCTACAATTCTCCTCTTCCTTCCCGTGCAAAAGGCAAAGTTTGGTCTTATATTCTTTAGGGGTGGGCAAATAATCCAACCTAAGCTGATCCAAAAAATTCAAGTTCAGATCAAATTCGGATGAAGAGTCTAACTTGATCGGGTTGAATTTTGGCCAATCCGATCAACTCAGATTGTGAAAATCTAAAGAATCAAAGCACACACAAACACAAATTTCTTATTTAACCCAGTTCAATTCGAAATAATTCGGATCCGATCAAATCAGATTATATGTTTGGATTGAATTCAAGTTTTATTTTTCTCATCTCATTTAACTTGAAATCTAATCGGGTTGATCTGAGCTCAATTCAAACTAGAATTTACCCACCTCTATCCTTAAGCCACCGACCTTAATAATTAAGGGAAATTATTAGTCATATACCCTTAAATGACACTAGTATCAAACGTGCTACAATATTTTTCAAGTGTATCACTCGTATACCCTAAGTTGACAAAACATTTCTGCCGTCCACCGATCCGTTAACTGCCGTTTGCGAGCGCTGACATCATAAGGGTAATCTAGTCTTTTTTAAAAATGACATGTCATCCCATTTACTTAGTAAAAAACGACATGTCATATGTGATATTTTGATAAAAATGACATGTCATTCCATTTATCGGATAATTATTAATAATTGCTAAAAAAAAGCTACTTTACAATCGAATCTACTCCTCCAAAATTTAACCTAAATTATTGAAGATCTACTCCTCCAAGCTCCAACTTGAATTTTTTATGGTATAATATGTATAATTATAAATAATATATTGTTAATAATTTTTTATGATATAAGATGGATATTTTTTATGGATAATTGTTAATAATATGTACCATTAATAATTCATATTTTTTAATAAAAAATGTATTGTTAATAACAAAATAAAAAAAATTGTGTATTGAAAATTTACATTAATTTCAAGGCAAATTTATTTTTTTACCTTATTTTGAGTTTAAAGGGTAAAATAGTCATTTTGCTCAAATTCTGTTAAGTTCTTAAGGTAGTAAACGGAAAGGTGGATGACAAACCTCTTTTGTCAACTTAAGGTATACGAGTGATATAAGCAAAAAATATTGTAGTACTTTTGATACCGGTAACATTTAAAGGTATACCGGTGATAATTTCCCAATAATTAAAGCTTGGATTTTTATTTGTTTTTTTGCCCTTTTTCATCTTGACGAAGCCCATAATAATTTCTACTGAATTCACAAATGTCTAGGCCCACATTAGCAACAAACCCAATAATCTTTATTTCTCTCTAATTTTGTTTCCTTCAAGCCGCTTGTTCCATAAATCTTCAATTATTTTCCCATTCAATAAAATAAATAAACTAATTAAAAATATAATAAAAGATACTAACTAATATGTAATTAGAGGAGAATATGCCCATCAATTAGATATGAATTGGTGTCCAACTCACAAAATTTGATATGCCAATGCCCTTAGGTTCAACTAAACCCAACTAAACCCAACTAACCATTGTTAGAGTAATTTTGATCTAAATTTCAATGGAGCAAAAATCTCATCCATGATTTCCGTAATTTCCATGGAATTCAGGTGGCAAGTGCTAGACAAACTTTAGAAGCTTGATTAAAACACTATTTTCAACTAAATTTTTAACCGAAGAGTTATGTTCTGTATTTGGCTAAACATTACAGGAAGCTAATGAAATTTCTAGTTTGACCTAATTAATCAACTCTCCAGTTGATTCATGTGAAAAGTACCACGATCTAATTCGCTTGTAAACCTTTAAACAGTAAAAGCCACTCAAGAGTATGGACTTATTTAAGTCTTAAGAACCAATTCATACTTGAAGTCAAAGGTTTGAATCTTTATTTTTTTATTATTTTATTTTGGTTGGAGTTGAGGTCAGACAGATTTATTATGCTATATTTATCAGTATTTATATAAACTCTCTAATATAATACTCCAAAAACAAAACCCAACTGCTGTTCCCCTACATTAAAGAAGGGAAAAAAAAACAGCAAATAACTAATGTAACAAATGCCTACCTATTGTTATAACTGTTAACAAGAAGTAAATAATACAGAATATGAGCTAATGTTTATGAAACCAGAGAGGAAATTTTAATTGATTTTCAATTGGACAAAATTAAATGGCCACTGCCATACTAGTAATTTATATCCATTGAAAATTTGCCATGCATGAGGACAGGTGATGGCTCCAAATTTGGGCTGCTCCATAGCTGTTTTGATTTGTCTTAGCAAATGAGCCAATATTAGCTAGTAAGTTGACGATGCAAGTAAGATGCATGAGATTGGCATCGGGCATTACAAGCAGTGTGCAGGAGTAACGTGAAGATCATTCCCAAATGTGGTTAGCCACACCACTTCCGTACGCTTATGACATATTTCAAGGGAGAAAAACTTTTGCCGACAATAAGCTCGAAATCGAAACATAATTTTGAAAAATAAAAGGTGGGAACTATCAATTTATCCTATAACAAGGTTACCCTTCATCCAATGGCAAATCTTTCTTTTTGAGCACAATTTTATGGAAGGATCAAGAAAATATAGTAACAGAATGAATTTTAAAGATGGAATAAAATAAAATTATTGATTTATTTCTCTCTTTGAATGTGCTTTACCAGTACATTAGCAACAAAGCAAGCAGCTACTTCCTACTTCTTAGAAGGAGAAAAACTTTTATGGGCCGCCTGCCACGTCACCGGCTACTCTGCTTTGCTATTTGGGAGGGCAGTGGGAGTCCAAAAGCGTGAGACTCACTTCTGGTCTTCTTTAGAAGTTCTCTCTCCTAAGAACCCTTTTGGCATGCATTGTTGGTGAATTTCGAATATGGAGGCAAAGAACAAAGAAAATTTTTTAAAATTTGAGACGTGTTTGCACACTTTTTTTTAAGGTTTTATTTGTCCTCACCAATCTTAGTTTGCTATAGAGTTTTAATGGCAAATTACCCCCAAGATATATCAAATCCTGAATACAATCTCTACCAAATAAGATTGTATTTCCAGAACATGTATGAAACCTACAAAATTTGATGATTAATCTAATTGTATGTCTTTCTTTAATGAAGAAGATGATTATTTTAAAATAATACAACCATTTGAAAAAGGTACTTCTTCAAAGACATTCTTTTTGGTTTGATTTCGCATCGATTGACAATTGAAATTTCCAAGCTTGCTAACTGTTTTTCCAGTTGATGCAAAAACACGCTCTTTGGAAATAAACGGTTAGCCATTTTCTCAATAACGGTGAGTCGTTTTCTTCCAGAATGTCAAATAAGTTGCTCTCTGTAAAGAACGGTTAGCCGTTTTCTCCAAACGGTTAGCCGTTTTTTCTAGAACAGAAAATATGCTCTCTGGGATTAAACGGTTAGTCGTTTTCTCCAAAAAATGGCAAACAGTTTTCTTCCAGAATATCAAACCAAAGATTGAAAAATGTTATAATCTCTCTTACACTTGCCATATCAGAAACTTCGAGCAAATGGCATGCTGATAGAATTCACCCTTTCTTTAGAGTATAATCAATAAAAAAAATATTTGATCATACGTTATCGTGCATTTACTGACTTGGAATCGAAATGGAAAATAAAAATTAGAATAACTTGTTAATTTGTGTTACAAGAATAAAAATCGGAATCAATAGTCTTTTTCATTAATATGTCTATTATATTTTGTAATCGGAATAGATCATTTCAAGTCACAAAAATACTCTTACTAAATCTTATGTATTTTTTACTCACAAAATAAATAAGCAAACATTTTAGAGGAAATATATACATATTGATCATTATCATTATTGTTTTTATTTTATCCTAAATGATGAGTACAAACCTGATTCATATAAGTGGCTACAAGTGCAATGAAGGTCAGTTTTTATTACATAATGACTGCTAAATTAACACTAACTTTCAAACTCACTGAAAGACAGGTCGGAAATTCTGAAACCTGTTGAAGCCAACAAATTGTTGGTGCACCAACAATTTGTTGATTTTGTAAAGCCGAAAAGAAAGAATGGGGAATGGATTTGAAAAATAATAATAATAAAAAATTATATTTTTAATTATTTTATTCTTAGCATAGTAATTCATTTCTCCTATAAATAGCTAAGGATTTCATTCATTTGATATCATCCCAAAATTGTTAAGCTTATAAGTTTTTAAGCTTTTGAGAGAAGTGAGAGAAGTGTGTCTGAGGAATTTATCTTTCCTGCAGAGTGTGAGAGTACTGGGTATACTTGGGTTTCTGGGAAGTGAGATTCGTTATTCAAATATTGTACTCTATTAATTGTTAAATAAATAATTATTCTTTCTTGCCTACGTGGATGTAGGTTTAATTACCGAACCACGTAATTCTTGTGTCCTTTATTTTTCTATAATTATTTTGGTGCGCTTGATTCCGCATTTTGCGCACAATAAGTGGTATAAGAGCCGAAGGTTCGTACTTGGGGGGATATGGTATTGTTCACGTATACGGTACTATTCCTGTATACGATACTGTTCTGGAGACGGCCATGTGTACTTGGGAGACACTCTATCGTAAGTAGTTTGTATTTTTGCATGTCTAGAAAAGTTCTGTCAACAAAGGCGATAAGAGTCTAAGGATTCTGGTTTTTAATTGGGACCGAGTTCCCGTCCAGTTTTCTGGGAACTTTCCTGGTGCATTTATTCATGCGAAATTAACATCATAGAGACTGTTTTTCAAGTGGAAATAGTTCATTGAGAAAATGGTAGAAAGTGAAACTTCCAGAATTAGGGAGAGATCTACCGAGACTATTTCAGGAGACACTTTAGGTGGGAGGCGAGATTTGTCAAATCGCTATTCAGCACCTGTTATAGGAGCCCAGAAGATCGATGTTGAAAAGTTTGATGGGAAAATCAACTTCGGCATGTGGAGGCGCGAAGTTATGGATGCCCTTATTCAAATCGATCTCAATGTTGTTCTAAAAAATAAAAGACACTTGTATGATGAAGAAATTTGGGATCGTATGAATGAAAAAGCCTGCGGTAAGATCAAATCTTGTTTGACCAAGGAGGTGAAATACTTGGTGAAAGATGAGAAGTGTGCGGTGACTTTGTGGCGTACATTGGAGGAGAAGTACCTGGTGAAAAGTCTTAAAAATCGCCTTCATGCAATGAGCCAAGTATATGGTTTTCGAATAAAGCCTAGGGTGTCAATGCACGATCATGTTTCAAGATTTGAAAAGTTACTTACTGATTTGAAGAATCTTGATGAAGATATTAAGGATGAAAAGTCAAGGCTATGATTCTGTTACACTCACTACCAGAGGAATATAGCCATTTTGTGACTACTTTGATATATGGGAAGAGTGTGATTGTCTTTAAAGATGTTTGCACAGCATTGACTAACTTAGAGATTCGGAATAATGATAAAAATTCTGAACTAGCATCGTCTGAAGCTTTGGTGAGCAGAGATTGGGCGATGGAGAAACAAAAGAAGTGTGGTGGAAAGTATTCTCAATCCAAACCGAGAAGCAGAAATATAGCTCGAGATGAGTGTGCCTTTTGTCATAAAAAGGGTCATTGGAGGAAAGATTGTCCAAAGGCTCAAAAGAGAGATAGGAAGAAACCAGCAGCAGGAAACATGGCACAGAAAGATGAGGACTCTGATTATTCACTAAGTATCACTCATGCAGCATATGTGGCTAGTTCAAGCGAGTGGATACTTGATACTGGAGCAACCTATCATTTGTGTCCTATTAAGGAATGGTTTACGGATTTTCGTAATCTGGAATCCGGTGCAGTTGTGATAGGGAATGATCAACCTTGTCGGACAATGGGGATAAGAACAATTCGGATCAAAATGTTTGATGGAATGGTTAGAGAACTTAAAGAGGTTAGATTTGTTCAAGCTTTAAAGAAAAATCTAATTTCTGTGGGTGCTTTGGAAGCTAAAGACTACAAGGTTACCATTGAAGATGGCACAATGAAGTTTACACATAGGGCTATGGTAATTCTGCAAGGGGTTCGGCGTCACAATTTGTACTATTTGAAGGGAGGTATAATTGATGAAGCAAATGTTGTTGAAGCGCACAGTGACACCACCAAGCTATGGCATGTACGACTGAGACATGCTGGAGAGAAGTCTTTGCAAACTCTGATGAGGCATAGACTTTTAAAAGGTACTAAAACCTGTAAATTAAATTTTTGTGAGCATTGTGTAGTAGGCAAGAAAACAAGAGTCAAGTTTGGTACAACTAATCACGATACTTGTGAGATCCTTGAATATGTTCATAGTGATGTATAAGGACCAACCAAGACTGCATCAATTGGTGGAAGCCATTATTTTGTTACATTTGTTGATGATTTCTCTAGACGTGTGTGGGTGTATACCATGCGAGGAAAGGATGAGGTTCTAGAGATTTTCGTGAAATGGAAGAAATTGGTGGAGACTCAAACTGGCAGAAAGATCAAAGTATTATGATCTGATAATGGGAGTGAATATACTTCTGATCCATTCTTGCAAGTATGCTAGAACGAGGGTATTCAAAGACATTTCACGGTGAGACATACTCCGCAACAGAACGGTGTGGCTGAGCATATGAATCGTACTTTACTGGAGAAGGTACGATGTATGTTATCTAATACTGGATTAGATAAAAAGTTTTGGGCTGAAACTGTAAGCTACGCAAGTCACTTGGTAAACCGGTTGCCTTCTGCTGCAATTGGAGGTAAAACTCCTATGGAAATGTGGTCTGGAAAGCATGCACAAGTCTATGATTCCCTTCGTATATTTGGGTGTCCAGCTTATTATCATGTCAAAGATGGTAAATTGGATCCTCGTGCTAAAAAAGCTATCTTTGTGGGATTCAAAGGTGGAGTAAAGGGCTTTAAGCTTTGGGATCTCGAAAACAAAAAGTTTGTGTGTAGTAGAAATGTCACATTTGATGAAACTTCAATTATGAAAGCTTCAAGTTCTCAGTAGGTGAAGAACAAGACCAAAGAGGTATTGTAGTGGGTGGAGTTTGATGCAACTCTATATGTACCAATTAGTTCTACATCAAATAAGAGTTCAACTATGGAGATGACACCTAGAGTTGAAGAAGAGATTGTTTCTTCTGATGTCCCACAAAATGAAGAAACAATTGATGATGTAGATAATGATGATTTTATAGCAACAAGAAGGCTAAGAAGAGAGATAAAGAAACCCAGATGGCTTACTAAAGCCATGGTGGTAGCCTATGCACTTCCAGTTATTGATGATAACATCCCCAACACTTTCAGTGAAGCATTACACAACAGTGAAAGTGATCAGTGGAAGTTAGCCATGGAGGAAGAGATGAAATCTCTCCATCAAAACCTGACTTGGAAACTTGTAAAGTTACCAAAGGGGAAAAGGGCTATTGGCAATAAATGGGTCTACACCAAAAAGCAAGGATCTCCGAATCAATCAACTCCTCGATACAAGGCAAGGCTCGTGGCAAAAGGTTTTGCTCAAAAGGAAGGTATTGACTATAATGAAGTTTTCTCTCCAGTTGTTAAATATACTTCCATTCGTATCCTACTTGCCTTAGTTGCAGAATATGAGTTAGAGTTGGCTCAATTGGATGTTAAGACGGCATTCTTACATAGAGATTTGGAGGAGGAAATCTATATGATTAAGCCTTGTGGTTTCAGAGTTGCTAGAAAGGAGAATCATGTGTGTAGGTTGATTAAATCTTTGTACAGACTGAAGCAATCGCCAAGGCAGTGGTATAAAAGATTTGATCAATTTATACAAGGGCAGAAATTCACCAGAAGTGAACACGATCATTGTGTTTACTTTAGAAGACTACTAGATGGAGCTTTCATCTATTTGTTACTCTATGTCGACGATATGCTTATAACTTCAAAGAATAGAGATGAGATCGAAAGATTAAAGAAGCAGTTAGCTTCTGAGTTCGAGATGAAAGACTTGGGTGATGCACAGAGAATACTTGGGATGGAGATTCGTAGAGACAAGAAGAATGGGAGCGTATGGTTGACTCAAAAGTCTTATTTGAAGAAAGTGCTAGAAAGATTCGGTATGGATGACAAAACTAAACCGGTATGTACACCTCTTGCTCCTCATTTCAAATTAAGCTCTTCTTCATGTCCTAGATCTCAGGAGGAGCGCAATTACATGGCTCGTGTTCCATATGTTAGTGCTGTGGGTAGTCTTATGTATGCTATGGTATACACAATGCCCGATATATCTCAAGCAGTGAGCATGGTTAGTAGATACATGCACAATCCGGATAAAAATCAATGGCTTGCGGTAAAGTGGATTCTCCGATATCTGTATGGGACAATTGATATTGGGTTATTGTTCAAAAAGGATTGTGGTCAACAATGTGTTGGGTATTGTGATTCTGATTTCGCTGGAGACCTTGACAAGCGAAGATCAACAACGGGCTACATATTCACATTGGGTGGAGGTCCAGTTAGCTGGAGGTCGATTCTACAATCGACAATTGCTCTGTCCACTACGGAAGCAGAGTATATGGCAGCAACTGAGGCTGTAAAAGAAGCTATCTGGTTGAAAGGCTTGTTAGGTGATTTGGGAGTAATCCAGGAGAACATTGCGGTCTTCTGTGATAATCAAAGTGCGATATTCCTTGCGAAGAATCAAACATATCACGCTCGGACAAAGCACATAGATGTGAAATATCATTATGTGAGAGAGATTGTCGAGAGCGGTATTGTGTTGTTGAGAAAGATCGATACCAAAGATAATCCATCAGATATGTTGACGAAGGTAGTTTCTAGAGTTAAGTTTCAACATTGCTTGAAATTAATTCAAATCTTTCGATTGTGTTAAGATATGTTCTTCGGGAATTTTGAACTACGGTTGGCTTGATCTCAAAATTTGGGTACGTAAGCAGTCATAGAGATGCAGCCACTTTGGGGATGATGGCTCGTTGGTAGTCGGCTCAGATTTGAAAAATTTTCGCCGAGGTGGAGATTTGTTGAAGTTAACAAATTGTTGGTGTAAATTTGTTGAAGTCAATAAATTGTTGGTGCACCAACAATTTGTTGATTTTGTAAAGCCGAAAAGAAAGAATAGCGGATGGATTTGAAAAATAAAAATAATTAAAAAATATATTTTTAATTATTTTATTCTTAGCATAGTAATTCATTTCTCCTATAAATAGTTAAGGATTTCATTCATTTGATATCATCCCAAAATTGTTAAGCTTATAAGTTTCTAAGCTTTTGAGAGAAGTGAGAGAAGTGTGTCTGATGAATTTATCTTTCCTGCAGAGTGTGAGAGTACTGGGTATACTTGGGTTTTTGGGAAGTGAGATTCGTTATTCAAATATTGTACTCTATTAATTGTTAAATAAACAATTATTCTTTCTTGCCTCCATGGATGTAAGTTTAATTACCGAATCACGTCATTCTTGTGTCATTTAGTTTTCTATAATTATTTTGATGCACTTGATTCCACATTCTGCGCACAACAAAACCAGTCATCTGTGCATGGAAGAGCACAAAGAAGAGCATTCATAAAACATTATAAAACCCTTGGAACCAGGTAGGTTACACAGCCAAGTCCACCGAAGTTGAAACTGTAGTTGAACCTGCAACTCACCGCATTCTATATTTGTCAATTTGAGATCGAGATCTTTAACAGCGTTTCTTGGCTCCAAATTAATCCTTACGTCTTTCATATATTCTCTAATGTCAATCTTGGCATCTTTCATTCTATCATCTTTGGTAAATGAATCATGGTCATACACGGACTGAAATCACACAGAAGCAACAAAATTAATAATACTAATACCAGAAATTAATGTGAACTACGGACATCAACTAAGGTGAAAAGAATCAAAGGGATAAAAAAAAAGAGAGCAAATTTGTTAATTTTCAATTTAAATCATTCCAGCTTTTTTTTCGTTTCTTTTTCATTTTTTAATTTTACAAAAAAAAATCATGGGAATAAATTGGATATTAATCAAGTCTTGTGTTGTAACTACTATAACAGAAATTTAGTTATTGAAAATTTCAGCTTTAAAGATGATTATATAGTCAATGAAATATCATTTTTGAAGACCAAAATTGATTACAAATAGAAACCTTACTAGCATGATTGGAACATTAGGATATGTAGTTGAAAACGGCAAAACCTCGTTCCATTCCGGATTAACATTATTTCCAATAAAACAAATCTTGATATTCTGCGTAAATTACAAAACATAAACGTGATTAATAAATATTGAAAGAATAATTTTAATTTACAATAATAAATAATTAGAAGAAGAAACAAAATGACCTCTTTGGCTATCATAACAAAAACGCAAGGATCGCTTCCAGAGTGATCGTGAATGGCGAGATTAACGCCTTGTTTGATACGAAGTCTGAAACTGAGAAGCGACGTCCGTCTACCTTCGTCTGCTACTCCCATCTTGTTCGTTTCGGTAAATCCACCGTTGGTGATCACAATGATCTCTCATTCTCTCTCACTATATATAGACGGAGTTCGGGTAAAATTTTGATTCTTTTTATGGGTATTTATATTGTCACCATATAATTTTTGTATACCAACCCCACTTTCACGAAAATACTATACAAAATTATTATAATAGGTTCATATTATTTTCAAAACATCTATATCTATCTATATCTATATGTATATATAAAGGTGGGACTACAAGAGGTGATGTAACATCACTATTTCTCATCTTCTTATATTATCTATTATTTAATATATTGGTTGAGATTAAAAAATAATTACATTACAAAATATTAAAAATAAAAATAATTATTAGATAAGATTACATGTGTTTTCCTCTTTCTATTTAAATTCAACAATATGTAACCATTAATAATAATTAATTATAAGTTTTAAAACATTTATTTATTTTATTATGGCAACAATTAAACTTTAGTGACTTAAAATACTTCGATTAATTAATATAGGAATGAAGGTTCCTTCATCTTCCTCCAACAATGCCACTAGGACCAAATTTTAATGCCATAATCTCACATTTGACCATTAAGCTTGATTTAATAAAAAAAATAAAGATAAAAGTATCAAAATAACTAAAAATTTATTTTAACTTTAATAATTTTTAATACAAAATTTATTTTGTCTAAATGAATTATAAATACTACTTTATTAGTATGATTATTAAAATTCAATTAAACTCATAAAATGCAATCATAACATATGAGGTATTGAAAAATATTGAATTTTATTTAAAATATTAGATTATAAAATGTAAAACTTTATGTCTAAACTATCACTTACAATAGTACATATTTTTTGGGGCTATTCGCTCATTATATTATAAGGGTAGAATAAATTGTCAAAGATCCTTAAAAGACCCAAGTTAAAAAAAGAAACAAATTAAAATAATGATTTAATAATTTACTTGTTCAATTTTATTGTTAATTTCTAACTTTATAATAGAATATGAACTTAATGCAATTAACTTACGATGGTGGGGCTAGTTTACAAAATTGGTGAGTGGAAATTAATTTCCCACCCCTTTTTATTTGGGATAATTTCATATTAGTATTAATGAAATTACAATATTCAAAATATCTCAAATTATTATAAATCTTAACTTATCCCATTTTTATGAAGAAGACAAAAGAATTTTTATTAATTTGACCTTTCTTTTTTCTTATATTTTGAACAAAATTGAGAGTAAGTTAAAATTTACAATAAATTAAGTGTACATTGAATATTTTCATTTCACAATTAGCAAGTTCAAAATTTACATTTTCAATTTCACTTTTTTCTAAGAAGAAAAACCAACCAACGAAGTCAAAATTTTACTACCTTCTGTCTAAAATTCCTAGCAATTAAGATTTTATTGATTTTTTAAGAAAATTTTATAATGTCGTGATTAAAATCATGGCATCAATACCATGATAAACATAAAAATTTTAAATTATACATATAACTTGTAAATAAAAGGTAAAACAAGTAAATTAATAGAAGAGCGGTAAATTAGTGTTTTAAAATTACGAACAAAATAAACACTTATAGAAATAACAAAAATTTGTGAATCAACATTAAACTTTAATAAAAGAAATAGTTTATTCATTTAATTTAATTAAGCAAAGAAAAAATTCACTCATCAATTGCGAATAAAAAAATTATATTGAAAACAATTGGGATAAGTTTTATTGAATTGTTAAAATCATAAATTGCATATTCATCCTATGATATTTATAATTTTTTAATTTTCTATAATAGTATTTGTTTACTAAAATTGTTAATTAAGAAAAATATTTTTCTTGATATGGATCAAGCCAGAACAAAATAAAAAATATTCTTCTATTACTAAACGTATATGATTTATCTATAAAACTGGATATGGTTTTAAATTTTATACATATTTCATGTAGTTGCAAGCTTTGCTTCTTACTTATACTTAAAAATTTATTTACGATTGCTGTCAAGAAGGTCTAGGATGATGTAAAATTACCTCAGCTTACAAACAGCTTTAAAAACATGAAAAAGATTTGTTTTTCAAATTTTAATTTTAAGATAAATTTTATTCTTAATAAAGTTTCACATAAATCATCACGTGTATTATATAAACCCAAAACTATCATTATTCAATTTAGAAATAAAATCAATAAATATATAAGGTAATCATTATTATAATGAGTTTTTAATTTACATTTGTAAGCTTTTATTTTTTTAATAACTCTTATATTAATTTACTTATTTTACCTTCTATTTATAAGTTATATGTTCAATATACATAATTTATGTTTTATTTTATACTTAATGTTGATTTACAAATTTTATGTTATATTTATCAGTTTTTATTATGTTTACCAATAGTGCACTAATTTATCATTTTTATGTTAATTTACTTGTTTTACCGTCTATTTACAAGTCTTATGTTCTATTTACGTAATTTATGTTTTATTTTTACACTTAGTGTTGATCTACAATTTTTATGTTATATTTATTAGTTTTTGTTTTGTTTATCAATAACACACCAATTTACTAATCTTAAGTTAATTTACTTGTTTTACTCTCAATTTACAAATCTCATGTTTTATTTACATTTTGTTTTATTTTCCACTAAATGTTGATTGTAAGTTTTATGTTTTGTTTTGTTTATCGTTAATACGTCAATTTACCATTCCTATATTAATTTACTTATTTTACTTTCCATTTGCAAGGATTATGTTTCATTTACTTTTATGTTATATTTGTAAGTGTTTGATTGGTTTACCATTGATACACTAATTTGACACTTAAATGTTAAATTACTTTTTTTTACCTTCCAATTCCACCATTTATATTTTATTTTACACTTATTATTGATTTACAATTTTTATGTTAGATCTATAAGTTCTTATTTTGTTTACCAATAACACATCAATTTACCACTATTATATTGATTTACTTATTTTACCTTCCATTTACATGTCTTAGGTTTCATTTACACAAATTTTATTTTATTTTACACTTAAGTTGATTTACAAGTTTTATGTTATATTTGTATTTTTTTATTTTATTTACAAATAATATACCAATTTAGCACTCCTATATTAATTTACTTATTTACCTTCAAATTACAACTCTTGAGTTCCATTTATATAATTTTTGTTTTATTTTATATTTAATCTTGATTTATAATTGTTTTGTTAAATTTATTTATCTTATTTTTCATTTACATAATTCATGTTTAATTATGGTATTGATATACTGATTTTAATTATGAAATTATAGAATGATCCTTATTTCTTAATAAACAATAATCTCAAGAAGATGCATTTTTCTTTTTGCTTTCTCAATTTCATTAATTAGTTGCTAACACGTACTATTAATGTCCCATAGAATTATATTCTTTTCTATTGCTAATAGATAAATCATATGATGTGCCAGGTCTAATTAAGGATAAATTCTTATTAACTCTTTTTTTTGTTTATTTTGATAAACCTTTCAATAAAATACATACATATTATTTAATTTTTTCAAAAAATAATTTCAATATGGCCCATCTTTAAAAAAAAATCTAGTATCTAATACCTTCACTAAAAATCTTTTTATCCCACCTAAAAAGAATCTGGCTTCATTCTTGGCACCTGTTTAGTTAAGTGATAGCGACCTCAGTATGTTTTTTTTGAGGTCGAGGGTTATATCTTCCATATATATGGTCTATCCTATATTCCTATCACATAATCTAATTTAGAATATTTTAGCCATTTATTCTAAGATTCAGACTCAAGTTACCAATTAAAGAAAACTACATGAATTACTCGGCTTAATTATAAGTTAAACCTTCAAAATTGAATGAATGTATGTCATGGGATAGTAACTTAGGTGTTCTTTGCATGTGTTATAGGGTTAAGTTGGAGATGTAGTCGAAGTTTAATGTCCTATTATTCCATTGATTCTTAAGAATACCGAAATAAAGAAATAACCAAATTCACATTGATTTGAAAGAATATTGTGAGCCTAAGAGGTTAAAACTCGTTGATTCCACATATTTTCGAGAAATAACTAAACTCAATAACTCACATAGAGCTTTAAAAACTGAGATTATTATTGAATTCAAATCTATCTTCAAACGTTACAGGAAAGGTTTTCTATATTAGTAGTAATTATCTTAAAAGTGATGATATACCCACAAACTCTTGTACAAACTTATTTTGTACAAACTGATTTGGCATTAATTCATTGATTGAATGAAAATATAAAATAATAAAAATAAATTATGTGGGCCAAGAGATATTTAATTCAACCAATTTTATCATGCCACATCAGTTTGTACAAAATAAATTTGTACAAGAGTTTGTGGCTATATTATTACTCTTATCCTAAACCGTAAAGAAAAAGGAAAACAAGTTCCTAAACTAGTAAGAAAATATAAATAAACTTTAGACAACAAAAAAACTAATCCAAGTAGAATAAGTATTCCTAATATGCATCATTGCCCCAGGTTGGAGAGAAATCACCCTTGAATTCAAATTTTCAGTAACAACATCTTCGTAATGATCACCTTTGAAAGGAATAAGATGTTTGACACTGAATACATCTACTGTGCGGATATGACTAGGAAGCTTCAGTATGTAGGTATTACGATTTATCTTCTCTATAATTTCCAAAGGTTCGATTTTTCAGGCATAAAGCTTGTTGTACTCTCCAATTAAGAAGTTGTCTTTGGTTAGGATAGCCCAAGCAAGATCTCTTAGCTAAAATTCTAAAACTCAATACCTTTTTATCTGCCATAATTTTATAACCTTCAATAGTCTTCTTTAAAGACTCTTGTGTAGTTGTATGAATTTTTTAAAGCTGCTCAATAAAGTCTTCTGCCTTGTTACTTTTGCAGCTAAAGCTGGAACTAGGGTTAAATCGATGGGTGCTCATGGATTAAATCCATAATTCACTTTAAAGGTACTTAAATCAGTACTCTACTTAGCAAAATGATTATCAGCAAACTTGATTTAGTATGACTTTTGATCACATATCTTCATGTTATCACTAACTAGACTATATAGATGGTTTTCTAAAGAACGATTGGCAATCTTTAGTTTGACATTTGTCTGTGGGTGATAAACACTTTTAAAATTTAGGCAAGTATTAGTCAACTTCTACAATGTCCTTCAAAAGTGTCTAAGAAATCGTGTATCTAGGTTAGATACAATAAAAGCCGGTAAGCCATGCAATTTATAGACTTCCTTCAAATATAGGTGAGCAACAGTCGAGACATCTATAGTCTTCTTTCATGCAATAAAGTGAGCTATTTTCGAGAACTAATCAATAGTGAAAAATAGTAAATCCATGCCCCTTTGAGTGCAGGGTAATCACAAAAACAAAGTTCATGCTAATGTCAGCCCAATGTTGTGTTAGAATTAGAAGCGGCATATATAATTCTGCATCTGCCACAGAACCTTTGGAAACATGGCAAAAACAACAAGTCTCGACATCATGAAATATCTCTCCTCATATTAGGCAAAAAAATAAGCATTTACTATTAGAGCCAGAGTTTTGTCATGACCCCATATGCTTTTCATTATGTAGTTCTGCAATGATCTTTAGTCTCAAACTTGTATCAGAAACGTGTAATTGATTAGCTTTGAAAAAGAATCCATCATGCAAATGATAGTTTGAATAGAACCTTGCAACAATGTCTTCTAATAAGGGGGCAATGAAAGGGTCAGTAGCGTATAACTTTCAAAATGTGTTAAATCTGAGGACTTGATTATACATTTATGTCAACAAGAAAGATCGTTGACTAACTGCATCTACTACCTTGTTAGATTCACTAGAAGTATACTTTGCTACGAATGTAAATTGCTGAAGGAATGTCATCTACATGGCATGCTGATAAGGGACGCCGATGTTTAGTGGTCCAAGCAAAGTCTTGATGAATCAAATAATGACGCCAATGTTTTAATGCTTGGAACACAAAATGAAACTCCATATCATAAGTGTTGTGATGTGCCTTTGTTCTATTCAACTTCTCGTAGAAATAAACTGTAGGCTTACTCTGCTGGCTACGAACAACTCCAATGCCTATTTTGGATGCATCGCAATGTACCTCAAAAGTAAGTGAAAATCTAGTTGGGCAGGTACTATATATAAGTATATCATTGAAGCAAACAACTATAAACTTTCCAATAAAAAGACGAAGAACTTGATTCACAACTCATTGAAAAATCTAGTTGAGCAGGTACTATATATAAGTATATCATTGAAGCAAACAACCATAAACTTTCCAATAAAAAGATGAAGAACTTGATTCACAACTCATATGAAAGTACTGGGAGCATTAAATAAGTCAAACACATTGCTAGGTATTGGGAGCATTAGATAAGCCACATGGCATTACTAACCGCTTATATAACATTTCATGAGTTTTTAAAGGCCCTTTTCTATTCATCTCCAGCCCAATTCAAATTTGATTGTAGCCATTCTTTAAATTAAGTTTGGTAAAAGCTATTGCCCTATCTGATCCATTAGTCATCTAATCAAGGGATTGGAAAATGATATCGAACTATAATTTTATTGATAGCTTGGCTGTCTATACACATTCTTTAGGAACCATCTTTCGTTGCAGTTAATAAAGTAGAAACTACACAAAGACTAAGAGTTTCATGAATAAATTCCTTTCCCAATAACTCCTTCAATTGCGCTTTAGATCCTCATGTTCCATAGGACTCATAAAATAATGAGGTCGATTTGGTAATGTAGAACCTGGTACCAAATCAATTTGGTATTGTATATCCCTAAGAGGTAGTAAACCATGTGGTGTCATAACTTTAAGTATCTTCAAATTGCTGTAGTTATTCTTTCTTAAAATATATAGACCTTATTCGTCTTTGTTACAACATTTATAAATTGCTTCTTACCTAACAAATAATTACTGAAGTCTTATTTGAGATTGATCAGAAGAACAATCTCAGTGTTGTTAAACATAAAGCTATAGGTATTAGTTTTCCCATCATGTATTAGGTTTTGATCATACTACCAAGGTTTTCCCAGTAATAGATGATAGGCATCCATAGACACAACGTCACACCAAACTTCGTCTTTATAAATTGATCTAATAGATAAGGAAATTAAGTAATGTTTAGATATTATTACTTGATTTCTTCTCTTCAGCCATGTAGCTTTTTTCAAGTTTAATGATGTTTTTCCTTTAAGTTTAGTTTTGTTACAATTTCTTCTAAAATAATATTCTTGTAACTGCTTAAGTCTATGATTATACGACATACTTTAACCCAATTGTACAGGTAGTCTGAAAAATACTTTTATGTAACCATTTGTCTTTGTCTTGTCCTTTACGAGTGAAGAATGCTCGATTTACTATCAATATTAGCCTACTATCACTATGTTCTTCAATAGATTTTGCGTTGTCACTAGTATCAAAAGTTGTCTCTTTAGCAGACTTTTCAATTTCTTCCTCTTGGTGCTCTTCATTTTCCTTAATGCCTACAAATAAGCCTTTAATGTACTTTCCTCCCTTTTTTACTATTTGTCATTCAGTGTCTATTTTCTCTGCAATTAAAACAACATAATCATGAGCCCTAATACTGGGTCTTGCTGCTTTGACTACTTTCATTAGATTTAGTAGTTTTATTTCGAGGATTTGGAGGAGTGAAATTACAGAATTAGGAAATCAGATTTGAAATATTATGAACAAACCTTTGAGAAACGGAAAGTTTAAGTCACTAGTACGCCAACTAAATTGCTTCTCCAACTACAAAGCTAGTTGTTGTGCTTTTGAAACAGAGTATGGATAAAATGAATTCAATTGATCTTGAAACTGTTATCATAGGCCCCCGATATAGTGGGAAACCTATCGTTCTTATGTCCTTGTTAAGTCATTGCATGCTACCAACCAATGGAATTCTATGGTGTAATCATCTATTAATCGATTACCTTGCCTCAAATTTTATAATTATTGGTATAAAAGTTTGGCGTAATTGTAAGGTAAAAATGTTCCACACAAGTGCTTCTTCAACTTTTCCCAAGCGAAAATCTTCTTTTTAACTTGCCTCATCTTTTAAAGTTTTGTTTGTTGCCACTCAGCTGCTGCCCTTCCATGAAACTGAGCTATAGCAAGCAAGACTAGTTTATTATTAAGAACTTCCTTGTATTAAAAAACTTCATGGTATTAATCAAATCCAATAATTCTTCTAGCTAGCCACTTTCTTGGAATTTTGGGAATATCAATTCTCAACCTAGATTCCCAACTTCTATCATTAGTAGATTCAGTTCTATGTCGATGCCCGAAAAATATGTTTGCAAAATTTTCGCTCGATTTGTCTTCATGTTTTGGTGTACGATGGTGTTTGGCAAATAATTCTGCCATTTATGCAGCTAACATAACAATCTTGGCTGTCATGCTAGCCATGACTTCATCTCTAGGAATATCATCCTGATCGTAAGTTACTGCATGAAGGGCATAATGCCCATGGGCTTTTCTTGGAGGCATTTTTCTAATTAGGTTTAAAAAAGGATGGGCTAAACTGAAAATGAATTAAAATTTTGGGTAAAACAATAATGAAATAAAAGTTTAGGTTACCATTGATAGTGGTTGGAAATTAGGTAAGGATGGGTGGATCTGAAAGATTTAGAGTTGATAAGTACGATGCTACGGTGGCTTTTTTGAAACGGTGGTGATTTGGTCAGAAATTGAAGATAACGGCGATGGTTTGGTGTTAGCTTCGATTCTGAAAATCGGTGCATAGATCGACGGTGGTGAGTGGTTAAGAAGGTTATGCTGGTGGTGAGAAGTTGATTAATCGTGGTATTGTTGGAAAAATCGCGGTGGAAGTTGGTGATCAGTGATGGAGGAAATCACAATTGTGATGGCTATTTTTCCGGCAATCCGTGGCTACTCGACAATGGTCCTTGCTTAGGGTTTGATGGCCGGTTCTTTCTGATATTATTAGTGGTGAAGGTAGACAAAAAGACGAAGGGAAAGTGACATTAGTAGTTTTAGATGGCGGTCGACCTGGAGGCTGCAGCTCCTAGTTGTTTCTATTTTTTTTGTTTAAGGTAAACAATTTTAGGAAAAAAAAGATAGGTGTTGACGATAGTTAAGAAACACGTTTCAGCTCTAACACCAAACTACTGTAGTGAAAGTTTAATGTTCTATTATTCTGTTGATTCTTGAGAATACCGAAATAAAAGAATGACCTGAATTCACGTTAATCCGAAAAGAATACTATGAGTCTAGAGGTTAGGACTCATTGATTCCGCAGAACGTCGAGAATTAACTAAACTCAAAACCTCACACAGAGCTTAAAAAACTGAGAATATTATTGAACTCAAATTTGCCTTCAAAGGCTACAAGAGAGAGTATTTATACTAGTTGTAATTATCCTAAACCTTAAAAAAGAAAAGAAAATAAATTCCTAAACTAGTAAGAAAATACCAATAAACTTTAGTTAATAAGGAAGCTAATCCAAATATGATAAGGATTCTTAATCTACATAAGTTTAGAAATTGTAACTACTTGACATGGAAGGGAGATTCCAGGCAAATTAACAAGTGATGGTAACAAGTTTGGGGGAGCTGTAAGTTATAATATATGTAATTTGTATTGACCTAAAAGTAATTTTTCATGAAGTTTTGTTGTTTGACAAGAAACAATTAATCATATAGAAAATTAGTTTTAAGTTGTTATAAATTATAGATGATGTAACATGAACAACACCTTAAGTTTACGATGCTTTTTTCAATTTATTTCACCGCCTGTGCCATTTTGTTTTTCAACTTGGGTTGGGTGTAGTTTTCGCTTTGTGCCAGTTAGGTGTCTATACTGGTTTGAAAAAGTATCGCTTTCGAACAAGTGGATCAAAAATTGAATTGGAGATAATGAGATAAAGAAGCATATAAGATATTAAGATAAAGAAGAATATAAATATGATCGGTCCCTCAAATGTCCATGTGAATTTGCTAAAAGATACATTATCTAAAAGTTCGCTTTTATGTGATCGTGGGATTTTTTTTCAAAATTGTATTCGTGGGAGTTGGACTTTGAAATTTGAATTTAACACGTGATGCACGACTATAATGGAGGAAAATCAAACGAAATCAACAAGTAAAAGTTTAGTTTATGTCAATTTATAATTGGGCTAGTTTAATTACAGACCTAATTATTGTAGTCATTATTGTATGTTCCCAAATGATCCCCGGGTTAGCTCATTTAATTGACTGCGCCATTACTGGATTAATAAGTAAGATAACTAATTATTTAGGTTAAAAGCCTAAATATATTATTTAGTGGGAGACTCCGTGTAATATACTTGTGTCTAAGGGGTCTTGTGTTATTTTATAAGGTGAGCCCCTATGACAATAAAGAAGTAACATTACTTTTAGTTTATTATTTTTAATTTAAATCAAACTTGATTTAATAAAATAAAATAATATAAAAAATGGAGCCTAGGGTTTCCATTATATAGAAATATAAAAGGGCTTATTTTCTCCCAAAAGAAAAAGAGCAGCCACTTTATACAGATCAAAGAAAAATATTTTTTCTCTCTAATTTTGAGAGAAAAATTTTCTCGTGCTAGTTGTTTATAGTGGTGATAAAGGTGCTCACACGTCAAGTGCAGACCAAACATGAGTCATAACCTGGAAGATTATTTGGTGGCGGATCGTGATCTAACATGAGTGGTGGTGATGGATTGTGATCTAACATGAGTGGTGGTGACGGATTGTGATTTGACAGGAGTGGTGGTGACGGATCGTGATCTGGGAGCCTAAATCACCTTAGCAAAAAAATCCAAATCGAATTTTTAAGGTACAATTTCTAGATTACAAATTCTTATATATTGTATGAGAGCGATCCTAAAAGTTTTTATAAAAAGTTAAAAAAATTGATTTTTCCTTAACATTTAGATGTGGCAATCATAAAAACATAGACTATACCATTCAAATTCATACTTTATAAATAGCAAGCACCTGCACTTTGTAATATTTAATGCAGTTGTATTCTCAAATCTCAAACTAAGAACTTTGGTTAAAATAAAATAGTCTCATATCAGTTGATCTACGCACTTATTGATCTTTACTTTTTATATATATCTAATGGTGTATTTAGTATTAGGGAAAAGGGCCGGCCTTAATTTTTGTCTTAAAAATGGAATCCCACTTTAACATAATGGGATGGATGATTTCAATGGACAGTATACACATGGCGAAGGGCCAATGACCCCTTAAAATTACATTTATTTTTACATTATTTATTAGTCTTTAAATTGTAACTAATGCATGACCAAGATTAGATCGGTTTAATTGTTGGGGAAAATTAGGTTTTTAAAATTTTTATAAAACTTTTTTAATGACCGTTCTCATATAATATATAAGAACACGTAATCTAGAAATCGTACCTTGAAAATCCGAGTTGGCTTTTTCCGCTGAAGTGATTTAGGCTCCTGGATCACGATCTGCCACCACCACTCCTGTTAGATCACGATCCGTCACCACTACGCTAGTTAGATCACGATCCGTCACCACCACGCTAGTTAGATCACGAACTATCCCCAATGATCTTCCAGGTTATGACTCAGGTTCGATCTGCACTTGACGTGTGGGCGCCTTTATCACTACCAAAGCAACTAGCACGAGAAAATTTTTCTCTCAACAATGGAGAGAAAAATCTTATTCTCTGATCAGTAAAGTGGCTTCTCTTTTTTCTTTAGAGAAAATAAGCCTTTTATATCTCCCTTTAGTGAAACCCTAGGCTCCAAAATAATCAAAAACTAAACTCACGTTATTTACTTTTCCAATAGGGGACCCACCTTGTAAAATAACATAAGGCCCCTTATACAAAAGCTAATTAAATGGAGCCTCCCACTAAATAATATATTTAGGCTTTTGACCCAAATTGCTAGTTATCTTGCTTATTAGTCCAGTAGTGGTGCAGTCAATTAAATGAGCTAACCCGGGGATCATTTGGGAACATACAATAGTGGCTACAATAATTAGGCCTGTAATTAAACTAGCCTAATTATTTAATTCCAAATCTACTCCACTAAAAGATTGGAACTGACTTCCATAATTGTATGCTCGAATAATAATTCGTCCCAAGCCACATTGATTTCTTTACTGCACAATCCTTTGTACCACATCGTTAATTAAATTGATATCTCAACTGTCTAATCAATTTAATAACATCTTATTCCTTGATCCTTACTGGTTTTCTCTAATGATCATTTTCAACATACTAAATATGTTGACACACTCTGGCCAGAGAATTCTATGATCAAGTGCCGAAAACCTATCAAGAGATGTGTTGTACAAATTCTATATTGTTAATCTATAACTCCAATACTCATAATTGCTCCCACCAAGATACCGGGTAATCTTGACCACAATGATGTGTCGTGCCCATTGGTAACTCAAATGGAATAACAATCACAATCATGAAATCATAATTAACTCAAGATTAAGATTACAGTAAAATCAATGCCTATGAGATTTAATAAGTCTGACAGTTATTACAAAGTTAATTAAATCTCATATGTGATCCAGCTCAATGTAGTCGTACTACATCAATAAATTCATACATGATTAAGACAAATCATTCAATGAATTTATTACAGTTTATACCTAAATAAAGTGCCCAACTTTATTTATCAACTGCGAACTAAATTTATTTAATCATAAGATAACTTGTATTTATGTCTTCTGTGAATCCACGTGGTGATCACATAAATACATATAATATGATTAAATGGACTTTAATACAAATATAAATGCAATTAAGATATTTGAATAAAATACCTCATTAATTTTATTAATCAGAAAAAATGTTTATTACAATTAAATAAACACATATGCTTTTAAAGAGCATAATTTCCCAACAATCTCCCACTAGCTCTCAAAGCATATCTAGCATATTGCTCATGCTCTAGGGCTCTAAGTGCAGGTTATAAAGGTTTCCCACTAATGGCCATTGTAATAAGATCTGCCATTTAGCATCTAATGCCATTTGGGGTACTGTCATATAACCTTTCTACACTATTCCCTTATGAGATGATACTTCCTGTCAATATGTTTTGTTTCTTGTGGTTCCTTGGTTCCTTAGATTGAGCTACCGCACCACCATTATCACAAAATAATTTCAGGGGTGCAGTTACAACAGGTACCACCTCAAGATTTCGTAGGAACTTGCGGAGCCATATAGCTTCTTTTGCAGCTTCAGATGTAGCCACATATTCAGCTTTAGTTATTGAGTCTGTGATACAAGATTGTTTCACACTCATCCAACTAATAGCTCTACTTCCTAGTGTAAACATATAGCCGGAAGTTGATTTTCTAAAATCCTTATCTGACAAAAAATCAGAATTAGTATAACCCACTAGTATAAGTTCATCACCAGAATACACAAGCATATAATTTTTAGTTCTTTTCAGATACTTTATAATATGCTTGACTGCAGTCCAGTATTGAGGTCCAGGATTAAAATGATATCTACTAACCATCCCTACCGCAAAACAGATGTCTAGTGCAAAGCATGGCATACATAAGACTTCCCACAGCTTCTGCATAGGGAACTCGTCTCATTCTCTCTATCTCTTCAGATGTTTTAAGTGATTAATCCTTAGAGAATGTAATTCCATGTCTGAATGGTAATAAACCAGTCTTGGAATTTTCCATGCTAAATCTAGCCAATATATTATCGATATAGACCGCTTGAGACAAGGCTGAAGTTTTATTCTTCCGGTCTCGTAGTAACTTGATACCAAGAATATAACTTGTCTCTCACAGGTCTTTCATATCAAATTATTTTGCTAACCAAATCTTTATTGTAGTCAATACTCCTATATCGTTTCCAATCAGGAGAATATTGTCTACACAAAGAACTAGGAAGGCTATAAATTTTTCCTGAATTTTCTTGTACACACATGGTTCATCAATGTTCTGAATGAATCCAAGTGATTTAATCGCTTGATCAAATCTGATGTTCCATGATCGGGATGCTTGCTTCAATCCATAAATGGATCTCTGCAACTTGCATACCATGTGTTCTTGGCCTTTTTGTATAAATCCATCTGGTTGCTGCATGTAGATGTTTTCTTCAATATGCCCGTTAAGAAAGGCAGGCTTGACATCCATGTGCCAAATTTCATAATCTAGCATTGCAGCAATGGAGAGCAGAATCCTGATGGATTTAAGCATAGCAACCGGAGAAAAAGTTTTCTCATAATCGATTCCTTCTTTCTGAGTAAACCCTTCGGCTACTAATCTTGCTTTAAATGTTTCCACCCTTCCGTCTACTCCTCTCTTTCTCTTGTAGATCCACTTGCACCCTATAGGTTTTACCCTATTTGGTGCCTCTACAAGTTCCCAGACTTTATTGGAATACATAGATCCCATTTCTTAATTCATGGCCATTTTCAAAATTCAACATCTCTATCTATTAGAGCTTCGTTGTAACTAGTGGGATTTTATATATGTTCATCTGAGATAGCCTTATAGGTTTCTCCCAGAAGCATGTATCTCGCAGGTAACCTAGTTACCCTCCCACTACGACGAGGTTCTAAAAGTGATGGTTGTTCAAGGATAATCCTGTATTGATCAGCTGGTTGTTGCTGTTCTTCCTGTTCTATAACAGGTGCTGAAAGCTGAGCAACAACCTGATCTCTTTTAGTTCTCTAGTTTTACCTTACTCTTAGGTTATAAGTCATTATATAGTCTTCCTCAAAGAAAGTAAAGAATATTTCTATAAATACATTCCTATCTTGAGGACTATAATTCAGACTTTCCCTTATTCCGTTAAGATACCTAAAACATGCAAGCTTTTGAACATGAATCCATCTTCTCTATCTCTGATTCTAGTAGAAATACTAGTAAACTCCAAATACGAATGTGTCTCAAACCATGTTTGTGACTTTTTCATAATTTCTTGGAGTAGTAGACACCGAGATAGATGAAACTAAGTTCAACAAAACTTTGTAGTTTCAATTACTAGTATCTGGAATAAAAAAAAAAGGTAAATGATAAACCACTTAGTATATATCTTGTCTTATCCAAAAGAATCTTGTTTCTCCATTTAATTACACTATTGTATCATAGTGTTCATTGACAACCAAATAGTGCTAGAATTCTCCATAGAGATATTCTTTGTTTCGATCATATCGAAGTTCTTTTATGTTCCTTGTCTAATTGCTTCTGTCTTATCCACGTACTCTTTTGAATTTCAAAAGCAATGGAATCATGACGCATTTAGACAAACATAAATTAAAATGAATATTCATAAAAAAGATTGATAGAATACTCATAACCTCTTATAACATGTAAACTGATTAGTCCGTATACATTTGTATGCGCTAAATCATCAAATACAATGTTATGCTTTTAGCTCAAAAAGAGCATCCTTGTCATATTACTTTTCTAAATAAGATTTATAGAGTTACAATGATCAATCTTAATAGGCCAACAAGTCTATCATTAATCATTCTCTTAAAATCTTATTATAGTTTATATGACTTAAGCATAAATATCAGAGGTGATTTTGGTTTGAAGAAACATTTCTTTTCTTAGATAAATGCATATACTCTTTATCATTATATCTTGCTATGAATAGATCAATGGACTTATATGATATTAATTGTCTTTATAAATAACCAAAACAAATAATAAATAGAGGATCCAAAAATAACAGTGTACTCCTGTTTCTTAAAACAAGCCACCGAAATTAAATTCCTCTAATATTTTGAAAAATAAAGACAAATATCAAAACTAAAGTCTTGTACAATTGATCTAGTCTTTCAATTGATATAAACTAGCATGTCCTCAACTGCGGTTTGAAGCTTTCTTCACTTAATCTCTTGGTTTCCTGAAAACCAAATAAATGAATTACAAATAAGATTAGTTATCTCAGAATTCATCATTGTATGAATCAATAAAAATCTGAACTAATTAGGAAGCTTAAAGATTTCCTATACCTGATTAATAATCTTAGGACAATCTTTCTTCCAGTGACCCTTCTGTCCACATTTGTAACACTTGCCTTTTGGCTTGCCACTTCTTTTAGTGGACAGTTTGTCGATCCCCACTCTTGCTTGCTCATTCTTGTCTTTCGACTTAAGCGTTGAAGAGAATCCTTTTTCAGGAAGTTTTCTGCTATGATAAAATTCTTCTATAGCATGTAGTTCGTGCATTAATTCAATTAAGGTCATATCTTTATTGTTTAAGATATAACTGACCTTAAACTCTTTGAATGTATCAGGTAAAGATTCAATCACTATGTTAATCTTTGATTTATCATTGATTTGGACACCATGAATCTCTACCTCATTCAAATAGTCCATCATATTGAGGACATTATCACGAACTTTTGTGCCCTCTTCCATCTTAGCATCCGTAATACGTTTTAATGCTGCTTCTCTGGCAAAATGGGTATTTTGCCCAAACATCTTATGAAGACTAGCCATTATTTCAGTGGCTGTTTCCATGCTCCGATGTTTCTTATGCAGTTCCACAGAAATGGAAGCCAATATATAGCGCTTAGCCATTTTGTTAGCTTCGCACCATTTCTCATAAGGCTCCCTCTGATTTCTATAATCGTATAACGATGGTTCAGGAGGGCAAGGCTGGGTCAACACATATTTGCTTCCCTTAGCAGTGAGAATATTAAATAGATTGCGTTTCCAATCTAAATAATTTTCACCAGTGAGTTCATTTTTAACAAGGATAATTAATAATAGGTTGATGGAAGAAATTTTCTGAAAAACAAAACAAAATAAACATGCATAAATATTTGAAACAAAATTCACAATAAATGACAAAAATGCAAAAAATCATAAATGCATTTTAATTTATTGTAACGATAATCTAGTACCGCTTTGACAAGCTATCCGTTGGGAAAGTCATGTCTACACTTACTAGACCCAATTATGCATTAGATTATTTACTTTCATGTAGAGACATGATAAATAATTATCGTTATCCTTTTGGGCCTTAATTTGTTAACAGAGCTTCGTTGGGAAGGTTAATAACAAATTTTAGTTGAGTGTATAACCATTGTTTCAACCTACGTATTTTTCATATCAATAGTCACCGTTGGGGCGAACAATTGATTGAAAAATATTTCAATTTTATCTCTGAAGAAGTTCATCAAATAAAATATCTAATATATATACCCTCCGTAGGGAGCATCACCGTATCATGAAGTCGAGGTATATATATAATTTTATTATTGAACTAACAATGGAGCCCGTGGGAAAAATTATCTTGAATTTTCCCTCTCCCACTCAATATTTTAAAATTGAATTTTCTTTTTAAAGCATAAATATTGTTAATTGCATGCTTCCTATAATATTATCTAGATGATATCCAATATTATTAAGCATAGGCAAATATCAAACAATATAGTGAAATTCATTATTTAATGAATGACATGTATCATTATGCATAGAGTGGCACTTCCTATTCTATATGACATGTTATCATGGCATGTTATCATCCAAAACATAACATATAGAAAAACAATTAAATAATCTTAATTCATGGCTTTCCTAATAATGAAAAATACATTAACCCTAAGCCTAATCTTCATTGGGCTTCTTGTCAATGTCCATCTTCCACAAGTTTGTCTTTGTTAATGGACTAGGGGAAATTAGGCTTTTAAATTTATAATTGGTCCAATTTTAATTTTTAAAGGAAATAAATAAATAATTAAAAAAATTTATATTAAAATAAAACTTTTGGACCAAAAATAAATTTAATGTGTTCAATTTTATCTATGCATTTTAATCCATTAAGCCCAATTGAAATTGGGCCTAAAACTAGGATTCATTAAGCCCAAATCGTTTTTGGACTTAAATGTAAACAATTAAAACGTATATGCCCAAAGGAAAACTTATGAAACCATAGGGCCCTTCATGATAAAAACCATGAAACCCTAAAATCATATTTTTCTTTCCCCAGCCGCCATCTCCAAAAACCTCCGCCACTGTTCATGATTTTCCGAGGCCGATTTGACCATTGCCGCCACGCCGGAAAGCCACCAATCGACGGAACCCGCGAGCTGCACGCCAAACCAATCGCTGCGTCACCGGAAGCCGTCCAAACCCGCGCGCTTGCTGCTGGCTTCGCACGCGTGCTTGCTGCTGGTAGCGTTGCTTCCAGCTGCAGCACATGCAGCGCGCGCTGCTGGCCTTGTTGGCCGCGCGCGCTGCTTGCTGTGCACAGCGCAGCGCGCGCTGCTGGCCTTGCTGGCCGCGCGCGCTGCTTTGCTTCGTGCAGCGCAGCGCGCGCCGCTGGCCATTGCTGGCCGCGCGCGCTGCTACAGCGTGCCCTGGGTTGCTGCCGCTGGAAAATCCAGCCTTCGTTTCTGAAATTTCCGGCCTCGATTTTTTAGTTCGTTTTCCAGTGATGAATTACAAATTTCCTATGCCAATTTTTGGCTTACAAAATTTCTATTACTGTAAAATAAATCAAGAGGAAATTATGGTGATAAAAACCACCCCTCTTGTTACAGATCCAAACGAAAAAATTCAACAGAAAATCTAACCATGAATTAAGACAAACCATAAACATGATTTATTCATATATTAAACAATAAATATATATCTGAATAAATTGTGTCACTCTAATACATAAATTTCAAGAATGATTTCATACGAAATCCTTATATATTAATATGAGATGGCTCTGATACCAATTGTTGGGGAAAATTAGATTTTTAAAATTTTTATAAAACTTTTTTAATGACCGTTCTCATATAATATATAAGAACACGTAATCTAGAAATCGTACCTTGAAAATCCGAGTTGGCTTTTTTCGCTGAAGTGATTTAGGCTCCTGGATCACGATCTGCCACCACCACTCCTGTTAGATCACGATCCGTCACCACTACGCTAGTTAGATCACGATCCGTCACCACCACGCTAGTTAGATCACGATCCGTCACCACCACGCTAGTTAGATCACGAACTATCCCCAATGATCTTCCAGGTTATGACTCAGGTTCGATCTGCACTAGACGTGTGGGCGCCTTTATCACTACCAAAGCAACTAGCACGAGAAAATTTTTCTCTCAACAATGGAGAGAAAAATCTTATTCTCTGATCAGTAAAGTGGCTTCTCTTTTTTCTTTAGAGAAAATAAGCCTTTTATATCTCCCTTTAGTGAAACCCTAGGCTCCAAAATAATCAAAAACTAAACTCACGTTATTTACTTTTCCAATAGGGGACCCACCTTGTAAAATAACATAAGGCCCCTTATACAAAAGCTAATTAAATGGAGCCTCCCACTAAATAATATATTTAGGCTTTTGACCCAAATTGCTAGTTATCTTGCTTATTAGTCCAGTAGTGGTGCAGTCAATTAAATGAGCTAACCCGGGGATCATTTGGGAACATACAATAGTGGCTACAATAATTAGGCCTGTAATTAAACTAGCCCAATTATTTAATTCCAAATCTACTCCACTAAAAGATTGGAACTGACTTCCATAATTGTATGCTCGAATAATAATTCGTCCCAAGCCACATTGATTTCTTTACTGCACAATCCTTTGTACCACATCGTTAATTAAATTGATATCTCAACTGTCTAATCAATTTAATAACATCTTATTCCTTGATCCTTACTGGTTTTCTCTAATGATCATTTTCAACATACTAAATATGTTGACACACTCTGGCCAGAGAATTCTATGATCAAGTGCCGAAAACCTATCAAGAGATGTGTTGTACAAATTCTATATTGTTAATCTATAACTCCAATACTCATAATTGCTCCCACCAAGATACCGGGTAATCTTGACCACAATGATGTGTCGTGCCCATTGGTAACTCAAATGGAATAACAATCACAATCATGAAATCATAATTAACTCAAGATTAAGATTACAGTAAAATCAATGCCTATGAGATTTAATAAGTCTGACAGTTATTACAAAGTTAATTAAATCTCATATGTGATCCAGCTCAATGTAGTCGTACTACATCAATAAATTCATACATGATTAAGACAAATCATTCAATGAATTTATTACAGTTTATACCTAAATAAAGTGCCCAACTTTATTTATCAACTGCGAACTAAATTTATTTAATCATAAGATAACTTGTATTTATGTCTTCTGTGAATCCACGTGGTGATCACATAAATACATATAATATGATTAAATGGACTTTAATACAAATATAAATGCAATTAAGATATTTGAATAAAATACCTCATTAATTTTATTAATCAGAAAAAATGTTTATTACAATTAAATAAACACATATGCTTTTAAAGAGCATAATTTCCCAACATTAATAACATAGGTCTTTGATAATAATTTATTTACAGCATAGAATTAGTAATTCTTAATTAAAATTTCTCGCTCCTACATATTTGTCTATGCTTTCATTGTTTTTTATTTAATTTTTTTCATTTATCTCTTACTTTATGTTTTGTTTCATCTTCTCATTAATTCTTTCAGTTCCAACCTCTTGACAATATTCGCATGCATTTGAAGTTGAAGAACTTTTTGTTTTTCCGAAACATATATGCAATTATCAATCTTCAAAGTGTACATATCGAAAAAAATTATTTCATCGAAACTCATTGAATTTTATTTAAGCCAATATTAACTGATCGACGGCTCCAGACACAATTAAATTATGGATCAATAATTTCTACTCAAGCTTTCAAAATATCTATGATTTACATTTTATAAGCTCGCATATGAGATGAAGTTTTTTATCTTCTAAAGTTTCATTGTGTTTTAATTTTACAATAATAGAGATTGAAAATATTTTTTTTTAAAAAAGACATAAATGTACTACTGTTCTTTGAAACATTCTGTAGTTTTTCTATTGTTTTGGACAAGCGTTTGTTATACGATGAAACAATGAAGATGATGACAATGGGAGATTAGAGAAAATGAATTGAGGTATGAGTAAATTGAAGAGAGAAAATCTTGGCTATATTATTAATTATTCATAAATATAGTCCTTGTAATTAATTACATCTAATCCTAACCATTGATTAATCATTTATCCATGGGTCAAAAAATGGTCTAAAAATAAGCGTAATTTTAAGAGGCCATCGATCGTCCCAATCTATATATTACCGTTAAAATTATAGTTTTTTCAGGTAAAAGAATAAAAATGATGGTCAAGCTGTCCAATAATTACCAACTATACATAATTTTTAAGTTAACAAAATTAAAAATAGAAAAAACTAAGTGATAAAAGATAAAATTTAGTAATTTGGGTCCAAAGTAAAATTTATTGAACATTTGGGTATATGTAAAAAATTATTTAAATATTGAGATGTAGTGGAAATTAACCCATATAAAAAGATACAGTTTTGACCTTTTATTAGTTAGTTAACCGTAAAAAATGTACAAATATGATTTATTCTTTTAGCTGTTAAATCGAACAGAGACATAGCAATATTTGGGATTTTTTTTCCCTAGATCATTAAAGATAGTCACTCTGGGTGAGAGTAATTCGAAATTTATTCATGAAAAAAATGAAAATGAAGAGTTGATGAAAGCTACTTTTAAATAGGGGTGTTTAGAACCCAATCCAATCCGTTTAATCCATCTGATCTGTAGAAATTCAATTGTAAAAATCCGATCTATGGATTGGTGGATTGGATTGGACTGAAAAATTAAAAATTCACAGTCGGTGGAAGAGATATGGATTTACTTATGTAGATCCGCAAAAATCAGTAAATCTACAAAAAAATAAAAAATATTTATTTAATAAAAAAATTAAACTTGTAAATATGGCATTATACTTACTAATAAATAAATAAGTAAAAAATATAGTTACATTAACTCCATATTATATCTTATCCGATAATAATATAAAATAAAAAATTAAATAAAAAATATAGCTTCCTAAATAGTTAATTTTCATGTATTGATCTGAACAAATGATATTTGTTTTTCTTTTTGTTGTGTTGTATTTTTAAACTTTGAAAGTATTTTCTAGCTTTATTTAAATAATTAATTTATTTTAAATTTTATTTAATTTTGAATTTGATCTGTAGTTAAATTATTTTTATATTAATTTTTTTATTTAGTTAGTTCGTGGATAGGACATGATTAAAAACTTTTAATTTGCAAACCAATCCGCAAGATAGTGGGTTGGATATGCATTAGGTCAAATCTGCATTCGATCCGTAAACGTATAGATTGGATTTGGATTGAATTTTCACCAATCCGTGTATTGGATTGGATTAAAAAATTTATAATCTACAAAATCATGGATCAGATATGGATTTATGTGCAATCCATAAAATCCGATCCGTGAACACCTTTACTTTTAAAGATGGCCAACGGGGCGTGCCGTGCTGGTACAACCCATCAAACCAAGGCCAATTAGGGCCCATAGGCCGGCATAGCATGGCCCACCAAGTGAATGGGTTGTGTCATGCCGTGCCCAAATTTGTTTTAAGCTTGAGACGGCCCACGGTACGAGTCCATGCGTGCTGTGCTCGGCTGTGCCCAAAAATAGCCCGCCAACCTTTTTTTCTTCACATGCTTACCATGCTTTTTCAGTTCCACGTGTCTGGCGTACTTTGTTTAAGCTTACATGCCTGGCGTGCTTTTTCAAGCCCTCCAGGCCATTTGCTTATAACAACAACAACAACAATAATAATATTTTTTATTAAGGAATAATTAATATTTCATTATCAGTTTATCACAACTTCTCAACTATATATTTAATTTCACAATAACAAATTATAATTCAACAATACATAAATTTAATTCCATTGATCATAGTAATGATTAATAAAAAATAAAATTACAATCCTCGAATAACAATTACAAGAAGTCACAACTACGAGATATTAATTATAACAAGTCACAACTTACAACTACGAAATACGGATTACGACTAATCACAACTACAAACTATACGAAATATTGATTGTTAAGTACGAAATAACGTTTATTAATATTTCATTTATGAAATATTAATGTCGTAAATTTTATATTTATCATTTATAAAATCATGATATTTATAATTTTATTTATTAAAATCAAGATATTATTTATTCATTTAATAAATTATAATCACAAAACAATTAAAATATTTTTTTAAAATAAGACTTAAATTAATTTTTAAAGCCTATGCTAATAAAATATATTAAAAATTAAATTTCAAGATATTTGTAAAATCATAACAATTTTATATTTATTTTTCATTAAAAAATTTTACTTTGATAATACTTTAGCACACATGCTATTGATGGCCCACAGGCTGCTTGCTAGCCCACCTATGAAGTGTGCTTATTACATGTCTTTTTGCGTGCCGTGTGTTGGCCCATTTTTAATCGTGCCATACTTTTAGGGCTCACGTATCTAAAATTCTAAGTTTGGCCCAGCTCACATGTGTGCCGTGCCGTGCTACGCTGCGTATCCTATTGAAATTTGCTCGTGCTGTATTGTATGGATACGTGTAGTGGCACGCCCGTTAGCCATCTTTAGCTACTTCAGCACAAATTATGAATAGCTTGTTTTCAGTATGCGGTAGGTTGTGGTACATATAAAGATGGCCAACATGTTGGCATGACCCGTCAAAAGTAAACTTATGAGGGCACATGGCTAGGTCCGACTCTTTTTTCTTTTTGAGTTTTGACACCAATAGGTTTCGAACACAACCACACCCCGAACGCAAAACTCATGAGGGCACGTGGCCAGGTCCGACTCTTTTTTATTGTTGAGTTTTGACACCGATAGGTTTCGAACATAAGCGCACCCTTTACTAAGTAATTTTGTTTTACCCATTCAACCACACCGAACTAAAGCTTTTGTACACAAAGCTACTCTAAACATCGGTCTAAATATTATAAATTCGAACACACGAATTTTATAAAATATTGTTATCGTAAAATAAAATTAGACAAATTACAATACTTTTAACTAACTTTTTTAGAAACGTATTATTTCACTAAATTGAAGTTTATTGAAAAATTTATTACATTTGCATTACATAGCACCAATAATATTTAAAAAAAAAAACTTGACAAACAACATTGCACTCAATGATAAATCCAATCCAATTCAAATTTGATTAAATCTTAAAAATAACATAATATTAGTTTATATTAAAAATTTAATTAATTAAAAATAAAAAATTCTTAAATTAGATATTTACATTTTAGATTCATTTATTTAAATACTATATAGCAGTATAATTTAATTAAAAATAAGACAAGATTTAAAGCGTGATCTCTGTGGGTTTTTTCACATCTCGTACTTTGTCCATTTCCAGTCGTGTCGTGTAATTGCTGTCTGTGTGCCTAAATATCTAAGCGAACCCAACTCACATGTGTGACATGCCATGCTATGTGTCCTATCAAAGTGTGCTCGTGCTATCTTATACTATATAAACGCTTGTTGCACCTGTGCTGTGTCTCATTTTGCTAAACCCATTGGCCACTTCTACTTAGAATTTCGACTGTTTTTTTTTCGATTCTTGCACTTAAATGTAATCAGATAAATCGCCAAGCTCTATTTTGCCCTTACAAAGAATAAAAACCATGACCAATATGATTCAAGTGATGGTAAGTCATGACCTCACAACCTTATAGCAACTGGCCCTACGACCTCATGGCACGGAAACTAGTTTGCGACTCAGGCTACTTGTGAGGTAGAGAAGTAGCTTCACATGTAACGACTGGCAACGGCGTATAAGACTGTTGTCGTCATTATAGATTAATTTACAATACACAATGTTAATGTTTTAAAGTAATCGACTTTTGCTGTCTAGTAAAAACCCTTCACTAGTAGTCTAACTTTATGCTATGACACAACGCTATCGAAGTTAAACGTTCTATACATATATATGTTTTGAATACCCAATATTTGGCCACCAATTTGCAAATTAATGAGAAAGGCGTCAAGCATTAGCCTAATGGCAATAACATCGTTGATTTTGTTGATAACAAACATAGAGAGAACTAATATGTTTGAATGAGTTTATATTAAATCCATAAACATAATCTAACAATATAAAGTGACAAGTATACAATAGGGCACATTCTTAAAATCATGGATGAATTTTTTGATTGTGATTAAGATCCAATACTTGATTGAATATATGGTATAACCATGATAAATTAATAGCTTGAATTAGTACATGGAAAACCTAGTAATTTAGCAATAGGTTAAACTTCAATTTACCCTCCAAAGAGAATGATAATATTTAATTTACCACTAAAAGTATGAACACTTCAATTGTCAAATGGGGGGGGGGGATACATTGATGATTTTTTTTAATCTTCTAAACAATAAATGGGCCTAATTGAAGTTTTCATACTTTCGGGGGATAAATTGAAGATTGTCATTCTATTTTAGGGTAAATTAAAGTTTAATCTTAACAACTATAGTTAATCATAGATTAATAAATTATCAATTTATTGATAAACTAATGATATAAATATATGAAGAAATGATCACATTCATAAATATATTGATAAGACTTTATGGAGGTAAGTACATTTAGCCATACTCTTTCTTATTCTGTTAACATAGCATATATTATATACCATTGTCGTCTCATCTTAAAGGTGTAAAGAAAAATAATTGATGAAATGGTAAGGATTTTAATATTAAATGTTTAAAGAACATTATTCAACATTGTCTTGTCTAATTGTCTTAGCATAGCACATACAAAATTGTTGATTCAAGATTTTATCCATGTTTTGTTGGATAGATATCATCACCAAGGTTGGAAAATTCAAGGCTTTTCATTAGCATTGAATTCATTTTCATTAGCACCGAATTCCTTTTCTTACAAGGGAAATGATGATTATTTTGAGCTTGCAACTAGCAAAATTCGGAGATGAATTGTCTTTCTTCTGGCGGAAATGACAGAGCAAGTAATTGAAGAAATCTTAATTAGATTGAAATTTATAATATTTAGGAATATTTTAATTAATTTACATTCTAGTTTAATTTTGTTGTTTATTTAGAGTTTCATTATTTAGGCATTACTTATTTGAGTTGTTTTCTAATTTAGTCAGGAGTCTTATCAAAATGAGTTTTTTAGTCAAATAAGGATTAGTCATAATTAGTATGAATAAGTGTCTTTTCTAACTATTTTAAGCAGCCTTTGGTTATTTGTTATTGATTATTCATGTAGTAAACTCTTGGTTTGAGTTCTATTCTTATTACTTCTTAGTATTCTGTAGAATCAACAAGTTTAATATTTTAGATTTGTGGGTATTCTTAGAATCAATGAGGATTTTTTTTTGTTATTATGGTATTCTCAAATATCAACAAAGTATTGAGAATATTCTTATCTATCCATCATCTATATCTTTTATCGTTTGCTGCATTATTTTATTTATTTGCTATGTCAATTTCATTGTAGAGCATGCTTTTGTAGAACTGCACTGCATCAGATACCTAGTAGATCAATTACATATATAAATTATGCTTTATTAAGATGATCTAAAATGCAATGATTTGGCTTTGAATTGCTAGCACCTTTTCCCAAATCCATTTCTCTACTTATTGCACTAGCTAGTAATAGAGGAATCAATATCAGTATAGGAATAAATATTGATGTATAATTGGTTGTTTACTTAAAGGTCGCTCTTTCTATCCTTGCCGAACTTGAATTCCTTGATTTCTTTGAAAAGCTGCTACCCACCATTTTTATACTTAGAAAAGCCAATGGGCTTGTTTGGATAAATGTTGTTCTAGAACCTAAGATAACAAGTAGATTCAGCCACATGTATTGTTACCATTACGATGCTCCGGTAACCGACATTGAAGCAACTCAGCTCTTAATTTAGCATTCATTCGGACCTATAAGGGATGCCAAAGGCTCTGTGAGAGGGAAAAACTACTAATACTAAGATGGTTTCTCTCCTATGATAAATTACTCGGTTCAAGGCTTTGTCTTAGTAGATCATTTATTGGTAGTAATGATTGAGGGATCAGGCAAAAATCTATTATTTCAATTGATATTATCCATGCAAATAGGTCGTGTAATAAGTTTTGGGATCTGTTTAAAGGTAAGGCAATTCAATTAGTATAAACAGGGTTTCCATGAATGTTTAGGGCTAGAAGACTTACATACCATAAAACTACTCAAGGAATGATCGAAAGTGCATTAACAACCATAATTTTGGCATTTTCTTAGTATAAAGGATTTGGGTTAAAGTACTGATGATGATAAAGTGGGATTAGTGAATAATGATCCAGTTTATTTGTATTTGAGCAAATCTAAATTAGATATGAGTGTTGTCTCGCTCTAAATCCTTAAGCCAGGCACCAAGGTAAAGAGACTTGCTCTTGAAGTAGCAATGTTAGCTTTGGAGACATTTTTATCCTATCAATGATGAACAAGATTTCATTAGTTGAATGACCTGAATGGGTAACAATCCGAATCGAGACCACAAAGCTATGGTGGAGGTTGTGATGGCATGCCAGAATCCACTATAACTGAAGTGAAATGTTTCCTTTCATATGATCTTGACGATTGAACTTTACTAAATTTAAATAGGTCATGGGCCTTAACACTAAAAGAAGCAAATAGAAAGTGGTGTTAGAAGAGAGGATTGCTTCTAAGCCAATCAAAGGGTAAGCCATCAAAGCTAATGCAACATTGAGTCATCTCGATCTATGCATACAACCATACAAGTTCTTAGCCAGTCTCTTTTTCTTCGCTGAATAAGCAGCTACTGAATTTCTTGTTTATAATAGAACTTTATTATCAACCAATAAGTTTAGTAAGCTATGTTGTCCTGTTAGTAATTAATGTAAATAGAATACAAAGAATAGATTGAATCCCCTACTTTCTATATCACAGTTGGGGGATGGAATAGTCAGTCAACGAATAACTAGTTAATAGAAAAGCTTAACATTGAGACCAAGACACTGCTAGTTGAAGGAATGGTAAGGGCAAGGGTGCCGAGTCTAAGTGAAGATGATGATGACTAGTACACACAACAACCAGTGTTTAATACTTATATATATGGAGTATCGATAAATGATTGCGTTCTTTTTTTTATATATAAAAACTCCTCAACTTATTGGTTGATGTTCAATTCATTTTATTAATACTATGCTTTATTCTTCGTATCTCTAGTCATAGTGCTCTAACTCAACTTAACTTTGAAAAACAGTATCTAGATATAACTTCTTATTGAATAGTCATAGGAATATTAGGACTTCATTTAGTTAGTAGCTACCACCCTCTCCCCGTCTTGAGGTGCTAAGAGATGCTCGACTAAAGAAGCAATAGAAGGTGATGGCAAAAGAATCAAAATTGTGACAATATATGTGTTGGAGAAACTAACTGTTCGAAGGAAAAAAGAAAAGGTTTGTTAATACCTTTTGGTTGTGATTCTCATGTTGGTAAATTGTTATTATGGATCGAGTGGGTAATCTTTCTGGGCCATACTCATTAAAGGACCTAGGAATCTTACTTTTAGAATCCTCAAGAGAGAGTTGGCAAGAGTAATTTACCAGTAGCATAATGGAATGAAGAGCTTAACATTTGAAGGTTAGTATGTAACTTTTAGTTTTTTTCATTATTTATTTTATAATTATTATGTTGATTTCTGTTTCTTCTCATCTGAGTGAGCCAGCCAGGTCAATATGCTGATTACAACGGAGTACCATCTTTTCTTGATTATGTGTATCGTCATATTCAAGAGAGGATATGGAAATATTATGTCCGTGTGTCAAATGTAGTAATAGGTATATGAGGGTTCGAAGTGAATTACACAAACATCTTTTAGAGGAAGGGATAATGCGTGATTATACTACTTGGTATTGCCATGGGGATGCTGGTGATATGAATGAAAATTATGGGAATATTCAATAAAATGAGATGTATAACTTGATCCAAGAAGGTTTTTCTCAAGATCCTAATGAGAAGGCACAAAAGTTCTTTAATTTGGTGAAAAAGGTTGAACAACCTTTATATCCAAATTGTGAGAAGTACTCCAACTTATCATTTGTGGTCAAATTGATGCACATAAAATGCATCAATGGTTGGAGCAATAAATCTTTCAACATGTTGTTGGAGCTATTGAAAGATGTATTTCCAATGTGTGAAAAGATGCCTACTTCCAACTATAAGGCAAAGAAAATTGTAAAAGACCTTGGCCTCCATTAGAAAATTGATGCATGTTAAAATGATTGTTTCATTTATTACAAGGAAAATGCACAACTATCTCAATGTCCGGTTTGTGGAGTTTCTAGATGGAAGCCTAAAGGAAAAGGTGGTAAAGGATCTACCAAAAGGGTTCCATGGAAAATCTTGCGCTACTTTCCTATAAAGCCAAGGCTTCAAAGGTTATTCATGCCATCCAAAATTGCTGCACACATGAGATGGCACTTTGAAAATCATGTGAAAGATGGGTTGTTAAGGCATCCAACAAATTATGAGGCTTGAAAGGCTTTGCATATGATCCGCGAAATGTAAGGTTAGGGTTGGCTACTGCTGGGTTTAATCCTTTCAGAAACATGAACATTGGGCACATAACTTGGTTGGTTCTTTTATTTTCATACATTCTTCCTCCTTGGATGTGTATGAAAGAACCATATATATTTATGTCATTACTTATCTCAGGACCGAAAGGTCTGGGAAATTATATTGATGTATATTTGAGGCCTCTAATTGATGAGTTGAAAATGTTATGGAAAAGTGGTGTAGATACATATGATGTCTCAAAAAGCCAAAATTTCCAAATGAAAGCAGCAGTTATGTAGACTGTTAATGACTTTCCTGCATACGCTAATATGTCCGGTTGGAGTACAAAAGAAAATTTAACGTGTCCATGTTACATTAAAGAGACCTCATATCGTAGGTTAAAAACTGGTTCCAAACTATGCTATATGGGTCATAGACGATTTTTACTTGAAGATCACTTGTGGTGGGATCAAAAGATGCAATTTGATCGAAAAATAGATGAAAGAGCTACACCAAAATGTCAAGAAGGTGATGAAGTTTTAAATGAACTTGATGGTTTGAGACTTATAACATTTGGAAAGGCTGGAACAAAACAAGTAATTGCTGGCTTTGGGAAGAAACATAACATCTTTTTCGAATTGCCATATTGAAAAACATTATTGTTGCGTCATTGTTTAAATGCTATGCATATTGAGAAAAGTGTGTGTGACAATGTGCTTGGCACTATTATGAACATTGAAGGAAAAAGCAAAGACTCTTTAAATGCTCGGTTGGATTTGAAAGAAATGAGGATAAGGTAGGAATTTCAGCAAATTAAGGTGGATGGAGAAAATTTATTACCCCCTGCTTGTTATACTTTGACAACTGATGAGAAGAAAAGTGTCTTGCAGTGGTTGTCTGATATAAAAGTCCCGAATGACTATTGTGCTAATTTGTCACGATGTGTTAATGTAAAAGATAGCAAAATTTCCAGTGTGAAGACACATGATTGTCATGTATTTTTAGAAAGGTTGTTACCACTAATAGGTTGTGATATTTTGCCAAAACCTGTATCAGATGTATTAATTGAACTAAGTAATTTTTTTAGAGAGTTGTGTGCTAAAGTATTGAAAGAAGATGAGTTAGATTGACTTGAAAGTCAAATTGTTGTAACTCTTTGCAAGTTAAAAAGGATTTTCCCTCCAGTCTTTTTTGATATAATGATACATTTATCGATCCACTTGGCTTGGGAAGCAAAGGTTGCTAGTCCAATACAATATAAGTGGATGCACCCAATAGAAAGGTAATGTCGAATTTATTTTTTTTACTAATTTTATATTAATAAAATAAGGTTACAATATAATTTAAACATTTCTAGGTTTTTACATAAGCTTAGAGGATATGTTCGCAACAAAACTTGTCCTAAAGGTTCCATTGCAGAAGGTTACTTGGCTGATGAGTGCTTAACCTTTTACTCTCACTACCTTCATGGCGTGGAAACTAAATTTAATAGACAAGAGAGAAATTATGATGGAGGTCAGCTCTCCATAGATACATTACCCATTTTTTCTACACCAGGGTGATCATATGGGAACTTACATGTGAGGGAATTGAGTCATGCTCTTCACAATGCTGCGACAATTTAGGTGATTCAAAATTATGATGGATGTCTTCTGTTTATTGAGTAAGATTTAATATTAAGGGAAAAGGACAAGCACACCCCCAACGTTTAGACAAAGGGACAAAAATACCCCTAACGTTTCAAAAAAGACATTTACACTCTAATTTATTATAATTTTACCGTTATACCCTTCTAGCATATAAAAAATTATTAGATTATCCAATTTATCTATATATTGTTAATAAAATTATAAATATACCCTCATTGCCTCATTCCTCTATTTAAATTTTTATCAATAACCAATTTTCAAAAAAGACATCTACACACTTAAAAAAATTGTAGATAAATTATAATTTTAAAAATAAAATTGGTTATTAATACCATAATAAATAACATAGAAAATTGGTTGTAAATGTACAAGTTTAAATGATTGACATGTGGAGAATTGTTAAATATACAAGTTTAAAGTTTAAATAAAATTGATTATTAATAACCAATTTTATTTACAATTTTTTTAGGTGTATAGATGTCTTTTTTGAAAATTGGTTATTGATAAAAATTTAAATAGAGGAATTGGGCTATGAAGGTATATTTAAATTTTTTTTTATAATATCCAATTTGTCTATTTACAATTTTATTAACAATATATAGACAAATTGGATAATTTAATAAAAAAAATTTATATGCTAGAAGGGCATAATGGTAAAATTATAATAACTTGGGGTGTAAATGTCTTTTTTGAAAAGTTCGGAGGATGTTTGTCCCTTTACTTAAGCGTTGGGGGTGTGTTTGTCCTTTTCCCTAATATTAATGTCATTATAAAACTTTTTCGAACTTTACAAAAAAGTTTATTTATTTACAGGGAACACAAAAATATATTATTGAATTCAGGTGTTAGAAATGTATAAGAGGTTCATAGATAAGAATTTATTAGTTGGTTTAAGGAGAAGGTAAAGACTATTTTTTACATAATAATTGAAAGACTTGTGACTTTCAGCATAACTTGTAATTGTGACATTTTATTATGTCATTCTATTTGTAGATCTTAAAGCTTTATAATGAAGGGCAAGCTAATAGACACATGTTTTCTTTAGCTCAAGGTCCTTGAAAAAGAGCAACATTTTGTTCGGGCTACAATACAAATGGATTTAGGTTTCACACAATACAACGTGATAAAACAAGAAAAACTCAAAACTATGGAGTTGTAGTGAGAAGTGATGATCAAAGTCTTGCAGTGCCTTATTATGGAGTGTTGAAAGAAATTGTTGAACTTTATTATAATGAAGGGGATAAAGTTGTATTATTTAACTGTGACTGGTTTGATACAGTTCGACAAGGAATTTGATTTAAGAGAGATCATCATGGTAAAATTATTCTTAACATGTCAAGAAAGCTCAGCACTCAAGAGCCATTGGTGTTAGCATCCCAAGCACAACAAGCTTACTATGTGAGAGGGCTAAAAGATCCTACATGGAGTACTGTAATTGAGACAAAGCTCAGCACTCCAGAGCCATTTGTGTTAGCATGTCAAGAAAGCTCAGCACTCAAAAGCCATTTGTGTTAGCATCCCAAGCACAACAAACTTACTACGTGAGAGGGATAAAAGATCCTACTTGGAGTACTGTAATTGAGACAAAGTCTCGTAACCTTTATGAGATGCCTAATAATGAAGGAGAACCATATCAGGAAGAATATATTCAAATGGCTATGGAATAATTTTTTTTTTTGTCCATTATAGATAAGTAAGTTAAAAAAAATTCAGATATTGGTTGCTGTTCATTATAATTATTATTCTTGATTGCTTTATTTCTTTTGCTTTGAGCTAGTTATTAGTCACTTCTTTTTTTTTTTCATGTGAATGTTATTGTCTATTATTGTTCTTGTTGGTAATGGCTTATATTTTGAAAATGCAGATACTTGGCAATTATGGGCAAGAAAAGTAATGGATTAGTGACTATCGGCAGCACTTTAGATCAGTATATGATCAACTATAACAATAATGATGATGCAAGAACTTCTCGGGCTGACAACATTGCATTAGATATTTTGCTTCCCATGCAACATAAAAATAGTGAGGCGCAACAGCAAAATGGTTTAGCTTGTGTTTCTAGCATGGAATCTTCAAAAATGGCTGCAGATAATTGTTTAAATGAATTGAAAAAGATTGTCATATAATGAAAAATAAGTTAATTGACTATTTCTAAACAACCAGAATTTTTATTTTGTATTATTTTCAGTTAGAAATAAAAGGAAAGGTCTGGGAAAGCTAAAGGTATACCTAAAGGCAAAAATATAGAAGTGGAAATATATGCTGGCAGGTTATTATACATGAAATATACATTTACATGGTCATATGCTGTTATTAGATTTATAAGCAAACTTTAATATATTTTTATGTATAGTTAACGAATAAGTATAATGGTTTAATGTGTTAGGATCATAACTACGGAAGCCGTTCGAGAAATTTCTGTTATTTTCCATGACTGTATCTCAGGACCTTGGATAACATTTTCTGAATATCCACAAGAAGCATTTGATATATTGTTAGGAAATTTTAAGAATGTGGGATTTGCTTATGCATGTACTGAGGAAGAACTTAAAGAAGTTGTCCGCAAATATGTAAAATCTTGCTATCTAGATCGGATGTCAGAGTTGAGAAATGGTATGCTTGAGAAGCATAAATCACTTGGAGAGCGCTACGCTCATGATCCAGATTGTGTACCACCTACTGTATGGAGACAAATGGTTGATAAGTGGATGAATAAGAATTGGAAGGTAATATGTGGAAGTTTTTTTCTTTTTAGTTTTAACAAACATACAAGATATATCCTAATGGTTTCGTTATTGAATAACATGCAGAAAAAAAGTATGTTAAACAAGGGTAATCGATCATTGAAGCACACTTCTCATACAACAAGTTCAATTCCTATGGCTAAGTGTAAAAAAGATCTAGTAAAGTTTTTATGAGTTTTTAATATTTAAAGCCTATAAAAATCCTCACATATGTGTGTATGAGCTGGTGTCTATTTTATACCCTAATTTTTTATTTAATTTCAGTTAGATGAATTAGGAGTTGAACCTGATCCAATTGATTGCTTTAGAAAGTTTCATGTCAAAAGAAATGGTGATTGGGCAAGTGACCATGCAAAGGAATTGCATGTACATACTTTGTTCACTTGTGATTTATTTTTGTCTTTTTTAATTTTATCTATAAAAAATACATTATTATCTGAAAATTTGCAGGAGAACATGGAATCTTTGTATCAAAGTGAAGGTGCTGAAAAGTCCAGCTTGGCTATTTATCGTCAAGTAATGGGACCACCTAAGAAATGTCGAGTTATGGGCTGGGGAGGTATTATTATAAATGTAATTGAGTCTTTTATTACAAAAAAAAATGTAACTTCAAGTTAGTAATATTAGGTTAGTACTTAATTTGTTTGGACTCCATTTGTACATTTTTGTTTTGACACCAAATTCTGTTTTCAACTGGGTGTAGGTATGAAACCAAATGATGTTTGTCGTTCTTTAAATGAAGGAAATGAAACCAAATGATGTTTGTTGTTCTTTAGATGAAGGAAGTCATAAGGACATTCATGTGATACCAAGAAGAGAACTGGAGCTAAAAGTAGAGAAAATGGAAGAAGAATTAAGTGAGCTTAGAAGTGTGAAAGAGCAAATGAAAAAAATGGAAGAGAAAATGAATTTTATTATGTCTCAATCAAGATTCTAGCAAGAGTTTAACAAGGTTTGATGATTCTTTTTACCCCCTCTCTCTTGCTCGAGAATAACACTTATTATTATGAAAACATCTTAATAAGTATTGTTGTCATGAATCTATTCTAGTATTGTTGCTTTACTTTCAAGGACCCTTGATAATAATTGTCGGACTATGGTATTCTAGTTGATAATGATATTTTCATAATGTTATTAAAGATTGATGGTTGAAAAAGGTGGGAAACACATATTTGAGGGAATCTATGTGGCTTGATTTATTTTAACATATGTGCATGGTAAATGGAAGTTTGCAAATACACTAAGTGCATAATGGTTGATAAAAAAAAAGTTATATATAAATGGTTAGTTTTTGGAGAGTTCTCCAGCCTTAGTTTCCGGCAGGGGAAGGGGAGAACAAAAAGCTACATGAAAGAAAGAGAGAAATTAATTTTCTATTTGTTCCAATTTTATCCTTCTTCTCTTCTCTGACACATGACAGTTGATATTAAGGTTCCATGTACTTCACAAAAGTGTTGCTTAAGTCTCAAAGCTAAGCCAAAGCTATGGGCTTGATATTTGTGTTATTTAACAACATAAAAGCATATGTGATTTCTTTTTTGTGCTTTTGGCTTCTCGACTGTGTTTATTCTGATTATTTGTCAACAACAAAAGGAAAAGATTATGTTTTTAGATCGGTTTGGTCTAATTTATAATAGAAGTATCAAGAATAGCTAATGGAGAAGAAAAAAGTGGTGAATTTTATGAAGTGTTGGGATTGAATAAGGAATGCACTGCAACAGAGCTCAGGAATGCTTATAAGAAACTTGCACCGATTAGAGTTAACAACACCCTCTTTTGCTTTCACCCTTTCAATCAACTGGGTGGTCTTGTTGCAATTTGGTTTTTGTTTTCAGTTTGTCCATTTGATCTGGATTCAATACATGTTTGGCCTTGTTTATGAAGTTAAACAATGCAATGAGGTTTCAAATCCCAAATTAAATAGACGCCTCAGATTACTTTTAAATCCCAAATTTGAAAAGGCTATAATTGAATCATGTTAATTTATTTTTCTTTCTTTAATTATTGTAGAGTAACAAAATATGGTTTTAAAATTATGTAGGATAATATTGGAGAAAATGAAGATGAAGAACAAACTGCAACTGATGATTTAAATACTTGATGGAATGTTCAAGAAGTAAGAGTATGCAATGTGTTAATACTATTATGATTTCCATCAAATTTAGGTATATTCTTATGCAATTTAAGTATGAATGGCTTAATGAATGACAAAGGAAATACATAATCTAGTTTTAAAAATCATTTAATATTTAATCAATATCATGAAATTACATTTCCGAGGGAAAACAATAATTTCCAAGGGATTAATGTATATCTCCAATCACTTAATGTTGAGGGCGATCAATCAACAAAATTCGTTGTTATTTAGGTTCGATGAGAATGTATTTTCATCGATGTCAAAATTCCCGTAGAAATATTTTGTTACCGAGAGAAAAAATTTCTCGCTAACAATTGCATCTGCGGATTTAGTCTTATTACCAAGGGAAAAATTCCCTCGTTAGTACATATATAATCTACGGTTTTTGTTCTCATTACCAAGAAATTAGAAATTGTTGGTATACTATTTTACGATGGACTAATAGGGTTACCCACAAAATATTTTTGTCAGCAATAAACTATTACCGATAAAATCTTGCCTAGGAAATATTTTTATCTCATCGTCCTAAAAATTATACCGACAAATCTTTTTCATATTGTCGAAGGACATTTCCCTTGGTAAAAAATAATTTTCCCGAGGGCTTGTGGGATTTGTGCCTTAACGACAAGCATTTTCACGACGGATGCCGACAGAAAATTTTCCTAGGAAATAGTAATTACTGAGGGAAATAATGTATTGCCTAGGGATATCTTCCCTCGGTAAAAGGCATTTTTCTTGTATTGCAAGCTTGAAAATTTCACAATCTAAGCCTCTCAAATCTTCAAATGTTTACAATTGACTTCCAAGGTATCAATGGACCTTTACAACAAGAGATTATCCCTAATCTCTTCACTAAAGTGTTTCTACTACAAAAAAAGTGATCAATTGTGATGGAAAAAATTGTCTCTATATATATAAAATCTGTCACAAAATAAATTTAGTGAAATACTATATGCCGTTGTTTATGTGTCGCATTTGCCACCGTCACTAAAACATATAGTGGCAATTAGTAAATAGTCACAAGTATTATGTGTCGCTAATACACATCTTATAGTGACAAATATAAGTTTATGACAAGTAAGGACAGAAGCAAAAATCTGTCACTAAAATAATATTTTTAGACATATAAATCTGTCACTATTTTGATACTAGGGGCTATTAATGTGTCATTATGTTGATACTAGTGATTGTTAATGTGTCGTTATTTATATAGTTAGGGATAATTAAATTAGTCATTGATGATCATTATTGACAATGAAATGTGCCACTATAGATTCAATTAGTGACAATTTATTTAGTCATTACCAAATTAAATATGACACTTGAATGTATTGTTATTAATATAATTAGTGACAATTAATTCAGTCATCTCAATAGTGATGTAAAATTTTGTCTAAATGAATATATTAGTGACATCAAATCAGTCATTATATATTTAAATTTTGTAACAATTTATTCGGCAGCCAACAATGTAAATAGTGACATTGTTTCAATCTCCAATTAAAAAAAGTGACATTTTTATTGTTACAAAGAATAATGACCTATCTAATAAATTTGTCACTAATTAATCTTAGAGACAATTTTTGTTGCAACATTTTTAGTTCATAAAGTAATTTAGCATAAATAATATAATTTGAGGAAACTAAATCATGAAAATTATTAACAAATGCATAGCATATAACAAAAAATACCCATTTTAAAATTGTATCCTATTATACTTCATAAAAAAATTTAATCAAATATTAATATCATTACCATCCGATAAAGAAGTACTGAAAATTGTAAACAACTCTAATAATTGTCAAAATTTCAAAAATCATAAGACATCAACTATCAAAAGTTTCAATTGCATTTGCCTCATTTTGTGCTCGAACGTATTTCAAAACTTCTGCAAGAGTTGGTTTCACTCCATTCATCTCTTCCTGCATATTCTTAAGTTCATTTTCTGCAGCTTGCCTACGACTTCGTTCTTCCTCTAACATTTTCAAACTCTCATTTCGAAAAGATTGTGTTCCAAAGACATCTACTGTACAAATCCCATGACCATAAGTGAGAGTAGATTTTGTATGCTCACCTACAACCTGATTAAAGATTTGATCTTTTGATGCATTGGGTTGCTGGTTCACAAGCTCATTCATTTGATTCTGAAGCAAAAAAAAAAGAGCAAAATAAATTATCATAAAATAAACAACGAATCAAACAAATTATAATTATAATAGATGTCTCATGTAATAAATTTATCTAGTTAGTTTCAATAGATGTCTCATGTAATAATGAATATACTTATATCAATGATTCCCCAAAAAAAAAATTATTCATCAATCATAGAAACTATAATTGTAGTGTTGTATGTTCATAAAAAAAAAACAAAAAACATTGGAAATTACATAACTATTATAAAAAAGTCTTACTTATAATTGCCTCTCTCGAGTTCGAATCAACAGGCTGGCCATTTTTTTTTTTTGTGTGAGTAACCGTAAACATAGTTATCATATTCGGTTCTTTTCCTTCTGGATCATTTGATTGCTGCAAATACACAAATGCATTAATATTAATGTAGTTACAAACAGAATATGTAATAGCAGGTAAGGTAAAATGATCAATTAACTAATTCATCTCTAATTCTAGCAAAGCTTTTTGTTCCAGCAGTGTGATTGGTCTTTAGCTTTGAACAGTTAACTTTACTTGTTGCAGAACGTTCCTGTAATAAAAATGAAAAAGTTATCTTCCACATACAACTTTTGTGAACAAATATGAAACTAAACCAAAAAAAAAATAATATATGCTCTTACTTGTCCTTTCTCAGATTCCTAAAATTTGACTAGCCAATCCCATTGATTTTCACCCACCTCATTTTTTAAACCATTTATGGTCATTTTTTTTGTAGTGTTCCCACACTTACACACTCATAAATTTTACAATGAATTCAAGAATTACAACAAATATTCTCTTTTAGAGTAGATATACAAATAATAGCTCAATGAAGATTTAATTTATGATAATTTACAAATTGGAAGCTCAAAATATGTTGTTTACACTTGCTTATGCTTGCAAAAGTCTCTAAAAATGAATTGGATTTGAGTATATATAGTTTTGCCACAAAAACTAGCTGTTATGGACAAAACCAGCAAGCAAGCGGCTACCCTCTTAATTAGCCGGCTCACCACTTAGTATAGTGCAAGTTACCGTTGCAATTTGAATTTTGCAATAATAACACTATTTTTAAAATTATATTTTTACCCAAAACTTTTTGTTATTTGACTACGGCCCAAAACGTTCTATAATTTGACTACAACCCAATTCATCATAAAAACTTTACGAACAGATCCAATTTCAAAATGTTTAAATAATGCTCGTTATTCTATAAAACTTTATGAAATTATTCTATGACCTAAAACTCTATAATACTTTTCAAAGAAGTTCTTTTCATAATGCTTATTGATTTTAAAACTTTTTTAATTTAATCCAAAATTTGAAAAACACTCAAATCCACAAAATACTTGTCTTATAAACTTTTTGGTTTATGAAAAGTAATAATTTTTTAAACAAAATTTTGAGCTTCTAAAATGTTAAACCATACATATATTAAATCATACCGGTTTTACAAGAATTTGTCGCGATAATGACTCCGTTGAGCTAAACTTTGTTCTTGATCAAGCCGTTGTCCGTTGAGTATCTTGAACTTAATTTCACTTGATTCACTTGCATAAATATTTTCCTTCAAGAACTAGTGAAAAAGTGAAATACAATACTTATCATATCACTTAAAACACACGTTTGTTATCATTAAAATTACGATATGTGTAGCCCTTTATGCTAACAATCTCCCCATTTTTTATTAGGACAAACATCTCATATATTTTGACATTTACACCCCCTTAGCATATGACATACATGATTCAACGTATAAATCAACTATGAACTCCTCCTGAATACATGATCTTTAATAAAATAAGCTCCCCCTAAATCTTTCAAAAACATGCATCAATACTACAAGATCAAAATACATGTTACCTGTCTTGTGAATTCAAAATATATGACTTCTCCCCGATCATCATCAAAATTACTATAAATCCATGCTTAGATAAAAAATAACATCTCAATGGTTAATCAAGAAACATATAAAAATCAAGCATGCAAGTAACTAAAGAGTTATCCAAGAATCCAGAAAGCATCTTCCAAATATAAAGCATACAAATGCCAAAAAAAAATTATCCTCAATTCATATTAAAACAATAATGCATATGAAAATGCAGTGCAGAATAAAACAGAGTACTGAAGTCAAAATGAAGAAGAATAGAACATTATGGAGATGGTGGATATGATGAGGAGGATGGTGGTGGAAACTCAAGAGCAGCGAAAAGTTGTTGCTGGCCATAAAGAAGTTGATATTGTTGAGCAAAAAGGCGTTGTTGTTGGTCAAATAAACGATGCTGCTGCTTAAAGAGGTGTTATTGCTCCAAAATGGACTAAATTTGAAAGGCCTCAAACTAGGACTGAAGTTGGCTCTGCTGCTCCAAAAGAGAATGCATTTCAATCAACAGTAGCTGCATCGGATCCTTAAGGTTTACTGAAGTAGAATGAGAAAGACCTTTAGAAGGCGAATGATGTGAGCGCTATGGAGCACTGATATCAGAGAGCTGGTCTGGTTGAAGAACATCATTAAAGAAACGATGATCTGAAGGAGCTAGTGCAGTACCCTTGTTTTTGTAGCTCTGGTCTTTACATTAATTACCTTCTACCCATATAAACCCCAAATTGGCTATAGTTTCATCTCCTAATTCCTTAGAACTCAAAAAGGTTAGTTCGGTTATGGGTACTCATAAATGTTTAAGAATACGGGTGATAATGATTCGATAAGAAAGGGACCGGTTTGCTATACATGGAGCAATAAGCATATGATGAAGAATGATATAACCGACACTTAGCACCTTACCCTTTAGAATGCTATCTAATAAGGCCACATCCAAACGAGTAACTTCATCCCTATGTCCAGACCGAGGACTAATGACACGTTGAAGAACATAATGAAGGATCCTAAGTTGAAGGGGGAAGGCTTAAGATTTCAAGGTAGATTGACAAAACTTAACGGACAAATTGAAATGTCTACAAATTTTTCTAACAACATCCTCAACTGAATACCACAAATAATCTATTTTGCTTCTAGTAGTATAAAGTTTCAACTTTTCACTTGGAGTTATAAGAATTTGATTTAAATCCACAACATCAAACTCAATATAAATTCCTCCAACAATTGTAACAATTCTATTTGTAGTTTGCGAAGAAATAACCATATTCGAGAAAAAAACTTTGACTAAATTTTCATAATATTGTTCCTTACAAACTAAAACATTTTTCCAGCCCATATCAAAAAGAAAATCACTAAGAGATTTATCACAAATTACTAAATTTTCCAAATTACAAAGATTGACAAAATAGGGGGCGAGAATCGACCTCGACATAAATTTTTTGTGAAAATGTTTCTGAAGAGGTGGATGCAGAAAATGGGTTAATATGAACTCTAGATTATCTCCATGATATTCCTTGTGCTTTTTGGCCACATGTTTAAATGGGTTAAAACAAAAACAAGCTTAAATACCTAAATTCAGATTTTCAAGATTTTGTGTGAAATGGAAGTATTTAAGCCAATGAAACTGATCCTAGAGTTGATTTAAGGCTATGTATGGTGTTGATTGGATAAAAAAATGGGTTAAAAAGAGGTTAAATTGGAAGAGAGAGAAATGGGTAAGTTAAGTTTTTGATTTTGGGGTTTTGAAAAATAAGTCATGATTTGATGATTTGAAAGAGTTTAATGGAAGTTAAACAGATGGGAAATGATTTGAATGGTTGATTTTGGCTAGAAAATGAGTAAAAAATGAAGAAATGTTGAGAGGAAATAAAGTAGGGAAGTTCGACATAGAGAGAGAATGAAGAGAGGTTGAAGAATGAAGGAGAAAGGAAGAGAAAAAACACAAAACCCGAGCCCAGACGGCTAGCCACTTTGGGCAGGCGGCTAACTGCTTGCTCTTAGTCCCTAAGCGATAGTTGCTTCCTTACTATTTTTCTACAAATATTTTGTTGTTCGGCTGAGTTTTGATTGATTCCAAGACCATATCATGATCTTGAACGCTTTCAAAAGCTATTTTAATGTATGAATCATAATTATAAACATTCAAAGATTATAAATTCAAATATATAACACATTTATCATGCATATACATCACACAATCGTGAGATATGTAAGCATTCAAATATTAATAATTCAAATACATCATATTAATAATTCAAATACATCACTCATTTATCATGCACAAACATTACATAGTCATCAATAATCATCAATCAATCAATTTTAACAGTCTCAATAACATGATTAGAGATGTTTATGCAAAAATTTTATCATCCCAAGTTCATGCTGAATTTTTAAAACTTGTTCTTCACAAAGAGGTTTTGTAAAATATCGGCAAGTTGTTTTTTCGTAGAGATAAATTCTAATGCAATATCTCCCATTTAAATATGATCCCTCAAGAAATGATATCTAATCTTTATATGCTTGGTTCTAGAGTGTTGAATGAGATTCTTTGAAAGATTTATAGCACTAGTGTTATCACACATGATGGGAATTTGTTCAAGATTAATGCCATAATCTCTAATTGTTTGTTTCATCAAGAGAGCTTGTGCACAACAACTACCTGCGGCAATATATTATGCATCGGTGATTGAGAGTGCAATCAAATTTTGTTTTCTTACTAAACTATGAAACAAGTGAATGACCTAAGAAATGACAAGTTCCACTAGTGTTCTTCCTATCAATTTTATAACCGGCAAAATCGGCATCCAAAAAATAAGTTAAATCTATATGAGTTCCTATAGGATATCAAAGGGCAAGATCTATGGTTCCACTCAAATAACGAAAAATTCTTTTGACAACAAGCAAATAAGATTCCTTGGGACATGATTGAAATCTTGCACACAAACATACATTAAACATTATCTCAGGTCTACTAGCAGTTAAGTAAAGTAAAGAACCGATCATACCTCAATATATTTTGATATCAACCTCTTTACCTTTTTCATATTTGTCAAGCTTGATTGTTTTGCTCATTGGAGTGCTCTTGGTCTTTGAGTCATCAATCCCAAATCTCGAGTAGATCTTTGACATATTTAGCTTAGTTGATGGAGATTCCCTAATTGTTTTGTTTGATTTGAAGTCTAAGGAAATACTTCAATTCTTCCATCATGCTCATTTCAAATTCCTTACTCATACAAGATGAAAATTCCTTGCACATAGACTCATTAGTAGAACCAAAGATAATATAATTAACATAAATTTGAACAAAAAGTATATATTGGTTCTTATTCTTAACAAAGAGAGTAGTATCTGTTTTTCCCATTGAAAAACCATTATCTAACAAGAAAATTTTAAGCCTATCATACTATGCTCTAGGTGCTTGTTTTAATCCGCACAATACTTTAGATAACTTATAAACATAATTCGGAAATTTTTCATTTTTAAAACCAAAAGGTTGTTTCACATACACTTCTTCCATAATATAACCATTTAAGAAAGTACTTTTGACAGTCATTTGAAATAAGATGAAGTCTTTATGACATGCAAATGCTAACAACATCCTAATGGATTCTAATCTAGCTACGAGTGCAAATGTTTCATCAAAATCAATTCATTCTTATTGGTTGTATCCTTGAGCTACTAATCTATCTTTATTCCTTACAATCACACCAGATTCATCCATTTTATTTCTAAATACCTATTTAGTGCCTATAATGGATTGATGTTCCAGTTTAAGAACTAATCTCTACACATTATTTCTCTCAAATTGATTTAACTCCTCTTGTATTGTCATAATTCAAGATTCATCATTTTCCGCATCCACAAAGGATTTTGGTTCAATTTGAGATATAAATGCAGCATGCTCACAAGTATTTCTAAATGATGATCTAGTAGTAACACTTATTGAAGGATCACCTAAAATTAAATCCTTAGGATGAGAGAAAACATACCTCCACTCCTTGGGGAGGGTTTTAGAAGTACCTTCTTGTTGCTCCATATTTGTTTGTTCTTATTGTCTATCCTCTTGATTTTTATGTGGTGTATCTTCTTGTTTATCTTTTGATAATTTTCTTATAACTCTTCATCTGCATCATCATCAACAACAACTTTCTCCATAGAGAAAGGGTTAGACTCATCGAATGTAACATGCATAGATTATTCTACAACTATGAAATACTAGTTATGCAATCCAAGAGAGGGGTGAATTAGATTTCTAAAATTTAAGCTAATCAAACCACACAACAATTTAATGTAATACCTTAATGAAATAAAAAATAATAAATTTAACAATATTAAAAAATAAAAGAGTAAGGGAAGAGAGAAAACCCAAATATTTTTATGTGGTTCGGCAATCCCCCGCCTATGTTTACGCCTCCAAGCAAACCAAGTTTGGGGATTTCATTATCCAAGCTTCCCAAGGTTTCAAATGCTTACAATTGACTTTCAAGGTGTCAATGGACCTTTACAATAGGAGATCCCCAATCTCTTCACTCAAGTGTTTCCCATAATTACACACTCACAAATTATAAAATGAATTCAAGAATTACAACAAATACTCTCTTTTAGAGCAGATATACAAATAATAACTCAATAAAGATTTAATCTATGATTATTTACAAATTGGAAGCTCAAAATATGTTGTTTACACTTCTTTAAGTTTACAAAAGTCTTTAAAAATGAATTGGATTTAACTTTATATAGTTTTGACATAAAAACTAGCCGTTATGGATAAAAACAGCAAGTAGTCGTTGCAAATTTTAGCTTTAAAAATTTAAAAATTTGCCTCAGGTGGCTAGCCGCTAACCGTTGCCAGCTAGCCTCTAACTCTCTGTCTTCCCACCATATTTTTATATTTGCTTTTTGGCCCAAACTTTTAAAAATTAAAATATGGTCCAAAGCTTTTAAAAATTACACTACAACCCAAATTTTTTATATTTTTGCAAGTAGGTCTAAATCCAGAATTTTTAAATGATGCTCGTTGTTTCTAAAACTTTCTGAAATTATGTTATGGCCCAAGGCTTTAAAATACTTTTCAAATAGGTTCTTTTCATAATTTTAACATAATGCTTATTAATTTGAAAGTTCTCAAAACTTTTTTTTTAATTTAATCCAAAATTTGAAAAACACTCCAATCCACAAAATACTTTATAAATATAAAACTTTTGGGTTTATGAAAAGTAATGATTAATTAAATAAAATCTTGAGCTTATCAAATGCTAAACCATGCATATATTAAATCATACCAGTTTTACAAGAATTTGTCGCAATAATGACTTCGTTGAGCTAAACTTTGTTCTTGATCAAGCCGTTGTCCGTTGAGTGCTTTAAGCTTGATTTCATTTGATTCACTTACATAAATATTTTCCTTCAAGAACTAGTGAAAATGTGAAATACAATATTTATCATATCACTTAAGACACATGTTTGTTATCATCAAAATTACAATATGTATAGCCCTTTAGACTAATAAACTAAAGTTCTTTTATTATACACTCTATAAGCTTTCATTGTGTTTGAATAACTAAGAAAAATACCAACATCATATTTTGGATCAAATTTACCAAGATTATCTTTCATGTTCAATATAAAACATTTGCATCCAAAAACTTTGAAATAACCAATGTTTGGTTTTTTATCTTTCCAAAGCTCATAAGGAGTCTTATTAAGATAAGGTCTAATCAATACATGATTTAAAACATAGCAAGCGGTGTTGACAGCTTTGGCCCAAAAATATTTAGGCAAAGTATTTTCATTCAACCTCGTCCTAACAATTTCTTCAATAGACATATTCTTTCTTTCAACAACTCTATTTTGTTGTGGGGTTTTAGGTGATGAAAATTGATACCCAATGCCAAAATCATCACAAAAATTCTTAAATGCATGATTTTCAAATTCTCCACCATGATTAATTATAATACAAGAAATAGTATATCCCTTTTCATTTTGAACCTTTTTACAGAAAACTCTAAATGCATCAAAGACATCATCCTTATTAGCTAAGAATAATACCCATGTGTGTCAAGAATAATCATCCACAATCACAAATGCATAATATTTACCACTTAAACGAGCATATCTAGAAGGTCCAAACAAATCCATGTGAAGTAATTGAAGTTGAGACACGGTTCTTGTTTTTTAAAGAAGTTTTGATTTGTTTTCAAAATTAGTAAGCTTCACAAATTCTATCTTTTTGAAAATCAATTTTTGGAAGACCTTTAACCAAATCATTTTTCGAAATTTTTGAAATCAAATTTGTGCTTGAATGACTTAGTCTTTTATGCTATAACCAACCATCATCATGCAATGTGGAGAAACATTTATCATTAGTAGATGCACAATCTTTGTCAATGGTATAAACATTAACCCATCTATTTCCTACAAACAAAAACTTGCCATCACATGCATTCTTAATAACACATTTTGATTTATTAAAGATAACTTTATAGCCTTTATCACATAATTGGCTAATGCTAGGCAAATTGTTTTCAAGTTTTCAACCAAACACATATTTTCAATAAGAGTATTATACAAACCCCGTCAAGAACTGACGCGACCCTAATCAATTTAGTTCCCAAGATCGAATCTAAACCAAGAATGGAATGGAACCTCGACCCAATACTTATTGAAAGCATGAACCTTGGTATGTGACGACGCCACAATCAACTATGGATGGTCTGATTGATAAGTCAAGAATTTAAACGCCACGGAAATCCGATAAGTTCAAAGAGTTCATAAAGAACCAAAGAGAATTAACTCTCTCACCAATTGCATCAAAAACTTCTTTTTTATTTATTGAATATGAGTACTTTATATAGGGTTGGTTACAAGAATTTTTGGAAATAAATCATAACCCAAAAATCAAATCTGAATCTAAATATTCCCTAATAGGAAAGAATCTAAATCAAATCAGAATCCTAATCTAAGTAAATAGGAAAGAATTGAAACTAAATCAGGATCCTAATTGTCTTAAATGCCTTACATCAATAAAATGGGAAACTAGGCGATTAAAATAGAAATAAATGATTTGATTCCCTAATAGCCTCCTCAAGAAATGGGAAAGTATCTGAAAAAAGAAAAATAATATATTTTCCTGCCATAATGTTTAAGCCAACTCCCTATTTCTTGGAAGTGAGTATTTGGAAACTTTAAGAGCCTGAATCATGCATTTATCATGTGCAATTCCTTCAACGGACCTCCACAAATTTGATTGAGCTCAAGTTGCTTGAATCATTCCATTAAGCGCTTCTTTGAATTTCTTTGCTCGAGCTCTTGTAACGAGTCCGACGGAAACTTGAATAGGATCTGAATATGCCTCATCCCATGTGCTTGTGATACTTTTATCCTTAATCTCATCATTCCCCTCCTCTTGAAGAAGATTTGTCCTCAAATCATCACCTACATCAAAAGGACTCAAATCAGAAACATTAAAAGTAGTACTTACATTGTACTCACCAGGCAAATCCAGTTTGTATGCATTGTCATTGATACGTTCCAAAACTTGGAATGAACTATCCCCTCGAGGTAATAACTTAGATTTCCTTCGTTTCAAAAATTGTTCCTTACGCATGTGTAACCACACCCAATCACCGGGTTCAAAGACCAGCTTATGTCGCCCTTTATTGGATTGTTTAGCATATTGCTCAGTTCTCCGCTCAATGTTGAACTTTATCTTCTCTTGTACATGTTTAACAATTTCAACCTTGTTCTTGCCATCTAAGTTAACATGCTCAGACACAGGTATTGGACTTAAATCCAATGGGGGTTAAAGGACTAAAACTATAAATAATTTCAAACGATGAATTCTTAGTAGCAGAATGAATGGAACGATTATAAGCAAACTCAACAAGTGGTAAACAATCCTTCCCAAGTTTTGATGTTCTTTTTAATGATAGCTCGCAACAAAATAGAGAAAGTTCTATTCACAACTTCTATTTGACCATCAGTTTGAGGGTGACAAGTAGTTGAAAACAACAACTTAGTTCCTAACTTAGCCTATAAGGTTTTCCAAAAGTAACTTAAAAACTTAGCATCCCTATCAGAAACAATTGTCCTGGGCATACCATGCAACCTCACAATCTCTCTTAAAATAGGTCAGCAACATTAGAAGCATCATCAGTTTGTGACATGGAATAAAAAGTGCCATCTTTGAAAATCTATCTACAACCACAAAAATTGAGTCTTTTCCTTATCTAGACCTCGGTAAACCTAGTACAAAATCTATCAAAATATCAGTCTGAGGTGCACTAGGTATTGGCAAAGGGGTGTATAAGCCATAAGGTTGCACTTTCGATTTGGTTTGCCTACAAGTGACACATCTACCACAAAGTCTTTCAACATCTTGTTTCATATGTGGCCAATAGATGTGTTCCTATAAAACTGCTAGTCTTTACAACTCCAAAATGCCCTATTAACCTTCCTCCATGGGATTCTCTCACTAACAAATCTCTCAAAGAACAGTTGGACACACACAGTTTATTCTCCCGAAATAAATAGCCATCATGCCTAAAGTATTTACCGACTACGGTCTTTTCATATACTTGGTATTCAACACTAAAACCATGATCATCAGCATACAATTCCTGAATATGTTCAAAACCAAGTAGTTTAGCATTAAGTGTTGAAATTAAGACATACCTGCGGGAAAGCGCATCTACAACAATGTTTTTCTTACCTTGCTTGTAACGAATGACATATGGAAATGTCTCAATGAATTCTACCCATCGAGCATGCCTCTTGTTCAGCTTGTGTTTCAAGGACTCATGATCGGTGTGAATCATGAACTCCTTAGGCCATAGGTAGTGCTGCCACTTTTCTAACGCTCAAACCAACACATACAACTCCTTATCGTAAGTAAGGTAGTTTAAGGCTGCCTCACTCAACTTTTCACTAAAGTAAGCAATTGGTCGTCCTTCCTACATTAGGATTGCGCCAATACCAATACCTGAGGCATCACATTCAATTTCAAATGTTTTATTAAAGTTAGGCAAAGATAATAAAGGAGCATTGCTCAGTTTTTGCTTGATTATTTGAATTGCCTTCTCTTGCGCTTCTCCCCACTTGAATCCAACATCTTTTTTTATTACATCAGTAAGCGGTGCGGCTAATGTGCTAAAGTCTTTCACAAATCGTCGATAGAAACTAGCAAGCCCATGAAAGCTTATCACATTACTTACACTTGTGGGACTCGGGCACTCTTGGATTGCACGTACCGTTTTCTCATCAACCTGTATACCCTGTGCACTCACAACAAATCCTAGAAACATAAGTTTGTCGGTGCAAAAATACACTTTTTCAGGTTAGTAAACAACTTTTCTTTTCTAAGCACATCTAAAACATATTTCAAATGTACTACATGATCGTTTATGTTTTTGCTATAAATGAGGATATCATCAAAATAAACAACAACAAACTTGCCAATAAAAGCTCGCAAGACATGATTCATAAGTCTCATAAAAGTGCTCGGGGCATTAGTTAGACCAAAAGGCATGACTAACCATTCATACAAACCATATTTTGTTTTAAAAGTAGTTTTCCATTCATCTCATTCTTTTATTCTAATATGATGATATCCACTTTTCAAATCAATTTTGGAAAATACACGAGACCCATGTAATTAATCAAGCATGTCATCTAGCCTAAGAATGGGATGTCGATACTTTATCGTTATGTTGTTGATGCCTCGACAGTCAACACACATCCTCCACGTCCCATGCTTTCTCTCACGTACCCTTTTTCCATTAATTCCTTAACCTGCCTTTGAAGTTCCTTGGTCTCCTCCGGATTGTTCCTATAGGCTGGTCTATTTGGAATGGCTGCACCGGGCACAAAATCAATCTGATGCTCAATCCCTCGGATTGGAGGTAAACCATGTGGTGTTTCCTCAGGAAAGACATCCTCATTCTCTTGCAAAAGAGAAGTAATAGAACTAGGCAAAGTAGGGTCAAATTTGTTAGTGTTTAAAAATGCCTCTTTGTACAAAAGTACAATCATCGACTGATGTAAAAACAACGCTTTTTTTATCTCACCCACTCTCGCGTAGAAATTCTTTTGTTTTCCATCTAATTTTCGCTTAATGACCGTATTTTTCTTTGGTTTTCCTCTCACATTTTCCTCGGCCTCTTTTTGAATTTCACTATCTTTTTCTCTCTTTTCTTTTCCTCACTCTTTCTTTGTAGGCTCACTTGTTCTCCATAAACCTGCTTTGGTGTCAATGGAACAAGAGTGATGTTGCGTTGATTAAATACAAATGAATATTTTTTGGTGAAGCCATCATGTTTCACACGTCTGTCGAATTTCCAAGGCCACCCAAGTAACAAGTGTCCAACCTGCATTGGCACTACATCACAAAGCACCTTATCTTCATACTTGCCAATCCAAAAAATCCCTAGTACCTGCTTGTTCACTTTCACCTCTCCACTATCATTTAACCACTGTAGTTTGTATGGCCGTGGGTGTTTAAGTGTCAAAAGCCCTAACTTCTCTACCACGATAGTACTAGCAACATTAGCACAACTTCCTCCATTAATAATCATACTACATACTTTGTCTTGAACATAGCACCTAGTATGGAAAATGTTTTCCCGTTGCGCGACTTCGTCTTCCTGTACTTGCACACTCAAAGCTCTCCTCGCTACTAAAGTCAATTCCCCAGGGGCTATATACTCTTCATATTCGACATCCTCTAATGGTGGTATCTCATTCTCTTCCGTCTAATTTTCAGTTACAATCTCACCATTGTCCCGTAATACCATAACTCTTTGATTCACACATTCACTTGCGATATGCCCCCTGCCTTGACATTTAAATCACTTAATGTCATGATTCCTAATAATAGGAGTTACGGTGTTACCTTGTGTATTGTGCTTGGAGGGCTCGGATCTTAGCTTAGGTGTAGGAGATGCTTGTGGTCTCTCGTCTCGTTTCACATAGCTTGGCTTCCAAGGAGTGGAACTTGAGTTTGGGGCTGGACAAGTGTTACCCCTCCTCTTGAGTTGCTGCTCAATCTTGATGGCTTTGTGAACTATTTCCTCAATCTCCACATAATGTTACAACTCAACCTTATCTGCAATCTCCCGATTAAGTCCATTTAAGAATTATGCCACGGTAGCTTCTCTATCCTCCTCCATATTTGATCTAATCATGGCAATCTCCATTTCTTTATAATAATCCTCAACGCTTCGCTACCTTGTGTAAGACGTTGTAATTTTTTGTACAAGTCTTGATAATAGTGGTTAGGTACAAAACGCTTTCTCATCAATGATTTCATTTCATCCCATGTCTCAATTGGATGTTCCCTATTTTGCCTCCTGCTTATAACAAGCTGATTCCACCAAGTAATAGCATAGTCAGAAAACTCAATCACAGCCAATTTTACTTTTTTTGCCTTTAAATAATTGTGGCAGTCAAATATGAACTCCATTTTCTTCTCCCATTCAAGGTATGCTTCTGGGTTGGATTTTCCTTGAAAAGATTGAATCTTCATTTTTATGCCACTGAATCCATCATCTATATTCCTAGCTTTCCTACCTTGTCCATCTCTCCTATAGCTACCCATTGAGTCCTCTCCTTTATCATACTCATCCCTATAATAGTCATCAATCTCTCCTCTAACTGGAGTTCTTTTTCTCCTACGTGCTTGGGGAACCGGTTATGGCTGCCTTACACGTGTGTTCTCCACCCGATCCAAACGCTCGTGGATGAGCTCTAATTCAGCCCTCATCATCCTTCTCATCTCTCCCATTAATGCTTGAATTTGTAAATTCTGAGTAGTTGCGGATTGATCCTCTTCATTTGTGCTTTGTTCTAAGTTGTGAGACACAACTATTATCTACAAAAGAACGTTGAAATAATGTGGAAGGACCTCACCTCACTCCCTTATGTGTTTCACTCAAGAAAAATGACTCACTCAATTCCACTCGTGTTTCACTCAAATTATTGGCTTTTACCATCTAATACACTCACACTCTCTTGCCTTTTTTCAGTCTTAGTAATCCTCACTCGGTTCTTATCAAACTAATCAAACCAATATCAGGATTTCAGAAGCAATTCACAAAGATGACAACTAAGGAGAGTTTAATTTCAAGAGTTAGAAGGCAATGTGTACGAAAGTCGAGTTTTGATTTTGGGCAAAATTTTCACCGATGGGGTAAAACTTGTTTTAGACTTCCAAGACACAAATAATGATAAAAAAAATGAAAGATTTTAAAAGGAGGTTGGAGTTTTTTTTAAGGAAAATGAATAGGTAAAACTTGTGGATTTAAGGAGAATTAAACCACAAAGATGCAAAAAATTGATTTTAAAAGGAAACCTTAAAAATACTGTTCACGCAGTACTGTTCACGCGGCACTGTTCGCCAAGATACTGTTCACGACTTTTTTTCTTTTGTTTTTAGATACTAGAACAAGATGAAAAATTCAAACAAGAATGAAAAACAACAAAGATAGAAGGATCTGACCTTGGAGCCTAGGCTCTAATACCAGAACCCCATCAAGAACTAACGCGACCCTAATCAATTTAGTTCCCAAGATCGAATCTAAATCAGGAATGGAATGGAACCTCGACCCAATGCTTATTGAAAGCACGAACCTTGGTATGTGAAGATGCCACAATCAGCTATGGATGGTCTGATTGATAAGTCAAGAATTTGAATGCCACGGAAATCCGATAAGTTCAAAGAGTTCGTAAAGAACCAAAAAGAATTAACTCTCTCACCAATTGCATCAAAAACTTCTTTTTTTATTTATTGAATATGAGTACTTTATATAGGGTTGGTTACAAGAATTTTTGGAAATAAATCCTAACCCAAAAATCAAATCTAAATCTAAATCTTCCCTAATAGGAAAGAATCTAAATCAAATCAGAATCCTAATCTAAGTAAATAGGAAAGAATTTAAACCAAATCAGGATCCTAATTGTCTTAAATGCCTTACATCAATTAAATGGAAACTAGCCGGTTAAAATAGAAATAACTGATTTGATTCCCTAATAGCCTCCTCAAGAAATGGGAAAGTATCTGAAAAAAGAAAAATAATATATTTTCCCGCCATAATGTTTAAGCCAACTCCCTATTTCATGGAAGTGAGTATTTAGAAACTTTAAGAGCCTGAATCATGCATTTATCATGTGTGATTCCTTCAATGGACCTCCACGAATTTGATTGAGCCCAAGTTGCTTGAATCAATCTATTAAGCACTTCTTTGAATTTCTTTGCTCGAGCTCTTGTAACGAGTCCGACGGGAACTTGAATAGGATCTGAATATGCCTCATCCCATGTACTTGTGATAGTTTTATCCTTAATCTCATCATAGTAGAGGATACATTGCCGACATATCCAATACCAATGATCTTTCTTTTCGAATTATCTCCAAATGATACATCTCCACCATTTTTTATCTTAGTAAAGCTTGAAAACCAAGAATAATTGCCTATGATATGCCTTGAACAACCATGGTCTAGGTACCATTTATTCTTCTTCGTCTTCAAACCTTGCAGAGGAAATTTCAAGTCTTAGGTACCTAAATCTTTTTGGGTCCTTTAGTGTTAGCAACGGTTCCTTTTGGAACTCAAACACATTTGACTCCATGGCATGCATTTCTTTGCATTGGACATCTATATTTCATATGACAATTTTGATTGCAATAATGACAAATAATTTTATGATCACTAGGAGAGGTAACTGTTGTGCAAATTTTATTGAACTCGCAAGCGCACGAATCTGTTGTAGTGTAGATAAATGGTGACGAGTGTCGATCCCACGAGGAGGTGGATTTTAATTATATATATAGAATTAATTTTGTAAATGGGTGATTCGATTTGAGGTGGAAATGATATAGAGTATGCTAAAACTTAAATTAAATTGGCGAGAATAAATTCTAAAATTGGAATTGAAATGACAAGAATAAATTGAAGAGAATTCTATTAAATTGACGTACTTGGATATCTGGATCCGTATCAACATGCATCATGGGCTAAATAATCCTTATTAATGCCAATTAAATCATGAGAGGGGAATCCACACCTCATGAACCACACTCTAATAAATATGGTGCTAAGGGCTTATCGTGCCAAATAATAATAATCTTATACTAGGGAGCCGGTGAAACCAGGGCGGTACTAGATAAGATTAATATTATTTGTCGACGAGAAGTCAAAACATCCACAAGAACTAGAGGGGAAGAGAAAATAAATTTACCAAATCAAGCCCATGACACATGTTGAGACTTCACCTTCAACCCAAGCTTGAAAGAAAATTAGCCACTCATAGTTGAACTAGGGGCAAAATAAGAATTTATTAAAATACGTAGAAAATACAAGATAGAGAGATAATTACAGAAAATGGATCCCAAAAATGGATTCAGAGGTGCCAAAATAGGGGGGGAAGGCCCCCTTTTTATAGATACATCGAGTAAATCATGGCCATCGGATTAAAAACAGTTTGGACGCTCAGGATTTCGCCACCTCATCGGTCAGTGCCACGTCATCGATCCGTCTATGTGAACAGTGCCGTGAACAGTAACGTAGACGGTACCCGTCCATGTGAATAGTACCGTACATGTGAATAGTGCCATTTTCCTTTTATTCTCCTCCTAAGGTTTTCGACCGTCCTGAGTTCAAAAATGATGTCCGTTTTGCCATTTGATCTCTCGTTTATTGTGAAATGACAATGATGCCCCTAAAATACATAAAATACTTGATTAAAATAAAATACACATAATTAAAGTACAAGAAACTTAAACACATAAAAGTAAGGGTTGTTAGTAATACTTGATATGTAAAATAACGATTTTCTCCTTTATACATATGCACTTTCTAACACACAACACACCCCCCAACCAGCTTATTGCTAGTCCCTAGCAAATAAAGCGAAAACAAAATTCAAAAATGATTTTTTTTTTAACACTTTTGTTTATTCAATCAGATTAATGATAACAATCAAATGAAAGTATAAGCATTATCTCAAGTCTAAAGAAACATCACATCCACATCAACCATCCACATGAATCAGCCCAGTAGACTTTGTCGTAGTTACCTTCAATAATGACATGTCAAACCCCAAAATTTCACTGGAAATAGTGACACTCTCACAAAGAAATTAAACCCAATAAAAATAGTCACTCCAATGAATGGTAATTGAGAGAAAATAATCAAGTAATGATATCACATGCTCTCACCAAGATAAAAGAAATATGCCCTCAGCTTAGAAATAATACGATCTCCAGTCAAATAAAAATGCTAGTCAACCCAATTTAATTATTTATTTTATTTTATTTTTTTATGCATCACTACATCTTTTTAGCCCATATAACTAGCTTCTACTTCAGACTATAGTTCCCTAAAATCAAGAAGGACTTTTATTAGGACGTAACGTAGGCTAGGGACATGGCTAACAAAGAAGAGAAATAGGAAAAACAAAGTGTATGTTTGAGAAAAATGCAGAGTTTTTTTTTTTTTTTTTTTGGAAGTTGCAAGGTGGATTTCACCTATTATTGTTTTTTTTTCTTTGAAACAACAATTTTTTTTTTGAAGCAACAATTTTTTTTTTTGAACTAGGCATAACTTCACTATACAAAATGTTTATTTACATTTTTTCTCAAACATAAATAGGTAATGGATCTAGTAAGACATTGGGTAATACTCCAAATCGGAGTGGGTCAAGATAATAAGTTGACAAAGAAAAGTTTTTTTTTTTTTTTTTTTTTTTTTAAAGGCTCAAAAGGGTTAACTATGGATATTCATAAAATGGATGGCTAGAAAGGCTCAAACGGATCAAAGACGGCCTTTCCATCATCTTTTAGGACTCTAAATAATCTTCCATATCTACTAATTAAATGGGCTTCCAAATGTAGTAACACATTTTTTTTTATTTATTTATTTTTATTTTATTATTATTTTTTTTTAACAATGAAGATGCGTTTCTAGAGTCACTACACTCCATATTCAGCCATCTTCAACACAAAAAGTTAGCAACAGTTAGTTTCTACAACAAAAAATTAGTAAAAACTTAACCAATATTCCACAATTGTCGACTATTCCCTCCCCCCAACCAGAACGAAACATTGTCCTCAATGTTTTAAAGGAAATAAGTAGAGTTTAGAAGACATCACCTGGGTGGTGCAACACAGAAGAAAATATTTACAGGCGGAGAGTTAAATCTAATTTGTACTTCTTACTGCGGCTACTGTTACCATCATCATGTGAACGCTCCAACACAAAGCTCCAGGGGTCTGGCTCCGGTTTATAAGCTTGTAACATATCAAGTAGTTCATTAGCAGTGTGAGCACAAATAAAAAGTTTTTTCGCACTGGAAGGAATAAAGTAGCTTTTTATTGCATGGTTAAGAAATGCGATAAAGCCATCATAAAAATTATTGACATTTAACAAACCGATGGGTTTCTGGTGAAGGTGCAGATGGGCCCAAGATGCTAGTGTGATAAGTGCCTCTAGTGTTGCAAGATCTCCTGGAAGGAAAATAAAAGCATCAGCATGATTAAGCATTTCAGTGATTCGTTCTTGCATACCTGAGACGACTAACTCTTCTCCAGTCAATGAGTCAGACACACTGCCCAAAGGTTTTAGGACTCTTGGGATGATGCCTAACACTTGGCTTCCTCTAACAAAAGCAGCTTCTGAGACCAATTTTGATAACCCTCGGTTACCTCCTCCAAACACCAAGTGTAATTTTCTCTCTGCTATGTTTCGACCAAGATCTATGGCTGCATCAACGAACTCTTTATGTTTGCCATAGGTAAATCCAGAAAGCACACAAATGTTCTTGAATTGTCTATTGGGAGTAGCTGCCATTGGAATATTTCTCAAAAACAATTTGTGAGTGCTTAACAAAAAGTCATATTTAAGAATCTTGGTGATAGTGGATCACAACTGTGTATGAGGTGGCATGTCAGTGTCAAATAACGCGTAAAGCACATGGCTCGATAGTCAAAAAGCAAACAGTAAAAAGGAAAAAAAAACAAACAGTAATAAAATTATTAAAGACAATAATGCAAATGATAAAATAACAGTGAAATAAAGTAAAATAACAGTAAAGTAAAAGGATATTTACAGGTAGTTGCGACTGTGGCTCACATCTTCCTCTGGTTTTACGTCCAGAAACGGCTTGAACGCCCTCTATGGGTCGAGGATAGGCTTCCCATCCAGTTTTCTTATAAACTGACAAACAGGGTCGTTTATAGTCAGATTCCCGAGACTATATCGTGCATGCTCTTTCTGGAATAATGGCCATAACTGGAGAATCGCTCCTTACACATATCCACTGGGATGCGTTTCAAGAGACAGAAGGATATCATCCAATGACTCCTTATTCAAGCCATCCCTAATGAATTGAATCTTATCTTTTCTGTTATCAGACACCATTCCTAAAGAACATCGGTTTTTATTGCAACTCATTCTGGCACACTTATGACAAGCAACAGAAATTCTTCGAGCTCGTCGTTTTCTTGCATAATTTCCTTTACCACAACCAGGCATGTATGCAATAAATTTTGGAGGTAACTCACCTGCCAATCGTACTTTCGCCTCGATTAACCAACAGATGTCAGCAGGTATGTTATTCCTCATGAGCAATCGCATGCGTTCGGACCGAGCTTTATAGATCGTAAGGAGGGCATTCTGAGGAAGTGAAGGGAATCGCTTGTGAAGCTTCTCTAGAATCTCGGATCTGTCCATACCTTCGCCTCAGAATATCAGTTATTATGGGAAACTGAAGTAACCGACTTGATTGTCACGGAGTACCGTTATCCGCCACTTCACCGGGGTAACAAACTAAAGCACACAAACAGAAAAATAAATTAAACCACACAAAGAAAATCAAAATCGTCCTCTTATTGAATTTACCTCAAGCTCCAACTGGATGTCGTAAACACTTTTCTCAATATCTCTGAGTTGGCGTTCTAAGCCCTCAACATAGGCTACTAACTCTGGTGGTTGTAGAGCCCAAATGCGATGTGTTTTACAAGATTGAATCTGTCTTTTGAGATGAGTTTTGACATGTTGAAGTGGTTTAAGAATGTTCAGGAGGAACGGTCTAAGTAAGAGACTCATGATTAACAATGATAAGAGAAAACTTAATGATAAACACACTTATGCAAAAAATAATTTCAATTAGCAAAAGAATGATAAAAAGAAAAAAATCAAACCCACCGAAAAGAAAAAAAAATCAATTCAAATCTGGTGGGTCACTCAAATTTATTTCGGTGTCTTCTCCATGTGGTTGGTACTCTAAATATGGCTTTAATCTTTGACCATTAACTTTGAACGTGACACCGTTCTTTGGGTCCTTAATTTCAATTGCCCCATGTGGAAAAACAGTATGAACAATAAATGGACCAGACCATCGAGAGCGTAACTTACCTGGGAATAGGTGCAAGCGAGAGTTGAATAAAAGCACTTTCTGACCTGGAGTGAAAAATTTTCTCATAATATGCTTGTCATGGAAGACTTTCATTCGTTGCTTGTAAATCTTGGCATTTTCGTATGAGTCATTGCGAATTTCTTCAAGTTCTGCCAGTTGTAATCTTCTTTCTGAGCTGGCTTGCTGCATGTCAAAGTTAAATTTCTTGATGGCCCAATATGCACGATGCTCGAGTTCCACGGGTAGGTGGTAAGCTTTTCCATACACTAGCCTGTAGGGTGACATCCCAATCGGAGTCTTGAAAGTCGTTCGATATGCCCATAATGCATCATTAAGTCTTAATGACCAATCTTTTCTGTCTGGCCTCACCGTCTTTTCTAATATGTGCTTTATTTCTCGATTGGAGATCTCCACTTGGCCACTGGTTTGCGGATGATATGGGGTTGCCACTTTATGAGTGATTGAATACTTTGTCAAAAGAGCGTTGAATGCTTTATTACAAAAGTGGGCACCACCATCACTGATTATTGCTCGAGGGAATCCAAAACGCGAAACAATGTTGCTTTTCAAAAATCCTATTACCACCTTGTGATCATTGGTTCTGCATGGAATTGCTTCTACCCATTTCGATACATAGTCAACAGCAACCAATATGAATTGATGGCCAAAAGAAGAGGGAAAGGGTCCCATGAAGTCGATACCCCATACGTCAAAAATCTCAACCACTAAAATTGGATTTAGTGGCATCATGTTCCTGCGTGTAATGCTCCCCATTCGTTGACACCTATCACATGAAGAACAGAAAGTGTAAGCATCTCGAAATATAGTTGGCCAATAGAAACCACATTGTAAAACTTTAGTCGCTGTTTTCTTAGCACTGAAATGGCCTCCACAAGCTTGTTCATGGCAGAATGATAGGATATTGTGAATTTCACTTTCTGGGACACATCGTCTGATAATTTGATCTGAACAATACTTGAACAAATACGGGTCATCCCAAAAGAAATTCTTTATTTCTGCAAAAAATTTGGCCTTGTCTTGCTTGGTCCAATGCTCTGGAAGTTGACCTGTAACAAGATAATTAACGATATCAGCATACCAAGGTAATACTTCCACATTCATTAATTGTTCATCTGGAAATGACTCATTCAATGTTAATGGCTCTGTAATTGTGTCAAAATGGAGACGAGAGAGATGATCTGCCACAACATTTTCTGTGCCTTTCTTATCTTTGAATTCCAAGTCAAATTCCTGCAAAAGTAACACCCAACGAATTAGTCTAGCTTTTGCATCTTTCTTTGTAAGAAGGTATTTAAGAGCAGCATGATCGGTGAACACGATTATTTTACAACCAATGAGATAAGATCGAAATTTTTCCAATGCAAACACTACTGCTAGCATTTCTTTTTCAGTAGTTGAATAGTTCAACTGTGCATCATTCAATGTCATACTAGCATAGTAAATAACATGGGGAATCTGATCAACTCTTTGTCCTAATACTGCTCCTACTGCATAATCAGATGCATCACACATGAGCTCAAATGGTAAGCTCCAGTTTTGGGGCTGAATGATGGGTGATGTTGTCAACAATTGCTTTAATTTTTCAAAAGCCACAAGACATGAATCATTAAAGATAAAAGGTGCATCCTTAGCAAGTAAATTGCATAAGGGTCTAGAAACTTTACTAAAATCTTTAATGAAACGTCTATAAAAACCAGCATGCCCAAGGAAAGATCTTACTTCTCTAACTGTTTTAGGTGGAGGAAGATTAGAAATGAGATCCACCTTGGCTTTGTCAACCTCAATACCTTTGCTTGAAATGATGTGACCGAGAACAATACCTTGTTTTACCATAAAATGGCACTTCTCCCAATTTAAGACCAAGTTCTTCTCGATACATCTCTGTAGAACTAGTGTTAGATGAAGTAAACATTGATCAAACGAGTCACCAAAGACAGAAAAATCATCCATAAAGACCTCAAGAAATCGTTCGACCATATCAGAAAAAATGCTCAACATGCATCGTTGAAATGTAGCAGGTGCATTACATAATCCAAATGGCATCCTCCTATATGCAAAAGTGCCAAAAGGGCAAGTGAAAGTGGTCTTCTCTTGATCTTTTGGTGCTATGGGAATCTGATTATATCCTGAGTATCCATCTAGAAAGCAATAAAATTCATGGCCTGCTAATCTATCAAGCATTTGATCGATAAATGGTAAAGGAAAATGGTCTTTACGTGTGACAGAATTTAACTTTCTATAATCAATGCATACACGCCATCCTGTAGTTACCCTAGTTGGTATCAATTCATTATTAGCATTGGTAACTACAGTAACTCCTGACTTTTTGGGGACAACTTGCACAGGACTGACCCATGAACTATCAGAAATGGGGTAAATGATACCTGCATCTAATAGCTTGAGGACTTCTGTTCTAACAACTTCTTTCATATTAGGATTTAACCGACGTTGCATTTCCCTAGTAGATTTAGCATTTTCATCAAGGTGAATGTAATGCATGCAGTCTACTGGGTTTATACCTTTTATATCCGCTATGGTCCATCCTAATGCTCCTTTGTGCTCTTTTAAAACATCCAACAACTTACCTTTTTGTTCGTCATTGAGGGATGATGAGATGATTACCGGTAGAGTACTTTCTTCCCCCAAAAATGCATATTCTAGAGTGTTGGGCAATGGTTTGAGCTCGAGTTTCGGTGGTGATTCTGATGATGGGATGAGTTTCTTCTCTGAGGGTGCTAGTTGTTCAACTCTTGACTTCCATTTATTAGTGTCCATGGATGGTGCTGAGTCAAGTAGGGCGTTGACCTCATTGACCGATCTGTCAATATCAAAATCCAAACCAAAGTGAGTTAAACATGTTTGTAAAGGATCATCACTAAGGTTTGAAACAAAAGTATCATCAACTAATGCTTCAATTAAATCCACATCAACAATTCCATCATCTGTGTTGTGAGGTTGTTTGGCAATGTTGAAGATGTTCAACTCCATAGTCATGTTGCCAAAGGACAACTGCATATTTTCAGTTCTGCATTGAATATGAGCATCCGCAGTTGCCAAGAAAGGACGGCCTAGAATAATGGGGATGTGCTTTCTTGAATCCTGTATTGGTTTAGTGTCAATTACAATAAAATCAACAGGAAAATAAAACTTGTCTACCTGGATAAGCACGTCCTCCACAATACCACGAGGTATTTTCGTGGACCGATCTGCAAGCTGTAACACCACTGGAGTTGGGTGTAATTCTCCCAGTCCAAGTTTCACAAAAACAGAGTAAGGCAACAAATTTACACTAGCTCCTAAATCCAACAAAGCATTCTCAATTGTGTGGTTCCCTATGCTACATGAGATAGTGGGGGAGCCTGGGTCTTTACATTTTAAAGGAATTTTATGTTGGAGTATAGAACTAACGTTTTCTGTTAAAAATGCCTTCTTTTGAACATGCATGTTTCTCTTTTTAGTACACAGGTCTTTAAGAAACTTGGCATAAGATGGAACTTGTTTAATAGCATCAAGCAATGGAATGTTAACACTTACCTGTTTGAAGATTTCGAGAATCTCACCTGTGGATTTTCCCTTCTTTCCTTTAGCTAACCTCTGAGGAAATGGAGCTTTGGGAACATATTCTTGTGGGTTGGTTTCTTCTTTCTCCTCCGGTGGTGAGTCCTCATCATTCACAGGTACAATTTGATTTTCTTTTGTTGCTGGCATCTCCACTTTGTTGTCGATTTCTTTTCCTTTCCGCAAGGTCATGACGGCTTTGACCTCTCCATGCTGCTGTGGTGAACTAGTACTTGCTTCATGTACTCCTTTAGGGTTAGGCACTGGTTGACTTGGAAATTTACCTTTCTCAACAGTCATTGCCAAGGTCTGAACTGAAGAACCAAGTTGTCCCACTATCTTTTCTAGGCTTGAAACTGATTGGGCTTGTGAGTTGAAGCCCGCTCTCAACTCATTTCGTAGTCCATCAATGGTGCGGTTTTGTTGCTCAATCGTGGAGTAAGTAACATTCCTGAAATTTTGGAATGCATCCTCCCATGGTCTGGGTTGAGAGTAATTCTGGTTCTGATTGAATGGTCTGAATGGGGGCTGAGAGGCTTGAGGATTTTGAGGAATTGGTTGCATTGGTGGAGCTGGAGCTGCTGGTCCATTCTGTTGGAATCCTTGAGACCATGAAAAATTGGGGTGGTCTCTCCATCCAGGGTTATATGTGTTGGAGTATGGGTTGTAATTTGATGGTTTTCTCATTACTCCTATGGCATTGGCTTGATCTGGATATGAGTCAAGGTCATGTGCCTCTGTTGATTTAGCAGTCGATAACGATGCTATTTGTCGAGAAAGACCTTCAATTATCTCCTTGACTTCTTTGATTTCTGAACTTGACTCGCCAATGTGAACCTCATTCACTCCCTTAATTCTTCTAGTACTCCTGAGTGATCGACTCCGTTGTTGGGAATTATCCGCTTGTCGCTGGAAGGATTCCCAAATTTCTGATGCACTTTTTGACATTAGCTCTCCTCCACTTGTTGCCATTAGCCATTCTTGCACATTCGGCAATAAGCCCTCCAAAAAGTATTGGCATTGGTGCCATTTCTCGTACCCATGATGTGGACACTTCAAGAGTAGCCCATTGAATCGCTCCATGTTTCGAAAAACTGCTCGTCATCTCTCTGGGTAAACTCCGAGATTTCCCTGCGAATAGCATTGGTTTTATGCACTGGGAAATATTTATTTAAAAATTTCGTAACCATTTGTTCCCATGATGCAATACTATTAGCAGGTAATGTATTAAGCCATGAACGAGCTCTATCCTTCAAAGAAAATGGGAATAATCTGAGTTTTACATCATCATCTGAAAAATTCTCATATTTAAATGTTTGACAAATAGCATGAAAATCATTCAAATGATTATATGGGTCCTCATTTTCTAAGCCATAGAACGTGGGGAGACAATTTAGCACACTAGGTTTTAATTCAAAACTCCTAGCAGCTACATTTGGGTATCGTATGCATGATGTGCTCAAATTAGCTAAGGGACTAAAATAGTCCTTAAATGGCCTCTCCTGTGGTGCTTGTAAATCCATTCCAAATTTATTTTTAACGTTCTTGTGTGTGCGAAGTGTTTTCTCTAATTCAAGGTCTATAGGTTCAAGATTAGGTAATAATGACCTACGACCATGCATGCAAAATAAATAAAATAAAAATAAAGATGGGAACAAAACAAATAAAAATAAAGAAGAAGGAGAAATTACGATACTAACCTTATGGCGCTATTACAACCTTACTATAAAAATACACAACAAAAAATACGTGAAATAAATTAACTAAAAATAAATTAATAAGATAAACAAAAAATCACAAAGAAGAAATAAAAAAATAACTTGAAAATTAAATTACAGAATTTTAAAGAAGAGAAAAAGAAAAGAAATACTAACCTTTAAATGTAGATTCACCCTTTTTTTTCTTTTTTCTTTTTTTTTTTAAAAATACAAGACAATAATTAAATGAAAATATTCACAAAAATTAATTCTATGAATTAAAATTACTTACCTCCCCGGCAACGGCGCCAAAAACTTGTTGTGCAAATTTTATTGAACTCGCAAGCGCACGAATCTGTTGTAGTGTAGATAAATGGTGACGAATGTCGATCCCACGAGGAGGTGGATTTTAATTATATATATAGAATTAATTTTGTAAATGGGTGATTCGATTTGAGGTGGAAATGATTTAGAGTATGCTAAAACTTAAATTAAATTGGCGAGAATAAATTCTAAAATTGGAATTGAAATGACAAGAATAAATTGAAGAGAATTCTATTAAATTGACGTACTTGGGTATCTGGATCCGTATCAACATGCATCATGGGCTAAATAATCCTTATTAATGCCAATTAAATCATGAGAGGGGAATCCACACCTCATGAACCACACTCTAATAAATATGGTGCTAAGGGCTTATCGTGCCAAATAATAATAATCTTATACTAGGGAGCCGGTGAAACCAGGGCGGTACTAGACAAGATTAGTATTATTTGTCGACGAGAAGTCAAAACATCCACAAGAACTAGAGGGGAAGAGAAAATAAATTTACCAAATCAAGCCCATGACACATGTTGAGACTTCACCTTCAACCCAAGCTTGAAAGAAAATTAGCCACTCATAGTTGAACTAGGGGCAAAATAGGAATTTATTAAAATACGTAGAAAATACAAGATAGAGAGAGAATTACAGAAAATGGATCCCAAAAATAGATTCAGAGGTGCCAAAATAGGGGGGGAAGGTCCCCTTTTTATAGATACATCGAGTAAATCATGGTCATCGGATTAAAAACAGTTTTGACGCCCAGGATTTCGCCACGTCATCAGTCAACAGTAAAGTCAACAGTACGCGTGAACAGTACGCGGTTCAGCCACTATTTGTACAGTAACGCGGTTCAGCCACTATTTGCACAGTAACGCGGTTCAGCCACTATTTGCACAGTAAATAATCCCCTGTGTTGCATGTACCGTACGCGCGTTTTTTGGTCCACTAATATGCTGCCACGTCACCATAAACAGTACATAAGAATTTTAGTCCAATAGGATCATGACACCTCATCGGTCAATGCCACGTCATCGTTCAATGCCATGTCATCGATCCGTCTATGTGAACAGTGCCGTGAACAGTAACGTAGACGGTACCCGTCCATGTGAATAGTACCATACATGTGAACAGTGCCATTTTTCCTTTTATGCTCCTCCTAAGGTTTTCGACCGTCCTGAGTTCAAAAATGATGTCCGTTTTGCCATTTGATCTCTCGTTTATTGTGAAATGACAATGATGCCTCTAAAATACATAAAATACTTGATTAAAATAAAATACACATAATTAAAGTACAAGAAACTTAAACACATAAAAGTAAGGGTTGTTAGTAATACTTGATATGTAAAATAACGATTTTCTCCTTTATACATATGCACTTTCTAACACACAACAGTAACTTTAACAAAGTAATTCTTATAATGCTTTTGCTTTAAGTTAGGATTATATCCAAGTCCTCCTTTATCAAATACACATTTTTTAGAGTTTAGTAATTTTTCTAAGTTCTTTTGACCACTTGTGAATTTTAACACAATTTCGTTGAGTTCATTACTCTTTTTCTTAAGCACTTCATTTTCTTTTATCAATTCATCAACATGTTATTTTTCATGCTCATATGAAGTACATTGTTTACATTTAAATGATGCAATCCTATCATGTAACATTTCATTATCTAATTCCAATCCCTTGATCTTTTCATTCAATGAATCATTGCATTTTAAAGGGCATCTTTTTCATTTGAAAGTTCTAGCATTTTTTTTAAGGCATGCATTCTTTTTATCAGTTTTTATCCAATCATCATGCAATTCCTTAAAAGCATCATATAATTCATCATATGTAGGATCACTTACTTCATCAAGTTCGTCAAACAATTCATCTCCAGTTGCCATGAGAGCTAGATCTAACATCTCTTGTTGCTCTTCATCACCACTTGTTTCCTCATCTTTGTCATCCCATGTGGCTGCCATTACCTTCTTCTTAAGCTCGTTGAGAAGAAAACATTTTGATTGTATGTGTTCAGACTTGTTGCATTCATAACAAGTAATTGGCTCTTTCTTCTTCTTTTGATTCTTGTAGTTTCTGAATCTTTTCCGCTCACTGACTTTCTTGAAGAATTTTCTGAACCTCCTGGCCATCATAGCCATGTCTTTATCATCAAGCTCGCTTTCCTCATCGCTCTTATGTTTGAATGCTTTGAGTGCAATGTTTTTCTTCTTCTTTTCCTCATTACTTTTTTCTGATACCAAATCTTCCTCATATGAAATAAGGGAACCAATTAAATCATTAACAAGTAAAGTGTTTAAATATTTAGCTTCCTCTATGGCGGTTTTCTTAGGTCTTCATTCCATTGGTAAAGACCTAATAATTTTCTTAACTTTTTTGCTATTCAAAAACGTTTTTCCCAGTACTCCTCATGTGTTCACAATATCCATAACCTAGTATGCATAGAATGCACACTCTTATTTTGTTTCATTTTGAACAATTCATATTGATAGACAACTTCAAGTTTGTTCTATATTTCTTGAGCACTCTCACAACTAAACACTCTATAAAATTCTTTCTTATCAAGAGCACAAAATAAAGCATTCATTACTTTGGAGTTTAAAGATATCTTTTCTTTTCTAACTCACTCCATTGACTTGAAGGTTTTGGAATATCATCTCATACTTCATTTTTAGTCATAGGCATGAATAGACCATCACAAACAACTTTCTTAATTTCATAATCTAAAGCTTGAAAATAAATTCTTGAATTCATTGAATAGACCATCACAAACTAAGCTAGAGAAATTCACTATCGAAGCCTCCCAAGTCTTCAAATGCTTACAATTGACTTCTAAGGTGTCAATGGACCTTTACAATAAACAATAAGAGATTATCCACAATCTCTTTACTCAAGTGTTTCCCACATTTACACACAAATTTTACAATGAATTTAAGAATTACAACAAATACTCTCTTTTAAAGCAGATATACAAATAATAGTTCAATGAAGATTTAATTTATGATGATTTACAAATTAAAAGCTCAAAATATGTTGTTTACATATGTTTATGCTTGCAAAAGTCTATAAAAATGAATTGGATTTGAGTTTATATAGTTTTGACACAAAAACTTGCCGTTATAGACAAAACCAACAAGCAAGCGGCTACTCTCTTAATTAGCCGGCCCATCGTTTAGTACAGTGCAAGTTACCGTTGCAATTTGAATTTTGCTACAGTAACACTATTTTCTAAATTATATTTTTGCCCAAAAATGTTTTGTAATTTGACTACAGCCCACAACTTTCTGTAATTTGATTACGACCCAATTCGTCATAAAACTTTACGAACAAATCCAATTTTAGAATTTCTAAATAATGTTCGTTATTCCATAGAGCTTTCTAAAATTATGCTATGGCCCAAAACTTTATAATACTTTTCAAATAAGTTCTTTTGATAATACTTATTGATTTTAAAACTTTTTTAATTTAATCTAAATTTTGAAAAACACTCAAATCCACAAAATACTTGTCTTATAAATATACAACTTTTTGGTTTATGAAAAGTAATAATTTATTAAACAAAATTTTGAGCTTCTAAAATGCTAAACCATCCATATATTAAATTATACCGGCTTTACAAGAATTTGTCGCAATAATGATTCCGTTGAGCTAAACTTTGTTCTTGATCAAGTTGTTGTCCGTTGAGTGTCTTGAGCTTGATTTCACTATTCGCTTGCATAAATATTTCCTCAAGAACTTGTGAAAAAGTGAAATTAATATTTATCATATCACTTAAGACACATGTTTGTTATACTACGAAGTACTCTAAACTGAAAAGGTAAAAGTTAAAAACTAAAGGAGAGGGAACACACATCATCCAATAGGTCCCTGCGCCTACAAATGTTCCTAACCGCATTAACATGACAAAATTATTAAGCATAAGCTCTTTCCTCGAAGTATAAAGCTCTAAACCCTCTTTCTTAGTTCCTAAAATCAAGTTTAAATCCTTCGCATCAAATTCTATAAGAACATCACCCACATTTGTAATTATCTTATCTAGTTAAGTAGTGGAAAATTCCATGTTAGAATAGAACACCTTAACAAGGTTTTGATACACATTTTCCTCAATGCTTAATGTATTCTCCCATCGTACGCGTTTTAACAACTCCTTGGCACTTCAACCATACACCAAGAGTTGCTCAAAATCATCTAAATCAATATAGTAAGAAGAGATTACTGACTATCCTATGAAGCGTGAATGAAAGTGTCTAGCCATAGAAATAGTGGGAAAATGAGTTCTATCAAACTCCAAGACATTTTTAAGAGGTTTTTACTCCTCCTTGCCATTTGTTTTTGCCTCTTACTTGGTTTAAAAGTTTCACCATCAGTCATGGCTACAATAACAGTGATTTTAAAAATATAGATGAATTAAGAGAATTTGAACTTATTAAAAAGAAAAGAAAAGCTTTATGAAGCAATATGGGTTCTCAATTTGTGAGGTATAATTTTCTCACTTAAATATAATAGAATTTATTTTAAGCTAACAAGCCCCCTTAAGTATTAAAATAATAATGATAATAATAGTAATAATATAAAATATTTAATTCTAAGTAAAGATGACATAAGCAATGATATAAGTAATGATGACATAAGCAATGACATAAGTGATGATGGAAGAGAAGTTTGTAGAGAGAATTAAGAATTCTAGAATTTAGTAAGGTATTTATAAAGGATAATCTCAATCATTAATCAAGAGTTTTGGTGGCAAATTCATAGTTATCCATTAGCTTTAAAAAATCCTATAAATACCCCTAACCCCTTTCATTTTCAATGCACCTAGAATTTTTATCATCTTCTATTCTAAGTCATAATATCAAGAGTAGAGAAATCCTCAATTTAGAAAGTCTAGAGAAGTCAAGGTCAAGAGGTAAGTAACACTTCAACTACAATGCAGGGACAAAATTCTTTTCATACTTAACTTCAGTTTTAATAATTTCTTTATCTTGTGATGACTATTATAATGTGATTAGTTATAATCTAAATTTTTATATGATCGGCTATGCCGCCTATATTATGATATTTTATTATTTACTCCTTGTATGATTGACTATGCCGCCTAATCTGTGATAATTTTACTCAATTATGTTATGGTCGGCTCTGCCGTCTATATTATAGTCCCATTTTGTTTAATCTCCATATGGACGGCACTACTGCCTACATAAAGAATGTTGTCCTTAAATAACATTGTATGTTAATTATGTTGTTCCTCTAGGAACTTCACATGTTACGATATAAGTTACATTGAACGCATGCATTTCATGAACTACTTTATAAGAAGATGTTTTAGAAAATGAATTTCTGAAAAATGAGTTGTTGTACTATATGGCGGTAAATTTCCCAAAGAGGGCAAGCCCTTTAAGCTTAGTAAAAGTTAATCTTTTGGGGACAACGATACGTAATGCCCAAAAGATCAACTAATCAGGCCCAAGGGCATATTGTTTAAAAAGTAAAAGTGCTAGCCTTGTAGTGAAACATACCTAGGGTCCTAATAAAATTGTTTTGTATTTTATAAGTTTCTTTTAAAAAACTTAATATGGTCATCTATATGCATAATAATTTATACATGTATCAAAGTGTTATCTTACTGGGCATTAGCTCATAAAGTCTTTACATCGTAGGTAACGATGAGTAGAGCAAGCTGGCGCTAAGTCCTAACTAAGGCGAAGTGCATATGGGCATAACAAACCTTGCATTTTATGATGGGCTCTCCTTTGTTTCAATAAAAAATAAATATCTTAGCTTTAGTAATAATAAAGTTTTTGAGAAATATACTAAGGAATCTCTGTATGTCTTTTACTTTTTGTAAGAAAGCTTTGTTTGCTATGTAATTTTCTTAGAATTTGTATTTATATTAAAATGTAACAATGTTTTAAATATTTTTAAAATAAATATTTAAGTGGAGTGTTACACAATTTAAACAAGAATAAGTAAAAATCTGGCCAATTTTGGAAAGGAATCTTCGGTTGAAACCTAAGTTTTCAATTTCAGAATCTTGAATTTTGGGTTAAAATTGTGTTTATATGGTATAAAAAAAAGGCTACTTGAGCGATTTAGAATCATATGGGGGCTTCAGTTTGGCAAGAAAAATGCAAGAAAATGATGAAATCCTAGAGAGATAATGAGAGGTGCCGCCGCTTAGAGCGAGAAACGATAAAGGGTTAATTAGAAAAGAATAAGAAGACTAGGAACAAGTCTTATCGCACGAAATCGGCGAGCTGTTTTTTGTAATTGGCTAACCGTTAAAATTCAGAGACCTCTTAACACAATCAATTCACTGCTTTTGTACATCAGTTAACTAATATCAAACAAGAAGTTTTCACCTAAAAAATGGTTATTTGTTCAGGCAAATCGATTAACCGTTAACACCCATAACCTTTCTGTTTTAAAATGGTATAACACTCCATTTAAAAAAATATTTATTTTAAAAATGTTTAAAATACTGTTACTTTTCAATATAAATATGAATTCTAAAAAAAATTTACATAGCAAGCAAAACGTCCTTAAAAAAATTCGAAGACATATAGAGATTCCTTAGTATATATCTCCAAAATTTTATTATTACATAAAGCTAAGATATTTATTTTTGATTGAAACAAAGCTGAGCCCATAAAAAACCAAATGTTTGTTATGCCCATATGCACTTTGCCTTGGTTAGGACTTGGCACTAGCTTGCCTTACTCATCATTACCTGCAATGTAAAGACTTTATGAGCTAATATGCAGTAAGATAATACTTTGTTGCATGTATAAATTATTATGCATATAGATGACCATATTAAGTTTTTAAAAGAACTTAGAAAATACAAACAACTTTATTAGGGCCCTAAGTATGTTGCACTACAAGGTTAGCACTTTTATTCTTTAAAGAATTATGCCCTTGGGCCTAATTAGTTGATCTTTCGCGTGTTACGTATCGTCGTCCCTAAAAGATCAACTTTTACTATGCTTGGAGGGCTTGCCGTCTTTGGGAACTTTACCACCTTGTAGTACAACAAACCATTTTTCATAAATTCATTTTTTAAAACATCTTCTTATAAATAAATCCATGAAATGCATGCATTCAATGCAATTTATATCACAACATATGAAGTTCCTAGAGGTACAACAGAATCAACAGACAACGCTATTTAAGGACAACAATCTTTAATACAGGCGGCAGTGCATCCATATAGAGATTGAACAAAATGGGATTATAATATAAACAACAGAGCCGACCATAGTATAATTAAGTAACAATATTACAGATTAGGTAGCATAACCAACCATACAAGGAGAAAAAAAGAAAATATCATAATAGTAGTCATCACAAGATAAAGGATTAGTTAAAATTGAAGTTAAGTATGAAAAGAATTTTGTCCTTACATTGCAGTTGAAGTGTTACTTACCTCTTAACCTTGACTTCTCTAAACCTTTTTAATTTAAGGATTTCTCTACTCTTGATGTTATGACTTGGAATAGAAGAGGGTGGAATTTCTAGGTTACATTGAAAATAAAAGGGTTAAGGGGTATTTAACGAATTTCTTAAGGCTAATGGATGGTTAGGATTTTGCCACCATAACTCTGAATTAATGGTTGAGATTATCTTTCATAAATAACTTACTAAATTCTAGAATTCTTATCTCTACAAACTTCTCTTATATCATCACTTATGTTATTGCTTATATCATCATTACTTAGAATTAAATATTTATTATTATTATTATTATTGTTATTATTGTTATTGTTGTTGTTGTTGTTATTATTATTATTATTATTATTACTATTATTATTATTATCATCATCATCATCATCATCATCATCATTATTTTAATACTTAAAGGTTCTTGTCAGGTTAAAGTAAATTCTATTACATTTAAGTGAGAAACATTATACCTCACAAACGGTAAGCCACTATCCCCAATCGATTAACTGTTTATTAGTATATTTCATTTCCTATGTTTCTGTTTTTAAACGGCTATCCGTCTATTTTAACCATAATTTCACACATCTATTTTGATCTTTGGCCAATAATTGTTCTATTCTAAGGTCATTTCATGAACTTGAAACGTTTCAAATACCATTTTTAACACATGTAAAATAAATGCATAGTACACCATACAAAATTCAAAATCAAATAAATTAATCAACAATAAAATACATACACACCAATAACCATATAATGGATAGTCTAATAGTCACGATATCATTCAAGAATATGTTAATATGAAAATTTCATCATCCTAGGTTCACGTCAAATTTCGACAAATTGATCCTCGCTAAAGGGTTTTGTAAATATGTCGGCAAGTTATTTTTTGATTGAAACAAATTCTAGCACAATATCCCTTTTTGAACATAATCTGTAACACCCTAGGCGAATCCCACATCGGCAAAGCACGGGAGAGATGCTGGGTTTATAAGGGGTGATCTACACCTTAATTGGCAAGACGCGTTTTGGGGTGTATGGGCGCCCCAAGAACAAATCCGTACGGGCTTTGTTAAAGCCCAAAGCAGACAATATCTTGCCAGGTCTGGGTTGGGTCATGACATTATGGTATCAGAGCGGCTACGCGTGTCCTCTTGAGCGATGATAGGGCAAACCTCAGCGAGGACGCTGAGTCCCCAAGGGGGGGTGTATGTAACACCCTAGGCGAATCCCACATCGGCAAAGCACGAGAGAGATGTTGGGTTTATAAGGGGTGATCCACACCTTAATTGGCAAGACGTGTTTTGGGGTGTATGGGCGCCCCAAGAACAAATCCGTGCGGGCTTTGTTAAAGCCCAAAGAGGACAATATCTTGGCAGGTCTGGGTTGGGTCATGATATAATCTCTCAAGAAATGGTGTCTAATCTCTATATGCTTGGTCTTAGAATGTTGAATAGGATTCTTGGACAAATCTATAACATTTGTATTGTCATACATGATAAGTATATGATCAAGGTTAATCCTGTAGTCTTTAAGAGTTTGTTTCATCCAAATAGCTTGTGTAAAACAACTAACGGTAGAAATATATTCATCCTTGGTGGATGAAAGTGCAACTTAATTTTTCTTTTTACTAAACCAAGAGACAAGTGAGTGGCCTAGAAAGTAACAAGTTCCACTAGTACTCTTCCTATCGACTTTGTAACTAGCAAAGTCAGCATCTGAGTAACATGTTAAATCTATATAAGTCCATTTCGGATACCAAAGATCAAGATTAGTTGTTCCACTTAAATAACGAAAAATTCTTTTGATAGCAAGTAAACGAGACTTCTTAGGACATGAGTGAAATCTTGCATATAAACATACACTAAACATGATATCGAGTCTACTAATGGTTAAGTAAAGTAGAGATCCAGTCATACCTCGATACGTTTTGACATCAACTTCTTTACCTTTTTTATCTTTGTCGAGCTTGATTATTGAGCTCATTAGAGTACTTTTAGCTTTTCCATCTTCGAAGTCGAACCTTTTGAGTAGATCTTTCAAATACTTGGCTTGATTGATGAAGGTTTCCTCATTGTTTTGTTTATTTTGAAGTTTAAGGAAAATAATTCAACCCTCGCATCATGCTTATTTCAAATTCTTTGCTCATGAAAGATGAAAAGTAGAATTAAAGACAACACCGTCTACATAAATTTAAACAATTAACAAAGAGTGTAGTATCTACTCTATCATTTTTTAAAAGAAATCTGCTAAGCCTTTCATACCATGCTCTAGGGACTTGCTTTAAACCATATAAAGCTTTCAACAACTTGCAAACATGATTTGAAAATTTTACATTTTCAAAATCAGGGGGTTGTTTAACATAAACTTCATCTGTAATATTACCATTTAAAAAAGCACTTTTAACATTGATTTGATGCAAAATGAAATCCTTATGATGTAAAAATGCTAAGAGCATCCTAATGGATCATAATCTGGCTACAGGAGCAAAGGTTTCACCAAAATCAATTCGTTCTTCCTTGTTATATCCTTGAGCCATTAGTCTAGCCTTATTCCTTACAACTACACCATATTCATCAATTTTATTCTTAAATACCCATTTAGTGCATATTACAGATTAGTATTCTGGTTTAGAAACAAATTCCCACACACAGTTTCTCTCAAATTGATTTAACTCTTCTTACATTGCCATAATTCACGATTTATTTTTGGAAAATTATCATTCATATACCCTATATTTGTTATGTTATTAAAAATACTACAACACTTTGAGGGTGTATCAATTGCCCATCATAAGTTGACAAAATGTATCAGCCGACTACCAAACAATTAGTTATCATTTAAAAGTTAACGGAATTACAGCGAATTAACGATTTTACCCTTGAAACTTAAATTAAAGTAAAGAAAATTTATCACTTGTATACCCTTAAATTCTCTTTTTATCACTTGTATACCCTTAAATTTTTACTTATATCATATGAAAAGACTAGATTACCCCTTTAGCGTCATCATATTTAAATGGCAACTAACGGTTTGGTGGTCGGTTGATACATTTTGTCCACTTAGGCTGGACGATTGATACACCCTCAAAGTGTTGTAGTATTTTTTATAATAGAGTAAACTAAGGGTATACGAATGATAATTTCTCTTCATTTTTTTCCACATCTGAAAAATGATTTTAGTTGAATTTGAGATATGAATGCAGTATGTTCACATGTATTTCTAAGTGATGATCTAGTAATTACACCTCATGAAGGATCTCTTAAGATTAAGTCTTTTAGGTAAAAAGAAATATACCTCCACTCTTTAGGGAATGATTGAGAATTACCTTCATTTTGCTCCATATTAGTTTGTTCCTCTTGTCACTCCTCTTGATTCTCACATGGTGCATTATCTTGTTTGTTATTCAAAGAGTTTTCATTTTGTATCTCTTCATATGCATCATCATTAACAACATTCTCCAAAGAAAAATGGTTAGACTCATCAAATGTGACACGAATAGACTTATTAACAATCAAGGTTCTTTTATTATACAATCTATAAGCTTTGCTTGTATCAGAATATCCAAGAAAGATACCACAATCAGGTTTTAGATAAAATTACCAAGCTTGTCTTTAGTATTCAATATAAATCATTTGCATTTAAGAACTTTGAAATAACTAATTTTGGGTATTCTATCTTTCAAATGCTTATAAGGAGTTTATTGAGGTAAGGTCTAATCAACACGTAGTTTAAAATATAACAAGCGGTGTTGACAACTTCGGCCCAAAAATATTTTGGTAAAGCATTTTCATTCAATGTAGTCCTAGCCATTTTTTGAATAGACTTATTCTTTCTTTCAATGACTCCATTTTGTTGTTAATTCCTTGGTGATGAAAATTGATGTTCAATGCTAAAATTATAGCAAAAATTTTCAAAATCAAATTCTCCACCATGATCACCCTAATGCAAGAAATAACATAACCTTTTTTTCATTTTGAACCTTTTTGCTAATTGTTTTAAAAACATCAAAGGCGTCATCCTTATTAGCTAAGAATAATACCCAAGTATATCAAGAAATTGAATGTATAGTATTTATCACTTAGATGTTTATTGACAATCACAAATGCATAGTATTTATCACTTAGACTTGCTGTTGGTTATTTTCTTATAAGTAATTACTACCAATGCCAATGTGCAAGTATACACAACAAGTAATAAAGTGATGAGTATTCAAGATCGTCTCCACAGGGATTGATGCTACTCTAAATGCTAAAGCAATCACAATAGTGCAAATCAACTTAAAACTGAAACAAACAATTGTCAAGTAATTCCTTTCGTAATTAATGATCGTGAGAGATCTAAACAAAACAATATTGTAATGAAATAAACTAGGTTAAATGTGTCTAAGATTCAATTGAGATTATAGTAGTTGAATGAACAAACTCTCCTAATGGGGTGACTGTTGTTTATCAAGTTAGTACCAGTTGTTACAATAAGTGCTGCAGCACTGGACAGAATAAATTTGCATCCTCAACTATCGCATGTTGGAAGTCTCATACCTTTAAATCTATTAGCAATGTGCAGTTGCTAATATATTTATGGTACAACATTATAACCTTTAATCTCTCCACCCTACAAGGTGAGCACCTATGTCTAGTGTGTCACAAATCTTAAATTCAAGTATTGCCCCTATGGGACTCAAGATAACTTAATCCAGGAAACTCGACTTAAGATCAAGTAATACTCTAATAATATCCGCTAAGACATGCCGTTTTGCTGCTCTATCTTAACTAAAATTATTTAAGATTCATCTAATTAATCTTGGCTTGGCATCCTTCTTTGAAATTAAGTATTTGATTGTTGTATGGTCTATATATACAGTCACTCTAGTGCTTACTAAGTAGGCTCTGAATTTGTCAAAAGCAAATACTACTGCTAGAAACTCTTTCTCTATAGTGGTGTAGTTTATCTAAGTTGGAGTAAAAGTTTTGCTTGCATAGTATATAGAATGAAAAAACTATCATTTCTTTGCCCTAATACTGCTCCCACAGAATGATCACTAGCATCACACATCAGTTCAAATGGTAAAGTCTAGTCTAGAAATATAACTACTGGAGCAGTGATCAGAGCTTTCTTTAATTCTCCAAATGCTTGAAGGCAATCTTTGTCAAAGTGAAATGTTTTGTCGTGTTCCAGTAATGAACATAGTGGTTTAGCTACTTTGGAAAAATCCTTAATGAATCTTCTGTAGAATCCAGCATGACCCAAAAAACTCCTAATACCCTTTACTAAAGTTGGAGGTGGCAGTTTATCTATTACCTCTATCTTGGCTTTGTCTACCTCAATACCATTCTTGGATATCTTGTGCCCCAACATTATTTCTTCTTGCACCATGAAATGACACTTTTCCCAATTAAGTACTAAGTTGGTCATTTCACATCTTCTAAGAACTTCTTCTAAGTTGTGTAAACAATCATTGTATGTTTCTCCAAAAACTGAGAAGTCATCCATGAAAACTTCTAAAGTCTGCTTTACTATATAAGAAAATATAGACATCATGCATCTCTGAAAAGTTGTTGGAGCATTGCATAACCCAAATGGCATTCTTCTAAAGGCAAATGTTCCATAAGGACAAGTAAATGTGGGCTTCTCTTGATCCTCTAGAGCTATAACAATCTGGTTTTAGCCTGAATACCCATCTAAGAAGCAATAATACTGTTTTCCAGCAAGTCTATCCAGCATCTGATCTATGAATGGAAGTGGGAAATGGTTTTTCCTTGTGGCTTTGTTGAGCTTCCTGTAATCCATACATACTCTCCATCCAGTCACTGTCCTTGTAGAAATAAGTTCATTATTCTCATTACCTAGTACTGTTATCCCTCATTTCTTTGGAACACATTGAACTGGGCTCACCCATGAACTATCTAATATTGGGTATATGATTTTAGCATCCAACCATTTGATGATTTCATTCTTCATCACTTCTTTCATAATAGGGTTCAACCTTCTCTGGTGCTATATCGAATTGCTGGAGCAATCTTCTAACAGGATTTTGTGCATGTATATTGATGGGCTTATCCCCTTTATATCTGCCATGGTCCATCCAATTGCTCTTCTATATTTTCGAAGTACATTTACTAGACTCTGTTCTTGACCTGCATCCAAAGTAGAAGAAATTATTACAGGGAGTGGATGGTAAAGTTGTTTTTACTTTCCTGTCTGAAAGATTCAGGTGTTCAATAAACCTGTTGTGCCTATCAGATTGCTTTTTGTCCAACCAATCTGTTTGAATTGCTACAACATCTTCCTCTTCGACATCCTCAAAGGTGGTGACTTTGTCAAATGCATTAATGCAACATTTGTCCATTCTGTCTGCTACAACAAAATCCACTACACTTAGGAAATTGCAATCTTCTACTTCATCAGAGTTCCTCATAGCCTCTAGTACATTAAATGTGACTTGCTGATCATTCACTCTCATGGTGAGCTCTCCTTTCTGTATATCTATCAGAGTCTTTCCAGTTGCTAGAAAAAGGTCTTCCAAGTATAATGGGTACCTCTTTATCAACTTCAAAATCCAGTACAATGAAATCCACTGGAAAGATGAGTTTGTCAACCTTTACCAGTACATCTTTTATTTTTCCTTCTAGGTATGCATGAGATCTGTCAGCTAATTGCAGAGTGACTGTTGTTGGTCTGCACTCCCCTACTCCTAGCTGCTTAAATACAGATAATGACATCAAATTAATACTAGCTCCCAAGTCACAAAGTGTTCTGCCAGCTTACCTAGTTCCTATAGAGCAAGGTATTGTAAAACTCCCTGAATCTTTCACTTTTGTGGGAATTTTACTCTGGAGCATATGACTGCTTTCCTGTGTTAAAGCAACAGTTTCAAACTCTCCCAGCCTTCTTTTTCGTGCCAAGATATCTTTTAGAAATTTTTCATAATTTGACATTTGCTCCAAAGCTTCCACAAAAGGTATATTTATGTGCAATTGCTTCAGCACTTCCAGGAATTTGCTGAACTGCTTGTCTTGTTTTTGCTTCTGGAACCTTTGTGGGAAAGGTGGTGGATGTCTAAACTGCTAGGTAGCTTCAGGAGATATCAAACTCTGTTTGTTTGGTTTGGTGCAAGTTGTGACTACTGGTGTTGCAACTTCTTTTTCAGCATGTTCTTTTTCACCATGTAACCAGGGTCTTGATGGGGAGGTTATTGTAACATGCTTTCATTTTGAGGTAATTTTTGTGCTGAATTGAATTCTATCCCATTTTTTGTTACATCAACTGGGATATCAACATTCTTTCCAGATCTCAAATTAATTACTTTACAGTGTTGTTTGCCCTCACTCCTAGGATTTTCTGTGTTGCTAGGTAGACTTCCTTAAGTTCTGCTGCTCATTGCTGTGGCTAGTTATCCTATTTGGTTTTCCAGGTTTCTCAAGGATACAACTTGACTCTGTACAATTGCTTCATTCTTTGCAATGTATTCCTTAATCAATGCTTTCAATGAGTGATTGGATCCTGACTAATATGCTTTTGCCCTTGACTCTGCTGATGAAAACCATGTGGCTGTGTGTTCTTATTTTGCCCATTTAATGCTGGAGCATTTCGATTCTGACTGCCCCATGAGAAATTTGGGTGTTGCTTCCCGCCAGGGTTGTAAGTATTTGAATATGGGTTGTTCTGAGGTTGTCAATTGAAATTACCCACATAGTTTACTGAAGCTGGATTTCCAAGACAATTATCAAAGTCATGTTCTTCACCACAATATACACAAGAAAGTTCAGCAACTTGCTTTACTGTTGCTGGAGCAGATGTCATGGCTTTTACCATGTTAGTCAATGAGGTTACTTGTGCTGATAAGGCCGTAATTGCATCTATGTTATGTACCCCCGCTGATCCTCTTGCTGTTGGTTGCATGGCTGAAGGCTACTGATAATTATTATTGGCAATTCTTTCCAGAATTTCATAAGCTTTAGTGTAAGATTTGGATAGCAGAGCTCTATTTGCTGAAGCATCCACCATTAACCTTGTACTTCGATTCAACCCATTGTAAAAAGTTTCCAATTGAATGCAACAAGGTATACCATGATGAGGACACCTTCTGAGCAATTCTTTGAATCTTTCCCAAGCCTCGTACAAACTCTCATCTTCAAGTTGATGGAAGGAAGTAATCTCATTACGCAACTTTGCATTTTTATCGGTGGAAAATATTTCATTAGGAATTTATCAGCCAATTCATTCCATGTAGTGATGGAATCAGATGGTAACAAATTTAATCATACTCTTGCTCGAGCTATTAAGGAATAAAGAAAGAGCCTCAGGCTTAAGGCATCTTGTGTTGCTCCAGTAATCTTGAAAGCATCACTTACTTCCAAGAATAATTTAAAATGGAGGTGAGGATCTTCAGTTGGCAATCCATTGAATTGACCAACTGTTTGCAACATTTGAAACATCACTGGCTTCAACTCAAAATTTGCAGCTTCTACTTCAGGTCTGATGATGCCAGGGTGTACAACTTAAGGAGTTAACACAGCATAATCTCTTATAGCTCTATCTCTGTCATCATCTATGTAAATAATATTGTTATTGCCTGGCTGTCTCCCGTTAGCATGTTCATTATGTTCTTCTTGAATGTTGACTGGTTGTAAGGGCCCATGAGGATTCAAATTCCCCAATCCTGCAAATTATTCATGCTTGAAATAGATTTTGAATTCCTTTGTTCTCTTCGCAGTCTCCTGACAGTCCTTTCAATCTCAGGATCGAATTAGAATACCACAAATCTATCTTTGGGCATGCATGTACCAATCTGCCAATAAATAGAATGAATCAAATCAAAATTTGGCGCTATCAAGATTTACTTCACACTTCAAAAATAAACAATCAATCCCCAGCAACAGCGCTAAAAACTTGTTGGTTATTTTCTTATAAGCAATTACTACCAATGCCAATGTGCAAGTATACACAACAAGTAATAAAGTGATGAGTATTCAAGATCGTCTCCACATGGATTGATGCTACTCGAAATACTAAAGCAATCACAATAGTGCAAATAAACTTAAAACCGAAACAAACAATTGTGAAGTAATTGCTATCGTAATTAATGATCGTGAGAGACCTAAACAAAACAATATTGTAATGAAATAAACTAGGTTAAATGTGTCTAAGATTCAATTGAGATTATAGTAGTTGAATGACCAAACTCTCCTAATGGGGTGACTATTGTTTATCAAGTTAGTACCAGTTGTTACAATAAGTGCTGCAGCACTGGGCAGAATAAATCTGCATCCTCAACTATCGCATGTTGGAAGTCTCATACCTTTAAATCTATTAACAATGACCAGTTGCTTATATATTTATGGTACAACATTATAACCTTTAATCTTTCCACCCTACAAGGTGAGCACCTATGTCTAGTGTGTCAGAAATCTTAACTTCAAGTATTGCCCTTATGGGACTCAAGATAACTTAATCTAGGAAACTCGACTTAAGATCAAGTAATACTCTAATAATATCCGCTAAGACATACCCTTTTGCTCCTCTATCTTAACTAAAATTATTAAATGGGTGGTCAATCGAAATAACAGTTATATTCATAAAAACTACTAGAGTAAAATGCTACAGCAATACCATAACAATATATAAGAACAGTCAAGAACCCATTGGATTATTTGTCACTCAACTACAAGTAAATTTAGTTCATATTCTGAATGAGAAAAATAAACATAAACATATTAATCTCGGAATACATCAAAACAATTTAAGGAAGAAGATAAATATAAGTTGAGCACGATGAAAGACGAATCCAAATAATTCTGCACGATTCTCCAGTATTGCTGAAACAACACTCTTTGATTCTGATCTTCTTCTTCTTTCCTTGTAATTATTCTAATGATAATTCCCTTGCCGCCCTTCTATGTGGTGTTGCCTCCCTTTCATATTGTAAATTAAGGTAAACAAAAGCCCATGAGCGTGCATGCGTTAATTTAGGAAACATGTGCTGACCCGCGCCTAAGTTTTCTCCTGCATTACTTCCAGATTGCTACAGCACGGGTTACTCTAACATCCGCAACAGCACTGCATTATTCCCGATTGTGATTTTCTTTTTTTGTGGCCATCTTCTTTCCTACTCTTACTCATCTAATGTCTCAACATCCCCTCATGAATTACGTCTTTCCAAGAACCTACAATTATGCATCTGTTTTTAGCACAAATTACTATAATTCAAACAAAACTTATTAAAATGAATGTTTAAGCAAAATGTAACTAAAATGTAATAAAAAAACACCTTATTTATTCTCTAAGTGATCTTGATTCAAGTCTAAAATTGATGTAATAACTCTCATTTCCTAGAGTTATCACTTGCATATCTAGAAGATCCAAATAAATCCATGTGAATAAATTGAAGTAGTTTTGAAGTGGAAACATGATTTTTGTTTTTAAATAACTTTTTGATTTGTTTTCGAAATTGACAAGCTTCACATATTCTATCTTTTTTAAAACCAATCTTTGGAAGACCCTTAACTAAATCATTTTTTGAAATTTTTGAAATCAAATCTATGCCTACATGACCTAGTCTTTTATGCCACAACCATTTATCATCATGTCATGCAGAAAAATATTTATCATGAGGCAATACACAATCTATATTAATGGTGGTATACACATTTATGCACGTTTTCCAATAAAGAGAACTTCAACCAAGCATACAATTTCAATAATGGTAGAGGAATTTATATCAACGTTTCCTACTCCAAGAATTTTTCCTTTTTAATTATCTCTAAAAAGTACATATCCACCATTTTCAATTTTGGTGAAACTCGAAAGCTAAGAATGGTCATTATTCATGTATCTTAAACATCCGTTATCCAAATGCCATCTATTTCTTTTCTTTTTTAATCCATGTAGAAAAAATCTCAAATTGATTTTTTAGGTACCTAAACTTTTTTAGGTCCTTAAATGTTAGTAATGGTTCTTTTTAATACTTAGCTAAGTATTTCTCTTAATTGGACATGCATAGCTCATATGACTATTTCTATTACAATAGTTGCAAACAATTTTATGATCATTAATGAAGGTAGCCTTAACGAAGTAATTCTTATAAAATCTTTATTTCATGTTTGGCTTGTAACTAATGCCTCCTTTGTCAAAAACACATTTTTTAGACCTAAGAAGTTTTTTTTTTTAATTCTTTTGACCATTTGCAAACTCTAAAACAATATCATTTGGCCCATTACTCTTTTTCCTAAACATTTCATTTTCCCTTTTCAAATCATTAACAAGTAAACTCTCATGTCTAGATGAAACATTTTCTTTTTCTTCAAAACACATAATTGCTCCATGCAATCTTTTAATTTTTACTTCTAGGCATTTAATCTTCTCATTCAAAGAATCATTCTCATTTGAGAGTTCTACATTAAGCATTTTTCATTCCAATCTTCTTTAAATCATCATGCAATTCAATGAATGTTTTAAACAATTCATCATAGGAAAGAAGATTACTTATCTCATCAAATTCATCTCCTATTGTTATAAGTGCCAAATTTGACATTTCATGAGATTCCTCCTCATCTATAGTCTCCTCATTGTTGTCATTCCAACCATAGCTTTCTTTTTCACTTTATTAAGGAGAGGGCATTTTGATTTAATGTGTTCAGGCTTCTTGCATTCAAAGTAATAATCGCCTCTTTCTTTTCCTTTTGATTTTTGAAATTCCTGAACTTGCTTCTTTATTCGATTTCTTGAAGAACTTTTTAAATTTTTGGGCAATCATTGCTATCTCTTCATCTTCAAACTCGCTCCCTTCATCATTTTCAAATTCTTCATCACTTTCAAGTTCTGATGCTTTTAGGGCAATACTCATCTTCTTTTTGTCTTCATCACATTTTTCGATAGCTAAATCTTCTTCATAAGAAATAAGTGAGGCAATTAAATTGCATAAAAATCTAGAAATTTTACTAAAATATTTAACGAAACATCTATAAAAGCCAGCATGCTCAAACAAGGATCTTACTTCTTTCACTGCTTTAGGTGAAGGAAGATTGGAAATGAGAACTACCTTAACTTTGTCAACTTCAATACCTTCATTTGAAATGATGTGATCGAGGAAAATACCTTGTTTTACTATAAAATGACATTTCTCCCAGCTCAAGAACAAATTCTTCTCTACACACCTATGTAGAACTAACGTTAGATAATACAAACACTAATTAAATGAATCACAAAAAATATAAAAAGTCATCCATAAAAATTCAAGGAAACATTCAACCATATTAGAAAATATGCTTAGCATGCATCGTTGAAATGTGTCAGGTGCATTGCATAATCTAAATGGCATTCTCCTATATGCAAAAGTGCTAAAAAGGTAAGTAAAAATAGTTTTCTTTTGGTATTTTGGTGCTACAAGAATATGATTATATTCTGAGTATCCATCTAAAAAGCAATAAAATTCATGACTAATTAATCTATTAAGTATTTGATCGATAAATGGGAAAGGAAAATGATTTTTTCGTGTGACAGAATTCAACTTCCTATAATTAATACATAAGCACCATCTTGTAGTTACTCTAGCGGGTACTAGTTCATTGTCGGTGTTGGTAACTACTATGACTCTTAACTTTTCAAGGACAACATGTAAAAGACTAACCCATAAACTATCAGAGATAGGGCAATGATACATGCATCCAATAGTTTAAAGACTTCATCTCTAACTACTTATTTCATATTAAGGTTTAACCGATGTTGCATTTTCCTAGTAGGTTTAGCATTTTCATCAAGATAAATACAGTGCATGCAATCTACTGGGTTTATACATTTTATGTCAGCTATGGTCCATCCTAATGCCTTTTTGTGCTCTTTTAAAACATCAACAACTTACTCTTTTGTCTATCATCGAGAAAGGATGAAATAATTACAGGAAAAGTGTTTTCTTTTCCTAATAAAAACATACTAAAAAATATCAAGTAGCAGTTTGAGCTCGAGCTTTGATGGTGATTTTGATGATGGCCTAAGTTTCTTCTCCAATGGTGCCAGTTGTTCTATTATTGACTTTCATTTCCATGGATGCTGATGAATCGAGAAAGACATTTACCTCATCAATTGATTTGTCAATATCAAAATCCAAATCAAAGTGAGTTAAACATATTTGTATAAGATCATCATTAAAGTTAGATGAAAAAGTATAATCAATTAATGCTTCGATTAAATCAATATCAACAATTCCATCGTCTCTATTTTGAGGTTATTTGGCAATGTTAAAAATTTTCAGCTCTATATTTATATTGCCAAAGGGCAACTATATATTTAGTCATGCATTGAATGTGAGTATCGGTAGTTGCCAAGAAAAGTTGGCCAAGATTAATGGGGATATGCTTTTTCGAATCCTGAACTGGTTGATTGTCAATCACAATAAAATCAACATGAAAATAAAATAAGTCTACCTAGATAAGCACATCCTCGACAATACCGCAAGGTATTTTAATGGATCCATCTGCAAGTTACAATATAACTAGAATTGGATGTATATCTTCCAATCCAAGTCCTACAAATACTGAGTAAGGTAAGAGATTTACACTAACTCCTAGGTCCAATAAAGTATTCTTAATTATGTGGTTATCTTTATATTTTAGAAGAGTTTTCTGTGGAAGTAATGAAATAATGTTTTATGTCAAAAAGCCTTCTTTTGAATATGAATACTTCTTTTTTAGTACAAAGGTCTTTAAGAAACTTGGTATAAGTGGGCACTTATTTTATAACACCAAGAAAAGAGATGTTGACACATACATATCTCCATAATCTCACCTGTGGAATTTCCTTTCTTTACTTTAGCTAACCTATGAGGGAATGGGACTTTAAGGACGTATTTTCATGAGATGCTTTCTTCTTTCTCCTTTGGTGATGAGTCCTAAAAGTCTAAAGGTGTAACTTGAGTTTTCTTTCTCACTGGCATTTTGTTGTCGACTTCTTTTTCTTTTCGCAAGGTCATGACGGCTTTGACCTTTTTATACTAGTGGGCGAAATGGTACTAACTTCATGTACTTTCTTAGGATCGGGCACTGGCTGGTTTGAAAATTTTCCTTTTTCAATAGTCATTGCCTAGGTTTAAAATGAAGAGACTAGTTGACCCACTATCTTTGGGAGGTTTAAGATCAGTTGGGCTTGTGAATTGATGCTAGCTCTCATCTCACTTCGCAACTCATAAATGGTGCGATTTTGTTGTTCCATGGCAAAATAAGTCAAACTTTTCAAATTCTGGAATAACTCTTTATATGGTCTGGGTTGTGAGTAGCTTTGATTCTAATTATACTATCTAAAGGGTAGCTGAAGAGCTTGAGGAGCTTAATAAAATGGTTGTATTGGTGGAGTTAGCGCTATTGTTCTATTCTGCTGGAATCCTTGAGACTGAAAAAAGTTGGGATGGTCTTTCCATCTAGGATTGTAAGTAATAAAGTAAGGGTTATAGTTCGACTGCTTTCTCATCACATTTATAGTACTGGCTTGATTTGGCATGAATCATTGTCAAATTGGTTGTAGGCTTGGGTCTTCATTGATTTAACAATCGTTAATGATACTATTTGGTGGGGAAGTTTTTCAACTATTTTTTTGACTCCCTTCATGTCTAACCATGTTTTGCCAATGTAGATCTCATTTACTCCCTTGACTTTTTTGCATTCTTAAGTGATCGACTTCGCTGTTGGGAATTATTCGCTTATCATTGGAAGGAATCATAAATTTCTAATGCACTTTTAGACATTAGCTCACCTCCACTAGTCGCTATTAGCCATTCTTGCCATGTGGCAATAGTTTCTCCAAGAAGTATTAACATTGGTGCTACTTCTCATACCTATGATGTGGACACTTTAAGATTAGCCTATTGAATCGCTTCATGCTTCGAAAAATTACTTGTCTTCTCTTTGATTAAACTCTAAAATTTCCTATAAATAGCATTGGTTTTATGGACTGGAAAAATATTTATTTAAAAACTTAGTTATCATTTGTTCCCTTGACGTGAGATGATTAGCAGGTAATGTATTGAACCAAGAACGAGCTCTATCTTTTAGTGAAAATAGAAACAATCTAAGCTTAACATCTAAAATTTTCATATTTTAGAAGTTTGGCAAATAGCATGAAAATTATTCAAATGATTGTCTTCATTTTCTAGGCAATAGAATGATGGGAGATAATTTAGCACACTAAGTTTTAACTTGAAACTCCTAATAGCTACATGTAGCGATCTTAAGCATGAAGTGCTCAAATTATCGAATGGACTAAACTAGTCCTTAAATGGCCTCTCTTATGATACTTGTGGTTGGTGTTGTTCTAATTTTATTTTAATTTCATTCGTAATTTTACCTTGCGATGCAATGTGCCTGCTTGTACAAAGTATTTTTTTCAATTCAAAGTCTATACGTTCTAGATCAAGTGATTGAGACCTTCAATCATGCATGCAAAAAAAATTTTAAAAAAATGACTAATGAAAATAAAGAGAAAGGAGAAGTTACAATATTGTAACTTAAAGATGAATTACCTCCCCGATAATAGTGCCAAACACTAATTGTGTAAATTTTATTGTACTCCAAGTGCACAAATTTATTGCAGTATAGTTTTATGGGGACGAGTTTCGACCTCAAGAAGAAATAGATTTAATCATGTGTAAGGTTAAATTTTCCATGTTCGTTTGTTCATTAGTTGGATGTGATTTTTGAGCGGTACTAAAAAAAATGATGGGAATAAATTAAAGGTGAAACAATGCAAATGAAATATTTGAGTCTTTGGATTCACACTCAACATTTCACCATGGGCTTAATATTCTTTTTTAGTTTCAACTAATTTATGCGGGAGAATTTCTACTCCTCATAAGTCTCATTTTGGTAAATATGGTATCAAGCACTTATTGTGCCATGGAGAAATAATCATCCGCTAAATGCGGTGTCACGTTGTGTCATGTGATAATGATATTTGTGGCGACAATGTGGGAAGACCATCCACTAAATAACTTAGATACACTCTCTATCACCACTGAGTCAAGATGAACCACGAGTATTAGAGGAGAGTTTTCTCTAATAAATATAAATTAAGTGCTCATTATGCTAAATAGTAATTATCTTGCACTAGGAAGCCGGTATGCCATGTAAATTCTAGACAAGATTTATTGTCTATCAATGACGGGTCAAAACAGTCCACATAAATCATAGAGAGAGAGAGTGTGAATAAACTTACTAAATTAAGCTAATGGACCATGTTGAAGATTCACCTTTAACCCAAGTTTGAAATTAAATTAGCTACTCATATTGAACTAGGGAAGGGGGAATTATGACCATCGAATGAAATAATTCAGACGTATAGGATTGCGCCACGTGGAAAACTCTGATTGGATGAAAGCGCGTCATCAAGCTATCATTCTGTGTATATGCACATATCGTACATGCGTTTTCAAATTAAATAATACGCTGCCACATCATCAACAACGTAAAAGTCAACAAGCTTTGTTTCATTTTATTACATGTAACATTCGTGGATTTTTCATTCCAATAATATCCTACAATATCAGTCAACAAAAAAGTTAGCAGGCATTATTTCAGTGTTTGTAGGTCTACAATAAGTGCATATATAGGTCGAATAGGATGTTGTCATGTTATCAATTAATGCCACATCAGTTGGGCTTCATTCAAAACTATAATTTTGCCGTTTATGACCTTCCTAAGGTTTTTTTTAGCTATTCTAAGCTCAAAAATGCTATCTGATAAATCTATGAAATGAGAATTATAATGACACTTTTAGACTTAAATCAATAATACTTAGAGAGTAAATGACATGTTTTTATTATATTTTAGTTATAGTTTGCATGAATATCCAATTCTAGTTTATTTTTAATAAATTGAATTGTTTTAGAATAATTTGTGCTTAAATTGTGTGCATAATTGTAGCAGATCGAAAGCTCAGGTTTTAAAGAAGGAATGTTGTTGCAATAGGCTTGCAAAGATAAGGAAAGAACTTGGCTAAAAAAGAATTGAAACAAGTCTAGAACAGTGCAAATGCTGAAGCCATTGCTATAGCATCATTGTTGTAGCATTGTTGCTGTAGCAATCCTGGAGCATTGACAGCGAAGATTTCGTGCGAGATACTTAGAAGATTGCAATATGGAGTTTCCAAAAATGAAAGATTCGCACCCTAGAAAAGGAGCACACACGCGAAGAAAAAAGAGAGCCATCATCTAAGGAATAAACCACAAAGGAAAAAAAAAGAAAAATATAAATCAAGAGATAGATTGAAGGCTGAAATAGAGGGGAAATTTCATAGATTAATTAGAAATTAGTTCTTCTTCTTATTTTCTTGTCTTCTATTTATCTATGGGGATGTATTTGATGGCTAAACCAATTTTATTTATTTTTCTATCGCAAAGCATGTACTGAATTTGATTGTGGTTGAGTGATAAATGATCTTAGGTAGCAGGTTACATTTTGGATTGGAGTGGGAATCTTGGGATTATGAGTATAAAGTAGGAGTGAGAGTAGGTTGTTTACTTACATGCGAATAGGAGTATGGAATTGAAATCAAAATCCAATTTATGTGTTTACATAGTCTTGAATTGGGAGTAAATGATTTCAAATTACAATTTTACCCTTATTTAAAGAATTGTAGTTTTTAATTACAAAATTAATAAAAATATATTTGAAAAATAAAATAGTTATTTTATTATATTTTTAAATTAATTATTATTATTAATATTCATAATTATGTAAATCATAATTTTTTTATTAATTTTAATTTTAATTTTAATTATGTAAATAAAAAAATATTATTAAGAGCAACACAAATGAAACATTATCATTAATAATATAATACAAAATTAATATTTTATACGAATAAAATATTAATTATTATTAATTACTAATATTAAATAAATATAATACTATTATTTTAAAATAAATATAATAGTATTATATTTTCAAATAAAAATAGTATATAGTAATATTATTAATTCTTTATGAGTATAATAATATTATTTTTAAGTAATTTTAACTTAGAATCAGTGTAAATTATTATTTTTAATAAATATAATAATATTATATTTAAATATGTTTAATATTATTATTTTTAATCTATAGAATTTATAAAATAATATTATTTAAATAAATATAATATTATTTATTTTATTTTATTAAATACAAGGATAAAAATGGAAGAGAAGGGAGTGGATTCCCACCCCCCCTTAAAATTGGTAAGTAAACATTAGAGTGGGAGGAATCTAGACTCCTCACTCCCACTCCAAAAAATAAACACTAAATTAGTGGATATTCGTCTTATATAAGCATGTTACTCTGTGCTTGCTATAGAACTTTATCTTAATTGTATTTATTTTAATTCTCTATTTTGGCTGACCACCGATTTAGAGATGCTAGCTAAGAAAGAGCCTTAAAAAGGTCTGACTTAGTAGATCACATTAAGACAATACTTGGTTTTAGATTAGGTTTCCCAAGTTGAGTAAATCTCAATTTGAATAGGGTAATACTTGATCTAAAATTAATGATGAACTAAACATAGGGATTCATCTTGTAGGGTAAATGGAATTTAGAGCGATTGATGTTATATTTAATGTTAGCATAACAATTGGTCACTGTTATGTTACATTAGATATAAGATATCCAATAAGCGACAGATGAGGATGCATGAGGGATTTTGCTCAGTGCTGTAGTAGATGTTGTAGTAACGACACTGTAATTGAAAAATAGTCAATGCCATTAAATGAGTTTATTCACTCAACTACTCCATTCCTATTGGTTTTATCCTTATGTTTAACGTAAAAAAATTCTTTATTTCATTTTATTTATTGCATTTTTTCTTTAATTCGTTTGCTAGTTCCATTAGTTGTTTTATTTTCATTTAAAACAAAACTGCATTGTTAAGGTTGTTGTAGCAAATCTGATAATATCAATCCCTGTGAAGACGATCTGAATACTCATCAATATATTACTTATTGTGTACACTTGCACATTGACACCCATAGCATTAGAGATTGCACACACCACTATTTGTTATGCTGTCCAATATTTTGTTAACCATAAAATGACCAAAATATCCTTAAATACATAAAATGCTCAAATTATAACAAAATACACACAATCAAAGTTCAAGGAATTTAAATACATAAAAATTGAGATGTTAGTGAAATTTAGAATGTAAAATGGTAAATATATATTCTCCAACTCTCGACACACTATAGCAAAAATAACAATTTATGCCCTCAAAATGGAGAAATAACTCTCTTGAGATATATTCCATTCATGAAAATTTTGCATTGGTGAAATTGCTTTGTTCTTTTTTTCCTTTTCTTTTTTCTTTTTACTTCTCTTGGGGGGTATGCCGAGGACCCCGTTCCACAAAAGTTGTGACATCAAGTCCTTTGGTACAAAAACAGGGTCATAGGCATAGTAAAGTTGTATAAACTACTTTCCAACAAAAAAGAGAAATAAAAGTACAAAATAAGTTCTTTTATCATGTTCATTATTCTATTAATTTTAATGGAATGGCGCAGAGCTTATCTTGAAATCATTCTGGCTTAGTCCTTAGTGCTTTCCCTCTAATATAACTTGGTGAGTTCAAAGTAAAATTATACGAAATTTAAAATTTTTAATAGTCAATTATCCAGAAAAGAAATTAATAATGAGCTGTTCAAATTAAAAAGTGCTAAAAGTTATGGGATTTGCTCTTATGGTGTGTTTACTTCCCAGATTGGGGAACCAAAATCTATGTTTAGAATCATTAACGATGTTTACTTCGCAAAATAGAGGTAGGAACCGAAATCGGAATCATTGCGCTCACCGAAATTTGCAATTGGGGAATGGGAGATTGGTTTCTAGGGGATGGTGGTTTATAATTATTCTTATCAACAATAATTAAGAATAATTATAATTTTTGAATAAATAATCGCTATAATTAATATACAAAAGAATAATTATGATAATAGTTCATTAAGTACTTTTTAGTAATTTGTTACAATCTAACTCATTCCGATCCTGATTCCTACAATTTAAGTAAATAACTTATCACATTCTCATTCTAGTCTATTCTCATTCCTACCCATTCCGATTTCAACTTATTTTAATTCTAGTTTAGCAAATGCACCATTAGTATTGAAAACATGGTCATAATACTCTTCTATATTTATATTTTACATTTCTTTTATCAATTTGAGTATTATGTGACTTAGTGCTTAGTAGGGGTGTTCAGAATCCAATACGATCCGTTCAATTCGTCTGATCCGCTCAATCCGATCCGTATAAATCCAATCCGTGGATTGATGGATTGGATATGGATAGCTATCCTAGGATAGGCACGGTTTAAGTCAGTGAAATCAACACACAAATGCCATTTAGCATTGGCATTCTTTACAAGGATGTTTTTGTAATCCATTTAGGATAATAGACTTCCCAGATAACGTTGGCAGCTAACAATTTGTTGACTTCCTCCTAAATATCGATCTCAAATAAACGAGTGACATTGTTGTACTATGGGACTGAAGTTCGGGTAAATAGATAATTTATGACAAATAAAATATGGGTTCCTACCAGGCATAGCAGTATGGCTCCGAGCGAAGATATTTATGCACTCGATCAGTAGTTTGATTAATTGTTCAACGAGACTGGGATTTAGTAAAGCCCCAATTTTAAGTTTCTTATATTGTGTTTACTTGCTGGAGTGGGAGTGGAGAATGTGGATTCCTCCTACTCAACTACTACTTACTCATTTAAGGAAGGGGTTAGGATTCATACTCCCACGGGGGAGGTGGAAGTGAGAATCGATTTCCACCTCTTCCTTTTTTACCTTTCCCTTATTGAATATAATTATATTTATTGAATAATATAATAATATTATTTAATAAAATGACATTTATTAAAAATATTAATATAAAACTTATTTAAATATAATGCTATTATATTTAGTTAAAATAATAATTGACATTGATTCTAAGTTAAAATTATTTAAAAATAATATTATTTTATTTATTTAATATTAATAGTTAATAATAATAATAAATAGTTTACTCTAAAAATATTAATTTTGTTCTAAATTATGGATAATAGTGTTTTATTTGTATTGCTCTTATCAATAATTTTTAATTTACATAATTAAAATTAAATTAATAAAAATTGTGATTCACGTAATTAAGAATATTAATAATAGAATAAATAGTTTATTTTACAAATATATTTTTATTCACTTTTGTAATTAAAAACTGTAATTATTTAAATGAGGGTAAAATTATAATTTAAAATAATTCACTCTCAATCCAAGATAAAGTAAACATATAAATGATATTTTGATTCCTATTCCACACTCCCATTCTAGTGTAAGTAAACAATCTACTCACACTCTCACTTAACACTCTCAACCCTAAAATTCTCACTCTTCAAGATTTCCACTCCAATTCAACAAGTAAACGCTACCTTAGTTAAGTCATGCTCAATCGGATTGATATAATAAACATCCACAGCAGGTTTTGTGCATTTGAGCTTGTCTGCGGGTTGCGGATCAACAGAGCTGAGGGATGGTAAAAATATTTGGATCTGGCCTGGATTTGCAAAGATCTGAAAGATCTAGATCTAGAAAAATCTGAATCCACATGTTAAAAAATGCGGATCTAGATCTTAAGATTTAGAATTCGTGTGGATCTGAATCCAGATCCAGATGCACATGCATCCATAAATCTAGATATCCGGATCTGCATTATTTTTTAATTAAATTATTTATTAAATCAAAATTAAATGAAATATATATATAAGTTAAATGAAAAAGATAATAAGATTAATTAAAAAATATAGAAGTTAAATTAAATTAAGAAATATATCGGAATTCACCTTATTTTATATGCATTTGTGTTGTTTTTGTAATTTTATTTGTGGATTTGTGGTTGTGCTAGAATTGGATTTATATTATTCTTGACATTTAATTTAGATTGTGGTATTTTATTTATGACTTTATGATGTTGTATGTTATTCTAGGCATTGAATTGTTGATTGTTGAATTATGATTGGATTTTACTTGATATTATTAGGTAACTTATAAATTTAAAATTATATTTCAAATTATTAAATTTAAATTTATGCAGATCTGAATATTCGAGATATCTGCTCGCAATCTGTATAGATATTATCAGGATATAGAAATATCAATCTAGATCTTAATCTGAATGCACCTACATCCGGATCCAGATCCAAATTTTGTCATCCCTAACAGAGCCAATATGGGTCGTTGATCAATAGAGTCAATATGGACCACATCCTCTACTTGTAAAAGATGTTTCTTTGGTGAAGTAGCGGTTATACAGTATGTTTATTTGGAGGAAGTCACGTAACAACTTCAAGTGATCTTTTAATCTCCAGTCATAATCCCAATACCATCCTCCGTTGGAAATTTAAGTTTGAGAAAATGAATAGACATGGTACAGGAATGCTTCCATGAATGGTCATCCTAATAAACTTTGATAGGCCATAAGAGTGTCAACTACAGTGAAATCCAACATTATGGTTTTACTATAACATATTGCTTATAGTCATCGACAGACGGATTTGTCCTAAGGGTTATAAGCAACTTTTGCCAATTCCACATAGAGGAGTACGCGTTGGTTTGAGCCGGGCGCGATCAATCTTTAGTGTGTCCAACATATCTTTAAACAAAACATCAACAGAACTACCAGGATCAACAAGGACTTTTTTAAGAGTTGTGCCCACCACGTTCATCTTATAACCAGAGCATCATCGTATAGGAATGAGTTGCCTTTGGAATCCTCCTCCATGAACATAATCGGTATCAGGTGTTAAGGGGTATCTCACGTATCATTTTCTTGCAAGAATTCAGTTCCCAGCTAAAGATGGTCTACTAGAAATGATCGTAGCATGATAGTGGTCAGCATGTTTATCGATTGCCTGTTCTTCTCTAACATATTCACTGAAGTAATGTTTTTTTAGGAGACATAGTGTTTGTTCGCAAAAATCAATACATGTGCCCAAGTCATAACCTACATCTTCGTGAACAATGCTATGGTTATTGATATCTCCTCGTTTGCAAGTGGCGATTTCATCCTCTTCGGTGGTATAAGCATGCCTTTGTCTTTGATGGATGCAAAGATCTATTCCATTGTGACCTTAAAAAATGGGATGTCACTTATTAAGGATAAATAGGCCACTCGTTTAACTTTCATTGGAACTTGCCCCTTGTAGGGTGTAGGCTTAAGCTCGTCATTTTGATCAAATTGTTTGGTCAAAAGAGCGAATGTCCTTTTATTATCCCAATCCTTTGGTTAAGGTTGGGTTCATTGATCATTACCCTAATTATTGAAGCGATGATGATAGCGCCCCCATTTATTCACTAGCTACATTGGATCATGAGTGTAAAACTGACCATTATCTACCTATTCTAACATCTTTTAAGCCTCTTTCTTCTTCTTCTAAAATGACATGTCTTCTAGTGTGTTCATGCACTATTGGATAGTTGTCCACGTTATATTTACGTAGATAATACAATAAATGATTATGCTGTAATCCATTCTTGAGGCCTTCAAAGGCTTCAGGAGATAGGCTAGCACCAATCTCAAGGAGCGTGCCATGGTATCTTTCGATATTATTAAGAAGCATTTCGTTTTGGCCCTAGGTCATGGTTTGCAAGGTTCTGATATCTTTTTATGGTATAGCTGCTGCTTGAAAGAATTGAACAAGGCATCGGTAAGCTGACAAAAGGAACAAATGTCACGCGCGAGCTGTCCCTCCCAGAATAAGTGGAAAAGGCTTACATATTACTTCTCCATGTACAAAATGTGCCTCTATGATCAGTTGGTATTTTTCAATGTGAATTATGGGATCAGTCATTCTAGTGTACGTCTCTATTGTAGGCATGACGAAATTTGGTGGTAGATCAAGGCCTCATATTTAAGGAGCAAAAAGCAATTCGTCGAACATGATTTGATCTTTCTACTTGATTTCTTCTATTGCATTACAGAGGTCTTGCACTTGTTTTTGTAGTGTTCATTGTCTTTCCCTGGATATGCCTTTACCCTTTGCCATTCAGGGGGTCATTGGGAATGAGTATTAATGATTACATAGGAAGAAGCGGAGTAAACACTCATAGGCAGGAGCGGAAAAAATTGATGAAACAAAAACAAACTTTATACCCTTAATCGTGCATTTCCAAATAAATACAATTTTAAAGTAAGTTCGAAATTTACCATGATCTCCCATTAATCCAAATGTGGAAGCTTGTTATGGAGCTTTACCGAATTGCTACAAGCCTGATCTAGCTTCAGAATTCCGTTTCCTTTGCTTCAGCTCCAGAATCGGCTTTTCTCAACAAGTTACTGTACACACACGGGAGAGAAACGGGAGAGAGAGAGGTGCACTGCACTCATGCCACAGATTTCTTGAACAGTTAACTTCCAATGGGCTGAAGTTACTTAAATACAGTGGTTGAGCGCAGGGACCCCTCATGTGTTAGTAAAAAATTGCCCATCCCATTATGAGCTAAAATAATATAATCAAAATAATACAATCAAGGATTATACTTGTCCATAATATACTACTGTATAGGGTATGTCAAAATCAGACTCATTAACACAATATTTGATCATTTAATAAATGAGTCTGTCAAAATTGCTCCATCATATTTGACAATAATCACGTATTAATTAGATAAAATATAGGAAACAATTAGAATGATTTATGCCAGTCCACATAATGTGAGAAATAAATCTAACAATCTCCTACTTGGACGGCAGAAATCACTCTAAGGATAAATTGAAAATAAAATAGATTTTGAAAACAACTGAATTAATCAAAATGTGACTATAACAAAAGGTCAAATGCGAGCAATCACCCAAAACATAAATAAGTCCAAAATGTGCCATAAATATCAAATCATATGTGCACCGACAAGATGCTCCACATAACAAGACACTTATAAACACGTGATTGTTCAGTAGTATACAAGTATAATTATGGAAATAACATGACAATGTGATCAACATGCTCATTTCCACAAAGTCCACATGTCTAGCAAAATGAGACGAAAACAATATGTCTCCTAGACCATCGCTTCTTTATAACCATAATAAGACTATAGCAAAATGTCTCGAGAAGCGAGCTTCCCTTCATAATGAGACTAAATCAAAATGTCTCAAGAAAGCACACTGAAGCTAAGTCATAATGCTTCAGTCTTTAATGTCCATATTGAGACTGAGCAAAATGTCTCGGACCATAATATCCTCATTCTATACATAATGCCATACGCAGCCAAATGTGTACACAATATATGGCATATTAATATTACATAACAACATGCATGCATGATAACAAAATGAGTAATACATAATCTCATTTAAGTTGCAACTCATAATACCAACCAGAACTCCCACTGACTCAGCACATATAAGTGGATTCAAATAATCCCATATGCGTCACATGCTCCCTAAATGCCTTTGGAGCTAAAGCTTTAGTAAGTGGGTCGGCTAACATGAGTTCTATAGGGATATACTCTGTTGATACACAAGATAGAGCAATTTTCTCTCTCATAAATAAGTATTTAATATCAATGTGCTTGGAACGTGAGGAACTCCCTATATTGTGAGAAAAAGAAACAACCGCAGAATTATCACAGTATATCTTTAATGGCCTCGGTACGACCAATATACAATCTAGCCCTGTGATAAAATTCTGCATCCATAAAGCTTGACATTTAGCCTCAAAACATGCTACATATTCTGCTTCCATTGTTGAAGAAGCTATGAGTGTCTGCTTGGCACTTTTCCATGATATAGCTCCTCCTGCCATCATAAAGATGTAACTAGATGTGGATTTCTTGTCTTCCAAGCACCTTGCGAAATCAGCATCAGAATATCCAACTATATTCAAATAGTCAGATTGCTGATATGTCAATACAAAATCTTTAGTGGCTTGCAAATATCTAAGCACTTTCTTTACAGCCTTCCAGTGTTCAAGTCCAGGATTGCTCAGGTATCTTCTAAGTACTCCCACTAGAAAAGCAATATCAGGGCGAGTACAGACTTGAGCATACATCAAGCTACCCACAACGGATGCATACGGGACTGTTTGCATTCTAGCTTTGTCTACATCATTAGCGGGACACTGAGACTTGGAAATTTTGTCACCTCTTGAAATTAGAGCTTTCCCAGGAGCACAAGACTGCATATTGAACTTCTTCAAAATACGATCAATGTAGGTCTTTTGAGACAATCCTAGAATTCCTCTAGATCTGTCACAAAGAATCTCTATCCCTAATACATAATGGGCTTCACCAAGATCCGTCATATCAAAGCTGTATGACAACATTTGCTTTGTCTCAAGTAAAAAATTAGTGGCATTAGCAGCGAGCAAGATATCATCCACATAAAGCACCAAAATGATATACTTGCTCCCACTGACTCTCAAGTATATACACTGATCAACAACATTCTCCTGGAACCCATAAGAGGTGACAATATCATGAAATTTCAAATACCACTGTTGGATGCCTGTTTAAGTCCATAAATGGACCTTTTAAGCTTACACACCATGTTTTCTCTATCAGTCTCAATAAAACCATCAGGTTGCACCATGTACACATCTTCAGACAAGCTCCCATTGAGAAAAGTTATCTTCACATCCATCTGATGCAATTCTAAATTGAAATGAGCTACCAATGCCATGATAATACGAAAAGAGTCTTTGGTAGAAACAGGAGAGTACATTTCAGTGTAATCAATGCCTTCTCTTTGACTGAAACCTTTAGCCATAAGCCTGGCCTTGTACCTCTCTACCTGACCTTTAGCATCTCTTTTGGTTTTGAAAACCCATTTGTAACCAATTGGTCTGCATCCATCTGGCAACTCAACTAAATCCCAAACCCCATTATGATACATAGATGCCATCTCATCATGCATCGCATGTATCCAAGATGATAATTCTGAACAACTGATGGCCTCTTGAAAGGTAATAGGATCAGATGATGAGTCAGCATCAAAATCATATTCCTGCAAGTAAACAATATAATCATCAGGAATTGCAGGTATCTTGATCCTCTCTGATCTCCTCAATTGCACGTCAGTAACATCATCCGCTACAATCATAGGCTCCATATCATGATGAAGTTCAGGATCAACAGAAGAAACATCAATATGTGATAATCCCATCGCAGAAGTCGGAAAAGATGGAATAGGCAAGACCACACGTTCTTCTCTCAATGTAAGACTGCGAGGCTCAGAACTCCCACCATTGTGATCATCCTCAAAATAAATGGCACGATCAGACTCAATGATTCTAGTAGTGTGGGAAGGACAACAAAACTTAGAACCCCTTGAGCCGATAAAATAGCCAATAAAATGACCACTAATTTTTTTTGGATCAAGTTTCCTTGATTGTGGATTATAGGGCCTCACTTCTGCTCTGCATCCCTAGACATGGAAGTGACGAAGACTCGGTCTCTTCCCTGACCACAACTCATAAGGAGTCTTGGGCACCGACTTACTAGGTACCTGATTCAAAATGTAAGCTGCAGTTCTTAAGGCTTCACTCCACAGAAAATCCAGTAAGGTGGAGTTACTCAGCATACACCGCACCATGTCAAAAAGGGTATGATTTCTCCTTTCTACAATTCCATTCTGTTCAGGAGTCCCGGGCATTGTATACTGGGCTTCTATTCCACATTCCTGAAGAAATTTAGCAAAAAGTCTAGGATTACGCCCAGTTTCATCATATCGCCCATAGTACTCACCACCTCTGTCTGATCTTACTGCTTTAATTTTCTTGCCCTTTTGGAGCTCAACATTAGCCTTAAAGGCTTGAAACACAGATAAAGATTCAGACTTTTCAATAAGAAGTTCAACATGACCATAACGAGAAAAGTCATCGATGAACATGATGAAGTACTTATAACCTCCAATAGCAATAGGAGTAAATGGCCCACAGATGTCTGTATGCACCAACTCTAGCACCTGTTGACTCCTCCGAGTTCTCTCTTTTCTAGTTTTGGCAGTAAGTTTGCCTTTGATACAATCAGCACAAGTGCCAAAATCAGAGAAATCTATGTAGAATGTCATCTTTAATGAGCCTCTCCATCCTATGTTTAGAAATGTGACCTAACCGTTTATGCCACAACATAGAGAAATTTTCATCAACCCTGGCATGATTGGAGCTAACAACATGTATAACATGAGCATTGGATGATGATTCAACAGCACGAGAAAATAAATCAATCATATATAAGCCATCATATAGAGTGCTAAAACCAACTAACTCTGAATTACGGAATAAGTAAACTTTTCTATCACTAAAATGAAAAGTATAGCCACATCTATCCAAAATAGATACAGATATCAAGTTTCTCCTAATAGAAGGAATATAGGCCGTATCTAACAGATCCAAAACATAGCCTGTGGCTAGATGTAGTCTGACAACTCCTATGCTTTCAACTTTGGCTGTCACTCCATTGCCAATGTGAACTATCAACTCCCCTTCATTGGGCTCCCTCCTGCTTCTGAATTCCTGTAAGGAATTCATTATATTAATGGTTGCACCAGTATCCAACCACCAAGTATCAGAAGGAACATCAACTAGATTGGATTCAAAACCTACAAAAGCTACAGGAATTCCTTTTCTTTTCCAACCATGCTTTGAATCCCCTGCATTCAGCTCTCTTGTGCCCAGGTTTCTTACAAAAGTGGCACTTTCCCTTAAAGCTCTCAGAAGTGGTAGAAGAATTACCACGTGAAGTTTTCTTTCCAAACCTTTTCTTCTTGAAAAACTTATTGCTGCCCTTTGAAGAGCCTTTCTTCACACTCCCACTCTCTTCAGTAGTTGTCATCATGACAGTGTGAGATTTCCCCATCTTCAATGACTCCTCTTCTTGAACCACATAAGCAGTCAACTCAGTGATATTCCAAGTTTCTCTCTGGGTATTGTATTGGCTTCTCAAATTGCCAAATTGTGGTGGAAGGGATTCAAGGATTTGGAAGACCAGGTAGTCATCAGGCAGATTGACATCTATGTCCTTTAGCTTCTTATGGTAACTGGTCATCTTAAGGATGTGCTCTCTCACCCCAGAAACACCATCATACTGAGTGTTAGCAAGCAGCCTCAGATAGTTACCTTTTTCTGCCTTATCTACCTTCTTAAAAGTTCTTCCAATAGCTGTCAAGTAATCTTTGGTCGTATCACATGTAGGGATGCTATCTCGAGTTGTCCTATATTTACAGTTTGGGCCAAAAGTTTTAATATTTAAAACAGTAAGCATAATTCTGAAAATTCGTCATTTTAGTCCAAAATCCTTACAATTTTGGCGATTTTTCAGAATTTTGAATTTAAAATAATCCATCATTGTTGGATATTATGGGCATAACATTCATATATTTTATTGAGGCATGTAGATATTTTATTTGATTTAATATCTTGGTAGAAACTTTAATTGCGTTTGACAAAATTTATTTAGCCTCAATTTTGTTAATGTATGAAATATATATATGATGCAAAACTATAATTTATAGTGATTGTGTATCTGCTTATTATAGGACCAATCATGATAAATTATTTGGTGTTTTGCAATTGATTGTCCATTTATAATTATGGATTATGGATTATGCGATGGACTGTTATTGTTCTGACCAAGATCCATACGGGTGATGATACTGCCCTGTCGGTAAATCACTACTTGGTAAGATACTTAGGAAGATAAAGAGATTTGTTGAGTATTTTCTACTGAGTGGCTTGATTACCCTGTCGGTAATAGGTCAATGTAGGTGTTATATTCAACTTATCTGCTTTATCTTTAGGTTAGTGCACTCCTATATTGTTAAAGGATGCCTAACATATTGTGTTGCTATTGGAGAAACTTAGAATGAGGAGTATTGATTATAGCATGAATTTAGTTTTGCATGCTTGATAATTCTTTGTTATTGCTTTCTCAGCTCTAGATATTCTCTTTTTTCTCCAAGTAGCCTCCCTCAAGAATTTAACTGGGACAAATTTTGAGGACTGGCATGAGTCCATTTTGTTTTATCTGTCTACATTGAATAGAGATGTGCCATTAAGAGTTGATGAACCAGCCAAGCCCACAGATAAAAGCATTGCTGCTGAAAAAGCAGAGTGGGCAGCTTGGGATGAATCCAATAGACACTGTCTGGATACAATGAAATAAAATAAAATGTTGGACCATAATATAATTTACCACAATTCAAGGGACCAAAATGATGTTTTACCATGTTGACCTTCGGTCAAGGACCATTACGAAATGTTTACAAATATTTTGGGCCATAATGACATTTCGTAAAGTTTAGGGATCCAAACGAAATTGTCCCTCAATGTCATCTTCAACCTCGGGATGTCTCAACAGTGTAGCTACAGTAAGCTTCAGTAACTTCATTCATACCATCCCAATTTTGGCCACCAAAAATTACGGAAAAATTATATCTTTACTCCAAAATCATCACTCATGCATTATTTAACAACTATTTGATCAAATATGCCCAAATTTGAACAATCCGAAAAATCCAAAATTAAAGAAAAAAATTCCATGAGTGAGAGTTCACCTACAAATCGACTATGGTTTACAAGGAAATGCATAACCATGAGCTCTGATACCAATTGATGAAACAAAAACAAACTATATGCCCTTAATCGTGCATTTCCAAATAAACACAATTTTAAGGTAAGTTTGAAATTTACCATGATCTCCCATTAATCCAAACGTGGAAGCTTGTTATGGAGCTTTACCGAATTGCTACAAGCCTGATCTAGCTTCAGAATTCCGTTTCCTTTGCTTCAGCTCCAGAATCAGCTTTCTTCAATAAGTTATTGTACACACACGGGAGAGAAACAGGAGAGAGAGAGAGGTTCACTGCACTCATGCCACAGATTTCTTGAACAGTTAACTTCCAATGGGCTGAAGTTACTTAAATACAGTGGTTGAGCGCAGGGACCCCTCATGTGTTAGTACAAAATTGTTCATCCTATTATGAGCTAAAATAACACAATCAAGGATTATACTTGTCCATAATATACTACTGTATAGGGTATGTCAAAATCAGACTCATTAACACAATATTTGATCACTTAATAAATGAGTCTGTCAAAATTGCTCCATCATATTTGACAATAGTCACGTATTAATTCGGTAAAATATAGGAAACAATTAGAATGATTTATGTCAGTCCACATAATGTGAGAAATAAATCTAACAAAAAATGCCTTGTTGTATGTCGAGATGACTATGAACTAAATGTCGGTCTTATCCTCAGCCTTAGTACATCATGATAAAACTTCTGCAGGCCTTTTTCCACCATGGTGTATTGAAAATGATTGTGAAGCTTTGTGTCATTATATCTTTGTCTTTATCTGACCTACCGATGATAATATCATAAGTTGGGTGTTAGTGACAGTTATGATCACGCTCATTATAGGTCTTGGCATTCCTATCTTTTGGGTAGTGTTTAGATGAGTGAAGCTCATTTATGAGTTGTTGTACGAATTTTCATTCGTCGTTGAGGGCACGTTCAAATTGTTCGTGCCATTGGTGAGTATCTTCGAATTGTCAGTGTTGAGTTGTGTCCCACATTGACTAGTAAAAGGGATATACTTGGGTTTATAAGGTACCTAGAAATCTTATGGTAAATCCCCCCAACAAGTGGTATCAGAGTTAGACCCTAGTAGCCGAAATGTAGTGGTGGAATAACTCAGGTGTGTCGGACACTGTAGTAGTGGAACAACTCAAGTGTGTTGGACGAAAGGACCTAAGTCTGGCAGTGGTTTCATCCTGGGGGGATTGTTGAGTTGTGTCCCACATTGGCTAGTAAAGGGGAGATACTTTGATTTATAAGGAGGTAGGTCACTCCACCTAAAAGGCCAGTCTTTTTTGTTACCTAGAAATCTTATGGTAAATCCCCCAACAGTCGGCCATCGATATGGTGTCTTCCATCCTTTGTCGAATTACTAATGTTAAGATCCTAAGGATTATTGGACAGAGTAGTACCATTTAGGTCTTGAGGTGGTTGTCCTAAGGGGATTTTGGGGGCCATAAATAGTACATAATTTGAGGAACTTAGCTCTTGTTCTAAACAGAGCCAATAGTTGACATCAAAATTTCATGCGTCACTGTGATCGCGTTGAAAGGAGGTCAGAATAGAGGTTCTCTGGTGGAAGATGTAATTTGATCCAAACTAGCTTGCTTAACCCGCAAAAATAGAGAGATCGCAATGGAGCCAAGGTTGTTACCAGCGAAGACCCTCCATGCTTAGGTCATAAATCAAGAATCTCAATGATAACAACTTTAAGAGAAACGAGAGAGAGGAAGAAAATTCTATTTTTGCTTTTTATACCCGAAAACTAGATACTTATCCCATGAGCGGGGGGCTCTTTTGTAAGAAGACCTCATTGAGTCCGTGTCTTACTTAAATATCTCAAGGAGATGACGTGTGTATAAAGTTGTGCATAGTTTCAGTCGAAGAGTAGTATGTTAATTATGGTCTTATTGGGCTTAGCCTTCCGACGTATGTGGTCAAAAAGATAAGGCATAACAAATGGTATAAGAATATCGATAAAAGGACCATTGATATTATTATTGAGGCATTTTCAGTACAGTGTGTATGTACGAAAAATTAGAAGAGAAGCCAAACTTAAGTGTATCGACATAAAGTTTTTTGTTATGGGAGGTCAAATTAATAAGCATGAGCTGACAACTGATCATGTATAGAAACAAAGCCTGTGTTAACAGATCCTATGAATTAAGGTTTATCGTGTATAGCATTCATGTGGATCATACAATTTTATTAGTTGAATTTGAGATTGTTTCCAACTTAATTATTAGTTCGTTTCTATGTTGTTTTTGTAATTACAATAAAGAATAAAGTTATGTTATCTGTGCTTATGTATATAGAGGACTTTTATAGTCCATTGGGACTACGTTGTACTTTGAATGACGTATGTAAGTTCATTCATAAAGGAAGCAAATACTATAGAAAGTATCATACTTGTAATACACTAATACTTGAAAGGGAATATTTTTCTTTATCAAAGATATTACCGCTATGATTCATGTATTGGTACTTTCTATTAAGCTAATGAAGTGCTACTTTAGTATATTGGTAATTTATAGTTCAATGACTATTTTGAGTTATGAGTCTATTCTTCATTTAATATGTGACCAAGTAGGAGAATATTAGATTTTGTGGTTCACATGACAATCATTTATTTGAATATATAAATAGATAAACTCATATTAGTGACCCATTTGTTTTAAGGGATAGTGGAAAAGTTTATCAATCATTTTTATAATGGAAGAGATGAACTTATTAATTTCGCCTATTTGATAGAGGGAAGTGTGAAGTCTTTTAAGTTATGAAATGCTACTATAAAAGGGTCGTTAAACCAATCCCTACCTTAACCCAATCTATGCTTGCAATATGATTTTGTTCTCCATCACAAATAGACTATAAGTGGCATTGTGACATAAAATGTAAAGTTGAATAACACTACTCTTTCATGAATTCAGGTGGTAAGTGCTTGACAAACTTTAAAAACTTGTATAAAAAACTGTTTCCAACTGAAAAGTTATGTTCAGTGTTTGGCTAAACCTTATAAGAAGCTAATGAAATTTGTAGCTAACCTATTTAATCAACTCTCCATTAGTTATTTTTTAAAGACTCGATGCAGCTTGAATCTCCATTTTTTCAAAAAAAAAAAATTTGGTATAGGCTTCGGTCAAGCATACATATCAGGATGAATTTAACGATATTTATATGTACTCTCAAACATAATATTCTAAAAAAATAAAATAAAAAGACTTGCATTAAGTGTGTTCAGATAGAATTGAATTGGAAATGATAGGATACAATAGCACATAATAAAATTAGATAATGAACAGTATTATTATGTCTTTGGTGCAGTACGACTTTGGATTAAATTGTCAATGATAACCTTATTTTTAAATCACAATAATTTTAATTTATTTATCACAAAATAATTTTCACTAATTAATAACTTAAATACAATATAAAATTATGATTTTGCAGTTATAAAAATATTTTTTTAAAATTATTTCTATTATAAATCATAAAATTTAATTTTGTCTTATTATGCTAATAATTAAAATAATTATTTTGTAATTACTAATTAATGTAATAAATAAATATTCTACACTTTAGTTCTACAAAACTATCCTATGGAGCTTACTTATCCATTTTGGTATATTCAATTTGGGGATTAAAGGGTGGGCCGTACTGTCCTACCTTAGACCAAACTCGGGATTGGATAAAAAATTATCCAATTGGTGTAGACTTACAAACTTAGCAAAAATGAAATAAGAAATAGGAGAAATCTACCAACAAGTGCGTAGATTAGTTGGCACGAGCATGTTCTATCTTAATTAAGTTTCTCGGTTCAAGTGTTGAGAATACATTTGCGTTAAATACTTATTGAGAGAGCTTTGCCGCCCTAGTGGTCCTACCTGACTCAAATCTTGATTAGTTGGGGCCAATGTAGTTTTTGAATATTAGACGGTTTAATACACCAAAAAAAATGAAATAAGAGAAATCTAGATAAAGGTATGAGGAAAGAAAAGTGAGAAAATATAGAGAGAATTCATTAAGGAAGATGGGAAGAAGGCTTCCAAAATTTAATTCATTCATATCATCCTTTACAATAAGCACTGAGCTCTTTTTATAGCGAAAAGGTATCCTATTAAGAATGGGGAAGGATATAAAACTATCAAACCAACTTATCGCATTGAGAATAGGGAAAGGATATAAAACTATAAAACCAAAAGTAATGTTGTTATAACAAATCTTTAACTTAGAAGGAAATGGATTATTATAATATTAAACCAAAAGTAATATTTGTTCCCAAAAGATCCTAATATATTCAGGAAAGAAACCTATGTTGTATGCCTCCATCTCGAATACGCACCTAGATCGTTAGGTATGTCCTACATCACCAATCCCACGCTTTAATAATACCACCAAACATGCACTTAAAAGAATTGTAAGGACCAAGAACTCAAAACTTATGCCATGTTTATGTTGGGGAAAAATTAGGTTTTTAAATTTTTATAAAACCTTTTAAGGACCGCTCTCATATAATATATAGGAATTTGTAATCTAGAAATCGTACCTTGAAAATCCGAGTTGGCTTTTTCCGCTGAAGTGATTTAGGCTCCTAGATCACGATCCATCACCACCACACTTGTTAGATCACGAACTGTCACTAATGATCTTCCAGGTTATGACTCAGGTTCGATCTGCACTTGACGTGTGGGCGCCTTTATCACTACCAAAGCAACTAGTACGAGAAAATTTTTCTTTCAACAATAGAGAGAAAAACCTTTTTCTCTGATCTGTATAAAGTGGCTTCCCTTTTTTCTTTAGAGAAAATAAGCCTTTTATATCACCCTTTAGTGAAAACCCTAGGCTCCAAAAAATCAAAAAATAAAACACACGTTATTTTCTTTTTCAATAGGGGACCCACCTTGTAAAATAACATAAGGCCCTTTACACAAAAGCTAATTAAATGGAGCCTCCCACTAAATGATATATTTAGGCTTTTGACCCAAATAGCTAGTTATCTTACTTATTAGTCCAGTAGTGGTGCAGTCAATTAAATGAGCTAACCCGGGGATCATTTGGGAACATACAATAGTGGCTACAATAATTAGGCCTGTAATTAAACTAGCCCAATTATTTAATTCCAAATCTACTCCACTAAAAGATTCGAACTGACTTCCATAATTGTATGCTCGAATAATAATTCGTCCCAAGTTACATTGATTTCTTTACTGCACAATCCTTTGTACCACATCGTTAATTAAATTGATATCTCAACTGTCCAATCAATTTAATAACATCTTATTCTTTGATCCTTACTGGTTTTCTCTAATGATCATTTTCAACATACTAAATATGTTGACACACTCTAGCCAGATAATTCTATGATCAAGTGCCGAAAACCTATCAAGAGATGTGTTGTACAAATTCTATATTATTAATCAATAATTCCAATACTCATAATTGCTCCCACTAAGATACCGGATAATCTTGACCACAAGGATGTGTCGTGCCCATTGGTTACTCAAATGGAATAATAATTACAATCATGAAATCATAATTACCTCAAGATTAAGATTACAGTAAAATCAACGCCTATGAGATTTAATAAGTCTGACAGTTATTAAAAAATTAATTAAATCTCATATGTGATCCTGTTCAATGTAGTCGTACTACATCAATAAATTCATACATGATTAAGACAAATCATTCAATGAATTTATTACAGTCTATACCTAAATAAAATGTCCAACTTTATTTATCAACTGCGAACTAAATTTATTTAATCATAAGATAACTTGTATTTATGTCTTCTGTGAATCCACATGGTGATCACATAAATACATATAATATGATTAAATGGACTTTAATACAAATATTAATGCAATTAAGATATTTGAATAAAATACCTCATTAATTTTATTAATAAGAAAAATGTTTATTACAATTAAATAAACACATGCTTTTAAAGAGCACATTTTCCCAACAATCTCCCACTAGCTCTCAAAGCATATCTAGCATATTGCTCATGGTCTAGGGCTCTAAGTGCATGTTATAAAGGTTTCCCACTAATGGCCATTATAATAAGATCTGCCATTTAGCATCTAATGCCATTTGGGGTACTGTCATATAACATTTCTACACTATTCCCTTATAAGATGATACTTCCTGTCAATATGTTTTGTTTCTTGTGGTTTCTTGGTTCCTTAGATTGAGCTACCGCACCACCATTATCACAAAATAGTTTAAAGGGTGCAGTTACAACAGGTACCACCTCAAGATTTTGTAGGAACTTGCGGAGCCATATAGCTTCTTTTGCAGCTTCAGATGTAGCCACATATTCAGCTTTAGTTATTGAGTCTGTGATACAAGATTGTTTCACACTCATCCAACTAATAGCTCCACTTCCCAATGTAAACACATAGCCGGAAGTTGATTTTCTAAAATCCTTATCTGACAAAAAATCAGAATACACAAGCATATAATTTTTAGTTCTTTTCAGATACTTTATAATATGCTTGACTGTAGTCCAGTATTGAGGTCCAGGATTAAATTGATATCTGCTAACCATCCCTACCGCAAAATATATGTCTGGTCTAGTGCAAAGCATGACAAACATGAGACTTCCCAAGCTTCTGCATAGGGAACTCGTCTCATTCTCTCTATCTCTCCAGATGTTTTAGGTGATTGATCCTTAGAGAATGTAATTCCATGTCTGAATGGTAATAAACCAGTCCTAGAATTTTCCATGCTAAATCTAGCCAATATCTTATCGATATAGACCGCTTGAGACAAGGCTAAAGTTTTATTCTTCCAGTATCGTAGTAACTTGATACCAAGAATATAACTTGTCTCTCACAGGTCTTTCATATCAAATTGTTTTGTTAACCAAATCTTTATTATAGTCAATACTCCTATATTGTTTCCAATCAGGAGAATATTGTCTACACAAAGAACTAGGAAGGCTACAAATTTTCCCTGAATTTTCTTGTACACACATGGTTCATCAATGTTCTGAATGAATCCAAGCGATTTAATCGCTTGATCAAATCTGATGTTCCATGACCGGGATGCTTGCTTCAATCCATAAATGGATCTCTGCAACTTACATACCATGTGTTCTTGGCCCTTTTTGTATAAATCCATCTGGTTGCTGCATGTAGATGTTTTCTTCAAAATGCTCGTTAAGAAAGGCAGTCTTGACATCCATCTTGCCAAATTTCATAATCTAGCACTGCAACAATAGAGAGCAGTCCTGATGGATTTAAGCATAGCAACCGGAGAAAAGGTTTCCTCATAATTGATTCATTCTTTCTGAGCAAACCCTTCGGCTACTAATCTTGCTTTAAATGTTTCCACCCTTCCGTCTACTCCTCTTTTTCTCTTGTAAATCCACTTGCACCCTATAGGTTTTACCCCATTTGGTGCCTCTACAAGTTCCCAAACTTTATTGGAATACATAGATTCCATTTCTTGATTCATGGCCTTTTTCAAAATTCAACATCTCTATCTATTAGAGCTTCATTGTAACTAGTGGGATCTTGTACATGTTCATTTGAGATAGTCGTATAGGTTTCTCCCAAAAGCATGTATCTCGCAGGTAACCTAGTTACCCTCCCACTACGACAAGGTTCTAAAAGTGATGGTTGTTCAAGGATAATCCTGTGCTGATCAGCTAGTTGTTACTGTTCTTCCTGTTCTATAATAGGTGTTGAAAGCTGAGCAACAACCTGATCTCTTTTATTTCTCTAGTTTTACCTTACTCTTAGATTATAAGTCATTATATAGTCTTCCTCAAAGAAAGTAAAGAATATTTCTATAAATACATTCCTATCTTGAGGACTATAATTCAGACTTTCCCTTATTCCTTTAAGATACCTAAAACATGCAAGCTTCTGAACACGAATCCATCTTCTCTATCTCTGATTCTAGTAGAAATACTAGTAAACCCCAAATACGAATGTGTCCCAAACCATGTTTGTGACTTTTTCATAATTTCTTGGAGTAGTAGACACCGAGATAGATGAAACTAAGTTCAACAAAACTTTGTAGTTTCAAATACTAGTATCTGGAATCAAAAAGGTAAATGATAAATCACTTAGTACATATCTTGTCTTATCCAAAAGAATCTTGTTTCTCCATTTAATTACACTATTGTATCATAGTATTCATTAACAAGATTGATAGAATACTCATAACCTCTTATAACATGTAAACTGATTAGTCCTTATACATTTGTATGCACTAAATCATCAAATACAATGTTATGCTTTTAGCTCAAAAAGAGCATCCTTGTCATATTACTTTTCTAAATAAGATTTATAGAGTTACAATGATCAATCTTAATAGGCCAACAAGTCTATCATTAATCATTCACTTAAAATCTTATTATAGTTTATATGACTTAAGCATAAATATCAGAGGTGATTTTGGTTTGAAGAAATATTTCTTTTCTTAGATAAATGCAGATACTCTTTATCATTATATCTTGCTTTGAATAGATCAATAGACTTATATGATATAAATTATCTTTATAAATAACCAAAATAAATAATAAACAGAGGATAAAAAAATAACAGTGTACTTCTGTTTATTAAAAAAAGTCACCGAAATTAAATTCCTCTAATATTTGGAAAAATAAAGACAAATATCAAAACTTTAAGTCTTATAAAATTGGTCTAGCCTTTCAATTGATATAAACTAGCATGTCCTCAACTGCTGTTTGAAGCTTCCTTCACTTAATCTCTTGGTTTCCTGAAAACCAAATAAATGAATTACAAATAAGATTAGTTATCTCAGAATTCTTTATTGTATGAATCAATAGAAATTTAAACTAATTAGGAAGCTTAAAGATTTCCTATACCTGATTTTAATAATCTTAGGACAATCTTTCTTCCAATGACCCTTCTGTCCACATTTATAACACTCGCCTTTTGGCTTGCCACTTCTTTTAGTGGACAGTTTGTTGATCCCAACTCTTGCTTGCTCATTCTTGTCTTTCAACTTAAGCCTTGAAGAGAATCCTTTTCCAGGAAGTTTTCTACTATGATAAAATTCTTCTATAGCATGTAGTTCGTGCATTAATTCAATTAAGGTCATATCTTTATTGTTTAAGATATAGCTGACCTTAAACTCTTTGAATGTATCAGGTAAAGATTCAATCACCATGTTAATCTTTGATTTATCATTGATTTGAACACCATGAATCTCTACCTCATTCAAATAGTCCATCATTTTGAGGACATGATCACGAACTTTTGTGCCCTCTTCCATCTTAGTATCCGTAATACGTTTTAATGCTGCTTCTCTGGCAAAATGGGTATTTTGCCCAAACATCTGATGAAGACTAGCCATAATTTCAGTGGCTGTTTCCATGCTCCGATGTTTCTTATGCAGTTCCACAGAAATCGAAGCCAATATATAGCGCTTAGCCATTTTGTTAGCTTCGCACCATTTCTTATAAGGCTCCCTCTGATTTCTATAATCGTATAACGATGGTTCAGGAGGGCAAGACTGGGTCAACATATATTTGTTTCCCTTAGCAGTGAGAATATTAAATAGATTGCGTTTCCAATCTAAATAATTTTCACCAGTGAGTTCATTTTTAACAAGGATAATTAATAATGGGTTGATGGAAGACATTTTCTGAAAAACAAAACAAAATAAACATGCATAAATACTTTGAAGCAATATTCACAATAAATGACAAAAATGCAAAAAATCATAAATGCATTTTAATTTATTGTAACGATAATCTAGTACCGCTTTGACAAGCTATCTGTTGGGGAAGTCATGTCTACACTTACTAGACCCAATTTTGCATTAGATTATTTACTTTCATGTAGAGACATGATAAATAATTATCGTTATCCTTTTGGGCCTTAATTTGTTAACAGAGCTTCGTTGGGAAGGTTAATAACAAATTTTAGTTGAGTGTATAACCATTGTTTCAATCTACGTATTTTTCATATCAATAGTCACCGTTGGGGCGAACAATTGATTGAAAAATATTTCAATTTTATCTTTGAAGAAGTTCATCAAATAAAATATCTAATATATATACCCTCCGTAAGGAGCATCACCATATCATGAAGTCGATGTATATATATAATTTTATTATTGAACTAACAATGGAGCCCGTGCGAAAAATTATCTTGAATTTTCCCTCTCCCACTCAATATTTTAAAATTGATTTTTCCTTTTTAAAACATACATACTGTTAATTGCATGCTTCCTATAATATTATCTAGATGATATCCAATATTATTAAGCATAGGCAAATTTCAAACAATATAATGAAATTCATAATTAATGAATGACATGTATCATTATGCGTAGAGTGGCACTACCTATTCTATATGACATGTTATCATGGCATGTTATCATTCAAAACATAACATATAGAAAAACAATTAAATAATCTTAATTCATAGCTTTCCTAATAATGAAAAATACATTAACCCTAAGTCTAATCTTCATTGGGCTTTTTGTCAATGTCCATGTTCCATAAGCTTGTCTTTGTTAATGGACTAGGGGAAATTGGGCTTTTAAATTTATAATTGGTCCAATTTTAATTCTTAAAGGAAATAAATAAATAATTAATTAATTTTTTTTTATTAAAATAAAACTTTTGGACCAAAAATAAATTTAATATATTCAATTTTATCTATGCATTTTAATCCATTAAGCCCAAATTTCAATTGGGCCTAAAACTAGGATTCTTTAAGCCCAAAACTGTTTTTTGGACTTAAATGCAAAAAATTAAAACGTATCTGCCCAGAAAAAATTATAAAACCATAGGGCCCTCCATGATAAAAATCATGAAACCCTAAAATCATTTTTTTTCTTTCTTCTTCGCCAGCCGCCATGTCCACAAACAGCAGCGATTGTTCACGCATCTCCGACGCCAGCCAACCGTCCCCACATCACCGGAACCTGACCAAATCGGCGCACGTTTCTGCTGCATATGCAGCGCGCGCCACTGGCCACGCTGGCCGCGCGCGTTGCAGCTGTGCGAGCTGCGTGCGCCAACGCGCGCTACTGCTTGCTGTGCGCGCAGCATGCGCTGCTGGCCATGCTGGCCGCGCGCGCTGGCTACTGTGCGTTGCTGCTGCGCTCGTGTTTTTTTTTTCGTTGCTGGTTGGTGGCCGCCGCTGGAAAAATTCCGGCTTCCGTGGCTTTGATCTCATTTTCCAGTGATGAATTACAAATTTCCTATACCAATTTTGGCTTACAAAATTTCTAATACTGAAAAATAAATCAAGAGGGAATTATGGTGATAAAAAGCCACCCCTCTTGTTACAGATCCAAACGAAAAATACAACAGAAAATCTAACCATTAATTAAGTCAAACCATAAACATGCTTTATTTATATATTAAATAATAAATATATATCTGAATAAATTGTCACTCTAATACATAAATTTCAAGAATGATTTCATACGAAATTCTTATATATTAATATGAGATGGCTCTGATACCAATTGTTGGGGAAAAATTAGGTTTTTAAATTTTTATAAAATCTTTTAAGGACCGTTCTCATATAATATATATGAATTTGTAATTTAGAAATCGTACCTTGAAAATCCGAGTTGGCTTTTTATAAAACCTTACAGTAAAATGAACGCCTATGAGATTTAATAAGTCTGACAGTTATTACAAAGTTAATTAAATCTCATATGTGATCCTATTCAATGTAGTCGTACTACATCAATAAATTCATACATGATTAAGACAAATCATTCAATGAATTTATTACAGTCTATACCTAAATAAAGTGCCCAACTTTATTTATCAACTGCGAACTAAATTTATTTAATCATAAGATAACTTGTATTTATATCTTCTGTGAATCCACATAGTGATCACATAAATACATATAATATGATTAAATGGACTTTAATACAAATATTAATGCAATTAAGATATTTGAATAAAATACCTCATGAATTTTATTAATAAGAAAAAATGTTTATTACAATTAAATAAACACATATACTTTTAAAGAGCACATTTTCCCAACAGTTTAAATGTTATGATTAAGTATAGGATTGAACTTATTTTGGGATTAAATATTTATTCTATGTTTGGCAAGTTTTGTTGGATTGGATTAAGACATACTAAATTTGAATTTAATCCTAAAATTAGGGGTGGGTATGGGTTGGTTTAGGTTGGATTTTAAGTTAATATAAACCAAACCATAAAAATTTGGGCCAAACCCAAACCAACCAAAATATTTTTTACACAATCCAAACAAAACTCATTTGGGTTTGGTTTAAATTTTATGATCAAAATATTTTTTATTTTGATGAATTTAATTATATCAAAATTATTATAATCATTAATTGTTATTAACTATTAAATCAATATTAAAATATGAAAAAATACAGTGGATTAAAAAATTATAAATAATAGATTTTAGAATAACTTCATTTTTAAATTAAAGAATACTAAAAAAATTAAAACAAAGTTTAATCACGAAAATCATTATTTCTCAATAAATGAGAACGTAAACTCTAATAATAAAATTCCATAAACATGAAATCAACAAGTAAATTAAAAGACAAAAAAAAACTAGTAGTATTGATCATATTATAACACAAATTCTAACAATGTCAATACAAATCCAAAAAAAGATAGGACATCCAACTCAAGTGTCAAAGCAATAAAGGTATTAAAAAAGTTTGGGCCAACCCTGTCAATTCTTACAGGCTTTGGATCAGGCCTCCCGCATAAGGACCTGGACAAGAGCTTAGAATAAAAAGCCTGAACTAGGCCCAAGCCTTCTATTTTTTAAAAAAAAATTTATAAATTAGAATAATAAATTCAAATTTGAAAATATAATTGAAAAAAAAAAAACTTGAATCCCTAATTTATATATCAATAATGAATAAAAATACTTAAAAATATAAATTAAACTCTCTTTTAAGTATTAATTAGTTAAGAGAGTTCGTGAATTAGAGAATCGGGTATAAAAAAACTAAATATCTAAACTTTTATCTGTTTCATTTTCTTTATTTATTATTTTCTTTTTAAAATATTTATTTTTTTAATTCATTATTGATTATAACAACTTGTATTAACTTATTTCAAGTTTACAATATTTTTTTAAAAAGTTGAAAATAATAAGTAAAAGCCCGAGCCCAACCCTTACACTTTTACTCTAATGGGCTTGAGCATGGGGTTGAAAAACCCTGGCCTAAGTCCTTAAATTGTCAATCCTACAAAATAATCCATCATAATCATTCCTATATGCAGTACTTTAATCAAAATATTTCATGATCAACTAAGTTTGCTCCTTCACCAACAAATAAATAACCAAAAAAGAAAAATTATAATGTTGAATGGTTATAAAGACGAGTAAATTTAGAAAAGAACATAATTCATACCAAAATCGTAAGAATAATATCAATTCAAATCTATTACCTCCATGGAATTTAATTAAGTTAAATCAAATCAAATCAAATTTTCAAGCAAATAATATTGGAACCTCGAAAATCATAGGGAGATCGGGCGGCTCCTTGAGGATTTTTTTCTAGCAAGGAATCTTCCGAAATTGTCTTAAACACAGCGTTTAAGTTCTTCTGAAAAATCTATGTCTGACAGGAGATGTAAAAAATGGTGAGAAATTGAATTTGAATGCGAGATTTTGGAATCGAAAACGAAAACAATGGAATTAATTTGTTTCATTTATTTTGTTTTAATTTATTTTCTACTGACATGTCACCTTCAGTTTTGAGAATTTATCCATGGCCCATGGATAAACCATACCCAAACCATTATAAAATGATTTTTTACATTAAAACTCAAATTTAACCCATTTTCATGATTTACCCAATCCAATCCATTTTATTTTATTTGAGTTTGGGTAAACCCACGGGTTGTGGGTTAATGCCCACCCCTACCTACAATCATGGGATTAATAATCATAATTTACACATTGATTTAATTGGTATAAGATTAAAGAAAAAAGTTGTCCATTTATGAGATTTTTATTTATATCATTTTTTTATTTACGCCTAATATTAATTAATTAATTATTTTTTATTATTATTTACTTAAAACTTATTTTTAATTATTATCTATGATCTAATTAAATTGATAAATTTTCATTACTTGTATATTTAATAATTTATCGATCAAATTAAATGTTTAATTATTTATTGCATTATTTGATTGTATTAAATTTATCAATCACTAATATATTATTAAAAATAATCACAAAAATTAATAATACCATTAATTAATTGATTTTATATAATACTTTTAAAATATTCGATTAAAATTAATTAAATATTTAATTTATTTTATCTGTTTTTATCTGTTTATTATATTATGACTACCCAATAACTTATTTACAATATGTTTAATTTTCCTAGTAATTGCTTTTTAAATTTATTTTAATATGATTAAAAAATTTCATGAATAATTGATATTTATATTAAAATATCAACTTAAATTCTATTTAATATCATTTAAATATAATTTAACATAGTTTAATCCGGTACTATACCAAGCATTAGACTGTATAATATAATCCAGATTAATCCAATCTAATATAATTCAGTCCAATCCTAATAATTAGTCCAATTCAATCCTGTGTGTCAAAGGTAACCTTATATGACTAGCAATAGAAAATCCATCACAAGATGTGCTAGTTTCCTCAATATAAACAACTAAACAGGGGAAATATGACATCAAATAAACTAATGTAATAAATGACTACTTATAATGTATTTCTTGAAGGGAGAGAAACATTTGCCAGCAATAAACTTGATCTTAAAACATAATTTTGAAAAAGAAAAGGTAGGCATCATCCATTCATCCTATAACAATATTGTTCTGCATCCAGTGGCAATTCTTCCTTTGTGAGCACAATTTAATAAAAGGATCAAGGAAAGATAGTAACAAAATGAACCCTAAAAACTGGAAAAATAATGAAAAAATTTCTCTCTTCCAAGGCGCTTTATCAGTACATCTGCACAAAGCAAGCAACTACTTCCTAGAAGGCTTTTGGCATACCCTTGCCGTATAACAAAACTTCAAGCAAATGACACAATTCATTCTTCATTCTTCATTCATAGTATAATGAACCAAAAAATTATTTGATCCTATATGATGACTGATGAGTACAAACCTGATTCATATGTGTGACTACAAGTGCAATCAAGGTCAGTTTTAAATACATAATAACGACTAAACTGATGCTAACTTGAAACTCACAGGTGGAAATTCTGATACCGGTCTTCTATGCATGAAAAAGCAAAAACAGGAGCATTCATAAAACATTACAAACCCTTGGAACCAGGAAGGTCAATCCACTGTAGTTGATCTTCTATGCATGAAAAAGCAAAAACAGAAGCATTCATAAATTACAAACCCTTGGAACCAGGAAGGTCAATCCACTGTAGTTGAATCTCCAACTCACCGCATTCTACATTTCTCAATCTGAGAACGAGATCTTGAACAACCTTGCCTTCCTTCCACACTACACAGCTTTGTTCGGAAAGGCAATTGTGCCTACTCGGCATCACTCTTGAGATTATGGTGCCAGTTGGGAGGCTATCCAAATTCATCTTTAAAGCTTCTATATATGTTTTAATATCAAACTCAGCATCTCCCATTCTATCATCTTTGCTAAATAAATCATGGTCATAGACGGTCTGAAATCACACAGAAACAATAAAATTAAAAATACTACTACCAGATCTGTGACCCACGGACATCAACTAAGATGAAAATGAAAGGGATAAAACAAATAAGAGAGTTATGTTAATTTTCCTTTCCATGTATTAATTCATTCAGTTGACAGAGTTAATTGTGATTCATTGAAGCTATTAGTTCTTTGACTGCCTTCTAACTCAGATGCCTAACTAAGTTAGTTTATCAGGTTTAATCTTCTGGGATGATACAAGGAGTCTGAAGTTATATAATTTAATTCCAGTCATGCTTTTCTTAAAAAAGAGAAAACAAATTTAAAAAATTCATGGAAATGAATTGGGTATTATTCAATTCTTGTATTCTTACTACCACAACAGAAAATTAATTATTGAAATTTTCAGCATTACTGTATATTCTATGAATATCATTTGAAAAAAAATTAATTAAAATAAAATTAATGATAAACTGCTAATTAAAATAAAATTAAATAAAAATCTTACAAGCGTGATTGGAACATTAGGATCTGTAATTGAAAGAGTTAAATCCTCGTTCCACTCCGGATTAACATCCTTTTTAATAACACGAGTCTTCAGTTTCTGAATAAATTACAAAACACAAACATAGTAGATATTTAAAATAGAAATAATTTTAATTTTAAATAATAAATAATAAGAAGAAGAGAAAAATGAGTGAAGCAAAAGGAAAATGACCTGTTTGCCCATCTTAACAACAACGTAAGGATCGCTACTACGAACGTCGCGAACGGCGAGATTAACGCCCCGTTTGATACGAATTCTTAGAAGACCCAAGAGGGTCTCCATCAGCGACGTTCGTCTAACGCCGTCTCCTGTTCCCATTGCTGTTCGTTTCGGTGAATCCACCATCAATGGATTGTTATGATCTCCCTTACTGTATATACACGGAATTCGCATATATTTGTAAAAATTTGACCCTTATTTATATTTTACTTTTCTGATTTTGTCTAAGAAGAAGAAGAACCAACAACAACCAAGTCAAATTATCTCTCCTCTCTCTTCCAATTCCCTTCTCTGCAATTCCCAACAATTAATATTTTTTCAGTTTAATAATAATAATAATAATAATAATCTCATCCCAAGAAGCCTCAACTTTCATTTTGTTATCTTAATAACAGTTCCTTATCAAAAAAAAAAAAAAACAGTTCCAACAAACCAGCCAATTACTTGCTGACACGTACCGCTAATGTCCCACCAGAATTTCTATTCTTTTCTATCGCTAACTTAAAAAAACACCTGCTGGTGCCGGGGCTGGTCCGGCTTTCAGATTTTGTTTTTGATTTCTTTTTTTTTTAATTAGTTTTTAATTCTGGTTTTTTCAAATTTATTTTGCATGTTGGAGGAATAGGAGGAGGAGAGGGGGAGACCGGTTAGGAGAAAAAGGGTGGGGGGGTAAAGTAAGCAAATATTTGCTTAGAGGTGACCGGAAGAGTCGGTAAAACAATTGGAGGGCATTTGTTTTTGGTTTTCATTTTTCTTGTGGCCGTTAAGTGGCTGTTGACTTGGCGATGCTGCTAGAAGATGCATTAAATACGTGGGTGTCTGTTTTTTCAATTATCGTTGTATCAGTTTGTTTATTTAAAATCAACAACGTGTAGCCGGCTTACTAAACGTGTATGCATGTTCTGTGTTTGGTCTACCAGTCTCTATATTGTTTTTAACAAATGTAATTGAAGTTGTATTTTATTAAGTGATAAAGATTTAGTGTTAAACTGAGTTTTTACTGAGTACTGAATTATTAATTTTTAGATAAAATAAATAAAATTAAATTAAAATTTAAAATTATTCTAATAATTGAATCTTAATTCTTTATTAAGAAGCCAAGCGATGATCATAAGTTATTTTGTCACGAAACGGATACATACATACATACATACATACATACATACATACATACATATATATTGTCGGACCCATGAATTTAATCTAAAGTGGGTTAGTACAAATATAATTAAAAAAATTTATCAGACACTAATAAAAGTGCAAAACAATGGTTGCATGTCAGTAGCTATGGAGGCAAAGTTTATTAAAATACAGGGCTTTAGGGTGATTTTGTATGAAAATCTAAAGTTGTACAATTTAATCAAACTAGAATTAGAGAAGAAATTTTTCTTTCCTAATAATAAAAGGTAATGAGAAAAAAAGAGATATTAAATTTTTAATAAAATGAGAGATATTAAATATAAATGGGTACACATAATAATTGATGCAGTGGAATTAGAGATAAGAATAATTTGTTTAAATAAGATAAACGAATAATTGTTGATTGCAGTGTGAAAATTATTAGAAGTAATAAGGACAAATTCTTAAATACGCATTTAAGAATAGGCCTCAATGAGATCTAAAGTTGGGACTCAATAATTCCATTCATCTAATAAATCATCAACATTGGGCCAAATTTTAAAAAGCACATAATAGTTAAATATAGTTTTAATAAGTCATGCATATAATTTTTTTAAAAAAATTGAAAACTTAGAAGGGGTTAGGAATTAGAATTAGGCTATTCTTTGAATAATTTAAAAGGTGAATCCCTAGTGGGCCTTTAATGGGTCTATGTTGGTTAATTTTATAATCAATTGCTACCAATGCCAATATGTAAGTATACACAACAAGTAATAAAGTGATGAATATTCAAGATAGGGATTGATGTTACTCGAAATGCTATAGCAATCACAATAGTACAAATCAACTTAATGCCAAAGTTAACAATAGTAAATTAAGTTCTACTGTAATTGATGATTGTGAAAAAATTAAATAAAACAATACCGTAACGAAATACTAAATAAAATGTGTTTAAGATTCAATTGAGATTATGGTAGTTGAATGATCAACTCTCCTTATGGGCTGACTGTTTTTCATCAAGTTAGCAACAGTTGTTACGGCACATGCTGCAGCACTGGGTAGAATTAATCTGCATCCTCAGCTATCGCATATTGAAAGTCTCATACCCTTAAATCTATTAATAATGAACAGTTGCTAATCTACTTATGGTATGACATTATGATCTTTAGTCTCTCCACCCTACAAGGTGAACACCTATGTCTAGTGTGTCACAAATCTTAACTTCAAGTATTGCCCTTATGAGATTCAAGATAACTTAATCCAGAAAACTTAACTTAAGATCAAGTAATACTCTAATAATATCCGCTAAGACATGCCCTTTTGCTGCTCTATCTTAACTGAAACTATTAAATGAGTGGTCAACCAAAATAACAGTTATATTCATAAAAGCTAATAGAGTGAAATACTACAACAATGACATAACAACACATAAGAACAGTCAAGAACCCATTGGATTGTTTGTCACTCAACTACAAACAAATCTAGTTCATATTCTGAATGAGAAAAATAAACATAAATATATTGATCACTTGATACATCAAAACAATTAAAGGAAGAAGATAAATATAAGTTGAGCACAATGAAAGACAAATCCAAATAATTCTGCATGATTCTTCAATGCTGCCGAAACAACACTCTTAAATTTCGATCTTCTTCTTCTTTCCTTTGTAATTATTCTAATGATAATTCTTTTGCCGCCTCTCTATGTCGTGCACGCTTCCCTTTTATATTGAAAATTAGGGTAAAACAAAAGTCCATGAGCGTGCATGCGTTAAATTAGAAAACATGCAAATTACGATTCTGTGGCTGACCCGCACCTAAGTTTTCTCCCGCATTGCTCCCAGATTGCTACAACACTGGTTGCTCTAACATCTGCAACAGCACTGCACTCTTCCCAATTGTACTTTACTTCTTTTGCGGCCATCTTCTTTCCTCCTCTTGCTCATCTAAAGTCTCACCATCCCTCTTGAATTAAGCTTTCTGAAAACCTGCAATTATGCCCTGTTTTTAGCACAAATTACTTTGATGCAAACAAAACTTATTACAACTTAACTAAAATGAATGTTTATGCAAACTATAACCAAAATGTAATAAAAACACCTTATTTGTTCTCTAAGCGATCTTGATTTAAGTCTAGAATTAACGTAATAACTCTCATATCCTAGAGTTATCACATCCCCAAACTTAAACCATTACTTGCCCTCAAGTAATGACACATACTAACACTTCACGCAAACAATCATGCACACAACTTTAGCTCTTTTATCAAATTTGCAAGGATTCTTCCACCTTCAAATCACAATCCCAATCATGCAAAATGACCATAGTAAATCAGTTTTAGACTTAAGCTTCTTTCTGTCCATAGTGTGTGTGTGCTCCTTGGATTGAATTCTAGAGATGCTATAGCATCACCAAGGGACTGCATGAATTTCAGCAGTGTTAACACTTCATTCATAAAAGGGGTAGCATAAATTTCACATACTCAAACTGTGATGATTTTAAGATTGATAAACTGGGGACTATTCAACCTCCTCACTGTAACATTTATCTTTCATGTGAACGTCAGTCAATTGTAATGATGACACTCAATTACTCAAACCATGCCTAGATCAGAGTTGCTGCAGCAATATCTGTAATATAATCTTATCTAGAGGTATCTTTTACTCAAGGCTGAACATGGGGCTCATGAACAGACCTGACTACTCAATGCCTTAGACAAAGGCTTTCTTTTCTGTTCTTTTTTACATATGCTACAACATTGCTCATAACTCTTGTTACCTTTGAACACAATTCTGCATATGGGGTACATACTCAGATCTGGTTACTCAGCAACTTGAGCCATTGGAACAGAGTTTATTTCATAGATATCACAGTCGATCAAACTTGCTTCTCCCCCAAAACTTAAGATCTTTTCTATTCTTTTGGCTATGCTCTAGCAGTCTCTTACAATTCAACCAAAGTCTAAGTGTCGAGACATAATTTCACTTCCATCTATAACTATCTCTACTTGGCATTCTCATAAATACTTAATAACACTCAATTTATCTTCATTAGGTTTTCAAATCCATACTCAAATATTAAATAACAGAGCTTAATACAACACACAACACAAACATGAACACATGCATTCGGAAACACAACCCCCCCTCCCCCCAAACTTGAGAGTTCCTGTGATCTCACAAGCATACATAACAAAGGCACACAAGTTGACAAGGACATGGAAGACATTAGAAAATACGACACAAATTAAAAAAAAACAAACTGAAAGAAAAATTATTTTATTTTAACAGGAAAGAAATTAACTAGCAAGGAAGGAATACTTCCATGTGGTTGGGACTACTGCACATGTCGGATGGACATCAGCGCTTCTTCAATGCACTGCTCAGCTTATCCTTTGGTGACATTGGGGATGAAGTAGCTGACAACGTCTTTGTCTTGTTCTTCACGGGGTTGGTAAGAGGAGTTGTGGCTGGTGTAGCTTGCGTGCTTGCCACTGATTTGGTCCGTTTTAGTTGTGGCGAGGTTGTTGTAGCAGTGCCTTTAGACGTACTGCCTTTTTTTTGTTGGATTGTCGCGGACTGGTACGAACAGGTTGGCTAGGAGTTTACTGTAGAGGAATTGGGGTTGATGCATCAGCTGCCTAGCCCTCAGCTATGATGGCAGCAATGATATCAAGTAGCTGCTTGGCCTCTGCAGGTGTAGGTGTAACTTTGGTTGCTGCAGCAGCCAGCTCTGCATCGACTTGCTCCATTTTATCGTCAGAGGCTGGAGGTGTTGCTATTTTTGCCTTGCCCTTGCTTTTGCTCGCAAGGACTGGAATGATAGGTTCCTCTTCAGGGTCTTCCTCCTCCTCTTCTTCAATAATGTGCCTTTTCCTGGTTTTGGACTGAGTTGGGATGGAAGGTTCCTCATGTTCTTTCTCAGAGTTGTCATCTGCCTCTGTGGGTAAGCTATCAGTTTCAGACTTGTCACTTTCTTCCTCAGGTTAATAAGATGATTCAACATCTTCTGATTCTACCGCTGCTTGTGGTTTGACTGCAGCTTCTTCTTCTGGTTCATCTGTGGCAGTGGCTTCTTCACTAGCTTCTGTTGGAGCACCTGTGGTGTTGGTGTCAAAATTGTACTGTTGGAGCAATGAATCAGGGAAGTTCCGATGAGTGCGTTTCATGTACAAAGCAAATTGGTGTAGTTGGCTGTCCAGGTGCTGTAGATAACTCTAAAACCCATCATTTTCCCTCTGTTGAGCTTCAACACATTGAGTTATACTGGTGCCGAGTGCATAAATTGTCTGTTCTAAACCAGTAGCTCGTCTTGCTCCTATTACAGCAGCTGGTTCAGTTGTTATTCCAGCACTCTCACCAGCAACTCTCTCAATGGTACGTGCCGTAAAAGCACCATCATTCTTGACATGGTCATCTCTTGCGTCAAGACTAACACGGGAAACTACACAAATACTGGCGATGAGTGAAGGAAATAACAAGACAGCAGTTCTATGAGTTTTAACTACACAATCTCGAATTTCTTTTGCGATGATGGTACCCACGTCTATGGGAAGCCCTCGAACAATGACATATAACAAGACCAACCTCTCTTGTGAAATCGTAGTAGTGTGAGTGGTTGGCATAAGCCTAGATTTCAGAAATTTCACCCACACCTTAGCAATAGGTTTCAAATATATCCTATTAACTACACGCCCTTCCTCGTTAGCCCATGATGCCCCTTCGATTGTAAGAGTTGTGAAGATGATGTTCCATTTTTTTGGGGTCAATTTATCAAGCAATTTGGCATACTCACAATTAATTTCAGCAGGTAAATTATAAAAAGTATTTATAACGTGGGAGTCTAATGGAACAAGTGTGTTTCTTACCCAAATATTGTGCCGATCAGGGCTTACCAAATTGGTGTAAAATTCTTTGACTACTGGTAGCACAGGATCTCGAGGGTGGTTGCAAAACTCTAACCATCCTGGTTTTTCTGCAGCATTGTGTATTGTTTGCACAATTCCAGTGAGTCGTTCTGGAAATTGAAACCCTTTTTTCTTCCAGAATCTTACGCGGCTCTATGAATTCTTCATATTTTTCTTCGGCATGGTAACTCTGGAAGCGTGACAGATTTTTGAGGCGGTTGGCTGTTTTCTTATACCTCGGCATTGCTGTAGCAGTAACAAATTGAGGCTAATATCCCTGAGAGTAAAATGAAAAGAAGAGGTTAAGAATTATGAGAGTTGTACTTGCGAAGGAGATGGGGAATAGTACCGTGGAGCTCTACGTACAATGACTCCTTTTTATAGTGGACTTTAATTGAAGATAAATACGGTAATTAAAGATAAATGAGGGAAGAAAATATTTTGAATTTAATGTGTATATCCCAAAAACATTGGCTAGTGAAATTAAGGCATTAATTTCGGAGTTTTTTTTCGCAATTTCTATCCACATCCATGCCTCCATCTATCATGATCTATCTCCAACGGTAAGTGAGATGCTCCATCTTTTATTTTATTGTAACGATAAAATTGGTTGCTGCAGCACCCATTCGCTTACTCTAGCAATGGTTACATATTCCACACTAAAGCCCTCTGACACGTGGCTCACCTTTGCACTCTGCCACTATCAACCTCACTTGTCAATATGGAATTCAATTGTCACACATACTTCCCACAGACTAAAATAATTCTAAAATTAATTAAAAAATAATCAAATGATATCAAAAGTAAAGAGTGCAATAGTGTGAAAGGATATAACTAAATAGCAAAAGTAAATTAATGAAAGAAAAAAATTAAATACAATGGAAAAGAGGGAGAGTTGTCAACAAAACCAAAGGAGATCAAACTTGGTTTGAGGTGGCTGTCTCCACAATGGGTTGCCTCCCATGGAGTGCTTGATTTAAGATCCTTCAGCCTGACCTTCTTTCATTGTTCAATAGCTGGGTTCTTTGAGGAGTAACACCTCATTTGAACAATCTGCCGCTGGATGTATGTAATGTTTAACCCTGTGTCCATTAACTTTGAATTCTTGATCTGTTTGTTCATCTAGAAGATCAACAGCTCCATGAGGATAAAATTTTAACAGCTTAAAAGGGCCAGACCATCGTGATTTTAGCTTTCCCAGAAATAATCTTAGTCTTGTATTATGGAGCAATACTAATTGACCAAGGCTGAATTGCCTATGTTGAATATGCTTGTCGTGCTAGTGTTTTGTCCTCTCTTTAGAGATTCTGGCATTTTCATATCAAAATAACCCTAATTCATCAAGCTCACAAAATTGAAGCTTCATTTACTCTGCTGCAGCATGAATATCCCAATTTAATTTCTTTAGTACCCAGTGTGCTTTATGCTCTAGCTCTAGTGGCAAATGACAAGCCTTTCCATAAACAATTCGGTAAGGAGACATGCCGAGTGGAGTTTTGTATGCTGTTCTGTAGGCCCATAGAGAGTCATGTAACTGTAACAACCAATCCTTCCTTGTTGGGTTCACCATTTTTTCTAAAATCTTTTTAATTTCTCTGTTGGACACTTCAGTCTGACCATTGGATTGTGGGTGATATGTTGTGACTACCTTGTGTTTGACTCCATATTTCACCATAGCTACATCAAAGACTTTGTTGCAAAAATGTGTACCCTCATCACTAATAATTACTTTAAGAGTGCCAAACCTGGAAAAATGATAAGTGTGCTTTATGCTCTAGCTCTAGTGGCAAATGACAAGCCTTTCCATAAACAATTCAGTAAGGAGACATGCCGAGTGGAGTTTTGTATGCTGTTCTGTAGGCCCATAGAGAGTCATGTAACTGTAATGACCAATCCTTCCTTGTTGGGTTCACCATTTTTTCTAAAATCTTTTTAATTTCTTTATTGGACACTTCAGTCTAACCATTGGATTGTGGGTAATATGTTGTGACTACCTTGTGTCTGACTCCATATTTCACCATAGCTGCAGCAAAGATTTTATTGCAAAAATGTGTACCCTCATCACTAATAATTACTTTAAGAGTGCTAAACCTGGAAAAAATATTTTTCTGAAGAAAAGTCACCATTGTTTTAGTATTATTGGTAGGTAATGCTAGCTTCTGCCCACTTGGAGACATAATCCATAACAACAAGGATATATAAGTTCTCAAAGGATGGTGGGAAAGGTCCCATGAAATCTATTCCCCAGTCATCAAAAACTTCCACTTCTAGAATGTTAGTTAATGGCATTTCATGTCTTTTAGTTACGTTTCCTGTCCTTTGACACCTATCACAACATTTAACAAATTCATAAGCATCTTTAAAAATAGTCGGTCAGTAATAACCTGATTGTAGAACTTTAGCAGCTGTTCTATGACCACCAAAATGTCCTCCATATGCTGCAGCATGACATGACTCTAGTATGTAGTGTATTTCTCCTTCAGAAGAACATCTTTGTATTACCTGATCTAAGCATAACTTATATAAATGTGGATCATCCCACTGGTGGCTTCTAACATCATGAAGAAATTTTTTTTTTCTCCTGAAACTTCAGCTCAGGTGGTAGCATCCCACTTACTAAGTAGTTAGCAAAATCTGCATACTATGGAGATCCTGACTGCTGCAGTATCTGTGCTTGCTGTATTGCCAATAGCTGTTCATCAGGAAAAGTTTCAGTGACTTCCCTCCTTGTCAATATACTAGTGTCTGCTTCCAGCCGTGACAAATGGTCTACTACTTGATTCTCAGTCCCCTTTCTATCTTTAATTTCCATATTAAATTCTTGAAGCAATAAGATCCATCTGATTAATCTTGGTTTGGCATCCTTATTTGAAATTAAGTATTTGATGGCTGCATGATCTGTGTAAACAATCACTTTAGTACCTACCAAGTAAGCTATGAATTTTTCAAAAGTAAATACTACTACTAGCAACTCTTTCTCTGTAGTGGTGTAATTGATCTGAGTTTGAGTAAAAGTTTTGCTTGAATAGTATATGGAATGAAAAACCTTATCCTTTATTTGCCCTAATACTGCTCCCATAAAATGATCACTAGCATCACACATCAGTTCAAATGGTAAAGTCCAGTCTGGAGATATAACTACTGGAGCAGTGATCAAAGCTTTCTTTAATTCCTCAAATGCTTGAAGGCAATTTTTGTCAAAGTGAAAAGGTTTATCATGTTCCAGCAACGAGCATAGTGGTTTAGCTACTTTTGAAAAATCCTTAATAAATCTTCTGTAAAATCCAGCATGACCTAAAAAACTCCTAATACCCTTAACTGAAGTTGGAGGTGGCAGTTTATCTATTACCTCTATCTTGGCTATGTCTACCTCAATGCCATTCTTGGATACCTTATGTCCCAATACTATTCCTTCTTGCACCATGAAATGACACTTTTTCCAATTGAGTACTAAGTTGGTCATCTCATATCTTTTAAGAACTTCTTCCAAGTTGTGTAGACAATCTTTGTATGTTTCTCCAAAAACTGAGAAGTTATCCATGAAAACTTCTAAAGTCTGCTCTACCATATCAGAAAAAATAGACATCATGCATCTCTGAAAAGTTGCTGGAGCATTGCATAACCCAAAGGGAATTCTTCTGAAGGTAAATGTTCTATAAGGACAAGCAAATATAGTCTTCTCCTGATCTTCTGGAGCTATAGCAATATGGTTGTAGTCTAAATACCCATCTAAGAAACAATATTATTGTTTTCCAGCAAGTTTGTCCAACATCTGATCTATGAATAGAAGTGGGAAGTGGTATTTCCTTATGGCTTTGTTGAGCTTCCTGTAATCCATACATACTCTTCATCCAGTCACTATCCTTGTAAGAATAAGTTCATCCCTCTCATTAGCTATTACTGTTATCCCTCCATTCTTTAGAACATTGAACTGGGCTTACCCACGAACTGTCTGATATTGCGTATATGATTCCAGCATCCAACCATTTGATGATTTCCTTCTTCACCACTTCTTTCATAATAGGGTTCAACCTTCTCTAGTGCTCCACCGAATTGCTGTAGCAATCTTGTAACAGGATTTTATGCATGCATATTGATGGGCTTATCCCCTTGATATCTGCCATGGTCCATCCAATTGCTCTTCTGTATTTTCCAAGCAAATCTACTAGACTATGTTCTTGACCTGCATCCAAAGTAGAAGAAATGATTACATGGAGTGTGTTGTTTTGACCAAGATAAACATACTTCAAATGTGAAGGTAACAGATTTAATTCAAGACTAAGAGGTGATTCAATAGATGGTAAAGTTGTTTTTATTTCCCTGTCTGAAAGATTCAGGTGTTCAATAAACCTGTTGTGCCTATCAGATTGTTTTTCTTCCATACAATCTGTCTGAATTACTGTAACATCTTCCTCTTCTACATCCTCAAAGGTAGTGACTTTGTCGAGTGCATTACTGCAGCATCTGTCCATTCTGTCTGCTACAATAAAATCCACTACACTTAGGAAATTGCAATCTTCTACTTTATCAGGGTTCTTTATAGCCTCTAGTACATTAAATGTGACTTGCTGATCATTTACTCTCATGATGAGCTCTCATTTCTGCACATCTATCAGAGTCTTTCCAGTTGCTAGAAAAGGTCTTCCAAGTATAATGGGTACCTCTTTATTAGCTTCAAAATCCAGTACAATGAAATCTACTGGAAAGATGAATTTGTCAACCTTCACCAGTACATCCTCTATTTTTCCTTCAGGGTATGCATGAGATCTGTCAACTAATTGCAGTGTGACTGTTGTTGGTCTGCATTCCCCTACTCTCATTTGTCCATTCTGTCTGCTACAATAAAATCCACTACACTTAGGAAATTGCAATCTTCTACTTTATCAGGGTTCTTTATAGCCTCTAGTACATTAAATGTGACTTGCTGATCATTTACTCTCGTGATGAGCTCTCATTTCTGCACATCTATAAGAGTCTTTCCAGTTGCTAGAAAAGGTCTTCAAAGTATAATGGGTACCTCTTTATTAGCTTCAAAATCCAGTACAATGAAATCTACTGGAAAGATGAATTTGTCAACCTTCACTAGTACATCCTCTATTTTTCCTTCAGGGTATGCATGAGATCTGTCAACTAATTACAGTGTGACTGTTGTTGGTCTGCATTCCCCTACTCCCAGCTGCTTAAATACAGACAATGGCATCAAATTAATACTAGCTCCTCACAAAGTGCTCTGCCAGTATACCTATTTCCTATAGAGCAGGGTATTGTAATACTCCCTGGATCTTTCACTTTTGTAGGAATCTTACTTTGGAGTATATGACTTCTTTCCAGTGTTAAAGCAACAGTTTCAAACTCTCCCAGCCTTCTCTTTCGTGTCAAGATGTCTTTTAGAAATTTCACATAATTTGGCATTTGCTCCAAAGCTTCCACAAAAAGGTATATTTATGTGTAATTGCTTCAGTACTTCCAGGAATTTGCTGAACTGCTTGTCTTATTTCTACTTCTGGAACCTCTGTGGGAAAGGTGGTGGATGTCTAAACTGTTGGGTAGCTTCAGGAGGTACCAAACTCTGTTTGTTTGGTTTGGTGTAGGTCGTGGCTATTGGTATTGCAACTTCTTTTTCAGCATGTTCTGATTGAATTCCCTCTGAGGTTACTGTAGTTGGGCCTATGTAACCAGTGTCCTGATGGGTGGGTTGTTGTAACATGCTTTCATTTTGAGGTGGTTTTTGTGCTGAATTGAATTCCATCCCATTTTTGGTCACATCAACTAGGATATCAACATTCTTTCCAGATCTCAAATTAATTACTTTGCAGTGTTCTTTGCTCTCTCTCCTAAGGTCTTTTGTGTTGCTAGGTAAGCTTCCTTGAGTTATGCTACTCATTACTATAGCTAGTTGTCCCATTTGGTTTTCCAGGTTTCTCAAGTATACAGCTTGACTCTATACAATTACTTCATTCTTTGCAATGTATTCCTTAATCAGTTCTTCCAGTGAAGTGATTAGATCATGACTGATATGCTTTTGCCCTTGACTCTGCTGATGAAAACTAGGTGGTTGTGTGTTTCTATTTTGTCCATTTAATGCTGGAGCATTTCGATTCTGACTCCTCCATGAGAAATTTGGGTGTTGTTTCCAGCTAGGGTTGTAAGTATTTGAATATGGGTTGTTCTGAGGTTGTCGATTGAAATTACCCACATAGTTTACTGAAACTGGATTTTCAGGACAATTATCAAAGTCATATTCTTCACCACAATATACACAAGAAAGTTCAGCAGCTTGTTTTACTGTTGCTGGAGCAGATGTCATGGCCTTTACCATGTTAGTCAATGAGGCTACTTGCGCTGATAAGGCTGTAATTGCATCTATGTTATGTACCCCTGCTGGTCCTCTTGCTGCTGGTTACCTGGCGGAAGGCCACTGATAATTATTATTGGCAATTCTCTCTAAAATTTCATAAGCTTCAGTGTACGATTTGGATAATAAGGCTCCATTTGCTGAAGCATCCACCATTAACCTTGTACTCGGATTCAACCTATTGTAGAAAGTTTCTAATTGAATGCAACAAGGAATACCATGATGAGGACACCTTCTGAGCAATTCTTTGAATCTTTCCCAAGCCTCGTACAAACTCTCATCTTCAAGTTGATGGAAGGAAGTAATCTCATTCCGTAACTTTGCATTTTTTGTCGGTGGGAAATATTTCATTAGAAATTTATCAGCCAACTCATTCCATGTAGTGATGGAATAAGATGGTAACGAATTTTACCATGCTCTTGCTCGATCTCGTAAGGAATAAGGAAAAAGCCTCAGCCTTAAGGCATCTTGTATTGCTCCAGCAATTTTGAAAGTATCACTTACTTCTAAGAACAATTTAAGATGGAGATGAGGATCTTCATTTGGCAATCCATTAAATTGACCAACTGTTTGCAATATTTGAAACATCACGGGCTTTAACTCAAAATTTGCAACTTCTACTTCAGGTCTGATGATCTCAGGGTGTACAACTTGAGGGGTTAACACAACATAATCTCTAATAGCTCTGTCTCTGTCATCAACCATGTAAATAATATTTTTATTGCATGGTTGTCTCTTCTTAGCATGTTCATTATGCTCTTCTTGAATGTTGACTGGTTGTAAGGGCCCATGAGGATTTAAATTTCCCACATCCTGCAAATTATTCATGCTTAAAACAATTTTTGAATTCCTTTGTTCTCTTCGCAGTCTCCTGACAGTCCTTTCAATATCAGGATCGAATTGGAATACCACATATCTGTCTTTGCACATGCACGTACCGATCTGCCAATAAATAGAATGAATCAAATCAAATTGGGCGCTATCAAGATTTCCTTCACACTTCAAAAATAAACAATCAATCCCCGACAACGGCACCAAAAACTTGTTGGTTAATTTTATAATCAATTGCTACCAATGCCAATGTGCAAGTATACACAACAAGTAATAAAGTGATGAATATTCAAGATCGTCTCCACAGGGATTGATGTTACTCGAAATGCTTTAGCAATCATAATAGTGCAAATCAACTTAATGCCAAAGTTAACAATCGTAAATTAAGTTCTATCGTAATTGATGATTGTGAAAGAATTAAATAAAACAATACCGTAACGAAATATTAAATAAAATGTGTTTAAGATTCAATTGAGATTATGGTAGTTGAATGATCAAACTCTCCTTATGGGCTGACTGTTTTTCATCAAGTTAGCACCAATTGTTACAGCACATGCTGCAGCACTGGGTAGAATTAATCTGCATCCTTAGCTATCGTATATTGAAAGTCTCATACCCTTAAATCTATTAATAATGACCAGTTGCTAATCTACTTATGGTATGACATTATAATCTTTAGTCTCTCCACCCTACAAGGTGAACACCTATGTCTAGTGTGTCACAAATCTTAACTTCAAGTATTGCCCTTATGGGATTTAAGATAACTTAATCTAGGAAATTTAACTTAATATCAAGTAATACTCTAATAATATCTGCTAAGACATGCCCTTTTGCTGCTCTATCTTAATTGAAACTATTAAATGGGTGGTCAACCGAAATAACAATTATATTTATAAAAGCTTATAGAGTAAAATGCTACAGCAATGACATAATAACACATAAGAACAGTCAAGAACCCATTGGATTGTTTGTCACTCAACTACAAACAAATCTAATTCATATTCTGAATGAGAAAAATAAACATAAATATATTGATCACGGGATACATCAAAACAATTAAAGGAAGAAGATAAATATAAGTTGAGTACGATGAAAGACAAATCCAAATAAGTCTGCATGATTCTTCAATGTTGTCGAAACAACACTCTTCAATTATGATCTTCTTCTTCTTTCCTTTGTAATTATTCTAATGATAATTCCCTTGCCGCCTCTCTATGTCATGCACGCTTCCCTTTTATATTGCAAATTAGGGTAAAACAAAAGTCCATGAGCGTGCATGCGTTAAATTAGGAAACATGCAGATCGCGATTCTGTGGCTGACCCGCGCCTAAGTTTTTTCCCGCATTGCTCCCAGATTGCTACAGCATTGGTTGCTCTAACATCCGCAACAACACTGCACTCTTCTCGATTGTACTTTACTTCTTTTGCGGCCATCTTCTTTCCTCATCTTGCTCATCTAAAGTCTCACTATCCCTTCATGAATTAAGACTTTCTGAAAACCTGTAATTATGCACCTGTTTTTAGCACAAATTACTTTGATTCAAACAAAACTTATTACAACTTAACTAAAATGAATATTTATGCAAAATATAACTAAAATGTAATAAAAACACCTCATTTGTTCTCTAAGTGATCTTTATTTAAGTCTAGAATTGATGTAATAACTCTCATATCCTAGAGTTATCAGTCTATAAGCACATATCGAGTTATTCTTTAGTGAGGATAAGATGCCAATAAAATATAAAAAAATTATAAATTTGAATACACTAGTGCTATGAGTTATATGAGCCTTGATTCGATGATAACAAACTACTTGTTAATGGCAAAATAGAAATCATATTGTTTCAATCTAACTAACTCTTGAAGGATAGATATCATCCATATGAGATCAAGTTCAAGACATTCATGAAAAAAAACTCTAGTGAAGGACAAGTACCAAGAATACTAGCTTAAGTGATCTTTTTTGCCACACTTTTCATAAAGGTAATATGATTAAATGTGCACATGATTAAATATTTAAAAGCTTCAGTGATTTTCATGATCATGACATTTAAATCTATCTTTGTTATCATATTGTGAATGTTTTATACTTGAAGAATGGAAATTAAGTGTTTATATCAAAATGATTGTTTTCAAGTATATGGATTAATTTCAAAGGTTTTGAACATCTTGAAATCATACCAGTACTGTTAAAACTCAAAAAAAGGACATATTTAAAACTTTTCATAACTTTTTAGGCTAATCTAAAGTTTGGAAAGTTTTGGGGCCTAGTATAAAATTTGAAAATTGAGAAATCAGCCAAGCGGCTTTTGTTTTGAGATAGTCATTTGCTCCTTTTTTGTGATGATACAATCTGAGCTTAAATTTTTAAATATTTATCAACAGTAACATATCACATCAACAAGTGATTATTTGCTGCATAATTACCCATGATATGTTTGCACACAGAATGTCTTATTTTGTGAAATAAATAGTTATTTTCTTATTCCATCTATAAAAATCCAACTCTATCTCGATTTCATAACTCTTTTGCTAATTTAAAACTAGATCATTTTAAGCATTCTTGAGCTTTCGTTTGCTTAATTACTAACATATGTTAATCCGTATTGAGCTATAACTTGCTTATGGCTTGGACTATTAGCACCCCTCTAATATCCTATAAAGTCGTTTCTCCAATTATATTTATCTTATTTCTAAAAATATCTTTTTTCTTCATGTAGGTGTCATATTTTAAAAGGCACTTAACTATGCCAGGTGTCCATCTTATCAGATAATAGAAGCTATTCCAGGATAAATAACATCCAACCTATTCTGGGATAAATAACACCCAAACTATTCCGGGATAAGTAACACCCAAGCTATTCCGGGATAAATGACACCCAAGCTATTCCGGGATAAATGACACCCAAGCTATTCCGGGATAAATGACACCCAAACTATTATGGGGTAAATAACACACAAGTTATTCCGGGATAAATGACACCCAAGCTATTCCGAGGTAAATAACACCCAAACTATTCCGAGATAAATGACACCCAAGCTATTCCGGTATAAATGACACAAGTTATTCCGGGATAAATAACACCCGGGCTATTCTAGGGGAATAATATCCAAGGAAAAATTCTTCTGGAGCTTACAAAAATGGCAAGAGGGGGAGTTAATTCTGTAATCCATTAGCCTAAGGAAATCACATTCAAAGGCCATACGAGTAAGGAAACATATAGGGCCAAAATAATTCCCTATGTCATATTCACCTCCACGTGTACATGAATGATGGGTGACACATGTCGTTAGATTGATAGTTCAAACCAAAACCCTAAATCCACATCATTCATCATCTATAAATAAAGATCCATCTGTAAGAGAAAATGAGGTCTTTGGCCTCCAAAAAAAGCATTGTTCATATCTAAAGAGAGAAACTCATTTTCTCCATTTTTCTTCTTTCTTTAATCTTAATGAAACACTAACTTGGGCGTCGGAGTGCCTTTTTCAGGTACTCACCCCTCCAGAATCAAGGCCAACGATCGTGACAAGTTCTTCACAAGCTACAAATACGTGTGAAGGTAAAAATTCGAGCCACCTTCATTGGCGCCGACTGTGGGGAAACTTACAAGTTAAAAGCCATTTTCTCTCACTAAAACCCACACAACCACCGCTATACACTAACTTTTTTGGATTAGATCTGGTTGTGAATAGTTGAAAAAAGAGGTGAATACTCACACATGCTTATGAAAAATGGGTTTATGTATGAGATCCAATCCTTAAAAAGGCATTAAAGCCAAAAATCCAAGAGAAAAAAATGGAGATCTCTCCTTTAAATGGCTTGCTGGAAAAACAAAAAGAGAATAAAGAAGATGAAAACCCCATTTGGTCAACATAAAACTTTAAAGAAAAATAAAAAAGTCAACAATAGTCAAAAGGGCTTAAAATAGTCTCCCTGACTAAGCCTAAGACTAATTTATCATTTATTTTATTTTCTCTTTATTTTCCTTTTTATTATGCTCATTCCTAACAATTGTGTTGACTTATTTACATTCCTGCCATTCTGTTTATTCCATGATACTTTTTTTATTTTTCCACGAGTGAGGTTAAGGAAAACCCAAGTATTCACCTTATCCGGGGAGATGTATGAAGGGTATTATGCCGACGTGGATCAACATAACTCTATATTCTAATCTAACAATTGTGACTCCACATCTAATATACTAACACATTTTATTTTCAATTTTCTTATGTCATTCCTGACTTTACTTGACTTACAAACGTATAAGGTTAAGGAAAACCTAAACATTCACCTCCTGATGAGGAATAAATAAATGGGTACTATGCCGACGTGGATTAACATAACTTTCCTGACATAATATGCACTAGCAATTATCTTTACGCATCTAACCTCTACATTTCTGCATTTACTCTTCAGTTATTTGTAAAGTTTATAATGTTATATGTTGATTCCAGAAGGAATTGGAAACTACGGAAAACAAAAAATTAAAGGCAAATTTGCCTCTGTTGGAGCAATAACCAAAAGAGTAACCTCGAAAAAGCTAAAAATAGATAGAGAGGCAAATTGCCCACCAAAAGAGATGGTTGGAACCCACATAGAAAAAACTCAAAAGGGCACATAAGAACTGATAACGATAAGGAACGAAGATTCCAAGATTGCCTATAGAAGGGAATTCAAAAGATCCTAAGGAGACTCCGGAAAAAATTTCTAGGTGGTTTCCACAGCAAATGATGGCATGATAGCAGCCACCTAGGGAAAAACCTAAAGTCCATTTGAGTCACATTCCAGACTAATCTAAATGCTTATTTAGATAATAGCTTGTAGAAGACGAATATTTCGTTTTAGCTAGCATGACTATATGAATTATTTCAACTCTTGAGAGTATTGATTCAATTGATAATGTACAACTCGTATACCTAAGTGATTGATCGGAAAATGTAAAAACTATTCCATAGTTTCAAATGACTCATGCACTGCACTAATGAGCATTCGCATGCATAAACAATCATATCTATACATCTCACAGGAACCCACATTCATCATTGTCTCATGAGTGCTTATGATCATCTCATACATTATCATATATATTTATAAAAATCTCAAAATCATATATATTTATGTCTTTTAGAACCAACCGGATTACCTAGGGGAAATTCTAATTTCTTGCTAAAACTTCAATATATGGAAAAGTTCAAAGAGTAAGAAATATTTCTTCCTACATCAAGGGAAAGGAAGATTTCCTTTTGGAACTTCATTTCAAGGACAAGTCCAAAGAACAAGAAATATTCCCTCCTACGTCAATGGAAAAGTAGATTTCCTCATAGAACCTCAGTTTAAGAGGAAACGCCTCGGAAGAATTAATATTCCCTCTCATGTTAAAGAAGAATAATTAGTATATTTCCACAAAAAATTATAGCTAAGGAGAAAAATTTTCCTAATAAAGTTCCTCTAGAACATCTTATTTTTTCTAAGGCCAATGTAAAAAAAAAAAAAAATATCCCTAGGTCAATAAGGAGAAAATTTTCTTAATAAAATTCCTTTAGAATAACTTATTTTTCCTAAGGCCATTGTAGAGGGAAAACTTTCTTAGGCCAATAAGGAAAAAAATTTCCCTCATAAAGTTTCTCTGGAACATCTCATTTTTCCTAAGGCCAATGTAGAAAAAAAAAACTTCCTAGGCTAATAAAGAGGAAGAACTTTTCTAGGCCAACAATATGAAAAAATTTCCGAAGTTAATAATAAGGAAAAACTTTCCAAGAAGAAAAAATTTCCTAAGCCAATAAAAAAGAAAACCTTTCCTAGTTAACAATAAGGAAAAGCTTTCCTAGGCTAATAAGAAGGAAAAACTTTCTGAGACCAACAAGAGGGAAAATTTCCTAGGCCAATAAAGAGGAAAATGTTTCATAGGCCAATAACAAGGAAAAAAAAACTTTCCCAGGCTAACAAGGAGAAAATTTTTCCTAATCAAACTTCCCTTTGGAATTATCACTTTTCCCTATGTCAATGTAGAGAAAAAACTTTCCTAGGCTAATAAAGAGAAAAACGTTCCTAATAAAATTTCTCCGAAATAGCACACTATCCCAAGCCAACAAAAAGAAGAACTTCTCTAAGTTAATAAGGAGAAAAAATTCCCTAACATTATTCTTTTGGATAATCCATTTTTTCCCACTTCAAGAAGGAAAAATTTCTTAGGCCAACAAAGAGGAAAAAATATTTCCAAGGCCAACAAGGAAAAAAATTATAATAATATTCCTCTGGAATATGTCACTTTTTTGTATGCTAAGGAAGAAAAAATTAGCCCAAAGAGGAGAAATCTCCTAAGCCAACAAGGAGAAAAATTCTCTAATAATATTCCTTCGGTTAATAGTTCATTTTTCCCTGCTTCTACAAAGAGGAAAAACTTTCTTAGGCTAATAAGGAAGAAAAGTTCTGATTGATATTCCTTTGGAATAGTTCATTTTCTCCTAAACCAATAAATACTTAATCATTACTGTTATACATTAGTAACAATAGCCTGATTGTTACTAGTTTGAGGAGGGAGTAATATCACATTAAATATTTAGTAGGGGTGTTCGCGGATCGGATTTTGCGGATCAGACATCAATCCATATCCAATCTATGATTTTGCGGATTATGAATTTTCAATCCAATCAAATCCACAGATTGGTTAAACTCAATCCAAATCCAATCCATATGTTTGCAGATCGGATGCAGATTTGACTCAATCCATATCTAATCCATCATTTTGTGGGTTGATATGCGGATTACAAATTTTTATTCGGTCCAATCCACAAACTAATATAATGAAAAAAAGTAATATAAAAATAATTTTACTACCAATCAAATTAAAAATTGAATAAGATTTAAATAAATTAATTATTTAAATAAAACTAGGATAATGCATTAAAGTTTTAAAATACAACACACCAAAATTAATTGTTCAAATGAAGCTAAAATAATACATTTAAAGTTTCAAAATATAATACATTAAAATTAATTGTTCAATTAAAGTTACTATAATACATTTAAAGTATCAAATTATGACACATCAAAAAGAAAAATGTCCGCTGCCAATTTGTATTTCGTACTTTAACCTGAACAAAATAAACATAATTGAAATAAATAACAAATAAAATAATTTTATTGCATAAAAAAAATATTTACCCTTACTATCCCATCAAATGATATCAACCTTCATCAAATATATTCTTATCAGCTCCCAAAATATCTGTGTGTGTAAGACAAAAGAAAAATGTCAATTTTAAAAAATAGAATAACAATATAAAGTCAAGTAACAATCAATACACACAATTAAAGTTAAGATGTAAATTTTACCTGTCTCAATATGTTCAATCTCATCTATTACTTCATCAAAGCTTATCGGAGTTGAGCGTAACCAATTTTGTGTGCAAATTAATGCCTCCACCGTCCTTGTAGATAATGAGCACCGATGTGGATCAAGAACACGACCACCAGTGCTAAATGCTGACTTAGATGCCACAGTGAAGACATGCATGGCCAAAATATCTCAAGCAACATAAAACAAAATTGGATATTTGGAAGAATTACTCTTCCACCAATCTAATATTTCAAAACTATCACTTTCTGGGTTCTCATATGATTCTACCAAGTAATGATCCACTTCTGTTTTGCACTCTACAGAAATATTGCCTTTTAAAATACTCATATAACCCGAATCAAACACCATCCTAGCATCAACCTTAATATCAACCTCTAACTCCTTTTCATCATTCACAACTTCTATTGCTTCCACATCATCACAATAAAGTAACTTGTATTCATCATACAAACTACTTAAATTATTTCGCACTTTGAGAACTAACTCATTTGCTTTAAATTCCCCAAACAATACTACAAAGCAATATCTCAAAAAACGTTCTTTATGCCGAGGATCAAGCAATATCGAAACAAACAAAAAAGGGTTGACTGATTCATAATTTCCCTAATACTTATCATACTTCTTTTTCATATTTTCAGCCATTATCTTCAAAAATAAATCCTTACTACCCCTCCAAGCTTGCAATTGTGTATGAATCAAACATAATTGGCGTAAAAACGTATTGGATGTCACATATAAAGAACCGGATAGTGTCAAAGTGGCATCATAAAAAACCTTCAAAAATTTAATGAAGTAACGAGCATATTCCCAATCAATTGAAGAAGGACATATTTTCTGTTCACCCAAACAAAACTCATGAATGTGTTGTGCATCATGAAGCTCAAATCAATCAAATACTTTTTGATACTTTTCTGCAGCCTCTAACATGAAATAAGTGGAGTTCCATCTAGTTACAACATCTAGACACAACAACTTATTTGAAGAAATTTTCTCTCGCTTAGCATATGCCTTAAACTTTTGTGTCCTAGAAGGTGAGGATCTAACAAATCTTACAACATTACGAATTTTAGCAATTGACTCATGACACTCTTTTAACCCCTCTGCAACAATAAGATTTAATATATGTGCATTACACCTCAGATGCATATTTTGACCCCCCAAGATTGTACCATTCTAATTACTTATAACTTTTGACAAATATGAAACGGTACCATCATTAGAAGAAGCATTATCAACTGTTATAGTAAAACTCTCTCAATGCCCCAATCTAATAAACATGTCTCAATTTGCCTACCAATTGTTTCACCTTTGTGGTCAGCAACTTGACAAAAATTCAATATTTTCTTTTGCAATCTCCAATTATCATCAATAAAGTGAGCTGCAAGACACATAGACCAAAGATTTTGAGCTGAAGTCCATGTGTCTGTAGTGAGGCAAACTTTTTGATGACTACTCACAAAAAAATCAGTCAACTCTTTTTTTGTAAAGCTGCAAAACATCACGAGCAACAGTAATGCGAGATGGTACTTTAAATATGTTTCAAAAACTCCTAACATTTCCTTGAACCCTTCACCCTCTACAACTCTAAATGGCATCTCATCTTTTATAACAAACTGAGCAATTGCTTCTCTACAAGCCTCAACATTACAGGTCGTTGACATAAGGTTACATGGCTCTCCAATTTTTACTGGTTGGTAAGACAAAGTTTTTTGTTTTTTATCCGCTCGAGCTCGGCCATGATATTTTATACACCTTTCTCTTATATGATTAAGCAGATTAGATGTTCCTTTATTAAACCCACATCTATATTCATTTCCACAATATTGACATTTCGATCTAGGATGTAGTGGGTCAGAACTTAACTGTATAAAATGCTCCCAAGCTTCTGAAGTAGTTGATGTAGTAGGCATACCTTCAGCATTAGTGGAAGAATTAGAACTTGAAGGAGCAGAATCCACATCTATGCATTTTCCTTTATCAAGTTGAGAAGACATCTACACTACAAATACAAAAAATATTAAAATTAATTATGAAAAAATAATAATAAGAATAAAAAATTAACCTTAATTACCTCAAAGAGTGAGGTCTTTGCAATCTGCACAAACACACAAAAATTTAGAGAAATCTACGATGCACAAGGAGCGAGAGCTGAAATGGAAAAGTCTATGAAATCAAACAAGTCGTGATACTTCTTAGAGCCGTTACACTTGCTAGAATGTGGGGATTATGAAGTCGATTGATGACAGGAATTAAGAGAGGCTGTACGGGCAGTGATCTTGAAGGTGGTGCTTGTGAAATCGTTCGGCCAGAAGGCGGTGATTGTGAAGAGATTAAACAGCAGGACTCGATGAAGAAGATGGTGAAGAAGTCGCGCATAAGGACCTTCGTCAATTTCGTCAAGTAACAGCAGCTGATGCCCATGCCCAAGATGCCATAGAGTCCGATTCCAGCCAGATCAAGGACAAGAAGATGACTGCTTGTACAGAGATCAAGAATCGTTGGAGAAGATGGCCGAAGGAGAAGTTTAAGGCTAGTAAGAATCGTTGGGTGCTGGTAGCTCTATGCTTGTGACAGGGAATGATAGGAAGTCAAGGGTTTTTGGTGTGTTTGTGACGAGAAAGTTTAGGAAGTCAAGGTTTTTTTGTTTTCTAGTGGCTGCTTGGGTGAAGTGACATTTAGGATAAATGTTTTGTTTGGTTTATAATTTTTTATTTTGTTTAAGAATTTTTACAACTCATCTTTGTATAATTTAATTATTTATGTTATTTTTAAATAATGGATAAGGTATCTTATGGTGTTAATATAAGTATGTAATTACATTTAACTTATTTATTAGTAATGTCATATTTATAAAATTTTTAATTAAATAATTATTTTTTTTGCAGATTCGTGGATTTTTATGGATTTACAGAAGTGAATCCATATCCAATCCACTGGTTGCGGATTTTTAAAATTTTAATCCAATCCAATCTACCAATCCACGGATCGGATTTTTACGGACCGGACGGATTAAGCGGATTGGATCGGATTCTGAACACCCCTAATATTTAGTATATCAAAAGTTAAGGCCACAAGAGTAAGCCAAGCCAAGCCAAGAAAAGACCAATGTTCAACAAGGTAAATAAAGGCTAAAGAAAAATAAAGGCTAAGAGAAAATTGAGGCAAAGAAAAGCCAAGGCTATAAGAGTAAGCTAAGCTAAGATAAGAAAATGCCACTTTTCCCTTCTTCAAGAAGGCGTTAAAACTCCCTAATAATATTCTTCTAGGATCACTCACTTTTCCTACGATAAGAAAGAGTGAAAACTTTCCTTAGGCCAACTAGGAGGAAAAGTTCCATAATAATATTCACTCAGAATAGCTTGCTTCTCCCTAAGCCAACAAAGCGGGAAAAGAAAAATTTGTCTAGGCCAAGAAGGAAAAGTTTCCTACTTATATTCTTCCGGAATAAGTCACTTTTCCTCTATTAAGGAAAAAAAATTATGAAGGCCAACAAAGAGAAAAATTTGTCCTAAACCAATAAAGAAGAAAAACTCATTAATAGTATTTTTCCGGAATAGCTCGCTTTTCCCTTGCACGGATAAGGAGGAAAAATTTTATGACAATATCTTTTTGGAAAAGATTTTTCTTCTCCTAAAGCTAATGACGAGGAGAAACATCTTTGGGCCAACAAGGAAAAAGATTTTGTGACAATATTCCTCCAAAATAAGTCATTTTTTCCTATGCCAAGAAAATACCAATGCCCTATAAGGTAACTGAAGGTTAGGGAAAACATACGTAAACAAAAGCTAAGAAAAGAAGAGCATGCCAAGCCATGAGAAAACCAATACCCAACAAGGTAAACAAAGGCTAAGGAAAGACAGTGGCAAACAAAAGCTAAGGAAAAACCAAGGCAAAAGCTAACCAAGGAAAACAAAAGTCAAAGCGAACAAAAGAAAGCCAAACTAAGGTATGGCCAACTATACGCAAGGCAAGACAAAAATGAGTCATTCTAAATCAAGGCATAAAATATTTACTTACCAAAATTCCAGAGTAAAAAAAAAAAGATTCTTGTAAACCATTCCTAGACTAATTGAAATGCCAACGGAAAATTCACATTTCCACTTATAACTTTAGTTTACAAAAAAAAAAGAGTGCGGAAACTGACAGTTCCTCTCGAAACTTTAGTTCAAGGGAAAATCTCAAAGAATAACTAGCATCTCCTCCTAGAACTTCGATTGAGAAGAAGAATTCAAAGAGCTAACATTTCATCTAGGAATTTCAATTCGGAGGAAGCAGTTCACTTTTTCCTGACTCAATAAGAGAAAAGTTTATTGACATATTCCTCCCAAAATATATCTAAAAGCCCAAGGCATAGTCCTTTCGAAAAGGCCACGTGGTCAGTCAAACAAAAGTTATAACTTGCGAGGGGAGTAGTGTAGGTGCCATATTCTAAAAGGCACATAACCATGCCACGTGTCCATCTTATCAGATAATAGAAGCTATTCCGGGATAAATAACACCCAAGCTATTCCGGGATAAATGACACCCAAGCTATTCCGGGGTAAATAACACCCAAGCTATTTTGGGATAAATCACACCCAAGCTATTTCGAGGTAAATAACACTCAAGCTATTCCTGGGGAATAACATCTAGGGAAAAAAATTCTTCCGAAACTTATAAAAAAGACAAGAGGGGGGAATTAATTCCGCAATCCATTAGCCTAAGGAAATCACGTCCGAAGGCCATACGAGTAAGGAAACATATAGGGCTGGAATAATTCCCCAGATCATACACTACAAGAAAATAGGCAATAGATGACAGAAAATAACCGTCATAAAAGAGGGTGCATGACAGACACTTTATCTGTCATCTATGTCACTGCATTAATGTATGACAGATTATTTGCCGTCATAAATTAACGATGGTATTTTATAGTTATTTATATGTCACGCAATATTTTAATGTGAAAAAATAATTAAATTAAAATTTGAATTTATTTAAAATTTCGCGCCAAATTTTTGAATTTTGGCGGGGAATTTTATTGTCATTGGTAAATTTTTTATTCAGTTTTGGCAAGAAATTATGTTATCATTTGTAAATTTGTTATTCATGTTTTGGCGGGAAATTGTTTATGACAGACCATCTGATGGGAATTTCCAGTCATAAAGTTAATTTAAAAAAAACGATTATAATTAATTTTTGTATTCATGTTTACAAATTTAATTAATTAATAAAAATGAGTATCATGAAAAAATTAAAAATAAAAATAATTTATATTAATTAACATCCATTCATTCCAACAAGTTAATTTCAAAATAAATACATCTAGTATATAATATTGTCATCACTACCAATACATATATAAGCAACATCCCAAATTAAAAACAAAAAAAAACAAAATCCATCCAGTTAAACTACAAGAACAAATTTCCAAATTCCAGCCCCCAAACCAATACATGCATCATTCCACACCACTGGCATAACGGCAGCAAGCCAATACATCTTTCCACACCAACAAAAACCTCCAGCAGCAATACATCTTCTAACTACACTCCACTGCTATTCCAGCCACTTACCCAACAACACTCCCAACACACATTCAGCAATAACCCAGCATCTTCCAACCCAACATTTGTCCCCACCACTAGTATTCCAGCCACATACCCAGCAACCCTTCAACTGAAACCTAGCAAACCAATACCAATCTATTCGGAATCAATCAAAATACCCAATGTTATCGAATGCAAAACATGTACACTACATTTGTTAACTGTAAACATTATAATTTGACACTATAACTTTAATTTCAATAAATTTTTACAACTAATATTTATAGTTTCATACTAATACTAACTATTTTGCTGATGCAACAAGGACGTCGGAAAAATGGTTAGCCCACTCCAAACCAACCTCATCTAATTCGTCCTGAGTGTATACTTTCTTTCCATTAAACTGTTAATCACAAGATTATTAAGAGGTCAAACTTCAAAAATAATATCACATAAATGGAATAAAAGAAAGTTAGTGAAATGTCATCATCAACTTACAATGTTCATTAACAAACTAACATATACTATTATTTCCTTCATGTATCTTAACACATAATAGCCACACTCTAATTTTGCGATATTTTGTTTCGGAGCCTGTTCATGCCACAAAAAAAAAAACTCACAAAATCTCATTCATTTTAGTTATGTAATCGATAGGCACATATAGTTTCTGTAGGGTTACTTTTTTTTACCTTCACAATTCTCATCTTAGAATTATAATTCCATTTTTCCTTACTATCCTCTGTTGTAAAGAGTGTCATGGTGCTATAAAAAAAAAGAAGCAAAGTGTTATCTCTTAATTATATTGAAAAAACTTAAAATATCAATTGCATGAAATGGAGCATACATACATTTTAAGGAGTTGTTCTAAATCAGTATCAGGACTTGACTGCACAGGATCTACATAAAACACTTCCTTTTTCACCACGTCAAACACAACTAAAACCCAATGGTAGCTACAATAGGAGAAGGCAGTTGGAAAAAAAAGCAAAAAACAAAACCATGAATTAACAAACAGTTGTAAAAGTAATATAAATTCAGAAACAACTGTAAAAGTTTTAAATGAAAATTAAAACTGACGAAGGATTATATGGCATGAGAATGAGTTGTTCGTTTTTGGCTTTTTTCAAGCGGTCGTGGATATGCTCAACTCTCTTTGCGCGAATTTTTTCTGCAGCCTTTGGATTTGTTGGGCAAACTAAACTTGGACACATGAATCCAAATGATTTTATTCCTTTTTTGGTTGGTAGAATGGTGGAATCCAACATCCTGAATAGAAAATCAATGCATCAATAAAAAAAAGTATACTAATTTCAAATAAAATAGTGTAAAGAAAATTCATTAAACCACTTAAGCCATATATACTTGAATAACATTTCTCGTAGTGCTTGCATTGACAATAGTTCATTGCAATATTTCTTCCCAATATAAGCACAGGCATGTCTTTGGAATACATTATCATCAATCATATATGTTGGAACACCATTATTTCCATCAGGCAAGTATTTCTCACACAATTTACCAAATAGTTGCAGCATAGGATGACTGTTATGGTGCTTGAATAATGCACTCCTTGTGTTCCTCATAGGCTGCACTACAACTTTTTTGGCTCTATACTTTTTCAAAAGTGGTTTTTTTGTTGGGCTATCAGGATGCCTCTCTTGTATACCATTAGTTGTACCATCAACACAGTCAAAATCCAATTGCTTTTTACTGCTTCCAACTATTTTCCTCTCATTATTTGCATAATCCTTTGGGATTGAAGGATTGAGTCTTGGACTTTTCCTCAAAATGGCAGCAGTAGTATTTTTTGGTGGCTTGCCCAAATCATCTGGCTCCTGTGGATGTTAATGATATGAAATTTTTAGTAAACAATTAGCCAACAAAAAAAGAAATCACACATACAAAGACAAAAACAGCTTAAATATAGTTAATTTTATTAACTAACCTTATGCACTTCTCCTTCACTGCCTTCATTTTTTGTTGACTTCACAGGAATGGCAGCAGCGGCATTTGCTAGTGGCTTGCCCAAATTATCTACCTCCTGTGAAGATTAATTATATGAAATAGTAAGTATTTTAAACTAGATTGAATAGTAAATATACAAGGCAATAAATCATAATCTAGGAAAAATACAACCATTTATTATGAATAAACTAACCTTATGTGCATCTCCTTCACTATCATTTTCACTGTCATTATTTTTGGTTGACTTCATAGGAATGGCAGAAGACTTCATCGGAATGGCATCAATTGTGTTTTTTGGTGGCTCTTCTTTCTTCTGAACTTCTTCCTTCTTTCTTAGTGTTGATACTTTAGGATGTTCGTCCCTTTGACCAAACATTCATTTCCTCTTCTTCACAGCTAACTTCCCTAAATTATCCAGCTCCTATCAGCATTATCGACAAATAGTAAATAATTTAAACTCTAATGAGTGGAATATATACAAGGAAAAATACTTAAACCAGGAAAAAATTGGGTAACACAGATAACTAAAGTACCTTATGTATATCTCATTCACTGTCATCATCGACCATATTATGTAAGAAAGTGGAACTTCCAACATCTGAATGCGAGGTGTCCTCTTCAATTCTTTGCAAATTTCTCGCAACTGTTCATCTACGGATTTTTTCCAAGCATCCAGCTCCCTCTCTCTCTCATTGCGGATGGGTCCATCTGGCAGTGAAAGTACATAGAAGCATAAATAAATTTGCCCAAGCCTTACATATGACCAGTTCGAGGAAGCTTTCCCAATGCTTGTGCAATTAAGTCATTTCTTGCATCCGAATTGTATGAGTCTTTTTTGTCCTCCTTCTCTAGCATTTCCTAATATCCCACCATAAAGAAACTAATATTATTAAATGAGCATAGATCAAACTTCAAAAACAATGTTTGTTCTAGTTAAACTTGATTACCATTTTCTTAATGATCTGTTCAGTTTCAAAGTCGTATCCTCCATTCTTTAGCATCCGAGCTCTCTTCCATAGTTCACTCCTGTCAATTAATTCTTCAAAAAGCCCTGATTCTGCACACTACTTTGATAAAGAAATTAGATTACTTAACTGTTAAAAAATTTAATAGCTAGCTAAACCTTTAATAAATATTTAACAAAGCAAAACAATTACATACTTAACTGATATATAAATTATTTCATCAACAATTTAAATTTTTAACACACTCACAATTTCTTTCATTAATCCAACGTATACGTTTCAAGTAAGGCAGTGATTGCACTTGTTCAAAGCTCTCCTGTTTTTATTGACATGACTGATTTTCTGCGTAATTAGATTAGTTATAACACAAGGTAAATATAATGTAACTACTAACATATTACTTGTCCTAACTTGAAAATACTTACTTCAAAAGATTTTGAAAAACGTTGGTCGACAAACTTTATCCAAATAGGATGTTTTATTTAAGGGTACTCAATTGGGGGTGCATACAATTTCTTTTTATCATTTCTGAACTTTCAGATATAGTTTTTGGCCAGCATATACTTGAAGTTCCGAAATGCTATTCAAATTGATTATATCACCTGCTTCCTACTTCTAGGATGAACAATGAAACGACCTTAGATAAGAGGAAGATTGTTTAAGTGACAGTTAATAAAATTTCTATTACATAAAATTACATAATTGAAAATGACAGCAAAAGGATTAAGTAGAATGCAGTGGATTTTTAAGAATTACCAGAACAGATTTCCACAAATGCTCTTTTGTCTCCAGCGGAACCTTACGCTAGTCGGAATAGAGAATTGAAACTGATGTACGAGCTAATACCCTAATAAACAAAGCCAACTCAATGGCTTTATCGCTTGCTGGAATGTCCATTTCATTGTATTGTACCACAATCTTTCCCTTTTTTGTTTTAAGTCTTTTATTTTACCTAGCTCCCATATTAACACCTCTCCTAGAGTTACTGCTTTCAGGAACATCAACATCCGGAGGAACGAATTAACACCATCCATCTCAGCACCATCAAAATCACCTCTATCCAAATCAGCACCATCATTATCACCTCCATCAAACTCAACACCATCCATCTCAGCACCATCAAAATGAGCCTCGTTTTCTACATCTGTTAAATTATCTACCTCGGTAAATAAGTTGTCGTATTCATCTTCCAAATAAGCTTCCTGATCAGAAGCAACATCAACCACTACATGTTTTCCTTTAGCCATATTACTGCACCTGAAATAAGTAAATTAAATTGTATTAGTTAACTGATAATATAAAACTATATAACATTCAATCAGCTGCAAGAATAAAGTAGCTACAATAATTAATTATCATATTAGTTTGTAACATAGACTGAATAGTTGAATAAATACTTACTGGAAAAAAGTTAATCAATTGGTAACCCAAATTCCCTCTTTGCTATTTCTTGCATAGATTGCTCAGTCGCCATTTGCGGAATGTAAAAAATCATTAGTTGGAAATTCTCTGGTGAAGGGAGGATATTTTGTTACATTATTAACCTCATCTTCATTTATTTGATTAGGATTACTTCTACTAGGCATATGACAGACAATAGACCGCTTTGTTTGAATCTGATCGTTTACATAAAATGCTTGTTTCGCTTGAGAAGCCAATATAAATGGATCAGATTTATATCCTAATCGGTTTCAGTCTACTAAGATGAATCCAAGTTCATCCTTCTTGACGCAACTACTTTGAACCCAATCACACTTCAACACAGGGACTTTCAACAAATGATAGTCAAGTACCCAAATTTCATCTATAACTCCATAATATGTCATATCACATATTTCAGAATCACCTACACTAACTCTACTATTTTGAGTTACTCGACTTGAGTCTCGATCTCGTGTAACAAAATGGAAACCATTAATGTCATAACCATTATGTTTAGTTACAAAAGAAAGAGGCCCACGCGATAACCATCGCAAAGTATCTGATTCGTGATCACCCTTTTCAATCAAGTCATATACCTAACAAGACAAGGAAGAAAAGTAAACATCTTTATTAAGTGAAAAAAAGTTGAGATTTCTTTGTGAAAATTAATTATATACATGCTGGAACCTTATCAGTTAGCCAATCGAAAAAGGTACGGTTGTGTTCCTCTTGCAACCATTTGTCATTTTGATGTGAATAACGTGTTTTAAGCCACTGCATATGGTCACTAGACATCCAGAACATGAAAAAATTAGACTGAAAATTATAGACATAAATTATATAGAATTGACTAGAAGAAATGCACCAAATTACCTAATGTATGATACCACCTCTTGCGTGTTATGCAAGATGTACAGGTGCGCTTGATCTAATGAATGTGGAAGAATTTGTACCACTTTCCCACCAGATAATGGCTTATCTTTTGATAGGTTTTGCATATGTCCAAGTGGAACCACAACTGTAGTCATGTTTGACATGTATTTAGCACAAAATTCTAATGCTTCTTCTGCATATAACTCTCCGCTATACAACCCTCAGGACAGTTGCGGTTCCGGACATAACCCTTAAGAGTTTTCATGTATCTCTTAAAAGGATACATCCATCGAAGGTAAACTGGGCCACATAGTCTAACTTCATTGACTAAATGCGCAGTCAAGTGTATCATTATGTCAAAGAAAGAGGGAGAAAAACATTTTTCTAACAAGCACAAAGTCACCACATGCTTTGCCTGTAATTTTTCCAATGTTGACACATCAACCACACTGGAACACAGTAAGTTAAAGAAGAAACACAACCTGATCACAGCTTCTTTAACATGCTTTGGTAGGACACACCGAATGGTAATAGGCAAAAATTATTGCATAAGAACATGGTTGTCATGTGAGTTAAGGCCCTGAAGTTTAAGGTCCTTCATTGACACAAGATTTTTTATGTTTTAGGAATATCCAGCTGGAACCTTAACACTTTTTTAAAGCTTTGCAGAACCTTGTTTTTTCATCTCTAGTTAATGTGTAACAAGCTACCAGAATGAATGTGTGCTTGTTATTTTTTAAAGTTGGAGCTAATTCATCCCTAATTCCTATTTCCACAAGATCATTCCTTGACTTAAGACCATCTTTGGTCTTTCCCAGAATATGCAGCAGTGTTCCATATATGCTCTCACACACATTCTTTTCAATGTGCATAACATCTAATTGATGACGTACAAGTAAATGCTTTCAATACTCTAAACTATAGAATATGGAATTTTTTTCCCACCAAATGCGGTCATCATTGTCAGAACTTTTGCATTTTTTAGAGTTGTTCTTCCCCCATTTATAATCAATAAACTCAACCAGTCGCAAAACACTCTCCCCATCCAATAGTTTCGAGGCAAACTCTCTCTCTATTGTGTTGTCAAAGGCTTTCTCTTGGTCTCGAAATTCATGACCATGAGGAAGCCAACGACGGTGACTGATATATGTATTTTTGCCATTGTGTTTAATTCTACATTTAGTAGTGTCTACTCCACAATATGAACATGCATTATATCCTTTAATAGTGCAACCAACTAGATTTCCATATGCCGAAAAGTCATTTATAGTCCATAATAACACAGCCCACAAATTAAAGAACTCCTTCCTGTAGGCATCATAAGCCTCTACACCAACTGCCCACAAAGTTTGTAAATCTTCTATCAAAGGTGCCAAGTACACATCGATGTCGTTGCCCGGTTGTTGAGGTCCATAAATCAGTAGGGACAACATCATGAATTTCTGTTTCATACACAATCACGGAGGAAGATTATACGTTATAAGAATAATTGGCCAACAACTATATGTACTACTAAGAGAGCTATGTGGATTTATTCCATCAGCCGCTAACGCAAGACGGAGATTTCTAGGATCTAATGCAAATGTAGGCCATTTGTTATCTACTAATTTCCATGATGGCGAGTCTGCCAGATGTCGGAGCTTACCATCATCGACTCTCTCATTTGCATGCCAAGTCAAGTCTTTGGCAGTTTCTGAGGACTGAAACATGCGTTTAAATCTAGGTATGGGCGGAAAATACCATAAAACCTTTGCAGGAACCCCTTTCCTATATTAGTCAACACTACCATCCTTTTTTATAAAGTATGCATTCATTTGGGCAAACATGTATTTTCATATATTATAAGCCTAAACCGGACATTGTCTTTTTGGCTTCGTACATAGACACATGAATTTCATTACTTTCAGGCAACAACTTGGCTAGAAGACTTAATAACTCGGTAAAACTTGTGTTGGACCACCCAAATTTACCCTTTATATTGAACAAGCTAACTAAAGTGCCTAACTTAGTGAAATTTGTACATCCTGGGTACAAAGGCTTCTCAGTTTATTCTAGAAGTTCTTTAAATACTTTAGGATCTGCAGCACAATCCCTATAAGCATCGTTAACCATATCTACTGTGTTACTGTCATCATAGTCTATAAAATCAAATGAAACATCTACATCTACATTAGGAAGTGATGTGTCATTAACATCTTCCCCATGCCAACTCCAGGTTGTGTAAGAAACATCAAAACCATGAAAATACAAATGTTCACGAACAACCTTATGTGTACGAAAGGATAAATTCATACATTTAGTACACGGACATTTAATGACGCTACTGCCTTCAGAATTACCAACAGCAAACTTCATAAATTCTTCAACCCCATCTTCATACTCACTTGACATTTTACTACAATGAACCCAAGACTTATCCATTTTCAGTTTTAATTAGTTCTGATCCTGACACATTAAGCAAGTTACAAATAAAAAAAATATCAGAATATATAACCAATTGATCTAAACAAAGTACAAATTAACACCACTTTAAATACCCTTACTGCAACATAAACAAAACAACAAATTTTGACCCCACACATTATAATAGTCACAACACAAAATACAAGTACTTAAACACATTGTAGTATTCAAAATCATTTCAGTAGTAAATAAACACAACACTAAAATCAAGCCTAATACAACTTCAGGTCATGCTATCATATAAAGGACCATAATATTAAACATATTTCATGCATCTATAAATTAACTAATGAACTCAAAACTCTAAAATAAAGAAGTGCAATTTATTTACCAGGTCAAATTAATTCCTTTACAGCAAACTGCTCCAGTAAGAGAGATGCAACAAACTGTGCAGCAAGAGAGGTGGCAGCAAGTTGTTCCAACAAAAACAAAGGATTAACTATTACATAAGAAAAAATACTCTTTTTGAACAAATTAAAATGCAATTTTGCATCAGAAGCTAAATTAGGATCTAATTAGGTTCTAAGTATAAATATATTGCAAAACCAGTACTAGAACTTCATCATTTCCTAATATCCCCATACTTCAATAAAAAATTGACCCTACATATGCAAAAGTACAAATTAACACCACTTTAAATACCCTTACTGCAAGATAAACATAACAAAAATTTTTGACCCCACACATTACATTAGTTACAACACAGAATGCAAGTAGATAGACAGATTACAATAGCCACAACATAACATACAAATAAAGCCCCATACAACTTCAAATCATGTTATCATATAAAGGACCATAATATTAAAGTAATTGCTATCGTGCAACTATTAATTAACTAACGAACTCAAAACTCTAAAAATAAAGAAGTGTAATTTACTTACCAAATAAAATTAATTCCTCTACAGCAAACTGTCCCAGCAAAAGAGATGCAGCAAACTCTACAACAAAAGAGGTGGCAGCAAGCTGCTTCAACAAAAACACAGATACCCTTTTCAATAAAATAAAATACTTTTTTGTATCAGAAGGTAAATTAGGTTCTAAGTATAAATTTGTTGCAAAACAAAGTACTGCTACTTCACTCATTTCCTAATAACCCCAAACTTCAACGAAAAATTAACCCTAGACATGCAAATTTACTACAATAGGCAAATTATTTGGCTCTTGTCCTGCTACTAGTAGTACTACTGCTGCAAAATAATTATCCATTTTCTCTAATCCTTCATCTCTAAAATCTACTTCACTCCTGCTACACTATTGTTGCTTCTACTACTGCTAACCCTAACAACCTAAATTCTTTGCTCTCTTTCAACAAATTAACTAATCAATTTTTTTAATTAGATTTTCTCATTAGATTATTTAAGAATTAATTGATTTAACTTAGATCTGTGCAAAACAAACAGCATGCAAAATGAAGACAGAATAGAAATCATACCAAGGGCTTTCAAAAAATGATGATGAGGAAGAGAGCAAGATGAGGACAAAAACCGATGGCGAGGAACACGATGGAGAAAAAGACGATGGCGATACAACAAAATGCACATTTCACCCACTCAATTTCTCAACGCAATTGGTAACCAATACGTTAGGAAGACGATGGCAATATGACGATGGCCGAGATTTTGGTAAGATGATGGCGAAAAGGAAGTCAATATAAGAGGGTAAGACGATAGCAAGATGACGACGGCTGAGATTTTAGCCTTACCCTATACTCTCTGTATGTTTGTGAGTTGTATGTGTTGATACTTAGAAAAAATTAGGGATTAAAGAAGTGAAACTCAACACCAAAACAATGTGTTTCGTGTTTTTAAATTTTATTTTATACTAAAAATTTTTAAAAATATAATATTTTATATTTATGTACAAAACGTCGTCGTTCCAACTTCTCTAAAACGACGACGTGTCTTCCTTCGTGTAATATTTTATTTTAAATAACACCAAAAGTTTTGGTAAAAAACGCGCTAAAATTAAGTCAACGTTAAATTTCTATCATGACTTATTGACGATTAAATTTATATCACAAAGACATCATATATTCTTGACATAATCTTTTTCTATCACGAGTCCATCACAAATCAATCATGAATATATGATAGCCAAAAATATATCACAATTATATCATGCTTTTATGACCCACTCAAAATCCGTCAACAAGTGTCTGTCATCTATTGCCAGTTTTCTTGTAGTGCTATTCACCTCCATGTGTACATGAATGATGGATGACTCATGTCGTTAGGTTGAGGGTTCAAAGCAAAACCCTAAATCCACATCATTCATCATCTAACAATAGAGACACATCTCTAAGAGAAAATGGGGTCTTTGGCCTCCAAAAAAAGTATTATTCATATCTAGAGAGAAAAACTCATCTTCTCCATTTTTTTCTTTCTTTAATCTTGATCAAACACTAACTTGAGCGTCAGAGTGTCTTTTTCAGGTACTCACCATTCTAGAATCGAGGCCAATGAATGATCGTAACAAGTTCTTCACAACCTACAAATATGTGTGAAGGTAAAAAATTCCAGCCACCTTCACTTTAAATACTCTTTTCTAATTTTCCATTTAATCTTTTTATTAGTAAAATTTAAAATAGTATTGCGCTATTTTTATTTTTTTGCAATCTTATCGTTACCCTACGTACAAATTAAAAAGTGTTCTAAGTGATAAATTTTTTGAATGTTAACCGTTAGCTTAAATAACACATATGTTAGATTTTAGTTTGAAAGTAATCTTAAGTATAAAAATATATAATCAATAAGAAATAGGAAAAGAAAAATAGATTATTGTCAATTTGTGCAATTTATTTTAGTTAGATAGGAAGCAACAAGTAGAAAATAGAGAAAAAGGATTAATTATGAGTGTAAGTTATTTGTTAGAGAAAAAACAGTTGTGTGTTTAATTCTTATTTGGCCTTAACTATAATTTTATTTGAAGTGAGGTTTGTCAAGGATAGTGAAGGGGTGTCAATAGTTTCATTGCTTCCTTATATACTCTTTTGAGGAGTTTTATCTTGTGAAAATCATTTGTATTTATAAAATTAAGAAGTAAATGTGGGAAACATTTAGAAAAGAGATGTCGGATCATCTAAAGAGTGTAAATGTATATTGACACTTTAAAGTTAATTGTACTCCTTTGAAGCCTTTAGATATAATGCTTAGTTAGTGGATTCTTTATGTTTGAATCGCTTAGAGGTATGGACGTAGGTGGATTTGCTAAACCACATAAAACTCGTTGTATTCATTTTCTAAATCCTTATTTCTTTATATTAATTGTTGGACTTTTGGTGGATGGAGTTGTTAAATTGTGTTTACTATTGGAGAAATTTTTAAAAATCCAATTCACCCTACTCTTGAGTTGCTTGACTAAAATTACACCTAAAAAAATCAAAGAATACACCAAAATAGATAAAAGGTCCCATGAAAATACTACAAAAATTCAACAAAAAATTACACTTGTTTTAAATGTGAGAAGTGCGAACACACTTCTAAATTTAAAGAGCATTGATGATAGTTCTTAAGAAAAACTAAAGATATATGAATTTGCCACAATTTCAGATAATGAAAAAGAAATTAATGTCTTAATAAGAGACCAAGAATTTTTACTAGAAGCTGTAAATAAAATTGTTGATTATAAATTAAGAAAATAATACCTTTAAAAACTACAACACAATTTTGAAAACGAACAAAAGCATCAACACCTTGCAATTTATAATTTAAAGGATATATTAGAAAAGATTTAAAGAAAAACCCTCCAAAGAAATGTCTTTCTAAGATTTAAAAAAAGAAATTCACGAAATTAAAAATGAAAAAAAACAACTTAAGATACAATAGAAATAAAACTCAAAACTAGGTGAATAAATTAAAGCAAATTTCAAAAAAGGAAAATAAATTACTGAAAAAATAAATAGTCATAATCAAGATGATGAGGAAATAGAAAGAAAATACATAACTAATGACTTCATTATGATAATCTCACAAATTACATACTAAAAACGAAATGTTAAAATTACAAATTACATACCAAAAATGAAATGTTAAAATTACACCTTTAATAAATAATGAATTTAAATTCGAAACAATTAATGTATTTGACATAGGAGTTGACGGCTTGTTTGCGATTGTTTTTTAGAGGTTCAAAAGTAATTTTGAGAAGTTAAAAACTCATTTTGGTGTTTGGTAAACTTTTACAAATCACTGTTGATAAAATCATTCTATCATGTAGTGGATTTTGAAAAGCAGAGAAGGACTTTTCAAAATCTAATTTTGAGAATCAGTTTTATATTTAATACAATTTCATATATATTTTAAAAAATCCTAAATTATCTTTATTAATTATGAAATAAAATCATTAATTTCAAATAAATTATTATTATTATTATTACCAATTATATTGAAAAACAAAATAAAAAAATAAAATTAATGATATTAAATATTTATTTGTATTATTAACTATTATATATACACAAGAAAAATATTTTATATAATGTTTATAAATGTGTATATAAATTTTATTAAAATTATATCAAATATAGTTATTTATATTCTTACAATAGTTTAAAAGTAAAATCTACCAAACATGTACAACTACTTTTAAAATCACAACACTTTTAAAAATAAATTTTACTAAAACCAAATATGTACAACTGCTTTTAAAATCACAATACTTTTAAATATAAATTTTACTGAACGTTTGATTAATTCTTTTTACAACTGATTATTTCTACAATATAACTTTAACAATTATTTTAAAAATTACAGATTGTCAAATTGCCTTAATTTGAATTGTATATAAGAAGGATTAATACCTACAAAATATCATGAGAAAACAATTGAAAGTCTTAAAGTTACAAATGGATCAAAATTAAAAATTAAATACAAATTGTCCAATGTTAACATTTGTAACTAAGGAATTTGTTTCAAAACAACATTTTTATTGGTTAAAGATCTTTCACAAGATGCAATATCAACAACATCTTTTATTGGATTAATTGAACCATTAATTTTTATTGTGCATATATAATAATTGATAACTAAAATAAATATTATTAATTTTATTTTTTTGTTATCTCATTGTATTGGTAATAATAATTATCTTTTTAAATTTAATGATTTTATTTCTTAATGATTTTAAATTAATAAGAATAATTTTAGATTTTTATAATATATATGAGGATATATATGAAATTGTATTAAATAACCATTTATAATTACTTTTGGGGACTCAAAATGATTTTGAAAAGCAAAAAGTTAATTTTAGTGTTTTTTTAGAAACCACTGTCAATAAAATCACCTCATCTTCCAACATATTTTGAAAAGTAGAAAATGAGTAACTTTTTAAAATCTAATTATGAGAATTAGTTTTATACTTAATACAACTCTATATATATCCTCATATATTTTAGAAATCTAAAATTATCCTTACTAATTATAAATAAATTCATTAACTTTGAGGAGATTGTTATTATTATTACCGATTTTATTGTGATAACAAAATAAAAATAAAATATTTATTTTAGTTATCAATTATTTTATATACACAATAAAAAATATTATATATATATGTTTATAAATAGGTAAATAAATTTTATTTAACATTCTATCCAATTTAATAATTTACATTCTTAAAGCAGTTTAACAATAAAATTTATTAAACACACGCGACTAGTTTTAAAAGTAAATTTTGTCAAACGTTTAACTAATTCTTTTCACAGTCGATTATTTCTACAACATGCTAATAGCAATTATTTTAAATACTACAACATTACCAAATTGACCCAAATATAAAATTAATTTTCAAAATCAGATTTTGAAAAGCTAATATTTCATTGTTTTCAAAATCCGTTGTAGGATTTAGTGATTTTGCCAAAAATAAATTTTAAAAGAATTTATCAAATACTAAAATTAGCCTTTAATTTTTTAAAATCACTTTTTAATGTCCTAAAGACAATTCTAAATGAACCTTAATTCAGTTATCCAACTACTAATTTCAATATTTTCACAATCTATGAATGAATTTTTAAAGCATGAAAACGTATAGAAACTGAATGTAGTTAACTAGGGGTGGCTTTAGGTATAGGCGAACAAGGCAGTCGCCTAAGGCCTCATATTTTAAGAAGACCTCATTTTTTGAATATTTCCTTAATAATTCTCTAATTAATAAAATTTTTTAATACGTATTTTAAGAAATTAAGAGTTATTGTTGATAAAAAAAATTGAATTTTGGAAACCTTAATTTTAAAGAAGTATAATTAATAATATTATTTAACCTTTAGTTGATTCATTATTATTATTTCCAAAAAATTATTTACCTTTTTAATTATTCAATGTTAGAATCTTTGATTTTTAGTATTTGTTAGAATATTTGATTTTTAGTATTTCTTTTAATTTCTATTAAAAACCTTATAATCTCAAGAATTAGTAAATGAAAAAAATTTCTTGTTCTTTTCTCTACAAAGAAAATTATTATATTCATTGGTTCATGTAAATAATTAGTTTCTTAAAATATATAGTCCATTTTTATTTTTGAACATCAATTCATCATCTCAAAATTTTGTACTCTATCATTTTAAATATTCTATTTGAAAAAAATACTGTTTTTATTTATTTGTTTGTTTGTTTTTAACGGTTTTAATGGAATAAAAAAATATATCTTCTTGACTATTTTTTAGGTTTTATTTTTAAAATTTTTTATTTTTTTTTATTATTATTGAAATTCAAAAATTAAAGATGAAATAAATTTTAATTCTTTTTATATGTCTTTGAGTATTGAAATTGCAAAATAAATAGAGGCCTCATAAGAAAATTTCGCCTAAGGCCCCTCAGACTCTAAAGCCGGCCCTGTAGTTAACAACTATGCAAAGGTATACAAACTGAATGTAGTTAACAACTAATTGGCTGTGAAAGTCATTTAGATAAAGAGCCAAGTGGCGCAGATTGCCCAAGTTTCTAGGCCAAAAAGGCCAAATACACAAGCCAAGATAAGCTAGCTTAGCTTGATTACAAAAGGTTCTAATTCTAATAATCTCTAGTACTTTCTTTTCACTTGTAAATACTTAGAAATTCTCTACAGAGTACTAGAATGTGGACTCTCTAGAATGTTGTACATAAAATTTTCTAGACCATGCTAAGCATTACTAAACATGAGAACTCTCTAAATTTAGAATACTCTAGAACTAAATAAGCCTCCCTATAAATAGGACTTGGTACTCCATTTGGAACAAGAAAGAGCAACTCAAATACTTGTAAACAAGCTCTCAAAGCACTATTGTACACACACATTCTTGCAAACATTATACTCTCTTTAGCTCAATTGCTTACTCTTTTCTCTTGCTCTTTCACAAGCATATTCGCTTAACTAATTAAGAAGTTTAAAGATTATTTAGCAACTTTTGAGTAAGAACTGTATTAGTTCTGCATATATTTATTGCTCAAAATACTCATCTTGTGACATAGGGCTATCAACATAAAAGGAAACACCACCACATGAAAAGGTTAAAAGCTACATTGTGTTACCTTTGACCTTAAATACCCTCTCAAAAGAGAGAATTACAACTCAAATATATATTATTTGAGACAAATAAACAGAAAACAAAATTGGACCATACTCACAAATTTTGATAATAAATTAATAATTATTACACTGCAAAAGTCGGTTGGAAAATACCTTCAAGGGAAATATTCTTCTTGCAAAAGGGAAATACTTTTTGTATGAGTAACCCAAGAGTCATATGGCAATCTGCTCTTAATTGGCTTTTCTGGGATAAAGAAATGGCTTAACTTCAACGGATTGTGATGCATTTCCTAGAAACCTGATTACACTTCAATCACCTACAAAAACACCTTCCTTTATCTATCAGCAGAAAGGGATGCCCTTTTATTGGTTGGCTCCAACACAAGTGCATCTGAAAAATCTGCAGGTAAAACTGCCATAAATCAAAATTTAGTCAACAAGACATTAATCCTAATTCCTAACATGCACGGTAGAAATATCCCACTATAAAAACAGCTCTGCTAATCCTCAATGCTATGAACCAAAATTGCCAACTTTCCCATTGAAGAAAATTAATATTATTTTATGCTTTTCCGGACATGCAATCTTGAATGGCCACAAGAACTAAATTATATTAAACCACTCATAGCATAGTGTTTGTCCTGGTAAATGCCAATTCCAGAAACATTGTTATCCTCAGTCTTTTCTAACACAACTAGGCTAATGAACACATGCAAGGAAAAAGCCAACCTTCAATTGCCTCCTTGTAATATCCAAGAATCTCTCTAGCTGTGCCTCTGTGCAAGTAAGCCTTCACATCTAATTATAGGGGAAAAAGGTAAAAGTAATGTTACAACCGTTTGGATACAGGTCAAGATACAGCAGAAATATTGCCAAATAATATTAAAATAAATTGCACTTATAATCCTTGGCAGATTCAATGGTTGCAGTGAACAAAAATATCACATCATGTCGCTATCTTTCCTCAAAATTAGCTCTAACTACAGGCCTTTTTTACCATTAATTAAGCTCAAACTATTGGAGGAATAAATCTTAAAGTTATTTTATTAGCATGCACATAAGCACTTCTAAACTGCTATAGTAGTATTTGAAGGAGCAGATGTCAAAAACTTTTCAAAAAGAAAAATGGATTGCAGAAGCTATATTCTAGAACGCAAATGCTTTAACAATTTGAAAAATTTAAATATCAAATACCAAAGGAAGTGGGTCAGAAGAAAATGCATAATATCACCAATCCATTTTGAAGTCAACGAATAAAAACAAGAAAACACTATAAAATTATACAGATAACAAAACGTTGCTGCATTAGAAACACAGTTTTGTGTCTTGCTGTTGTTGCTATAATGATATTGAGAACTGACTAATTTATGTATGGCAGCTGGATTTGAGTATATTAGATTGCAGTGATAATATCCACAATGAACATGATTTCCATGGCAAAAGTCTCATAGCTGACCACCGATGCATTACCTAAATGAATGGGACTAAAGAGCTCTGCAAACAAAACAATTCACATTTAAGGAAAACCTCAACTTTTTGTCAAGGTTGATTGCCTTTGTACAGTTCACATCAGCTTGAAGGAATCTATATGGGGAGAAAATGAAATTATCAAGCTCATATTGTAAGTCAACAATCAGATATAACTCTCAAGAATGCTAAATCCCTGCCGGATTCCAGATATGCTGCATACTTGTTGCTGTAATATGTTACATTTTTTCCATTAAGTTTGATAGCTTCGGTATAAAAACTAACAGCCTTCAGCACTGCTCATCTTTATATGCTTGGTTTCCCTAAATCAAAGATTTGGAGAACATATGAGATTTGGTTTGCTGAGCGAAAAATGCAAAAACAAAAGAATGATTACTTTCAAACGTTTTTGCTTAGTTGCTTAAGAGTATTGTAGAATACACCCAAACCCCAAGCTTGGCTCAGGTGTGACATGATCTACTAAAGTTGGGTGAATCTAAAAGTTTGATAGCTTCCGTATAAAAACTAACAGCCTTCAGCACTGCTTGTCTTTATATGCTTGGTTTCCCTAAATCATTGATTTGGAGAACATGAGATTTGGTTTGCGGAGTGAAAAATGCAAAAACAAAAGAACGATTACTTTCAAACGTTTTTGCTTAGTTGTTTAGGAGCATTGTAGAATGCACCCCAAGCTTGGCTCAGGTGTGACATGATCTACTAAAGGCAGCAGACGTTGCAAATAAAGAAAAAAATAAAGAATAAAAGAGTTCTGAACTGAGACAATTGAATAGCCAATCCATAATTTCTAACAAATAAAAAAAAAAAAAGTGCAGCATTCCACCGTAATAACTGTTGTCCTAAATGGCAAGTGGTTTGATCAAAATTCTATGACTAGACAAATTACTGGAGTGCATAGTCTCTCCAGTAGTTTCTTTGGACTAGATGTGCCACATGCCCTCCTAATTTATTTTCTTTCAACCTAGTTTTCCACACAAACAGCTGTCGAAATAACTTTCAAAAGACGCAAAATGCAAATCCATAACAAAATCAAATAAAACAAGTATATAAACGAATAAAGTGAAGGTATTTTGATACATCCTCAATATCAGCTATGAAAAGAAGATTTTTCGAGTTTACAGTGATACAAATAACAAATGAAATAAGAAACAAATTATGAGCCAACCATATGAGAGCTGGGGTCTTTTCCAGTTTTTATCTTAAGATAATCAGGCTAACAAGTGCAAAAAGGCAGGTTCAAGTCTTGAAAGTAGCTACTTTATGCCCCGAAACCCTCACCACAAGAAGAAGAGAAAGACAGATCTAACAGACCATAAACTATGATTGATGCCAGCAATGGCCCTAACTTGATTGGTACCAATTCACCCAGCTACTTCTTCGTGTTAGACTAAACTATATTTCAAGACATTAAAGAATAATAACATGTTCTGGAGGACAAAAAACAATCATCAACATATCAATTCACTTCTTAAGGAAAAAGTTAAGTAGATTGCATACAGATTAAAATTTACAAAAGGTGAACAAGATGTCCACTAGCCCTAAACACCCTAGGAATTTATAAATAAGAGAGCATCTCGAAAAACATATCAATTTACTTAATTCAGACTCAAAATAATAGGCAACATGAAGACCAAAGTCTCAGGTACTTCAACTTTTTCAATGCCAAAAAAATTTTCTAAGCTACAATAGCTGATAAAAAAGCACGACATCCTGTCATATAGAGAACAACCAACATCTATTACAAATGACTTGACAATCTTCAAATTGTTACCATGTGTACTCAGGAGCAAAATCCATGGACAAGTTTGAGAAAAAAAAATCATAAATAGAATAAAATTTCTAAATTAATAAGCTTTAATTTATAAGTTAATAAAGATGAAATCGGAAAAAGTAAATTCAGAATATTTCCAGAAAGTAGAACCAGGAAACCGAACTGTCATTGCAAGGAAAAAATGACCATACAAAGAGAAATCCAAAGCCAAGATACTCAAAGTAGAACATCAAGATAAATGAATTGCACAATAATATAATTCAAATTTATTTCAAAGGACCAGAAGAGGCTGAAATGAGACAACTAAAAATACATAAGAAATAGACAATGGTGTTGTACATTTTCTTTAGCAATCTCTGCAGATTGTTTCTGGTTTAAAGTATTAGTTGACAGTTTAGATTTAGCAGCAACATCAGCCTGCTCTTGTAGAGATGCATACATATTCTGCACCAGTATCCAACAAAAAACGATCACCCCCACGCCTGGCTATGAAGACACTGACGTACGACACTTATCATAATATCCAAGTGGTACAGTGACCTGAAAATTCGGAAAACAAAGTTAATTATAATTTCATAATACCTGTCATTATGTGAAAAAGAAAAAGAAAATCCAAGCAAACCATAGAACTTGTTTACGTGAGAATCCGAGATACATGAAACTATTGGTCCAGAGAGAGCGAGAGCATTTCACCTGACAGCAAACTGTTGGTCCAAAGGACCAGAAGAATCTGCTATAAGACAATTAAAAATACATAAGAGATTTAAACAATTGCAAATAGATTTAAACAAATTTTGCACGAAATCATCTCCCCATCGCAAAGCGCTTTCATCCCCCATAGGCTGATCACCGACAACATAATTGTTGGCTATGAATGTTTGCATAAGATAAGGCATTGTAAAGGCAAGCGAAATGGTTTAATGGTGCTAAAGCTTGATGTTAGTAAAGCTTATGACAGATTAGAGTGGACTTTCTTAGAGCAAACGTTAAAAAACCTAGGCTTCATCAGTGGATTGGTTTAATTATGCGGTGCATTAGCTCGGTTTCTTTTTCAGTTCTAATCAATGGCTCAGTGAGAGGCTTCATCAAACCTCAGAGGGGTTTAAGACAAGGCTGCCCCCTCTCCCCATATCTATTTATTACATGTGCAGAGGCTTTCTCATCTTTGCTGCAGCGGGCTGAGCAACAAAGACTCATTCATGGGCTCTCCTTTGGTCACGATTTGAAGATCTCGCACCTCTTATTTGCCGATGACAGCCTCGTCTTCAGCAGAGCTTCTATGGCCGACTGTCAAAACTTGAAGAAGATCCTCGAATGCTACTCTACAGCTTCCGGCCAGATCTTTAATTTCGAGAAATCTTCCCTCTTTCTTAGTGGCAACGTTCAGCAAGAGAGAGTTGCGGCAATTGGGAAACTTTTTCAGCTTAATGTTGTGTCGCGACATGAAAAATATTTAGGACTTCCGGCTATGATCGGGAGAAAGAGGAGTAGCTTTTTCAATGACATCCGGCTGAAGGTCTCCAATAAAATCTCAAGTTGGCAGCACAAATTTTTTTCTTGCGGAGGGAAAGAAGTCTTAATCAAAGCGGCTGTCCAAGCAATTCCGGCCTATGCTATGAGCGTCTTCAAAATGCCAATGGGGGTGTGTGATGATATTCAAAAGTTGGTGGCGAGTTTCTGGTGGGGCTCCAGGAGGGAAGGGAGAAATATTCACTGGGCGAGGTGGGAAAAGATGAGCCAAGCGAAGTGTCGGGGAGGGATGGGCTTTCGTGACTTCTCAAGCTTCAACCGAGCCCTCCTAGCCAAGCAAGGATGGAGAATTCACCAATCTCCAGACTCGTTGGTGGCAAGGATTCTGAAAGCCAGATACTTCCAGTCACATAGTTTCTTGGATGCCAAATTTGGTTCAAACCCTTCATATATTTGGAGGAGCATTTTATGGGGAAGGAAAGTTATTTGTTCGGGCTCTAGGTGGAGAGTTGGTAACGGGCAGAAAATTCATGTTCATGGGGCAAATTGGCTCCCACAGCCCTCAACTTTCCAGCCCGTGTTTAAACCATCGTTGCCTCCTGATGCTATGGTTTCGGACCTGATAACTGAGGCAAACTGCTGGGATGAGAGGAAGATTTATGAGCATTTCAACAAGATGGATGCTGAGTTAATTGCTAAGATCCCTCCGCCTCGTAGCCCAAGGGAGGATGAGCTGATTTGGCATTATGGAAAAAATGGCCAGTTCTCGGTTCGCAGTGGATATCAGACAGCCCTTCAAATCAAATTCCCAGCTATGCCTTCAAGCTCAGTGGTCTCCAACAATGAATGGAATATTATTTGGTCCCTTGCTTTGCCTCAAAAGATTCGAATCTTTGTCTGAAGAGCAGCAAAAAACCAGCTCCCCTCAGCCGAGAATCTGTGGAAGAGGAAAATTATTCAGGACCCCACCTGCCAAGTGTGTAACATGGAAACGGAAACTGTCTTTCATGCTTTGGTGGGCTGCAAATCGGCTGAGAAGGTTTGGAAGCTTATCCATGTTGAAGATGATATACATGCAGCTCATAGCCATGACATTTTAAGCTTGCTGCATGCTATGAAAACAATGAGAAGCAGAGATGACCTGGAGCTGATTGTAACCATTTTCTGGGCAAAATGGCATGCTAGAAATCAGCTGCTTTTCAAAGGAAAAAGGGAGAACCCCAAAATTCTGGTTGCTAAAGCTGAAGCGTTGGTTGCAGCATACAAAAGGGTGCATTGTCCAGCTGGAATATGCAGCAAACCAGAACAGAGAGCAACTTCTCAGAAATGGAACCCCCCTCCAGATGGCTTTGTCAAAGTAAATATTGATGCAGCCGTTAGTTCCGAAAAGAGCTTGGTGGGGCTGGGGGCAGTGATCAGAGATGGGCTGGGGCAAGTTCGAGCAGCTGCTACCAAAGTCTCCAAGCTACAGGGAGATGTCTCTTATGCAGAAGCAAAAGCTATGGAATGGGGTTTGTTGGTGGCGGCAGATGCAGACATGAAAGCTGTAATTGTGGAATCAGACTCTCAAGGAGTGGTTAATCTAGTTAACAACAAGCAGGGCAGCAGGTCCGAGATCTATTGGGTCGTCTCCGAAATTCAGCGGTTAGCGAAAAATTTCGAGCGAATTAGTTTTCATTATACACCTAGATCTTGTAATGCTATTGCCCACTCTTTAACTAAGTTAGCGCTAGAGAATTGCGAGACTGTTGTGTGGAAGGATTCATACCCTTCACAAGTGATGAATATTTTCCTTCTTTGATTTAATGGAAATCTTCTTTAAAAAAAAAACAAAAAATACATAAGAGATAGACAATGGTAATGTACGTTCTTCCATTTTCTTTAATTAAATTATTTCCATTTTAGTTTAGGTTATTTTAGTCATTTCTTTATGGAAACAACACGATTTGGTTTAATTAGTGGCAATAACAAAAAGGGTGGGGCTATTTGAACCTACCAATTTACTCAATAAACCTATTTACTAAATAAACCCATCTTTAAATTTTAAAATTTTAAATTTTACTCAGTAAACCCACTAAAATACCTAATATGCCCTTTTTAAACCCAATTTTTATTATAATAGTGATTTTACTCATTAAACCCATAATATTAATTTATAAACCCATTAGATTGGAAATTGATTATTAATTGAAAATTTAATAATCAATTTTGAGTGAATGACCCTCGTTTAAGGACAAATGAATCAAAACATTCTAAATGGAGAAAATTGTTGTCATCATGAAATTATTTTTTTGAGTTATATTATATTGGTGAGAAAAATCTTGTATGATGGTATGAAAATCTAATATGAGGAATTTGAGAAAAAATATTTTTTTTCAGAATTTGGGAAAAAACAATAATTGATTATTAATTGAAAATTTAATCATCAATATTAATTAAATAATTTTGAGTGATGGGTCATTCCCAAACGAATCATAACAATTAAATAATTAATCCTCTATAAAATCAATATCCATCAAATCAATAACAATTATTTTTGTTATTCTGAATCAACTCACACGTGCCTATTTAACAATATATATGGCTTGAGAGAAGAATCCCACCTCTTGATTGATTAGGGTTTAATGAAAATTTGATTAGGATTCTATAAAACTATGTTGAATATAAAGATGGGTTTAAAGAGTAAAAATTATGTTTTTTTTATTATAGTCTAGTGTCCATAACTGTAATTTAATTTAAGAGTGTTTTAATGATAAAAAATTATTTTTAAAGTGGGTTTATTGAGTAAATTAGTGGGTTCAAATAGCCCCACCATAACAAAAAAAGTCCCATCTAAATTTTAGCCTGATTGAATCAGCCTGAAATTTTTAGATTTTGATGTAAATTTAAAAGTGAAATTTTTTTTAACTCAGCCTTAAAAATTAAAAATCGATCAAATTCAATTAAGGATTCGGGCCTTAACAGACCCAACTTGTTTTAAATACTTAGTAATAAAATAAATTTCTTTGTTTTCATTTAAATTAATACGACTCGTGTTTTTATTTAATTATTTGTATGATTTATAATTGAGACGTTGATTGGAGTAATTTTTATATTTATATTGTTTTAAATAAGTTTTGAAGATTTTAAATTTTAGGAAAAGTAAATTTAAATTATTTAAATATTAAAAAATTAAAAAAATATTTGATCGTGCTCGGACTTTCAAACCCAATTAAGGTGACACAATCGGATTTTTTAATCGGATTCGGGTTCTTTATTTGTATTATCGGGTCGGGCTCGGGCGGCCCATTGCCATATAAACCAGCAAAGGGAAACTGAAAAATCCAAAAACAAATGGAACGAGAAGCAGAACCATGGGAAGCACTAGCACTGGACCTTGAATTCGAAGACTCTCGTCTGGTTCCTTGTAAACGCAAGAATCAAATCTCACCCGCCAAAACCAACAAATTTTTTAAAGCCAATAGCAACCCATTTCTCAGCCCTTGTTCTAAAACTCAAAAGCATCTTGTTCCCGGCCCTGCAAGAGCTGTACAGTCGGCAATGCAGCACAAAACGTTGATGGGTATGAGTGTGGGTGTCAATGAAGAGCCAATTCCGACTCAAGAGTTCATTAGGAGAGCTGTTGAAGATGCCGGACTCGAAGACGAAGATTTTTCCCAAAACCCCTGGCTTTTCGCTGTAGATTTTGTTCGCAGTCAAGGCGTGGTCGGCGTTGATGGCGTGGCAATTGGGACGCCGTTGAGTCAGATCAAGAATGGGATGATCAACGGCGATAGGGTGTCTCAGGTTCGAAATTTAACCACCCCCTCTTAATCTCTTATGTTGACACTTGACGGGGACCAGAATGTGAAACATTATGATGTAAAATCGGTAAAAGTGGTACGACGAGGTCCATAGTGTGAAAACCATAAATGTTGGTGGCCTGCAACATATAACTTGTAAATCTAGGCGATCCAATTACACACACACACACACACAGGGCCATCAATAAGTAAGAAGTAAGCTCCTTCTACTGCTCCTCAAGGTCGCTTTGCTTCTTTGATGATTCTGATCAATATGCTGAAGACTCTCCGGACCCTGGACAGCCTTTTTAACAGTTACATAAGCCTTTGCCGTGGATAACCGCTTTGAAATATTAGCCCGGCTTAGCTTTCAAATCAATAGTTCATTGACCTACGTATCTCCTCTCATCTTTTGTTTGAACAACCCTTGTTACTAAAGGAGTGGAATGTGCCATACTATCGAACTATAGGCGAGATGAAGTGAAGCAAGCAAGGGAAGAGTTCCGACAAAGCGATTGATCCAGTTAAGATAAGATCGAAGCGCCTGATCCCACTGAATCTGAGGGGGGGGGGGGGAGCGCGCGCACGTAATTGGATCCCTTAGATTTACAAGTTATATGTTGTAGGCCACCAACATTTATGGTTTTCACATTATGGACCTTGTCGTACCTCTTTTACGGATTTTACATTATAGCACCGTATAATTTATAATTTTTTTATATATATATATATATACAGGTTGGTAAAATTTCAATTGGGTCACCCATTGTTTCCAATTAGCTGTCATCTCCCTGTTGGTAACTAATGTGTAACAACGACTCAACTCATTACTTATGCTTGACAGCATCTGACTACTCCTCAATAAACAACTTTTTTAGTGATTGTTTCGATCTTTAATAGTAACATTAAAGCAGTTTTATAATTTAGCTCTTGTGATTTTACTGTTAGGTTGTTGCAATTGTCAAATCTACCACCCCGAATGGACTTGGAGATATGATGGCAACTCTTAAGGTGAATTAAATTGTGCTGCTTATGTGAATGAGTTCATTGTATTTTCCTTTGGTTTTAATGCCATAACATTACTCAACTTTCGATTTCAGGATCCTACGGGTACAATTGATGCTAGTATTCATCGTAGAGTCCTTACTGAGGGAGAACTGGGAAAAGACTTATCTGTCGGAGCAGTTTTAATACTCCATAAGGTTTAATTAGCATAGTTCCTTCTGGATTTCTTTATTTTTTTTACACAAATGTATACATCAACTGTTTATTAACCTTAAGGTGTTAGAAACAGTATCATTCACTTAACTAAATTAGAATCAAACAAGAGAAAATATATTCATCATGCTTTATTTGTCATTTTGGAGTATATGATGTTGTTATCAGTTCTGAATGATTGACAGGAGCAGCTTTTTTTCAGGTTGCAGTTTTTTCTCCTTCTCGCTCTGCTTGCTGTCTCAACATAACTGTTAACAACATTGTCAAGGTATGTTTTGTTTCTTGTGAAAGTAAGCCAGATTATCAATTCATTAAGGACTTAAACAGTACTTTTAAATGAGACATCAATTTGCAATAATTAGTTCTCTTATCAATTTCAATCTGTCAAGATAGCAGGCTAATTTACACTCTTCAAGCTACTGAGCCCTGACTGTGCCAGAACCATTTGAACCTTTATGTTGTTTCTATTCCATTTGGAGAAACTGGAAATGACCAGCTCTTATTTAGTTTGCAGCATTAGATTCATTTGATTTGATTGATCTTTGCACCAGTTACTTTTAAGTTTGAGGTCCTTTTCCATTTTTCACATTTGACAATGCATCCTCTACCTGAAGAAAACTATACTGAACATTAGATTAATATGTCCGAAGATCTTATAACTTAAGCTTAAAGATTTTACTTTGGCTTACATGTGCCTGAAAGTAATATGAATCTTGTAGTCAAACTCTACCTTAACTAAATTCCATAAAGTGTTTTTTTTTTCCTTTTTGTAGGGGCGGGGGGGTTGCTAATCCAGGATGTTTTTGATCATTTGCAGAAGTTAGATTGAAAGGAAAGAGAATAACGATATGATATTTGATTAGTGTTCAAAGGCAGATTACCTAATGTCGAAAATATGAGGGATTGTGAATTAATTATGAAAGCCCTTACCATAACTTCTTCATTAGATAATATTTGTCTTTAGTGGCTATGGGAGACTCCTTCCTATCCTTTCTATGTAATTGTCTATAGGAGCAGTGATACCAAGTTTTGCATGGTTGTTTTAGTTAGAGTCCTCTCAATAGAATTACTAACAAGTGTATGAGTCTTATAAATGATCAAAGGCGTGCATTCTCAAAAGCTAAATCTGATTCTGTGTCACAGCAGAAGGTACTTAATGCTGGAAGAGAAAAAGACACCATAGAAGCACATTTTTAACTTTCAATAAATTTGAGTTTTCTAATATCTAATTTAGAAGGCGAAATTTCCTAGTAAACTTAAAGATTTTTCTTGATTATTCCCAATGGAAGGATGAACACTTTTGATTGGGCCAAAAGTAAAGGCCAACATTTTGTGTTTAACCACACTTGCATATTATTGGTAAGGCAAGGGGAGATAGTTGATAATGTTTTCCTTCATTATCCCATTGCCTCAAGTTTCTGATTAATGCTTTCTTGAGTTGCCAAGATGTTTCTGATGAGTGGGTTGTTGCTCCATTATCCTCTTGGGTCTCTTTGCATTGATTAGAATTCTGAATCTGCTGGCAGAATGAAAGTTGCAGTGCCATGGAATGGAATTGTAGAGTTATGGCTGTTCTTTTTGGTCAGAATAGTCTGTTTTGACGAGAAGTAGTTTTTCTTACGAGACAGAGGTTGCTTTTGGGCATCTTTTTGAGCTTTTACTTTCTTTTATGGGAAACAATTGATGATTGTATTACGAAGAAAATTACGTTAGTAATGGACCAGTGGTTCACAAAGAACAACATTTAAAATGGTAAAATCTAAAATATAAAGAGTTCTGTTTTGATTCTGCATTTTTCTCCCAAAAATCTTAAGAAAATGGCCTCCAAGCTTTTTTCTCATGCTATGCTGTACTAATTGATGGACAACCTTATTACAGGTCATCTCCAAGGACACTGAAGCTCCAATAAAACCAAATTGTTGCGCACGAATTATGAAACATTCTTCTACTGATATTGGTAGGAGAAAAGAAATTGCCCATCTTATTTCATATGTTGCAGCAGTTCATTTAAAAATTTCTTTTTATCTTAGGTGCTTATTGACAGGTCGAGTTTCTTTATCAATATGGACATGATGTTTTTTATATTCAATTTCTTAACATAAGATCTTCTTAATTTCCCTTTTTCTATTACAGAAAGTGGTGAGAACTGCTTGATGCCCAATAAAACATCATCTCTGTCACAAGGACAGGTGGAGAAAGTAAATTTGTCACCTCCAAGCAGCTTCCATGGTGCCGAGGGCAATGGCAGCCAAAATTTTGTTGTAGAGAAAGAAATGTCAGTTATGAGACAAGATATTTTTGATGGAATAAAAGTAGCTGCCAGGAGAGGCACCAACTGCAATGACAAAGAGAGTTTGTTGGATGATCAACCCAACCCATCAAATCAGTTCATAAGAAAAGAAGGAATCATGAAGTATCTCAGGCCAAATGCTAACGTGAGAGGGAGTGTACAGAATACTGAACAAACAGCAATAAACTCAGAACCTCATGGCAGCTTTGGTGGTGATGGAGGCAGCAGAATTTGGAATTCTTTTGTAGAGAAGGAACTATTTGCAGTAATGCAAGATGTTGACAGATCTAAAGTAGCTGTTGGTGCAGGCACCAGCAGTAACGACATGAGGATTTTGATGGGCGACCAGCTCAAGACTTCAAATCAGGTAGTAAGAGGCAATCTACTGAAAGAAATACAATGCTGTGCTCCAGCAAACTTTGTTCGGTTCCCTGGCAACAATGAAGAAAATGGAAATGCTGCTGGAATTAAGAATCACAGCCAGCAGATATTTTCTAAGGGTTCACTCTTGCAATGGACAGATGAACAGTTGGATAAGCTGTTATCTTTTGACTGACATGATGACAAGCTTTTTGGTTTTGCTAAAATCCCTTTACAGCCTAGGTGAGATCAATAATTTTTGAGGGTACAGATGACATGTATGTAGATTTTTCAGAATATGCTGGAGTTAAAAAATGCTTATCCAACCATTTTCGCAGAAGCAGCTAGGTAATCACAGAGAGCTCGCCTGAGAAATTGTAGAACATTAAAATGGAATATACAATCACTATCCTGATTTTTGTTCAAAAATTTACATTTCTATTGTCTGATTTCCTGTCATGATAACATGTTTTTTTTGGACATAGCACTTATTCAGAACTTGTCACATTAATTCTGTGATATATTACTACTTGAGATTATGTTTCCGAAACTTATGATGAATCAATAAAAAGAAAAAAACACCCTCCTAATCTGATAAGAGACATTACTCCATTTACAAGAATCACTTATCATTTAAAATTTTATTAAAAGGTTTATTTAGAAAATAGGTTTAGTGAGTATTGTGATAGGTTCAAATAGTCCTACTTAAATTTAAAATAATTATATTTTGTAAATCTACCCTATAAATACCAAAAATATCCCTGTCTATTTAATAGTTATAATATTACCTTTTCTTTGTTCCAAATTTGATTGTTTTAATTTTAAAATAATTATTTATTTGAAAATATCATCATCATCGAAACCTTCAGATTTGGTGTACATTTATATTTAAACATAGATTGATTTTTTTTTTTAATGAGAATGAATGATAAATTAACAAAATTTGAATAAATTTAGTATATCAAGAACAAGAAAATCATGCAAACGAAAATGCCAGCAGTCAATTACTCGACAGTCAGCATAAATGCTTTGAAATTTTTTGACTCAATTAACTAAAAGGTGAATTAATTTCCAACACAGAATTATAAACAAAACCTAAAATGATCTTGCTTAAATCATTGACCAATCCACACCTGGAACATGAAACTAAGTTCTCAATTTTTATATTTAGTCGACAAGGAAAATTAGAAAATACTAAGCATAAACTGCTTTTGATTAACATGTGAACAAACCACTTTTTAGTTAAAAATTACTTTTAGAAAACAAAATTTAAAACTTACTTAATTCTCTTTCAAATTCTTTTCATTGCATATCTTCTTCCTCCAATGCAATTTTAAGTACTTTTTCTTTTCCAGATTCTTCCTTTTGCATTTCTTTTTCCTCCATCATTGCAACAGTGAATTCTTTTTTTATTTAAACAATAAGGAAAGAGTTTAAGAACACAAAAGTTCGCGGGTTTATAGGTTATAATAAATTTAACTTCTAAATTATAATAGATAAAAATTTAACTAATAATTATTTATTTACCTATTTTAATCATTTCACTAAGGATAATGTTATAATTACAGAAAATCTAATAAGTGGGATGGTTTTACACAAAAGGTGGGGGGAAATATCACCACTGTTTTAAATATCATTTTAAAATTGCAATCTTATTTGTTATTATCGTGCTTATAGATATCTCAATATTTGAGTTTCAACTGATGGCATTTATTTATTAGATGGTAGATAGAGTAACAAGTAATTTTATATTTATCAATAAACGAGTAAAATCGTAATTTTCTGGCCCGAACTCCGAAGATGAATCTAACCACAACTCACTTATGTGCTTAAATATCTCTTTACAATTAATAACAATTCAAGCTTCAAATACAATATTTAAATAGCGGAAGACTTTAAAAAATTGCTAAACCATCTATCGTCCTTAATTCAAGTCCTTCTCCTCACTCATCATTAATCAATCCTCAATTTTAGAAACTAAATCACAATAGACTATGTGTACAAAGCTCAGTAAGCAAACTATTTTTTCTTATACCAAAATACATACATACTTATACATAATGCAAATTGATGATATGCCATGATCTTTTTGAAATACTGTAAAATAAATTCATCAAAATCTTTTTTTTGTCGTTTTCAAACTTTCACATTTTCTTTCAATAAAATCTATATCATGCATTTGACACCTTGCACTATGCATGTCACTTCGCACTATGCATGGCACTTCGTGGCATATTGGCCTTCGAGAAGTGGTCCCCACATAGTTTCAAGAGCCCCCACACAGCTTCAAGAGATAGCCCCCACACAACTTCACTCTCATAAGACTTGGTACAATAGCAAAGTTCACTGTAAATCATAACATTACAAATGCAATATTGATAAACATACTTTTTATAAAAGCTTTGCATGTTCATGCTTATGCCAATAAACTTTCATACATACATATACCCATGTACGTAATCATGCTCAATACATAACAACACATCACATAAACACATGGACATTAATATATAAATCCATATATGTACATATAAAAAATAGGCTTTTCACGCATATCAAACATATACATTTTTTTTATTATGATTCATTTAGAAGTTTAGTTTACTTGTCTCTTGGCACCTACATGTAATAAATGCATATTGATAGCATCGACCTAAAAATCATTAATAAAACTCTCATAAGATATAATCAAGTATTGGGTCCATCTCATTTGGGTGGCCCTATCCCAAAGTTTTATAAGTTTGAGTAGTTAAGCAATTAAAGCAAATTTGAATGGGGCAAATGAAATTTTCCATGAAATATAGGTTTTCAAAATGTGGCTATATAAACAAAAACAAGTGGAGGCGGCAGCAACTTTTGTGCATGAAAAAGATGAGAGAGAAAAAGATAGTGGTGTGCATTTAGAATTTAAGAGCTTGAATTTCAATCTTTGATTGGAGGATCAGAAGGCGATTTTAATTCTATTTTCTCCCAAATTTGGAGGGTAAGTTCTTCGCATCACCCTTTACAGTCCTACTGCTCTTAATTTTTATTTTATCCTCTTGTCGGCTATTATTTGAGAAACCCACTTGTTAGAGAGACATACATTAAGCTATTACTGTAAGCCAAGAATATTGAAATTCATGATGTTGTTAGCCTCTAGTATTATCTAGAGAAGAATTTGTACTGTAATCCCATTAATATAGTGGCAGATTATATCGGACTATAGTCTTATGGTTTTTCCCGCTTTAGCTTTTCCATGTAAGAATCTATATCTTTTGCGGTCGGTTTTTTCTTTGGATTTTGTTAGTTTATTTTTCTGGCTACTTATTTGTAGTACACATCCTATTTTAATCACATAAAGAGGGAAAGATTTTTATTTTTGCTTAATTGACAATTGCTTGTGTGAGTTGCTTTCCCAATAGTGGTATCAAAGCATAAGGTTTTGTGTTTTTTTCACTTGTGTAGTTGAGATGGAAGAGTTCTTGGCATGCATGATTAAATTAAAGTTATAGGATTATGGTATTTGGAAGTCTAGGATGGAAGATTTGTTGTATATGAAAGACTTACATGAATCATTGAAAGCGAAGAAGCTAGACCCGCCGATTTAGATGATAAGAAATGAGCTCAATTAAACTAGAAGGTCATGGGTACTACTAGATCATGTATTGATCATAGTGTGTACCATCATGTCGCGAAGGAATCCAGGGTTGATAATCTTTGGAGAAAATTAGAGACAATTTATAAGTAGCCGACCACACAGAACAAAACCAATTTGATGAAAAAACTTGTTAACTTGAAATATAAGGAGGGGCACAATATAACTGAACGTTTTTTAGGGCTTGGTTGATTAATTATCATGAAGATTATTTTAGATAATGAGTTACTAGCATTGTTGTTACTTAGTTCTTTCCTTGACAGTTGGGAGACATTAGTGGTGTTAGTGATAATTTAGCATTGAATGAGAAATTAACCTTGGATATGGTTACAGATAGGTTGCGGAATGAAGAATCTAGAAGAAAGAGCGTTGAAGTGGCTCCCTTTGAGTCAGATGGAAATTCCTACCAACAGAACAATGATAACCCTAGAGGAAGATCTAAGTCCCAGAGGAGAAACGTCAAGTGTTTTCATTGTCAAAAAATGGGTTATGTTAAAAGGGAGTGTAGATTGTGAAGAAGAGGACATGAGAAAGAAAAAAGTGATGCTAAATAAAATGACAAAAAGAACACTGCAACCATAGTTGATGGTGATTTGATATTGTTTATGATAAGAGGTAAGTAAATCTCACTTACCATATCAGTGATTGGGTGATTGATTCAGGTGCTTTGTTTCATGATAATGCACATTGTGATTACTTCAAATTCTATGTCAATGGTGATTATGGCCATGTTCAGATGGAAAATGAGGGGCCATCCAAGATTGTGGGAATAGGAGATATTTGCTTAAAAATTAGTGTAGGCTGTAACTTGTTGCTTAAAAATGTCAGACATGTACTAGATATTCGCCTTCATTTGATCTCTATAGGCAAACTTGATTATGATGGTTATACTAACTAATTTGGTGAAGGAAAATGAAAGCTCACCAAAGGCTTCCTAGTATTAGCTAAGGGAAGGAAAGTAAACACTTTTTACATTATAGAAACCAAGATCAAGAAGAAGATGTAAATGTCTCTGTAAAAAATTCTAACATTGAGATATGGTATAAAAGGCTTGGTCATGTTGGTGAGAAATGATAAGAAACTTTTGTCAGAAAATTATTTCTACCCAATTTCGCAGGTATGTCCCTCAAGACTTGTGTTCATTATTTAGCTAGAAAGACACACAGAGTAGGTTTTACAAGCTTTTTTCCATCTAGAAAGTCATAAATCCTTGATTTGATTCACACTGATATTTGCATGATGCAAAGTAGATCAATAAGAGATGCACTTTATTTTGTAACTTTTATTGATGACTGTTCTTAAAAAGTGTGGACCTTTGCTTTGAAATATAAAGATCAAGTGCTTGATATGTTTAAGTTCTTTCATGCTTATGTTGAGAGAGGGATTGGAAGAAAATTAAAATGTGTCAGGACATACAATGGTGGTGAGTATAGAGGGCCATTTGAGCAGTATTACGGATCCCATGGAATTAGACGTAAGAAGACTACCAAAAATCCCGCAGTAAAATGGTGTTGTAGAAAGGATAAACAGAACAATTGAAGAAACGATCAGGTGTATGCTTTCTGATGCCAAACTTCTTAAATCTTTTTGGGTAGAGGCTATGAGTACTGCAATTGATTTTATTAATCTTTCTGCTTTATCTCTATTAGATGGTGATGTATCTTAGAGAGTTTAGATGAGGAAAGATGTTTCTTCTAAACACTTAAAAGTGTTTGGTTGCAGGGCATATGTTCATATTCCTAAAGATGAAAGATCGAAGCTTGATGATAAAGCCAAGGAATACATTTATTTAGGCTATGGATATGAAGAATTTGGGTACAGATTATGGGTTCTAGTGGGAAGAAAATTGATCAGAAGTAGAGATGTTGTATTTCTTGAAGATCAGATAATTAGTGATATAACGAAGAGTGATAAGTCTCAGTCATCTTCAGAGATTCCTATAATTTTAACTTTAGTTTCTACACTTATAGTTATGATGATCATGGGGGAGCTGGAGAGGATAATAATAATGGTCTAATAGAACCAGTTGAACAAGCACCTCTAGAACTACTTGCCCTACCAGTTGAGCCAGAATTGAGGAGATCCACCAGAGAACGGCAACCTTCCACTAGATATCCTCTAAATAAGTATGTGATGCTTACAGTTGGAAAGGTACCAGAATGTTTTGAAGAATCCATGTCTCACCAGCATAAAAATGAGTGGGTTAAAGCCATGCAAGAGGAGATGAAATCCTTGAATAAAAACTACACTTATGACTTAGTAAAGCTTCCTAAAGGAAAGAAGGCACTAAAGAACAAATGGATTTACATGTTAAAGACTGAAAATAACTCACAACAGCGATACAAGGCTAGATAGGTTGTGAAGGGTTTCGGTCAGAAGAAAGGTATTGATTTTGAAGAAATATTTTCTCCTATGGTGAAGATGTCTTCAAAGAACACTGGAGAGCAGTTAAGTGGGTTCTTAGATATGTCACACTTCAAGGGAATGTTTATGTTTTGGTGGTGACAAACATGTGTTATAAGTGTACACGGATGTAGATATGGTAGGAGATGTTGATTCTAGAAAATTCTTGTTAGGATATTTGCTTACCTTTGCAGGGGGAGCAGTTTTATGGCAGTCCAGACTCCAGCAGTGTGTTGCTTTATCTACTACTGAAGCAAAATATATTGCAGTCACTAAAGGTTGCGAAGAAACCTTGTGGGTGAAGAATTTCCTATAAGAGTTAGGTGTGAAGCAAGACAACTTTGTTGTATACTGCAATAGTCAGAGTACCATTCACTTGGCAAAGAATTTGACATACCATTCGAAATTCAAGCATATTAATGTAAGGTATCATTAGATATGAGACGTGCTTGAAAATAAACAGTTGCAGATTGAAAAAGATTCACACAATAGAGAATGAGTTAGATTTGATGACAAAGTCATTGCCCAAGGAGAAACTGAAAAATTGTATGTAGAAAGCGAGCTTAGTGGTGCCCCATATGATCTTGGGGGGGGGGGGGAGATTTGTTGGGTCCATCTCATTTGGGTAGCCCAAGCCGAAAGTTTTATAAGTTTAGTAGTTAAGCAATTAAACAAAACATGAAGGGGCAAACAAAATTTACCATGAAATGTATGTTTTGAAAACGTGGCTATATAAACAAGAATAAGTGGAGGTGGCAACAACTTTTGTGCATGTAAAAGATGAGAGAGAATGAAAGAGACAATGACGTGCTTTTAGATATTGGGGTCTTCGGTTCAATCTTTGATTGGACGATCAGAAGACGATTTTAATTTCGTTTTCTCCTAAATTTGGAGGGTAAGTTCCTGACACCACCCTCTACAATCCTACTGATCTTGATTTTTATTTTATCATCCTATTGGTTATTATTTGAGATATCCACTTATTAGAGAGACATATATTAGACTATTACTATAAGTCAAAAATATTAAGAATTTTGATGTTGTTAGCCTCTAGTATTGTATAGAGAAGAATTTGTTTTGCAATCCCATTAATATAGTGGAAGATTATATCTGACTATGGTCCCATAGTTTTTTCCACTTTGAGTTTTCCACATAAAAATCTGGGTTTTTTATGGTTTGTTTTTTCTTGGTATTTTGTTAGTTTATTTTTCTTCCTATTTATTTGTACTACACATCCTATATTAATCATACAAAAAGAGAAAAAGTTTTGTTTCTATTTAATTTACAACTGTTTGTGTGAGTTTCTTTCCCAACATCAAGTTATAATCATAAACTCTCCTAAACTCAACCTTAAATAATCTCAATATTCGATCCCTAAAACAAAATAGGCCATGTTCTCTGATTTTTAATAAATTATTACCTTATTGGAAAAATCTCAAATTTTACAAAGCATACGATGGCATACTGAAATTCATTGACTAAAATTTCATTGCTTAATTCCTTAAAAAATATTGAAAATAATTTATCTTTCAGACATCATCAGTTCTGTCAAACAATTTTCTATGTTGAACATACTTGTTTTAAAAATACAAACGAATTTATTGTTTTATCATAAAATCCTGAAAATTTCCAGAATCACAATAGACATATAAAAATCACTGCTCCAAATTTTATAATTTTTGAAGAAGTCTAATTATGGTAAAATAATTTCGAAATTCATGTTCTTCACTAAAATCAGAAATTTCTAGGTTTTCAAACTTGAGTTTAAAGAATTGTAATTAATTGAAATCTTATCTGATTAGCTTGAAACAAGTTTCAAAAACTTCTCAAAGATGTCTAGTTTAACATATGCAAAATTAGAATCAAAATCAATTTGTACAAATTACTATAATTTTCGAAATAATATGCTGTCAGCATATTTCCTACAAAATCTTAAGTTCTACTTCGATTACCATTATCTAATCATGCTTCTGTATAGCAATTAACAAGGATCAATAATTGAAATTTACTCCAATTCTTACTTGACATAATATCCAATTTAAAATGCACTACTTTGATCTCATGTGTTTCTCATGGCCTTAAGAAGAAGAAGATTTTCTTTTTTTTTCTTTTCTCTCTTTTCTCTCTTCTTTTTTCTTTCTTTCTGGTTTTTTTTTATTCGATCTCTCTCTCTCTCTCTCTCTCATTCTCATTAATGGCAAGGGTAAGTCATCTTATTCTTTTTATATTAAGGTACTGAGATCACTAACAAATTGAAAAGACTGAAATATCTTTAAGAGAATTGGGGTAATAAAATACTAAGGCTTTGGAATCTGTCATTTTTAATTTCATAAATCTTAACTATTTATCTGTTATACCTCAAATTAAAGGAACAATCTAAATATTAATTCATTGTTTACTCAAGATTTTATCGTTAATGTACATGTGAAATTTTCAAAGTAAATTCTTCTTTGCTTCAAAAATATTAACGCTAAGCACTTTATGTATCCATTTTGAAAATTATAAAACCAAAGAGCTAATAATAAAAAATTACCTAACCAAGATTAGATTTATTAAAAATTATTGATGGTGAAAATTATGCGGAGAGAAAAAAGTGAAGAAAAGGTGTAGAGAGGTGTGTTCCCCCAATCTATTTATACTAATTCATGATCAAACCACACCACACACATAAATAAAGCCAATAATTATGGCTGTACATTTATTCCGCTAACCAAATATAAGCTTAACTCAATCCACTCAAGCACATCCAGTTGATTCCACTAACAATTACCACTCCTAATATGGTAAAAACTTATAATTTCACAATTACTACACTTAACGTAGTAAAAACTTATAATTTTACAACACAAGTTGTAGATCAAATATGTTAGAAACACACAAAAATACAAAAGATCAAATATTTAGAAATATAATTAGAAATTTACATTATGTTACATAATTATAAATGTAAATTATAATATAATCACAAAATAACATTGTTATTGCTTAGTGAACATATAATTTTTAGAACAAATCACACTCCCAATTAGCTTATTATCAGTATGTAGCAATTACAACACTATATTAAATTAATATTTACAAAATTCATATGCAAGTTAATAGTTGTTCATATCTCCTCTAAACTACCAAATAAACTCTCCCAAGTTTCTCTAACTCTTTGTCGTTCACTCATTATCCAGGATATCACCAAACCTTCTTTTATGCTCAAGTAATTAACAAAATAATTGAGGCTTCATTAAACGAAAACAACATTTTTGTTCTAAAATTCATTAGAAATTTTATCTTTAGGTAGTAGATTATTCACACATATTTTAAAATATTACATTTTTAACCTAAGTAGTGAGTTTTAGGCCAATGATTTCTAGACCAGTTGGCCTTGGGGTACTAAGTGTTAAAACACCTCTATGGACTTAATTACTCGGGCTTTAGATATAGCAAAATTAAACACATTCAATTTTTTTTTCTTTTTTTTCTCTTTTTATTTTTTTATTTTATCTTATATTTTTGGCAATATACACTTTCTACTACCTTAGATATTATCTCTAATAAATAAAAAATAACTAAATGTTGCAAAAAAACCTACAACTCACTAGTATGTGTCATAATGTGTGTGTAAAGAATGATTTAATAATACATGTTAAATGAGTAAATAACAAAATGATTTAATAACTAAATGGAGAAGTCACAAATTTGAATAATTCAAAGAAAATGGAATAAAAACAACTTACTATGAATTTTAAAACCAAAATATACTACACACTGGACTGTTAAGATGCATCTCAAAAGTTGTGACTCTTTATTCAACCATCCTAGAAAAAAATAATTTGTTATTTTTTTGTGTTTTTTTAAAGGAACAAATATTTACAATTTGCATCAACTATCCCCCACCCACCCTCTTCTAAATATTATTCATAATTTAAAGATATACATGCAAAAAGGTGAAAAGATAAAGAAAACATAAATAATAAAAGAAGAAATAGGAAGGATCACATTTGAACTAGTCATAGAAGATGCGTTTTTAGAGTCTCTATATTGCATGTTCAACCATCTCTGACAAACACATCACTAAGATTGAGATATTCCGCTCCAAGAAAATAGTTACAAAAGAAAAGTTGAATCTAATTTGCACTTTTTACTACGGCTACGGTTACCATTATTAGTCAATCAATCCAACGCTAAGGTCCTAGGATCTAGCTCTAATTTGTAAGCTTGTAAAAGATCAAGTAACTCATTAATAGTAGAAGCATAGATTAAGAGTTTTTTTTTTGTTTGCGAAGATTGGAATGAAATGATTCTTAATTGCATGGTTAAGAAATGCTAGCAAGCCATCATAAAAAGTTATTAACATTTAACAACCCGATGAGTTTTTTATGGATATTTAAATGGGTCCAAGATGCAAATGTGATAAGTGCCTTTAGAGTTGTAAGATCTTTTGGCAAGAAAATAAAAGCATAAGCAAGATTTAACATTTCGTATATTCTCTCTTGCATACTTAGGACGACCAATACTTCTCTAGTTGGTGGGCCGAGTAGGCATTCCAAAGGTTTGAAGGCTTGTGGAATAATGCTTGACACTTGGTTTCCTCTAATAAAATCAGTTTCTAAGACAAACTTTGATAACCGTCGACCATTTTCTCCATGTACAAGGTGTATTTCCTCTCTGTTAGGACACGACCAACACTTACAACTGCCTGAATAAACTCCTTTTATTTTCTATAGTGAAATCAAGAAAACACACAAATATTTTTCGAATTGTCTACTTGAAGATGATGCCATTAGAATAATCTTAAAAAGCCAAGTTATGAGTGTTTGGAAAAAAGAAGCCCATATTTAAATATTTTGGTGACAGACATAATGAGACAACTGTAAATGGGTTGCTGTATTTGTCAAATGACGTGTAAAGCTCGTGGCTCAATAATTCAAAAGCAAACAGTAAAAAGAAAAGCAAATAGTGATTAGAAAAAAATAGTAAAAGAAAACAAATAATAATTAGATACAAAATCAAACCACTAAATGCAATAATGCAAATGATAAAAGAACAACAAAATAAAAGGATATTTACTAGTAGTTATGATTGTGGCTCACATCTTCCTTTGGTTTTACATCCAGTAATAGCTTGACCGACTTCTATGGGTCAAGGATATACTTCACAACCAAATTTCTTATAAATTGGCAAACAAAGTCTTTTAGAGTCAGATTTCCAAGACTAAATTGTGCACTTTCTTTTTGGAACAATATCAATAAATTATGAATCTCACATTGTACATATTTACTTCGATGCATCTTAAGGGATCATAAGATATCATCTAACGATTTTTACTCAAGCCATCTTTAATGAATTTAATTTTATATTCATGATAATCAGAAATCGTTCCTAAAGATTTACAATGCAACCGATTGCAATAAGTTCTTACACGATTATGACATTCTGAGCCAACTTGTTTAGTTCTCATTTTTTTAGCAAATGTGCTTTTACCAAAACCAAGAATGTAAGAAATAAATAGATCTGTAAACTCACTTGCCAATCGGATCTTTGCTTTAATTAGCGAATGAATATCAGTAGGAATCCTATTGATCATTAATAAATGCAATAGTTCACAACGAGGTTTTGTAAATTTTCTTGCGGCCATTTTGCGGGAAAGAAGAAAAACGCTTATGCAATTTACATTGTATTTCTTCGACGTTTGATTTTGGGATTTCAGTTATTGTGGGAAACTATTGTGGGAAACTAAAGATGCTGACTTAAGAAGTCACAAAGTGCCGTAATTTGCCATTTATACGGGAAAGTAAATCAAAACATATTAAAAAAATTAATTCTGCAAAATCAAGGTAAAGGTAAAGGCAAGAAAAATAACAAAATAAAAACACACATTGTAAAAACAAAAGGATATCATTAAACATTGAACTTAGCTTTATCCTTTTATTGAGTTAAATTCAAGCTCCAATTAGAAGGCATATATACCACCATTTATTTTCTTCAGTTGTCTTTTTAAATCCTCAACATGAAACACCAACATTATTGGTCGTAGATCTCAAACAAGATGTGATTTTTTAAATTGTATTAGGCCTTTTAAGTGAAATATCACTTGTAAAAGTTCTCCAAGATATTTAAAAAGGATCTTTCTTATTGAGATTCTCATGATGTATAATGACAAAAGGAAACACAATCATCAAACACACTTAAGTAAGAAACATAATAACGCCTATCATTCAAGATATAGAAAGAAACAATCAAACAATTCAAATGGTAATGTAACAGTAAAAAAAAAAGTTAAATCACTCATTAAAAATGATAAAGGACTTAATCAAGATTTGGTAGGTCACTCAAATTTATACTTTTTTTATGTGATTCATATTCTAGATATGGTTTTAATTTTTGTCCATTAACTTTAAATGTGACACTATTATTTGGATTTTCAATTTTTATGACCCCATAAGGATATAAATTTTTTTTAAAAAATGAACCACTCCATTTTGACTTTAACTTTTCGGAAAATAAATGAAGACGAGAATGATAAATTAACACTTTTTGACCAATCTTAAATGTTTTATAAAAACTTGTTTTATCATGAAAAGCTTTTGTTCTTATCTTAATAATTCTGGAATTTTCATATGCAGCATTCCTTAATTTCTCAGGTTCATTCAATTACAATTTACGCACATTACCAACATCATCGAGATTTCAATTAAAATCTTTAATAGCCTAAAATGATTTCTGCTCAAGTTCAACAGGTAAGTGGCAAGGTTTACCATAAACTAGATGATAAGGTAACATTCTTAAAGTGGTCTTAAATGCAATATGGTAGGCCTAGATTACATCAGTCAGTTGATGAGACCAATCTTTGCGGTTTGGGTTAACCGTCTTTTTTAACATTTGTTTTATCTCCTTATTTGCTAATTCAACTGACCATTTGTTTGAGGATGATAAAGGGTATCAAATTTTTGTGTAATTCTATATTTTTTCATTAAAGACTCAAATGACTTGTTGCAAAAACACTTACCTCCATCATTGTTGATGGCTCGAGGAATTCCAAATTGACTTGAAAGATTTTCTCTTAAAAATTTAATCATAGTTTTGCTAGTATTATTTCAACAATAAATTGCTTCAATCCATTTTGAGATATAATTAACTTCAATTAATGTGTACACAAATCGAAAAGATGGTGAAAATAGACCCATGAAATTATTTCCCCAATAGTTAAATATTTCGATCTCAAGTATGAGATTTAAGGGCATCATGTTTCTTTTAGTAATTGATCCTAATTTTTGACAGTTTTCACAAGCTTTTCAAAATTCATATGTGTCTTTGAATATGATGGGGCAATAAAATCTGCATTGAAGGATTTTAGTTGTAGTCTTTCTTAAAGAAAAGTGTCCACTGTATAATTCAGAATGACAAATATTAATGACATTACTTACCTCATTGTTAGGAATACATCGTCAAAAAATTTGATCAGGAAAATATATAAACAAGTAAAGATCATCCCAATAAAAGACATTTTATCTATAATAAGGAAATTGACAATGTTAGCATGTCATGGCATTGAAGTAATAGAAAATAAAAATTCATCTAGGAAAGAATCATTGATGGGGCTTATGTCGATGCAGAATTCAGATATGAGTCATGAAAAGTGATCAGCAACGACAGTTTCGGCACCCCTTTTATCTTTAATGGTGAGGTCAAATCCTTGAATTAACAAATCCAACGATCTTGGTTTGACATCCTGTTTAGTCATCAAATATTTCATTGTAGTATGGCTAGTAAAAACAAAATATTTAGAACCAAACAAATATAAACAAAATTTGTTTGATGCAAATACAACAAGTAATTATTTTTCAATTGTAGGATAATTCGTTTGAATGCTATCCAAAGTTTTACTCGTATAATAAATCATGAAGGGCTTACCATCCCTTTTTTGTCATAAAACATCATCAATAGCAAAATCATTTGTATCATGCATTAATTCAAAAGGTAAAGACCAATCAGTATATTGCATAATATGTGCAGATGTTAAAAAAAAAAATTACTTTCTCAAAAGATTTTTAACAATTATCAGTCCATTCAAATAGTGTATCTTTTAATAAGAGATTACAAAGTGGTTTAGATATGACACTAACTTTTTATAAACCTTGTACAAAATTCTGCATGTCTTAAAAAGGATCGCACGTCTCTAACTGTTTTTGGTTGTGGCAATTTAAATTGACTTTTATTTTTACTTTGTCAACTTAAATTCCTGTAATAGATACAACATGACCCAAAATAATTCCAAATGTAACCATGTAATCACATTTTTCCCAACTCAACACCAGTTCTTTTTCAACAATCTTTTTAAAACTTTCTCTAAATTATCAAGGTAGTCATCAATAGAATTCCCAAACACTATCAATTCATCCAAAAGATCTCTAAATAACGTTCAACCATATCATTGAAAATACTTAACATGCATTTTTGAAATATTGCAGGAGCATTACAAAGTCCAAATGAGATTCTTTTAAATGCAATTTTTCGAAAGGACACGTAATTGTGTCTTTTCTTGATCCTCAAGTGCTATAAGAATTTGGTTGTTGCTTGAATGTCCATCTAAAACGCAGTACTACAGATGTCCGACTACTTTTTCAAAGATCTGGTCACGAAATGGTAAAGAAAAATGATCTTTTTCATTGGATTCATTTAAATTTATATAATCAATGCACATTCGCCAACTGGATGTAATTCATTTTGGGATTAACTTTTTCATTTTCAACAATAGTAATTCCATATATCTTAGGCACTACTTGTGTAATGCTTATCCACTTACTATCATAGATAGGATAGATAATTCCCTCATCAAGAAATATAAGGACTTTTGTTTTTACTACTTTTAAAAGTGTCAATGGCATTAACTTGATCATGTAGACATTCTTTAAGTACATGCAAAGTGGGACAATCTTGAGTGAAATGATCATTATAACTACAAACGTTACATGCAATTTCTTGAATATATTTTACTTGATTACTTTTTTTTATCATTTGAAGCTTCAATCTTCCTAACTAGGAATGCAAATTTTGCTTGTAAATCTTGATCTTCCCTAAGGTTACGGATTCCTTCACTGGATGAAGATGGTTGAGATTTATTTGTCATTTAAAAGTTTCAACAGTATCCTAGTGTTGTGCATTTTCAGCTAATTTGTCAAGGTAATCTAATGCATCCTTAGGGTTTTTATCTCTAAATTCACCATTACACATCATTTCTACAACTTATCTACTTTGGGGTGTCAAGGCCTCATAGAAACAAGTGACCAATCGCTAAGTTTCAAAACCATAGTGTGGACATATGTTAAATAATTCTTTAAATCTATCCCAACATTGGCATAATGTTTCTCCATTTTTTTTTATTGAAAAAAATGATTTGCCTTTTAAATGAATTAGTTTTGTGAGGTTAAAAGAATATTTTCAAAATTTACTCTTGCATGTTATTCCAAGTTCTTATTGATATAGATCTAAGGTTTTGTGGCCAAGCTTTAGTTTTATCTTTTAATGAAAAAAGAAAAAGCTTTAATCTAATTATGTTTATGCTACAATTTTGATCATGTATGTATCACAAACTTTCTCAAAAAAATTATGTATTACAAACTTTCTTAAAATCTCTTAAATGCCAGTATGGATTCTCGGATTTTAAACGATGAAATGATGGTAAAAGTTGGATAATATCCAGTTTGAAGTTGAATTAAGATGCTTCTAGAGGAAATACTATACACGAGGGTGCTCCAGGTTTGGTTGGATTCATATACTCTTTCAAGTTCTTAGTTGATTTTCTTCTCAAAAAAAAAAAAAAGTTCTTAGTTGATTCTGATAATGTGCATTATGTTGAGAATAGTTGTCTCCCTTATCAATTTTGAGGATTAAGTTGGCCTAAAAAGTTTTCTTCTTGGATCTCTTCCATGATTGGTGGCGGTGATTGTGATCTACAAATTAATCTACACTTGAATTTCGAGACCAACATCTCATGCAATGCTGATGATGTGTGCGTGTGTGAAATTATGTTGTAAAGATGATCCACGAACAAATGAATGACATATGAAAAAACTAAATGAAATTACAAAAATTAAAAAAAAAACAAATTGAAAATTAAATAAACAAGATAAAGAAGAAAAAGGGGAAATAAAAATAATAAACTGAAAATTAATTAACTAAAATTAAAAGACTAAACAGGTGGTTAAACCAAGCCATTTAAACAAAAATTAAATAACAATTCAAACAGTTAAGGCAGTTAAACTGACCATATAAACAAAACAAAATATATAAAAATACAAAAGTTAAATTGCAAAAATTTAAAGAAGAAAAAAGAATGCTTACTAGAAAATGCAGACTTTTTTTTTCAAATTTTAAAAGTTACGAGCTAATTAAGTGATTAATCCAAATTATTAGGCCTTTAGTTTAACTTTTATAAAGTTAATATTCACGTCTATTTGGTTCAACTCGAGTTCAAATTGAGTTCAAATAAGTTGAAGTCGTAGCTCCAAACTTATTGTTATGGAAAATTTCAATTGGGGACTTATTTGAAATCTTACAAACATTTATGGTCAAAATGCAATGTTTAGAAATATAGAACAAAAATGTATGGGATGAAAGTGAAATATCTAAAAATTTGTGCGGGTAGTGCAAAATTTAAGAAAAGAAGAAGGGGCAAATGAAAAATTAAAGAAAATGTAAAAATAAAAATAAAAGAAAAACAAAATAAATACATTTTCCGACAACAATGCCAAAAACTTGACACGACTCAAAAGTGATTCATAACTCCCAAGTATAAGAGTGTTTTATTATAATATGGATCGGTGAGTATGAGGTCGAATCACAGAGAAAAGATTTAATTTATTATTTCCTTTTAATTTATTAAAAAATAGAATTTAAATTCACGCTATTTAATTTAAGTGAAATAATAGAAATAAATTAGTTAGGTTATGAATCCATTCTTAGTAATAAATATAGTTTTAACAAATTTTTTTCTTTTTATTTTTTATTGCTCAAAAGATTGATTTTATAAATTATCATTATTTTCACATTAATTTTATTATGAACTAAGTACTTAATGTGCCAAAATTTAATTTGTCTACAATAAGCCAAAATATCATTTTACCATACTTTATATTAAGATATTAAGAGTTTAATGTGCCAAACTCCCTTATTTTTCTATAATAAATCAAAATTTTGAAATATAGAATATGGATAAAACTAAATATAAAATAATTTAATTTATATAATTAAAAATTTAATTTAATTAAAACATATTTTTCTACTAGAGTTTCACCTTACCCTAACTATTAGTATGTAGCTAAGCAAAATTGAAAAAATAATTATTAAAATTAAATTATATATCAAGAAAATGGTATTTGAAAATTGGAAATAAAACTAATTTTATTTATTGAAAATATATTACAAAATATTAAAATATAATTAGGATAGAGAGAAGAGGAGAAGAACTTAAAGAGAAAAAAAATGAAGAAAAGGTGTAGAGAGGTGTGTTCCCCCTCTCTATTTATATTAATTCATGATCAATCCACACCCCACACATAAATAAAACCAATTATATCAAGACTATTTTCACTAACCAAATATAAATCTAACTCAATCCACTCAAATGCACCCCAACTCATTCTAGTAACAATTACCACACCTAGCATATAAAAACTTATAATTTCACAGTAAAAGTCACGGATCCTCCTCGATAATAACCTAACTTCTCGGACCCTTGGTATCCAAATTTGATATTCATTCATTTTTTTGAAGCCTCGAATTACGCAAAATTATTATTTTTACCTAATAAACACAAAAAAATACACAAGATCAAATATTTAGAAATAGAATTAGAAATTCACAATATGTTACATAATTACAAATGTAGATTATAATATAAGCACTAAATGATATTTTTACTCCTTAGTGAACATACGATTTTTAACACCAATCACAAGGTAAAACATACCTAAAGATTGAGTGACTGTGATTTTGATGAGTTGGAGGCTTTGGAGCATGCTCATCTGAATTGGTTTTACTAGGATCTTCTTCAATTGAATCAGCATTACTATTATAAGAATCAATAACCTTATGGCTTGAATTGGTAAAATCAACATGAGTATCCCATGATTGATTTTGATATAGCTTTGGTCATAGGCCGTGAATTGTCATTCTTCTCTTCTTCATGAGTAACATGCAGCACATAAATTGAATTAGATCCAAGTATATTGGAACCACCCAGAGCATTCACTTCCTTAGCTTGTTCAACATGCGTCTTTGATCTCTTCTTCATTAAACTTGATCTCATCGAAACCATGATGCACAACAGAAAAAGAACTAAAACAAAGAAGCTCTAGAGATAAAAGTTGTTGTTTGGGCGAGAAATGTTGAGAAATATTAGTTAAACAATATGTTTTATGTAGGGATATAACCTTAGGACTTATGTGGGAAAGAGTAATTTGAGTAGGAATTAATTACTATGCTTTCCCTAAATAATAAAACAATTCAAACAAGGTAATAGAATTCTCATATAACAATAATAATTAAGATATACCTTAAAAAAATCATTAATAATGAATACATCCAAGAAGAATCGCAAAAATCGAAAGTATGATGCAAAATCACGTCAAAAGGACTGTACTACAAATTGAGTCAGATTCTAAGAAAATGAGTAAACATAGGAAAGTTCTTGCTCAATCATAAAAAGTTCAAGTGCCTATAAGGCAATTCCAGAAAGGTCCCCTGAAGAATGTAGAATATATAAACAGCATTAAATGGCTAGGTTTCATCAATTTAAACCCTAAATTGAGAAAAACCCTAAAAGGAAAATGCATGCACACATATTTCATGCAATTATCCATGCAACAATGACTAAAATGCCCTTTTGATAAATAAAACACACAAAAATGTAATCTTTATGCAATAAGACACTTTTGTTTTTAATTTTAAACAAAACAAACTGAGATGCAATTTTGTGAAATAAAACATGATTTTTGAAAAATTAAAGAGACATGTTCATCAATAGTTATCGCACACTCAAACCTATCTAAGATTAACGAAATTTAAACTTGCGTGTGTGTGACACAAATCTATCAAGACTCAATCTCAAATATTCTCAAAATCAACAACTTTTTTATAGAAAAAATAGAATGAACAAGTCAAATTGACCTTGTCATCTTTGATCTCCAAATTGATCTTTTCAATGTAACAGGCAAATATGAGTAGAGATTGTAGTAATAAAATTCTTTTTTTACTGTATATATAAATTTTTCGAGACTCTACCTTTTAAGATAGCCTTCTTCTTATGGAAGTTCATCTTTTGTCATATTTGTGATACGCAAGCTCATATTGTTTAGGCATAACTTCACTTTTAAGAGTTGTAAGTATCTATTTCTTATTGTGGTGTCTACACATCTTGATACCTATATTCGAGATAAGAGTCAAAATTATATAATCAATGTTTAATTCATTAATCTCAACATCAGAAGTCTCAAAATCAAAAGTCAAGTTAGAATCAAGACTTCAAAGATATATGTGCATAATGATAAGTTTAAATTAAACTAATCAAAAATTGTTTCTACATTTCAATTAATCAAATCAAGACTTTTATGCTCATAGTGATTTGAATAAGGAACACGTCATGCAAAAACACATGCAAATAATGTAGTAACTATGTCATGAGATGTAAAATGATACGATAGATACAAAATATTGTAGAATATGACTACATAGAACCAATAGCTAAAGCTTTTCTTAAGGAATAAAATCTAGGTGCATCCAAAGCTTTAGTAAAGATATCCGCAAGTAGATTTTCTGTTTCATTATACTCTTGAGAGATAATCTTGCTATCAAATAAATCACGAATGAAATGATGTCTAATATCAATGTGCTTAGTTCTAGAATGTTAAACACGATTCTTTGAAATATTGACAGCACTTATGTTACCACATTATACTATAAGAATATAGTAACAATACTATAATCTACAAGTATTTTCTTTAACCAAAACAATTGAGTACAACAACTACCAGTAGCAATATATTCAACCTCAGCAATAGATACAAAAATTGATCTTTATTTCTTATTGTGCCAAGATATAATATTGTTTCGAAGATATAGACAACATCTAATAGAGATCTTTCTATCATAAAAATTAACTACCTAATCAGCATCACTATATCTTACAAGGCTAGAATTTGTGTCCTTAGTATACCAAATTTCATCAACAATTGTTCCATTTGCAAAAAGAACGATACATTTAACCATAGATAAATGTGATTCCTTTAGATTTACTTAGTACCTAGCACAAACACTAACATTAAAATAAATATTAGGTCTACTTCCAAATTAAATAAAGTACACTACCAATCATACTTTTATATAGACTCAGATTGACACCAAAACTACTATTATTTTTTGTTAATCTTAAATTAGCGCTCATAGGTTCTCATATGTTTGGCCAAATCTAGTCCATATTTTTTCAAAAACATTTTGGCATAATTACATTGAGAAATGAAGATACCATTTTCAAGTTGTTTCCTTTGTAAACCTAAAATATAGGTTAACTCACCAATCGTGCTTATTTCAAATTCATTCTTAACTTGATCGAAAAATTCCTGATCATGCATTAGAGATGTAGAGCCAAAAACAATATCATCCACATAAATTTGAGCAATCATAATTCCAGGATTAAGATTTTTAATAAATAAAGTCTTATCTACTCCTCCTCTCTTGTATTCTTTTTTAACTAAGAATTTGGTTAATCTGTCATACCATACCCTAGAAGCTTGTTTTAATCAATATAATGCCTTCTTCAATTTAAAAACATAATTACAATAATATGGGTCTTCAAAACCTTTGGTTGTTTAACATAAACTTCTTCATTCAAAATTCCATTCAATAATGCACTTTTAAAATTCATTTGAAATAAATTAAAGCCAATTATAAAGGGCACAACAAGTAATAGCAAAGAGACTCTAGTTTAGCCATAGGAGCAAAGGTTTAGTCAAAATTAACACCTTCAATTTTTATATAACTCTGTGATACTAACCTAGCCTTATTTCTCACTATGTTACTAACTTCATCTGTTTTATTCTTGAAAATCCATTTGTTACCATTAACTTTAGTTGATTTGGCCTAGGAACTAGTGTCCAAACATTTCAATTATGCTGAAATTGTTCATGTTCTTCTTCTATAGCTTTAACACAAAATTCATCCGATAGAGCTTCATTAACTTTTCTTAGTTCAATTAATGAGGTAAAACAATTAAATCAAACAAGATTTGCTTACTTTTTCTAGTTACTATCCGATGGGTGGTTCTTTACAGCTCTTAAAGATGGACTTTTTTTATTTGATCATGAATATCAACATGTAAAACATCTTCAAGTCTAGGAAACCTTCAACATTTAAAGTTTCTTTTTCTAAATGCAAGTGACGAGATTAAGGATAAAATTGTCACAAGCACGTGAGATAAGGCATATTCAGATCCTATTCAAATTCCCGACGGACCCGTTACAAGAGCTCGAGGAAAGAAATTCAAAGAAGCACTTAATGGATTGATTCAAGCAACTTGGGCTCAATCAAATTCGTGGAGGCTCGTTGAAGGAATCGCACATGATAAATGCATGATTCAGGCTCTTGAAGTTTCGAAATAATCACTTCTATGAAATAGGAAGTTGGCTTGCATATGATGGTGGGAAAATATATTATTTTCCTTTTTCAGATAGTTTCTCGTTTCTTGTGGAGGCTATTAGAGAAACAAATCAGTTATTTCTATTTTCATCGCCTACTTTTCATTTTAATTTATGTAAGGCATTTAAGCCAATTAAGATTCTGATTTGATTTAGATTCTGATTTGATTTAGATTCTTTCATATTTACTTAGATTATGATTATGATTTCATTTAAATTCTTTCTTATTCGCTTAGATTATGATTATGATTTGATTTTTTTCCTATTTGCTTAGATTCATATTCCGATTTGATTTTGTTTTAGGATTTATTTCTAAAAACTTCTTGTAACCAACCCTATATAACGTACTTGTATCCAATAAACAGAGATACGTTTTGATGCAATTGATGAGATAGTTAATTCTCATTGGTTCTTATACAAACTCTTTGAACTTATCGGATTTATATGGCGTTCAAACTCTTGACTTATCAAACAGACCATCCATTGCTAATTGTGGCGTCCTCACATACCAAGGTTTGTGTTTTCATTAAGTATTGGGTTGAGGCTCCATTCAATTATTGGTTTAGATTCGATATTGAAGACTAAATTGATTAGGTTCACGTCAGTTCTTGACGGGGTTCGTATCATTTGGTATCAAAGCATCGGCACCAAGGTCAGATCCATCTATCTTTATTATTTTTCATTATTTTTTAAAGTTTTCATTCTTGTTCTAGTATTTAAAAAAAAGTCGTGAATAGTGCCAAGTGAGAGTACCGCTTGAATAGTGCCACATGAACAATATTTTTAGGGTTTTTTTTAAAAAAAACTGGTTTTACCCCATAGGTAAAAATTTTTGCCCAAAATCAAAACCCGACTTTACGTACGCATTGCCTTCTTGCTCTTGAAATTTGAGTCTCCTTAGTGTAATCTTTGTGAATTACTATTGGAATCCTGATATTGGTTTTTTTTTAGTTTGATAAGAACTGAGTAGTGGAAAAAGGCAAGAGAGTGTGAGCGAATTAGAGGGTAAAAGCCAATTAATTTGAGCGAAACACGAATGGAATTGAGTGAATCATTTTTTTAGTGAAACACGTATGGGAGTGAGGTGAGGTCATTTCCACATTATTTCTAACTTTCTTTTGTAAATGTAAGCATGTCTCACAACCTAGAACGAAACACAAATGAAGAGAATCAGTCCGCAACTACTCAAAATTTGCAAATTCAAGCATTGATGGGAGGGATAAGAAGGATCATAAGGGCTGAATTAGAGCTCATACACGAGCTTTTGAATTAAGTGGAGAACACAAGTGTAGGGCAGCCACAACCCGTTCTCCAAGCACGTAGAAGAGAAAGAGCTCCAGCTAGAGGAGAGATTGATGACTATTATAGGGATGAGTATGATGAAGGGACGACTCAATGGGTAGCTATAGGAGATATGGACGAGGTAGGAGAGTTAGGACTCAAAAAGATGAAGATTCCATCTTTTCAAGGAAAATTCGACTCGGAAGCATACCTTGAATATGAGAAGAATATGGAGTTCATATTTGACTGCCACAATTATTCAGAGGCAAAAAAGGTAAAATTTCATGTGATTGAGTTTTCTAACTATGTTATTACTTGGTGGGATCAGCTTGTTATGAGTAGGAGGCGAAATAGGGAACGTCTAGTTGAGACATGGGATGAAATGAAATCATTGATGAGAAGGCATTTTGTACCTAACCACCATTATCGAGACTTGTACCAAAAATTACAAAGTCTTACACAGGGTAACCGAAGTGTGGAGGATTATTGTAAAGAAATGGCAATTGCCATGATTAGAACAAATGTGGAGGAAGATTGAGAAGCTACCATGGCACGATTCTTGAATGGTATTGATTGGGAGATTGTAAATAAGGTTGAGTTGCAACATTATGTCCATAAAGCCATCAAAATTGAGCATCAACTTAAGAGGAGGGGAAACATTCGTACAACCCCAAGCTCAAGTTCCACTCCTTGGAAGCTGAGCTATATGAAACGAGACGAGAGGCCACAAGTATCTATTGCACCTAAGCCAAGATCTGAGCCCTCCAAGCACAATTTACAAGGAAACGTTGTGACTCCTACTATTAGGAATAATGACATTAAGTGTTTTAAATGTCAAGAAAGGGGGCATATCGCAAGTGAATGTATGAATAAAAGAGTTATAGTATTGCAGGACAATGGTGAGATTGTAACTAAAGATGAAACGGAAGACCATGAGATGCCACCATTAGAGGATGTCGAAGATGAAGAGTATATAGCCCCTAGGGAATTGACTTTAGTAGCTAAGAGAGCTTTGAGTGTGCAAGTAAAGGAAGACAAAACAGGGCAATAAGAAAACATTTTCCATACTAGGTGCTATGTTCAAGACAAAGTATGTAGTATGATTATTGATGGAAGAAGTTGTACTAATGTTGCTAGTACTATCATGGTAGAGAAGTTAGGGCTTCGGACACTTAAATACCCACAGCCATACAAACTACAATGGTTAAATGACAGTGGTAAGGTGAAAGTGAACAAACAGATACTAGTGACTTTTCGGATTGACAAGTATGAAGATAAAGTGTTATGTGATGTAGTACTAATGCAGGCTGAACACTTGTTACTTGGGCTACCTTGGCAATTCGATAGACGTGTAAAACATGATGGCTTCACCAATATATATTTATTTGTATTTAATCAACGCAATATCACTCTTGTTCCATTGGAGACCAAGTGAGCCTATAGAGAGAGAGTAAGCAAAAGAAAAAGAGAGAAAAAGAGAGTGAAATTCAAAAAGAGGTCGAGGATAATGTGAGAGAAAAACCAAAGAAAAATGTGGTCATTGAGAGAAAATCAGAAGGAAAACAAAAGAACTTCTATGCGAGAGTGAGTGAGATAAAAAATCATTATTTTCACATTAGCCGATGATTGTACTTTTGTACAAGAAGCATTTTTAAACACTAACAAATTTGACCCTACTTTGCCTAGTTCTATTACTTCTCTTTTGCAAGAATATGAGACTGTCTTTTTGCTAAGGAAGTACCATATGGTTTACCTTTAAGTCGAGGGATTGAGCATTAGATTGATTTTGTGCCCAGTGCAACCATTCTAAATAGACCAGCCTATAAGAGCAACCTGGAAAGGAACTTTAAAGGAACGTGAGAGAAAGCATGAATCCAGGTACAATTCCAATTTTATTAGTTCCTAAAAAGGATGAGACGTCGAGGATGTGTGTTAACTGCTAGCCATCAACAACATAAGGGTAAAGTATCGACATCCCATTCTTAGGCTCGATGATATGCTTGATGAATTATATGGGTCTTGTGTATTTTCTAAAATTGATCTAAAAAGGGGATATCATCATATTAGAATGAAAGAAGGAGAAGAATGGAAAACTACATTTAAAACAAAATATGGTTTGTATGAATGGTTAGTCTTACCTTTTGGTCTAACTAATGCCTCGAGCACTTTTATGAAACTTATGAATCATGTTTTGTGAGCTTTTATTGACAAGTTTGTTATTGTTTATTTTGATGATATCCTCATTTATAGTAAAAACATAGACGATCATATAGTACATTTGAAATCTCTTTTAGATGTGCTTAGAAAAGAAAATTTGTTTGCTAATATTAAGAAGTGTACCTTTTGTACCGATAAACTTGTGTTTCTAGAATTTTTTATGAGTGCACATGGTTTACCGGTTGATAAAGAAAAGGTATGAACAATCCAAGAGTGGTCGAGTCCCACAAGTGTAAGTAATGTGAGAAACTTTCATGAGCTCGCTAGTTTCTACCGACGATTTGTGACTGCACATTAGCCGCACTACTTACTGAAGTAATACAAAAAGATGTTGGATTCAAGTGAGGAAAAGCGCAAGATAAGACATTTCAAATGATCAAGCAAAAGCAAACTAATAAGGAGTTCGTGATTCATACCGATCATGAGTCCTTGAAACACCTTAAAGGCCAACACAAGTTGAACAAGAGGCATACTCAATGGGTAGATTTCATAGAGACGTTTCCATATATCATTTGTTATAAGCAAGGTAAGGAAAACGTTGAACATATTAAGAAATTGTATGCTGATGACCATGATTTTAGTGTTGAATACCAGGCTTGTGAAAAGACAGCAGTTGGTAAATACTTTAGGCATGATGGCTACTTATTTCGAGAGAATAAACTGTGTGCCTAACTATTCTTTGAGAGATTTATTAGCGAGTGAATCCCATGAAGGAAGGTTGATAGGGCATTTTGGAGTTGTAAAGACTCTAACAGTTTTCTAAGAACACTTTGAAATACAAGTTATGCAACCCAAGAGGGGGGTGAATTGGGTTTTTAAAACTTATCTGAAGCAAACCACACAACAATTCAATCTAATGCCTTAATAAATTCGAAAACAATAAGTTCAATAAAGCACAATAATAAATGAGTAAGGGAAGAGAAAACAAACACAAGAATTTTTACGTGGTTCGGCAATCCCTGTCTACGTCCACGCCTCCAAGCAACCCAAACTTGAGGATTTCACTATCCAAGCCTTCCAAGGCTTCAAAAGCTTACAATTGACTTCCAATGTGTCAATGAACCTTTACAACAAAGAGATTATCTCACAATCTCTTCACTCAAGTGTCACACACACTTAAACACTCACAATTAAGATGAGGAATTGAAGATTACAATAAAAACTCTCTTAAAGAGTAGATGTACAAATTAAAGAATACAAATGATTCAATGAATAACGATTTGTGAATTGAGAGCTCAAGATATGTTGTGTGCTTTTTGTTTTTGCTGGCTTGGATTACTAAAAATGAATTGAATTTGAGTTTATATAGTTTGAGCTCAAAAACTAGCCGTTATTCACTTTTTGTTCATAACCGGCTTACCGTTTATGAAATCCAGTTAGCTGCTTGTATGTTACCATTACAACCAAAATTTGAATTTCTGAACATCCGGTATGCCGCTTATGAAATCCGGATAGCCGTTTATGCTCCAGAAGCTTACTGCCCAACAACCGAATTACCGTTTGTTAGGATCCGGTTAGCCGCTTTCAACTCGGATAGATTCTGCCCAACATCCGATTTACCGATTTTTCACATCCGGTTAGCCGCTTGCTACAGTGACTGCTACAGTGAATTATAGTTTAGCCCCAAAACTTTCCATAACTATACTAGGACCCACAACGTTATAAATTTTATAAATAAGTCCAATTTTAGAATCTCTAAATAATACTTGCTATTTCCAAAATTTTCTAAAATTATGATATGGCCCAAAATGATATGAAACTTTTTAAATAAGTCCTTTTTCAAAATTTTAAGCAATACTTGTTGATTTCAAAGTTTTCAAAATTCTTTCAATTAAACCATAAACTTGAAAAGCAACTAATTTCCTAAAATTATTTTTCCATTAAATATGAAACTTTTATAATGAGAAAATAATAATTTATTTAAAAAGTATAAAAAATAATTTGAGCTTAAAAGATTAATCATTTTTAATTTTGTTTGTTATCATCAAAATCAACATTATGGAAACATATATGTTAACAATCTCCCCCTTTTTTATGATGACAAACATTTCATGTATTTAAAGAATGATTCCACAAATTTCTCCCCCTAAATGTAATCTTCTCTTATAATTTGCCAATTAACTAAATTAACAAATTTAAATACATGCATTTTTCTCCCCCTTCATCATAAAAAAGAAAACTTAATTGGCAAAGAAAAAGAGTAGCAAATTTTTATAAATTTAAAAACATGTATTTTTCTCCCCCTTCATCATCAAAAAGAAAACTTAAATGAAAAGAATAAGAGTAGCAAATTTGTTACCCATGTTGTCCGAGTAGAAATTTTGATAGAATTTTCCCCTAACAACAAGCATCATCTCAAATACAAGTTTAGTAATATTACTCCCAAATTATTATAAATCATGATACAAGCCAACTCCATACACAAATCATCACACAAAAATATCATGAACCATTATTCCATCAATTACCAAGTCAACAACTCATAACATAAATTTATCATATAAAACACCCATGTAATCAAATCATCATCATATCTCAAAATCATCAAGTCCTCACCATAATCACATATCAATTATCAAAACAATTACTCAAAATGCATATTATTCTCCTCCTTTTGACAACATCGAAATGATATATTACCTTGTCTCCTACTTTGGACAATAAAAAAGTTCAAAATGCATATTATCCAAAATCATATTTTATGCTCCCCCTAAATAAATGACCAATTTAAAATTTTAACCGAAATGATTTTATCCAAAAACATATCATATTTATCTCCCCCTTCATTGTAAAAAAGAAAAGATAGATAGATGCAATCGAAACAAGATCATAAAAAATAATTCGATGAAGATATTACCCATTTTGTGCGAGCAAAAATTTCGGCAAAGTCTTCCCTTAAAAATGAACAAATTCTCAAATACACAACATGGTTAAAAAGATAAAAGCTTCAACAATTATAACAACCAACAACTTTACCGATTCATCAAGCAACACACATATAATCATCAATCATCAAAATCATCAAGAAATCAATTTTAATAGTATTAATAACATGATTAGAGATATTAATAAATTTTATCATTCTAAGTTCATGCCTAATTTTTGAAAATTATTCTTCATAAAGAGGTTTTGATTTGTTTACCAAATTGGCATGCAAAAGTTGTAAGAACATATTATCAACTATCTAAGCTCCATAATTATTAATCACATTTTAGAAATCAAGGCAACTAAACTTATCAAAGATCTAATGTGACATTTCAATATAACTTAAAAAATCTCATATGCTTAAGAATCTCAAAGTAGATGTATTTCTCCCTTACATCTCATATCTCCCTCTTGATCATCAAAAAGTCAAGATAAGCACATTAGTTCCACATTATCCAAATATAAAACATCCAACTATCAAACAATAATCATCATCAATCCACAATGAAAGCAACAATGCATATGAAAATGTAAGTTCATAATATAATAGAAAACTATGGTAAAATCCATAAGGAGAGCACACTATGGAAGTGGTAATTTGAAATACTCAAAATGCACAAATTAGGATTTTCAAGATATTAAGTAAAATGGGTAATTTTAAATCAATTAAAATGATCGTAGAGATGATTTAAGGTGATATATGGTGTTGATTAGATAAAAAAAAATGGTGGATTTTAGAGAGAGAGAGAGAGAGAACCGGATTGCCAAATGAAGAAAAAAAGATGAATAGTCCTTAAAAAGCTCAAATCCGACTATCTGAATGTGCCTAACCGGTTATCCGGTTGTGTACCAGTGAGTGTGTAGCACAAATCCGATTTTCTGAATTTTATAACCGGCTATCCGGTTGAATCCAGCAAAAAGCAAATTGAATCCGGCTTTTCTGGATTTTATAACTGGTTGACCGGTTGTTTCCAGCAAGTGAGATATTAAAAGCAACTTACCGATTTTTCATTTTTCCGGTTATCTGGTTTGAGTTCAGTGAGCAACAATAAGAGAAACTGCTTGCCGATTTGCTAAATCTAGTTATCCAGATTTTATCCAGAGAATAATCAATAAGAGAAACAGTTTTCTAGTTGATAGGAAGCGGTATACAGGTTAATACTTGGAAATCATTTTAACTCTTATTGAATTTTGATAAGCTCTTAAACTTGTATTATACACACCATTTTATTTTTGGCCTACAAATTGATCAATTTTAAAAATCATTTAACTTTTCAATAAGCCAATTAGTGCATGAAACATATATGCACACAAGACCAAACATATGAAATCATATCAAACAATGATGTCAATTTTATAAATGAATGATGATATAACACAATTAACGGCACAAGAATTCACACATATAATTCATTCATCATGTACATATTTTACACAATCACGAAACATATAAGCATTCAAAGATTAATAATTCAAGCATATCATTCATTTATCAAGCTTAGGCATTACATAATCATCAAAATCAAACAAATCTATCATGATGAGTTGACAAACTATCATCATAAATATATAACCATACATCATGATAAAGCACTCAATGTTAAACACAATGATAATTCAATCATGTAAACATACAAGTATACTTTCACAAATTCAAGCTATTATCCATTTATCATGATCCACTCAACATAATAAATAGGCAAGATAAATTTATCCACTTCATTTTAATGCACTTAATGTTATGATACCAAATGAAATGTCAAATATTTACCAAGATTAAAAGACCATCACTTATAATCAATAAGGCAATAATAGTTACCAAAACAATTAAATCATCTTGCCTCATTATTTTTGCTTAGACCATGATCAAGTGATTTGAAATTCTAGTTATGCAACCCAAGAGGGGGGGTGAATTGAGATTTTAAAAATTAAGCTACGCAAACCACACAACAATCCAATCTAATGCCTTAATAAATTCGAAAACAATAAATTCAATGAAAGCACAATAATAAATGAGCAAGGGAAGAGAAAGCAAACTCAAGGATTTTTACGTGGTTTGGCAATCCCCGCCTACGTCCACACCTCCAAGCATACCGGGCTTGAGGATTTCACTATCCAAGCCTTTCCAAGGCTTCAACCGATTACAATTGACTTCAAGGTGTCAATGAACCTTTACAACAAAGAGATTATCTCCCAATCTCTTCACTCAAGTGTCTCACACACTCAAACTCTTACAATTGAGATGAATAAATGAGAGTTACAATAAAACTCACTCAATGAGTAGATATTCAAAAATGAAGAACAAGAAATGATTCAATGTTTTGTGTTTTGCAAGTTGAAGGCTCAAGATATCTTGTGTGCTTTTTCTTTTTGCTTGTTGGAGAGCTTGAAAATGAGTTGGATTTGAGTTCTTATAGATTGAGCTCAAAAACTAGTCGTTATGCACTGTCGGCCCGAAAACGGTTCAAGGTTAACTATTAACGGTTAACCGTTTCGCTGGTCAAAAGTTACCGTTGGGCCAAATTTCAAATTACCCTTTCGCTGTTTAGGCTTACTCTTTCACCGTTTAGGCTTACCCTTTCGCCGTTTAGGCTTACCCTTTCACCGTTAACTTCCAGAGACCTGCAAGATGAACACCAGTTATCCGTTTATAGTAAACGGTTAAGGATTTGCATGTAATGACTCTCTGGATGTTATCGGTTAACCGTTTGTGATAAACGGTTCGCCGTTTGTTTCAAACCAAATTGAAAGTGCAACCTTATAACTTATACACCCCTTTGCGAATGCCTAGTGCATTTTGGACTGATGTTTCGATGGATTTTGTGCTAGTTTTACCTAGGTCTAAATAAGTGAAAGACTCAATTTTTGTGGTTGTAAATAGATTTTCAAAGATGGCATATTTTATTCCATGCTACAAATGGATAATGCTTATAATGTTGCTGACCTATTCTTTAGGGAGATTGTGAGGTTGCATGGTAAGCCCAAGATAATTGTTCCTGATAGGGATGTTAAGTTTTTGAGTTACTTTTAGAAAATATTATGGCCTAAGTTAGGAACTAGGTTGTTGTTTTCAACTACTTGTCACCATCAAACTGATGGTCAGAAAGAAGTTGTGAATAGAACTTTATCTACTCTGTTGCGACCTATCATTAAAAAGAACATCAAAACTTGAAAAGATTGTTTACCACATGTTGAGTTTGCTTATAATCGTTCTGTTAATTCTGCTACTAAGCATTCACCGTTTGAAATTGTTTATGGTTTTCAACCTTTAACCCCATTGGATTTAACTCCATTACCTGTTTCTGATAATGTTAACTTAGATGGCAAGAAAAAGGCTGAAATTGCTAAACAGATACACGAGAGGGCGAAGTTCAACATTGAGCAGAGAACTAAGCAATATGCTAAACACGCCAACAAAGGGCAACATAAGCTAGTCTTTGGACCCGGCGATTGGGTGTGGTTACACATGCGCAAGGAACGATTTCTGGAATGAAGGAAATGTAAGTTATTACCTCGAGGGGATGGTCCATTCCAAGTTTGGAACGAATCAATGACAATGTATACAAGCTGGATTTGCCTAGTGAGTACAACATAAGTGCTCCTTTTAATGTTTCTGATTTGAGTCCTTTTGATGCAGGTGATGATTTGAGGACAAATCCTCTTCAAGAGGAGGGGAATGATAAGATTGAGGATAAAATTGTCACAAGCATGTGGGATGAGGCATAGTCATATCCTATTCAAGTTCTTGTTGGACTCGTTACAAGAGCTCGAGCAAAGAAATTCAAAGAAGCGTTTAATGGATGGATTCAAGCAACTTTGGCTCAATCAAATTCATGGAGGCCCATTGAAGGAATCGCACATGATAAATGCATGATTCAGACTCTTAAAGTTTCCAAATAATCACTTTTATCAAAATCAGAAGTTGGCTTGCATATTATGATGGGAAAATATATTATTTTCCTTTTTCATATAGTTTCTCATTTCTTGAGGAGGCTATTAGAGAAACAAATTAGTTATTTTTATTTTAATCGCCTAGTTTCCATTTTAATTGATGTAAAGCATTTAAGCTAATTAGGATTCTGATTTGATTCTTTCCTAGTTTTTTAGATTCAGATTCCGATTTGATTTTAGTTTAGGATTTATTTCCAAAAAATTCTTGTAACTAACCCTATATAATGTACTCGTATCCAATAAACAGAGATAAGTTTTGATGCAATTGGTGAGAGAGTTAATTCTCTTTAGTTCTTATACAAACTTTTTGAACTTATTGGATTTCCGTGGTGTTCAAACTCTTGACTTATCAATCAGACCATCCATAGCAAATTGTGGCATCCTCACACGCCAAGGTTCGTGCTTTTATTAAGCATTGGGTAGCAATTCCATTCAATCCCCGGTTTTGATTCGATCTTGGGGACTAAATTGATTAGGGTCGCATCAGTTCTTGATAGGGTTCATATCAACAAGACTCTTAATACCATTAGCAAAGTTTACAAGTTATGGACTACATTCTTCATAATTTATTAAAGCACTAAGATCATCATCATATGTCTAGAACAGCCACTATAAAAAATACCATAAGTTATTAGTACAAGCTTGCAAAGATGTAAATTATGCATATACTTTTAATTCAGGTTTATGAATCCAAGTTGGTCCAATAAAGTTTCCTTTAGGTTAAGGAGCGTATCTAGATTTTTACCATATAAGGAATTATTAGATGACATAACTTTCTTCATATAATTCATGAAATGGGAATAAATCTTTCATACTTACCATACAAGCTCGATGTAAAATGTGCCACAAATTTACCTTTCACTTCATTAGGAGCTTTGCTGTGGATGATGCTAGTTTGGTTGTTGGTGGAGAAGCTTCAACAAAAATAGTATTTGAACTTGAAGCAATTCTATTCTGATATCGAAGATCATGATGATCTGAACTACATTTTTCTATAGTCAAAATTGAATCAAGTTGTTTTATTCCAAAATTTTACCATTCTCAAAGATTTATTAGTATTTTCTAGCTCAGCTAAAACTCCCTTCAATTTTTCTTCATTTTTAAAAATAATGGTTTGAAGATTGATTACCTCATTTTTTAATCTTAACTTTTCAAGAAAGATTTCTAATAATTGAGCTTTCATTTTCTTGTATCTTTCATTCATTTTTATCTATTCAGAATACATGTGATCATGTGCTTCATCCATTTAACGAATAACAGTGTCAAAATCATCACTGTTTTTTACTTCTAAAATAGATTCTTCATCAATTAACTTCACACTTCAAGTTTTAACAGCCTTATGGGGAAGAATCCATAAATCATAGGGAGGGCATGATTTTGATCATTTCATTATTATAATTTTTAAGTTTCAACTTATTATCATGAACAACGAGTCTGCCAATAATATCCTCATCATTATCACTCCATTGTGTTTGCATCACTTTATTCTTTTTCAAGACGTTACTAGGATATTAAGTTTGAATATGACTATAACCATCATAAGCTCTGCATTGAATACTTCGATCTATATTAGTTTCAAAAAAATTGAAATTGGAAGAAGCTTTACTCTTTTGTGCAAGGTGTGGGTTTGATGATAAATTTTTCTCTTATTTTTGCTTTTAAAATTTCCTCGAGTCAATTTTAAACCTTCTTGGTCAGCACAACCAAGGATTTTTGAACATTCTCAACACATTACCAACATCATCAACATCATTAGCATCGCTTTCTGAATTCATCATCCCAGCTTGAAAAACAATACTTTTTTTCTTTAGATGACTAGTCCCAAAAGTCTGAAGTTTGCTAATAACTTGATTTCTGGTCATGTTGTTAATATCACAGTATTCTTCAACAGTAGCAATTTTGATAAGAAATTTATTTGGCAAAGATCTAAAAAATTTTCTAATCCATTCTTCCTCAGGATCTCTTTACTAAGAGAATATGAAGAATTAACAATCTCAAGAAGTTTAGCATTAAAGTTAGCAACTTCTTCGTGTTCATGCATCTCAAGATTTCCAAATTCAGTTATAGGTTATTGAAGTTTAGAATGTTCCATAGAATTATCTATTTCATTAATACCTCATAATGTTCCAAGCTTCCTTGGTTGTCATATGTGTAGAGATTAAATCATGTTGCTTGATGTCCACTCCGTTGACAATAACATTAAGCATCTTAGAGCTAGAGCTAGATTCCTGAATTTCAACATTGGAATATTCATTCACAGACTTAAGAATTATGTTTCCATCTCGATCAAACTTGATGCTTAAATTATAGCCTTTTTTAACGCATTCAATAGTTGTTATATTAATAGCCTTAATATAAATAGTCATCCTTTGATTCCAATAACAATAAATAATGCCATCAAGCAACGGTGGACGAGCGATAGATCCTTATTCTCTCTATAAATCTATGGTTATGAAAATAAATCAAGATCCCAAAATCTCACAAAATAAACTATTAGTGACACTACTCTGATCCCACTTCTAAAGAATTTAGATCTATTTTAATAAGTGCAGCAAATAAAAACACTAGATAAATTAATTCCCTAATTAATTAATCCTAAAATCAAAGTTCACTAATTACCGTTCAGGACATTCACTTTAAATCTATCATATATGATACAAACAGTAAATTGTAAAAAGTAAAGCACATAGAGGACTTTTGCGTGGTTCATATTATAAACCTACATTCATGAGGCCTTACCTAAACAATAAGCAGTTCATTGAGTAATGAAAACATTACAACCTATTGGATCCTTGCACAATTTCAAACTTTATCTTACTCTTGCGCCACCTTGTTTAATCATACTTAGTCAACCTTGCTTAATGAGTACCACTTGTCTTCAATTGAGTTTGCTACTTTCCTTGGGATCCCTTCAACACAACAAACGACCCCTTTATCCCGAAGAGACCAAGTAAATTTAAAGAATGTCTAATTAAATATTTGATATGATGAAGACCTGATGAAGAAGACTAAAATATTATAGAGACATGAAACATCATATACAACCAAATAGGGTTTCTTCTTGTTCTCTGCGTTGGCTTCTTCTCCATCATCTTGAATGTGTGAAATACTTCACTTTATATAGGACTAGTATTTTACCCAATCCATAGTAGAGGAGTACTAGGATATACTTCCTTCAAAAGTCCAATATCCCATAAATATTTGATGTGCTTGCAGATTTAGTAGTCATCTTTATTTCAAACTCTTTTGATAAGTAATCCTACATATATGCCAATTTATTTCTTTATGCCTCTAAAAATATTCTCCAATATTCCATACAATCTAATCTAATTAATTCCCAAAACTAGATAAATCCTTAATAAAAGGAATAAATAAATTACAATATTATTGACACAATGAAGCCAATAATAAAATCCTTAACACAAAATATTGAAGCAAGAATATGATTTCAAAATGGCTTCTACAACTTGGCCTCATGTATAGAAATTGCAAGGAAAATAGCATATGTCGGGCTATTAAATGGTGTTATGATTTGCTATCACTGGCTCACTAGAATAAGCTGGATTTGTCCTTATTGTGATGATATCAACAGGTTGATGTAGTAGACTGATTAGCGAGGATATGTCGAGCACATATGACATTAAGGTGGCATAAGGCCAAAAATTTAGATCTCCGATTCAAAATTATAATACATTTGAACTCTTGATTTAATGGTTGTAACTTTAAATTATTTACCACTACACAAAGACAACTTTTAATAATAATTTACATCAAAAATTATTTTATCTCCTTTCAACAACCATTAATTTTCTATTATTATATTAATTTATTTTAAAATTACCCTTTCAAATTTTTTATCTTATACTAAAAGAAGTTGCACTAATTACTATTAATTACTAAAGAAAATTGACTAACAAATACAAGTAAGGGTTATAAATATGATATAATAAATTATAGTCGACACCTACAAGTTCTCTATTAAATTGAAAAACACCTTTTAGCCGCTAAGTCTTTTTAAAATCAAATTCAATGATCAATACTTTTTGAAATATTTTATCCTAAAATCTATCAAAATACACAAAAGTATTGTAGTCACTAACCCAAATTGTGAATAAATCAATTCCTTTTTATATTGATATTGTAATTATGACTGCATGATTTCATCACATCTCTATTTCAAAGATTTTTTAAAATGAGATATAAAAGAGGCCCTAAGAAAAGGTATAAACAGAAACTAAGGATAAACAATATCATTCGATCCTTATTTTATTATATAGAGTGGATAGTACCTAGTTTGGTTCAGTTCTGGAAATAAACTTAACCAATCCATTCTTCAAATCTTGTCAATTACTCAACCATCTAAACTTTCACCCGAAATATAAGCAAACATTCCATGTTGATTGCTCAATTGTACTTTGACTATTTTATGTAGAGCTGAATTAAGTGTTTTGGTGCTCGCATCGAAACATGCAAGCATACTCTTTGTTTATAGGGAGATTGATCCAAAGCTCAAGTATGAGTCCATGCAATGCTTTTCTTCTTTAACATGGTGAATCAATTGATTTAATGTATGCATCGCTTGTTAGATCTTTAACCCAACATTGTTGGATCGTTACTCCAATGTTGGGTTTATTTGTGAATAATTATGTGTTGTAAACTATCATACAAGGTTAAGCCTAATAAAAGTTATCTATTAAAAATTTTAGTAATCTGAGTTTTAACGTATATAATGGGGTGTTGGCCTTGAATCTGTAGAGATTGAAGGGCAACTTATATTTCTAAAATAGGTTGAAATAGGAATACAAAAGTTATCTACATAAGTGGTTATGGTCCTTAAGTCATATGTATCGTTCAATTCTCTATTGACCTCTATCATCAGTGAGACTATAGAGAAAAGTTTAAAGGATTCTCTAGATAAACATATTGATATCCAAGACAAACCGTATGACTCTAGAGAGCAATTAAACACAATGGATTCAGGTACGCTTTCGTATATTTAATAATTAATTCTTGGTGATACAACATGAATGTTCCAAAATTATAGGCATTGGTTTTCACCAAAGGAATTATTGTTCTAGCAAGTCATATTGAAGCCTCTTCATATTGAATCGTTGCGAAAAATTTATGATTATTTTCGAGATTAATATTATTAAAGAAATTTAAAAATAAGAAGAATAAATATTTAGAAATTCATTCCCTTAAAGTTTTGTGGCTGGAGGCTGGAAATTTGGTTCCTTAAGCATGTGGCCAGTAGAAATGGCAGTTGCCAGCATTGCGCCTTCAGGTGGTCGCAACAGATTATTTAAAGCATTGGCATGAGGAAAGTTGTTGCATAAAAAAATAAAAAAAGGTCAGGGTAAGGAGTGATCGTCGATGGTGCCAACAAGTAGCGACGACCAAATTGGGAGAAGCGGCAACCATGTCGGCAAATTAAAAGAAGCAGCGACAGTAAGAAGGAAAAAAGAAGCAACAACTATGACTATTGCATGACAAGAAAAAAAATTAGGGTTTGAAAGATTTAGCCTGATTTAGAATCTGATTCAGTCTCAACCTGGTCAATAGTTGACTATTGACTGTTGACTTAACTTTGACCTTTTTAATTTTTTTAAAAGGTAATTTTTGTGCAATTTTAAATTCAAATATTGATATGTTTATATATATTATGATTAATTGAAGCAATATGTCAAATTGACCTCTCTTGTGGAAATTAATTTATTTTAGAATATAAAGGTTATGTGAATGTAATTTTTGTGATTATCAATCAGCGTAAAGAAAGGTCCTTATTAACAAAGTTGCATGTGCACCTGTGGTAATAAATGTATGATGATTATTTAGTTTTACATGTGAACAATAAATCGGCTTAAATGAGGATTTATTATTTAACATGTTCTTATTATCAGTGTTTGATTACTACATCATAATATCACTCATAATGTAATATTTTGTTCAAAGATGAAATATTAATGGAATGTTAGGTATCTTGAGATGGGATTTACCTTTATTTGAATTTATTTTTCTTTTGAGACTTATATGACCTTGTTTTGTTTATTTGTTATTCTCCGTTCAACTATGACTCCTGCTAATATTACTACCAACATCAACTTCATTCTTATACTAAATGGCTCTAACTTCAAGCCATGGTAAATAGAACCTCTTAATAAGTTTCGTAGTCATGGATCACAACCTTATGTTAAGAGTTGATTGTCTCTCACCTCTTATGAATGAGAGTACTTCAAATGACAAGAAGGATTTAGAAAGGTGGGAGAAATCAAATTGAATATATATAATGATCATGAAGAAGGCCATTACAGAAGCATTTAAGGGCAATATGTCTGAAAAGATAACTATGGCTAAAGAGTCTCTTGTAGAAATTAAAAAGGGATTTGTCAAGAATGAAAAAGAAAAAATAGGTATGCTCTTAACAAATCTAATTTCAATATGGTACGGGCAAGGACAAAGGCAAAGAAAAAAAAGGATAAGGAATCTGCAGATAGAGCACCTCAAAAGAAATAACAAAAACAAAGACTAATCCTAGATGGTATGAATTGTTTCTTTTGTGGATCTGAAGAGCGTAAGAAGAAGCATTGCACCAACTATCACGCATGCATGATAAGACCGATTTGTTTCTTAATTTGGTTTGTTCCGAGATTAACTTCAGTACCCAGACACACTTGCTGAATAGATTCTGGTGCAATTACTCACATCAATGTTTCTATACCGGGTTGCCTGAATTGTCGAAAGCACAATAATAGTGAAAGACACATCTATATGGACAATGGCAAGAAGGTTAAAGTTGAAGCAATTGGAAAATTTAGGTTATTAAAGATTGGATTTTATTTGGATCTTGATGAAACATTTATTGTTTTGTCATTTGGACGGAATTTGATTTACATTTCTACTTTAGACAAGTCTAGTTTTTCTTATTCATTTGGAAATGGAAAATTCAGTTTGCTTTATGATTTAAAACTAGCTTATTTAAGTTTGTTGTCAGGCTATGATAATCTTTATTTGATTGATACAATGAATTCATTTAATGAATCCTTGCAATTCAGTACACAAGGCTTAAAGAGAAGATTAACTAATGAGAATTCAACTGCATTATAGCATAAAAGATTAAGTTATATCTCTAGACCGAGAATAAAGAGACTTTGTCAGACGAAATTCTTGACCCCTTTGATTTTACAGATTATGATGTTGTGTTGACTATTTAAAGGGGAAACAACCTAATAAAAAGAGATTTGAAGCCAACAAGACTTTAGGTGTCTTCAAACTCATATATATGGATATTGGTGGGCCATTCCTTACAGCTGCTTGGAATGATCAACAACATTTTATGACATTTATTGACAATTATTCTAGATATGACTACATCTATCTCCTCTATGCAAAGTCACAATAATTAGATGTGTTAAAAAAATTTAAGCATGAAGTTGTGAACTAACTCAATAAAAGAATAAAAAATCAGATCTGACTATGGTGGTGAATACAATGGTAGATATAATGGTTCAAGTGAACAATGTCCATGAGCGTTTGCTAAGTTCCTAGAGGAATTTGGTATCGTCTATAGTACACTAGGTTGGGTTCATCCATTATGAATAATGTTGCTAAAAGACGAAACAGGACGGTTAAGGACATGGTAAGGAATATAATTTCTTATTCTACTTTACTAGTATCACTCTAGGTAGAAGCATTTAAGACTACAACTCATATCCTTAAAAGGGTTCCAACTAAAACGACTATTAAAACACTTTACGAACTTTGGATGGGCAAGAATTCTAGTCTAAAATACTTGCATGTTGAAGGATGTCCAGTTGATGCAAGCCCTTATAGGCTTAATAAAAAGAAACTAAACTCAAAGACAATAAATTGTTATTTTATTGGATACACTAAAACCTATGCCATTAAAAGGATCCACTACAGAAAGGAAAAGTGCAGTGCTAGTACATTATATTTTTCTAAGAATATGAGGTTCAAATTGGAGTAATGGAAGATAATGCAATCAATTTCCATCAAATCATAGAAAGCTCTAACTCTTATAAGTGGATTCATGCCATGAATAAGGAAATGAAGTCCATGAAAACAATAATGTATGACAACTTATCCATTGCCAGAAAATGGAAAGCTTATTGGTTGAAAAGAGATATTTAAGACTAAAAGAGATTTGAACGACATTGTGTAAAGATACAAAGAATGTCTTGTCGCAAAAGGCATCAACTATAAAGAGACTTTCTCTTTGGTTTCTTTAAAGGGAAATTTACACCCGTCCACCTGTTTGTTTTGCCTTTTTCAAAAATACACAAACACTTTTTTTTTTCAGCACGCCACCTGAAGTTTGTTTTTTGTTACATTTATCCACTTCCGTCTAATTTCCGTTAGTGAATTTAACGGAATGTTAACGAAATGACCTTTTTACCCCTCAAAATTACAATTTAACCCAAAATAAATGGAAATTAAAGATAAATTGGATGGATTTAATTTTTTTCAAAGGTGGATGCTAGAAATTGGAGGAAAATAGTGTTTGTTCATTGCTAAATTTAGAAAATTTGTATTTATTTTTTTAAATACAAATTTTCTAAATTTAGCAAGCAATAAACACTATTTTCTCCAAAAAAATAAATACAGATTTTCTAAATTTAGCAAGCAACAAATATTATTTTCCTCCAATTTCTAGCATCCACCTTTGAAAAAAATTAAATCCATCCAATTTATCTCTAATTTCTATTTATTTTGGGTTAAATTGTAATTTCAAGGGGTAAAAAGATCATTCTGTTAAATTCACTAACGGAAATTAGACGGAAGTGGACGAATGCAACAAAAAGTAAACTTCAGGTGGCGCGCTGAAAAAAAAAAGTATTTGTGTATTTTTTAAAAAGGCCAAACAAACAGGTGGACGGTTGTAAATTTCCCTTCTTTAAAAGACTCTTTTAGGATAATAATGGTATTGTTTCAGTCTTAAGCTATATCAGATGGATGTGAAGACAGATTTTCTCAATAATAACATTAATAAGATGGTCTATATGATGCAGTCAGAAAATGGTTTTTCAGGAGACCCAAAGAATATGGTCGGCAAACTTAAAAAATACATCTATAAGCTCAAGCAAGAATCTTAACAATGGTATTTCAAGTTTCATCAAGTGATCATCTCATTCAGCTTTGATATGAACTTGATCGATGATTGCGTATACCATAAGTTCTATGGGACCAAATATATTTTTCTAGTTTTGTATGTTGATGACATTTTGCTTGCAACAACAACATGGGCTTATTGTAACATACTAAGAGATTTCTAGTTAAGAATTTTGAGATAAAAGATTATGGTGACGCTTTTTGCATTAGGCATATAGATACATTAGGATCACTCCCAAATTATTTTTGGATTATCATAAAAGAGCTACATCAAAAAAGTTCTCAATAGATATGGCATGCAATGTTACAAACTAGGTGATATCCCTGTGGCTAAGGGAGACAAACTTAGTCTCAATCAATGCCCTACGAATGATTTTGAGGAAATAGAAATACAAAAGATTCCTTGTGCATCAGTAGTATGAAGTCTAATGTATGCTTAGGTTTACACATGACCAAATATTTCGTATGTTACTAGGATGTTGGACAGATATTTAAGCAATCAAAAGTAGTTCATTAGGATGCAGGCTAATGGGTTTTGCGATACTTACAGAGAAGAAAAGACTACATACTCATATATCGAAGATCAAATCAGCTTGAGATCGTTGGGCCTATTGACTCTGATTTTGCTAGATACCAAGATAATATGAAGTTTGCGATGGGCTACACTATCTACTGGCTGAAGGTGTTGTCTCCTAGAAGAGTGTTAAACAGTCTCTTTTAGTCTCTTCTTTGATGGCCACAAAGTTCATAGCATGTTATAAGGTATCTAATCATGGAATATGACTATGAAACTTTGCCACAAGACTGGGCATAATAGATGGTATTAAAAGACCACCCAAGTTATTTTGTGACAAATAAGTCCATAGTACCATATTCTAATAACAATAGGAGATCAATGAAGTCAAAGTATATAAACATCAAGTTTTCAGTTGTTAAAGAAAGAGTTCAGAATAGACAGTTGTTTATAAAGCATGTCAATAAAAACTTCATGATTAGAGATCCGCTTACTAAGAGATTACCACCCAAAATGTTCCATGAGCACATTGCTCGTACGTGTGTCATGTCATTAAAGGATATTCAATTTTTAGTGGGAATTTATGATTTTAGATACTCTTATGTCATAGGCAATTTTCAGTTATTTCAGTTTATGAATATTTAAGGTTATTTTCTATAGAAAGAAAATTTTGGCTAATTACATTTTGATTTTGATATGGTTCGATCTCTTTAACGTTTAAGGTGAACTAGTTGGAAATAGGCATGATAAGATCACATTGCATGAAATTTTCATGCTACACATCCACATGAGGTCCATGTCATTCAATTGTATTGTCATAGTGACCATTGATGGGTTGAGTTACGACAATTATAATGAAGACTGCTTTAATCCTATGCTAGTATGATTGATGGACCAGATCAGTTGTAAATACATTTCAGTAATGACTGTAAGGTTGAGCTCATACGATTATTTTTGCAAAGCATGATCACAAGATTAAACATATAACCCAAGTGAGAGATTATTAAATCTTTAATCCAGTATTATTGGATCCTTAATCCAATGTTGGGTTAATATTTGAATAGTTACGTGTTACCGAAGGCTTTATATGAATAATTATGTGTTGCGGATTGTCATATAAGGTTAAGACTAATTAAAAGTGATCTATAAAGGTTTTTGGTAATTTGGGCTTTAATGTATCTTCTAATGTATAGAGACTTAAAGGTAATTTTTATTTTTATGATGGATAGAAAATAAAAAAAGTTATCTATATAAGTGGTTATGATCTCCAAGTCATACATATTGTTCTATTCTTTACTGTCATCCAATCATCAGTGAGTGTAGAGAGAAGTTTAAAGAATTCTTTAGGAGAACGTGCTGATCTAGAAGACAATTCACACGACTCTAGAGAGTAATTAAGAATAATGGATTAAGTACACTTCCGCATATTTAATAACTTGTTCTTGGTGATAGAAAATGAATGTTCCTGAACTATAAGTGATGGATTTCTCAAAAGAATCTATTGTTCTAACATCACTCTTTCTTTGTCCTTCCCCCCAGTTTTGCCCTCACCAGTGGTTACTACCAATCCAAAGCAACACTTTTCAATCATGAACCAAACGTGAACTAATTATATGAATTGAATGAAATTGAAATAATTCAGTTTAGCTCCAAATTGATTATGTTCAGTTTTATTCAATTGTATTAATTTTTAGTATTTTCTCATATGTAATTTCCATTTTGTGGACTTTCTATCTATATAAAAGTGAACAAAATATATAAATAGTTAATAATTTTATGTGAATCAATTGATTTTTTTTTTATTCAGTTTAGTTCAGCATTTTATACCCGTTCGATTCTTTCTTGCTAAACCAAACCAAATGCCACCCCTACTGTTATTTATATAAGCAATGCTAAGATGCAAAATTGTAGTAAAAATTTTCAACTTCAACTAACAATATGACATTAACTAATGACAACCATGCGTTAAGTAACTCTCCTTTCATGATAGTTGTTCTAGCCATTATGACCATCAACTAATGAGTAAGACGCCAATTATTACACGAGTAATGATATATGACATACTATAGTCATTTGAAAATATGAAACTTAGCTTTGTAAAAATAGCTTCGTTTTTTTTAATTTCTTCTATTGTTAGGGATTTAGACCACAAAGAAAACCGTCTTAAAATTATGTCTTTAGAAAGCTCTACACATGTCAATATGATATGAATGCTTAGCTTATTCAATATTAAGGATTGACGAAAAGTTTTCATAATTATAGTGGTTGAGCATATTGTATGAACTACTATATGATGCAAAGAAACAATTATATATATTTTGCTATCTATTATGAAATTCGTGCAGCATAAGATTAACACAAAAAAGAAATCGATTTTACATCTTTTTAGACTACTTTTTTTAATGAAAACCACGAGCCAACATTTAAGTTATATAGTTTTGAAATTAAAGAATGCTCGGATACTTGGGCATATTTATAGAGAAAACTTGAAAATAATTTTTTTTTTGTGAAATGAAAATTTCCACATTGTTTTAAAAAGTAAAATATTAATTATGTTTCCATCTTATAACTAACTAATTACAAAAAGAATGATGCTTTGCCCTTGCATTTTGCTCTAATTTAGACTAGGGTTTTTTTTGCCAAGTCTTTTCTTATGGAAACAAGAGAAGTGTAAAATTGTTGTATGAATGGTTTCATTCCTATCGGTAATCATGTATCTTTTTTATTCTTTGATCTAACGAAAGCTTCATTTTCGTCAAAAGAAAGAGAAAGGAAAAAGAAAAAGAAAAAAAAACATAGTCACAGGCCTACACATCAAGACAGAACCTAACAAGATTAAAAGTACTAAGAAAATAAGAATTTCAAGGAAATTCCTATGTCAAAACAATATACAACATTTCCATAGATTGTGTACCAATTTTCGTAAACGACGTAAAATTTCCAATTAGTTTCTCAATGTTCCAACTACTACAAAAGAAATCCCAAGTTTCATTTTTGATGAATTATAATAATTACATAAACTCACACTAAAAAAAATTGAAAAAAAGAAGAAGAATATAACCTACTAGTTATATATGTTATGCTTAACATTTATGTGAATGAATTTTCATTCTGTGATAATAATAATAATAATAATAATAATAATATTACTTGACACCACTAAATTACCCTGACTCTCAATTCCAAAACTTTAGCTAAGTGAACTTTAAAAAAGTGTGAAATTGGTGTACGAATGGTTTCATTTGCATCACTAATCATGTATCTTTTTTCTTCTTTGATTTGACGAAAGCTTCATTTTCCTCAAAAAAAAAAAAAGAAGGAAAAAAGGGGAAAAAAACAAAGTCCCAGGTCTACTCATAAAAAATAAAACTATATTTGTGATGGTGATGGTGGTAGTGTTTGAGAATTTGTATTACAAGCAAAGCTTGTAATATGATGCGATGGGCAGCAAGCAATCGCAACAAAATTCCTACCACCAATTTTAGTGCAATGGGTCTAATATTAGTATGATAGGCAGCTCGTCACATAAAAACACAGATTATGTATTTTTTTGTCACAATTTTTATCTAATATTATTATTATAATAATTTATAAATGTTAATGAATAGAATTTGAATTTTGATAAAAATACATGGCAAAGAATAATATTGCCAAAGTATAATCCACCCATGCTGAGGAACGAATCGGGTATGATGAATTTATGTTTTCATGATCATTTCCTGGGTAATATTACAAAGACATCAAAATCATCACACAGTTATTGTTATTCAAGAATAAAATTTTCAGGCACTTTATGGATTTGGGTAGCAATGCTTGTGGCGTTATAATTCACAACCTATTGCTTAGGCAAGTGATACTTCAAAAACGCAATAAAGATCAGTTGTGACTTCAAATTGGATGGCTTTTGTGATACATTTATCGATTGGATGGCAAGTGAGGGCTGCACAAGAGAAGAAAACGCAGAGATCCATTGAAAATCAGTCCTTGTTCTTTTCTTGTTTTTTATTTATTCATGGGGATGTATTTGATGGCTTAAACTCTTTTTTTTTTTCTTTCGCAAACCATAAACTAAATTTATTTGTGATTGAGTGATAAACAAATCTTAATGGCTCCTTAACTGAATTTATATGATGAATTTATGTTTTCATGATCATTTCCTGGGTAATATTACAAAGACATCAAAATCATCACACAGTTATTGTTATTCAAGAATAAAATTTTCAGGCACTTTATGGATTTGGGTAGCAATGCTTGTGGCGTTATAATTCACAACCTATTGCTTAGGCAAGTGATACTTCAAAAACGCAATAAAGATCAGTTGTGACTTCAAATTGGATGGCTTTTGTGATACATTTATCGATTGGATGGCAAGTGAGGGCTGCACAAGAGAAGAAAACGCAGAGATCCATTGAAAATCAGTCCTTGTTCTTTTCTTGTTTTTTATTTATTCATGGGGATGTATTTGATGGCTTAAACTCTTTTTTTTTTCTTTCGCAAACCATGAACTAAATTTATTTGTGATTGAGTGATAAACAAATCTTAATGGCTCCTTAACTGGATTTATATGTTGCTGCATGTTTGCTATAGCATTTTGTTGTGATAGTATTTATTTAAAATCATTATTTTAGCTGACCACCCATTTAATAATACAAGCTAAGAAAGAGTCACACAATGGCCTATCTTAGTGGAACATATCAGAATAATACTTGGTTTTATATTAGGTTTCCTGAATTGAGTTTAACTTGAGTCCAAAAATCTCATGCTTAATCTAAAATTAGTGATGAACTAGACATAGGGATTCACCCTTGTAGGGTAAAAAGAACCTAAACATGTAACAATTTGTCACTGTTAGGCTGCATATAGATATAAGACATCCAACATTCGACAGCTGAGGATACATAAGGATTCTGCCCAATACTGCAGCAGATACTGTAGCAACTGAACTTAGAATTAGAAGAAATAGTCAAAACCATTAAGAGTGTCTAATCACTCAACTACTTTATTCCTATTGATTTTATCCTTGCGTGTGTGACATTAAAGTTTGCTTTTCTGCATATTTATTTATTGCATTTTATTATGTAGGTTATTAGTTTATTTGTTAATCTATTTTCATTTAAGGCAACTTGTGCTGTTAAGATTATTGTAGCAATTTCAGTAACATCAATTCCTGTGGAGACGATCTTAAATACTTATCATTATATTACTTGTTTTGTACACTTGCACATTGACACCCATAGCATTTGAATTTATACCAACAATAAGTACTTTGATAGTGGCTTCAAAGACTTGAATATTCAACAATGGATGATAGATTTGTCAATTTGAACTTTTCAAGATTGATGATATCAAAATCCCTAAAAATTGCATTGTATTACTTTGCAAATAAGATACTAAATTGGAAAAAGATTGCTGTCAAGTTGATTTCCAAATGATGAATTATGTTGACAATATACGTCACTTTCTAAGTCATCCATGGGTCGTTTATCATGGGAAACTATATATATATACTATACTGACATTGTATTAAGCTAGAAAGCGGAGAAATTTTAGAATGATCACTTGGTAAATTTTGATCATAATATTGGGAAATACAATCTTTATGGCCTTAGTCATAGGGTTCAATTGAGTTAGAAAGAAAAATTTAAGTTCGCAAGCTTTATACTTATGAATAATTTTCAAAGCTATTTTTTATGATTTTGTAACTTAGCTTGTTGCAAGCCTAGCTTTTCAAAGTGATCGAGGGGCTACTATCACAACGAGCTATGAAAACAAAAAAGAAGATTCCCACCATCTTGAAGCGGAAGGACATCGCTTCTTAAAAAAGAAGTTATGATGTGGTGCATTCATTTGTCAATGACAAACTCGTATTATAACTATTATATACATAAAATAACTATCAACATTTCTAAATAGTATATGATTATTTCAACCTAAAATTTGGGCTACTTAATGGCAATACAAACCATCTAGCTAGACATAGACGAGAAGGTCAAAAATTATTATAAGACTATGGAGGATCATATGCCATATGTCCCAAGTGTTGGGGAAAAATTAGGTTTTTAAATTTTATAAAAGCTTTTAAGGACCGTTCTCATATAATATATAAGAATACGTAATCTAGAAATCGTACCTTGAAAATCCAAGTTGGCTTTTTCCGTTGAAGTGATTTAGGCTCCTAGATCACGATCCGCCACCACCACGCTTGTTAGATCACGAACTGTCTCCAATGATCTTCCAGGTTATGACTCAAGTTCGATCTGCACTCGACGTGTGGGCGCCTTTATCACTACCAAAACAACTAGCATGAGAAAATTTGTCTCTCAACAATAAAGAGAAAAATCTTATTCTCTTATCTGTATAGAGTGGCTTCTACTTTTTCTTTAGAGAAAATAAGCCTTATATATCTCCCTTTAGTGAAAACCCTAGGCTCCAAATAATGCCCTTTTTAAAACTCACGTTACTTTTTCTTTTAATAAGGGACCCACCATGTAAAATAACATAAGGCCTCTTACACATAAGCTAATTAAATGGAGCCTCTCACTAAATGATATAATTAGGCTTTTGACCCAAATAGCTAGTTATCTTGCTTATTAGTCCAGTAGTGGTGCAGTCAATTAAATGAGCTAACCCAGGGATCATTTGGGAACATACAATAGTGGCTACAATAATTAGACATGTAATTAAACTAGCCCAATTATTTAATTCCAAATCTACTCCACTAAAAGATTGGAACTGACTTCCATAATTGTATGCTCGAATAATAATTCGTCCCAAGCCACATTGATTTCTTTACTGCACAATCCTTTGTACCACATCGTTAATTAAATTGATATCTCAACTGTCCAATCAATTTAATAACATCTTATTCCTTGATCCTTACTGGTTTTCTCTAATGATCATTTTCAACATACTAAATATGTTGACACACTCTGGCCAGAGAATTCTATGATCAAGTGCCGAAAACCTATCAAGAGATGTGTTGTACAAATTCTATATTGTTAATCTATAACTCCAATACTCATAATTGCTCCCACCAAGATACCGGGTAATCTTGACCATAAGGATGTGTCGTGCCCATTGGTAACTCAAATGGAATAACAATCACAATCATGAAATCATAATTAACTCAAGATTAATATTACAGTAAAATCAACGCCTATGAGATTTAATAAGTCTGACGGTTATTATAAAGTTAATTAAATCTTATATATGATCCAGTTCAATGTAGTCGTACTACATCAATAAATTCATACATGATTAAGACAAATCATTCAATGAATTTATTACAGTTTATACCTAAATAAAGTGCCCAACTTTATTTATCAACTGCGAACTAAATTTATTTAATCATAAGATAACTTGTATTTATGTCTTCTGTGAATCCACATGGTGATCACATAAATACATATAATATGATTAAATGGACTTTAATACAAATATAAATGCAATTAAGATATTTGAATAAAATACCTCATTAATTTTATTAATCAGAAAAAATGTTTATTACAATTAAATAAACACATATGCTTTTAAAGAACATAATTTCCCAACACCAAGATGGGTTCATCATGTGGGTATCGTTGAGTACATTATATACATAAATTAAAACATCATTAAAACTCGATAATTTTGTCAAATAGTTACTTATTTTTAATATAATGTGGATATCGTTGAGTACATTATATACATAAATTAAAACATCATTAAAACCCTATTAAGGATGAGCACGTTGCAGCTGATTGTCACAGCCACTCACGTTATTCTGATGACATACAGGATTCAATGGTTACATTCTCATTAATGATCATTTTGGTTGCTTAAATATAAATTAATAAATGATTTTAACACTTTCCCATTATATTTTTGTTTCATCATAACAGTCGAGGACAAAGTTATGTTACAATTATGTAATTCAAACGAATGAACAAGGTTGATTGTTTCATTTCTTAACTAAAGTCGATAGTGGATAGGAAAATGGATGATAAAATGTTGGCTATTGAGGCAGGACACAAATAACAAAAAGAGTTTAAATAAGTTGTCATAGATTTATCAGTTCATATAATCACGGTTCTTATAAATACTCACACATGATTCCCCGATTGGACGCTTGTATATGGTAAGCAGTTTAACATTTAACAACTACATTTCTTTTAATCCAACATGAGTTTAATATGTTTATCTTAGCTAATTGACAGGCCTTGGATTACTGTGCAGTTTACACTCACTACAAATATATATATAAAAAAGAAGGTAAACATTGACGACTTTTGACTTTCATGTACCCTATTAGATGATGGTTACCCAACCGTCATTGAAGCCAATGTCAAGAAATTTTAGATGATGGTTTATGTGTCACGACATGACAAATTTCTATAATAACATTGTCAAAGCATGACTAAAATCTATCATATAAAATTAAATATTTAATTAAAAATTAATATTTAAATAAATATTAAATCATTTAAAATGGTAAATATTTAATTTGGCAGGAATTAAATTTCATTCTTAAAAAATTACCAGTAATTGATATTAATTTAATTCTATTTTTTGACAGCAATTCTTATTTTATTATTCTTAATTTTGGTGGGAATGAATATTATATTATATAAGATTAGGTAATGTATATAATATGATAAAAAGAACTGCAGTTGGCCAACATGCATAAACAATTATCATTAAGATCCAAGTAATATCATGATAAATTAAAAGATTACGGCTATGATCATTGATCATAACTACTTAACCTAGCAATTAATCCAGAAACACAAAAAAGTTGCAATTAAATATAGTTCGTTGAATCAATCTAGCTAGCAATTAATCAACGACAACAACAGTTGAAATCATGTCCAGCAACTCGATGAACCCAGAAACTCAAAAAAAAAAAAAAGATTGGCAACAAAAAATGATAACTACTGCAACACAATCAACTTTAACTATCACTTGTCACAACTCATGAAACTCAATTATCACTAACTCCTCAACAAAAGTACATAAAACAGTTAACAGAAAGTAAAATAATTATGAAATATATACTCAAACCTCTGCAACATAATCAGTCCAGAAAGTAGATGACTCATCAACACGATAACATCCTTGCAAACTAAATTAAGCAAAAGTATACAAATTCTGAAACCAATAACAAATAAAAGTCCAACAACTTGTTAATCAAGCAAAAAGCTAAGCTATTGGTGATTAACCTTTACCTTAATTCAACTTTCAAATACAGTTTTCATTATACACAGGTAAATTAAGAGAGAGACTGTGTGTGTGCGTGTGTGTGTGTTACAACCAAAACTACAAAAGAATGTGAACTTAAAATAAATATAAAACAGCCAAAAATAATTTTATAATTTGGCATAATTCATAAACAAAATTTATATAGTTTGGACTTACAATCCTTCCCAACAGATATAAAGAACAAAACCAATTTCAATCCAAATAGCTACTACTACTAGAAATAAAGCCTTTTCAAAACATCGGCGCCACCATTTTTTAGAGCAATCCCACAAGCCCCACAATAGTGGTTTCTAATAAATTTATTCATAAAAGAACTTTATTTGAAGATAATCATGGGTTAACAAATAAAATGAATAAATTCTAGAGCTAGAAAAAATGGGATAAAAAGTTATCGTCTACAAGTACTAGCATCGAGGTATTATTACCAATAACTATTAACCAAACTTAATAAATTATGCATCAGTAAACTAGTTCAAGAAAATTGAAAGCTCGGGAAGAAACCAAAGCTAGTTAAAATTTTGATCTTTCAAAGATCTAAGCCTTGTAACTATCGAAACCAAAAAACTTTACAACAAAATTATTATCATTCACTAAAAAATGAATAAATAAAAGTAGTCAAGAATTCTAATGAAATAAAACCGCCAAGTTATAGAAATTAGTAATCAGGCTGTAGTTATAAACATGCATATAATACATTCAGATAAAAAAAATTCACAAATCCATTAACAAGCACTCAGAAAATCCAAAATAACAAAATAAGAATCTAGTTACAATAAATAGGCATCCAAAAACTAAATAATTAAATCCAAAAATACACTACTCTATATTTCTTATTCTCTTTATTAAGAAATGCAGATAACTTTCATTCAAGTGTTTTTAACAAACATAAGAAGAGCAACAGAAATAATAGCTTTTTAACAAAATTGATAGAAGCAATAGTAGTAGCTCGCTCCTACTTCCTGGATTCCTTTTTCTAAGCCAACATAATCTAGAAGGTAATACTATTACAATAGAAAATTCACTACTAAAGCAAACTACACTTGCAAGAAGCATTTACCAACAATACTAGCAACTAGGGGTGGGCATAAACCCACAACCCATGGGTTTACCCAAACCCAAACCAAATTAAATGGTTTGGGTTGGTTAAATCATGAAAATTGGTTAGATATGAGTTTTATATAGAAAACCATTTCATTATGGGTTGGGTATGATTTACCCATGGGTTATGAACAAAACCCTAACACTCAAATTTTTCAAATGAAATAAATGAAAACAAAATAAATGAACACAAATAGGTAAAATATTTTATTATTTATCTTAAAATAAATTTTTATTTGTCATTCAAGTTTTCTTATAATAATTTTTTTATCATTTTACTAATAATTTCTTATATATTTATTATAAGAGAATTTTCACAAAATAAATAAGTATAAAAAAAATTTATTATTAATTTTTTTGTTTATATCAAAACATATATTTCTTATTTTTAATGTTTTATTTTTTATTAGTTTCTGTTCATGTGATTTATTTAATTTATAATAAATATAAATAAAAGAGTAGTTGAAAATAAGGGTAATATTGTAAACTTATACTATTAGAGGGGTTTTTGGCCATTATAAAAACAAAAAGGGGAAAAATAATATAGGTTGATTACTGTAGGGAGGAAAGTGGCAATCTTCCTAAAATTAAGCATATAAGTAGACAACATAACGCAAAACTACCAAAACGATAAATAAAAACAAAAATTGCATAATTAAATAAACAAGAAGTGGCAAAATTTATTATTAGATTGTTAATGTCATGTTTGTGAAAGTTTATTATTAAAGTGTACGTTCTTATTTATTGAGAAATAATAATTTTTGTGATTAAACTTTATTTTGATTTTCTAGTATTCTTTAATTTAAGGATTAAGTTATTGTAAAATTTATAATTTTTATCCACTATATTTTTTTATATTTTAATATCATTTTAATAATTAATAATAATTAATAATTATTATAATTTTGATATAATTAAATTTTATTAAAATAAAAATTATTTTGATAATAAAATTCAAACCAAACCCAAATGGTTTGGTTTGGATTGGGTTAAAAATATTTGGGTTGGTTTGGGTTGGATCCAAATTTTTATGGTTTGGTTTGGGTTGACTTAAAATCTAACCCAAAACAACCCATGTCCACCCCTACTAGCAACAATAATTTACACATCAGCATACCTTACTGTATCAATGAGAGATGATGCTTCATTTGTGTCTCCTTGTGCTGTAATACATGTCATTGCACATAATAATAAAGTCGTGAGCCTAGTTGCATCTTGTGAAACTTTTGTTCTGCTGCCATAGTCAGTTTAACAAAAATAAAATCAAAAATAGCATATGAAAAGTTACTTAAAATTCAGAAGCAAAAATAAAATTCCTTGAAAGTTATTACAAACAACATTTAATAAAATCTATACTTGTCACTACATTCAATAAACTTCCATGAAAGTTATTACTCACAACATTCACGTACAATTGTACTTATAATATAAAAGCTAAAAAGTGCTTTCATTAACATTTGTTAAGCACTTATTAAATTTCCACTAATGCTAATATTATAAACTAACCATTTTTGACACTTGGAGTCATACAAAGTCACTCACAAGAGCTTCGATAATTAAACTAACTATCCCGTCTTATGGTTTGTTGGCTTTGAATTTTATAGCAAATTCTTTAAATTTTAGGTTCAAATATGCACACGGTGAAAAATTAAGTTTATTGATATTTAATAACAAATAATTAAACTAACTAAAATGAAGTGATTTTAATAACAAATAAATGCATATCAATTTTATTACCTAAAAATTATTTATGTTGAACTATATTTTTCATGTTGACCTACCAAGTTGGTCGGTCGTTGTTGATTTACGAAGTTCTGCATAAAAAAATCAACAAATTGAACAAGGTTCATATTACTTAAAAAATAAATTAAAATTAAACAAATTGTATAAGGTCATAATACTTTAAAAGTAAACTTAAATTAAAATTAAACAAAATATACATTCTACTTGCTAATCCATAAACTCATCGTCTTCAACTAATGTATTTAAGTTCGTTGTTGTACTCATAAAAAGAGAAGACTGCAACCAATTCTGTAACAATATATTGGCCTCAACCATGTCCGGAGTCAAAGAATTTCTATATTGATCTAGAGTACGACCTCCAGTACTATAAACAGACTTAGAGGCAACAGTAGACATCGGAATAGCAAGAACATCCCTTACCATACTTTACAAAATTGGATAATTGGCACTATTTACCCTCCACCATAACAAAATATCAAATTTAGTGCCCAAATTACCTTTTGCAATTTTCTCAGTCTTCTCCATCAAGAAAATATCCAACTCATTTGACAATTTTGGGCTACTTTCACTAACCACAACCGCTTTACTGAATTCAGAGAAAGAGTCCTCAATTATAACATCATCATCATCACCTAAATCCCAAAACTTCGAACCATTTTCACTTCCAATATCTAAAGTTTGGCTTCCACTCGTACTTCCACTTGCACTCGTACTACCACCCGATTTGTATTGTGCATTGTAAGACTGATAAAGCTTAGTCAACAAATCTTTGACAATTTCCTTCATCTCAACACATTTGACACTATTCTTGTGATATAATTTCTTAAAGCAATGTGGTGCGAATTTCATTTTTCCCCGTGGATCAAATACAGAAGCAACAATCAATAATTTATTTATCTTGGAATAACCCTCCCAAAACTTATCAAATTTCTCCTTCATTTTAATAGTCATCAACCCCTAAAGGCTATCATTACTAGTAGACAACAATTGAAAAGACTGTTCAATTTGACATCAAATTGTAATAAGTATTCGATGTCACCTAACAAAAAAAAAACAATGTTAATAAAGCTAAAATAAATTTCATATCATTTATCAAATTTTAATGCTGTAACAAAGATTTGATGTTACTTTCAAAGAAGAAAAAAATTAGAAAGTCACATCATAAAAACTCTTTAGAAATTTAACTATACGACGAACACTCTCCCAATCACTATACAACGGTGGCCCCTCCCTTTTCTTCTTCCCACCTTTTCATTGAAATAAGCATTATGAGGCTTATCTTCAAGTGCCATCTGATCAAATGTCGGCATAAATTTCAATGTTGTACTCAACATGGAATATGTAGAATTTCACCTAGTAGGACAATCCAAAATACACTTCCTCAGCAATTAATTTTCTCTTATTGCACACGAATTTGAAATGCTTGCATCCTGGTGGTGAAGATCTCACATCCTTCATAGCATTCCGAACACTAACTATACTCGGCTCCAGTTCCTTCAACCTTTTAGTAACAATCAAATTCAATATATGTGCACAACAAAGAACATGCAAATAATCCCCATTCAACACTAAGGCATCATCCCTCTAAGCCTTTAGTTTATCAATTAAGTACCTAAGAGCACCCTCATTTGGACTTACATTGTCAATAGTTGCAGTAAACACTCACTCTATACCCTAATCAATTAAACATTTTTCAATTTGCTTACCAATTGTCTCCAATGAATTATCATTAACAGTGTTAAAGTTGATAATCTTTCTATGTACATTCTAATCCTTGTCAATAAAGTGAGCTGTGATGACCATGTAGCTAGCTGTCGTAATGGAAGTCCAAATATTAGTGGTCAAAGATACTCTCTGCTTATTCCTAAATAATAAGCTCTTCAACTTAGCCTTTTCCTCGACATACATATCAAGAGTATCCCTAGTAATGATTCTTTGTGATGGAAGAAGATATTTAGGAGCCGCCACACTGCAAAAATGCTTAAAACTCGAATTCTCCACAATAGAAAGAGACAATTCATCAAGAACAATCATCTTCATAGTTGCTCGTCTGCAAGCATCTTGACTAAATCCTCTTGCCACAATATCATCACTACCGATATCTTGAGTTAAAGTCATTTGGTCTTTCTAAAAGTCATTGTACTTTGTACGCCTTTCTCGGTAATGAGTCCTCAAAATGCTAGTCCCTTACCCTACTGTGCCACATTCAAATTCATTACTATAATAGTTGCATTTGCACTTCTTATCATTATCTGGAAGTCTAATGAAATGTTGTTACACTATTGATCTTGGAGCCATTTTTTTCCTTGGTAGTGGGGGTTTGGATGATGAAGACTTTTTCCTCTTGTTTCTGCTGGTAACAATTGTTGGCGAATCATTTTCATTATCATCAACTTCAACTTCACGCTCAAGATCATCGGCTACACAATCACGGTTGTCTTGAACTCTTATCATCGGCTACACAATCACGGTTGTCTTGAACTCTTGAATAATTAGATATCTAAAATGAATAAAATAAAAATAAATAAGTAATATTGATTTATTTAACAAGTTATTAAAATGAAAAAGATCACTTAAATTTAATTTAACTACTAGCCAACATATCATAATTTAATTTAACAAGTTATGCCAACATATCATAATTTACTTCCAATCATTGTTAATTTAATTTAAAACATACATGCCAAATTGCCAATATCAAATTGCAACCTTACGAAGCTAATTAAGTCATTAATCATTATGATAAATAAGTTCATTAATCATTACGCCAAATAAGTTAAATAGCAAATATTAGTTTCAATTTTTCATTGATAGAAGTATAATACATTTGTTTCTACACTTTAAATCCAACTACTAAATACTAAGAAATAGTATTCTCTCGCAAATGGATTCTCGGCCGCAATATACAATACACCTATTTCACTGCCGCAAGCCACAACCACTATATCTGCCCACTATTTTTAAGCCCAGTAAAAAATATATTATATACACCATCAGTCCACAAAATCAACCCCTAACAACAACTAAAGAGTATACAAACACACAGGCCATGGCATAAATGAAAAAAAAAAAAAAGATAGACACCTACAGGCTGCAGCAAAAAATACGACCGTGTGTTAGGGGCTAATGACGATGTCACTATGCTTGACATGAGGGGTTGTGCCGCTGCTGAGGTGAGGGAGAGACGCGAGGAAAAAACCAGGAGGGGCTGAGCTGACCGCATCGTGCACGTGCATTGGGGGTAAGATGTCGCTGAGGGGCGATGCAGCCGCTGAGGGGCGATGCCGCTGCTGAGGGGCTGAGCCGTGAGAAGAGGGAGAAATGCAAGGGAGCGACGCAAGGGAAAGAGATGCAATCGTGATTTACATATTTAGTTTTGATTTTTTGTAATTGAAATTTGATTTTAGGTTTATATATTTTACATTAAAATATTTAAAATTAAATTAGACCCAACCAATCGGTTTGTCAGTTCGGGTTCAGTTTAAAACTAAATCAAACAAAAACCAATCGATTCGTTACTTCTTAAACCATTCGGTTTTTTATCACAGAACCGAACCAATTTTTTTTTAGTTCGGTTAAGCAAAAACTGAATTATTTTCCCATCCTTATCTCTATTATTAATAAGAATATCGTAGTCACACTCATCCTCATCATTAATACGAATATCGAAAAAACCGCCACCCCCATCATCAACTAAACTATTGAAATGATCCTCAATAGGACTATTATATGATTTCACACAAATATTATACACTTGTGTTTTGTTGATATCATCAATTGGATCACCATTGCTACAGAATAGCGAGTAATGTTTCTCTAAAGACATCGTTAGTGGTAACACATCTTCTTAAACATCAGCTAACATAAAGCCGTTGTCATCAATGGTGTCATTATTATAGTGAAGTAGAGAGTAACGGTGCTGCAATGACATCATATGTGGTAACATCTCTTCTTAAATATCAGGGATAGAGATGTTTGCTCTAAAATAAACTTTCTCCCATCATAGGATCTTAGTTTGAAACTCTAGCTGATGTGGTAGCAAATAGGAATACGCACATAGTTGACCATGTCCGAGCCTATATGATGAGATTGAGCACAAAACTATCACAAGCACGCAAGATGAATATTCAAATCCTATTCAAGTTCCCATCGGACCCGTGACGAGCACGAGCAACGAAATTTAAAAAAAAACGCTTAATGTGTTGATTCAAGCAACTTGGACTCAACCAAATTCGTGGAGACCCGTTGAAAAAATTACACATGATAAATACATGATTAAAGCTCTTGAAATTTCCAAATAATCACTTCCATTAAATAGGAAGCTGGCTTGCAAAGCTAGCACTTTTGAAACAAAATAAACTTTTAAAGCATGCGAAGATATACAAACTGAATGTAGTTAACAGCTAACTGGTTGTGAAAGTCATTTAGATAAAGAGCTAAGGCTATCAAAACAAAAACTGATTACCGGATGAAAAGGGTAAAAGCTACACTATTTTATCATTGACCTACACTACCCTCTCAAAAGATAGAATTACAACTCAAATATAAATTATCTAAGACAAATAAACGGAAAACAAAATTGGACCGCACTCACAAATTTTCATAATAAATCACTAATTACTGCACAGCACAAGTCGGTTCTAATCAAGGGAAATACTCTTCTTTTCATCGCAATGCGAAAGGGCAATAATTTTTGTGTAACTCATGAGTCGTATGGCAATCAACTCTCAATGACTTTTCTGAGATAAAGAAATGGCTTCACTTCAACGGAATTGTAGGGCTGAATCTTCTGGAAACCTGATTACACTTTCAATCACCTACATAAACACCTTCCTTAATCTATCAGCAGAAAGGGATGCTCTTTTATTGGTGGGCTCCAAGACCAGTGCATATGAAAAATCTGCAGGTAAAAGTGCCATCAATCGAAATTCAGTCAACAAGACATTAATCCTAAATTCCAAGATGCACCCTAGAAACACCTCAAGACAAAAACTGCTCAGCCAATCCTCAGTGCTATGTACCAAAATTGCCAACTTTGCCATAGCAGAAAATTAATATTATTCTATGTTTCATCAGACATGCATTCTTGAATGGCCACAAGAACTAAATTATATAAAGCCACTCATAGCACAGTATTTGTCCTGTTAATGCCGTTTCCAGAAACACTGCAATCCTCAGTCTGGATAACAAATATGCTATAACTTACAAACACAAAACCCTCTACATACTAGGCTAATGAACGCATGTGAGGAAATGACTAACCTTCAATTGCCTCCTTGTAATATCCAAGCATCTCTCTTGCTGTGCCTCTGCGCAAATAAGCCTTCACATTCTAATTTTAGGGAAAAAAGAATAAAAATAAAGTTACAACCCTTTGGATACAGATTAAGATACAGGAGAAATATTTCCAAATAATGTTAAAATAAATTGCACTCATAATACTTGGCAGATCCAATAGTTGCAGTGAACAAAAATATCGATCACATCATGTCACCTATTTTTCCTGGAAATTAGCTCTAACTACAGGCCTTCTTTACCATTAATTAAGCTCAAACGATAGGAGGAATAAATCTTAAAGATATTTTATTAGCATGCATATAACCACTTCTAAATTGCATAGCCCACTGCAATAGTAGTATTTGAAGGAGCAGATCTCAAAAACTTTTGAAAAAGAAATATACACTGCACAAGCTATATTCTATAACGCAGATGCTTTAACAATTTGCGAAACTCAAAAATTAAATACAAAGGAAGTGGGTCAAATGGAAATGCACAATGTCACCAATCCATTATGAAGTCAACCAAAAAAAAAAACTATAAAATTATACAGAACAAAATCTTGCTTCATAAGAAACACAGTTTTTGTGTCTTGATGTTGTTACAGTAATGATATTCAGAACTGACTAATCTATGTATGGCAGCCAGATTTGAGTCTATTAGATTGCAGTGATAATATTTGCAATGAACATGTTTTCTATGGCAAAAGTTGCAAAGTTGATCTCAGATGCATTGCCTAAACGAATGGGACTAAAGAGCTCCACAAACAAAACAATTCACAGTTAAGGAAAACCTCACCTTTTTATCAAGGTTGATTGCCTTTGTACAGTCTGCCTCAGCTTGAAGGAAGCTGGATGGAGAGAATGAAATTATCAAGCACAGATTGTAAATCAACAATCAGATATAAGTCTCAAGAATGCTAAATACCTGCCGGATTCCAGATATGCTGCAGCCCTGTTGCTGTAATATGTTGCATTATTTCCATTAAGTTTGATAGCTTCCGTATAAAAGCTAATAGCCTTCAGCCACTGCTTATCTTTATATGCTTGGTTTCCCTTAAATCATAGATTAGGAGAACATATAAGATTTGGTTTGTGGAGTGAAAAAGGCAAAAAGAAAAGAATGATTACTTTCAAACGTTTTTGCTTAGTTGCTTAAGACTATTGTAGAATACATCCCAAAATTGGCTCAGGTGTGATATGATCTACTAAAGTTGGGCGAATCTAAAAGTTGCATGGTTCTATAACTTACCTAATGAAACACTAATTTTATAAGAGCACAAGGCAGCAGACGTTGCAAACAAAGAAAATAAGAGTTCTGAACTGAGACAAGTGAATGCTCCCATCCCATGATTTCTAACACATTTACAAGAAATGCAGCATTCCACCCCTTTCTCCTCCTTAAAATAAAAGCTGGAAATGACCCCAGCTCTCATATGGTTCATAATTTCTTTCTTTGTTTGTTATTTGTGTCACTTGTAAATTTGAAAAATCTTCTTTTCACAGTTGATATTTAGGAAGTGTGGGAGAAAATACCTTCACAGGGGAAAATGCAATTTGATTTTGAGCATGATTGTTGCTTTATTGTTTATATACTTGTTCGATTAGCTTTTGTTGTGGATTTGCATTTTGCGTCTTTTGAAAATTCTTCCGACAGATATTTGTGGGGAAAACTAAGGTGCAAGGAAATAAATGAGTACGGCATGTGGCACTTCTAGTCCAAAGAAACTAATGGAGATACTATGCTCTGGCTGTAATAATTTTGGGATCAAACCACTTGCCATTTAGAACAACTGTTATTTTTTGGGAAATTATCATTTGTATACCCTTAGATTACTCCATTATCAAAAATACTACAACACTTTGAGGGTGTATCAATCGTCCACCCTAAATTGACAAAATGTATCAGCTGACCACCAAACCGTTAGTTGCCGTTTAAGTATGATGACGTCAGAAGGGTAATTTGGTCTTTTCATATGATACAAGTGATAATTTAAGGGTATACAAGTGATAAAAAGAGAATTTAAGGGTATACAAGAGATAATTTTCAAGGGTAAAATCGTCAATTCACTGTAATTCCGTTAACTTTCAAACGACAACTAACGCTTTGGTGGTCAGCTGATACATTTTGTCAACTAAGGGTGGACGACTGATACACCCTCAAAGTGTTGTAGTATTTTTGATAACAGAGCAAATATAGGGTATACGAATGATAATTTCCCTTATTTTTTTTGAAAAAAAGGGTAGGGTAAGAAGTGAAGAAGAGGGAGTTTTTTTTTTTTTTTCGGTTTTGCCATTTAGAACATGTTACGCCTTAGATTAGCCTACTTTCAAGTCTCGAAAGTAGCTACTTTATGCCCCCCACCCCTCAACACAAGAAGAAGCCAGAGAGAGAGAGAGAGAGAGAGAGATCTAAAAGACCATAAACTATGATTGATGCCCGTGATGGCCCTAAATTGATTGGTAGCAATCCACCTGGCTACTTCTTCGTATTAGACTAGACTATATTTCAATTGAACTCTGAAATTTAAGAATAACAGGTTCCCCAGGACAAAAAACCATAATCAACATATCAATTTACTTTTTGAGGAAAAAGTTAAGTGGATAGTCTATAGATAAAAGTTTACAAAAGGTAAACAAGATGTCCACTAGCTCCAAAAATACCTTAAGAATTTAAAAATAAGAGAGCATCTAAAAAAACATGTCAATTTACTTAATAAAGACTCAACATAATTGGCAATCCAAAGACCAAAGTCTCAAGTACTTCAACTTTTCCAATGCCAAAAAATTTTTCTAAGCAAAAATACAATAGTTGACCAAAAAACATGACATCCTGTCATATACAGACCAACATGCATTTCAAATGACTTGACAGTCTTCAAATTGTTACCATATGTACACAGAAGCAAACTCCTTGGACAATTTTGAGAGAAAAAAATTAATAAAATAGAACTTTTCTAAATTAATAAGCTTTTATTAGAGATGAAATCCGAAAAAGTAAATTCAGAGTATATCCAGAAAGTAGAACCAGGAAATCTCAACTGTCATTGCAGGGGAAAAATGACCATACAAAAAGAAATCAAAAGAAAAGATACACATAGTAGAACATCCAGATAAATGAATTGCAAAATAATATAATTCAAATTTATTTCAAAGGACCAGAAGAATCTGCAAGAAGACAACTAAAAATAGATAAGAGATAGACAGTGGTTATGTACCTTTTCTTTAGCAATCTCTGCAGATTGTTTCTGGTTGAAAGTATTAGTTGACAGCTTAGATTTAGTAGCAATATCAGCCTGCTCTTGTAGAGATGCATACATATTCTGCACAGTATCCAGCAAAAAACGATCACCCCCATGCCTGGCTATGAAGGACACTGATGTAGGACACTTATCATAATATCCAAGTGGTACAGTGACCTGAAAAATTAGGAAAACAAAGTTAATTAAAATTTCAAAATTCTTACCATAAAAAAAAAAAAAAAGAAACTAAGCAAACCATAGAACTTGTTTCCGTATGAGAATGTAAAGACATATGAAACTGTTGGTCCAGACACACACACAAAGAGAGAGAGAGAAAGAGAGAGAGAGAGAGTATTTCACCTGACAGCAACCTGATACACTAGCAATACTCAGCAGACTGAATGCCCTGTTCTGATAATCCTCTGATAACATCTCCTTCCCACCAAGTTTTGGAGGAGGATAAGCAGTGGTAGGAGTCACTAGAATACCATCATCCTAAAAAATTACCATATAAGACAGGCATAGTCAATACAGCAGTGTTAGAATGCCACCTTTTCTGTTCACTAAAAGAACAAAAATAAAGTTCGTCAACTAAAACCCCCAGGATGGTTACTGAAAGCATATGCAAGATGTTTCTTCTTTTGAATAATCATCAAAATTCGAATAATCAGAGAAAGATCAAAGTAGATCCAAGGAAGATCACAAGGGAATAAATACAAGCAAACTTGCAAGTTAAAAGGCTTAATTTGAAAAAAGAAAAGCAACCAATTGAGAATTCAGAACTAGTGTATGCATGAAGGAATCATTAAGCAGTCTCTATAGAGAATGGATGAAATAAGACCTAGCTGAAAACCGACAACAATTCCCAGAGGAACCATGACCATAACATAGTGTGCATGTGAAACTTTCACCCTATCACAGGTTTTCACCAGGCAAGATATACAACAGGACCAGAATGTATCAGCACTTTTAACAAGATGAAAAAGATTTTTGACAAAAAAAAAAAAATGTAGCAACGAGTCAAAATTACTGATAGTGATCAATGACCCGAAGTGTGTGTGGTCATTGATTCTTCAAAAATCACCCCTTTACTCAAATTTTATTTTTTGATTATTAGTTCGAAGATTTCCTTAAGGCAAACGTTGAAAACAGATTTGAATCTGTCCTCTCTTTATTGATTTCTATTATTTTAGCCCTTGTAACGACAAACGCCACCTCAAGCACAAAACCAGATTAAACCTAACTCTGCCTATCTGTTCTCTTTTCATCCAATTCTAATTATATTAGGCCTTTGTTCTACCGACACATGCCTCCCAAGTCACCTCAATTACAGAAACAGATTAAACTTACCTCACCATCCAAGGTTGGTGTCGTGGATATTTGATACCAGACCTCTTGCTTTACTTCAAGAAGCCTAGACTATCTCCTTGGGTACAAAAAATACCAGCACATATAGAGCTGACCTTAACTAACAACCTAAAAAGTCCATTGATTTTCAATAGCTTCTTTCGAGAATGGAAGAAGTTTAAAAAAGCAAAGCAACCTTAATTTCTTTCAGTGAGTACACAGCAAACAAAAAGTATACGAACACACAGAATATCAGCTCTATTATAGCAACCAAAACCAAGAGAAATATATTATGTAAGTGACCATTCTTATATACAATTGCACCTGTTCAACAATTAGCGAAAAATGTTACCTTCAAAAGAGAACTGATAGCTGAACGCATTTCATTCCGAATGGATTTGCAGTTTTCTATCACTGTCTCTGAAATTTCCAACATTTCTCCAATTTCTGCAGAGATATCAGGATCTAGAGTAGGTTTTACTGATTCAATCCATTCATTATGATTATTTTTGAACTCATATCTGCATTTGAAAAGATAAAAAACTGAATTAATCCATTATCTAGTGAGGAAAGGCAAGAGAATGAAAAATGTAGATCTAATTACACAATTCTCTACACGCACCATGCCAGCAGAATACAATCAACATCGTTCACAGGATTGAATCCCAAAGCCAAAATGATGCACATATGCAATAGTGCAAACTTGACATCAACAGATTCTATCCACTCACAGTAAAGTGGATCAGGGGACATGAGAAACATCTTATCAGGCCCCCCTCTGTTACACATATATCATATTTAAGTTGGTGCTTGAAATATGAACATTAAGGCCCACCCCGTAAGATAGATTCATCTCAGTACAAAACCTTCCCCAACAAAATACTTCTTTCAGGTTTCATATATTACGATCCCCCTATTAATGATTGTCATTTCAGTAAAAATATATATAAAAATTATCCGGCAAACTATCTGATACAAACTTATGTGTATTAAAGTAGTGGAATGAGCGAAAACCGAAAACAAACTTATGTACCTGACTCATTGTTACATCAGTTATCATGTGAAGGTATTAGTTATATTTGTATGTGAAGTAAGAGGGTTGATACAGTGCATGCCACCATGCACCATCATGGCATTTTCTCATTGGGAGAACTGTGGGGCACATCACAGCCCCGCCAATAAGAACTCGCCACGCATCCCATCGCACACCAGATCAAAATTCTGTGAAGCAATAATCTAATCGGTCAACCTCACTTCTAAAGTACTTTCTCCTTGTGGGCACCCAGAAATTTAGCAACTACTTCCTCAAATACTAAATGGGAACACCAAGATAGACCTTCCCACCTACATTACACTTGTAGCATAGCCATCCTTTTACTCAAGTGCCCAAGCATTGGAAAATGCAAGAACTATTCAATACATGGCAACACGAACAAGAAAGAGGGCAAAAATATTAAACATGCCAGCTGAATGAACAGCTATTTTCAATGGTTTCACATTTAAGTCACACAAAGCAGTTTGGGAATATGTAGGAGAAGTTAGATGACAAGATTGTATTATTTCAGAATCATGAAACCACAATCAGCAATATTCACACAAGCAGACAAGCATACGACACAGGGTGATAACCTTCAAAAGAAAGTTGAGTCATGGACCACTCAAGTCTTAGCCATGCCATGAAACAATGCAGATTCTTAACAAACTTATTTCATAAAGAAGTGAGCTCACCGCTGGATTAACCGCATAACATTTTTAAGTTCACCATTTGTTTTGTGAAAACCTTTCAAGCTTGGAACTTTAGAATCAAAATATTCTCCGAGGTTTTCATGCTTCAACACTTGTCCTGAACAAGATTATTGACAGAAAAATCAGAGAAATGCCAATTTACACAAGCAAAAGAGCTTAAAAAGTAAACTTAAATGGATTTTCCTCAAAAAAAGGCTAATGATTAAAGGTTCAAAGCACAAGAACTTACTTCCAAAAAGCTTCTCAGTTGATTTAATTACCACCTGAACAACCCTGTCAGCAGGGATCTTCAAGAGCTCAAAACAATCATCGGCAATTATAATTTGTCTCGGACTACGTTGAGCTGCAAATGGAAGTTGCAGCAACACATGGCCAACATGACGCAGAATTTTAGGATCCCTAGCAAACCAACCTACAATGAAATATTAATGGAGGCATAAGACACAAACTACACAATGCACAGAAGATGTCTGCAAAACGTACAAAAATGCCATGCAAGACTTCATTTATCAATTCGAGATTAACTTAGGTCATATCATACATTACATTCACAGATCTGCTGAATAACACCAAAACTGTAAGGTTTGTTTGACCTAAAATTTATTTTCATCAGTCCCACAGTAGCACAAATGTAGGAGAAATTCATGAAGATCTATCCCACTCCTGGAATCCAAGCCACACATTAACAGACGCACCATATTGGTCAATTAACTCTACATACTTATTGCCAAGAAGCAACCAATAACCGGCTGGAAACATACCACTGTGTAATCTAACAATAAAATCAAATCACATTATGCATAAATGATAAATGCTTCATCTTTTATTTTTATACAGTCATGTTTTTGTTATATTTAAGCCCTTAAGATGATTTTATTAAATACAACTAAGAATTTCAAGATAATTATAATTCTAATATTTTATTAGTAACATTCTTTTTCTTGAACAATGAATCAACATGTGAATGGTATAACCGAAATATATAATGGAAATAATTTATTCACTTCTGCTTCAATACATTCTCTTGAATGAGCATTAGTCTAATGCAATTATATAGATGTACTTGTCAGTAGTTTGCGGTTTCCAAACAAAAGGCCTCTGTTTTCTCCGCTATGTCTCTCCTTTTTCTGTTCCGATAACATCCACTCTTTAATGCAAGTCAAATAGAATTAACTCAATATTAATGAAATATTCACCAAATGGAAGTACTGAAAACTTGGCCAGCAAGTGTATTTCTAACATCTTCCTTTTCAAATAAAACCGGTTTAAATTTAGATGATAACTGTAATTCATCGCTCTTCAATATACATGTTAGAACTTCAGAACGTAATTTCCAAGTAACCTTCATCTTACTGAACTTTCACAAACACAAATCTAAAGAGTAACATGCTCTCTCAAAACAAATAAATAAAATCATATATTTTAGCACGTCCAGAAAACAATTAGCACAACCTCATGTAATAATAAAAATAATATGCAGTCAAAGGACTACTGTTCCTACCATCTCCTCAAGCAATACAACAAAACACAAAGATGAGACAGCACTTGGGACGTGTATGGTTTTGGTTCCTCAGGAACCTATCACTTATGAATTAAGAACATAAGAATTTCAGTGATGCATACCAACAGTATCAAGACTTGTTGAAATGGGTATAATCCCCATGTGGGAAACAGCCCCATAGGAGGGCCGGAACCCTAAAATTCCACAAAATGCAGAAGGTACCCTCACACCGCCAACAGTATCAATACCTGCCAATAAATCATATGAGACTCAATTATTCAAAATTCGATGACACTAGCTTAATTTGGTAATTAAGCATAAACAACATAAAAACACAAAAGCAAGCCAAAATATTTTATGTAAATTAAAAAACCATGTAGCAAGCGCCTGATGACATGTTAATAAAACTAGCAAATTTGGACCTGCCATAGTTAGCATGGTTATGTTCAAAATTTATAGTTATATGAGAAGCAAAAAATAATACAGCTAAACTAATGCCATTAACACTTGTCATCAATTAAATATGAGATTTGTATGATAAATATTATCATCACTGAAAGACATGTATGCTTTTCATTTTCTTTTTTTTTTGTTGCACAGAAATTCTATCCCAACTAAGAACTCAGCTGCCTAGATTTATTGATAACAAATAAAAATGCTCAACTCCTCCAAAGTTAAGCTTACTTGGAATTTTTTTTTTTTTGTATCTTTAATGCATGGATAACACAGAATTGGGCTACGGAAACCTAAGAAAAAGCTCACCCAAGGAGAAATCAACAAGATCAGCAGCAACGGCCACAGCAGCCCCACTAGAAGATCCACCCGGCATTTGTGAAGGTGCAGCAGGATTAGTAGGCGTATCATAATGCTTATTTGTTCCATTTATACTGCAAAATGAAGTGAGTACCAGCACAGAAAATTCAGAAAATTAATAACAAAAAGCAACAACTGTTAATTGTCCCCAAAAATTAAAAAAAAAAAAATAGACCTGTAGGCAAATTCATCAACCACAGTTTTGCCAATGCAAGTGGCACCTCCTTCGACGAGGGTGGAAACCACAGAAGACGTTCGAGAAGCTGCACTGTGCGTCCGGGCCCACTCTGGATGCCCAAAACCAGTCACGTATCCTTCGATATCGAATCTGTCAACACAAAAATAATAAAGAAAATACAATAAAATAAAATGAAACAAAATAAAAATGTTAAAATAAAAGTGAAAGTGAAAGGTTGATAAATAGATACAGGTCAGAGACGGCAAAAGAGAGGCCGGTAAGAGGATGAGGGGCTTTTGGAGGAAGGGGCTGAGGCGGAGGAAGCAGTTGAAGTTTCTCGATGAACGCTCCAAAATCTTGTTTTATATTCTTCTTAAGCTTTTTAGTCATTAGCAGAATTCCAGCTAAACCCAGACCCAATAATACCCATAAATTAGCAGATTGAGAAGCCATATCGGAACTCGATATAATTCTTAATTTGAACTTTAACCAAACAAGGAAGCAGCGCCCACACGCACTGCTATCAAAACCTAAGAGCTCGAGGAGGAGAGGAGCAACCTGAAGCTGACCAATCTCATAGATGGATTTATTACTTCTATATTACTGCTAATAAGACGCTGCTATCGACTTATGTAGTACTTTTAATATATCGGTATTTATCGTTAACCTCCCCTTGTTCTTTTGTGATCGCTATACGCCCATATATTTCTACTATTGTACAAAATAACGTTCTTTTGTTTTTTTTTTTTGGGAGTATTAATGCAGCTTAAACGTATTAATTTGGAAAAAAATACCAAATTCAATGTGTATTTAGCATCAATAAATTGAGATAGGCTATACATCACATGCATTATGAAACTTCTTTTTTCTTATTGGTAACTAGAAAATTATATTAAGAATAAAAATGTGAATTTCATGGATTAATCAATACAATAAGATAATGGGAAAAAAAATCATACATTTTTGCCTTCAAAAAAAAGTTAAATTATGTAAATCACTTAAATTAAGATATTCATGTGAAAGAATATGATTAATTTGAGGATGCATAGAGCGGGCGCGCAATGAAGGTAAAACATAAATTACAGCTAGAAATAAAGCTATTTTATTTTAGGAGGATTCTGTTTTTAACAAACGGGGGTAGAGCAGCTGAAACGGCCCCTATAACAAGAGTTGTAACTGGTAAGTTGTAGATTATTTCGAGAACTAGCTTGCTTCAAATAAGAAAAGATCTAAGCTTTTGAATATTATTACAATGCCGAAGCCAATCCAGGCACGGATCAAATTTAAGACTATTATTAGACCGAAAAATAAAAACCACGTCTTTGTTTAAAATATACAATCCTAGTTCAGGAATTCTGTCGCCTCTTGATATTACAGTTTACCCGAAACTTCATCTGCAAACAATAAATTGTAATTGCCAAATTATAATCATTTATCCCAAAAAGGGAAGACCAAAAATGTCACTTTTGGTGAATAATCTTAAACTTAACGCTCCAGAGTCCAGACAGAATGGTTGGGTTTCCAGTTTAGGAGGCCTTGATCCTCGAAGACTCTCCAACAACTCGCTCCATTCTTGTATACCACTCTCCTATTCGTGTGTGCTCCACCATGTCTCTACCTGATCTTAGGTACCGGATTGGTCTTAATACTCCAAACACAGCAAGGTCAGCTAAATTAGGCTTCGAACCCCCTGAAATAACCAAGGTAAATCAAGATATATATTATTTATTAACAAAGGATGATGCTTATATTGGTTATTAACAAAGGAAGATGCTTTTGTTGGTGCTCAAATTATGTACAAAGTTGATGAGATGCTTACAAGTTGAAGAAGATATTAGATATTTGAAGCACATACCTAGAAATTCCCTACCATTAAGAGCATCCACCCATGTTTCTGCAGCTTCATATAATGCAGCGCGCTCATCAGTAATATTGTATTTCTTTTTCAGTTTTTTGGACACAAAATACATTGCTGCAGCTCCAGCATATTTTGCTGTAAGTTTTTCTGTGAAGCTGAAATTGCCTGCAATTAAAAGAGAGGTTTACAAAATAAAACAAAGCAAAAATAACACACTCTTACTATCAATAAGGACAGACTCAAGGAATATATACAGATTAAGTAGACTTTGAAAATTTTCAACTAAGACAAATAAAAGCAATCAGTTGAAGTATTGTATACAAGTTCAACTTTTTTTTTTCTTTTTCCAAATTGACAATAAACAATGCAGTATTATCTTACATGATTTTTTTCCTAAAGACATTTCTTGGAGATTACTGATGCAAACACATGGAAAGAGTTCTATGACAATGCTAGAAGAGAATTCGCCAGTCTGCCAGAAGCACAAGCAATAAACAGAGAATATATGTGTCATTATTCAACTTTCTTGTGTGTGTGGGAGATAATGACAATGCTGATGGGACCTGCTAATGGACAACTAAGTGGCTACAGCTAAGGCTCTATTACAACTTTTGAAAAACTCATCCTCATAGAAGCTTCAGAAGTGCGGGGCAAACACACTGAAAAAAATAATCGTATCAATAATCACCAATTAAGAAAACTGTTCTCCATAGCGTGACCACTAATAGCAACACTAATAAAAAATATCATACTTCGCCTCATTAAATCTACTATTGGTGCCATCAAAGTGTAAGACAAAGGGCCATCTAAAATCTAACATATGCCAAATCAATCAGTACAAACAATGGAAAGTGAACTTAAAAGAAGTAAACCATTCAGGACAAACTAAAATAAATTATGAATTAACTTCTCGCTCAGTTTCCTTACGTGGAGTGTTAAGATAGCAATTCTCAGGAATTACAACTGCCACCAACTCCTTTTGATATGTTGCAAAAGATTCATTGACTTAGCTCTTCTTCTACCATCATCTGTGTAAAGGTCCACTATAATATTCACTTTGCACTATTCATCAAAATAAGTGTTCAACTAACTTCTTTCGAGAAGCAACTTGTGCTAACACTTCCATTAGACTATATACTGAAATTTCAAGGGAAAGTGTTCAACTGACTTCTTTGAAGAAGCAACTTGTCTAACACTGCCATTAGGCTATATATTGAAATTTCACAGGAAAACAAGCACAAGGCTGACAAACAGGTACTCTTGGACCAAAGTATTAGAACTAGAATACATGTAGATGCATTTTAAGTAATCCAATTCCCAATTTTAAGGTCTATGCTCAATAAATCAAGAAGAGAAAAAATCATAAACTGGACTCAATAAATCACAGAAACCAGAGTGTACAGGCAAGAAAAAGCACCAAAGGCTACTTTTTCCTCAATTTTTTGATAAGAAACTCAAAAATGTGTAAATGAAGAATATTTAAAACAGATAATGGACCAGCTGTCCACTAAGGATGCAAAAACTAGGATTATTTGCACTATAAATACTTTTTTCTCCTTGTTTGGTTCAAATTAAAATTTTAAAGCACCATCCACTAACACATAGACATGCATTTACAGAAATAATCTTACCACTGCTTGTGATATAGTCAAAGGACTCAAGAGCCTCAGAAGTATTGCGATATATGTTTGGGGACAACAGATGCACAAGGTGATTATCCACCCATCTGCAACATGAAGCCACAAACAATAACATTAGGAAGACTATGCTGAAGCTCTAACATGGTCAAGAATGAAATAAATGGCGTTGCAATAAATAACAACATAATGTTGTTAAAAGAACATTCAAAATTTTCCTTAATTACAAAGCTTAATGACCAATTTAAATTAGGCCATTTCCTGACATTTGAACTTTGAAGTCGTCACCTAAGAGGCTGTATTTTTATCGACTGAACTCTGGAAATGGTTCAGTTTTAGTCTTTCAGTTGTTTTAAGTGCATTTATTTTTTAACACTGAATATTCACAAAATCTGTCTGAATAAAATTAATTCTTTGGACTTATCACTGAATCTGAATGCATTTTATATTTATTTTCATGACAACACATAATATTTTACCTTATTACAACCTCATCATTCCTTGACCCTATTTTTTAGAAGGATAAATATGCAAAAACAATATTACTATTCCATTTAAACATTAAAAACAAAAAAAAAACATATATTTCCAATGTACACCTTCAAATCTATTCAATTTCATATGAAAAAGAAGATGCTATTTGACACCAAGCAAAACATTTCTCTTACATTTGAGGTATAAAAGCAAGATCAACAAACTTTTATTTTTTTTAGGGGGGAGTGGCAGGAAATAGAAATAATTTATTAATTGTCAAAATGAACAAACACACAGAGGACCAGATATCCACAAAAGAAAGCAAATAGAACCATGATTATCCTCATCTATACAAAACAATATGGACGGTTCACTCTTAACTATCTATGAGAGGAACACCCAAGATCTTAGCATCAGAAAAGTCTCCTGAGAAAGCATTGTAGCCCAAAAACTTCTAGAATGACGTGGATAAAGAAATAGGCAGTATCTTGAAAATATTGTCCAAAGAGATGCCAAAAAACAATATTAGTCCACAAACCAAGGTCAACAAATAGCAACCAAACTTTTACAAATCTTAGCTAGAATCCAAAGAGCCCAACTGTATCAAAATTTTAACAATTTTCAGAAAAGTTGAGACGGAATCAACCTCAAAGACTGAGGTTATGTTTGTTTTATAATCTAAATGCGAATAGATTGAATTTTCCTGAACCCTGAACAATATTTTTCTTGCACATACATCTGAAAAGTGTGAAATATGTCTAAACAATTCAGAAACATATAAAACTAATATATTGACATATCTATCTCTCTAAGAAGAAAAATCTATTCAACTGGTTGTTGGCCACGATGTGAATGCTAATTGCTCATTTTATAATATCAAAGTACCAATCATTTGGATACTAAACATATTAGATGGATGGGGGTTACTTTATTCTGGAGCTGGATTTGATGCTTCTCTTTTATTGCTTAGAATCTACTTAAAATCATAATTTTTTTCCTGGCAAAGGAAGCTTATTTACTTAATGCTTGACTAAGGCACAGTAATCAATAGTCAAATGGTTGGTCTAATCCTACTTTTACCTATACTTCTATCTATGTTGTTCTTATTTCTCCAATGTTTTCTTCATTAGCTAATTCCATTCTTTTTCCTGGAATTCAAATATCATTTCACATCTTTCATACAACTTAATTAATGAGAACCAGTAGGCCACAACATCTTATCGCAATCCCCAAACCTTAAAATCGTTGCATTCTTCATTCCCACTTATACAGCATAGTCTTTACCCTTAATCCACCAGCGGCTCCATCAAATTATTGCCTAAACTTTCAGCAGCCTAAATCCACATATTCTGCCATTGTTTAGTAATTAAACAATCCAACATCAAAGTTTATTTAAGTTATAACCCAGCACCTATGTGGCATACCAAAATTCCTCCAACTTCCTTTATGCCCCAATGGAAAAAAAATTGAGCAACAAGGTATAGAAGATAAGTCATACCCACGCCACGTTTTCTCTTCATCATCGCCAGAGGGTGAATCGGCCTTCCTCTGTGGAGTTAATTTTTGGCCCAACTGATCAATTATAGCTTCACAGATAACACATGCTACTTTAATAAATTGAAAGCAAAGCAGACATTTAACAAGATCAAGAAAAACAAAACCAAGTACCAGATGAGTCGACCAGTTGCTCGCCATCCACCATCAAAATAGGCACCTTTTTATATTCAGACCACTTGATCTCTTTCTTATTAATTGGATTCACTTCCACAACTTTGTAAGGTATATCATAGTAGTCCAGGAATGCTGAGATAGCCAACACAAACAAACTAGTAGAGAATCCAACCCAACCAAATCATATAATAATAGAATTTTAATTTTAATTATCACTTAAAAAAGCTAAAAGCTAAGTATTAAAAGATGGTACCTTTAACTTTATTGCAAAATGGGCAAGCTTCGTACTGATAGAGAACAACTTCCTTAGGAACAAGGTCCGTTGGCAAAGGCTCCTTGGCGTAGACGCTATGGACGGAGAGGGAAGCGATTGCAGCAGCAGAGGCTAGAGCACCGGCGACGCCAAGAGAGGCGGTGGCGGCGGCTGGAGCTGAGCCTGTGGAGAAGTAACGCCATCGGCTGTATGAAGTGGAATTGGTGGTGAGGAGACGGTGGTGAATGGTGGCGGTGGCTAGGGTTCTACTGGAAAGTATCAAGGAAGTTACAGTAGTTGATCTTCTCATCGCGACCGATCTTCGAGAGATATCTCTGTGACTCGGGGTTTATGCGGCTATGGGGTTTAGGATTTTCATTGATTGGTTTTTCGGGCTTTGGGGCATTGCCACTTGCCACTTGCCACCTGTCAACTAATTAGGCACGTGCTCGTATGATTTTCCAATCCGGTAGCTTTACTATGGTAGCTAGACTACGGTGGAGTTGCTCTACTGTAGTTTAATGATGGTGATAGTCAATTATTCTGGTAAATATACAGTGTGTTTACTTTAGAGTTTAGAGAATAAAAAGAATAAAAATGAAGGAATAAAAATAAAATTAGATTCTTATTTTTATATATTTTTATTAAGTAAATGTTAAAATTACAATCACATTCACATTCTAATTTATTTACATTCTCAACTTATTTTTATTCTATCATATTTTTATTTCATGAAGTAAATATTAGAATCTCATTTCTTATTCTCATTCTAATTCATTCTCATTCTCAACCCATTTTCATTTCACCATATTCTCATTTTATGAAATAAACACACCAACAATTTAATATTTATTTATCCGTTCTAGTTTTGAATTTTTATTTTATGATTATTTTGAATTTCTATCTTATCTTTTTTTTATAGGAATTTCTATCCTACCTTAATTATATTTGATTCTCTTGTTCGATAAAGGCTCTATTGTAAAATAATTTCAAATAGTAAGCATTTGATGTGCTCTGTTTGACTTAAAAGAAAAAAATTAATGCTAAAAGTAAGTGTTAGGGTTCGAATCATATTTATATAAAGTAGAACCAATCTGACCCGATCTGAATATATTCTAATCAAATTCAAATATAGCATAATATTTTAGCAGATGATATTTGAGTAATTCAATCATTTTGGAATAAAGAGGATACGGATCAATCCATATTGTAATACAAAAATTAAAAAATTAAAACATAAATAGAAAAAGAACTAATGAAATAAAACCCTAAAAGCTAAAATTGAATCCTCCAAACGAGTATAAAACCCAGCTGGCAGCCGCATCACAAGAAGCACCCACGATCATGAACACTAAGCAAGCCAACATGGCAACACCATCCGTCGATAGCGCCCCAGCCTTTTTTTTTTTTTTGAAAGAAAAAAAACTTTCTACCATTCATCCGAAATTAAGACAGAACAACATCTGGAACGTTTTCTAGCCAAATATTGGTTTCACCACATCTTATTGCTCTTTTAGCTAAGCTATGAGCAATAGTATTACAAGTTCGAAGAACATGCTGACATTTAACCACTTGGAAATCTTTCCTGCTGCTGCTGATTATATCAGAAATAGGCTAGCATATTTCAGTCCTGCTGTTTTTCCTATTATTAATTAGCTCAACCACCTCTAAGGAATCAGATTCAATAATTACTGATGAAAGTCTAATAGTTTGAGCTACGTATAATCCCCATTTGGCTGCCTCAGCTTCTGCAAAAGAGGTGTCCTCATAAAATTTTATCACCTAACAGCTGCTGCTACAGTCGTCTGAGATAAGTCTTTAATAACAACCCCAAGACCTGCAATTTGCTGATTTTTGTCAATAGCCTCATCCACATTGATTATATGACACCCTTCAGGGGGAGGTTCCCATTGATGTGTTTCTCTCGGCTCTCTTTGTTTAAATTGATGCTGCTCAAGCTCTTTGACTCTCTAATAAGCTTTCATGACTACAGTAACCTTAGCTATTAATATGGCAGGATCTGACCTTTTCCTTTCATAAATAACTTTGTTCCTTGCACTCCACACCCCCCCACCACACAAAAGATACCAGCTCAATCTCCGGTTGTTAGTTTTTTTTGTCAAGTTTTGCAGCATGCTCAACAAATCCTGTCTAGCTTCATTTTGAACTTCTGCAGCAATATGGGTGTGCCTCCACATTTTCTTGGCAAGTTTACAGTCCAGCAGAGCATGGGGAATATTTTCCAGCTCTTTCTTACATATTTGACAGATAGGTTCCTGCACCACCTTCCTTTTCCATAAGTTTTCCATAGTTGGCAGCAAGTTTTTTGCAGCTTTCCATAAGAAAATTTTCACCTTTTCAGGAATCCCCAACTTCCATATTGTTTGCCAACCTTGGGGGTCAGAGTTTGAACAGCAGGGCTTGTCAGGAAATTTGATCTTAAGAGCTAATTGGTAACCACTTTTAACGGAATAATTCCCCTTCTTGTCATAGTGCCAAAGCATCCCATCTTCTTTAGGCTCACTAGGCAAAGGAATTCTCATAATGGCTTCACCATCATCTGCTGCAAAGTTCTGCTGAATTAAAGCTTCATTCAGAAACTCTTATGTCAGCTGACAGCGATGATCTCACAATTAGTTTGAAAGACATTGGCCTAGGCAACCAATTACTGGAGTGGATTTTAATTTTTTCTCCTCTTCCAATTCTCCATCTGATGCCTCTTTGAAGAACCTGTCTACCCCATAAGATGCTCTTCTAAACAAAAGAAGGGTTGGATCCAGTCTTGGCCTCGAGAAAATGAGAGTTCTTAAAATATTTTGCTTTCAGCACTCTTACCACCAAGGAATTAGGATACTGAATCAGCCTCCAACCTTACTTTGCAACCAAGGCTTTGCAACCAAGGCTTGGTTAAAACTTGATATGTCTCTGAATCCCATTCCTCCTTTGTATTTAGCACAGCTTATCTTCTCACATTTTGCCCAGTGCATTCCTTTTCTATCTTCCTTCGATCCCCACCAAAATCTTGCCATGTCTATCTGGATTTCATTGCACAGCCCCATCGGAATTTTAAAAACACTCATTGCATATGCAGGGACTGTTAGTAATATGCCCTAAAGGCCAATCGAATGGTGATTTGATTGTTTAGGGAATGATTGTATTTGAATAGCATTTTGATATTTATAAAATGGCAAAGTTATCAATATTCATATATTAATTTAATGAATATAGTCCAAGAAGTAAAATAGTTAAGGAACACATTCTCGAGTATGTCAAGAATATGAAACGTGTATCCTTTGTACTATACTTCTAAAATAGTTCCTAGTGGTGGATTTATGATTGGACATTATAAATTCCTATAAACACTAGTATGTGTTATGACTCCTTATGGTATGTGATACTAAGATGGATGGTGAGTTTCATATCATTGACATGAGATGTCAAGTCAAACACATAGGTACTTATTAAAAGAACAAGTTTACCGAACTTGACCAAATATAGTAAGCCATATGGTTTTGAGTGTTAATGGCTTATTATACATTATATCAGATACTATGTTTAGTAATGGTCTTTAGACCTGAGGCATAACAGATGTCTTATACATAGACATCTCTGATATGTGAATGCATAAAGATTGATTCCTAATCACGGAAGAGATCTAGCAATAGCTGTCATGGTTGGCTATGTATGAAGACAAGTGTATGGCCAACATGGAATTCATCACTTTGTAATATACGAAAAGGATGTCCTTATGAGATAATATGAATTGGCATGAGAAATCCTTGGCCAAGGTGAAATATATTTGAAGGAGTTCAAATTATATTTTCATGCCAAGTTCATTTATATTTATTTTGAGATAAAGCACAACTGCTTAACATAATAAACCATAAGCCGTGCTTTTCTCTGGACATGGATGATGAAGAGACCAAGACATAGAGATACAATGGAATAAGTTCTATAGATCCAACAATTCTTGTTATTTGGATGGTTGTGATATACTGCTAGGTGTCACTCACGACTTGTAGAAACCTTAAGATCAATATTGGTAAAGCGTATTACCAATGCATCTTAAGGTCATTAGAAAGGTTCTAATTGATGACTAAAGAGTTTAGCATCATTTAATGAATAAAGAGTTATCATTAAAATAGTTCTACTACCTTATAACTAAGAACCTAAAAGGTCACACACAATAAAGAAATGAAAAAGGAGTTACTAGAAAATGAGAAGTTAAATTTCCTATTTTTAGGAAAATCAATATTTATATTATAATTCATTGAGAATGAATATAAATATAAATATATCTTAAATATGATTTAAGATAGAAATTTAGATGTTCCATAAATAGTTTAAGGAACAAAATAAATTTCATAAATCCTCAATTAAACATTATGGAATGTCGAGCACGTAAAATGACCATTTTGGACATGTTCGGGTTCATATATGATTATGGACTTTTAGACCAATTTTGGGTTTAGAATTATGGGCTTTTATAGGATCCAATATGGATTAAGAGAAAGTATTAGAACATGTCACATGAGAAGCCCACATTTAACCATTTGATGTGATCAAAATGGGGTTAATTAATTAATTCCGAAATTAATTCCGAAATTAATTAATTTAGCTATTTATTTATTTGATTAAATAGTTTATTGAAGTGATGAGATCAATTTCAATAAATAATGGCTAAGTGGGTGGGTCTAGCACATGATAATGTTTGGTGCCATTATTAGAGATAATGGTGACTTTATTTGGTGGAAGGAATCAATATGAGCTAGCACACATGATTCTTCATTATCTCTCTCATTTCTTAATGAAATTTCGAGATTCCAAATCCTCTGAACTCCTAGAACATTTCTAAGTGTGGACTAATTAGAGGCATCACAATTGGGGTGCTCAAAGGATCTCAGATCGTGGCAAAACAGAAGCTGTTCGTGCAGAGCTGTACTTTCTGGACAGTGTTCGTAGCTTGCTGTTTTCAGTCGTTTTCTCCTACTTCACAGAGTCGTTTTTGAAACTGCAAGTGAGGTAATTAAACTTCAATCTTTCCTCTTGAATTTCGTTTTTGAATGAAGTCGATCCGAGGTTTCTAGAGCTTCCGCCATCTGTTTTAATTTTACTGCGCAAAAGTTGCGTTATTAGGAACCTCATGGACAAATGTTGTCCTTCAGGGACAGCCTGAGTTACGACTTTTATCAGTATTTCCTTGCCTCCACTGGAAAAGAATTTGTGCTGCCAACTAAATATCTTATTCGAGACTTTGAGTTTAATATCGTTAAAGAAACTTGTTCTTTTCCTTCTTATGATTGAAGGCAAGCCCAAGTATTTCCCATGCTTAGACACCACCGTGAGATCAAAAATATTCTTTATTGCTGTGATTTGTCCTCATTGAATTTGACCACTAAAGAACACTGATGATTTTTCATAGTTAAAAACCTGTCATGATGCAGAAGTATAGCGATCAAAAATTGACTTTAAATGGTTGCACTCTTCATTATTAGCCCTTGTGAATACAAGGCTATCATCATCAAAAAGAAAGTGGGAAATAGTGATGTCTCTAGAAAATTTCAGCCCGTGAATCCAGTTTTGCCGCTCTCCCTGCAATAAAAGATTTGAAAATACTTCTGCACATATGATAAACAAATATGGTGATAACAGACATCTCTGTCGAAGGCCTCTTTAGGGCTTAATTAGACCTTTTCCAATCCCATTTATAAGAATAGAGAATGTGGGAGTGGTGACACAGTTCATAATCAAATCCACCCATTTATCCAAAAAGCCTAGCTTCTTCATAGCTTGCCTCAAAAAAGTCCATTCCACTTTATCATAAGCCTTACTTATATCAAGCTTTAAAGCAACCCAACCATTTTTCTTCCCTTTGCTAAGTCTAATTTTATGCAAACATTCATATCCAAGGATAACATTGTCAGTGATTAACCAATTAAGTATGAATGCACTTTGACTCGGGGAAATAATTTGGTGAGGAATTTGTTTTAGCCTATTAGCTATGGTTTTAGCTATGATTTTGTATATAACATAACATAGGCTAATATGTCTAAATTCAGTAGTTTTCCTAGGCTTAGCAACTTTAGGAATTAGAGCAATATATGTATGATTCAAAAGGGCTGTTGTACCTCGATCATTGAGAACATGCAGACATGTCTTTATAACTTCATTTCGGGTTACATCCCAATGCTTTTGAAAGAATACAGTTGGTAATTCGTCTGGTCCGAGAGCTTTTGTTGGGCACCTTTGAAACAGGGCCGCTATGAGTTCTTATGCTGAAAAAAGGTCGATCTAATTGGTTGTTCAGCTCTGAATTAATCTTCAGAGGCATTCCTTGAAGGGCTGCGTTAATTTTGTCTTGACTTGGGTTGGAAGTGGTGAAGAGATCTTGAAAATATTCACAAAATCTTCTTTCCACTTCTTCATTATCTTCTATCCATCGCCCATTATTATCTTCCACACATTTAATTTTATTTTTCCTCTTCCTTGTTGAAAATTTGTGATGAAATAACTTCGTGTTTTTGTCCCCCTCTTTTAGCCAATCGGCCCTGGATCTTTGTTTCCAGTACATCTCTTCATCAATCAACAAGTTTTGGATCTGTCGCTCAATATTTCTTACATCATCCCCATCATCATTCTGAAGATTGCCTTGCTTTGCTCTTTCCAGCTTCTTCATCAGGCTCTTTAGCTTTTTTTCCCTGTTACCGAAAGCTTCCTTGCTCCAAAACTTCAGATGAGCCGTAGAGCTTTTAGAAATCTTTGTAAACATCCGAACAGGGTTATCATCACTTCCATCTCCCCAATTAAGCCATTCTCTCTTCACAATATTTTTGCACTCATCATATGAACTCCACATATCCTCGTAGTGGATTCTATTGAAGCTTCTCTTTTCATAATTCAAACTTCTCTGCCTATTTTGAACCACCATCATGATTGGGCAATAGTTTGACTCCCAGTGTATAAGATTTATAGCTGGCCAATTGTAAAATTCAGCTCGTCGTTCCTGGTTGCGCATGAATCTATCTAATCTCTCCTCTATATAATGGGGTCCAAAACGTCTGTTTGACCAAGTAAAAGGGTGTCCTCTGTAGCCTACATCCTCAAGCTTACAATCTTAAACAAATTCTCTAAAATCGACAACCCACCCTAGCATTTCTGTCTAAGCCCTATTTTCTCATTTAAATTCAAAACCTCATTAAAATCTCCATAGCAAAGCTAAGGACTTACCGACAACTCTGCCAGCCTTCTTAATAAAGTCCATGTATGCTTCTTTTTTTGGCTTCTGGATGACCATATATGCCCGTGCATCTCCAGCTTCGTCCATTTGCAAAGCTAAGGGCTTACCGACAACTCTGCCAGCCTTCTTAATAAAGTCCATGTATGCTTCTTTTTTTGGATTCAGGATGACCATATATGCCCATGCATCTCCAGCTTCGTCCATTTGCATTCTGAATCTCAGCATTTATATGGTGGTTGCTATATGATGTTATTTGAACCGTAATTTCTAAACTCCACAGCATGGCTAAGCTTCCACTTTTTCCTTTTGAATCCACCACTAAACAATTCTCAATACCCAACTTCCTACACACATTATTAACCTGCCTTGAGCTCAATTTGGTCTCACAAAGGAAAATTAATTGAGGTCTATGCAGGTGGAGAATTTTTTTAATGGCCAGGAACGTCCGAGGATTCCCCAAACCTCGGACGTTCCAACTAATAATCTTCATGGCTGTCGGTGGGGCTGGTCTCCAGCCTCCGCTGATAACTTATCTGAAGTAGGCATTTAAACCTCTATAGCCTTTTGTGCTGCATCTTCCTATATCAGCTTCAGTTTTGCCGATGGTGATGAAACTTGAATTTGCTTCACCCACATACCACTTGGACTTCCTATTCTCGTCTTCTTACTTTGTGGGCTTAAGACCAATATTCCTTCAACAGGCCTTTTCGAAGAAATTGGCCCAGCTTCTCCCTCATTTCTTTTTATCCCAACTCTCGCTTGTAATTTCCATTTTCTGTCCTTGGCTTTTGTCCTTTTTTTAGCCCACTCACTCCATCTTCTTTATTTAAAACCTGCTGGCCCATTTTTTCCTCTCTCCCATTATTTGGCCCAGTTAATGTCACATCCAATTTTTTGATTGCTTCATCAGTTTCCCGCCTTACAAACATTCCGCTCTTGTGCTCATCTCCCCAAATACCAGTCCTTTGTCAACTTTCCTTGTATGCTTTTTGTCCTCTGAATTTTGCTGAATAGCCCCTACATCTCTTTACATTAATGAGCCCTCAACTACCACTTCAACATTCATGTTTCTCATTGGTGATTTAGCTTTTTCTAAGCTGTCAGGGTTTGACCCGGATCCACCTTCTGCATTTGGGTTAATCGGGCTCTGTTTGTGTTGAGGTCGATGCTGGTAGTCTTGGTTTGGTTGACTTGCTTCGCTGTTCCATCGATCTCGATTTCTATTATGTTTTGCTTTCTCAGCTCTTGTTAACGCCTTCATCCAAGCTCCAAAGGACAATTGCTCATTTGGCTGCCCTTTGTAACTTTGGCATATTCTATATTGATGACCGATGATTCCACAACAAAAGCAAAATTCAGGCAGCTTTTCGTATAGTACTGGTATCAGAATTTCTTCTCTGTTCTCCACTTCCAATAGTAAAACCTTTTTGAGAGGTTTTGTAATATCCACTGATATACGGACTCGGATAAAAGGCCCAATGCACTCCCTTAACTCATCAATTTCCATTTCCTCCACTTTTCCAATTTTCTTTCCCATTTCTTAAATCGCATCTTTCTCCAAGCACATTATGGAACATTATATAATTGGATCCAAAAGGATGTGTAATGGAAAGATTGATGTTTGATGTCTCCTACCTTGCTTGGTTCTGTAAGTATCATCAAGGCTTTGTCAAAATGCCAAGGTCCACCATACAATACTATTTTCTTTTCAATTTCAGAGGGGAAATTGAACATAAATATGTTGTCTCCCAGGCTCTCCACTTTGATTTCTCGCACTGACTTCCACACTTGCAGCATTGACGTTCTTAACCCTTCTGTGTTCGCTTCTCTTGACAGCAAAATCTTCCTAATAAGGCAATGAGCTGCAAGCTTTTCCCCTTTTCTCCTCATAGTTCCAATAAAGCTAATCTTATCCGTCTCTTCTTCTTTTAAGGTTATAGCCTTACACTTGCGTATTAATTCTTCTGTATCCATCCTTAATCTTGTAAGCTTTCTTTTTCCTGAGATTTATTACCACACCAACACCCACTTACCATTGTTTCTACTAAAAAATAGCACCCAAAGCACTCAATGTTAACATATATGTTTTCATAATGTCGATTTTGATGATAACAAACAAGATTAAGAATGGTTAATCTTTTAAGCTCAAATTATTTTTTATACATTGTAAATAATCATTACTTTTACATTATAAAGGTTTTTTTTTATATATTAATGGAAAAATGATTTTATGAAATTGGTTGTTTTTCAAGTTATGATTTAATTGAAAGAGTTTTTAAAAACTTTGAAATCAACAAGTATTGCTTGAAATTTTGGAGAACGACTTATTTGAAAAGTGTCATAGCATTTTGGGCTATATCATAATTTCAAAAAGTTTTGAGATTAACAAAGCATTATTTAGAAATTCTGAAATTGGACCTATTTGTAAACTTTCATAACGTTTTGGGTCATAATACAGTTTTATAAAAATTTGGGGTCAAACTGTAAATTTAGAAAATAATTTCACTGTGGCAATCACTGTAGCAAACGGCTAACCGTTTATTTAAAACGACTAACCGATAATTTACAGAAAGCATGTTCTGCAAAGTATTGTTAAAATGATGATTCTGAAACATAACGGTGAACCGTTTACTGAAAACGGTTAACCGATTATTTTAACCTTGAACCGTTTAGTAAGAACGGTTAAACCAAATTTTTTTTGCAGGTCTCTGGAAGTTAACGGCGAAAGGGTAACCCTAAACGGCAAACCGTTTATTTGAAATTTGGCCCAACGGTAACTTTTGACTAGCGAAACGGTTAACTGTTAATGGTTAACGGTGAACCATTTTCGGGCCGACAGTTTGTAATGACTAGTTTTTGAGCTCAAACTATATAAACTCAAAACCAATTCATTTTTGGCAATCCAAGCAAGTATAAACAAGTGCACACAACATATATTGAGCTTCAATTTCGTAACTCATCATTTATTAGATCATCTTTGTTCTTCAATTTGTATATCCACTCTTAAAGAGAGATTCATTATTGTATTTTTCATTTTTCATCAAATTGTGAGTGTACAAGTGTGAGAAACACTTGGGGTGAAGAGATTGGAGAGATAATCTCTTGTTGTAAAGGTTCATTGACACCTTGAAGTCAATTGTAAACGTTTGAAGCCTTGGAAAGGCTCGGATAGTGAAATCCTCAAGCCCGGTGTGCTTGGAGGCGTGGACGTAGGCGGAGATTGCCGAATCACGTAAAAATCCTTGAGTTTGCTTTCTCTTCCCTTGTTCATTTATTATTGTGCTTTCATTGAATTTATTATTTTCGAATTTATTAAGGCATTAGATTGGTTTGTTGTGTGGTTTGCTTAGCTTAATTTTTAAAATTCTAATTCACCCCCCTCTTGGGTTGCCTAGTTAGTATTTCACTCAACTTGTGAGCAACATAATGGACCATGAAGATCCCCTTTTAGCAACCATTCCTAAGTTCTCTTTTTTTGAGAGAAAAAGAGTTCCAAGGAAGGTGATCTTTTCCTAGCTAAGAGGGAAACATTTTGAAATGTATATTTTTTTACATTTTGACAGCACCCTAGCCTTAAACATGCGAGATTGCTTTTTTTTTTTTCATCTATCACAGGATTGCAAATTTGCATCCTCTAAAGGCTCAAATTAAAACATAAATAAATAAATAAAATTGAACTAGACCAAGCCAATACCCAACATGGCAACATCATCCAACCGCCGACACCGCCACAGCCTCAAACCTGTGAGATTGCTTTTTCTTCATCTCCTAAAACTAAGCCAATATTTAGTCTTCATCAAACTCTGAAGTCGAACAACTTAGATAACAATTTAACAAAGGAAAGTGTTTGACAATTTAACTTAGATATCATGACAGCATAGTGTTTGATCAAACGCTAGTCCCAATAATAGGAAGATTGATAAAAATGTTAGCAAAGTTAGTGGGATTTTGGATTTGGAGGAGTTGATGAGAGAGGAAGAGAAGGTGATGGAGGAGTTGATGAGAGAGGAAGAGAAGGTGAAGGAGAAAATGAACACGCAAGACTATTGGTTGTTTAAGGGAATTATTGTCGAGGTCATGAGCAGGGCGTTCGCTGATAAAGGATACTGCAAGCAGAAGGGTATGGTGAGGAAGGTCATTGATAAATAAGTTGAGGAAATTTAGATGCTTTAGAAAAAGCACGTTTTGAGAGCCGATCATGATGAGCTTGAGACTGTCATTCCGTAAATTGAGGGTTTAGTAGTAGGCGGCTCATTCATATTTTAAGCTCTAAACATATTGTTTTAATTAAACCTCCTAAAAAAATTTGAGGTAAAATGTATGTCTTAATTTTGTTAAAATTTTATTTATTTACAATTAATTTCTCTAACTTATGAGATGTATAATTATTAATCAATTTTTTTATAATTTTCTTAATATATCTTTCTCAATAGACAATATAGTTAACATATTTAATCTTTCCCTATGACATAGTTGATCTTAAATAAGTTTTTATCGATGACTCCTTTTTGAGATTAAACTAACTTTTACATTTTTCTCTTGTTTTCAAAGTTTTTTATACCCTAATGCATATTTTCTTAGTAGACATTTTTTTCTCTAGTGAAACATGAGTAATTAAGCAAAAAATTATGCTAGATAATTACAAGCAAACAACCTATGAACACAATCATATTTTTAAAAAGAAACAAAACAACTTAATAACATAATTAATTAAAATGAGAATGGAAAGATAAAATTTGAAAATTTGAGAACTTTAACTTTGATGCATTGAGGCTTTGAGTAGTAGTGATCAATGGATAGTAAAACAATTGATTTTTTTTTAAGTGAAAAGTAAGGTAGAGAAAGTAGTTTTTTCACCAAAGCAATGGAGGTTTCATATATTTTTTTTTTTGGAAAAAGATATTAATGGATAATAATTTAAAAAAAATATGTGGCATTTATAGAGTTTTAGATGAAATATATAGAGGAAATAAATGGGATTAAAATTGTTAATTATAATGTTAAAAGGGGACTTTGTAAGGATTTAATAGTTTGTTTATGGAAAATATAATTACAAGATAATAAAAAATATAAATCAATAATTAATAACTATAATTTAGGGATAAAATTAAGAGCCTTCATCTATTGTGGGGTCCTCGGCAACCGCCTAAGTTACCTAGGGGAAGAGCCGCCTATGTTTAGTTGGGATTGTGAATGGCATACCGGGGTTCAAATGTAAGATTGCTGGGAGAGGATACCGATAAGTTTTGTGCTAAGACAAAGATAGAAAAGGGTGTTAATGATGGAAGAGTGCTCAATGGGATACGGCTATGATACAGGGACTCAAAGTCCCTGTATCATAGAGGGGGTCAACAAATTGTTTGGCAGCCAAACAACTTTTGTGACTGGCAGCAACCGGTTTTCCAGCCGGTTGCTGCCATTAATATATATATATATATATATATTTAAATAAATTAAAATATAAAATATAAATAAATTTTAAAAAAATAATAATAAATAAAAAAGGATAAGTAAATTAAAAATAGAAAAAAATATTTTTTATTAAAAATAATTTAAAAAACAAAGTAAAATGTGTGTTAACATAAGGACAAAAGTTTAATTTATTTTCTATTAAATATGTCTCATATTTAACGTTTCAAGTTTCATATTTTATGTTTTATGTTTCATGTAATAATTTTTAAATACCCCAAAATTTTTCTTTCTTGCCCCCGTTTCATGTTTACGTTCTACATTTCATGTTTGTTGTTGTACGTTTCATGTTTGATGCTGTAAGTTAACTATTACCGAGGTAATCATATTTTATGTTCGCGGTTGCAAAATTTAAGTAAAATGTTTCATATTTACTGTTTAATGTTTCATGTCATAATTTTTCAAGTACCCCAAAATTTTTTCTTTTTTGCCCCCGTTCCATGTTTATGTTCCACGTTTCATGTTTGCTGTTCTACGTTTCATGTTTGCTGTTCTACGTTTCATGTTTGACATTATATGTTCACTGTTACTGAGGTACTCATATTTTGTGTTCGTTGTTGCATATTTTAAGTAACATGTTTCATGTTTGTTGTTTAATGGTTCATGTAATAATTTTTCAAATACCCCAAATTTTTTCTTTTTTGCCCCCGTTTCATGTTTACGTTCCACGTTTCATGTTTGTTGTTCTACATTTCATGTTTACTATTCTACGTTTCATATTTGACGTTGTATGTTCACTGTTACCGAGGTACTTATATTTTATGTTCGCGGTTACATATTTTAAGTAAGATGTTTCATGTTTGTTGTTTAATGTTTCATGTAATAATTTTTAAATACCCCAAATTTTTTCTTTTTTGCCCCCGTTTCATGTTTACGTTCCACGTTTCATGTTTGTTGTTCTACGTTTCATGTTTGACGTTGTATGTTCACTGTTACTGAGGTACTCATATTTTATGTTAGCGGTTGCAAAATTTAAGTAAGATGTTTCATGTTTGTTGTTTAATGTTTCATGTAATAATTTTTCAAATACCCCAATTTTTTTCTTTTTTGCCCCCGTTTCATGTTTACGTTCCACGTTTCATGTTTGTTGTTCTACGTTTCATGTTTGCTGTTCTACGTTTCATGATTTAAAATTTTTTAAAATTAATCAATTTTAAAAAGGAAAAAAATAAAATGGTGTGTGTAATACAAGTATAAGAGATTGCCCAATTAGAGACAAAAAGATTTTCAAGTCTAAACCGGTATACCACTTCTTCTCATCCGGAAAACCGTTTTTCTTATTGATTTCTCTTGGGACAAATTCTGGATAACCGGATTGTCCAAATCGGTGAGCCGCATTTTCTTTGGTTTCTCTCGGGTCAATATTCGGATAACCAGATTATAAATCCGGAAAATCGGATTCGTGTATGGCCTTCACTGGATTTAACCAGATAGCCAGTTCTGTAAATCCGGAAATCCGGATTCGAGCTGCACTTTGGCAGCATTCTGGATTCATTCGGCCAACCAGTTAAGGAAACCGGTAAGCCGGTTTTAACGTGCTATCCTCTGGATCCAACCGGCAAGCCGGTTTGTGATATTCGGAAAACCGAAATCGAGTGAAGGACATGCTGAACATAACCGGATTTCTGGTTCAAGTAAACCGGCAAGCCGTTACGGCTTGTAAGCTTCTAGTCACAACCGGCTTGCCGGTAAGGGTAATCCGGCATGCCGGTTTCGGGACTTATTTCAACTATTCATCTTCTTCCTCACATTCGGCATTCTGGATCTCCCTCTCTCTCTAAAAACCGTTTACGCCTCACTCAATCTCACTCCAAAATCCATCATTTTCTTCCTGTTTGGCAGCAAATTGAGTCTCAAAAATCATTCCCCATCACTTCATTTACACAAAATCATCCATAAATTCCATTTTTAACATCCAAAACTGTAGATCGTAAAATTCATCCTAGGGTTTAACCGAACTTTTCTCTCTCTAAATTTCTCACTCTCAAGCCATTTTTTTTTCAAGTTGCTTCTCAAAATCGCTTTCAATCTTCATCATTTTCATTCTCTTTATCTTTTTTAACTCCAAATCCATCAAAATCACAATGTCAAGCTCTCGGCCGGTTCGAAGAAAAGGCAAAGAACCGGTTCAACCAACCAACCGATCATGGCAAGTAGGGGCACCTCCGATCAATCCAATTTCGAGTCCACACACTTTCGGAACAAGAAACATCTAGCCAAACATTTTCACCAATATTTCATGACTCGTGAGGTACTCTAAACCTTTTTTGTTTTACCGGATTGGTTAAATCATCTTAGTATTAGCAATAGAACTTTATTGCAATTGTTGGAAGATGTTGGTTGGCTTAATGCACTTGTTGTTGAGGAAAATGTATATCCTGACTTGGTGAAAGTGTTTTACTCGAATATGGATTGTTCCGCGGAGAAAGAGAATCGAGTAATCACCATAGTTGGAGGAGTTTTGATTGAGTTTGATGATTCGGAGTTAAACTCCATCCTAGGATCTTCCGATGATGGCCTACAAATTTTTTCACCTAGGAAACCTCCTGAAATTGATGACTATATTTATATTGATGTTGTTAAGAATATATGTCGTCGTGTCGACCTTTCCGATGAAGATTGTACTATCCATTTTCGCACCCAATGTCTCTGTCTTCAAACTCGGATATTACTTCGTTTTATTCAGAGTATTGTCCTTCCTAGATCAGGTCATTTGGATGAGGTCTCTCATATGGATGTCGCCTTGATTGATTGTATTCTTAGACATCGTCCAGTCGACTTAGGATATACCATTGTCCGAAACATGCTCAGTATACCTAAGTTGATTACCCGCTCCCTTCCATATGGTCATTTTATTACCCGAATCATGAAATTTTTTGATGTACCGATTAAAGAACCGTCGTGTAGACCGTCTAAGGGTATCGGGGGTGATGTTATTTTTGGCTTAGGCTTTGAGTGGAAAAATGACACTTGGATCAAATACACTGAGAACAAGTTTACCTTTCTTGCTCCAAGTGACGATCGCCCACTTAATGTTGTGGTTCCAGCCGATCAGCTACCCATTTTCTCACTTTCATTTCGGGGGCAGTGTAGACGCCGAGATCCTCCCGTGATTGCTTCAGCTCCTGATGTCTCTGCATCCGCTTCATCACCTCCACAACCTCCAACCTCTGAAGATATTACTCTTCAGCAGCTTATGGATGAGGTGCGGGCACTCTCGGTGCGGCAGACTGAGTTTCAGCAACAGCAGCTGCAGCAGCGGCAACTGCAGCAACAACTCATTCATGGACAACGCCTTCTCTTTGAGCACTTCGGCCTTCCATATCCGTATCCACCTCCATCACCAACATCCTCATCACCTCCGTAGTCTCTTATGCTTTTGGATTATGTATTTATTTCAGATTATATGTATTTATTTTGGATGATATGTATTGTTTTGATTGTTTGTTTGTTTGTTGTGGATTATATGGATTTCCTTATGCTTATGGATATTTTTTAATAATGTGCTTATATTGCAATATAGAAGTTGTAATTCTATTTCTTACGCCATTCATCTCTGCAACACATGTCTTTTATGTCATTGATCAACTTGATAAAAAATGGTCAGTTGTAAGTCATATGCATCGTAGAGGTGTTCCAAAAAAAGACAAGTGGTGAAAATATAGATATCATGATGGAACACAATCCTTTCATCAATGGGTTACCAAATATTGAAAATTTAAATGATGGGGACAGATATGCAAGAGATGGCAAGCATGGCATCTGGATTGATGCTTGAAAAAGATGATGGCATTCACTGCTGGTATGTCTTATAATAGTTTTGTATTACATTATCTTTTATTATTATATGTTCCTTGTATTGACTTTAGATTATTGTTTTTCATTATTTACATTTTATATAATGTTCTAATACTAAATGTGGATTTATTGCAAGAGTAACCTTATGGATAAAGGAAAGGGACTTGCTGATGAATACTTTAACGAGGAAAGTATTGATTATTCGAGTAATGAAGAGGTTCCTTATTAAATTAATTCAAGTGATGAGGAGGTTCCTGATGAGTTTCCTAATTCAGAGGATGAAAATGATGTTCCAAAAAGTAGTTCCACTGCGAGAAGACATCTAAAAACTCTGGCAGGATAAGAATGAGTGGTGGGAAGCTTGTTGTTGAGTGCTAGAAAATGCATATTTATAAAGGAGAAAATCGTCATTTTACATTTCAAGTCTTACTAACAACCCTTATTTTTATGTGTTTAAGCTACTTGTAATTTAATTATGTGTGTTTTATTTTAATTAAGTATTTTAAGGGCATTATAGTCATTTTATAATAAACGAGAGATCAAACGGCAAAACGGACATCACTTTTAAACTCAGGACGGTCGAAAACCTTAGGAAGAGCATAAAATGAAAAATGACACTGTTCACATATACGGTACAATTCACATGTACGGTATTGTTTACGTTACTGTTCACGACACTGTTCACATAGACGAATCGATGACGTGGCATTGACCGATGATGTGGCATTGACTGATGAGGTGTCAAGATCCTGTTGGACTAAAATTCTTATGCACTGTTGATCGATGACGTGCAGCATATCAGTGGACTAAAAATCTCACGTACGGTACATGCAACACACAGGATTATTTTCAACCAAACCGCGTCACTGTTCACCCGAGTCAAACCGCATACTATTCACGTATACTGTTGACTGATAACGTGGCGCAATCCTGAGCGTCCAAACTGTTTTTAATCCGATGGCCATGATTTATTCGATGTATCTATAAAAAGGGGGCCTTCCCCCCTAATTTCATATCTCTGAATCCATTTTTTGGATCCATTTTCTGTAATTCCTTCTCTATCTTGTATTTTCTGTGTATTTTAATAAATTTTCATTTTACCCTTAGTTCAATTATGAGTAGCTAATTTTCTTTCAAGCTTGGGTTGAAGGTGAAGTCTCAACATGTGTCATGGGCTTTATTTGGTAAATTTATTTTCTCTTCCCCTCTAGTTTTTGTGGATGTTTTGACTTCTCGTTGACAGATAATAATAATCTTATCTAGTACCGCCCTGGTTTCACCGGCTCCCTAGTATAAGGTTATTATTATTTGGCACGATAAGCCCTTAGCACCATATTTATTAGAGCGTGGTTCATGAGGTGTGGATTCCCCCCTCATGATTTAATTGGTATTAATAAGGAATATTTAGCCCATGATGCATGTTGATACGGATCCAGATACCCAAGTACGTCAATTTAATAGATTTACACTTTAATTTCTTCTCGCCATTTCAGTTCCAATTTTTAGGATAATTTGAATCACTTCCACCACAAATCCAACCACCTCATACAAAATTAATTCTACATATAATTAAAATCTACCTCCTCGTGGGATCGACACTCGTCACCATTGATCTATACTACAATAGATTCGTGCGCTTGCGAGTTCAATAAAATTTGCACAACAAGTTTTTGGCGCCGTTGCCGGGGAGGTAAGTAATTTTAATTCATAGAATTAATTTTTGTGAATATTTCCATTTAATTGTTTTCTTGATTTTAAAAAAAAAGAAAAAAAAAGTGAACCTACATTTAAAGGTTAGTATTTCTTTTCTTTTTCTCTTCTTTAAAATTTTGTAATTTGATTTTCAAGTTATTTTTTTATTTCTTCTTTGTGATTTTTGTTTATCTTACTAATTTTTTTAGTTAATTTGTTTCACGTTTTTTTTGTGTATTTTTATAGTAAGGTTGCAATAGCGCCATAAGGTTAGTGTCGTAATTTCTCCCTCTTCTTTATTTCTATTTGTTTTGTTCCCATCTTTATTTTTATTTTATTTGTTTTGCATGCATGGCGTAGGTCATTATTACCTAATCTTGAACCTATAGACTTCGAACTTGAGAAAATATTTCGCACACACAAAAAAGTAAAAAATAAAATGGATTTACAAGCACCACAGGAGAGGCCATTTAAGGACTACTTCAGTCCTTTAGCCAATTTGAGCACATCATGCATAAGATACCCAAATGTAGCTGTTAGGAGTTTTGAACTAAAACCTAGTGTGCTAAATTGTCTCCCAACATTCTATGGCTTAGAAAATGAGGACCCATATAATCATCTGAATGATTTTCATGCTATTTGCCAAACCTTTAAATATGAGAATTTTTCAGACGATGATGTTAAACTCATATTATTCCCATTTTCTTTAAATGATAGAGCTCGTTCATGGTTAAATACTTTGCCTGCTAATAGCATTGCATCATGGGAACAAATGGTAACGAAATTTTTAAATAAATATTTCCCAGTGCATAAAACCAATGCTATTCGCAGGGAAATCTCGGAGTTTACCCAGAGAGATGACGAGCAGTTTTTCGAAACATGGGAGCGATTCAATGGGCTACTCTTGAAGTGTCCACATCATGGGTACGAGAAATGGCACCAATGCCAATACGTTTTGGAGGGATTATTGCCGAATGTGCAAGAATGACTAATGGCAACAAGTGGAGGAGAGCTAATATCAAAAAATGCATCAGAGATTTGGGAATTTTTCCAGCGACAAGCAGATAATTTCCAACAACGGAGTTGATCAAACAGAAATACTAGAAGGATTAAGGGAGTAAATGAGGTTCACATTGGCGAGTCAACTTCAGGAATCAAAGAAGACAAGGAGACGGTTGAAGGTCTCGCTCGACAAATAGCATCGTTATCGACTGCTAAATCAACAGAGCCACATGACCATGACTCATACTCAGATCAAGCCAATGCCATAGGTGTAATGAGAAAACCATCGAATTACAACCCATACTCCAACACATATAACCCTGGATGGAGAGACCACCCCAATTTTTCATGGTCTCAAGGATTCCAACAGAATGGACCAGCAGCTCCAGCTCCACTAGTTCCTCAAAATCCTCAAGCCTCTCAGCCACCATTTAAACCATGCAATCAGAACCAGAACTACTCTCAACCTAGACCATGGGAAGATTCATTCCAAAATCTCAAGAATCTTACTCACTCTACGATTGAGCAACAGAACCACACCATTGATGGGCTACGAAACGAGTTAAGAGCAGGCTTCAACTTGTAAGCCCAATCAGTTTCAAGCCTGGAGAAGATGGTGGGACAACTTGCTTCTTCAGTTTAGACCTTGGCAATGATTGTTGAGAAAGGTAAATTTCCAAGTCAACCAGTGCTTAACCCTAAAGGAGTGCATGAAGCAAGTACCAGTTCACCACAACAGCATGGAGAGGTCAAAGCCGTCATGACCTTGCGAAAAGGAAAAAAAGTCGACAACAAAGTGGAGATGCCGGTGACAAAAGAAAATCAAATTGTACCTGTGAGTGTTGAGGACTCATCACCGGAGGAGAAAGAAGAAACCAACCCACGAGAATATGTTCCCAGAGCTCCATTTTCTCAAAGGTTAGCAAAAGGAAAGAAAGAAAAATCCATAAGTGAGATTCTCGAAATCTTCAAACAGGTAAGTGTTAACATCCCTTTACTTGATGCTATTAAGCAAGTTCCATCTTATGCCAAGTTTCTTAAAGACCTTTGTACTAAAAAGAGAAACATTCATGTTCAAAAGAAGGCATTTTTAACAGAAAACATTAGTTCTGTACTCCAATATAAAATTCCTCTAAAATACCAGTGGTGTAAATTGAGAATGCTTTGTTGGATTTAGGAGCTAGTGTAAATCTTTTGTCTTACTCTGTATTCGTGAAACTTAGACTGGGAGAATTACACCCAACTGCAGTGGTGTTACAGCTTGCAGATCGGTCCACGAAAATACCTCGTGGTATTGTGGAGGACGTGCTTATCCAGGTAGACAAGTTTTATTTTTCTGTTGATTTTATTGTAATTGACACTCAACCAATACAGGATTCAAGGAAGCACATCCCCATTTTCCTAGGCCGACCTTTCTTGGCAACTGCGGATGCTCACATTCAATGCAGAACTGGAAATATGCAGTTGTTCTTTGGCAACATGACTATGGAGCTGAACATCTTCAACATTGCCAAACAACCTCACAATACAAATGATGGAATTGTTGATGTGGATTTAATTGAAGCATTAGTTGATGACATATCGGTCGATGAGGTCAACGCCCTACTTGACTCAGCACCATCCATGAACACTAATAAATGGAGGTCAAGAGTTGAACAACTAGCACCATCATAGAAGAAACTCATCCCATCATCAGAATCACCACCGAAACTCGAGCTCAAACCATTGCCCAGCACTTTGGAATATGCATTTTTGGGGAAGAAAGTACTCTATCTGTAATTATCTCAGCATCCCTCTATGACGAACAAAAAGGTAAGTTGTTGGATGTTTTAAAAGAGCACAAATGAGCATTAGGATGGACCATAACAGACATAAAAGGTATAAATCCAGTAGACTGCATGCATTACATTCACCTTGATGAAAATGCTAAATGTACTAGGGAAATGCAACGTCGGTTAAATCCTAATATGAAAGAAGTTGTTAGAACAGAAGTCCTTAAGCTATTAGACGCAGGTATCATTTACCCAATTTCTGATAGTTCATGGGTCACCAACTAGAGTAACTATAGGATGACGTGTATGCATTAATTATAGAAAGTTGAATTCTGTCACACGTAAAGACCATTTACTTTTACCATTTATCGATCAAATGCTTGATAGATTAGCAGGCTATGAATTTTATTGCTTTCTAGATGGCTACTCAGGATATAATCAGATTCCCATAGCACCAAAAGATCAAGAGAAGACCACTTTCACTTACCATTTTGGCACTTTTGCATATAGGAGGATGCCATTTGGATTATGTAATACACCTGCTACATTTCAACGATGCATGTTAAGCATTTTTTCTGATATGGTTGAATGATTCCTTGAGGCATTTATGGATGATTTTTCTGTCTTTAGTGACTCGTTTGATCAATGTTTACATCATCTAACACTAGTTCTGCAGAGATGTATCGAGAAGAACTTGGTCTTAAATTGGGAGAAGTGTCATTTTATGATAAAACAAGATTTTGTTCTCGGTCACATCATTTCAAGCAAAGGTATTGAGGTTGACAAAGCCAATGTGGATCTCATTTCTAATCTTCCTCCACCCAAAACAGTCAGAGAAGTAAGATCTTTCCTTGGGCATACTAGTTTCTATAGACGTTTCATTAAAGATTTTAGCAAAGTTTCTGTTAACATATATGTTTTCATAATGTTGATTTTGATGATAACAAACAAGATTAAGAATGGTTAATCTTTTAAGCTCAAATTATTTTTTATACATTTTAAAAAAATCATTACTTTTACATTGTAAAGGTTTTATATTTAATGGAAAAATGATTTTATGAAATTGGTTGTTTTTCAAGTTATGATTTAATTGAAAGAGTTTTGAAAACTTTGAAATCAACAAGTATTGCTTGAAATTTTGGAGAAGGACTTATTTGGAAAGTGTCATAGCATTTTGGGCTATATCATAATTTCAGAAAGTTTTGAGATTAACAAAGCATTATTTGGAAATTCTGAAATTGGACCTATTTGTAAACTTTCATAACGTTTTGGGCCATAATACAGTTTTATAAAGTTTTAGGGTCAAACTGTAAATTTAGAAACTAATTTCACTGTAGCAAACGGCTAACTGTTTATTTAAAACGGCTAACCGATAATTTCCAGAAAGCATGTTCTGCAAAGTATTGTTAAAATGATGATTCTGAAACATAACAGTGAACCGTTTACTGAAAACGGTTAACCGATTATTTTAACCTTGAACCGTTTAGTAAGAACAGTTAAACCAAATTTGTTTTGCAGGTTACTGGAAACAAACGGTTAATCGATAACATCCAGAGAGTCATTTCATGTAAATCCTTAACTGTTTACCATAAACGGATAACTGGTGTTCATCTTGCAGGTCTCTGGAAGTTAACGGTGAAAGGGTAAGCCTAAACGGCGAAAGGGTGAGCCTAAACGGCGAAAGGGTAATTTGAAATTTGGCCTAACGGTAACTTTTGACCAACCTAAACGGTTAACCGTTAATAGTTAACGGCGAACCGTTTTCGGGCCGACAGTTTGTAACGGCTAGTTTTTGAGCTCAAACTATAGGAACTCAATTCTAACTCATTTTCAAGGTCTCCAACAACTAAAAACAAAAAGCACACGAGATATCTTGAGCCTTCAAACTTGCAAATTACAAACATTGAATCATTTCTTATTCTTCATTTTTGAATATCTACTCATTGAGTGAGTTTCATTGTAACCTTCACTTATTCTGTTATTCATCTCAATTGTAAGAGTTTTAGTGTGTAAGGCACTTGAGTGAAGAGATTGGGAGATAATCTTTTTGTTGCAAAGGTTTATTGACACCTTGAAGTCAATTGTAATCAGTTGAAGCCTTGGAAAGGCTTGGATAGTGAAATTCTCAAGCCTGGTGTGCTTGGAGGCGTGGACGTAGGCGGGGATTGCCGAACCACGTAAATATTCATGTGTTTGTTTCTATTCTCTCTTACTCTTTAATTATTGTGCTTTTATTGAACTTATTGCTTTCAATTTTTATTAAGACATTAAATTGCTTGTTGTGTGAATTTGATAGGATAATTTTTAAAATTCCAATTCACCCTCGCTCTTGGGTTGCACACTTATATTTCAGTTTCTAGACCCTTATGCAATTTACTTGCTAAAGATGTACCTTTTATCTTTAATGATTCATGTCTTGTGACTTTTGAAAAATTAAAGCAATTATTGACATCATCACCCATCATTCAGCTCCCAAACTGGAGCTTACCATTTGAGTTCATGTGTGATACATCTGATTATACAGTAGGAGCGGTATTAGGACAAAGAGTTGATCGAATTCCCCATGTTATTTATTATGCTAGTATGACTTAAATGATGCACAGTTGAACTATTCAACTACTGAAAAAAAAATGCTAGCAGTAGTGTTTGCATTGGAAAAATTTCGATCTTATCTCATTGGTTGTAAAATAATTGTGTTCACAGATCATGCTGCTCTTAAATATCTTCTCACAAAGAAAGATGCAAAAGCTAGACTAATTCGTTGGGTGTTACTTTTGCAAGAATTTGACTTGGAATTCAAAGATAAGAAAGGCACAGAAAATGTTGTGGCAGACCATCTCTCTTGTCTCCATTTTGACACAATTACAGAGCCATTAACATTGAATGAGTCATTTCCAGATGAACAATTAATGAGTGTGGAAGTATTACCTTGGTATGCTGATATCGTTAATTATCTTGTTACAGGTCAACTTCTAGAGCATTGGACCAAGCAAGACAAGGCTAAATTCTTTGCAGAAATAAAGAATTTCTTTTGGGATGACCCGTATTTATTCAAGTATTGTGCAGATCAAATTGTCCGACGATGTGTCCCAGAAAGTAAAATTCACAATATCCTTTCATTCTGCCATGAACAAGCTTGTGGAGGCCATTTCAGTGCTAAGAAAACAGCTACAAAAGTTTTACAATGTAGTTTCTATTGGCCAACTATATTTCGAGACACTTACACTTTCTGTTCTTCATGTGATAGGTGTCAACGAATGGGGAGCATTACACGAAGGAACATGATGCTGCTAAATCCAATTTTAGTGGTTGAGATTTTTGACGTATGGGGTATCGACTTTATGGGACCCTTTCTCTCTTCTTTTGGCCATCAATTCATATTGGTTGCTGTTGACTATGTATCAAAATGGATAGAAGCAACTCCATGTAGAACCAATGATCACAAGATGGTGATAGGATTTTTGAAAAGTAATATTGTTTCACGCTTTGGATTCCCTCGAGCGATAATCAGTGATGGTGGTGCCCACTTTTGTAACAAAGCATTCAAAGCTCTTTTGACAAAGTATTCAATCACTCACAAAGTAGCAACCCCATATCATCCGCAAACCAGTGGCCAAGTGGAGATCTCCAATCAAGAAATAAAGCACATATTAGAAAAGACGGTGAGGCCAGACAAAAAAGATTGGTCATTAAGACTTGATGATGCATTATGGGCATATAGAACGGCTTTCAAGACCCCGATTGGGATGTCACCCTACATGCTAGTGTATGGAAAAGCTTGCCACCTACCTGTAGAACTCGAGCATTGTGCATATTAGGCCATCAAGAAATTCAACTTTGACATGCAGCAAGCCAGCTCAGAAAGAAGATTACAGCTGGCAGAACTTGAAGAAATTCGCAATGATGCATACGAAAATTCTAAGATTTACAAGCAACGAATGAAAGTCTTTCACGACAAGCAAATTATGAGAAAATCTTTCACTCCAGGTCAGAAAGTGTTTTTATTCAATTCTCGCTTGCACCTATTCTCAGGTAAGTTACGCTCTCGATGGTCTGGTCCCTTTATTGTTCATACTGTTTTTCCACATGGGACAATTGAAATTAAGGACCCAAAGAATGGTGTCACATTTAAAGTTAATGGTCAAAGATTAAAGCCATATCTAGAGTACCAACCACATGGCGAAGACACCGAAATAAATTTGAGTGACTCACCAGATTTGAATTGATTTTTTTTTCTTTTCGGTGGTTTGATTTTTCTTTCTTTCTTTTGCTAATTGAAATTATTTTTGCATAAGTGTGTTTGTCATTAAGTTTTCTCTTATCATTGTTAATCATGAGTACCATACGTAGATCGTTCCTCCTGAACATTCTTAAACCACTTCAACGTGTCAAAACTCATCTCAAAAGGCAGATTCAATTTTGTAAAACATATCGCATTTGGGCTCTGCAACCACCAGAGTTAGTAGCCTATATTGAGGGTTTAGAAAGCCAACTCAGAGATATTGAGAGAAGTGTTTACGACATCCAGTTGGAGCTTGAGGTAAATTCAATAAGAGGACGATTTTAATTTTCTTTGTGTGTTTTAATTTGTTTTTCTGTTTGTGTGCTTTAGTTTGCTACCCCGGTAAAGTGGTGGATAACGGTACTCCGTGACAATCAAGTTGGCTACTTCAGTTTTCCCATAATAACTGATATTCTGAGGCGAAGGTGTGGACAAGAACGAGATTCTAGCGAAGCTTCACAAGCAATTCCCTTCACTCCCTCAGAATGCCCTTCTTACAATCTATAAAGCTCGGTCCGAACGCATGCGATTGCTCATAAGGAATAACATACCTGCTGACATCCGTTGGTTAATCGAGGCGAACGTATGATTGGCAGGTGAGTTACCTCCAAAATTTATTGCATACATGCCTGGTTGTGGTAAAGGAAATTATGCAAGAAAACGACGAGCTCGAAGAATTTCTGTTGCTTGTCATAAGTGTGCCAGAATGAGTTGCGATAAAAACTCATGTTCTTTAGGAATGGTGTCTGATAACAGGGAAGATAAGATTCAATTCATTAGGGATGGCTTGAATAAGGAGTCATTGGATGATATCCTTCTATCTCTTGAAACGCATCCCAGTGGATATGTGCAAGGAGCGATTCTCCAGTTATGGCCATTATTCCAGAAAGAGCATGCATGATATAGTCTCGGGAATCTGACTATAAACGACCGTGTTTGCCAGTTTATAAGAAAACTAGATGGGAAGCCCATCCTTGACCCATAGAGGGCGTTCAAGCCGTTTCTGGACGTAAAACCAGAGGAAGATGTGAGCCACAGTCGCAACTACCTGTAAATATCCTTTTACTTTACTGTTATTTTATTTCATTTCACTATTGTTTTATTGTTTGCATTATTGTCTTTAATAATTTTATTACTGTTTGTTTTTTCCTTTTTACTGTTTTCTTTTTTACTATCGAGCCATGTGTTTTACGCGTTATTTGACACTGACATGCCACCTCATACGCAGTTGTGATCCACTGTCACTAAGATTCTTAAATATGACTTTTTGTTAAGCACTCACAAATTGTTTTTGAGAAATATTCCAATGGCAGCTACTCTCAATAGACAATTCAAGAACATTTGTGTGCTTTCTGGATTTACCTATGGCAAACATAAAGAGTTCGTTGATGCAGCCATAGATCTTGATCGAAGCATAGCAAAGAGAAAATTACACTTGGTGTATGGAGGAGGTAACCGAGGGTTATCAAAATTGGTCTCAGAAGTTGCTTTTGTCAGAGGAAGTTAAGTGTTGGCATCATCCCAAGAGTCTTAAAACCTTTGGGCAGTTTGTCTGACTCACCGACTGGAGAAGAGTTAGTCGTCTCAGGTATGCAAGAACGAATAACTGAAATGCTTAATCATGTTGATGCTTTTATTTTCCTTCCAGGAGATCTTGCAACACTAGAGGCACTTATCACACTAGCATCTTAAGCCCATCTGCACATTCACCAGAAACCCATTGGTTTGTTAAATGTCAATAATTTTTATGATGGCTTTATCACATTTCTTAACCATGCAATAAAAAATTATTTTGTTCCTTCCAATGCGAAAATTTTTTTTATTTGTGCTCACACTGCTAATGAGCTACTTGATATGTTACAAGCTTATAAACCGGAGCCAGACCCCTGGAGCTTTGTGTTGGAGCGTCTAAATGATGACGGTAATAGTAGCCGCAGTAAGAAGTACAAATTAGATTTAACTCTCTGCCTGTAAATATTTTCTTCTGTGTTGCACCACCCAGGTGATGTCTTCTAAACTCTACTTCTTTCCTTTAAAATATTAAGGACAATGTTTCGTTCTGGTTAGGGGGAGGGAATAGTTGACAATTGTGGAATCTTGGTTAAGTTTTTACTAATTTTTTTTTGTAGAAACTAACTGTTGCTAACTTTTTGTGTTGAAGATGGCTCAATATGGAGTGTAGTGACTCTAGAAACGCATCTTCATAGTTTGAAAAAATTAAAAAAAATTAAAAAAAATTCAGATATTTTCTTTTTCTTTATTATGTTTTGATGTTCATTTTTCTTCTTCTTTTTAATTTCTCCTTTATAAATATACATTTTCAAAAAAAAAATTGAGTCAAAGATGGCTGAATATGGAGTGTAGTGCCTCTAGAAACGCATATTCTTAAGTTAAAAAAAAATAATTTTCATTTTCTATCATTTTCTAATTAGTTTTTCTTGTATATTTTCCTTTCATGTTTAAAATAGGTTGCGGGGTAGGCTGTTGTTAAAAAAAATTGATTTGTTTTAACATTGTATGACAATATTTTGAGCCTATCATTTTAGTATTTGTATTATCTTAAATACTAATATTTCAATTTTAGTATTTGTATTATCTTTAGTCTGAAGTGATGTTACGCTATGTTTGCTACTCTACATGTTGATGTTGGGGACAAATATGAGTTGCTTGAGGGAATGAACATATCATAATAAGTACCAAGTGAGTCTTGAGCCTATCATTTTTCTTGGAGAGTAACCCTTTTGCTCATTCTTTATACAGCTTAGCAGTTTATTATTGTATACACAATCTCTAGATTTCTTTTTAGTTAACCCTAAAAAAATTGTAAAAAAAAAGAAAAAAAATGTGTGTTGCTACATTTGGAGGCCCATTTAACTAGTAGATATGGAAGATTATTTAGAGCCCTAAAAGATGATGGAAATGCCATCTTTGATCCGTTTGAGCCTTTCTAGCCATCCCTTTTATGAAATATTCATAGTTAACCCTTTTGAGCCTTTAAAAAAAAACCTTTTCTTTGTCAACTTATCATCTTGACCCACTCCGATTTAGAGTATTACCCAATATCTTACAAGATTCATCACCTATTTATATTTGAGAAAAATATAAATAAACATTTTGTACAGTGAAGTTATGCCTAGTTTAAAAAAAAAATTGCTTCTTAAAGAAAAAAAATTATTGTTTAAAAATAAAAATAACAATAACAGGTGAAATCCACCTTACAACTTCAAAAATAAAAAATTCTCTGCATTTTTCTCAAACATACATTTTGTTTTCTTTATTTTCCTTCTTTGTTAGCCATGTCCCTAGCCTACGTTACGTCGTAATAAAAGTCCTTGATTTTAGGGAACTATAGTCTGAAGTAGAAGCTAGTTCTATGGGTTAAAAAGATGTAGTGATACATAATAATAATAAAAAAAGATAAGATTAACAGAGAGTTAGTTGGCAGAGAAAATGAGATTTTTGCAGGAGACATTCCGGTGACTATGCCTCCGGAGCGCCGCCAGCCACGTGAGGCTGCCCTTCGCCACTGTCTAGACATCGGCGTAGACGCTCTCAAATCACAAAAACATGCCTTGGACGTCGTCGAACTTGTGGTTCGTGAACTAGAAAACAACCTAAATTTTAATGCGGGCAAGGGATCTGTCTTAATAAATTTTGGTACAGTTGAGATAGAAGCTTGCATCATGGATGGAAATACAAAGAGATGTGGAGCGAGGCTTTTGCAAGGGAGCAAGGTGTCGAAAATATAGATTCTAATCATTTTATTACTCCAGAAAATATTGAAAGGTTGAAGTAGGCAAAAGAAGCCAAAAGGGTCCAGATAGATTATTCACAGCCCATTCAAAAGGATGTTGAAAAAGAACTTCTAGCTGCAAGTGGTGGTAGCTAACTTGGAACAGTTGGATGTGTGGCTGTTGATAATTAGGGAAATTTAGCCACTGCAACTTCTACTGGTGGAATGGTTAACAAAATGGTGGGCAAGATTGGGGATACACCCATCATAGATTCAGGAACGTATGCTAATAACCTCTGTGTTGTTTCTTCTACAGGCAAAGGTGAAGCAATTATTCGTCATACTGTTGCAAGGGATATGGCAGCTGTTATGGAGTTCAAAGGTCTCTCTCTCAAGGAAGCATCAGGTTGTGTTATAGAGGAATGTGTTCCAAGAGGCAATGTTGGGTTAATTGTTGTGTCTGCATCAGGCGAAGTTACCATGCCTTTCAACACAACAGGCATGTTTCGAGCTTGTGCTACTGAAGATGGATATTCACATATCGGAATATGGACTTCTGTGGAATAAGTGATCTGGTTCTGCTCCAGTTGCTTAGGGAGTCATAAAGGTAACTTTGATTAATTCCTGGGAATTTGTTGTTCCCCAATTTGATGTTTCCAAAATAAGGTGTAATGTGAGCCAATTGTATTATCTTTAAGCATTTTCATTTTTTAAGGGAATCTTGATCATGGAACTTCTTTAAATAAGCCTGAACTCTACGGTGCTAGATAAGTTGTAGCATCCATAAATGGGAAAAGCTTAAAAAAAAGGTCCTTGATTAAAAAAAAAAGTTCTCGTTATCATTCTTTAATATACCCTTGCATGATAATTTTTGCCTTTTGCTTAATGGCTTGCCATGCAGTTTAAGAAGCCCATACCATTGATGGCTGCTAGCATTCGTGGGATGCTTAGAATGTTCCAGAATGTATGTGCTTTTGATTTACTGCCCTATGCCTGTTGTGTTAAATGTTTAAGTTTGTTTGGAATGAGGTTTTAATTTGTTAGTGCTTAAAAAGAATTTGACTTTTGACTTCATATGTTTTTTCATGAACTTGTGTTTTAGCATATTACCAACTTCCTGCCAAGTGCAAGCTTAGATTATATTCCAATTTAATCAGTATGTAATAAGCTTTGATTTTTATGGTGATCTTTTTCTTTTCATGAAACATATAGTTTTCCAGATTTTAGCCCATGTTTTTCATTCATAATATCATATTGTTTTTGTGTTCATTACGTCTCCTCATTCCATAATAATTTAGAATGTATAACACGGATATTTTGTCTTAGAGTTTTGTTGTCAATTATTCTCATGCTAGATTTATTTAGTATACTTTTGTTTTAGCATCCCTCGGATTTACCTTTTACTTATTTATTATCTCATTCGATATCTTAGTCCCTAAGGATGTGGATTTGGCCTTGCTGGATAGAAAATACATGCTGGAATTACTTCTGCCATTATTGCTAAGCTGACAGACCATAATGCGGCTCTTTTACAGTAGCAGAAAGAGCAGCAGCTACTCTTTATTAATGTGGACGATTTTGCTCATACAAGTTTCATCAGTGACTTTTACCTTGTTTGATGCTGGAATTAGAGTGTTATTGGAAGATGGTATTGGTGCTGGAAGTTTTGTTGGAGTCTTGCTAGAAGTTTTGTTGTTGGAATATTTTCATTAATTTTTGGAAGTTTTGTTGGGTAACTTGGCTTGGTGGCTGGAATTTGAATTGCTTTTCTTGGAGTTTAATTGGGATTTAAATATTGTTTTATATTTTGGAATTTTTTTTCTTTTTTATTTAGGATGTTTTATTATGTATTGGTAGTGATGACATTGAATACTAGATGTATTTGTTTTGAAATTAATTTATTGGATTGAATGGAGGTTAATTAATATTAATTGCTTTTAGTTTTTTTGACAATATTCATTTTTAGTAATTAATTAAATTTGTAATCAAGAATTCACAAATAAATGATAATCATAATATAATTTTTTTAAAAACAATTAACTTTATGACGGGAAATACCCATCATAACATTTGGAGTAAAAAATTTTCTACCAAAATTTAATAATAAATTTACAAATGACAATCTAATTTCCCGCCAAAAATTAAAAAAAATGGCGGTAAAATTCTTGCCAATAATAAATTTAATTTCCCGCTAATAATAAATTCAAATTCAAATTTAAATTTAATTATTTTTTCACATTAAAATATTGTGTGATAGATATATGACGGTAAAATATTATCATGAATTTATGACGGAAAATATTCTATTATAAATTAATACAGTGACATAGATGACGGATGAACTGTCTGTCATGCACCCCTTTTATGATAGTTATTTCTTGTCATCTATTACCTGTTTTCTTGTAGTGTGCTATATTCGTGATGTTGTGACAATCATGTTATTTTGAAGAAATTATTGAAGTGATAAACACTTATTGGAAGTCCAATGTGGATGAGATCTCTCTCTCTCGTTCTCTTTGTATATGCATGTATATGTGCTTTTGAGGATACTCATTTATTGTTTATTTTGTTATTTTTTGCAACGCTGTGGCGTTCTTGTCAGACATGTCAGGAAAATCTCCTTTGTATTAAAAGTATGGGAAATATTTCTTATAATCCTAAGTGTTGAATGGAGGTTTTTCTTTCAGAAGGCCAGATTTTTCCCGTGATTATGAATTAACTGTTGGAGAAAAAATCAGTTTTTAAATTTTTATAAAATTTTTAGGATCGCTCTCATATAATATATATAAGAATTTGTAATCTAGAAATCGTACCTTGTAAATCCGATTTGGCTTTTTCCGCTGAAGTAATTTAGGCTTCCAGATCACGATCCGTCACCACCACTCCTGGTAGATCACGAACCACCACCAAATAATCTTCTAGGTTATGACTCAAGTTTGATTTGCACTTGACGTGTGGGCGCCATTATCACCACTAAAGCAACTAGCACGAGAAGATTTTTCTCTCAATAATAGAGAGAAAAATCTTTTTCTTTGATCTGTATAAAGTGGCTGCTCTTTTTTCCAGAGAAAATAAGTCTTTTTCTATTTCTATTTAGTGGAAACCCTAGGCTCCATATTTTTATTTTTTAATTCTATTAAATCCCATTTGATTTAAATTAAAAAAATAATTAAAACAAAAGTCACGTTACTTGTTCTTGTGTTATAGGGGCCCACCATGTAAAATAACACAAGGCCCCTTACACTCAAGCATATTAATGGAGCCTCCCACTAAATAATATATTTAGGCTTTTAACTCAAATAGCTAGTTATCTTGCTTATTAATCCAGTAGTGGTGCCGTCAATTAAATGAGCTAATCCGGGGATTATTTGGGAACATACAATAGTGGCTACAATAATTAGGTCTGTAATTAAACTAACATAATTATTTAATTCCAAATCTACTCCACTAAAAGATTGGAACTGACCTCCATAATTGTATGCTCGAATAATAATTCGTCCCAAGCCACATTGATTTATTTACTGTATAATCCTTTGTACCACATCGTTAATTAAATCGATATCTCAATTGTCCAATCAATTTAATAACATCTTATTCCTTGATACTTACTGGTTTTCTCTAATGATCATTTTCAACATACTAAATATGTTGACACACTCTGGCTAGAGAATTCTATGATTAAGTGCTGAAAACCCATCAACAGATGTGTTGTACAAATTCTATATTGTTAATCTATAACTCCAATACTCATAATTGCTCCCACCAAGATACCGGGTAATCTTAACTACAAGTATGTGTCGTGCTCATTGGTAACTCAAATAGAATAACAATTACAATCATGAAATTATAACTAACTCAAGATTAATATTACGGTAAAATCAATGCTTATGAGATTTAATAAGTCTGACGGTCATTGCAAGTTTAATTAAATCTCATATGTGATCCAACTCAATGTAGTCAAACTACATCAGTAAATTCATACATGATTAAGACAAATCATTCACTGAATTTACTATAGTCTAAACATAAATAGAGCGCCCAACTTTATTTATCAACTGGGAACTAAATTTATTTAATTATAAGATAACTTGTATTTATGTCTTCAGTGAATCCATATGATGATCACATAAATACATATAATATGATTAAACAGACATTTTTCAATATATATTTATACAATTGAAAATATCTCAAATATTTTATTAATTAGAAAATAAATTAATATGTTTTAAAAGAGCATAAAATCCCAACATTAACAAACAAAAGCATTTGTTTTCTTCAGTTATCAAGAGAAATGGTGACTCACATCAAGAAGGATTCAACTGTGTTACCTCGCATAGGTGCATTGAGAGAGGTTGCCTCTTGCTTATGATAATTTTTTTGTTCTTAAAATGGATTATTGTGCAGAAGCAACTAACAGTTTTCTGTTAATTCTCCTCTTCTTGCTTTCTCTATTGTTGGTTTAGAATTTATCATTACATATCGATACCTTTTCTCCTATCTGGTTGTGAATTTGCAGATGAATCTGGAATATTTTGCCATAGACACCAAGTACGTGAGATTACTTCGATAAGTGGAATTTTCTAAGGATCATAGATGATAAAGATTCAGGGAGTCTGATTCCATTTTCCAGGGTCATGTGTTTTATCAAGTTTACTGCTAGATTCCATGGTCATTTTCACCCTTCACTATGTGGAATTCATCATACATTCACAAAAAATAAAAAAAATAAAAAAGTAGAATTCATCATATATAGTAACGGTTTTATCAGTGCCTGTACTGTGAGTAAACTGAAACTTGTGTAGCTCATTAACTATGTATGTAGATGTCAATAAATATCTATAGTTCATTCTATAGTGTTCCACATGTTTAAAGATAACAGGTTTTTTAGTTTATACTTTTTTCTACAATTCATAAACGGGCGTAACAACCATGAATTTTATGAAAATATGTATTTTTTTCCCTCTTCTTTGCTCTATCGTATTTTCCACCGATTCTAAAAATGTTCTCTATTCTTTTTAGGAAATTGTTAGATCTTCTTAACTCAATGAAGGCAAGTTCCAAGACTGTCAATGATGTGATGTCTGACATTATAAGTACCAGACTCATGGCATATGCTTTGCAGACTCCAAGCAGGTTCTAAAATATTTGTAACCTTAAGTGCATTAAATGCTAAGCGTGTGTTGTCGACAAAAATTTTAGACTTTTAAAGTCACATTTTTTCTGGGAAAAAAATGATTTCTTGTTTTCATTTCTTTCACCAAGGATAGGCATACAATGAAATCTTGATGGACTATTTTCTCTGATTTCACCCATGAAGTTTTGAACTTAGATTACTGATGGCTTGTTCATCAAGAAGATTCTTTCGCTCTTGTTTCTAAAAGTTTTGGATATTACTTCATGCCTGTTTTTCCTAATTATGATATGGTTACTCGTTTTTATTTTTCTTAATGTTTTGAAGCCCCTGTAATATTTTTGCCCTTGTTTTGTCAACTGTGATTTTCTTGAGTACAGGGTTGTCACTGATGATGAAAGGGCCTTAGAGGAACTTTTTGATGATGAGGAAAGTTCTCAAAATGCTGAAGCATGCCTAAATGTAATGGCTACCCATATTGCTATGGTTTTTGCTTCACTAACGGTAATTTTCAATGATTTGTTGAATTTGATTTCAAGCATGGTAAATTTCCTAACGCATGTATATAATTGATCTTTAGGAATTTCCTTTGGTGCGCTATCGAGCTGCCAAATCACTTGATGCAATGACAATAACAACTTTACGTGATCTAGTTCCTACGAAGCTTGCTGCCGGAGTCTGGAACTGTCTTATGAAATATAAACAAACAATTGAGAATTTTCCTGTGTCAGAAACCTGTGAGTTGCTTATCCTTGTCTTTCTGTTGATTAGGTTTTGTGATGCATTGGATAAATTTCTGGAATGCTTATTGCATGCCTTGTCTGTGTTACTTGTAGCATATGTTTAATTTCCGTTTCTAGATTGCTCCTATCATACAGAAGTGGACATATGATGCCATTTGCCATGATTTAGTGAATTTAGAAGGAAATAAATATGTGAATGAGGTAAGTTCTATTTATTCTCTTGAATCTTCTGGAAGATCTCTTTTGGATATCTTATAACAAGATAAAACTATGCATCAGGTTCCAAGCAAACACAGGCGGTCCACCAAAGGGGGGAAAAAAGAATTTCTTTTGGAGGAACATCATCCCATCCGGGTCGAACTTCTTCTTGCACTTATAGCAGATGTGCCTTTTAGTTTTTACTTTTTCTTTCCCCTCTCCGTTGCTGTGTTTTATATAAATTATATGAATGCTCTTTTTAATCGTCAGGCTAGTGAACGATTGTATGGGAAAATGACCGGCTTTGTATCAAAGAAACAAGCTGCACAAATTCCAAATGGCTCAAGGTTAGTGAAAGTTTATCATCATTGGTATGATCTCATTGGAGAACATGCTGTACACACAAGTTATATTCTTAGGTATAATTTTTTTAATAAGTCTGTTAATTTAATTTCTGTCTTTTGATTTATGATTTACAGATTAATTTTAGAAGTTTAGTGCTGCAAAGATGCTGAGAACTTGTTAAATAATAATGAAACGAAATGTATGAAAGATTGGCATGGACTTTTATATAATGATGACGTTGATAGAGGAGAAACTTGAGAATCATATCATGTCTTTTACCTTGTCCCTTTCATTAGATCTGCTAATATAAGGTGTATTGGTACATCGATATGTATTCTCTAGTTAAAAGGAAATTTAGATCAGATCATAAATTAGGTAAAGAACCTTTGGACATTTTAATGAATCATCCTTGGCCTTCATAACTTATATTTGTTAACATATATATTTTCATAATGTTGATTTTGATGATAACAAACAAGATTAAGTTTGGTTAATCTTTTAAGCTCAAATTATTTTTTATACATTGTAAATAAATCATTACTTTTACATTATAAAGGTTTTATATTTAATGGAAAAATGATTTTATGAAATTGGTTGTTTTTCAAGTTATGATTTAATTGAAAGAGTTTTGAAAACTTTGAAATCAACAAGTATTGCTTGAAATTTTGGAGGACTTATTTAAAAAGTGTCATAGCATTTTGGGCTATATCATAATTTCAAAAAGTTTTGAGATTAACAAAGCATTATCTGGAAATTCTGAAATTGGACCTATTTGTAAACTTTCATAACGTTTTGGGCCATAATACAGTTTTATAAAGTTTTGGGGTCAAACTGTAAATTTGGAAAATAATTTCACTGCAGCAATCACTGTAGGAAACGGCTAACCGTTTATTTAAAACGGCTAACCGATAATTTCCAGAAAGCATGTTCTGCAAAGTATTGTTAAAATGATGATTCTGGAATATAACGGTAAACCGTTTACTAAAAACGGTTAACTGATTATTTTCATATTGCTAAATCTTGAACCGTTTAGTAAGAACGGTTAAACCAAATTTATTTTACAGGTCTCTGGAATTTAACGGTGAACCGTTTACTGAAAACGGTTAACCAATTATTTTCATAATTACAAACCTTGAACCGTTTAGTAAAAACGGTTAAACCAAATTTGTTTTGCAGGTCTCTGGAAGTTAACGGCGAAAGGGTAATCCTAAACGGTAAACCGTTTATTTGAAATTTGGCCCAACGGTAACTTTTGACCAGAGTAAACGGTTAACCGTTAATGGTTAACGGTGAACCGTGTTCGGGCCGACAGTTTGTAACGGCTAGTTTTTTAGCTCTAACTATAAATATGCTCATTCAAATTCAAACAAGAGGGATCACAACACAACCATTGAGCTTATATTCGAGAATACAATCTTCATAGAGCTTTAAACACATTCTTGCTTCATCTATTCACACATTGGGCATTGATTTGTAATCTTAAATATTGTGTGAGAGAAAAACAGTTTGTAATCTTTTACTTTGAGTGATTGTAAGTGTTGGGATACACTTGGGTTAAGAGATTGGGGATAATCTCTTGTTGTAAAGGTTCATTGACACCTTGAAGTCAATTGTAAACGTTTGAAGCCTTGGAAAGGCTCGGATAGTGAATTCCTCAGGCCCGGTGTGCTTGGAGGCGTGGACGTAGGCGGGGATTGCCGAACCACATAAAAATCCTTGAGTTTGTTTTCTCTTCCCTTGCTCATTTATTATTGTGCTTTCATTGAATTTATTGTTTTCGAATTTATTAAGACATTAGATTGGATTGTTGTGTGGTTTGCTTAGCTTAATTTTTAAAATCCCAATTCACCCCCCTCTTGGGTTGCCTAGTTAGTATTTCATTTGGTATCAGAGCGAGGTGCTCTTGTGTAGACTTAACCGTCTAGAGTTAAAGATTAATAGCAACCCAAATTAGTTCAACTTTCATGGAAGGTCAATCCACCACTAGACCTCCATTCTTTGATGGTAATGACTATCCTTATTGGAAAACTAGGATGAGAGTGTTTTTACAAGCCTTAGATTATGAAATATGGGAAATAGTTTGTGATGGTTCACTTATTCCTAGGAAGAATGTTTAAGTGAGTTGGATAAGAAAAATATGTCTTTAAATTCCAAGGCTATTAATGCTTTATTTTGTGCCTTAGATAAAAAGGAATTTCATAGAGTTTCAAATTGTTATAATGCTTATGAAATTTGGAGAAAACTTGAAATTGTGTATGAGGAGACTACAAACGAGGAGGAATTTCATGAAGTGTCGAATTTGGCACTTATGGCAATTGGAAATGAATCGGATGATGAACTTGATGAGGTAAATGATCTTCCTACTTATGATGAATTACATGATGCTTTTAAAGAATTGCATGATGAGTGGATGAAACTTGGTAAAAAGAATGCATGCCTTAAGAAGAAAATGCTAGAACTTACAAATGACAAGGATACCATGCAAAAATGCATTGATTCATTGAATGAGAAGATAAAGGAATTAGAATTAGAGAATAAAACATTGCATGATGAAGTTGCATTATCAAATGAGAAATTTAGCACTTCACACAAGCATATAGAATCATATGTAGATAACTTGAAAAATGAAAAGGATACTTTACAAAAATGTAATGATTCATTAAATGAAAAGATTAAAGGACTAGAGTTAGATAATAAAACGTTGCATGATAGAATTGCATCATTTAAAGGTAAACAAAGTATTTCATATGAGCATGAAAAATCACATGTTGATGAGTTGATGAAAGAAAATGAAGTGCTTAAGAAAAAGAGTAATGAGCTCAATGAAATTGTATTAAAATTCACAAATGGTCAAAAGAACTTAGAAAAATTACTAAGCACTCAAAAAGGTGAGTTTGATAAAGGAGGACTTGGGTATAAGCCTTACTTGAAACAAAAATATTATAAAAATTATTTTGTTAAGGCTACCTCCACAAGTGATCATAAGATTGTTTGTCATTATTGTAATGGAAATGGTCATATGAGTTTTAGATGTCCAATTAAGAGAAATGTATATTATGGAGTCAAATGTAATTGGGTTCCAAAATGAACTAAATCTAACGTTCAAGGACCCAAGAGTATTTGGGTACCAAAGCACACAACTTGAATATTTTTTTATAGGTACCACAAACAAGGAATGGTGGAGAGTTCCTTGATGAAGCTTATGAGGACAATTGCTTGATCATTGTCTAAGCAAAAATGATGAGTAAGATTGATTTAATTATTTTGATAACAATTATTGCCTTATTGATTATAAGTGATGGTCTTTTAATCTTGGTAAATATTTCATATTTTATCATAACATTAAGTGCATTAACATGATGTGGATAAGTTTATCTTGGCTATTTACTATATTGAGTGGATCATGATAAATGGATAGTAGCTTGAATTTGTAAAAGTATACTTGTATATTTACATGATCAAAATATCATTGTGTATAACATTGAGTGCTTTATCATGATGCATGGTTATATATATATGATGATAGCTTGTCAACTCATCATGATGGATTTGTTTGATTTTAATGATTATGTAATGCCTAAGCATGATAAATAAGCGATATGCTTTAATTCTCAATCTTTGAATGCTTACATATTTCATGATTGTGTGATGTATATGTATGATAGATGCGTTATATGTTATTTCTTGTATTAGAAGTGATCATGGTGGAGAATTTGAAAATCATGCATTTGAAAATTTTTGTAATGACTTTGGCATTGAACATCAATTTTCATCACCTAGGACTCCACAACAAAATGGAGTTGTAGAGAGAAAGAATAGGTCTATTCAAAAAATGGCTAGAACCACGTTGATTAGACATCATCTCAATAATACTCCCTATGAGCTTTGGAAAGATAGAAAACCCAACATTGGTTATTTCAAATTTTTTTTGGATGCAAATATTTTATTTTGAACACAAAAAATAACATTGGCAAATTTGATCCAAAATCTGATGTTGGTATTTTTCTTGGCTATTCAAACACAAGCAAAACTTATAGAGTGTATAACAAAAGAACTTTGATTGTGGAACAATTTATACATGTTACAATTGATGAGTCTAATTCTTCCTCTATGGAGAAAGTCGTTGTTGATGATAATGCAGAAGAAGAACAACAAGAAGAAGCACCAAATGACAACAAAAAAGGTGCACCACATGGAAATCAAGATAAACATCATGAAGAAACAAATGCAGAGCAAAATGAAGGTAATTCCCAAAACTCCCCAAAGAGTGGAGGTATGTTTCTTCTCACCCTAAAGACTTAATCTTAGGAGATCCATCACAAGACGTAATTACTATATCATCATTTAGAAATATATGTAAATATTTGTAATAATGGATTTGATCACTTGTTATTTAACTCAAAATTATGGCTTTTCTTAATAGTTATGTTGATTTTGATGATCTATATTGCCATATGTTGATTTTGATGATCTATATATTGGCATATGTTGATTTTGATGATCTATGTATTGACATTATGTAATTATGCTTTACTTAAGTCTTGATGATAAAGAATGTGCTTTGATGATTACATTGTATTTTATGAAGTTTGATCTTATGCAATCTATGATTGATCAATGGATGTATTTTTTGTACTTTATTGATGTATTGTTAAATATGCATTACTTGCTTTAAATGATATTAAAAAGGGGAGAAATATATATACTTCGAGAATTTTAAGCGTATGAATTTTTTTTTATTATATTGAAATATCACAGTAGATCCTAAATGAGTTTAATTTTTAATGTGATTAGTACTTATGGAGCTTGGATAGTTGATAATATGCATGTCAATTTGGTAAACAAATCAAAACCTCTTCGCGAAGAGCAATTTTCAAAAATTTGGCATGAACTTGGGATGATGAAATTTATTAATATCTCTAATCATGTTATTAATACTATTAAAATGGATTTCTTGATGATTTTGATGATTGATGATTATATGTATGTTGCTTGATGAATTGGTAAAGTTGTTGGTTTGTTATAATTGTTGAAGCTTATATTTTTTTAACCATGTTGTGTATTTGAGAATTTGTTCATTTTTAAGGGGAGACTTTGCCGAAATTTTTTCTCGCACAAAATGGGTAATATCTTCATCGAATTATTTTTTATGATTTTGTTTCGATTGCATCTAACTATCTTTTCTTTTTAACGATGAAGGGGGAGATAAATATGATATGTTTTTTGATAAAATCATTTCGGTTAAAATTTTAAATTGGTCATATATTTAGGGGGAGCATATAATATGATTTTGGATAATATGCATTTTGAACTTTTTTGTTGTCCAAAGGGGGAGACAACGTAATATATCATTTTGATGTTATCAAAAAGAGGAGAATAATATGGACTTTTGAATATTGTTTTGATGATTAATATGTGATTATGGTGATGATTTTGAGATATGATGATGATTTGATTACATGGTGTGTTTCATAATTTATAATAATTTGGGAGTAATATTACTAAACTTGTATTTGAGGTGATGCTTGTTGTTAGGGGGAGTATCTATCCCAATTTCTACTCGGACAACATGGGTAACAAATTTACTATTCTTTTCCTTTTCCACTAAGATTTCTTTTTTATGATGAAGGGCGAGAAAAATCCATGTATTTAAATCTGTTAATTTAGCTAATTGGCAAATTGTAAGAGAAGATTATATTTAGGGGGAGCAATTTATGGAATCATTCTTTAAATACATGAAATGTTTGTCATCATAAAAAAGGGGGAGATTGTTAACATATATGTTTTCATAATGTTGATTTTGATGATAACAAACAAGATTAAGTTTAGTTAATCTTTTAAGCCCAAATTATTTTTTATACATTATAAATAAATCATTACTTTTACATTATAAAGGTTTTATATTTAATGGAAAAATGATTTTATGAAATTGGTTGTTTTTCAAGTTATGATTTAATTGAAAGAGTTTTGAAAACTTTGAAATCAACAAGTATTGCTTGAAATTTTGGAGAATGACTTATTTAAAAAGTGTCATAGCATTTTGGGCTATATCATAATTTCATAAAGTTTTGAGATTAACAAAGTATTATTTGAAAATTCTGAAATTGGACCTATTTGTAAACTTTCATAACGTTTTGGGCCATAATACAGTTTTATAAAGTTTTGGGGTCAAACTGTAAATTTGGAAAATAATTTCATTGTAGCAAACGGCTAACCGTTTATTTAAAACGGCTAACCGATAATTTCAAGAAAGCATGTTCTGCAAAGTATTGTTAAAATGATGATTCTGGAACATAACGGTGAACCGTTTACTGAAAACGGTTAACCGATTATTTTCAGATTGCTAAACCTTGAACCATTTAGTAAGAACGGTTAAACCAAATTTATTTTCCAGGTCTCTGGAATTTAACGGTGAACCGTTTACTGAAAACGGTTAACCGATTATTTTTAGAATTGCTAACCTTGAACCGTTTAGTAAGAATGGTTAAACCAAATTTGTTTTGCAGGTCTCTAGAAGTTAAAGACGAAAGGGTAATCCTTAACGGTAAACCGTTTATTTGAAATTTGGCCCAACGGTAACTTTTGACCAGAGTAAACGGTTAACCGTTAATGCTTAACGGTGAACCGTTTTCAGGCCGACAGTTTGTAACGGCTAGTTTTTCAGCTCTAACTATAAATACGCTCATTCAAATTCAAACAAGAGGGATCACAACACAACCATTGAGCTTATATTCGAGAATACAATCTTCATAGAGCTTTAAACACATTCTTACTTCATCTATTCACACATTGGGCATTGATTTGTAATCTTAAATATTGTGTGAGAGAAAAACAGTTTGTAATCTTTTACTTTGAGTGATTGTAAGTGTTGGAATACACTTGGGTTAAGAGATTGGGGATAATCTCTTGTTGTAAAGGTTCATTGACACCTTGAAGTCAATTGTAAACGTTTGAAGCCTTGGAAAAGCTCGGATAGTGAAATCCTCAAGCCCGGTTTGCTTGGAGGCGTGGACGTAGGCGAGAATTGCCGAACTACGTAAAAATCCTTGAGTTTACTTTCTCTTCCCTTGCTCATTTATTATTGTGCTTTCATTGAATTTATTGTTTTCGAATTTATTGTTTTCGAATTTATTAAGGCATTAGATTGGATTGTTGTGTGGTTTGTTTAGCTTAATTTTTAAAATCCCAATTCACCCCCCCTCTGGGTTGCCTAGTTAGTATTTCAATATTAATGTCATAGATCATTAATGTTGAAAAGTCAAAATTGGTGATTTGTTTATCTAAATTAGTTGAAAAAGAAGAGGTGAGCACATGCATGATTGACTTTTGGAGGAGTTAGGAACCGCATGCATGATTTCTTTCAAAAATGAAAAAATTTTGCAATTTTATGAAGACTTTTTTTATGCAATTAAAGTTTTTTTCAAAAGGTAGAAATAGTGGCTGAAATCATTGAAATAATTGGATGCAAAATTGGATGTTAGGTGCAAGCTTGGTGCCTATAAATAGAGAGCATTTCTTCATTCCATTTCATTATAAAAGTTGTTAAGCTTATAAATTTCTAAGTTTTTGAGAGAAGTGAGAGAAGTGTGTCTGAAAAATTTATCTTTCCTGCAGAGTGTGAAAGTACTGGGTATATTTGAGTTTCTGGGAAGTGACATTCGTTACTCAAATATTTGTACTCTATTAATTGTTAAATAAACAATTATTCTTTCTTGTCTCTGTGGATGTACATTTAATTATCGAACCACGTTAAATAATTGTGTCCTTTATTTTTCTGTAATTATTTAGTGCGCTTGATCCGCATTTCACGCACAACGAGTGGTATCAGAGCCAACGTTTTGTACTTGGGGAGATACGGTACTGTTCACGTATACGATATTATTCCCGTATACGGTATTGCTCATGAATATGGTGGAGATGGCCATTTATACTTGGGAGACAGTCTATTGTAAGTAATGTGTATTTTTGCATGTCTAGGAAAGTTTTGTCAACAAGGCGATAAGAGCCTAAGGAGTCTGGGTTTTAAGTGGGACTGTTGTGACCCCTCCATTATCCTGGGAACTTTCCTGGTGCATTTATTCACTCGAAATTAACATCATATAGGCTGTTTTTCAAGTGGAAATAGTTTGTTGAGAAAATGGTAGAATGTAAAACTTCTAGAATTAAGGAAGGATCTACCCAGACTATTTCAGGAGACCCTTCAGGTGGGAGGCGAGATTTGTCAAATCGCTATTCATCACCTATTATAGGAGGCCAAAATATCAATGTTGAAAAGTTTAATGGGAAAATCAACTTCGGCATGTGGAAGCACGAAGTTATACACGCCCTTATTCAAATCGATCTTGATGTTGTTCTGAAAAATAAAAGACACATGTATGATGAAGAAATTTGGGATCGTATGAATGAAAAAGCATGTGGTTAGATTAGATCTTGTTTGACCAAGGAGGTGAAATACTTGGTGAAAGATGAAGAGTGTGCGATGACTTTATGGTATACATTGGAGGAGAAGTACTTGCTGAAAAGTCCTGAAAATCGTCTTCATGTAATGAGCCAAGTATATGGCTTTCGAATGAAGCCTAAGGTGTCAATGCACGATCATGTCTCAAGATTTGAAAGATTACTTGTTGATTTAAAGAATCTTAATGAAGATATTAAGGATGAAGTCAAGGCTATGATTCTGTTACACTCATTACCAGAGGAATATAGTCATTTTGTGACTACCTTGATATATGAGAAAAGCATCATCTTCAAAGATATTTGCACAGCATTGACCAATTTAGAAATTCAGAATAATGATAAACATTCCAAAAGAGTATAGTCTGAAGCTTTGTTAACCAGAGAAAGGGCGATGGAGAAAAAGAAAAAGTGTGGTGGAAAGAATTCTCGATCCAAATCGAGAAGCATAAATATAGCTCGAGACGAGTGTGCCTTTTGTCATGAAAAGAGTCATTGGAGGAAAGATTGTCTAAAGGCTAAAAAAAGAGATGGGAAGAAACCAGCAGCAGCAAACATGGCATGTAAAGATGAGGACTCTGATTATTCACTAATTATTACTACTGCAATATATGTGGCTACTTCGAGTGAGTGGATACTTGATATTGGAGCAACCTATCATTTGTGTCCCATTAAGGAATGGTTTATGGATTTTCGTAATCTAAAATCCGGTGCAACTATGATGGGGAATTATCAACCTTGTCACACAATGGGGATAGGAACAATTCGCCTCAAAATGTTTGATGGAATGATCAGAAAAGTAAAAGAGGTTAGATATGTTCCAGCTTTAAAGAAAAATCTAATTTTTGTGGGTGCAGTTAAAGGCTATAAGTTTACTATTGAAAATGGCACAATAAAGTTCACATATAGGGCTATGGTGATTCTACAAGAGTTCGGCATCACAATCTGTACTATTTGAAGGGAAGTACAACTGATAAAGCAAATGTTGTTGAGGCGCACAGTGACACCACCAAGCTATGGCATGTACAACTGGGACATGCTGGAGAGAAGTCTTTACAAAACTATGATGAAGCACGGACTCTTAAAAGGTACTAAAACCTTTAAATTAAATTTCTGTAAGCATTGTGTAGTAGGTAAGAAAACTAGGGTCAAATTTGGTACAGCTAATCACGATACTCGTGAGATCCTTGAATATGTTCACAGTGATGTATAGAGACCAACCAATACTGCATTAATTGGTGGAAGCCATTATTTTGTTACATTTGTTGATGATTTCTCTAGACGTGTGTGGGTGTACACCATGCGAGTAAAGGATGAGGTTCTAGAGATTTTTGTGAAATGGAAGAAACTCGTGGAGACTCACACTGGTAGAAAGATCAAAGTATTACGATCTGATAATTGGGTGAATATACGTCTGATCCATTCTTGCAAGTATACCAGAACGAGGGTATTAAAAGACATTTCACAGTAAGACATACTCCGCAATAAAATGGTGCTGCTGACCATATGAATCGTACTTTACTGGAGAATGTACGATGTAGGTTATCTAATGCTGGTTTAAATAAAAAGTTTTAAGCTGAAGTTGTGAGTTACGCAAATCACTTGATAAACTGGTTACTTTCTACTGCAATTGGAAGTAAAACTCCTATGAAAATGTGGTCTGGAAAGCATGCACAAGACTATTATTCCCTTCGTATATTTGGGTGTCCAGCTTATTATCATGTCAAAGATGGTAAACTGGATCATCGTGCTAGAAAAGCTATCTTTGTGAGATTCAAAGGTGGAGTAAAGCGCTTCAAGCTTTGGGATCTCGAAGATAAAAAATTTATGTGTAGCAGAAATCACGTTTGATGAAGTTTCAATGATGAAAGCTTCAAGTTCTCAACAGGTGGAGAACAAGATCATAGAGGTATTGCAGCAGGTGGAGTTTGATGCAACTCCATATGTACTAGTTAGTTCTACATAAGAAAATAATTCAACTATGGAGGTGACACCCAGGATTGAAGAAGATGTTGTTTTTTCTGATGTCCCACAAAATGAAGAAACAATTAATGATGTAGATAATGATGATTCTATAGCAATAAGGAGGGCAAGAAAAGAGATAAAGAAATTCGGATGGCTTACAAAAGATATGGTGGTAGCCTATGCACTTCCAGTTGTTGATGATGATATCCCCAACACTTTCAGTGAAGCATTACGCAGCAGTGAAAATGATTAGTGGAAGTTAGCCATGGAGGAAGAGATGAAATCTCTCCATTAAAACCATACTTGAGAACTTGTAAAGTTACCAAAGGGGAAAAAACCTATTGGTAATAAATAGGTCTACATCAAAAAACAATGATCTCTAAATCAGACAACTCCTCGAAGGAAGGTATTGATTATAATGAAGTATTCTCTCCAGTTGTAAAATATACTTCCATTCGTATCCTACTTGCCTTGGTAGCTTAATATGATTTAGAGTTGGCTCAATTTCATGTTAAGATAGTGTTCTTACATGGGGATTTGGAGGAGGAAATCTATATGACTCAACCTTGTGGTTTCAAAGTTGCTATGAAGAAGAATCGTGTGTGTAGATTGATTAAATCTTTATACGGATTGAAATTAATTCTTCGAATGTGTTGAGTTTGGAGAGTTATGAACTATGGTTGGCTTGATCCCAAATTTTGGGTACGTAGGCAGTCACAGATATGCAACCACTTTGGGGATGATAGTTTATTGGTAGTCGGCTCAGATTTGGACAAATCTTCACCGAAGTGGAGAATTTTTGAAAAGTAAAAATTGGTGGTTTGTTTATTTAAATTAGTTGAAAAAGAAGAGGTGAGCACATGCATAATTGACTTTTGGAGGAGTTAGGAACTCCATGTATGATTTCTTTCAAAAATGAAGAATTTTTGCAACTTATGAAGACTTTTTTTATGCAATTGAAGTTTTTTTAAAAAAAGGTAGAAATAGTGGCCAAAATCATTGAAATAATTGCATGCAAATTGGATGTTAGGTGCAAGCTTGGTGCCTATAAATAGAGACTATTTTTTCATTTCATTTCATCCCAAAATTTGTTAAGCTTATAAGTTTCTAAGCTTTTGAGAAAAGCGAGAGAAATGTGTCTGAGTAATTTATCTTTCCTGCAGAGTGTGAAAGTATTGGGTATATTTGGGTTTCTGGGAAGTGAGATTCGTTACTCAAATATTTGTACTCTATTAATTGTTAAATAAACAATTATTCTTTCTTGCCTTCATGGATATAGGTTTAATTACCAAATCACGTTAAATAATTGTGTCCTTTATTTTTTTTATAATTATTTAGTGCGCTTTATTACGCATTCCGCGCACAACAATTTAAACATTCAGTTGATAGCTTTGAGAGTGTAAGGTTATGTGAACAATAAGGAATGGTTGATATGTATGAATGCATGGCATATAAATAGACAAGGGTTAAGGTCAGGAGAGCTTCTTTATACATAATGGATAAGACACAAGTTGTAAACCATTGGATTGATACACTTTGGATGGTGTACACTACACCTCGCATGTGTTGCAAATTTGTTATGGCTTATGCATGTCAAATGTAACCTCCTTATCCTCTCAAATTCTATGAATCCTCATAAAATTTATTTTGCAGTTTGCATAACAAATCTAGTGGCATTAACTTAAGTTTTAGTTAAACATTAGAGAAGATGGGCTGATTGAATTATTTAAAAAAAAAATTCATCAAGTACGAGGACAAGAATTCATTAAAGGTTTATAGTTTTTGCTGATCCTTGACAGTGCCATGTGATTTTCTTAGGACTCTGCCTTGTTTAATGTTTAAATTCTTGTGCTGATATGTTCAAAATCTCCCCTGGGGATTTCGGTCTTGTTGTGGACATTTGGTCAACAATTGTTGTCGCTCTCTTTTGTCCTATGAACTTCAGTTCCACGAGAAGCCACTTTATGAAAATACTGTGTCATTCTGGTATGTTCTTCGTAGGGACAATCTTTATGGGACTAGTAATAATCAATTACCTTTTTACTCTTTTTGTCTCCCTTTTTCTGATATACTTTTGTTTCTCTAGTTTGAGAGTGAGATGTAATTAGGGAAGGACCAAGCAACTAAAAACCTCTGAAGCAAATTCCCTTAACCATTACTATTTAAATTCCCTGAGGGTGAGGTATGGTAACAACTGTTTGTTGTCATTTGTGTGTCTGAGTTAAGGTCCATTTGGCCAAGACATTTACACAAACGATATCTTTCCTTTTGGTTTGCAGGATAGCTATACTGCCGCCATTGATTATTTAATTCTTGCCAGGAAACTTGGTATTCTCTGTTTATTTATTTACAGTAGCTGTAGGTTTTTCTATCTAGCCAACTATATTTTTGTTGTACATAATTTCTTGTAGCATATATTCTACTGATTTTTGGTTTCACTGATTTGCAGGTCTTGATTGTGAGAATGATAATGTTTGCTTCCATGTTGAAATCATCTACTTGTTTTTCTATTAGTCTTATACATGCTGGTAAAGGCCATATTTTTTAGGCCTGAGCAAGCTTATCTACCATGTTGGTTACTTTCATGATGTAGTTTTGAACATTTCCTATTGTACAGAGATGAAAGTGATCTTTCTACAAGGGATTTGCAAAAGCTAGTTCAAGCATTGTCAAAATGCAGGGTGCAAATTGATAAGCTTTCTCTCCATGTAGAGGTTAGTTTCTTGTTTACACCAATTAAGTATTTTGGTGCTGTAGCATAAGCCCCCAACATATACACATCCTCACTAACAAAACGAGAAGTATGAAAGATTAAAGAAAAGGAAGCTCACAGACATCACGCCCTCATTTTCATATGCACAATAGAAAGGAAAGGGGAAAGTTCTTGGTATCCTTTTTGCTTTTAGCTTTTGCTCTTTAACCTCTTTTTGGTAGAAGTCCCTGTTTTTGTGGACAGTCCCTCTTCTCGTGTGTGTATATCAATAATTCTTTCCTTATAAGGACCAGCACTTTTTTTATTATAAGGGAGTGAAAGAAGATAGAGAGTGGGTGGGTGGAAGAGGAAAGCAAAAAGTTTCAATGCACTAAATGACAAACATTGAAGTTCACTTTAAAAAAAAAAAAAAAAAAAAAAAAAAAAAAAACTGTCCTAATGATAAAAGAAAGGTATGTGTATAAATTCTCCAATATATTTTTCTCTTTCATGCATAGCCCTTTAAGAACAATGAAATCATGTGATGTGGGTTGCAATACAGTCTACTGAGGTTTACAATCTTTAACTAGACCGTCCACTTTCTGGATATAGTTTTTTTTGTTATTTTATTTATTTATTTTGGGAGAAGAGATGGTCTAGAGTTTCTATTGCAGAGTTTCATTTCTCTAATACTATGTTGATGTAGGACAGATGTCAGGAAAGAAAGGGAGAGAAGGGGAGGAAAATGGGCGAGATACAAAATAGTAAAAAGTAGATGAAAGATGTCAAAAAAAAGTAAAATGGAGTAAGAGAGAGAATTGGGGAGATAACCAGTATTAATTATCAAATAATGATGAACATACCATTAAAAGCAGGTTTATATCCTATCTATAGTGGTCAAAGTTCTCATAAATTAGGAAACCTTATAGAAAAGGAGAAAATTAATTCAAAAAGCAATTCAAATCTCAAAAATCCCTACAATATTACTTCCTTATCAATGCAGATCCCTATACTTCTATTCCTGACATCGCTTAAGAACTGTTTCCATTTCAAGTAAATAACTAGAATAGTCTAATTGATCCACCGATTGAAAAGATATGTTGACTCATGCAAATGTCTTGTGCAGATTGCAGGAAAAATGATAGGTCCCAGTTAGATGTAGCTAACAATTACAATTGTTAGAAGTAATATTTTCTGTTTATGGTGAGAAATAACCAAAGTGTTTTTATTGGTTTAATACTCTTCTTCTTTATTCATAGCTTTGGAGCGAGAAATTCTAGAATATATTTATTGTACCATATCAGACATACAACAAGCAAATAATGTCATTATATGTGTGTATTTATTTTATAAACTATTATGCAAGTGATGGTTGTATTTAACTCAATTACACATGTCATGCATGCATTAATTAGTTGTAATACAACAGATGTATTCTAGAATTTCTCCTTTGGTGCTTATTTATAACAAAAGACTTTGATTTCCAACCCAATATCTCGGCTGGAATCAATCAACAAATATCAAGCTAACAACTTGACTAATATTTCGAACTGAAAAATAAATCTTTGACAAAGTAAACCCAAAATCATGGCTCCGATTTGGCATTCACACATTAACCACACGTGAGACTTCATGCATGGCTTTGCATGGCACCCTTCACGTAGTGTACTTTGGGTTTGGCTTTGGTAGCCTATCAGACCTTCGCGGCTCACGACTCTGCACTCCATCAAAAAATCAATAGAATTATTCGGGAGACTGGACTTAGAGAACTTGGGCAGCTGGAGCAGGACCTTGTTTTTTGCGATGCTGGATTTAAGGATGTAATTAAAGTTTTGACTGCAAAAGAGGTGTGAACTTGTTTGAATGGATGTATTACAATTATGGTAAATATATGCCAAAAAAGGTGTCACTTTTATGCAGGATGTAACTCTTGATAATAAGTTGCGGTTGTTGATGATTGCTGCATCCATTTATCCTGAGAAATTTGAGGGTGAAAAGGGTCTCAATTTGATGAAGGTTGGCATCATTATTTTTGATTCTTTGCTACGGAATTATGTTTTTCACATTTCCTGTAATGATGTTGAAAGAGTAAAATTTTGATCAGTTGTTTTTGTAGTGTTGATTTTTGGCAATATCGGCGTCTGCATTATTTTTCACTTTTTTATTTGAATATCTAATCTAATGTGGATACCTTTCAGTTAGCAAAATTAACAGCCGATGATATGACTGCTGTGAATAATATGAGATTATTTGGGGGATCATCAGAGAAAAAAAAGAGTAGAATAGGAGTTTTTTCTCTAAGTTTGATATCCACAAGGTAAGCATCTAAATGTTGATTGACATGGTGCTTAACAAATTAACCATATATTTCTCTCCACTCTTGCTTATTTAAATGTCAAAAAAAGCGGACAGCTAGGAAAGATCGCAGTGGTGGAGAAGAAATGTGGCAGTTATCTCGTTTTTACCCCATGATGGAGGTAAATCTAAAGTTTCATTAATTCCCTTTATATAATTTCTTATTGAATATTGCTATTATTAAAAGCCTTTATTGTGGGAAATCAATCTCTATGAAATATATATATATATATATAAATAAAGGTAGATCGATGGATAGATAAAAAGGGGAGAGAGTGAGGATGCACATATTCCTAATATCAGAATGTTTTTTAGTTAAGCTTTTCAATCATTTTCTATAACTGTTCAATTGCAAAAAACATAGATTTCACATTGTCATTTGCTCTTTCAACTAACTAATTTTGATTGATGACTATGAATTATGTCATTTACATGATGCTGGGCTATTTATGTCTTTGTTTACTAATGGATCAATTAGTTGCAAATATCCAAGGAGTTTGAAAATTTGGCATGTATACACACAAATGCACATTCTCAAATGTTGTTAACCCGGTCCATAGTGCTTTGACTATTACCTCAGAAATCTCATTCCTAGCAAGGTTTTAAAGTTATATTTATTTCACGGACCTTTTACTCGGATAATGTTGAAGATCTACATGATGTAACCTTTATACTAACTTTATTGAATTGTCTAGGTTGTTAAATGAAAGAAACAAAATTTTAGAAACTGCCTGTGTAAAGTTGAAACTTTTCCAACCTATGTGTTACTCATATCTTGCCTCTTTATAGATTTATAATGATGAATGTGTAGGTACTTCATAATATCTTGTGGATATTTTTTCTTTTAACATTTCGTCAATCTTTTTCACTATAAGGTGGATCTGCTAATTACCACACTTCAGAAGCTTGTTGAAAAACTTGGTAAAAACGAACTGTCAAAGGATGATTATCCATGTATGAATGATCCGAGTCCAACTTTCCATGGGACAGCCCACTTTGCAGTAATTAATGAAGCTCCAGCTGCTCATTCAATGAGATCAAGACGGACACGAACATGGGCTCGTCCTCGGAGCTCTGACGATGGATGTTCAAGGTGATCTTCTCACTTTTTGTCCATAGATGCACGGGTTTGATCAATTTGCTGTAGTAATGATTGTCTCTAGTCTCTATAGGGGAAAAATCACTATTGGACACCGCATGGCTGATAATTTGTTATTGAACATAATTCAGTCTCTTGTTTTCATCTCGATCTATGTTGCTGAGAGAACTGCTTGCTTGGCATCCATCTCTTGAACTTTTAAGGCATTCATAGTTGTTTTAATGCCCTCTTCTTTTTCCATTAAATATTAATTATAGTATTTACCTTGCTCTTCTTTTTTGTGATTTTCTATTTCGTACTTATCAAGTGTAGTTGGGTTGTGCGTCCTTTTGATGTTTTTAAATGCATTTGATTTTTCATCAAAAGCCATTCTTGTCAAATGTGATCCCCTGCGTGGTTGTACTGTAATGACCTATTTGTTGCATGGTTGCACGGTTATGACTGATTTGTTGTGTAGCAGTGTAGTAATATCATCTTTATTATTATATTAGTATTTTAGCGTTGCTTCCTTTTTTTATTACAGTTAACTCATAGTTTGTGTTAAACATTGTCTGCTTAGTTAACATCTTAAAGGGTAAGTTTTACTAGTTATCATGGTTGATTCAAGTTGAATAATTATTCTATCGTCTTTTGTTATACAGTGATTCAGTACTAAAACACGCATTGAGTGGTTTTGAGAAGATTGGTCAATGTATTTTTGAATTTGTTGTCGGCGGTGCTACTAGTTCAAAGGTACCTTTTTTCCTCTTAATTTGTAGAAGTTCACAATGTTTTTCATCATGGCATAATATCATGAAATGTTTTCATTTTTAGTTGAGGGTTTGTTACAAGCTCACAACAGAATTGAATGGAGAAGCAGTTGTTCTCGGACTGTCTTGATGATCCTCCTTAGTTTATTACGGTAATTGGAAACTTAAAATGTTTCTCATTTTCTACCCTAAGGGGCCACGCCTTATTTAACTTTTATTCATGATTGGCTTTAAATATAGATAAATAAGATAATCTCCTAATGTCTCATATTTTTAGAAAACTTTATTTTTTTAGTATTTTCTTAATAATTCTCTAAGTAATAAAGATTTTTTTAAACAGATATTGTAGGAAAGCTTATTAGACATCTTTATAATTAATAATTATCCTACAAATAAGAATTTTTTTAAATATAAAATCAATGTTTGGTAATCTCAGAGTTAAACATATACGATTAATAATATTGTTTAACCATTAACCCATTCATTATTAATCTTTCCATGAAAAAAAATTCTTTACCTTTTCAATTTCCTAAAAAAATTGATTATTTAATGTTTAATCTTTGACTTTTAATTTTAATTTCTGGTAAAAACCTTATAATCTCATAAGTCTATAGATAGAAAAATTTCTTGCTCCTCTCTTTACAAAAGAAAATTATTACATTCATTGGTTCATTTAAAAAAGAAAAATAATCAGTTCTTCATCTCACACTACCATTCTAAATATTCTATTCAAAAATAATATTGTTCTTATTTATTTGTTTGTTTATTTTTGTAGTAATTTTAATATCTTCTTGAATATCTTTTTAGATTTTGTTAATTTTTGAAATTTTTTAAAGATACTTTTTATTACTGTTGAAATTGAAGAATTAAAGATGAAAAAAATTTCGATTCTTCTTACAATTTTTTTAAATATTGAAATTGCAGAATAAAAAAGAAACCTCGCACAAAAAAAAAAATTGTCTAACGCCCCAAAAATACTCTTGAGTCGGCCATGCTTTTATTTGTCCGGTTTGCAGAAACAGTAGATGCTGACAGCTCATGAACTTTCATTAGATGATATTCAGATATAAATGGTGGGCCATAAACCTGGAATGCTTTCGTTTCACTAACAAATTGCTGGTGATCCTCGTATGTTTATGGTATGTCACTCCATTTTCCTAACTGATGATACGAAAAATGCATGCCATTAAATGTATGTAGTGTCTAGAATATTTCAGATGAGCATCCTGCCCGGCTTAGGAGGTGCTTTTCGGTTTTGTATTATATAATTTTTATGCTAGATTCAGCAAGTAATTCACATGTATAGTGCTACTGTACAATTAAAAGATAGTGAAGTCTTCTTATACCAACATTCGCAAAGGGTATTTCGTTTTCCTTGAGATTATTTTGGGTCTTTAAGCTGTATCCAACAGTTACCATTTCTTCAAAGTCATATATAATTTTTTTAAGCATAATTATCGTTAGTTCTGTTGAATTATCTGCTCAAGTTATTTGGTTTTCATTTTTCCTCGAATATCATTAGCTTATTTTAACCATTCTCCTATAAAGTGTTTGGTGAACATAAGTTAAATTGAGTTATCCCATAATTACTTGAAGAAAAACTTATAATACTTTTACTAATTTTATAAAAAATGAATATAGAAAATATTATTCATAAGTTATATTTACCCAACATAACTAATTTCTATATCACATCAATTAATTAAATACTGGTCATTGGATTACAAGTCCAAAGATGAGAGTTGCATGTTCACCATGATTATCGACATCTATGATTTGTGGATCATTAGCATTATGTCTTAATTAAGCTAACATATCCATCTAATAAGGAGGCTTCTAACTTTTTATTTATTTTATAATTCATGCTTTACATACTACGGGCGGTATTGGGATTGACTGGTTTTCATGGGATACAAGGCTTCTACTTAGTTCAACAAAGTACGTTTAAAAATCAAAATTGCCTATTTATAAACACACGGCAGGCAAACATGCTCTTGGAAAGTCAACTTTGTTTTGGCTGAGGAATTCAACATTATTTCCAATAACAATCCAAGGGTATTGTGGTTGCTTGGTTTTTTTTTTTTTTAATTTCCTCTTGCACAACTTACTGAATGTGAAAATGTTCTGCGGGATGTGATATCGTTATGTAAGTGAAGCTTTTCGGTCATTGATTTCGGTAACAGCATCTACAAGGAAGAAACAGCTTGTACGCTCATGGAATTGGGACCCATAAAGGGTGTTGAATGTCAATTCTCCCTAAGAGTGGGTGTTGAATGTGTTGGGGAAAAATCAGGTTTTTCAATTTTTATAAAACCTTTTAAGGACCGCTCTCGTATAATATATAAGAACACGTAATCTAGAAATCGTACCTTGAAAATTTGAGTTGGCTTTTTCCGCTGAAGTGATTTAGGCTCCTGGATCACGATCTGCCACCACCACTCCTGTTAGAGAATCCTTTTTCAGGAAGTTTTCTGCTATGATAAAATTCTTCTATAGCATGTAGTTCGTGCATTAATTCAATTAAGGTCATATCTTTATTGTTAAAGATATAGCTGACCTTAAACTCTTTGAATGTATCAGGTAAAGATTCAATCACCATGTTAATCTTTGATTTATCATTGATTTGGACACCATGAATCTCTACCTCATTCAAATAGTCCATCATATTGAGGACATGATCACGAACTTTTGTGCCCTCTTCCATCTTAGCATCCGTAATACGTTTTAATGCTGCTTCTCTGGCAAAATGGGTATTTTGCCCAAACATCTGATGAAGACTAGCCATGATTTCAGTGGCTGTTTCCATGCTCCGATGTTTCTTATGCAGTTCCACAGAAATCGAAGCCAATATATAGCGCTTAGCCATTTTGTTAGCTTCGCACCATTTCTCATAAGGCTCCCTCTGATTTCTATAATCGTATAACGATGGTTCAGGAGGGCAAGTTTGGGTCAACACATATTTGCTTTCCTTAGCAGTGAGAATATTAAATAAATTGCGTTTCCAATCTAAATAATTTTCACCAGTGAGTTCATTTTTAACAAGGATAATTAATAATGGGTTGATGGAAGATATTTTTTGAAAAATAAAACAAAATAAACATGCATAAATAATTTGAAACAAAATTCACAATAAATGACAAAAATGCAAAAAATCATAAATGCATTTTAATTTATTGTAACGATAATCTAGTACCGCTTTGACAAGCTATCCGTTGCGGAAGTCATGTCTACACTTACTAGACCCAATTATGCATTAGATTATTTACTTTCATGTAGAGACATGATAAATAATTATCGTTATCCTTTTGGGCCTTAATTTGTTAACAGAGCTTCGTTGGGAAGGTTAATAACAAATTTTAGTTGAGTGTATAACCATTGTTTCAATCTACGTATTTTTCATATCAATAGTCACCGTTGGGGCGAACAATTGATTGAAAAATATTTCAATTTTATCTTTGAAGAAGTTTATCAAATAAAATGTCTAATATATATACCCTCCGTAGGGAGCATCACCGTATCATGAAGTCGAGGTATATATATAATTTTATTATTGAACTAACAATGGAGCCCGTGGGAAAAATTATCTTGAATTTTCCCTCTCCCACTCAATATTTTAAAATTGATTTTTCCTTTTTAAAACATACATATTGTTAATTGCATGCTTCCTATAATATTATCTAGATGATATCCAATATTATTAAGCATAGGCAAATTACAAACAATATAATGAAATTCATAATTAATGAATGACATGTATCATTATGCATAGAGTGGCACTACCTATTCTATATGACATGTTATCATGGCATGTGAACATCCAAAAACATAACATATACAAAAACAATTAAACAATTTTAATTCATGGCTTTCCTAATAATGAAAAATACATTAACCCTAAGCCTAATCTTCATTGGGCTTCTTGTCAATGTCCATCTTCCATAAACTTGTCTTTGTTAATGGACTAGGGGAAATTGGGCTTTTAAATTTATAATTGGTCCAATTTTAATTTTTAAATGAAAAAAATAAATAAATAATTTCTTTTTTATTAAAATAAAACTTTTGGACCAAAAATAAATTTAATGTATTTAATTTTATCTATGCATTTTTAATCCATTAAGCCCAATTGAAATTGGGCCTAAAACTAGGATTCATTAAGCCCAAAATCATTTTTGTACTTAAATGGAAAAAATTAAAATACATATGCCCAAAAAAAAAAACTTATGAAACCATAGGACCCGTCATGATAAAAACCATGAAACCCTAAAATCATATTTTTCTTTCTTTCTTCTTCCCCAGCCGCCAACTCCAAAACCAGCCACCACTGTTCAGACGCCAGCAGACCTCCGACGCCGAACCACCCGCCGTTGCCTGGCCAGAAAAACTTGCCACTGCCCGCGCGCGCAACCGGCTGTTCGTGCAGCGCGCGCTGCTTGCTGCGCAGCTGCTTCCTGCGCTAGCAGCGTGAGCCGGCTGCTTGCTGCTTTGCGCCGCGCGCGATAGTTGCTGCTGCGCGCAGCCTGAGCCAGCGAGCTGCTTGAAAAAATTCCGACTTCCGTAATTTTCCAGCAAGCATCCAGCACGTTTCCGTAATTTTCCAGTGATGAATTACAAATTTCCTATGCCAATTTTTGGCTTACAAAATTTCTATTACTGTAAAATAAATCAAGAGGGAAACATGGTGATAAAAAACCACCCCTCTTGTTACAGATCCAAATGGAAAAATACAACGGAAAATTTAACCATGAATTAAGACAAACCAGAACATGTTTTATTCATATATTAAACAATAAATATATGTCTGAATAAATTGTGCCGCTCTAATACATAAATTTCAAGAATGATTTCATACGAAATTCTTATATATTAATATGAGATCGCTCTGATACCAATTGTTGGGGAAAAATCAGGTTTTTCAATTTTTATAAAACCTTTTAAAGACCGCTCTCGTATAATGTATAAGAACACGTAATCTAGAAATCGTACCTTGAAAATCCGAGTTGGCTTTTTCCGCTGAAGTGATTTAGGCTCCTGGATCACGATCTGCCACCACCACTCCTGTTAGATCACGATCCGTCACCGCTACGCTAGTTAGATCACGATCCGTCACCACCACGCTAGTTAGATCACGAACTATCCCCAATGATCTTCCAAGTTATGACTCAGGTTCGATCTGCACTTGACGTGTGGGCGCCTTTATCACTACCAAAGCAACTAGCACGAGAAAATTTTTCTCTCAACAATGGAGAGAAAAATCTTATTCTCTGATCAGTAAAGTGGATTCACTTTTTTTCTATAGAGAAAATAAGCCTTATATATCTCTCTTTAGTGAAAATCCTAGGCTCCAAATAATCCAAAAATAAAACTCACGTTATTTTCTTTTTCAATAGGAGACCCACCTTGTAAAATAACATAAGGCCCCTTACACATGAGCTAATTAAATGGAGCCTCTCACTAAATGATATAATTAGGCTTTTGACCCAAATAGCTAGTTATCTTGCTTATTAGTCCAGTAGTGGTGCAGTCAATTAAATGAGCTAACCCGAGGATCATTTGGGAACATACAATAGTGGCTACAATAATTAGGCTTGTAATTAAACTAGCTCAATTATTTAATTCCAAATCTACTCCACTAAAAGATTGGAACTGACTTCCATAATTGTATGCTCGAATAATAATTCGTCCCAAGCCACATTGATTTCTTTACTGCACAATCCTTTGTACCACATCGTTAATTAAATTGATATCTCAACTGTCCAATCAATTTAATAACATCTTATTCCTTGATCCTTACTGGTTTTCTCTAATGATCATTTTCAACATACTAAATATGTTTACACACTCTGGCCAGAGAATTCTATGATCAAGTGCCGAAAACCTATCAAGAGATGTGTTGTACAAATTCTATATTGTTAATCTATAACTCCAATACTCATAATTGCTCCCACCAAGATACCGGGTAATCTTGACCACAAGGATGTTTCGTGCCCATTGGTAACTCAAATGGAATAACAATTACAATCATGAAATCATAATTAACTCAAGATTAAGATTACAGTAAAATCAACGCCTATGAGATTTAATAAGTCTGACAGTTATTACAAAGTTAATTAAATCTCATATGTGATCCAGTTCAACGTAGTCGTACTACATCAATAAATTCATACATGATTAAGACAAATCATTCAATGAATTTATTACAGTTTATACCTAAATAAAGTGCCCAACTTTATTTATCAACTGCGAACTAAATTTATTTAATCATAAGATAACTTGTATTTATGTCTTCTGTGAATTCACATGGTGATCACATAAATACATATAATATGATTAAATGGACATTAATACAAATATAAATGCAATTAAGATATTTGAATAAAATACCTCATTAATTTTATTAATCAGAAAAAATGTTTATTACAATTAAATAAACACATATGCTTTTAAAGAGCATAATTTCCCAACAGAATGTCAGTCTATATGCTGCATTAAAGAAAAAGATGTGGATGGTTTCAGGCGATGAAGCTTTGAGACTCCCTTGTTAATGAACTAATAATGCCCTCAAAGCCTTAATTAGGCTCTAGTTTTCCCAAGAATGAGGTTACCAACACTAACTGGACTTTCATATGACATTTGTGGATCACCGTTTGTCACTTTGTTGGCATCGCTCTCTAGGAATCAAGTTTTGCACACACACACACACATATATGCATGTGCATGCTTGATTATTTTTAGGTAGGCTTATCTTAGTTTGTATACAGTTGTAAGATATAACCCCATTTGAGTGGCTCTACTTCGTTGTGCCTTTCTAGGCAATGTAGCTCCCATGTAAAGCATCCTGAGGATACGCATTAGCATGGATGGAAGAACTAGTATTGAATCAGCATTGCTATTTTTGTCCTCCTTAAGGAGTTATGGTATTTCCATTTTGAAAAAAAAAAATTTTGTCTACTTTTTTTGTGGCAAGATATCGATTGCTTGTTCCAGGTAAATTGGATTTCTATTTCTTTAAGGATTGTTGCCACCGGATGTAAGGTGAGGTCCTTTTGTTTAGTATATTTTAAGCCTGACAATATATGAATAAAGTTTAGGGTGGTTTTTTTATTTTAATGTCTCATTTGTCCCTAAACACTAAATTTATGCCCTATTACATACATATGCTCATGAAGGTGGAAAAGTCAAAAATACCCTTAAAAATCATCTATTTACATTTTCTTCCTCTCTAACGGTTTCTTCCTCTCACCGTCCATTTCTCATGATTTTCTCTTTTCACAATTTCTTCCTCTCTCACCGTTTCATCTCCTACCTCTAATACAAAGGTTTTTGATAATCTCTTCAAAAGGTGCATTGTCAAGTGTTGGACAAGGTATGCTTGAAATGTAAGCATTTTGTATTCTTAGGGTTTGATTTGATTTCATTACAAGTATATTTACTAATAACTTATGATTTTTCATAGTACATTATTCATTTTTATGCTTGCATACACACACATACTATTGCATAAAATGTAGGGATTTAATACCTTAATTTAAGTTATGAGTGATTAAAAAATCATTCTAGAAAGAAGTTGAGTACGAGGTCAAGTATTTAGTCGAGTAAGAAATGGAGTAAGCGAGTTGAGTAAGTCGAGTATCTACTTGAGCAGGAAGTCAAGTAAGGAAGTGAAGTAAGTCCAGTCAGTTATAATATAAGTCGAGTATTAAGTTGAGAAATATGTCGAGTAAGAGTAAGCCCAGTAGTAAAGTATAAATCAGGTAATCAGTCAAGTAGTATAGAATAATTTGAGTAACTAGTGAAAAAAGTTTCTAAACGAGTGAAAATCAAGTAAGTCTGTAAATAAGTCAAGTAGGAGTTGAGTAAGTCTATTGAATAAGTCAAGTATTAAATCGAGTAAATCTTTTAAACAAGTAGAGTAAAAGCCAAGTATTTTTTAAGCAAGTTGAGTAAACGTAGCGTAAGCTTTTGAAAAGTTGAGTATTAATTATTTTAAATTGTTTGAAAAAGTCAAGTAAGTCTATGAATAAATTAGGTAGGAGTCAAGTAAGTCTATTGAATAAGTTGAATATTAAGTCGAGTAAGGCTTTTAACAAGTTAACTAAGTTTTTTTAATAGGTTGAGTAAGTCTTTTGAACAAGTCAAGAATTAATTATTTTAAGTCATCTAAAGAAGTCAAGTAAGTATTTTGATCACATTGAGTAAGAGTCGGGTAAGTCATTTGAACAAGTCGAGTAAGTTAATTAAATAAGTCGAGTAAGTCTTTTACTGTAATTTTATTTAGCTATTTCAATAATGTTTTTGCTAAAAACTTTTAACAATTACTACTCTCATTACTATTCAAGTGATGGATGAGTTTAGCATATTCTGAGACCATTTACCTTATTGGCCCTCAAAAGGGGTGGGATGTTTATGGTGATGAATGTACCGAAGTGTATCCTCCTTTTGAAAAGTGAGCAAGTGGGCATCTAAAGAATAATACCATCTAAGGGTAAGGAAAAGTTGTCTCATAAATGCAATCGGTGTGATGGTCATGGATACAATTGAATTAAATGCATGACGCCAATGCCATTACATGAGAAATGGTGTCTTATTTCAAATGTATATGCAATGCAAGTGACTCAATTCTTTGTATTCATTTTTGTTTTGCCGCTAATTTATGTAACACTCCACTATATTATTTACTTAAAAATGCTTAAAAACATAGTTACTTTTAATATAATTATGAATTCTAAAAGTTTACAAAAAACAAAACTTTCTTACAAAAAGTAAGAGTCGTACAGAAACTCCTTAGTATAAAAACTTTATTTTACACAAAACTAAGATGTTTATTTTTATTGAAACAAAGCTAATCCCAAGGTCTATCATGCTTATATGCATTTCGTCTTGGTTAGGACTTGTCGCCAGCTTGTCCTTTTCATCGTTACCTGTAATGTAAGGACTTAGTGAGCTAATGTCCAGTAAGATAACACTTTGATGCATGTATAAATTATGATGCATATGGCTGACCATAGTAAGCTCTTAAAATAAACTTAGAAAATACAAAACAACTTATTAAGGCCCTAGGTATGTTGCACTACAAGGCTGACACTTTTACTCTTTAAACAATATGTCTTTGAGCCTCATTAGTTAATCTTTTGGGCATTACGTATCGCCGTCCCTAAAAGATTTCTTTCAACTTAGCTTTGAAGGCTTGCCCTCCTTAGAACTTTGCCATCTGGTAGTACAACCACCTATTTTTCATAAATTCATTTTCTAAAACGTCTTCTTTATAATGTAGTCCATGATATGCATGCATCCAATACAACTTATAACATTTGAAATTCCTCGATGCACAACAAAATCAACACGCAGCATTGTTTAAAAAAACAAGAGTCTTTAGTATAGACGGCATAGCCGACCATAGCATAATTAAGTATAAGTACCAGATATTAGATGGCAGAGCCGACCATAACATCACATATTAGGCGACAGAGCCGACCATAACATCACATATTCGGCGACAGAGCCGACCATAACATCACATATTAGGCGGCAAGGCCGACCATATAAAGAAATAACTAATCACATTATAATAGCCATCATAATATACAGGAATTGTTAAAACTAAACTTAAGTATGAAAAAAATTTTGTCCCTACATTGCAGTTGAAGTGTTACTTACCTCTTGATCTTGACTTCTCTAGACTTTTCTATGTTAAGGATTCCTCTACTCTTGTTATTATGACTTAGAATATAAGGAAATGAAATTTCTAGGTTACATTGAGAATGAGAGGTGGTGGGGGGTATTTATAGAATTTCTTAAGACTAACGGATGGTTAGGATTTTGCCACCACAACTCTTGATCAATGGTTAAGATTAATCTTTATAAAGAACTAACTAAATTCAAGAAGTCTTAACTTTCTCTACGTACTTCTTCTTACATCATCACTCATGTCATTGTTTATGTCATCATTTCTTAAAATTAAATATTATAAACTTTAGGGGCTTGTTAGCTTAAAATAAAATCTACTATATTTAAGTGAGAAAATTGTACCTACAAATTTATGCTTTATTTATTTCCTTATTGTCGTTTAAGCATGCACTAAATTTAAAATTATTTGTCTATACAGGATTTGATGGAGGACCATAGATGGTATGTTGTCTTTAAGAGGGTGACGTCGTGGAGCTTTTGAGTCATGGCTTGAGTGCTTAGAGCAAGTAAAAGACTATCTTAAGTCACTGTATACGGATTTCTGTACTGAAATTATATAAGGATAACTTACTATATGTTATGAGATGACATTTTATTTAATGTTTATTAGATAATTTATGGTTGTTGTAGATACTATTTTTTTTAATAATTATTGCAAATCTTGGTACATGATTACATACTGACATAACCGAAGTCAGGTATACTCAACTTTTTACCCGACCTAATTAAAAGGGAATTTTTCATTTCAATTTTAATAAAGTATTCTCGACTAGTTACTAGACTTTCATGGAAGTCAAGAATTTTTGCGGAATGAATACTTTGGTAAGGTTAAATTGAGGTTGAGTATTCTCGACTCTCGACCCAACTTAATTAAAGGGAATTTTTTATTTCAATTTAAGCCAACTATTCTCGACTAGTTACAAAACTTTCATGAAAAGTCGAGAATTTTGTTGAATGAATACTCGGGGAAGGTTAAATTAAGCTTGAATATCCTCGACTCTTTACCGACTTATTAAAAGGGAATTTTTTATTTTAATTTAAGTTGAGTATTCTCGATTATTTACTAGACTTTCATGAAAAGTCAATAATTTTTGCTGAACGAATACTCGGGTAAGGTTAAATTAAGGTTGAGTATTATCGACTCTTTACTCCACTTATATGAAAAAGTCGAGATTTCTTTAGCCAATTTTTCATTTCACTTAAAGTCAAGTAACCTCGACTATTTACCTAATTAACATGGAAAAGTCAAGAATTTATGTTGAATTATTTATTGTGTATGGTTTTGTTGAAGTCGAGTATTCTTAATTATTGACCTAACTTTGAGGATATAAGTTCAGTTTTTTGAGAATTTAATTGAGGTTATTTTTATATTTTCGCTGATTTTTTTAAGTGTACATGTGTAAAATTAAAGAGTCTTTTAATTTTTTAATTTTAAGGCATATATTAGGTATTTTGGGGTAAATGGGGTATATCCCCGCAATCAACAATAAAGTTTAAATATCGAGTTGATTTTCTTCATAAAACTTTTCGCTCTTACTTCTCTCTGTCTGTCCTCCATCTGCGGTATGTCTGCGGCTTCAAGATTCTCTCTTTTCAGCACCATCCCGCTAGATAACGCTGTAAACCCTCGAAGCCTCTTGACTAGTGGTTTCCCTTTCTTTTCCCTACGGTTCCACCGCTACTGTTCCTCCGCTTCCGCTTCCATCACCGCAACAACAATAGACACAGATGCCTCGAGCAATATCATCTCTCCTCATCACCCTTGGCCCGAGTGGGTCACTTTTCTCGACCGATTGAAGGCCAAAGGTTACTTTGATGCCCAGAATTTTAATATTACGGATGATAAATCGTCAGCCTCAGCCTCTGTTCAAACTAGTGATAGTCTTAATTCTAATGTTTATACGGACATAGCATCGGTGAAACACGCTTGTCTCAGCTTCGGTCGTGACCGCTACGATATTTTTAAGTAAGCTAAGCTCTAAGCCCCAGCTAGGTTTGTATTTTGCTCGATGAATTATGTTTTACAATTAATTACATATGATGCAATTAAACTCGCTCTTGCTTTTATGTTGTTGATTCAGATCGTTGCCAGTGGAAGATATTCGAGCAGTAGTGGAACATGGATGCCCTAATCTTTTACGCAAAGCTGTAACTTCTGCTAAAAGGTTGAGAGCCCATGTGCGACTCGATGAAGGGGATGTATGTTATTATTATTGTTATTATTTATATATTCATTTTATTGCATTCGAATTAATTAATATGTGAGTGAGATTCGAACACCTGATTTTTATTGTTTATTGCATTTGAAATGAACAATAGATAAAGACTTCAAAATGGAAAATGCAGACCGGAAACTCAGGTGTACTGTCTTCTGAAGTTTCAAGTCCTTCATAAATTTGTAGTCTGATTATAATACTTCCCTGTAGGTTTGCAGTGCTTGCAATCTGCGAGGTTCCTGTGATAGAGCTTATAATTTACTAAAGGAATCAGATGGAGATGCCCGTACTATAGACATAGTGCGTGTACTATTGTTCTATTCTCTAGATCCCCTTGTAATTACAGGAGGTGACAAACCTCCTGTTAGAGGGCTTATTGATGCATCTGCAAGGAAGCTGCTTTCTCAGTTGATCATATTGAATGAGATATCCATGGATCCATCACTTCCGATGCCTTCCTCAAAATCACCCCAGAAAAAGGACAAAACTGCCAAAGTCATTGCTAATGTCTCATCCAACAATGTTGAAATGAAAAGAGGCGATTGGATGTGTCCCAAGTAAGTCAGATTTGAAAGCCGGTTGTCTCCTGTTGATGTTGAATTTCTAAATCCTGCTTAGTTATTTTAATTGTCACTAATACTATGCCCTTTAGATATAAAGGGATCAAATGTATTTGATTTGATATTCTTAAAATTAATTCATTATTGGACCACTGCATCAATCCAGGTTGGTAGTGGAAAAAAAAATCACCCATTAAAATTAGGAAGCATGTGAAAGTTTTTAATTTAAGGTGTGGTTAGATTGTATGAAGATCCCCTTACTTTTTCAGTTAATTTGATGCTTTCTTTCTGACAAAATGATTTGGACATGTACTAATAGTATGCTTTTAAAGCTTTGTCTATAAATTTATATCTTTCAATTTTGGTTGCAGATGCAATTTCATGAACTTTGCCAGAAATAGACAATGCCTAAACTGCAATGAAGATGGTCCTCGAAAGGCTGCTGTTGAGATTGAAATGAAGAAAGGAGATTGGACCTGTCCTAAGTAAGTCTGCAGTAATCTAACCATAGCTTTGTCTTACAATCAGCCCTGTTAACTATTGTGCTTTATGTAATTACAATAAAATGAGAATGCACTTTTTAACAATCTTCAACTGATCATCACTTTATGATATTCATGGTGGAAAACCAGTAGGATGAACAAGAAAGGGGAGAAAAATAGAGGAAACTGAGAGGGGAATAGTTTATTCAATAATCAATATTCATCAAGTCTGTCTCAAAATTAAAACATAAGCTGAACCGTAAAAAAGATGAAAAGAAAATCTAGGAAAAGAAAACCCCATTAATAAACCCTATTCTAACTTAAAATTAGGAATATAAAAACAACTTATGATTCGATTCTATGTTGTTTGTCTGCTCAACTGTAAACTTGTGTATTTTCTCATTGTTCACTTAGTAATGGTAAATGAATGAAGAGCTGTTTTCATTAGTTGCTCTTGTTATATGTATTCTTAAGGTTTCATTTATGAAAGAGCTTTTTGGGTCTCAGGGTAGTATCTTCATTACAAGGTGAAATTTTGTCACTTTCCATGTGTTCGATCTGCAGTTTTGAATACAATCTAGTTGGTTTTGGTGATTTTATCCGGCAAGCTATTATTTCCAATTACACTTGTAGTTGATATCAAAAGTAATTTTAGGGTTTCAACCCCCGCCCTAAAAGAAAATAAAAACAATAACTTATAATGTTTTCTTACCCAATAACTGTAGGTGCAGATGCTCTTTTATTTCAAATGTGTATGTTAAAATGTTATAATTATCATAGATGAGAATTGATACTGTAAATCCTACAGATTATGAACTAGCAAACTGTGATCACCTCTTCAATATATGTGTATATATGGTTTAAATAAACCTTTTGTGTCTCAATATGTTCCCGTTATATTCTCCGTCTTATTCCAATCCTGTTTTTACATTGCAGATGCAATTTCATCAACTTTTCTAGAAATGTGAGGTGCCGGGACTGCAAAGCAGAGGGGCCAAAGAGGATTGCTGTGCATGAGGTTGAAATGAAGCCAGGCGATTGGAACTGTCCTAAGTGAGTTCTTTTCTGTTTTCCCACTGCCAAACTATGGTTCTAGGAACAGTTTCTCTACCATCATCAACATCATCATCTTAGCACAAAAGCCACACAATCTTCAACTATTGTTTTCCATTAGGGCTATAGTCAAGGATATTTAGAACCAAAAGCTTTATCGAGATCCTGAGGTTATATTCTGATGTTGGAATACATTTACTTATTCTAGAGAGAGAGGAGAAAAAAAGAAACACACACAGACGCATCTACCTTTTCGGTCATTCACAAGGATTATTGTCTAGGGCATTTAATTTCGCTTTTTATTTATATTTGCCTAAATTGTTTGTAATCTTAAACTTGATCTGTTCTTAGTAATTGGTATCAATCTACAGATGTGGGTTCTTGAATTTTGCTAGCAACAAACGTTGTTTGCGTTGTCCTGAGAAACGGCCACTTGTCCAAGGAGAATGGGAATGCCCATCGTAAGTCTCTATCTTCTTTTTATCTGTCATATGTTGTGGATTGATCTCAAGGCTCCATATCGACCATGTTTGTTTTCTGTTTTTGTAGTTGTGATTTTGTGAATTACAGGCGAAATAAAATCTGCCTAAAGTGCAAGTCTGAACACCCAAGAAAAGCTACAACAGATTATGAAGAGCATTTATGGAGAAGCCCACACTAATAAATGTATTTACAAGCTCACATTAATTTTTGCGTGTGGATTGTTATGTGGTGGTCATGTTATGATCCACTGGCTCATTTATTTGGTCAAGGTTGGCTGCTGATTTCAATGAGAGTACTACATACAAAAATGGTAGCGGATCATATCGGTTTCATCATTCTTAATAAGCAACAAGGGAATGATCGGTTTGATTGTCACAGTAATTCCTTTTGCGCCTCAATAATTGTAGTAGTGTTGTTCACCTAAACGCTAGGGAAGCAGGATGGGATGTGATGCGTAAATCCTTTTTAAACAATGTTGATGCTTTTGCTTTCGGCTTTTCGTAATATATCTATTGTAAGTTTTTTTTTTTATTATTATTAAGAGAGAACTTTCGGATCCTTAAAATTTTTAGGGAAATTATCAGTAATATATCTTTAAATGATACCAGTATCAAACGTGCTATAATATTTTTGAAATATATCACTCGTATTTCCTAAGTTGATAAAGCACGTTTGCTGTCTATCAATTCATTAATTGTCATTTGTAAGCGTTGACATTATAAGGGTAATTTAGTCTTTTTAAAAAAAGATATGTCATTTCATTTACTTAGTAAAATATGACATGTCATATGATATATATTGATAAAAATAATATGTCATCCCATTTATCGGATAATTGTTAATAATTATCCGATAAATAGCTACTTTACAACCGACTTTACTCTAAAATTTTACCTAAATTTTTGAAGATCTACTCCTCCAAGCTTCAACTAGAATTTTTTATGGTATAATATGTATAATTATAAATAATATATTGTTAATAAGTTTTTGGTAAAATATGATTATTTTTTACGGATAATTGTTAATAATATATACCATTAATAATTCATATTTTTTAATAAAATGTATTGTTAATAAAAAATATAAAAAAATTGTGCATTGAAAATTTACGTTGATTTTTGGGATAAATTTATTTTTTACCTCATTTTGAGTTTCAAAGGCGAAATAGTCAATTTGCCACAATTCGGTTAACTTTCTAACGAAAGTTAACGGATTAGTGGACGACAGAAGTGTTTTGTCAACTTAGGGTATACGAGTGATACACTTAAAAAGTGTTGTAGCACGTTTGATACGGGTGTTATTTAAGGGTATATAACTGATCATTTCCCAAATTTTTATATAAAATTAAATTATATTTAGCTAATGGAGCTACAATAAGTAGTTGGCGTTAGAGATGCCCAACAGGTTGGGTACCGCATGACACGACACGGGCATGGTAAGGCACAAGCACGTTTCTATGCGCCACGTGGTACAGCACGGCACACCCACGACCTGGGCTAGACATAGAATTTTAGGCATGTGGACTTTAAAAGTACGATTTGTAAAAAGACCCGTAAGAAGCACGTTTCACTTTTTAATAAAAGTAAACTTAAATTTCATGATTTTACAAGTAATTTAAAATTGAATCTTTTAATATATTTTATTAGCGCAAGTTTTTTAAATTCATTTAAATCTTAGTTTAAAAAAAGTCTTATTAATTTTTATAATTTATTAAATGAATAATTGATATCATGATTGTAATAAATAAAGCTATAAATATCATGATTTTATAAATATGTATTAATGTTATTATGGACTATAATTTATAACTCTATGTAAGTTCAATTTAAAAATTAAGTTAATATTTAAGAAAAATTTATTATTACTGTTAAGTATTAAAAAAAATCCTAATACCTTAAGGTCTAACTTAGTAATTAATATTACATTCTCTTACATTATTAGTTTTATTATCAAATATGGATTTGAGTTTTGAATTTTTGATTCTATTGAATTTGACTGGACTCCAAAAAAGTATATAAGCTTGAAAAAAGTACGTCAACAACTGTCAACAATTTGGCATGCTCTCTTAAAAAAATTAAAAAGAAAAGAAAAAAGCTTATTTTGCCTTTTTTTTCTTGAGTACGGCACGGCACAAGAGTCAAGCCTAAGTAAAAAAAAAGGCACGACACAGCACGATACGAAGCACATGGTAAGCACGGCACAACACCAGCACAAGCATGCATCTCTAGCTGGTGCAAAAGAGTAAATAATTGCACAATGCAAGGTGGAGACTTGTGAAAAGAGTTGTGATAAGACTAGTTTTGTACATTTTTCTTTTTGCTGATAAAGCTGAAAAGTATCATAGATAAATTTTATAATTTGCAGCGTCTTCTTTATATTTAAAATTATTCATCATTCACCAACTTTTGAGAGCATAATTTTTTTTGGTGAATAATATTATAAAGGGAAATTGTCAATGTAATCCTTAAATCCTTTTATCAAACGTACTAGCACACTTTCAATATGTATCAGTCATCCATCCCAAGTTGATAAAATATGTCTTGCGTCCGCTAAATTATTAGCTACTATTTGAAAGTTAGGAAAATTATAGTAAATTGATGATTTTACTCTTAAAACTCAAAATAAGGTAAAAATACTAGATTTGCCCTAAAAGTGAATCAAACCAAAATGTAACTATTAGAGCCACTAATAGTTACATTTTTAGGCTAAAATGCACCAACACAAATAGTTTGCGGCATTCAACCAATTTGCTATTACTTTATAACAAAATATTAGCAGCACATTTATAGATCATTGATCCATCACTTCAAATTCAACCAATTTGTTACTCAATTGCAACAAAAAATCAACAACACATTAACAAATTGTTAATCCATCACACACTTAACACTTCGAATTCATTTGAGAATTCCAATTCTGCTATATGAAAAAGTGAAATGCCAGCCAAAATATTACAAATGTGGCATGCAAGTAGTGGCTATGGTGTCGACAACATTACAAAATCTTAATGCAATGTTTTAGTCATCTAGATGGAAGCATTGTGGAGGTGAAGCATTGTCCTTTTTGGGATTGATTCACTATTAAATCTCTCATATATCCTAATACTAATGATGAGATGCCATATGAGCAAAACTCGAAGTTGAATGATGATGTGGTAAAGATAAAGAAAAGGCTAAAAGTCATCAAAGAAGAGCTTTAATATATTGCCAATCTTAGCATCTCGTTACATTTGGTTATATAGCTAATGCGGTATTCCGTCCAACTTAATAAAATTGCACCTATTCTGCCTATGTGGTTAAATTTTCACATATGCGACCACTTTTTTGTTAACATGAATATGTTAATAATATTGATTTTGATAATAACAAACTTTAAATGACTTTTGATAAAAATATTGGAGTTATTCCTTAACAAATGAAAGTCATAAAAACTGCTCCATTCATACTTATAAAAGATGGATTTTAAATTGGAAAAAGATTCTTTGCAAAATCTGGTTTAAATTATGTTTCTGGCAATAAACGGTGAACCGTTTATTACAAACGGTTAACCGATTACGACCAGAGAGCAAAGGTTTGCTTAGTCTCTAACCGGTTAGTGAAAAACGGAAAATGGTAAGCTTACTGGAAACTAACGGTGAACCGTTTATAACAAACGGTGAACCGTTTATAACAAACGGTTAACCGATTAAGACCAGAGAGCAAAAATTTGCTAAGCTCTAACCGTTAGTGAAAAACGGAAAATTGCAAGGTTACTGGAAACTAACGGTGAACCGTTTACTACAAACGGTTAACCGATAACCTCCAGAGAGTCATTTCACACAAGGCCTTAGCCGTTTACTTAAACGGATAACCATTGTTCCTTTTTGCAGGTTACTGGACACTAACGGTGAACCGTTTATTTACAAACGGTTAACCGATAACATCCAGAGAGTCGCTTCACGCAAAGCCTTAGCCATTTACTTGAAACGGATAACGGGTATTCATTTTGCAGGTCTCTGGACGTTAACGGCGAAAGGGTAATATTAACGGCAAACCGTTTATTTGAAAAATGACCCAACGGTAACATTGACTAGCGCAAACGGTTAACCGTTAACCAATAAACGGTGAACCGTTTTCTGGCCGACAGTGCATAACGGCTAGTTTTTCAGCTCTACTTATAAATAAGCTCATTCAAATTCAAAAGAGACTGATCACAACACAACCATTGAGCTTATACTCGAGTTTGCAATCTTCACAAGAGCTAGAAACATAGTTTCACTTCATCTATTCACACTTTGAACTTTGATTTGTAATCTTAAATATAGTGTGAGAGAAAAACAATTGTAATCTTTCATTTTGAGGGATTGTGAGTGTTGGGATACACTTGGGTTAAGAGATTGGGGATAATCTCTTGTTGTAAAGGTTATTGACACCTTGGAAGTCAAGTGTAAGCAATTGAAGCCTTGGAGGCTTGCTTAGTGAAAACCTCAAGCCCGGAAAGCTTGGAGGCGTGGACGTAGGCGAGGTTAGCCGAACCACGTAAACATCGTTGTGTTTGATTCTCTCTTTCCCTATCCTTTTAATTTGTGATCAAATTTATTTATTATTGCTTTAATTTCGTTTTTGAATTTGCTTGATAATTTATTTTTAGTCTATTTTTTATAAAAACCCAATTCACCCCCCTCTTGGGTTGCCTAGTTAGTATTTCATTTAATATCAGAGCTTGGTGCTCTTGTTTAGACTTAATCGTCTAGAGTTAAAGATCAATGGCAACTCAATATGATTCCACATTTAGGGAAGGGCAATCCACCACTAGACCACCTTTCTTTGACGGAAATGATTACCCTTATTGGAAAACTAGGATGAGAATTTATTTACAAGATTTAGATTATGAAATTTGGGAAATTGTTTGTGATGGTCCTTTTATGCCCTTGACTAAAAATGAAGTCGGAGAAGATATTCCAAAACCATCACGGGATTGGAATGAACTCGAAAAGAGAAAAGACTCTCTAAACTCTAAAGCCATGAATGCCTTATTTTGTGCACTGGATAAGAAAGAGTTTCATAGAGTGTCTAGTTGTGAAAGTGCTAATGAGATTTGGCACAAACTTGAGGTTGTCTATGAAGGCACAAATCAAGTGAAAGAATCTAAAATAAGTAGGCACACTAGGCAATATGAATTGTTTCAAATGGAACAAAATGAAAATGTGTACTCTATGTATACTAGATTCACGGACATAGTGAACACTCTAGGAGCTCTAGGGAAGACTTTTTCAAATAGCGAAAAAGTCAAGAAAATTATTAGGTCTCTACCTAAGGAGTGGAGACCAAAAATGACTGCCATTGAGGAAGCAAAAGATTTAAATACTTTACCTCTTGATGATTTAATTGGTTCTCTTATTTCATATGAGGAAGATTTGGCAGCAGAAAAAGGGCATGAGGAGAAGAAGAAAAACATTGCTCTCAAAGCCTCTAAACATGAGAGTGATGGGGAAAGTGAACCGGATGATGAAGAGCTGGCCATGCTAGCAAGGAGGTTCAGAAAATTCTTCAAGAAAACCGGAGAGCGAAGAAATTTCAGAAACTTCAAGAACTATAGAGAGAAGAAGGAGGCAATCACATGCTATGAATACAAGAAGCCTGGCCATATTAGATCGGAGTGTCCACTTATCAACAAACACAAGAAGAAAGCCATGGTTGCAACTTGGGATGATAGCGAGGAAGATTCAAGTGATGAGGAAGGATCGCAAGAAGTCTCAAACCTAGCACTTATGGCAATAGGAGATGATGATGATCTCAATGAGGTAAGTGATCCTACCTATGATGAATTGTATGATGCCTTTAAAGATTTGCATAATGAGTTGATGAAGATTGGTAAAAAGAATGCATGTCTTAAAAAGGAAATTGCAAAGCTTAAAAATGAAAATGAATCTTTGAATGCAAAAATTGTATGCCTAGAAGTAGGAAACAAGACTTTGCATGATGAAATTGCATTATCAAATGAGAAGCCTAACATCATACATGAGCATTTAGAATCACATATAGATGAGCTGAAAAATGAAAATGAAATGCTCAAGAAAAAGAGTAATGAGCTAAATGAGATTGTCTTGAAATTTACAAATGGGAAAAAGATGTCGGATAATTTGCTAAACTCACAAAAATGTGTATTTGACAAAAGTGGCATTGGTTATAAACCAAATTTGAAACAAAAATTCTACAAGAGCTATTTTGTGAAGAATACATATATTAGAAATAAAATTACATGTCATTATTGTAATCAAGATGGTCATATGAAAAATAGATGTGCAGTGAAGAGAAACGCATATTATGGTATGAAATGTGTTTGGGTTCCAAAAGGAACCATTGCTAACTCTCAAGGACCCAAAAAGGTTTGGGTACCTAAAACTTGAGATTTTCTCTGCAGGGCTTGAAGAAGAAGAAGAATAAGTGGTACTTGGACAGTGGTTGTTCAAGACACATGACAGGGAGCTATTCTTGGTTCTCAAGCTTCACCAAAATTGAAAATGGTGGAGACGTATCTTTTGGAGACAACTCAAAAGGAAAAATCCTTGGAATTGGAAATGTTGGTAAAGTATCTTCAACCTTAATTGAGAATGTGTGCTTAGTTGAAAATCTGAAACATAATTTAATAAGCATTAGTCAATTGTGTGACAAAGGTTATAAAGTTGTCTTTGATAAATCAAGTTGTATTATTGAGAATGCATGTGATGGGGAAACTTTGTTTATGGGAACTAGATGTGGTAATGTTTATACCATTGACATAGAATGTGCATCTACTCTTGATAAATGTTTTTCCGCATTACATGATGATAGTTGGCTATGGCATAGAAGATTAGGACATGCAAGCATGGATTTGATTTCTAAAATTGTGAAAAATGATTTAGTTAAAGGTCTTCCAAAAATCAGTTTTCAAAAAGATCGAATTTGTGAAGCATGTCAATTTGGAAAACAAATCAAGACTTCTTTCAAAAACAAGAATCATATCTCTACTTCAAAACCACTACAATTACTTCATATAGATTTGTTTGGACCTTCAAGGTATGCTAGTTTAAGTGGCAAATATTATGCATTTGTAATTGTGGATGATTTTTCTAGATACACATGGGTATTGTTCTTAGCTAATAAGGATAATGCCATTGATGCTTTTCGAATTTTCCATAAAAAGGTTCAAAATGAAAAAGGTTATTCTATTACTTGCATTAGAAGTGATCATGGTGGAGAATTTGAAAATCATGCATTTGAAAATTTTTGTAATGATTTTGGTATTGAACATCAATTTTCATCACCTAGGACTCCACAACAAAATGGAGTAGTAGAAAGAAAGAATAGGTCTATTCAAGAGATGGCTAGGACCATGTTGAATGAAAACTCTTTGCCTAAATATTTTTGGGCCGAAACCGTCAACACCGCTTGTTATGTTTTAAATCGGGTGTTGATTAGACCTAGTCTTAATAAAACACCATATGAGCTTTGGAAAAATAGAAAACCCAACATTGGCTATTTCAAAGTTTTTGGATGCAAATGTTTTTTATTGAACACAAAAGATAATCTTGGTAAATTTGATTCAAAATCCGATGTTGGTATTTTTCTTGGATATTCAAATTCAAGCAAAGCTTATAGAGTTTATAACAAAAGAACTTTGGTTGTGGAGGAATCTATGCATGTTACTTTTGATGAATCTAACCCCTCCTCTACGGAGAAAGCTATTGTTAATGATAATGCAGAAGAAGAACAACAAGAAGAAGCATCAAATGACAACCAAGAAGATACAACAAATGGAATTCAAGAGGAGCATCATGAAGAACCAAATGTGGAGCAAAATGAAGGTACTTCTCAAACACTCCCCAATGAGTGGAGGAATGTTTCCTCTCACCCTAAGGATATAATTTTAGGAGACCCCTCACGAGGTGTTACCACTAGATCATCTCTTAGGAACACATGTGAGCATGCTGCATTCATTTCTCAAATTGAACCAAAATCTTTTGTGGATGCCGAAAATGATGAATTTTGGATTATGGCAATGCAAGAGGAGTTGAATCAATTTGAGAGAAATAATGTATGAGAGTTAGTTCCTTGTCCGGAACATCAATCCATTATAGGCACTAAATGGGTATTTAGAAATAAAATGGATGAATCCGGTGTGGTTATAAGAAATAAAGCTAGACTAGTGGCTCAAGGCTACAACCAAGAAGAAGGAATTGATTTTGATGAAACTTTTGCACCTGTAGCTAGATTAGAATCCATTAGAATGTTGTTAGCATATGCATGTCATAAAGATTTTATTTTATATCAAATGGATGTCAAAAGCGCTTTCTTAAATGGATACATTATGGAGGAAGTTTATGTGAAACAACCTCCTGGTTTTGAAAATGAAAAATTTCCAAATCATGTGTATAAGTTATCCAAAGCTTTATACGGTTTAAAACAAGCTCCTAGGGCATAGTATGATAGGCTTAAAAATTTCTTGTTGGATAACAATTTTTCAATGGGAAAAGCGGACACAACTCTTTTTGTTAAGAATAAAAACTAAGACATACTTATTGTTCAAATTTATGTTGATGACATTATCTTTGGTTCTACTAATGAGTTGTTGTGTAAAGAATTTTCATCATGTATGAGTCAAGAGTTTGAGATGAGCATGATGGGAGAGTTGAAGTACTTCCTCGGACTTCAAATCAAACAAAACGAGGAATGCATTTTTATAAACCAAGCCAAGTACGTGGGAGATCTACTCAAAAGGTTTGGCTATGAAAATGGAACGGCAAAAAGCACTCCTATGAGTACTACCATCAAGCTTGACAAAGATGAAAAAGGTAAAGAAGTGGATATCAAAATGTATCGAGGTATGATCGGATCTCTACTTTATTTGACTGCAAGTAGACCCGATATCATGTTTAGTGTATGTTTGTGTGCAAGATTTCAATCATGTCCCAAGTAATCCCATTTGCTTGCTGTTAAAAGAATTTTCCGTTATTTGATTGGAACCATAGATGTTGGCCTTTGGTATCCTAGGGGAACTCATATAGATTTAACGTGTTTTTCGAATGCGGATTTTGCTGGTCATAAAGTGGATAGGAAGAGCACTAGTGGAACTTGTTTTATTCTATGACACTCACTTGTTTCATGGTTTAGTAAGAAACAAAATTCTGTTGCTCTTTCAACTACCGAGGCTGAATATATAGCCGCCGAAAGTTGTTGTGCACAAGCACTTTGGATGAAACAAACACTTAGAGATTATGGCATTCATCTTGAACAAATTCCTATTAAGTGTGATAATACTAGTGCTATCAATCTTTCAAAGAATCCCATTCAACATTCTAGAACCAAGCATATAGAAATTAGACATCATTTCTTGAGAGATCATGTTCAAAAGGGAGACATTGCATTAGAGTTTATTTCTACGGAAAAACAACTTGCCGATATTTTTACTAAACCCCTTTGTGAAGAACAATTTTCAAAAATTCGGCATGAACTTGGGATGATGAAATTTTCACATTAATGTCTCTACCCATGCTATTGAGTGTACTGAATTGATTGACCTATAATTGTGAAATAATGGTTATGAATTGCTTGAGGTTGATTGTCAAATGATGAATTTGTCTTATTATTTCTTGATTGTATGAATAAATTGGTTGAAAACATGTTCATGAATCATGCATTAAAATGACTCATAATACATTTTTAGATCAATTAAATGATCTGGGAATTTATTAGTTGTTGGCCGAATATTAAAATTAAATGTGCGAAAATTCTGTTAAAATAAACAGATAACCGTTTCCCATAAACGGTGAACCATTTTGCTCCAGTAACTAGAGTTTTGTGTCTGTCTTCTTACCCTTTCACCGTTTGCTACAAACGGTGAACCGTTTGTTGGCAGTAACTCACCTAAGTGTTACCCCTTAACCGTTAAGCTCTTAGGCTTTCACCGTAAACCTGTCTCAAGCCTCTGTTCGTTACCCTCTAACCGTTTATTATAAACGGTTAACCGTTTTCGCGTTTTTAAAACTGTTCAAAGGCTTTCTCTTCTTCCTCACCAGTTACCCTCTCACCGTTTTCACCATACCTGCGCAACCGAAGCTTTTCTTCTTCTCAAATCTTCATTTCTCTTGCTTCTTGTGACAAATACAATCGATTAAAACATTTCCTATCATCTTTAAAACAATTTCACCGATTCAAAACTTCAAATCCAAGCCAAAATAAAAAATTCCCAAAATCAAACCCTAACTGCCGCGAGTTAGGTTTATCCATTTTTGATCCGTTTTGTTTCATTTTTCAACCAAATTGAGCATCACACTCACATTCCTTACCCATTTCTCATCCAATCACCGATTAATTTTTCTTTTCTCTCGCCTGTGATCATTCCACCGCCCTCCTCCATGGCTGAACACCCTCGGAGAACCGTCCGGCGAAAATCTACACCTAATGCTCATCCCTTTCAGCCTAGGGAAGTCTCTGAATTCACCAGAATTCACTTCCCCACTCCTTCCTTGGCAAAACGGTTCGAGGACCGTTTCGATGGGCGAAAGGTACTTGACTCCTCTTGTGTTAATCCAAATGATTTCCGGAACTTAATTGTTTGTAATAGAAGTGTTCGGAATATGCTTATGCCTTGGGAGTCTGGTATTAACTTTGATGAGCGAATTTATCCTAACTTGGTGCGAGTCTTTTACTCGAACATGGACATTTCCCATAGCACCGAACATAGGATAGTTACTCAAGTTGGTGGTGTCCTAATTGAATTTGATGATGGGGATCTAGCGGAGTATCTTGGTCTCTCGAGTGAGGGACACGACATATATACCTCTAGGAAAGTTCTTTCCTTTGACCATTTTAGTCATACGGATGCAGTCCGTCATATATGTCGTCGTAGAGACCTAACTGATGATATCTGCTTGCTTCCGTTTCGGTCTCAACTTTTACCTCTTCAAGTCTGTATTTTGCATTCTATTCTTCAGCACATAGTGACTCCTAGGAAGGGTCACACGGATGAGGTCACGAGGTTGGACGTAGGCATCTTGGACAGCCTACTCTCAGATCGTCCAATAAACCTCGCGTATATCATTGTGCGCCATATGTTGAGTACCCATGCAGTTAATCACCGCTTGCTTCCATATGGTAGTATCATTACTAGGATACTGCGTCGTTTTGGTGTACCTCTCCTTGACACTGGACATATGGAGACTAAACGGATTGGTCCCGAGGCAATGACGAGTATCGGTTTTTCTTGGAGAAATGGAAAGTGGATTAAAACCAGCAACTCCAAAAACCGGGATACCTTGATAGCTCCGGAGGACGATCGGATGCTTAATGATGTCTATCCTCCCGATAAGCTTCCTGACTTTAGATTATGAGCTCAACCACCTCCTCCGCGTCGCCGATTTGTTCCTCGGCCTCCAGCTGACTCTGACCATGAGGAGCATGCCACGGATGCTGACTTTCCATCTACCTCTGAGCCACCACCTGCATCTGAGCCCTCAGCGGTTCCGGAGTCATCAGCTGCGCCTGAGCAGCCTTCTGCTGTTCCCGCGGAGCCAGCTGCCTCTATGCCATCTCCAGCTCCAGCTCAGCCACTCGTTTCAGCCGGTATGCAGCAGCCGATTCTTGATTGGTTGGACACCCTTTCTCGAGATCACCAGCAGCTGCGCTCTGACCTTTCTCGAGATCTCCAGCAGCTGCGCTATGATTTTGAGACTTTCCAGCGGCAGAGCATCGATCATCAGTTTGAGATCATCCATGCTCAGCGCATCCTTCTCGGCATCCTTGGTTATGATCCGGGGATCTCATCTTCTCCTCCACCACCTCATTAGTTTTTGGGTTATGTTTTCGCACATACAGTTCATATTTTGATTGTTTGCATTTTGACATATATATTTTTACTGCTATATGCTATCTATGGATTTTGATGACATGGTTTTATATTTGTTCTTGGTATTGGATGACTTGATTGAGATTGATAAACTTTGTGGATTTTGATTATTGAAGTGCTTGGTTTGCTTATGGTGTTGTTGGGTTGGTGATGAAGTTGATTATTATGACATTTTGGAAGTGTTTTTCTCTCTTATGTATAAATGGTTTTACTCATTTTTAAGGGGAAACTCTGCCCAAATTTTTGCTCACCAAAAACCGAATTTGCATTTCTTCCTTTTCTCTTCTTTCTTTTTGATGATGAAGGGGGAGATAATTTTGGGAACCTCAGTTTGTTTTTTGAAAATGTTTAGAATGAACTTGAAATGATGCATTTGAAAATATTTTATAAATGGGAAGATTTTATAATGATGTTTTCTAAAAATGCTAACTTGAGCAAAAATCTTTTTATTGACCATTTCTTAATTTGGCCATACATTAAGGGGGAGCATATATTGAGGGGGAGCCAAATTTTGAACAAAGTTTGTCATCATAAAAAAGGAGGAGATTGTTAACATGAATATGTTAATAATATTGATTTTGATAATAACAAACTTTAAATGATTTTTGATAAAAATATTGGAGTTATTCTTTAACAAATGAAAGTCATAAAACTGCTCCATTCATACTTATAAAATATGGATTTTAAATTGGAAAAAGATTCTTTGCAAAATCTGGTTTAAATTATGTTTCTGGCAATAAACGGTGAACCGTTTATTACAAACGGTTAACCGATTACAACCAGAGAGCAAAGGTTTGCTTAGTCTCTAACCGGTTAGTGAAAAACGGAAAATGCTAAGCTTACTGGAAACTAACGGTGAACCGTTTATAACAAACGGTTAACCGATTAAGACCAGAGAGCAAAAATTTGCTGAGCTCTAACCGTTAGTGAAGAACGGAAAATGGCAAGGTTACTGGAAACTAACGGTGAACCGTTTACTACAAACGGTTAACCAATAACCTCCAGAGAGTCATTTCACACAAGGCCTTAGCCGTTTACTTAAACGGATAACCATTGTTCCTTTTTGCAGGTTACTGGACACTAACGGTGAACCGTTTATTTACAAACGGTTAACCGATAACATCCAGAGAGTCGCTTCACGCAAAGCCTTAGCCGTTTACTTGAAACAGATAACGGGTATTCATTTTGCAGGTCTCTGGACGTTAACGGCGAAAGGGTAATATTAACGGCAAACCGTTTATTTCAAAAATGGCCCAACGGTAACATTGACTAGCGCAAACGGTTAACCGTTAACCAATAAACGGTGAACCGTTTTCTGGCCGACAGTGCATAACGGCTAGTTTTTCAGCTCTAATTATAAATAAGCTCATTCAAATTCAAAAGAGACTGATCACAACACAACCATTGAGCTTATACTCGAGTTTGCAATCTTCACAAGAGATAGAAACATAGTTTCACTTCATCTGTTCACACTTTGAGCTTTGATTTGTAATCTTAAATATAGTGTGAGAGAAAAACAATTGTAATCTTTCATTTTGAGGGATTGTGAGTGTTGGGATACACTTGGGTTAAGAGATTGGGGATAATCTCTTGTTGTAAAGGTTATTGACACCTTGGAAGTCAAGTGTAAGCAATTGAAGCCTTGGAGGCTTGCTTAGTGAAAACCTCAAGCCCGGAAAGCTTGGAGGCGTGGACGTAGGCGAGGTTGGCCGAACCACGTAAACATCGTTGTGTTTGATTCTCTCTTTCCATATCCTTTTAATTTGTGATCAAATTTATTTATTATTGCTTTAATTTCGTTTTTGAATTTGCTTGATAATTTATTTTTAGTCTATTTTTTATAAAAACCCAATTCACCCCCCTCTTGGGTTGCCTAGTTAGTATTTCAATTTTTGCATTTTGATGCAATATTTTGCATAACATACATGCATGTTAGGCCAAGCTTGGCACATAAGTCAATTTATTTTGTACAGTGCTTAGAAATGACGTAGTTGTGGTTCTTTTCTTGTCCATTTGATAGCATTTTTCTTCTTGGACAAGTAATAGAAGAAATTCTTGATTGGAAGTGACATGACTCAAAAGTGTTATTACTCTTAAGTATAAAAGTGTCTAGTTATAATATAATCCAGTGAGTTCATGGTTGAACCACATGGAATTTAAAATCTAGTAGTCAATTTGTTAAATAAAGAAAATTAATTGCGGGAAAAGAAATTACTAAGAATTAATTTAAAATTATACTAAGGTTACATGATCCACTCTTAGTATTCAAACTATAATTTTAATACTCTATCATATTTTATATTTTGCATAAATTTTATTAGTTAATTATTATATCATTTAAATCTTGACTAACTATGTGTGTGGATAAATATGAAATAAAGTACATAATGTGCCACAACTGTATTAATGTGTCGATATTATGTCAAAATACCATACAGATCAAAGAAAATCTATGAATTAACATGACACAAAAGTAACCAGAAAAGAAAAAAACTTAAAACTCACTTGAGAAGGTAATAAATTTAATAATTTGAAATCTTAAACTTCACCCTTTAGCTCAGCTTAATAAAATTAGCCACTCATATTGAAAGAAAACAAAACATTCTTTTTATTTGATAAACTTTTGAAACATATTACAAAGAAATTGATTACACAACAAAATAAGAAAAAAAAGAAAAAGAAACAATTCCTCAACTTCGCTCTCTCGTCTCCCCTCTCAGCTCTCCCTTCCTTCAGCAAAAGCTTCTCCTATTTATAGGCAATCTTAAGCTTCAACTTCTTTTATTCTATTATTGTTTCTTATTATTATCAAACAAACAAACAAGCAAAACATGGGTGATGCTTAGGTGGCGTGATGGCATCCTGACCATTACCAACATGATTGTCCACTTTTTTTTTTAATTACATATCTTCGATAATGCTTCCAAATGGCTTCAACAATTTTTTTTTGTTCCCGCTTCCAGTTCCAACTCCTCTTTATTATTGAAATATATTTATAATATAAAATTAATATATTGTGAATTAATTTAAGATAAAAAATTATTATGAGAGCATTCATATAATTTATAAGTTATGAGCGTAGCACACTTTTTAGTACCAATCAGAGAGGATGAGCTGTGGTAAAAACTACACTGACATTTGGATTTGGATAGCTAGGAAAGAATACACACTATCTAAGGATTGAGTGAAAGTTATATCCGTCTTTATGTATGCAAAATTATTGACCTTGATTTGATGTATGAGATAGAGCAACTCTTTTCAAGAATGCAACTCCTTTTATGTTGTGACTATGTATAGTATGTGCAACCTTTGTGTTAATTATATTTATTATGACTTTTTTGTAAAAAAAAAATAAAAAAGCTATATGTTTTAATTATATGTGTTGGGATTTTTTTTTGAGTTATCTATTTTATTCACTTGGATTTTTATTTCATAGGATATATTGCCAAAAAGTATAATCTAATAGAAGATTGATACCATGGAATTTAGTAGTAAATATTTTTATTAAAATATTTTTGACAAAAAAAATTTGGCAAAGTTATCAAAAAGTAAAAATTTATTTTTCAAAAATAAAATTTTATAATTACCAAAAAAATAATGCAATGCAATGCAAAGCAGCACCAAATATAGTATAATTAAAAGTTAAAATAATACAGGATAACACCAAACATTACATAGCATTATTATAATACAATGCTCATACAATACAACATAATATAATACATCTATATTAAAATAATACAATACAATGTAATATAATATAATGTACCAAACACACCATTTATGTCTTATTTTATTTATTTTGATTGGGTAACTTTAACTTCATTAAGTTGAGTTAAGTTTATGGCTTTGGAATCCAAACAAGCTTGAGAGTCCATTTGGGATTGAGATTGGGTAGCAGTGTTTGGTAAACACTAGCTACTGTAACTTGTAAGTTATATTGATATAATTTTCACTTGTATGATGACAAATTTATTATATCTTTAATAAATTTGTCAAAATTATTATTTAAAATTTTATATTTACTATATACTATTAACTTTTGTTTTATAATTATAATTTTTTTCTACAACAGCTGTAATTTAAAAGTTATAGTATCTCAATTCTAAACAGGAACTGAATAGGTGGTAGGCCTGTGCGTATTTAAAGTTTATATTTATTATATACTATTAATTTTTGTTTTATAGTTATAATTTTTTTCTATAGTAGCTATAGTTTAAAAGTTATAATACCACAATTATAAACAAAATTTGAGTCGGTTTGATTTTTGCCGAAACGAACTAAATCAAAATTTTTTAGTTCGGTCGGTTCGGTTTAACAGGTAAAAACCGAACCAAATCAAAATTATTTAGCTCGGTTCGGTTTCAATTTGCATGCAGCCTTGCACTGAAAAATTTATGTTTGGTGGCTAGCCGAATGCATAAACCGTTCGATTCAGGAAATTTTAATTTAAAAAATTAACCGAATGCGTACCCTCTCTCTCTCTCTCTCACACACAGACCGGCAGACGCAACAGCCGGCTAGCACAACAGCAGCCGCCAGGCCCCTCTCTCTCACGCTCACTCTCACTCTCTCCGTGACGTCTCCGATCAGCATCTCACTCTCACTCTCTCTAAATTAAGTATCAATGAGACGAAATGAAATAAAAAAATTTATGGTGCTAAAATGAATTTTGGATTTGTCATATCTCGGTATCTTGTTCGCAAATGAATATGAGATTGTAATGAGGAATGTACTGGAATGTATATTATGATAATTGATTCGATTTCAATCATAATGTTTGTCAAACCGAAATGAAACCGAACTGAACTGGACTGAAATTGTTTGCTCTGTTCTAAACTTTGGTTCGGCTTCAGTTCATATAATTCGGACCGATTACGATTCGGTTTGGTTCTTAACCAGACCCGAGAATGAACCATAAATCGCCCACTATTCTTAAAGTTTTTTATTTATCTAATTCTTTAGATATTATTTATTTGTTTCTATATTTATTATATCCACCTATTAATAAATAATTTAGTTTTTTTATGCGAAATAGATAATTTATTTATATCCAAATAATAAATAAAAAACTTTATTATTTGGATATTTTAATTTATTTTAAATTAAAATAAATTCTAAAATAAATACAATTTAGTTTGTTATTTAGATATGAGTTCGGATTTATAAATAACCAATTAACTCTTTTTATAATAAAATATTGTATTAAATAAATAGGATAAAACTATGGTATGATAATGGTACCATAATGATATCATACTACAACTAAATTTAACTATTGAATTCAGTCCATAATGGTCATCATAGCTGGATCCAACTGAAATATGTTACTAATGTGGTACCGTACCTGGACCTGAATAAATATAATCGATCATGGTGGACTGGGCCTATTTATCTCAGTTCTATAGGTGTTTTTTTTTTTGGCATGTTGCCATTTTGAAAATGTATGCGAAGTGAAATCATTTTGTCATATATAAATAAAAACACCTCTCTCTCACTTTCTTTGCAATCACCGCCAGAACCCTGAAGATGGATTATAACGGAGAGGACTATCGGTTTCTTAAGATTAAAGATGCCATTCTCTCAATAAACCAAAAAGTGAGTTTTGTCGGCGTTATTCTGGAGGTTGGTTCTCCTAAGCAAAGCAAGGGCACTGGTAATTGACTTGATTCGCCCTCTCTCGCTCGCTATTAGATAATTAGTTCATTCTCAAGTAATTTATTTTAATTTAAAATTGAAAATGTTGGCTGGCAATGATGACAAAAAGGCCGGACTTACGGCTGCTACTAATTGTTCGTTTGGTAGTAGAATGATTATTCTTCCTGTAAGGTGTACGTGCTGAGCCAGTTGCTTAAATCTTTTGTCTTATTGTATTTGTTTTGATTGGGTAGCTTTAGTTTCATTCAGATCGAGTTACTATGGCCCTGGAATCCAAACAAGTTGAGTATTGGTGGCATTTGAAGCAATGGAGTCTAAATTTGTTTGTTCTATATATTTATATATGATTTGAAAATTTTTGAAGCTTGTCTCTTTGCTCACCAAGCATCTTGTTTTCAAATTGGCTTTCACTGCAGAATTGGAGTATCTAGAAACTGGGAATTCAGATGTTGATTTTCTTTTAACTATATTTTTTGATTTGTTTTTTTTCTTTTTTTTTTGCCCTCTTAGTTTGTATTGCTTATGTAATAAAGCAAAACCCTAGACCCCTTCCAGAATTTAGATAGTATGAAGAAGAAAGAAGAATATTGAAATTTCTTAATAATAGAAGCCGAAAGTTGGGCTGTTAGCCGCACTCTATCCCATAGCAACTTGTTAACTTGCTTAAAATCTTCAAAGATCCTTCTGTTTCTTTCGTGCCAAATCAAAGAGTTGTGAGAATTGCACATTTCCATAGCACACAGCTTTTTCACCACTCCCGAAGGCACAACGATCTTCTGAAGCAAAGAACTTTTAAATGCTGGAATCGCCCATTAAATTAGAAGTATGATAATTAATATTGGATCTCTATTGTCAGCCTGTTGCTGGCAATTGCTATTTGGTTCATCAACCCGGATTATTTTTATCATGTTGTTACAAGAAAATAAGAAGTACTAGAAGCCTCTCATGTAACCAATAGCCTCATATGATATAATTGGATATTTGCTCGTGGTGGATTGGCTGTAATGTAGACATTTATTGAGAAAGATTTTACCTTATTTCAGTAGGATGCATGTTGATGGGAGTTGCTTATTGTGGGAAATTTGGTTGTTTTTAAACAGTATGGTTTATGATCCTAACCATATTTACCATGTTTCTTTATATGACTTATGAAATGGTCAAAAGAGCTTTTTTGAGAAGTTGTTTATCTGCTGGTTACAAAAATTGAAAACCACTCAGAAACATCATGACGCAGGCCAAGCTAGCAATATGCTATAATTTTGCTTGCTTGTCCTAAATCACATCCTTTCTATGATTGATTTTGAAACAGTCAATAGGCATTTGCTAACAGTTTCCAATGTATAATTTAAACAAAAACTCGACCTGCCAAAACATTTTTAGAATAGTTGTACCAAACAGCCATTTTTATTAATTAGTTAATTATTTTAAAGAAACAAAACTTGAATTGTATTAAAAGTAATACCAATCAATTTTAGTAAAACAAAATTTCCTTGTTTTTCTTTATCTGACATCATATTAACAAATTAGTGTATTAATGTACTGTGCTTAGCGCTTGCCAATGGTGGGCTATGTAACATTAATTGATAAGTAAGTCTCATTTATGATCATTCTTTTTAAACTTCAATTTTAAACCAAATTGCCTTCTCTAGTATGGATTGCAAAATCCGTAATTCTTTTATATTATTTTCTTTTACAAAGCATATGTGTTTGATTTGCAGATAGCTTTTGTACAATAAAAGTAACAGATGAATCACATACGAAAGATGGGATTTCCGTTAATATCTTTGCTGAGAGTATGGAAAAGCTACCATATATTGCATCAGTTGGGGACATAATTCTGCTTTCTCATGTCGTGGTATAAAGTGATACTGACTTGCTTTACTATTAGATTTCCATGGTGCTTTTCATGGTTAATTTTTATTAATGTTTGTATTTAGATAATTAGGATTACTTTTTTTTGTCCTTTTTAGGGGGTTATGTTATTTCCATTTTCAAAAAAATGTTTATCTACCTTTTTGTGGTAAGATTTCAGTTGCTTATTGCCTTGTTCGAGGTAAATTGGGTTTCTATTTCTTTAAAGATTTTTTTCACCGGATGTAAGGGCCTTTTGGTTAGTCTATTTTAAGCCTGAAATTATATGAATAAAGTTTAAATATCGAGTTGATTTTCTTCATATAAATTTTTCGCTGTTCTTCTATTTCTCTCTTCCTTGCCTTCTCTTTAATTGTTCTTCAATCTCTGTCAAGTCCTCCAATTTGTCTCCTTAAAAGTTGTACCTAAAAGGCTGTAATCAAATAACATACAATATTATAGACATGCTTCTTTCTCTTCTTTTCCTTTTTTTCCCCCCCTTTTAAAAATTTGCAATTTGGACACGGCAGGAAAGAGCAACAAGAAATTCATTCTAGATTTAATCACTCATAAGTTGGCTGGAGAGTTGTTCTATTTTCCTTTTTACTTTCCTCTTTAAAGATAGAATTCTTATGTGCATCATAATTTCATGCTATATTGGTGTGTTACAGAACTTTCCATGCATATACCAAATTTTATGATTTTCACTAAAAAGTGAATTTTAAGTTAAAATTGGGAGCTGTGCTTGGGCAGATGAAAGCACACAATAAGCAAGCATATGCACTTTTCAACAAAAAGTTTTCATCGTTTGCTTTATATGACGGGAAAGGTGGTGAAGACTTCCTCCCTTATCAAGTTTCTTCTAGATTTTTCGTGAGAGATCAGGACAAGAGGATTATAGCTACCGTGAGAAAATGGTTGCTTAACTTTCAGTTTAAGGAAGGTATGCTCTAGAATACTTCAGTCGATGAACAATAATTTTAATTTTATTAGTATTAAAACTTACGACGTATGTTTAAATGCTATTATGTCAAAATGTCAACGAGAATAAGCTATATTAAACCCTATCAGATGATGGTGTTTTTTCTTTCCCCTTTTAAGTCTATATGTATGTGTAGTGTGTGTCTATTGTTCTTAGTTGATGTTTATTTGCTCGTAAAGTATGCAGACATTGATGTGTTGAGGAATTCACCGATGTTGATTGTTGAATGCTTTCTTGATGTCCCAAACAAATAGAATTTTCCCAATTAAAATAATTGTATGTGTATTATCCAAACTTGATGCAAATGCGCATCCACACAAGAAAGCACTAGTGACTGAGGGGATTGCAATTTTATCAAGTGTTTGTTTAAGAAGTTTAGACCTGGCCATTTTTGAAGGAAAAATTTGATAAGCATTTTATGCTCTTGGGTTGTGCAAGTTTCTAATCTGTAGTTTGTGTTTTATTTTCTTAATCACTTCTTGTTTTTATTGAAAAAGCTATAGAAGTTCTGGCATCTCTATGTGCTCCATATTACGCACCTCGTTGCATGTGAAACAAGTCATTCTCAAGGGGACAAAAATGGAGCAACCAATTCCCAACTTCGCCTTGGGTTTATTTATTTATCTATATAATTGATAGGTTGATCTGATTTTCTTTTGCTGATGGGACAACCAGCTATATAAATTTATGTTGATCCATGATCAGCTTGCTGTTATAGCATGTCACAGCTCAAAAAAGGTCAAGCTTAGTGGTATTTTCTACATAAGAGTGACTTCAAATTTGTTATTCATAATTATCTTTTCCTTCATTGTGATGTGGCATTAAGCTTGTGGGTTAGAGTGAGCAAAGAAGCCAAGATTTCTTGGGAAATTCTGGGTTCATGCAATCCCTACTTCCAGAGGAGGCTTTTGGTTTTGAAAAGGAAAGAACGAATGCTTCTTTGGAGTGGTGTCTTTTTGGCTCTTTTCTGGGTGTTATGGCAAGAAAGAAACAATTAGATTTTGAATAGAATTAAGTAAGAAAACATGGATGGTTTTGTAGGATAAAGTTAAGCTTTTGGTATCTCTTTGGGCTTTGGTGACATAGAACTTAAAAGATTGTTCTTTTTTCTGCATGGTTCTAAAGATTGTTCTTGTTTCTGGATTGGGGAAGGATGTCTGGGGCTATTGATGGGCTTTGTATATATTAGTTCCCTTCCCCCCTTTTTCTCTTTTTGATTATGTGGACATCTGGCCCACCTTTGTAAAGAAATTGTTATACATATGGTTAAAAATTAAAAAGGGAAAAAAAAGAAAACTTGCTTAGAACTTTTCTTGTAACCTATTGTAGTGTATTTCTGTGCCAAATTTCAGATTGTGCATCTAATCTGCATAAAATGCTTTTAACTTTGTGCTTGATAGATTCAAAAAAGTTCCTATTGTTGAGAGAAATCAAGGATGGACAGCGCATTAATATGGCTTGCAAGGTAATTCAATCACATTTTTGTATCCTTTTGTACATTTGAGTTGCTGTCAACAAACTGATGCTTTTGATTGGAAAATTTCTGTGCCAAGTCAATATACATTTGAGAGAGAAACAAATGACTTTCCATGCTAAGCTTACCGATATTTCTATGTAACTAATTCAAAGTATTGTTTGTTTTCAATTTCATTGCTTTTCCTTATCAAGGTATTTCATATTTGTGAAGTTGCTAAAGGTGAGTGGATGGCCTTTGTTTGGGATGGAACTGATGCTCCACCAGCCCAGATCAGTAAGAAGTGAGTAGATATAAGTTATTTTTCCTTTAATATTTGTTATCGATTCTCTGATAAAATGACACATGAATTCCAGTTGATGTTTTAACAGTGAATAATTTGCTAAAAAAAAAATAAAATGACATTCATATGCGGGAGTTTGATAGATCTAGGTCATAGATTTAACCCTAATCAATTTGAATAGTAGAGTAAAAAAGGACAAGAAAGTTATGTTTGTAGGGAATTTGTGCTTCCATATCCTTTCTTACACGATGGCCTTGATGTCCTTAATTTTTATTTTCCCGACCATTTCTTTCTTTCCTTTTTTTTTGTGTTGGGGGGGGGGGGGGGTGTTGGTGGGGGATTTTCATTAAATGAGATAAGATGGATGCAAAGGTTCTTGATAGTAGGTCTTGCTGCAAATAAGATGGTGGAAGAATATAGAAGGAACGTGGATTTATTTGCAAGATTGGTCTTGAAAAGCCTATGGCTAATATGGATTGGGGTTTTAAATTTTGTTTTAGGAGTGGATGGATGCTAGTTTATCACTTCTTGTTCTTCATTACCTGTACCATGGCAGCAAGTTGCACAGGCACTTCTCTTCGTGGTCTATATAATTGCTTACTTTTATGATTGTCTGAACTTTGTCCATAACTGGGCTAACCGACAGAAAATATACGTGGCCTTTGCTGTTAATTGCCCAAAGATGTGATTGTTAATGTTTATCAAGATTCAATATTCAAATCATGTGAATCCAATTATAATGTGTTGCGGTGCTTAACACGAATGTGTACCAAATTAAATTCTAATTTTTTAATATCTTTTCAAAATTTGACGAAAAATTATCTCTTCACTGGAATTTCCTAAGTATTCTTGACAGAGTAAGTTCTTGTCATCCATGAGCCAGGCAGTTTATAATAAAATTTGGATGTTTAAAATTATTTTTAATTATGAACTATAGGCTTGAAGATGAAATGGATCATGAGCTGCCTTTACAAGTGGAGCCTTTGCCTTTATCAAGAGATATATTATGTTCATTTCCTGCAGTTGGAAGTATCTTGAGAGTGATCATAGACAAAGGCATAGAGAAGCATATCCTTCATCTTCTAAAAATTGGTAAATGGGTGAAGCTTCAAAGTGTACTCTGTCAAGTGGATGCAGGATTATGGTTTGGTGTGTTGACGCACTTCACAAGGCTGCGTTACGTGCCAAATAACGACAATCTCATAGTGGAGCGTCAAAGGTTATTGTGACTTCCAAGTGACTTCATTATACTTATGGCTGTCTTGTAGTGAATGTTTTATGCTTTAACTTTGATTTACTGATTATTAATATTCTATGCTTTAACTTTGATTCACTGATTATTAATATACATATAAAACTCAGGTCTTATGACGAACGATTGTCATGGGAACATAGTCGGATGCCATACTGGTGCTTTCCTTGGACTTCTGAGGTTACAGGTCACCATATTGGTTTTTTGATGATGATTCTCTCTATTTGAACTTTTTACATGTTTTTTGTCCGATTTAGTCTCCTGCAAATAAAATCTCTATCCTTAGAATTTCTGGATCATGATGTTTATTTTAACTATAATTTTTCATTGATCCATCAGATATTGATTATTCTGAGGATGGGCCATTTTTTACATTGAAGGATGTTCTTACCCACTCACAGGTATCCTATCTTATGCAAACCTTTTGTTCTTAGTCTTTTCCACATAAATGCCTTCAATGATTCTACTTTGATGACTGTACTGTCGTCATTGTTTTTAATTTTTTTTTTCAATTTTGAAACCTCAGGATTGGAGATTAGTACACTTGTTCTGAATAGACTATTACATGTCTTAGTGTTTCCTGTATTTCTAGTGTGTGATTCTCCCAAAGGAGCAGTTTATTATATGAAATTAATAGAGTTGAATAAATGCTATAATTTTGCTAACAATCAAAATTATTTGATTTTTATCTTTTTTAAGATGCACTAGATATCCTATGGCAATTTTTATGTGGCCGTATTATTTTATGTTATATTTTTAGAAAATTGAATTTTGTGTTAAAGTATATTTATTATAAATATAAGGGAAATTGATAGTCGAACAATCTCTGATTTGGAACAATGACAGTTTGGTCTCAAGTTTTTTCAGATATCTGTTTTTCTTCCTATCATTAGCTGATAATTGTCAAATGCAAACAAATGAAAGGCCAAAAGGATAATACAAACGATATTTAACCCACCATAGGTCATCTCTAGTTTTTTGATCCAATAATCTAAACAAAATTTAACATGAGACAATAGCATGACTTGAAACCACTTCAACAAGACCCATTGCCGTTGAATAGATCTTATTTGGTTTCAAATTTGAATAGAGCTGAATGCTTGAATATGAATGACATGCTCATTTTTTCCAAATATTGTAATATTGATGTTATTTCCTTTTTAAAATTCAAAGCCAATTATTTTACATTTGTGCCCTTAGATTCTGGTTAAATAGGTAATAAAGTATCTGGAAATAATATAAACTAAATTAACCAAATGAAGATTATAAGTCACTGTTTTTGTTGTTTTGTAAAAGTAAATATTTATTGATGGAGATTATAATAGCTTTAATTTTAATTTTATTATGCTGTAAAATAATACTGTAAAATTATTTAATTATGATATATAGAGAAACGTACTTTCTTGTTGGAGTTTTTATATGAGTAATGATACAGCCACAAACTCTGGTACAAACTTATTTTATACAAACTGACGTGGCATTAATTCATTGGTTGAATGAAAATATAAAATAATAAAAACAAATCATGTGGGCCAAGTGATATTTAATTCAACCAATCTTATCATGCCACATCAGTTTGTACAAAATAAGTTTGTACAAGAGGTTGTGCCTATATCATTGCTCTTTTTATATGGTTAGTGCTCTAAATAGATTCATTTATATCACTAGATTAATTAGGTCTTATATATTGAAAATATAAAAGAAAAATGAAAAGAAAAACAAAAAACTTTTCAAATTCGGCAAAAGGTTAATGAAATCAACCTCTTGTACTTAGATGAAAATGTTGAAACTTTTCATTAAGTTTAGAAAACAAATAGCCTAAAATGTTTGATGATTTCATTCTAATTCATGTTCAGAATTGAGCGGCAACGATGGATAAACCTCCCAGGTGGACTCTTGCAGCAACCATAAACTCAATAACAAACATAAAGACAACTCATTATAGTTTAATTAATTTCCAATTAATGGGATTTGAATACTAGATCACTTGGTCATAGTTATTTGAAACTGCGTAAAGTTATTACTTGACCTAAAAGATTAGAGAAAACATAAAAAAAGTGTCTATGTTAAGTAGTCACTGTAACGAGGTTTTTTAAATGTTGTTTTACCGTATTTTTAGAATAACTGGTAATGTGGCAGTCTTTTATCAAAGATGAAACAAAAAAGAAAAATTGGCACAGTTGTAAGACATAATTTTGTCCAAATAATATAGTTTGATATGTATGCTATCCTGAACTAACTTCTAAATGTCTGGACTCTCAATTCTCCCTGACTATGATGGTTAGATCTTAGTTCCTTAGCAAGTTACTTCCTGGTCACATAAATCTTCTTCTGTTAGGCCTCTTTCTACAATGGGGATTAGTTATTATATAGATATACCATTTATGCTTTTTTGGGTCAAATATACCAATTATGCCTTTTTTGGTCAAACACACAACTGATTGCACCACAGAAATAAAACTCCAGTTTTGAATCTGAATTTTCAAATTCTATTGGATCAAAATATTTGATTTCAGTCATCAACCTGACACATCAAAATGCAGTGCCTGCAAGTATTTTGGGGCCTACATGTTAATGTCACTTTATACGTGATGACAGGTAACAGCTAAATTCAAGTGTGTGGTTCGAGTTGTAGCTGCACTTCCATGGCGGTCTGAGGACTTCTGCTCTCCTCTTGGGAATTACAGGATCAGGCTGACCTTAGAGGATCCAACGGCAAGAATTCATGCTTTTGTGTATGCAGAAGATGGGGTGAGCTCATGTTTTTAATCTCCACGGATTTCATCAGTCATTCTCTGTCATGACTAAAGTTTTTTGTCAGAAAGCCTATCATGCAACACATCTGCTTGTCGCGCATCTCTATTTTTGTTTTATTATCTTTTTTTTGGAAATCTGATATTTCTATATTCTACATTTGTGAACTTTCCTTGATCTCACAATCTTCACCCATGACAGGAGAAACTTTTTGGCGGTTATCCCTCTGTCGATGTATTGAAAAGAAAGATAAACAAATTGCTTGGAGTGGCCGTAAGTGATGGACAAGAAATTAAGGATGCTCCCAGAAATCCACCATGGGTGCAGTGTTGCCTAAAATCGTACTACATCGATAAAAATGATATTTGGGGAAGCAGGCAATATAGAATCTTTGACACCAAGATTTCAGGTTAAGAACCGGACAGTTTTCCTTAGATTTGGTAACCGACAACTGTTGTCATCGTTTTGGTGGTTTTAGACATGAGCGGCAGGTGCAACTATTTCTAAACCTAGGCTGTTTAGGCAACATGGGGATTAACGGTGTCTTTCAAGACTAATCTATTAAAATTTGAATCTCACTGGTCGGCCTCTTGGGGGCATAAGTGTAGCTGTTGATAGTACTGCTTCCAAGATTAAAGAAAGATCCTAATTTTACAAGTCTGGGGTCCAATGTCCAATGGTGACGAAATGCTACGAACTAATCTGCAGAAATCTTTCACGAAATTTCATCATACAATCAATTCTACCGCAATGTGCAAACAATGGAACCTTTTCTTTGTTCCCCTTTCTACTTCTCTATGGTACAAACCTATTTCACCTAAAGCTAAAAGATATAGGATTTGTCTGTACAACATATTGCCACACGAATCTGTGCATTTTCAAAGTCACAAGGCAGAAACCGTCCTTGCAGTTGCTAACACTATGATCACCACCAATTAATTGAATGGAGCAGCAGCATGCTCGTTGTGCTGGTTCGGCAAAGCCACATCACCAGCTGCTTGAACAGCATTTCTTCGCTGCCTCTCACGGAGATAGAGGACAGTAAGAAGACAAACAAAAAGTGTTAATATTGTCGCGTTTCCTTCCTCCATGATAACATTCTCCACCCATGCTTCCACTCTTGGATAGACTTCAGGCAATGAATCAATCAAACGGACCTGGTAAGAATGCAGCACCGAGATCAAAATACAATAAAGCAAATTCAAGCTCAATCAACAAAAACAAACAAAGGATAAACTCAATGTCGTCTTATCATCAATTTGCTCAAATAGAAGGAAGAGGGAAGGACAAGCATTTTTGACATCTTTATGCTGTTAAAGCAAAAAGGTCTACAATAACAGCAGCAAAATATTAAACTACCTTTCCTTTTCACAATCAATAAAGACAGGAGGCAATTGATGGTTTTAAGTTTTGATTGAAAAGCTTGTGTCTGAACTACCATTAGTGGGCATACAGCCCAGACAAACCGCTTTATATTTGTTTATTTTAAAGAAAAAATGTTTTAAACAGAGCAGGACACAATGCAGATATCAGATCAATTTTTTCAACCATGCCAAGAAAAGTAGCCAATAGACCAAATAAAGGTAATCACCAGGAAACTGTCAGCATAGTTCTTCCGTATCCACAAGCTTGTGAGTGCAAGTGTGACAGGCAACTTTGCTGCAGGATCAACCTCTAGGGCTTGATCATAGTAACGTTTGGCAAGATGAAGATCAAGAGGAAGTCCTTGGCCATGCTCGTGCATATAACCAAGATTGAACATGGCTTGTGCGTTGGATTGCGATCTTGCATGCATGTAAGCCTCTGCTGCACGCTCATAATCCCTCTGAGTGCCCTGGAAAACAAAGAAACATGAAAAGAAAGTTATGTTTCCAATGAAAGTGATTCCCAAACTTCGAGGACATCTTTCATCTTGAGACACTTACCCGACCATAGTAATATGCATCCCCAATCAACAAAGCAGCATGTTCATTACCCTGTTCAGAAGCTTGCCACCACAAAGAGTGTGCACATTGATGCCTCTCAGCATCAGTACAGAAACCAGATTCTCCCATGCACATGCTTCCCTCTCCATACTTGTCAAGGATCCAGGCAGCATTACTTTGTGCTACCTCATAGCCTAGCTCAGCCATTCTTGAATACAAAAGGAAAGCCTTACCCACATCACCTTTTAAGTATGATTCAAGTGCCCATCTAGATAAGGAACTCCATGGTCCTCGTTCTGCAACTAGTTTGTACAATGCAGTAGCCTGAAACCAAGTAAAACTCAAATTTATTTGTATAATGACAAGCATGCATTTCAAGAATAATAAGGTTTAGCATAGTACGTATATGCGCCAACAACAACTATGGTCTTCACGATGTCACGTGAAGATGGGGCCTAGAAGGAAGAGAGAATCAATATTTTCTATTATCAAAATTCCACTATTGAGAAACACCTTACAGAAAAAACAAATGAGATACAATTGCCATTAGCTTCCAAAATTGAAGAACTTCTAAGTGGTTCAATAAAAAAGTAGGCATATGAAACCAACTGTATGCAAAGAAAGTAGAACATGAGCCCTAGGCAACCCTTCAAGATATCTCACGAATAGATATACAATTGCTTTATAAATAATAATAATGATGATACATAAATAAAGGCCAAACAAAAACTAAAAGCATAATAGCAATACATTTACCATGTGGAGATTCTTCTTTAGCCCAACACCAGTGTGAAACATCTTTGCCAACTGGTAAAATGCCTTCTGATGACCTGCATTAGCAGCTACTAAAAAGTATTTGCATGCAAGTTTTACATCCCTCTTTACCCCAATCCCTTTATAATACATTACTCCAAGGTTATAATGCCCACCAGCCTCCTCATTATCAGCTGCCTTTTCAAAGTACTCTTTTGCCTGTAATAAAATGGGATGGTTTCCATCATAAAGTAAAACAAATTAGCAGCAAACAAATATACTTCATAATTTGGATCAAAATTTAGGTTAAATAACAGAACATACAAAGAATGTGTAATATATATATCACTGAGAACAGAAAAAGGGAATAGCAAGGCTTTTTTTAAAAAAGAAATTTGAAGCTTTATTCGAGCATGACTGCTTCCTTTCTAAGTGCCATTGCTTGGGAATCACAACTGGGATTTCCCTAGATTCTCAATTCCTCACACTCTTTCTCTTCTTTTAAATAGTCCTCATTTTCTAAAACTGTACCAACAATTCCAGCACCAAAGTTGCTCAAAGCATCAAAACTTTACACCTCAAGTCAATCCCTAATTAATCAGGAACTTAATCAGATCAATCTCCAATATATTCACATCAGCTACTGATACTAAAATCTAAGATATAGTGCATAATATAAGATCTTGTGCAGCAGAAATCTTCCAACCAACATCAATACTTTAATTTCAATCTCAAACAGAAAAGAACACCAAAAAAAAATAAAAAATAAAAGACTGCAGCAATTTTTAACTGGAGAATATGTACACATATATTTAGATGTAGGAAATGTACATAAGAGGAATGATAAGAAGTCCACAAAGAAAATATTGGAGACGAAAATCAAGATACTTGCAAGGAGGACATCATTGAGTAGGAATTTATCATATCCGAATATGTACGGCAACAGCCTCTGCTAAAGAAGAAATTGTTTTGAGCTGACCCACTTAATGAAAAGTTCTTAATGCTTAACTCAGATTAAAATAAATAATTAACAGAATACTTCCAAATATTAATTTCCAATGATGGGTTTGAAAAATTAAACCAAAATAGGCACTTGAAGAAAGCAATCCGCCTCTGCCTACAAGCAAAATCATACAACCAAACAAAACCAAATGAACTTACTTTCGTATAGTTTTTCTTTTCCACTCCATAACCCTTTACGTATAAATATCCTATTCCATTATAAGCTGAATAAAGTTGCTGTCTGGCAGCATGCGTAAGCCATTCAAGTGCCTTAGTATAGTTCCTTTCAACACCTGCTCCTCTTGCATATATCTCACCAAGAAATTCCATGGACTGGGGCTCACCCTTGTCCGCAGCCTTTGAAAACCACATCAATGCCTTGGTACGATCACGCCTCAATCCTCTCAAACCAAAGTAGTAAAATAGCCCTATTTTATACATCGCTCCAGCATTTCCTTTCTGCGCCTGATACTCTAAAATCTGGAAGGCCTCATCGTCCTCCCCTCTGGACTTCCTTAAGGCACCCTTATTCTCTTCTGCTCCATTATGAATTCTGATCGGTTCAATAACAGGTGAATCTTTTGAAATCAAGAAACTATTCACTGCTATCTCTGCTAATTCAGCATATAATTTAACTGCTTTGTCATGCATCTGCAGCAACAAATCAAAATATGAAACCATCAGCACCAGATTCTAAGCTACTTGGCCATTTCTAACCCCATAGTTTCCACAGATTTCAACTTATGAAAAAAACAAGATAAACGAATTAGCTAGCACTAAAATCATATTTAAAAAAAAAAATATTTCCAGTAAAAGAACATTGTTTCCTAAAAATATAACACTGTGAATCTGTGTATATACCCTATAATCAGTAAATCCAACAAAATTCAAGATCTAGGATTTAGGGTTTTTAAAATTCACAATCACAACAATAACGGCTGATGTACTCACATCTTGGCGCAAATACGTGTAAGCGACAGCCATCTTGGACTGAATATTACCACCTTCAGCAGCAAAATGATGATACAAGAAAGCCTTACCCTTATTCCTCTCTCGCATCATCCCCATTCCGTACAAAAACCCCAATACCGACCGCGCATGCGGGTCACCTTCCATAGCCGCAGACTCAACCTCCGAAGTCGCCTCCTCCATCACTCTTACGTCACCGTTAGTAACAGCAGACATCATCTTCGAAATGGTTATGTAATAGCTTCCGTTAATTGCACCGGGATCGATGCTAGGTTCAAAAACGGGGCTCCATGAGCCAGGATCAAGGTTCTCTTCGGTCATGGACTCGGAGTCGCCGAAGTCATCCCAGTCGGCCGCCGACTCATCGTCCGTAGAGGCAGCCGAATCCTTAATGTCGTCTTGTGACAGCACGAGAATGAAGGGGCGTGCTTTGAGAGATATAGGATAGAGAGAGAGGATAAGAAGACAAATGATCAGTTTTGGTGTTGATGTTAATTCAGGCATTTTTTCCCTTCGCTGGATCCAACGGCAAGTGCGAGCGCAAGCTACTGCATCTCTTCTGTATTGGGGGAATTTTGGGGAAGAAGATGTTGGGTAGGGTAGTTTTGGGATTTTGCAATTTATGTTGTGTTGCCACGTTGAGATTTAGTCATTTCACCAATTATGCTTTGCCACGATAGATCATTATGCTCACCGTAATTCCACCCACGCGCAATCACAAAAGTTGGATGATATTGAAAAACAAAATGGCATTTTCATGACAAGTAGCACAATACTGTGCGTTTTAATAAAACAAAATTACAAAAAATTCATAAATATTAACATTTGACCATTTATACCCTCTGTTGTGAATCTTGGGTTAGTTGTTCCGTAAAAATAGTATTAGAGCCAAGTTTTGGTTTAGAAGATTTCAAAATATCAAAGTATGTCAACAAAAAATCGGTGACATATATTTTGATGGTTAGTCCGAATGTGAACTATATCAATCTGTACTATTAATATAACAAGACACATACCTAATTATTTCAAAATCAAAAGATAAAAATGGATGAAACAATAATTTATTTTATAAATAATGATCTAATAATAGATAATAAAACTATCAAGGATAATATAACTAATCATAGACAATATTACTCTTTGAATAAAAATGATTTAGATATTAAACAGTTAGAACAACTGTATCTACCACGTGTTCATGAATTTAGAGTTGGAGAACACATACTAATAAGAAATGAAAGTTTAAACATAGATCCTATTCTACTAAGTAGAATTAGAAAAGAAATTTCTAGAGATAATTTTTCATAGAAACAATGGAATATCAATTATGTTGATGATTATATGTTGAAGATCTTGTGATAGACCATAATAGACAATTATTTATTAAACAAAGAGATGAATATAATTGGAATAATAACAAGATCAAGTGTAAAAACTATCTTTTTTATAATATGTTAATTGGACAAAAATATTTATTTATGTATAAACTCTATCTTATACATAAAGGATTAGAGGAGAACGATATTCAAAGGATATAAGAAATATAATATATTATAAATATCATATTAAATCTAATGAATTATTAGCAGAATAGATAAATTAGCAGAACATCTAATAATTTCTCAAAACATAGAAACTAATAGGTTTTCACCTTCTAGTTATAGAGCTAGAGGATTGACCTTTAAAAGATTTCAACTGTTTGATTTAGTAAATGATTCATATATGTAGGGAAATAATAAGTTAAACTGGATTTCTCTATATTTATTAAATAAATTAGAAAACCCTAACTTATCTATAAATGATATAGAAAGTGCAAATGAAATATTTAAGATTAAAAGTTTTAATAATGAAAATATAAAGCAAATAAAAAAATTAGGAGATCAAATGAGTAAAGAATTTGATCAAGTCAAACAATTGATCAAAAACTTCAGCATTGAAGACCAAGGTAAATTAAAAACAAGAAATCATCAACATCATGGATAGAAATTTAATAGATTAAAGGTTAAATAAGATAGAAAGCCAATTAAATAAAATAGGAAAAATTATTGAGCAACTTGGTAATAAGTTTGCAATAAATATAAATGGAAAGTTACAAATAGATTGAAGTGGTAACTCAAGAACAAAATAAAATTTTACAAGATACCATAATTTACTATACTGAAAGAAAAATAATGAAATTCAATCAATATCAAGACTAATATTTTACAAAATAAATGAAAATAAAAAAATTAATAAGCCTGAGAATGTTAAGTGAAAATACAGACAATAGATTAAAAGAATTATCTAATCCAAATTTATTTGATGAAGAGTCTGATGAAGAAGAAGATATATTTATAAACTTATAGGATATTGAAAATAGAATTGAACATTTAAAAACGAATAAGTCAAAGCCAAGAGTCTTTGAACAAGAAGAATCTAGAAACAGAGCTTCTCATGCTAGAGAAGAAATATCAAGTTATGAAAAACCTCAAAGTCAATATTTTTAAGGATAGTAAACCTAAAAAAGAATATAAAACTCTAGGAGAGTATCGAGATAGACCAATCAGTCATGATAGAGTATGGTTAGATTTAGATTGTGTCAAAGATAGAGATAAAACAATAACTACTTAGATTAAACCCATGAAAATTGTTTTTGAATTTCACAAGATTGATAGAAATAATAGTATGGAATTCCTTAAAACTTCGTTTATAGGAATAGTAGCACAATGGTTTATGGGATTAAAAAAATATTAGTAAATATAAAATATTGCATGGCAAAAATCATGATCTAAACGAAAATTTAGATTAAATCTTAAATTGGTTTGAGAATGAAATACGAAAAGAATTCTTAGGAGAAGATAGGGAAGCTGATTTTTAACAAGAAGTAAAGAGAAAAAGGATGAAAAATATAATGAAGCTAACAAAGCTCGAAATATGTGACATATATTATTTAGAAGAATACACATGTACTTTTGAAGAATTATATTGTAAATGTAATTAGCTTGATAGGGATGAAAATACAATATAATATTATAATGATTTCTATTTTATAAAAATACTAGACCCACGTGGTAGAAGAATTGTGTTAGAATATAGCAAAGAACACGGAGATAATATAGACACTAATACCCAAGAAATAGGATCAAGTTTGCTCGAAATAGAATAAATCAGTGGCGTGTTGAAATAAGGGATACAACACTTATGAAAAAGAAAAATCGAGGATTTGCTGTTTTAAGTTTGAAGATCCACCAAGATTTAAATGTTCAGATAAAATCTATAAACATAAAAGGAAATTCAAAAAGAAGAAATTCGTTAAAACCACTAAGAAATATTATAAAAAATAAATATAAGAAGAAATTCTTCAAAAGGAATATATTTAAAAGAAAATCTAAAACCAATGCAGTCAAAAAGTGTAAATGTTGGTTGTGTAATCAAGAAGGGCATTATGCAAATGAATGTCCTAAGAAGATGATGGGCTTGCCATGATAGATTTCTTCATAATGATGTACTTTGAAGGTCAAGAATTGCTTTTCAAAGGGAATGGAATGATTTATGATACCCATGAAGATTGAGCAAACTTTGTCCGGGTAAAAGTTTGCAAATTCATCTAGAAGTCCAAACTTCAGGACAATATATTAGTAATATACTAAGAAAGGTCCATTTTAAAGATCAAATTGAAGGACAAATTACCCACGTTCTTCACATAACTCAAAGATCGTACGTTTAGAGAAATTTCTCACAATTAATGATCTTAAAAAACAATATATGAAGAAAGAAGGTTCTCAAAACTCTTCAATAAGCATGAGGCCTCAATATGGTACAATAGCCTATAGGATTCGTCCTAGCCAGGCTGTAATACCAGATCATTCAGGGTTATACTTGAGAATTAGCTTTGTTCTAGGAGATGATCCAAAATTAAGGATGACAAAATCCGAGTCCCGGTCTGGGTTTAGGCTTTCCGATTCTGAAGCCGAACGATAATTTAATATATCGAATCCAGATATAAACCCAGATTTTTAGGCTTCGAATTCGGTGCGGGTTTAACCCGAAAAAATATGGGTTTCCAGATTTCAGGTCCCAAACTCGGATAAATGTACTGAATGCCTGAAATTAAAAAAAAAAAAACAAGCATGCCGCTTTTGGGGCTGTTTGGCAGTTGAAGAAAGAGATAAAGGAAAGTCATGGATCTCTTGAAATAGATGAGGAAGATGGGGAATCACATAAAATGGAAATAAAACCCAATGATTCCAACAACCAAAATCTTAATATAAATCCATTTTTTTTAGTACTCAAAATCTGGAAATATAACTACATGAACACCAAATCCACAACATAACATATTTTATTTAAGAAATTATACCAAAAAAGACTATCATAGAACTCCATCACAAAAAGTTAGGCTTTGAGACCACAAAAGAATAGATTGCTCACTTCTTCTTAGCAGCATCTGAGGCTTTGGTCTTCTTTACACCACAGATCTTCTTAACCATGTTCTTCTTTTCCTTTAATTGCTTCCTTGACTTCTCTGCCTTAGTATCAAGTCCATTCTTGAAACTTGCAAAAAGTGTGGCCACGATGGCGATGTTGTGTTGCTAATGATTGATAGGTGATGATGAATCGAGCGACAATGATGATGTTGAATTCATTTGTTGAATTTTAGGGAATGAATATGACTAGAAATAGCGGCTGTGGGATGTACGGTTTGTTTTGTTTTTCTCATTTTTTGCTTTTGTACCCATAGATAATAATTAAAAATAACTAATTAAAATAATATTTAAAAATAATTAATTAAATATTAAAATAAAACAATCCGGGTCCAGGTTTCAGATATCCAGGTTTACTTGAAATCGGACCCGAACCCGGATACGACTGGGTTAATAAAATAACATCCGGATACCAGATATGTTTTGCTTCAGTACAGGTTGAACCCAGACTAGATTTTTCGGGTTCATATGGGTCTGGGCCGGGTTCAGATTATTTCGCCATCCCTATCCAAAATTGATAAAAGAAATGTTTGACTATGATTTTCTTAGTCTTGTTTATGTCAATGATGATTCTAGAGAATTAGAAGAGATCTTAGAAAAAAAAATTAAAGAGGTTGCCAATGACATGAAAAAGATATATAGGAAAAAGCAAAAGGTAATATATGAAAACTTTGTGGAGTCTAGCTTGCCAATACACTGCAAGATATGCAAGGTGCTAAAGCGTTAGTCATCATGTGGTTATTGCTACGAAGGATCAAAAGGAGAATCTAGCGGAGAAGACATGTCGCTAAACGAGGAGTTTATAATAGGTATGTGACATAAAGGTCACTAGAATGATAAAAGACACTAGTTGAAAAGCATCAGTAATTCAAAAAGAAAAGATTCCAAAAGATAAAACTTATCATAACCATGTGAAGGCTGTCAGTTAACAAGTAAAAAAGACAACAATTGTCCTTAATGATAGAAGGGGGAGGGACACCTTATCTCCAAAGAATCCATGATCAACTAGGAAGATGGAACAAGTGTCATGTAAGAAGAGATATCTCTTTAAGTTTATAAATAGAATAATGTAAGAAGGAGAGGACATTTAATGTCTAATCCTTCACTCGCATCTATATTTTCTCTTCCTTTGTAAAATTCTAATTATGAAATAAATAAAACTCGTTTTGAGTGAAATCATCATCTTCCATATATCTTATATATTCTCAGAAATTAACCAAGAATTTTACTTACCAACAATCCTATTAACCCAATCAGTTGTATGTTATGTTGGGCCATGTGGAATAGTTGTTGGAGTGATCTTGCATGATGTGTGAAGCTATGGCCATGTTGACCATAGACTTATCTATAGGGATGTCAATGGGCATCGCCTGCTACAGGTTTGCTATTACCAGACCCGCACCCGCACAAAATTTAAATTACCAAACTCACTCGCAACCTGTTGTGGATTTTAATTTTTTTTAAGAAAACCCACCCGATGCATGTTTTAACAATTAGCAAACCCATAATGGTACCCTGTTGATTTTTTACGGGTTATTCCATTTAAAATCATAAATGTTAAAAGACACTATTAATAAAACCTAAAAATTTAAATTATATAATTTGATATGTAAATTTATAATAATAACCTAAAATTTCACATAAAATGCTAAATTCTAAATTTAATCAATATAAATGAAAAATTAAAAATTCAACATTAGTCCCAAAAATAAGAGAAAACACAAGTCCAACGCCAATTCTCGATTCAACATTAATCCTCAAATTTAAGTATAAAATATACAAGTCCGTCAAACTAAAAAAATATTTTCAATTAAAAAAGAAAAAAAACTAAAAACTAGTGTCCAAAAGTGAAAAATAATTATGCGAAAGTATCATCACTGCACCTGCAACAATTATCATTTCATATTCTCATTTAATACAAGCTCCAAGAGTTAAAGATCTTTAATTTATTTACTACCATTAGCACCCATCCAATATGATTCCTATAATAATGATTTAAGATTAATATTTTCTAACACTAATAATTTTTAAACACTAATTCGAAGAACAAAATTATAATAATTATATAGTAATCCAAATTATATAATAATTATAAAAAGTATATAATAATCCATAAGTATAATTTATATTTTAATAAGTATATAATAATCCATAAGTATGTAATAATCCATAATTATATCATGAAATTAATTTGCACATAATAATTATAATAAGTATCGAAATTATTAAACTTTAAAAAAATTTGAAAAAAGGGCAAGTTGGTGGGTACCTATGCGGGTATCCACAAGATATTTGGCATATACTAGATCCGTTCACAATACAATGCAGGTTTTAATTTCTGATACCAAACCCACCCGCAACCGGTAAAGATACCCGCAGTGGGCGGATTTAGAAGAGCTAGCGGGTTTGCAGGTACCATTGCCATTCCTACCCATCTATGATTGGATAATACATTGGTTAGTAATTCTGAAGGATAATATATTGGTTAGTAATTTTGACTATCTTCTATATTTAGCTGCAAACAAAAACATGTTCGACCTTTTTTTTAAGGATTTTATAAGATAGGGAGTGATAAAAGTAACTCAAATTCATAAAAATGGAACAATCAATTAACAAATTTTTAGATGCAATAGATAATTTAGACTTTAGTTAATATCAAGTTATTTATACAATTTCCATTGTTAAAACTTGATTAACTACAAGAAAATGTTTGTACAAAGAAATGAAAAGGATTGATCTTAATAATGATTAAGAAATATTTGATTCATTCGAAGAAGAAAATAGGATAGCATTAATAGAATTTATATTAACTAGTTTGAAAATAACTCAAGACATGTGTAGAGCTAATAACAGGACTCAAAATCATCCATAATGAATGATAATAATCATATGAACATTTTAATTTAGGATGTTAAATTCAAATTACAACTTCTATGCGAAAGCTCAGATGAGGTGTACCTTAGTTGGGAAGGTAAAAAATTTAGTCTATATATCAAGAAAGACAAATAGTTATAAATGCAGGATTTAATTTAATATACATATATCTCTATAAACACAATAATCATTTAGAATTTTATAGTCAAAACATTAAAAAGCTTTAAGGATATATGTTGAAGAGATGGAAGGAGAATACTCCAATTGATCAAAATTAATAAAATCAAAATGAAAACCTTGAATTTTAAAATCTCACAAAAATACAACATATTTTGCAAACATATCCTTGTGGTACTAAGTGCGGTACTCATTGTCTTAAGCATCTCAGTATAGGGTTTTTAATTAAGTACCCTTTAATAGTTGTAAAATTATTTAAATACCATTTCCCTTTTTATTTTCATGGATACCCTAACAAATGTATGTAAAAGTCTAAAATGCCCTTAATGAATGTATCAAATCCACTCATTTTCACTCATTCATTTCTTAGTTCTTACACTCAAATCTCTTCCTACCAAAATTCTCTCAAAAGTTTTCTAAAAATCTCTTATAACCTCTTACACAAATACAACTATGTATTTACTTCTTTAATTTCTACATTTTTTTAATTGAAAGAAGGTGCGTTGCTCATCGAACAACCCAATAAGGTATGTTAATGTTGTTAAGTTATAAGTTTTAAATTTTTTAGAAGTATTCAGAAATTTTCCTCACATTATACTGTAACAAAATATAGGAAGGAAATAGTAAATACTGCACTTTCATATTCTTTATTAATCAAATTACAAGATTATATATAGGCTTGAAGCTAACATAGACTAGGAGTCTTATCTTAGCAAAGTCTTTTATTCCAGGGATAAAAACAAAAAATAAGTAGATAGAACATATCATGTAAAACAACCACCAAATAAGGATAACTCTATTTTTTTTTTCAAATTCTGCCACACTCCCCCTCAAGCTGGACAAAAAACATTGAACATTCCCAGCTTGTCTACCAACTTTTCAAACACTGGTTTGACTAATCCTTTAGTAAGAAGATCTGTAGTTTGTTGAGATGTAGGCACATATGTCATAGAATTACTCATTCTTCTATCTTCTCCTTGATGAAATGCCGGTCAACCTCAACATGCTTAGTTCTATCATGATGCACTGGATTATGAGAAATATCTATGGCTGCCTTATTGTCACAATAAAGTTTCATAGGTTGAATATATGTGATTTTTAGCTCCCTTAATAATAGTTTCAACCATAACAACTCACAGATACCTTGAGTTACTGCTCTAAACTATGCTTCAGCACTACTTCTTGCCACAATTGATTGTTTTTACTTCTCCAAGTTACGAAATTCCCCCATACAAATGTGCAATAGCCTGACGTAGATCTTCTATCCTTAATTGAACCAGCCCAATCAACGTATGTGAAGGCTTTAACACTTCTTGCCTTATTCTTTTTGAAGAGAAGATCTTTTCCTGGAGTTCCTTTAAGATATCTCAGAATACGATAAACAGCTTCCATATGTTCCTCGCATGGAGCATGCATGAATTGACTTACAACACTAACCGCAAAAGCAATATCAGGTCTAGTGTGGGAAAGATAGATGAGTTTCCCAACAAGTTGCTGATATCTCCCTTTCTCAACAGGAATACTGTCCTTCAAGTCTCATAATTTCAAATTTGCATCCATTGGTGTGTCTACAGGCTTACAACCTATCATTCATGTTTCTTTCAAAAGGTCTATAACATATTTCCTTTGAGAAACAGATATGCCTGTGTTATTTGTTGCCACTTCCATGCCTAGAAAGTATCTTAGGGATCCAAGGTCCTTTATGTCAAATTCTGTTGCAAGAATTTTCTTCAATCTCTTTATTTCAACAATATCATTCCCAGTCAATATTATATCATCATCATAAACAATAAGAACAGTAATCTTACCATCCTTATGTCTATAAAATAACGTGTGGTCTGTCTAAGCTTGTTTGTATTCTTACTATCGTATAGCCCTAGAGAATCTGTCAAACCAAGCTTTAGGTGACTGTTTCAGTCCATAGAGTGATTTTTTCAATTTACACACTAGTCCTTTTCATTCCTTATCAAATCCAGGTGGCAACTCCATGTAAACTTCCTCTGCTAAGTCTCCGTTAAGAAAAGCATTCTTAACATCTAATTGTTGAAGTGGCCAATCCAAGTTTGCAGCCAAGGATAATATACTCGAATTGTATTTAATTTAGCGACTGGAGCAAATGTTTCCTGGTAATCAATCTCGTATGTTTGAGTGAACCCCTTTGCTACTAGTCGTGCCTTATACCTCTCTATTGATCCATCAGACCTATACTTGATAGTAAAAACCCATTTACAACCCACTGGAACCTTTCCTTTTGGTTTTTGTACCAGCTCCCATGTTTCCATCTGTTCTAGAGCACTCATCTCCTCTATAACAGCCTGTCTCCACTTCGAGTCTTCTAACGCTTCTTGAATATTCTTTAGAATTTGTACACCTGAAAGATTAGTAACAAATGCTCGAAGAGAAGGTGACAATCGATCATAGGTCACATAATTAGAAATAGGATATTGAGTACAAGATCTAATCCCCTTTCTTAAGGCTATAGGAACATCAAGATCATCAATTTCAGGTTTAAGAACAGTATTTTGAGGCTGTATACCTTCATTCAGTTCGGTCTCTTGACAATGCTGTCGGTGAACATGTTCCTCAACTCTTTACGGATTATTCCGTCGTGAATAAACACGTAGCTTTTGTTGTTGCTGTGTTTCTCCCCATATCTTGAAATTTTCATCATCAGTAGACTTCATTGGCTGAGATGAATTTTGAGTTGTTTCTGATGAAGACAGATATGATTGAGACTGGCGCGGCTGAACAATAGTGAGTTTAGGTGGAGATAACAATTCTGAAGGCTGGGGAAAAATTGGAGATGGTAATGACGCTTCCCAAAAATTCCTTTCATTAGAACTCTCCCCCTGAAGGGAATTCTGGGCATAGAAATGGTGAGTTTAAAAAAAGGGAACATCCATAGAAATGAAATATTTGTGCTGTTCAGGAGAATAACACGATAACCTTTTTGAGTGGCTGAGTAACCTAAAAAAATACACTTATGAGCTCTAGGATCTAGCTTTGTTTGAGCCAAACTATGGACATGGACAAATGAAGTACAACTAAAGACTTTAAGTGGCAGATCCGTACATACTTGAGTGTGTGGATAATATTGGAGAAACATGTTAAGTGGAGTTTGGTAATTAAAAACCTTAGAAGGCATGCAATTAATTAAGTACGATGCCGTAAGAATAGCATCTCCACAGAATTGTTCAGGTACATTGGTAGTGAACATAAGAGACTGTGCTACTTCAAGTAGATTACGATGTTTTTCGTTCGGAGACACTGTTTTGTTGTGGAGTATAAACACAAGAACTTTGGTGTATAATCCCATGGTGTGAAAGAAATTGACTAAGAGAAGTGTTAAAAAATTCTCTACCATTATCAGTACGTAAAATCTAGATTTTGGCTTGGAATTGTGTTTGGATCATGGAGTGAAAATTTTTAAAGGTTTGTGTTGCGTCAGATTTATCCTTTAATAGATACACCCAACAGATTCGTGTGTGATCATCAATAAAAGTAAAATAGGAACGAGAAGGTCCCCATATGTCACTATGAATAATTGCAAAAGGTCTGGAAGGTTTGTATGATTAAAAAGGAAAATAGGAACGCTGATGTTTAGCCAATTGACATACTTCACAATGAATCATAAGGGAATCTTTATTATGAAATAATTCAGGAAACAAATTTCTTAAATATGGAAAACTAGGATGACCTAACCTATGACACCACAATATTATTTTTTGTTTCCTAGACATAGAAAGAGATCCACAGTCAGCAGTATGAGCTTGTTTATTCACGTTGAAATCCTCAAAATAGTAAAGTCCCTCATGTTCCCTAACACTGCCAATCCTCCTCCCCGAAATTAAGTCTTGAAATTCACAAGAGGAGTGCGAAAAATTAGCAACACAATTAAGATCTTTAGTGATTTTGCTGACAGAGAGTAGATTGCAAGATAATTTAGGATCATGGAGAACTGATTTGAGAATTATGCTAGGAGTAATATTTATAGTGCCCATCTCTGCAACAACTGAAAGTGAACCATCAACTATCCTTACTTTAAAATGATCTAGACTAGGAGCATAAGAAGAGAAAAAATGAATGCAGCCTGTCATGTGATCTGTGGAGTCAGAATCAATGATCTAGGGATCTGGAACCTTGGTAGAAGCATGAAAAACTGCTGGGATTTGGAAAATACCTTTTTGGGCTAGCAAAGAGGACGAAGGAATAAGAGTTAAAAGTTTTTGAAGCTGCTCAAGTTGTTCTTTGGTAAATGATGGAATCACACTGCTTACACCTTCCTTTGGAACACTTTGATCAGTGTCAGTTGCAGATTGAAATCCTTTTGGACTTTGCTTATTGCCTCTATTGTCTTTCCAATTTGTTGGTTTACCATGTAGCCTCCAACAATGCTCTTTGGTGTGATTCGGTTTGTGGCAATGATCACACCACAGCTGGCCACCTTTGTTGGAATTATTAGATCCCTGAACAGCCAAAGCAGGCATTTCAGGTGTTGTAAGTGATTTTGGCTCCCCAAGCATGACCCGTTCACGACTCTCTTCTCGTCTGACTTCAGCAAAGATTTCTCGGATGGAAGGTAATGGTTTAGTGCCAAGTATACGACCACGAACATCATCAAGCTCCTTATTTAAGACCAGCCAAAAAGTCATAAATTCGATCTTTATCCACCAGCTTTTAGTATCGAGCACCATCATCAATGCAACTCCATTCACACTCATTGAATAGATCTAATTCCTGCCAAAGATTCTTCAGAGAGTTAAAATAATGGGTTACATCCATATCACCTTGTTTCAAGTTACGAGCCATATTCCTCAATTCAAACAGCTGTGATGAATTTTCCAAATCCGAGTAAGTTTCTTTGACAGCTTCCCACAGTTCAGCAGCTGTTTGGTAAAATAAATATGTCTGCCCGATGTTTGGTTCCATTGAGTTAACCAGCCATGCCATAATGATAGAATTTTCAGCATCCCATGTTTGAAATGCAGGATCATTTTCATCTGGCCTTTGCTTTTGGCCAAGGAGATAGCCAAGTTTTCCACGCCCTTGAATTACCATTTGAACAGAAAGAGACCATGAGAGAAAGTTCTTTCCGTTGAGTTTGTGGGATGTAATTTGAAGTGATGTATTTTCAGTAATTGCAGTGGGAACAATTGTAGGAGTTTATAGAGAAGGAATCTGAGATGTTTCAGCAGATTCGGAAGAGTCAATACTCCTTCTTGTGCCAGTCATGGCTGTTTTTACCATGGTTTCCTTCAACTAATACCTAGCTCTAATACCATGTAACAAAATATAGGAAGGAAATAGTAAACACTGCACTTTCATATTCTTTATTAATCAAATTACAAGATTATATATAGGCTTGAAGCTAACATAGACTAGGAGTCTTATCTTAGCAAAGTCCTTTATTCTGGGGATAAAAACAAAAAATAAGTAGATAGAACAAATCATGTAAAACAACCACCAGATAAGGATAACTCTATTTTGTTTTTCAAATTTTGCCACATATACGACCTTGCATCATGTGTTACATGTGTTGGGATTATGTGCTCTTTTAAAGCACATTAATTTATTTTCTGATTAATAAATTATTTGAGATATTTTCAATTGCATAAATATTTTGAATAAGGTCCATTTAATCATATTATATATATTTATGTGATCATTATATGGATTCATAGAAGACATAAATATAAGTTATCTTATGATTAAATAAATTAAGTTCACAGTTGATAAATAGAGTTAAACACTCTATTTATGTTTAGACAGTAGTAAATTCATTAAATGATTTGTCTTAATCATGTATGAATTTACTGATGTAGTTTGGCTACATTGAACATGATCACATATGATATTTAATTAACTTCGTAATAACTGTCAGATTTATTAAATCTCATAGGCATTGATTTTACTGTAATCTTTGAACTATAAGTATGCAACCCAAGAGAGGGGGTGAATTGAGATTCTAAAAATTATTAGATTCTAAAACAAATTATCATGCAAATCTAAAATGAATTTAATGGAATAACAATTAAATCAATTACAATATAAAGAGATAAGGGAAGAGAGATTCAAACACGAAGATTTTTAAGTGGTTCGGCCAACCTCGCCTACGTCCACCCCTCCAAACTTTCTGGGCTTGAGGATTTCACTAAGCAAGCCTCTAAGGCTTCAAATGCTTACACTTGACTTCCAAAGTGTCAATGAACCTTTACAACAAGAGATTATCCCCAATCTCTTAACCCAAGTGTATCCCAACATTTACAATCACTAAAAGTAGAGGATTAAAAATTGTTTTTCTCTCACACAATATTTAAGATTACAAATCAATGCCCAATGTATGAATAGATGAAGCAAGAATGTGTTTTAAAGCTCTATGAAGATTGTATTCTCGAATATAAGCTCAATAGTCGTGTTGTGATAAATCTTGTTTGAATTTGAATGAGCTTATTTATAGTTGGAGCTGAAAAACTAGCTGTTACAAACTGTTTGCTCGAAAATGGTTTGTCGTTAACCATTAACAGTTCACCGTTTAAGCTGGTCAAAAGTTACCGTTGGACCAAATTTCAAATAAACGGTTTGCCGTTTAGGCTTACCCTTTCGCCGTTAAATTCCAGAGACCTGCAAGATGAACATTAGTTATCCGTTTACATTAAACGGTTAAGGATTTGCATGAAGTAACCTCTCTGGATAGTATCGGTTAACCATTTGTAATAAACGGTTCACCGTTTGTTTCCAGTAACCTGCAAAACAATTTAGCCTTATCCGGTTTTGTTAAACGGTGTCAGAAGAGTACAACCTTCAATTCTAGATTTTATCGGCTAACCGTTTAAATAAACGGTTCATCGTTAAGTTCCAGTAGCCTTCCCAGCTTTTTGTGTTTTCCGTTTTTCTTAATCGGTTAGAGCTTAGGTAATATGTAGCTCTCTGGTTTTAATCGGTTAACCGTTTGAAAGAAAACAATTTACCGTTTATTTCCAGAATCATATTTTAAACCAGATTTTGCAGAGAATCATTTTCTAATTTGAAAGTCCATCTTTTATGAATATGATTGGAATGATTATAAGGCTTTCGTTTATTAAGGAATAGCTCCAACATTTTAATCAAAGACCATTTAAAGTTTGTTATTATCAAAATCAATATTATTAACATATTCATGTTAACAATCTCCCCCTTTTTTATAATGACAAACTTCATTCAATATTTTGCTTCCGCTTAATATATGCTCCCCCTAAATGTATGGCTAAATTAAGAAATGTCCAATAAAAAAATTTTTGCTCAGGAAAATATTTTTAAATTCATTTTCAATCTCCTTATAATTATCTCCCCCTTCATCATAAAAAAGAAAGGAGAGAACGGAAAACCGTAAATCCGGTAAAGAAGTTACCCGGTTTTGGCGAGCGAAAATTTTGGTAGAGTTTCCCCTTAAAATGGAGCAAAACCACTAATACAAAAAGAGATTAAAACACTTCCAAAATATATTAACTACAACTCCATCATCCAACAAACCAACAACGCCATGAACAACTAAACCAACAACGCCATTAACCAATAAACCAACAATTTCATCAACCAATATCAAGGCATCCAAAATCAAGAACATCACCCAAACATATTAGCAAAATCCATAAAGAGCATATATAGGTAGCAGTGTATATAAAAATATAAATGGCAACACACAAACAACCAAAATATGAAATGTATGTACGAAAATAGAACTCAGAAACTATGGAGGTGGAGAAAATATGCTCCCCGGATCATAGTCGAAATAGCGGAGAAGAATGCGTTGTCCAGTGATAAGCTCAAGCTGCTGATCAATGCTCTGCTGCTGGAAGGTCTGAAAGTCAGAACGTAGCTGTTGGTGGTCACGGGAAAAAGTGTCCAACCGATCAAGAATCAGCTGCTGGCGCTCCGAAATCCGGTGAACATCAGCAATCAACTGCTGCACAACGTCTGAAGTAGGGGGCTGAACTGGAGCTGGAGGTAGCTCAAAGGCAGATGCTGCTCAGGAACAACAAATGGCTTAGGAGCAGGAGGTTGCTCGGGAGCTAGAGGCGGCTCGGAAGAGGAGGGAATGTCAGCATCCATCGCATGCTCCTCAGAGTCAGAGTCAGCTGGAGGTCGAGGGACAAAACGACGATGCGGAGGATGAGGATGAGCTCCTAATATAAAATCTGGAAGCTTATCAGGAGGGTAGACATTGTTGAGCATCCGATCGTCCTCTGGAGCAATCAAGGTATCCCGGTTTTTGGAGTTGTTTGTCAATCAAGCTACTAGTCATGGTCTCGAGATCAATCCGTCTAGTCTCCATATAACCGGTATCAAGAAGAGGCACCTCAAAGCGTTGCAGTATCTTAGTAATTATACTGCCATATGGAAGCAAGCGGTGGTTAACCGCGGGAGTACTCAACATGTGCCGCACAATAACATAGCCGAGGTTAATGGGACGGCTTGAAATGAGGCTATCTAAGAGGCCAACGTCCAACCTCGTAACCTCATCCGAGTGACCCTTCCTAGGTGTCACTATGTGCTGTAAGATAGAGTGAATAATGTGAACTTGGAGAGGTTAAAGTTGAGACCGAAAAGGTAGAAGATGGATCTCATCAGACAAGTCTCGACGGCGATAAATATTACGGACTCCATCAGTATGACAAAAACTGTCAAAGTGAAGGGCTTTCCTAGAGGTGTAAATATCATGACCCTCACTAGAGATACCAAGAAAGTCAGCTAGATCTGCATAATCAAATTCAATAGGCACACAGCCGACTTGAGTAACTATCCTATTTAGGCGAGTTGTGAAGATTTTCATGTTCAAATAAAAGGCTCGCATTAAGTTGGGATAAACTCGGTCATCAAAGTCAATGGCAGACTCCCAAGGCTGAAGCATATCCCTAACGCTTCTACCACATACAACTAAGGTACTGAAATCGTCTATTTCAACATAAGAAGAGTCAAGTACCTTTCGACCATTGAAGCGATCCTTGAACCGCTTTGCCAAGGAAGGCATGGGGAAATGAATTCTTGCGAATTCAGAGACTTCCCGTGGTGGTATAGGGTTCCTTGGAGGCACAGATTTTCGCTTGAGATTTCTCCGAGGGGGTGCAACAATGGTGAAGAACAAAGGAGTTTGAAAAATTACGGGTGAGATGTGATGAGAAGAAGATCAACCGATTATTGGCTTAGGAATGTGTAAAGGATGTGATTTTGATGCTCAATTTGGTTGAAGAAGGGGAAGAATCGGGTTAAAAAAGAAGAAACTCGAACGACTGCAGTTAGGGTTTAGATTTGAGATTTTTCAATTTTGGGCTGGATTTGAAGATTTGAATCGGTGAAAGTGTTCTAAAGGAGATAAGAAATGATGTTGTAGGTTTGATTTGGCAAGAAAAGCAAGGAAAATGAAGATTTTGGGACAGAGGAGGCGCCGGCTGCGCAACAATGGCTGAAACGGTGAAAGGGCAACTGAAGAGGAAGAAGAAAACCTTTGAACAGTTTTATATTCACGAAAACGGTTAACCGTTTATTTAAACGGTTAAGGGGTAACTTCCAGAGGCTAAAGAATGGGAGACGGTGAAAGGTTAAGCTGTTAACGCTAAGGAGTAACTGTTAGAGGACATTCTATTTTTTAACGGTTTACCGATTGCATCAAACAGTGAAAGGTAAACAGACAGACATAAAATCTCGTTTCTGGAATAAAACGGTGCATTGTTTATTGGAAACGGTTATCCGTTTATTTTATCTATAATTTCGCACATTTGATTTAATTTTTGGCCAGCAAATAATACATTCCAAGATCATTTGATTGTTCTAAAAATATTTTATGAGCCATTTTAATGCATGATTCATTAACATGTATTCAAGCAATTAATTCATATAATCAATCAAGAATTAACAAAGCGAATACATCATTTGAATATCAAGCTTAAGCATTTCATAAATATTAAATCACCAATAAGTCAATAAATTCAATACACTCAATAGCATGAATAGAGACGTTAATGCGAAAATTTCATCATCCCAAATTCATGCCGAATTTTCAAAAATTGATCTTCGCCAAGGGATTTGGTAAAAATATCGGCGAGTTGTTTTTATGTAGAAATAAACTCTAATGCAATATCTCCCTTTTGAACATGATCTCTCAAGAAATGATGTCTTATTTCTATATGCTTGGTTCTAGAGTGTTGAATGGGATTCTTTGAAAGATTTATAACACTAGCATTATCACACTTAATAGGAATTTGTTCTAGGTTAATACCATAATCTCTAAGTGTTTGTTTCATCCAAAGAGCTTGCGCACAACAACTTCCTGCAACTATATATTCAGCCTCGGTAATTGAAAGTGCAACATAATTTGTTTCTTACTAAACCATGAAACAAGTGATTGACCTAGAATATAGCAAGTTCCACTAGTGCTTTTCCTATCAATTTTATAACTGGCAAAATCGGCATCCGAATAGCATGTTAAATCTATATGAGTTCCCCTAGGATACCAAAGTCCAATATCTATGGTTCCACTCAAATAATGAAAATTTTTTTTAACAGTAAGAAAAAGAGATTCCTTGGGACAAGATTGAAATCTTGCACACAAACATACACTAAACATGATATCGGGTTTACTTGCAGTCAAATAAAGTAAAGATCCGATCATACCTCAATACATTTTGATATCCACTTCTTTGCCTTTTTCATCTTTGTCGAGCTTGGTTGATGTGCTCATTGGTGTATTTTTGGTCTTTGAGTCATCAAGGCCGAATCTTTTGAGTAGATCTTTTACATACTTGGCTTGATTTATGAAAATTCCTTCCTTATTTTGTTTTATTTGTAGCCCAAGTACTTCAACTCTCTCATCATACTCATTTCAAATTCATTACTCATGCAAGATGAAAATTCTTCACACAACAATTCATTAGTAGAACCAAAAATGATATCATCAACATAAATTTGAACAACAAGTATGTCTTTGTCCTTATGTTTAACAAAGAGAGTAGTATCCGCTTTACCCATGGAAAAATCATTTTCTAACAAGAAATTCTAAAGCCTATCATACTATGCTCTAGGTGCTTGTTTTAATCCATACAAAGCTTTAAACAACTTATAAACATGATTTGGAAGTTTTTCATTTTCAAAACTAGGGTGTTGTTTTACATATACTTCTTCCATAATATACCCATTTAAGAAAGTACTTTTCACATCCATTTAAAATAAGATGAAATCTTTATGACATGCAAATGCCAACAACATTCTAATTGATTCTAGTCTAGCAACGGGTGCAAAAGTTTCATCAAAATCAATTCCTTCTTCTTGATTGTAACCTTGAGCCACTAATCTAGCTTTATTTCTTACAACCACACCGGATTCATCCATCTTATTTCTAAATATCCATTTAGTACCTATGACGGATTGATGTTCCAGTTTAGGAACTAATTCCCATACATTGTTTCTTTCAAATTGATTTAACTCCTCTTGTATTGTCATAATCCAAGATTCATCATTTTCCGCATCCGCAAATGATTTGGGTTCAATTTGAGAAATGAATGCATTATGCTCACAAGTATTCCTAAGTGATGATCTAGTTGTGACGCCTCGTGATGGATCTCCTAAGATTACATCTTTAGGGTGAGAAGAAACATACCTCCACTCCTTGGGGAGTATTTAAGAAGTACCTTCATGTTGCTCCATATTTGTTTGCTCTTCTTGTTCATCCTCTTGATTTCTTTGTAGTGCATTTTATTGATTATCCTTTGATGGTTCTTCTTGTAACTCTCCATCTGCATCATCATAATTTATTCATTTCTCCGCAGAGGAGGGGTTAGACTCATCAAATGTAACATGCATAGATTCTTCTACAACTAGTGTATTTTTTTTATAAACTCTATAAGCTTTGCTTGAGTTTGAATAACCAAGAAAAATACCAACATTAGATTTTGGATCAAATTTGCCAAGATTGTCTTTTGTATTCAAAATAAAACATTTGCATCCAAACACTTTGAAATAACCAATATTGGGTTTTCTATGTTTCCAAAGCTCATATGGAGTTTTGTTAAGGTTAGGTCTAATCAACACACGATTTAAAACATAACAAGCGGTGTTGACGGGCTCGGCCCAAAAATACTTAGGCAATGAATTTTCATTCAACCTAGTCCTAGTCATTTCTTGAATGGATCTATTCTTTCTCGAATGGATCTATTCTTTCTCTCAACAACTCCATTTTGTTGTGAAGTTCTACGAGATGAAAATTGATGCTCAATGCCAAGATTATTGCAAAAATTCTCAAATGCAAGATTTTCAAACTCTCCTCCATGATCACTCCTAATGCATGCAATACCATGCCCATTTTCATTTTGTATTTTCTTACAAAGCACCTTAAAGGCATTAAGAGCATCATCCTTATTGACTAAGAATAATACCCATGTATATCTAGAATAATCATCCACTATCACAAATACATAATATTTTCCATTTAGACTAGCATATCTAGATGGCCTAAATAAATCTATGTGAAGAAGTTGAAGTGGTTTTGAAGTAGATATATAATTTTTATTTTTGAAGGAAGTTTTGATTTGTTTTCTAAATTGACAAGCTTCACAAATCTTATCTTTTTGAAAACCAATTTTCGGAAGACCTTTAACTAAATCATTTTTCGAAATTTTTGAAATCAAATCCATACTAGCATGTCCTAACCTTCTATGTCATAACCAACTATCATCATGTAATGCGGGAAAGCATTTATCAAGAGCAGATGCACATTCTATATCAATAAATAAGATCTTGCCATCACATGAATTTTCAATAACACAACTAAATTTATCAAAGATAACTTTGTAACCTTTGTCACATAATTAACTAATACTAATTAAGTTGTGTTTCAAGTTCTCAACCAAACAAACATTCTCAATTAGAGTTGAGGAAACTTTACCAACATTTCCAATTCCAAGAATTTTTCCTTTTGAGTTGTCTCCAAAAGATACGTCTCCACCATTTTCAATTTTGGTGAAGCTTGAGAACCATGCATAGTTTCCGATCATGTGCCTTGAACAACAACTGTCCAAGTACCATTTATTTTTCTTCTTCTTTGAGCTCTACAAAGAAAATCTCAAGTTTTAGGTACCCAAAGCTTTTTGGGTCCTTGAGAGTTAGCAACGGTTCCTTTTGGAACCCAAATACATTTGACACCATAATATGCATTCCTTTTCACGGGACATCTATATTTCATGTGACTGTTTTGATTACAATAATGGCAAACAATCTTATGATCACTTGTGGAGGTACCTTTAACAAAATAATTCTTATAATATTTTTGCTTCAAGTTAGGCTTATATCCAAGTCCTCCTTTATCAAAAACACATTTTTGTGAGTTAAGCATATTATCCAACATCTTTTACCCATTTGTAAATTTTAAAACCATCTCATTCAACTCATTGCTCTTTTTCATAAGTATTTCGTTTTCATTTCTCAAATCATCTATATGTAATTCTAAATGCTCATGTGAGATGCTAGGTTTCTCATTTGATAATGCATTTTCCTCATGTAATTTTTGCATTTAGAGATTCATTTTCAGTTTTAAGCTTTGTCATTTCCTTTTTAAGACATACATTCTTTTTACCAATCTTCATCAACTCATTATGCAATTCTTTAAAAGCATTATACAATTTATCATAGGTGGGATCACTTACCTCATTGAGATCATCATCCCCTCCTATTGCCATAAGCGCTAGGTTTGATACTTCTTGCGACCCTTCTTCATCACTTGAATCTTCCTCGCTATCATCCCAAGTTGCAACCATGGCTTTCTTCTTGAGTTTGTTGATAAGTGGACACTCCGATCTTATATGGCCAGGCTTCTTGCATTCATAGCATGTGATTACCTCTTTCTTCTCCCTTTGGTTCTTGAAGTTTCTGAAATTTCTTCGCTCTCCAGTTTTCTTGAAGAATTTTCTGAACCTCCTTGCTAGCATGGCTAGCTCTTCATCATCCGGTTCACTCTCCCCATCACTCTCATGTTTTAAAGCTTTGAGAGCAATGCTTTTCTTCTTCTCCTCATGTCTTTTTTCTGCGGCCAAATCTTCTTCATATGAAATGAGAGAACTAATTAAATCATCAAGAGGTAAAGCATTTAAATCTTTGGCCTCTTCAATAGCGGATCTTTTAGGTCTCCATTCTTTTGGAAGTGATCAAATGATTTTCTTAACTTTCTCACTATTTGAAAAGACCTTTCCTAAGGCTCCTAGGGTGTTTACTATGTCCGTGAATCTTGTATGCATAGAGTACACACTCTCATTTTGTTCCATTTGGAACAACTCATATTGTCGAGTGCACCTACTGATTTTTGACTCTTTCGTTTGATTTGTGCCTTTATAGACTACTTCAAGTTTGTGCCAAATTTCACTGGCACTTTCACAACTAGAGACTCGATGAAATTCTTTCTTATCAAGTGCACAAAATAAAGCATTCATAGCTTTGGAATTTAGATAAACTTTTCTCTTTTCCAATTCATTCCATTCCCTTGAAGGTTTTGGAATATCTTCCCCAACTTCATTTTTATTTTGGAGCAAAAATGGACCATCACATACAACTTCCCAAATTTCATAAAAACGGACCATCACATACAACTTCCCAAATTTCATAATCTAGTGCTTGTAAATAAATTCTCATCCTAGTTTTCCAATATGGGTAGTCATTTCTGTCAAAGAACGGTGGTCTAGTTGTGGACTGTCCTTCCCTAAAGGTTGAGTCATTTTGGGTTGTCATGTATCTTTTACTCTAGACGGTTAAGTCCTAACAAGAGAACCTGGCTCTGATACCAATTGAACTATAAGTATGCAACCCAATAGGGGGTGAATTGGGATTCTAAAAATTATTAGATTCTAAAACAAATTATCATGCAAATCTAAAATGAATTTAATAGAATAACAATTAAATTAATTACAATATAAAGAGATAAGGGAAGAGAGATTCAAACACGAAGATTTTTACGTGGTTCGGCCAACCTCGCCTACGTCCACGCCTCCAAGCTTTCCAGGCTTGAGGATTTCACTAAGTAAGCCTCCAAGGCTTCAAATGCTTACACTTGACTTCCAAGATGTCAATAAACCTTTACAACAAGAGATTATCCCCAATCTCTCAACCCAAGTGTATCCCAACACTTGCAATCACTCAAAGTAGAGGATTAAAAATTATTTTTCTCTCACACAATATTTAAGATTACAAATCAATGCCCAATGTGTGAATAGATGAAGCAAGAATATGTTTTAAAGCTCTATGAAGATTGTATTCTCGAATATAAGCTCAATGGTCGTGTTGTGATCAGTCTTGTTTGAATTTGAATGAGCTTGTTTATAGTTGGAGCTGAGAAACTAGCCATTATAAACTGTTTGCTAGGGGTGGCAATATGGGTCAGGATTCGTTTATTCGATTCGATTCGATACGAATTAAATGGGTTTGGGTTTGAAAAAATTGATTCGTTTAATAAATGGGTGAATTCGATTCGATTCGTTAATTAAACAAATCGAATGCGGGTTTGAAAATTTAGATTCGTTCATTCGTTTAATAAATGGGTCATAAACGAATCGAATACGGATCGATTCGTTTAAAATTTGTTTAATTAAATTATTTTTTTATCCTTAAATTTATTTGAAAGTTTTTTAAAATTTGAAGGTTAATATTGTAATTTTAAGAAAAAAACAAAAACAAAATAGCGGAAACCTAAAGGGGCTAAATCCCTAAAACTTCTCCCCTCACTCAGCCGACAGCCGCTCTCGTTGCTCACTTGCTCAGTCTTCTCTCACACAAATCACACTCACCCACCGGCCACTCATACCAAGTGAAGCAATCAATTAACAAAAACAGCCGCCGGTAGCCACGCGAGTGCAGCCCGCGACTCGGCAGCTACCCAGGAGCATCAGCCGCACAACATATTAGCAGCCACTTGAACCCACAGCAGACTGCGACCCGAACCAATGCCCAGGTGCAAGCATTCAGTTGTTCAATCTCGCCCATTTTCTTGTATGTTTCATTTTCTTTTCTCTATTACTCTGTTCTTGTTATTAATTAATTTGCTGTATTTTGCTCATTAGGGTTTATTTTGGATTTGATTAGGTGTTTCACGCGTGAATTGCTAATTCTGGCTAGGTAGGCTTTTAGTAGTTAACTAGTTGCAAGTTGGATTTGAATTAGGTTATTCTCTGTTTCATGTCGTTTTACTGTCGAATGAAAAGCTTTTAGCTTTCAAGCTCTTAGCTTGTTTCCTAGTCACGTTCTCTGGAATAAGTTGGGATTTTAGAGTTCTGGTTCCATGGCATCTAGTAAGATTGAGTAGATGGGCATCTATTGGAAGTGGCAGCTGGAGGGACTGAGTAAACTGAAACTCTGTGGAGTCCATAATCCAAGTCCTATGGATGGATCTTAATCCTATCACTTAGTGCTGGCAGAGAAAATTGATCCTTTTAATTGTTGACCATTTTCATTTAGAACAAGGCTCGAGTTGTGTGGATTAAATAAATTTGACAGTTGGATGAATATGTGGCATCCAGATTACATTCCCCTGTGTTAGTATTCTGTATTGTTTTTTGGATATTTTACTTTCAACTGCACCTATGAAACCCATTGCGGCAGCCCTGTAACAGACAATCAAGCACCTCCTTTAGGGAGCTTATTTTTGGGAACGACATATAAAAAAACCACAAACTCCAGAAGAGATGCTACAAATTTGCTATATATTTGATTTTTGAAATTTTACAATGACTATTATCAATATTGCAGCATGTTAATAACATGTTATATGTAAGAATAATTTCTGAGCTTGTCAATATTTTCTCTTGTTTGCTTGACAAATTTATGAAATTTTTTTGCATGTATGAGACTTGTAATTCTAGTTGTAGTTTGATACTTCAATATCTGCTATATCATCAATTTGATTTCTCTAAGGTTAAACATTTTTATCTGATGCTAAATAGCATTTATGGAGTGCACGATGAGGCTAAGGACAAGGCCTTTGAACTGGAAATGAGTTGGGTCTGTGATGAATCAGACCCAACATTTTTGTCTCTTTCATTTATCATCAATTTTTTGGGTTGTTGTTTGCTGTTGGAACTTAATATTACTAGCATAATTATGCTAGTGATTTTGTTTATATATTTTTGTTTCTGTTTTTATTACATTCAGGTACCAGATGAGCTTCTTGAGGAAGCTAAGGTAGCCGCCAGAGCAGCGTTGGAAGAGATGGATGCAGATTAGTGTAGCAGAGTTGATAATATTTGTTTACTAGTTTGATGTCATTTCAGGGCTTGTCTCGGAATACTTTTCGAAACATTTTCAAAATATTTAATAGATTGGTGGATTCTCTTGATGGTTGATGTCTTGTCGCTGATAATTGCATCTATACTGTTAAAAGTTTTTAAATTATCATCTATGCGGCTAATTATTTGTATCATATGATTTGAATTATTTGTAATTTGTTGTGGGATATTAAATTTGTGTTTTTTTTGCTTAATTTTGTTTATTAATTATACTTTTCTAAACAAATTGTAAAAGAATCATGATTCGATTCAATTCGTTATGGATTCGTAAAGGATAAACGAATAATAAACGAATTCGGATTCGATTCGGTTCGTTTATCAATTCTATTAAACGAATTAAACGAATCGAACCGAATATTCGTTTAATAAATGAATCGAATCTGAATCCTGAAATTTCAATTCGTTTAATAAATGAATCGAATCCGAATCCATAGAATTTTGACCCAATTCGTTTACAATTCGATTCGTTTATTCGTTTTGCCACCCCTACTGTTTGCTCAAAAATGGTTCGCCGTTAACCATTAACGGTTCATCGTTTAGGCTGGTCAAAAGTTACCGTTGGACCAAATTTCAAATAAACGGTTTACCGTTTAGGCTTACCCTTTCGCCGTTAAATTCCAGAGACCTACAAGATGAGCATCAGTTATCCGTTTACTTTAAACGGTTAAGGATTTGCATGAAGTAACCTCTCTGGATAGTATCGGTTAACCGTTTGTAATAAACGGTTCGCCGTTTGTTTCCAGTAACCTGCAAAATAATTTAGCCTTATCCGGTTTTGTTAAACGGTGCCAGAAGAGTACAACCTTCAATTCTAGATTTTATCGGCTAACCGTTTAAATAAACGGTTCACCGTTAAGTTCCAGTAGCCTTCCCAGCTTTTTGTGTTTTTCGTTTTTCTTAATCGGTTAGAGCTTAGGTAATATGTAGCTCTCTGGTTTTAATCGGCTAACCGTTTGAAAGAAAACGGTTTACCGTTTATTTTCAAAATCACATTTTAAAACAGATTTTGCAGAGAATCATTTTCTAATTTGAAAGTCCATCTTTTATGAATATGATTGGAATGATTATAAGGCTTTCGTTTATTAAGGAATAGCTCCAACATTTTAATCAAAAACCATTTAAAGTTTGTTTTCATCAAAATTAATATTATTAACATATTCATGTTAACAATCTTAATCTTGAGTTAGTTATGATTTCATTATTGTAATTGTTATTTCATTTGAGTTACTAATGAGCACGACCATGGGCAGACCCAATTAAGGCCCAGGAGGGGCTTTAGCCCCCTCTGTGCCATTAAATTTTCTTTTAAATGTACCCTAAACCCCTTCTGAAAAAGTTAGATAAACAAATTTGAACATATTTTTCATATGTTAAAAGATTTGTAGTTCAATAGTAAGAGTGATATTTAATGGTTTCAAAACCTTGATTCAAATCCCAGTAGCCACATTATTTTATTTTTTAAAATATTTTGTGGAAACTACTTCGAAAAATGATATTTTCACGCATTTAAAAAAATAATTTATTACTATTATTATTTAGAATTAAAAAATAAGAAAATTTGAATTTATAAGACTTAAAATGTATTCAAGTGAACATTAAAAAAATCTAAGTTAAATAAAATTTTTTGAACTAAGTCCCCCCTCATTTTAGTTTCTGAGTCCGCCACTGGGCAGGACACACACTTATAGTCAAGATTACTCGGTATCTTGGTGGGAGCAATTATGAGTATTGAAGTTATAGATTAATAATATGGAATTTGTACAACACATCTCTTGATGAGTTTTCGATACTTGATCATAAAATTCTTTGGCCAGAGTGTGTCAACATATTTAATATGTTGAAAATGATTATTAGAAAAAACCAATAAGTATTAAAGAATAAGATGTAATTAAATTGATTGGATAGTTGAGATATCGATTTAATTAACGATGTGGTACAAAAGGATTATGCAGTAAAGAAATCAATGTGGCACGGGTCGATTTATTATTCAAGTACACTATCCTAGATAGCATACAATTATGGAGGTCAATTCCAATCTTTTAGTAGAGTAGATTTAGAATTAAATAATTGGGCTAGTTTAATTACATGTCTAATAATTGTAGCCACTATTGTATGTATCCATATGATCCCCGCGTTAGCTCATTTAATTTACTACGCCGCTACTAGATTAATAAACAGGATAACTAGCTATTTGAGTTAAAATGCTAACTATATTATTTAGTAGGAAACTCCATATAATATGGTTGTATCTAAGGAATCTTGTGTTATTTTACAAGGTCAGCCCCTATGACAAGAAGAAGTAACGTTATTTTTGATTTTATTATTTTTAATTTAAATCAAATTTGATTTAATAGAATTAAAAATATAAAAATATGGAGTCTAGAGTTTCTACTAAGATAGAAATATAAAAAAAATTATTTTCTCCCAAAAAGAAGATAGATGCCACATTATACAGATCAGAGAAAAATAATTTTTCTCTCAAACTAATTTTGAGAGAAAAATTTTCTAGTTGTTTTTAGTGGTGATAAAGGCGCCCATACGTCAAGTGCAGATCAAACATGAGTCATAACCTAGAAGATCATTGGTGACAGATTGTGATCTAACAAGCATGGCGGTGACGGATCGTGATCTAATAGGCGTGGTAGTGACAGATCATGATCTGGGAGTCTGAATTATTTTCAATTGTTCATCTTCTCGGATTGTTAAGGTATGATTTTCTAGATTACAAATTCTTATGTATTATATGAGATCGATCCTGAAAGTTTTTTTTTAAAAAAAAAAAACTGATATTTCTCCAACAACATGACCTTGCATGACCAAATCATATGTTACATGACCTTACACGATCGAATTATAATTTGCACAATCCATCAATTTTTCACCATTTGCATAGAGCAAAACAACTAGAAATTTGTTTTTGAATATGTTATGAGAAACTCACAACTAATTTAATCTATTTTTTTCAATATAAACCTTAATTTTTTTCCTATATATAAAAAGGAAAGCTAATTACAAGGAATTACTTACCTAAAGAAGTTAGATTTTGACAATTTTGCAGCAAAAGATCAGTGTTCGCCGGCGATTGTGCAGAGATGAACCAAGCTTATGTTTCTCCATTGTTGCAGATTCCCCTTCTCAGGCTCGGGTTGCTCATATGTATCAGGCTGATTTAGCATGTATGAGCGTTTGTTTGAGCCATATTATGTTTGAGTTGTATAAGTATTTTAAGATGATGATATTTTAGTAATTTTATGTGAGTTTCTAGAGGGTGTTGATGAAAATTTTGACAAATTCTATTTTTAGGGTACTAAGGTAATTTTCAAACTAGCGGTGTATTGCTGCAATTGGTTGTCTCAGTGTTGTATTTAATTACTATTATTTTCTTAACATTTAAATTTATGCTTTTTATTATGGGCAATTATCCACCGTCCACCTATATTTGGCACTTTTTCAAAAGAGTGATGATATAGTCACAAACTCTTGTACAAATTTATCTTATACAAACTGATGTGACATTAATTCATTAGTTGAATAAAAATATAAAATAATATAAATAAATCATGTGGCTCAAGAGATATTTAATTCAACCAATGAATTAACGTCACATCAGTTTATACAAAATAAGTTTATACAAGAGTTTGTTGATATATCATTACTCTTTTTAAAAATACGCAATTCTTAATTTTTTTTTGTTGAGATCTACTTGAAGTTATATTTGTTTTATACCTATTCACTGTTGTCTTCAAATCGTTAAGACTTTGCTAATGTCATAAGGGTATAAGGATAATTTCATCTATACTTAAAAAATGTAGTTTGGACAATATTTTATTAATTTTCTTTAACGGTTTGAAGACGGTAATAAACGGAAGAAAAAAATATAATTTTAAGTGGAGGTCAGTAAAAAATAATTAATATTTATGTATTTAAAAAAAAAAGTCAAAAAATAGGTGTACGGTGTGGGGCGGAGAATTTTCTTTTATTATTCTTCAAGTGGGAGATTGCCACTTTCCCCCTACAGTAATTAACATATACCATTTCCCCCTTACTGTTTTTATAATGGCCAAAACCCCCCTCATAGCATAAGTTTACAATATTACCTTTATTTTCAATTGGTATTTTATTTATATTTATTATAAATTAAATAAATGACATGAATAAAAACTAAATAAAAAATTAAGCATTAAAAGTAAGAAATATATTTTGATATGAGCAAAAAAATTAATAAGAAATATATTTTGATATGAGCAAAAAAATTAATAATAAAATTTTTTTCTTGTACTTATTTATTTTGTGAAAATTTTCTTATAATAAAAATATAAAAAAATTATTATAAAATGATAAAAAAATTATTATAAGAAAACTTAAATGACAAATAAAAATTTATTATAAGATAAATAATAAAATATTTTACCTATACTTTTTATATTTAATTTTAAAATATTACAAAATATTTATTATAAGAAAATATTCATAAAATAAATAATTATAAGAAATATTTTTATTATTAATTTTTTTATTCACATTAAAATATATATATATTTTTTTTAATATTTAATTTTTTATTTATTTAATTTATTTAATTTATAATAAATATAAATAAAAAAGTAATTAAAAATAAAAATAATATTATAAATTTATATTATTATAGAGAATTTTTAGTTATTATAAAAACATCAGGAGGTGTATGTTGTATATTTTAAAGTGTCAATCACCCTTCTTCGGGTTCACAGACGTTTGTCCTCCTTCGCGCGTTTGTCCTGAAGCTCAAGCTCCAGATCGACATGTCGACTGTAGAGATCAAACTTTCGCGATCAAACCGCATATATCGGCCTTCTGTACGTACATTTATAATAATTAATTCTCTGTGCAGTGTATTGACGTGTGTGATCCTAATTACTACCATGGTGATTGGTGAATGAATTATAAACCTGATCATTAATTAAATTAATTCATTATTGGAAAATATCAGGAACCTCTTCAAGGTAAAATCGTAATCAAGTCTTCTTCTTCCATTTTTCACTATGGAATTCACCTCACCGTTAACGGATCCGCCAATTTGCAGGTTTCTTCTCCTAAACTTAATTCACTTGAAAAGATAGAAAGCCCCAATTTAAGCTAGTTACTTACAGAAATATATTGTTGTTATTGTTGTTGTTATTATTATTATTTGTTTGAAGGTTCGAGGAGGATCAGCTGGTGTTGTTGAGTCTTTGTACGGTGTTATCAAGCCTATTAAAATTCTGTAAGTCCTTTTCCATTTGTTATTGCTTAATGTTGAGGAGCTTTAATATTGGTGGCCTGTAAATGTTGCAGCATTTAGTTATGTTTTGTTATTTTCTGGTTGGTAACGTCATCACAGTTCACAATCTTAATGATAGTGGTGATATTAACGAGGCTCATACTCGTGGACACTATTTTTTTATGCTGTCTTTAAATTTGACATGTGAAGTTAATGCATGTTTGAGATTTGATCTCAACCAATTTAAACCGTTTGCACCACTTTAAAAGGTCCGACTATCATAATTTGGTGTAGGAATTTATGCATAAAAATTAGCCTTACCTTGAACTTTACTTCTTGAAACAGCATGGAAGTCGAGCTTAGATTACTAGTTGTAACTTGAAACAAAGGGATGTGTCCTGTTAGATACAGTGCATTGGTTTGAACTTGTTTGCGTAGCAGAAGCCACTTCGAGAAGGATACGTCGGAAATATATTGTTGAGGCACAAGATAACAATATTTTTCCAATAAGAATGTGAAATTTATTTATGGTGACAAATAGCAGTTTCCGATCTTCTATCCTTGTGATCTGATTATATTTAGTGTTAGAAATAAATATTAGTAGTCCATTATATGCGTTAAATAGAAACTATATTTGTAGTTCATAATTCTTGAAGTTTCTTTTTACTGTGCTGCCATTAAACTCACCTTTAACAGTTGCACATGATCTGTGTGTCATATAGTGTGGCCTTGTGGATCATTAATGATAGTGCTGGTCTTCTGCTTGAGACATAATATTTAACTACTTTAGTGTTTGATATGGCTAATTGAACGGGTGGTGAAGGGTTTCATAGTCTATTGTATGGAGATCTGGTGTCAAGGTCCTATCCGGTCGCTATAGGTGAAGCATTTATGTGAGTTGTGTTAAGGAAACTAGAAGATAGGCTTCCAAGCTGGATACAAAGTCTTGTAACTTCGGAAAGTTTATAGATTAGACTCCGTACCAACAAAGAGTTTAGTCGCACACTGGAAAGATAGCCCAGAAAGTTAATAGCGTACTTGCCTCAGTGCAAGTGGTTTAGCTGAACCCTTCCTGGTTGAGAAGACACGTGAAAATGCCATATATAAACCGACAAGGTAATATTTTCATTTATTCATCAGAAGAGGTGTATCCTTTGAAGCCAAAATGTTTTAATGGAAAGTGCTGTGTAGAACATTAGATTTGTGTCTGAGACTTGGGTTGGCACTTTCTAAACAACATTGAAATATCTTCTGACGGCTTGTCTAGGACATTTTGTTTTATGATGCCACCATGAGCTACCTATTAGATTTAGCCATGGTCAGTTGACTGATACCAATAAAAAAGTTTTTGTCATTTTCAACTCACAGCCATTCATTCTGAATATTTATAATCCAAAATAGAAACACGAGTTTTTGGTTCCTCAGAATATTAGGAACAGTTCACCTAGTTGCTGTGTGGATCAATTATAATATGATAAAACCTGCCAACTAGTTGAATGCAGTGAAATTGTTTTTTCTAACTTTTGAAATGTGTATATATATATTCTTTTAATTCAATTCAAACTCATTATCTACTCGAGATAAAGATTTGTACTTTTGTGTCACTAAAACAATTTGTTGTGAAATCAAGACAGAATCAGTAATAGTGCTAGTGTGCTTCCAAGCCCTTTGAATCCCATATTTCTTTATAAGAATTTCAGTGTCTCTGTTTTCAAGGATGATTTAGTCAATTGTCATGCTTTTCAGTTTCCAAAGCATTAGAATTTAAGCAGCCTAGTGACATCCTTGAGCTCTAAGAGTCTTATCTCTTCCCTAGCTATAATCCTTTTGCTTTAAACCTCAAAAATTCTTCCTCCCTTCTTAGATATTCAAATTTTCTCCAGCAGAGCTGGTTGACAGCATCCTAAAAGCAAAGAGAAAATTTAGTAGTTGGATGCAATCAGTGCACTAAAAGGAAACTGAGTGCCCAAATCTCACTCACCAGGCTGATTGGAAACTTTAAAAAATGGAAAAAAAAAATTTGGAATTTTCTCCCTGATAAGAATGCTTGAGGCAGCTAAAAGTTATAGGATGTTGTTTATACAGGGTTCTTGGACATGCAAGCAGAGATTCAGATTGAATGGATAATGATCCTTAAAATAAGCTCCAGAATAAAAACTTTTGCTCTGGATCTGTCTGATTTCCCTCTGGCAGGACTGACCTTTAAAAAAAAGGGGAAAAAAATAAGAAGTTGGAGGATATTGGCATTAAATTGCGTGGCTGCATTTGGGTTGGGTTGTGGTAATTTCTAAATAAATGCGGCTTAATATGAGTTACATTTATAATAATTGAGGTATTACGATAGTAATAAATTATTATTCTCCAATTTACTTTCAATTTTTTATTTGTGTATTAAATTTTATTTATCTATTTTTTTTTTCTTCTTTCTACTCTTAGTAGCTGTTTCAAATTTTATACAGCTATCTAAATCATTAATTTACTTTTCTGTAAGCAGAAAGAAGAGCCAAGAGATCAGAACTTCTGGAAGGATTGGTTCAGGTACAACTGAGGTAGTCTTTTTTGTAAGAAGCTGGTTGTATTGGTGTCTTGAGCATTGATACTCTCCTGTTATTGTTGGTTTGCTAGAATTCTGATGAAAGGTTTATTTTTCAGAAACTGCCAATGCATCCCCTCTAGCTTTTTGAATGGCAGTCATCTTTCTCATATGTTGCATGAAATCTCTTTGTTTTATCGTCTATAAAAAGTGCCGTTGTCATTAGTAATAGCTTACTTCATTGTTTTGTGGCCTCAAAGTTGTGGAATAGGTTATGCAAAGAGGCTAACATTTTACGAGTCATTCCGGGTTCTTGTCACTCTATTCTTTTGGAGAATTCCTATGCTTTTGGTGAAGGAAAAAAGGCCAAAACTCTTTGGATTGTGCTGTGGCAGCTCTGTTTTGGGTAATATGGCAGGAAGAAATCTTCTTATTTTTGAAGGCCAAAATGTGGGACAGAGTTTGTCTTCTAGCTTTGCCTTGTGCTTCACTTTCTAAGGAGTTCCAAGATTCATCTTTTTTCCTTATTCATCTAAGCTGGGAGAGTGTTTTGAGATAGGTGTCTAGGTTGGTCTGTTATTGTAGAGGGTTGATTTATTATTGTAGAGGGTTGATTAGTATATTTTGCATGTCAGAAAAGTTTTCATTATTTTGCTTAGTGTACAGCTGGTCCACTTGTAATAATTCTTCATAATTAATATAATTTATACTTTCATATAAAAAAAAATAGTTTACTTAAACAAATTTTTTGTTTTCTCTGAAACTGTTTTGTTAGCATCCGGGTCGTAAGCCTTTTTCACCCTGTTTTTACTCCACTTTTCTACTTGCTACTTGCATAATTATACTTATAGTGATACTTGTACCTTTTTTTGCAAGGTATTCATATCGGGCTTGATAATTTTGTCTACATCTCCAAATTTTCTTTTATCTTTCTTTGTATAAATATCAAGTACAAATACCTATTGCTTTCTTTATAATATATGCAACTTTTGCATTGGCAGATACCATTTTCCATGAACCTTAAGCAGCATGGAGAAGAAAATTTAGAAAGATTTTATGAGACCTTTCATGGAGCAGATATCAACATCCAGGTGAGGATATGTCAAGGGAAAATCGTCATTTGATGACCTTTGAAATTAGCTTGTTGTTGGCCGCACTGCTTTCCATAATCTTATGCCTTATTAACGTTTTATCAATCTTTTGATGATTAACGAATCCTGTAATAGTATTTGGTAACTGTAGATATAATGAGAGGATACTTACATAAATCACTATCAGCTACAGTGGAATTCATTGTTGAAACTGATAAAGGTATTCTTTGAATTTTATCTATTTGTTTTAATTACTACTTTTATTTATCTTGTTTTTACCTTTTGAGATATGTTCTCTACTAATTGAACATGCACTTCTTCTTGCTGTGTTCAGCTGATCTCCTTGAGCGACCAGTTTCTCCTGAGATGGTTGTCTTTAACATTACTCAGGATACTCAGAGACATCCTTTACTTCCTGAACTAAAATCAGGTTTACTTGTGTTCTCATCTCTTGCAGTTACTTTAATTGGTGATTCTTAATTTAGCTATTAAACTTGGAATGGTCTCTGACACATAAGCGCATGTACATTATATATCTTTTAAAAAATTTATAAAAGACTATGATCTGCAATGCATTTGAATGTCTTATTGATGCAACGTTCTGAATCCCAGAACTTAGTGGATATGGTTATGATATGATTGTGGAACTGACAATGTTTGTTTAAAAAGGTGGTTTTAAGGTGACAGGAAAAATGTCCACTCAATGTTCCCTGTCGGATCCCATCACTGGAGAGCTAACGGTTGAAGCATCTTCTGTTCCTATTCACTCCATTGACATTCACCTCCTCCGCATGGAGTCGATTCTTTTAGGAGAAAAGATTATATCTGAAACCTCTTTGATTCAGACAACGCAGGCATGCAAAAATCAGCATATTATTCAATTTTCTTTTTCCTTATAACATTTGTTTTGACATCTTTTCTTTTTCCTTGTAACATTTGTTTTGACATCTTTTATTTCTCATCATATACTAGGTAGCAGATGGAGATGTCTGTTGCAACATGACTCTGCCTATATATGTCATACTCCCCCGTCTTTTGACTTGTCCAACTGTCTTGGCCGGGTGAGTTGCCAATTAGGCATAGATATTCCATTACTTCTAGAATAATATCATCTTTCTGTAATATACTGAAAGCTGATATTCATAATATGCATCAGCCATCTATGCTTCGGTCAGTTGACTTTTCAAACAGTCTTAGCTGACTTACAATCTGAGAGGTTTCTTTTTTAGGGTGTTTTGTTTCTTTTTTTTTTTTAACTTGTTCACTAACTGAAAGAAACTGTTGGCTGGTTTGAGGTTTGTTAGTAAAGTTTGTCTTTCTTTTTTCCATTTTAGCTCACTGAGCACAATTTTGATTGTTTTGTTAAATTATGTTTGGGAGGAAGGTGGTGTTGGTTGTTTAACTGTTTCGTGAAGAATGTATAATATTTAAAGTTTCATCTCCTGGAGATTGGTCACATTCTCCAATTGGTCTGTCAGAACGTACTCTGCACAAGCATAATAATTGTTGTATAATTTATTCTATTGTCGTTTTTCTCAAAGAATCTTGTCAGTTAATTCTGTTTCCCCTGTGATATTACTCTCAGCTATGTATCTCTTTTTAGCTAATAGCTGGTAATGAAATGTTAAAGTGTCAGACTGGTCATGACACTGGGATTGTTAATCTTTGATGGTAATCTACGGTTATACATTTATGACATTTTTGTCCACATGATGCTGCTTATGTTTTTTATTGAGCTCCCTGTGTACTTATAAAACGTGGACTCCTCAATAACTGTGTTCAGCTTTAATGTTTTCGTTTTGGATTCTATGCACAGTCCATTTTCAGTTGAGTTCAAAGTGTCCATAGTCATCAGCTTTCGGTCAGAGCTTTCCAAATTGCATAAAAAGTCTGATCCAACAACTCCAAGACTCTGGGTGAGTAATCTTCAAGGCTTTAGTGTTTTAAGATAAATCTGTTTGTTGCATCTGAAACTTTTCAAATTTCAGCTGGCAATGGAAACTCTACCGCTGGAACTTGTTCGAACAAACTGATATATAACTGTTCAAAGCAACAACTGTTCAAGAGCATCCGTGAATTCTGTTGAGATTGCGGGTCAAACACTCATATCAGAAGAGGCTGAATTCCACCACTGAATAGTGGGGATGTACCCTTGGGTACAGGTACAAATGATGCAATTTGTCGTGATAACTGCCGTGTTCTTCCAAATCAATGTGTAAACTTTATTGATCATGTCAGATTCAAAGTATAGATCAGAATACCGTAATGTTAATGGGTATGGGCTACAAATTTACAGACTACGATAGAAAGGGTTATCAAAGATCCCCGTCCACTCAATTCTGGTTGTGGGTATATATTTCATTTTGATAACAAATTTTTCCGTCACGTGTGTTAGTGAACTTGGAATAAGTAGAGTTACAGCTGACTATTGATGTTCTTTTACATGTATGCCAAATCAATGGTTGTACTGATAAGCTCAAGTGAGATATATAACATAAAACTGTGAGACTGATCTCATCAATAGTGAGCCATGATTTTACTAATTCCAATTGTTTAAACCAGAATCAGATCATAGTTAAAAATAGCAGCGTGTTAGTAAACTGATAAAAAATTTGAATGTCTGTTACTGTTAGGGGCTGGAGGTTGTTATGTTATATAATCATATAACATACATGATTATGCAATCATTGAATTTTCATTCAACTTTTGCGAAAATAATATGATTCTTTTAACTCATATTTTCACAACCGTTGAATGAAATCCAACGGCTGTTACATGATTATGTAACATAACAAAAATTTCATCCAACGGCTATTACATGATTATGTAACATAACAAAAATTTCATCCACCGGCTATTACATGATTATGTAACATAACAAAAGTCCTTATTAAATGAATCATAATCAAGTTCACACATATCAAAAAATCACAAATAAATCATTGGTGACTTGTGATAGTTTTCAGCATCGACTTGAGCCAAATTCTTGTTACAATCAGAAGCTTTTCCTGGAGACGATTGAATGTGGTAGGCAATACAATCAGTGGGTCCTCTGTGCAATTTGTCCAATGCCACTAGGCCTTCCTTACCATAAGTTCGTTCAATACACTTCAAATTCGAGGCACTTAATTGTAGTCCAACTTTTTTAAGATTTTTTCTCCAAACTGACACCCTTGTCACTGATTCCTTTCAACAACTTGTCAACATTCTTAGAAACTGATCTGAAAGATTTGAATAACATGTCAAACTCGAAGTGTTCTTCTTCGCATTTATTTAGGACTTCTTGGTACTGATTAATTTGAAGACGGTGCTGTTTAAATGGAGCTGTAGGCACACAAACCCATTCATTATTCAAAACTTGAGCAGCAAGTTTTGATCTATGGCCGTGGCTGGGCATGACGATCGGATTTTCTTTACTCTTGGGTATAACGACAAGTCTATAACTGGGAGTAACATAAACGACTTGAGGAGAGTCTTTACCGGAGTACATATTTTCCTTTCTTGGTCTCGTTCTTGCTTGCTGCATTACTTGTGAACTATTTTCTTGCTGTCGATTGAACATCTTTTACAGCACACCGATTTGTTAGACTCAGATTGAGATTGAGCATGAAACCCACCAATTTTTATCATAGTGAAATTCAGCAAGAAACTCCCCAATATCACCGTCGGCGCAGTAGCGAACAAGCTTTAAAAATTTATAATACTCTGAACTGTTTAACTCTCATTTTCTCAAAAAACACTGAGGGCCTATAAACCATTTGCATTTGTCTGTTGGCAAGACTCGGCAGTGCCATTTGCAGTCAGTATGTACAAGAAGACAACAGTTTATTGTATAATTGAGGCAACTACTGATATACCTAGAGAATCCTTCTTTGCAAAGCAAAGGATTCCTAAATCCTGTAGGAAATAGGAATTTGATTGCAATTACACTTAGAAAATTTTACACGTAAATCACCCAAAATTTATGCTGATTTATAATATAGCCCCAAAAATATTTATTTCTCTGGCCAGTTTTGGAATATTGTAACTTTTAAAATAATTGTTGTTAATTGTGCTGTATAAATAATCAACTGTAAAAAGAATCAGTTAAGTGTTTGATAAATTTTGTTTTCAGAAGTACTGTGAGTTTTGAAAGCGATTATAAACGTTTGGTAAATCTTACTGTTAAACTATTGAAAGAAAATAAATGATTAAAATGTACATAATGTAGAATAAAATTTACTTATACATATAAAAACATGTGCATACAATATTTTTAATTGTGTATTACAATAATTATAATAATTTTAATTGTGTATTATCATAATTTTAACTAAAAATAAAAATTATAATATATTGATTTTATATTTTATGTTAAAACAATTGATAATTAAATTTATAATATGGTGAAACAAATTTAATAATAATTTGACCAACAAATTGATATCAATAAATTTATATTGATGAATTATAATAAAAATAATTAAAATATTGATTTTGTTTACAATTTGAATAAGGATAATTTTAGGTTTAGATGATAATTTTAAGAATATTTATGGAATTATATTAAAGAATAAAATTGATTTTCAGAATATTTATGGAATTATATTAAAGAATAAAATTAATTTTTAAAATCAAAATTTAAAATCTACTCATTCTATACTTTTCAAAATCAACTGTAGTAATGACTGATTTTGACAAAAGTGATTTTAATTTTTTTTACTAAACATTAAGATTAGTATTTTTATTTTTAAAATCACTTTTAAATCTCTCAAAAGAAATCCCAAATAGACCCTTACTATTTTAACAAATTAAAAGCGAATTTTACAAGAATTTTTTAAGCCTTGGAAGGAAGTCTAAAGATTGAAATCTGAATCTTCTTGATTGACCCCTTTACAGGCTTTATTGCTAGCATTTTCTGTAGCTCTTGGTAACCCTTATTATTGGAAGTTTCATTGACTGTAGCAGGTTGACTTTGTTGAAATCTTTGAAGCTTTTCCAATGTAACATTGAATTTTAGTTGACATTTTTTGCTAGGGATTTCTTGATCGCAGCAGAACTTACAGGCTATAATACACTTACATGAAATTTCAACTTCGATGGGTTGATTTCTTAACTGTCATTTTAAATGAGGTAATAAATAACTATGATATTATAAATTATAAATTAATGAATAAAACCTTAGCCATAGTCCTATTATCTTCTCAAGTCTTCACTGTGTTTTTTATTCATCATTGCATACTTAGTTTATTCTGCTTTTAGAACCCAGTTGTATGAATTTGTGTTTTGATTGCAGCCGGTAGGTACAAACTAATCTACTTTTTTTTTTTTACCATCCACAACCTTTAAATTTTATGTTGGCTTCGAAATGTAGCAAAAGCTCCATTAATGTGATACATCTTGCTTCACTTAACTCCAAATCTTTTATTCACAAATAGAATAACCCCAAGCAAGCAAACCAAGTGTAGAAATACTATTTTTAAGATGCCACTAGTAATCAAGACAGATACATTCACTGGTTTTCTACTAAGACAAAATACAGGAGTAATTTGGGACCAGAAAAATGCGTTCACAATATTTATCTTTCTGTATTTTGGTGATCAAGAAATAAAAAAGCACCATCCATGTCAAATTTTGACAGAAAATATTATGGGTTTTTAAAAGGTTATGTCGAAGACATTCCAAGAAGTTCAAAGACCAATTTAAAAAGGCTCAATGCTTAGATATAGAATTTTTGTTACCAGAGGTAACCACCTGTCCCTACTATCATCAATAAGACTGTTTAAAATTTAAATGCCAAGATACCGTAGTGAATTTCGGAGAAAATCCAAAATGATCTTCTATTCATACAATTGTCTTATAATATTATTTTATTAAGAGATTTAGCCAACATCCAAACATCAGTACTCGCCATGGTATCAAACCCATGAACAATAACCTTATTCCAAGAACTACTCTTCAAGAGACTAATAGTTCACTCAACTGAAAACTCAAACAACATAGTATGTTGGTAGCTCTCACCGGGTCGAACCACAATAGAAGGGAAGTTAGGTTGATTTATGGCGTTAGGAAAACCCTGCGTCTCCAAGCAGACACCTGAGTGCTTTCCATAAACTGCACCCCCTTTTCCAACAACTCCGTTTACATAGTTACCAGTGTAAAACTGCATGCCTGGGGCATTGGTCCATAAATTAAGGACCCTTGAGGTTGATGGTTCCTTCAGTTTTGCAGCATGTTTCAGACCTGATTTCTCTTCTCCACAATCAAGAACATAGTTGTGATCATACCCTAAACCAGGTACTTCATTGATTGATGCACCAATCTTTTTCTCAGTGGTGAAATCAAAACGGGTGCCCTTGACTGGCATAATTTCTCCAGTTGGGACCGTGTTCTGATCTACAGGAGTAATGTGTGATCCCCATATTTGAATTGTGTGGTCAAGTATGTTCCCTGAATGATGGCCTGCTAAGTTCCAGTACGTGTGTTGAGCTAAACTGATTGGGGTTGGCTTGTTTTCTGGAACTGCTTCCATGTCAAGCCTCATTGTCGTGCTTGAAGTTAGTGTGTAGGTTGCCACCACAGAAACATCCCCTGGGTAACCTATTACCAGGGAGAAAAAATTTAATAACAGAAAAACAAATGAGAGGAGAAAAATCAGAAATACAAAAGTTTGATTGCACGTAACTATGGGAGGTAAGAGAGAGAGAGAGAGAGAACCTTCCTCGCCATCACGGCTGCGATACTTGAAAGTAATGGAAGGGTTTTCACCTTTCTTATATTCTGCTACCTCCCAGACAACTTTATCAAAACCCTTGAACCCACCTGGGGGGGGGGGGGGGTGGTGGGGGAAGGAGAAAAAGAAGAAGACGAAGAAAGATCAAAATGATATATATCATGGAAATTAATTTCCAAATGTTCGGTTGCTTGTTACAGTTTAATAGAGGAGAAAAAATGTGCTCAGCACCAAGAATAAAAGAGCAGAATACTGCATCTTGCTTTGCCATACTAATTAGCAACAGCTACTTTGATCTCTATGCAAGACAACAGTCAAAATATCCACCTCCCTAAGATGTTCAAACTATTGTACATGTTTTCTAAGATAATCTTCGTACTGATTACCAAAGTCTATAAAGCAAAACCATTAATCGAAAAATATATTTGTATAAATGCATGTCACTGGTAACAAAAAAGGACATATATATCATGTTAAAAATTTGATATTACTTGGAAAAAGCAAAAACAGGATGCATTGTTTAAGGCGTTTAGAAAGATTATTCATAGCTACATTGAGAAGCAAACTTGTACCCTGGCGCATGGCATCCAATAACTACTGCCACCATGTTGATGCCCAAAGCAATATGGAACAGCCTTGAACTTCAACATAAATTTTTCAAGCCATGATTAACAGGTAGCAGGGTTCCAACAGAGACTAAAGTAATATTTTCCAACCCTGTGTCTTTACAATTTTAATTCTTTTCCAGAAAAATAAAAGGTTATATTGATATTTACAATACAATTTTTCATCTGATAAACATATCAGAGCAGGTAATCGGCTAAATAGGATGATGCTGCCTTCTTTTTAATGTTGATTTTTTCAAATCACTAATAAAATTCAGAATTTTATTACAACATAGCTGACATGTAAAAAAGGTTTGTAACCAATAAACAACAGTAGCCCAAGCACAGATCTTGATTATATCATGTGAATTAAGCTTTAAAAATTAAAAAACAAAAAAAAAAATTCCATTCATATTTGTAATTTTTTTTTTGGGGGTTTTGTTAAGACAATAAACCAGTGAGATAACTCGGCTACTTAAGAGAAGATATATGAACAAAGAAATGATTTTTAAACAATAATATAGAAGGGAAACTAACAAATGGGCGAAGAAATTGAGAATTTCATACCATGGAGACTGTTTGGTGGCTTGTTGATGGGCAAAGTGTATTCAACCCCGTCGAGAGAAAACTTCCCATCTTTAATTCTGTTAGCAACCCTACCCACAATGCAGCCAAAAAAAGGTGCAGCACCTTTCTGATAATACATTACAGACATCACCACAACCATAGTCAAATGTACAATACCAAGATTTCATTAAGCTAACAACTTGCACAAAATGGCATATTTAACATACACACAAGAACAAGGTACTGATATAATGCTAATGAAAGTCCTATTACAAAATGGGTCACATTATTTACAGCGAAAAAGGCCAATGAGTAAACCCAGAACCATGGTTAATCCAAAAATCAAATAGGACTCACCACGTATGGTTCGACAGAGTCGAATCCAAGAACAACATCAGCCCAATTTCCTTGTAAAATCAATCAACAAATCCAATCAAATCATCAGTAAATTAAAAGAAATTGTGATCAGATTCAGAGTAAAGTAACCAAAAGAAAAGGACTCACATCACATACCATGTTTGTCAGGTACAGAAAGTGAGGTGATAATGGCTCCATAATTGGTAATTTTGACTTGCATGCTTCCATTGTTCAGTTCAAACACTTCTGGTTTTAATGTCTGATCAGCCATTTTTCTCTTTGTTGAGAAATTTGAGTACTAATATAATTTTATATGCGACTGGAGAGAATAGATAGGGATGTGAGTGTCACTACAAATTACGGGAGGCTGCCGGCATGATGCTGCTGCCATCTGTCAGCCAAATAATTTGAGCAACGGGTTTCTTTAGCCGGGTGCTCTATTTAATTAATTCTTTAAATTTAAATAATTAAAATAAAATAATCTATTAATTAGATTTTAAAAAAATAGTATTAATAATAAGGAAAAATAAATAAATATAATATGAAAGAAAAATATTATTTTATCAAAATCAAAGAAAAAAAAAAGTTTATTTAATATAGGGCAAAAATTTGTTTATATTTAATATGTTATGTCTCATATTTGACATTAAAATTTTCATATATACTAATATTTGTCTAATTTTACTATTTTGAATACCCTGAAATTTTTTTCTCTCTTGATTCATGTTTGACATTTACATTTCATAAATAATACTAACATGTTTATATAACACTAACAGTTACATGTTTATTGTTAAGTGTTTCATATTTAACGCATACAATACTCATATTTAATATCTAACATTACATATTTAACTTTAGTTTTTTTATATTTTATGTTATTGATTCACATATAAATTTCATGTTTCATATTTACGTGATATATTACTTGGTTGAAATTTAGTGTTTCATGTTAGAAATAGCACCATAAATTTTTATTTTCTTACCCATTTCATGTTTAATGTTCATGTTTCATGTATTACATCATCTACCACATGTATGAAGTTGCATGTTCCCATAGTACTCTTTTTTTATGTCTAACTTTGCATATTTAACTTTTAGTTTTGCGTACTTTATGTTATTATTTCATATGTAAATTTTATATTTTATGTTTACATCATATATTGCATCTTTGAGTTTGATATTCATATTATAAATGACGCCAAAAATTATTACATCATAATCATATTGGATGTCTGCATATTTCACTTTTAGTTTTGCATATTTCATGTCTCATGTTCACATCACATGATGTATCTCTTAAGTTTGGAGTTTAAAATATTGTGTTTCATATGTTAAGTGGGTCAAAAATTTTCGTTTTTTTCAATCATTTCATGTTTGACGCTTATGTTTCATATAACATCTTTTGTCACATATATAAAATATTATTTTGCATGTTACAGCATAGTCATATTTAGAGATAGGCACCGGATCGGCCCACCAAGAAAGGCCCATGCAAGCTCGTGTTTGTATCATAATGTGCCCACCATGTATTTCGTGTTGTGCCATGTCGTGCCTTTTTCTTTTTTTGCTTAGGTTCGGCCCATAATATGTGCCATGCCCATGCGTGTCGTGACGTGGGTTGTGTTGTACCATGCCTAAGAAAAAAATGACAATAAGCTTTTTTTCTTTTTTTAAATTTTTTTTAAAGGGCATGCCAAGCTGTAGGCATTTTTTTTTTCAAGCCTATATACGTTTTTGGGTTCATGTGCCTTTAGTCATATTTAATAAAATAAAAAGCTTAAAACTCGACTCCATATTCAATAATAATAAACTAATAATAGTAAGAGAATGTAATACTAATTACTAAGTTAGACTTACATTATTAGATTTTTTTGTTTTAATACTTAACAACAACAATAGTAATAAGTTTTTCTTGGGGGTTAACTTGATGGTTAACTTAGACTTACATAGATTCAATTCAAGTTATGTGTAAAATAATAAAATTTTAAGTTTACTTTCATTAAAAAATAAAACGTCCTTATTGCAGGCCTTTTCACGTGTTATGCTTTAGCCTATCTTTAATCGTAAATCGTGCTTTTAAGGCCTACGTGCCTAAAGTTCTCAGTTCAGCCTAACCTGCGTGCGTGCCTTGTTGAGCCGCATGCCCTACCAAAATGTGCCGCGCTCATGCTGTACAACGTGCCGCCCAGCCCATTGGTCATCTCTAATCATGTTGGGTTTTTTTGTTGCATATTTCACTTTCAGTTTTGTATCTCTCATGTCTCAAACTAATTTCGTAAATACCAATTATTAAATAAAAATTAGAATTTGTTTTATTAAAAGGGTTTTATCCTATCCTTTGAAAAAGAAAATTAGTTCATAATTAAATATTATAAAAACAATAGAGAACTTACAAAAATTACCTATTGCTACAACTTCTCTCTCTAATTTCTCACTCTTAATTCTTTGCACCACGTATCTCAAATGAATGTACTATCTCCATTTATAAAGGCTGGAGGACGAGAAATATAAATATTGAGCACTAGCTTTACAACTTAAATTGATTGGCATTAATTGGCATGATCTTGATCTTTATTGGCATAGCAACTTGTTCTTCATTCTTATCTTCAAATTTGATAGTTGAAGCTTGAGCAATTTCATGGATCTTGGAGAACACTTGGTCAATAATTTGATCACTAAAAAACTATGGCAAAGAGTATGCTTTCAAATTGACTTTTTCAACTTGGCTTCGAGTAAGGGTGGGCAACTTCAGATTCCGAATCCGATCAGATTTCGAATAATTTGAATTGGGAAAAAAATCCATCTGATTTTAATCTAAAATTCAAATCCGATTTGATTTGATCCAAATTAAATCAGATTGAATCCAGATCGAATGAATATTTTGGTTTAGTTTGGATTCGGTTTGGATCGAATTGAGTTTGAATTTCGGGTTCAAATTAGTTTCGAATTGAATTTGGATTTGGGACCTTTTAGTAATTTTCATAAAAATTGAATGAAATCTATAATTATTGCCACAAATATAAGTACGAGGATATTTATGCATCCTTGTTAAACACTATCTGCAGATGTTGTTTGAGTTGTTCCACAAAGTCCTAGCCTTTGAATAGCCTTCACACGCTAACTCAGTCATTTTGGCTAATTAAAAAAAAAGGGCAAGCATGTTCAACAAAACTCAACTCATTTTTTAAGCCCAATCAAGAAATTTTCGGTAAATGAAACACAAATGTAACCATCAAAGCTCTTCAGCTGTAGACAAGCAAAGGAAACTAAAGTAATTTCAAGTTCATGATTCAAGCATCAAAGTGTCATGCATCGGGATTAGTGGATTACCATGAACATTCGGCGTTGTGGCAGTTGGACGTGATCAAGACACGACTGGGTTTCATCGGTTTATGTCGTCGGCATCTGGGTTTTATTCAATTTCATTCGGATTTGGCCCGTAAGTGGTGTGTTTGTGGATCTTTCAGTGGTTTGTTTGTGGTCACGCCTAGGGATGACAACTGGATCGCTCCATAATGGATATCCACAATATCCATCCAATTAGATCAGATAATATCCATCTAAAAATTTTTGGATCTTGAAATGAATATTTTAAAATTATATCCAAATGGATATGAATGGATATGGATAATTATTTTTACCCAATAGATATCTGTTTAACCCAACACAAGTTTAAAAAATTTTAATTTTATAAAATTAAAAATAAAAAATATAATAAACAAATAATTATAAAAATATTATATTAACTAGTGAAAAATTTAAATTCTTCTTATATTAAAAACTAAAGTTTTCAAAATTACCCTTTAATTTTTTAACTTATATAATACTATTAATAATTATTATTTTATTTTATTAATTTAATATTATAAATGGACCTCCATCGGAAAGTCACCGGACCACCACCGAACCTCGCCGGACCACCGTCGGACATCGCTGGAATTACCGTCGGACCTCACCGGAAGGTCGCTGGACCACCACTGGACCTTGTTGGATCACCATCGGACATCGCCAGAATTACCGTCGGCTTCGCCAGACCTCCGTCGGAATTGGCCGGAAAGTTTCCGGACCGCCGCCACAGACCATCGGACCGCCATATATATATATATATATATATTATTACTAATATAAATAGTTTAATAGCCAAATTTGATATTGAAATTTAACTATTTTATATTATTATTTTTATATAATAAAAATAAAATATCCATGGATCTCCATAGCTATATGGATAAAATTCATATCCATGTCCAATATTAAATATTAAATACTGGATATGGATATGTATATATCAATTATGGATAATTATGGATTTATGTTTGGATGGATATTATCCATCTATAATTGGATATTTGCCATCCATAGTCACGCCGTTGGGTTGTAATTTACTTGTTTGTAAATTGTGATTTACGAATTAGGTTTAGGTGATTTAATTTCTATTTTTCTCAAGCAACAGTGAATATTCGATCGAATTATTTGGATTGATCTAAATCCGATCTTATTTGAATCAAATCGGATTGGATTGCACAAATCACATCCGAATCTAATTTGAAAGCAAATCCAAATCTAATCCAGATTTGTTCGGATCGGATTGTATTGGATCTATTCAAATCTGATTTGATGCCCACCCCTAGCTTCAAGCGTGGAAATTATAAGGAAAATGATTGTGTCGGGCTATTAAGGTCCTATTTGGGATTGAGGTGTTGTAACTTTTAAGTTACAGTTGTTGTGGAAAAAAATCTATAATTATAAAACAAAAGTTAATAATATGTAGTAAATATAAATTTTAAATAATAGTTTTGACAAAATTATTAAAAATATATTAGATTTTCCATCATACAAGTAAAAAATCATATCAACGTGGCTTCTAAACTACAATAGCTAGTGTTTACCAAACACTTAAGTGTTATAACTTAAAAGTTACAGCTGTCTAACCTCAATATCAAACGCACCTTAAATGTTGTTGTCATTTGTTGTCACTGACATGTTGGAATGGCTTTAGTTATGCCGGTTGTGATGACATCATTAGTGATGTCATCCTTGTGCATGGCACGCCATCTGGTGATATAGTGCTGAGGTGCCATGTTGATGATGTGGCAAACTAAAGAAAAATTAATTAATCTTAACCTCGTCTAGTTTTGAACCATAGACCTTAAGCTCAAGCTTACAATTGAGTCTTCTAACCAATAGGGAGTACACAACTCTACAAAAATGGAGCATATATGTTTACAATTTATTCCCATTTTTTTTGGTCAAAATTAACTCATTACACTTATTATTCTTATTAAATAAAATACATACTAACAACAATTATTTGTTAAATAATAAAAGTTTAGGAGATAAAGATGATATAAATTATACCTAACAATATATTTTTAACATGATCCATAATTATTTTGTAACAGCTTCTCTACATAAACTTGTCACTATAAAATTTCAACAAGTTATACTTATTATGAGTAAAATTTTTCTTTCATACCTTAGCTTCAAGCTCACTTGTAAAATATGGCATAGAAACATTATATTTCTCCATTCATCATGTGGGGATGTTTGGTTTCTCTTGATGGTCCCTTCGAGGCCCATTAAGCAGTTTGAAATTTTAAACAGACGAAAGGAAGTTGTATAATAAAATCTAAGTAGAAAATTTTCATACCCAAATATATAAAACTTCAGGTTTATATGTATGAGATCTTTTAAAAATTATAATTATAGATTCTATATAATAGAAACTGGAACTTCAAGTTTTGATACAAAAATTAATATTTAGAACTTCTAGCTCTAATTTGTAAAGGAACAATAATAACTTAAATGTTTTGGGTGTGCCTTTTTTTCCCTAAATAAAATAGGTATTATATTTCAGAGGATAAATTAAAGATAACAACCTAAAAGACTTGGATAATCCTCCAACCAAAGAGTAAATTCAACTAATACTTTTATGGTATGATTATACAATATCTTGGAATATGCCGAAACTCTAAGTATTGCTACACTAAAATCAACTTCTATACCTTTGAATGTGCTCTAGATGGCCACACATACGACATATTGAATCTACTGCTACTCTATTTGATTTTAAGTTATAAAATCGTGTTTCAAGTAAATGATAAATAGTTAAAGTGTAACAAATTGTGTTGTGAGCATAGAATGGGTTGTCTTATGTATGAATTAGGAATTGCAAAATAAGCTGGACACAGTCTAGATTCGAATGAACCCAGATGATCTGGACCAGTTGAACTTGGCTCAAAGATCAAAATAATCCGAATCCGACAATAATTTTTTAAACCCAATATATCTAGGTCTGACACTAGGTTCACATTAACTCAGATATCTGGAACCTGGTCTCGAATATCTTTATTTTTAAATTTACTAAATAATTAATTCTTAGTTATTAATTTTACATATAAAAGAAAAAAAAAAGAAGAAAAGAAACCCTAAAGGCCCTAAACGTACTGCAACTGCCATTTCTCCTCTCCCCTCATCTTTTTTAATTTTCATCCCATAAAGCCCAAATTCATCATTTTCAATTTGTCGTCATCATCATCATCAATACTCAAGAGCCTGAATCATGCATTTATTATGTGCGATTCCTTTAACAAGCCTCAACAAATTTGATTGAGCCCAAATTACTTGAATCGACTCATTAAGTGCTTTTTTGAATTTCTTTACTCGAGCTCTTATGACAAGTCTGATGGGAATTTAAATAAGATCTGAATATATCTCATTCCACATTCTTGTGACAGTTTTTTCCTCATTCTCATCAGCACGACAATTCAAGATTGGCCAAAACCTACAACTATGGGTAATGTTAGCAGTTTTCATAGATTGGCTAGCTTTCATAATAGATTTATGAAGGATTTCAGTAACTTAGTAGTATTGTGCAAATTTTATTGAACTCGCAAGTGCACGAATCTATTGTAGAATAGATCAATGGTGATGAGTATCGATCCCACAAGAAGGTGGATTTTAATTATATATAGAATTAATTTTCTATGAGGGTGATTGGATTTGTGGTGAAAGTAATTTAGACTATCTATGGTTGGATTTGTGGTGAAAGTAATTTAGACTATCTTAGAATTTAAATTGGAATGGCAGAATTAAATTAAAGTGGAAACTATTATAATTGAAGCGCTTGGGTATCTCGATCCGCATCAACATGCATCATGGGTTAAATATTCCTTAGTGCCAATTAAATCATGAGGCGTGAATCCACACCTCATGAACCACACTCTAATCAATATGGTGTTAAGGACTTATCGTTCCAAATAATAATAACCTTGTACTAGGGAGCCAATGAAATCAGTGCGGTATCTAGACAATGTTATTATTATTTGTTGACGAAAAGTCAAAACATCCACAATAATTAGAGGGGAAGAGAAAATAAATTTACCAAATAAAGCTCATGACACATGTTGAGACTTCACATTCAACCCAAACTTGAAAGAAAATTAGCTACTCATAATTTAACTAGGGGCAAAATAGGAATTTATTAAAATACGAAGAAAATACAAGATGGAGAAGGAACAGAAAATGGAGCCCAAAAAAGGATTCAGAGATGCCAAATTAGGGGGGAGGGAGGCCCCTTTTTTATAGATACATTGAGTAAATCATGACCATCGGATTAAAAACAGTTTGGACGCTTAGAATTGTGCCACATCATCAGTCAACAGTACGCGGTTTGACCACGCGGTTTGAACAGTGACACCGTTTGACCACGTGATTTGAACAGTCAACCGGCTTGAACAGTGACACGGTTTGGTTGAAAATAATCCTGTGTATATGCATGTACCGTACACGCGATTTTTGGTCCACTAATATACTGCCACGTTACCAATCAACAGTGTATAAGAATTTTGTCCAATAGAATCATGACACCTCATCAGTCAATGCCATATCATCGGTCAATGCCACGTCATCGTTCCGTATGTGTGAACACTGTCATGAATAGTAACATGGACAGTATCGTACATGTGAATAGTGCCGTATGTGTGAACAGTAACATTTTTCCTTTTATGCTCCTCCTAAGATTTTCGACTGCCCTAAGTTCAAAGGTGATGTCCGTTTTGCTGTTTGATTTCTCGTTCATTGTGAAATGACCATGATGCCCCTAAAATACATAAATACTTAATTAAAATAAAACACACGTAATTAAATCACAAGAAGCTTAAATACATAAAGTAAGGGTGTTAGTAAGACTTGAAATGTAAAATGACGATTTTCTCCTTTATAAATATATATTTTCTAACACTCAACAAGTAGCACCCTTGACTGAAATAATAAAAAGGAATGTGGATTTTAAGTGAGGGGAAGAACAAGAAAAGACATTTAATTTGATTAAAAAGAAATTAGCTAATGCACCTCTATTTGCTTTACCTAACTTTGCTAAAAATATTGAAAATGCTTCACAAATAAGTATTAAAGCTGCTTTAATGCAGAAAGGACATTCCATTGACATAATTTATGAAAAGTTAAGTAGGGCAGCCTTAAATTACTCTGCATACAACAATGAATTGCATTTATTAATTGGGTTTTGGAAACTTGACAACACTATATTTGGCCAAAAAAGTTTATGATTTATACGAATCATGAGTTTTGAAGCATTTAAAATGTCAATATAAGCTACATAAATGTCATGCCGAGTGAGTGGAGTTTGTTGAAACTTTTCTTTATGTGATCAGGTATAAGCAAGGTAAGGAAAACATTGTGGCTAATGCATTATCTCAAAGGTATGCCTTACTTTTTACCTTAAATGCAAAAATATTGCGTTTTGAATGCATTAAAGACTTTTATATTGGTGATTTTGATTTTAGTAATGTATTCAATGCATTTGACAAAGTAGTATTTGGCAAATTCTTTGGGTATAATGGTTTTTTATTTCGAGAAAATAAGTTATGTGTGCTTTTCATTGGTAACTTGCTTGTTAGAGAAGCTCATGGGGGTGGTTTGATAGGGCATTTTGGTATATCTGAACTTTAGGTGTTTTACATGAACATTTCTTTTGGGGGCTCATATGAAATGTGGTATAGAAAGGATTTGTGAGAAGTGTTCACTTGTAGACGAGCTAAGTTTAAAGTTAAACCTTATGGTTTGTATACTCCTTTGCTTATACCTAGTGAATCTTGGACTAGCATATCTATAGATTTTGTTTTAGATTTACCTATGTCAAAAAAGGGTATAGATTCCATACATGTGGTCATTGCTAGGTTTGTTTAAATGAAATACTATATTCTATATCATAAAACTAAATATACATCACATATTACTAATTTATTTTTCAAAGATATTGTGAGATTGCATGGCATGTTTAAAAGTATCGTTTCAAATAGGGATGAAAAGTTCTTAAATTTATTTTAGAAAACTTTATAGGGTAAGTTAGGAACCAAATTTTTGTTTTCTACTACTTGTCATCTATAAATTGATGGACAAACTGAGTAGTTAATAGGGTTTTATCTAATTTGTTGCGTGCTATAATACAAAAGAATTTGAAAGTATGGAAAGAATGTTTGCCACATGTAGACTTTGCATATAGAGGGAGTGTAAATTCAGCAACTAATTTTCACCTTTTGAAATTGTGAATGGCTTTAATCCATTAACTCCTTCGGGTTTAACCTTTTTACCTTGGATGAGGGAATTAATTTAGACAGAAAGAAGAAAGATGACTTTATTAGGCACATCCATGTAAAAGGCATGACAAAACATTAAGAAGAGAACTGAACAATATGCTAACCAAGCTAGCAAAAGGCACAACAAAGTTTTAATTGAACTAAGAGATTGGGTTTGATTGCATACGAGGAAGAAATAATTTCCTGTTTAAAGGTGTTCAAAACTACTTCCAAGGGGAGATGGACCATTTCAAGTGATTGAAAGGATGAATGATAACACTTATAAGTTGGATCTTTCAGCTGAGTATAATGTAAGTGCAAGCTTTGATGTTGGCTTATTTATCCCCTTTTGATGTAAGTGAAGATTTAAGGATAAATCCTTTTCAAAAGAGGAGGAATGATGAGAAACAATTTGTAAAATCTTCACAAGAACCATTGAGCATCCATGGAGGTTTAACAACAAAGGTAAGGTCTTTTATTTTCTTTTTACCTTAGGTAATATTAAGCAATTAAGAAAACCTTTTTCCATTAGTAAAATTCAATTATATAAACGCATGTAATCCTATTGAAAATTTTAATATGAGTTTATAATAATAGCGAGAGCTTTTTTCTTTGGTTCTTCAAAGAACATCCAGAACTCATCAAAATTTCATCTTGTAAGGTTTTTTTTTTTTTTAACTTATCACTCGCAGTCTTTCTCCTTTATTAAGTGTGGTGCCAACCCTAGACTTCTTATGTCATTAGTTCTTATCGTTGTAGATAAAGGACAAAGGTCTTTATTTAATAGTTGTTTGAATCTAAATTAGATTGATCCTTGGAAAAAGAACCTAATTGGGTACAAGATCTCACTTATCTTTGTGAGATTTATGTAATTTAGAAATATTAGTTTGTTTATTTTCTATAGCTTATATTCGATTTTAAGCTATTTAGATATAAATAAGAAAAGTTAAATATTTTGATTTTTATCTAAACCGTAAAACATCTAAATGAAATTTTAATATTTTTTTCTCATTAATACCCCTATTACGTATATTTGTTTCCTACCATACAAATTATCCTTTTATTATTTATTATTTATACATTTTCTTTGTTATGTGCATATTCAGCTATCAATTTTTTTTTTTTTGGTATTGTGAATGAGAATTTTAAACATAATCGAATTTTAGATGGTTGTGTTCTAAAATAGGTCCATTTCTTTTCTAATAGTTTTTTAATATTATTTAATACTTTAATTCTAATTCAAGTAATTAAACAATTATTGGATGGCTTACGTAATTAATGAGAAAAATATGGTATAATATACAAAACACATTATAGGTATCAAATATAAAATAATAGACGTATTAGATATTTTTTTTCATGCTTTGTTAAGGTACACATATCAATTTTTTAATTAATCAAATAAGTTATTTATATCTTGTCATGTGTTTAACAAATTTGTACAAATTATTGTTAATATTTATGAGGTTATATCTGTGAAAATATTATATTTCAAATTTTTTTTAAAAGCAACTTATTTAGACTTCAACCAAATTCAAATAAAAAAACAGCTAAACATTAACAAATATTATTTATGAGGTTATATATGTCAAAATATCATATTTAAAATGTTTTCTTAAAAAAATAACTTAACACTTATATTCAATTATTGTAAAAAAAATGTCATTTAGGTTTTAGAAAAAAAAAACAAACGCTACTTTATGTTTAATCAGTTGAGTAATTTAGTATGTTTATTTTTTCAATCTAATGATAATTTTCGGCTATTAAGCTATTAAATCAATTTTTTTAGCTTTTTGCTTAAACTAAAAAAAATTTAAATGACATCATTAAAAAATATTCTCCAAAATATCCCTATTTAATTAATTTATATTCATCCTTAACTAAATAAAAGTTACAAATTAGCGTTATTATTCATCTCTATAACTATAGCAGCAATAGATTATTATTATTTTTACTTTTTATATTCTTCAAATTAATATTATTTATCTTTATAATTTTTATGAATATTTTTCATATAGTATATCATAAACTACAATAAAATTGATTAATATATTCAAATTTAAAATGTGAAGGGCGTATTCATTTGAACATGATTTATGTTATGAAAAAATACTATCTTTTTTACATTCATTGAGTTATTTAATATTTATTTAGAATTTAAAATTTATAAGGGCACAAATGTAAAAGCATTGATTCTCAAAATTTTTAAGTTAGAAAAAACAAATAACTTTATGCTTATTATCTGAGATACAAAAAAAAAAAATTCAGATTCAGACATTTATCTTTATTTATAATTTAGATTGATTTAGGTTTATTCAGATAAAAAAATAAACACCACCTCAATTTTAACACAATTTAGTGTAGTTTGCTCTGAAAATGTGCTTTTAAGTTTAAAATACTAAGAGAAATGAATATTTTGTTGGGCTGTAATTATAAATTAGCATAACTTTTGGTGACTTCCGTAAAGTTTGCAAGTTCTAATTACATGGAATCAAGTTCCTATTTCCTATAGGATTTAGGAATCCTTTGCTTTGCATTGAAAAGATTTTATATGTACACAGCAATTGCTTCAATTATACAGTAAACAATTGTCTTTGTGTACATATTGACTGCAAATATCACTGCTAAGTCTTGCTAATAGGCAAACACAACTGGTTTTGCGAAGAGTTTTATATATTTTTAAAACTTGTTCATTACTGTGAAGATGGTGATGTTGGGGTGTTTTTTTATTGAATTTCATTATGATAAAATTGGTGGGTTTCATGCAATTTGAGTCTAACAAATCGGTGTGCGGTAAAAGACATTCAATCCACAATAAGGAAAAAAGTTCACAAGTAATAAAGTAAGCAAGAAAGAGACTGGAACATATGTACTCCAGTAAAGACACTCCTCAAAGCGTTTATGTCACTCCTAGTTATACCCTTGTCGTTGCTCCCGAGAGTAATCCGATTGTCATGGCTAACCACGGCCATGAATCAAAACTTGTTGCCCAAGTTTTGAATAATAAATGGGTTTGTGTGCCTTCAACTCCATTCAGACAGCACTGTGTTCAAATTAGTAAGTACTAAGAAGCCCTGAATCAATGCAAAGAACACTTCGAAATTGAAATGTTATTCAACTCTATCAAATTAAATTTTGAGAATATTGGCGAGTTGTGTAAAGGAATAAATGACAAGGGTATCAATTTAGAGAAAAATTCTTTCAAAGTTGAACAATATTTAAGTGCTCCGAATTTAAGGTATATTGAACGAATTCATGGTAAGCAAGGCCTAGTGGCGTTGGACAAATTGCACAATGGCTCATTGCTTGTATTGCCTGCCATATTCAAATGTCTCAAGGGAAAACCACAAGACATTGCAGGAAAAGCTTCTGATTATGACAAGAAATGGGCTTGAGTCAATGCCGAAAATGATCACAAGTCACTTCGTTAATTAATATTTGTAGACATGTGTTACATGTCTTATTTTTTGGGGAAATTTTCAAAAATAGCCCTAGAACTTTTACAATTTTTGAATATAACCCACCCAATTTTTTTCTATGACCACTACCTAAAAAAATACAATTTTGCCATAAACAACCCTCCCTATTTCCACACGCTAAACTCTCTCTAGCTACTTTACAAATTTGTTGTGCTGAACGGAAAACGGCGATCGGCGATGGCAACAGTGATAACAACAACGACAGAAACGACGACAATGAACTAAAAATTGAAAGAATCCAATAAATTGAATCGGAAACCAATCCAAGAAGTTGAAAAGAGTCCAAACCCTAGGTGAGCAAACTTTAACATTTTCTAATGATTTGAGTGTATTTGATTGGAATTTTAGATGATTATAGGTTGTTGGAGTGATATAATGAAAAAATATGTAGTTGAAATGATGAGTTATAAATATCGCATATTATGTGTTTGATGAAATTTCTCTAAGATAATTTATATTTAGTTTTTGTATAATAAAAGTATGATGGGGGATTAGTTGAGTTGTGTGCATTCTTTGACATATAACAAGAACGATGACATGAAAATTTGGTGATGGGTTAGGCTAATGGATGCGTAGGACGTAGCAAGCGCTCATTGGGTAAAGGTGAGATGCTGGTGCGCTTGTCGCACGCATCGCGCGAGATGCATGCGATAGGGCATGGGTGCGACAGGCACCCCGTCGCTCCAAGAGGCAGTTTGTCTCTTGGTGCGACAATCACCTTGTCGGACCAATCGACAATTTTTTTTATGTTGTTAAGAATTTATTGACATTGTAATTTATTTTGTAACTAATATAAGATAAATGGGAAAATCGAAAATAACAATACATAATCCACCCAAATTGACGAAAGAACTGAGAATGATGAAGAAACCTTATGGCGAACACTTTCCCCAGCGTATCACGAGTATGTGCAAATTGGATGCAGTTTTAAATGTCATCCTAGAAAAATTAACAAAGCGGCAGTTGAAACTGTTCATGGCATATTTGGGCATTTCCTCGAGTGCCGAAGCTATCAGTTTAGTGGCATAATTGTCTATAATATATTTCTTCGACAAGTGTCCCATGGTAAAAGAAAAGAAAAAGATCAATTATGGTTTAAAGTTGACAACAATTTGATACGGCTATCGGTTGGAGAGTGGTACCTAGTAATGGGTCTTTGCTGTGGCAAAGATGTCGTGCTGAAAAAGCATAAAACTATGCATAGGTTACTTAAGAAGTATTTTGGCGGTTTGTTTCGCAGGATAAATCTTGGCCAATTCGAGCAAAGATTTATATACTTAGACTTCAAGGCTATGGATGACAACAATACACTAAAGATCGCCTTGTTTTACTTTGCTGACAGAGTACTGAATGAAAGAAAAGATCATTGTCAAATCAATTTCAATTTGCTTAACGAGGTTGATGACATAGATCACTTTTGAAGTCGTCTGTAAGGTCATTTGTCGTGGGAAACGATATATGAAAGCCTTGACAATGCATTAAACAACAAAACCAATAAATTTAAGAAGGAACGCACAAAAAATCCCACGCATAACCTTGAAAAATACAATGTTTATGGCTTTATGTTTGCAGTGCATGTGTGTATCCTAATTTTTTTTTGATAACTTAGTTTTGTCATAATGAATATTTAATGAAACATTTTATGACTTGATATCTTTTCTTGTTTAAGGCATGAATTTTTGAAGTGATCGGAGGAGTCATGAAAATTAAGAGAAAGAATCCTCAGATCGTGCAGTGGAAGCCCATGACTTCTTTGAATATAAGCTTTGGTGAAGTCTATTCATATCTTAATGACAGCTCGCATCTTGTAAGAATTTATATGTATGTGTGTATATAGTTACTAAATACTATATGATTATACTAACTAAAAATTTGGTATTCTTTACGGCAGGAAAACATTTTACAAACTATCAAACCAGATGCAATGGAGAGAGCCTCAAATTATTGGAAGAGTATGGAGGATTATGTGCCATATTTACCAAGTTGGGCTCGTAATGTAGGTATCCTTTACTGCATCATTTAAAAGATAATCAAAACTTTTTTACTGTGGTATTAACTCATTTTTTGTTGTACTTGGTGCAGCACCAGTTTTCAATTAACGCGTCATCCATTAGAAGGACAAAAGAGGCGGAGCATGACACCACGAGCCCAACACAAGTGCAGCAGAGTCCTGTTGAGGATGAGTTTGCTGCCGACGACCATAACGAAGCCGCACACGATTCTGATGACACGCATGATCCGGAGGTTACTTCCTGACTTAAATGCTCACTTTCTTTAATCACATATAACTTATTTAAGAACTTTCTCATTACTTTCTTATTTCATGATAATAGTCAAGGACAGAGTTCCACAATGATTATATCACTCAACGGATGGATAGAATATAGTGTTCCATTCATGAACTAAGGTCGAAACTTCAGGCAGAACGCAGAGAAGCACAAAAATATAGAGAAGTGGTCATGAGGTTTATGGCTTCGTTTAGTAAGGGTTCTTCCAAGCGCGCATACGGTGATTCTCCGTTTGGACGCTTGTACATGGTGAGCAAGTTCCACATACTTCGGTTAAGTTCTTTTAGTTTCAAATCCGACATTAGTTCAATATATTCATCTCCTCGAATCAACAAGGCCCAGATGACTATGGTCTGAACACTGATGCTGGCTATAGTTCGAACACTGATGCTGACAATCATGATGATTTCCGTGTAAAGTTTACAAGTATAAGTGCATCATGGAATCAAATTCCTATTTGCTAAAGGATTGAGGAAACCTTTGCAAGAAGGATTTCCTATATGTGCAGTAGTGGCCTCAAATATATTGTTGTTTTCTTATGTAATGAAGGATTTCCTACTGAGTCTCACGTCCCTAAATTAAGGCTTGATATGTGCACTTTAAAACACTTGGGCTCTCTCCCCTGCTAACAAGCAAATACAAATGCGGTGTAATTGTAAATTAGCATAAATTCTGTTGATTTCCGTAAAGTTTGCAAGGTGTAATTGCATGCAATCAAATTCCTATTTCCTATAGGATTTAGGAATTCTTATGTAGGAATTTTTTGCTTTGAAAACAATGATTTTCTATGTATACAGTAGTTGCCTCAATTATACAATAAACTGTTGTCTTTTTGTACATACTAACTGCAAATGGTACGGTCGAGTCCTGTTAACAGGCAAATGCAAATGGTTTACGAATAGATCATGAGAATTAAGTTAACAAGTTCAGAGTATTATAAATTCTTAAAGCTTATTCATTATTGTGATAACGATGATATCGGGGAGATTCTTGCTGAATTTCGCTGCGATAAATCGGTGTGTGGTAAAAGATGTTCAATCGACTGCAAGGAAAAAAGTTCACAAGCAATGAAGCAAGCAAGAAAGAGACCAAGAACGGTAGTAAAGAATCTCCTCAAGTTGTCTATGTTACTCCCAGTTGTAGACTTGTCATTACACCCAAGATGATGAGAACCATTAAGGGAATACGATTAAAGTTTCAAGAGATCATTTGGACATTCATGGAGGCCCAAATATAAGGGCTAAAGCCAAAAAGATGCAAGCTGCTTTAAATGGATTAATTGAGAGAATGTGGACTAAAAATACAATTCAAGATGCAAGACATCATGAATTGGGCTTGGAGAGAAGACCATGCATTGTTAGCATTATTCAAGCTATTGGGTATCCAAATACACAATTTGGATCCAATACAGAAAGAGCAAATTCAGAATAAAACTGGTATTGATTGAGGCAGAACTAATGTGCAAGCTATATATCATTGGAAAGATAATTAAGTTAACTTTCCAATGCAATTTACAGAGTTGGATTTCGAGTTCTCTAGAAGGAGTTGTGACCAATTGATTACAGCTTGTTCAAGCTTGGAAATTCCAACGACTCCTTTGCTTATTCAACTTCATTTATTTGTTTTGTTTCAAGTTTGTCAATGTGTTAGGTAAGTCTACCATTGATGATGGTGGGCTAACATTATATTTGTCAATGATAGCATTAATTATGGTAAGCTGCATTAAGTTTGTCAATGATATCATTAATTATGGTAGACTAGCATTAAGTTTGTCAATGACTAGCATTAATAATAGTGGGTTGGTGAAGACTTTTGAAGCACCATTTGACAAACATGTTCCAATGTTTCTATTTGTATTTTGAGGATCTTGAGTTTCTTTTAACATATTTAAACTCAGCAACCTTGCTATGTAAGACAATTGGAGATTAATGTTATTTGAATTTGAAATAATTATTCTTCTTTGGTTCTTTTGAGAACTAGTGAACTTATTAAGAATTTGCATTCTTGTGGCGTTCCAAATTTAGACTTATTATTTACATTCTCATCTATATCTTGAGTGTCGTCAATATCATTCTTCATACCTTTGATTTATGTTTTCTTAAGCATTGGGTCAAGGTTTTGTTTATCTTAAATCTGTTTAGAACTTTCTTGGGAAATTAAAACTTCAAATTAAGTGTGGGTTTTAAAGTTTCATTACGGGTTCGTATCACAAGAGTAAAGAAAATCCGATTGTCATGGTCAGCCACGGCCATATCTCAAAACTTGCTGCCCGAGTTTTGAGTAATGAATGAGTTTGTGTGCCTCCAGCTCCATTCAAACGGCAGCGTCTTCAAATTAATCCGTACCAAGAAGCCTGAAAAATGAATGCCAAGATGAACACTTCCGAGTTTTACAACTCTTTCAGTTCAGCTTTTGAGAACGTTGAGAGGTTGAAAGGAATCAATGACAAGGGTATCAGTTTGGAGAAAAATTCTTTCAAAGTTGAACAACATTTAAGTGCGTCGAATTTAAGGTATTTCGAACGAATTTATGGTAAGGAAGGCCTAGTGGTAATGGACAAATTGCACAATGACGGACCCATTGCTTGTATTGCCTTTCATATTCATTCGTCTCAAGGAAAAACTGCAGGACGTTGCAGGAAAAAGTTCTGTATGTAACAAGAATTGGACTCGAGTCAATGCTGAAAACTATAACAAGTCTTCGTTAGAATTAATTGCATGCATGTAGCTTCTAACTTGTAAAATTGCATGCATGTAGCTTCCAACTTGTAACTGGTACTCCACTTCGAACAATAATTCTATCCTGCTCTTCCCACTTAATTGACATGCTTACTTTAGTTTTGTTTGATATGTATGAGGTATTGAGGTGAAGTTGGTTATACATTATCAATAAGATCAAGCGAGCAAAAGAAATGAATTCCCAACAAATGAACATGCATTATCTCCAATATGCAAATCTGGTTATAAAATTTCAATTCCAGCGTAATGAAAGAAACAATGAAATCCCAACATATTGAATGTGCCTTATTCAACAATGAAATTGCCTCCCTTTTTTAATTTTTTTTCCTTTTTTTTTTTGAGGTAAGCACAAGAGAATGAAACGGAAAAGTTCATTTTACATTATTCTCGGAAACAAGAGGCATTACATACTTGGGTTTGTTTTTGTATCCTTATTTCTCATCATATGTACGAATCTTCATGCTTTCCCAGCAGAACCAAACAGACGCATCTTTTCAGCAACAACAGCTTTCATGGCTTCTTTTGCAGATGCCATAAGATGGATCAGATCACTCTTGGGCCTGCTGAGTGAGTCCATGTAAGCCTTCCGCACCTCTGTATTTACATTGAATTTTCTCACTCCTCTCTCAATACATCCCTATTCATGTCAATTCAATAAGATTGATCATGTAATCCTTGAATAAATATAACAATGCCGATTTATAATTTATGTTTTTAATTGAGTGCCCCAGAAAAAAAAAAGAAAAGAAAAATGCATACAATACACGCAGGCATTCATTTTCTTTAAAAACCCACAACAAAAATCTCAAGATGAATAGATTTACCTTTATTAGTTCCGCAGACAAACCAGAAGCTCCATGAAGCACCAGTAAAACACCTTTCTTTGAGCTCAAGGCATGCAGGTCCTAAACAAACCAAGATGATTAGGATAAAGCTAGGGTTGACTGAATGATGATATCCATCTGCATCTAGTTTCCAAAGAAATGAATGCACATAAACTTAATATTCTTGCATGCTAATGAAATTGGAAGAATTAGAATTTCTGCTTTTCCGAGTGCCTTTATCCATCAAGTAGAATGTTGAAGAAGGTAAGGAATGTAAACTATGAGAGAAGCTATGAATTTTGTAGAGGTTTACATGCTGCAGTGCAGGACTTCTCATTCAATAAAATAAAATTTCCAAAAACATTTATGTGGGAAGTAAGTTTGGCATGGAACCAGTGCAATGATTTAGTTGTAAGTTAATAATTTATCAGTAAGTTTGGCATGGAACCAGTGCAATGATTTAGTTGTAAGTTAATAATTTATCACCCAAATTGAATGTAATTAGAGTTTTGAACAGTGAAACATGCAATAAAACCAACACAGAATGAATTGTGCCTTAATGTTCGAGATGAAACAGTGTCTGCCTTTAAAGGATAAACATTATTGGCGAGATCTCAATCTTAGTGCCTTATGTTGAAGAAGAAAATGTATGACCCCTGTGTGTACTTACCTTCAGCAAATCAAGTCTAAGATTGGGGCCACTTGAAGGGTATTTTCCATGTACGTTTCCGATGCACACAGCCAGAGCATCTATGTCAGTCTCATCAATGAACTCTTCAGCCTGAAAATAGTGATATTCATTGTGATGATACTGGCAATGAAAAGTATTGGGAAAATATTTCTTGACAAATTAGAGTGCAACATAACCTGATTAACATCAGTCAGCTTTGCTTCATAATCTTCGACAGTCAAACCATCCTCTGTTCCAGACAATCTTCCTAGTTCAGCTTCCACAAGCATACCTTTTGAGTGGGCCAAGAAAGATATGTACTTTGTGTGTGAGATATTATCCTTGAAGGGAAGATGTGAACCATCTACCATGACTGAATCAAATCCCTGGGATTTGACTATCATAAATGAGTACCGTTCCATTATATGAAGAACTAGTATGATGCTAACCATTTTGTAGCTGAAAATGGATCTCACAAGATGACACGATAAAAAAAAAAAAAAAAAAACCTAACTCACCAAAACAATGGCTTCCATAAGTTCTAGCTTTGAAGTTCCGTGGTCAAAGTGAACAGTGATGGGAACCTGTGCAGTTAGATTAACTCCTTTACCAAATATGTAAAAGCAGTAAGAAAACAAGTTCGTTCATATTGACATTTATCTTACAAAAGGTTTAAGAACATCTATACAACAATATATCAGATTTAAAATTAAGTCATTTTTCCCTGGGTGGGCAATGTCACCTACAATTAATGAGACAGCAAAGTGGGAAAGACAAATGCCCATGTAAAATTTTCCACATGGTTCAAAACATAGTAAGCTCTCAATCATGATTATTGTAAGTTCAAAAGGATCCATCCTACCAAAAACTTAATGAAGCTTCCATGCATCAAGTTTCTTATTCAACACCCCCCCCCCCCCCCCCAAAACCAAAAAAAAAGTGGCTAGCTGCCAAATAATTTAATACAATTGAAGATCAGAATCTAAGGCCTTGAATATTAGCTGATAACCGTGTTGGCTTGATATATTCAGATCAGTCTAATTGCAATTATTGCCAAATTGGCATAACACAACTCACATTACTACCAAATTCATAGTCTACGCTTATGCTCATTTAAATATTGTTCTAAATCCTAATTTCTGATAACATATGAAATGCCACTTACACTGGAATGTTCAGCAGCTGAGACACAGCATGCAACCAATGGGAATCCTCCTTCCTTTAAGGCACTAGGATGAATCTGGAAGAAGACAATACATAATTTGCAACTTTTCTGAAATTAAGATTCCATTAAAACTGAATGTGATTAATCAATTTTCTGAACTGAAATGCACACTGCAAAATGTAGGATAGAAACAAAAGAAATATCGATTCACCTACAGAGTAATATATAAGTTTGAAAATCAATTATCCCTTTGTTTTTGGGAACAAGTGGAAGTAATTCTCCTGAGAAGAACCATTTTATCACAGAATTGAATCACTCTACTTTTCAGAAAATCATAAAGCACTTCCAGATTGGGTCTTGCATCCAAAGAGAGAAAGATTATGGTAGAATCAAAAGATCCTCATTGACATAAATTAATAAATAAATCAAAATGCTATAATGACTCCTAATCTTATAACGGAACAACTAAGAGCATGTATAGAGATACTTTCGCATACATTTGAATGCACTAGAACAGCTTAAGAGATAACTGTGGATAGAGTTCCATGGTTTTCGAATCCAAACACCAAAATCTATAAGGTTGAAATAAGTTTTATATTGGGTAGTAATCATGCTGGTAAAGAACAGATGTTTGCTGATTATTTTAGCTATGCCCTCAGTTTATACATGGGTACTCAACCATGCCCCTTGATTAGAAATGTCCAGAGTACTTGATAAACATCTGAAACTGTAATGAAGTCGTCAATCTACATTATGGAACTTTAATATAACATTTTGTAGACATAGAATTTGTCTCCTTTTCTTTATTTTGAAAGCATAGAATTTGTCTTTTACATGTTAAACAAAACAGAATTTTGATCATAATCCTTTAATAACTTTTCAATATGTAATCAAGTTCTACCTATATTCATACTCATTTTGTAATGAAGGATCCATTACAGGTACGTTGATGCTAATACATCTTTGCTAATACATCTTTTTATTCATTTTGGACAAGAAGAGAATGAGGAAGGAGATGCTACATAAATTGAAAGAAAACTTCAAACATATCTTCCAACCAGGGGAAGCAGGAGCAATTACTGTAGAAATCATTTTGTAAATATTATAGTGCTTATTGTATCCAATCATTTTCTGTTGATGTGAATAAACTGCTAACCGAGACCAAAGGGTGGAAAAAGAGAGACTTTTCAGATTGAGATGAATGTGGATTATAAGAGGGAGAAACAAGATGATCTTAATTAAAGGATTAGCAAAGTACTACCAAAGTTACAAAAGCAAACAGCTGAAAGCCCATCACTGTTTTGTTATTGGGCTTTGCAACCCATACATCCCAAAATGCATCTTACCAATTAAGGTGTGGATCACCTCTTATAAACCAAACATCTCTTTCGTGCTTTGTCGATGTGGGATTTGCCTAGGGTGTTACATAGTACCCGAACTCCCATATTTTAAGTTCACTATATTATCCATATGATTCATGTGATTTTAAAAGTTGGCCGGAAAAGGAAAATATTGGGGGTTGAAACCTGTGCATCCCGTTCATTTATAGTAGAGATTTGGTTATGCATATTGCAGAAAATATAGAAAGATTATATTAGTTGACCTTCCTGATTTCTAGGATTAGTTGTCTCATTTGTCTAATTTGTATATTTCCAAAAATTAGGAAGTTAAATTAGGAATGTGTAGTCCTATAAATTAACCCTATTGTACTGGTTGTTATAGGTACTTAAAAAATAAGAAAAGATTTTATTATTCTCCTCTGTTTACATGGTATCAGAGCTATGGCAGAATTATGCCTGGCTTGAGTCCATGCAGATATGTTCATTGTCTTATTGTAATGGCACAAAACACCATGCCTGGGGTTACAATAATTGGTGATACCAATTCCACTGCTACATCTACTGGAATTGGCACAGGGGAGTTTCTACCATTGGGATCTGGAAACTTGAACAGAAGTGAGAGTTTTCCCATGCAATTAACCGGTCACAAATTGAATGGTAAGAACTATCTAGAATGGGCGCAATCCATTAAGTTGGTGGTCGATGGCAAGGTTAGACTTGGCTACATCACCGGTGAGACGAAGGAGCCAGAAAAAACTGATCCAACATGGAAGACTTGGAAGTCGGAAAATTCCCTAGTTATGTCTTGGTTGATCAATTCCATGGAGGCTTCAATTGGGAAGACGTATTTGTTTCTTCCCACCACAAAGGATGTATGGGATGCTGTCCGAGAAACGTATTCTTATCCAAAAAATTCATCACAGATTTTCGAATTGAAAACAAGACTATGGCAGACTAGGCAAGGTGATCGTGCTGTTTCTGAGTATTACAACGAGATGAAGGCCTTATGGCAGGAGCTTGATCTCTGCCATGAAGATGATTAGGCCTGTATGACAGATAGTGTTCGTTATTTAAAACGAATTGAAGATGATTGTGTTTATGAATTTTTGGCAGGTTTGAATAAGAGCCTTGATGAAGTGTGAGGGCGGATTCTTGGCAGAATTCCTTTGCCATCAATCTGGGAAGTATTTTCAGAAGTACGACGAGAGGAAGGTCGATGCAAAGTGATGTTAGGAGAAAAAACCGTATCTGCTCCAGAAGTTTCAGCCTTAATGACAGGGATTAATCACAATAATTCCCCATCCCAGGCACGATAGAACAAGAAAGGAGAAAAGGTGTGGCGTGATCACTGCCACAAACCATGTCATACTAGAGAGACTTGTTGGGATTTACACGGAAAACCTCCTAATTGGAAGCCACGAAATTTTAGTCAGTCAAACCGTGACTCAAAGGCCTTCCACTCAGCCACTGAGGAGAATGGAAACACTGCAACTACAGCTACGACACCTTCATTCAATAAGGAACAGTTAGAACAACTGTATAAACTTTTTCAGCCCACACAAGTGACTAATCCAGTATCTTCTTCTTGTTCCTTAGCCCAGAAAGGTAATTATCTTCAATCTGCTGTCTTAATGTGTCCACTATTCCTCTTTGTCCATGGATAATAGATTCAGGTGCCACCGATCATATGACTGGATGCTCTAAATTGTTTTCTTTCTATAGTCCTTGTGCAGGCAATCAAAAAATGAAGATTGCTGATGGCTCCCTCTCGATAATTGCTAGGAAAGGGTCAATTGTTATCTCTCATACTCTCGTTCTTCACGATGTCCTTCATGTTCCAAATCTCTCTTGTAATCTTTTATCTGTAAGTAAAATAACTTGTGATTTAAAGTGTTGTGCTAAATTTCTTCCAAATTGTTGTGAATTTCAGGAGCTGGATATGGGGAGGATGATTGGCAATGCTAGAGAGTATGGCGGTCTCAATTACTTTGATGATGGGTACTCTGTGTCAACAACAGCAAATTTCAAATCTCGGAGCATGCTTTAGTTCTACTGATGATAAAATAATGTTATGGCACCATAGGTTAGGCCATCCTAGTTTTTTATATTTAAAGTATTTGTTTCCAAACTTGTTTTGTAATAAACTTCTATTGTCTTTTCAATGTGATATTTGTCAATTAGCTAAACGCCATCGTGCATCTTTTCCTATTCAACCATATAAAGCATCCAAGCCTTTTATCCTTATTTATAGTGATGTGTGGGGTCCCTCTAGGACATTAACCAATTTTGGAAAAAGATGGTTTCTAACATTTATTGATGATCATACACACTTAAGTTGGGTCTATCTACTCAAAGAAAAATCTGAACCAGAACATGCTTTTAAAAATTTTATAGTATGGTTGAAACACAATTTCAAACAAAAATTCAAGTGTTTCAAAGTGACAATGGGAAGGAATACTTTAATCAAATATTGGGGTAATTTTTCTTAGAAAAAAGAATTGTTCATCACAGCTCTTGTACTAACACTCCTTGTAGAATCATTGTACATATTAGTATTTAGATTTTATTTATTACTTTATTACCTATTAAGGAGATTTAGTTGTTGACTAATTCTAATTTTAGTTAGTCTCCTAATTTAGTGGGATTTCTGATTTGAAGGAATTTACTTCTGATTTAGTGAGCTAGAATACCGGCCACCTTAATATATATGTACTCATGTAGTTCATTGGAATAAGACCTAATGAGAATAACTCTTTTTCTCTGAAATTTACATGGTATCAGAGCCTCATACGATCCTCCTCTGAAAACCTAATCTTGTGAATTTCATTCCCTATTCGCATTCCAATCAATATCCTACAGATCTTCTATCCTTCAAGCCTTCATCTGCAATATTTTTTTTCCCTCGATTCCTCTGAACCAAAACATGACAAAAATAGGAGCAGCGTTGCAAACCTCCTCCTCTAAGATCACATCTAAATTAGATTCAACCCCGATGACAGCCACCCATGGTAATTCTGAATCTGGATACATTCTCATTACCAGCCATAAATTAAATGGACAGAACTACCTCCAATGGTCCCAATCTGTGTTAATGTTTATTTCCGGGAAAGGTAAAGATGAATATCTCACCGGTGAGATTGAAAATCCTGAGAAAGGAGATCCAAAATACAGGCTGTGGAAGAGTGACAACAACATGATTATGTCGTGGCTGATAAATTCCATGAATAATGATATAGGTGAGAACTTTCTTCTTTATGGCACCGCGAAGGAAATATGGGACGCAGCAAAGGAGACATACTCAAGTTCTGAGAACACAGCAGAACTATTCCAAATTGAGACTATTTTGCACGATTTCCGTCAAGAGAATCTCTCTGTCACACAGTATTTCAACACTTTAACAAGGCATTGGCAGCAACTTGATATGTTTGATACTCATACATGGAAGTGTGCAGATGATGCAGTCACTTACAAAAAAATCGTGGAGCAAAAAAGGATCTTTAAATTCCTGTTAGGATTAAACAAGGAGTTGGATGAAGTAAGGGGACGAATTATGGGGACGAAACCACTGCCCAGTATTAGAAACGTGTTCTCCGAGGTTAGGCGTGAAGAAAGCAGGCACAAGGTGATGATGGGATCTCAAGAAGTTACAACTAATCTGTCACTACTTGACAGTTCTGCGCTTGCTGTCCGCGAAACTAACACTAGCTCCAATGACAACCGTCAACAACGAGGAAGACCCTGGTGCGACCACTGCTGCAAGTCTGGACACTGGAAGGAAAGTTGCTGGAAACTTCACGAGAAACCAGCTGATTGGAAGCCAAACAAGCCTAACCGTGATAAAGAAAGCCGTGCTAATGCAGCTTCATCAACGGAGGAGAAAACTTCAAGTGAAACTAGTGGATTCAGCAAAGAACAAATGGAAATTCTGCATAAAATGATCTGCCATAGTCTTTCGCAATCTACTAGCCAACTTCAAGCAACCAGTATGAAGGCACAGCGAAGTAGTTTTCCTGTTGCTCTGAATACTAGCAGTGACCAAGGTGAATCATGGATTGTAGACTCTGGCGCATCCGACCATATGACAGGGGATGCAACACTCTTACACAATTACTATCCTCAAACGGGTAATTCTTCTGTTCGTATAGCAGATGGTTCTCTCTCCATGGTCTTGGGAATAGGATCTGCTCATCTAACAGAAGATATAATTCTCACCCCTGTTCTTCACGTTCAAAATCTGGACTGTAATTTACTTTCAGTTAGAAAATTTAGCCAAGATCTTAATTGTGTTGCTAAATTTTTCCCACGCTTGTGTGAATTTCAGGGAATGGAATCGGGGAAGACGATTGGCAGTGCTGAGTTGGTGTCAGGTCTCTACTTATTTAGAGCCAATAATCCTCCAAGTAGACAAACTGGTTACTCAAGTTGCAACATGTCCACTAGTGTATCAAAGAGTCTATCGTCACTTCATTCTTCTATTTTCAATTCTAGTGTCAATAATGTGGATGAAATCATGCTGTGGCACTTTCGCCTCGGCCATCCCAACTTTGTGTATCTAGGAAAAATATTTCCTAAACTGTTCATCAATAAAAACCCAAATTCATTTCATTGTGAAATATGTCAATTTGCTAAACATACACGTGCAAATTTTCCTTCAATTCCTCACTTACCTACCCGTCCATTCACCATGATTCATAGTGATGTATGGGGTGCATCAAGAATTAAAAGCCTCACAGGGGCTCGCTGGTTTGTGTCTTTTGTGGATGATCACACTCGTCTGACTTGGATATTTCTCATGAAAGAAAAATCTGAAGTTAACCATTTCTTCCAGAAATTTCATATAATGGTCCAAAATCAGTTCAATGCTCAAATCCAAGTCTTTAAAACCGACAATGCTAGAGAATACTTCAAGTCCCATCTTGAGTCGTATCTTTCACATCATGGCATAATACATACCAGCTCGTGTGTAGATACCCCTCAGCAGAACGGAGTGGCTGAAAGAAAAAATCGCCACCTTCTTGAGGTAGCTCGAGCACTCTTGTTTACATCCAATATGCCGAAGTATTTCTGGGGTGAGGCAGTCCTTACTGCGGCTTACCTAATTAATCGGATGCCTTCTAGGGTTCATAAATTTCAAAGTCCTCATCAAGTTCTCCTCAAAACCTATCCTCACACCAAATTTATCTCCTCAGATGTTCCTATAAGAGTTTTTGGGTGCTCAGCCTTTGTTCATAATCATTCCCCAGATAGATCCAAATTAGATCCTAAATCCATCAAATGTGTCTTCCTAGGTTATTCATCAAACCAAAAGGGTTATAGATGCTACTCTCCCATTACCAAAAGGGTCTACAATTCAATGGATGTCACTTTCTTTGAACATGAACCTTATTACCCAAAATCTGACATTCAGGGGAACAATGTAAGGGAATCTCAATTTTGGGATGAACTTCTCATCAAAGAATCCTCTGAAATTCAGCATGCATCTCCACCTATTGTCCTTCTTCCCTCAGATTCAAACTCGAATTCAAACTACGCACTAAACCCCAACCTTGATATTCCATCGTCTAACAGTCCATCATCCTCAAAACATAGGTCTACACAACTTGAATCTTCCCAGCTCCATGTCTATACTAGGAGGAAAAATGAAAACAAAGAGAGTGAGAACCTTGCACCTCTCATGCAATGCCATGACTCCAATCCGAATTCTAATCCTGCTCAAGTTCACTCAAGTAAGGCCGATCATTCTCCTAAGTTAATTGTGCCGGTGATTGATGATACTGATGTTCCTATTGCTCTAAGGAAGGGTGTAAGATCTTATACCAGTCATCCGATTGGAAATTTTGTGAGCTATAACTCTCTTTCTCCAGCATACAGGGCATTCATTACTTCCCTTGACAATGTACAAATTCCGAGAACTATTCATGAGGCTCTTAAACATCCAGGATGGCAGAAAGCTGTACAGGATGAGGTCATTGCACTTGAAAAGAATAGAACATGGGTAATCACAGATCTACCAGCTGGAAAAAGACCAGTAGGTTGCAGGCGGATATTTACCATCAAACACAAAGCAGATGGAAGCATTGAAAGACTCAAAGCTCGGTTAGTTGCTAAGGGATTTACACAATCTTATGGTATTGACTATCAAGAAACTTTTGCTCCAGTTGCCAAACTTAACACCATCCGAGTACTCCTTTCACTTGCTGCTAATTTTGATTGGTCATTACATCAACTAGACATTAAGAATGCTTTTCTAAATGGCGACCTTGAAGAAGAAGTCTATATGGAAGTGCCACCTGGGATAGAAAGTTCTCACACTAAAAGCAAGGTATGTAAACTGCTAAAGTCTCTCTATGGACTCAAGCAGTCTCCTCGTGCATGGTTTGGTAGGTTTGCCAAGTTTGTGACCAAATGTGGGTATAAACAATGCCAATCAGATCATACCTTGTTTGTTAAGTTCTCAACAGAGAAGAAAATTGCAGTTTTGATCGTCTATGTTGATGATATCATTCTTACTGGTGATTTTGAGGAAGAATTACAGTTTTTTAAACAACGTTTAGCTCAGGAATTTGATATTAAGGACCTCGGTAATTTAAAGTACTTCCTTGGCATGGAGATAGCAAGGTCAAGAGAAGGCATTGCAGTGACCCAACAGAAATATGTGTTGGATTTGTTGATGGAAACAGGGATGCTCGGCTGTAAACCAGCAAATACACCCATGGACTCAAGCAAAAAGTTTGGCACAGAATCAGAGAGTGTTCCTGTGGACAGGGGGAGATACCAGAGACTTGTTGGACGACTAATCTATCTCTCCCATACACGCCCAGACATTGGATTTGCTGTCAGTTCAGTGAGTCAATTCATGAACAATCCAAGGGAAGAGCATATGGAGGCCGTGTATAGGATCCTAAGGTACCTTAAGTTGACACCTGGGAAGGGATTAATGTTCAGGAAAAACAACAAACGGGAGATTGATGTATACACTGATGCAGACCACACAAGGAACATAATGGACAGGCGCTCTACTTCTGGCTATTGTTCATATGTTTGGGGAAATCTTGTTACATGGAGAAGTAAGAAACAGTCGGTTGTCTCTCGGAGCAGTGCAGAATCTGAGTTCAGATCATTGGCAATGGGTATTTGTGAAGGTATTTGGATTCATCGATTACTTAGAGAGCTGGGAATTATAGATAAGCAACCTATCAGGCTATTATGTGATAACCAGGCAGCAATCAGCATTGCTAAAAACCTAGTGCACCATGATAGGATGAAACATGTTGAGATTGATCGCCACTTCATCCTAGAGAAGATCGAAAATAGCACTGTCCATATTGTCTACATTCCTACTCAACATCAAACTGCAGACATCCTTACTAAAGCTCTTCCAAGAACTAGATTTGAAGAATTGAGTTGCAAGCTAGGCATGTACAATTTGTACAACCCAGCTTGAGGGGGAGTGTAGAATCATTGTACATATTAGCATTTAGATTTTATTTATTACTTTATTACCTATTAAGGAGATTTAGTTGTTGACTAATTCTAATTTTAGTTAGTCTCCTAATTTAGTGGGATTCCTGATTTGAAGGAATTTACTTCTGATTTAGTGAGCTAGAATACCGGCCACCTTAATATATATGTACTCATGTAGTTCATTGGAATAAGACCTAATGAGAATAACTATTTTTCTCTGAAATTTACACTCCTTAACAAAACGGGATAGCAGAACTATTGGTGAATAACTTGTATTTCTTACACTTATGATCAGAATACAATAGTACAAATATATAGCTTTATAATGAACTAATTTAGGAAACTATCCTAGCTAATTGAGGAAAGAATCCTAGCTAATTGACAACTATACACGCAGCTATTCTAGGAAACTAGATCAATTCTAATAACTCTATTTTTGGTACAATTTCCTCTGGTTTGAATTAATATCTTGCAACACAGAACAAAAAAATAAGCACCTCCTAGAAGTAGCTAGGTCTTTAATGTTCACCACTAAAGTTCCTAAATACGGGAAGCAATTCTTACTGCTACATATCTTATTAACAGGATGCCATCAAGAGTTTTGAACTTCTGGACACCATTGACAGTTTTAAAAAAATTCTTTCCAGTGACACATTTGACTTCAGATTTACCTTGAAAGGTCTTTGGATGTGTTGCCTTTGTATACACAATCATAATAGGGATAAGCTAGATCTACAGGCTGTAAAATGTGTTTTTCTGGGCTATTCTCCACTAAAAAAGGGTATCAATGTTTTGATCCTAACAAACAAAAATATTTTGTCTCGATGGATGTTACATTTTTTGAGTCTCAAAGTTTTTTTAATCCTCCTCTTCAGGGGGGAAAGGAAATCAAGACTTGGTGTTTAAGCTTGACATGAGTACTAATGGTAAGGCAAATATTGAAACTGCAATTTTAAATCCTAATACCTTGAATAAGGAGGATAGGAGGACTACCTTAGTGCCTGAACATAAAACTGACACTAGGATAATAGACAAGACACGCTTCAATGATGAGAGGTTATTCGGGAAAACTTACATTAGGGAGAAACGGATTCAAAGTAAGAAAGATGCAGCTATACTTCCTCAACGCCATGAATTTGATCTAATTCCAGATCCAAAAAACACTGATTCTAAAAATCCAGGTACAATCTCTAAATTTATAGAGTCTGAGTCTTTATCTATCCCACAAGTACATTCTGACCCTCTAGATCTTCCCATTGCTCTTAGGAAAGGAATTAGATCATGTACTCAACATCCCCTTTCCAATTTTGTGTCTTATAAGAACCTGTTATCATCTTATCATATTTTTGTCTCACAATTGTCAAGTGTGGATATACCTAAGTCTATATAAGAAGCGCTAAAGGTTCCTAAATGGAAGAAGGCTGTTCGTGAAGAAATGAAGGCTCTAGAAAAAAAATGGAACGTGGGAGATGGTTTATTTGCCTAAAGGAAAATTGATTGTTGGTTGCAAGTGGATTTTCACTGTGAAATACAACTCAAATGGATCCTTGAAACGTTATAAAGCAAGGTTAGTAGCAAAAGGATTCACACAGACCTATGAAGTTGATTATCAAGAGTAATTTGCTCCCGTAGCCAAACCAAATACCATTCGAATACTACTCTCTGTAGCTGTTAATTTGGAGTGGCCGTTGTTTCAACTGGATGTTAAAAATGCATTTCTCAATGGAGAATTAGAAGAGGAAGTATATATGGGTGCGCCCCCGGCTTTGAAGACAAGTTTGGAGGAAAAGTGTGTAAATTGAAGAAATCCCTTTATGGACTGAAGCAGTCTCCTCGTGCTTGGTTCGAGAGATTTACCAGGTTTGTTAGAAAAGAAGGATATAGTCAAGGACAATATGATCATACAATGTTCGTGAAACACACACATGGTAGAAAGATTGCTGTCTTGATTGTATACGTAGACGACATAATACTTACTGGGAGCGATGGTGATGAGATGAGTAGGTTGAAGAGGCACCTGGCATCAGAATTTGAAATTAAGGATTTGGGTCCCTTACGCTATTTCCTGGGTATGGAAGTTGCTAGATCTAGAATGGGAATTTTTGTGTCACAAAGAAAGTATGTTCTGGACTTGCTAGAGGAGACAAGAATGAGTGGTTGCAAACCAAGTGATACGCCCGTGGATCCTAATAAGAAGTTAGGAGAGGTTTCTGATGGAGTTCCAGTTGGTAAAGGTTGATATCAACGTCTTGTAGGGAAACTCATTTATTTATCTCACACAAGACCTGATATTACCTTTGCCGTTAGTGCTATAAGCCAATATATGCACTCACCTTATGTGGAATATTTGGAGGCAGTTCACAAGATTCTCAGGTATTTAAAGAGTACACTTGCAAGAGGGTTGTTATTTAAGAAGAGTGATCAAAGGAGTGTAGAAGTCTTCACAGATGCAGACTGGGCAGGCTCAGTTTCAGATAGAAGATCAACATCTGGTTACTGTACGTTCTTATGGGGAAATTTAATTACTTGGCGAAGCAAAAAACAAAATGTGGTTGCCAGGAGTAGTATTGAAGCTGGGTTTAGGGCCACGACAAATGGGGTTTGCGAGGTGTTATGGATTAAAAGAGTCCTTGGGAATTGAAATTAGATATTGAAGCACCTATGAGACTGTTCTGTGATAATAAATCAGCAATAAACATTGCAAATAATCCAGTTCAGCATGATCGTACGAAGCACATTGAGATTGATAGGCATTTTATGAAAGAAAAGCTGGAGATTGGAGTTATTTGTATGTCGTTCATCACTTCAGAGCAACAAACAACAGATGTTCTTACCAAGGGACACTTCAGACCAAAGTTTGAATATTTCTTTGAAAAGTTGGGCATGATTAATATCTATGCACCAACTTGGGGGGGAGTGCAGAAAATATGGAAAGATTAGATTAGTTGACCTTCCTGATTTCTAGGATTAGTTGTCTAATTTGTCTGATTTGTACAACTATTACTAATTTGTATATTTCCAAAAATTAGGAAGTTAAATTAGGAATGTGTAGTCCTATAAATTAAACCTATTGTACCGGCTGTTATAGGTACTTAAAAAATACGAAAAGATTTTATTCTTCTCCTCTGTTTACACATATTAACAATAAAAATCTATATGTCACCCACCATTATTTAGATAACAAGTTTACTCACAGGAGATTCTTCTTCATCTCCATATTCTAAAAAACAGTCTTTTGAAAAAAAAATATTCGTGATTGAAACCTGACGTATTCTATATGAATGCTATGGGCAGTATTCATATTCCATAAAGATAATTTTTCAATTACCATTATTTATTTTACTTTGGTGATCACCCTTCAGAAATTAGACATAATTTTGGGCAGCGGATCCATTAGAAGTATCTAAAGTTTAGATAAAGGGTCACAAAGCATCTCCTTGAAGCCTCACTGTAGATAGATTTATCTTTTGGGATTATTTACGATTTGCATTCCATTTGAGTAGTGCAAGACTATATAAGTTGCTTATTTCACAAACCGCAGGTGTGCTGGAAATGGCTATCAGTAGTTTACCACAAATTATAGGTAATAAAAAAAGGTCAGACTGACAAGGGCTGAAATTCAAATAATTTATGTTGGACACACATTCTAGGCATGATAGCCAATAGTTGGCACGCAAACTAGCCCGAAAGCACACGCAATTAAATAACAGTTAAAAAGTATCAAAAAATAAAGTTAACCTAGTAATATATGCGCGCGCGTGTGTGTCTATACATATATATAAAGGTATATATAACAACCACTTTGAAGGATTGTTTTGCAATGGGCAGTGATGAACTGACTTAACAAAAATCAAGCATATCTCAAAGAAAGAATGGGGAAAGTTTTTTTGGGAGACTCATCCCATTTGCAGATCAAATTTTAATTGATAAATTAAAAGAAAAAAGGGGGCTCAAAGTTCAGCATCCCACATTACGAATTGTAACTCAATAATGGGTAATTTGAGGTGACTGAATAAAAATAGAGCATGGCATGAAGTAAGAATTTGGAAAGCTTTTGGAAAATTATCAGTTATCTACCTTAAGTTTACCCTGTTATAAAAAATACAACAAAAGTTTTAATTTATTTAATTTTCCAGCCTAAGTTTGTAATTTGTATAAACCTCTGCCAAACCGTTAACTGTCGTTCATAATTGATGACATTATAAGGGTAATCTAAACATTTAACATTGTTGAAAGTCAGAGATTATAGCCTAATTTTGTGCACATGTATTATTTTTTCCTTGTATAGCATATATTTATTTCCTTTCCTTGTATAGCTTATTTTTCCCAGTTTTCAATAGCTTCCTTATATAGCCTAGTCAGACTAGTATATGATGTAAAGATTGCAACTTCTATGAATAAGAAAAATATATTCCCACTATTTTTCTCATGGTATCAGAGCCCAAGTTAGGGTTTCTGGGCAGTTTTTGTTTTTCAACAAATTTTCAGCCGCCAATACCTTTAAGGCCTTATCTTGTGTTGTGACTTTAAAAATTTTGATTTAAAATGTCAGATGTGAGCGAATCCAGCTCTGGCATCAACGTTAAACATGTTCAAGCCAATAATTTTGTTGACAATCCGTCATTATAGATTACAACTCACAAATTGAATGGCCAAAATTTTCTGCAGTGGTCACAGTCTGTGAAGTTGTATGTGAAGGGAAAAGGTAAAATGGGCTATCTTGATGGGTCAATAGACATACCAGAGGTTGACGACCCTTCGTACAAAATCTGGGATGAACTGAACTCTATGGTAATGTCATGGCTTATTAATTCAATGGATCCTCGCATTAGTCAGGCGTTTCTTTTCTTACCATCAGCACGAGATTTATGGGATGCAGTCACAGAGACATATTCTGATCTTGGAAATACTGCACAGTTGTACGAACTTAAGTGTCGTATTCATGAAACCAAACAAGGAAGTGACACTGTGACTGCATATTACAATATCATGAATAGCTTATGGCAAGAATTGGATTTGTATTATGATGGAGAACGGAACTGTAGAGATGACAGTAAAAGATTTAAGAAGTTACAGGAGAAGGAGAGGGTGTTTGAATTTTTGGCTGGTTTGAATCCAAATTTGGATGAAGTTAGGGGACGAGTACTAAGCAAAGAACCTCTTCCCGCAATTAGGGAAGTCTATGCATATGTGAGAAGGGAAGAAAGTAAAAAAAGGGTAATGATGAATAGCACTAATACTGATAATTCTGCCTTGATTACTTGTGCTACTGATTCAGCCTTGGTAAGTGAACAAAAGAATATGAGCAAGAAGAAAGATGACAAGGATAAACTTTGGTGTGATCATTGCCATAAGCCGAGACATACCAAAGAGTTTTGTTGGAAGCTCCATGGAAGGCCACAAAACTCAGGCAAGGGTACCAAGTCTTCTGGACAAAATTCAAAGGGCTTTCAAGTTGCAACTGATAATGCCAATGCAAACTCAGGGAGTCAAGGATCAAATCTGTTCACTAAGGAACAACTTGAGTAACTTGTCAGGTTCATGAGTCAAACACCTTCTGCTAATCTAGCCCAAATAAGTAATTTTCTAAATGCTTTCAGCATCTCTTCAAATACTTCTTGCCCTTGGATCATTGATTCAGGAGCAACCGATCATATGACTGGTTTGTCCAACTTATTCTCTACTTACAAACCGCTTTCTGGTAAATAGAAGGTGAAAATTGCTAATGGGTCTCTTTCTTCAGTTGCAGGAAAAGGTTCAATTTCAGTTTCTAAAACAATGATCTTAAAATCAGTGTTGCATGTCCCTAATCTGTCTTGTAATCTTTTGTCTGTCAGTAAACTTACAAAAGACCTTAACTGTATGGCTAATTTTTCTCCTTCCAATTGTGAATTTCAGGACCTGTGTACGGGGAAGAAGATTGGCAGTGCTAAGGAGGTGGACGGACTTTATTATTTCGAAGAGGAGCCTGAAGCTTTGAGTAATCTATCCTTAGTTGACAAAATTGTTTCTCAAGGGCCTAGTGAGAATGAAATTAGTTTGATGCATCTCAGATTAGGACATCCAAATTTTTCATATTTGAAGTTGTTATTCCCAACATTGTTTAAGAATAAAAGTGACATTAATTTAAAATGTGAAGTGTGTGAACTGTCCAAGCATCATCGTACTCATTTTCCTGCCCAAACTTGCAAAGTTTCACAACCCTTCTCTCTTATACATAGTGATGTATGGGGTCCTCTCCGTTTTCCCAATAATTTTGGAGCTAAGTGGTTTGTCACTTTTATTGATGATCACGCTCGAGTTTGTTGGGTGTATTTATTAAAAGAAAAATCTGAAGTTTCTAAAACTTTTCAAATCTTCCATAAAGTGGTTCAAACCCAATTTCAAGCAAAAATTCAAGTGTTTCGAACTGATAATGGCAAAGAATTTTTTTCTTCTATGTTGGGAAATTATTTGACTCAGAATGGAATTATTCATCAATCCTCTTGTGTTGATACTCCTCAACAAAATGGAGTTACTGAAAGAAAAAACAGACATTTACTTGAAGTTGCTCGATCTTTGATGTTTACTATGGGGGTACCAAATTATTTGTGGGATGAAGCAGTTTTAACTGCCTGTTATCTCATAAATAGATTGTCTACTAGTACTTTGAAGTTTAAAACTCCAATCGAACTTCTTCAGCAACTTTATCCCATGTCTCGGTCCTTTAGTTCTCTTCCTCCTAAGGTTTTTGGGTGTGTTGCTTTTGTTCATGATAAGAATCATAACAAAAGTAAGCTTGATCCTAGGTCTCTTAAGTGTGTGTTTGTGGGTTATTCTCCTACACAAAAAGGGTACAAATGTTTTCATCCTCCAACTAGGAAATATTTTGTAACCATGGATGTGATTTTTTTTGAAATTAACCCTTATTTCTCCAAAACCTCTCTTCAGGGGGAGGATATCACAAATTCAACTCCACCTTTGATAGTTTGCTCTCCACAAAATCTGCCACCTTCCAATAACAATCAGCAAAAAGAACAACATTGTTCTTCCCCACAGAAACAGCCTGACCCAAGTGATGACCAGCAAGTGTTTTCACAAATTCAACCATCCACCGCACAAAATCAAGAGGATACTCAAAAGCTAAAGGTATATTCTCGACGAAATAAAACAGTTTGCACATCTCCTGACTGCCAAAATTCTGAACCAAACATAGAGTTATTGGAAGACACAGGTACTGTTCAATCTGAGTCTAAATTACATTTAAACTCTATTCCATCACTTGATTTAGATTTAGATTTGCCTATTGCTCATAGAAAAGGTGTTCGAACTTGTACTAAACATCCTATTTCTAAGTTTGTCTCTTATCATAGATTGTCACCATCATTTAAAGCTTTTGCTACTAATCTGTCATCTGTAACTATTCCTAGAACAATACAGGATGCTCTTGCAAATCCAAAGTGGAGAGAAGCGATTCATGAAGAGCTGAGAGCATTATATAAAAATAGAACTTGGGGTCTTGCAGACTTGCCTTCTGGAAAGAAAATTGTGGATTGTAAATGGGTATTTACGGTTAAGCATAAGACTGATGGATCAATTGAGAGATTCAAGGCTAGGCTGGTGGCTAAGGGATATACTCAAACATATGGAATTGATTACCAAGAGACATTTGCCCCCGTTGCAAAAATGAACTCTATTCGGGTCTTATTGTCGCTTGCTGCAAATTTAGAATGGCCATTACAACAGCTAGATGTGAAGAATGCATTTCTCCATGGAGATTTAGAAGAGGAGATGTATATGGATCCACCACCAGGGTTTGAGAATATGTTTGAAACAGGAAAAGTTTGCAAGCTGGAAAAGTCCTTATACGGGCTCAAGCAATCACCAAGAGTCTGGTTTGACAGATTTACAAGATTTATTCTCAAATGTGGATATCGACAAAGCCATAGTGATCATACCATGTTTCTTAAGCATGGTAAAGAAGATAAGCTCGCTGTCCTTATTGTGTATGTGGATGATATCATCTTGACTGGAAATGACATAGATGAAATTGAGAGACTCAAGATGTTGTTAACCAAAGAGTTTGAAACTAAAGACCTAGGTTCTCTTACATACTTCCTCGGAATTGAAGTGGCTAGGTCTCGGAAAGGGATATTTTTGTCACAAAGGAAATACATTTTGGATCTCTTGGAAGAAACTGGGATGTTGGGATGCAAACCTAGCAATGTTCCTATAGAATCCAACCATAGACTTGGGGCAACTACTAAAAGCAGTTTGGTTAATAAGGAACAATACCAAAGATTAGTTGGAAAGCTAATCTATTTGTGTCATACTCGTCCAGACATTACGTTTGCAGTAGGCGTTGTGAGTCAATTTATGCATTCTCCTAATGTAGAGCACATGGAAGCTGTGTTTAGGATACTAAAATATTTGAAGACATCTCCAGGAAAAGGCATTTTATTCTCTAAGAATAATCACCTAAGGGTTGAGGCATATACAGATGCAGATTGGGCTGGATCATTGGTTGATAGAAAGTCAACATCAGGTTATTGTACATTTTTTGGGGGAAATCTAGTTACTTGGAGAAGCAAGAAACAACCGGTGGTTGCAAGATCAAGTGCTGAAGCTGAGTTTAGAGCAATGGCATTGGGAATTTGCGAGCTTATGTGGCTGAGAATGTTTCTAATGGAGTTGAAGGTGTGGAAAGCTGAATCAATGAGACTGTATTGTGATAATAAAGCTGCCATTAGCATTGTTCATAATCCAGTCCAACATGATAGGACAAAACATATCGAGATTGATAGGCACTTTATAAAAGAGAAGCTGCAGAGAGGCCTAATATGCATTCCATATGTTACTACTCAAAAGCAAGTAGCTGATATTCTCACCAAGGGATTATCAAAACAAGTTTTTCAATCACTGAATTCCAAGTTGGGAATGATAGATATCTTCGAGCCAGCTTGAGGGGGAGTGTTGAAAGTCAGAGATTATAGCCTAATTTTGTGCACATGTATTTATTTTTTCCTTGTATAGCATATATTTATTTCCTTTCCTTGTATAGCTTATTTTTCCCAGTTTTCAATAGCTTCCTTATATAGCCTAGTCAGACTAGTATATAATGTAAAGATTGCAACTTCTATGAATAAGAAAAATATCTTCCCACTATTTTTCTCAAACATTTTAAACATTTAGGGTGAAACTGTCCAATTCACAACTCTAATGATAGTTATGCGTAACTAAATGTCAGTATTTGGTCATGCCAAATTGCATACTGAACTTTGAAACAAGTGCTTCTAACCTGTAAAATGGCAGGGCTACGTTCTTCCTCAGCAGCAGCAACAACTGCTTTGACTCCTTCCATGTTATAGACATTGAATGCTCCAACAGCATATTCACCTTTTTCTGCAGCCTTTATTTGGAATAATAATTGTCAGTATCTGAGGATATATTTACTAGTAAAATCTTTGAGAATGATCCTTACAAGAAGAAGCTCCTTCGTTGATGAAATTCTGACTGGGTGAGCCCAGGACCTCACTACATTTGCGACTGCATTATTGTCACCAACATTACCTAAAGCAAATTTCTAAATTTAAGATCTAAATTCATAATCTAAACAGCATGCAGAAAGAATTGAAATAGAACTCAAATTTACCAGGAAACACAACATATGGAACTCCTGGATGTCTACTTTCAGGACCAAGCTCCCACAAGGGAACACCAGCTAGAGCTTGTCCAACAACTTTGGCACGTTTTGCTTCCAAAGCTTTTGTAGCAATGTCAGAAGAGGTTATTCCACCCTAAAACAACCGCAGTAAGTGTAAACATAAAATCATCAACAAGGTTGTGAGCTATGCATGCCATCAATTCATAAAAACATACTCAGCCAACCTTTTTTAGAATTTGTCTTCAGATCTCAAAAGGGGTTGAAAGTCAGGGATATGAATAGAGAAAATTTCCGAGGGCTTTCATTCTCCTAAGGTATTTTGATTGACATATTACATGTCAAATATACAGAACTAGTCAAAATAAGTGACCTGATCTTAAAGTCAGGGATACGAATAGTGAAAATCTTCGAGCACTTTCATTCTCCTAAGGTATTTTGATTGACATATTATATGTCAAATATGCAAAACTAGTCAAAATAAGTAACAAATGCCTTCATTTTTGTAAATCACTATTTAAAATGTGATGTCTGAAAGGTTTCAAACATTAGCTTTAATAAACCTTGTTAATTATTGTGAAAAAAAGTTTTAAAGAATCATGTAATATAATTACGTATAAAATAATCTAACAATTTTTCTGTGGTCTTGAACCCAAAAATTCGAAAATAAAAGCAGATGGCATTCAATAAGTTAGCCAGCTGCAGGTTCAATCATACCAAAGGGCTGCTCAGTTAGTTAAAGAATTTAGTGTACCTTTGCAAGAATGTAACGAGGTCTTGTGGTTATCCGCCTAACTATTTCCACCATCGCAGAGCTCACCTTCAAATTGATTTCCAAACTCTCAGAAGGAGCTGCCAAAAATGAAAAAAATAACATGTCATTGGATAAAATAAAAAAGTTATCTTTGCCACTTGAAGAAGGAAAGGAAAAGCTCTTTTCTATCCAGGAAACAACAAATGATATTATATGTCTTTTATGATACTGAAGATAACTGACATACCAAATGCCTCTCAATATGGATTCCATTTGTAGTAATATATTTCACGTGTAAATATACTCAAGGCACAATTAGATGAACAGGTAGCAATCAATAGACAATAAACAATTGAGATTATTTTTTAGGAAAACTAACTTTTTCCAGTTATGAGTACTCGGCTTGTGATTAATAGAGTATCTTTCCGAGCCTGAAGGAAAACATCTACCATCTCAGCTGCTCTAATAATTTCCTCCTGCCTTTCTTCTGATGACTTCATGGCAACTTTATCGACAGAAACCTATTCGTAAGAAAGGTTAGAGATGAGTTCCCTTGTGCTAACAATAATGGGCATGAAAAAGAGGCTCAACTGTAGTTGGCTGGCTACAATAAGCAACTAAAAACAAGCTGATACCTAGGAGATATATATAGCTGATAGATTATTTCGATATTCTTTCAGTAAAAGCACAGAATAAAACAGAGACATTTCATGCTGGGTACCTCAACGCTTCTTATGAAACGACCACTCTGTGATATAAGTTCTTCAACCTGTGGAGTGTTTAAAAAATCATTCGTGAATCACATAGAAGAATCAACATCAAGATGGAATTCTGAATAAGTAGTCAACCTGTTTTGTTGTTTTTGGTACATAAGACCCCACAATTATGAGTCCACCGGTACTTTCTATTTTATTTCCTAGATCCTTTGGCAGAATAGGAGCTTTCGCAACAATTCCAATACGGGCAGAAACAAAGCTAGCAGCAGTGCGACACAAAAAAGACTTTCCCTTTAATTCCGCCTATCAATTGATCATAGGATAAGAAAAGAACATTAATGCTTTCCGCAAAAGCAGGTATAGGTTAAAAGAAATAGTATAAGAGCAGCTGGATATCTTGCCTGGATCATTCCAGCAGCAAAGACAGCAATGTCTCTTTCACTAGCAGCATTTACTATGCATGTAGACCCCTACTTCACAAAATATATTAGAATCGTGGTGAATTATTCAATGTCCAAATCCTTAAATTTCTCACAATATCATAAAGAAGCTTCATGTGTTAACTTTTCAAGAGTGCAAAATGCATGTGTCACAAAATAAAATGTATAAAAAATACATTTCCCAACCCTTGGAGATTTTCTTCATGCATCCAGGATAAATTCACACAACGGCTTTCCCTGATGTCATATTGTACAGCGCAAAGCAATAAAACAAATGATCAATGATGCAACTGCTTTACTTTGTTTCATAGATCATTTACCCTTTTCATTTCTGTTAGCAGCCTTTCAGCTATACATTTATAATTCTATAATACATGTAAAAAAATCAACCATATTCAAATATTTAAACATGCTACTTTCTGTTTAGTCAGCAACTAGTGGCTGTCAAGTAGACATCATTTTCAACTTTTTTTTTTTAAACTGTCACTCACCACATTTTACAAAAGACTCGGATTACGATTTGAAAATTTATTATTTAATTATGACTCGTCAATCCAATTATAAAAATCATTTATTTCCTTATATCATGTCCAATGAATCTATACAAATCCAGTTAATAACAATTGAAACATCATACTCTATAACACTAAGAGCTTATAGATATTGCTAAACTATGCACACATGCAACTTGGGGGGGGGGGGGGGGAACACTAGAGATAACAACACACTAAGTAGGTAATTTTTTCCAGCATGCATTTAGCGCATAACAATTAGAACCAACTCAATTCCAAGTTAAGCAGAACTTAGTCTAGCGAAGAAACAATTTTGAATAGCATCACTGCATTGTTAGAAAATGTCTTTGAAGATGTACAGTTCATAAAACTTTAGCTTCTTTCCTTCCATCCTCTTTTTACACCTGTAGGTACTAAATGCTTTTCATATTGAAATTAGACATTGCATAAACATTTCTCCAAAAAAAAAAAAAAAAGAAATGCGATTGAGACCTAGTTGTAGCATGTAAGCATTCAGATTGAATCCTAATTTTCTCATTTTCTTAAGTGTGATGAATCATTTATAAATCTGCGGGTGGTTTTCAAGATACAAAAAATTCCTATTACGTTATTTTATTTTTAGTTGTTTTGATCATTTTCCAGCAACGTTGTTTAAGTCTTTAACTACATACTGGAAGAATAGCTCACAGAAGCATTGCCTGGGCCAGTTCATGGATATTCCAGTTCAACTGGCCAGGTTGGTCCAGGTTTTGAAGCCATGATTACCATTATAACTCATTAATTTTCATCCGCATTAAGAGCCAACACATCCACATAAAGTAGGACACATCTATAAATACCCTTTACCTTCTGCAGACTGCAAAGACGCTCACACACAGCATCTGGTCCTCCTTTCCTCAGAAGTTGGATGGAAATAGAAGCAACACTGCTGGCTGGGATGCGTCCGGATGTTTTCTCCTCTACCCACTGAATTTAGATACAGATAATTGTGAAAAGATAATCAAACCTCAAATCACTTCAGCTATTTTTGAAATGGTGTGCTTTTCAAGTAGAAAATATAATTATCTGTACCTCTCGGAGGTTTGAAGACTTGAAGCCAAAAGAAGCATCTTTAGCAAATTCTGTGTCTCCAGCAGGAACAAGCCTACAAGCAACATCATTTAAACCATGTCAACTTCAGCAAATCCGATCTCTGACTCTCTGAGTATGTGTGCGTCTTACGAAATGAGGAACAGAAAAGGAAGTAAATTGTACCGATCAAGATCTCCAACATAGTGTACATCCTCAATAGTATAACGGCCTCCTTGAAGAAAAAAGGGGCAAATTATCCATGCATCCATCTCACCTAGTACTGAAACAGCAGCATCTGCTTCCTATAGAAATATGACAGCAGAGTGTCATGATGCAATTAAAAGTTCAACTTGCAATACTACTGGCTCTATATGGTCATATTAGTTATAACAATCCTTGCCTCTGGAAAATGACCACGTAATGTTGAATCACCTCTTAAAACTACTGTATATTCAGTATTCTCGACTGAATTAGCTGCTGTACGTAAGTTTCTGCAGATATCTGTAATTAATGACCTGGCCTGTAAAATGTTAATCCTCCAGTCAGAAACACAAGTCTGAAAAAAGTTGGCACGAAGAAAAATTCCTATGACAATGAGAAATGAGCAGGAGGGATTTAAAAAAAAAAAAAACCCACCTACAGAGAAAGCACATTACCTTTTCAGACCTTAGTGCTCTGGAGTTAGTCAAAATGAAAAAACATAAAGGCTTTTTTCTAAACTGCTCAACAAGTGATGCAACACTCCTGCAGAAAATAATCCAAGTAGAAAAACTTAAACAGAACCTTTTAGAAAGATCCAATGCTGGGAAAGATCTTATGTTCTACCTGGTTTCTAGTTACCGAATAGAGTAAAATCTAAAATGTTACAATCTGCAATATAAATTCTAGCCATAAATTCCAACAAAGTCAAGCTACCAATCAGCAAAACAAAAGGACAAACTTAAAAGAGCAAAAGACTCACCATTCTGTTAGAACTTCAATACCGTGAACAGTTTGGGTCCCTGTTGGATCATCATCTAGAACAATCAGGGTCTTTGCATTCTTTTTAATCAGTCCTTTTATATCATCAATCGGATCCAGAGGCCATTCAGATGGAAGAGATTGCAAGACAGCTTCTTTCCTAAGAACGGGTAACCTTCCTTCAACTTTAACACCAGATAGTGTCTCATAGACCTATAGAAATTAAGAAAAAGTAGTAAATCCTTCCTGTTTCTTTTATGTATTTATTCTAATTCAGAAACAATTCGTGTTGGATCAGCCTACAAACTACAGCTAAAGGGAAACTATCAGGATTTAGCATTTTAAACATTAACCAAATCTAGTTCAGTCTCATTAAGCAGAAGCTTCCTCTTCTGTCAGATTTGATTTGAATGAGCATAACCATGTGTGTGATAATTATCAACACTGCAAAAATCAATATTCACACTCAAACTAATTGTGGATGACTCCATATAAAATGTTATGAACAAATTTCACTTTTTCCATTGAGAACAAAAGGTCATAAACAATTTGCTTTCCTAATTTGAAGAAAAAGCCTTAGATCATGACCTGGCATTAAAGACATACCTTAACCACAGCAGCGTCATCTTGACGACCCCAGCCAGCAGCGGAGCCTGCTCAATGGTAACTATGTGAGAATTTAATGGCAATTAACTAGCACAAATGCTACAGATAGAACGTCATATACAACAAATACTAAATAGGAAAGGACTTCCCTGCCTATATGCAATTTCACTTTAAAGATGTATTGCTGGTTTTCAATAATGGTGGTAATTTGTGACACAACACCTCAACCGAATGCGATTATCAATCATGTCAAATCTGTTTCACCTGTTTAATTGTGTTGGGTTCAGATTTAGAATTCCGAACATGTCAACCCAGTTATGACATAATTAAATATTCAATTAATCATATCTTGTAGATTTTGTTGTTCCCCAATAGAACCATGTTATAATTGTCAAAGTTCTACTTGTATTTGGACAAAAGTTGATGAGTGTTTGAGTAGGCAGTACTACAAAATATTTTAGAGAAAATTTTTAAAACATGTTAAGCGGGTGTAATTTTAGGATATTTATTAAAAGTATGTTAAATGAGATGCACCATTATGCTAAATTTACTAATCGTGTCAGGTTAGTGTTTGGAATTCTTAATACAATTAATAAACGGCTCAAAGCCATGTTGAGCCTAAATTGACATGACATGCTAACCCAAATTGCCACCATTCTTTGGAAGACTTTAAGCCACATGTCAGAAAACTCCAAGAGGCTTTGAGCCTAAATTGACATGACATGCTAACCCAAATTGCCACCATTCTTTGGAAGACTTTAAGCCACATGTCAGAAAACTCCAAGAAACTATCCTTATTGCATACACAAATTGGAACACGACTCATATACACTTCTTTTCAATGTAGCAGGCCAGTGTTTCCCAAAATACTTTATTAGACACAGGAACTTAGTTCGGAAATGCATAATCAAGGAGCCACCTTCCAGTTGCTTACTAGATTAAGCTAAAAAGGAAGATGAAAATCTTGGTCAAACAAGATTAATAGATGATACCTAAAAGACAGTAAACTCAAAGGAAAATACGGAAAGAGGCAAGCAGCAGTGTGATATTCCCTCAATCTCCCCTTAGTAACACATTACATCTTAAAATTAAAGCTAATAAATAATAACTTTTTTTTTCACTTAATTAGCTTCATTTCTACTTATAGTAAACATCAATGGATTCACTATGAAAAGATTTAACTCCCACTAATATAGAGTTAAATGCCAGCACCAAGTAAAGAACACTTCATTTCTAGACTGTTTACACCGATTCTTATTAGAAATAGATAAAAAATTGAAAAGCATATAGCATTTATATAGCAAGTCCACTCAGTATAGCATTAAAATGTCAAACATGAGTACTATAGAGACATATAACATTTATATGGCAAGTCAATTCAGTGAAGCATAAAATGACAAACATGAGTACAACAGCAACAGAATACACTGCACCTGCAAGGAACAGTTGATGCGCAATGGTAGAAATATGCAGTGGAACTCTTTGTGACGAACATTCACGGGCAATAATACCCTGTAGAAATTTAACGAGGTTAAGAAAGACAGCAGCTACCTATTAGTATTGAAATAGTATTTATACGTTCAACAAATTGGGGGAGCCAGTGATCTAGCTAACCATATCCTTCACAAAGATATCAAGGGCAGAATATGGTGTATAGTCATTGTCCAACATATGTGGAACACGATTCTCAAACATCCTGCAAAAGAAGTAAATTTGGTAAGGACTAATTTATAAAGTTGGAATACCCATGGTAGTTTATTTTGTTTTATTTTTTTTTAAGCAAAAAGAACAGTAATAAAAATATAAAAAAACAAAATGAGGGCTGCTTGAAGCTCATTTTATTGAGGGGAAGCTGAATTATTAATTTGTAAATCATGATAACCACAAGCTACAGAATTGTACAACTATACACATATATACAAGAACTACGGTGACACTAGCACCATCTGACCGTGCATAGTTACAATTATGCTTTGCTCCATCTATGGTATGCAGAGGGTACAATTATGCTTTGCTCTGTGTTTGCACATGTATTGCACAAGAGAGAGGTTGAAATCTTATTGAGAGATAACGAACATTAAAATGCTTTAATTATGAAGAATTCTGATTAGAGTGCATGACTGCGCACATCTAATCAGGACTCCATCATGAATCCAGCATTGGGATAGCAGATGAAAATTTCGGTTATGGCAACGTCAATAAATCACAGAATGCACATACATTTACTGAATTTTAATTGCTACTATTCTAGTAAACTTTCAAGGACTTGAGTAAAATATTAGGACATAACTTTTTGTTTAATAGCATACATACCCAAGTGCTTCTATCATCACTACTAAGGTGGCACATGCAACCCCAGCATGCTTTTGTACAAGCAGTTTCGTATGTTAAGTAAAGATTGAGCACCTGAATTCAATAAAAGATGGCTAGCACCAGTGCACAAAAAGCCTCCCCGATCCTATGAATGTCATATGTACCAATAATAGCATTTAATCTCTAGTGCATCCCCCTAATTTGATTTGGGTGACACATAGATAGAGTATGCCCAAAAAAAAAAAAGCATATACAGCTAAATATTCAAGCATGTGCACATGGAGAATTCAAACACAATATTTCGACTTTGATATCATATTAAGTAACCAATGGCTCAAAAAAAAAAAATAAATAAACTTAAGCTTATAAAAAAGCATACAATAATACTATAGAAAATCTTTGTAATAGTTTGGTTCATGATCCTGAAACAATTTTAAAAAATTATAATAGGATCCAAAAACAAAAATTGAGTTGCATTATGAGGATCCTTAGTATTGACCTGTGTTGACATAATATGTTTCCAAATTAAAAATCTATAACAAATACATTTGAGATATCATTTCAAAATAATAAATATAAAAATTTGTTTTTTGTTTAAAAAAATCCAATCTAGAATTTAAAATAATCATAAGGTTTATTAATTTCAGTTTTATCAAGTCATTAAAGTTTCTCTGTATAAACTTGAACATGACAAATTCATCTATATCATATGGCATCAGAGAGAGAGCCAGAAATTGTCCTGTTGGAGCCCATGCAAAATATAATACAATTTCGATGGACCAGTATCCGATGACATTAGCTGACAGATCTAGAGCTTTCCATATTTTTACTAATTGTTTTTTGATGATGAAGAACTGATGCAGATTAGGAATCCCTATCCAAGTTAAATCAGTTTCCTTTATTGTAAAGTTTATTGTTCTTTTTCTTAAATAATTTAGGACTTTGTTTCCTTTTTCTTTATGGTTTAGGATAATTACTAGAAGTATAAATAGCCCTCTCTTTTAACCTTAGAAGGCATATTTGAGTTTAGTAATATTTTCATTTTTCAAAGCTCTGTGTGAGTTTTGAGTTTAGTCAATTCTCAGCATTCTGCGGAATTTTATCTTAACCCCCTAGATTCATAGGTATTCTTTTGAATTAACGTGAGTTTAGACCCTTTTTCTTATTTCGGTATTCTCAAGAAGCACAAAATATTAGAACTAGGGGTGGGCGTTCGGTTCGGGTTAGCTTACGAAATCCGAACGGGTTGAACCCGAACCGAAATAAAAACCCGATCGGGTTAGCCTATATATACACACACACACACCAACGTTGCTTCCTTTCCTTCAAATCCCTAATTCCTCTTCTTTGCGCTTTCACATTTGCGCTCCATAACAGAACACCCAGCACGTAGTAGTGAGCACCGACACTCACACACGACATACCCATGTGCCACTGCTGCTGTTGATTTCGTTCAGAGCACCAGCGTTGCAGGCTTGCAGCTTCTAGCCCTTCCTCCTCCCTTGAGTCGATTTGGTTCGTCATTCAAGACTTCAAGCTACTGTTGCCTTGACCCGATCTTGAGTCATTTGCGTCTGCTCCAACTGCTGCCGTCACTGCCTCCGGCTTCATTCACAGTCGTCAGCTGCACAAGTTTATGTATGCGGTTCCAAATGGTGTATGAATGGTTGTTTGCAAATCAATCTTCTTTTGGGCATGGGTAAGAGGCATTACTGGCACTGAAACTGTTCAATCTTCTTTTGTGTAATGAGTTTTTGTAATTGTTCCTGATTCAATTTCTTAACATTGTAATTGTTGTTGTATTGAGTGTCAATGGTGATGGGTATTAATGTATTATATATGTTGTCATTTGGTGTCATTTTTTATTTCATTTTTGCATCTGGAGTTGGGCTGGTGTTTGATTTTGGAATTTTAGGCGTTGCCTGGGTGGGATATGATTCATTTTGAAATTGAATTAAATTTTGGAATAGGTTGTAACCCGAATTAGAATCCAAACCAAAATCTTGACCTGCATTTTCAACCCGATCCAACCTGAAATTCGAACCGAACCAAATTAAATTTGGTTCGGTTAGGTTCGGGTTTGTATTTTGAACCCGATTGGGTTGAATTCTCCAACCCGCATGGGTTGTAACCCAAACCGAAATCCGAACAACCCGAACCAAAACCCAATTTGCCCACCCCTAATTAGAACAATAAATTTCTACTGCATCAGTTTGGTATCAGAGCTAAACACTTGGTATTACAAATCTGGCCCCCATCTACCAGCAAACCTCCTTTATTCCGGTATTTTCAAGAATCAATGGAATATTAGAATATTAAAAATATTACAGAAGTTTGAATTTGTTTAATTTTGCACCCAATGTACACAAATTGTATCAACCATCCACTAAAACGACATAATTACCCTTACAAAATGACAAACAAAAGCAAACACAATTATAGTAGTGTTTATTTTGTAAGGGTAATTCTATTTTTTTTGTGGCAACTGATACAAATTGCAAATAATGGGTGGAAATCGAACAAATTCAAACTTTTGTAGCATTTTTTATAACATGGCAATTTTTGGGTGGATGATTGATAATTTTCCTCATTTTAATTATTTGTGTATGACACATACCAAGAACTTCCTCCACCGTTGGTGATGCTGTTGAACAAAACTCTGGTATTCAGACCTAATCGAGCTCCAAAAGCCATGGCCTCGGCAGCTGATGCAATATGGACTCCAGCAAGCAACTGATTAGCCATCTTTACGCCACTAGAGAATATTACATAAGAAAAATGTAAAATGAAAATCATTCCCAGCAGACCAAATATTTTAATTAAATGATAATACAATTGAGATATACCTTCCAGCACCACAGCCCCCTTTAATGACATAAAGCTTCTCACTTAATGCTGTTAATGGTAAACCACCAAGGATCAGCCCATGGAAATTTAGATTTCTTTCCACCAAGAATAGATTTTATACTGCATGCTCCTCACCTGAGAGGACTGAACCCGTACTTTTAAGCGATTCATCCGTGCCAGCAGCCATTATCTAATAAACAAAATTACTTTTTAGCCAACAAAATTAATTAAATCTATTTCCTTAAAGGAAAGGTCTTTGCGCACCGTCAGTTCTCCCATGGATGCCCTTTTAACACCACCAGAAACAGGAGCATCTACCAATTTCAAATCCTTCCCTTCAACTATTGCAATTGTAGACAAGCGAACATTAACCAGAAACATGAAAGTAAACTATAGGAAAATATTATAAAACTCAAGAATTACAAAAAAAATGACAGATAATATATTAAACTATGTTAGACCAATGAAAACTTGTGTTAAGCACAAATATAAAGGGGCAGGGGCAGTTTAGTAATTTTATTATTAATTAGGATTCAAGTATAAATAAGAGATTAAGGAGTCATTTAGGGTTTATGTTGAATTTTGTCTAGTGTTAGGAGTAATTAGGAGTTTGGGAGAGATTGACCTACCTCTCGAATTATAAGTCAAGATTGTTCTTTCTTTTGATTTAATCAATAAAAAGCAGCCCTAATTTAGCCCTAACTCCTATCAAAGTGGTATCAGAGCAAGAATCCTAGGACAATGGCAGCAAAAAAAGTGGACGCACTTGAAGAAAAACTGAAAGCGGAGATTGGACTGCTCAAGGACACCATTGACGAGTGATTTAATAACGTTCAACAACAATTTTCATCCCTTGAAGCCATGTTGCTGAAATTGACGAAACTCCACCTCAACCCACCATCGGAAGTATCAATAGGCCAAGGCGGCGTGGCGGGTGAATGATCTGGCAACACAAAACTCGTGCTCGGCGACGGCATAGAGGGCGGAGGGCCGAAAACTACCAGTCTCGCACAGTTAGGGGTAGGGGTGGGCATTTGACTGAACCGAACCGAACCGTATTATGACAATATGGTTCGGTTTGGTTCGGAGCAAAAAACCAAATGGTTCAAAAGTTTTGAACCATTTGGTTTTTTATTTGGTTCAAGAAAAAATTAAAATTAAAAATAGTTCAGAATTTTTTTTTTATTTCAGTTTGTTAGTTAATACATGATATTATATATGTCATAGCATACACTTTATTTTATTGTTGAACTTTATTATTTTAGTTTATTATTGTTAGATTTTATTATGTTGTTTATTGTTCGCTAATTTATAGACTCAAGATTATTGTTGCATTAATAGTGTATTATTATTATTTTTTTTTTATTAAATAATGAATATATAGGATAAAATCAAACCAAACCGAAGTTCAGTTCTACAATTTAGTTCGCATTTGGTTCATAAATTGATGAGCCATTTTGTTTCAGTTTGGTTCGATTCAGCGCCCACCCCTAGTTAGGGCCAACAGTTCACAGCAGATTTGGTGGCGGGGAGGTCGGCCCAGGGGACTTACGGCCTAACGGAGCCTTTCTTGGCGTCGGGGATGGCGAAGGAGGCTGGGTTGCGGCTGAGAGCGGTGGATCTGAGGGTTACGCAGCTAAAGGAGGCAATTTAGGGTTGCGAATTGTCGTTTCGGCACCGAAATGGGGTGCACGGGAGTTGGGGGTGGCCGGGCTTGGCGACTCGGCGGCGTTTGGGGTTGATGCATGGCCTGGGCTGCCCAGCCGTTTTGGGACAAGGCAGGTTGGGCAAGGCTACTGTGGGCTGAGGCAGGCTAGATTTGGGCCCAGTCAGGCCGGTTTGGGGTCTGGACAGGTCGGATTTGGGGGCGGACGGCCAGGAGAAGGGGTTATCGGCGAGAGAGGAAGCGATTATGACCAGAATGCAGGTGGGCAAGGAGAATTTTTGGGCTGGGTCTTTGGGATTTGCGGAAACTAGAGTAGATTCGGGAGGTTGGAGACCTTCGATGGCGTGAAATTGGGCAAGGCTGACTTAATTTGGAGCAGATTCTAGGATAAGGAAACTGAAAATGCCCATTTTCAAAGGCGAGGATGCCTACGGATGGGTGTATAGGATAGAGCGCTATTTCGCCATCAATGGACTCTCAGAAAGGGAAAAACTGACGGCAACGACGTTATGGTTGGAGGGAAAGGCTCTTGCGAGGTTTCAATGGCAGGAACAACAACAACCATTGAGGTCGTGGGGTGAATTTAAGGACCGACTGTTGGAGAGGTTGCGGGCCACTCAAGAGGAAGATCTGCATGAACAGTTTTTAGCCCTGACCCAAGAGAGAACGGTTATGGAGTATAAAGAGAAGTTTGAGTTGCTATTGGGGCGGCTAGGGGGAATCCTAGAGGCGGTATTGGAAGGGAATTTTATGAAGAGGCTGAAGCCAGAAATTCGAGCCTCGCTACGCTTGCTAAGGCCAAGAGGATTGGGGGAGACAATGGAGTTGGCACAGATGATTAAGGATAAGAACACAGTAGAACGGGTTAATAGGAGCAATTCAGTCAGTTTTTCATATCGAAACAGCACAACTTTGGTAGGACAGAAAACCCAGACCTTGGGGTTTCAGTGAGAGTTCCAAAGCACACCATCGGGAAGCCAGAAAACGCAAATAATGGGATTACAGAGAGATTCCCAAAGGGATCGGGTTAGTGGGGCACGACTGGGGGTGACTTTCAAACGCCTCACAAAGACGGAGATTCAGGACAAGAGGACGAAGGGGTTGTGTTTTCGATGCGATGAGAAATTTTCTCCGGGACATCAACATAAGGACAAATCACTACAAGTCTTGATAGTGTGTGATGAAGAGGAAGGCGGGGAAGAAGCTGAGGAAGAAGAGGTAGCAGGCAATTTACTAATTTTATTATTAATTAGGGTTTAAGTATAAATAAGAGATTAAGAAGTCATTTAGGGTTTACGTTGAGTTTTGTCTAGTGTTATGAGTAATTAGGAGTTTGGGAGAGATTGACCTACCTCTCGAATTGTAGGTCAGGATTGTTCTTTCTTTTGATTTAATCAATAAAAATCAACCCTAATTTAGCCCTAAATCCTATCAAACTATGACACAGATAAATAAGAGTTTATCAACTACAAATCCCAAAAAAAAAAAGGGACGAGAAGTCCCAAACATAAAGAAAAAAACTGCAACAATCTACTCAAATCTCCACATGGAGCAAAAATAATCCAAAAAAAACCCCCAAAAACAACACAGCTCATGTATGCAAACCCTTTCAGGATACAATTGCCTCCCAATTAAGCGAAGTAAAGAAGAAAGAGAGATCTTTGAGTTCTGCAGTAACAGAAGCTCAGAACTTCACTTATTCCCATATAAGCAAAGGATCTTCCCCAACATTGTTATCAGAGATTTTCGGGTTCTTTACATTTTACAAGACCCAAAAAATTACCAAGCCTAAACAGTCGCAAAATACTACTACTTTTCCTCTTCATTTTAAGGTAAAAAATCTTTCCTATAAGAGGGAATAACAAAACGCAGGGGCTACTGGGTAAACAACAGAAACAAATTATCACATTCTGTGATAAGCTTTTACATAAAACACACCAATCTGGAGACATAGCCATATTCGGTCTTTTTCTCTAAACCATGTTATAGGTGTTGATTTCTATGAGCGACAAACCATACATTATCTTCACTTTGGTGGGGATTTTAGCTCTCCAAATCAGGTAGGATGGTAAAAAGGATAAGGCATTGAGTTTATCAATGAGATTAGGAAAGTAAGACTTAGCTCAGAAACACCCTGATTTGTTTCAAATCCAAACTCTCTTATCCTCTATGAGATCACAGAGAGAAACCTCTTGTAGAAACCCAAGCATCTCAACACACTAAGTTTCTCTATCATTCAAATTCCTAAAGATCTTATATCCTAACTCTGTCGTAGAGCAGAATAGTTAACATGCGAGCTATAGAAAAATTATGACCTAGAGAGAGTCTGTATAATCAGAGAAGAAGATCAGAAAGAGTAACCTCCCTTATCGAACAATCCTCCCAAAGTCTAATTGTCGGCCCATTATCGACCATCAACATAATATTGATTAAAATAATTTATTTGTCCCTTTGAAATAAACACCCAAGGGCATTCACTGCTCCCCCTAACTATTATAGCAACATCCCAACCATTTTTATGCACCCAATGCTTTCTTTTCATAACACAATGCACAAGAGAATTAACTTCTAAAGGCGACAACCTCTTTTTAACATCACCCCCCCAACCCCCGAAAAAAGAAAAAAGAAAAAAGAAAACCCCCAAAACATAAACACCCCCACCTCCACCTCCACCCCCCAGTTCCCACAAAATAAGTAAGGAGGCGGGAGAGAATAGATTGGATAAGAGTTAGCTTCAGCTTTCTTCCACACATCACTGCTCCCCCTAACTATTATAGCAACATCCCAACCATTTTTATGCACCCAATGCTTTCTTTTCATAACACAATGCACAAGAGAATTAACTTCTAAAGGCGACAACCTCTTTTTAACATCACCCCCCCAACCCCCGAAAAAAGAAAAAAGAAAAAAGAAAACCCCCAAAACATAAACACCCCCACCTCCACCTCCACCCCCCAGTTCCCACAAAATAAGTAAGGAGGCGGGAGAGAATAGATTGGATAAGAGTTAGCTTCAGCTTTCTTCCACACATCACTGCTCCCCCTAACTATTATAGCAACATCCCAACCATTTTTATGCACCCAATGCTTTCTTTTCATAACACAATGCACAAGAGAATTAACTTCTAAAGGCGACAACCTCTTTTTAACATCACCCCCCCAACCCCCGAAAAAAGAAAAAAGAAAACCCCCAAAACATAAACACCCCCACCTCCACCTCCACCCCCCAGTTCCCACAAAATAAGTAAGGAGGCGGGAGAGAATAGATTGGATAAGAGTTAGCTTCAGCTTTCTTCCACACATCCAAATGGTTCCTCTTGTGGATTCTTTTGCACATAGCACGCTCCTCAGGTGACAAATTCTTAAAAATTGTTGCAAAAGATTAAATAAGGAGGGTGACATAACATTTAGATTCTTACTAACTATGATAAAATAAGACAATGTACCATATAAGGAAACCAAAGGATGATAAGAATACATTGGGGCATGATAAGATGGAATATGCAATTTATTTTATAAAAATTTATGTCTATTATATTGATATATAACAGAAGTATTACACTTGAGCAGTGGACCAGGAATCAACAAAAGAGCAATTAAAGCTTACAATATGGTATCAATCCTCAAATGTATGATTTGAACCCCAAAAGGCCACCAACCATGTACATAAATGAACAGGATATACGCCTATATCCCTAAAACTAACTCCCAATTAGGCCGAATAAAGAAAAAGGTAAAAGGTTAAAGATCACAATCAGTTCACCTTTCTACCACCTTGCTCTTGTAAGACATACACCAGAGATGGCGCCTATGAATGATAGGCACTGCATAGGCTTGAGATGACTTAAGAAATTCTTTCTAGGTTTTTCTAGGATCTTTGTAACAAATAGACCCACAAGTGATAAGCAATCAATTTGTTTGGATATTTCTCAAGAATCAAATCTAGCGCAAGAGCATATGCAACAAGAAACCAAAAACATGGCATCTTGCTCCATAAAGATTATTGATGAAATTATCATGAATAACTTATAAAGCTTTGGCGCTCAATGTAACTTAAAACTCTTTTAGAGAAGGCAACTTTAGGCGTGAGGACTGCAATTTGAATAATAAAACATTGATATATGCACAGAAGCAAGATTTTGGATATAAATAAAAGACGATAATAATAATAATAATAATAACAGTTTTTTGATAATTTTGTCAAATAAAGGACATACATTGCAAACGCCGTTCTAATTGGCTCACGAATCCAGGAGAGACGGTGGATGAAAGGATTATTGAAGCTCCAGATGAAAGAGCTATAAGAAACAATAAATCACTGTTAATGCAACTGAATATACACAGACAATAAATTGACAAGCTTCAATTACCTGGAACTGCACCAAGATCTCCATATAAAACAGACTCAGCTTGAGCTTCATTAGTGACCATGATTACCAGCACACCAACATCTGAAACGGAGAATGTGTCAAAAGGGGATATGTGCTTGGTCTGTGAATAAACTCTCTGAAGTGGAACATAATGATCAGATTCAAACAATTAATGTTCAACTGTCCAATAATGAAGCAAAATATTTAAATACATTATGGGATATTCTGAAGAAATCATGCAGAGTATATTCTCAAACCACATATCAACAAATCTACATGTTCCTCTTGCAGTTGTCATAAGTATATAACTGGTCAGAGGGACCAAGATGAAGTGCTCAATAATTCCCATTACCTGCAGATGTTTTTGCAAGCACAACAGTAATATTTATGATAATAATAAAAAAAATATTACCAATATTATTTAACCCCACATTGCTATACCGGTAAGCACAACAAATTTAGGATATGTTTGGGACTGCTGTGCTTCTATTTAACTTTGAAAGCATGGCAATTAAAGTATCTAGTAAACACCAACTTTTACAGGGGATCTAAACTTACAAGTCAATTATACAGAACATGAAGTGAATTCGTCCCACATCACTGGTTGGCTTCAAAGCCAGAGCACCTCAATGTCAAATATCAGTTGTACAAGTTGATAACAAATACAGCAATCAATAACTTTGTGTAGAATGATCAGTTCGGAAAATTTTCATGCTTCATACATCGATCATGCTTACTAAATTCAAGTAGATTGAACTTATAGAACTGTCTCATCCAACTGGTGCCAAAATTTAAAGTTAATAAAATATGAATTCCCAATATTTCTAAAACTATCAATAAACAAATGAAGCGAAATAAGCTTGTTGGGGTGAGGTCTCTTATATAAGAAACATAATTGCAAAGTGCAATCACACAGCACATCAATCATTTATTTATATTTATTTACTAACATATGAACTTCGATTAGCAGGCCTTTAAACATGGCCTACATTTACCTTTAGCTGCTTCTGCTGGAGAGTTTGCAATCAAGCCCCCAACATTTTGAAATTTAGTAAGAGTTGGTCTATATACCTGTCATCCATGTAAAGATGAAAATATATTTATCTTCGATGGCAATAATCATTTACTTAACATCTCAAACAATATGCATACATAAATGGACGTGTTCATGCATCTCTTGGAGTGGTAGGAGAGATCCAACTATTTAATAAACCCATAATAGCATACACAACCAACACACATACTGAATATTAGTTAGCACCAACCTTCAAAAGAAAGCCAAACAGAAGATTTAATCAAATATGGCCCATACAGTGGAAACAACCCAAGAGCTCAAGATATTAGATGAAGAGGCCAAACCAGTACACAAAATTGAACAATTCTGATCCTGTGGCTGCATACTCACACCAACATGGTTTCAGGCCATCAAAAGGATGGTCACGAGGAGAGGTCATTTTTGATGACTGAAATTTGATGATCAAGTGAGCCAACAACATTTTAAAGCCAACAACATTTTTAAAACAAATTGACAGAGCACGATCAAAACTTAAATTTCACATGCATGAACAGGTTTCCAAGCCAACTGGAAGGTCGAAGGAGGACAGAATCATATTTGCCAGAGGAACAATGACAGTGCAGTTAGCCCACTAATCCACATGTGAAAATGCAGACAGCACATTGAGAATGTCAAGAGACTATCTGATCGCAACTTATAAAGACATTATTACTAAAAACTTCACACCTCTCAACAACCGAATCCTTTTGAAACGCAACCAATAAATGTCTATAAATTTACTATCCACTATGATCAGATCATCTGCGGAACACCCCACCCCCCTTCCCCCCTTCCATTTGCCATCTTTGGAGATATATAATGTGATTTCAAGGACAATAAAAAGATGAAATGTGCTATTTTATTTTGATATAGTACCCATAGCACCAATGAAGAAACTGACCCACACCAGAGATACAAATTTTTACTATATCAAACTGTTTAACCAAAGAATTGATAATTTCAGCACAGAAAACACAGAAATTCAATCTCAGCAAGTAAAACCAGGACAGAAAACTACTACTATATAAAACATCGCAAGGAATTGGCAGTATTAATAAAGACAAAAGTGAGCGATTACATCATAACCAACAACAGTGAAATTTGATCTCAGCAGATGCGTTGCCATGCCAAATCCCATTGCTCCAAGACCAATGAAACCAACTCGAGTAACTGAATTGGACTTGGCAGTAATTCGTTTCGCAAGTTCCTCTGGTTTGTAGGCTTCTAAATTGGCTGCGTCTGTGATATTCACTCCCAGTACATTTTCCCAAACCTGTACCATGATAGTTCAGTGAATATATCACCATGACTGAACCAAAAGGGATTATTTTTTTCCTGCTTTTCAATTTGCTTTTGTTTTTCCATATTTTGGGGGATGTGAGATTTCTATTTTAAAAAAAAAAAACAACCATAGCCCATATTCCATTGAATCTTATCTTACCTAAAAGCAAAGTAACAATATATATAAAGAAAAAAAGGAAAAACAAAATAGAGAAATAACCTTGACCAGTGGGGGATTATCATCATTGGCGTGAGCATGAGACAATCCTGAAATTGGAAATTTATTAAAAGAACAGGTAAGAACAAACCAGGTTGCTTCTACCAACAACACAATTATTACATCCGATTTTTTAATTCAAATTAAATAATGGATTAATATTGCTACCAAGAATTAGTTGTTGATGAGCAACTGCCAAAAGCGGGAGGGGAAAAGCGAGCGTCTTGGCCATGTCCAAAGCAATGCCCTTGAATTTAAAAGTTCCAATTAGTCTCATTTAATGAAAATATAAACATTATGAAAGCAGTCAAAATGTCTAATAATTAAATAATAGTACATAATAAAAAAGTAAAATATCGTTTTTCCTTGCAACATAAACTTATGAAATTTAAGATATTAAAAGAAAAAATTGAAGTACATTAAAAAATACTCATATGAGATATTATAACCCCCAAAACCATCTAAACTTAATAAAGAGATGACTAACAACTTTCAATTATTAGTTTCTTCAGAATTTCTAAAACATGGTGTCAACATGTGCTTTATCTTTGAAAACTGAAGAGAGTGGAAAGCTGATTTAAAATAAAAAATAAAATAAAATTTATGTTAAACAAATGTCGTCTCCCCATCATATTCAGGAAAACAAAATATACATTAACCTCTTTTTTTATACTTGTTAATGTGTTTTGGATAGCTTTATAAAAGTTTCTGAATGGACTGAATGGAACTTGAACCAACCTGAAGAGAAAGTAAGAAAAAAGAGATCTGCTAACCATAGAAATTTCATAATTTTTCACAAGCCTTTCAGGTAATTTACCATGTTAATAACACCATGAATGCTAAAAGCTTAACACGATAGCAAAGATCATAAAAAACTTATTTAAAATCTAATACACTTCCTAACATGCATGACTGAATATAATTAGCCAGGTTGTGACTTAGAATAGAAAATAGGCCCTGGTAACTCAATGTTATAATTAATTAATAAAATGGGGCATTTTCGTGATTCAAACACCTGACCCTTGGTGAAACTAGTTCTAGTTACCCTTGTCAAATAACCAATAATTCAGTAACACACCACACAAATGCTAATCATCCAAACACCAAACACTGATTTTAGTCAGGCACTGAGCATATTACACCACAAGAAATTTTAAAGGATCAAAATAATCATGAAAAAACATATGCCACATAAGATTTCATTGAATTTGGTTTCCAGAAACTAGCTCAACAGAGGGTTACACAGGAGTCTATCAACTTTATCAAACTAGACATTGCATGGGAATTAAATCCTTCGAAGTATTTGGAACAATTTGGTTGTAGAGCAAAACCATGTGAAATTTTATAAGATTGAAAAAGCATAGAGAATTTATGTATATAAGTGTCAATGAATTTACATTCCAAAAACTAGCTCATAAAGGATTAAGCTAAGTCTATCAGCTTTCTGTAAGTTCAGTCAAGAGGTGTAGTTCTTAAAAAATATACAACACTCTGGTTTCTTGCCAAAACTACATGAATTATCCAGGATCAAAATTGCCACAAACTTTAGATTAAGTAATCCATAAAATCTTTGGCTCAAAATAGTTACAGAATAATACTATATGAAATACATGAGCTTCTAGAACATTAGTGCAACAGTAAATTTTCCTGGCAAACTCTTCAAAATAATGCTAAATACAGATACAAAAAAATGCATCCCTAAGAAGTAACCACATCCAACAAAAGTAAGAATCTCTCCTTACCAAATTCTGAATAAACGCATTCAGGAAATGAAGTTTGGCATTACCCCTCAACAGATTGGGAATATGATTCTCGAAAATCCTGCAGTATGAACATCACTTCCCCAACTCAAAAACAAATTTTCAGCAAACACAAAGGCAGAAAACATAAGTGCTTGTAGAAGCAGTCATAATAGTTTGCCAGCGGGAAACAAGCGCACATTAACCATTTAAAAAATGTGAAAAACAAAAGATTCAGCTGATAGCTTTGATCATTAAATCAATTAATTATTGTGTACAGAATACAAAGTAAAATAAGAACCAATTCAAGCGCTAGTCACTGTTGAGCTTAAATTAACGATTAATGGGGCCAGATCAGCCATAGACTGTGACTCAAACTTTGTCACCTTCACAAGCTGTCCTACATTTAGAGAGGTAAACTAATAACTTGTCAGGTCATTTATACTCCACAAAGTTATGCAATTGAACATATGAGAAAGCAGTAACAAATTACAGAAATTAGATGTTGATCAGGAAAGAATAAATCAGTTAAAAAATGAAGGATAGAAGCACAATATAATATTAGGACATATACAGCTCAAACTGTCATTAGACAATCTTAATTATTGATGCCATGCATTCTCCTAATCACCATCTAGCAATTTAAAGTGTAATCCATACATACCTTCAAGTGCATGGCAACATATTTGGTAGTTAATTAGTTGTCAAAATAAAAAAATAGAGTTATTGCAATTTGCTAGATTAGTTCTACTATTTTTCAGAATTACTCTGTCTATATGTTGTCTAATTTTATTAAATCTAATGCAGCATTAAGGTTCAGTTCTAACAAACCTTCTCTCTGTTACCCTTTTTATTTTTCCCCCAACTCAAAGAGCAAGAAGGGCAAGAGATCATTCAAAGTTTAACCAATCAATTACTTTTCCTTATGTAGAGGCCAGAAACTTCCTGAATTGCCAATTATGTGTGCCTACGTTTAATTAATTGTAAATCTATTGTGGCGTCAAGGTTCAATTTTAACAAACCTTCTCTTTTCTTATCTTTTTTCTTTTTCTTCCTACCTAATGACTGTAAAATTGGTTGACTACAGTAATTAAAACCTTAAAGAATGTATTGACAATCTCTTTCTTCATAATCACATTGTTTTGCAATTATGGGATAAACTCTTCTCAGTTTCCGTGTTGCATGGGTGATTCTGACTTCTTGCATATCATTTCTCATAGACAATCATTTGTGCTTCCAATTAAGGTAGGCAAGCTAGAGAGATATAGAGCTAGCTTGTTGAGGCTATTCTTTGGACAGCAATAGAAAAAATTTTAAAAGTACAGAGGGAAGTTCAAGTTTTACATGATATAATTAGATTTCAGTATGTTTTCCATTTTTTAGCGTTTCAGAGACCAGTTTTCCGTCATCATAGTAGGGATGCATGTAGTGTGATCAGAGAGCTAGTTTCTTATGTGCATTTTCTATTCTCATCGTCTTCTGTGAAGATGGGTGGACAGTTAGATCAGCTTCTTTCTAATGGCTTTTCTGAAAACCCTCTGAAGTTCAAACTATATTTTGTTTTTTTTTCCATTTCTTAACATATTATTAAAAAGAGAGAGGGAGATAAAGGAAAAATTAATAATTTTCAAGCTTTCATTTTGGTTTCTTGTCCTATCTGTAGAACTCCAAGACGACTTGACAACTAAAACATTTACGTCAATGTCAATTTTTAAAATTATAATGATACCCCGAACTCTAATTTTGTCAACCACAATAACGCCCAAAACCCTTGAAACAGTTTCCAAGTTGTTGTACAATCAACAATAAGACTAAAAAGATTAACTAAGCATCATCCAACTACTGAACCAGCTACTGAATTAAGAGCATCTATAGTTGCTAAATTCTTTTCTCTGCTTTTGTATTTCTGTTTGAACTTTGAACATCATGAAACTGTCATCAGGGAGAAACGGATAGAAAAATGAGACAGGTAGCAACAAACCATGAATTTCCAGCAGCATTTGAAATGATATCATAGAGAACCCATGGATGAATCCCAAATTGAACACCAAGAGAAATAGCCTCTACAGAAACAATAAGATGAACGCCCTCGAGCAGATCGTTGACCATTTTGATTTTGCTGCAATGGGAAGGGAATTAGAATTGGCAACCAAATTCTGAAAATACCAAAAGGAACATTATGAAGTTTGTGAATAACTTTCATTTTGAGAAACACATGCATCAAAGTTAGCAAGACAAGTATTTATTATACTTTTATATCTGAATAGATCCGTTATTTTGAAGTAATGCACAATCAACAGCAGCAATATTAAATTAAGCATGTCAAGCATGTATCTGGCTTTTTAATGAAAATCTGCTTAGCCTGACATAGCAACTGGATAAATAAAGGAACTTCATTGAGAAAATAAAATCTAACAGCTGCATCCATAACACAAAAATAAATAAATAAATAGTTTACAAGACTGAAAAGAATGGCATACCTGCCAGCACCAAGTTCACCCTCAAAAATGTATAATTTTTTGCACATTGCTGTTAGCAAAATACAAAAACCTCGACTTAGATGAAACATGGATTAATTGAAATTTATAAATCCAGAAAAACAGATCCTCATAAAAAATAAATAAAAATGACAGAAACGGATTTACCAGAGAGAAAGGGTCTCGCCCTCTCAATGGCATTTGACCTTCCTGAGGTTGTAATCTGAACACAGAAGTATAAAATATCCATCCAAACACAAGCAGATGACAAGAAGTATTACAAACTTATATCCAAGAGGAAAATATCATATTTTGTATATTCCATTACCATAAATTTTCCATTGAAAACCTCAGACATTCCCCTAGAGACATATGCATCAACCACACAAGCTGTCTCATCATTCTCTGCAAGATAAATAAAAAAGATGATGTCAGTAGAATCATTTGTGCCATACTTTTATCTACCAGAAGGACAGAAAACATTAGAATATAAACTAATGATTGGCCCACTACAGTAATTTTCATTGTGTACATGAACATGCCATGATGAACTGGGTTTTCGAATAACCCTTCACATTTTATTAAATGATGGAAACCAGAACAGAGAAAATAGGAAATGCTGCAAAAGTGTGAAATCCATATTTCTATACTCATACGCACAATTTGTGGGAAAATATAAATACTAACTGCTAACACCTCGCAACTTATTAGTTGCTACTTGCTATAGCTTCTCTACCAGTTAAAGAGCTTATTCTAATCTTTAAAGCTCTTTCAATATACTATGTTGCTGTGTCATTCAGTTTCAACCAAAGAAAAGCTTTTAGAGAATATAAAAATATAATTTACGTCTATTAGGAGAATTTAAACGTCACTTTTTTGAGAAGCTTGTTTTAAGCATATTCAAAAGACTAAATTATACGTATTCCTTTATTTTACTTTAAAATGATTTGAAAAGCTAAAGGCCCCCTTTAGTATTTTTCTTTTGGTTTTGGCTCAAAAGACAATTAAAACCAGAGAAGTGATACAAAAAAAAATCCAACTATGTGTCTCCACCCTTCATGGCGCGTGATGTGTAGAAAAAGTGAAGAGACTTCTGATCATTTGTTTCTCCATCAGGATGTTGCTTCATATTTGGGAAAGAAAACATGCAAAGATATCTGACCCAGTTCGTGTTCTATTGATTCTTTATAAATGGAGAACAATTTTCTTTAAGAAGAAGGAGAAAAGCCTAGACTCTTTCAAGATTGTGCAGTTTCAACTTGCAGGAAATATGCAGGCATAAACATTGCCTCACATTTGGGAAATAAAATATCTGGCCCATTTCATGCTCTATTGATGCTTTGTAAATGAAGGTAAATGAAGAACACTTTTCTTTAAGAAGAAGGAGAAAAGCCAAGACTCTTCCGAGAATGTGCAGTTTCAACTTGTAGGAAATATGCAGGCATAAACATTGCTTCACATTTGGGAAAGAAAATATCTTGCCCATTTCGTGCTCTATTGATTCTTTGTAAATGGAGAGCACTTTTCTTTAAGAAGAAGGAGAAAAGCCAAGATTCTTTCAAGAATGTGCTGTTTCAACTTGTGGAAATATGCAGGCTTGCATACCAAGAAATATGTATAGGGAAATTAACTAAGAAAAAGTCATAACAATGTGAACACTTTGTTAATTTCATAAGACAATTAAAATTTATATATAATTAAATATAGTTGTACATAACACCTATGAATATGGTTATAATTTTTAGTTGCGGAGTTCAGGCTATACATCCTTTATACGATTGATGAAGTAAAAATTTGACAAATGATTTTAAAATATAATATTATTTTGTGTACTCTAAATATCTTCGTTAAATCACTAGTAGACACCCAATCATTATTAAAATCTAGATCAATAACCATTAACCTAACTACTGACTTGTAATTACGGTATATGTTTATTCTTGCTAAAAATAAAATACCCTTTACACGGCAATACATGTAATTCTAATAGGAAAAAGCCCACGACGGATTGCTGCATTATATTTTTGTTATCAGTGAATTTCCCATTTATACACGTGTTTTGGCACAGAAGGAATATTAAGTCAAACTAAAATGGTAGTAGATGGATTATTATAAAGATAAATAATGCAAATTTTAACAGTTAACAAAAGTACCCCATTTCATGCTAAAATCACACAATTAATGAAATACAGTAACTTTACAGTTCTAGAAGTATTGTCTGCATTCTTGTGCTCAGGATTCCAAATTGGTCCAACATGGGTCCCTTAGAAATTGTCGGAAGCCTATTTCTAACGAATATCCAACCTTCACCAATCACAGTAATCTCATCATGGGTAAATGGTAAGGTGATTTTGAGAAGATAAAAGGTTATTGATACTTCTTTGTCGTCTTCTTCTCTTCTCATACTCCTCATCAAGCTGACAGATTTCATAGACCATGGGGTTACCAAAAAGATGTGATAAAAGAAAATAAGTTGGATTTTTTTTTTTAAAGGAAACTCAAGAATATATTAATAATGAAAAATCAAAACAGAGATTGGACTAGTTGTCCACTAAGTAAGCAAAAAGGTAAAGCTTTTTGCGATATACAAAGGTATACCCAAACACTCTTATACAAGGCTACACCAACTTTAACCTCCTTTCTCAACTCCCAATTTAGATGACTAAAGAAGTTGGAGACTTGAACAGTCAGGCAATTATTATTGCAAATCCTATCTTTCATTGTGGATTGATGGTACCTTCATTGTGATTAAGCAATAGAAAATGCAAAAATATTTTGCTTTGGTGTGTTATGCGCAAAAAAAGTGAAGACAACTCCAATAATCTTTTTCTTCATCGAGTCATGGCTTCCAAAATGAATGCCATTTCTTCATTGAGTCATGGATATATATATTTCTTGCATCCTTGTTGGCCTCTGTAACAAAGAATTTTCAAGAATTCTTTCCCTTAATGGTTCTTAAATGGGAAAGAGTTTTAAGTTTTTTTTTTTCACAGGGATTTAGTGCAGTCAATGCAGTGATATTAAGCTTTCGGGGGGTTTTCTTGTGCTTTCTTGTCACTAGGCTATTTTAGACTCTTATATTTGTATTTAGTCATTGTCCATCTGTCATTACACGGATAAAATAGTTTATTTTTAGATATCCCCAGTGAATTTCCTGTCCACTTATATTTACTTTCTTATCAATAAAAAATTCATTTTTTACCAAAAATAAATAAGTAAAGCAGTCAATGGAGTATAAAATTAGAAACATGCGTTCCAAAATATAAAACGTTAAATTGCCTGTGAGAGTCTTCTCTAGTTTTTGCATATGCGATGGCAAGATAGTTGATCGAAGAATTATGACTGCGCCTTTTTGTAATCCTGCAGATCCGTAAAAGTTAAAAAAATGTTAAGTCATGAACATCTATATTGGCAATATAGTGAAGAAGCTTAGTAAAGACCTTTAAGTACACCCTCGTGACCAAAGAATATGTCATCAATTTGATCTACATGAGAGATTACCACGACTAAAGCTGAAACATCTGCACATGAAATCACAAACAAGAGAATCACAAAACATTCTGAAATTTATTAAGTTACAACTTCCGCACAAAAAAGAGTATAAATATAAAACAAAAATAAGCAAATGAACAAATAAACAAGCGTTCATTTCATTAGTGGATCACAAGGTTGGCCTGATCATAGGTGAAAACAAGTAGTTTCTTTTTTCTCTAAACAGGTAGTTTCTTTTTCATTTATCATATGATTTGTGTACTCTCTAAGCTTAATCATGAAGGATATAAATATAACTTTCTATGACTCTAGAAATACAAAATAATTGTGATCTGTTCATGACTTCGCTGTGAGTAATTATACTGTTTCATACCAGCCATAAACATAGAACAACAGAGAGAAATTCATTTTCCTTGGGTTTCACCCAAAACCGTACTCCAATAGAACTAAATATCCATAATTCCCTCAAAATTCAAATTTTTGAAATAGATCATAATCTTTTCTCTAACCAACACATATTTGTCATCAAAATCACACTAAACATACCCACTTTCCAAGTTGTGGAAACCTCCTTAACTCCTTGCCAAAATTTTTCTTCTCAATCCAATATTAGACCACCACAAATGCATGCCTGACACTCTCCTTCCACCAGTTTAAAGTTAATAGAACTGGTAGAGAAACACTAAGCAGGATAAGAGGGCTTGAGATGTTATAATTAGTTGAAATTTTGTTACGATAAAAAGTTAATAAGGGAATCAAATAAAAAAAATTAGTTATATAATAGAGGTGAAAAAAGACGTGCAAAAAGAAATTTAATTTTTGGATGGAAGATAAAAGTGGAGTGGATTTATTAGTTTTGACTTCTTTCTTCTTCATAGTCATCTATATGAATATTACCACCGTTGATATTTGTAAAAGTTAAGCATTCATATTATAAATTTGATTGAAAGAAATGTTATTAAATTTAAATCATGAAATGAAATACACTTTCCTTTACACATAATCCCCAGTAAAGGCAGGATTTCAACTCTTACATATGAAGCCACATGTAGTTATTGTTCCAAATCATCATATTACTTCCAAAATATGCCATCTTGTACTATAGACATAACCTCGACCTCAGGTATTGATTTTTTATTTTATTTTTTTTGAGTAATCGTGACAAAGCGAGAAAAATTTATTAAAGAAAAGACCGATTCGCCCAACCAGAAGGGATATAACAAGCCAAACCCCTTAAAATGACAATGAAGCCGAAACAGCAAACAAAAACTTAAAAGAAAAGTCACAAGAATAAAGCCAACTAGTGAAAGCAGTAACAGGGAAAACCATTTCAAAACCTCAAAATTAATATTAAATATTCACTTTTCCCTTTTAATAACATTTCAAAACTTAACTTCTTCAATGATCATCTAAGAGTCAAATCACTGTAAAAAATTCATTGATGGGATCTAGCGTTATCTATCTTCAGTATTGCCCTTTTCCTTTTGGCTATATCTTCTTTGCAACATTAAGCAAGGACCGAATTAATAAGCAAATATTAACTGTTATCATGCTACGAGCAATTTTGTGTGAATATAACTGTGATTTCCTTTAAATTTTTCCCTCAAGAAAAGAAAGGTATCTCTCTTCCTTCTAGCCATTTTGCCATTCACTGATCATAGTGATTTAACATTTTTTTCTTTTTAGTCTTAGTTGAGTACCAAGAAACTTATTCATTGGGTAAATTAATGTTTTAAATGTGATTCTTTACATATCAAGATTCCCACAAGCACATCTAGGTCCTTAATGGCCTCATTCCATACCTTCATCGGGCATTAGACCAATTTGGTAACTATGCACCCAAAGAAATGGGTTCAGTACTAGATTATAGTATTGAAAACACAAAAACAGAAGTTAAAAGAAAAGAAAAGAATCTGACCAGATTAGAGCAAGATGGAGAATACCTTTCCCTGCATCCATAGGGCTTGCACTTCTGATTCCCCCTAGCATCAAAAATTTATCTACCAAGGGATCGGATATCTGCATATGGAAAAGAGAATTTAAATATGAAATTAACACTAAACAAATTCTCTTGGTCTCATGAATCATACCATGAAGAGGTTATACAGATAAAAGTAGTAAATTATGGATATACATTCACGTACAAAGTTGTTTGAGAAGAATAGCAATCAACATAAAATTGACATAAGACCTTTTTCAAGTTTGGAGGCATGATATCGACGGAAAGAAGAATATGACGAAGGAGAATACTTATTAAGCAACTCGAATTTGTTACACCCCCATTGAAGCTCTAACCCAGGACCTCGGCCATAGGATGGAGTTAGAACTTGGCATCAAGAGACTCTAATACTTGATATCAGATTAGAGAACATCAAATAATGCAATTAAAATTCAACTTTCCACAAACTAAATAAACCGGGTCTTCTGGTAATTGTTGAAATCTCTTTTTCAAAGTTTTCCCCAAAAGCTAAAAGTGAACTCTATGCACTGAACAAAAGAATCAGAATTTCAAAAAGCACAGCCACCAATATCTGATCAGTAGACACACTCATATAACTGGTGAATTTCTTGAAACATTGATCAAAATAGAAAGTTTAAAAAGTCCAGAAGATTCTAGTCTAGACTAATATGCAATCAACAATCCTCCCAACCATTTTCACTTCAATACATTATAAGCAAAGCCAATGAGTCCAAGAATGTATACATCCATCACACATACATAACACGTGGATTCATCATTCATCATTCATCAACAATTTTTTAAAAAAAGATAGAAAGAATTTTTTTTTTCTTATCGCAGCAACTGAAAATTAAGGATCGAAAAGATTAATTCATAAACAGAGAAATAGAAATGAAACCTCAAACGCTTGGACTTTGTATCCAAAGCGAATAAGCGAAGCGGCCATGTCTACGCTGTACTCATCCAATCCCACGAACCCAACTTTAGACGCCATTTTCGAATTGAAAGTGAAATTGCTGCACGAAGTGTTTCAGATTTTCTGTTATTGATATTTATCAATTAACAACTTTACAAAGCTACACTCACAGCCAATGTTTATCTTAACGGCCCTGTCCGGTATTGTTGATCTTCAACGGCTCTGTTCGGTATTGTTTTTATGAAACAAAAATAGAATAAAAATATTATTTTTAAAATTTAAAAATGTGATTACTATTATTTTTATAATTATTTTTGAAAATAAAAAAGTAAAATACTTTCGGTAAAAATATTTTAAATAATTATTATTGAAATAATTTTCATAAAATTAAAATTAAGTAATGAATAACTATGTTTATTATTTAATTAGTTTGGTTATTTTAATTTTAAAAATAAAATAGGTGATCTTGTTAATTTTCTTGTTTAAAGAAAAATTATAAATTCTACATATTTTAATTTCATTAAAATATAAAAAAATATTATAATCTATATAAAAAAATTATTGTGAGGGAAATTATTTTTTTGGGTATAATAATAATAATAATAATAATAATAATAATAATATTTTTTATCTTATTATTATTTTGTCGATATTATTATTAACACATCCTTAACTTCACTGTTTTTACCTTCACGTTTCAGTCGTGGCAAATTATTATTCATAATATGTTGCATTTTATTATTACCATAACACTTGTTCCTTTTTCCATTTTCAACAATAAAATTGCCAATTTGTAATTACAGTACTGCGTTAAAAAATTTAATAATTATTCGCCTTCAAAAATAATTCTACATTTTTGTCATTTTCTTTCAACAATATATTTATTTTCTATTTTCAAAAGTTAAAACTTACATTTTAAGTTTTCGGATATAATGCAAAATTACAAATTGTCAAATTCAGGTTAGTGGGGTCCTTAATTGGAAGTGCTGCAAGTAGGCCAGAATCAGGAGGGTGCGTTTGGGATTAAGGTGTTATAATTTTTAAGTTATAGTTACTATAAAAAAAATATATAAGTATTAAATAAAAGTTAGTAATATATAATAAATATAAATTTTAAATAATAATTCTGATGAAATTATTAAAAATATAAATATTTTTTATTATACAAGTGAAAAATCATATCAATATACCTTAAAAGTTACAATAATTAATATTTATCAAATATTTTAATCTTATAACTTTTAAACTACCACTGTCCAATCTCAATTCCAAACATACCCGAAAGAGTCCTACCGATTCAGTTTTAAAATTACAAAATTACATTGAATAGTCTTCACACCAAGCATTTTTCTCAAAAGATAACACCATTACATAGCATTTTGTGTACGTGGCAATGACGAGGATAACTGCAATCTCACTGTTATTTTTCGAACGCTATTATTCTTTCTGCTTTTTGTTTGTCGGTTGTTGGGCTTAGCTGCTAGCCAGCTGGATGCCGTGCCCCAATTGTACAAGTAATTAAAATATTAGATTTTTCTTAAATTAACAAATACTCATTTACCAATAAATTAATAAATTATTCATTAATTGATAAAAAATTTCACTAAACTAATTTTTTTATCATCCCAATAATATTATTTTATAAAAATTTTACTATATTATCTTTCAGTAAGTTTGGTATGTTAAGATTGTATTAGAAGAGCTTTGGAATGGATTTAAGCTGGATGGATTAAATTCGATTATATTTTATTATTTTGTCGTCTTTTATTTTGTGTAGTAAAAGATGCACTAAATTATATATTTTATTTTATTATTATTATTATTAACTATTATTTAGTCATTAAATTAATCAATAGAAACATATTGCTTTTAGAATTTTCAAAACTTATTTTGAAAAGTCAAAACTTAATTTTGGTATTTGATAAATTTTTTTGGGTTATTTATCGTCAGCTCCCACATGTTTTGATAATTAGTGCCGCGCACCCAGAAGTTTCGACCATGTGCACCGCACCCCCATTTCCGTCAAAAAATCAGTTAATTCCAACTGTTTAGGTTGTTATTAACTTAAAAGACCATACTACCCCTAGTTTGAATTGCATTGAATCTGAAGTACAAAAATGTCCCTCATAACTTATAAAATTTAAATTATGAATAAAAATTCATTATTATAATATCAGTTTTTTTATTTTCAATATTATATTGAAACGATTTTTTCTTGTTTCATTAATCATAACAAAATTGTAAAACCAATAATCTCCGATATGAGAGAAAAAGCATGATTCCAAGGGTAAGAAAAACATTAAACACAAAATTATTAGTAGATTACAAAATAATTCCAATAATCCCACCAAAACAAACAAAACCTAATAATAAAGAAACCTAAGATAATTATACCAAAATTTCACTGTAAAATTCAATTACAAAAGAAACCCAAACCAAGAAAATTTAACAAAAGGAACCAAAAATAAAAACCCTAAAACTAATTTAACAAAAATTAAATTATAGAGGCAGCGAGAACGGCGGCAACTTCAGGCAGTGGCGTCGGCGGTTTCGTGCAGCAGTGGAGGCAACGGTTTCAAGTGGTGGCAGATCACGCAGCATGCACCATTTTGTTGTTGTCAATTCAAGACGGCGGCAGATTACACCGATAGGCAGCTGTAGTGAAAGGCAAGAAGAAAAAGAAAAAAGAAATAAGAAGAAGAAGAAGAAGATGATGAAGGCGAAGAAGAAGGAAAAAAGAAAGAAGAAAGAAGATTGAAAGAAAAAAGACACCAAGAAGATTGAAAGAAAAAAGAAGAAGAGAAGAAAAAAGGAAACGAGAGAGAGAGAGAGAGAGAGAGAGAGAGAGAGAGAGAGAGAGAGAGAGAGAGAGAGAGAGAGAGAGAGAGAGAGAGAGAGAGAGAGAGAGAGAAAAGGGGGAAAAAGAATGAATGATAAAAGAGTTTTTCTTTTAGTTTTTTTTATTTATTTTAATGTTATATGAAACTATCATTTTACCCTTGTTTCGCGTTAAGTTAACGGTGGTTCGACGGAAATGGGGGTGCAATGCACATACTCGAAAGACGTGAGTGCGCGGTGAAAAATGTCGAAACAACTGGGGGCTGACGCTAAATTACCCAATTTTTTTAGAAAAAAAATATCAGTCATCCTAAATTTACCATGTCATAAAAAATACTACAAATTTTTCAATTTGTTTGATTCTCCACCCTAATTTTATAATTTGTATCAACCACTCACCAAAACGTTAGCATTGTTACGATATTTAACAGAACCTGAATAAAATAATAATATTACCCTTGAATTTGAGGTCTTTTTTTTTATTTTGGACCATAAAAAATAAAATAAAATTTAAGAAAAGAAAACAAAAAGAAAGTATCAAAACCTAACAAACTCATTGTTTCAAAATCAATTTCACCAATGATTTTGATCTCTAACGTAATTTTCCAACCCTAATTATAATCCTAATTTCGGAAATATGAAAATCTAACCTTTAAACCTAAGCAGATTTTGTGGTTGCAAGCAAAATTGGTTTTGGAGAAGTGGCCAGGAGTGGCTTTTCCCTTAAACAATTTAGGCGGTTGCTTAAAACCTTACTATACAGTAAGGTAATATATTTATTTTAAATCTATTATTTTATATTTAAAAGATATAAATTCCTAATTTGTTCTAACTCAATCATGATTATGTATTTATTAATTTTTATTTTATTATTGCTATATAAATTTCTCTAAATAAATTGTCAAAATTCTTACAAAGTCTCTTAGAATTAACAATTTTAAAGTCTTTATGTAATGTTAAATTAATAAATTTCAATTGAAACATTGTTCATTCCTTTTAAACCTCTATTTAAAAAAAAACCTACATTTGTGAATTTTTCCGTTAACAACATTTTCTCCTAAAATAATGACACAATAAATGCATTACTAGAAAAAATAATTATCGGTTTATTTTTATACTTTCCACATCCATTGATCACTGCTTAAAGCCTCAAATCATGAAACTTAATTTGTGATTTCATATCAAATTTTCAGGTTTTATCTTTATACTCTATTCTTAATTAGTTTTGCTATTTAATTGCCTTATTTCTTTATGAAAATGTTATCATGTTAATCGATTGTTGTTTTTAATTTATATAATAATTGTATGCTTAATACTGGTAATAAGCTTTTTTAGAAAAAAATTAATTTTTTGGTTTTTCTTCTTTTCCTGGTAATTGGTTAAAGCTTAAAATCCAAAAAAAATCAAAGTTAATTTATGATTTTATCTCAAATTTTTAGGTTTTTTCCTAATATTCTCCTTTTAAAGGGCTTCTGCTATGTTGTATGTTGCAACAGTTGTATCGTACCCCCAACTTTTGTCTTTTATGATTTAAATATCATCAAATTTACTTGAGCACCCTGCACTCCTTTTATTTATATTTTGTTTATAAAACTTAAAAAGACAAAATTATCCTTCTTCACAAAGGTTGAAGAAAATGACTAAAGTGCAAGAATTAGGCATTTTGGGGTCATGAAAAGCCGTGGCAACAATCTCTCTCCTGGCCGTCGTCGACCGTAATGGAGTCTTGGGTGAGGGATGGAAGCCGATAAAAGACCTCAAGGAGCCGCATAAGAGAGAGAGATCGGGCGGTTTGTGGTGACGAAGTACAACAAATAGTCAAAGAATGAGTTGAGTTCGGGAGCACGGAGTAGGGCGAGACTGAGGTGGTTTCTGACACCAATTACCGACGGATCTTGGTTGTCGAGGACGGAACTTCGACAAAGAAGTTTGAAGCTGTCTTTTGCGATGTTCTTACAGGAGATCCATATTGTCTAAAATGAATTACAGGGTCTTAAGTTGGAATTAATATGATTATGATAGTTTGAAATGTTTTGTATAAAGAAGTAAAGCCTTCGGAAGTTGTGATGGCTGCACTCCCAATTATGTTTGGTATTCGAGGATGATTTCCTGGTGCGTAAAGGAATTGCAGCAGTCTTGTCTTCCAGGATCCAACGACTCACTGATATAAGGGTGCATTCCCAATTATATCAGTCAAGAACAACGAGGAAAAGGAATGATTTCAGGGAGGAAAGTGAATGTTGACAAGGTTGCAGTGAAGGAAAGGGGAGGGAAAGGAAATCAGTTTGCTACTCCTCAAAGTCACTACACTCATCCATTTTATACTTGAAAGCCAATGTGCTTTTCCTTGATTCAAGCATCAGATCCACCATTATCAATGACCAATTCAGCCCCTGATTTGTTGTAAAATATCAGCCAGGAATCACAAGAAATTAGCCACGAATAATGTACTTCACGTTGGTTTCAAGACCCATTCAACAAACCCATGTCAACTGAAAATTTCAATTTGAAATTTGTATTTTGAAATAATCAATTTTAAATATATTACACAACAAGAGGAACAGGTTAAAAAGAGAACTGCTGAAAGAAATTAGCGGCCGCTTCTGCCAACTTCTCTCTCTTTTCGCCTCTTCGCTCAGAATGGATTCTCAGATTAAGCACGCTATGGTGGTGAAAGTCATGGGCTGCACTGGTTCAAGAGGACAGGTTACTCAACTACTCAAGTTAGAGTCAAGTTTTTAGATGATCAGAACCGATTCATCATGAGGAATGTGAAGGGACCCATTAGAGAAGGTGATATCCTCACTTTGCTCGAATCTGAGAGAGAAGCTAGGAGGCTCCGTTGAAGAGTCCATCTCTGGTCATACCATCTCAAACTTTTTGTTCTAAACTAGGGTTCATTACTGTTGTTTTCGAGGGAATTGCAGCATATACACCTTCATACTTTAAAAATTATCTCAATACCCTAAAGTCTGATTTTGCCAAAATTTTCATCAATATCCTTTAAAAGTTGTAGGAAATTACTAAGCTATCCTCATTTTAAAACACTTCAACTCAACGGATAGCACCTCTCTCTCCCTCTACTCAAACAAACAAACACTCATATTTGTTGTAATTCCCTCCATTACCTTTACTCAAACAAACAAACAAACACTCATCCTCCATTCTCATACATGCTAAATCTAATATCAACTAGCATCACCTCTGCAATTCGCTCACCGGTATCACCTATACTCAAACAAACATTCATTCTCCATACATGCTAAATCGAACTTCAACATGAGTAAGCTGAGCCTGAGAAGGGGGAGCTGCCACAATTGAGAAAGAGAAGTCTAGTTCGTCGTTACATAATCGCCGGCAAGAGCTGATCCTTTACTGTAAAATGGTCATAATTTAACTAGTTGAGGCTAGTAATTCCTTGTAATTAGTTTTCTTGTTGATATTCAGGGAAAAAAAATAAAAAGTTAGGGTTTTGTATTGAAAAAATATATTAATTAGTCACGAGTCTCTCATAACATGTTCGAAAAAAAATTTCTAGCTATTTTGCTGCATGCAAATTGTGAAAAATTAATGGATTGTGCCGATTATAATTTTGTAATGCAACACACGATTTAGTCGTGTAAGGTTATGTAAGATTTAAAGTTGTGTATTACATGACCTTCATGTATTGCACGATTACACGACCTTCATGTATTGCACGATTACACGACCTTCATGTATTGCACGATTACACAACCTTCATGTATTACACAATTACACGACCTTCAATTCCAGATTGAGGAGTAAAAGTTCATCATCTCTCCAGGTGTATTCTGTAATTTAATTTTTTGTTTCTTGTCAATAGAATATACACATTACATTTAGTTTAATTAGGCTCACAATAAATTGGAATAGTGCAGATGCCTTTACCTTGTGGAATGTCATTACTTAGAGAGATCCTTAATTTCTAATTATAAGCCATGGTAAGTCATGGTATGTCTAGTTATGAGTGGAAACACTTTGATCACTATAAATAGTGTTCTTATGTGTAAAACATTACATTAATTTCCTATAGTTGATTTTTTTTCTTAATTGATTTCATGAATTAATTATATGCAGGTATTCCTCATGTATGCTTGTATGCTTGGACAGAGGAAGAAAGCACTTTGAAGATAAAAAAAAAAAGCTTTTTAAATGGCTATAATATGTTTAATTGTGATGTTCATTAGTGTATCCTATTCAAATATTGAAAAATTTGTGCACTAATAACTTTGTTTATTTACACTAATTAATCTAATCATTTCTCAAACTGTCGGATGTGCAAATTTAGTTTTTTTGCTACAATTTATGAACACACGATTTGGTCGTGTAAGGTCATGTAACATAGGATTCAAGGTCGTGTAATATACTCGTGCAATACACGACCCTCAGTTGTATATGACATGACTTTGTGTATTATTACGCGATCTTGAATCATGTATTACGAGTCTTTCACGACCTTCAGTTGTATATTACACGACTTTCATGTACTACACGACTTTATGTATTACATGACTTTATATATTTCGAGATTACATGACCTCCATGTATTACACGACCTTAAAATTACATGACTTTTTCCATTAATCATTAGATTAATTTAGTTCTTTAAATACTTAATTTGTGCTAAGAATTTATATTTGCTGCTATGCAGAAAATGTCAACGAAAATTATTAAAAAAAGAAGTGAAATTAAATTGGAATCTAAAAAAATTTCACATCATCATTGGTTTGAATTGTAACTGGTGGCATTCGATCAGATGTCTTAAGCTTGAACTTCATTGTGATTTCAAATTCTGAAGTATTTATATCAATAACTTGAGCTATCTTCTCCACCGATTCGGCATATGTTGTCGATCATGGTATCATTATCCCTTTAGCCTTGGAACATTTGAACTTATACTCGTCGTTTTGCTCAATCCATTCACCATTGAAGAGAATAGGCGCATGTACCAAAACTATATCTGATGATACAATAAAAATAATAATATCAAATTTCATATACAAGTAACTACATGACCTACACAACTACATTACTTACATGACTTACACGATCTACATGACTATATTACTTACATGATCTACACGACTTACACGACTATATTACTTACACGACTATATTACTCACACGACCTACATGACTAATTACATGATGTACACGATATCAAAAGGAATGTATGACGCGAAACATTTTCGCCATAAATAAATTAAATTGCTAAAAAAAATAATTAAACAACCTACATTGCATATATTTCTACATATAAGAAAAAATGGTGAAAATAAAACATTATAACGTGAGGAAAATTTCTAAATTTTTCTAAAAATTATAAAACTTAAAACCCAACAACATTAACATACCTTATTGGGTTGTTTAGTGAGCAATGCACCTCATTTCAGTTAAAGAAAGAGTGGGTGTTAAAAAAAATGAATATATAATTGTATTTGTGTAAGAAGTTATGAAAGATTTTGAGAGAATTTCGCCTGTAAGAAGAGATTTGGGTGAAAGAAATATGAAGACAATGAAGTTGAGTGAATTTGATGCATTCATTAAGGGTATTTCAGACTTTACTCATACTTATTAGGGTATCTATGAAAACCAAAAAGGGAAGGGGTATTTAAATAATTTTGAAACTATTAAAGGGTATTTAATTAAAAACCCCGTTGTTTTCAGTAGGCTAGTGAATGGCAATGTTATGAATTTCACAACTTATTTTGAAGATTTTCATATTAAGACTTTATTTTGAGGCGTGAATTATATATTTTGGGATGTTTAATATCGTTCTCTTTGAAATGGAGTTAAATTTGCTTTAAATAATTCTTGTTTGTTCAAGTTTTGTAAATTTATAGCTTTCCCTAATTAAAAAAAAAAAAAGAGGAACGAGCAAAAAATTTAAAATTTTATTTTTAATTTATAAATTTAGGGTTATTGTTGTCTATTCCGTCGATGCTAGTATTGGATGTAAATAAATAAGTACTTTAATATTTATAAAAATAATAAATAAAAAGAGTATAAGGTGCTAAATAAAATTTTAATAGTGTATGTAAATAAAAAGTATCATAATATTTCTTAATAGCTTATGAATAAAATGGAGTAAAAGTTGTTCTATCAAATTTGACATCAGTTAAATCACAAAAGACAAAAAGTGGGGTATCTTACAACTGTTGCAACATAGCTGGACCATTTTTAGAGTTTTTTTTATTTAGTTGCTTTATTTGTTTTTGAAAAATATATGTGTTCATTAGGTGTTATTTTTATTTCTCTAAAATAATTGTGTGTTTTGCTCATGGGAAAGTTGTTTAAAATATTACTGATAATACTTTTGTAAAAAGAACTTTTTCAAAATTAAATTGACAAAAATTTATTTAAGAGAGCTATATTATGTTATCATTTCAGAAAGATAACTTCAAAATATAATTAATAATTTTAGATATTAGAAATATGGAAGAATTAGTCTTAAATGATTAATTTTTATAATAAACTTAGTACATATATTTTGTTTAAGAAGGCCTAATTAAAATAATTTGTCTAAGGCCTCTTAAAGGGTTGAGCCCCCCCTGAGGAGGGGTTATTGTAGGTTTAGGCTTGTGAAGAAGATAAAATAACTTGTGGCTATTTAAAGTGCAACTGGTTGCTGGTTTGCTACAACAGTAGGTTTTAGGGTGCTACACACGGTGGTATGAGATTTGGGGTTGTTGCATCCATATCCTTGGGATTTATGTTATTACACGCAATAGCAATGAATAGAGCTAGCAAAATGAGTCACCAGGTTGTGCTCGCGACTTTTTAAATTTAGACTGGCCTAAACGCAACCCACTTACTAATCATGTCAAAATATTGAGATTCAATGCAACACAGAAAATAAATAGGTTGCCCAATAATCTGACTAAAGTCTATGTATTTAACAAGATTTCCATTAAACTTTTGCACTCCATTATATGTATATGTGTGTGTGTGTGTGTGTTGATATAATAAATTACATATGTCCACCAATATTTTACGCTATTGAAGTTCTAAATTTATATAGAATCTTGTAAATGAAACACCATGTATATGTCCATCCTCCTTACCCTACCCCAAAAAAAAAGAAGAAAAAGAGCGAATTATGTCAAATATTTGAGCTTCAATAACAATAACTTGTAAATTGATTTCAAATAGAAAATAAATTGTGTCCTTAATGGGCAAATGGATCAAAGTTTTTTACCCTAGTCCGACACAAAAAAAAATCGTATCGATCTGGTCCTAGCCCATTTAATAATTGTGTCAAATTTGATGACCTATATCTATTTATTTGCGTTATGTTCATGTTGGGTAATCGGATTATGTTAACTTTTGCCAACTCCAGTGATGAAAGGTTAGTTACAGGCGTCAACGTAATATAGGTCTGGACTTGACAACTGAAATCTTTTGATACCAATGGTGGTCTCAATCGACAAAAATGATGGCTTTTATATGGGGTATTTGGAATTAGATATGTGATTTTTAGATTTCAATGTATTAGCATCATCTAAAAGAGGTTGAGAATTTCTGAATGACACTTGATAAAATAATTTCAAAATTAATGAAGAAGTGATGAAATAGAAGAGTTAGAAAAAAAGGACAAAGAATTAATGAAGAAGAAAAAAGTAGGAATTGATTTCGTTTTTTTTTCTCATTTTTCCTTAAAATATTAATTATATTGGTTTTTTTAAATAATATAAAAATAAAAATTAGAGTTTTAAATTTATTTAATTAAATATTGGTTATAACATAGTTCAAATTTTTATATTTAAAACTATTATTTTATTTTCATTTATTACGTTAAATGTCTAAATTACTCTTATGATGTCATCAATAAATATTTTGGTATAGGATTGATATAGATTGCAAACTTAAGGTGAAAATTTGAATAATTTAAAATTTTATAGTATTTTTGATAAGTGGATAAACTTATGGTGTGTTTATTAATTAGCAATCAGAATGAGTTGGAATCGAAATGGAGTAGAATCACAATGGGTTGGAATCGGAATGAGAAATGAGAATTAGAATAAACTATTAACTTTAGCTATGAGAATCGGAATTGGAATGAACTATATTGACATTGATGTGTTTACTTTATCTTAAAATTGAAATGAATAGTTTTAAATTACTAAACTGACCTTAGTTTATTATTTTCATAATAATAATAATTATTATTGTTAATAATAATAATTGTTTATAATCATTACATTAATAATAGTAATTATTATTCTTATTTTTATTATTATTATAATTAATACTTATAACTATTCCTAATAATAACAACAACAATAACAATTATTATTACTGTTGTTGTTGTAAAATTAGTAACAATAATAATAATAATAATAATAATTATTATTATTATTATTATTATTATTATTGTTAATCATTATAATTAATATTAATAATAAAATTATTATAATAATAATATTTATTATTATTTTTGTTGTTGTTGTTGTTAACAGTAGCAATAATAATAAGTATTAATTATAGTGATTAATAAATATAATTAATTTAAAATAATAATAATAATAATATAAGGAAGGATAAAATAAGAATTTCAAAATTTAAAAGAGGGTAATATAGCCACTTTAGAAAATAGGAATCTCATTCCCATCTCCTCCAATGGGAATGAGAACTCTAGTAATCATTCCAAATTTTAGGTAAGACCCCCCACTTTGATTCTCATTCCACCTCTTATTTAAGCAAATAAACACATCATTCATTCTTATTCATTGATTCTCATTCTCATTCCCAATAAATAAACACACCATTAAGATAGACGACTGATAATTTTTCTATTTTTTAATATCACTTTTAGTAAAATTACCCTTCTACAATAGATTTTAAAAAACAAGTAAGGAATAACTTTTTAAAATCTAATTTTTAAAATTAATTTTATACTTACTAAAATTCCAGATATACTCTCACATATATTATAAAAAACTAAAATTATATTTATGCAATTAGGAAATAAAATCATTATATTTAAATAGATTATTATTATTATTACCAATTATATTGAGATAAAAATAAAAATAAAATTATATATTTTAGTTATCAATTATTATATACAGAATAAAAAATATAATATGCATTTTTATAAATGTTTAAATAAATTTATTCAACATTATTTCTGTTTTAGTTTTTTGTATTTATACAGTAGTTTAATAACAAAATTTACTAAATGCATACGACTATTTTTAAAACTCATAGTATTTTAAAAAAATATATTAAAAAAATTTAATTAGTTCTCTTCACATGATAAAAATTTAACTAACTTTCTCAACAACTTATTATTTCTATATCACAACCAACAACTACTATTTTAAAATATACAATATTGCCAAATTTGCCCTAAATTGGTTCAAAAAAAAGTAGTTAAATGTTTAAATAATAATTTAATTATTAAATTAAATTACTTAAACTTATCCTAACTTATCCCCATAAGAATATGGGATAAGTTTTGGTATTAAATGGTGGGTCTTAGTTGGAACCCGTTACTATCAATTTAGGGGTGGGCAAATTGGATTTCAATTTGAATTGTTCAGGTTTAAATTTGGGTTACAACCCAATTGACTTGGAGAATTGAACCCAATCGGGTTGAAAACACGGTTTGGTTTGGTTCGGGTTAATAATTCGGATCGGATTGAGTTGGTAATTTGGGTTAAAATTTCAGTTCGGGTCATTTTGGGTTTAAACAATTCAATGCAAAAGTTCGAGTTAGTTTGAGTTAGAACGGGTTGGAACAATTTAATTCAAAAAAATTTTGCCAACAACCACCTAAAATCCAAAAATCTCAAATTCAAACATCCTTATCAACAAATATCAACTACCAAGCATCCTTAACAATATTTCAACAAGTCTTTTTAAAATTAACAAGACATAAAACATGGTAGTCAACTAAAATTACAAATCTAATAAACAAAATGGCAATCATGATTAATAATTTAATATCTGTTAACACATCTCCACATGACGAACAACATTAATAATCCATCTCCAACACCATCAAGGCATCAACACCCAAGACAACACGTCCAAATTAGTAATAATTTACCATTCCAAATTGAATCAAGCAACAACGGACAGAAAATGAAGCAAATTAGTCCATTCTGCAAAAAGATAAAAAAAATTAATTGATATTTAGTAGAATAACTCAACATGCCTTAATAATGTGTATTCTCAATGCTACTAGTACCATTTTTGCACTATGACTATGCATTAATTGTGTAATTGATTATTATGCTTGATCTAAATAAATATACACAATTACATACCTACTGTTGCAATAAAAAATCTTGACATTAGAACACTTAGATGGTCGCCTTCTATTTATTTACGAAGCTCTACATGAAATAAATTTTTTTTAAGTAAATAGCTCTTAAAGTAAACAAGTCTTAAAAATAAATAAGTAATTATTAACATAATAGCATTTATACCTTCTGTAAGAGCATCCATAAACTCGTTTTCCTCAACCAACGCTTGAAGGTTTGTTGTAGAATCCACAAAAAGTGAAGACTGCAACCAATTTTGCATTAGTATCAAAGCTTCCACCATATCAGGAGCCATAGAACTCCTATGTTCATCTAAAATACGACCTCCCGTGCTAAAGGCAGGCTCATATGCAACAATAGATATTGGAATGGCAAGCACATATCTTGCTATTTGCTACAAAATTAGGTATTTCTAACTATTAACCTTCCACCATAGCAAAATATCAAGCGGAGCACCCAATGCATTAAGTGTTTGATATTCAACTGACTCCATCAAGGAAAGATCTAACTCATTTGACAATTCTACGTGATTTCTAGAGATAGCAACCATCTCGATCTATTTGGAGAAAGGGTCCTCAAATGCCTCATCTTCTTCATCCATAAAAGTCAACCCACTACTAACACTTGCACTTGTACTAGCACTTGGTTTTGAGTGTTGAGCACTGTATGCTTCAAAAAGCTTGTTTAACATATCTTTTACCATGTTTTTCATCTCAACACATATTGCATTATCTTTGCCATTTATAGTCTCAAAACAAAGTGTTGCAAAATTCATTTTCCCTTGTAGATCTAATACAGAAACAACAATCAATAACTTGTTTATCTTCGAAGGCCCCTCCCAATACTACTCAAATTTCTCCTTTATACTACTTACCATTGAAATACAAGTGTGCAACCCAAGAAGGGGGGTGAATTGGAATTTTAAAACTTATCCTAGCAAATCCACACAACAAGCAATCTAATGTCTTAATAAAATCGAAAATAATAAATTCAATGCAAGCACAATAATAAAAGAGTAAGGGAAGAGAAAAACGAACTCAAGGATTTTTACGTGGTTCGGCTATCCCCGCCTACGTCCACGCCTCCAAGCTCACCCGCTTGAGGATTTCACTATCCAAGCCTTTCCAAGGCTTTAAGCTTTTACAATTGACTTCAAGGTGTCAATGAACCTTTACAACAAGAGATTATATCCCCAATCTCTTAACCCCAAGTGTTTCCCACACTTGTACACTCACACTTTGATGTGAAATGATAAATACAACAATGAACTCTCTTTTAGAGTGGATATACAAATTGAAGAACAAATATGAGCTAATAAATGATGAGTTACGAAAATGAAGCTCAATATGTGTTGTGTGCTCTTGTTTATGCTTGCTTGGCTTTTATTCTCTTACCAAAAATGAATTGGTTTTGAGTTTATATAGTTTGAACTCAAAAACTAGCCGTTATGTTCATTTTTGCCCGGAACCGGTTTGCCGGATATGGAATCCGGTTAGCCGCTTGATGTTACCGTTACAAGCACAAATTTGAAATTCTGAGCATCCGGTTTGCCGTTTGTCGAATCCGGTTAGCCGCTTACGTTTTGGTTGCATTCTGCCTCGAACCGGATTGCCGGATTTCACAACCGGTTAGCCGCTTTCGATTTGGTTCCGTTCTGCCCAGAAACCCAGAAAACCGGTTTACCGGATTTCCACATCCGGTTAGCCGCTTGAATTTTGCATACATTCTGCCCGAAACTGGTTCGCCGGATTTACACAACCGGTTAGCCGGTTGCTACAGTGACGGCTACAGTGAACTATTTTCTGAAATTACAGTTTGACCCTAAAACTTTATAAAACTGTATTATGACCCAAAACGTCAGAAAACTTTGCAAATAGGTCCAGTTTCAGAATTTCTAAAAATTACTTTGCTGACCCAAAAACGTTATGAAATTATGCTTTGGCCCCAAAGAGTATATTATTTCGCACAAATGTCCTTTTCAACATAATACCCATATTTTCAAAGTTTTCAAAACCTTTCACTTTAGTCCAAAATATTCATAAATAATAGTATGACCCAAAATATTTAAATAGTTTCAAATAGGTCCAATTCCGAAATTCAAAAACAAAATCAAAGATTTAAAACACATTTATTTTAGTCCAAAACACTTTGATTTTATAGCCTCATTTTCTTATTATAAAAACACAATTTATAAATCTTTGTTTAATCAAAACATGTGATTTGTTATCATCAAAATCAATATCTATAGCTAAATAAGCTAACAACCATCATACTAACTTGCATATCAAAGTTGTTCGCCATTATATTCAATGCTTTTTTTACTTTACATATCTCGTTATGCCAAACACTGGATGTCACCTTCAAAGAAGAAGAAAACGCTAGTGTGGCATTATAACAAATCCTCAAAAACCTAATTATCCGACAAGCATTATCCCAATCATAACTTCCTGGTGGTCCTATCTTTTTCTTCTTACCTTCTTTTTTACAAAAGTACGCATCATAGAGCTTATCCTCACTTGCCATTCGAGCAAATGTCAATCTAAACTTCAATACTATCATCAACATGGTATATGTGGAATTCCACCTAGTTGGACAATCTAAAACTACACTCCCTTTAGAAGGCTGACTATTCTGCCCCATAATCTTTTCTTACTCCACATAAATTTGAAATGCTTTCAATCTCACATTGGATGATTTCACATACTTCACAGCATTACAGGTACTTTTTTTTTTGTAAGTACAGATACTAACAATACTGTGTCTAGCTTTTTCAACCCCTCATTAACAATAAAATTCACAATATGCACACAACAACGTACATCCATATAGTAACCATTAAACACCAATGCATCATCTCGTCAAGTCTTCAATTTATTCTTTAAATAACTAATGGCAACCTTATTTGCACTTGCATTGTCCATGGTGATTGTGAACACCCTCTCTATACCCTAATCAAGCAAACATTTCTTAAACTACTTACCAATCGTCTCGCACTTATGATCAGAAACTATGTTAATACTGATGACCCTTTTGTGTAACTGCCACTCTTTATTAATAAAGTGAATTGTTATCATCATGTGATTAACAGTCATGATGGAAGTCCAAATATCAGTAGTGAGAGAGATTTTTTGCTTCTTATCACAAAATAAACTCTTCAACGAAGCCTTTTCAGCTAAAAAAATGTCAAGGATATCCTTAGTAATGGTTCTACGAGATGGGACAATGAACCAAGGACATGAAACACTATAAAAATGGTTATCAAGGATGTCTTTAGTAATGGTTCTACGAGATGGGACAACAAACTAAGGATATGCAACACAACAAAATGTCTGAATCCAGAATTCTCCACATGCGAAAATGGCAACTCATCAAGAATAATCGTTTTAGCAATTGCCCTTCTAACAACCTCCTGATTAAATCCCCCAACAACAACTTGATCAACCTCTTTATTCCTAACACCAATAGGTTTTTGAGTTAAAGTTGCTTGATTTTGTAAATAACATTCATATTCAAAGCATCTTTTCAAGTGATTTGACAAACTGCTAATCATATCAGTAGTTTTACATGAATATTCTTGGCTACAATAGTTGCACTTGCACTGATTATAATCTTCTAATAGTCTAGTGAAATCCTTTCCCATCTTTGATCTTGGAGCCATCGCTTTTCTTAGCTTAGCTGCTTTTGATGTTGTCCTCGATGACCTCTTCCTCTTCAATCCAGATTGGGCTTCAATAGTCGCTGGTGACATATCATTAACTTCATTAGATTCAGTTGATTGGATGTTGTCACGAACTCTTGAACAATTTGTTTTAGATATCTAAAATTATAAATCCAATTAAGTTACTTGACACAAAATTAGAAAACTTAAACTAACACACAAAGAATAATTTTTTTAGTTATATTGGATATGTGTCACTTGTTTATTGAAGGCATTGAGTTAAATTAACCAATTAAGTTAATTGTTCTTTGCATGCGAACCAATTAATGTCGAAATTAACTATTTTGTTCATCACACAAACCTATAAATACTAAAACAAATAGCATAATTATGACTGATTTGCTAAAACTAATAATAATGTAAAAAAAAATGGTTTCAATTGAACTGTATAGGCATGTCTGGGGTTACTCACATTTACTAAATACTACTTACAATATGGCATCATTTACAACTCAATGGTGATTGACTAATTGCTTTGATAGTTGATTGAGAGCTTAAAAATTTGGCAATTGGTAGAATTTTATTATGGAATTAGCATGCAAGAGAACTTAAGATCAAATAATTACTGACCTTGATTTTAATGAGTTGATGGATCAGATGGATTGGAAGCTAGCCAAAGATGGAAGTGAGTCAAGACACAGCAGCGAGTTTAGAAGCGAACGACACGAGGTGAACAACTATGGGCTGCGAGCGACGGTAGTGTCGTTGTGGGGGAGTGTGGCTTGCTGTGTAGACGTATGGGAGTGAGTCAGTCGCGAGCGTGAGGTGAACGGTTGCGAGTTGCAACTGCGACTGTGAGCATGTGCTGAGGTGAACAGCTGTGACTGTTTGCCGCCGGTGCTGCTATGATTAGGAATTCATAAATTGGTTTTGTGATCGTGAGAGAGATTTTGTTTTTTTTTTAAAGCTCAACCCGATTGGGTATAAATGTCCCCAAACCAAAATTTAAACCAATTGGGTTGAGCTTTTCAACGCATTCGAGTTTCACAGGCTAACCCAAATTTCGGGTTCGGTTTGGTTCGGTTAACTCGATCTGAACACCCACCCCTAATCAATTCTATCTTTTTGTTTTATCCTTACAATGTCTAATCATGGCAATAGTGAGACTACTTGTTTATCAAAAAGTTTGGAAAATTTATAAAAATGCCATTATGTAAAATTTATAAAGTAAATTTCTACTAATTTACAAATTTGCCATTCATATAAATTAAAAAAATGGAGCATTTACTTCATTTAAGATTCCAAAACTTGCTTTCTTAGCTTCTTCAGTTCTTTGTCTTCATCTTCATAAGTATAGATTATAAATTTATTTATTACTCAATCATTTACAATATATTTATTAATTGTAGGGTAGTAAAGACTAATGTTTGTATGCTTAATTCTTGTTCTAATTTCATTGTGTAAGATTAAATTACTATTAGATCAAATGAAGATAATTCAACCATTGAATTTTAGCGTTTAAATTTTTAAATTGAGCATTAATAGATTAGAGATGGATCATTTGAAAATGATTATTGATAGAGATAGATCATAAATTAAATCCAATATATTATATATGATTATAATTTGTTGTTATACTTATTGTTTGGTTCTTGAATAATGTCAATGTATTATAATGACAGACTAAGGGTTGGATGGCTTTTGTTAGTAAATATGTGATTTCTTTTTTAACTTCTTTTATGTTTTTCCTTCCTTATTTTTCAGTTGTTAATGTCAAACAATCAACCATTAAAGCTTAGAGAAACTCTTCTTGCATTTTTTAAGGAAAAAAACATGATAGTGGTCAGTATCAAGTGAGATTCCATATTATGTTGATGATCCTAAACTAGATGAGCAACCCACATCTAAGTCTTAAAGCGTTAAACCTCGAAGTGACAACATTGCTTCATTAGAGCATGATCTGAAGTTACATAAACCAATTTCCACTAATCAACAAGATGATGTTCGGAGAATGTATATCAACATGGGTCCATATAAAATGAATTTAGAAGTGTTTTCACTTTCATTTGATGGGCAACAATTTCGTTGATTTCAAGACAATTTGTATGCACGATTTCCTTGGGTTGATGCATATGTTATTTTGCTTGTTTTCTTTTTTATTAAAAAAAGAAAAAAATATCCCAAGTTTATAACTGAAATGTTTATGAGTTAGAAGAGGACTAAAAATGGAGAGAGGTGTTCTTTTTTGCATCATGAAGGTGTTTAACACACCATACTAAGGTTATACTAAATTAAGGTGGTTTAAAGAATCCAGCTCAACATATAGCTAAAATCATTAATATACAATCATCACAATAGATTTTGCAAAATCGATTGTGACTTTATACCTTAATAGAAGCTATTAAATGGCTTGCAAAGGAAGCATGTGGTTTTAGAGGTAATGATGAGTAATCTTCTAGTCCTAGAAATTTTATTGAAAAGATAAAGCATTCGCCAAGGATAAATAAAGATATTGCTAAAATTTTGTTGGAAAATTCTGGCAATCAAAACACACTTCATCTTATATTCAAAAAGATTAAATAATATTGCCAATAAAGAGTGACAAAAGATTCATGAAGAAATTGGAGATATAAAACTTTGTATTCTTGTTGATGAAGCATAAGATGAAGTTTAAAAAGAACAAATTGCTATTATTTTGAGATATGTTGATTGTAATGGATTTGTTTGTGAATGTGAAAGAAATTAATGCATCATAACTTAAAAAAGGAAATATCTAATGTCCTTACTTATTATAATCTTGTGATTAAAAATTTACGAGGCCAAAGATATGATGGTGTTAATAACAAAATGGATTGCTAGCATTATTTCGAGAAGATTATCCATAAGTATATTATGTACATTATTTTGCTCATTGATTGCAACCTGCATTAGTGAAAGTTTCTAATGATATGCCTAACGTATGGATTTTTTTTTTAAGTTTTGAATTCCATTTCCAATGTTTTTGGTTCCCTCCTAAACATCATTATGAGTTGAAATCTATTAGGGAGTCTGAAATTATTGATTTGATAGCTTCTAGGGAGCTTGAAACTAGTATAGAAGCTAATCAAATTTGCTGATTACAATGAATTTGGAGCTACTCGTTGGAGCCCTCATTTCAAATCTCTCAAAAGGTTGATTAGCATGTTTGGTGTTGTTTATAAGCATCTTGATGTCAAACCAAGATAATATGGCATATTCTCATCCTTGGCCAATATTGGATTAAATAAAAGATGATTTGCAACGAATCTAAAGGTGTTTATGATGCAATATCAACCTTTAAATTTGTATTTATCTTACATCTTATGAATAAGATCTTAATGATAAATGATCTACTTTGTCAAGCATTACAAATGGAATCTCAAGACATTTGAATGCTATACATTTAATGTCAGCTAAAAGATTACTGTTTGTGATATTATTTTGTGAAAATCATCGTATTGATGTGCTTGGAACTAATGATCGGTACATTAAAGGTACGATGCATACTTGTTAGTGAAACGATTATGTTACTATAGAGCATTATTATCGAATTGATCTATTAATGCTATAATAAATTTTTAGCTAATGGAGTTAAATAATGATTTACAGATCAAACGGTAGAACCTGTTACTCTAAACTTTGATTTGGATCGTATTGAATCTCAAATCACTCAATGTTGATGATGTTTATAATATTGTAGAGAGATTTTATCCTCAAGATTTAACTCAATTCAAGATACTTGTTGTGAGAGGATAGTTAGAATGCTTTTTAGATGATGTGTTGTATCTTGTTGAGTTTGAGTGTAATTCTTCACTTTCTGAATTATGTTAACTATTTGTTGAAACAAAAAGCCTAAAATTTACTTCTTAGTAAACAAATTGATTTATTTAACATTGACTCTTCCTATTTTAATTGCAATGAATGAGCAAGTATTTTCAGCTGTAAAACTTATCAAGACACCATTTTGAAATAAGACGGAGAAAGAGTTTCGATCTGATTATATGGTTATCTACATTAAAAGAGAATTTTTGACACCATTGATTCAAATTCATTAATAGATGAGTTTAATTCTCGAAAGTATCTTATTGTACAACTTAAATCGTGTTTAATTGTAATCGAATTACTTCTTGCTTGATGTATTTTCTTATGTATTAATGGAATTTTTGTTAAGAATTATATTTTTAATTGAGATAATGTTTGGACTTAAAAACAATTAGCCCACCCACATATTTTTTTGTGGCTTCACCTCTAGAACATGAGATTGGGCTGTTCCCATGAATTAATACTTCAATTAATTATTTTAATATTACAATATAAGTCTATTGATTATTTGATCAAAAATCTAAAAGCATATGTCTTGATAATATTCGTTTGATGTCCAATTTAAAAAATCTTTTCTAAAAGACATACTTCTAAATTAATTTTTAATTAATTGATTAACTGTTGTGATATCTTTAGATCAAAATCAATATACGTAATAAAAAAATTACATTTTTCATTTACATCTAGCAAATGGGTAATGCACATGGCCACATGCTTTAAGAATTTGTTTCCTTAATCATTAGCAAACTATTTATTAAATTAATCTTTTGAAACACTAGAAAATACAAAGTAGAATTACTCCCATGCATGTGTAAAATACATTTGTCTTTTTTATATCATTGCTATCTAAAAATCACACCAGGCTTAAAGGCCTTATCAGGCCCATCAAGTATGTGTTCCATGGTGAATTCAAGCTATTTTATTAGGGCAACCATTATGGACCGTGCTTTGGAAGGCATTTGAGGCTCATTTTACATTGAATCCTTGGCCCAGCCCACTTGAGGGCCCTTGTCTCATAAGGAAATGTCTTATGGAATAGGCTAGTGGAGAACCAATTATTCATATGAGATAAAAAAAAAGTATAAAATTATGAAGCCCAAAATTAGGCAAAATCTCATTTTCGAATCTATTTTGAAAACAAGATCTCTTATTTCCTTTTTACTTTAGGATTAAAAAGATCTTTCATTTCTTTTTACTTTAGATTAGATAAGATCTTTTATTCCTTTTTACTTTAAATAAACAAGAACTTTTATTTCTTTTTTACTCTAGGTTATATTTAGTAATAAAGAAAACCTTATTCATTAGTAAAATTCAACTATATAAACTCATGTAACTCTATTGAGATTTTATAAGCCTATAGATCAAGTTGAGGCTACATCTTCATCTCAAACTTGAAATTAAATTAGCCACTCATAATTGATTGGGGGTAAAATGGTAATTTTATTAAAATACTTAAAAATACAAGATAAATTGAGAATTACACAAAATGGAGCTCAAAATTGGATTCAAAATTGTCGAATTAGAAGGGAAAACCTTTTATTTATAAATACAATGAGTAAATCATAGTCACTAGATGAAAACAATTTGGAAGCGCATAATTGTGCCACGTGGCAAGCTCTGATTGGATGGAACGCGTCATTAAGGCTGTGATTCGGTTTATTACATGTAATGTATGTGCGTTTTCTGATATAATAATATGCTACCACATCATCGTTCAATGTAAAAGTCAACAAGCATTGATTCAGTGTATTGCATGTAACGTATATGCATTTTTTTGTCCAATAATATGTTGTCATATCATCAGTCAATGCAAAGTCAACTAGGCTCCACTAAATTAGCATGCATCCTACCACACTAGATTTGGACATGTAAATATTTTTTTATGCAATTGGAGTCCATTTTGATCTCGGTTTCTATCGTTCCTTAGGTTTTCAGGACTTCTGAACCCGTTTATGACGTCGGTACTGCCATCCGGGACCCCAAACATGAGTAAGATTATTATTTTACCCTTTATACCCTTTCTAAAGCTTTTAGCTTTCTGAACTCAAAAAATGATGTCTGTTTTACTGTATGACTTCTCATCAACCATGAAATAACTAAAATACTCTTGAAATACATGAAATACTCAAATTATAAAAAAAAACACAGAAAATCAAAGCTTAAGGGACTTAATTACATGAAAATATAGATGTTAGTGAGACTTGGAACGTAAAATGGTGATTTTACCCTTTATAAACATATGCCCTCCAACACTCAATAGTAAGAAGGTGGAACTTCCCACATCAGAACGGGGAGGTATCTTCTTTATTTCTTTAGTGATTTCCTCCAATTGACTTTCAATTGATTTCTTCCAAGCATACAACTCATTCTCTCTATCCTGTTTACCAAGTGCATGAATTGTGCAAAAGTATTTTATAAAAGTTGTAAATTTACCAAGCCCTTGCATATGGCAAATTCGAAGAAGCCTTCCCAATGATTGCTCAAGTCTGTTGTTTCTTTTATCTAACTTCAACAAGCCTTTCTTAGTCTCTTTCTTTTTTTACTTTTCCTATCACATCACAAAAAAATTAATAATGATATAATAATACAATATATTTTTTTCTTATGACACGGTGTAGCTTATCCAACTACCCATATGTAGAATAAATTAGTGATGACATGCGAAAAAGAAAAAAAAATGGTATAGTGGCTAAGCAAAAATAATTTGCTTAGGCCAAACTAATTGAAGAAAATTTAATCCTATTCAAGTTTCTCACCATCTTGATAACAATCTTCCCAGTTTTAGGGTCATATCATTTATTTTTCATTTCCCAAGCTCTCTTTCAAAGTTCACTCATATCCACTAAGTATTCAGAAGGACCAATTTTTGAGCACTAGTGAATAAACAAGTCATATTATTTTAGTACACTCAATAGTGTCATTTAAACAAATTAAATTTGTATAAACTGATAGCTATACAGTTACCATATCTTGCATAAATTCTACATATCTTTAATATTATTATTATTAAAACATTAAAGTTAACAACAACAACTAATAATAATATTTAAAAAATAAAATTAATAAATTTTAACAATAATAATAATAATGATTATTATTATTATTATTAACAAAAATGACATTAATGACAGTAATAATGATAAATAATAATAAATAAAATAATAAAAGTAACAAATTTTAATAAAAATAATATTAATATGATAATAATGACATTAATAAATAATGATGATGGTGGTGGTGGTAAAAGACCTATTATTGTTATTGTTGTTGTTGTTATCGTTATTATTATTAATAATAAAGGACCTATTTGCAAATAATATGAAACTTTTGGGCATTTTAATAAATTCTGTAAGGACAAAAATGTAAAAAAAAACATAAGTGAATTTAAGACAATTTGGAGATTATGAAAATTTAGGTGTAAGATAGGTAGCCTTTGGAATAAAATTCTAACTCCTAACCCCACTTCCCCTTGAAAATCAAAACTAAAGGAATGATTCCTAAATTTATAGGCTCGATGCTATTTTGATTCTGATTCTAAACCTTAATTTTACAAATATATACGTCATTAATTTCGATTCTAGAATTTTCATTCTGATTGTTGGTAAGTAAACATGCCATTAATGATAAGATGATTGGTTTTAATTTATGGGTTAGTATTTCATAAATTAATTTGGGACATTTTAAGCACTAAAATTTAAATGGAGTGTTATAAGGATTTCGGCGGGGTGTTAAAAGCTCCACTATTTTAATGGCATTAAACCTATTATTTAAGAGGCCAGGCCCACAAACTGCTTTAGGCACACAAGTCGTCATAATTTTATGGATAAAAATTCTCTTCTGATTTGAGCTCTCATAAGTTTTTAAAAATCTTATGTCATATATCTTTAAGTGTTATTGTATAAGTAGGATTTAACTTCTTTATTTTTTTTATTTATTAACTACCAACATTCATATATATTTTTGCTCAGGAGGAGATCAGATCATGAGAGAATTTTAATTTTAATTTTGTCGTTGACCTTTGCTATTTAAAATACATTTAGTTAGTTAGGAGAGTTATAACTTATTTAGTTAGTTAGGAGAGTTATAACTTATGAGCTAGTCCAAGAAAACTCTCTCTAACCATGTGAGGGTAGAAATTAGGGCTGTGCTACAATAGATTTAATCTAAAATATTCTCAATAGATGACTTTTGATTGTAATAGATATATTGATGTGTAAAATATATATATATATATATATACACACACACACACGTATGTGTGTGTGTGTGTGTGTGTGAAACACATTACTATGATCACAATTTTTTCACCACATAATCTTCTAGTAGATTGTGCTTCTATTATTCATTTTAGATGAGAGGAAAAAATTGGGGATGATTGTTTTCTATTCTTTATTGTTTTTCTTCGCCTTTTATTAATATTTCATTTGTCTTGATTTTTTTTTTGTAATTTAATATTGATAATGTTGAAGTAAAAAATCTATTTTTCCTCTTTAACCACTAAAAGCTCACAGAGTCGGTCAAATTTTACGGTGCACGCTGTTGATGTTTTCATTTATGGTAAGGCAAATTGAAGAGTGTCATAACTTGCATGGTAAAAAGAAATTTTATCTAATTTAGGTACTTAATTTAAGATATATGCAATCAAACATTTACGAATAAAATTCAATAAATTTATATATAATGAGATATCATTATTACAAGTACATTATTATAATTTGATTGAAAATTAATTACCATATTAATAAAGCAGTACTAAATAAATGTTGAATTTGATATAAAATTAAAATTTTTGTAAAAGTTAAACTAATGTTTTTGGTATTTTAGGACTTTTATTTTTTAAAGAGTAAAGTAATAAATTTAATATTTTGTTTATTCGACTTTAATGTAAAGAATATTTGGGGACCTAAACATTTTTTTTTTGAAAAAAGTAAATATAATTGACTGATTGTGTAAATTATTAAATTTAGTTGGACTTTTCTTGATATAGTAGAGCACTCATATATAGAAATTTAGGGAGTAAACATTCGAGGATAGGATTATGTGAACTATAAAATTTTACTTTCAACACTTACATTTTAATAATTTTTTATATTATTAAATTAACCCCAATGTACTTTACTAGTAAGGATAAATTAATAAAATTTAATTTAACAAATTTTTAATTTAAAGTCATATTTTATCTACAATAAACCCATCAACAATAAAAAATTGAATTAATGTTCACTTTGAAATATTTGTCTATAGTTATGGACTAAACATATTTATTTATTTATTTATTAATAGAATTGTTGTGAAAAAAAAAATTAGGAAACATGTTTTATCTTTTGTAATGGAAGCAAAAGGAATTAAAAATAGAGGTATAGGAAGAATAGTAAATTGCACCAATCCAACGTAAGAAAACCAAAGAAATCAGAGGAAAATATATGTTTTAAATTTGCTTTCTGAACTATAGTCTATCTAATCCACATGCTTTCATGGGTTTTGAAAACAAAATCAAATTACAGCTTTAAAGAGGAACAAACGTATACTAGATCAGATTATGAAAGGAAAAATAAAAGTTAATAAAAATAGAAAAAAAGGCTAAATATTTTGCTTGTGATTTGTTAATATTTTATTGAGTGTAAAGAGATAATTTTTGAAATGGGTAACGAGGACAATACAAAGTATTTGAAAGAGTGTTTTAAATAAAAATTAATAATTTAAAATTATTAAATGAGTGTATAGAGTAAGTGAATGTTTAAATTAGATTTTAAAATGCAAATAGCCCCACCCAACATTATATTGTGCGCATAAATATAATTTTTTTCTAAAATAATACTCTAAAAAGAAACCATATCTGATTATAAAATAATGAAAAGGATATTAAATACTTTCTTTAAATGCTAAAGAAAGAAAAGAATTATTTGGTTCAGGAAAGGAGAGCATATTAAACATTTGCCTTAATAAGTATATGCAATAAATATTATAGGAAAATCAGAAATATAAATAAATTAATATTTTAACCTATTTTACAACATTTTAAATTATTTCATAAAAAATGCAAAAGACATTTTTAGAATCTATATTAATATTTTGAGTGATGAATGATAGAGTATATTAATATATAGTAATATTTCATGCAAAAGACATTGTAATATATATATATATATATATATAGACTATATATGCAAAAGACATTGTAATAGAATCTATATTAATATTTTAACCTAAAGTCCTATACAAATGGACTATTTATCTATCGAACTTGCGTAGGCTAAAAACCAAATAGTATGATTTAATATCAATCAATTAAAAAAATAGAATCATTTAATTCCGTTAAACAATCATTCAGTTCGGTTTATCAAATGAACGATTAAAATTGCAATGACATTTTTTTTTTAGTTGTCTACAGCTAATTAACATAAACAAAAAAAGAAATGCGATATTTTTTTCTTTTTCAAACGAAAATATATAAACCAAAATTCAAGTCTAACACTGTAATTGAGGGTTATAAATATTAAAATACTTACAATAAACTAAACACAAGTTGTAAAATTATTACTATTATTACATATAGATTTATTTTTTCAAACTAAATTAAAAAATAGAGATTTAATATCAATCAATTGAAAAAATAGAATCATTTAATTCAGTTAACTTACGATTATTTAGTTCGGTTTATCCAATGAAAGATTAAGTTGCAATGACAATTTTTTTGTAGTTGTCTATAGCTAATTAACGAAAACATATAAAACAAAATTCAAGTCTAACATTGTAATTGAGAGTCATAAATATTAAAATATTTTACAATAAACTAAATACAAGATGTAAAATTATTACTATTATTACCTATAGATTTATTTTTTCAAACTAAATTAAAAAATAGAGATTTAATATCAATCAATTGGAAAAATAGAATCATTTAATTCGGTTAACTTACAATTATTCAGTTCGGTTTGTCAAATGAAAGATTAAATAGCGATGACAATTTTTGTTAGTTGTCTATAGCTAATTAACATAAACAAAAAAAAGAAGAAGAAGTGATTTTATTGTTTATTAGAAGAAAACATATCAAACAAAATTAAAATCTAACATTGTAATTAAGAGTTATAAATATTAAAATATTTACGAGAAACTAAATACAAGATGTAAAATTATTACTGTTATTGCATTTAGATTTATTTTTTCAATCTAAATTAAAAAATAAGAATGAATTTTTTGATGAAAACTTTTTTTTTATATTCTTTATAAAAATGGAAGATAATCTGAAGTTTATAATAATTTGAGAGATATTATAATATTATCATTTCACTAATCTAATCCTAAATTCATCCCAAAAAATGTATAAAACAACATTTGAGCTTCGATCAGTGCCAGTGGGCCTGTTTGAGCGAGCAGAGCAGCGGCGGACACAAACGGACACACAGAGACGCACATATATTTATATATATATATAACCCTCCAAACTTGAACCAACGCGTGTTGAAAATTTCTCATTTCCAATAAACGGAACGTTACTTTTCTCGAGTCTTTACTCATCCATTCTGTGTCTGTTTCAAAGGAGAAGCAGTTCAAAACAATTCTTTCAGGTAAATTTTGCTTGTAGTTGCACTGGGCATTGCTTCATCGGATATTTCTTTTATTCAATTTTATTTATTAAACACAAAGAAATTCTGCAGTATTCAATTTCTTATTCTGATTTTTTTAATTTGATTAATGTGGTTTGTCTGGATAATCAACCATTCGTTTCATTACAACTTTTTTTTAAAAAAAAATTCGAATCATGGAATTTAGCGAAAGGATGTGATGATTCTTGTTTTCCTTTTTCTTTTAAGCCCTTTTTCTAATTGAGCTGGTGTACTCTTGAAGCTTACCTTTCTAGACTAAGGGGCAGGAAGAGATATCCTTAAGAGGAACATGCATTTTGTTACTTTCCACTCCATGAGGTGTATGCAAAGGATCAGATTATGCCTCTTCTGTGATCCTTCAATGGGTTAAATATCAGAACGATAATTTTCCTTTTATGCATTCCTTTGTGTCTCTAGAATTAGTCGTGGTCCCCGTGTAAAATGTTTATCTATACTTCCAAATGACAAAATTTTTATTTTTCTGGCAACTATATCTGATTAATTGCAGAGGATAGGTTGATCATGGATAGCTCTGATGATGAAAAGGATGGAGTCTATGGGAATCATATACCAAAAGAACTGAATCATAATTTGTCGTCCAATGGAATGAAATTTGTAGATGAGGTACTAAACGGACAAAGTGAACGTTGTTTGGAAAACTTTCGCATGGATAAGAAGGTATTTTACAAATTGTGTGATATTCTGCAATCAAAAGGTTTACTACGTCACACAAATCGAATCAAGATTGAAGAGCAATTAGCTATATTTATGTTTATTGTCGGTCATAATCTACGGACTCGAGCTGTTCAAGAGTTATTTCGATATTCTGGAGAAACCATTAGCCGCCATTTCAACAATGTTTTAAATGCCATTATGGCAATTTCGTTGGATTTTTTTCAGCCTCCGGGGCCTGATGTTCCCCCAGAAATATCGTTGGATCCTAGACTTTATCCCTATTTTAAGGTAATCCTGTAGTAAAATAGTAATTAAATTTGATTGCTGTCTCTTTTTGTTTATAGACTAAAATAGGTTCTCTTGTTTGGTGAACAAAGTCATATTTTTGCTTTCATTAATAACAATCTTATGCCAGGATTGTGTTGGAGCCGTTGATGGTATACACATTCCAGTTATGGTAGGTGTGGATGAGCAAGGACCTTTCCGTAACAAGAGCGGATTACTTTCACAAAACGTGCTGGCAGCTTGCTCATTTGATTTGAAGTTTCATTATGTCCTGGCTGGTTGGGAAGGCTCAGCTTCAGATTTGCGAGTTCTAAATTCAGCACTCACAAGACGCAATAAATTGCAGGTCCCCGAAGGTATTGTTTATTGTTACATATGACTCACTAAAAGGTTGTTTGCAGATCCAAATTAATTGCATACAAACCTAGAAGTTGAGAAGATCTAGGGTGAAATATATAAAATATTCTGTCTTAAATATATAAGATCTTCTTGTGGTTTTAAGAATGGGAATCAAAATCATTTATGTTTTCCTTTAACACTCGAGTTCTGATTGGCTAAAATCTTTAATAATCCAGGAAAGTATTACCTTGTGGATAACAAGTACGCAAATATGCCAGGCTTCATTGCCCCATATCAAGCTGTTTCCTATCACACAAACCAAACTACCACTGGTTATCATCCACAAGATGCCAAAGAGCTATTTAATCAACGACATTCATTATTACGGAATGCAACTGATCGTATTTTCGGGGCCTTAAAGGAGCGGTTCCCCATTTTGTTGTCTGCTCCTCCATATCCGTTACAAACACAAGTGAAGTTGGTAGTGGCTGCCTGTGCATTACATAATTACATACGAAGGGAGAAGCCAGATGATTGGCTTTTCAGGATGTATGAACAGGACACTTTATTGCCAATGGCAGAATCCTTGCTCCCATTGGAGGGAGAACAACCAATTGTGCATGTTGACACCCGGGCCCTGGAGTTTGGTTTTCAAACAGAACAACTAGAACTTGCTTCACATTTCCGTGATTCCATTGCAACTGAAATGTGGGATGATTACATCAGTGGTTTAGCATCGTAGATTGTTGATTCGTTATGTTTAGGTTTGAAACCTTTTAAGACCATCAGGTACTTCAAATTTTCTTATGATTTAGGTCTTGATGACATTGATAGCGTACATTGGCATTTTGTTTATAGAAATATAAAGAATATATTGGTACATCATAGTTTTCCTAGAATGTTTGTACCGTGCAATGGTTGCAAGCATGTGTCTTGGGTTTAACAAGGAACCATTTCAGTTTTTTCATAGGGGTGTAAATTGGGGGGTTCAGTGGAAAGTAATTCATTCCTGTTTTGGCCTTTCAAAGTAGTTCATTTTCCCCTTATCCTTTTTTACTTTTTTTTATAATGAAAAAGTTGTATGTATTAGTTAATTCTCTCTGGTCTATTTCGTTTTCAATCAACAAAGTGGAATTTGGGAGAAGATTTCAGACCAGAACTTTCACAATCTTTTACATTTACAATCTTTTTGTTTTCATTTTAACTAAGATTTGAATAGAAATGAAAATTTCACTTGTTAACACCAATTCTCAAGGGCCGTTTGTTTTTTTGACTTAATTGGCTTAATTTTAAATAGTTAAGTCATTAAGTCTGTTTATTTTTTTAACTTAATAAAAATTTTCAGCCATTAAGTCATTAAGTTATTAAGCTAGTCTTTTTTATCTTTTTGCTCAATCTAAAAAGTTTGAATGATATCATTAAAAGATATTCTCTAAAATATCCCAATCTAATTAATTAATTTTCATTCTTGCCTAAATAAAATTTAATAACTAGCATTATTACCAATTTCTATATAACTTGTGATAATATGTAGTGGTAGACTATTATTATTTTTATCTTTTCATTTTTTTAAATTAGCATTATTTATCTTCATAATTTTTTATGAATATTTTTCATATAAAAACATCATAAACTATAATAAAATTGATTAACATATATAATATAGAATATTAAAAAGTTGTATTCAATTGAATATGATTTATGTTACTCTCTATTTTTTTCAGGCATTTAGTGTATTTACGTTAACTGAATAAGGTCTTTAGTTAACGAATTGGCTACCATGTTGGGACCTAACGTCCAAGTGATAATTTATCATTTCTATTATAATTTGTTTCATTATTTTAGTTGTAATTAACAAAATTGTGATTTGTAAATTTCATATTTAGAAAAAAAATCAAATGATACCTAGTTCTGCTTAAATATTTGGCTAAATAACATATATATATATTATGTTAGATCTTATTAAATTTTGTTTGGTTTTTTATGATATAACTTTTTTTTCTTTCTGATTAGGTAGCTGAATTGTGTGAATAATTTGATATAATTAACTATGAAAAATATGAAATTACATTTATCAATGAATTTTTAAAACTTACATTTAAGTTATTTTGGGTAGAAAAGGTAAATGAGTTCACACTATTATTATATTTTCACACAAGTACTAAAATGATGGTTTTGAAAAGAGGGTCCAACTATTTTGTCTCATGGGTTTGGTACCCTGATCGTCGGTCGTTTGTCTTATAGCGAATGAACCTTTAGATTGCGAATAAAGATATCTAAAATTTCGAAAACAATAGTGTAACTGGGTTACCGGCTGAAGTTGTATCAGCAGTAAAACACACACACACACACACACAAAAAAGGGAATTTTATGTATAAGCATAGTGATCTTGGTTAAGAATTCTCTCAACGGCTAAACCGCTAAAGTGTCCAAGCGACGGTTGTCAGTATTATCGTCTTCGTACTGGGTAGAAAGCCATAATCAAGTATTGATTCTCTTACGTAGGGTTTTGTTAGGCATTATTTGTTTCTCCACTTATGGGGTCAATGGCTACAATGAATATTAAGGTTTTGTTCGGCAGAATTGAGGATTTATTTGTGATCAAGTTACACCGTTAAGAGTAATAATTGTCATGGGTTGTTTTGTTTATTCGGATTTTTTCCTATTACTTCTTTATGTAATTAGCACGTTCCAATTATCTGCAATAGCTGCAACAAAATATATTTAACATCAAGGTGTTTGTTAATTTCCTCCACGCAATACAAAAATAGAAATCCATTATTTGATTAAGCTTGATACAAAATCTCATTTTCTACTACTTTTATTGTTGCTTTAAAATTCCGGAATCTGAATCGCACTGACTGCAGCAACTGGATTACTTGTCTCCATGGCCGTCTGTTTCTAACCCCAGTCAATTATCCTCTATATAAAACCATGATAGGATAGAAACACTTGTTTGGGTAATAAGAAAGTGATGACCACAAGTACAGAAAGAATATAAAACTAATGTTATTAATGATTCAATACAATGACATTTGTACAATTTTGCTCTGTTTATATTAATCTTAACTACCTAACTACCCCTAATAATTAACTAACTAGTTACACTCTTTACTAATTACTAATTGTGCTTGTGTGGAATGATCTCAGCAGTTTGATGTTGACTCACAAGCTTGCTGCTGTAGATAATTGATCGCGTATAGACAATGTATATGTAACTGCAATAAGCTGACCAATGTGCGCACTCTTAACTTAAATGAGTAGCTGACCAATGTGTACGCTCTTAACTTAAATGAGTTATTGTTTTCTCTCAAAATGTATAACTATTTTACTCTGAAGGGTAATCTACCATCTGAATGGTAATCTACCATTATTAATTATAAGCATGTTTTATTATTCATACAAGAACCGCATATTTAAAAATATCATTATTCGGCTTCAGGTGTTTTTGGTATAACGACCATTGTATACTACTTCTACGACCCAAGCCCTTCGAGAAGACCTAATAATGCTGTGCAAATTTTTAATACACTGAATATTATAAATTTGTTTATTAGGCCCAAGCCCTTCGCGAAGACGCATTAGTGTAGGGAGCTAAGGACCGTTTGGTTTTAGTTATATATATTATGAGATTAGATAATTTTAGTGTAAAATAATATTTATATCATGTTTGGTGTAAAAAAAAAAGTAAAGGTAGGATAACAATAATGGGGCTATCACTTAATCCTCAATCCCAAGGGTCAGGGAGCTAAGGGTCGTTTGGCTTTAGTTATATATATTATGGGATTAGATAATTTTAGTGTAAAATAATATTTATATCATGTTTGGTGTAAAAAAAAAGTAAAGGTAGGATAACAATAATGGGCTTATCACTTAATCCCCAATCCCAAGGAGACCCTTGGGATTATATTTTTTAAGATATAACTTTATCCTCAACTATTTATGGAATTAAAAACTATAACATGTTAAATATAAAAAAAATTAAAAGAAGATTTTATATTTTTTTAATAAATTTACCAATAATTATTGATTTAAGTTCAATTATTTTAAATGTCATTTTAAAATAAATAATTATATATCATGATATATTAATATATAAGACATATTATTAATTACTAGCTAATCTCATGGCATACCAAATACAAGATATGATTATTTATAATCCAACCCACTATTGCACCAAACACAACATAGTATTATAAAAAATTCAGTATTATCCAATTCAATCCTATCTTATCCTATCTAATCCGATCCAATTCCATCCAATCTAATTCGGCATACCAAATGAGCCCTAATTGTGCACAAATAAAACTAATAATTTTGTGTTGTGCATGATATCTAAGAAGTAAGCCAAACATTTGCCCAAGTATATATATATATATATATTCCTTTTAGTTAACCTAATGGCAACTAAAGTCCCTATCTGGCTATGTTGAATAAGGTTTAAACCTTAAGTATCTTATTTTCAACACGAGATTTTATTGTCTTAGTTATATGGCACCCATAACTTCATCAATGTATTGAAAATATTGTATTCATTCTCATTATAAACACTAGTGAGGATGGACATCACCCCAGTTATCATTGACACATAGAAGTCAACGATCGTTACTTATTTATATTATATATATTAATCATATTATCTTATCCTTAATATTTCCGTTACTTCCCCGATTATTTATATTGTTCATTTTCAAAGTATAATTTCATACGAATCTACACTGTCCCAATTACTATCACACCAACCTCGATAATGTTTTCTTATCAAAAAAAAAAAAAAACGTCGATAATGTTTAATAAAAGTCAAACTCAAAACTCTAATTAGTACTTATACAAATGAAAGGAAATTCGAACATATGTAAGTATTTTTCTCGGGAAAAGGAAAACATTGTTTTAATGTTTCCTCCTGCACGGTAATTAAGTTTTACTACATCTCATACATTTGGGGGTGGCAATTGAGGATAACATACAAAATTGACCATTGAAGATAATAGAAAAGATTGCAACTAAGATCAGATTCATCTTCCACTTTATTTATGAAAAGGATAAAATCTATTTCACCTCCCAACTAAAATGATATATTTCCATAAAAATATGAAAACTTCAGTTTATTCCCAAACCATGCTACTTTATATCGCTTGTATTTTTAACAACTAAAAGGGGGAAATCATATTTAAGCACATACCATAATTCAATGTCAGCACGCTTGGCTATACACGTCAAACCGACCTCATAATATCTTATTCAATTAATGTTATCTTAAATATTAAAAAAATAAAGTTATTATTGTGTCAATGTTCAAATATTTTATTAACTTATATTTGAAATAAATAAGCATCCCTGTCACGTGTTACTTTATCTTCTTCACATAGCTGACTGCTAAGAGAGAAGGTTAGAAACAGAACATAATAAGAATGATCACAGTCAAGAGATTTGGGTGCTTGAAATCACGTTAAGTCTAGGCATTGAAGATTGATAGAACGATAAAATAACCATTACTTCTAAAGCGCACACCACCGTAAATACCATATTCTGTACTTTAACAATATAATAATGATATAAATAACAATAGTTGGGAGGTAAATTGAAGTTTTTATATTTTTTAAATTGATGTCATTCTAACTGAGCCGATATGCAATAATTTATTACGAGCAAATATTTATTGACCACCCGGTATTTTGCACTTGATAAAAACTACACTAATATGTTTTTCTTTTACAAATATCTACTTAAAAAGTTTACATAGGGTATAACTTTTTCATAAATTTGTAAGATTTAACATAATATTGACAAAATCACTATTTTATCTTCAAATGTAAAAATACTATTTAACCCCCGTTAAATCACCAAAAATAAAAATTCATTTTGTAGCTGTTAAGACCAATAATTGCTATAAAATTACATACATAAACTCATCAAACTCGCTAATTTAAAGATATAAAATCATCAATATAAGCATCCTAACTAATTTATAGTTCATTTATAACATAAATTAAAAATCTTTACTCATATAATTCATCTTGCATAACATATTTTCAACAACAATAATAAATCTTCACCAATAATAAATCACCAATAAAAACAGTTATAATTATCCATAATCAATTCAAAATAACCATAAAGCCATTTACGAGAAACTTTAAACATTATACTTTGTTCCCATCAATCAAAAATAACATCATAATATTAGTTATAGAAAACTTAAAGTTTACGGTTTATTCCCATCAATTCAAAATAACATTACGTTCCACTTTTAACGTGAAAGGAAAAACTAATTATTTTATCAATATTCTATTAAATCCTCCAATGGTAAAGGAAAAGTGATACAATTATAAATTTTAAGGAGAAGGCTCAAAAGAAAAAAAAAATTAATAACTTCCAAACTATTAAGTTATCAATGAATATTTTCCCATTATTTTAACAAAGCTGTGTATCGTTGTACACATTCAATTTTAATTTTTTTTCACAATTATGCACAGAAATGCAAACCATCATTGGATCTGAATTTTTTTTTTCTTCCCTCTCTTTTTGTTCCACCGTAAAACTAAATATTTAAAGACTTGGCAGTTTCTTTGCTCCAAGGCAACAATTGAATTGATTTAGGAATAAATAAATAAATAGTATCATAGGATTGTGCTCTTCTTTTACTAGGCCAAGTAGAATTAAGGAAAGATTAGAAACTTATTTGTAAGATATGTACATAGAGACTTGTGCTTTGATTACTGTTTAATTTCTAATTTAAAGTAGGATACAGTGATAATAATTTAAGTGATGTTCAATTAACTTGCTCACCACTTGCTAGACGTCTCTTTTCTTCTTCAACTTGTTCAATCAATGCTTCCAGCTCTGCTTCTGTCAAGCCCTCCAATCGCTTCTGCCAAGCCAGCAATATGCCCAAAAGAATTGTTAGGGAAGCATATAAAACAAGGACGAATTCTAAACTATCTGATTACAGAAGAATCAGAGAACTAAGAAAAAGTCTTCATCTGTACTCCGTAGTGTCAGTCATGAGTTGAAGCTGATTTTCAACATTGTCCAAAGAGATTTGGCATGGTTAAAAACAATATTGACTTCGTGGGTGCAGTGACAATGATGAACATAATTTTCCACAATGCCCAAAACAATGTGGCATGGTTAAAACCAATAATGACTTGGCTGTGACATGAGTTTAAGTGTGTTTTAATTTTCAATTCCAGTTTTTCCAAAGATCAAATGAATCTTTGTAGATTCTAGTTCCCACTAAAGCGAAGCAATTCCAAGTTTGATTATTTCAAAGGAAGACAAAAGAAAAGAAGTAGAATCTCTAATACACAAACTACAGGACATACACCATACTATGTAATGTTGTTAACTGCCGCCTAACTGCACATATTTCATCTCACAACTCTATATCCATAAACACAATAAGCTATTACTTCAACAATTCCAGCTTCAAATCACAGCATCAGAATCAAAGTTTTCAAGTATTGCAAGTTGAAATAAAATTAATCCCAAAGAAGAACTGTAGAATTTACAATGAGCATTGACCATATTTCAAATCAGAACCAGATTTTATATAATGTACTTTATAGGTTAAATAGAAAGACACTGATTATAGGTTAAATAGAAAGACATTGAACCATCAATTTACTAAGATCAATGTACATTATGCTCTTTCTCTGATCATTTCCCTAGAAATTTACACCATAATACACATAAAGACCAAGCAGAAATCAATAACCTGCCTCTTGTGTAATCTGTTCTAACAAGTCTAAATGATTTTCTAGGAAGCAAGGACCAATTATGCTTGAATTTACGCTAAAAAGGATATAGATGAACTAAACCTGCATGACTTTGTCTTCATAGTCCCGTAGTTGTTGAGCATAAGTCATTTCCTTGTTTGAGACTCTAAAGATGTAAGTAGAAACCCATCCAAGTGTAAGGCCTAAAACTACTATCACCTCAACAACATTCCCAGCTTGCAAAGGATCAACTCCAAAAAGCTGCACAGAACATCATAAAGTAAAAGCAATTAGATGAAGAGTAATGAGTGACTCACAGATGCATTTATTTCTTTTTCCTAGCATCATTGAACCATCCTCATCCCCCACCAAAAATAAACCCAATCCTGCCACAGCATAGTGAACAAGATTGGATAAGAATTAAAAACATAATAAATAGTCTCACACAATAACTATGCTTATCCCACTTTCCTTTGTGTCACCAAAACAACTTGTCTGCCATTTTCGAAGTTCACAAGAACAAGATAACTCGGAAAGTAAAGGAAAAAGAAAGGGATGCTAAAGGTAACAGAAATGGGGAAAAAGAATATAAGAGAAGAAATTTGGAGGTACCTCCAGTCCACTTTTTAAGCCATATCCAATGACAGTAACTCCGACTCCAATCAATAAAACATCCTTCCTTGTGTATCCAAAAGGTGTCTGCAGCAGGAAAAGAAGATACAAGTTGGCATTTCAGTCAACAGGTTAAAAATCACAAATAATAACCTCATCTTCAGGAAACTCTTTGAAACATGGATTTAAAGAAGCAAAACATTTCACATTGAGACATTAATTTTTGTTTAACTAACAAAATTTAGGATATTTTTGATATAAATAAATCTGAAAATGCATTCATCCACACTAAATACAAGCTAACGAGTAAATTTCATAGGAACAATACAGATGAAAAATGCAATGCTAAGCTCATTAGTTAATAGTTGATCATATGTACCTCTGTTTGATCAGAGGAGTCGCTGCCATTGGAGTTCGAGGAATCGCTACTTCTAGGAATAATAAACCTTGCTCTGTCCGAGATTAGCTTCTTGGATCCTTTTCTTGGAAAAAGAGAAGCTTCTTTTTTGTATAAGCTTTTCAAAATAACTCCTTCTACAAAATAGAATACAAAAAACAGCATAAATAGATAGTGGGATCTCGTATAAAAGAAAAAGATAACTTATTTTGAGATATATTCAAGCCATTCTACCTTATATTAAGAAGGGGCCTCCGAACATACAACCTTAAAATCTTCTTATGATCTATGAATAATTGTGGTTGATGAAAGGCCCATTTGAGACCACTACGCTGTGGCAACATAGCGCAGCAGTCCCATACAAGCCTGAAATTTCATAATAATTTGTCTAATATGTCATATTAGAATATGAATTCCAAAATTCATATAACTAATATGAAGCTGAATTCATCATGCATAAACTATAAGACCAAGGTGCATTTGCAATGTTTTATATATTATAGGTATTACAAAAAATCTTTTGAAGACCAAAACTTGAAGCTAAAACTTGAGCTGTTCAATGGTTACCGGGGAAATGAATTAAAGTTCCTTATTACATGTCAAAACTTTGATTCTCGAATTGGAATTCAGACAACAAGGTTGCATGAATATCAAAGAGAATAATGCTAATAATAGTCATGAGTCTGGGAAAATACTGAAAAGCTTGTGCATACAACATGACCTCTTACACTTTCTCAAATCTTATCTAAGATATAGTATATGGCTATATCTCTAAAGAGAGAAGTAATCTGCTAATCAATAATCATTGCCGCAAAACTAAAGATTTACAAACGAAAAGGGTCAAAAAGAAAAGAAACAACCAGTGAAAACAAAGTTACTAGTTCACAAACTCCAATTGAAGATGCAATACATCATTATGAAGATTTCTAAAGCATTACATAAGGAACATCACAATAACAGAGAATTTCCAAGCTGCTAAATTAACAGCCTCCTTTCATAACTTATCTGAACCGGGGGGGGGGGTTAAACAACAGACAAAGTAATTGAATTGCGCGATTAAGAATAGATTGGACTAATTCTAAACAAAGAAATTCAATATTCCATGGCTAGACTAAGAAAATTAGAGGGATTACTGCAGAAAAGAAGATTATATAGTAAAAATATAAAAATAAAAATAAAATAAAAAGGAATGTCATATACAGCAGGAAACAAGAAACTAAGTTTTCACAGATAATGAAGAGAAATGAAATTGCATTGACGATTTTTGAAACGCAAGGAACATATAAGTTCCTTTTACAGGAATCAGTAGCACGGAAAAAACCTCTGAACCACCTGCAGACCATTGTTTCGACAAGAAAGGCTTGATATGTTTAGGCTTTCGCAGATCTGTCTTCTGATCTTAGATTCAAGTGAACATAGGGCTCATCTTTATATATACTGATGACTGTTTTAGAACTGATATTTTGAATTATTAACCACGATTCTCTCTGTTGTGTGATTGTTCGGGAAGCTCAAAGCAAATAAGGAAGGCCTCAAAGTATCTAAGCTAACAGAATCTACCACTTTCCTGAAACTAAAAAAAGTCTCCATAGCCTATCAGTGATGATTTAAGTACAGGAAAGGACAAGCAAAAAGGCTTATTCTAATTGCATTGGTAGAGGATAGTTCTTTTGTACAAGAGAGACAAAAAAACGGATGTGTAGCCACAGGAGAGATAGATACTGGCAGTCTATATCTGTCTGTGGGTCTATCCGTCTCTGCGTGCATCCATGCTAGTGCGTGCATAAAACAAAACATAATAGCATTTAAGTTACAATCATAGAGATAAAATCGACAAACTTTTAATAACACCATGCGGCAACAAAGACAACACCTATTACAGGTGTATAAAGAATAAATTAACAGGGAATAATAGAATAGTCAACAGTTGTAAAAATGTGCAAATGATGCTGTCAACGAGCTTAAAAGATCCAAACAGCCAGATTGCAATCCAAGGTGTTTCTAGTTAACACTTATTACAAATGATTGGTCTGATCACTCTCATTGAAATGAACATTTCAAGGGGTTTCTAGTTAACAATAAAAGCATTCGTGGAAGAGGGAAAACCAATTGTTTTGGCTCCACTTTTATAGGATCAGGATTTCTCTCACAAATTGAGTTTGTCCTCAGCAAAATTCACCGTCAGTGATCGGTGATTAATAGATAAAAGTGTAAGAATAGTTAAATCTCAATCATACATTAACAGCATCTTTAAAAGTTAAGGAGAGATCCATCATGCGAGGATATTTTTATTCTCCTATCACAATCGTTCCAAGTAAACACATGCACTTTTGGAAAGAGTAAAATAAAATAAAATAAAGAAAACACAGAAAATAAAACTGACCTCTCATATGCAGCAAAAGTGGAAGAGCGGAAACACCATCAAAAGAATTCGCCCCGTATTTGTAAAAGCTGCTGCAGTTTCGAAGCAAAGCCATCCCTGCAGTTTACGTTTGATCGATAAAACACGACAGGAAGAAACAAATATTAGGTAAGAGTAAGAGAAAATGAGAATTTATAAAAAAAAAGTGGTTTATTTAATTATTATTAATGCAACGAAGTTGCCTGTCTAAGTTCAGTTCGATCGACTGAACTTGTGAAAACCAAGTATATTAAAGGAGAATAGAATAGTAACAGTACCGGGACTGGATGAGAAAGCAGTGGCTGGTTTGGTAGGTTGGTAGGCACGTTTGGGATAATCCTAAACGTCTAACAGAACTGGACTACTGGAGGTTATACACGTGCATAACACGTGCTCTCGTAATGTAGCTAACAAGATTTTTTTTAATTCCTTTTTTTATTTTTCAGAATACTTTTATTTTTTTTAGATAAATTTTCACTGGTAAAATCCGGGTCCGGGCATCGTAATGCTTGGACCCGACCAACATGTAATTTTAAAACACTCGAGCCGGTCAAAATTTTAATTCGAGTTTTTGTATCCGGATTCTGTACTTTTTTTTTAATATTACACATGTATTTTTTTTAATTTTTTTGTAATTTAAAATTTTCAAATTTATTTCAATGAAATTGGACATGAAAATATAAACTTTAAATAGTTAAAATTTTACATATATGTAATAGATGAGTCAAATAAATATAGATATTTAGAATATTATATATTTTATAATAATTTTTAATAAAATATAGGTTCCATACCAGATTCCGAGTTTATCAAGTGATGCTCAGGATCGACCCGACTTCATTACCCAGCCCACATCGGTCGGGTCCAGACGGGATTTGGACTAGGTGGGTATCTTTGCCACCCTAATTTTCAAGTACTATTTTCAACCCTCAGTTCATAGATGAATATCGAGTGGTGCAAAGGCAAAGAAGGAACAAAAAACACTATGGTTCAGTCCAATTTGGTAATATTTCAATTTAATTATAATATTTTAAAAAATCAATCAATCTGATTTTGTTTAGTTTTAACATTTAAAAAAAATCTATTGGTTTAGTTTCTAAAAAATCAATATTTTTATTTGAGTATTCAGTTCATTGTACCAAACTAAAAATCTAACCAAACTAAGAAAATTTGGCTATTGCCTATCGGCAAATGTTTAATCAGAAAAAATAAAAAAAAGAACCAAATCTATATTAATTTGCTTGAGTCTATTCTCATTTATAAGTAATTAAACCGGATTTTATTGAACTCAATTTAATAAAGATTTCACTGAACTGAATTGAATCAAGATATATCCACTTCTAGATAATGATACTAGGTTCTCCTGATAACATTAATGTTTTTTTTAAACAAGAATAGAGAAAATATTATGAAACGATAAGCCCAAACTATGAGTGTTTCATCTAACTTGATTAGAAAAAGTTATCAATAAGGATTTTGTCAAAAATTCAACAGAGTTTCTTTTATATTTTTGATGTTTCCAAATGTAAGCACTCCCGAAATAATTCATCATTTAACCAACTTTACTGATCAACCTCGTGAATCATGATACCACACATTATAATAAATAATATACTTACAAGATCTTTGTTGCACGCTTTCTAGTGCTATTGGTGTCAATGTGCAAGTGTATACAACAAGTAATGTAATGATGAATATTCAAGATCGTCTTCACATGAATTGTTGTTATGGGAATTACTACAACAATTTTATCAGTGCAATTTTTATTCTAAATTAGAATTAAAACAAATTATTTAAACTAATGAAATAATTAAAATAAAAATGCAATAAAGTAATCTGCCACAACAAACACGAGAATGTAACAAATGAGAATGAAGTAGTTGAGTGATTAAATCAACTTAATGGTTTTGACTATTTTTCTAATGTTTGGCTTGGTTGCTACAACATCAGCTACAGCACTGGAAAGAATCCTTATGTATCCTCAGCTGTCGCATGTTGGATATCTTATATCTAAATGCAGCTTAACAGTGACCAATTGTTATGCTAACATAAGATATAACATTACACGTTTTAGATTCTAATTACCCTACAAGGTGAATCCCTATATCTAGTTCATCACTACTTTTAGATAAAGCATGACCATTTTCGAATCAAGTTAAACCCAACTGAGGAAACTCAATTTAAAACAAAGTATTACTCTGATATGTTCCACTAAGACAGGCCTTTTTCAGGTTCTTTCTTAGCTAGTATCAATAAATGGGCGGTTAGCCGAAATAATGAATTAAAATGAGTACTATCAAAACAATGTGCTATAGCAAGCATGCAGCAACACATAATATTAGTCAATTAACCATCAAGTTTGTTCATCACTCAACCATAAACAAATTTAGTTCATAATTTGAGATAAAACAAGAAGAAAAATAGTTTTAGCTATCAAACGATTTATCATAACGAGATAGAAACAAAAGAACAAGAAATAAAAGTGAGATTCGCTTGATGTTGTTCTCAAATTCCTTAGTTGCAGCCCCAATTCTTTCTTTTGATATTTTTTTTCTCTTGTTTTGTTTCTCTATTTTTTTTTCTCTAATGACAGCTTCCGCCTTTTCTTTTTTGCGTATGTGCTCCTTTTATATCTTAGAATTATGGCAATCGGAAGTCTAGGACGCGCAACTTTTAGTTTAGGAAACTCCAAATTACAATCTTCAAAGTATCTCACGTGAAATCTTCTATGACAATCCTCCAGGATTGCTACAGCAATGGTGCTACAGCAATGGTGCTACAGCAATGGTGCTATAGCAACAACTTCAGCATTTGTATTGTTCCAAACTTATTACAATTCTTCTCTAACCATGTTCTTTCCTTATCCTTACAAGCCTATTGCAGCAGAATTCCTTCATTGGTTCTTGAGCTTCTGGTCACCTATAATTACGCTTATGATCTAAGCACACAATTTATTCTAAATCAAACAAAGCTTATTAAAAGTAAACTAAAATGGATAGTCATGCAAAACATTACTAAAATGCAATAAAAACATGTCATTTACTCTCTAAGTATTATTAATTCAAGTCTAAAAGTGTCATGATAACTCTCATTTCATAGAGTTATCACACCCCCAAACTTAAACCATTACTTGTCCTCAAGTAATGACAATAATATTACCACTCAATCACACAATCATGTAACATCAGATTAGCTCTGTCATCAAAATTGGAAGGATTCTTCAACCCTTAGATCACACTGTTAATAATGCAAAATTGTCATAACAGTTCAATCTTAGACTTAGGCCACATTCTGTCCAAAGTGTGTGTGTGCACTTTGATCAAGTCTAGAGGTGCTGCAGCATTGTACAAACATTATATAACTCAAAGGTAAAGCATAAGTACATTCACATGTGGGGGAGAAGTTGTTACAAATAAGTTCAAATTGTGCTATATCTATAGATATATATTGGTTAATTAAATTCTCTTCAATGTATCATTGATTTTTCATGTGAATGTCTATCACTTATAATGATGACACTCAATTACTTAACCAATGCACAGATCAGAGTTGCTGCAGCAATGCTTATAACATAATCTTATTTAAAGACATCTTTTAACTCAAGACTGAACATGGGGCTCATGAACCGATCTGACTACTTAATATCCTGGATAGAAGACATTTTTTTTTGTTGCTACAGCAATGCTCATAGCTCTTGTTGCCTTTGGACTCAAGTCTGCATATGGGGTGCATACTCAGCCCTGGTTACTTAGTAGCTTAAGCTATTAGAGCCAAATTTATTTCATAACAAGCATAGTTCAACAAAAAATCCCCCCCCCCAAACTTGAGATATTTTCTACTTTTTTTTATTTTCCAGGTTCTGCTACAACATTCTCATAAAACTCAACCAAACCCTAAGCGTTGGGGACAAAATTTCACTATTCATCTATAAACTATCCCTACTTGACAATCACAAATACTGAATATCACTTAATTTATCTTCATTAGGTTTTCTAATCCATACACAAATACTAAATAACAGAGCTTTACATAACACACAACATAAACACATGCACTTTCAAACACATTACATTATAACACAACCCCCTCAAACTTGAGAGGTGTTATGTCTTCACAAGCACACAAAACAAAACAAACCACACATGCATACACTAGATAAAAAGACGTGCAGAGAAGTTTTAAAAGTAAATAAAATAAATTGGCTGGTAGGGACTCCCTTATTGTTAGAAAGTGTTGTTGCAGCACTGGTGAAGTAGAATCATTGTTGTGAGGCTCCACCTTGGGCGCTCTTCCTTGGTGACATACGTGTTGCAGCAACTGATTTCTTCTTCTTTTTGCTTGGACTGTTTTAGGGGGTATCAACAGCTTCCTAAAGTTTGGGCTAGTCAAACTTTGCTCTCTTAGTCTCTGGTTTTTTCTGATGCTTGCATTGTGCAGCATCTTCAAAGGTTTATGCCCCTTTGCATTTACTGGATATCTTCGGAGCTTGGCTAGGAGATTTGATGGGAGGTTTCTGAGTAGTACTTGCTAGAGAGGTTATTATAGTGGTTTCCCCAGATGTGATTTGTTCAGAATCCGATCCGTAAAAATTCGATCTATATAAATCTGATCTGTGGATTGGTGGATTGGATATGGATTGAAAATTTAAAAATCCACAATCGATGGATTGGATATGAATTTACTTATGTAAATCTGCAAAAATCCGTGAATCCGCAAAAAAAAATATTTATTTATTTGTTTAGTTAAAAAATTATTATAAATTTAATTAAAAAAATTATAAATGTGATATTACATAGTTACATAAGCACTATAACATATCTTAGCCATTATCTAATAATAATAAAAAATAAAAAATAATTAAATAATCAAATATAACTTGTAAAAATTGTAAAAAATAAAAATAAAAGCAAAGTCACACGCACTAGCAAAAGCAACCTAACATAACGCCAAGTTACCAACAATTTGCAAAGTCACCCAAAAGCAAAGTAACATAACGTCAAGTCACCAACAATTTGCAAACAAAAAACCCTAAGCTTCTCGGCCGTCACATGCACTAGCAACACCTAATACTGGTTTGATACACTCTCAACACCGTTTTGAAGGACGTCGGCTGCGCGATTCCGGCCAGAGCAAGCCATCTTCTTCCCTGAGTCCATTGAGCCACTTCACAATCACTGGTTCCAACTGAACAATTGCACTATCACAATCTTCAAGATCGCCACCTGTATGGCTTCTCTTGTTCTCATCGTTGATGGTTCCGTAATCACCACTTTTCGACAGGTGCAACAGCCTTGGTGAAGGATCAGACTGTGTTTGGTTTCAGAAACTTCGTCATTTCAATTAATTGTGGCTTTATTTGAACAATTAATTTTGGTGTTGTATTAATATATTATTGTTACTTTATTTGAACAATTAATCTTAGTGTGTTATATTTTAAAACTTTGAACCTATTATTGTAGTTTTATTTCAACAATTAAACTGGATGTGTTATATTTTAAAACTATGAATGTATTATTTTATCTTTATTTAAACAATTAATTTGTTTAAATTTTATTCAGTTTTAAATTTAATCGGTAGTAAAATTATTTTTATATTAGATTTTTTTTTATTTCATTAGTTCATGGTAGGGATGACAATTTTTCCTGATGGGATGGGATCCTGTGGGATCCCAACCCATTTGGGATGGGATTGAAACATATTTTTGTCCCATAAAAAATTTAGGACGGGAGTGAGATATTTTTTTATCCCACTTGCATACACGGGACGGGAGTGAGATTGGCAAATTCCGTCCTATCCGTCTCATTGTCGACTAAGAATGAGAATTTTTTCAATTAGGATGGGATCCCGCAGGATCCCATCTCTTTTGGGACGAGATCGAAATATATTTTTGTTTAAAAAAAATATAGGGACGAGAGTGGGACATTTTTTCATCCCACTTGCATATACAGGACAGGACTGGGATTGGTAAATCCCATCCCATCCCGTCCCATTGCCAACCCTAGTTCATGGATTAGAGAGAACTAAAAATTTTTAATTCAGAAACTAATGCGCAAAATGGTGGATTGGATATGGATTAAGTTAAATCCGCATCCGATCCGCAGACGTATGAATTGGATATGGATTGAGTCAAATCTACATCCGATCCGCATACGGGATTGGATTTGGATTGAATTTAATCAATCTGTGGATTGGATTGAAAAATTATAATCCGCAAAATTATGGATCGGATATGGATTGATGTCTAATCCGTAAAATCTGATCCGCGAACACCCCTAGATTTCAGTAATAATGTACAACAAACTCTTTTTTTCTGCAGCAGTTTGTGTAGCCCTTGTAGCAGCTGCTTTAATTTCTGCAGCAACATTAATTGATCGTCGTCTAATTCTTCATTAGTCAGAACTTTTTCCTTGCCTTTGCTTGAAACACTCCAACTGAGGACTCATCATCCTGCTAATCCTCTATCTCCTCTTCATCAGCTTTTATGATGTGCTTCTTTTTGTGTTTAGGAGGCACTACTAGAGGTGCCTCATCCTTCTTTGATGTTGATTCTTCTCCTGTACTCTGTTCCTCCTTTGTTTCTTCTTATTCTTGTTATTTCTTCTCTTTCTCTTCCTTAACTGGTAGTGGTTCTTCCTCGGATTCAAATTCTTCTTCACTCTCTATTGCTGCCATTGCTACTAGAGCATCCCTTGTTGATACTTGGAAATTAAATGAGTACAACAAGGAGTCAGGGAAGTCTTTACTCTTGTTCTTCATGTAGACTGCAAACTGATGCATATGGTCTTCAAGGTGCATCAAATAATTCCAGAATATTTGATTTTTTTTTGTATGTACACATTTATTGATGGTGTCACTCAATTCTTACAGCCTCCTTTTAACGCCAATAACATTCCTTACTCTGGATATAACAACAAATTTTGGTGTTGCAACAACAAATTTTGGTATTGCGGTAACAATAGTTTCCCCAACAATTCTTTCAATAGTTCAAGCAGTAAGAGCTCCTTCATTCTTAATGCTTTCATTATTGGTTGATATTTTCACCCCAGAAACCAGACAAATGCTGGTGATGAGTGAGGGAAACACCAAAGTGGCAGTCTTTTGCTTTTTCTTGGCATACTCTCGAATTTCCCTCTCTATAATTTTCCCAACATCAATTGGTAGACCCTTGAGAATGACATATAATAGAATAAGCCTTTCATGAGAGACGGTGGTAGTGTGTTTGGTAGGCATCAATCGTAATTTTAGAAAATTTACCCACACTTTGGCTACTAGTTTCAAGTTAATTATATTCACTACCTTGCCTTCCTCATTTAACCATGAACTACCCTCCATCGTAAGGGTTTTAAACATATCACACCACCTCTTAGCAGTCATATTCTCAACCATTTTTGAATACTCACAATCAATATCAGATGGTAAATTATAAAAAGCATTGACTACCTTTTGATATAAAGGACTTCAACATTCCTTACCATTATTGTGCGTTGGTCTTAAAGCAGCATGTTGGAGTAAAATTCCTTAACTATTGGGAGCGCAAGGTCTTGTGGGTGAGTGCAAAAATCTAGCCATCCTATCTTTGTTGCAGCAGCATAAATTGTGTTGATCGATCCTGATGGTTGTTGAGGGAATTGAAAACCTTTCTCCTCTAAGATCTTCTTAGGCTCTATGAATTCCTTGAATTTATCCTCGGCTTTGTGACTATGGAAGCATGAAGGGTCTTTTAGTCAAGCGGCTGTTCTTCTTGTACCTCGTCATTGCTAGAGCTACATAACTGAATTGTTGGGTATTTAAAAAGAAAAGAAAATAGTGAAAAGGAGTCCAAAGTATTTGAAAAAACTGTGGTCGATAAAAGAGAGAATTTGGATGAGAATAAAAAGAAACACAATAAAACCCTAATTTATAGGTGACAATGAAATAGAGAAAGAAATAATTAATGGGATAAATTTGGAAATTGAATTTAAACTTTAAAACAAATCAACATTTAAAAGGAAAGGATATTGGGTTCGGGAATTTAGGGATTATGTAATCCATCCTTATCTTTATCTTGATTTACTGAGCGAGCTATCACAGATTTACTCTCAACGGTTCAAAAGGACTTTCCATAGTTGTGTCACTGTAACGGTAAGATTCATTACTGCAACAAGTAATTTAGTGCTGTAGCAACTGCAATAAAGTCCCATGTTTGATGAGAACCACTGTCCAATTGTCATGTGAAGTGTAATGCTGCAATAACTCGTGATGGTGTCTTAGCCAAATTTTTTTTAATCATTATTTATACATGCCGTAATAAAATAAAGGAAAGAAATTAGATAATAACTTCAAAATGTCAACAACTATAAAGAAAAGCATGAAAACTAAATTTAATATTAAAAGAACAAAATTTAGATAACTCCCTTAATCATTGGGTTGCCTCCCAATTAGCGCTTGATTTAAGGTTTTCAGCCTGACCTTCCCTTAATTGCTCATGCTGGGTCTGTGAGACACACATCCTCCCGTGAATGGTACAAATCATCATGACTAGTTCTCTCATCTTTAAGGTCCACAACACCATAAGGATGGATTTTGGTAAGTCTAAAAGGCCTTGACCATCTAGATTTTAACTTTCCGAGAAAAAGCTTCAATCTAGAGTTGTATAGCAAAACTTGTTGACCTAGAAGTAAATCCTTTTGCTGGATACGTTTATCATGCCATTGTTTTGTTTTTTCTTTGTAAATTCTTGCATTTTCATAAGAAAACAATCTTAACTCTTCAAGCTCACAAAGTTGAAACTTCTTATGCTCTGCTGCAACATCCATGTCCATGTTCAGGTGTTTTAGCGCCCAATATGTTTATGCTCTAGCTCTAGTAGTAAATGGCAGCCTTTACCATATACATTTCTATATGGAGACATGACAAGTGGTGTCTTGTAAGCTGTGCGATATGCCCATAAAGAATCATGTAGTCTAACAGACCAATATTTTCTAGTAGGGTTCACTACTTTTTCTAAAATCCTTTTTATTTCCTTGTTCGACACTTCTGCCTGACCATTAGACTAAGGGTGATATGTGTTCAGAAAATTTTATTGAACTCGTATGTGCATGAATCTATTGTAGAATAAATCAATGGTGACAAGTGTTGATCTCACGAGAAGGTAAATTTTAATTATGTGTAGAGTTAATTTTCTAAGTGGGTGATTGGATTTGTAGTGGAAATGATTTAGATTATCCTAAAATTTACAAGCGGGAATAACTTGAAGTGAAATTTATTAAAAGGAAACGCTTGGAGTATCTGGATCTGCATCAACATGCACCATGAGCTTAATATTCCTTATTAGTGCCAATTAAATCATGAGGGGAGTTTCCATTCCTCATGAACCTCACTCTAATCAATATGGTGCTAAGGGCTTATCGTGCCAAATAGTAATAATCTTGCACTAGGGAGCCAATTATGCAAGTGTGGTATCCAGACAAGATTATTACTATCTATCGACGAAAAGTTAAAACATCCACATAAATTAGAGGGGAGGAGAAATTAAATTTACCAAATAAAGCTCATGGAACATGTTGAGACTTCACCTTCAACCCAAGGTTGGTAAAAAATTAGCTACTTATAATTGAATTAGGGGTAAAATAAGAATTTATTAAAATACGTAGAAAATACAAGATAGAGAAGGAATTACAGAAAATAGAGCTCAAAAATAAATTTAGGGGTGTCGAATTAGGGGGAAACCCCTTTTTATAGATACAATGAGTAAATCATGACCATCAGATTAAAACAATCTGGACGCTCAGGATTGTGCCACGTGGCAAGTTTTGATTGGATAGAACACATCATCAGGGCTGTCATTCCGTGTAATGCATGTATCGTAGGCATATTTTTTGGTCCACTGACATACTGCCACGTCACTGGTCAACTCTACATAATCATTTTAGTCCAATAGAATCGCGACACATCATCGGTCAACGCCACATCATTCGTCCAATCGAATGTTGCCACGTCATCGGTCGGTGCCACATCATCGGTCAATACCACGTCATCGTACCGTATATGTGAACAGCGCCGTGAACAGTATCATTAAATTCCGTATATGTAATAATACCATAAATGTGAACAATATCGTTTATCCTTTTATGCTCCTCCTAAGGTTTTCGACTGTCCTAAATTCAAAATTGCTATCCATTTTGCTATATGATCTCTCGTTCATTATGAAATGACCATGATGTCCCCTAAAATACATAAAATACATTATTATAATAAAACACACATAATTAAATTACAAGGGACTTGAATACATAAAAGTAGAAATGTTAGTGAGACTTGGAATGTAAAATGACGATTTTCTCCTTTATAAATATATACTTTCTAACACTCAACACACCCCTAACTAGCTTATTGCTAGTCCCTAGTAATTAAAGCGAAAACAAAATTCAAACCCAAAATGATTTTTTTTAAACAATCGTGTTTATTTAATCAGACTAATGATAACAATCAAATGAAAGTATAAGCATTATCTCCAATCTAAACAAACATCATCCCCACATAAACCATCCACATGCATCAGTCCAGCAGACTTTGTCACAGTTATAGTAATCGAGCCACTTTCAAAAATGACATGTCAAACCCTAAAAGCTCACCGGTAGTAGTGACACTCTCACAAAGAAATTAAACTTAATAAAAATAGTCACTCCAATAAATGATAAATTGAGAGAAAATAATAAAGAAATACTATCACACAGTCTCACCAAAATGAAAGGAATATGCTTACAACTTAGAAATAATACGATCTTAAGCCAAACAAAATATTAGTCAACACAATGTATTCATTTTTTAATTATTTTCTTATGCATCACTACATCTTTTTAGCCCATATAATTGACTTCTATTTCAAACTATAGATCCCTAAAATTAAGAAGGGCTTTTATTAGGACGTAACGTAGGCTAAAGACATGGCTAACAAAGGAGAGGAAATAAGGAAAATAAAATATATGTTTGAGAAAAAGTAGAGATCTTTTGGAAATTACAAGGTGCATTTTGCTTATTTATTATTATTGTTATTTTTCTTTTTCTTTTTTTCTTTTTTTTGAATTTTTTTTTGTATGGCACAACTTTAATAAACAAAATAATTATTTACATTTTTCTCTAACATGAATAGGTGATGGAACTTGTAAGATATAGAGTAATACTCCAAACCGAAGTAGGTCAAGATGATAAGTTGACAAAGAAAATATTTTTTTTATATATATATAAAAGGATCAAAAGGGTTAACTACGAATATTTCACAAAAAGAATGGCTAGAAAGGCTCAAACAGGTCAAATATAGTCTTTCCATCGTCTTTTAGGGCTCTAAATAATCTTCCATATCTACGAGTTAGATGGACATTCAGATGTAACAACACACATTTTTTTCTTTTCATTTATTTTATTTTTTTATTTTATATTTTTTTAGAGGGTTGACTCAAAAGAAATCTAAAGATCGTGTATAAAATAATAAACCGCTAAGCTATATGAAGAATAAGCAAAAATGGTTACTCTCCAAGAAAAATGATAGGCTCAAAAACTCACTTGAAATTTATTATGATATGTGCATTCCTTCAAGCAACTCATATTTGTCTCCGACATCAACATGTAGAGTAGCAAACATGGTGTAACATCACTCAAGATCAAAGATAATAAAAATACTAACATTTAAAAGTCATTATGTCATCCAATGTTAAAAGATCACAATTTTTTTTAATTGGTAAAAGAAGAAGTTAGAAAGATCACACTTAAAATGATTGTTGAAGCTTAATAATAAGATAATAAAGAAAAAGAAAATGTTCGGAAAGTATTTTTTTCAATTAAGAAGATGCGTTTTGTTGTGCAAATTTTATTGAACTCGCAAGTGCACGAATCTATTGTAGAATATATTAATGGTGACGAGTGTCGATCCCACGAGGAGGTGGATTTTAATTATATGTAGAATTAATTTTGTATGAGGGTGGTTGGATTGGTGGTAAAAGTGATTTAGATTATCCTAAAATTGGAATTGAAAAACTTGTTGAATAAATTGAAGAGAAATCTATTGAAATGACGTACTTGGGTATCTGGATCCGTATCAACATGCACCATGGGCCAAATATTCTTTATTAATGCCAATTAAATCATGAGGGAGGAATCTACACTTCATGAACCACACTCTAATCAATATGGTGCTAACGGTTTATCGTGCCAAATAATAATAATCTTGTACTAGGGAGCCGGTGTAATCAGGGCGGTATCTAGACAAGATTATTATTGTTTATCGATGAAAAGTCAAATCATCCACAAAAATTAGAGGGGTAAAGAAAATAAATTTACCAAATAAAGCCCATAACACATGTTGAGACTTCACCTTCAACCCACGCTTGAAAGAAAATTAGCTACTCATAATTGAATTAGGGGTAAAATGAGAGTTTATTAAAATACATAGAAAATACGAGATAGAGAAGGAATTACATAAAATGGAGTCCAAAAATAGATTCAAAGATATCAAATTAGGGGGGGAGAGCCTCATTTTTATAGATACATTGAGTAAATCCATCGAATCAAAAATATTTCGGACACTCAGGATTGCGCCATGTCATCAGTCAACAGTACGCGGTTTGACCACGCTGTTTGAACAGTAACATGGTTTGACCCAGGTTGAACAGTGAAAATAATCATGTGTAATGCATGTACCGTACGCGAGATTTTTGGTCCACTGATATGCTGCCACGTCATCGATCAACAGTGTATAAGAGTTTAAGTCCAACAAAATCGTGATACCTCATCAGTCAATGCCACATCATCGGTCAATACCACATCATCGATCCATTTATGTGAATAGTGTCGTGAACAGTAATGTAGACAATACCGTACATGTGAATAGTACGTACATGTGAACAATGCTATTTTTCCTTTTATGCTCCTTCTAAGGTTTTCGATCGTCCTGAGTTCAAAAGTGATATCCGTTTTTCCGTTTGATCTCTCGTTCATTGTGAAATGACTATGATGCCCCTAAAATATATAAAATACTTAATTATAATACAACACATAATTAAATGACAAGAAAATTAAATACATAAAAGTAAGGGTGTTAGTAAAACTTGAAGTGTAAAATGACGATTTTCTCCTTTATAAATATACATTTTCTAACACTCAACACATTTATACAGTCACTACACTCCATATTTAGCCATCTTCTACTCAAAAAGTTAGCCACGGTTAGTCTAATATTCCACAATTGTCAACTATTCCCTCCCCCCAACCAGAACGAAACATTGTCCTCAATGTTTAAAGGAAAAAAAGTAGAGTTTAGAAGACATCACCTGGGTGGTGCAACACAGAAGAAAATGTTTATAAGCAGAGAGTTAAATCTAATTTGCACTTTTTACTGCGGCTACTGTTACCATCATTATTTGGATACTCGAACACAAAGGTCTTGAGATCTAGCTCTAGTCGATAAGCTTGTAGCAGATCAAGTATCTCATTAGCAGTATGAGTACAAATAAAATTTTTTTCCGCTGTGGAAAGAATGAAATAGTTTTTTATTATAGGGTTAAGAAATGCGATAAAGTCATCATAAAAGTTATTCACATTTAACAAGACGATAGATTTCCGGTAAATGTTCAGATGGGCCCAAGATGCTAATATGATAAGTGCCTCTAGAGTTGCAAGATCTTATGGTAGGAAAATAAAGCATCAACATGATTTAGCATTTCAGTTATTCATAAAGACTTTAAGGAATCGTTCAACCATATCAGAAAAATGCTTAACATGCATCGTTGAAATATAGCAAGTGCATTACATAATCCAAATGACATCCTTCTACATGCAAAAGTGCCAAAATGGCAAAATGAAAATAATCTTCTTTTGATCTTTTGATGCTATGAGAATCTGATTATATCCTGAGTATCCATCTAGAAAGCAATAAAATTCATGACATGCTAATCTATCAAGCATTTGATGATAAATGGTAAAGGAAAATGGTATTTACACGTGACAGAATTTAACTTTCTATAATCAATGCATGCACGCTACCTCGTAGTCACTCTAGTGAGTATCAATTCATTATCAGAATCGGTAACTACTGTGACTCTTGAATTTTTGGGGACAACTTGCATATAATGACCCATGAACTATTAGAAATGAGGTAAATGATAGCTGCGTCTGATAGTTTAAGGACTTCAATTCTAACCACTTCTTTCATGTTATGGTTCAACCGATGTTGCATTTCCCTAGTAGATTTAGCATTTTCATCAAGGTGAATGTAATACATGCAGTCTACTAGGTTTATACCTTTTATGTCGGCTATGGTCCATCCTAATGCTCCTTTGTGCTATTTTAAAACTTCCAACAACTTACCTTTTTGTTCGTCATTTAGGGATGATGAAATGATTATTGGCATAGTGCTTTCTTATTCCAATAACGCATATTCCAAAGTGTTGGTTAATGGTTTGAGCTCGAGTTTTGGTGGTGATTCTGATGATGGGTTGAGTTTTTTCTCTGATGGTGCTAGTTGTTCAACTCTTAACTTCCATTTATTAATATCCATGAATGGTGCTTAATCAAGTAAGGCGTTGACCTTATCGACTAGTATGTCAATGTCAAAATACAAACCAAAATGAGTTAAACATATTTGTAAAGGGTCATAACTAAGGTTTGATAGAAAAGTATTATCAACTATGTCTAGATACCACACTGGTATAACTGCCTCCCTAGTGCAACCAAAAACTTATTGTGCAAATTTTATTGAACTCGCAAATGCACGAATCTATTGTAGAATAGATCAACGGTGGCGAGTGTCGATCCCACGAGGAGGTAAATTTTAATTGCGTGTAGAGTTAATTTTCTAAGTGGGTGGTTGGATTTGTGGTGAAAGTGAGTTAGACTATTCTAAAATTTAAATTAGAATGACAGGAATAAATTAAAGTGAAAACTATTAAAATAAAGCACTCGGGTCTTTGGATCTACACTTAACATGCACCATTGTCTTAATATTCCTTATTAGTGCTAATCAAATCATAAGGCGGGTTTCCACTCCTCATGAACCTCACTTCAATAAATATGGTATTAAGTGTTTATCGTGCCAAATAGTAATAATTCTGCACTAGGGAGTCGGTTCTACTAGTGTGGTATCTAGCTACTCATAATTGAACTAGGGGTAAAATGAAAATTTATTAAAATATGTAGAAAATATAAGATAGAGAAGAAATTACAAAAAATAGGGCTAAAAAAATGAATTGCGGGGTCCAAATTAGTGGGGAGCCCCCTATTTATAGATACAATGAGTAAATCATAGCCATCAGATTAAAACAATTTGGATGCTCAAGATTGAAATACGTGGCAAGTTCTGATTGGATAGAACACATCATCACGGTTGTCATTCCGTGTATATGCATGTACCGTATGCATGTTTTTTGGTCCACTAACATACTGCCACATCGCCGATCAATGCCACATAAGCATTTTAGTCCAAAAGGATCGTGACACATCATTGGTCAACGCCATATTATCAGTCAATGTCACACAAGCAGTTAATGCCACATCATTCGTCCAATCGAATGCTGCCATATCATCCGTCCAATCGAATGTTGCCACGTCATCAGTCAATGCGACGTCATCGGTCAATGCCACATCATCATATCGTATATGTGAACAGTGTCATGAACATTACCATGAACAGTTCCATATATGTAAATAGTATCGTTTAATCTTTTATGCTCCTCCTTAAGTTTTCGACTGTCATGAGCTCAAAATTGATGTTCGTGTTTCTATTTGATCTCTAGTTCATTGTGAAAAGACCATAATACCCCTTAAAATACATAAAATACTTAATTATAATAAAACACACATAATTAAATCACAAGGGACTTAAATACATAAAAGTAGGGATGTTAGTGAGACTTGGAGTGTAAAATAACGATTTTTTCCTTTATAAATATACACTTTTTAGTACTCAACAAGCATTGCTCTAACAACCCAAAAAAAAGATTGGTCCTCTGTTTAGGATATTGAGTAGTCAGGTCTGTTCACGAGCCCCATGTGAAACCTTGAGTCAAATGTGTTTAAAGATAAGACTGTGTTCTAGTATCTTAGATGTTTGTGCTGCAACAACTCTGAGCTGTACATTGATAAAGTAATTGGGTGTCATCATTATAAGTGATATCCATTCACAAGAAAAATCAATGTTACACTATATATATATAAACAAGGAAAGAGAATGATAATTGTTGTAGCATAGTTTGAAGTCATTTTTTTTACCCCTGTTCCCCCATATATGAAAGTACGTGTTTTATCTTTAAGTTATTTTTTATGCTTGTGTGATGCTGCAGTAACTCTGGAATATGATCAAAGTGCCTCACATGCAATTTGGACATAATAAAATCAAAGTCTAGAACTGGACTGCTGATGATAATTTTGCATGTTTAGGAATGAGATTTAAGGGTTAATGAATCCTAGCAAGCTAAATGAAAAAGCTAAGTTATTTGTTGCTTGATTGTGTGAGTAAAGTATTAGTATTGTTGTCATTACTTGAGGACAAGTAATAGTTTAAATTTGAGGGTGTGATTATTCTATGAAATGAGAGTTATCATAGTATTTTTATACTTAAAATTAATATTACTTAGAGAGTAAATGATGTATTTTTATTGCATTTTTAGTTACATTTTGCATGAGCAGTTGTTTAAGTTTAATTTTAATAAATTGATTGTGTTTTATATTACTTTGTGCTCTGATTATGTGCATTATTGTAGGTGATCAAAAAGCTCAAGCTTTATGGATAGAAAGCTGCAGCAACGAACTTGCAGGATGACAAAAAAAACTTAACTATAGAGGAACTAAAACAAGTCTGGAACAAAGAAGATGTTGTAGCCGTTGCTGTAGCAATACAAGAGCAACTACAGACAAGATTACGTGCGTGCTAACTGACAAAGCAACGACAGGCACAAAAATATTGTGATCCAAGGTTTCCAGAAAATGGAGACACGTGGCCACATGCTTTTGATTGCCTTAATTCCTAGATATAAAAGGAGCACACATGAAAAAAACAAAAGAGAGTTGTCATTCAAGGAAAATAAGAGAGAAAATAAAAGAAAATAGAGAATAAAAGAGATTTGAGGGCTACAGCAAAGGATTCAAGGAGAAAACGAAGAAGAAATCAAAAAGACCTAGCGAAAAATAATTTTTAATCTTTACTTTCTTGTTTTCTTTCTTTTATGGGAATGTATTTGATTGCAAAAATGATTTTTGTTACTATTTTATCAGCTATCATGAACTTAACTTTGATGTGGTTGGGTGTTAAATAAGCTTAATGGTTATTTGGAATGCCTTTATACTTTTACTTGTCCCTAGTATCTTTAACCCTTAACAATTTTTAAACACATACTACAAATATAGAATACACAGTGACAATAGCATTACCATTGAATTTGATTTTGCAACAAGGTTGTTAATAGCCTCTAAAACCTTATGTTTTTTAGCTACCAGCTGAAAAATATTGTAGTATAATACTACAATTATTTTGTACTCTTGTTTAGCTGGTTCCCACCACTTGAAGAAACTATAACTCTTTTTTTTTCTCACATTTGTAGTATAACTTTTGAGGATTAGAGTAGAATCTAAGATTTTCACTAATACTCAGTCACTATAGTGAATGCAAAATTTGTTTCCATACTTGATAACCTTGCCATTGATCTATAGCTCCCAAACTTCCTCTGGCACTACAACTACCTTTGGATGGTGACATTTTTGTTGTTGCTTTGCTTTGTTCATATTCTAATGACGTTGATGATTTTATGGCCACTAAATTGTATTGAGAGCTAGATTTAAAGGCACAAACCTGCCAAATACATCTTTGAATTTTGGCTATTTCTGCAACAATCAACTATTTTAACTTATCAAGTTGATGGGATGCAATGTAATATGTTCAACTTCTAAGCCAAATTCTATTAACATTGATGGCAATCCTTGTTATTTATTCAATTTCAAAGCTCAATTAACAAATAACATAAATTAGAGATGCCCAACGGGTCAAACGGCATGTTGCATGGCACTAGCATGGCACGTGTTCGTACAGCATGGCACGGTATGAACACGTTTCGGTAGGGCATACGGCACGGCATGACACGCACACGGGCTGGTTCGAGTCTAGAATTTTAGGCACGATTAGAAATGAACTAAAGCATGGTGTAAGAAAAGGCCCACAATAAGCACGTTTCACTTTTTAATGAAAGTAAACATAAAAATTTATGATTTTACAAATAACTTGAAATTCAATATTTTTAATATATTTTGTTAGTGAAAGTTTTTTAAATTCATTTAATTCTTAGTTTTAAAAAAATACTCTAATCGATTTATGTTTATAATTTATCAAATTAATAATTATTTCATGATTTTAGTAAATAAAATTATAAATATCATGAATTTTTATAAATAAGTATTAATGTTATTATGGAGTATGATCTATGACTCTATGTAAGTTCAAGTGAATAATTAAGCTAACCCTTAAGAAAACTTTATTACTATTATTATTGTTATTGTTATTAAATATTAAAAAGAAATTTTAATACCGTATGATTTAACTTAATAATTAATATTACATTCTCTTACTATTAAATTGGACTCGAGTTTTGAATTTTTTATTTTATTGAATTTGATTAAAGGCACACAAACCCAAAAAGGTATATATGCTCTAAAAAAGTACGCTAATAACTTAACATGCCCTCTAAAAAAAAGTTTATCATTTTTTTTCCTTACGCATGGCACAGCACGGCCCATGGCACGACACGTGTGGGCATGGGCACAAGTAGGCACGACATATGTGCTGGGCTAGGCCTAAGCAAAAATAATTAGGCACGGCATGACACAAAGTATATGGTGGGTACAGCCTGGCACAAGCACAAGTATAAGCACGCATGGGCCTTCCTTTGATGGGTTGGGCCGGCACGACACGGCCTGTTGGCCATCTCTAAACATTAATAGCAATGTTTGTAATTTATTTAACTTCAAAGCCCAAGTAAGGAAAAATAATTATATTTTTGGCCCATTAAGATGTTTCACTTTTTGGATATTTAAATCTCATAAACAACTTATTTTTTTAATATTTTATCATTTATTTTGTTGCTGCTTTCCCATGTCATCTTGCAGACATGTTAAATCAACATTAACTTTTGAAATCATACACTGCCATTAATAGCTTACTTCATTACAAGTTAGGATATTTTTGTATTTTAATCAGTCAACGTTAATTTACTATTAAAGACATTTTAGTTTACTATTAAAGACAAATGTTTTTGGGGGGTAGATTGAAGTTTTCACACGTTTGGGGAGTGAATTGAAGAATGTCAATCTAATTAAGGGGTAGGATGAAATTTACCTCAAAGCATAATTTATATCTATATTTATTTCTTTTCACTAAAATATTCTTGTGTATTTAAAATCAAGTGAATAAAGAAAACCATTTATTATATACTTAAAGAAACACATCAATATACAAATGTAATCAATTTCTAGAAAACTTAAATCAAAGCATCAAACATAACTTTATAAACATGCTTTACGTTACTAAAATTAAAAATCAGAAGGAAAAATATAAAATATAAAATCGTAATAAATCCCCAACCCACAGAAGAAGTGTGGTTTATGATCTTATTTTTGCTAGTTGAGCTAAAACCAATCAACTCGAACATAACGTCGTAAACATGTTTCGCTTTAATTAAAATTAAAATCATAAAGAAAAATAAAATATAAGTTTAATATATACCCCACGCAATGACGATACTTAAGTTTGGTTATTGTCGACGTATGTGGGTTGACTCATGTTCGGAGTTCCTCTTAAATCAAGAAATTATGTCCCTCAATAAAGTTACCATAATACCCTCAAAGTCATAAATTATACTTTATGCATACAAATCCATACTCCACATTAATAAATAAATTTCCATATCTTATAATACTAATAAATTACCTATATTATCAATAATCTCATTTTAATTATAAATTATCTTAAAGCAAAACATAACCGTAAGCCAACTGCATACCAAATTGAAAAAAAAAAACAGAAAAGGGTACGCGTCTCCAGCTCTACAATATTTTGTTGGTGCCCTTGTGTTTCTAGAATACCAATTATAGAAATTAGCTTGAGACCAACATTATCAATTTGTTGGAAATCATAACCTTAAAGAAGATATACAGATCTGTAAATTAACTTCATTCTTATGAAATTTAACATAAATAGAGATAAGATTATAGAAATCTTATTCCCATTGGTGAGAAATCCACTTATTTACTTGACTTATGCCTCTCTTACTCTAAACACTCGCTCTCTCTATGCACTTTCCACCTTCAAATTTTCCTTCAATGAATCTTCCCAAATGGATTTAGGGTTGAAAACAGGGGCGGACGCCATCTAAGGCCAAAGGGTGCCATGGCCCCCCAGGATTTTAAAATATTTTGAGATTTTTAAATAAAATATGAATAATTTATGTGAAATGTCCATACTGGCCCCTGTACAATTACAAATTTAAATTTGGCCCCCCTTAAATTTTCTCCTGCGGTCCGCCCCTGGTTGAAAACATTGCTATAATGACCCCCTAAATCAAGTTTTGCAAGACTCAAATCTTAATTTTTGCCAGAATCCCAAAACTTGAAAATTCTCCATTTTGCTCTTCTTTACCCGTGACCTCCCTCTCAAAATGGTAAATGCTTTTCTCTTTTTATTTTTTTTAATTATTAGCTTTATATATATAAAAGGGTAATGGACTTGGCTTTTGTTAACATTGCTTTGAACTTTTAATATTTTCAAGGCCTATAGTATAATAATGTATACACTAATAAGCTATAATCAAGTACCTCATGTACACATATTTGTACATATATAAATACGCAACTTAAGTTATTATGTATTATTAGAGGATGATCATTTAACTTCGTGGCAAATTTTTAATCGAACAAGAATTTTGAAGAAAAAAAATTGTTTATTGGATTATCATTGAACTTCACGGAGCGCACATTTAAAGAAGTACAAGGGCTTTAGATAAGCCAAATGGAAAATAATGAGAAGTGATAATACTAATCTGAAAAAGACTACGGCTTGGTTTTTGAAAAATAAAAGAGATAAAAACAACTTCTCATCTATAGTTATCCCTCCATATAAAGCTTTCAGTATGCTAAATTTTAGATTTTGTTTGGTATTTTGATAGGGCAACTCTTCAGTAAAATGTTTGGTAGATACTTATCGTTGTGACTAATTTAAAAGTTAAATTGAATTTATCACACACGTGTACGATTAAAAAATATATAATATTTATACAATTTTTGTCAAAATTATTATTAATAAGTCATGTTTACCATGCACCAACAACTTTTATTTTGAAGTCATACTACCCAAAAATCTTTTAACACCAAAAATTTAAACGACAATAAGAGTAATTGGGCCACTTGCCTAAATTTTGCTCTTGGAAATATAAAATTAGTATAAATTTATTATAAGAAAAAATGTTTAAAACAATTTATTTGTTGGAATTTAGGTGACAAGCAAATACACATTTATGGTTGAAATTTTTTAAAATTTTTTATTTATTATTTTTATTGAATAAAATTTTTAGTTAATAAATAATACAAAATTGGAATAAATAGAAAATTAAGAATAAGTAAAAAAATAAGAATTTCTTTTTTTTTAGTATTTAACTTTTTTAATTTTAATTTCACTTTATTTGATTTACCTATTTATAAAAAATATATGGATAATAGTCACTTAGAAAATAAGGGTGATAATGTAATATTATAAAGTTATAGTGTTAGACAGGTGATTAGGTATGATGAAAAGATGAGTTATTTGAACCCTACCAAATTTCTCACTAAATCATTTTACTAAATAAATTCACTATTAAGGTTTCATGTAGTATAACTTTTCAAATAAAGTTTGTTATATTTAAGTAGTGTTTTTGCTAGTAAAGCTTGTATAATTAGAGCGTAAACCAAAAATATTTTAGCCTTTTGCATGCTGTTAAGTACGGGAGAATGCATATTTATAACGGGTAAAATTGTCATTTTGTGCTTTTAGTCTCACTAATATTTCTATTTTTATACGTTTAAATCCTCTAAACTTTTATTATGTGTGTTTTATCATAATTTAAGTATTTTATATGCTTGAGGGATAATTTTGTCATTTCACAACTAATGAGAAGGCAGACAGTAAAACATATGGCTTTTTTAAACTCAGAACGGTTGAAAACCTTAGGAGGAGCATAAAAGGGTATCTGGCACTGTTCATATATACGGTATAATGATGTGATATTGACCGATGGTGTGACATTGACCGATGACATGACAACATCCTATTAGATCAGTGATGTGGCATTGACTGATGATGTGACATTGACCGATTATGTGGCAGGATTCTATTGGATTGAAACGCTGATGTGACATTGACTGATGACGTGGCAATATCTTATTGGACTGAAATGCTGATGTGGTGTGGACAGATGATGTGTTACAGCTAATTAAAGCTTGTCATATGGCACAATCTGGAGCGTCCAAATTGTTTTCAACCAATGATCATGATTTACCCATTGTATCTATAAATAGATGGCTTCCCCTTAATTTGACACTCCATTTTCTATAACTCTCTCTCCAGCTTGTATTTTCTATGTATTTTAATAAAATTATCATTTTATCCCTAGTTCATTTCTAAGTAGCTAATTTAATTTCAAGCTTGAATTAAAGGTAAACCCTCAATATGATCCATCACTTAATTAAGTAAGATTATTTTCTTTTTCTCTCTGATTTATGTTGTTGTTTTGACTTATTGTCGACAAACAGTGTATCTTGTCTAGATTTTGCAAGGTATGCCGGCTCATTAGTGAACAATCGTTATTGTCTAGCATAAGGAGCACTTAGCACCATATTTATTAGAGAGAAATTTTCCTCTAGTATTTTGTGGGTCGTCTTGACTTAGTGTCGATAGAAAGTGCATCTAAGTTATTTAGTGGACTTCTTTCCACGTTGTTGATAAAAGGATTATTATCGTCTGGCATAACGTGTTCTTGACACCACACTTAGTGGAAGATCATTATGCTCAGACATACTAGGAGCTTAATACCATATTTATTAGAGTGAGGATTATGAGGAGTGGAAATACCCCCCTCATAAATTAATTAGAACTAAAAAAGAAATATTAAGCCCATTGTAAAATATTAAGTATGAATCCAGAGATTCAAGCACCTCATTTGCATTGCTTCATCCATAATTTATTCCCACCATTTTATTTTAAAACTTAAGATAAAAAAATCACTTGCAACCAACTCACATATACGCTTAGAAAATTAACCTTAAGCATAATTAAATATGTCTTCTCGTGGGATCGACATTCGTTATCACAAATATGTACTACAATAGATTCGTACACTTGCGAGTGTAATAAAATTTGTGCAACACATGTAAATGAGAGATTTTATTAAATATTGTAATTTATTAAAATAGATAAGTGTTTTAAAGTTATTTTATGAAATGAATCAAATGACATTGTGAAATAAATACATGGTTTTATAGACAACTTAACTCTTTAAAAAAGTTCTATTACCTTTGCTCCCAAAAGTTCGAAATTAAATTTAAGTTTTTACTAGTAAAGTAAAATAGCTCATTTTATCTCCAAAAGGTCTACTCACAATACAATGAAATAATATAAAAGAATTTGGAAAAAGCTTATAGGATTAAAATGTACTTTTGGACAAGTCGTACCAAACTTTACCAGATTTTAAAAGTTTTACTCAGCAAATCCCCAAAATACCCGCTTTACCCTTGCTAAGTATTTAGAATTATTAAACTCAAAACTAAAAAATTGTGCATATATTATTTATTTTGCAGTAAAAATTCAAAATAAAAAATACAATTACGAATACTTATTTGAAAAAAATCGTAAAAAATATTAATACCCGATTTTGTTTATTTTTAATGAAATATTTGTGCATATGCTTTAATAATATTAGGGTTTGTAGATGTATTTTAATGGGTTCCTCAATTTATTTCTCTTGATTGATTTTCTAAGTACATAAATCATTTTGATTATTATTTTCCACTTTAATATTAAATGTTTCAATTACATCAAAGGTAACATGAGAATTCTTGAGATGTGTTTGTGATTGAATTTTATTTTATTTTTGGTTTCACTTAGGGTTTATGTTGTATTTGATAATGTTATTTTTTTTGTAAACATAAATATTGCTTATAAACTTTCTACTCAGAAAATTTTGAATACCATAAAAAAAACTTATAATCAAAAGGTTCAGTTGTAATAAACTATTCTATTCACCTTCTGTTCAGTATTTTATATCTAAACAAATAACTTTCAATTTGATTTTTTTTCATACAAACAAAATTGTAATTTCTAAAACTAATATTGAAAAACTTTAGATTCATTATTCTATACATTTAAGTATCCAAAAATTGTTATTGTTTTAGGGTATTTTAATAATTAATTTTTATTTTCAAATGTGGGTTTGGTTTGTAGTTTGGTTTGTTGAAATAGCCTACCCATTATAAAAATAGCAGGGATAAGTCATAGATAATGATTTTAGGGGAAGATTGCCAATCTTCGAAGGAAAAAAAGATAAAACGTAAGTGTGAAGAAGTAATTTATAATGCTAGAAGCAAAAATTTATCTTTTATAACCTAATAAAGAGAAATGTAAATGCATAAATCTCAATCATTTAATATCGTAATAACCATGTGCCATACGAGATCCTAAAGAGATTGGGAAAATTAGATTAAGGATCCTACGAAATGTCTATGATCTCAAGAAATTTACAAGCATGGCTTTGTAAGTTCGGGATTTTTTTTTTAAATTAACCCCACAAAATTAGTTCTATCATAATTACTCAAACGAAGGTTTTTAGGACCAAATTGCCCCCTTATTTGCATGATCCCCGCTCTCACTTACTAGTGCAAAACCTACTTTCTTTGTTCATCATCAATAGTGAGAGTGATAAAACACTGTGAATGAACACATTGATATTGCTATTCTGAGAAACCCAAATCTAAACGATCCAAAAGAACCCAAACCTATGTGAGTTAACTTCATCATTTTGAGTGACTTGAATGAGTTTGAATGGAATTATAAATGTAATCAAGTTATTAGAGGGTCACGTTGAAATGAAATTTCGTCAAAATAATGAGTTACAACTACTGTACATTAGATACTCAATAAAATGCCTCTTAGACATATTTTGCGCTTTTTTTTGTACATTAAGTGGTTAAAATAATTTAGGGTATTTGTTGTGTTGTATTTGGTGGCCTAGACTACATCTTGTGGTTTATTCCATAACTTGTTAATGAATTATGCTAATTAGCAACAAAATCATATATTTTGAGATATTAGAAAATGGAATACTATAACTTATCAGTTTGACATAATAAAATGTTGTCTAAACTAATTAATTAGAGTTTGTTGTACCATTATGATGCTTTTAAAGTTAGGAGCTATTGAAAGTGGTTGGCAAAGAATCAAATGAAATTGTTATGGCCATGGCATGTCAATTAGAAATATCTTGTGGGTATTCAATTTTTGTATGCAGGCTATTGCATCAACTTGTGCTCAACCTGTCACACTAAACGATAATTTACTTTTTCATTTTTTTTCATTTTTTATAAATGTTATAGACCATTTTTCATTTTGTTGTGTGATTTGCCACAAATACACGGTGAAGACCAACTTGACAAAGCATAATCTACTTGGATTAAGGAAGGAACCAGGTATGATAAAGTTACTATAAAGCAATCATTTCCTTGGACATATCATGAATTCATTGAAATTTAGAAATTTTATTTTGTATGTCCAGACTAAGTTGACAAATCAGCTATTCTAGTTATACAAGGAAGACATATTTAGGCATTTTATGAACTTGGATAGTTATGCATTCAGTGGTGTAAGCATGTACAACGTGTTACTTAGGCAAGCGACATGAAAAATGCAATAAAGATTTGTTGTGGTTTCAAATTAATGAACATTTGATATGCTTATCGATTAAAAAGTGGTGCCTAGTTATAGGACTTTCTGATGGTCTTTATGTTATACCAAAAAAATTAAAGACATAGCATATGTTACTTAATATGGGTTTTGATGATTAGCCACGCAACTTGAATCATGAACAATTAGATACAATATTTGACACCCTGGATTTTGGTGCTATGAATGACACCGATGCATTAAAAAATTTCCCTTTTTTTACTTTGTAGATAAAGTATTAAATATGAGAAAAGATCACTCTCAAATAGATTTCTCATTGTCGAATTATGTTGATGATGTCGATCATTTTCAAAATCATCTTTAGGGTTATTTATTGTGGGAAACAATATACAATAGTGTTGACAGTGCATTAAACAACAAAGGTGAGAAATTTAAGAAAGCTCACTTGAAAAATTCTAATCATAACGTTGTAGATACAACCTTTATGGCTTTACGGTAAGGGTTCAGGTACGTTAAAAAAGATAGATTACACTTAGTAATGAAAACCAGGTTGCAAAAGTTTCAAAAAAAATCCATTGAGCATCCATAGAGGTCTAATGACAAGGGCAAGAACCTAGATAATGAAAAAAGCATTAAATGGATTAATTAGGCGCATCTCAAATTCATGCTTGTTCGAGACACTAATATGCCCAAATTTATTATTCAAGATGGTCAATGCTTTGTCAATGTCATTCAAGCTTTTAAATATGATTTGGAGTGACTTACATGAGGAACAAATAAGGCCTTATTAAATTAGGAAGAAAATCAGACACAATCTTTGTTTCACAATCTACTTTGGAAATAAAGATATTTTATCTCATTTTTACTTCAAGATCTTTTATTTCCTTTTACTTTATGATCAACAAGATCTTTTATTTACTTTTTACTTTAGGATTAATAAGATATTTTTTTTTTCACTTTAGAGTCTTTTTATTTTGTTTTTACTTCAGATTGTACTTATTGATAATGAAAACCTTAGTCCACTAGTAAAATTCAACTATATAAACCCATGTAACCTTATTGGAAATTTCAGCTATGAGATTATAATAATAGCGAGAGCTTGACTTATCACTCACAACTTATTAAGATTTCGTCTTGTGGCATTCTTTCTTGACTTATCACTCTCAATTGTTCTCTTCTTTCTTAAGTGCGGCGTGAACCCTATATTTCTTATGCAATCGGTTCTTATCTTAATAGATAAAGAGTTAAGATCCTTATTTTATGGTTATTTGAATATGAATTAGAATGATTCTTGGCAAAAGGAACGTAATTGAGTGCAGGGTCTCACTTACTTTTGTGAGGTTCATATCAATTAATATTAGAGCTTAGGTTCTAAATTAGGTTTAATATATTCTAAATTTATTTAGTTTCTTTAATTGTGCATACTTTTATTCTTTTTCTTAATTTTTGTTTGAATCCATAAACCTATCTTTTTTAATTCTTCTTTTTTCCCTAATTTTGCCTAATCCTTCAAGTTCTGTTCTTTCTCATTCAAAATTAAAAGTAAATAAATTATAAAAGTGAAAATTCCTAAAATCAATTGAATTTTAAAAGGTTGCTTGCTATTTAAGTTTTGCCTATATTTACTGTAATTTGACTTTAAAAAAAGGCAATTCTAATTGCATCACAATTTATATTCTTCTTTGTCTTTCTTTGTTTGAGTTCTAATTTGTTGAGTTTTGATTGTTGCAAGTGAATTTTGATTGAGTTCATTTAAGTTTAATAAATAATCAAAAGAGAATTAAAGAGTGGAAAAGGGTGAGAAAATGTGAGATTATAAGAGGGTCAAAGCCATATTTGAGAAGACATGAGTGTGAGTGCTATTAATCTTGAGTAGAACCACATAAGAGAATGTTTGTGAGGTATTTCTAACTTTATTTTGTAGGTTATTAAAAATGTCTCAAGACAAAAATAAGTCTATTCTTGATGACGTTCAGGAAAAAATAGACTTTAGACTCTTCTTTAAGTGGCAAAATTGAGAATAAAGCCATCACAAGCACGTGGGATGAGCCATAATAAAATAATTAGATCCTATTCACGTTCCCATCAGACTCATCACAGAAGCTTGTGCAAAGAAGTTCAAAGAAGCACTTAATGGGCTGATTCAAGTAACTTGGGCTCAATCAAATTCGTGGAGGCCTATTGAAGGAATTGAACATGATATTCAAACCACCAAATGCATGATTCAGGCTCTTGAAGTTTCTGAATAGTCACTACCATAACATTAGCAAGTTAGCTTGCATATTATGGTTGGAAAATATGCTACTTTCCTTCTTGGATACATTCCCATTCTTGAGAAGGTAAGCATGGAGGCAAATTAACTATTTCTCTTTTAATTGCTTAGTTTCCATTTTAATTGATGTAAGGCATTAAAGCCATTTAAAAGACTTTCCTCATTTGCTTTAGATTAAGCATTGGATTCAAGTGGAGAGAGAAACAAGAGAAGACGTTTCAAATGATCAAGCAAAAGTTGACCAATGCTCTTTTATTGTCTTTGCGTAACTTAAATAAATGTTTGAAATTGAATGTGATGCTTCAGTTATGGGCATAGAAGCAGTTCTAATGCAGACGGGATGACCAATTGCCTACTTCAGTGAGAAACTAAATTGGGCAGCCTTAAATAACCCTCTTTACGATAAGGGGTTGTATGCATTAATTCGGGCATTACAAACGTGGCAGCATTATTTATAACCTAAAGATTCATGATTCACACCAATCATGAGTCCTTGAAACACCTTAAAGGTCAACACAAGTTGAATAAGAGGCATGCTCGTTGGGTGGAATTCATAGAGATGTTTTTCACGTGTCATTCGTTACAAGCAAGGTAAAGAAAACATTGTTGCAGACGCGCATTTCCGCATGTATGTCCTAATCTTGACATTTGATGCTAAAGTACTTGATTTTAAATATATTAAGGGGTGGAAAAAAATAACTTTTCTCTGTATAGATTTTCTAATCAATACAATTACATATTTATAGGAAACAACCTAGTTAATCCTAAATTAACTCCTAAATTAATTCTTATAATCTTGCTAATTTAAAGCTCTGATAATTATGCTAATTACAACTAACGAAAATATATTTTTCTACACTCCCTCTCATGCTGGCTCAAAGATATTTACCATTTTCGACCTTGCTAACACAAAAAATAAAATTAGGTCTTGGTAGGCCTTTAGTTAGAACATCTGCTAGCTGTTCTCTGCTAGTAACAAGTGGAATGCAAATTTGATCACTTTCAACCTTCTCTTTGATTAAATATCTATAAACTTCAATATGTCTAGTCCTGTCATGTTGCACAAGATTGTAAGGAAGATTGATAGCAGCCTTGTTGTCACAGTAAAGTTCATTGTCTCTTATTAAACTATATGCAATTCCTTCAAGAAAATATTCAACCATATTAGCTCACATATTCATTGAGCTATTGCTCTAAATTCAGTTTTTGCACTTGACCTGGCCGCCATAGGTTGATTTTTACTTTTCTAAGTAACCAAATTCCCGCCAGTAAATGTACATTATCCAGATATTGACGTTCTATCACTTATTGAGCCAGCCCAATCTGCATTTGTATAAGCTTCTAGGAGACCGTTTCAAGTACCGCATAATCTTCATAACAACTTCTATATGAACTTCACAAGGACAATACATAAATTGACTTACTATGGTAACAATAAAAGTGAAATCAGTCTGGTATGAGATAGATAAATTAGCTTACCCACCAACCTTTAGTATTGACCTATATCAACTGCATTACTTTTAACTATTTTTCTCAAGTTGTGGTGAGGATCGATTGTTGTATTTGCTGGTTTGCATCCTAACACACCCATTTCTTGAAGAAGATCCATAACATACTTCCTTCGAGAAACAAATATTTTTTTACTTGATTTTAATATCCAAATTTTTGTGAAATAAATATCCAAGAAATGTCTCAGAATTCCCAAATCTTTAACCTCAAACTCTTTGGCCAATAGTTCTTTAAGTTTTGTTATCTCATCATGGTCATTTTCAGCGTGTTTGAAGAACATAGAATGATTTGCCTAACTTTAAGTACAATCTCAGCGTCAAGCTATTTTAGTAAACTTTTCAAACCAGGCTCGGGGTGATTGTTTTAGTCCATACAAGGACTTATTAAACTTGCATACTTTTTCTTGCTAAAGATTTCTTCAAATCCAAGAGGCGGCTCCATGTACACTTCCTTTTCTAGGTCTCTATGAACGAATGCATTTTTCACATCAAGTTGTTGTAAGTCCCAATTGGATAACTGTTAGAGAAAGAAGGACTCTTATTGAGTTCATCTTTGTTACTGGTGCAAAGGTTTCTTGGTAGTTGATTCTACATGTTTGTGTGAATCCTTTTGCCACAAGTCTTGCCTTATATCTTTCTACTATACCATTAGCTTTGTGTTTTATCATAAAGACCCATTTGCATCCAATTGGTTTCTTTCTAAGTGATGGTTCATAAGTTGCCATGTGTCATTCTTTTGTAATGGTCTCATTTCTTCATAAACAACTTCTCTCTATTGATGAAATAAATCCATATATACAATCCCCAATTGCCATAAAAAAATATTTAAGTTATTTGCATTATTGACTTTAAGAAATGTACAGTGCCCGAATTTTTCTTTTCTAATATTTTCATGTATGAAAGGAGTAACTTGAATGAATCCTCAGGCATGCCTCTAACTTTCTCCATTGTATATTTTCTTACTTTCCATGCTTTATGGTAACTTATTTCATACCCAAACTATTTCTGAAAATCTTCTCTGATATCACCAGGCCTATATAAGGATGAAGCACCATCAAACTTGTGGCAAATCCTTTGTCCGACAAGCTTAAATAAAGCATGACGATGATTTCTCTTACGGACATCAAGTGTGCAACTATAGACGCTATAGTACTTTTTTATTGCAAACATATTCGAACTTCTAAACTTAGTAGCATAGAGTCGCCACTTACAATTATTGTTAATACACTTAACAAAAAGTATGTTCTTCCTTGACTTGAAGGTTTTTAACTCAAAAGTTTTCCTCAAGGCTTCCATAGAAAGCACTTCTTACAACTCCTCTTTCAAACTGAACAACTTTTTCCCTATTGACCCATCACTATCACCAACGATGGCAAGTTATTACCATTAGAATGCGAGTTGCCATTGTCTAATGAACTTCTACAGGCATATATCTACTATTGGGGGGCTGTAAACTCATATTGCAAGGTGCTACATTCCTCAGTCTTGGATCACTAACTGTTATCCCATCAAAATCCTCATGAACAATAACATTTACATTTTCTAAATTCAGTCTCTTTCTATCATTGGGTTGTGTTTCAAGAACAAATTTAGATACTGACTGATCTTCGACAACAAAATTATTTGGGTTTAAACCTTCACCTCCAATATATGGCTCAATAGGTTCTTGTGGACAGCTATCTGGCCCACAGTTATGGTCAACATTAGCAATATGGATCACCAAAATCTGTTTTCACTTGTAGATAATACAAAGAGGAATCTTTAACTTAGCTCCGCTATTTGTTTCCTCTAGAAAATAATCTACATCATCATCACTCATAATTGGGAATTTTAATGTCAAATTCATAAAGATCAATGCAATTAACTCGAGATACTCTTTCTATCGATTGTGCATACATTGTAGAACGGGACTCCATGATACCTCTTGCCTCCGTACCATTAGATATATAATGGTTGTTTTGCTCAATCCATTCACAACAAAACATAATAAGCACACGTACTGAAGTCATTTCCTGCAATAATACAACACATGATTATACAACAAATACAAAAATAAAATCAAACAAGACGTATAATGAAGTATGGAACCTTCTGTCCATTTACATGATTGTCATCGAGTAATTGCTCTTTTATACGACAGTAGTCATGTAACTTACTAAAATACACAACTCTAGTCTAGTAAAAAGTGCACGAATCTATTGTAGAATAGACTAATGGTGACGAGTGTCGATCCCACGAGGAGGTGGATTTTAATTGTGCGTAGAATTAATTTTGTAAATGGGTGGTTGGATTTGTGGTGAAAATGATTTGGATTATCCTAAAATTGGAATTGAAATGGCGAGAATAAATTGAAGAGAAATCTATTAAGATAATGTACTTGGGTATCTGGATCCGTATCAACATGCATCATGGGCTAAATAATCCTTCTAAATGCCAATTAAATCATGAGGGGGGAATCCACACCTCATAAACCACGCTCTAATCAATATGGTGCTAAGGGCTTATCGTGCCAAATAACAATAACCTTGTACTAGGAGGCCGATGAAACTAAGGCGGTACTAGACAAGATTAGTATTATTTGTCGACGAGAAGTCAAAACATCCACAAAAATTAGAGGGGAAGAGAAAATAAATTTACCAAATAAAGCCCATGACACATGTTGAGACTTCACATTCAACCCAAGCTTGAAAGAAAATTAGCTACTCATAATTGAACTAGGGGCAAAAAGGGAATTTATTAAAATATGTAAAAAAATAGAAGATGGAGAATGAATTACAGAAAATGGATCCCCAAAAATAGATTCAGAGATATCAAATTAGGGGGGGAAGGCCCTTTTTTTATAGATACATCGAGTAAATCATGGTCATCGGATTAAAAACAGTTTGGACGCTCAGGATTGCGCCATGTCATCAGTCAACAGTACACGTGAATAGTACGCGGTTTGACCACGTGGATAAATAGTAACACGGTTTGACTCGGGTGAACAGTGACGTGGTTTGGTTGAAAATAATCCTGTGTGTTGCATGTACCGTACGTGAAATTTTTGGTCAACTAATATACTGCCACGTCATCGATCAACAGTGCATAAAAATTTTAGTCCAACAGGATCTTGACACATCATCAGTCAAAGCCACATCATCGGTCAATGTCACGTCATTGATCCGTCTATGTGAACAGTATCGTGAACAGTAACGTAGACAGTACCGTACATGTGAATAGTACCGTACATGTGAACAATGTCATTTTTCCTTTAATGCTCCTCCTAAGGTTTTTGACCGTCCTGAGTTCAAATGTGATGTCCGTTTTGCCGTTTGATCTCTCGTTTATTGTGAAATGACTATGATACCCCTAAAATACATAAAATACTTAATTAAAATAAAACACACATAATTAAATTACAAGAAGCTTAAACACATAAAGGGATGTTAACACTTACCTATTTGAAGATTTCGAGAATCTCATCTGTAGATTTTCCCTTCTTTCCTTTAGCTAACCTCTAAGGAAATTGAGCTTTGGGAACATATTCTCGTGGGTTGGTTTCTTCTTTCTCCACCGGTGATGAGTCCTCAACATTCACAGGTACAATTTGATTTTCTTTTGTCACCGGCATCTCCACTTTGTTGTCGACTTCTTTTCCTTTTCGCAAGGTCATGACTGCTTTGACCTCTCCATGCTGTTGTGGTGAACTGGTACTTGCTTCATGTACTCCTTTAGGATTAGGCACTGGTTGACTTGGAAACTTGCCTTTCTCAACAGTCATTGCCAAGGTCTGAACTGAAGAAGCAAGTTGTCCCACCATCTTCTCGAGGCTTGAAACTGATTGGACTTGCGAGTTGAAGCCTGCTCTCAACTCATTTCGTAGTCCATCAATGGTGCGGTTTTGTTGCTCAATCATGGAGTGAGTATCATTCTTAAAATTCTGGAATGCATCCTCATGTGGTCTAGGTTGAGAGTGGCTCTGGTTCTGATTCTGATTGTATGGTCTGAATGGTGGCTGAGAGGCTTGAGGATTTTGAGAAATTGGTTGCATTGGTAGAGCTGGAGCTGCTGGTCCATTCTGTTGGAATCCTTGAGACCACGAAAAATTGGGGTGGTCTCTCCATCTAGGGTTATATGTATTGGAGTATGGGTTGTAATATGATGGTTTTCTCATTACTCCTATGGCATTGGCTTGATCTGAGTATGAGTCATGGTCATGTGAATTTGTTGATTTAGCAGTTGATAACGATGTTATTTGTCGAGCGAGACCTTCAACCATCTCCTTGACTTCTTTGATTTCTGAACTTGACTCGCCAATGTGAACCTCATTCACTCCCTTAATTCTTCTAGTATTCCTAAGTGATCGACTCCGTTGTTGAGAATTATCCGCTTGTCGCTGGAAGAATTCCCAAATTTCTAATGCACTTTTTGACATTAGCTCTCCTCCACTTGTTGCCATTAGTCATTCTTGCACATTCGGCAATAATCCCTCCAAAAAGTATTGGCATTAGTGCCATTTTTCGTACCCATGATGTGGACACCTCAAGAGTAGCCCATTGAATCGCTCCCATGTTTCGAAAAACTGTTCGTCATCTCTCTGGGTAAACTTCGAGATTTCCCTGCGAATAACATTGGTTTTATGCACTGGGAAATATTTATTTAAAAAATTTCGTTACCATTTGTTCCCATGATGCAATGCTATTAGCAGGCAAACTATTTAACCATGAACGAGCTCTATCCTTTAAAGAAAATGGGAATAATCTGAGTTTAACATCATCGTCTGAAAAATTCTCGTATTTAAAGGTTTGGCAAATAGCATGAAAATCATTCAGATGATTATATGGGTGCTCATTTTCTAAGCCATAGAATGTTGGGAGACAATTTAGCACACTAAGTTTTAGTTCAAAACTCCTAGCAACTACATTTGGGTATCTTATGCATGATGTGCTCAAATTGGCTAAAGGACTAAAGTAGTCCCTAAATGGCCTCCCATGTGGTGCTTGTAAATCCATTTTATTTTTAACTTTTTTGTGTGTGCGAAGTGTTTTCTCAAGTTTAAAGCCTATAGGTTCAAGATTAGGTAATAATGACCTACGACCATGCATGCAAAACAAATAAAATAAAAATAAAGATGGGAACAAAACAAATAGAAATAAAGAAGATGGAGAAATTACGATAATAACCTTATGGCGCTATTACAACCTTACTAAAAAAATACACAAAAAAATACGTGAAATAAATTAACTAAAAAAATTAGTAAAATAAACAAAAATCACAAAGAAGAAATAAAAAAATAACTTGAAAATTAAATTACAGAATTTTAAAGAAGAGAAAAAGAAAAGAAATACTAACCTCTAAATGTAGGTTCACTTTTTTTTTTCTTTTTTTAAAAAAATACAAGAAAACAATTAAATGGAAATATTCACAAAAAATAATTCTATGAATTAAAATTACTTACCTCCCCGGTAATGGCGCCAAAAACTTGTTGTGTAAATTTTATTGAACTCGCAAGCGCACGAATCTATTGTAAAATAGACTAATGGTGACGAGTGTCGATCCCACGAGGAGGTGGATTTTAATTGTGCATAGAATTAATTTTGTAAATGGGTGGTTGGATTTGTGGTGAAAATGATTTGGATTATCCTAAAATTGGAATTGAAATGGCGAGAATAAATTGAAGAGAAATCTATTAAGATAACGTACTTGGGTATCTGGATCTGTATCAACATGCATCATGGGCTAAATAATCCTTACTAATGTCAATTAAATCATGAGGGGGAATCCACATCTTATGAACCGCGCTCTAATCAATATGGTGCTAAGGGCTTATCGTGTCAAATAATAATAACCTTGTACTAGGGGGCCGGTGAAACCAAGGCGGTACTAGATAAGAATAGTATTATTTGTCGACGAGAAGTCAAAATATCCACAAAAATTAGAGGGGAAAAGAAAGTAAATTTACCAAATAAAGCCCATGACACATGTTGGGACTTCACCTTCAACCCAAGCTTGAAAGAAAATTAGCTACTCATAATTGAACTAGGGGCAAAAAGTGAATTTATTAAAATATGTAGAAAATACAAGATGGAGAATGAACTACAGAAAATGGATCCCCAGAAATGGATTCAGAGATATCAAATTAGGGGGTAAGGCCCCCTTTTTATAGATACATCGAGTAAATCATGGCCATCAGATTAAAAACAGTTTGGACGCTCAGAATTATGCCACGTCATCAGTCAACAGTACGCGTGAATAGTACGCGGTTTGACCAAACGGATAAACAGTAACACGGTTTGACTCGGGTGAACAGTGATGCGGTTTGGTTGAAAATAATCTTGTGTGTTGCATGTACCGTACGTGAGATTTTTGGTCCACTGATATGTTGCCACGTCATCGATCAACAGTACATAAGAATTTTAGTCCAACAGGATCTTGACACCGCATCAGTCAATGCCACATCATCGGTCAATGCCACGTCATCGATCCGTCTATGTGAACAGTGTCGTGAACAGTAACGTAGACAGTACCCTACATGTGCCATTTTTCCTTTTATGCTCCTTTTAAGGTTTTCGATCATCCTGAGTTCAAAAGTGATGTCCGTTTTACCGTTTGATCTCTTGTTTATTGTGAAATGACTATGATGCCCCTAAAATACATAAAATACTTAATTAAAATAAAACACACATAATTAAATTATAAGAAGCTTAAATACATAAAAGTAAGGGTTGTTAGTAAGACTTTAAATGTAAAATGACGATTTTCTCCTTTATAAATATGTATTTTCTAACACTCAACAGAGATCTCTAATCGAGAAATAAAGCACATATAGAAAAGTTGGTGAGACCAGATAGAAAAGATTGGTCATTGAGACTCGATGATCCATTATGGGCATATAGAATGACTTTCAAGACCCTGATTGGGATGTCACCCTACAAGCTAATGTATGGAAAAGTTTGCCACCTACCTGTGGAATTCGAGTATCGTGTGTACTAGGCCATCAGGAAATTCAATTTTGACATGCAGTAAGCTAGCTCATAAAAAAGATTATAGATGGCATAACTTGAAGAAATTCGCAATGATGCATACGAAAATGCCAAGATTTACAAGCAGCGAATGAAAGTCTTTCATGACAAGAAAATTATGAGAAACTCTTTCACCCCAAATCAGAAAGTGCTTTTATTCAATTCTCGTTTGCACCTATTCTCAAGTAAGTTACGCTCTTGATGGTCTGACTCATTTATTATTCACACTGTTTTTCTACATACAGCAATTGAAATTTAAGATCCAAAGAACAGTGTCACCTTTAAAGTTAATGGTCAAATATTAAAACCATATCTAGAGTACCAACTACATGGAGAGGACAGCGAAATAAATTTGAATGACCCACCAAATTAGAATTGAGATTTTTTTTGTTTTTTTTTTATTTTTTTTCTTTTCTTTCTTTTTACTATTCTTTTGCTAATTGAAATTATTTTTGTATAAGTGTGTTTATTTAACGATTAAGTTTTCTTTTATTACTTTTAATCATGCATGCCTCATTGAGACAGATCCTCTTGAACCTTCTCAGACGACTTCAACATGTAAATTTCTTCTCAGAGGCCAAATACAATTTTGTAAAACACATCATATTTGGGATCTACAACTACCAGAGTTAGTATCCCATGTCGAGGATTTAGAAAAACAACTCAGAGAAATTGAAGGAGGTATCTACGACATCCAATTGGAGCTTGAAGTAAATTCAATGAGAGGACGGTTGGGAAATTATTTTTCTTTGTGTATTTTAGTTTGTTACCCCAGTTAAGTGGCGGATAACGGTACTCTATGACAATCAAAGTCGGTTACTTTAAATTCACATAATAACTGAAATTATGAGGTGAAGGTATGGACGAAAACGCGATTTTAGCAAAGTTTCACAATCAATTTCCTTCACTTCCTCAGAATGCCCTCCTTATAATCTGTAAAGCTCGGTCCAAACGTATGCAATTGCTTATGAGGAATAATATCCCTACTGACATTCGCTGGTTAATCGAGGCCAAAGTACGATTTGCAGGTAAATTGCCTCCCAAATTTATTGCATACATGCCTGGTTATGATAAAAGAAATTATGCAAGAAAACGAAGCGCTTGAAGACTTTCTATTGCTTGTCATAAGTGTTCCAGAATGAGATGCGATAAAAATCCATGTTCTTTAAGAATTGTGTCTGTAACAGGGAAGACAAGATTCAATTCATTGGGGATGGCTTGAATAAGGAGTCATTGGATGATTTCTTTTTACCTCTTGAAACGCATCCCAATGGATATGTACAAGGAGAAATTCTTTAGTTATAGTCATTATTCCAGAAAGAGCATACACGATATAGTCTCGGGAATCTGACTATAAACGGCCTTATTTGCTAGTTTATAAGAAAACTGGATGGGAAGCCTATCCTCGACCTATAAAGGGCGTTCAAGTCATTTCTGGACGTAAAACCAGAGGAATATGCGAGCCACAGTCACAACTACTTGTAAATATCCTTTTATTTCACTTTTGTTTTATCATTTGCATACTTGTCTTTAATAATTTTATTTTATCATTGTTTGCTTTTTCTTTTCACTATTTCCTTTTTTACTCTCGAGCCATGTGCTTTACGCGTTAATTGACACAGATATGCCACCTCATATACAACTGTGAACCATTGTCACCAAGATTCTTAAATATGATTTTTTTTAAGCACTCAAATTATTTTTGAGAAGTATCCCAACGGCAGCTACTCTCAATAAACAATTTAAGAACATTTTGTGTGCTCATGGGTTTAACTATGGCAAATATAAAGAGTTCGTTGAGGCAGCCTTAAATCTTGGTCGAAGTATAGCAACAAGAAAATTACACTTAGTATATGGAGGGTTATCAAAACTAGTCTCAAAAGCTGCTTATATCAAAGGGAGCCAAGTGTTAGGCATTATCCCAATAGCCTTAAAATCTTTGGGTTGTTTGTCTAACTCACCAACTGGAGAAGAGTTAGTCGTCTCAGGTATACAAGAGAGAATAACTCAAATACTAAATTATGCTGATACTTTTATTTTCCTACCAAGAGATCTTGCAACTCTAAAGGCACTTATCACATTAGTATCTTGGGCCCATCTAAACATTCACCAGAAAACTATTGGTTTGTTAAATGTCAATAACTTTTATGATGGTCTTATCGCATTTCTTAACCATGCAATAAAAAACTATTTCATGAAATTCCACAGCGAAAAAAGTTTTTATTTGCGCTCATATTGCTAATGAGCTACTTGATCTGTTACAAGCTTATAGACCAAAGCTAGATCTCAGGATCTTTGTATTCAAGTGTCCAAATAATGATGGTAACAATAGCCGCAGTAAGAAGTGCAAATTAGATTTAACTTACAAATTAGATTTAACTCTCTGCTTGTAAATATTTTATTCTATGTTGCAACAATCAGATGATGTCTTCTAAACTCAACTTCTTTCCTTTAAAACATTGAGGACAATATTTCGTTATGGTTGAGGGGAGGGAATAGTTGACAATTGTGGAATGTCTTAATCTTGATGAAATGTTTACTAATTTTTGTTGTAGAGACTAACCGTGACTAAATGTTTTAGTCGAAGATGGCTGAATATGAAGTGTAATGACTCTAAAAACGCATCTTCTTATTTTAGAAGTAAAAAAAAGAAAAAAATCCAAACATTTTCTTTTTCTTTATTAAGCTTTGACAATCATTTTTTCTAACTTCTTCTTTTTAATTTCTCCTTTATAAATATACACTTTCAAATTTTTTAGTCGAAAATGGCTGAATGTGGAATGTGGTGACTCTAGAAACGCATCTTCTTAGTTTAAAAAAAAATTTACCTTCCGAACATTTTCTTTTTCTTTATTACCTTATTATTAAGCTTCGACAGTCATTTTAAGTGTGATATTTCTAACTTCTTCTTTTATCAATTAGATTTTCTATATCATTTTTCACCTTTCTGTATGCATATTTTTCATGTTTAGAATAGGTTTGGGAGTAAAATGTCATTTTAAAAAAATGTTGTAATTTTGTGTGATCTTTTAACATTGGATGACATGATAACTTTCAAATTTTAGTACTTGTATTATCTTTGGTCTTGAGTTATATTACACTATGTTTGCTACTCTACATGTTGATGTCCGAAACAAATATGAGTTGCTTGAAGGAATACACATGTCAAAATAAATACTAAGTGAGTTTTTGAGCATGTTATTTTTCTTGGATAGTAACCCTTTTTTGCCATTTCTTTAGACAACTTAGCAATTTATTATTTTATACATGATCTCTAGATTTCCTTTGAGTCAATGCTCTATAAAAAAAAAGGTTAAATAAAATAAAAAAAGAGAAAAAAAGTGTGTTGCTACATCTGAATGTCCATTTAACTCATAGATATAGAATATTATTTAGAGCCCTAAAAGATGATAGAAAGGCAATTTTTGACCCGTTTGAGCATTTATAGCCATCTCATTTGTGAAATATTCATAGTTAGCCCTTTTGAGCCTTTTAAATATATGTATATATATATATATATATACACACACACACATATACTTTTCTTTGTCAACCTATCATTTTGACCCACTCGAATTTGGAATATTACCCGATATCTTACAAATTTCATAAAATGTAAATAATTATTTTGTCCAGTAAAGTTGTGCTATACACAAAAAAAATTTCAAAAAAAAGAAGAAAAAAGAAAAAGAGGGAAAAATAACAATAATAATAAATAAGTGAACTGAACCTTGTAATGCCAAAAGAGTTTTACTTTTTCTCAGACATATATTTTATTTTTCCTGTTTCCCCTCCTTTGTTAAGCATGTCCTTAGCTTACGTTACGTCCTAATAAAAGTCTTTCTTGATTTTAGAAAACTATAGTCTGAAGTAGAAGCCAGTTATATGGGCTAAAAAAATGTAGTGATGCATAAAAAAAATGAATATATTGGTTTGACTAGCATTTTGTTTGACTTAAGATCGTGTTATTTCTAAGCTGTGGGCATATTTCTTTCATGTTGATGAGAGTGTGTGATATTATTTCTTTATTATTTTCTCTCAATTTACCATTCATTGGAGTGACTATTTTTATTGGATTTAATTTCTTTGTGAGAGTGTCACTATTATCGATGAGATTTTGGGGTTTGATATGTCATTCTTGAAAACGGCTTGATTACTGTAGTTGTGACAAAGTCTACTGGACTGATTCATGTGGATCGTTAATGTGGGGGTGATATTTATTTAAGCTGGAGATAATGCTTATACTTTTAGTTGATTGTTATTATTATTCTGATTGAATAAACACGGTTATTTTTTTAAAAAAATCATTTTGGGTTTGAATTTTGTCTTCGTTTAATTTGCTAGAGACTAGCAATAAGCTGGTTGGGGGGTGTTGAATTCTAGAAAGTGTATATTTATAAAGGAGAAAATCGTCATTTTACACTCCAAGTCTCGCTAACATCCCTACTTTTATGTATTTAAGTCCCTTGTGATTTAATTATGTGTGTTTTATTATAATTAAGTATTTTATGTATTTTAGGGGCATTATGATCATTTCACAAGGAACGAGAAATCAGACAACAAAACGGACAACAATTTTGAACTCAGGACAATCGAAAACCTTAAGAGGAGCATAAAAGGGTAAACGACACTATTCGCATATACAATGTTTACGGCACTGTTCACATATATGAACCGATGATGTGGCACTAACCGATGATGTGACAGCATTCGATTGGACGAATAATGTGGTATTGACTGCTTATGTGGAGTTGACTTGGCATTGACCGATGATGTGTCACGATCCTATTGGACTAATGATTTGTAGAGTTGACCGGTGACGTGGTAATATGTTAGTAGACCGAAAAACGTGCGTCGAATACATGCATTACATAGAATGACAACCCTGATGATGTGTTCTATCTAATCAGAGCTTGACACGTGGCACAATCCTAAGCGTCCAAACTATTTTAATCTAATGGCCATGAATTACTCATTGTATCTATAAATAGAGGGCTCCCCTAGATTGACACTCCTTAATCCATTTTTTAGCTGTATTTTCTGTAATTCCTTCTCTATCTTGTATTTTTTATGTATTTTAATAAATTTCTATTTTACCCCTAGTTCAATTATGAGTAGCTAATTTTCTTTCAAGATTGGGTTGAAGGTGAAGTCCAACATGTTTTATGGGCTTAATTTGATAAATTTACTTTCTCTTTCCCTCTAATATTTGTAGATGTTTTGACTTTTCGTCGATATATAGTAATAATCTTGTCTTGGTATTGCATTAGTATAACTGTCTCCGTAGTGCAAGATTATTACTATTTAGTAAGATAAACTCTTAGCACCATATTTATTGAAGAGTGGTTAATTGGCACCAATAAGGAATGTTAAGCACATGGTGCATGTTGAGTGCAGATCCAAAGGCCCAAGTGCTTCATTTTAATATCTTTCACTTAAATTTATTCCCTCCAGTGGAGGCTAAACAAGCAGGTGCTAGTGACTTTTCGAATTGGCAAGTCTGAAGATTAGGTGTTATGTAATGTAATACCAGTGGAGGCTGAACACTTGTTACTTGGGCAACATTGGCAATGCGACGGACGTGTGAAGCATGATGGCTTCACCAACAAATATTCATTTGTATTTAATCAACGCAACATCACACTTATTCTAATGATACCAAAGCAGATTTATGGAGACCAAGTGAGCCTACAGAGAGAAAGTGAGCAAAAGAAAAAGAGAGAAAATAGAGTAAAAATAAAAAAGAAGCCGAGAACAATGAGAGAGAAAAAGCCAAGAAAAATAAAGGCATTAAGAGAAAATCAAAGGGAAAACAAAAGAATTCTTACGCAAGAGTGAGTGAGATAAAAAAGAGTTGTTTTTATATCAGCTAATGATTGTACTTTTGTACAAAGAGGCATTCTTAAACACTAATGAACTTGACCCTACTTTACGTAGTTATATTATTTCTCTCTTGCAGAAATATGAGGATGTCTTTCCCGAGGAAACACCACATGATTTATCTCCAATCCAAAGGATTAAGTATCATATTGATTTTGTGCCCGGTACAACCATTCTAAATCGCCAGCCTATAGGAATAACCTGGAGGAGACCAAGGAACTTCATAGGCAAGTTAATGAATTGATGGAAAAAGGGTACGTAAGAGAAAACATGAGTACATATGCAGTTTCGATTTTATTAGTTCCTAAGAAGGATGGGACGTGGATGATGTGTGCTGACTGTCGAGCCATTAACAACATAACGGAAAAGTATCGACATCTCATTCCTAAGTTAGATGATATGCTTGATGAATTACATGGGTCTTGTGTATTTTCTAAAATTGATCTGAAAAGTAGATATCATCATATTAGAATGAAAGAAGGAGATGAATGGAAAACTGCTTTTAAAACAAAATATGGTTTATATGAATGGTTGGTCATGCCCTTTGGTCTGACTAATGCCGAGAGCACTTTTACAAGACTTATGAATCATGTTTTGCAAGCTTTTATTGGCAAGTTTGTTGTTGATTATTTTGATGATATCCTTGTTGTGCAAATTTTATTGAACTCGCAAGTGCACGAATCTATTGTAGTGTAGATCAATGGTGACAAGTGTCGATCCCACGAGGAGGTAGATTTTAATTGTGTAAAATTAATTTTCTAAATGGGTGGTTGGATTTGTGGTGAAAATGATTTGGATTTCCCAGTGCATAAAACCAATGCTATTCGCAGGAAAATCTCGGAGTTTACCCAGAGAGATGACGAGCAGTTTTTCGAAACATGGGAGCGATTCAATGGGCTACTCTTGAAGTGTCCACATCATGGGTACGAGAAATGGCACCAATGCCAATACTTTTTGGAGGGATTATTGCCGAATATGCAAGAATGGCTAATGGCAACAAGTGGAGGAGAGCTAATGTCAAAAAGTGCATCAGAGATTTGGGAATTCTTCCAGCGACAAGCAGATAATTCCCAACAACGGAGTCGATCACTCAGGAATACTAGAAGGATTAAGTGAGTAAATGAGGTTCAAATTGGCGAGTCAACTTCAGGAATTAAAGAAGTCAAGGAGATGGTTGAAGGTCTCGCTCGACAAATAGCATCGTTATCAACTGCTAAATCTACAGAGCCACATGACCATGATTCATACTCAGATCAAGCCAATGTCATAGGAGTAATGAGAAAACCATCGAATTACAACCCATACTCCAACACATATAATCCTGGATGGAGAGACCACCCCAATTTTTCATGGTCTCAAGGATTCCAACAGAATGGACCAGCAGCTCCACCTCCACCAATGCAACCAATTCCTCAAAATCCTCAAGCCTCTCAGCCCCCATTTAAACCATTCAATCAGAACCAGAACTACTCTCAACCCAGACCATGGGAGGATGCATTTCAGAATTTCAAGAATGTCATTCACTCCACGATTGAGCAACAGAACCGCACCATTGATGGACTACGAAATGAGTTGAGAGCGGGCTTCAACTCACAAGCCCAATCAATTTCAAGCCTTGAGAAGATGGTGGGACAACTTGCTTCTTCAGTTCAGACTTTGGCAATGACTGTTGAGAAAGGTAAATTTCCAAGTCAACCAGTGCCTAACCCTAAAGGAGTGCATGAAGAAAGTACCAGTTCACCACAGCAGCATGGAGAGATCAAAGCTGTCATGACCTTGCGAAAAGGAAAAGAAGTCGACAATAAAGTGGAGATGCCAAAAGAAAATCAAATTGTACCTGTGAATGTTGAGGAATCATCACCGGAGGAGAAAGAAGAAACCAACCCACGAGAGTATGTTCCCAAAGCTCCATTTCCTCAGAGGTTAGCTAAAGGAAAGAAGAGAAAATCCACAGGTGAGATTCTCGAAATCTTCAAACAGGTAAGTGTTAACATCCCATTGCTTGATGCTATTAAACAAGTTCCATCTTATGCCAAGTTTCTTAAAGACCTGTGTACTAAAAAGAGAAATATGCATGTTCAAAAGAAGGCATTTTTAACAGAAAACGTTAGTTCTATACTCCAACATAAAATTCCTTTAAAATGTAAAGACCCAGGCTCCCCCACTATCTCATGTAGCATAGGGAACCACACGATTGAGAATGCTTTGTTGGATTTAGGAGCTAGTGTAAATCTGTTGCCTTATTCAGTTTTCGTGAAACTTGGACTTGAAGAATTACACCCAACTCCAGTGGTGTTACAGCTTGCAGATCGGTCCACGAAAATACCTCGTGGTATTGTGGAGGACGTGCTTATCCAGGTAGACAAGTTTTATTTTCATGTTGATTTCATTGTAATTGACACTCAACCAATACAGGAGTCAAGGAAGCACATCCCTATTATCCTAGGCCGACCTTTCTTGGCAACTGCGGATGCTCACATTCAATGCAGGACTGGAAATATGCAGTTGTCCTTTGGCAACATGATTATGGAGCTGAACATCTTCAATATTGCCAAACAACCTCACAATGCAGATGATGGAATTGTTGATGTGGATTTAATTGAAGCATTAGTTGATGACACATTTGTTTCAAACCTTAGTGATGATCCTTTACAAACATGTTTAACTCACTTTGGTTTGGATTTTGATATTGACAGATCGGTCGATGAGGTCAACGCCCTACTTGACTCAGCACCATCCATGGACACTAATAAATGGAAGTCAAGAGTTGAACAACTAGCACCATCAGAAAAGAAACTCATCCCATCATCAGAATCACCACCAAAACTCGAGCTCAAACCATTGCCCAACACTTTAGAATATGCATTTTTGGGGGAAGAAAGTACTTTACCAGTAATCATGTCATCATCCCTCAATGACGAACAAAAAGGTAAGTTGTTGGATGTTTTAAAAGAGCACAAAGGAGCATTAGGATGGACCATAGCGGACATAAAAGGTATAAATCCAGTAGACTGCATGCATTACATTCACCTTGATGAAAATGCTAAATCTACTAGGGAAATGCAACGTCGGTTAAATCCTAATATGAAAGAAGTGGTTAGAACAGAAGTCCTCAAGCTATTAGACGCAGGTATTATTTACCCAATTTTTTATAGTTCATGGGTCAGTCCTGTGCAAGTTGTCCCCAAAAAGTCAGGAGTCACTGTAGTTACGAATGCTGATAATGAATTGATACCAACTAGAGTAACTACAGGATGGCGTGTTTGCATTGATTATAGAAAATTGAATTCTGTCACACGTAAAGACCATTTTCCTTTACCATTTATCGATCAAATGCTTGATAGATTAGCAGGCCATGAATTTTATTGCTTTCTAGATGGCTACTCAGGATATAATCAGATTCACATAGCACCAAAAGATCAAGAGAAGACCACTTTCACTTGCCCTTTTGGCACTTTTGCATATAGGAGAATGCCATTTTGATTATGTAATGCACCTGCTACATTTCAACGATGCATGTTGAGCATTTTTTCTGATATGGTTGAACGATTCCTTGAGGTCTTTATGGATGACTTTTCTGTCTTTGGTGACTCATTTGATCAATGTTTACGTCATCTAACACTAGTTTTGCAGAGATGTATCGAAAAGAACTTGGTCTTAAATTGGGAGAAGTGCCATTTTATGGTAAGACAAGGTATTGTTCTTGGTCACATCATTTCGAGCAAAGGTATTGAGGTTGACAAAGCCAAGGTGGATCTCATTTCTAATCTTCCTCCACCCAAAACAGTCAGAGAAGTAAGATCTTTCCTTGGGCATGCTGGTTTTTATAGACGTTTCATTAAAGATTTTAGTAAAGTTTCTAGACCCTTATGCAATTTACTTGCTAAGGATGCACCTTTTATCTTTAATGATTCATGTCTTGTGGCTTTTGAAAAATTAAAGCAATTGTTGACATCATCACCCATCATTCAGCCCCCAAACTGGAGCCTACCATTTGAGCTCATGTGTGATGCATCTGATTATGCAGTAGGAGCAGTATTAGGACAAAGAGTTGATCGGATTCCCCATGTTATTTACTATGCTAGTATGACATTGAATGATGCACAGTTGAACTATTCAACTACTGAAAAAGAAATGCTAGCAGTAGTGTTTGCATTGGAAAAATTTCGATCCTATCTCATTGGTTGTAAAATAATTGTATTCACAGATCATGCTGCTCTTAAATACCTTCTTACAAAGAAAGATGCAAAAGCTAGACTAATTCGTTGGGTGTTACTTTTGCAGGAATTCGACTTGGAATTTAAAGATAAGAAAGGCACAGAAAATGTTGTGGCAGACCATCTCTCTCGTCTCCATTTTGACACAATTACAGAGCCATTAACATTGAATGAGTCCTTTCCAGATGAACAATTAATGAGTGTAGAAGTATTACCTTGGTATGCTGATATAGTTAATTATCTTGTTACAGGTAAATTTCCAGAGCTTTGGACCAAGCAAGACAAGGCTAAATTCTTTGCAGAAATAAAGAATTTCTTTTGGGATGACCCGTATTTGTTCAAGTATTGTGCAGACCAAATTATTAGACGATGTGTCCCATAAAGTGAAATTCAAAATATCCTTTCATTCTGCCATGAACAAGCTTGTGGAGGCCATTTCAGTGCTAAGAAAACAGCTACAAAAGTTTTACAATGTGGTTTCTATTGGCCAACTATATTTCGAGACGCTTACACTTTCTGTTCTTCATGTGATAGGTGTCAACGAATGGGGAGCATTACACGAAGGAACATGATGCCACTAAATCCAATTTTAGTGGTTGAGATTTTTGACGTATGGGGTATCGACTTCATGGGACCCTTTCCCCCTTCTTTTGGCCATCAATTTATATTGGTAGCTGTTGACTATGTATCGAAATGGGTAGAAGCAATTCCATGCAGAACCAATGATCACAAGGTGGTGATAGGGTTTTTGAAAAACAACATTGTTTCGCGCTTTGGATTCCCTCGAGCGATAATCAGTGATGGTGGTGCCCACTTTTGTAATAAAGCATTCAAAGCTCTTTTGACAAAGTATTCAATCACTCATAAAGTGGCGACCCCATATCATCCGCAAACCAGTGGCCAAGTGGAGATCTCCAATCGAGAAATAAAGCACATATTAGAAAAGACGGTGAGGCCGAACATAAAAGATTGGTCATTAAGACTTGATGATGCATTATGGGCATATATAACGGCTTTCAAGACTCCGATTGGGATGTCACCCTACAGGCTAGTGTATGGAAAAGCTTGCCACCTACCCGTGGAACTTGAGCATCGTGTATATTGGGCCATCAAGAAATTTAACTTTGACATGCAGCAAGCCAGCTCAGAAAGAAGATTACAACTGGCATAACTTGAAGAAATTTGCAATGATGCATACGAAAATGCCAAAATTTACAAGCAACGAATGAAAGTCTTCCATGACAAGCATATTATGAGAAAATCTTTCACTCCAGGTCAGAAAGTGCTTTTATTCAACTCTCGCTTGCACCTATTCCCAGGTAAGTTACGCTCTCGATGGTCTGGTCCATTTATTGTTCACACTGTTTTTCCACATGGGGTAATTGAAATTAAAGACCCAAAGAACGGTGTCACGTTTAAAGTTAATGGTCAAAGATTAAAGCCATATCTAGAATACCAACCACATGGAGAAGACACCGAAATAAATTTGAGTGACCCACCAGATTTGAATTGATTTTTTCTTTTCGGTGGTTTGATCTTTTTCTTTCTTTTTATTATTCTTTTGCTAATTGAAAATTATTTGTGCATAAGTGTGTTTGTTTTACCATTAAGTTTTCTCTTATCATTGTTAATCATGAGTGCCACACGTAGATCGTTCCTCCTAAACATTCTTAAACCACTTCAACGTATCAAAACTCATCTCAAAGGGCAGATTCAATCTTGTAAAACACATCGCATTTGGGCTCTACAACCACCAGAGTTAGTAGCCTATGTTGAGGATTTAGCAAGCCAGCTCAGAAATATTGAGAGAGGTGTTTACGACATCCAGTTGGAGCTTGAGGTAAATTCAATAAGAGGACGATTTTAATTTTCTTTGTGTGTTTTAATTTGTTTTTCTGTTTGTGTGCTTTAGTTTGTTACCCCGGTGAAGTGGCGGATAACGGTACTCCGTGACAATCAAGTCGGTTACTTCAGTTTCCCATAATAACTGATATTCTGAGGCGAAGGTATGGAAAGAAACGAGATTCTAGCGAAGCTTCACAAGCGATTCCCTTCACTCCCTCAGAATGCCCTCCTTACGATCTACAAAGCTCTGTCCGAACGCATGCGATTACTCATGAGGAATAACATACCTGCTGACATCCGTTGGTTAATCGAGGCGAAAGTGCGATTGGCAGGTGAATTACCTCCAAAATTTATTGCATACATGCCTGGTTGTGGGAAAGGAAATTATGCAAGAAAACGACGAGCTCGAAGAATTTCTGTTGCTTGTCATAAGTGTGCCAGAATGAATTGCAATAAAAACCGATGTTCTTTAGGAATGGTGTCTGATAATAGAGAAGATAAGATTCAATTCATTAGGGATGGCTTGAATAAGGAGTCATTGGATGATATCCTTTTGTCTCTTGAAACGCATCCCAGTGGATATGTGCAAGGAGCGATTCTCCAGTTATGGCCATTATTCCAGAAAGAGCATGTACGATATAGTCTCGGGAATCTGACTATAAACGACCCTGTTTGCTAGTTTATAAGAAAACTGGATGGGAAGCCTATCATCGACCCATAGAGGGCGTTCAAGCCGTTTCTGGACGTAAAACCAGAGGAAGATGTGAGCCACAGTCGCAACTACCTGTAAATATCCTTTTACTTTACTGTTATTTTACTTTATTTCACTGTTATTTTATCATTTGCATTATTGTCTTTAATAATTTTATTACTGTTTGTTTTTTTTCCTTTTTATTGTTTGCTTTTTGACTATCGAGCCATGTGCTTTACGCGTTATTTGACACTGACATGCCACCTCATACACAGTTGTGATCCACTATCACCAAGATTCTTAAATATGACTTTTTGTTAAGCACTCACAAATTGTTTTTGAGAAATATTCCAATGGCAGCTACTCCCAATAGACAATTCAAGAACATTTGTGTACTTTCTGGATTTACCTATGGCAAACATAAAGAGTTCGTTGATGCAGCCATAGATCTTGGTCGAAGCATAGCAGAGAGAAAATTACACTTGGTGTTTGGAGGAGGTAACCGAGGGTTATCAAAATTGGTCTCAGAAGCTGCTTTTATCAGAGGAAGCCAAGTGTTAGGCATCATTCCTAGAGTCCTAAAACCTTTGGGCAGTGTGTCTGACTCAACGACTGGAGAAGAGTTAGTCGTCTCAGGTATGCAAGAACGAATAACTGAAATGCTTAATCAAGCTGATGCTTTTATTTTCCTTCCAGGAGATCTTGCAACACTAGAGGCACTTATCACACTAGCATCTTGGGCCCATCTGCACCTTCACCAGAAACCCATCGGTTTGTTAAATGTCAATAATTTTTATGATGGCTTTATCGCATTTCTTAACCATGCAATAAAAAGCTACTTTATTCCTTCCAGTGCGAAAAAACTTTTTATTTGTGCTCACACTGCTAATGAGCTACTTGATATGTTACAAGCTTATAAACCGGAGCCAGACCCCTGGAGCTTTGTGTTGGAGCGTTCAAATGATGACGGTAACAGTAGCCGCAGTAAGAAGTACAAATTAGATTTAACTCTCCGCCTGTAAATATTTTCTTCTATGTTGCACCACCCAGGTGATGTCTTCTAAACTCTACTTCTTTCCTTTCAAACATTGAGGACAATGTTTCGTTCTGGTTGGGGGGAGGGAATAGTTGACAATTGTGGAATCTTGGTTAAGTTTTTACTAATTTTTTGTTGTAGAAACTAACTGTTGCTAACTTTGTGTGTTGAAGATCGCTGAATATGGAGTGTAGTGATTCTAGAAACGCATCTTCATTGTTTAAAAAAAACAAAAACAAAAAAAACAAAAAAAAATTTAGATATTTTCTTTTTCTTTATTATGTTTTGATGTTTATTTTTCTTCTTCTTTTTAATTTCTCCTTTATAAATATACATTTTCAAACAAAAATTTTTTGAGTCGAAGATGGCTGAATATAGAGTGTAGTGCCTCTAGAAACGCATCTTCTTAAGTTAAAAAAAATCATTTTCTATCATTTTCTAATTAGTTTTTCTGCATCATTTTCATATTTCTGCATGCATATTTTCCTTTCATGTTTAGAATAGGTTGGGGGGTAGGATGTTGTTAAAAAAAAAAATTGTGATTTGTTTTAACATTGGATGACATGATGAATTTCAAATTTTAGTATTTGTATTATCTTTAGTCTGAAGTGATGTTACACTATGTTTGCTACTCTACATGTTGATGTCGGAGACAAATATGAGTTGCTTGAAGGAATGAACATGTCATAATAAATACCAAGTGAGTTTTTGAGCCTATCATTTTTCTTGGAGAGTAACCCTTTTGCCCATTCTTTATACAGCTTAGCAGTTTATTATTATATACACGATCTCTAGATTTCTTTTGAGTTAACCCTAAAAAAAATTAAAAAAAAAAAATATGTGTGTTGCTACATTTGGAGACCCATCTAATTAGTATATACGGAAGATTATTTAGAGCCCTAAAAGATGATGGAAATGCCATCTTTGATCCGTTTGAGCCTTTCTAGCCATCCCTTTTATCAAATATCCATAGTTAACCCTTTTGAGGCTTTTAAAAAAATATATATATATATTTTCTTTGTCAACTTATCATCTTGACCCACTCCGATTTGGAGTATTACCCAATATCTTACAAGATCCATCACCTATTTATGTTTGAGAAAAAATGTGAATAAACATTTTGTATAGTGAAGTTACGCCTAGTTCAAAAAAAAATTGTTTCTTAAAAAAAAAAAAAATTGTTGCTTCAAAGAAAAAAAAACAATAAAAGGTGAAATCCACCTTGCAACTTCCAAAAAAAAAAAATTCTGCATTTTTCTCAAACATACACTTTGTTTTTCCTATTTCCCTTCTTTGTTAGCCATGTCCCTAGCCTACGTTACGTCCTAATAAAAGTCCTTCTTGATTTTAGGGAACTATAGTCTGAAGTAGAAGCTAGTTATATGGGCTAAAAAGATGTAGTGATGCATAAAATAAATAAATAAATTGGGTTGACTAATATTTTTATTTGACTTGAGATCGTATTATTTCTAAGCTAAGGGCATATCTCTTTCATTTTGGTGAGAGCATGTGAGATCACTTCTTTATTATTTTCTCTCAATTACCATTCATTGGAGTGACTATTTTTATTGGGTTTAATTTCTTTATGAGAGTGTCACTACTTCCAGTGAGATATTGGGGTTTGGCATGTCATTCTTGAAGGTAACTACGACAAAGTCTACTAGGCTAATTCATGTGGATGGTTGATGTGGGTGTGATGTTTCTTTAGACTTGAGATAATGCTTATACTTTTATTTTATTTTTATCATTAGTCTGATTGAATAAACAAAAGTGTTTAAAAAAAAAATCATTTTTGAATTTGGTTTTCGCTTTATTTGCTAGGGACTAGCAATAAGCTGGTTGGGGGGTGTGTTGTGTGTTAGAAAGTGCATATTTATAAAGGAGAAAATCGTTATTTTACATATCAAGTATTACTAACAACCCTTACTTTTATGTGTTTAAGTTTCTTGTACTTTAATTATGTGTATTTTATTTTAATTAAGTATTTTATGTATTTTAGGGGCATCATTGTCATTTCACAATAAACGAGAGATCAAATGGCAAAACGGACATCATTTTTGAACTCAGGACGGTCGAAAACCTTAGAAGGAGCATAAAAGGAAAAATGGCACTGTTCACATGTACGGTACTATTCACATGTACGGGTACCGTCTACGTTACTGTTCACGGCACTGTTCACATAGACGGATCGATGACGTGGCATTATTTACTGTGCAAATAGTGGCTGAACCGCGTTACTGTGCAAATAGTGGCTGAACCGCGTACTGTTCACGCGTACTGTTGACTGATGACGTGGCGAAATCCTGAGCGTCCAAACTGTTTTTAATCCGATGGCCGTGATTTACTCGATGTATCTATAAAAAGGGGGCCTTCCCCCCCTATTTTGGCACCTCTGAATCCATTTTTGGGATCCATTTTCTGTAATTCTCTCTCTATCTTGTATTTTCTACGTATTTTAATAAATTCCTATTTTGCCCCTAGTTCAACTATGAGTGGCTAATTTTCTTTCAAGCTTGGGTTGAAGGTGAAGTCTCAACATGTGTCATGGGCTTGATTTGGTAAATTTATTTTCTCTTCCCCTCTAGTTTTTGTGGATGTTTTGACTTATCGTCGACAAATAATAATAATCTTGTCTAGTACCGCCCTGGTTTCACCGGCTCCCTAGTATAAGATTATTATTATTTAGCACGATAAGCCCTTAGCACCATATTTATTAGAGCGTGGTTCATGAGGTGTGGATTCCCCTCTCATGATTTAATTGGTATTAATAAGGAATATTTAGCCCATGATGCATGTTGATACGGATCCAGATACCCAAGTACGTCATTTTATTAGAATTCTCTACAATTTATTCTTGCCATTTCAATTTCCAATTTCAGAATTTATTCTTGCCATTTTAATTTAAGTTTTAGCATAATCCAAATCATTTCCACCATAAATCCAACCACCCATTTACAAAATTAATTCTATATATAATTAAAATCCACCTCCTCGTGGGATCGACACTCGTCACCATTGATCTACACTACAACAGATTCGTGCGCTTGCGAGTTCAATAAAATTTGCACAACAGGTACAACGTAAGTGCTACTTTTAATGTTTCTTATTTGAGTCCTTTTGATACAAGTGATAACTTGAGGACAAATCTTATTGAAGAGGAGGGGAATGATGAGATTGATGAAAGAACTATCACAAGCATGTGGGATGAGGCATATTCGGATCCTATTCAAATTCCCGTCGGACCTGTCACAAGAGGTTGAGTAAAGGCATAACTTGAGGACAAATCCTATTGAAGAGGAGGGGAATGATGAGATTGAGGATAAAACTATCACAAGCACGTGAGATGAGGCATACTCAGATCCTATTCAAGTTTCTGTCAGACCTGTCATAAGAGGTTGAGTAAAGAAATTCAAAAAAGCGCTTAATGGGTTGATTCAAGCAACTTGGGCTCAATCAAATTCGTGGAGGCCCGTTGAAGGGATTGCACATGATAAATGTATAATTCAGGCTCTTAAAGTTTCCAAATAATCGCTTCCATGAAATAGGAAGTTGGCTTGCACATTATGGTGGGAAAATATATTATTTTCATTTTTCGGATACTTTCTCGTTTTTTGAGGAGGCTATTAAAAAAACAAATTAGTTATTTTGATTTTAATCACCTAGTTTCCATTTTAATTGATGTAAAGCATTTAAGTCGATTAAGATTCTGATTTGATTTAGATTCTTTTCTATTCACTTAGATTAGAATCCTGATTTGATTTAAATTCTTTCCTATTCGCTTAGATTAGGATACTAATTTGATTTATATTCTTTCCTTTTTGTTTATATTCATATTCCAATTTGATTTTTGTTTAGGATTTACTTCCAAAAATTCTTATAACCAACCATATATAATGTACTCGCATTTAATAAAAAAAGAAGATCAATTTTGATGTAATTGGTGAGAAATTTAATTCTCTTTAGTTCTTAGACAAACTCTTTGAATTTATTGGATTTCCATGGCATTCAAACTCTTTATTTATCAATCAGATCATCCATAGTTGATTGTGGTGTCCTCACATACCAAAGTTCGTGTTTTTAATAAATATTGGGTCGCGGTTCCATTCAATTCTAGATCTTGGGGACTAAATTGATTAGGGCCGCATCAGTTCTTGATAGGATTCGTATCAATTCATTAAATGAATAATGCACCTAACCGCAAACTAAAATAACAGTGCATTAACTATTCATTAGTGATTTTGAGAGTGTGGAGTGAGTTTTTATTGTGTGGAGTTAAAAAGTGTGAGAGTAAAGAATATATTGGGAGTGAGTTATGTTTATTTTATATTTTTTTAAGAAATATTTTAAATAATATACCATTAAAAAGACATATTTATATAATTTTTAAGCATGAAATATACCTTATTTACGCCTATGGTAAAAAGGGTTATTTTTAGAGACCTCCCCTGAGGTTTAGTGTATTAACACTTAGATAGAATGTATTAATATAATTACAGAAACCTCCCCTGCCGTTAATTAGTCGTTAAATTTACCGTTAGTGGACTGTCAAAATTACTAAGATACCCTTCTCACAAAAATAATAAATTATTAAATATAGCTTTGATAATTTATGGGTGATAGGTTTGGCCGGCTGCTACTTCCACCAATTAATCGGGTCTTCAACCACTGTTTTTGCTGCCTGCCATCTTCCTTGTCGCCGTCCTTTGGCTTGGCTTATACACTTTCAACCCATCCTGTCTTTCTTTCTACCTTCTTCCCTTCCTTTTTTTCTCTGCTACCCAACTCTATGCTTTCGAAACCAACCCGTGTCCTCCAGATGGCTGCAAAGGATCCAAAAGCTGGTGCTTATCTAAAAGACAAAGAGATGCGAAGCCAGTCAATTGTTCTTGCTTTCAAGAGATTCACGGTCTTGCAGCCGTAGCCAGATTTGGACTCTCAACAAATTGTTTGAAAACCCAGTTCAACAAAGCAATTAACTGCGTCAGAATCAACAAATTGTTTGAAAACCTAGTGCAACAAAATGCCTATTGGTGGTGTGTTGGGCTTAAAAAGGTTCCATTTGCAGCGAAGCACCACCAACGAACTTTGACACGATGGCGACAGCGAGATCTATGAGTTTGAATGTGGCTGCAAGTGTGGGATGAAAAAATTGTGGGTTTTGTGGCTGTTGAGATGTTTATTGAGGTTAGGACTTCATGGGGGTTGGTTGAGGGGATAGACGGCGACGAAATGGAACCATCACTGATGGCAGAAATTACGGCAGTGGTATTCGGCGTGACCAGCCGTGAGCTATAGTTTTGAGAGCTGTGTGTGGTTAAGTTTTGGGATGTCAAAGGTTGCTGCATGGTATCGGGATGACTCAAGGGTGATAGTGGTTTGGTGACATCAGCAACGGCTAAAGGGGCGTTGCCGGTGTGGGGGCTGTTGTGAGACAAAAGCCATCTTTTTAGGTGAATGCGTGGTGGTGGATGCGGTTGATTCAGAGGTTTCTGTGATTGGGGTTTGTAACGAGGGTGAAGAGGGGACTTCGGCAGTGGCAAAGCAGCACTATTGGTTGCCGGTGGAGTCACGGCCAACTGGTTAAGTTCGGTCAACAGCGGGCAAGTCGTTCAAAATACCATTGATTTAGTAAAAACATATTTTGAATTTTAAATATGATATTACAAATTTACCCTTGTATACTGATGTCATACGTATTTTTATACTAACGACAGGGGAGGTTTCTGTAATTATATCAATACATTCTATCTAAGTGTTAATACACTAAACCTCAAGGGAGGTCTCTAAAAATAACCCCTGGTAAAAACTATTTTTAATTTTCAAATCAAACTCTAAAACGGCACAGGAAGTCTGTCGTTTCTGGCCTCCTTATGCACAAAAACTTCATTATCTCCTACTCCTTTTTTTCCCTGTTAACGCCCCCAACTTATGAAGTATGCCCGTCATTGCTAGTCCATCTTATGTCAATCTGAAGCTTCATCTAAGTACGAGTTTCAGCTTCAAATGGAATTATTGTTCTTGCAATAATCGGAGTCATCGAAGGGGAATGATCAGGGCCGCTGGTACAGATTACTATTCCACTTTGAATGTTCGTCAGAATGCCACGTTGCAGGAGATCAAGACCTCTTACAGAAAGCTTGCTCGTAAGGTCTGTACACTTGCTCCTTTATTATTTAATTAATTGTTATTATTTCTTTCTTTTCTTAATCTAATTTTTTATTCGTTCTCTGGTTCAAAATATTTAACCTAGTAAAAATAAAATTTAATCTTACTTTCATTAAAAATAATTTTTGTTTTGATGTTCCCTAATTTGTTGCCAAAACTGACTCTCCTAATATTTTTTTTAATTAAATTTAGTGCTATAATCCAATTTTTTTTTGTTTTTGTTTTTTGAGATAAAGATAGCAGTATAAATACATTTTTAGGTAATTTTTATGCTTTGAATCAATTGATGTGAATCACTTGACAATATAACGGCACCAGCTCTAATCTTTTTGATTTTGTTAATGTCTTCTTGTTTTGATTATGCAGTATCATCCGGATATCAACAAGAGTCCTGGAGCTGAAGAGAAGTTCAAACAGATAAGTTCTGCGTATGAGGTAGCTGTTCTTCACATGAATTTTAAAAAAACATTTTTCTTGATCATTTATCTTTCTATCCAACCTAGTAATTTTTTCCAGATACAGTAAAAGTGGTAACTTTCTATTTTTTGTTGATTTATTTTTCTGTATTGTCTCGAGGCAGTTTTTCTGTATTAGTAACATGGTTTCTCATTGGTGATGGAATCAAATTACCAAATTAGTTAGCTTGTAACATTGGCTTGCTTCTAAATCATCAGCATTCTCTCTCATTTTATTTGTTAATGAAGCAATTGTGTAGGTCCTTTCAGATGATGAGAAAAGATCTGTATATGATCGCTTTGGTGAGGTAGGTATAACTGGAGAATATGATGGATTGAGCAACACTTCACAGGGGGTACGATCACCTTCCAAATTAGCCAAGTTAGCGGATTTTTGGTTGTCTTTTGAATGTAGCCTTTTTACTCTGACCATTCTTCCGCTTTCCTTTTCTTCATTAAGTATCTGCTCATGCATGTTTATGCATTTTTGACATTATCAAATTTTTTGTTTAGGTGGATCCTTTTGAATTATATAGTGCATTCTTTGGCGGTTCAGATGGGCTCTTTGGAGGAGTGGGTGAGGCCGGAGGCATTAACTTCAATTTTGGAAACAAAGGAAATTTTGGTCTTGACATTCGGTAACTATCTACTAGACTTTTATCATTGACTAGGTACCTTAGGTACCTTTGAAAATGGTCCATCTTTATCATTGTGTCGATTGGTGTCCAGAAAAGTAGTCTCTAGAATTTTACTCACTAGATATCTGTCAGTTATTTTGCTCACTCGGTCTCCCAAATAAATTGGTATTAATCTTCAATCAGCATGCCTCAATATCTGTTACGAAAGGTTGAATCACATTAGTATTTAGTTACGTAGGATGATTCACTACGCTTCATCTTTTTTGAACTGAAGTAGTATTTCCTGGCTATTGTATCGCTGTCCATTTATACTTTCAAATGGATAACACTAACGTTGTTTTTGCTTGCTGTGAACTTCTACTTAATTTGTTTTTGCTTTGTAATGGATCAAATGTAAATTCACATTAACTTACCGTCAAAATTTACTCAGTGCAGCGAGTGAAGTTACAAATTTACATGCTCTTGTCAAGAACTGAGAATATATTTTTTTTTAATTGTTATTATCCAATTTGGGAATTTAAAATGAGCTAGTTTGTTTGTTGTTCTAAAATAATTTCGTGGCTAACAAGGAAATTTTTATTTCCTTTCATGAGTTCATCATATTTTAGTTTAAGATGTTTAGATTATTATTTTTATCTTTGATAAAGTCTATATATCTAAGATTAAGCTTATCTTAGGCTAGGATTCTCATTCCTAAGCCTATAAGTAGGTAGACTTGCTAAATTATTGAAATAATGGAAATGGTATTTCTCTCCGTTATCTTCTCTTGTTTCTCATCTCTCTCTATAAACTTCCCTCTTTTTTCTCTTTTTCTCTTCCTCTTTTCTCCTAGTCAGTCCTACATTTATTTTAACATTGATGGTAATTCTTATTTTAACAAATATGGTTCTTTGTATGAATAAAATGAAGACAGAAGGTGAAAATCAATATATCTCTATTTCTAGCTGGAGGCTTTGATAATTGTTAAAACGCATCCTTAGTTTAATCTGTAACAAAATATAGGAAGGAAACAGTAAACACTACACTTTCATTTTCTTTATTAATCAAATTACAAGATTATATATAGGCTTGAAGCTAACATAGACTAGGAGTCTTATCTTAGCAAAGTCCTTTATTCTAGGGATAAAAACAAAAAATAAGTAGATAGAACATATCATGTAAAACAACCACCAGATAAGGATAACTCTATTTTTTTCAAATTCTGTCACACTCCCCCTCAAGCTGGACAAAAAACATTGAACATTCCCAGCTTGTTTACCAACTTTTCAAACACTGGTTTGACTAATCCTTTAGTAAGAAGATCTGCAGTTTGTTGGGATGTAGGCACATATGTCATAGAAATTACTCCTTGTTGGGATGTAGGCACATATGTCATAGAAATTACTCCTTCTATCTTCTCCTTGATGAAATGCCAGTCAACCTCAACATGCTTAGTTCTATCATGATGTACTGGATTATGAGAAATATCTATGGCTGCCTTATTATCACAATAAAGTTTCATAGGTTGAATATCTGCGATTTTTAGCTCCCCTAATAATAGTTTCAGCCATAACAACTCACAGATACCTTGAGCTACTGCTCTGAACTCGGCTTCAGCACTACTTGCCACAACTGACTGTTTTTTACTTCTCCAAGTTACTAAATTCCCCCATACAAATGTGCAATAGCCCGACGTAGATCTTCTATCCTTAATTGAACCAGCCCAATCAGCGTGTGTGAAGGCTTCAACACTTCTTGCCTCATTCTTTTTGAAGAGAAGACCTTTTCCTGGAGTTCCTTTAAGATATCTCAGGATACGATAAACATCTTCCATATGTTCCTCGCATGGAGCATGCATGAATTGACTTACAACACTAACCGCAAAAGCAATATCAGGTCTAGTATGGGAAAGATAGATGAGTTTCCCAACAAGTTACTGATATCTCCCTCTCTCAACAGGAATACTGTCCTTCAAGTCTCCTAATTTCAAATTTGCATCCATTGGTGTGTCTACAGGCTTACAACCTATCATTCATGTTTCTTTCAAAAGGTCTATAACATATTTCCTTTGAGAAACAGATATGCCTGTGTTATTTCTTGCCACTTCCATGCCTAGAAAGTATCTTAGGGATCCAAGGTCCTTTATGTCAAATTCTGTTGCAAGAATTTTCTTCAATCTCTTTATTTCAACAATATCATTCCCAGTCAATATTATATCATCAACATAAACAATAAGAACAGTAATCTTGCCATCCTTATGTCTATAAAATAACGTGTGGTTTGTCTGAGCTTGTTTGTATTCTTGCTGTCGTATAGCCCTAGAGAATCTGTCAAACCAAGCTCTAGGTGACTGTTTGAGTCCATAGAGTGATTTTTTCAATTTACACACTAGTTCTCTTCCTTCCTTATCAAATCTAGGTGGCAACTCCATGTAAACTTCCTCTGCTAAGTCTCCGTTAAGAAAAGCATTCTTAACATCTAATTGTTGAAGTGGCCAATCCAAGTTTGCAGCCAAGGATAATAGAACTCGAATTGTATTTAATTTAGCGACTGCAGCAAATGTTTCCTGGTAATCAATCTCGTATGTTTGAGTGAACCCCTTTGCTACTAGTTGTGCCTTATACCTATCTATTGATCCATCAGACCTATACTTGACAGTAAAAGCCCATTTACAACCCACTGAAACCTTTCCTTTTGGTTTTTGTACCAGCTCCCATGTTCCCATCTGTTCTAGAGCACTCATCTCCTCCATAACAGCCTGTCTCCACTTCGAGTCTTCTAACATTTCTTAAAAATTCTTTGGAATTTGTACACCTGAAAGATTAGTAAAAAATGCTCGAAGAGAAGGTGACAGTCGGTCATAGGTCACATAATTGGAAATAGGATATTGAGCACAAGATCTAATCCCCTTTCTTAAGGGTATAGGAACATCAAGATCAGCAATTTCAGGTTTAAGAACAGTATTTTGAGGCTGTATACCTTCATTCAGTTCGATCTCTTATCAGTGTTGTCGGTGAACAGGTTCCTCAACTCTTTGCGGATTATTCCGTCGTGAATAAACACGTAGCTCTTGTTGTTGCTGTGTTTCTCCCCCTGTCTTGAAATTTTCATCATCAGTAGACTTCATTGGCTGAGATGAATTTTGAGTTGTTTCTGATGAAGACAGATCTGATTGAGACTGACGCGGCTGAACAGCAGTGAGTTTAGGTGGAGATAACAATTCTGAAGACTGGGGAAAAATTGGAGATGGTAAGGACGCTTCCCAAAAATTCCCTTCATTAGAACTCTCCCCCTGAAGGGAATTTTGGGCATAGAAAGGGTGAGTTTCAAAAAAGGTAACATCCATATAAATGAAATATTTGTGCTGTTCAGGAGAATAACACCGATAACCTTTTTGAGTGGCTGAGTAACCTAAAAAAATACACTTATGAGCTCTAGGATCTAGCTTTGTTTGAGCCAAACTATGGACATGGACAAAGGAAGTACAACCAACAACTTTTAAGTGGCAGATCCGTACATACTCGAGTGTGTGGATAATATTGGAGAAACATGTTAAGTGGAGTTTGGTAATTAAGAACCTTAGAAGGCATGCGATTAATTAAGTACGATGCCGTAAGAATAGCATCTCCCCAGAATTGTTTAGGTACATTGGTAGTGAACGTAAGAGACCGTGCTACTTCAAGTAGATGACGATTTTTTCGTTCGGAGACACCGTTTTGTTGTGGAGTATAAACACAAGAACTTTGGTGTATAATCCCATGGTGTGAAAGAAATTGACTAAGAGAAGTGTTAAAAAATTCTCTACCATTATCAGTACGTAAAATCTGGATTTTGGCTTGGAATTGTGTTTGGATCATGGAGTGAAAATTTTTAAAGGTTTGTGCTGCGTCAGATTTATCCTTTAATAGATACACCCAACAGATTCGTGTGTGATTATCAATAAAAGTAAGAAACCATTTTATACCCGTAAGGTTTGAGACGCGAGAAGGTCCCCATATGTCACTATGAATCATTGCAAAAGGTCTGGAAGGTTTGTATGATTGAGAAGGAAAATAGGAACGCTGATGTTTAGCCAATTGACATACTTCACAATGAATCATAAGAGAATCTTTATTACGAAATAATTCAGGAAACAAATTTCTTAAATATGGAAAACTAGGATGACCTAACCTACAATGCCACAACATTATTTTTTGTTCCCTAGACATAGAAAGAGATCCACAGTCAGCAGTATGAGCTTGTTTATTCATGTTGAAATCCTCAAAATAGTAAAGTCCCCCATGTTCCCTAGCACTGCCAATCCTCCTCCCCGAAATTAGGTCCTGAAATTCACAAGAGTGCAAAAAATTAGCAACACAATTAAGATCTTCAGTGATTTTGCTGACAAAGAGTAGATTGCAAGATAATTTAGGAACATGGAGAACTGATTTGAGAGTTATGCCAGGAGTAATATTTATAGTGCCCAAAGCAGACATTTCAAGTGTTGTAAGTGATTTTGGCTCCCCAAGCATGACCCGTTCACGACTCTCTTCTCGTCTGACTTCAGCAAAGATTTCTCGGATGGAAGGTAATGGTTTAGTGCCAAGTATACGACCACGAACATCATCAAGCTCCTTATTTAAGACCAGCCAAAAAGTCATAAATTCGATCTTTATCCACCAGCTTTTAGTATCGAGCATCATCATCAATGCAACTCCATTCGCACTCATTAAATAGATCTAATTCCTGCCAAAGATTCTTCAGAGAGTTAAAATAATGGGTTACATCCATATCACCTTGTTTCAAGTTACGAGCCATATTCCTCAATTCAAACAGCTGTGATGAATTTTCCAAATCCGAGTAAGTTTCTTTGACAGCTTCCCACAGTTCAGCAGCTGTTTGGTAAAATAAATATGTCTGCCCGATGTTTGGTTCCATTGAGTTAACCAGCCATGCCATAACGATAGAATTTTCAGCATCCCATGTTTGAAATGCAGGATCATTTTCATCTGGCCTTTGCTTTTGGCCAAGGAGATAGCCAAGTTTTCCACGCCCTCGAATTACCATTTGAACAGAACGAGACCATAGGAGAAAGTTCTTTCCGTTGAGTTTGTGGGATGTAATTTGAAGTGATGTATTTTTAGTAATTGCAGTGTGAACAATTGTAGGAGTTGACAGAGAAGGAATCTGAGATGTTTCAGCAGTTTCGGAAGAGTCAATACTCCTACTTGTGCCAGTCATGGCTGTTTTTACCATGGTTTCCTTCAACTAATACCTATCTCTGATACCATGTAACAAAATATAGGAAGGAAACAGTAAACACTACACTTTCATTTTCTTTATTAATCAAATTACAAGATTATAAATAGGCTTGAAGCTAACATAGACTAGGAGTCTTATCTTAGCAAAGTCCTTTATTCTAGGGATAAAAACAAAAAATAAGTAGATAGAACATATTATGTAAAACAACCACCAGATAAGGATAACTCTATTTTTTTCAAATTCTGCCACATAATCAAACTAATTTTCCCATCTTGCCATTATTCTGTTTTCCTACATTCAAGTTACTATATAATGTTTGGAAAACATGATGCAAAATCTTTAAGAACTGGGTCATCACATAAAATAAATTCCCAAGTGGGTGAGGGCCTCCGTTCTATCTACTTAATGTTTTTGTGGCCAAAGAAAATGCGTTGGTGCTTTTAGCATTTAACCTTCAATAGCTTCTACATTGTATATTCTCTAAAACGACCACTCTCATGAAATTTTAGAAAGTAGGTGTTCTGCAATCACAACTTTCAGGCAACGTATTTCTTCCCGCATTTAACAGCGTATTATTGTCTTTTTGAGTGGACAGTTTGTGTTCTTTTAATTTTGAAACTTTTTTTTTTGTGGTCTTCTTTTGTATTGTAGGTATGACCTGCATTTGAGCTTTGAAGAATCAATTTTTGGAGGACAGCGTGAGATTGAAGTTTCTTGTTTTGAAACATGTGATAGTTGTGGTGGAACTGGTGCCAAATCTAGTAATTGCATACAATCATGTAATACTTGTTGGGGTAGAGGAGGAGTACTGAAAACTCAGAGAACACCATTTGGATTAATCTCACAGGTAATTTTTCACACCAGATCATGGTAGTTGCTGTTAAAGTTTTGTTGTTCTGCAAGTTGTAATCTCTGGAGCTCATAAGTAGAACAGGTAGTTGACCTATATCTTTCCACCACTTCTTTTTTTTTTTTTTTTTTGGTTAAAGTCTCTTTTTACTGCTGGATGAGAATGCACATTTTACTTCCTATAGGAGAGAGGCATTTATGCTGTTGGGTTTGAATTAGAACTGGTGATATTTTATTAAACTTTTTATTTGATGTAGCTTAGGCATAGTAGTTGATAAGTAGACAAAGTTGTACCTCAAATGGAACTTGGATCTAGGCCAAAATGGTGGTATTATGAATTTTGATTATCTTTTACTTTCAAGCAATTAAGCTGTGGAATTAATAAACTTGGAGGCCTACTGTTTGAATCGCGGGAGGCTAACAAAAAAATATTATAAGAAGAGAAAATCCTTGCATAGGTTTATGAGAGTACTTGGTTCATCTAGCACCTTAAGCTTGTGTTCGTAGGCCCACCTTAGAAGTTATTTAGCTATTGCGGCCTTCTTTAACCATGCTGCACTGATCGTATTCTCAAGTGGTGCATTATTTGGGCGAATTACTCGTCAGGAGTTATTCGGATAGAAAGAGGATAAAATTAAATGGCAAAATAATAGAAGAACCTGGTAACCGGAAGAAATGTAGAAAAATCAGTGAGGGGAGAATGAGAAATGACAAAAGAAATTTAGGGAAAAAACATGTTCTTCATTAGTCATCAAAGTCTAGTTGATATACAAAGCCCTATTTGTAATGGCCAAATCCAAAAGAAAACATCAATTCAAAATCATAGGAAATCTACTTTCCAACATGAATATAGAAAACCCACTCAATTAAGAAATGCATGAAAATCGCGAAACCTGAAAAATCTAAATGATGTCCATCTTCCTCTGCATTGTGACTCCACAATTTAATAAGTTTCTCCCACTATTTCTTCAATTAATTCCCCCATTTCTTCTGGTCTCTTCCCCCCCCCCCCCCCCACTCACCAAATCCTCGTAAATTTTATAATCTATCCTGCTTCTGCATGAAACTTACTTCATAGTGTCAGATGTGAGTGAGCAGGGAAAGTAACATTTCATGTGCATATATTTTTTATGAGTTGCTTAATGTTTTTGCTTGCCAACTGATTGTAATTTGTATGTCTATTTAAAATATCTTCATGGCAACAAGAAAAATGCATGTTTTGTAGGACGTCCAAAAGATCTCCAACTCTCTTATTTGTTTTATGTTTACTTCCTGTTTATGGGTGATTCTTTATATGATTTATAGGTATCTACATGCTCTAAGTGTGGTGGTGATGGTAAGATAATAATTGATCATTGCCGAAGATGTGGTGGTAATGGTGAAGTACAGTCAAAAAGAAGTATGAAAGTGGTTATCCCACCTGGTGTTAGTAACGGAGCCACCATGCAAATTCGAGGAGAGGGAAATTTTGATAGGAGAAGGTGCGTACAACGAATGTAGAGTTTCTGAATGTTATTCATTCTGCTTTTTTATATTTAAGCTTGTTTTGTTGATCCAATCTTTTTATTTGGATTTTTTAACTTCATTAATAATCAAATTCCAAATTCCCCACATGGACAAATTTCCTGCTTGGCTGGAATATGAAAATTTTGAAAGAACCATGCCTGATTGGCTAGTCATATGAACAAAGCACTTGAATCAATGATCCAAGGACATGAAAATATATCTCTAGAGGAACTTGTGGCAGTGGGGTTACGTGCCGTCTGATCTAAGGAGCACGACGGAGGCTGGAGGTGTGCGGTCAGATCCCTCAAGTTGATTTGCAAACCTTTCTAGTCTTTCTATTTTATCTTTAGTGAGCCCTTCATTTTCTGCTGGGCCCACGTATGATTGTTGGTAAGCACTTAATGTCCTTGTAATGGTCTAACTCAAGCCACAAATTGGAAGCATGTCGTGCTTCGTTATTGTCAAGCTTCCTTGGTGGTCATGAATACAACCCTTTCCAACTCATATAGTTGAGTTGTTGTTCCCACCTTAAAATAAGTTTTAGAAATGGCTTCCATGTCTCATTGGCAGTTGTTTGGCTAGTCTCTGATTGCATGGAATTTATAACCCAAGACATAATCATTGAGTTCTCCTCATATCAAGTTTCATTCTTCGGATCGGTTGAATCAGGTTCAGGAATCGTGGCAGTAAGGTAACCCATCCATCTTTTTCTTTTGATATAGAGTTTCACAGATTGGGACGACTTTAAAATTTATGACTTGTGAGTTGTAATTTGAAGGCTAAGGTTATCATTTTGAAGGTTCAATGGTGCATGGTTTTGTGGATTAGTGGTGATGACATGCTACTGGTGTTATTTTTCTTCGATTGATGATGATGGCATGCTGCTGCAAGAAAAAATAAGTTGGGAAAAGGACTTTGTAGCTATTACAGCTGCTTTGAAAGAGGCAAATGGCTGAAGGGTAGAAAGGATGTGGCTGTTTAGGCAATTAAGCTCGTAATTAGCAATGAAGGCTGAGGCTGGCTAGTAATTATGGTGCTCTGATACCATGACAAAAAATGGAAAGATAAATTTATTGTAGATGAGAATAGGTTATCAACATATAAAAGCACCCCTTTTCCATTCTCCTACAAATAGGCTATAGTGAAATCTTTTCAAATCCATCAGACTGCAATGTAAGTCTGCCGGTTCAAACCTAGGTGTTTACTCTTTTTTTATTTTTTATTTTTTTTATCTACATCACACACCCAACTCATAACCACAAAAACATAAAATAAATAATTCCTCCTCCAAGTTTGGTGTGACAGGAGATTGATATCTAGACTTCTTGCTTGTCCCCTTAATTGGGAACACAAGCTAGTTATTTGTCCAATGTAAATTCAATTTAATTCAAATAAGCCATATCTTCTGCAAAGTCAAAGATGCATGTGGAAGTTTTCCTTTATCATTATTGAGTTAAGAATTTATACTTTTTATCCTGATTCTTTAACTGTGATATTAATCTCTTTGAGTGTTTCATTTTGGTTTTCTTCCTTATGATGTTGTTTTTATTTGTTTGGTAACCTTGACAGTCTGCGTATTTTGTCAAAACTGAAAAATAAGATACACCTAGAAAAGGATGGACAGGAATAGTCCTACCTCTCAAACAGAATAGAAACTACTATGATTCCAGGAAGTGGTATGCAAAAGATTCATGTGGATACTACCCAGATAGCTTATGATCCTTCTTGTGGGATCTTTATTTAATTAATCTGTTTGCCATGTAAATGACTGGATGAAATACTTGAATGATTTATGTTGGTTGGTTTTCTTTGGTACTTTTAAATGATATATTTCTCATTTATTAACTTATTTTTGCAGTCTCATTGAAAATTTTTGTTGTCTTTGGGGACTATGTAATCTTCCCCTAATTGGCAGTTATGTTTCAGAATTCAGAATCTGCAATACCATCTCTTACTTATATATTTTGGCTTGATGTTGCTTAATAACTGTGAACAGACTAATTAAAGCAATTCATGTGTTTTTTCTCCGCCAGGAGTTTAGCTGGTGATCTTTTTGTAGCCCTCCATGTGGATGAAAAGCAGGGAATTCATAGGGATGGCCTAAATCTTTTCTCAAAGATTAGTGTAGATTATACTGAGGCAATTTTAGGGACTTCAATGGAGGTTGGTTATCGCTGAAGCAGAAAACGTTTGACATATATCTTATTAGATTACACTATTCTGTGTTTATTCTCTGTTATGAACATCCTAACTTCTCATCTGCACTCCTAGTATGTTTTGAGAGTAAATTGTCTCATTAGTTATCTGGTTATTCAATTCAGGCCTTTCCTCTGATGTGGTTTCATACTGCTGTAACATGTGTGTATATATTCTTACATGCGCATTTGCACAATTGTGAACACATAGACACTTGTAAGTAGGAATGAAAGTGTCCAGGACTTTATGGGTGAACTTCTCCAATTTGAATGGAAAAATTTGAAGCATCCTAGCTGATTCATGAAGTTGAATTGTTAATTTATCCGCAGATAGATGGATGCAATGGTAGTCAACCTGTAATGCCATTTTGGATAAGTTACTTTTGGTTCAATTAGTAGAGTTAAGTATAAAATCTTGGGAATTGAAAAAACAGTTGAACTCTTCTATTCTTGTATAGTTTTACAGTCTTTTTGTTTCTTCTTTCTGTGTACTTGTAAATATATATTCCACAGTGGCATCATAATATTTTTTTGTTTCTTTGCTAGAGTTCTTAAATATTCCACAGTGGCATCAGAATGGTTTTGCATATTTTCCTCAATTCTCCCCTATTCATGTCTCTAAAATGCTTTTTCAGATAGAGAAGCTGTGGTTTTATTACCATTAGAGATCTACTGCTGATGGTATTTTTGTGCCTTTATAATTCCATTAAAGATCTTGAAATAAATTCAGGTTGAAACTGTTGAAGGAATGAAAGATCTACGAATTCCTTCTGGAGTTCAACCTGGAGATACAGTAAAATTGCAGCAGATGGGGGTTCCAGACATTAATAATCCTTCTGTTCGTGGTGATCATCTCTTTATTGTGAATGTTCTGATCCCAAAAGATATCAGGTTTGAATTCTTTTTAGCAAGTTCAATTTTTTAGTACAGAAATTCTCTGAAATTATCTAAATATATTTTACTGGATCACTTGTCTTATATTTATAAAAATAAGGATCGACAAAAATCATTCCTACAATCAATGATTCATCTACGTAAGACCTTATAATGACATTGAAAACATTTTTTAGGAGTGGGCTTTGTTTCACTGCTGGCCAGTTTTTGGCTTTTCTAAATTTCTGATTAATTTTAGATTTTTTTTTTAAAAAAGAAAAGAATAGGATCCTCTCCTTGTGTTTTCTTCTCTCCTTGCCGCTCGTTGTCAATGAATGGCCAGGATTGAGTTTTGTATTTGATGTTGACAATTAAGCTAGCATTTTTCAATTTATTTACCAATCAAGCCAGCTTTTTTCACCAGATTATAAAGATAAGGAGAGGCAAGGAGGGGGGAAAAAAACAAGAGGTTCCTTACCTAAAACAATTGGGCCAGTTTTACTGTTTCCTATCCAAAAACAATTAAAAAAAAAAGAGTAAAAAATTCTGATTAATTTAAACTTAAAATTTTATTGATGTAGATTTGTACATTTCATGTCTTGTTTCACAATCTTTTACAAGATGTCAAGACGATTCTCTAATTTTCACAACATTTTTCCAGTGTTTGAGAAACTTTTCATGATGCATTTTACTGTCTTCTTCGTCTGAGACATTAACATTATGTTTAGGGTGTTGGTTCAAGTTGCATCAGTAGGTTGCTGTTAGTGAGTATTTGGCTTAAGGTTACGGCCAATTTTAGATTTTTTTTTAATTTTAATTTAGTTCTGTGTGGTTAAGAAATTCTCCTTGCCAGCTGAATTAAAGAAGGTTGTTTACCTTGTGTGGATAATCTGGTTATCATGACAAGTTTCTCATCCTCTATGTTGTCAACATGGCAGTGATCCAGAACGTGCACTTGTAGAGGAAATAGCTTTTCTTAAGTCGCCAGGCAAATGGCATTCAGTATCTACAAACAGCACTGGTACTTTATGCACTTTTAAATAATTGCCGGAACATGTCATTTTACCATTAAGATTGCCTGAAAGGAAAATCGATATTCCTGTTTTAATTTGTATTTGTAATTTTATTTCTGCCTTTTCCTTTCAGAGGCAGCTCAGCGAAAATCTGCCGAAGTTAGAGACTGGAAAATGCATAGCCAGGGTATAAAAAGTGTTGGGTCTTGGTGGAACTCAGTCAAGTGTTTTTTGGGGTATGCATCAGTGACAGTTTTCATTTTTTTCATTTTGACATCTTATGCTTATTACTTTCCATCATTCCTTTCGTCTTGCAATTTGAGAAGTAGCAGAATTTCTATAATTCAGTCTTAAATTTTACTGAAACGGATTTAAAAACTCGTATAACTTTTCTGCTTTCCAAGATATTAGTACCAAACACATTCCTTTAGTTTTTGTTCTAAAAGAATTGTTTCACTATGCTACTTGACACATCACACGTTATTGGATATTGCAAACACGAATTCATTTCTCTTGTTTTGGTTTTACTAAATAGTTTCTGGATTTGATAATTTGGAATCAGAAATCAACTATCATATGTTTCTGCTGAAAAAGTGACTTCATGTCACTGGCGCATTTATTGCATTAATGCCCTGGCATAAATCCTTTCATTTTAGAAACATTGAGTGTATAAATGGCAATAAATGCAACCGTGCAGACATCGACACATGCAGAAACACAAATATACTACGGGATACCAGCTGGGGCACTCCTTGAGAGTTTCAAACAGTAGACCATTAAGATGATCACCTTTAGTATCTAATATTATTTTCAAGTTTGCTCCTATATCTACAAATTTGTAACGCCACTTCACAGAATGCATATAATTTTCAAATAGCTTATTTGGATATTCAGATAATTTGACTTGGAATTTTCTATGGAACATTTCTACACATTGTACTGACAACACCATATTTTACTTAATTCTTTGTCATCTGAAGGTTTGATTAAGCCACGACAAACATCCAATTAATACTGTGCCTAGGTATCATTTTTTGAAGGCACTATATGAGGTTTGCACTTGTCAACTAATTCACATATTCACATAACTAACACGTTTTGTTAGAATAAGATGGTTGAAGTGTCCCTTAGGCAACAGATATTGTAGAAGTATCATCTTTTGATGCATTAGATTCATGATATGTTGGGCTTAAAGATTGACCGTTAATTAATCAACATTCAATACCACACCCAGGCGTTAAGCTTTCAGGCAACTTGATCTTTAATTGCTGTCTTAAAAATCTATTAACCTTTTGCTTATGTCATATGTCTGACCCTTTTTATTGTGGCCTGATTTGCAGGCAAAGGCAGTCTCAAGAAAGGTTTGCATCAGTGGGTGTGGAGTTACCAGCACCTTTGTGGAGTAGCAAGCCAGATTCTTTTCTCATGGCATCAGTTGTTACAGTGTTTATGATAACTTCTATCTTTAACACGGTGGGAAAGACAGATAAATGGACATCAGTACGTCAAAGAAATCAAAGAAGACTATAAGAACAGTGCTACAGTATTTTCTTTAGCCTCGTTTAGTTATTGATTTGTTAACTGCTACGCGTACTACACAATGGGACTGCATGTTTTGTGTCGGGTCTTCATATGTCCTTACCTACTAGTCAAGGAAATGTCATGTTTAGTTGAATCGTAGTTGAATCAAACTTTGTAATTTAAAACATGTGTCGAACTCAGTACATTGATGTCTCATAGCCTTGATTGAAAACAAGAACGCAGATTATTTCATAGCTCACTGGTAGACTCAAACTGCTCTACTGATTTTCTTTTAGAATAAATACACAGATTTCACTACACAAAAACTCTTTCACACATAACTGAACCCCTACACGACGAGGATATTCAAGAGACCTGGAACTCTCCTATATTCACAGAATTATTTTTCACACCCTCTGACAAATATAACAGATGCCTAAAATACTAATACAACTGTTTGACAGTTTATTATAAACCACAAATACAACTGCTTAACAGTTTATTACAACCCAAACTCCTATTAATTGTCCCTAACTGCCCGTGGAAACCGTTTTCCTTCTCTGGTATGTGATATGGACAGGTGGCCTATCAATGCCCCCGCCCAAGGTTTCACCTTGTCCTTAAGGTAGAAATGTGGAAATTGATGCTGAATAACTGAAAATTTTTCCCAAGTAGCTTCAAATAGTGATAAAGCCTTCCATTTAAGCAAGACTTCAATTTCTCCCAAACCTGTTGGACGATTATTACGAACCCCGAGCAACTCTTCAGGTTCAACGATCAACTCTATATCTGCATTTAATTGTTGTGGCAGCAAGGGGGAGGAATTGGTCACACCATGGGCGCGTCGTAATTGAGACACGTGGAAAACGGGATGAACCTGAGAATCAGCAGGTAGAACAAGCTTATGAGTAACTTCCCCTATACGAGCAGCAATCTCAAAGGGCCCATAATATCTTGGAGAAAGTTTTTCATTTCGCCGAGCAGCCAAGGAACGTTGTCCAGAAGGTTGAAGTTTAACAAACACTTTATTGCCGATAGCAAACTGCTCATCTCGACGACGCTTGTCTGTTGCAACCTGCATTTTCTGTTGTGCACGGAGCAATTGCATGTTCATCCAATTGGGCGTCTCTACTCTCCAACATATCTTCAACAGAAGAAACCGGTGTACTGCCAGCTGTGTAACGAATTAGTATTGGGGGGTGCTCTCCCATATAAAAATTGAAATGGGCTGTGTTCTGTTGAAGTATGGTATGAAGAATAATACCAATACTCAGCCCAAGGTAGCCATTTACACCATGAACATGGTTGTCCTGATGCATAACAGCGAAGATAAGTGCCTAAGCAACGATTGACGACTTTCGACTGCCCATCAGATTGAGGGTAATACACCGTACTATGCTTTAATGCAGTTCCTTGTAGTCGAAAGATTTCTTGCCAAAAGTTACTCATGAACACTTTATCTCGATCTAATATAATGCTCCTTGGTATCCCACGCAAGCGTATTATCTCCTTGACAAATTTGTCGGCCACACTCCTTGCTGTAAAAGGATGTTTCAGGGGAATGAAATGAGCATATTTGCTTAATCTATCAACCACAACAAGTATTGTATCCGTTCCCTCTGATTTGGGCAATTTTTCAATGAAATCCATGCTTAAAATGATACCAAGACATTAAACTTGAAACTCATTTTTTATTATTATAAAAAATAATTTTTTATTATTATGTGTCCTTTAATATTAAAATAATAATTCTTTTATTTATTATATTTGAATATTATTATATTTGAATATTATTATATTTAAATATTATTATATTTATTATTATTTAATTTATTTAAGGGACAACCGATCCAAACAATTGGCATACATGCATGCATCACATACATGCATGTATCGTAGCTGCGCAGCTAAAACTTCTTAAAAAAAAAAAAAAGAAAAGAAAAAAGAGACTGAGGAAGTAGAGTTGACTCGTAGCCACTGGTAAGTTGTACTACTGCAGCGCAAAGCATACAGCATTACAGGCTTTACAGCTGGCTAGGGTTTGGGTTTCCCTTTTAACTGTTTTATATATAATATTGTCCTCTACTGAACCCGGCTTGTCTTTTTCTTTTCCCTATTACAGTTTTTCCATTTTTGTTTTTGAAAAAACTTAAATCTCTTTTTCTCACTACAATGCTGTAGAACAAGTTGAGTTTAAACACTCTAATGTTGTAGCGTCTGTTTGATTAGACCAACGAATGGCAATGCAAATGCAGATTGAGAGCCAAAATATTTTCTTGCTACTGCTTCTGATAATCAGCACCTTCAGCTTCAGCTTCAGTGATCTATCTTCAGACCGCGCAGCTCTCCTTGCTCTTCGGTCATCAGTCGGTGGCCGAACACTCTTATGGAACGTATATGAGGCGAGTCCTTGCAAATGGGCGGGTGTTGAGTGCGAACAGAACCGGGTGACTATGCTTAGACTACCTGGCGTGGCCCTCTCGGGCCAAATTCCACTCGGCATTCTAGGCAATTTAACCTCACTTCGAACTCTCAGTCTTCGTTTCAACTCTCTCACTTCACAGCTTCCATCTGATCTCGCTTCTTGTTCCAATCTTCGGAATTTGTATTTACAAGGCAACCATTTTTCGGGTGAGGTACCTCTTTTTTTGGTTGGTTTGCATCATCTTGTTCGCTTAAATCTTGCCACCAACAATTTTTCTGGTGAAATCCCCTCCGGCTTAAAAAATTTGACCAAGTTGAAGACTTTGTTTCTTGAAAACAACCGTCTTTCTGGGTCCATTCCTGGTTTTGATGATGGTTTGCCGAATCTTCAACAGCTGAATGTTTCCAACAATTTGTTAAATGGGTCGATTCCAAAGAGGTTTCAAACATTTGGGTCGAATTCCTTTTTGGGTAATTCTCTCTGTGGCAAACCTCTCCAAGATTGTGGTACCAAAGCAAGTCTGGTTGTGCCAAGTACACCTAGCGGAACTGATGAGATTAGTCATGGAGAGAAGGAAAAGAAGAAGCTCTCTGGTGGTGCAATTGCAGGGATTGTGATTGGATCTGTACTTGGTTTTCTGTTAATAATTTTGATCTTATTGATTTTGTGTAGAAAGAAGAGCAACAGGAACACAAGGTCTGTTGACATTACCTCTTTAAAGCAACAAGAAGTTGAAATTATTGATGACAAGGCAGTTGGGGAAATGGACAATGGGTATTCAGTGGCGGCAGCCGCAGCAGCAGCCATGGTTGGGATTGGGAATGGGAATGGTAAAACACAAGTGAATAGCAATGTCAATGGTGCTACTAAAAAGTTGGTATTTTTTGGGAACGCCGCCAGAGTGTTTGACTTGGAGGACTTGTTGAGGGCTTCTGCTGAAGTTTTGGGAAAGGGGACTTTTGGCACTGCTTATAAGGCTGTTTTAGAAATGGGAACAATTGTGGCTGTCAAAAGATTGAAGGATGTTACCATTTCTGAGAGGGAGTTCAAGGATAAAATTGAAGGAGTGGGAGCTGTAAATCATGAAAATTTGGTTCCTCTTAGAGCTTATTATTACAGTATGGATGAAAAGCTTCTTGTCTATGATTACTTGACTATGGGAAGCTTGTCTGCATTATTACATGGTGAGTTTTTCTAATTGTTCAATGGTTATTTGGATTTTATGTTTAATCATTTGCTATTAGTGATTACAAATTATTGTGTATGTTTGAAAATATTTTCACTTTTAATTCTTTTTTTTCTATAATGATTTTCTTTTAATGGACAATTATTTAGTTTTTCAGATTACTCATTTATATTCTTCAATTTATTGTTAGGGATTTGTTTAATGTGCTATCAGTTTGTATTTATGAGAGGTGATATTGTTTTATGCTGGTTTTTAACTTTCTTTTGAGCTCCTTGAGTTCTTTACTTTTGTGGAAAAATGAGTTCTGTTGATATAGTAGACTATTTGTTACATCTGTGAAGTTTTCTATTTATTGCATCTGTGAAGTTTTCTAGCGTTTGCTTGTGGATATAATTTAATCATCTTGTGAAGGGATTTACTTTGATAGAATTGTTATGGCTCTTATGTTTACATGATTTGGTTTTTGAGGTTTTTGTTATATTTTATATCATCTTCAGTCATTTTGCTGTTGTTCTGTTGAAGTCAATTAATGAGAACTTTTCAGCAAACTCCACAATTGAAATTGAATGTTGAACTCGGTAGGTATAAAGAGAACCAACAAATGCTTGAATCTTTTTATTGTTATTAGCTTGTCTTCACAACAATCTTCTCTCTTAATTTATTCCACAGGGAACAAAGGAACAGGTAGGACACCATTGAACTGGGAAATGAGGTCTCTCATTGCCCTTGGAGCTGCTCGTGGCATTGAATACCTACACGCTCAAGGCCCTAATGTCTCCCATGGAAACATAAAATCATCTAATATTCTACTGACCAAATCTTATGAGGCTCGAGTCTCTGATTTTGGCCTTGCCCACCTGGTGGGGCCTTCCTCTACCCCCAACCGGGTAGCTGGCTATCGTGCACCAGAGGTGACTGATCCCTGCAAAGTATCCCAGAAGGCTGATGTCTATAGCTTTGGGGTACTGCTTTTGGAGCTGTTGACTGGAAAGGCACCAACCCATGCCCTCCTGAACGAGGAGGGGGTTGACCTCCCAAGATGGGTTCAGTCCATAGTTAAAGACGAGTGGACTTCAGAGGTTTTTGATCTTGAACTTCTTAGATACCAGAATGTTGAGGAGGAGATGGTCCAGCTTTTGCAGCTTGCAATAGATTGTTCAGCACAATACCCGGACAATCGTCCTTCAATGTCAGAAGTGATAAAGGGAATAGAGGAACTGCATCCTTCTAGCACTCAAGGAAACCATGGCCTACAGCCAGATGATTTAGACAACATATCTTCAAGATGAGTTGGGTTAAATCATCCTTGCTTTGCGATATGCCTCGTGTTTGTTGTATGTTTGATTTGGCACTCAACTTTTCTTTTTCTGTAGACCCCATTGTACTAATTTTCTTTTCTCCTTTTTCAATAATACTTTGGTGGTGGATATGATATCTGTTTCATTTTATTCTCTTCTTGGGTGGGTGATGGTGGTTGTAATTATTACATTTGCTTTCAATTTAAACTTTTGCTTTTGATGGCACTTTCGATCTGTTTAGATGGAGAAATTTAAGTTGTTTAGATTTGTTTGTTGGTTTGGTTGTAAGATTTCTTTAAGTGAAATAGACTTTTCTTTCTTAGTGTTATGCTCTCTGCCAAAGTCAGATTGAAGCAAATAATTCAGTACCCAATGATGTTAGTTCTGACTTCAGTAAGATAATTTTGAGGGGAAAAAAAAACAAAATCTTTAATTGTATTAACTAGGATTGTTTTGAAAAAGCCCCAGCAGAAGCGCATCTCTTTTCAGATGTGAAAGGTAAATTATATGTTCGCAATTACTGTTAGAACATTAGTTTTTAATGAAAAGAAAAAAAAAATTCATCAATTTCAAACTTAAGTGGTGGTACCGCTTACTTATATAATGACGATAAAAGGTGGGGACCAAAACCTGAGCCTTGGCATGAAAATGACCAGCTGGAAAATGAAAAGTGAATAGAGTCTCTTTGTGTGATCCTATAATTGCTCTTTATAATGTATGCTGTCGGGCATCATGCATTTCATGCTTCATGGCATCCAAAGCCTCGTAAATTTTATGTATATATATACTTAGGGGTGAGCATGGGTTGGTTTGGGTTGGATTTTAAGTTAATCCAAATCAAACCATAAAAATTTGAATCCAACCCAAACTAACTCAAATATTTTTAACCCAACTCAAACCAAATCATTTGGGTTTGGTTTGGGTTTGGTTTGAATTTTATTATCAAAATAATTTTTATTTTAATAAAATTTAATTATATCAAAATTATAATAATTATTAATTGTTATTAATTATTAAATTGATGTTAAAATATAAAAAAAAATATAGTGGATAAAAATTATAAATTTTACAATAACTTAATCCTTAAATGAAAGAATACTAGAAAATCAAAATAAAGTTTAATCACAAAAATTATTATTTCTCAATAAATAAGAACGTACACTTTAATAATAAACTTTCACAAACATGACATTAACAATCTAATAATAAATTTTGCCACTTGTTATTTATTATACAATATTTGTTTTTATTTATCGTTTTGGTAGTTTTGCGTTATGTTGTCTACTTATATGCTTAATTTTAGGGAGATTGCCACTTTCCCCCCTACAGTAATCAATATATATCATTTTTCCCCTTCTGTTTTTATAATGGCCAAAAACCCCCCTAATAGTATAAGTTTATAATATTACCCTTATTTTCAACTACTCTTTTATTTATATTTATTATAAATTAAATAAATCACATGAATAGAAACTAAATAAAAAATAAAGCATTAAAAATAAGAAATATATGTTTTGATATGAACAAAAAAATTAATAATAAAAAATTTTTATACTTATTTATTTTGTGAAAAAATTCTTATAATAAATATATAAGAAAATTATTAGTAAAATGATAAAAAAATTATTATAAGAAAACTTGAATGACAAATAAAAATTTATTATAAGATAAATAATAAAATATTTTACCTATACTTTTTACATTTAATTTTAAAATATTACAAAATGTTTATTATAAGAAAATGTTCACAAAATAAATAATTACAAGAAAAACTTTTATTATTAATTTTTTGCTCATATCAAAACATATATTTCTTGTTTTAATACTTAATTTTTTATTTAGTTTCTATTCATGTAATTTTTGTAAATAAGAAAAAAATTATGTTATTTACAACAATATTTATTTAATTTAAATTTATTTTTACCGTTATTTTCATTTTTTAATTGTTGACAATTGATCATACCGCAAAAAATTTAACGGGTGCCTTTCACTTATTTGTGTTCATTTATTTTGTTTTCATTTATTTCATTTGAAAATTTTGAGTGTTGGGGTTTTGTCCATAACCCATGGGTAAACCATACACAACCCATAATGAAATGATTTTTTATATAAAAGCCACATCTAATCCATTTTCATGATTTACCCAACCCAAACCATTTGATTTGGTTTGAGTTTGGGTAAACCCATGGGTTATGGGTTTATGCCCACCCTTATATATACTTGTGACAGTTTGTCCTCAGTCTCATCAGAAACGAGCAGCACATCCAAAAATGACAACAAATTTTCATGTCTGTTTTATTTTGAAAATAAAGCCACATAATATATATATATATATATATATATTGAAAAAATATATATTTTCAAAATAAAAATCAAAAGAATTAATAATAAAATAAAATACAACAGTCATGGGGATTTATTTTGCCTTTTTTGGATGTGCTGCTCGTTTATGATGAGATTGAGGATAAAACTGTCACAAGTATGTGGAATGAAATATATTAAGATCCTATTCAAATTCCTATCGGATCCGTTATAATAGCTCGAGCAAAAATATTCAAAGAAGTGTTTAATAGGTTGATTCAAGCAACTTGTACTCAATCAAATTCGTGAAAACCCGTTAAATGAATCGCAAATGATAAATGCATGATTCAACCTTTTGAAGTTTCCAAATAATCACTTCCCTAAAATAGGAAGTTGGCTTACAAATTATGTCGGGAAAATATACTACTTTCCTTTTTAAAATTTTCTCATTTCTTAAGGCTATTGGAGAAATAAATTAATTATTTCTCTTTTATTTGCCGAGTTTTCATTTTAATTGATGTAAAGAGTTTAAGCTGATTAGTATTCTAATTTGATTTAGATTCTTTTATATTCGCTTAAATTAGGATTATGATTTGATCTAAATTTTTTCTTTATTTGCTTTAGATTAAGATTCCAATTTGATTTCGGTTTAGGATTTATTTCTAAAACTTCTTGTAAACAACCCTATATAATATACTCACATATAATAAATAGAGACATTAGTTTTCATACAATTAGTTAGGGGTGGGGGCTGAACCGAACCAAACTGAAACCAAATGGTTCATGAATTTATGAACCAAATGCGAACCAAATTATAGAACCGAACCAAACCGAACCAAATTAATTTAGTTCGGTTCTATAATTTGGTTCGGTTCCATTTGATTTTATCCTATATATTCATTATTCAATAAAAAAATATAATATAATAATACACTATTAATACACACAATAATCTTGAGTCCATAAATTAGCAAACAATAAACAACATAATAAAATTTAACAATAGTAAATTAACATAATAAATTCCAAAAACAATGTAGAAATCCATAAATAATAACCAATATAATTAAATCTAACAAGAATAAATTAAAATAACAAAGTTCAACAATAAAATAAAGTGTATGCTATGATATATATAATATCATGTATTAATTAACAAACAAAAATAAAAAAGATAAATTATGAACTATTTTTTAATTTTAATTCTAATTTTAATTTTTTCTTGAACCATTTGGTTCGGTTTTGAATCGAACCAAATAAAAAACCAAATGGTTCAGAATTTCTGAACCATTTGGTTTTTTACTCCGAACTGAACCGAATCAAATGCCCACCCCTACAATTAAAATTAGTGAGAGAGTTCATTCTCTTTTATTTAAAAACAAACTCTTTGAACTTATCAAATTTCTGTAACGTTTCAAGCTTTTGACTTATCAATCAGATAATCCACAACTGATTGTAGCGTCCTTACATACCAAGGTTCGTGCTTTCGTTGAGCATCGGATCACAGTTCCATTTAATTTTAGGTTTAAATTCAACCTTAGAAACTAAATTAATTAGGATTGTCTCAATTATTAGCGGGGTTCGTATCAGTTTCTGTCCATTGCTAGGTACTCTTATCGGCGCAAAAAACAGAAATTAACTCGTGGGCAGCTGAAGGAATTTTTCCAAGCTATACAAGTGCCAATAATTTCTGAACATAGACCTTGCCCAAGGCATTTGGCCTTTGGATGATTCAGTTTCTTCTCCACTAACAATTTTTTAAATATCAAAAGTACGAACTATAATTTGCAACTGGGAGCTCAGCCAGGGTAGCGAAAAAATTAGAGAGAACGATATTTTGTTACCTGAATTATTTTTTCTATCCATTTCACCACTTATTTCCTACCGTTACAAAAAGCTTGTTACACGCAATTTAAAGTTAGGCCTTGTCTTTGCATAAGTACCTTTAGATCTTGATTTAATAATTTCTTAAATCTTACAAAGTTACCTTAAAAAAAGTTGTTGCACATTTGAATTTTTACTCAATTGTTCTCTGTTATGCATTTATTCAATACCAAAAATGACTATCATGAGATGGTGAGAAAAAGAGCAAGAATGTTAGGAGAAAAAAGTCTCTCTAGTTCAAGTAGTTACATAATTTGCAACATAAAAAGGCTGTAAGTGATTGTAGATCCTATTAATAAAACATATTACTTTAAAAATTTATATCAAGAACTATTTGGCCATACCGACCGAAACCAAAAGGAGAACAATAAACTGTCCCTTGCTACGAAACCAAAACAAAAGTCTCCAAACAAATTAATGAATTTAAGTAATATAATAGTAATATGAAAAGAAACCCTAGGCTCCAGCCAACATCTTAACTAGATGCACAACAGACCTTCGTTATGATCTCCAACAAGTTTAAAAAAAAAACTGAAATTGAAAACAGTCCCTTGGTTGGTTACATTTAGCCCCAAGTATTAACTATTAAGATTCACTCTGAATTTCATGCAATTTAATTAATTTGACAGGCATTTTTCAATCTACTAGCATATAAACTAGAAAAAAGACTAGCATCATAAGAATTCAAAGAAACTACAGAGATTAGAAATGTAAAATCAACATGTTAGATGAGAATTAAACACAATGGGATGTGTTCTCATTTGGTGTGGATCAAAAAATCAGGAAGGTACGCACCACAGACCAGAATGTAAGCATCGGTCATTTGTAGGTGTGTTTTGTAAGTTTGTTACAACAATTTATGTAATCAATGCTTCAAACAAAATTCAAATGAAAGATTGAAACCCAAGCCTGAAGCTTTTACCTATATGAGAAAGACCACATCCCGAAGCGGTTTCTATCTCATGTTTTCTTCTATCTCTGAAAACGTAAAATATCAAAATTAAATTGAGAACATATATTATTGAAGAAAAAAGAACTAAAAACTGAAAATGACAAGAACTACAAATACCATACATGTACAAAGGTATACAAACAACACTGCTGAACGAGATGGCCAAAATACGACCTCATCCACTTATGCAAAATAGTAATACCAGGATATACTTGTTATGCATTAGGATTTCTTGGTGGATCATCCTTCCAGCCCTTAGAAAGTAGATCATAGTTGATCGATGCAAGCTGGGACAGATTCTAATAATGACAAGCAGATTAGAATTACAGAAGAAAAAGTTGGGAGTGTTGTATGAGGATGACAGCGTTAAGTAGTCAGGATAAAACCAAAATAAAATAAAACAAATATTCAACGGAATGCCATAATGTGGGGATAAACACAATTCATAACTAAAATGCTATAGCAGGTTTCACCAAAGTCATTGCTAAGTGAGTCAACATCAACACCAAAGGTCTTTTACCAAGAAAGAAAAACAGAGCTTCAGCAAATTATACAATGCAGATATTTATATATGCAAACAAATCCCCCCCCCCCCCAAAAAAAAACAAATATTTGGGAGGGGCTATATTTGAAACGGAAATACTACTCCTTACACCCATTTACTCAGTAAGCCTGTCATCGATTTGAGAAGTAACCCTTATTGCATATTTATTTTGTCATTCTATCATTATCTCCACCTACAAAATTCTTTCTACCTCCTCTGATCTTCTTTGTTATCCCTTAATTGTTTTTGTCCCTTAATTGAATCCCAAGAGGAAAAATAAAGACAGAAATATAGTTGATTGATTTTCTCATGTCCACAGACTATAAAAAGTTCACTGGCATTATTTGTGAAACAAAATCAATCAAACCTCCAAGAGTTAGTATGGGATCAAAGTACGATGATTAGAAAACAACTGTATTATATAAAATTTTAAAAAAAGAAGAAGGAAACAACATATTTGTTCAAGTATATGAGAAAAATAATGCTTAAATTGAAAGTAGATCCCAGTACCAGAATTATATGCATTTAGTTGTAATTAAACTGAAGAAATGGTTTTGAAGTTTAATGAATATAGATTTACAATGCCAGATAAAATGGACAATCCTGAAAATAATGAAAATGAATTGTAGATGACCGCAAAGGAAAACGTCTCATTGTTGCAGAATACATTGAAAATTCTTTGTCCAAAACAGTAATTTTCATTAAGGATAACTTAGTGATAACATATTTTATAAAAGAATGGCGAGTAAAGTATTATATTCATGGGTACAAATAGTCTCGCATTAACCTTTATGTGCTAATTAAATAAAATTAGCCCTTTATTTTCCTCTGTTTTAACGACAAGAAACAGAGCAATTTAATCCAAAAGAAGATAACAAATAATTGAATAGCAACCAACAAATAATGCCATAGAAGATGCGATAATTTTTTACTTTTTTACATTTTAATATATTTAATGGTAATAAAATCATACAGTCAAGTACTCATAGCGGGTCGTAGTGAATCTCATAAAATAGAAAAGCAATTTTGTAAAGAAAAAAAAATATATATTATTTTTTTCTTATATGAATCTATTTATTCTCTGATCTTATAAGAAAACAATGAAGAAAATTTATAACAGATTGTGTTGAGCAAGCAGTTAGTAAACAGATGTAATGAAAAATTAACAAAAAAGACTGGAAAACCTACCTTGAATGAGAAATTACTAAATGAGTAATTAACAGATGAGCCTGACTCAAATTCTGCAAGACCTCCACATTCATCTCCCTGTTCAGTTTTGTTATGTAAATCAACCTCAAAGAATATGTACCCATAATAGAACTGAAAGTTGCACAAATCAATTCCATTAAGCTAATTTTTAGGACTATATACCACTTCCTCTTGGCGATTGCTCAGGCAACTACTGCTGCCGCTTAAGCTATCAGCATCACTGGAGTCCTCAAAGTCACTGGCTGGATATATGTTTTCATCTGTAGTATTCCATGAGTAGCGACTTGTGAAGTAACTGGTATCAAGTGCACTCTCTGAAGTTGGAACAAATGCAGCCTGGGAAAATGACAAGTTGATTTAGTCAATCTAAGACCTGAAAAAGCAAGAATTGACATCCATACTTTATGATGTAAAGACAGTCACTACCTTCTGCCTAGCAAGTGTGTCCCAGTTGATATCTTTGAAGAATACATGCTGTTTCACCTGATGATAGTATTTCACTTGTATTAGCTCAGGATCTAAGGAAAGTAGGCAAACATATATTCCAAATACTTAAAAAACAAGAATCAAACACTTGAACAAAGAACCAAGATCACCTCTGATGCGCCTCCGGAGCCAAGTCTCTGATGAGGATCTTCGGTCAAAAATCTGGAAATTAAATGCAATGGCAACCATATAAACTTTACCAGTTCAGTAGAACTAGCCTCTATTACAAGAAAACCGACTCAAAAATGAAGAAAACGCGTAACAGTTTAACAGAAGCGGTAAAAAATCTTTAAGAATCAACTAGTTAGAAGTACTAAATCGTCAATCTTAATAAATCCTAAGAATGTATCTTAGTAAAGAATGTGTTCTTTACAGCACAGCATATTAACAAATATCGCATAAGAAAATTCAGTACTAAATAAAGGATTCCTTCAGAGGAAGCAAAAAAGGGGAGTAAAACGGGGTTTACCCTGCATAAAAGGAAATATGTTTTAAAGGGTAAATAACATATTAATGACCATGCTCACACATTCATTGGAAGACTGAGAAGCAACTACACCAAAATTTTCAATCAAGATACTGTTTGTAAGATGAAGTATCTCTGCAAAGTTGCAGTATAATATCACTTAATTTTCATATATCTTATATCAAAGCGCATATACGAGATTTCCATCAGCAATAACTTTTCTTAATGGCACTTGACAGCAGAGGTGATCCAACTTGAGTAATGCTGTGTGTTTAAGGCAAAGCTTGGGGTTGTCTGTGAGATTTACCATTTTAATTACCAAAAGCCAAAAAAAAAGGAAGAAATATTTGCAAAAATACAGGTAAAAACACAAATAGTGCTGAACACGTAAAACAATAAAAGCATGGACGCTTCTAAGTTACTAGTCATATTCAGGCAGGTTACCTTTCATATATGTGATTTGTTTTTGCTTGTTGGGGGGGGGGGGGGGGTGTGTGGAGGGCTGGGCAGGTTACCTTAATTACCAATATAGCGCCAAAAAGGGTTTACAGCCAGGAGAAAAATAATTCTGACAATAAAGCATTCCTCCATGCATGCATGATAAGAAACTAAATAGGCCAGAGGTTCAGATAACCAATGATGTAATTAAGTGAAGTGCCTAATAGCAATAAACACATAACATAAATCAAAAGATTTGCTTACCGATCAATCAGATCGTGAGCTTCAGGGCTCATTTCTTCAGGTACTCGAGGCCAAGGTATTTTCCGGTTAAGAATATTATCAAATATTTGCTGGAATCAAAACAGAAAATAAGAATTAGTCTTAAGAGCTCAATCAAACAAAACAATTATATAAGAATAGAGAGAATCAAGACGTAACTGATGTTTCTGGTCCGTGTGAATTTCTAGTCCACCTTAAAACTTTATTCTATCATTATTAATTTATTTCTAAGTTTCTTAAAAATAATTTTGTATCTAGTCCGTGTGTATTTCTAGTCCACCTTGAAACCTTAATCTATCATTATTAATTTATTTCTAAGTTTCTTAAAAATAATTTTGTATCTAGTCTGTGTGTATTTCTAGTCCACCTTGAAACCTTAATCTATCATTATTAATTTATTTCGAAGTTTCTTACAAATAATATTGTGTACATATATATATATATATATACACATACATGTATGTATGTACATATTCCTGTCATTTGAGCTAGCTCAATAACTCTTTCCTTTCCCTGCCATTGATCTGATAATTCAGATACTGTTTCTCTAAACATTCAAACAAAAGTAGCACCGTCACAAATTTGCAAGTACAAGATTTAGAAGGCCTGCTGATAAACAGCTAAAAGAGGCTTGAGGTTTTTGATGGGGTATGCACTGAGGGCTATTTGGTGATTTGAAGGTGTGAAAGCTGTTTTGGGAGGGACAAATAAGTTAATTGTACGGGAAATTTGATTTTATCAGTGTATGATTTCTTTTTAAGTTTTTTGGTCTTTGACGTACTGTAAGATTTTAGTAAAAGTTTCTAATCCAAAATAAATAACAAAAACTTTCAGCTTACAATTTTTGCGGACTTCCTATTTTCACACAATTTGTAATCTATGATCAAGTTTGACAGAGCAATTTTTGTGTATTTGCTTTTGAGTTTCATATTAGAACATTTTGAAATGGATAAGTATTTTAGTTTGTTGCTTGAATCCTTCTACTTCTAGCATGGAACAGAGCAGAGAGTCAATGTATAAAAAGGTGAAGCATTTCACTGGCCTCAATATGCAAGCATTTAGAACTCATTATCTGTCCTATCCATTTCTAAGACATGGGAAGAAATGGAGAGAGAATATTAGAGTTTCAAAAGGAGCTCTCTAAAAACAAGAGAGAAATGGATGATCAGATGGATGACTGTAAACAAAATGATTTGGTAAGCCTGATTTAAACCATTAAATGCAGCTAGGTTTGTCATAATAGGTACAGATAATTTACTAGATCCAAACATCAAGATCAGATAATCTCTGTACATACATATAAGGGAATGGATTAGCAGACCCACATAAGTTAGTACAATTAATTTTACACTAGTTTTAGGCCTTATCTTTTTATGATTAGGACAGTATTATTGCACGCTTTTTCTCTCCTCTTTCTCCTCCCATCTATCTTCTTCCCCAATGTTTTATAACATCTTCCACTCTTTACCTTAATGTTTTTCTCCTCTTTATTGCCATTATTCCTTTCCTTCCTTTTTTGTTATTTTGTTATTTTATCTCTTTTAAAATTTGGCAGATTAGAAGATGTAAATAGATTTTATAGATTGACATTCAAAAATGTACAAAATATAGATTTAACCCACAAAAAATAACTAATATACACTTTTTTTTTTTTGGGGGGGGGGGGGGGGGGATTTCCCTGATGGCTTTCCGATTACAAGTTTTGGGGATTTAAATTTTTTATTTTAACTTTAATTCAAAGACATTTGCATTTGGACAAATCTGTGAGAGAAATCAATAGATAAAAGATAAGAGATGAATAAAAAATAAAGTTACAAAAGAAATAGAAGTCAGGGAGAAAGGGGGAAAAAAAAGAAAGGTTGGAGAATGATAAATGAGAGAGAGAAAGCTCACTAACTCAATTAATGATAAATACCCATGTCATCACATCACATGCATTAAAACCATTAAATCTTTACCACTGATATGCTTTTAATATAAAATTAGTGTAAAAGTAAGTGTAGTTTTAGGGGTCTACTGATCCATCCCCATAAATATATACACAGGCAGTACCAACCTAAAACATAGGGACAGAGAAAAAGAAACGAAATATTAGAGATAAGCAAATGATATCCAAATGAAATGCAAAGAAACTGAGGATAAAAGAAAATGCATTACATCAAAGAGAAAGTAAAAACAAACAGAACTAGCATTTACAATAACTGGCATTTTCTCAGAAGCGTGCTAACCTGCGGATGCTCAGCATTAAAGGGTGGTATGCCAACAATCAATTCAAATAAAATGATGCCAACAGACCACCAATCCGCTGTTGTGCCTGATGAAAATGAATATATTATATATATTGTCAATAAAATAATTAAAGAAAACAAGCTTTGACAGGTGAAAAAGAAAAAGCAAGATAATCAGATGTCACTATGGCTTTAAAATTGCAAAAAAAATCATACTTCATGGCAATTTTCATTTCTAAACTACTAAAACTTTGGACAGAACAAAAATAAATAGTTTACCAGTATAAATCATTCAAATCTAGCATCATTGAGCTTTCATTGCATAAATATTTCTTTAAGAATTGCCATTATTTAGCATGAAGTTCAGTAATAGAAATAAAATGACAAAGAAGATAATTATTGCACCTTAAAGTCAAAAAAGGCTATACGAACCATGTCCAGTCCCCAAAAGTATTTCTGGTGCCAAATAGTCGGGTGTGCCCACAGCAGAACGTTTCTTCCGCCTTTCTTGCTGATGCTCAGAAGCGGTCAACTGCGGCTCTTCATCCCCAAGAAGAGTTGTGCCACTAACTGCTGGACCAGATAAATCATCTGTGCTATTGATAAGACCAACCTTTGAGAGCCCAAAGTCTGTCAACTGCTCAGAGGAAATAAAGGACCTTCTCGTTAGAGATCAAGTCAGGAAATGTTTGACTAGGATAGTATGTGCTTGTCAACCAAAACCAGATTTACAAGTGAGGAGTTTAGTAGACGCACACACATTACATTCTGCAAGGTGAACCAAAAAAAAAAAAAAAATTTGTTACCTTGATATGACCATCATGTGCAATCAACAAATTGTCAGGCTTCAAATCACGATGAACCACACGCAGAGAATGTAAGTATTCCAAAGCAAGCACCTGGGGAAAAGAAAAGCCCAAACCCAAAAGAGAGAGAGAGAATAAACTTAAATTAGACAAGTTATTGATCTAAATAAGAGTTGGATAGGAAAAAAAAAATCTAATAGGCAAAAGAGAGGGAAAACGACAAAACACATACAACTTCTGCAATGTATACACGAGCAACATCTTCATCTAAGCAGCCTAAATTTCTCAACAACGAATACAAATCCCCTCCATTCAAATACTCCATCACAAGATACAAGTTCTCGCGACATGTAAATGAATAGAAGAACCGAACCTGATACAGCATCCATTCATGTTAGAAGAGGATAACAATTTCCATATCGATGCAAAACACTTCGCAAGGTAGACCTGCTCACCACAAAAGGATTGCGGACTGAAATCAGAATATCGCGTTCCGCTAATATACTTTCAACTGCATTTTTGCGGATCATATCTGCCTTTTTGAGAACCTAACATATATGGCAAAAATAACAATCAAGTTTGGACTATTCAGACCAGACCAACTCAGTGTACCAAACAACAATATTACTGCCAGAAAGAGATATAAACTTCTAAATGCCCTCCCAAACAGCACTGACTTGCTAAATACTGCAATGATGAAAGAAAACAAAATAAACATAGTAGAATAAATGATAAAGTAACATTGCAGATACTACAAGTTAAAAAAGACAACTTAAGTTTACAAAACTAAACCAGAGAAGTTGTCCAATAAACAAAACATGATTGGACACTTCGAGTTATGATGAATATAACCAAGATGAATGAATAAAGCAAAAGGAAAAAAGAGGCATAATGGTAAAAGCCAAACTAGAGGAAAAAGCCAACTACTCTACCACAAAAACAATATCCTGAATATATTTTTTGAGGGAAAAAAAAGGACTATATCCCAGATTAAAACTTCGGAAAAAAAAAAAAAATCTAAACTGCAAGTTACTAATTTACAATTCCAACGAACCATGTGCTGGGTAAAGCAATGCTGTTCAAAGATTTCTATAATATCAACTTGTTTCATTGGCACCTCAGTAGAGTTCATGTCATACTATTAGCAATTTTAGCTTGAAACAAATAAGGCAGTTTAACCAATGTAATCAACAAATCAACTTTTAACCCTAACGACGTAACATCATACCGAGTTTGCTTTAAACTGGCATGACAAGAATAAAAATTCTGCAATGAATGTACAGAATGTCATAATAAGTATCAATACAAGTCCGTAAACCTTCATATCTGGAACAACAAAAACATCCGTCTTTTTTCTTTTAAGCTTCTCCACTAATGGTTCCGAGGTCCCACCTTTCCTTCCATCGAAAGGAATCTGAAGCAGGATTTGATCTCATCTCCTCCTCTCTTTGATCAGCTCCACAAGAAGGAAAAGAAGGTTAAAAAAACAAAGGCTTTGGAAGATCCACCTTCTCAAATTCGTCAAGCCTCCACTCCCATTGGGGTTCGGAGGCATATCCATATTGGTTTGTCATTCATTTCCGTAAGACCCTTCTGAGTCAGGAGCTTCTTCTTAAGTCTAGGATTCTAAATAGTCAAATATAAAGAAGCAGCTGGGCAAGAATAGGCGTCTTGTTTTGCTAAGGCATGAGTGTGCAAGTATCATCAATCAAAACGAGTAAGGTCACATTTCCTATGGACCAATTCCCATGGTGTTACCTTTTACATCCGATCATTCATATCATCCAAGTCCTCTACTTGCCATACTAAGGCCAAAGAACTGCATCTTAGTGCTGAACCAATGTATAGAAATTAAGCTGAGCCGAGGTTCGTGAATTATGTTTAAATTTTAATGGGAAACTGTAACTCAGTTAATAGAAAGAAAATGGGGTCTATATAGATGTGCAATTAATACAAATTTTTAGAGTATGAGGACTTGCGCCCTCTTTCCAGTGAATTAGCTTATCGAAATAATTTTTTTAAGAGTTTCACACATGTCCGCACGAAGGTTTCAATATAGGACGGCCCGGATTAAAGCTACAAACAAAGACCTAACTATGTAAAGAAATTGAAAAGAGAAGAAAAGGAGATAAAGAGAGATTCTGCCCCAATAACCATGACAAACTTATGTCACAAATAGTTTGAAGAGACAGGACGCAAAAGATATCAATATCATGAAATTTACTAAATTAAGCTTTTATACTTTCAAATGTTGTCAAATAGCTGAAGCAATGTCAATAGTGAATCAAATTGCGAACCACTTTCATTAGAACAAAAAGGATAAAAAATTGAGGGGAAATAAGAAAAAATATTACAGAACAGCATGAAATGTAGGTACCTTTATTGCAAAAAGATCACCGGTGGTTCTCTTTTTTGCCAAGAAAACCCGTCCAAATGCCCCACGACTGATTGGTTTTATTATCTCAAAATCATCTATAGACGTACGGTCCTTCGAAGGATGTATGGGGCTTGTTCTCAAGCTACGAACAACGTCATCTTCCAAAGGAGCGTCTTCCTCAATTACAGTGCTAGTAATATCAACTTTATCATCAGTCACCAGCTCGCAAAGCTGCAAATACTTCTCCCTACATAATCATAGTTCCAAGTCCCAATCAAACCCTTCATGATCTCTAGTTATAAAAGTTACAAAACAAATGTCCAGCAAACTCTTGCTTTGAAAGGTAAACGTGCCAGTTTAGATTGAGGTGCTCAGCAAATAGAGGACATAATACTCACCTAATCAGCTTCTCAATACGAGCACCAAAGGTCTCCACTGTAAGTGCATCAAACTTCCTACGGTCAATTACAACCCTCAAGTCTTCAAGGAAAGATAGCAAATCTGGTATAGAGCTATCATCGTCCAATGGCGTAGTTGCTACACATCTTGCAATATCAGCAAGTTCATTCATCTGCGTCATCAGGGAATTTTAGCCCAATGCTGTCGTATTTCAAATTGTATACCAACTTATCGATAATTAGTAGCAAGCACTATGATAAAATAGGCACAGCGAATGTATATTGTGTAAATACCCTTCTAGTAGTAAGCTACTCATTAAAAAAAGATGCAATTACTTGAAATCTTATTGAATACTCTGGAATAAATTAGATTCAGTGTACTCATCGGTCCACACTTCTACCTCAAAACCATATTGAATATAACAACTTCTTGATGTTTTGTCACCAGAATTCAGAAACACAATTATCAGGTTGTCCTCGAGTTAACCATTACACTCCTGAACCATATTTCTCTATCACACTACTCTTTGACAAAGGAACATGAGCAGTTTTATCAAATAGGCTAATAGAATGGTGGAGAAGCTAATAAGTCTTACATAAATCTTGATTGCAATGTATAGAAGCCTTCTATATTCTCAATTTATGGCAACCGCAATATTACCTTGGATGTCGGTAAAATGGCTGCAAGAATGGGTCTGCATTAAGCAGCTTACCAAGGATAATGGGCAAAGCATCAACCTTGCGACCATTTAGATTAATATTTCCCTCATTTCAGTGAAATGGTTCCCATAGGGTGCATCTGATATCATTTTCCAAATAGTTTTTCCTAAACTTATTTTTTAAAATGAGGTGTTTTAGATTTGAAGTTTTTGGATTTAAACGCATGTTTGATAGTGTGTTTTGGAACAATATTCGGAAGAGAGGAAAAAAAAATGAACGAGCATCTGGTAGAAACCTGAAAACAAATAGGTCTATCAAAAGTTTGTTAAAAATGTTTATAAACATATTTTTTATCAAGTTGCCTTCACAAACATTTGGCAGTGTTCAATTATTTGGTTTAGATGGTTTTATTGATGTAAATTTGACACTTGGCATTCACCATTTTTTTTTTCTTCGAAGGTTGGAGGGTGGGCTAAGCCCAAATCAACATTTTAGCCCTCCCTCCCCAAAATTCGAACTAAGATGGCCATCCAAATAAAGCTACTTGAAAACCATTGGGCCGCACATGGCATTCACTTCATATAAGAAAATACAAAATTATAATAGGGCATAGTACAACTTTAAATAGTCGCATGTAAGGTATATCACGATAAAAGAGTCTTGTCATTGAGTGAAAAGGCAAATACGTACCACCTTGAGAGAATCCATGTTCCACAAAGAAAAAAAAGCTGAAAACACCAATGGTGTTTCCAATTTTCTTCACAAAAGTTCGAAAAAGGAAATTTTGTTTTTCCCTTGGCATTTTGTGAAAATAGTCTAACAAACATGTTTTTCACATTTTTTTTTTAAAACATAAAATGGATGCTAGAAAACAATAACACACTCCACCTAAGACTTCTTTCTTTTTTCCACTCTAAAATGTTATCATGATATGACTTTGCACTATAAAATTATAGTATGAAAAAAGTACAGAGAACACGAGGACAGCAAACCAAGAAGACATCCAAGACCAAACAAATATCGACCCAAACACTATATTCTAAGCAGTCAAAAGTTACCCAAGAACAACAGTTAGGCACTTAATATATTGCAGACATATAGAGATCTTGGAGCTGTTTTCAACACTTTGTACACAGATGAATATGCCCCATGAGTATAAATTCATATAATCTAACAAAATCAAAATAGAGAATGATTGAAAAACAGAAGTCGAACGATGCAGCGTACCACAAAGATAATTGTTTGTACAAATTAATAGGCAAAAGGATACCTGTGGGAAATCATCATGCTCAGACAAAGCACCCTTCCCTGCCAATAGCAAGTCTATTTGACTGGTTCTTGGTGTCAATAAAGGAGACCTAGGAGTCATGCTACCAGCAGATGATGTCGTCATTCCTTGATCCGATTTTGGACCAAAACGAGTTTTACATGCCATGGAAGGTAAACCCTTCAGGTCATCCATGAAAACAGAATTATCAGCTTCAGGAACATAGTCAAGCATGTCCTCCGAGCCTCTCCGGGACCAATCACTGAATTTCGGAGAGAGAACGTCAGATTCTTCTGTCACACTTGAATTTGATACTTTTGCAACATCTGGGCTACCTACAACAACGTTATGGATATCCTTCTGTACAGAGGATTCCATCATCTTCTCAAGAGTTTCAGAAATTCTGAGAAGACGTTCATTGACACTTAGACCCTTCTGATCACATCGATCAGCAATTGCACAAATTTTTGAGTGGTCTTCCACATGTGATGTTGGGACCTCTTCTTCACAAATTCGACAAATTATTGAACTACTGTCATCAGGAATATTTTGTTGATCTCCCCAATAACCCCAAGAAACTTTATGTTGGTGCTTAGACGAATGTTCCAGAGTTTCTGCAGCAGGAGGAAATTCAGATGGCTTAGCTGGCAAATCGATCTCAGAAAGTCCTCTTCTGATATTTGAACTTTTCAAAGGTTCAACTTTACCATCATTTTGCTCTTTTGATGTAGGACTTTCTTTCATGATCTTTCCTACAGGAGATGGAAGTTTCTTCCAAGAGGACATTCGATCTCTGGCAGCAGAGGACTCCAAGCTCTTTGCATTATCATCACCGGGAGGCGAAAGAATATTCCCCTGCTTTACAGCATGGTCTCTCTTCCAATTGAGGCCATGTTGCTCTTGACTATAAGATTTCCTACTTGAAGCTGCCTTCGAGGCCTTTGCAATGGTTGAACCTTTCCCATCCCTTAGGGTGCCTTGAGGGATTCGTTTATCTGCAGAATGTAGGACTCTGGACTGACGAAACTGAAACATATGTTCATCTTCAGCTAATGCACTTTCCTTGTGGAACTGCAATAATCTGGTGCATCTTGTTAGAATGAAAAGCATCCTAGTATAAAGCTGCTTCAGCGTACCCGGAGGAAGTTCTTGACGCCTATCATCCAGTTCCTGAACTATGCCTTCACACTGAAGCCAAAATTCTCCAGGTGACGTCATAGCACAGCTCCGAGCCAAAACCAGCAAGTCCTCAATAGTTTCCTGCCACTCAGGATGACTTTCTGCATTTTTTTCAAGAATTCCAACAAGATCTCCAGCAAAAACAGCCAGATCAGAGTTCACTTCTTCCTTTGCTTTATCAAATTTTGTTCGAATGACAACCAAGATCTCCTGCATAAAGCAGCAAACAGTTTAAATACAAATTTTACATTTGAAACCACGATATACCCATCGCCAGCAAGGGAAAAAAATACAAAAGAATGAAAGTACCTCCAGATTATTTAAGCCACGAGGCTTCCAAAAAGGAAAAGGCCGTACACCTTTGGAGTTTAACTCATGCGAGAAACTTTTCACATCACCAGGGAACCTCTTTCGAGGAGCACTAGTGAGACGGAGTATAGCTTGAAAACGGGGGGATTCAGATTCCTTTGGGTTCTCACAATCATATGAAGTCTAGAAACATGACAAGTAGAAAAAAAAGATTTGTATAAGAACATAAACTACGAATGCAGGAAGAGCATCAATGATGATCCCTTCAACAGTACCTCTGGTGTACAAACATCTGAACTTAAGCTTCCAGCAGGGCCCCATGAGGATTCACATTGTGCTGCTAAGATAATACTATGTATCAAAGATAGTAATTGCAAAAGAGATCAAATAAATTTTCCAAATCACTTTAAAGTAATCTTAGACATATCTGGATCAACTTAAGTATTGCATGGTATGTCAAACAGATACCAATCTTCTTAATGAAAGCAAAGTTGAAAGAGTCGCAAAACCAAATGAGGAAAAATATTACAGCCCAAAAGTAAATGCAGAGAGCACAACAAAAAGAGGGGTGAAGACAACTGAAGAAATGAATTATCATGTACACAGAAATCCAGTCTTCTATGTGAGTTACCAAACAAGGTAAGTAAAGAGAGATGATAATGATAATGATGGTGATGGCTGGCGAGTGAAGGGCAGAGAAAATAGCAATGTGCTTGTCTAGCAAAATACTGGTAATTGTCTAAACCAATATTAAATGAAAACACACATACAAACACAGAGAAATGATTGAAAGCCAATGACAGAGAAAATAGCAATGAGATTCTCTAACAAACTCATGGTAACTATCCAAGAACATCTTTAGGTTGAACACCATAAGTCAACAGGAAGAGAGAAACAGAGAGAAATTATGGGGCCCACTAACAGAGAAAAGTAAATATCTACTGCAAATAATATAAACTGCTTAATGTTCGCTTTCTAAATACACACACTAGTTTCTGTTAGTATCTGTTCCATATGTTCTAGTCATCTCTCCTAACCATGATTAGCATAAAAGACTTCACAAGAATTACTTGAACATATTTATTTCTGCATTACTTCCTGAAGCCCTACATGAACTCCAGATGATCCAATCTGCCCAGTCTGATCCATTGCCAATTTATGGGAGTGTCAAAAGACGTTTCTTTTTCTCTTGAACAAAAATCAGACAAACTAACAAACATTGTTGGTTAATACACCATAAATTCCCAACTCGTAAGCAGAATAGACTACCATCATTTGTAAAAATGCTTCTTAAAATTCCAATCTTTCATTTTCCTAAATACTATAATCTCTTGCAAAAGTGCTAATTAAAATTCAGATCTCTAATTTTTTGGAATCCCAATTCGATTATGCTAGTGCAGTGATCAATTACTGACCATTTAATCTTCAAATTTTTCACTTTTTTGAACCCATGCCCATACAGCTCAATTCCTTTATATTTGCCATTTTTATAAAATTTCCTGAACCCATGTCCATGTCAAAATACAAAAATAAAGACTATATAACCAAAAACCACAAAATTCTGGGTCCTCAAAATCAACTTCCATAGCTAAGTCCTCTTCCACAATATATCTTTCTTCAAAGTACATTTTTTATAAATAATCTCACAAAATTCATGTTACTACCTAAACTCATCACCTTACTTGAAACTTGGTGATATAGTAAGTGTTGGAAAACTGAGAGATTATTCAGTCAGGATCATGAGCATATTATTAGGGATGTGGCAGCTGTAGATGTGATATGATAGATGTAGTGTACACTAAAGAATAGGAAAGTATAATATGTAATTATTTGGTTTCCTTTTGTGTGCATAGTATTTTACCTATTTATATAGGTCTCATGTATACTAAGAAAAAGAGTAGAGAATAAATTCAATTTTGTAATTCCCTTTCCTCTTCTTTATGGTATCAGAGCAGGGATTTATTCTCTGACTTTTACACACACACACACACACATATATATATAAAGGGGAACTAGTGTTGCTCCACCATGTCAGAAACTACATCTGAATCTACTCCTTTCAGAACCGCCCCATTGACGACCACAGAAACCCATGTCCCTATTTCTGATTCCCACTCTGTCCAAATCACAAATATCAAACTGAATGGTGATAATTTCCTGCGTTGGTCCCAGTCTGTCCGGATGTATATTTGACTGGAGATAAGAAGGAACCAGCAAAAGAAGACCCATCTTATGCAACTTGGGATGCTGAAAACTCTATGGTGATCACATGGCTAGTAAATTCCATGGAGGAAGATATTAGCTCCAATTACATGTGTTACCCAACAGCCAAAGAACTCTGGGATAATGTAAACCAGATGTATTCAGATTTGGGAAATCTGTTCCAAATATATGAATTGACAACAAAGCTTGGCGAACTTCGCCAAGGAGAGGACAACGTCACCAAGTATTTCAATTCTCTGAAGAGGCTGTGGCAAGATTTAGATCTGTTTAATGACTATGAATGGAAATCAACAGCACACTACAATCACAACAAAAAGATGGTAGAAGATTATTGTGTTTATAAATTCTTGGCTGGATTAAATGTAGATTTTTGATGAGGTTATGGGGAGGATTCTTGGTCACCAACCTATACCCGCTATTGGTGAGGTCTTTGCCGAAGTAAGAAGGGAGGAAAGTCGCAGGAACATAATGCTTGGAAAGAAGGGGGTTGCTGCCCCTGTTGAAAATTCAGCCATGGTTGCATCAGATGCAACTGCAAATAAGGTTTTCAATCAGCAAAGGCAGAATGAAAAACCTCGGATATGGTGTGATTTTTGTCATAAACCACGCCATACTCGAGACAACTGCTGGAAGATCCATGGGAAACCTGCTAATTGGAAGAGCAACAAGCCGAGTGACAAACCAAATCAAGCAACCTCCTATGCAAATGAGGTTGAGAAAAGTCCATTCAGTAAGGAGCAGATGGACCATCTTCTGAAACTGCTAAAGTCCAACTCTTTATCTAGTACTCCTAGTAGTGCTCTTGCACAAACAGGTAGCGATCCTAATGCTCTATCTTGTAGTCTAAATTCTGCTCCCTGGATCATTGATTCGGGAGCATTTGATCACATGACTTCCTCTTCTAGTTTGTTCAGTAATTATTCACATTGTTATTAAAATGAAAAGAGTAAGGATTGTTGATGGTAGTTTTTCACCTATTGTAGGAAAAGGTCAAATAGAAATTTCTAATCAAATAACTCTTCAATCTGTCCTTCATGTTCCAAAATTAGCTTGCAATTTGTTATCTGTCAGTAAAATTTCTAAAGACTCTAACTGCCGTGTTGTCTTTCTTGACTCTCATTGTGAATTCCAAGACCGGAACTCGGGGAAGATGATTGGCAGTGCTAAAATGGTCCATGGTCTTTATTATTTTGTTAGCAATCCTTTCGAGAATAAAACTGCTCAAGGCTATGGTGGTAGTGTTAGTTCAATTTCTGCTCATGAAAAAATAATGCTTTGGCATCTTAGGCTAGGACATCCTAGTTTTCCTTATTTAAAACGCTTATTTCCTAAACTGTTTCAATATTTGGATTGTTATTCTCTTCATTGTGATGGTTGCTATTTATCTAAAAGCCATAGAGCTACTTATTTGACAAAACCATACCGTGCCTCCAAACCATTTTATTTGATTCATAGTGATGTGTGGGGTCCCTCTAGGATCACTACTAGGACTGGAAAAAAATGGTTTATTACTTTCATAGATGATCACAAACGACTTTGCTGGGTGTATTTAATGAATGACAAATCTGAAGTAAAAAGTATGTTTCAGGTTTTTTACAAAATGGTCGAAAACCAATTTCAATCAAAAATTTGTTTGTTTCGTTCTGATAATGGGAAAGAGTATTTCAATGAACATCTAGGGAATTTTTTTTGAAGAAAAAGGCATTTTACATCAATCTACATGTCGTGATACTCCTCAACAAAATGGCATTGCCGAAAGAAGAAACAAACATTTACTAGAAGTGGCTTGAGCCATAATGTTTTCGATGCATATTCCAAAATATTTGTGGGGAGATGCAATTTTGACAGCATCTTATTTAATAAACAGAATGCCTACTCGTGTTTTACAATATGTTACTTCATTAGATTATTTCAAAAAAACATTTCCTACATGTAGAATTAATTCAGATTTGCCATTAAAAATTTTTGGTTGCACTGTCTATGTTCATATACCTAGCAAATTTCGATCCAAGCTTGATTCAAGAGCTGAAAAGTGTGTTTTTATTGGTTATGCACCAAACAAAAGGGGATACAAGTGTTATAATCCTCAAACAAAAAAAATGCTTTTAAGCATGGATGTCTCTTTTCTAGAAAATCAGTCTTATTTTTCCAAAAATTGTCTTCAGGGGGAGATAGAGAGAAAGGGAGAAAATTTTTGGGAAACAACTTTGGATCCGCTACCAAAACCTATTCTCTTATCTCTTTCTCTAGATGTTGAAAAACAAACAAAACAACAGGCTGATCAAAATCCTAGCCAAACTTTACCAAACATAGTTGATTCACAAACAGGGGAAGAAACACTACAGAAGAACAAAAATATTCCTGAACCTCAGTATTTGGTTTATACTCGAAAGAGGACTAGGCAGAGGAATAAAGACCAGCCAACCATTTTACCACAAAGTCAATCGGAATCTCTGGAAAAAGGTCCTAGTGATTAAGGTAATTTCAACCTTAGTCTTGTTCCTTCTAATCCTAATCATGTTTCTGTTCTTCCTTCATCTTTATCCCCTTCAATTATTGAACCAAAAAATCATGATATTTCTATAGCCATGAGGAAAGGAGTTCGAAAGTGTACCCAACATCCCATTGCAAAATATTTATCCTATGATAGACTGTCCAATAGTTATAGAGCATTTATTTCTAATGTGTCTGACTTGTTTGTTCCAAGAACTATCAAGGAAGCCCTTGATGAACCGAGTTGGAAGTTAGCAGTTATGGAAGAGATGAATGCTTTGGAAAAGAATGGTACTTGGGAGTTGGTGAACCTACCGAGGAACAAAAAAACTGTAGGGTGCAAATGGGTGTTTACTGTAAAATGTTAAGAAGATGGCAGTGTTGAAAGGAACAAGGCAAGGTTTGTAGCAAAAGGGTTTACACAAACCCTTGGGATTGACTATCAAGAAACATTTGCTCCTGTTGCCAAGATGAATTCTATCTGGGTACTTTTATCATTAGCTGTAAATTACGATTGGCCCTTACATCAATTAGATGTAAAAAATGCTTTCTTGAATGGAGATCTTGAAGAAGAAGTGTATATGAGCCTCCCTCTAGGTTTTGAGAAGAAATTTGGTGAAGGAAAAGTCTACAAACTAAAAATGTCTCTGTACGGATTTAAACAATCACCAGGGGCATGGTTTTAACATTTTGGGAAAGTCGTAAAAGGTCATGGCTACTGTCAAAGTCAAGCAGACCATACTATGTTTTATAAACATTCGAGGGAAGGAAAAATAGCTATCTTGATTGTTTATATGGATGAAAAAATCTTAACAAATGATGATAGATGCGAGCTGGAGAAATTAAAGAAGGAACTTGCTAAGGATTTCGAGATAAAGGACCTTGGAGCTTTGAAATATTTTCTTGGCATGAAGATTGCAAGGTCCAAGGAGGGTATATTTGTTACTCAACGCAAATATACTATTGACTTACTTAGTGAGACAGGTTTGCTTGGATGTAGAGCAGCTGAAACCCCAACAGATCCCATTTTGAATCTCCAACATGCTAAAGCTGAGAAAGTGGGGAACATAGAACAGTTTCAAAGACTTGTTGGAAGGCTGATCTATTTATCCCATACGCGACCTGATATAGCATTTGCAGTGAGTAGAGTGAGCCAATTCATGCATTCACCAGGACAAGAACACTTTGAAGCTGCGTTCAGAATCCTAATATATCTAAAAGGAACTCCTGGTAAAGGTCTATTGTTTAAAAAACAGGGACACCTTCAGGTGGAAGTCTACACGGATGCAGACTGGGCTAGGAGCATTACTGATCGAAAATCCACCTCTGGTTACTGTACGTTTGTTGGTGGGAATTTGGTTACTTGGAGAAGTAAAAAACAGAATGTAGTGGCAAGAAGTAGTGCTGACGCTGAATTCAGGTCAGTTGCTCATGGAATTTGTGAAGTGTTGTGGATTAAGAGATTACTCGAAGACTTAAAAATTCAAAGTAGTTTACCAATGAAAGTGCATTGTGATAACAAGGCAGCAATTGCAATTGCTCATAATTCGGTTCTTCACGATAGGACTAAACACGTGGAAGTTGACAAGCACTTTATCAAAGAGAAGATTGAAGAAGGTATGATTTGCATGTCTTATATACCCACTGCAGAGCAAGTTGCAGATGTTCTCCCAAAGGGTCTGTACAAAGGGCAGTTCAATTACTTAATTAGCAAGCTGAGCATGGAAGATATATTCCAGCCAGCTTGAGGGGAAGTGTTGGAATTCTGAGAGATTATTCAGTCAGGATCATGAGCATATTATTAGGGATATGGCAGCTGTAGATGTGATATGATAGATGTAGTATACACTATAAAATAGGAAAGTATAATATGTAATTATTTGGTTTCCTTTTGTGTGCATAGTATTTTACCTATTTATATAGGTCTCATGTATACTAAGAAAAAGAGCAGAGAATAAATTCAATTCTGTAATTCCCTATCCTCTTCTTTAGTAAGTTTAATTCACAAAGAAAGAGAGCCTTAACCCAAAAGTTTTCAATCTGGAGGATGAAAGGAGAGGGGGGAAAAAAGGTCACCTGGCATTACGAGAAGCCAATGACTGTCATAACAGGCATTGCAAGCGACTGCTGTGAGTGCCTTTCATAATGTCAATAAATACTAAACACAATTTTCAGCATTTCACATATTCCTTCTTTTTCATCTTTCTTCTTTCTTTTGTTCTCAATTTTTCCTTTTCAAGGATATCACTTATCATGGACTTTCAAGGTAAAAATACAACATCAGGCTGTAACTGAAAAATGAACAGGTAGAGAGGGTTTATTGAGATAATACAATAAGACATACGTGGCTTAATCTGCAAACCTCTTGAGCCACCATATATCTAGTCAAATTTACCATTTACTGCATTGCGTTAATAATGTTTCAAAAATGATTTAAAAATCAGGCTGTAACTGAAAATGAACAGGCAGAGAGGGTTTATTGAGATAATACTATAAGACGTACGTGGCTTAATCTGCAAATCTCTTGAGCCACCATATATCGTGTCAAATTTGCCATTTACTACAGTGTGCTAAGAATGTTACAAAAATGATTTTAAAATTTCACTAAACTGAAGTTATTGGTGAACTAGCTGCCCCATAATACCTAGGAGGGCTCCATTCCAAAAGACTTTGTAAAAGAGTATACTTCAACTCAAAAATAGACAATTATAAGCCCTCTCCAAAAAAAAATTACAAAAATAACACAGCACCCATGTCATACCTTTTGACACTTCCCAGTCATGATAAACAAAGAAGAAGATATCTTGAAACTCTTAAGGAATATACTGAGTTAAATAACGGTAAACTAAATACATTTTAATTTTACACTACATAGTATAGTCCAAATAAATACCGGGATGCTAGGTTATACTCCAAAAGTACTAATGCACCTCAGATTTATATCATAAAGCGTGAAAAGAGCAAAAATCAAACTAAATGGCCAGATATATTTTCTTGTTTCTGAAAAATATCAATTTCCTATAAGTTAATAAAACTAATAACTCCTATTAGCTAATTTAATTCCTCCAAGCATAAGCGTGATGAATAGAACACAAGGTGAGTGGCCAAAAGGATCATAAAACATAGTCAGAATCCAGCCAAAATAGAGTCTCAGAAGGCATAAATAAGAAAATTGGCCTAAATTCCATTGTTCCTAAAACCAGTATCAGCATATAATCTAACGACTGAGCAAGAATTATAACATGGCATCAAAAGATGGCATAAAACTGGAGATAGCAAACCACCTAAATTATCATTGTCTAGTGACATCCTTGTTTTCACAATCATTTATGTCGTCCTTGGCAGATAAAATTAAATATACTAACTCCATATGTAGGTCATTCTAGCTAAACAATCAACCATTTAAAACTCTTTAAAAAAATTTAAAAAAAAAAGTGAAAGCAAATAGATTACCTGCTTCAGAAGATGATTGACCAGTCACCAAACGGGACTTTGCAAGAAAATTAGGAGTCTGTTCTCTGGAAAGGCCACCACCGCCACCACCAATTGACTTACTATTAGAATTACAGACATTATCGCCAACACCAAAACTCTCCATCATATCTAACATTTCCTTCTTTTTCCCGCCACCAATACCTGACTTGCCGGAGCTTGAGTTTCCATCGCTATAACGACCGCCACCACCAGGTCCAGGCCTCGATAAATTACTGGTTGTGGCGGAACCTTTATCTCCTTTAAAACTAAAAAAGCTCTCCTGAGGCAAGGGCCCCGACCTAGTCTTGATCCGGTTGAGTCCTAACGAAGATGCCAGTATAGGAGACACCGAACTCGGCACTTCTCCTCCACCTTTGTTTAATTTGGAAACTGAGGGTTTCGCCGGAGTTGTTGTAGTTTTAGTTGTTGGAATGATTTCCTTGCCTTTGATTTCCTTCTTTTTCACTCCATCTTTGACTTGGGTTTGTCTACAGGCAACAGCACTGAAGCTACTAGTACTAGTCTCGTCTTTGGATGTGGTTGATTTGGGCTTTTTCTTGTTGGATCGGATCGGCGAATTCGATCCCAGAGATCGGGGACTGTTGGATCCATCTGGACTCGAAGAGTCTGATGATTTCTTTGAAGAGAAGAATAACTTGTTCTTAAACACCATTTTTATCTGGGTTTTTTATTTGGATTGATTTTTTTTGTTAAGCAGCTGCAGCAGCCCTAGCATAGATGCAGGGCTGCTATACTATTGGTAACATTGAACTACACGAGTAAGTTGTAACAGACTAGGACATAGAGAGAGAGAAAGAGGGGATTGGCTTTTGCCTTTAGAGTTATTATGAAACGGATGGAGAGGGGGGGTGAGAAAAGGAGTTGAAGCAAAAGATGGAAGGAAGAGACTGTGAATCAGGTGGTAAATGTCAAATGTACGTACTACAGCAGCCTTAACTGACTCGCGGGCAAAATGTCCGATCCGACCCAATCTTATGCGAAATTATTGGATTGGATTAAATTTGGGGATCTCCCTATAGTTCAACTGTAGTATTATACTACAGTTATTTTCACCCATTGAATCTAATTATGGTACCGCAGTTATTTTCACTTATCGAATTCCGTTATAGTGACAACTGTGGCTGGATTTAATGATTGGGTGCAACTGTAGTATAATATCATAATTGCACCATCGTTTTGTCCTAAATTTAGTTTGTAATTTTTTTTAATACTAATTACACATTAGATTATTGTATTACACAGATATTTACAGCTGCTATTATAACAGACATTACACTGATATTTACAATCAGATATACATAACTAGGACTTATATTATTATATTAAATCCAATAAAGTACATGCTCAGACAAATAATCATCGCAGGGGAGGGATGTCTCTGCTCTACTCACATTTCGCAAAAGAGAATGACTTATAAATATTTTAGCCCCCATAATGCTTTTGTGGGGGCTTAAACCACTACCCTCACGCTTGTGAGGGCAGCAACCCAACCACTCCGGCCAAAGGCCTAATGGCAAATTTAGTTTGCAATTAAACTACGATTGAACGAGAGTTTGCCAATTTGATCGGAGCTGTTCGGATAAGATAATTTGATCTGGCTAGTAAATTAAATAAAAAATAACAAAAATAAAATAATTATTCAAATAACTAGTGGAAATTAAAAATCTCAATGGAAATTTACACAAATAACTTAAAAAAATTGTTTTTAAAAATTAACCATTGTACTTTTTTTTCTATTTTATCTAATTAATTATAAGTTTTTTAGACTAAAATGTCACTAACATTCCAAAACATTCAAAATCGTAGCTGCTCTTCCTGTCCAAATTCAACAGCTTGGTCCCCACAGCATGAGTACTTTTTCGACAATAATCTATTGTAGTTTGACGAGAGTTTAACAACTGTTTCATTTCTGGCAAGACACAACTCCTTTCCGACACTTTGACGGTGGTTTTTCTCTCTTTTATCTTCATTGGCAATTTTGACATCGAAGTAATTTTTTTTTTCATTTTCTGAAGATTGAACTCATTAGACTAGTTAGTTAAGTGTATATTTGATGATAGATGAGTATCATGATTGATCTTTTATAAAGAATAAAAGATGTTAAATGAAATTGGAATTTGATAAAAATGATATATGAGGTGTTTGTTTAAATGCCTCTCAAAAAACACGGAGCTAATTTTTGTCAAGTTTCTAAAAGTTTAACAACTTGGTGAACATTTAGTAGAACTTTTTTTTTGTACCAACGTTGTGTTTTGGAGCGAAAGGTGCCTACATCACCATACACTGGTGCCATCACACCAACTGTATTTAGTGTGGTGTTTTTTTTTCAATTTCATTTCAATTTAATGAATACTATAAATGAGTAAAATTTGGATTTTGCAGCAGATACAATGCCTAAGAAGTTATGGGCAAAACATAATCCACACGATGAAAATACCTGCATTTGAGCATTTCCCCAGATGTAGTACAAATACTTCAAAATTTATAAATGTGATGGAAGTTACCAAAAGGAAATTGATGAAACAACAATTAAGATTATTCAGGAAAGATACATTTGGCTATTTCGTGAAGATGGATAATTATGTGGTCAATAGCATGATCGTGCATAACTCATTACTTAAGCAAGTGGTGCATGAAGAATGTGATCGATTACTAAGTAGTGCTTAGTTAAAAGATTTTGCCGTAGTGCACATGATATATATAAGAAGCCAAAAGTTGCAACCAACCAGAGGGTATATGACCCTTTTTTTCACAATAATTTAGGAAGGACTCTTAAAGAATTCAATGAAAGCTTTTGAGGATTTGGACTTCTATGATATGGATGACGTTGATGCACTAAAAATCATGTTATATTACTTTGCGGAGTATTTAATGGGAGAAAAAGATGAATGTACTCAAAATTTGTTATCGCTACATAAATTTGATTATCTATAGTAAATTTTATTGTGGAAAACGATATATAATAGTTATGACACTGTATTGAACTAAAACTCATTGAGTTTCAAGTGTTTTAATCTTAAAAATGAAACACAACCTTTAGGACTTTTATCTTAGGATTCAAGTGCGTTGAAAAGACAAAAATTTATGGTTACTTAGTTTTTGTAATTAAAAATAATTAACGCCTTTTTTTTAACTTTGTATCTTTGCTACTGTAGGCCTAACTTTTTGAAGTGATTGATGATCTTTTAAGCAAAAAGTGGGTAAAAAAAAAGTCCTCGCATCTTAAATTGAGAAGGCATTGCTTTTTCAAAAATAAGTTTTACTGAGGTGTACAAGTTTTACAACGATTGTTAGTATTACAAATATATTTAGATTGACTATGCACATTTATTAAATAATAGATTATTAGCCTACCTAAAAATTTGGATTACTTTATGTATAAGAGAATGTTAAATATACCCTCGACTTGAGCATGCCGAAGAAGGACAAGCTACATTGGAATGGTATAAAGGATTACTGAATCAATCCCACAATAAGTTTGTAATGTGAGTACATTATTTAACTCAGTTACAATATTTTAATCTTAAATAGATGCTAGTTGTTTAATTCATTTTCATTGTTACTTTGTGCAACATTAACCCAATATCAACATGCCACCCATTTAGGACAAAATAGATTAGCATTAACATAGCATAATCTCAACACAAAGCAACAATTAACAACCATTGACGATGAGTATGAAATAAATGACTCACACCCATTCCTGACAACTATAATTGTTATAAAAACACTAATGTTAAATTTAATCAATGATATATAAAGTTTTTGTTTTCTGGTAACAGATGAAAATGATGTTTCACTATGATTATGTTATCTGTTAAATACAAATGATTGATTGTTTTATTATTCACATCAAAGAAAAGATGGATAAGATTATGTCGGATGTTAAGGCAAAGTAGAAAGAAAAAAGTGTAACACTCCACTTAAGTATTTATTTTTAAAATATTTAAAATACTATTACTTTTTAATATAAATACAATTTCTAAAAGAGTTTTACACAGCAAGCAAAACTTCCTTACAAAAGATAAGAGATATACATAGATTCTTTAGTATATTTCTCAAAAAATTTATTATTAGTAAAGCAAAGATATTTATTTTTTTATTGAAATAAAGCAGAGTCCATCATAAAACCCAAGGTTTGATATGCCCATATGCACTTTGCCTTAGTTAGGACTTGTCGCTAGTTTGCTCTATTCATCGTTACCTGCAATGTAAGTACTTTATGAGCTAATGCCCAGTAAGATAACACTTGATGCATTTATAAATTATTATGCATATAGATGACCATATTAAATTTTTAAAAGAAACTTAAAACAACTTTTTAGGGCTCTAGGTATGTTGCACTACAAGACTGACACTTTTTACTCTTTAAACAATATGGTCTTGGGCCTGATTAATTGATATTTTGGGCGTTACGTATCGCCGTTCCTAAAAGATTATTTTTTACTAAGCTTGGAGGGCTTGCCCTCTTTGGGAACTTTACCACCTTATAGTACAACAACCCATTTTTTAGAAATTCATTTTGTAAAACGTCCTCTTATAAAGTAGTCCATGAAATGCATGTGTACAATGCAACTTATATCATAACATGTGAAGTTCCTAGAGGAACAACAAAATTAGCATACAATGGTATTTAAGGACAACATTCTTCAATGTAGGCGGTAGTGTCGTCCATACGGAGATTAAACAAAATGGAACTATAATATAGGCGGCAGAGCCGACCATAATATAATTGAGTAATATTATCACATATTGGGCAACATAGCCGACTATTCAAGGAGTAAATAAGAAAATATCATAATATAGGCAGCATAGCCGACCATATAAAAATTCACATCATAATAGTTTTCACAAGATAAAGGAATTGTTAAAACTGAAGTTAAATATGAAAAGAATTTTGTCCCTACATTGCAGTTGAAGTGTTACTTACCTCTTGACATTGACTTCTTTAGACCTTTCTAAATTAAGGATTTCTCTATTCTTGATGGTATGACTTAGAATGAAATTTCTAGGTTGCTTTGAAAATGAAAGAGGGTAGGGGGTATTTATAGGATTTCTTAAGGCTAATGGATAGTTAGGATTTTGCCACCATAACTCTTGATCAATGGTTGAGATTATCATTCATAAATACCTTACTAAATTCTAGCATTCTTAACTCTCTCTACAAACGTCTCTTACATCATCACTTATGTCATTACTTATGTCATATTTAATTAGAATTAAATATTTTGTATTATTATTATTATTATTATTATTATTATTACTATTACTACTATTTTAATACTTAAGGGGGCTTGTTAGCTTAAAATAAATTCTATTATATTTAAGTGAGAAAATTGTACCTCACAAAAAGAGAGTTTAGAGAATCTATCATGGGATTTATGATTCATATAATGACAATTCATTTAAGCACTCATACATTAATTTCCTAATGGGACGCTCATATACTGTAAGTGAGTTAAACGTTTAAAAGTTTATGTTTGTTATACTTTAACTATAGTGTTTAATAATAATAATTATTGTTGACAAGCCCCTGATGATGTTGGAGATCGTCATAATCACACCCCAGTATAATTGTGACAGTTTATATGGGGACCTCACTTATCATAATGTGCAAAATCCTCAAAGAAGTACCTCCTGACCTAAGCAAATTGGGACATTCGTATAGGAAATTATATATCCTTAAAAGTCCTTAATTGATTCCTCATTTCAAATGAGAAAGAAGCATCAAAAGTCTCCTTACCATAAAACTGACGAATGTGGAGATTGGCGAAAGAACAAAGAGTGAATCTAAATCTAATTGATTCCTCATTTCAAATGAGAAAGAAGCATCAAAAGTCTCCCTGCTATAGAACTGACGAACGTGGAGATCGATGAAAGAACAAATAGTGAATCTAAATCTAATTGATTCCTCATTTCAAATGAGAAAGAAGCATCAAAAGTCTCCCTGCCACAGAACTGACGAACGTGGAGATCGACGAAAGAACAAAGAGTGAATCTAAATCAATTTAATAGAATGGAGAATCCATCATTATTTGATGAGTTTAAGCAGTGGTTTACTAGCAACATCACAGTAGACTGTGACATCTGACAGTTAAAGAATTTTTTAGAATACTTTTGGGGAGAAAGTCTATAGGATAACTACAGGACAAGGTAACTGTTGTTAATCATTATTTAATTAACTTTAATTGATTTGTTATAATCCAACAAATTCTTTGTCCCTTATTGTATATCTATGAATACTTTTGCTTGATAAGTGAGAAGTAAAGACAATATCCTAATATCTTGTATCATTGTTGCATGCGTACGGATGTCTATTTTTAGATATTAAACCTACAAAACTTATAATCATTTATTACTTTCTTATAGAAAACATAACATTTATTTGCATATAATGAATTGACTAGATATTCTTGAGGTCTTGAGGGCTCACTGGAATAACCGTAAACATAAGCTTAATTCATTATACTACAATAAGCTTAATAGCTGCATTTAGAGCTGGTAAAATGGGTCATTGGGTCGTGTTCGTGTCGTGTCAGCTTCGGGTCGTGTTAAATTTACTTTGACCCAAACTCGACCCATTTAATAATCGTGTCAAAATATTGAGACCCAAACCCGACACGGAAAAATAATCGGGTTACCCAATAACCCGCTTAATATCTATATGTTAAACAAAAGTTAAATAAAATATTTACACACTGTCATACATACGTATGCACATACATACTTACATACATAATTTATCGATATTATAAAATATACATATCTACCAAAATATTATACATTAACACTATTGAGGTTTTAATTATATATATGCAAATAATATTATATATCAATATTATAAAATATACATGTCTACTAATATTTTACGCATTTACACTATTGAATCTCTAAATGTATTTAAAATTTTATAAATAAAACATTATGTTTATATCATCCTTTTAAAGAATAAAAATAAAAGAGAAAATCATCTCTAATATTTGAGTTTTGATGACAAGAACTTGCAAATTATTTTAAAATAGAAAATATAATCGGAATTATTTTAAAATAGAAAATATAATCGGGTCATTGATCGGGTAAATGGGTCAAGAATTTTAACCATAACCCGACACGAAAAAAAATCATGTCAACCCAAACCCGACCCATTTAATAATCGTGTTAAATTCGATGACCCATACCCATTTATTTATGTCGTGTTCGTGTCGGGTAATAGGGTCGTGTCAAATTTTGCTAGCTCTAACTGCATTGATGGTCAGGAAGACACAAAATCGAAACCATTTGCGAACATGATATGGTGTGTATTACTACATGATTCAATGTAGTAGATCCTTTTATATTTAAGGATTTTAAACATAATAAAAATGATAATTTCATCTTTTACCCTATGTAGGTTTTCATTCTAGTTAACGTAGAAGACATTCATTGGGTAGTAGCCTGAGTAGACCTTCGTTGCAAGAAGGTCTAGATTTATGACTCAATGCTGAATGCTCGCAACCACAAAACATACAATAATCCATTCAAACCACTTGAAGTTATCTTTCCTCGATGGCTAGAATATGTTGGATTTTACAACATTTGATCAAACTTGCAAAGTACAAAGTCTAGGAAAGTCGTAATACTTAAGGATGCAGCACAACAAGACTCAAAGTTGCAATTGTAGAGTGTGTATGTTGATGTTTATGATATATTTAGTGTTCAAGTTTAAACTTGATTTCAGTAGTAACCATGGAAAATACTTTAGGAAAAATATGATTGTTGACATATTTAATAGGGATATTAGATTGTAGGTTGTTGTAATTATTCAAATATTGATGTATGAATTTATGGATTATTAGGTTGTTACAATATAAGCATTTGACTCATATCACACTTAATCTTTTCTGTGTGTTTAGGCATAATTATACAACATTCATACCATTAGTTCACCTTATATCGTGTTTAACTATGTAATCCATCAAAAAAAGAAAAATAAGAATTTCATAATTATTTCATAATCCTTAAAGACTTGTTATGACAATAAATAAATAAAGTACCTCATTGATTGAATTGTGAAATACATAAGCATAGACGTTCAAAACATTAGTAGGCTCTAAATTGGATTCGATTCAATGTGATTCTTATTTTTTTTTATGCCCGTATTCTTAGATTGAGAACATATCATAAATCATAATTCTTCCTGATACATCCTCATTAGTATATGGTATTCTAAGCTTTAAAAGACCGCCATGAGGTGGCTTTTCCATTGATAGGTTTACCTTCACCTCTAAGATAACCTATGAGATTGAGGACAAAATTGTCACAAGCACGTAAAATGAGGTTTACCTTCACCTCTAGTATATTTAGATCCTATTCAAGTTCTCGTTGGACCAGTCACAAGAGTTCGAGTAAAGAAATTCAAAGAAGCATTTAATGGGTTGATTAAAGCAACTTGAGCTCAATCAAATTTGTGGAGGCCTGTTGAAGAAATCACACATGATAAATGCATGATTCAGGCTCTTGAAGTTTCCAAATAATTACTTCCAAGAAATAGGAAGTTGACTTGCACAATATGGCACGAAAATATACTACTTTCCTTTTTGAGTACTTCCTCGTTTCTTGAGGAGGTTAGCTCAAAAACAAATCAGTTATTTCTCTTTTAAATTGATATAAGACATTTAAACCGATTAGGATTCTGATTTTTATTTTGATTCTTTCCTATTTGCTTAGATTAAGATTCTTTCTTATTCGCTTAGATTAGGATTCTTATTTGACTTAGAATCTTTCCTTATTTGCTTTAGATTATGATTCCGATTTGATTTTGGATTATGATTTATTTCTAAAAATTCTTATAACCAACCTTATATAATGTACTCGCATCCAATAAACAGAGAGATCAGTTTCGATGCAATTAGTGAGAGAGTTAATTTTCTTTGGTTCTTAAAGGTGCCTCCCACAGTTGGGGCTCTCCCCAGGATACCTCGTGGTCAAAACAAAAAAAAAAAACTTATCGAATTTTCGTGGCGGTCAAACTCTTAACTTATCAATAAGACCATCTGTAGCTGATTGTCGCGTCCTCACATACAAAGGTTCGTGCTTTTATTGAGCATCGGGTTGTGGTTCCCGTCAATTCTATGTTTAGATTTGATCTTAGAGACTAAATTGATTAGGGTCGTGTCAGTTCTCGGTGGGGTTCGTATCATAGCCTGTGGAACTTTCCAAGAAGCAATGTCACCTACTGAATTGATTAGTACTGCTATACCTTAAAATAACAAGTCTTTAGAGTAAAAGTGAGAAAGAGATCTATGTAATCCATTCGAGTGTATAGGCAGGCAACAATTGCATGAGTACAAAGAGGTTCATTGTTGTGTAAATTTTAATGTACTCATAAGAGCACAAGTCTATTGAAATATAAACTAAGAATCATAAGGTAGAACTCACAGGTACTATCAATTTTTAAGAACGTTAAGTCTAAGCTAAGCTAATTAAACTCTACCCCAGTTAGAAAAGAAAATATTTTGGTTGAGAAAATTAAAACTAAAGATGCAAGTAAAATAAAGGCAAGTAAATTAACACAAGAATTCAAGAGATTAAGACTATCAGGGTTTTAGAATCCACTGCAGTTCAATTTAACTTATCAATTTACAATCAATTCCAAATTTTAAAGTGACAACTCGAAATCAATCTATGTCTACTCATGAATATAACAATTAAGTGCAATTAAAATTAATCTTATTTAGGTTCTTTTTTTTGTTTAATTGTATGATATCTAAACATTTTATGTAAACAATATTGAATAATAAAGAATCAAAGTTTTCCTAAGCAATTTGTGTAAACAATTTAATGAAAGACATAAAACCAAAAATAATCATATATAAATTTTATAAATCCAAGCATAAATTTAGTCAAATATTAATCATGACAATCAATAATGCATGACAAAATTAATGAAAATATTTAATTATATTCAACCAAATATGTGAAACAAGAACCTTAAACATTAAAGCACACATATAAGAATTAACAAAGTAAAAGTAACTTATTGTATTGAATAGGCATCATCCTTAACCATACTATAGAAATATAGGTACACATAATTGAATTAGAATAAAATATTAGATAAAACCAATCATGGAAAATAAATCTACGCGGCTGGCTCTTCTTAAACTCGTGGTTGCCGCTCCAATTGCTTTCGACTGCTTCTAATTATTCTCTTTTGTATTAATCAATCTCTCTTCAAAAGTTTGCTTATATATGTATATATGTTGATGAAGTCAGTTGCTGCCTCTCATGCGCTCTCCATGTCGATTTCAAATCAAAAGCCACTTACTTCTTATTGTTCTTCACGTGCCCTTCTTCCAAATTAGGACAATAAATTTCATTCCAATTTAGCCTTAAGCCCGATAATGAGAAATCTACATAATCTTTAGCCTCACTTTAATTTGGTTCCTTTAAGAATAATTTATTTTTTAATATTCAATTTATTACCCTATTTAATAAAAATAGACTAATTAACTAAAATTATAGATAAAAGAGACTATATGACTTATAAATAAAAGAGACTAACAAGTATAAAATTAGAGGAGAAATATATCAATATGTTATGCCTATCATTGTTCAAATTAAAATCCTCTATGGTTATAAGTCTTCTATTGTGCAAATTTTATTGTACTTCTAAGCACACAAATCTATTGTAGAATAGAATTTGTGGTGACGAGTGTCGGTCTCATGAGGAGGTAGATTTAATTATGCGTAGGGTTAATTTTCTAGGTGTAAATGTGAGTTGGTTGGAAGTGATTTTTTTTTATCTTAAGATTTAAAATAAAATGGCAAAAATGTATTAAAGATGAAACCAATACAAATGAAACGCTTGAGTCTCTGGATTCATACTTAAACATTCACTATAGGCTTAATATTTCTTTTTTAGCTCTGATTAATTCATGAGGGGGTATTCCAACTCCTTATAATCTTTACTCTAATAAATATTGTATCAAACACTCAATGTGCTAGAGGTAATGATCTTTCACTAAGTGTGGTGTCAAGAACATGCTGTGCTAGACGATACTAATTTTTCTGTCGACAATGTGGCAAGACCATTAATTAAATAGCTTAGATACACTCTCTGTCGACACTGAGTCAAGATGACCTACAAAATACTAGGGGTGGGTTTTCTTTCTAATTAATATGGTACTAAGTGCTTATTGTGCCAAATACTAATGATCCTTCACTAGGGAGCCGATATACCGTGCAAAATCTAGACAGGATACTGTGTCTGTCGACAATGAGTCAAAACAACCATATAAATTAGATAGGAAAATAAAATAAACTTACCTAAATAAGCTCATGAATCACGTTGAGGCTTCACCTTCAACCTAAGGTTGAAACTAAATTAATCACTCATAATTGAATTAGAGGTAAAATGGTAATTTTATTAAAATACATAGAAAAATACAAGATGTGTTAGCCTATATGGCTAGAAATATTGATTTTGATGATAACAAACCACATGTTTTGGTTAAAGAAAATTGAGAGTAGTTAAACAAAGATTTATATATTGCACTTTTATAATAAGAAAATGATTTTATGGAGTTAAGTTGTTTTACAATTTATGAACTAAAATGAAAGAATTTTACAATCTTTGATTTTAATAAATATTGTTTTTGAATTTCGGATTTAGACCTTTTTGAAAATATTTAAATCTTTTGGGCTATTCCATAATTCACATAGTTTGGGCAATATAATAATTTCAGAAAATTTTGGGAACAACAAGTATTATTTAGAAATTCTAAAATTGGTCCTATTTGCAACTATTCATAATATTTTGGGCCATAATGCAATTATAGAAAGTTTTGGCATAAAATTATAATTTTAGAAAATAATTTACTGTAGCCAGCACTGTAGCAAAGCGGCTAATCGGATGTTACAAAGCGACAATCCATTTATGGGCAGAAACTCTCTGGAATGAAAGTGGCTAACCAGATGTTCAAAAATTCAAATTTTTGAACATAACAGTAACATGAATCGGCTAATCAGATTCACAAAATCGGCAAGCCGGTTATTACCAGAAAGTCAATAACAGCTAGTTTTCTTCCTCAACTACAAATTGGCTCAAATCAAATTCATTTTAGATAGTGCAACAATTGGTATTTTGAGCAATTCTCTACAAATCTAAGAGCATAAACTTTGTATTTATTTCACTTATTCACACATATTGAGCTTTCATTTGTATTCAAAGACATTGTGTGAGAGAAAGTTTTGTAATCATTTTGTAAAATTAAATTGAGAGGTTGTAAGTGTTGGGATACACTTGGGATAAGAGATTGTGGATAATCTCTTGTTGTAAAGGTTCATTGACACCTTGGAAGTCAATTGTAAGTGTTTGAAGGCTTCGGAGGCTTGGATATTGAAATCCTCAAGCCTGGTGTACTTGGAAGCGTGGACATAGGCGGAGATTGCCGAACCACGTAAAACTCCTCGTGTTTGTGTTCTCTTCCCTTACTCTTTTATGTTTGTGATTTATTGAATTTATTGCTTTCGATTTCATTAAGGCATTAGATTAAATTATTGTGTGATTTGCTTGCTTAATTTTTTAAATACCCAATTCACCCTCTCTTGGGTTGCATAACTTGTATTTCATTTGGTATCAGAGCGAGGTGGTCTTGTTTAGACTTAACTGTCTAGAGCTAAAGATCAATGTCAATCTAATATGACTCAACCTTTAGGAAGGACAGTCCACAACTAAACCACCGTTCTTTGACGGAAATGACTACCCGTATTGGAAAACTAGGATGAGAATTTATTTACAAGCACTAGATTATGAAATTTCGGAAGTTGTTTATGATGGTCCATTTATGCCTTTGACTAAAAATAAAGTCGGGGAAGATATTCCAAAACCTTCACGGGAATGGAATGAATTGGAAAAGAGAAAAGCTTATCCAAATTCCAAAGTTATGAATGCCTTGTTTTGTGCACTAGATAATAAAGAGTTTCATAGAATATCTAGTTGTGAAAGTGCTAATAAAATTTGGCACAAACTTGAAGTTGTTTATGAAGGCACGAATCAAATGAAAGAGTCTAAAATTAGTAGGTACACTCGACAATATGAATTGTTCCAAATGGAACAAAATAAGAGTGTGTATTCTATGTATAGTATATTTGCGGATATAGTAAACACTCTATGAGCCCTAGGAAAAACTTTTTCAAATAGCGAGAAAGTTAAGAAAATTATTAGGTTGCTACCTAAGGAATGAAGACAAAAAAGAACTACCATTGAGGAAGCCAAAGATTTAAACATCTTTTCAATTGATGATTTAATTGGTTCTCTTATTTCTTATGAGGAAGACTTGGCCGTTGAAAGAGGGAATGAGGAGAAGAAGAAAAACATTGCTCTTAAAGCCACAAAATATGAAAGTGATGGGGAAAGTGACCGAATGATGAGGATTTAGCTATGCTAGCAAAGAGGTTCAGGAAATTTTTCAAGAAAACTAGTGAGTGAAGAAAATTTAGAAACCTCAAGAACCAAAAGGAGAAGAAAGAGGTAATCATATGCTATGAATGCAAGAAGCCTGGCCATATAAGATCAGAGTTTCCACTTCTCAACAAACTCAAGAAGAAAGCCATGGTTGCTACTTGGGATGATAGCGATGAAGATTCAAGTGATGAAGAAGAGTCGCAAGAAGTATCAAACCTAGTACTTATGGCAATAGGAGATGATGATGACATAATGAAGTAAGTGATCCTACCTATGATGAATTATATGATGCATTTAAAGAATTGCATGATAAATTGATGAAATTTGGTAAAAAGAATGCATACTTTAAAAAGAAAATGCTAGAACTTACAAAAGAAAAGGATGGCCTGCAAAAATGCAATGAATCATTGAATAAGAAGATAAAGGAATTAGAATTAGACAATAAGATATTGCACGATAGGATTGCATCTTTTAAAGGAAAACAAAGCACTTCATATGAGCATGAAAAATCATAAGTTGATGAATTGATAAAAGAGAATGAAGTACTTAAAAAGAATAATAATGAGTTAAATGATATTGTGTTAAAATTTACAAATGGGCAAAAGATGTTGGATAACATGCTTAACTCTAAAAAATGTGTATTTAATAAAGGAGGACTTGGGTATAAGTCTAACTTGAAACAAAAGTATTTTAAGAATTACTTTGTTAAAGCTACCTCCACTAGTGATCATAAGATTGTTCGTCATTATTGTAATCAAGATGGTCACATGAAATATAGATGTCCCGTGAAAAGAAATGCATATTATGGTGTCAAATGTATTTGAGTTCCAAAAGGAACCATTGCTAACACTCAAGGACCCAAAAAAGTTTGGGTACCTAAGACTTAAGATTTTTTCTTGCAGGGCTTGAAGAAGAAGAAAAATAAATGGTACTTGGACAGTGGTTGTTCAAGACATATGACCGAAAACTATGCATGGTTTTCAAGTTTCACCAAAATAAAAAACGATAGAGATGTTTCCTTTGGAGACAATTTAAAGGGAAAGATTCTTGGAATTGGAAACGTCGGTAAAGTTTCATCAATCCTAATTGAAAATGTTTGTTTGGTTGAAAGTTTGGTTGCCTGTGGCATAGAAGATTAGGACTTGCAAGCATGGATTTAATTTCGAAGATTTCCAAAAATAATCTAGTTAAAGGTCTTCGAAAAATTAGTTTTCAAAAAGATAGAATTTGTGAAGCATGCCAATTTGGTAAACAAATCAAAATCTTGTTCAAAAGCAAAAATCATATATCCACTTCAAAACCTCTTCAACTACTTCATATAGATTTATTTGAACCTTCAATATATGCTAGTGTAAGTGGAAAGTATTATGCCTTTGTAATTGTTGATGATTTTTTAAGATACACATGGGTATTATTCTTAACTCATAAGGATGATGCTCTTGATGTTTTTAAAGTATTTTGTAAGAAAGTTCAAAATGAAAAAGGGTATGGTATTGTATGCATTAGGATTGATCATGGTGGAGAATTTGAAAATCATTCATTTGAAAATTTTTGTAATGGTTTTGGTATTGAGCATCAATTTTCATCACCTAGGACTCCACAACAAAATGGGGTTGTTGAGAGAAAGAATAGGTCTATTCAAGAAATGGCTAGGACCATATTGAATGAAAATACATTAACAAAATATTTTTGAGCCGAAGCCGTCAACACCGCTTGTTATGTTTTAAATCGGGTGTTGATTAGACCTCATCTCAATAAAACTCCCTATGAGCTTTGCAAAGATAGAAAACCCAACATTGGTTATTTCAAAGTTTTTGGATGTAAATGTTTTATTTTGAGCACAAAAGATAATCTTGGTAAATTTGATCCAAAATCTGATGTTGGCATCTTTCTCGGGTATTCAAACTCAAGCAAACCATATAGAGTTTATAACAAAAGAACTTTAATTTTAGAAGAATCCATGCATGTTACTTACGTTTGATGAATCTAACCCCTATTATACGGAGAAAGGAGTTGTTAATGATGATGCAGATAGAGAGTTACAAGAAGAATCATAAAAAATTATACAAGAGAATGCACCACAAGAAAATCAAGAGGATAGACAAGAAGAACAAACAAATATGGAACAACAAGAAGGTATTTCTCAAACACTCCCCAATGAGTGGAGGTATGTTTCTTCTCACCCTAAGGACTTAATTTTAGGAGATCCATCACAAGGTATAACTACTAGGTCGTCACTTAAGAATACATGTAAGCATGCTGTATTTATATTTCAAATTGAACCAAAATCCTTTACGGATGCGGAAAATGATGAATCTTGGATTATGGAAATGCAAGAGGAGTTGAATCAATTTGAGAGAAATAATGTGTGGGTATTAGTTCTCAAATTGGAACATCAATTCATTATAGGTACCAAATGGGTATTTAGAAACAAAATGGATGAATCCGGTGTGGTTGTGAGAAATAAAGCTAGATTAGTAGCTCAAGAATACAACCAAGAAGAGGGAATTGATTTTGATGAAATATTTGCACCTGTAGCTAGACTAGAATCCATTAGAATGCTCTTAGCCTTTACATGTTATAAAGATTTTATTTTGTTTCAAATGGATGTCAAGAGTGCTTTCTTAAATGGTTATATTATGGAAGAAGTTTATGTGAAACAACCCCCTGGTTTTGAAAGTGAACAATTTTCAGATCATGTGTATAAGTTATCTAAGGCATTGTATGGACTAAAACAAGCACCTAGAGCATGGTATGATAGGCTTAAAAATTTCTTGTTAGATAATAAATTTTCGATGGAAAAAGCAGACACCACTATCTTTGTTAAGCATAAGAACCAAGATATACTTATTATTCAAATTTATGTTGATGATATTGCATTTGGTTCTACTAATGAGTCTATGTGCAAGGAATTTTCATCTTGCATGAGTAAATAATTTGAGATGAGTATGATGGGAGAGTTGGAGTACTTCCTTAGATTGCAAATAAAACAAGATGCAGATGAAATTTTCATAAATCAAGTCAAGTATGTAAAAGATCTACTCAAAAGATTTGGCTATAATAATAGAACTGCAGCAAAAAGCACTCCAATGAGTACTACAATCAAGCTGGATAAAGATAAGAAGGGTAAGGAGGTTGACATCAAGATATATCGAGGTATGATCGGATCCTTACTCTACTTGACTGCTAGTAGGCCTGATATTATGTTTAGTGTATGCATGTGTGCTAGATTTCAATCGTGCCCTAAAGAGTCACATTTGCTTGCTGTCAAATGATTTTTTCGATATTTGATTGGCACCATCAATCTTGACCTTTGGTATCCTAAGGGAACTCATATTGACTTAACTTGTTATTCGGATGCCGACTTTGCCGTATATAAGGTTGATAGAAAAATTACTAGTGGAACATGTCACTTCCTCAGCCATTCACTCGTCTCTTGGTTTAGTAAGAAATAAAATTCGGTTGCACTTTCAACCATTGAGGCATAATATATTGCTACATGTAGTTGTTGTACATAAGCCCTTTAGATGAACAAATCCTTAGAGAATATGGTATTAATCTTGATCAAATACCTATTTGTGTGACAATACTAGTGCTATTAATTTATCCAAGAATCCAATTCAACATTCTAGGACTAAGCATATAGAAATTAGGCATCATTTTATAAGAGATTATGTTAAAAAAGGAGATGTTATGATTAAATTTGTTTCTACAGAAAATCAACTTGCGGATATCTTTACAAAACCTCTTAGTGAAGAGCATTTTATAAAGATAATACATGAGCTTGGAATGATGAATGTTGCATATTGAATTATGATTTGTTAATTAAGTTGGTATGTTTGTTATTATATGGATTTATGCTTCATGAATTAAATAGCTTGATATGTTTGTTTTTGTATGGATTTATGCTTTATGAATTAAATAGATTGATATGTTTGTTATTATATGGATTTATGTTTCTTGAATTAAATGGCTTATTGAAAAATTTTGAATCTCAAAATGATTTAAAAATTGATCAATTTTTAAGACAAAAATAAATTAGTGTGTATAATACAAGTCTAAGAGCTTATCATATTTCAAAACTGTTTTTCAAAGCTTAACTTATTTATAACTTCTAATCAACCAAATAACCGGTTATACAATTTGGAAAACCGAATTCAGTTTGACAAATTGCTGGACACATCCGGATAACCGGTTATGCAATTCGAAAAACTGGATTCACGTTGACAAGATGCTGGAACAATCCAGATAACCGGTTAAAAGATCCGGCAAACCGAATTCTCATTCTGCACTCACTGCCCACAACCGGTTAACCGATTATAAATTCCAGAAAACTGGTTTCAAGTTTGGACTTACTGGAAGTAACCGGTCAGTCGGTTATTGCCAACCGGTATGCCGGATTCAAGCTCAGCCTTTCTGGACATAAACCGGAAAACTGGTTAGTGCTATCCGATTGACTGGATTCGTGCCTATATCAACTATTCATCTTCTTCTCTCTTTCGGTAAATCGGTTGTTTTTTTTCTCTCTAAAATCAATTCTTTCTCACTTTCTTTCACGCCAAAATCCATCATTTCAACTTATTTTTCAACTCAAATCAATTCATAAATCTTATACCCCATCTATTTTTTAGTCAAAAATCATCTTCAAAAACCATTTTCACCGTCAAACTCATTAGATCCGAATCTCACATAGGTTTTCAAACAAAATTTTCTCTCTCTAAATTCTTTCCTCTTAAAGCTAGTTTTGATCCAAATTGAACCTCAATATTCATTTCAATCCTCATCATCTCCCTTCTCATTGCCTCATTTCACTTCAAATCAATCCAAATCACCATGTCAAGCTCACGGCTAGTTCATGGAAAAGGCAAAGAACCTGTTCAACCCACCAAACGGTCACGGCAAGCAGGAGGCTCTTCTACCCAGTCCACCTTTGAGTCCACTCATTTTTCGGCCAAGCATTTGGCCAAACGATTTCACAACAATTTCTTGACCCGTGAGGTACTCACTTTATTTTTCATTTTACCGGATTGGCTTCGTACTCTTAGTATTAGTAATAGAAATTTATTTCAATTATTGGAAGATGTTAGTTAGATAAATGCCCTTTTGAATGAAGAAAATGTATATCCCGACTAGGTGAAAGTATTTTACTCGAATATGGATACTTCCGCGGAGAAAGAGAATCGAGTAATCATCGAAGTTGGAGGAGTTTCGATTGATGATTCGGAGTTGAACTCTATCCTAGGAACCTCTGATGATGGCCTACAAAATTTTTCACCTGGGACAACTCCCAATATTTGATGATTATGATCATATTGACATTGTTAAGAATATATGTCGTTGTATTGACCTTTCTGATGATTATTGTACCATCAATTTCCGCACCCAATGTCTTTGTCTTCAAACTCGGATATTATTTCGTTTTATTCAGAGTATTGTGCTTCCTAGATTAGGCCATTTGGATGAGGTTTCCGATATGGATGTTGCCTTGATTGATTGTATTCTTAGATGTCGTCCAGTTGACCCATTATGCCACTCAAAACCTAAGGCACTAACAGCTTCATCCCCGATGCTCTTAGATGGCCTACATGATGGTTCATGGATAATTACCTTAAAGTGTTTAAGGATCTGGGTGATAAAATGACCGTATGGAAGAGAATGGGTAATCAATTTAGGAATAGAAAGCATGGTTCGGACAATGGAGCTTGGGTAAGGATTTCTGACAATAAGTATACTTTTCTTGCTCTGAGTGATGATCGGCCACTCAATGATGTGGTTCCTGGTAATCAACTTCCTAATTTCTCACTTCTATTCCGGGGCCAACGTAGACGTCGAGACCGTTCGGTGTCTATTTCTGCTCCTGAGGCCTCTGCACCTGTTTTACTACCTCTCGAGCCTCCTGTTTCTGAAGAGGTCACTCTTCAGCAGCTTATGGATGAGGTGAGGATACTCTCTGTGCGGCAAACTGAGTTTCAGCAGTAGCAGCTCATTCATGGACAACGCCTCCTCTTTGAGCACTTCGGCATTCCATATCCATATCCACCTCCATCACCACCATCCTCACCACTTCAATAGTCTCTTATACTTGTATTTGGATACACCAACATTTCATTTATTAGTTTATATTCTTTTATTTTCGATTATATGGATGGTTGTTATGCTTTTGGATTATATATTTGGTTTGGATGATATGGATTTGCTTTGACTGTTTGTTATGTTATTTCCTTATACTTTGGATATTTTTGAACTAATGTGCTTGTATTGAGATTTTGATGATTGATAGGGGGAGTTATTTATTCTTTTTTATGATGAAGGGGGAGATATAATATATAAAGGGGAAATATGGGAAATTCATTTGTTATGAAAAATATATTCATATGCATTTATGCAGGGGGAGTCTTTTAAACTGTTTTTAAAGTAGTTTTTAACCTTGCATTGATTAAAGGAGAGCTTTTCATAACTAAATCAATTTTCTATAATGTGTTTTGTCATCATAAAAAATGAGGAGATTGTTAGCCTATATGGATATAAATATTGATTTTGATGATAACAAACCACATGTTTTGGTTAAAGAAAATTGAGAGTAGTTAAACAAAGATTTATATATTGTGCTTTTATAATAAGAAAATGATTTTATGGAGTTAAATTGTTTTTCAAGTTATGAACTAAAATGAAAGAATTTTACAATCTTTGATTTTAATAAATATTGTTTTTGAATTTCAGATTTGGACATTTTTGAAAATATTTAAATCTTTTGGGCTATTCTATAATTTCACATAGTTTGGGCAATATTATTGGGAATAACAAGTATTATTTAGAAATTATAAAATTGGACCTATTTGCAACTATTCATAACGTTTTGGGCCATAACGCAGTTATAAAAGTTTTGGGATAAAATTGTAATTTTAGAAAATAGTTCACTGTAGCCGGCACTATAGCAAAGCGGCTAACCAGATGTTACAAAATGGCAATCCGGTTATGGGTATAAACTCTCTGGAATGAAAGCGGCTAATCGGATTCATGAAAGCGGCATACCGGATGTTCAAAAATTTAAATTTTTGAACATAATAGTAACATGAATCGGCTAACCGGATTCACAAAAGCGGTAAGCTGGTTATTGCAAGAAAGTCAATAACGACTAGTTTTCTTCCTCAACTATAAATTGGCTCAAATCAAATTCATTTTAAATAATGCAACCATTGATATTTTGAGCAATTCTCTGCAAATCTAAGAGCATAAACTTTGTATTTATTTCACTTATTCACACATATTGAGCTTTTATTTGTATTCAAACACATTGTGTAAGAGAAAATTTTATAATCCTTTTTGTAAAATCAAATTGAGAGGTTGTAAATGTTAGGATACACTTGGGATAAGAGATTGGGGATAATCTTTTGTTGTAAAGATTCATTGACACCTTGGAAGTCAATTGTAAGTGTTTGAAGGCTTGGGAGGCTTAGATAGTGAAATCCTCAAACCCGATGTGCTTGGAGGCGTGGACGTAGGCAGCGATTGCCGAACCACGTAAAAATCCTCGTGTTTGTTTTCTCTTCCCTTACTCTTTTGTTTTTGTGATTTATTGAATTTATTGCTTTCGATTTCATTAAGGCATTAGATTGAATTATTGTGTGATTTGCTTGCTTAATTTTTTAAATACCCAATTCACCTCCCTCTTAGGTTGCATAACTTGTATTTCAAGATGGAGAGAGAATTATAGAAAATAAAGCTCAAAAATAAATTTAGGGGTGTCAAATTATGGGGAAGCCCTCTATTTATAGATAAAATAGATAAATCATGGTCATCAAATGAAAACAATTCGGATGCTTAGGATTGCGCCACGTTGCAAGCTTTGATTGGTTGGAACATATTTTCAGTCAACACTATATTAGCATTTTGGTCCAATAAGATGCTGCCTTGTCATCGGTCAATGCCACATCATTATTTTTATCCAACAGCATTATGCTACATCAGTAAACGCCACATAATCAATCAATGCCACATCATTGGTTTAATAGGATTTTGCGACATCATCGGTCAATGCCACATCATCAGTCAATGCCACGTCATCGTACAGTATACGTGAACAATACCTTATTCGTGAACAGTACCTTATTCGTGAACAGTACCAAATACCTTTTTATGCTCCTCTTAAGGTTTTCAATCGTTCCAACTTAAAAAATGCCATCTATTTTACTATCCGACTTTCTCGTTAGTTGTGAAATGGCAAAAATATTCCTGAATTACAATAAATACTTAAATTATAATAAAACACACATGATAAAATCTTAGAGGATTTAAACATATAAAAATGAAAATGTTAGTGAGACTTGGAGTATAAAATGATAATTTTACCATGTATAAATTTGCATTCTCCAATGCTCAACACACCCCCCAACTAGCTTATTGCTAGTCCTTAGCAAATTAAGTGATGAAATCTAACAAAATTCAAATTAAAATATGCTTACCAAATCAATGAACTTTTCCGAAAAATTATGTCCTTCCTTTTTGCTACTCAACCATGAATAAAAAATTTAGCAGACCGTTTTTAGTGCTTAGCAATGTTTGACACATTGATTATGGGGTTTGGTCAAAATAAAGCAATACTTTTATTCTTATCGTCTCATTAGAGTTCCTTCTGTAGGCAGTAGGTTTATTTATATTATTTCTTTAACCAATTCTATTCATTTTACGCAAACACTATCTACTTACTAAGGTAAAAGGCCTGGTTACTAAAAAAGAGTTGGGCTGGACAAATCGAATTCTCACCGTTTGACGCAAACACTCTCTGTTTACTAAGGCAGGAGGCCGTATTACTATGTAAGAGTTTCGAAAATTTTGATCATCTCTCACCGTTTGAAGCGAAAACTCTTTGCTTACTGAGGCAAAAGACTCAGTTAATAAGTGAGAATGTCTCTTAGTCTTTTTTTTTTTAGGGTATAATGACCATCGCCTTTAATTGTTGCTCATGAATGAAACGAAAGGATTAGGTATTACAAAATTTCAACTTACCATCACCATTACTTGTCTCATGTGTGTGTCTAGATTGGTTTGTTGAATCTCTTAAGATGGCCAAGATAGACAAAAAGGATTAGTCAATAATATTAGAAAAAATTCAATAATTTTGTTTTGTTTTGTTTTTTTTTTACTGGACACCAAGACTAGGAAGATGTGTTTCTAGAGTAACTAAACTTCATATTCAGTCATCTTCGACTCAAAAATTCAGAAACGGTTAGTAACAATAGCAACAAAACTATCATTTATTCCATAATTGTTAACTATTCCCTCCCCCCAACCAGAACAAAACATTTTTCTCAATGTCTTGAAGGAAAGAAGTAGAATTTAAAAGATATCATCTGAACATTACAATAGAAAATATTTGCAAACGGAAAGTGAAATCTAGCTTGTGCTTTTTACTACTACGTTACCATCATCAGTCGACCAATCCAACGTATGAGTCTTAAGATCTGACTCTGTTCTATAAGCTTCTAAAAGATCAAGTAACTTATTAGCAGTAAGAGCACAAATAAAGAGCAAATTCGCTGAAACTGAAATGAAATGATTTTTAATTGCATGATTAATAAATGCTATAAAGCCATCATAAAAGTTGTTGACATTTAACAAACTCATGGATTTTTTATGAATGTTGAAATAAGCCAAAGAAGCAAAGGTAATTAGTGCATTTAGAGTTGCAAGATCTCTTGGTAAGAAAATGAAAGCGTCAACATGTTTTAGTATTTCGGTTATCTTTTTTTACATACCCTAGACAACTGACTCTTCTTCAATTGGTGAACTAAACAGAGCTTTTAGGGCTTTTGGGATGATACCATGCACTTGGTTTCCTCTAGTAAAAGTAGCTTCTGAGACAAGTCTTGATAATCTCCGGTCACCTCCTCCATATACTAGGTGTATCTTTCTCTCTGCTAGTACTTAACCAAGATCCGTAATTTCTTGAACAAACTCTCTATATTTGTCATAGTGAAACCCAGAAAGCACACAAACGTTTTTTGAATTGTCTGCTCGAAGTGCCTGCCATTTGGAAAATCTCAAAAACCATATGTGAATGCTTGGAAAATGCTCATATTTAAAGATCTTGGTGACATATATAATAATACACAACTGTAAATGGGCTAGGTTTGTCAAATGACGTGTAAATATGAAGACTCAATTATTCAAAAGCAAACAGTAAAAGGAAATAAACAATAATTAGATAGAAATCAAACCATTAAAAGCAATAAAGTAAACAGTAAATCAAAATGATATGTACTGGTAGTTGTGATTGTGGTTCACATCTTCTTCAACTTTTACGTTCAGAACGACTTGAATGCCCTCTTATGGGTTGAGGATATGTTTTCCATTCAATTTTCTTATAAAATGACAAACAAGGTCGCTTATAGTCAGATTTTTGAGATTGTATCATGCACGTTCTTTTTAAAATAATGGTCATAACTGGGAAGTTGCATGTTGTACATATCTACTGGGATGCGTTTCAAGAGTTGAAAGGATATTATCTGATAACTCCTTATTCAAGCCATTCTTAATGAATTTAATCTTATCGTCCTTGTTATCGGACACTATTCCCAAAGTGAATGGTTTTTAGAATATTGTATTTTAGCACACTTATGATAAGAAACTGGAAGCCGTGCAACTCTTTATTTTCTTGCATAATTTCTTTTCCTACAACTAGGCATGTAGGCAATAAATTTAAGAGGTAATTCCCTTACTAATCATGCTTTGGCTTCGATTAACCAACAAATGTTGATAGGGATGTTATTCTTCATGAGTAGACGCATACGTTTAAATTGAACTTTGTAAATTATGAGGAGTACATTTTGAAGAAGAGAGGGAAATCACTTGTGAAGCTCTGTAAGAGCTGTGTTCCTATCTATATATTGGCTGGAGAATATTAATTATTGTAGGAAACTGAAGGAACCAACTTTAATAGTCATTGAGTTTCGTTATCTGCCACTTAACTAGGGTGACAAACGATAACACACCAAAGAAAAGAATAAATCTAGCAAAAACACAATGCACGTGAAAGCAAACAAAAATAAAAACACACAATACAAAGGGCGGGATGTTAACTTACCATCGTCCTCTTATTAAGTTTAGCTCAAGTTCTAATTAGGTTTCATAGATACCACTTTCTATTTCTCTAAGTTGTCTCTTTAGATCTTTAACATGGGATACTAACTCTGGTAGTTGAAGATTCCAAATAGGATGTGATCGACAAAATTGGATCAACTCGTTTAGGTGACGCTTGAAGTCGCTTAACGTGGTTGAAAATGATTTGTCTCATTGAGGTACTCAAGATTTATAACAAAAGTGATGAAATAGAAAATACAACTGTCAAACAAACACACTTTGGAAAAAGTTTTAGATTTGGTGGGTCACTTAAATCTATTACGATGTTTTCTTCATATGGTTGGTACTCATGATATGACTTTACTTCTCTGACCATTAACTTTAAAAATTGCACAATTCTTTGGATTCTTAAGTTTAATGGCTTTATGTGGAAAAACGGTGTGACCAATAAATGGATCAGACCATCGAGAGTGAATTTTACTTGGGGAGACGTGCAAGTGAGAATTGACTAAAAGCACTTTCTGACTTGGTGTGAATTTTTTTTTTCATAATTTGTTTATCATAAAAGACTTTCATCTGCTTCTTGTAGTCTTTGGCATTTTTATTGTTGAGAATCTCTTTAGGTTCTGCTAGTTATAATCTCCTTTTTGAACAACAGATGAGGTAAATGACATCTGCATTCTTATGTTTGACGTTAGGGGAGGATGAGATGATTTCTAACAATGTGTTTATTCTCCCATGATTGTATACTTCAAAGAGTCAGGTGATGGTTTTAACTCAATCTTTGGTGGTGATTCTGATGATGAGATGAGATTTTCCCCTGATGGTGCTAATTGCATTTTCTTTAAATTCCATAAATCAAGAAAGGCATTGATCTTGTCAAAAACCAATCCAAAGTTTATTAACTATTCTTGTAACGAGTCATCACTAAGGTTAGAAGGAAGAGTATGATCAAATGATTATTCAATTACATCCATATCAGTAACTCCATCTTCTCCATTATGAGATTATTTGGCAATGTTGAAGATATTCAACTCTATAGTCATATTGCCAAAGGACAACTGTATATTTTCGATCCTGCATTGACAGTTGCTAAGAAAAGTCAAACCAAGATAATGGGGATGTACTTCTTCAAATCATGCACTGGTTGAGTGTCAATCACAATGAAATCAACAGGGAAATAAAATTTGTCTACCTGAATAAGCACATCCTTCACAATACCGCAAGGTATTTTCATGGATCGATCTGTAAGTTGCAACACAACTGGAGTTAGATGTAATATTCTCAGTCCAAAGTTTCACAAACACTAAATAAGGCAGAATATTTACACTAACTCCTAAGTACAACAAAGTATTCTCAAATGTGTGGTTCCCTGTATTACATGAGATGATAGGGTAGCTAGGGTCTTTGTATTTTGGAGGAATCTTATGTTGAAGTATGAAACTAATATTTTCTATTAAAAATGTATTTTTTTTTCTATAAATGAATGTTTTTCTTTTTAGTGCAAAAGTCTTTGAAAAACTTGGCATAAAAAGGCATTTGTTTAATCGCATCAAGCGAAGAGCTGTTAATACTTACTTGTTTAAAAATCTTCATAATCTCACCTGTGGTACTTCTCTTCTTTACTTTAGCTAACCTCTGAGGAAAATGAGCTTCTTGTGGGTTGCTATCTTCTTTCTCCTTTGTTGATGGGTCTTCAAATTCTAAGGGTATAACTTGAGTTGTCTTTCTCACTGGCATCTCCACTTTGTTGTCTACTTCTTTGACTTTTCGCAAGGTCATGACAACTCATACCTTTTCATAATGCTGGGATGAACTTGTACTCACTTCATGCACTCCTTTAGGATTAAGCATTGGCTGACTTGAGAATTTGCCTTTTTCAACGGTCATTGCCAAGGTTTGAACTGAAGACAAGTTAGCCCACCATCTTCTTAAGGTTTGAGATTGATTGGGCTTGTAAATTGAAGCTAGCCCTCATCTCATTCTGTAACTTGTCAATGGTGTGATGGGTCGAATTTTTGAAATTCTGGAGTGCCTCTTCCCATGGTTTTGGCTTTGAGTAATTTTGATTATGATTGTATGGTCTGAATGGTGGTTGAGAGACTTAAAGAGCTTGAAAAGTTGGTTGCATTGGTGGAGTCGGAGCTCTTGTTCCTTTTGTTAGAATCCTTGAGACCATGCAAAGTTAAGATGATCTGTCCATCTAGGATTATAGGTATTGGAGTAAGGGTTGTAATTTGTTTGCTTTCCTACTACATTTATAACATTGGCTTGATCTGGGTATGAATCATGGTCAAATTAATTGTATTCTTGTGGCTCTGTTGATTTAACAGCCATCAATGATGCTATTTAGCGAAAGAGTCCTTCAACTATTACTTTGATTTCTGATCTTGACTCGCCAATATGGATTTCATTTACTCCCTTAATTTTTCTCACATTCCTGAATGATCGACTCTATTGTTGGGAATTATCTACTTGTCGCTGGAAGAAATTCTAATTCTCTGATGTGCTTTTAGACATGATCTCACCTTCACTTATTGCCATTAGCTATTCTTGCACATGTGGCAATAGTCTCTCCAAGAATATTGACATTATTGCCATTTCTCGTATCCATGATATGGGCACTTCAAAAGTAACCCTTTGAATCACTCTTATGCTTTGAGGAATTGCTCGTCTTCTTTTTTAATAAACTCTAAAATTTCCCTACGAATAACATTGGTTTTATGTACTGGGAAGTATTCATTTAAATACTTAGTTACCAAATATTTCCATGATGTGATACTATTAGCAGCAATGTATTAAACCATGAACGAACTCTATCTTTTAGAGAAAATGAAAATAGTCTAAGCTTATTGCTGCAAAATATTCATATTTAAAAGTCTAGCAAACGGTATGAAAATCCTTCAAATGATTGTATGGGTCTTTATTTTCCAAGCCATAGAATGATGGGAGACAATTTGACATGATGTGCTTAAGTTAGTTTGAAACTCCTAGCAGTTACATTTGGGTATTCTAAGTATGATATGCTCAAGTTAACTAATGGACTAAAATAATCCTTAAATGGTCTTTCTTGCGATGCTTGTGCTTGTTGCTGCAAATCCATTTCAGTTTTATCCTCAGTTTTAACCTTTGATGCAACGTGTCTTAATGTGTAAAGTGTTTTTTCCAGTTTAAGGTTTACGGATTCTAGATTAGGTGACTGGGACCTTCGACCATGCATGCAAAGAACATGTAAAAATTAAATATAAAACAGATGAAAATAAAGAGAGAGGGGAGAAGTTATGACACTGACCTTATTACGCTGCTACACACTTATTATGAAAACACACTTAAAACTTGCACACAAAATTATTTACACAATATTTACAAAGAAATATTTATTCTACAAATTAAAATGACTTACCTCTTCGGCAATGGTGCCAAAAAAATTTTGTGCAAATTTTATTGTACTCGCAAGCGCACGAATCTATTATAGAATAGATTTTGTGGTGACGAGTGTCGACCAACGAGGAGGTAGATTTAATTATGCATAGGTTAATTTTCTAGGTGTAAATGTGAGTTGGTTGAAAGTGAATTTGTTTAATCTTAAGATTTAAAATAAAATGACAAAAATGTATTAAAGATGAAACCAATGCAAATGAAATGCTTGAGTTTCTGCATTCACACTCAACATTCACCATAGGCTTAATATTTATTTTTTAACTCCAATTAATTCATGAGGGGGTATTTTCACTCCTCATAATATTTACTCTAATAAATATGGTATCAAGCACTCAGTGTGCTAGAGATAATGATCTTCCACTAAGTGTAGTGTCAAGAACACGCTGTGCCAGACGAAAATAATCTTTTTGTCGACAACGTAGCAAGACCATTCACTAAATAGCTTAGATTCACTCTCTGTCCACACTGAGTCAAGACGACCCACAAAATACTATAGGGGAATTTTCTCTCTAATTAATATGATGCTAAGTGCTCATTGTGCCAAACAGTAACGATCCTTTACTAAGGAGCTAGTATACCATACAAAATTCAGACAAGATGCATTATCTGTCAACAATGAGTCAAAACTTACCTAATTAAGATCATGGATCATGTTGAGGTTTCACTTTCAATCCCAGCTTAAAACTAAATTAACCACTCATAATTTAACTAGGGGTGAAATGGTAATTTTATCAAAATATGTAGAAAATACAAGATGGAGAGAGAATTACAGAAAATGGAGTTAAAAAATGAATTCAGGGTTGTCAAATTAGGGAGGAGAGCCTTCTATTTATAGATACAATGGATAAATCATGATCATCTGATAAAAACAATTTAGACGCTCAAGAATGAGCCGCGTGACAAACTTTGATTGGTTGAAACACATCATCAATCAACACTATATCAGCATTTCAGTCCCATAACATATTGCCACGTGATCGGTCAATGCCACATCATTATTTTTGTTCAATAGCATCTTGACACATCATCGGTCAACGCCACATACTCAGTCAATGCCACATCATTGGTTCAATAAGATGTTGCCACGTCATTGGTCAAATGTGTCGATCAATGTCACATCGTCATACCATATATGTAAATAATGACGTACTTGTGAATATTACCTTATTCGTGAACAGTACCAAATATCCTTTTGTGCTCCTCCTAAGGTTTTTGACTGTTCTGAGTTAAAAAATGCCATTCGTTTTGCTGTCTGACTTCTTGTTAATTGTGAAATGGCCAAAATATTCATAAAATATATAAAATATTTAAATTATAATAAAACACACATAATAAAAGCTTAGAGGATTTAAACACGTAAAAGTAAAAATGTTAGTGAGCATAAAATGATAATTTTACCCTGTATCAATATGCATTCTCTAATACTCAAGACCTTGCAACTTATGTGTCAACTAACCCCCTCCTTCGTACCACTACCTCATAATTGGAATTTATGCTCAAACACAAGATAAACATTCATTTTTTTAGCCTAATCCTTTTTTTTTTCTACTAAGTTGTCTTCCCATATTGTCAATGGGATACTTATCGATTCTACCACCTTTTTCTTGTTATAAAAGTGTTGTTGCCATGTTTTTTTTTCAAAATTGTCAACCAAATGAGATATCGAAATTTTTTATTATTCCTTCATAAAAAAAATCATACTTTCTGCAATGTTAGTAAACATAATACTGTACTTTTTACCATCAAATTGTGATTGCGCCTAGTTACACGTGCCGACATTATTTTCTAAATAATCAATTACTCCCAAACGTATCCTCCATAGCCCCTTAAGTTCTGTTTTAAACTCTTTGCATCTGTTGAGTGTTAGAAAATGTATATTTATAAAGGAGAAAATCATCATTTTACACTTCAAATTTTACTAACACCCTTACTTTTATGTATTTAAGATTCTTGTGATTTAGTTATGTGTGTTTTATTTTAATTAAGTATTTTATGTATTTTAAGGGCATCATGGTCGTTTTACAATGAACAAGAGTTCAGACAGCAAAACAGACATCACTTTTGAACTCAGGACAGTCGAAAACCTTAGAAAGAGCATAAAAGGAAAACTGTCACTGTTCACGTGTACGGTATTGTCTACGTTACTGTTCACAACATTGTTCACATAGATGGATCGATAACGTAGCATTGATCGATGATGTGGCATTGACTGATGAGGTGTCACGATTCAATTAGAGAAAATTCTTATGGACTGTTGATCGGTGACGTGGCAGCATGTTAGTGGACTAAAAATTGCGTGTACGATACATGCATGCACACAGGATTATTTTCAACCAAACTACGTCACTGTTCAAGCTGGTTGACCATTCAAACCGCGTGATAAAACCGTGTTACTGTTCAAACCGCGTGGTCAAGCCGCGTACTGTTGACTGATGACGTGGCGTAATCCTAAGCGTCCAAACTGTTTTTAATCCGATGGCCATGATTTATTCAATGTATCTGTAAAATGGGGGCCTCCCCCCTAATTTGACATCTTTGAATCCATTTTTGAGCTCCATTTTCTGTAATTCCTTCTCTATCTTGTATTTTCTACATATTTTCCACGTATTTTAATAAATTTTTATTTTACCTCTAATTCAATTATGAGTAGCTAATTTTCTTTCAAGCTTGGGTTGAAGGTGAAGTCTCGACATATGGCATGGGTTTTAATTGGTAAATTTACTTTCTCTTCCCCTCTAATTTTTGTGGATATTTTGACATTTCGTCGACAAATAGTAATAATCCTGTCTAGATACCGCCATGGTTTCACCAGCTTCCTAGTATAAGATTATTATTATTTGGCATGATAAGCCCTTAGCACCATATTGATTAGAGTGTGGTTCATGAGGTGTGGAATCCCCCCTCATGATTTAATTGGCATTAATAAGAAATATTTAGCCCATGGTGCATGTTGATGTGAATTCAGATACCCAAGTGCTTCCATTATTATAGTTTCCACTTTAATTTAATTCCGCCATTCCAATTTTACTTTTAAGATATTCCAAATCATTTTCACCACAAATCCATCCACCCATTTAAAAAATTAATTCTACACACAATTAAAATTCACCTCCTCGTGGGATTGACACTCGTCACCATTAATCTATTCTACAATAGATTCGTGCACTTGCGAGTTCAATAAAATTTGCACAACAAGTTTTTGGCGCCATTACCGGGGAGGTAAGTTATTTTAATTCATAGAATTAATTTTTGTGAATAATTTCTTTTAATTGTTTTCTTGTAATTTTTTATTAAAAAAAAAGTGAATCTACATTTAGAGGTAAGAATTTCTTTTTTTTTTCTCTTCTTTAAAATTCTGTAATTTAATTTTCAATTTATTTTTCTTTGTAATTTTTTGTTTATCTTATTAATTTATTTTTAATTTATTTATTTCACGTATTTTTTAAGTGTGTTTTTTATAGAAAGATTGTAACAACGTGGTAAGGTTAGTATCGTAATTTCTCCTTCTTGTTTATTTTTATTAATTTTTTCTCATTTTTTTTTGTATTCATTGCATGCATGGTCGAATGTCATTATTACCTAATCTTGAGCCTATAGACCTTGAACTTGAAAAAACACTTCGCACACCCAAACACGTTGTAATTAAAGATAAAAGTGAAATAAATTTGCAACAACAACAAGCACCACCAGAGAGGCCATTTAAGAACTATTTCAGTCCCTTAACTAATTTGAGCACATCATGCATAAGATACCCAAATGTAGCTGTTAGGAGTTTTGAACTAAAGCCTAGTGTGCTAAATTGTCTCCCAACATTCTATGGCTTAGAAAATTAGGACCCATATAATCATCTAAATGATTTTCATGCTATTTGTCAAACTTTTAAATATGAGAAATTTTCAGACGATGATGTTAAACTTAGATTATTCCCATTTTCTTTAAAGGATAGAGCTCGTTCATGGTTAAATACTTTGCCTGCTAATAGCATTACGTCATGGAAAAAAATGGTAACTAAATTTTTGAATAAATATTTCCCAGTGCATAAACCAATGCTATTTGCAGAGAAATTTCAGAGTTTACCGAGAGAGAAGACGAGCAGTTTTTCGAAACATGGGAGCGATTCAATGGGCTACTCTTGAAGTGTCCACATCATGGGTACGAGAAATGACACCAATGTCAATACTTCTTGGAGGGATTATTGCCACGTGTGCAAGAATGACTAATGGCAACAAGCGGAGGAGAGCGAATGTCAAAAACTGCATCAAAGATTTAGGAATTCTTCCAGCGACAAGCAGATAATTCCCAACAACGGAGTCGATCACTCAGGAATACTAAAAGAATTAAGGGAGTGAATGAGGTTCACATTGGCAAGTCAACTTCGGGAATCAAAGAAGTCAAGGAGATGGTTGAAGGTCTCTCTCGACAAATAGCATCTTTAACGACTGCTAAATCAACAGAACCACATGACCATGACTCATACTCAAATCAAGTCAATGCCATAGGTGTAATGAGAAAACCATCCAATTACAACCCATATTCCAACACATATAATCCTGGATGGAGAGACCAGCCAAAATTTTCATGGTCTTAAGGATTCCAACAGAATGGACCAGCAGCTCCAGCTCCACCAATGCAACAAATTCCTCAAGTTCTTCAAGCCTCTCAGCCACCATTTAGATCATACAATCAGATCCAAAACTACTCTCAACCCAGACCATGGGAGGATTCACTCCAGAATTTCAAGAATGTTACCTACTCCACGATTGAACAACAAACGACACTATTGATGAAATACGAAATGAGATGAGAGCAGGCTTCAACTCACAAGCCCAATCAGTTTCAAGCCTCGAGAAGATGGTGGGACAACTTGCTTCTTCAATTTAGACTTTGGCAATGACTGTTAAGAAAGGCAAGTTTCCAAGTCAACCAGTGCCTAATCCTAAAGGAGTGCATGAAGCAAGTACCAGTTCACCTCAGCAGCCTAGAGAGGTCAAAGCAGTCATGACCTTGCGAAAAGGAAAAGAAGTCGACAACAAAGTCGAGATACCGGTGACAAAAGAAAATCAAATTGTACCTGTGAATATTGAGGACTCACCATCGGAAGAGAAAGAAGAAACCAACCCACGAGAATACATTCTCAAAGCTCCTTTTCCACATGTGAGATTCTTGAAATCTTCAAACAGGTAAGTGTTAACATCACTTTGCTTGATGCTATAAAATAAATGTCATCTTATGCCAAGTTTCTTAAAGTTCTTTGCACTAAAAGGAGAAATATTCATGTTCAAAAGAAGACATTTTTAACAGAAAATGTTAGTTTTCTACTCCAACACAAAATTCCTCTAAAATGAAAAACCCAGGCTCCCCCATTATCTCATGTAGCATAGGGAACCATACAATTGAGAATGCTTTGTTGGACTTAGGAGCTAGCTAAATTTGTTACCTTATTCAGTGTTTGTGAAACTTGGACTGGGCGAATTACACCCAACTCCAGTGGTGTTACAACTTGCAAATCGGTCCATGAAAATATCTCGTAGTATTGTAGAGGATTTGGTTACCCAGGTAGACAAGTTTTATTTTCCTGTTGATTTCATTGTAATTGACACTCAACCAATCCAGGATTCAAGGAAGCACATCCCCATTATCCTAGGCCGACCTTTCTTGGCAACTGCGGATGCTCACATTCAATGCAGAACTGGAAATATGCAGTTGTCCTTTGACAACATGACTATGGAGCTAAACATTTTCAACATTGCCAAACAACCTCACAATGCAGATGATGAAATTGTTGACGTGGATTTAATAGAAGAAATAATTAATAATCCTTTTCTTTCAAACCTTAGTGATGACCCTTTACAAACATGCTTAACTCACTTTGATTTGGATTTTGATATTGACAGATCAGTGGATGAGGTCAACTTCCTACTTGACTTAGCGCCATCCATGGACAATAATAAATGGAAGTCAAGAGTTAAACAACTAGCACCATCAGAGAATAAACTCATCCCATCATCAGTATCGCCACCGAAACTCGAGCTCAAACCATTACCCAACACTTTAGAATATGTATTTTTGGGAGAGAAAGTACTTTGCCGTAATCATCTCATCATCCTTAAATGACGAATAAAAAGGTAAGTTGTTGGATGTTTTAAAAGAGCACAAAGGAGCATTAGGATGGACCATAGCAGATATTAAAGGTATAAACTAGTAGACATTCACCTTGATGAAAATGCTAAACCTACTAGGGAAATGCAACGTCGGTTAAATCCTAGCATGAAAGAAGTTGTTAGAACTGAAGTCCTTAAACTATTAGACGCATGTATCATATACCCAATTTCTGATAGTTCATGGGTCAGTCCTGTACAAGTTATCCCCAAAATGTCAAGAGTCACATTAGTTACCAATGCTGATAATGAATTGGTACCCACTAGAGTGACTGCATGATGGTGTGTATGTATTGATTATAGAAAGTTGAATTCTGTCAAATGTAAAGACCATTTTCCCATACTATTTATCGATCAAATGCTTGATAGATTAGCAGGCCATGAATTTTATTACTTTCTAGATGGTTACTCAGGATACAATCAGATTCCATAGTACCAAAAGATCAAGAGAAAACCACTTTCACTTGCCCTTTTGGCACTTTTGCATATAGGAGGATGCCATTTGGATTATGTAATGCATCTGCTACATTTCAACAATGCATGTTGATTATTTTTTCTGATATGGTTGAACAATTTCTTGAAGTCTTTATAGATGACTTTTTTATCTTTGGTGATTCATTTGATCAATGTTTACATCATCTAACACTAGTTCTGCAGAGATGTATCGAGAAGAACTTAGTCTTAAATTGAGAGAAGTGTCATTTTATGGTAAAACAAGGTATTGTTCTCGGTCACATCATTTCGAGCAAAGATATTGAGGTTGACAAAGCCAAGGTGGATCTCATTTCCAATCTTCCTCCACCTAAAACAGTCAGAGAAGTAAGATCTTTCCTTGGGTATGCTGGTTTTTATCAATGTTTCATTAAATATTTTAGCAAAGTTTCTAGACCGTTATGCAATCTACTCGTTAAGGATGTACCTTTTATCTTTGATGATTCATGTCTTGTGGCATTTAAAAAATTAAAGCAGTTGTTGACATCATCACCCATCATTCAGCCCCCAAACTAGAACTTACCATTTGAGCTCATGTGTGATGCATCTGATTATGCAGTAGGAGCAGTTTTAGGATAAAGAGTTGATCGAATTTCTCATGTTATTTACTATACTAATATGACATTGAATGATGCACAGTTGAACTATTCAACTACTGAAAAAGAAATGCTAGCATTAGTGTTTGCATTAGAAAAATTTCGATCTTATCTCATTGGTTGTAAAATAATTGTATTCACAGATCATGCTGCTCTTAAATATCTTCTCACAAAGAAATATGCAAAAGCTAGACTAATCATTGGGTGTTACTTTTACAGGAATTTGACTTGGAATTTAAAGATAAGAAAGACACAGAAAATGTTGTGGCTGACCATCTTTCTCTTCTCTATTTTGACACAATTACAGAACCATTAGCATTGAATAAGTCATTTCCCAATGAACAATTAATAAGTGTGGAAGTATTACTGTGGTATGCTGATATAGTTAATTATCTTGTTACAGGTCAACTTCCAGAGCATTGGACTAAGCAAGACAAGGCCAATTTTTTTTTGCAGAAATAAAGAATTTCTTTTGGGATGACCCTTATTTGTTTAAGTATTGTGCAGATCAAATTGTTAGACAATGTATCCCAGAAAGTGAAATTTAGAATATCCTTTCATTCTACCATGAACAAGCTTGTGGAGGCCATTTCAGTGCCAAGAAAACAACTACTAAAGTTTTACAATGTAGTTTCTATTGGCCAACTATATTTCGAGATGCTTACACCTTTTTCTTTTCATGTGATAGGTGTCAACGAATGGGGAGCATTACACGAAGGAACATGATGCCATTAAATCCAATTTTAGTGGTTGAAATTTTTGATGTGTGGGGTATCGACTTCATGGATCCCTTTTTCCCTTCTTTTGGTCATCAATACATATTGGTTGTTGTTGACTACGTATCGAAATGGGTAGAAGCAATTCCATGTAGAACCAATGATCACAAGGTGGTGATAGAATTTTTGAAAAGCAACATTGTTTCACGCTTTGGATTCCCTCGAGCAATAATCAGTGATGGTGGTGCCCACTTTTGTAACAAAGCATTCAAAGCTCTTTTGATAAAGTATTCAATCACTCACAAAGTGGCGACCCCATATCATTCGCAAACCAGTGGCCAAATTGAGATCTCCAATCGAGAAATAAAGCACATATTAGAAAAGACGGTGAGGCCAGACATAAAAGATTGGTCATTAAGACTTGATGATGCATTATGGGCATATAGAATGGCTTTCAAGACTCCGATTGGGATGTCACCCTACAGATTAATGTATGGAAAAGCTTGCCACCTACCTGTGGAACTCGAGCATTGTGCATATTGGGTCATCAAGAAATTCAACTTTGACATGCAGCAAGCTAGCTCATAAAGAAGATTACAACTGGTAGAACTTGAAGAAATTCGCAATGATGCATACGAAAATGCCAAAATTTACAAGCAGCGAATGAAAGTCTTTCATGACAAGTAAATTATGAGAAAATCTTTCACTCCAGGTTAGAAAGTGCTTTTATTCAATTCTCGCTTGCACCTATTCCCAGGTAAGTTACGCTCTCGATGGTCTGGCCCTTTATTGTTCATACTATTTTTCCACATGGGGCAATTGAAATTAAGGACCCAAAGAACGGTGTCGCGTTTAAAGATTAAAGCCATATCTAGAGTACCAACCACATGGAGAGGACACCGAAATAAATTTGAGTGATCCACCAGATTTGGATTGAATTTTTTCTTTCTTTTCGGTGATTTGATTTTTTTTTCTTTCTTTTTATTATTCTTTTGCTAATTGAAATTATTTGTGCATAAGTGTGTTTGTTTAACCATTAAGTTTTCTGTTATCATTGTTAATCATGAGTGCCATAGCTAAACAGTTCCTCCTGTGCATTCTTAGACCACTTCAACGTGTAAAATCTCATCTCAAAAGGCAAATTCGATTTTGTAAAACACATCGTATTTGGGCTCTGCAACCACCAGAGTTAGTATCTTATGTTGAGGATTTACAAAGCCAACTCAGAGATATTGAGAGAAGTGTCTACAACATCCAGTTGGAGCTTGAGGTAAATTCAATAAGAGAATGACTGTAATTTTCTTTATGTGTTTTAGTTTGTTTTTCTTTGATTGTGTGCTTTAGTTTGTTACCCCAGTGAAGTGGCGGATAACAGTACTCTGTGACAATCAAGTCGATTACTTCAGTTTCCCATAAAACTGATATTCTGAGGCGAAGGTATGGACAAAAACGAGATTCTAGCAAAGCTTCACAATCGATTCCCTTCACTTCCTCAGAATGCCTTCCTTACAATCTATAAAGCTCGATCCGAACGCATGCGATTGCTCATGAGGAATAACATACCTGCTGACATCTGTTGGTTAATCGTGGCTAAAGTACGATTGACAGGTGAGTTACCTCCAAAATTTATTGCATACATGCCTGGTTGTGGTAAAGGAAATTATGCAAGAAAACAAAGATCTCGAAAAATTTCTGTTGCTCGTCATAAGTGTGCCATAATGAGTTGCGATAAAAAACTATGTTCTTTAGGAATGGTGTCTAATAACAGAGAAGATAAGATTCAATTCATTAGGGATGGCTTGAATAAGGAGTCATTGGATGATATCTTTTTGTCTCTTGAAACGCATCCCAGTGGATATGTGCAAGGAGCGATACTCCAGTTATGACCATTATTCCAGAAAGAGCATGCACAATATAGTCTCGGGAATCTGACTATAAACGACCATATTTGCCAGTTTATAAGAAAACTAGATGGGAAGCCTATCCTTGACCCATCGAGGGTGTTCAAGCCATTTCTGGACGTAAAACCAGAGGAAGATGTGGGCCACAGTCGCAACTACCTGTAAATATCCTTTTACTTCACTGTTATTTTATTTCACTTTTGTTTTATCATTTGCATTATTGTCTTTAATAATTTTATTTTATCATTGTTTCTTTTTTTTTACTATTTCCTTTTTGACTCGCGAGCCATGTGCTTTACGCGTTAATTGACACTGACATGCTACCTCATACACAGCTATGACCCACTGTCACCAAGATTCTTAAATATGACTTTTTGTAAAGCACTCACAAATTATTTTTTAGAAGTATCGCAATGGCAGCTACTCCCAATAAACAATTAAGAACATTTGTGTGCTTTCTGGATTTAACTATGGCAAACATAAAGAGTTCATTGAGGCAGCCATAGATCTTGGTCGAAGTATAGCTGAGAGAAAATTACACTTGGTGTATGGAGGAGGTAAACGAGGGTTATCAAAATTGGTCTCAGAAGCTGCTTTTGTTAGAGGAAGCCAAGTGTTAGGCATCATCCCAAGAGCCCTAAAACCTTTAGGCAGTTTGTCTAACTCACCGACTGGAGAAGAGTTAGTTGTCTCAGGTATGCAAGAAAGAATAATTGAAATGCTTAATCATGCTGATGCTTTTATTTTCCTACCAGGAGATCTTGCAACTCTAGAGACACTTATCACATTAGCATCTTGGGTCCATCTACACATTTCTTAACCATGCAATAAAAAACTATTTCATTCCTTCCACAGTGAAAAAACTTTTTATTTGTGCTCACACTACTAATGAGCTACTTAATCTGTTACAAGCTTATAAACCAGAGCCAGACCTCAGGACCTTTGTGTTGGAGTCTCCAAATAATGACGGTAACAATAGCCGCAGTAAGAAGTACAAATTAGATTTAACTCTCCTCCTGTAAATATTTTCTTCTGTGTTGCACCACCCAGGTGATGTCTTCTAAACTCTACTTCTTTTCTTTAAAATATTGAGGACAATGTTTCGTTCTGGTTGGGGGGAGGGAATAATCGATAATTGTGGAATCTTGGTTAAGTTTTTACTGATTTTTTGTTGTAGAAACTAATTGTTGCTAACTTTTTGTGTTGAAGATGGCTGAATATGGAGTGTAGTTACTATAGAAACACATCTTTTTCCTTAAAAACAAAAACAAAAAAAAATTCCAGAAATTTTCTTTTTCTTTATTAAACTTTGATATTCATTTTTTTTTTACTTCTTCTTTTTAATTTCTCTTTTATAAATATACATTTTCAAATTTTTGAGTCGAAGATGGCTGAATATGGAGTGTAGTGCCTCTAGAAACGCATCTTCTTAGTTAAAAAAAATCATTTTATTTTTCTATCATTTTACATGTAACTTTTCTAATTAGTTTTTCTGCATCATTTTCATATTTCTGCATGCATATTTTTTTTTCATGTTTAGAATAGGTTGGGGGGTAGACTGTCATTTAAAAAAAATGTGTGATTTGTTTTAACATTGGATGACATGATGAATTTCAAATTTTAGTATTTGTATTATCTTTGGTCTTAAGTGATGTTACGCCATGTTTGCTACTCTACATGTTGATGTCGAAGACAAATATGAGTTGCTTGAAGGAATGAACATATCATAATAAGTACCAAGTGAGTTTTTGAGCCTATCATTTTTCTTGGAGAGTAACCTTTTTGCCCATTCTTCATACAGCTTAGCAGTTTATTGTTTTATACACGATCTCTAGATTTCTTTTGAGTTAACCCTTAAAAAAAAGTTGTAAAATTTTAAAAAAAAAGAAGAAAAAAATGTGTGTTGCTACATCTGGAGGCCTATCAACTAGTAGATATGGAAGATTATTTAGATCCCTAAAAGACGATGGAAAGGCCATATTTGATCCGTTTATGCCTTTCTAGCCACCCCTTTTGTGAAATATCCATAGTTAACCATTTTGAGCCTTAAAAAAAAAACCTTTTCTTTGTCAAACTTATCATCTTGACTGACTGCGATTTGGAGTATTATCTGATATCTTACAAGTTCTATCACCTATTTATGTTTGAGAAAAATGTAAATAATTATTTTGTTCAGTGAAGTTGTGCCAGACAAAAGCAAAAAAAAAGGAAAAAAATAATAATAATAGGTGAAATCCACCTTGTAATTTCCAAAAGATTTTTACTTTTTCTCAAACATATATTTTGTTTTTTTTTCCTATTTTCCTTTATTTGTTAGCCATGTCCTTAGCGTATGTTACATCCTAATAAAAACTTTGTTAAAAAAATAAATAAATAACAATAATAGGTGAAATCCACTTTGCAACTTCCAAAAAAAAATCTCTGTATTTTTCTCAAACATACACTTTGTTTTCCTTATTTCCCCTCATTTGTTAGCCATGTCCCTAGCCTACATTATGTCCTAATAAAAGTCTTTCTTGATTTTAGGGAACTATAGTCTGAAGTAGAAGCTAGTTATATGGGCTAAAAAGATGTAGTGGTGCATAAAAAAATTAATAAATAAATTGGGTTGACTAACATTTTTATTTGATTTGAGATCGTATTATTTCTAAGCTGAGGGCACATTTCTTTCATCTTGGTGAGAGCGTGTGATATCACTTCTTTATATTTTCTCTCAATTACCATTCATTCTAGTGACTATTTTTATTGGATTTAATTTCTTTGTGAGAGTGTCACTATTTCCAGTGAGATTTTGGGGTTTAACATGTCATTCTTGAAAGTAGCTGTGACAAAGTCTACTGGGCTGATTCATGTGGATGGTTGATATGGGTGTTATGTTTCTTTAGACTGGAGATAATGCTTATACTTTTATTTGATTACTATCATTAGTCTGATTGAATAAATATGATTGTTAAAAAAAATCATTTTGGATTTAAATTTTGTTTTCACTTTATTTGCTAGGGACTAGCAATAAGCTGGCTGGGGGGTGTGTTGAGTGTTGAAAATGTATATTTGTAAAGGAGAAAATTGTTATTTTACACTTCAAGTTTTACTAACACCCTTACTTTTATGTATTAAAGCTTCTTGTAATTTAATTATGTGTGCTTTATTTTAATTAAGTATTTTATGTATTTTAGGAGCATCATGGTCATTTTCCAATGAACGAGAATTCAGACAGCAAAATGGACATCAATTTTGAATTCAGGACAGTCGAAAACCTTAGGAGGAGCATAAAAGGAAACATGTCACTGTTCATAGACGGAACGATGACGTGGCATTGACCCATGATGTGGCATTGACTGATGAGGTGTCACGATTCAATTGGAGAAAATTCCTATGCACTGTTGATCAGTGACGTGGCAGCATATTAGTGGACCAAAAATTGCGTGTACGGTACATGCATATACACAGGATTATTTTCAACCAAACCGCGTCACTATTCAAGCCGATTGACTATTTAAACTGCATCACTGTTCAAACCACGTACTGTTGACTGATGACGTGGCACAATCCTGAGCGTCCAAATTGTTTTTAATCCGATGACCATGATTTACTCAATGTATCTATAAAAAGGGGGCCTCCCCCTCTAATTTGGCATCTCTGAATCCATTTTTGAGCTCCATTTTCTGTAATTCCTTCTCTATCTTGTATTTTCTACGTATTTTAATAAATTTCCAGTTTACCCCTTGTTCAATTATGAGTAGTGTTGGTAAATTTCTATAAACAGTTATTATCAATGCCAATGTGCAAGTATACATAACAAGTAATAATAAAGTGATGAGTATTCAAGATCGTCTCCACAGGGATTGATGTTACATCAAAATGCTAAAGCAAATCACAATAATGCCAATCAATTAAGGACCGAAACAAACAATTGTCGAATAATTCTATATAACTAATAATTGTGAGAGATGAAAATAAAACAATAATGTAATGAAATAAACTGAGTTGAATGTGTCAAAGATTCAATTTAGAATATAGTAGTTGAATGATCAAACTCTCCTAATGGGGTGTCTATTGTTTACTGAATTAGTATCAGTTGTTACAATAAGTGCTGCAGCAATGGGTAGAATAAATTTGCATCCGCAGCTATCGCATGTTGGAAATCTCATACTTTTAAATCTACTAACAATGACCAGTTGCTCATATATTTATGGTATGTTATTATAACCTTTAATCTCTCTACCCTACAAGGTGAACACTTATGTCTAGAGTGTCACAAATCTTACTTCAAGTATTGCCCTTATGGGATTCAAGATAACCTAATCTAGGAAACTCGACTTAAGAACAAGTAATACTCTAATAATGTCCGCTAAGACATGCCCTTTTGCTGCTCTATCTTAACGAAAACTATTAAATGGGGTGGTCAATCGAAATAACAGTTGTATTCATAAAACCTCCTAGAGTATAATGCTCCAGCATTACCATAACAACATAAAAGAACAGTAAAAAACCCATTGGATTAATTGTCACTCAACCACAATTAAATTTAGTTCATAACCTGGATGAGAAAAATAAACACAAATATATTGAACTCGGAATACATCCTAACAATTCAAGGAAAAAAGAGAAAATATAAGTTGAGCACGATGAAAGGCCAATAATTCTGCACGGCTCTCTTCTTTTTGTTTCCAATTAGCACTCTCCAATCTTGATCTCCTTTTTCTTGCCTTTGTAATTATTTCTGATGATAATTCCTTGCCGCCTTTCTATATGGTGCACGCCTCCTTTTTATATTGTAAATTAGGTTAAAACCAAAGCCCATGAACGTGCATATGTTTGAATTAAGAAATATGCAGATCGCGATTTTATTGCTAACTTGTGCCTAAGTTCTCTCCCGCATTGCTCCCAGATTGTTACAGCACTGGTTGCTCTACAGCTGCTACAACACTGTTTTATTCCCGATTGTGCTTTACTTCTTTTGTGGCCATCTTTCTTCCTCCTCTTGCTCTTCTAATGCCTCAACATCCTCTCACGAATTTAAAACCTACAATTTAAACCTGTTTTTAGCACAAATTACTATGATTCAATCAAAACTTATTAAAACTCAACTAAAATGAATGTTTATGCAAAAAGGTACCCAAAATGTAATAAAAACACCTTATTTGTTCTCTAAGTGACCTTGATTCAAGTCTAGAATTGATGTAATAACTCTCATTTCCTAGAGTTATCACACCCCCAAACTTAAACCATTACTTGCCCTCAAGTAATGACACATACTAACATTCCCCGCAAACAAACATGTACATAACTTAAGCTCTTTTATCAAATTTGCAAAGATTCTTCCACCTTCATATCACCATCCTAATCATACAAAATGCTCATAGTAAATCAGTTCTAGACTTAAGGTTCTTTCTGTCCATAGTGAGTGTGTGCTTCCTTTGATTGAATTCCAGATATGCTGTAACATCACCAAAGGACTGCAGAAATTTCAGCAGTGATATACTTTATTCATAAAAGGGGTAGCATAAATTTCACATATTCAAACTGTGATTGTTCTAATATTGTTAAACTGGGGAGTCATCATCCTCCTCACTGTAACATTTATTTTTCATGTGAATGTCAATCACTTGTAATGATGACACCCAATTACTCAAACCATGCCCAGATCAGAGTTGTTGCAGCAGTAACTATAATGTAATCTTATCTAGAGGTATCTTTTACTCAATGCTGAACATAGGGCTCATGAACAGACCTGGCTACTTGATGCCTTAGACAGAGGATTTTTATTTTTTTATTTTTTTTAACAGTGCTACGACATTGTTCATGACTCTTGCTACCTTTGAACACAATTCTGCATATGGGGTGCATACTCAAATCTAGTTTACTCAGCAACTTGAGCCATTGGAACATATTGTATTTCATAAAAATCACAGTTAATCAAACGTGCTTCTCCCCCCAAACTTAGGATCTGTTCTATTCTTCTGGCTTTGCTCTACCAGTCTCATACAATTCAACTAAAGTTTAAGTGTCATGACAGAATTTCACTTTCATCTATAACTTATCTCTACTTGGCATTCTCATAAATACTGAATAATACTCAATTTATCTTCATTAGGTATTCAAATCCATACACAAATAACATATAACAGAGCTTCACACCACACATACATAAATCACATGCAATCGGCAACAATTCCCCCAAACTTGAGAGATGTTGTGTCCTCACAAGCATACATAACAACAGCTCACAAATGGACAAACAATAAAATCCTTTTTTTTAACTTAAATGAACTAGTAAAAAAAGAGTACTCCCCTAGGGTGGGGACTGCAGCACAGGACATGTTGCTCATCAGCGCTTCTTGGATGCACTGCGCAGCTTATCCTTGGGTGAAGCTCTTAGGGAGGTGGCTGGTAATGTCTTTGTCTTTTTCGCTGCAGGGCTAGTGAGAGGAGTGGTGGCTGGGGTTGTTGTAGCAGTACCTGTAGACGTACTGCCTTTTCGTTTGCTGGATTGTCTTGGACTGGTGCGGATGGGCTGGCTAGGAGTTTGCTATGGAGGCTTTGGGGTCAATGCATCAGCTGTCTGGCCCTCAGCGGTGATGGCAGCAATAACCACAAGTAGTTGCTTGGCTTGCTCAGATGTAGGCATAGCTCAGCTCAGCATCAACTCGCTCCATCTCATCTTCAGAGGCTAGAGGGGTTGCCAATTTAGTTTTACCCTTATCCTTCCTCTTACTCGCGAAGACTGGAGTAGAGGGTTCCTCTTCAGGGTCTTCTTCCTCTTCTTCTTGAATAATGTGTTTTTTTCTGGTTTTGGGTTGAACTGGGATAGTTGGTTCATCACTTTCTTTTTCTGAGTTGTCTTCTGCCTCTGAGGGTGAGCTATCAGTCTCAGACTTGTCACCTTCGTCCTCAGGTGGGTCAGATGGCTCAGCCTCTTTTGAGTCGAATGCTGCTTGTGGCTCAGTGGTAGCTTCCTCTGCTGGTTCATCTGAAGCAGTGGCTTCTTCACTGGCAGCTGCTGGAGCACATGTGGTGTTGGTGTCAAAATTGAACTGCTGGAGCAGTGCATCAGAGAAGTTCCGGTGAGTGTGTTTAATGTACAGAGCAAATTGGTGTAGTTGGTTATCCAGGTGCTGTAGATAGCTCCAAAATCGACCATTTTCCCTCTGTTGAGCTTCTACACACTGAGTTATACTATTGCTGAGTGCCTGGATAGTCTGTTTTAACCCAATAGCTCGTCTTGCTCCAGTGACAACAGCTGGTTCAGTGGTTGTTCCAGCACTCTCACCAGCAACTCTCTCAATGGTACGTGCCGTAAAGGCACCATTATTTTTTACATTTTCATCTCTGGCATCAAGACAAACACCTGAAACTACACAAATGCTAGTGACAAGAGAGGGAAATAGCAAGGCAGTAGTTCGGTGAGTTTTGACTGCACAATCTCAGATTTCTTGTGCAATGATGCTACCGACATCTATAAGAAGTCCTCGAACTATGACATTTAACAAGACCAACCTTTATTGCGAAACTGTAGTAGTGTGAGTGTTGGGCATAAGCCTAAATTTCAGAAATTTCACCCACACCTTAGCAATAGGTTTCAAATCTATCCTCTTAACTACATGCCCTTCCTCGTTAACCCATGATGCCCTTTCGATGGTAAGAGTTTTGAAAATAGTATTCCACTTTTTCGGGGTCAACTTATCACGCAACTTAGCATACTCACAGGCAATTTCAGCAGGTAAGTTATAGAAAGCATTGATGATACGAGAGTCTAATGGGACAAGTGTATTTCTTACCTAAATGTTGTGCTGATCAAGGCTTACCAAATTGGTGTAAAATTCTTTGACTACAGGCAGCACAGGATCTCGAGGGTGATTGCAAAACTCTAACCATCGCTTTGCTACAGCATTATGAATGGTTTGCACGATTCCCGTGAGTTGGTTTGGAAATTGAAACCCTTTTTTTCTTCTAGAATCTGACGCGGCTATATAAATTCTTCATATTTTTCTTCAGCGTGGTAACTCTGGAATCGTGACGGATCTTTGAGACTGCTGGCTGTTTTCTTGTATCTCGGCATTACTGTAGCAGTAACAAATTAAAGCTACTGTTCCTGAGAATAAAAAGAGAAAAAGAGTTTAAGAATTCTTAGAGTTGTCTTTGCGAAGGGAATGGGGAATAGTGGCGTAGAGCACTAAGCACAATGATTCCTTTTTATAATGGACTTTAATTTGAAGATAAATACGGTAACTAGAGATAATTGAGGGAATAAAATATTTGATTTAATTGTGCATATCCCCAAAATTATCGGCCAATGAAATTAAAGCTTTAATTTCATAAATTTGTTTCCTCAATTTTCTATCCATATCCATGCATCCACCTGTCACGATTTTATCTCCAACAGTAAGTGAAAGGCTCCAGATTTTAATTTACTGTAACGGTACAATTAGCTGTTGCAGTACCCATTCGGTTATTCTAACAACGGATACATACTCCCCACTAAAAGCTCCTGACACGTAGTTCACCTTTGAATTCTTCCACCATTCACTCTCACTTGTCAATATGAAATTCAATTATCACACTTACTAACATTAAGTCTAAAATTTATTAAAAGAAATTGACATAGCAAATTAAAGTGAAAGTAAAGAATGCAATAATGTAAATGGATGAAAATAAGAGCTAATCAATAAAAAAACAAAAATTAAATAAGATGGTAAAAAGGGGAAGCTGTCTACAAAACCAAAAGATATCAAACTTGGTTTGAAGTGGCTATCTCCTCAATGGGTTGCCTCCTATGAAGCGCTTGATTTAAGGTTCTTCAGCCTGACCTTCCTTCTTTGTTCAATAGCTAGGTTCTTTAAGGAGTAACACCTCCTTGGAACATTCTGCTACTGGATGTATGTAATGCTTAACCCTGTGTCCATTAACCTTGAACTCGTGGTCTGTTTGTTCATCTAGAAGATCAACAGCTCCATGAGGGTAAGATTTTAACAACTTAAACGTGCCAGACCATTTTGACTTGAGCTTTCCTGGAAATAATCTTAGTCTTGTATTGTGGAGTAACACTAATTGACCAGGGGTGAATTTCCGGTGTTGAATATGCTTGTCGTGCCAGTCTTTTGTTCTCTCTTTATAGATTCTTGCATTTTCATATAAAAACAACCGTAATTCATCAAGCTCACAAAGTTGAAGTTTCCTTTGCTCTGCTGTAGCATGTATATCCCAATTTAATTTCTTCAGTGCCCAATGGGCTTTGTGCTCTACCTCTAGTGGCAAATGACATGCTTTGCCATAAAAAATTCAGTAAGGAAACATGCCGAGTGGAGTTTTGTATGTTGTTCTGTAAGCCCATAGAGAGTCATGCAAATGTAAAGACCAATCCTTCCTTGTTGGGTTCACCACTTTTTCTAAGATCTTTTTAATTTTTATGTTGGACACTTCAGCCTGACCATTGGATTGTGGGTGATATGCTGTTGTTATCTTGTGCCTGACTCTATATTTCATCATTGCTGCAGCAAAGATTTTGTTGCAAAAATGTGTGCCTTCATCACTAATAATTGCTCTGGGAGTGTCAAACCTGGAGAAAACATTTTTTTGAAGAAAAGTCACTACTGTTTTAGCATCATTGGTGGGTAGTGCTGCAGCTTCTACCCACTTGGAGACATAATCTACAGCAGCAAGGATATATAAGTTCCCAAAGGATGGGGGAAATGGTCCCATGAAATCTATTCCCCAAACATCAAAAACTTCCACTTTCAATATGTTAGTCAATGGCATCTCATGTTTGCTAGTTATGTTCCCTGTCCTTTGACACCTGTCACAACATTTAACAAATTCATAAGCATCTTTAAAGATAGTGGGCCAATAATAACCTGATTACATAACTTTGGCAGCTGTTCTGTGACCACCAAAATGTCCTCCATATGCTGCAGCACGACATGACTCCAGTATTTGAGGCATTTATTCTGCTGCAACACATCTTCTTATTACTTGATCTGAGCATAGCTTATATAAATGTGAGTCATCCCACTGATAACTTCTAACACCATGAAGAAATTTCCTTTTCTCTTGAAACTTCAGCTCAGGTGGTAGCAACCCACTTACTAAGTAGTTAGCAAAGTCTGCATACCATGGAGGTTCTGACTGCTGCAGCATCTGTGATTGTTGTATTACCAACAGCTGTTTATCAGGAAAAGTTTCGGTGATGCCCTTCTTTGTCAATGTACTAGTGTCTGCTTCCAACCGTGACAAGTGGTCTGCCACTTGATTCTCAATCCTCTTTCTATCTTTAATTTCCAGATCAAATTCTTGAAGCAATAAGATCCATCTGATTAATCTTGGTTTGGCATCCTTCTTTGAAATTAAATATTTGATGGCTGTATGGTCTGTGTAAACAGTTACTTTGGTACCTACCGGGTAAGCTCTGAATTTGTCAAAAGCAAAAACTACTGCTAGCAACCCTTTCTTTGTAGTGGTGTAATTGATATGAGTTGGAGTGAACATTTTGATTGCATAGTATATGGAATAAAAAACCTTATCATTTCTTTACCCCAATACTGCCCCCACAGAATGATCACTAGCATCACACATCAATTCAAATGGTAAAGTCCAATCTGGAGATATAACTACTGGAGCAGTGATCAGAGCTTTCTTTAGTTTTCCAAATGCTTTAAGGCACTCTGTGTCAAAGTGAAATAGTTTGTCATGCTCTAGCAATGAACACAGAGGCTTAGCTACCTTGGAGAAATCTTTAATGAATCTTCTGTAGAATCCAGCATGACTAAAAAAACTCATAACACTCTTTACTGAAGTTGGAGGTGGCAGTTTATCTATTACCTCTATCTTGGCTTTATCTACCTCAATACCATCCTTGAATATCTTGTGACCCAGCACTATTCCTTCTTGCACCATGAAATGGCACTTTTCCCAATTGAGTAATAAATTGGTCATCTCACATCTTTTAAGAACTTCTTCCAAGTTGTGTAGACAATCATTGTATGTTTCTCCAAAAACTGAGAAGTCATCTATGAAAACTTCCAAAGTTTGCTCTACCATTTCAGAAAATATAGACATCATGCATCTCTGAAAAGTTGCTGGAGCATTGCATAGCCCAAATGGCATTCTTCTGAAGGCAAATGTTCCATAAGGACAAGTAAATGTAGTCTTCTCTTGATCCTCTGGAGCTATAGTAATCTGGTTGTAACCTGAATACCCATCTAAGAAACAGTAGTACTGTTTTCCAGCAAGCCTGTCCAATATCTGATCTATGAATGGAAGTAGGAAATGGTCTTTCCTTGTGGCTTTGTTGAGCTTCCTGTAATCCATACACACTCACCATCCAGTCACTGTCCTTGTAGGAATAAGTTCATTCTTCTCATTAGCCATTACTGTTATCCCTCATTTCTTTAGAACACATTGAACTGGACTTACCCATGAACTGTCTGATATTGGGTATATGATTCCAGCATCTAGCCATTTGATGATTTCCTTCTTCACCACTTCTTTCATAATAGGATTCAGCCTTCTCTGGTGTTCCACCGAATAGCTGGAACAATCCTCTAATAGGATTTTATGCATACAGATGGATGGGCTTATCCCTTTTATATCTACCATGGTCCACCCAATTGCTCTTCTATATTTTCCCAGTAAATCTACTAAACTCTATTCTTGACCTGCATCCAAAGTAAAAGAAATGATTACAGAGAGTGTGTTTTTTTTACCAAGATAAACATATTTTAAATGTGAAGGTAGCAATTTTAATTCAAAACTAAAGGGTGATTCAATATATGGTAAAGTTGTTTTTACTTCCCTTTCTGAAAGATTCAGGTGTTCAATAAACCTGTTGTGCCTATCAGATTGCTGTTTGTCCATCCAATCTGTTTGGATTACTGCAACATCTTCTTCTTCAACATCCTCAAAGGTGATGACTTTGTCAAGTACATTACAGCAGCATCTGTCCATTATGTCTGCTACAACAAGATCCACTACACTTAGGAAATTGCAATCTTCTACTTCATCAGGGTTCCTCATAGCCTCTAGCACATTAAATGTGACTTGTTGATCATTCACTCTCATGGTGAGCTCTCCTTTCTGCACATCTATCAGAGTTTTTCCAGTTGCTAGAAAAGGTCTTCCAAGTATAATTGATACTTCTTTGTCAGCTTCAAAGTCCAACACAATGAAATCCACTGGAAAAATGAATTTGTCAACCTTCACCAATACATCCTCTATCTTTCCTTCAGGGTATGCATGAGATATGTCAGCTAATTGCAGAGTGACTGTTGTTGGTCTGCACTCCCCTACTCCTAGTTGCTTAAATACAGATAATGGCATCAGATTAATACTAGCTCCCAAGTCACAAAGTGCTCTCCCAACATATCTAGTTCCTATAGAACAAGGTATTGTAAAACTCCCTGGATCTTTCAATTTTGTGAGAATTTTACTCTGGAGCATATGACTGCTTTCTTGTGTTAAAGCAACAATTTCAAACTCTCCCAGCCTTCTTTTTCGTGCCAAGATATCTTTTAGAAATTTAACATAATTTGGCATTTGCTCCAAAGCTTCCACGAAAGGTATGTTTATGTGCAATTGTTTCAGCACTTCCAGAAATTTGCTGAACTGCTTGTCTTATTTTTGCTTCTGGAACCTTTGTGGGAAAGATGGTGGATGCCTGAACTGTTGGGTAACTTCTGGAGATATCAAACTTTATTTGTTTGATTTGGTGCAAGTTGTAACTACTGGTGTTGTAACTTCTTTTTCAGCATGTTCTGGTTGAATTTCCTCTGTAGTTGCTGTAGCTTGCCCCATGTATCCTGTGTCTTGAAGAGAAGTTTGTTGTAACAAATTCCCTTTGGAGTTGGTTTTTGTGCTAAATTGCATTTCATCTCATTTTTGGTCACCTTAACTGGGATATCAACATTCTTTCCAGATCTCAAACTAATTACTTTACAGTGTTCTTTGCTTTCTCTCCTAAGGTCTTCTGTGTTGCTAGATAGGCTTCCTTGAGTTCTGCTGCTCATTGCTGTAGCTAGTTGTCCCATTTGGTTCTCAAGGTTTCTCAAGGACACAGCTTGACTCTGCACAATTGCTTCATTCTTTGCAATATACTTCTTGATCAGTGTTTCCAATGAAGTGATTGGATCCTTACTGATTTGTTTTTGCCATTGACTCTGCTGATGAAAACCAGGTGGCTGTGTGTTTCTAATCTGTCCATTGAATGTTGGAGCATTTCGATTCTGACTGCTCCATGAAAAATTTGGGTGTTGTTTCCAGCCTGGGTTGTAAGTATTTGAATATGGGTTGTTCTGAGGTTGTCGATTGAAGTTACCCACATAGTTTACTAAGGCTGGATTTCCAGGACAAGTATCAAAATCATGTTCTTCCCCACAGTAGACACAAGAAAGTTCAGTAACTTGCTTTACTGTTGCTGGAGCAGCTATCATGGCTTTTACCATGTTAGTCAATGAAGTCACTTGTGCTGATAAGGCTGTAATTGCATCAATGTTATGTACCTTTGCTGATCCTCTTACTGCTGGCTACCTGGCTGAAGGCCACTGGTAATTATTGTTGGCAATTCTTTCTAGAATTTCATAGGCTTTAGTGTAAGATTTGGATAACAGAGCTCTATTTGCTGAAGCATCCACCATTAACCTTATACTCGGATTCAACTCATTGTAGAAAGTTTCCAATTGAATGCAACAAGGGATACTGTTGAGTGTTAGAAAATGTATATTTATAAAGGAGAAAATCGTCATTTTATATTTCAAGTCTTACTAACAACCCTTACTTTTATGTATTTAAGGTTCTTGTAATTTAATTATGTGTGTTTTATTTTAATTAAGTATTTTGTGTATTTTGGGGGCATCATAGTCATTTCACAATAAACGAGAGATCAAACGGCAAAACGGACATCACTTTTGAACTCAGGACGGTCGAAAACCTTAGGAGGAGCATAAAAGGAAAATTGGCACTGTTCACATGTACGGTACTGTCTACGTTACTGGTCACGACACTATCCACATCATCGGTCAATGCCATGTCATCGATCCGTCTATGTGAACAGTGTCGTGAACAGTAACGTAGACAGTACCGTACATGTGAATAGTACCATACATGATTAAGCATTTCAGTTATTCGTTCTTGCATACCTAAGACGACTAACTCTTCTCCAGTTGGTGAGTCAGATAAACTGCCCAAAGGTTTTAGGACTCTTGGGATGATGTCTAACACTTGGCTTCCTTTGACAAAAGCAGCTTCTGAAACCAATTTTGATAACCCTCGGTTACCTCCTCCATACACCAAGTGTATTTTTCTCTCTGCTATGCTTCGACCAAGATCTATGGCTGCATCAACGAACTCTTTATGTTTGCCATAGGTAAATCCAGAAAGCACACAAATGTTCTTGAATTGTCTATTGGGAGTAGCTGCCATTGGAATATTTCTCAAAAACAATTTGTGAGTGCTTAGCAAAAAGTCATATTTAAGAATCTTGGTGACAGTGGGTCACAACTGTGTATGAGGTAACATATCAGTGTCCAATAACGTGTAAAGCACATGGCTCGCGAGTCAAAAAGAAAACAGTAAAAAGAAAAAAGTAAACAGTAATAAAATGAAATTATTAAAGACAATAATGCAAATGATAAAACAACAGTGAAATAAAATAACAATGAAGTAAAAATGATATGTACAAGTAGTTGCGACTGTGGCTCACATCTTCCTCTGGTTTTACGTCCATAAACGGCTTGAACGCCTTCTATGAGTCGAGGATAGGCTTCCCATCCAGTGTTTTTATAAACTGGCAAACATGGTCGTTTATAGTCAGATTCCCGAGACTATATCATGCATGTTCTTTCTGGAATAATGGCCATAACTGGAGTATCGCTCCTTGCACATATCCACTGGGATGCGTTTGAAGAGACAAAAGGATATCATCCAATGACTCCTTATTCAAGCCATCCCTAATGAATTGAATCTTATCTTCCCTGTTATTAGACATCATTCCTAAAGAACATGGTTTTTTATCCCAACTCATTCTGGCACACTTATGACAAGCAACAGAAATTCTTCGAGCTCGTCGTTTTCTTGCATAATTTCCTTTACCACAACCAGGCATGTATGCAATAAATTTTGGAGGTAACTCACCTGCCAATCGTACTTTCGCCTCGATTAACCAACAGATGTCAGCAGGTACGTTATTCCTCATGACCAATCTTATGCGTTCGGACCGAGCTTTATAGATTGTAAGAAGGGCATTCTGAGGGAGTGAAGGGAATCGCTTGTGAAGCTTCGCTAGAATCTCGTTTCTGTCCATACCTTCGCCTCAGAATATCAGTTATTATGGGAAAACTGAAGTAACTGACTTGATTGTCACGGAGTACCGTTACTCGCCACTTCACCGGGGTAGCAAACTAAAGCACACAAACAGAAAAACAAATTAAAACACACAAAGAAAATTAAAATCGTCCTCTTATTGAATTTACCTCAAGCTCCAACTGGATGTCGTAAACACTTCTCTCAATGTCTTTGAGTTGGCTTTCTAAACCCTCAACATAGAACACTAACTCTAGTGGTTGCAGAGCCCAAATAATCAATTCAAATTTGGTGGGTCACTCAAATTTATTTCGGTGTCTTCTCCATGTGGTTGGTACTTTAGATATGGCTTTAATCTTTGACCATTAACTTTAAATGTGACACCGTTCTTTGGGTTCTTAATTTCAATTGCCCCATGTGGAAAAACAGTATGAACAATAAAGGGACCAGACCATCAAGAGCGTAACTTACCTGGGAATAGGTGCAAGCGAGAATTGAATAAAAGCACTTTCTGACCTGGCGTGAACGATTTTTTCATAATTTGCTTGTCATGGAAGACTTTCATTCGTTGCTTGTAAATTTTGGCATTTTCGTATGCATCATTGCAAATTTCTTCAAGTTCTGCCAGCTGTAATCTTCTTTCTGAGCTGGCTTGCTGCATGTCAAAATTGAATTTCTTGATGGCCCAATATGCACGATGCTCGAGTTCCACAGGTAGGTGGCAAGCTTTTCCATACACTAGCCTGTAGGGTGACATCCCAATCGGGGTCTTGAAAGCCGTTCTATATGCCCATAATGCATCATCAAGTCTTAATGACCAATCTTTTCTGTCCGGCCTCGCCGTCTTTTCTAATATGTGCTTTATTTCTCGACTGGAGATCTCAACTTGGCCACTGGTTTGCGGATGATATGGGGTCGCCACTTTGTGAGTGATTGAATACTTTGTCAAAAGAGCTTTGAATGCTTTGTTACAAAAGTGGGCACCACCATCACTGATTATTGCTCGAGGGAATCCAAAGCGTGAAACAATGTTGCTTTTCAAAAATCCTATCACCACCTTGTGATCATTGGTTCTACATGGAATTGCTTCTACCCATTTTGATACGTAGTCAACAGCAACCAATATGTATTGATGGCCAAAAGAAGGGGAAAATGGTCCCATGAAGTCGATACCCCACACGTCAAAAATCTCAACCACTAAAATTGGATTTAGTGGCATCATGTTCCTTCGTGTAATGCTCCCCATTCGTTGACACCTATCACATGAAGAGCAGAAAGTGTAAGCGTCTCGAAATATAGTTGGTCAATAGAAACCACATTGTAAAACTTTAGTCACTGTTTTCTTAGCACTGAAATGGCCTCCACAAGCTTGTTCATGGCAGAATGAAAGAATATTCTGAATTTCATTTTCTGGGACACATCGTCTAACAATTTGATCTGCACAATACTTGAACAAATACGGGTCATCCTAAAAGAAATTCTTTATTTCTGCAAAGAATTTAGCCTTGTCTTGTTTGGTCCAATGCTCTGGAAGTTGACCTGTAACAAGATAATTTACGATGTCAGCATACCATGGTAATACTTCCACACTCATTAATTGTTCATCTGGAAATGACTCATTCAATGTTAATGGCTTTGTAATTGTGTCAAAATAGAGACGAGAGAGATGGTTTGCCACAACATTTTCTGTGTCTTTCTTATCTTTAAATTCCAAATCAAATTCCTGCAAAAGTAACACCCAACGAATTAGTCTAGCTTTTGCATCTTTCTTCGTGAGAAGATATTTAAGAGCAGCATGATCTGTGAACACAATTATTTTACAACCAATGAGATAAGATCGAAATTTTTCCAATGCAAACACTACTGCTAGCATTTCTTTTTCAGTAGTTGAATAGTTCAATTGTGCATCATTCAATGTCATACTAGCATAATAAATAACATGGGGAATTCGATCAACTCTTTGTCCTAATACTGTTCCTACTGCATAATCAGATGCATCACACATGAGTTCAAATAGTAAGCTCCAGTTTGGGGCTTGAATGATAGGTGATGATGTCAACAATTGCTTTAATTTTTCAAAAGCCACAAGACATGAATCATTAAAGATAAAAGGTACATCCTTAGCAAGTAAATTGCATAAGGGTCTAGAAACTTTGCTAAAATCTTTAATGAAACGTCTATAGAAACCAGCATGCCCAAGGAAAGATCTTACTTCTCTGACTGTTTTAGGTGGAGGAAGATTAGAAATGAGATCCACCTTGACTTTGTCAACCTCAATACCTTTACTCGAAATGATGTGACCGAGAACAATAACTTGTTTTACCATAAAATGACACTTCTCCCAATTTAATACCAAGTTCTTCTCGATACATCTCTGCAGAACTAGTGTTAGATGATGTAAACATTAATCAAACGAGTCACCAAAGACAGAAAAATCATCCATAAAGACTTCAAGGAATCGTTCAACCATATCAGAAAAAATGCTTAACATGCATCGTTGAAATGTAGCAGGTGCATTACATAATCCAAATGACATCCTCCTATATGCAAAAGTGTCAAAAGGGCAAGTGAAAATGGTTTTCTCTTGATCTTTTGGTGCTATGGGAATCTGATTATATCTTGAGTAGCCATCTAGAAAGCAATACAATTCATGGCCTGCTAATCTATCAAGCATTTGATCAATAAATGGTAAAGGAAAATAGTCTTTACGTGTGACAGAATTCAATTTTCTGTAATCAATGCATACACGTCATCCTGTAGTTACTCTAGTTGGTATCAATTCATTATCAATATTGGTAACTACTGTGACTCCTAACTCTTTAGGGACAACTTATACAGGACTGACCTATGAACTATCAGAAATTGGGTAAATGATACATGCGTCTAATAGCTTAAGGACTTCAGTTCTAACAACTTCTTTCATATTAAGATTTAACCGATGATTTATTTCCCTAGTAGATTTAGCATTTTCATCGAGGTGAATGTAATGCATGCAGTCTACTGGGTTTATACCTTTTATGTCCGCTATAGTCCATCCTAATGCTCCTTTGTGCTCTTTTAAAACATCCAACAACTTACCTTTTTGTTCATCATTGAGGGATGCTGAGATGATTACCGGTAGAGTGCTTTCTTCTCCCAAAAATGCATATTCCAATGTGTTGGGCAATGGTTTGAGCTCGAGTTTTGGTGGTGATTCTGATGATGGGATGAGTTTCTTCTCTGATAATGCTAGTTGTTCAACTCTTGACTTCCATTTATTAGTGTCAATGGATGGTGCTGAGTCAAGTAAGGCATTGACCTCATCGACCGATCTGTCAATATCAAAATCCAAACCAAAGTGAGTTAAATATGTTTGTAAAATCATCACTGAGGTTTGAAAGAAAAGTATTATCAACTATTTCTTCAATTAAATCCACATCAACAATTCCATCATCTGCATTGTGAGGTTGTTTGGCAATGTTGAAGATGTTCAGCTCCATAGTCATGTTGTCGAAGGACAACTGCATATTTCCAGTCCTGCATTGAATGTGGCATCCGCAGTTGCCAAGAAAGGTCGGCCTAGAATAATGGGGATGTGCTTCCTTGAATCCTGTATTGGTTGAGTGTCAATTACAATGAAATCAACAGGAAAATAAAACTTGTCTACCTGGATAAGCACGTCCTCCACAATACCACGAGGTATTTTCGTGGACCGATCTACAAGTTGTAACACCACTGGAGTTGGGTGTAATTCTCCAAGTCCAAGTTTCAAAAATATTGAGTAAGGCAACAGATTTACACTAGCTCCTAAATCCAACAAAGCATTCTCAATTGTGTGATTCCCTATGCTACATGAGATAGTGGGGGAGCCTGGGTCTTTGCATTTTAGAGGAATTTTATGTTGGAGTATAGAACTAACGTTTTCTGTTAAAAATGCCTTCTTTTGAACATGAATGCTTCTCTTTTTAGTACGAAGGTCTTTACGAAACTTGGCATAAGATGGAACTTGCTTTATAGCATCAAATAAAGGGATGTTAACACTTACCTGTTTGAAGATTTTGGAGAATCTCACCTGTGGATTTTCCCTTCTTTCTTTTCGCTAACCTCTGAGGAAATGGAGCTTTCGGAACATATTCTCGTGGGTTGGTTTCTTCTTTCTCCTCCGGTGATGAGTCCTTAGCATTTACAGGTACAATTTGATTTTCTTTTGTCACCGGCATCTCCACTTTGTTGTCGACTTCTTTTCTTTTTCTCAAGGTCATGACTGCTTTGACCTCTCCATGCTGCTGTGGTGAACTAGTACTTGCTTCATGTACTCCTTTAGGATTAGGCACTGGTTGACTTGGAAACTTGCCTTTCTCAAAGGTCATTACCAAGGTTTGAACTGAAGAAGCAAGTTGTCCCACCATCTTCTCGAGGCTTGAAACCGATTGGGCTTGTGAGTTGAAGCTTGCTCGCAACTCATTTCGTAGTCCATCAATGGTGCGGTTCTATTGCTCAATCGTAGAGTGAGTAAGATTCTTGAGATTCTGGAATGAATCCTCTCATGGTCTGGGTTGAGAGTAGTTCTGTTCTGATTGTATGGTCTAAATGGTGGCTGAGAGGCTTGAGGATTTTGAGGAATTGGTGGAGCTGGAACTGCTGGTCCATTCTGTTGGAATCCTTGAGACCATGAAAAATTGGGGTGGTCTCTCCATCCAGGGTTATATATGTTGGAGTATGGGTTGTAATTCGATGGTTTTCTCATTACACCTATGGCATTGGCTTGATCTGAGTATGAGTCATGGTCATGTGGCTCTGTTGATTTAGCAGTCGATAACGATGCTATTTGTCGAGCGAGACCTTTAACCATCTCCTTGACTTCTTTGATTCCTGAAGTTGACTCGCCAATGTGAACCTCATTTACTCCCTTAATTCTTCTAGTATTCCTGAGTGATCGACTCCGTTGTTGGGAATTATCCGCTTGTCGCTGGAAGAATTCCCAAATCCCTGATGCACTTTTTGACATTAGCTCTCCTCCACTTGTTGCCATTACCATTCTTGCACATTCGGCAATAATCCCTCCAAAAAGTATTGGCATTGGTGCCATTTCTCGTACCCATGATGTGGACACTTCAAGAGTATCCCATTGAATCGCTCCCATGTTTCGAAAAACTGCTCGTCATCTCTCTGGGTAAACTCTGAAATTTTCTTGCGAATAGCATTGGTTTTATGCATTGGGAAATATTTATTCAAAAATTTTGTAACCATTTGTTCCCATGATGTAATGCTATTAGCAGGCAATGTATTTAACCATGAATGAGCTCTATCCTTTAAAGAAAATGGGAATAGTCTAAGTTTAACATCATCGTCTGAAAAATTCTCATATTTAAATGTTTGACAAATAGCATGAAAATCATTCAGATGATTATATGGGTCCTCATTTTCTAAGCCATAGAATGTGGGGAGACAATTTAGCACACTAGGTTTTAGTTCAAAGCTCCTAGCAGCTACATTTGGGTATCTTATACATGATGTGCTCAAATTAGCTAAAGGACTAAAATAGTCCTTAAATGGCCTCTCCTGTAGTGCTTGTAAATCCATTCCAAATTTATTTTTAACGTGCTTGTGTGTGCGAAGTGTTTTTTCTAATTCAAGGTCTATAGGTTCAAGATTAGGTAATAATGACCTACGACCATGCATGCAAAACAAATAAAATAAAAATAAAGATGGGAACAAAACAAATAAAAATAAAAAAGAGGGAGAAATTACGATACTAACCTTATTACGCTATTACAACCTTACTATAAAAACACACTAAAAAAATACGTCAAAATAAATTAACTAAAAATAAATTAATAAGATAAACAAAAAAAAATTTACAAAGAAAAATAAATTGAAAATTAAATTACAGAATTTTAAAGAAGAAAAAAAGAAAAAAAATACTAACCTTTAAATGTAACTTTTTTCATTTAAAAAAAAAAAATACAAGAAAATAATTAAATGGAATTATTCACAAAAAATAATTCTATGAATTAAAATTACTTACATCCCCGGCAACGACGCCAAAAACTTATTGTGCAAATTTTATTGAACTCGCAAGCGCATGAATCTATTGTAGAATAGACTAATGGTGACGAGTGTCGATCTCACGAGGAGGTAGATTTTAATTGTGTGTAGAATTAATTTTGTAAATGGGTGGTTGGATTTGTGGTGAAAATGATTTGGGTTATCCTAAAATTGGAATTGAAATGGCGAGAATAAATTGAAGAGAAATCTATTGAGATAACGTACTTGGGTATGTAGATCCATATCAACATGCATCATGGGCTAAATAATCCTTATTAATGCCAATTAAATCATGAGAAGGGAATCCACACCTCATGAACCACACTCTAATCAATATGGTGCTAAGGGCTTATCGTGTCAAATAATAATAACCTTGTACTAGAGGGCCGGTGAAACCAAAGCGGTACTAGACAAGATTAGCATTATTTGTCGACGAGAAGTCAAAACATCCACAAAAATTAGAGGGGAAGAGAAAGTAAATTTACCAAATAAAGCCCATGACACATGTTGAGACTTCACCTTCAACCCAACCTTGAAAGAAAATTAGCCACTCATAATTGAACTAGGGGCAAAATGAGAATTTATTAAAATACGTAGAAAATACAAGATGGAGAAGGAATTACAGAAAATAGATCCCAAAAATGGATTCAGAGCTATCAAATTATGGGGGGAGGCCCCTTTTTCATAGATACATGGAGTAAATCATGGTCATCGGATTAAAAACAGTTTGGACGCTCAGGATTGCGCCACGTCATCAGTCAACAGTACGCGGTTTGACCACACGGATGAACAGTAACATGGTTTGACCCGGGTTGAACAGTGACGCGGTTTGGTTGAAAATAATCCTGTGTGATGCATGTACAGTACGCGAGATTTTTTGTCCACTGATATGCTGCCACGTCACCATCAACAGTATATAAGAATTTTAGTCCAACAGGATCGTGACACCTCATCAGTCAATGCCACATCATCGGTCAATGCCATGTCATCGATCCGTCTATGTGAACAGCGTCGTGAACAGTAACGTAGACAGTACCGCACATGTGAACAGTGTCATTTTTCCTTTTTTGCTCCTCTTAAGGTTTTCGACCGTCCTGAGTTCAAAAGTGATGTCCGTTGTGCCGTTTGATCTCTTGTTTATTGTGAAATGACTATGATACCCCTAAAATACACAAAATACTTAATTAAAATAAAACACACATAATTAAATTACAAGAACCTTAAATACATAAAAGTAAGGGTTGTTAGTAAGACTTGAAATGTAAAATGACGATTTTCTCCTTTATAAATATACATTTCGTATGGTACATGCATCACACAGGATTATTTTCAACCAAACCGCATCACTATTCAACCCGGGTCAAACCGCGTTACTGTTCATCCGCGTGGTCAAACCGCGTACTGTTGACTGATGACGTGGCGCAATCCTGAGCGTCCAAACTGTTTTTAATCCGATGGCCATGATTTACTCCATGTATCTATAAAAAGGGGGCCTCCCCCCCTAATTTGATAGCTCTGAATCCATTTTTGGGATCTATTTTCTGTAATTCCTTCTTTATCTTGTATTTTCTACGTATTTTAATAAATTCCCATTTTACCCTTAGTTCAATTATGAGTGGCTAATTTTCTTTCAAGCTTGGGTTGAAGGTGAAGTCTCAACATGTGTCATGGACTTTATTTGGTAAATTTACTTTCTCTTCCCCTCTAATTTTTATGGATGTTTTGACTTCTCGTCGACAAATAATACTAATCTTGTCTAGTACCGCCTTGGTTTCACCGGCCCTCTAGTATAAGGTTATTATTATTTGGCAGGATAAGCCCTTAGCACCATATTGATTAGAGTGTGGTTCATGAGGTGTGGATTCCCTCCTCATGATTTAATTGGCATTAATAAGGATTATTTAGCCCATGATGCATGTTGATATGGATCCAGATACCCAAGTACGTTATCTCAATAAATTTCTCTTCAATTTATTCTCGCCATTTCAATTCCAATTTTAGGATAACCCAAATCATTTTCACCACAAATCCAACCACCCATTTACAAAATTAATTCTACACACAATTAAAATCCACCTCCTCGTGGGATCGACACTCGTCACCATTAGTCTATTCTACAATAGATTCGTGCGCTTGCGAGTTCAATAAAATTTGCACAACAGATACCATGATAAAGACACCTTCTGAGCAATTCCTTGAATCTTTCCTAAGCCTCATACATACTTTCATCTTCAAGTTGATGGAAGGAAGTAATCTCATTCCGCAACTTTGCATTTTTTGTCGGTGGAAAATATTTCATTAAGAATTTATCAGCCAATTCATTCCATGTAGTGATGGAATAAGATGATAACGAATTTAACCATGCTCTTGCTCGATCTCTTAAGGAATAAGGGAAGAGCCTCAGCCTTAAGGCATCTTGTGTTGCTCCAGCAATCTTGAAAGCATCACTTACTTCCAAGAATAATTTGAGATGGAGATGAGGATCTTCATTAGGCAATCCATTGAATTGTCCCAATGTTTGTAACATTTGAAACATCATTGGTTTTAACTTAAAATTTGTTGCTTCTACCTCAGGTCTGATGATCCCAGGGTGTACAACTTGCGGAGTTAGTACAACGTAATCTCTTATAGCTCTATCTCTGTCATCAGCCATGTAAATAATATTGTTGTTGCCTGGCTGTCTTCCGTTAGCATGTTCATTCTGTTCTTCTTGAATGTTGACTGGTTGTAGAGGCCCGTGAGGATTCAAATTTTGCGCATCCTGTAAATTATTCATGCTTGAAGCAATTTCTGAATTCCTTTGTTCTCTTCGTAGTTTCCTGACAGTCCTTTCAATCTCAGGATCGAATTGGAATGCCACAGATCTATCTTTGCGCATGCATGTACCGATCTGTCAATAAATAGAATGAATCAAATCAAATTTGGTGCTATCACGATTTACTTCACACTTCAAAAATAAACAATCAATCCCCGGCAACGGCGCCAAAAACTTGTTGGTAAATTTCTATAAGCAGTTATTATCAATGCCAATGTGCAAGTATACACAACAAGTAATAAAGTGATGAGTATTCAAGATCGTCTCCACAGGGATTGATGTTATATCAAAATGCTAAAGCAAATCACAATAATACCAATCAATTAAGGACTGAAACAAACAATTGTCGAATAATTTTATATAACTAATAATTGTGAGAGATGAAAATAAAACAATATTGTAATATAATAAACTGAGTTGAATGTGTCTAAGATTCAATTTAGAATATAGTAGTTGAATTATCAAACTCTCTTAATGGGGTGACTGTTGTTTACCGAATTAGTACCAGTTGTTACAATAAGTGCTGCAGCAATGGGTAGAATAAATCTGCATTCGTAGCTATCGCATGTTGGAAATCTCATACCTTTAAATCTACTAACAATGACCAGTTGCTCATATATTTATGGTATGTTATTATAACCTTTAATCTCTCTACCCTACAAGGTGAACACTTATGTCTAGAGTGTCACAAATCTTACTTCAAGTATTGCCCTTATGTGATTCAAGATAACCTAATCCAGGAAACTCAACTTAAGAACAAGTAATACTCTAATAATGTCCGCTAAGACATGCCCTTTTGCTGCTCTATCTTAACTGAAACTATTAAATGGGTGGTCAACCGAAATAACAGTTGTATTCATAAAAATTACTATAGTATAATGCTACAGCATTACCATAACAACATTAAAGAACAGTCAAGAACCCATTGGATTATTTGTCACTCAACCACAAGTAAATTTAGTTCATAATCTGGATGAGAAAAACAAACACAAATATCTTGAACTCGGAATACATCCCAACAATTCAAGGAAAAAAGAGAAAATATAAGTTGAGCACGATGAAAGGCCAATAATTCTGCACGGCTCTCTTCTTTTTGTTTCCAATTAGCACTCTCCAATCTTGATCTCCTTCTTCTTGCCTTTGTAATTATTTCTGATGATAATTTCTTGCCGCCTTTCTATGTGGTGCACGCCTCCTTTTTATATTGCAAATTAGGTTAAAACCAAAGCCTATGAGCGTGCATATGTTTGAATTAGGAAATATGCAGATCGCGATTTTATTGCTGACTTGTGCCTAAGTTCTCTCCCGCATTGCTCCCAGATTGCTACGGTACTGGTTGCTCTACAGCTGCTACAACACTGTTTTATTCCCGATTGTGCTTTACTTCTTTTGTGGCCATCTTCTTTCCTCCTCTTGCTCTTCGAATGCCTCAACATCCTCTCACGAATTTAAAACCTACAATTTAAACCTGTTTTTAGCACAAATTACTATGATTCAATCAAAACTTATTAAAACTCAACTAAAATGAATGTTTATGCAAAAGGTACCCAAAATGTAATAAAAACACCTTATTTGTTCTCTAAGTGATCTTGATTCAAGTCTAGAATTGATGTAATAACTCTCATTTCCTAGAGTTATCAAGTAGCTAATTTTCTTTCAAGCTTAGATTGAAGGTGATGTCTCAACATGTGCCATGGGCTTTAATTGGTAAATTTAATTTCTCTTCCCCTCTAATTTTTGTGGATGTTTGACTTTTCGTCGACAAATAGTAATAATCTTGTCTAGATACCGCCCTGGTTTCACCGGCTCCCTAGTACAAGATTATTATTATTTGGCACGATAAGCCCTTAGCACCATATTGATTAGAGTGTGGTTCATTAGGTGTGGAATCTCCCCTAATGATTTAATTGACATTAATAAAAATTATTTAGCCCATGGTGCATATTGATGCAGATCCAGATACCCAAGTGCTTATATTATAGTAGTTTCCACTTTAATTTAATTCTGCCATTCCAATTTAAATTTTAAGATATTCCAAATCATTTTCACCACAAATCCATCCACCCATTTAGAAAATTAATTCTACACATAATTAAAATCCACCTCCTCGTGGGATCGACACTCATTACCATTAATCTATTCTACAATAGATTTGTGCACTTGCGAGTTCAATAAAATTTTCACAACAATATCCATATTCTTTTTTTCATGTTTATAAAAGCAGGCTCAAACTTATCATAAAGTGCTTTCAACATCTTCAATTTTGACTTGACTTTATCTTTCACATGGTAAAAACAAATGTTGCGACTGGCATTACGAAATTCTTTCATAACAACTCTCTCAATGGAAGTGTATTGATTGGAGATAATTATTACTCTGTGCAATTTCACCATAAACTATGCCCAAGAATCATTATTTTTCAGAATCTCTATTCTTAATAGCTACTGAATACAAGTAATTATTTCTATCTAAGCATTACCATGTACATCATTTTTTGATATATTCCTTTGACATGAGTACTATCTACTACAAGCAATAGCCTGATGCACTGCAAAAAGCCATTGATGTTAGATCTAGTAGCTACAAAATAGTAAAAGACATTATAATGCCATTCAATTTCAAGTGAGTAACTTTACCTCATTTTCATTCTCCAATACATAAAAGTACTTGGTAAGTAAGTTTTATGACTCCAATAAAACTCCATGTATTAGCTCAGGAGCAAATTCTCTAGCTCGATATGTCTGCTGGTATGATAAATGAATATTATGCTTCTGTTAAATGCTTATTATAATGTAATTTGGAGTGTATATCCACTTTTTTTGGATAAATTTATTCACAATGAAATTACCAACAACTTGATCCTCACCCGATAAAGACCATTAGACAACACTTCATTATGAAAAGTGTGTGTCTTGTCACATCTCATCACTGCCAAATCTACATTCTCTTAATTTGAAACTCTCTTTATCTCGAAGACATCGTTTACATGATTTTAAAGTGCAGTGCATCCAAAAATGTTTCGTGTGAACCTTACAACCTTAAAATCGAGTTTATCCCTTAAGGAAACTTTGCACATTTCCAATGTTAAATTATACTTGGAATTTAACAACTTGCCTATATAAGTATCATTGGACCCATATCTTTTAAAAAAAGTCTAAAACAAGCAAGTCTAAAGGCAAAACTAGAGTAATACTTACAAGAGAGTCAACTGCTAGCCGTTTAAAGTAAGGCCTTAGAGTAAAAGGCTAACTTCAGAGTAGTTTATACTCATTTTGAAAGTGAGGTAAATCTTCCCTATCATTGATTAGACCATCAGAATGCAGATTGTTCCCATCATCGATAGTACTATCAAAATGATTATCATCACTATTATCAATTAGATCATTTTAAAAGATCGCCATCCCTATCATCAATTGGATTATCAGAAAGACTTTTATTTCCATCATTAAAGGATTATGGTATGATTTAATATATTTCTACCTACTGGTGTATTATTCGTATCATCAATGATCATCATTGTATTGAAAAGACGAGTAACCTTATTGCAGCAATATTGTTAGCAGTAATAACTCTTCTTCAATAGCTACTAGTGTAATATCGTTCTCAACAATGCAGTAGTGTTGCTATGCTGATGTTATTACTTGTAGCTCTTTGAAAAAATGGAACATCTTGAAGCTCAAGTAGCTCAAAAAAAAAAATGTTTCTGGTGCTCTGACACCCGTAGGGTACAACTCGTTATTCATTATGGAGATTCAGATAACAGTTCTCCTAGACACTTTCGTCATGCCTGAGGTACCCGAGTATTGGGCAATCTCAGATCTAATAGAGCATGCCGAGCTATATCGTGATAAGATGCTTATCAAAGGCGTCGACAATAAGGCTATGTGTCAGATGTTTCCCTACGCACTCACTGGACCCGTCAAATCTTGGTTAAGATCTTTGAAGACATATAGCGTATCCTCTATAGACTAGCTCTTTACGGAGTTCATTCATGATTTTGGCTACATTGTTTCCCACGATCAGACGACATCCAAGCTTGCCTTCATTAAGCAAGGGGAATCCAAGCCATTGGCTGATTATGTGGCTCACTTCCACCAAGAAGTCTTGTGAACAGGCACATTTGAGAAGAACATACGCTTGGGAAACTTGTGGCGCTCCCTTCAAATGCGTCGTCCTCTCTCTTATGAAGAAACCCACTTTCAAGCCTTACAACAAATCAAGATAGATGAGAAGTGCCACATGGAGCGAGAAGAAGACAAAGCGAAAGCCACGAAAAGTAAAGAGAAACCAAAGAAATCAAGGGTATTAATCTCTCTGAAATCCCTCATATATCTCCAATTGCCAATCTGCTATCGCCAGAACGAAGGGAGCCGCGGCATAGGCCCAAGTAAGATTCTTATCATCTTTTTAATTAGTGTCCAAATCAAATATTCTATTAGATCAAGGATATTGGCGTACTCTGCCTACCTAAGCCAATGTGGAAGTACCTCAATATGAAGCGCAGCTTAAAGTACTACAAATTTCACGAGGATTTCAGCCATAGCACTGCTGAATGTTTCAGCTTAAGAGAGAAAATCGAGTCTTTTATCTTAAGCAGGTGCCTTGAGGAGTTTGTGGCCGATATGCAACAGGCTAAAAAATCTACAGAGCAAGACAAGGTAATCAGGTTCTTGATTTAAGTATTGTCCAGGGGGCACCCCAAAGATCTAAGAAAGAGTTGTACATTCGAATGATAGTTGGCGGGCCACCAAGCATTACAATAGGATGCCGACCCGATATGTTCGTATTAGCAAGTAAGTCAACTTTGCTGGCCAACATCGACATGGGATAACCAAGGTACCTAATCATCCCATTCCGATTCTCTTCACAGAAAAAAATGCCAAAAGTGTCTCGTACCCCCTATGACAACACCTTAGTCATTATACTAAAAGTTACCATTCGCAAAGTGGTAAGAACACTTGTGGATACTGACAGATCCGTACACATCATCTTCAAAGTGCTTTAGATCAATTATTGCTTAAGTCACGTTCTCTCTAAGCTACTCTCATATAATACATTACTACCCTTTTATAAAGATCGAAACCTCCCTATAAGATCACTCACCTCTTTTCCCACCTCTTGAATAAGACATGACCCCTTTGTCCAAATGACATCTAAAAAGGCATAAAGAACCCGGGAAAAGCAAAACAATTTATGCATGAGAGGCCAAGATAAACATAAATAACATAATAACTAGATAAGAAAAAGACATGTATTGTCTTCGTTGAAGAGGTTCTGAACTTGTACGGGCTCGCTGGCCTTGGGGGTATTCCTCCACCACTTACCATAATTTACAAACCAATCATGTTTATACCCCTTTTTCAGGGTAGGATCCCCATTTACTATGTTACTATGGAGACCCCATATTAAAAAGTAAGTTATAACAGGACCTTTAAGCTTTTTAAGTTAGCATAACCCCCTCAAATCTCTTATAAAAATGTCTTGCTCACAATACTTGAAGGCCTGAGAATATTCTCCACCTCGGAAGGGACAACTGCCTAGAAGCTATCTATAAGTGACTAAACATCTTCATTAAGAAAATTCAGAGAGGCGGGCATAGTCCTCAGTCAAAAGAGATCAATGTGAAAGGCTATCCGACTAGTTGAAGGATATTCTGGTCGCTCATTTACATAAGGTACCCTAAGAGGGACAGAAGAAGGAATATGGTATATGGCTCTAATCCTTTCTAAGTCATTCGGGGTAGCCCTCTTAACACTCAAATAATGAGATTGCTAGACTTAGAAGTGGAAGTCGAAAGGGATCTAAGAACTTGACCTGAGAGGGGGACTCTAGTTTTAGGGGTGTCGACCTACTTCTTTCCTAGGATTGACGCATGGAGTATGCATGAGAAAGATGAGGGCGACCATAGTTAACGCCCTTAGTAGGAGAAGATTAAGGGGTACAAGTATCACGATTGGGGCTATCAGAAGGAGACACTTCATCCTCACTTACGGAAATGTAGGAGGGGGTTCAACAAAAGTGTCCTCTCCACTGGTACTTTCAGTTACATGATGCCCCTTCACCCTAATTATTTCTTACCCATCATTTCTGCCAAAACGCCACCAGATCAACGACCAAACACCATGACGAACACACATCCATCATGTCAGCATCCCAATACCATAACCAACACACATCCACCATCACAACACCCAATCACTAACTAACTATAAACCAAAACCAAAAACATGAAAATGAAAAATAAAGGATTTTCTTAGAGTTCAAAAATAGATGCAATTGTGCATGTGCCAAGAGAAAAGAAAATGAACAAAGAAGGGATACTTGGGACTCACCGAGTCAACAAATGTGAGTCAATGGAGGATAAATTAGGAAGTGGGGAAGCCACACTTACCTCAAAATAAATGTATTAGTATTTCTGCGAAAAAAGAAGAAGAAAGAAGAAAGAGAGAAAAGAAGAAGGAGGAGAAAAGAAGAGTAAGAAACACGAGATACCTGTTAGCAGTAGAAGTTCGTCGGAAATCGTCAAGGAAAGCCAAGGTTCACCAAAAATCACCAAAAAGCTGAAGTTCACTGAAAATCACCAAGGAAAGCAAAGGTCCACCGAAAACACTGACAAAGAGTTGAAGGCGTCCACTGTCAGAGGGAAAAAGAGAAATTATTTTGAGATTTCAACAAAAAAGAGAGAAAAAGAGAAATCTTTGAGATTTCAAAGGAAAGAGAAAAAAAAAAAAGAACAACGCTGAAGTCTTGGTCGTTCCAGATTACTGGAAGCGAAGGGGATGGTCGCTAGATTAATAGAGAAGGAGAAGAGAGAGATACCTAGGGTTCTCGACCCAAAAAAGGGTTAAAAGAGGACTGAGGAAGAGGTGCAAGTACCTTTGTTATGCCATGAGAAGAAAAGGAGAATATATAGTAATGATAGGGATTTCTGAAAAAAAAAAAGTAAGATCTGTAAAGTTAGAGAAAGTCTTTATTGCTCAAAGAGAATATTTGATTTTTCAAAATTAAATAAGGAATATTTTGTTGGACAAGAATGGATAGTTGGCTGTCATACTTGCAAAAAGCAAAGAGTAATACGCTAAGGACAGTGGTCCTTAACTTTCATAACTGCAACTGTCCAAATAACTTCTACAGAGGCGACCTAGACCACTTGCAGCATACGCCACATACAGAAAACAATAAAGCTTGCCAAAAAGTTGCCTCCTTGTTCTCCAAGCATGCTCTTAATGGCCCAAAAAATCATCATAAAGGTAAAAAGATGTAAGAATTTCAAAAAGGATAGTAGAATCACCACTAAAGATGTGCCACATAGCAGGGTACATAGGGTGTACTATATAAAAGCAATAAAGTTTTATCTTTCTCATACTCATCACAAACACACACAAAACGAGCAAATATTTTTCCTCAACCTCCAGCCTCTATTTTAGAGAGCTTGCAAGCTCTCAATTCCACAAAAAGTTCAAGTAGTTGACTTGAGCGTTGTAGTGTGGTCACCGATCATTGTTAGCTCTACCTCTAACCTTATTTTGTTATTCTGCAGGTCTAAAGATGTCATTTCAAGCCATCTCACTCCAAATTTGACCTCTCATCATTATTAACCTCTCCCATTGTTCTTCGCCTCCTTTGAAGCTCAAAACAGCTCCCATACCATGATTAAGTGAGGTACCTTAAATCCCAAAAAAATAAATTCTTTGTTTTAGTGAGGTTTTGTCCTATTTCCTAGCAACCAAAGTCCACTTAAAAAATTCTACATTTTTTTCTTAAATTTTCTTTCAACACCCAAACAAGAAGGTCGTTTGCATCTGATTCCAAAACAAAGAATGGAAAAAGTTTGAATTCTATTAAAGAAATTAATTGCAACAAAGAAATCAATTATGATATAAGAATTTGAGGCCCAAATTGATGGGGTTTATGATGTGGATTTAGTAAAAAAGTGCTAAAGTAATGGATTATGCTTGTTTGTACTTAATGCTAAATCACATGATAGTTTTTTTTAATGTAAATTTTATTTAAGGGTTGCTTGTACATAATAGTAAATTTTTTAGTAATATAAAATTTTATTAAAGGTTGAGGTTATTTGAACCCAACAATTTTCTCTCTATACCCTCCTTTTAGTTAGGAATTTTAATATAAAAATAATTTTTGAAAAAATAAATTAATTAATCCTTCTTTCTTTTTGCATTCTCAATTCTTAAATTAAACAATTCTCATCAATTCCTTCATATATTTTTTTAATGCTAAAACATATTACAAATAACTTATTTGTAATGGGCTGCCATAAACTAAGAGTTAATGAATATTAAGAGATTAATTTTACCAATCACAAAAGCTAATGAAAATCATTAAATTTTTTGAGTTGTAAGAGTTATAAAAGTTAATGAATATTAAGAGATTAATTTTTACCAACCACAAAAGTTAGTGAATATCAAGAAAAATATTCTTATTTATAAAAATATAAAATAGAAATTATGATTTAAAGGCAAGAAAAGAATTTAGAAGAGAGTAAAATTAGTAGTTTGATTTACAAAATGTGAAAATAGAGAGTGACTATGTAATAGTGAGGTGAGGTAGAAAGAGAAAGATATTAATGAGTGACAATTTTGAGATTTTAAATTTTTAATAACAAAATTATTTTTAAATAGATGTAAAAATAAAATGGATGGATTTAAATAATTTTATTTTTTTATTAAAATATGAGTATTTAAAATAATTTGTAGAATATAAGTAGCCTCGTACATTTTAAAGATGGCAAAGCTTATCTTACATCAGTTGTACGTTACAGCTATAAAATTTTGAATCCTCAAAAAAGTTAATAATTATGAAAAAGACAATTAATTTTAAAGTTTTATTTTAAACCCCAAGCTACAACCAAGCTGCGCTGCAGTTGTACTTCAATTTTTTTAAGTTTTTCATTTATATTTATAGCAAATTCAGTGCTAAGTTTTTATTATATCTAATTGAATCTCTAACTTGTTTAATCTTATATTTATTGAGTTTTTATTCATTATATTAATGATTTCTTACTTTAATATATCATGATCTTCAATGTTGAAGTCTTTTATTAATTGTTTAGCTTTATTAATTTTTTTACTCATTTGATCTCCTAACTTTTTAATTTGTTTTATATTTTCTTTATTTAAAATTATTAATTTCTAACATTTCATTTGCTTTTTCTATATCATTTATAAATAAATTTGGGTTTCCTAATTTATTTAATAAATATAGCGAAATTCAATTTAATTAATTATTTTCCCGCATATCTGAATCATTGATCGGATCAGAGGATTAAAATCTTTCATAAGAAAATCCTCTTTGTATATAGCTATAATGTGGTATCGTTTTCTTTGTCTATTTCATTTATAAATAAATTTGGGTTTCTTAATTTATTTATAAATATAGTGAAATTCAATTTAATTGATTATTTTCCCGCATGTCTGAATTATTGATCGGATCAAATGATTAACATTTTTCATAAGAAAATCCTCTTTGTATATAGTTAGAATGTGGTAACTTATTAGTTTATATATTTTGTAAAATTATTAGAGGTTCTAATGATTTATTCATTGTAACATCTTTCTAGTAATTTATTAGAGTCGTAATATATTTATGACATTTAATGTCTCTTATAATTCAAGATGCTAAATTTAGATTATATATATATATATATTTATATATAAGAAAAAAATTTAGTTTATTATCAGGAGAGATAAGAAATTATAAATGCATGTGCAAATATATATTCAGAATTTATAAACCTTTATGAATATGATAATTATTTATATCTTTATAAAAATATAGTAAAAACTTTTAAAAAATTTAAGAATAAATGTAGAAGAGATGGTTAACAAAATCATTTAGTTATACAAAATTAATGAGGATTTATTTAAAAAAAGTAAATATGTGATTCAAAACAATTTTTTTTGTAAAAAGCTATTACACCCATACCTCATTTTAGGTTAAAATTATTTTCATCCATTAAATTAAGAAATATCAAAATCTAACCACCCATATGCATTGGTTGTTTGATACAACCAATGTAACAGAAGCTTTGCCTTTAAAGATAACATGAAATCGTCGTAATTAGGGATGGCAATGGGCACCGCCCGCAGCGGGTTTGCCATTACCAAACCCAAACTCGCACAAAATTTAAATTACCAAACCCACTCACAACCCGCTGCGGGTTTTAATTTTTTTAAAAAAACCTACCCGCAGCGGGTTTTGACAATTATCAAACTCACAATGATACCCGGCGGATTTTTTACGGGTTTTCGTATTTAAAATCACAAATATCTAATATATCAATTTATAATAATAACCTCAAATTCCCTATAACATACTCAATTTTATATTTAAACAATGTAAATGAAAAAAAATAAAATTTCAATATCAATCCAACACAAATTCTCAAATTTAATTATAAATTACACAAATCTATTTAAAAAAACACAAACTAGTATCTAAAAATAATAATTATATTTCATATTATCATTTAAAACAAGCTCCAAGAGAAGATATTCATTTCATTCACCACCATAAGCACCCATCCAACACGATGCCTACAATAATAATTAAAATTAATATTTTCAAATACTAATTTGAAGAAAAAAAATTATAATAATAAAATAATTCATGTATTAAGTTAAAGAAAAATAATACATATAAAATTATAATAGATATATAATAATCCATGAATTAAGTTGGGAGTAGGGCACTGGCCCACTGTCACAAGCTCATGGCTAAAAGAATGATTAAATGAAGACAGAGATGAGAGATGGTTAGATGGGTGTGCGGCTAAGTCAAAGGGAAAGACCTTTAGTTTTCTTTAGGTCATGACTGCAGAATGGGAGATGGGCCAAGTACACACATACACAACTTTGGGCCTTTGGCTATTTGGTAATTTGAATAATTACATTATTTTCTTTATTCATTTTTAGATTAAAATTAAGGGTCCGTTTATGATGCCGCAATTTTTTTTACGGTATCAATAGTGTAAGAAATATAGACAGTTAGATCTAATCAACAGTACTTATTATTTTATTAATGAAATTTTTTAATTATTTGAAAATTGTGTTAACCGGTTAACAAACCTATAAAATAGGTAATTTAAAATTTAAAATAAAAAAGAAATAGAGATACAGTAAAATACAATCTCTCTTTATCTCTCACGTTCATATTTTTATAATTGGATTCTTTAATATTATCTTTGTCTCCTAATGATTACATGAAAGAGATTCAATAAATTTCTCTTAATAGATATTCCGGTAAGTTATTCTTGAATCCATTTTATAGTTTTAATCGTATTATCAAATTAGAATTTTTTAATAACGTAACAGCTCTATTTTTATTGTATTGCCAATTTATTGCCTTGAGTATTTGCAGCCATGGTTTAAGGTCTGTCCTACGCTGCTTACAATCATTCTATAACGGGCCTTTACAGGCGGCTTAGAGGCTCGTGCGGCTCACAGATTGCCAGCCATAGAGAAAAAGTAAAAAGGGAGAGAACCATGAGGCAAGGTGCAATGCGAGTAAGATACAAAATCTTTAATGTCATGTGCTGTTTTCTTTCATATATCTTTTGGTAATGAAAAGTTAGTTGGTTGGCCATGTTGCAATTTTGCTTTAGTTTGGATTTTTTCAAGTTTCATGATGTGTAGATAAACTTAGAGTTCCATATTTATGCCAGCTGCGAATTCCTTTAATCATTTAACTTTCTAGCTTTTTTAATTTAGGAAAGAGTTTACTATTAGCTTATTATTATATATATAGTCTATATTTAGATATATAATGACACCTGTATTTTTGGTGTTTTATTGTCACCAAAGAGTGATCATAATAACCTTATTGTTAATTGATATTAACTCTAAGCATAAATAGTATATTTGGTGGTAGATTATGTGATTACGCTATTATAGTGCTAAAAAGCATGCATGATTAATTAATTCGCAAGGCAACTAGGCAAGTAGATATGTATTTGTTTGATGATAGATTGATTTTGACAAATTCATTTATCTTATTTAAAAGATTTTCTTATTCTTCTTAGTTGTTAGAATAATACTAGACAAGAAATAACTGAGTATGTTGAAAATTCTCAAGAAAATTATCCATTTGGAAGCATAAATATAGGACACAAATATGAAATTAATGAACTTAATTTGAAGAAAGTTTAGTAGTATTATTTATACAATCGTCTATGGGGCCTATAAGAAGGTTAATAATTCTTACAACTCATGGCATTCATTACGGCCAGAATAAAGTCAACTAATTACATATGCAAGAGAAATAATTAAGTAATTAAGTTGTAATGAATTAATCACAAAGAATGGCTCATGTGCTTTTTAGATTGAAGCCCGTGCTGGGAAGTTCAATTCATTTTATCACATATGATCAAAACCACATCTTCTAGTGTCATTTTTTTGGGGTTTTGTTGATTACATGGAAAGCAACTAATTACTACACCTGAAGCATGCGAAACAAGATTAGAAGCACAATACTTTTTGAAACTGAAGGGGCAATTATTATTTTTTTTTCAAGTTTGTTATATGTTCTTTTGTGAAGACTTGAAGATTCCAGAGTGAGATTAATAATTTTGCCTCTCTTAGGCTTTATGCGGTGGGAATGATATTTATTTATTATTTTTATCTTATTACTATATTTATATTTATTTAGATTATTTTAATCAATCATTAAAAAAATTATTTTAATCAAAAGGTATAATAGTCATTTATGAAACTAAGAAAATATATGTGATCATTTATGAAACTAAAGGGATCTGTATGATTATTTAAGCAAACCTTAGGGGTGCGAGTGACTTTTTCCTAAATTAATGTTAATTTAAAATTAACAAATTAATGTTTACCCGCAACCTGTAAGTTACCTGTTACATTTTAATTCATTATCTAATTATTTATTATATTAAATGAATGATTCATATTAAAACTCTTACATCTAAGGGTCCATATTAATCCCACTATCAATGCTGTAAAAATTCATACGGCATCATAGAGAAATCCTAAAATTAAATTAAAAATATTTAGAAAAAATATTATGAATTTCGTAGATATTCATGCGGGTATCCACCGAATATAAGATTAATACTAAATCTACCTGTATCCACGTACGTATTTTAATTTATAATACTAAATCCGTCTATAACGAATCAAATTACCCACGGACGGATTTTAAGGAGTGATGAATTTACAAATTATTATACGGAGATGGGCCCTTTATTTTTGAGTTTTTTACTTGGCGAAAAGTGCAAAGATGGAGAATTGGATTCAACAACGTGGGCCACCTGCTGTTCCTGCTTGTCTAACTTGCACCTTCTACGCAGTTCCATAAAAATATATAGCAGAGATAAAGCTCTTGATCAAACCTACTGCAAATCAAAATCAATACCTTTTTTCAAGTCCTATCTTCATAGGTATTTCTTACTTCTATGTTTAATTTTCGTTTCAATTGTTTGTTCTTCTGAATTTTTTTTCTGTTTTCCTTTATCTAATATATTTATTGCAGTTTTTTATTTGAATATGCTGCAATATAGTTTCAACTTTTGCTAGTTGGTTTAACTGGTAAAATCTCTTGTTCTGGTACAAGAGGTATGAGGTCCGAACTCTGCTAACTTGAGCGAGGAGGGGATTTAGTTTCTGTTGATGCAAGGCTTAAGAAAACCATTCAAACTTATTTTTTACTTTTTTGTTTTTATTTTTTAATAGGAAATTAGTAAAATTTTTATTCATAGAATAAGAGCCACAATCCTTTTCTTTTTGCTTGTATTCTTGTTCTCAGATGGGGTGGTGAAGTTTTTGCTGTTAAAGCATCAAAAGTTTTGATCTTTTATTTTTATTTTATTTTATTTTTTTGTGTATTTTGAGCTTGGTTGATGTGATAAGAAAATTGGTCCCTTTTGACTATAGCTTTAACTCTATCGTTTATGGGATTGTGCAAATAATCTTTTGATCTGTTCAACAAGCTTTTGCAGAAAAAATTATCTTTTAGTGTATGCTGGGAATTGCTACCTTCAAGATGTGGCTGAGATGTTGTGGTTCTAATTTAAATGTTGTTAGGAGATTCTAATTCTCTACTAGTATTAGAATTATCATGTGGATAGGCGTATCAAGCTGCTATCAATATGTATATATACATATATAAAAGTCATAATGGTAGGGGATCATGACATGTCATATATTACATTAATGATGACTTGTCCTACGCTGAGGTTGGAACACACCCCACCCCCCCCAAAAAAAAAAAATTCTGAAATGCTTTTCCAGTATCTTTTTGTATTGCTTGCTGTTGCAAAGCATTCTCCAATTTTCAACGCATTTTTTTAAGATTGATTTGAATTTGGAGCTTGTTATTAAGATTCTTGGCAAGAATAAGGGATTCAAAGGCATACTTAACTTTTAGTTCATAAATTTATTTTTATGGCTTTTGTAGTGAAGCTAGGATCTCAACATCTAAATGTGAAGAAGGGAAGAAGGGATTAGAGTTCAAAATTTGATTGGGGTTTTGCAAGGAATTTGAAGTTTAGCAGTAAGGACAGAATGATCAAGGAAAAAAATGAAATAAAAAAATTGCAAAAGGGTAAGATAGGGAGAGAGAGGGAGAGGGAGAAAAGAAAAAAGCTAGGCATCTATGTCTAAAATGATAAACCAAGTATGAATCTATTTCACTAGCCAAATCTAGTGATTCTAAATTTACATACTCATATTTACATTCTTGATTTTATTTACGTTCTTGATTTCTACTTATCTAAATCATAGACACATGGAGAATTAGGCCTTTCAGTCGATGGAGATTAACTAAATAAACTGAAGATCAAATAAAGGCCTAGACACTTGGAAGCTTGATTAGATTATTCCATCTGTAACGCGCACTTGTGAGTCGAACAGTTTAAAAGATCACATGTTAAAATGACCCCATCATGCATAAATCTATAAATAGTAAATATTTCATTAACTTTTTTTGATGGGGTAAATTTGTGTTTCTTTTATCTCCATGATGGGCTGTATTATAAGTGGTAGCTTGGCATTGAGTGCTCGCTGTTTAAATAATTAATTGATCCTCTTGGGGTACCTGACTTGCATCTTAATAGTAAGATCGTAAAACCATTTCTGGTGGCGTCTCAAACAGATCCATTTGAATCTGGGCCACTCCGTTTTCCCAAAAGGTTTTTGATCTAGGCTCTTCCCTTTGCTAGTTCTTATGACGTTATTCTAATAACAGAAAGAGGATAAAAGTGGTGTTGACATGTCAGACTCTGTTAAGCATTTTGAAGCAATGAAGTCCAATTTATCAACTGAAGATGATGACGACATTGTGGAGTCTGATATTGAGTTGGAAAATACTGATGTTATGGAGCCCGACAATGATCCTTCACAAAAGGTGGGTTTAAAAAAGAGTAGCTTGGAGTTTAGGGTAAAGCCTTCCATAGTTTGTTGGATTGGCACAAAGACCTGGAGCAGGCTCCTGTATGAAATAATATATCTACCATTTGTCTGTCAATGCAGATGGGAGACCCGTCAGTTGAAGTTACAGAAGAAATGCGTGATGCAGCAAATATGACAAAACTAAAAGCAGTAGATTTGATCTCTGAAGGCATGAAATTGTCTTAGTATTATTTTTAATTGTTAATATGTCTTCCCCTTTTAACAAACTTCTACTTTTAGGCAAGTTGGAGGATGCCATAGGACAACTAACAGAAGCTATAATGTTGAATCCTACTTCAGCAATACTTTATGCAGCTCGAGGTATTATATATCTGTAATGTACAATACTTTATGCAGCTCGAGGTATTATATATCTGTAATGTAAAATGAATCAAATTTGTGCTATCTTGTCTTTGTTTTGATAGTAAGCTAACATTTTCATTTTCAGCTGGTGTCTATGTTAAACTAAACAAACCTAATGCTGCAATCCGCGATGCTTATGTAGCTTTAGAGGTGGGTGCCTGTTCCTTCATCTGTGCTTCTGCTGACTGCACATGAAGTGTCAATCTGCTATTAGCAACCTAATTTTCTACATTTAATGTTATAGACTAACCCTGACTCAGCAAAAGGATATAAAATACGTGGGATGGCAAGGGCCAGGTTGGGCCAGTGGGAAGAAGCTGCAAATGATTTGCATGTGGCATCAAAGTTAGACTACGATGAGGAGATTGGCATGGCACTCAAGAAGGTGATATGTCTATCTGAGATGGTACTTGCTTTACAGACGGTTTCTAAATAGTGCATATGGTTTTCCAGGTTGAACCTAATGCTCGTAGAATTCAAGAACATCGAAGAAAATATGAACGGCTGCGTAAAGAAAGGGAGCTAAAAAATTTTGAACGTGAGAGGCAAAGAAAACAAGCTGGAGCCGTAAGTAGAGCGAACACAATTTTCTTATTACTGTTTTGAATCAATAAACTTTTATCCTATCTTATTTTATCCATAGATGTTGTTATAAGCAGCATCATTGCATGTAAGTAGAGCGAACATTCTTCCAAAAATAAGATTCAGATATGTTATCTGGTACTGTTACTCATTGCTTTTCTAAGTCAGTGCAAAGGTTTTGATCTTTTGGGATATTGAAATTCTGTCGTTGTCTGTGGTCTTAAAGTGGATATTCAGCTATTTGATAGTTAATTACTGGCCTGATATGATTGCACCACTATACAATTTCATGTTGTTGGAGAATAAAAACATCAATTTTGATGCTTATAATTATTTCAATCTCATGCAGGATCGAGAAGCTTTGTCTGGTTTAAGGGATGGTATGGCTTCTGATTTCTTTTCACTTTGTTTTTGTAATATAGTGGGTGCTAACCGATGACTAAGCTGATCTAAGAGAGAATATTTTTGATAATTTGAGGGTGCTTTAAATTCTTGAAAAGGGCAGCTTGCCTCTTTAAGGCTCGTTGATGCATTCTTGTTTTCAACAGTATCGTAAGAATGAATTATGATTGCTTGATTATTCCTCTTGATAAAAAGATACATATCTAACATTGGGGTCTGGCGGGTCTGGCTTTCACTCATCCAATTGATTACAACACTTATCACCTATCTTACTACCAGTGAGAAACTTGTTCATATATTGCGCTTGTGGTTCATAAGTTACTAATAGACTTTATATTGAAATCGGAGTTGAGATCTTCTGATAGTTTCTTTTACTTATGTGTTGCTGCATATACTATAAAACAGAACCATGTTTTGACTGGGTTGTTAATGCTCAATCTCTCTTTTGATTTGCGCTTTGCCACAGGTTGTTATTTATGTTTTAAACTTTTTCTCCCAGTTTTTTTTTTTTTTTAAAAAAACTTGCAATTAATAAGATGGAAGAATTTTTCTTTTTCGTTGTGTTCATTTTTTCCCCCGCTCAATTTTTAATTGAGGAGATGGTGAGACAAGAAACCTCTTTTTGTCTCTTCTCTATTATTCTCTCTTCCTTTCTCCTTTTTGTGAGCATTTTTATTATAGGTGGGCATCGGGTTGGTTCGGATTCGGACAAACTGAAAATTTTGTTTGGATCGGTATTGATTCTAAATTAACTGGAAAAACCAAATAAAAAAAAGTACCGAACCGTTACCAAACTGGAAATGTTGGATTCGGTTCTGGTTTGTTTTTACAATTTGGACCTTATTAAAAAAATTAAAAAATTTGCTACAACAATCTTATTTTTTGCAGATTTCATCATATTCTTTCTATGATCTTTGTTATAGTAGGTCAAAAACAACAAAAATCAGCTACTGAAGAATGTTTTAAATTATTAATTCAAAATAGAATCTAAACATAATAAACATTAAAAAAAAAATACATTAGTTTTTTTTTAATACTAGTAAACAACACAAAACCCACTGACCCCCCCCCCCCCCCCCACAAAAAAAAAAAAAAAGCAAGTAAAAAATAAAATTTGCAAAAGGTGAAAGGCAGATGATGAATTCATGAAGCAGTGGTGGACGGGAAGTTCAGTTGGATGAGGAATAATGGTTGGTGGGTTAAACTTTTGGGAATGAGATTTGTGAGAGACAGGTTTGATTTTGGGGACAAGGGTTTGTATTAGAGAAGGTGATTAGTGAGGATTTTGATTTTGGGTGCTACGGTTGGTGATTTCTTTTGTGAGGGTGTAAGGATTGGACTTGGGACTTACAGTTTGGGTGAAAAAATGAGAAATGAAGGGTTTGCATTCAGGGCTAGGTTTGAGTTAATAATATGTATATCAATATGTATATATATATATATATATAGAGAGAGAGAGAGAGATGGACACACACACTAATGTTTTGGTGTATGCATATGTATAATAATAATAATGTTTCACCTGTCAAATAATGCCACATGGCATTTCTTTAATTTAAAATCAGTTTATTCGGTTTCTAGGTTCGGTTTGCAGATTTAAAATTTAGAACGGAAAACCGAATATTCAGTTTTACACTGAACCAAACTATTTGGTTTTTTTTCTAAGAAAAAATATCAAACTGAAACCGAAAAAAGCGAACTAAACCACTAATTTTTCGGTTCCAGTTTGGTTTCTGTCCAACCCTCGTTTTTATCAAGTTGTGTATTAGATTTTGCATCTAAAGAATGAAAAACGTTATTGAAACTTATCCAAATTTTCTGTTGCTTGCATTTATATTTTTTATAATTGTTTAATTGTAAATTCTATCTAATTTTCATCTTTTCTTCTCTGTTCAATTAGGAAAAATCTAAGCATTTGATTGGGACCACGGTTGAATTCTCTAGAACTTCTGTGTATTCTGTTCCATACTAAAACAGAAGAATACCTGTTTTGGGTCCTTCAAACTCTTTCAAAATGTTATAGTAATGCTAGGGTATAAACTTTTTTGGTGTTTTTCTTTTGATTTGTATAGTATGAGTTTGTTCTTAGAATCTATTGAAGTGTATCACTTCTAAATCTGATTTAACAAGAATAGAATAAAAGCATATGTTAAAGACTTGTTTTATTTGATTTACCTGAATGTCTGTCCACAGTTGATGGGTTTTATTACTGAAAGAAAAACTACATAAAACAATATGGTTACTTCATTTTTTTTTTAATTTTTAATTGTTTGTTAAACCTATTGATTAAAATTGAATATTTTTGTTATAGTTATTTTTCTGAGTATTAACTCTTCATAAGAATTTGAAAATTATTTTACGCATCTGTAGTCTTGATTTCGCCACTGATTAGATCCAAAGAGTCTAATTAATGATTGCCAGTAGTGTAAAACAAGGGTGATGACATTTAAAGCTATTACTGATATATTTTCTAGAAGAATGATGATCATATTTGTTTATTGTTGAAACAAAATGACCCACTTCCACCTCCCATTCCTGCCCCTGCCTCTAGGCCCAACCAACCTGTTGTTTGAACTTGAACAGGAAATTTAAATGATGTTTCTTTTGTTTGTTTAAGTGTTAAGATTCATGCAATGTAAAAGGTTTTCGCCAGTATATATTTGATAATAAACTTGGTATCAAAGGTGTATTTGTGCACTAAGGAACTTTTGTTTTTTGTTTTAATTTTTTGGGTTTGTACATGTCCCAACTTTTATACAAAACAAAGCACAGCTCATGTCTTTAAAACATTTAGAAATGAGTTTTATATGTCATTAGCGATTGCAGTAATACAGCCTAACAACTGATGATAAGGGAATTGTATTGTTAATACATTTCTTGACATAGGGAAGTAAATGAAGGTTTCAATCAATTAATGAAGACGATAGAGGTTCACATGATGTGTCACTTCTTAGAGATATATGCGTTTCCAGAGATAGCAGTAGGGCCTTCTAAAGGAATTGGTTGACAAGTTGTAGTTTTGCAATATGAGTTACTTATAGCTGTGATGGAGATAAAAAATTTCTAGTCGAAGTAAAGTTAATTAGTTTTAGAAATATTTTGTTTTATTTCTATTTATTTTAATTTTGTTCCTTATGACACTTTTATTATTTAGAAATTCCTATTTGAATTGTGTTTCTAATTTAGGTACGAGTCTTACTAAAATTGTTTCTAATCTTACTATAATAAGCTATAGATAGTATAAATATTGGTCCTTAGAAGCCCTTTGAGACAGATTTGTGTTATAAAAGTTTGCAGTTTTCAAAATCAGTGCAAGTTTTGAACATCTGTTGTTTCTAGGTATTATGTGGATTTGAAATTTAACTGGCTATATTAGTGCTCATCTACAGTATTTTGGTCATTCTTTGACTAAACACAGTATTGTTTTCTATCACCCTTTCTCAATTTACTTCTGCTATATCAGGCTGGCGCCTAATTATGTTGGGAACTTGAGAGTGTATATGCTAGATGCTAAAATCACTAGAAATGGCAGAGAGCTTCCTCTTCTGTCCTTGGATGCGCTTTTATGTTTTATAACATCTCTGGAGTAAAAAATGATAAAACGATCAATCAGGAGTGATTACAATAGCTCTTCAATTCTGAACTCATTACACCAAATTCCAGCACAAAATTTCTAAAAGATAGTGATGATATTCCTCCAATTGCTCAGTTGTTTCTCTTTTCCTTGCAGAAACTTTTTCTGTTAATTTGTTTGAGTCTTGCTGGTTTCCGCTGCTTCTACTTTCTTTCTTCTTATTTTTATTCATTTTAGTTGTAGCTCCTAAGCAATGAAAGGTTGCTGTTTAAAATGCTGGATTCTGCTTTTCTGATTTTGTAACAACATATTTGTTAATTATTGGTGTTAATTTATTATCAATGACCTTTGAGCTTCTCACAATTGTCTTACTTGTCAGATGTTAAATCTTCCTACAAATTTTACTTGTTAGAAATTTCTCTACTACTGTTACTTTTGTTTTAAACAATCATTTTTTTTTGTCTTTCTCTTGTCCATAATCATTTGTTCTTGTGGTTATTTTTTTCTGGGGCAGTTCAAATTTTTCACAAGTTCTCCTTAGAAGAAGAGCTGTCAATGTTTCTGACCTTTGTTATGTTGGAACAGACTGAGGATTCCAGGCCTTCTAATGTTTGGATTTTTACTATTAATCTTCTCAGGCTTTTATTTGTTTAATAATCTCTTAATCTCTCCATTTTAGAGCTATTGATGTCTAAAGTAGATAGGTATATTCATGGTGTTCCTATGATGATTTCCCTGTTGTGTATCTTGTTACATTTTTGGTGATCCACAGGGCAAGTAATGGGTATTCACTCAGCTAGTGAATTTGAAACTAAGTTGAATGCTGCTACTAGAGCATTGCGCCTGGTGATTCTGTACTTTACTGCAACATGGTGCGGGCCCTGCCGTTTCATCTCTCCTCTTTTTACAAACTTAGCCTCAAAATACACGAAGGTTGTTTTCTTGAAAGTTGACATAGATGAGGCAAGAGATGTAGCTACACGCTGGAATATTGGTTCTGTTCCCACCTTTTTCTTCATAAAGAATGGTAAGGAAGTTGACAAGGTTGTCGGGGCTGATAAAAGTGCACTTGAAAGGAAGATTGCACAACATGCTGGCCAGTAAAACCACTCTTGAATAATGAGAACTTTAGAGTAATCTCTGCTTGCAAGCCTTTCCTACCCATTTGTTTGCCAAGCAAATAATGTCTGATAAAATTTCAGTATTTGAATAAAAATAACTTGCTCCAAAATTTATCTTCAATTCTTTGCTATGTTTACTGAGTTAAAGAATTCTGGTCGTTATGCTTTAGTATGTCTTCTATCTTCTCAGACATCATGGTATGACAACTAGGTCTCTTAAGATGAAGCAGCTGTGTAGCACTATTATGTACCTTAACCTGGTCCAGTTTGCACACGTAGGGCGTGCTTTGTTATATCCCACCTGCTTCTTACATAGACATAGGATTGGACCAAAGTACATGATGTAGGTAAGTCTGTTTTCAAAACGTTTTATCTAGCGTCCAACTTATTACGTTGTAGTTGAGTTTGAGCAAATGTTACAGACTCCCGCAACGGCGAAATACTTTAATTATTCCTAAGCAGGACGCACTTTGGTTCTGTTCCAATCTTTCTAAAGTGTAAGTAACAGAAAAAGTATATGCTTCGGTCCCAGTCCTTGTCAACGTCTATTTCATCTTATTGAGGCGAAGGCCTTGTTCATGTGATAAAAAAACATAGCCCCCTGTCCTAAAAGTAATGTTTTTGGGTTTGAGCCTCGTTACAGAAGAATAGGGTGAAATCCAATGATTCTCTTGTGTGTGTGTGTGTGTGTACGAAAATTATGAGACTCAAGACAAAATAATAATCCATGTATACCAAACAGCATTGCTATCCAGCTTCCTAGATTCCGTTACAGCTCATAATAATATTCTTTATTTGCAGATAGTCAAACAAAGCAAAAGGAGAAATGAAAAATAAAAAATATCTCATGGCAATATTATGTATTGGCTAAAATCTGAAACAGGAACACGAAATGGAGCAAAGGAGTTGAGATTGATGTGATAATGGAGCAATGATGACGGTCATTTTCTGACGTTCTTGGAATAGAATCTCAAAACAAGGTAGAAGAAGAGCCTGTAGAGAACCCCCCAAGCTAGCAAGATAAGGATGTCAAACCAAATGTTCTCGATCTGAATATCCATCGAATATACGATATCTTCTCCAATCAAAGTGCAATCTGGTCTTAGGAGTGCTGCAGTTGTGTTATGCAATTTGCTCAACTTAACTTCTCCCAAAGGTCCCGGTGAAAGATCCCCTGGAGCTCCATTATAGCATTCTTTGCCTTTCAACTCGTTGGCAAGCAATGCCTCAAACGGATATTTGATTGCAGAAATGTAATGTAGCCATCTCCAGTAAGGAGGTATGTGGCCTCGCTTCAAGAAAAATCCGCAAGTGAGGAAGAAAAGAGCAGTTGTGGCAATCACAACAGCATACCCCGCGATGTAACTGGGCACAAGTGCACTAACAAGCATCACATAAGCATTTGTAGTTATGAGTGATGCAAAAAGTATCATCCAGAAGTTCAAAAGACTGCTATGAAGTTTAAGCAGAAGTTTGGTTATCGCAGCAAATGTTAACCCTTGGATGCCAAAGAATGGCAGATAAACTAACAGGGACGAGACGACATAAGATGAAGCACGATAAGCATTGTGGGATGTTTCTCTAATAAAGATGAATCTTTCTTGGATGAAGGTTGGGACAGCATCGTTGGAAGAGAAGAAAACAAGGCACACTGCAAAGATGTAGAAATTGAGAAGCCGGTTAATGGTTTTGAAGTCATGGTGGCTCAAGTTCTTGAATAGTGAGGATAGAATGAGTGCCATCACTGCGAAAACAATTTCACGCGAGAGAAATAGCTCAGGAGTACGAATAACATTCAGTGCTGTACGCCATGAGAGAACAGCAACCTCCCGGAGCCATGGGTTTGCAAATTTGGGACCGTGGTCTGGTTCATCTAGGACTTTTTCTTCCATATCTTCTAACTCTTGTTCATAAGAAGGAGCATATGGATCTGTTGATGTGCTAAAAACAACTGGAGTCTTTAGGCGGGAAGGATTTTGTTGAGGAGTTGAATAGTATTCACCCGAGACGAAACTTCTAGCTCCAGATATTGGTGTTTTTGCTGGTGTTCGTCCTGGAGTTCTCGCAGGAGTCCATGACGGTCGGCGACAAGGAGTTCCCACAACACCATGATAGAGCCAGACTGAGAAATCTTTGTAAAATTGAGAAGCCAACCGATTGTTATAGGCACCGCTCTGCATATTGATGATTGGCGTTGCAGCCGTCTTTCGTTCCAGGGATTTGTCAAACTCCTCATCGTCATCGTAGTAATCAAGTTGAGTAGAGTTTGCTCCAGGAGTCATGTTTCCTGTAGAGAATGAGAATGCTTGGCTCCGCAGGCTGATGGCATGCTTGGATCTGGATGCAGGGGTCCTTGGTATTTTGGGGAAAGGGGTCCTTGCTGCTTGATCAGGTTTGATTCCATCACGCTGATACAACACAAGTGGTCCGAGTCCAACAGTTGACTCATCGTATTCTTTGATAACATCGAGTAGATACTCCAGGCTGTTCTCACCATCAGGAACTGACCTTCCAAAACCAGCGAGGTGTGCAGGAAGAGCAACTGGGCTTCCCATATACACCAGTCTACCTCTGTTAACCCATTTTGACACCAAAAAAATAATATCATCACCGTATTAATTAATTGACACTACTTGACAATATTATATATAGAATCATACATACTACATGCATCAATTTTTAATTTTTAATTTTTTTCGTCCAGAAATTCAATAATTAATTAATTACCTTGCTAGAACTATGATGCGATCCAGGAGCATTTGAATTCTGTAAGAAGGCTGGTGGATAGTCATGAGAACGATGCTACCAGTTCGAGCAATGTCCTTGACCTTTTCTACTACACTGTAAGCGCTTGTAGAATCAAGACCTGAAGTGGGTTCATCAAGGAACAACAGCGACGGTTTATGTATAATGTCAATTCCAATGGAAACCCGACGTCGCTCTCCTCCAGACACTCCTCTTCTACCTTCATTGCCGATGTATGTATGTGTTGTACTCTACGGTAGAAACATATATTTATACACACACAAGCACAAAGATGCAGCATGCATAAATCACTATAGCTATGCATATGGTTGATTAATTACCTGTAAACCCAGTTGATCAAGCAGCTCATAGACCCTTTTTTTCTTCTCATCCCTGGAAATGGAAGGAGGAAGCCTAACCTCAGCTGCAAACATGAAGGTTTCAAAAACTGTGAGCATAGGAAATAGCTGGTCGTCTTGCATCACATATGAAGACACCATCTTCATGTAACTTGTGGTCACCTGTGCGCACATTATTGAACACAAATTAAAAGTACGTAGATTCAAATATAAATTTAAATGGATGAGTGGTAATCTAGTTTTTGTTAAAGTTTGAGACAAAATGACAATGATGTGAACATGTGGATGATCTTACTGGCTTTCCATCAATTCTAACAGAGCCTTCAAGACTTCCTTGCGCAATTCGACCAGCTAATGCATCAAGAAAGGTGGACTTACCAGCACCACTAGGCCCCATGATAGCCATGATTTCACCCCTAATAGCCTGCCCAGAAATATCATGGAGAAGATAAGCTTCTTTGGTGATCCAGACGCCGTCTTTCTTCTGCTTTTTCAGGATACTGTATGACAGGTTTTTGAACTCAAGTCCGTGGCCTGGAATCATTTTCAGCCCTGCTGCTGCTACCACCGCATCTTTATTATTATTATTTTTTGCAGCTAGTGACTTGTCCATGTCAAGTAGACTCTCAAGAGTTTTGCTAGTGTCCATCCGGCCCAAATTTGCCATTGTGATCGTGATTACTATGATCGGCGACCACCTAGGATTATAAGAGGAAGATGTTCTGTTCTTTTCTTTCTTCTTTTTTTGGGAGAAATATAAGAGGAAAATTAAAGTTAAAAGAAACGGTGACGGCAAGACTAAAGGAAAGTTATGTATTGGTGTAAGGTGTCTACTTTGGACTTGTCGTTAATTTGCTTTGTTAATGCCGAAGATTGTTGCATTGTTATGTTTGTAATTTTACGTCAAATACTACGACTTTGCGTTGTATTATGCTTACTAACTTTAAATTATATACTAGTTTGTGTATAATGTCAATTCCAATGGAAACCCGACGTCGCTCTCCTTCTGACACTCCTCGTCTACGTTCATCGCCAATCTATGTATGTGTTGCACTGGGTTATTTTTCGCCTAGCACCACATCTTTCAACAAATTTTGGTGCGCACCTAATCTTCCAACAACTCTCACGGCACACCCTAATTAGTAAATTTTGATGTTAACTTTGATGGGATTGTCAATCATTTGAGTAAAAGGACTTGTTTATTAACTTTGATGGGATTGTCAATCATTTGAGTAAAAGGACTTGTTTGCCCTTTATTTTAAATGTTGTTGTTGAAATATGAAGATGTGGATGAGAAGAATGTGTCTTTTACAAGTTTTTCTTCTTTACTCGAAGTGAAAGGAAAAATTCATTGGATTCTTTAATTGGATTTGGCTAAGTGTCTGTTGCAGTTGTTACACTTCTTCAAGGGATGGAAATTTCAGTTGTTTGAGTAATTTTGTACAAAGAATTCCTTGGTAATTTGTGTCAAACTTGACCAATGATACACTGCCAAGGTCAATCCGACCTTGACCTTGAAGCCTATGACATTGTTGCAATCTTTAAATCGAAATGACATTGTTTAAACCAACACAAGTGCAAACGAAATAGCACACCAGGTGTTATCTTCCAAGGCTGATCCACTAAATCAATCTTCTAATTTTCCAAACGAAATAGCTAATTGTATTCACTAAAATCATTTTTTCCATCATGCTGGAACTCCTAAAAACTAACAAATTAACTAATCAATTTTAAAATTAATTTTATTTCACCATCAATTCCAATTTCAATTTTAATCAAGTAAAATTATATTGAAATCAACTTATTGGCCTTGTTTTGTGGTTGTACTACGAGAGGTGTGGGGGTGTAGATGTTTGTTAGTAGAAACATGTTGTTATGTAGACTGTCTTAGGTTTAAAAGTACCTACTTTTGATTTAGTCATCATAGGATGACTTGAAAGTAGAAAAGGTGGAAATAAATGATAAACCGGAGATGTTTGTTCAGGTGATTGGATATGTGTGTTTGGTTCATTGGGAGGTCAATGAGGTGAACATAGGTGAACCAAATGCTGTTGAAGATTGAGAGGGAGAACCATGAAGTGGTACTATAGGCTATAGGCTATGCAGAGAGAAAGTGACATGAGGAGTGACAAAATATGAACATGAGAAGGAGCAAGGATTTGGAGCTAAAAAAAAGAAAATCAATGCTAGACTCAAAAGGAAAGGAGGTTTCGTAAAAAATAATATGATTACTTATATAAACTCTCTCTAATTAATGAAGATATTGGTAACCCTTGTGTAGTGAGCTATAACTAAGAAAGATATACTTCCCACTTCTATATGCAAGTTTATGATGATTGTAAGGTTTACATAAGGATGACAAAAGATCCATAGCTGGGTATTGTGTTTTCTTTTGTCCCAACTAGTCTCATGGTGCTTTAAGAAGCAAGCAGTAGTCTTAAGGTCTAGTATTAAGTCAGAATACAAGGCTATAGCAATAATTGTTAGCATATGTATCCATAATGTTGATTTTGATGATAACAAATAAGATTAAGAATGATTAAGTTTTTAAAAGCTCAAATTATTTTTTATACATTTTAAATAAATCATTATTTTCACATTATTAAGGTTTTATATTTAATGAAAAAATGATTTTATGAAAAAGTTTATGGTCAAATTGAAAAAGTTTTAAAATTCTTGAAATGGACTTATTTGACAAGTTTTATAAAGTTTGGAGTCATAGTATAATTTTATAAAGTTTTGGGACCAAACTGTAATTTTATGAAATAATTCATTGTAGCAGTCACTGTAGCAACGGCTAACCAACATCTTGATAACGGCTAGTCAACATCGAACAGAATTGAAGAGTAGCCTTTGGACATTAACGGCGGTCCAACATCTTAAAAACGGCGATTTGACAATTTGAAAATTCAGCCCAACTGTCATATTGACCAGTCAAAATGGTGATTCAACATCTAATTAACGGCAATCCGACAGTGAGCAGAAAGTCAATAACGGCTAGTTTTCAGCTCCAACTATAAATAAACTCAATCAAATTCAAATTTCAACAATTCCAACGATTACCATTGAGCAAAATATTGAGCATACAACTTTCATTGAGCTTTAAATCCTTGTATTCTCTCATTCATTCACACATTGAGCTTTCATTTGTGATCAAACACATTGTATGAGAGAAATTTATTTATAATCCTTTTTGTAAAAAGTTACGAGATTGTAAGTGTTGGGATATACTTGGGTTAAAAGATTGGGAATAATCTCTTGTTGTGAAGGTCCATTGACACCTTGGAAGTCAATTGTAAGCATTTGAAGTCTTGGAACCTTGCTTAATGAAATCCTCAAGCCCGGTGAGCTTGGAGGCGTGGATGTAGGTGGGGATTGCCGAACCATGTAAAAATCATTGTGTTTGTTTTCTCTTTTCTTACTCTTTTATAATTGTGCTTTATTAAAATTATTGTTTTGATTTTATTAAGGCAATAGATTAAATTGTTGTATGGTTCGTTTTGCATAAGTTTTTAATAACCTAATTCACCCTCCTCTTGGGTTGTTTAGATAGTATTTCAATAATTGCCTCTGAAGTTTTGTAGACCTAATCGTTGTTGACAGAACTTGGTGTTTCCTTTATTTCATCCCGTATTCTCTGGTGTGATAATCAAAGTGTAGCTGCCTTATCCAATAATTCCAAGTTTCACTCTCTCGTCAAGCATACTGAGCTTGATGTTCATTTTTTGAGAGAAAAAGCTACCAATCAAAGTCTTCTAGATAGCTATGTTCCAAGCTCAGAAATGTGGAAGATAATGAATTATGATATTTGTAAAATTTCAGCAAGTCAAAAGCCCAGAAGCTAAATAATTTAGCCACTAGAAATACTTTCTACAGCAACAAAAATACAAAGAAGATTAGTGAAAGTGACTTTGAAAGGAAGGCCCACCACTAATAAATTAAAAGCCAAAATGAACTAAAAAATTCATGCCACCAAGTTTCACAATAATCTGCAAAAAACCAAGTTCATTCTATTATCCAACAACTTCACTTGTTCTCGGTTCAATAACTCTTCAAATAATCTAACTAATAAATCTAGGAGCTATAAAACAATAATTAATAGACACAAAATATAGAAAAATGATGAAATTGGGAAGACAAGGCGTGCCAATGAAGCACTGTCCATAGAGAACAAATTATGCCCCTTCTCGGATAATTTCCGAGTGCGTAAAGGAATCAATGACAGTATGATCTTCCAAGATCCAATGGCGCTCCAACTGTAATGGCACACTCCAAACTATAGTTGATTCAAACAACTAATATTAATTTGTTTTTCTGATAAAATGTAATAGCTTTGATGAAGGTGAAGAAGAGGATAAATTTTTTTTCTATCTACCCAATCAGTCACTGTAGCTGGCTTTTTATAACCTTGAATTATAATGGTCATCTCCTTGATTTTCTGCTAAGAATCAGTGCATGAAACTAATTTTAAGGCCTGATATCAAGCAACTGCAGTGCTGAAAACAAGCCACATCCTCTGAATGTGGATATGCTCAACTTGACCATTTTAAATTAGTTTAAAAACTGATTTTTCAATCCAAGATAATGAATATATTAGTTTTCATCAAGCGGCTAAGAATTGGGCCAAGCACGTGAGCTTGTGTGTGAGGCTATATATGCATGATCAATTTGAGTATTTTGAAAAACCTCACAATTTGCAACAAGAAATATAGCCGATATTCCCAGTAAAGCCTTAGCTTGTCATCCTTTTCATCACTTATGTACCAAGCTCAACCTTCCTTCCTTAGATTAAGCTTGTGGGGGGGATGTTGAGATATTATGTTAAACTGGTTTGCTAGCTTAATTTATGCTTCTGCATGCTAATCAAATGATGATGATGTGTGCATGAGATGTGAGAGTGTGAGAAACTAGTTTATAGCACCTGGTGTAACTGAATGCTAGATGGCATTTTGTAATTAGTTAAAGGTTTTAGCTCTTTAGATTATGTTATTATACTAGAGTTAGTTACAACTTGTAAGTCATTATATGTAAATATGTATTAGCTCAATTTGTAAGCTAGATTCATTCAATAAGATTTCTAGATTATTCCAAATCCTTCTTACTCTTTTGTCTTCATTTTTTACCATCCAAACACCTAGTCAACTCTAATATTGCATATGGTCACGAACTAACGATGGTGATGGTGGATGAAATTGAAACTAAAATAAATTTGGCGAGCTATGGAATATGAGTTTTGGAAGATTGGTGGGTTGAGGATGCTCGCTTGCATTTTGATTTGGATGAGTTCAAAAAGATAATGTTTGATTATAAAATCAAAACTTTGCGTGGGTTTTGGGTTTTAGTAGGGATCATGTAAACAAACATCATTTTCCTTTTTACCCTTGTTCCGACAAAGTTAACAGCAAAATTTTCTAATTAGGGTGTGCAGTGATAGTTGTTGAAGCATTAAGGTGTTCGCCAAAATTTATTAAAACATGTGGGGACAGCAAAAAATAACCACACACACGCGCGCGATATGCATATGTCAATATAGCTAAACATATATTATACTACTAATAATAATACTTTAGTGAGGAAATCCTCATTTTAACAAAGAGAAGATGCCACAAAAAAAAGTTTTTAACGTATTAAAATCTGTATTTTTTTGTATATTAGTGTGTATCCTCACTTTAACAAAATGACAATGCTTTTATTAGAGAAGGACTATATATATATATATATGCTTGAAGAAAGGTCCATTATAATTAATTAATTACCTGTACTAAGTTGGTCAAGTAGCTTATAGACTCTGTTCTTATCCTCATTCCTAGAAATGGAAAGAGGAAGCCTAAGCTCAACTACAAATTTGTCGATTTGGACAAAAAATTTAGAAAATCCGGAGAATAATTCGTATGGACGCTGGAATAGTCATTTAAAGTTTTGGCAATATAGTTTTTCACTCGTGTAATGATGGCTTTAGTGTGTAGATAGCAAAATTTTGAATCTTTTTGTACCTTTACTATTGCCAAAAGAATAACTTGAATGGCAAAGGTTGATGAAAAGTGACAGTCACAAGCAACAAAGGTTGGCTGGCTGTGAAATTGATTATGGATTTTGGCTTTTGGCTTTTGCATTATAGAATAGTTCTTCTTTTATTTTATTTTATTTCGATGATTAGTATTAAAAATTATTTAATTTTTTAAAGTTAGTAATGTATTTTAATCCTAATGAGAACCTTCAAGGGAATACCATTAAAGTTTCAACTAATCTTTACAAACTCATGGAGGCCCAATTACAAAAGCTAGAGCTGAAAAGATGCAAGCTGCTTTAAATGAATTAATTGAGAAAAATATGGACTAAAAATACAATTCAAGATGCAAACACATGATGAATTGAGGTTGGAGAGAAAACAAGGAATTGTCGGTGTTATTCAAGCTATCGAGATCAAATGCAGAAAGGGCAAATTCGATACAAAACCAGAATTGATTAAGTTAGAATTAGTATGCAGGCTATATACCATTGAAAAGCTGATTAAGTTAACTTTCCAATGCAATTTACAGAGATGGATTTGGAGTTCTCTATATGACATTATGACCAATTTACAGCTTGTTCAAGCTTAAGAATTTCATCCATCCCTTTGTTTATTCAGCTTCATTTATTTGTTGTGTTTCAAATTTGTCAATATGTTAAGTAAGTTTGTCATCAAAGATGGTCAGCTGGCATTAATTAAGTTTGTCAATGACTAGCATTAATTATGATAGGCTAGCATTAAGTTTGTCAATTACTAGCATTAATTATGATAGACTAGTATTAAATTTGTCAATGATTAGCATTAATAATGGTGGGTTTGTGAAGACTTTTGAAGTATCCTTTGACAAACCTATGCTTGGAGGGTAGTTCCAATTATTCCAAGTGTATTTTTAAGATCTTAGGTTTCTATTAGCCTATTTAAACTTAGCAAACTTGCCATGTAAAGGAATTTTGGAAGTTAATGTTATTTGAATTTGAAAGATCATTCTTTCTTTGGTTCTTTTTAGAATTGGTGAACTTATCAAGAATTTACATTTTTGTGACGTTCCAAACTAAACTTATCACTCACATTCTCTTTTATATCTTGAGTGTGGTGTCAATAACATTCTCTATATCTCTAGTTCATGTTTTCTTAAACATTTGGTCAAGGTTTATGTTGGGCTTAAACTTGTTCAAAGCTTTCTTGGGCAATTGAAACTTTAAATTAATTGTGGATCTTGAAATTTTAATGTAGGGTTTGCATTAAATCCTTTGTAATAATGGGGCAAATAAGAAAAATTAGAGAAAATTTGTTAATGGGATCAGAATTTCATATGCACAGATATCTTAAATCCTAAACTGAAGGTGTTTGAATACAATGGAATTTAAACTCCTTCCAAAATCACTACTAGAAAAATGGGCTTTACTGACACTAAATTAGTGTCAGTAATCACTTTTCCTGACACTTGTTAATTGTGTCAGTAATGCTCAAGCCAGAACACACTGACACTAAGCTTTGGTGTCAGTGATTTTTTGTCACTATAGTATCACCAAAATAATGATACTATGATGTTAGTATCAATTGATACTATTTCTATGTCAGTATTTTGTGTCACTAGAGAGTCACAAGGATAATGACTCAATCGTGTTAGAATTTAATGATACTATTTACATGTCACTGATTTATGTGACTACAGTATCAGGAATCCACTGACGCAGTAACATCAAAAATTCTCATCGTCATTTAAATAATTAGTGTTTGCATTAACGGTGCTATACCGGTTGTATTTTATTTTTTTTAATCACATTATTCATGTTTATTTTACAATTAAAATAAACCCAAAATATATTAAACATACCAAATCTTATAATGCAATTCACATAATACACATTTCAAATACATCAGTTAAATTAAAACAGTTCAAATACATCATTGTTTGGGGGTAAAAAACAAGTTCAAGTACTAAATTAAGCTTTGAACAAGTAGTATACACGATAAAGGACTAAATTAATTTCGGAAAATTTACCCAAGAAGAAAAAATAGATAACAATGTCACTGATTTTGGAGTCACTGATTTTGGAGTCCGCATATATGCCTTCATTTTTTTTCCACCTACAAGTATATAAAATCAATTAGGACACCACAAAAAATAAGTCACAGATTTGTTTTAAGGAAAAATAATCATAAATTACTTGTATGTTACCTCACGATTGTAGGCTGTAATTAACTTGGCAACGTATGTAGCCCACTGATCACGAAGTCGCGAGAGGTCCTTGACAGTGTATTCCTCAACTCCCTTGAACTTTAATTTTAAAACAACAAGTTATTCACATATACAAAATACCAATTTTACCTTACTTTAAGGAAAAAAAAACGAATATGGTGTACCCAACTGTGAACCTATTAAAACATGTGGAAACCATAGTTGTTTAACTAAATGAGAGGTGGGCAAGAATCAATATGGAGAGCCAGCCTACTTTCCCTTAAGGTTATCTGTTCTCACCAGAGCAGGAAGATGAGTAATCCTATAGACGCAATATATTATTCCTATGTTTGAAAGCAATTAAAATTTTCTGAAAAATTCACCTAACTGCCGAGAAAGGGAAAGCAATTAAAATATTCTTAATTTTCATTGAAGGCCGAAAGTATATTGACGCAGTCAAAACTGTTATCACATTTATAGGCAAACAGAAGCACATCCTGATAATGGCCCTTCTCACATTTATAGGCAAACAGCTTCGAATGGCTAGTGGTAGAAATTGTTGCATCAAAGTATGACAGTCATGGGACTTAAGGCCTTGAAGCCGACAATCTTCTATTGAAACAAGGTTTTGGACATTGGAAGAATACCCATCAGGGACTTTCACACTCAGCAAGGTTTCACAAAACTGTTTTTTTTCTTTTTTACTCAAAGTATAAGGAGCTGGAGGTAGGACTTTGTTTTTTTTGTTTGTTTCATCAGGAACTAGTTTTCCCTTGATCTTCAAAGACTCAAGATCTTTTCTAGCATTAATCCCATCTTTTGTTTTTCCTGGTTGATGAAGTAATGTGCCATATATGTTCTCGCACACATTTTTTTCAATGTGCATCACATCTAATTGATGGCGAACTAATAAATGCTTCCAATAATCTAACTAAAAAAAGATTGACTTTTTTTTGTACAATTTTTCAGTTATGTTCTCATCACCATCACCGCCACCACCGCCATCATGTTTCCGCTTTTTGGCCTTCCTTTTCCCGAACTTAATATCTATATCTTCCACCATATTAAAGATTTCCTCACCAGACAAAATTTTAGGAGGCTCATTCCACTCTTGCTTCCCATTAAAAACCTTTTTCAGTTTCCGAAATAGGTGACCGAGTGGTAGAAAGCGGCGATGGCCCATATATGACATTTTCCTACTATGTGGCAGCCAACATGCACAAGTGTCTATCCCACAAATTGGGCAAGCATAATAGCCCTTAACAGTACAACCAGAGAGGTTTCCGTATGCTGGAAAGTCACTGATTGTCCACATCAAGACAGCCCATAAATTAAAGGTTTCCTTTCTATAAGAATCATAAACATCAATACCTACATCCCATAGAGTTTTTAAGTCCTCAATCAAAGGTGCTAGGTATACATCTAGATCATTTCCAGGTTGTTTAGGGCCAGATATCAAAAGTGACAACATCAAAAACTTTCTCTTCATACACAACCATGGAGGAAGATTATATGTTATTAATATAACAGGCCAACAACTATAAGTAGTGCTAAGTGTACTATGTGGGTTAACCCCATCAGTTGAGAGAGCTAAACGGAGATTTTTAGGTTCTTGTGCAAATTTTGGCCACTTATTGTCAATTAGTTGCCAGGCTGGTGAGTCTGCTGGGTGGCAAAGTTTGCCATCTCTAATTCTTTTATTAGCATGCCATGTTAAATTTTGAGCTGTTTGTGGTGATTGAAACAATCTTTTCAACCTAGGAATAGGTGGAAAATACCATAATACCTTTTTAGGAACCCCTTTCCTAAATTTTGTTGAGCTATCTTTTTTATTTGATACCTAGATGCTCCACAATTTGGGCATTCAGCAAGATCATCAAATTCATTCCTATACAAAATGCAGTCATTTGGACATGCATGTATTTTTTCATACTCTAAGCCTAGTACTTTCATTGTTTTCTTAACCTCGTACATTGACATAGGTAGAGTATTATTATTTGGCAAAATATCAGCAAGGACTTCTAACAAAGCAGAAAACCCTTTATCGGACCACCTATAGTTCCCTTTGACATTGTAAAGTCTCATTAAACTAGATAACTTTGAATGTTTTGCACCCGGGTACAAAGGCTTTTCAGCATCTTCAAGCATATCCTTAAAAGAACTAGGATATCTATCACAATGCTCGTAAGCATCTTCGACCATGTCAATTATATTACTATAATCATGACATCTAAATCTTTGACTATGTGAATGGTCTTCATAGTTTGTAAATGTAGATTTAGAGTCAGTCTCACCATGCCAAGTCCAAACAACATATCTTGGGAGAAAACCTTTTTCAAATAAATGATCCTTCACCTGTTGAGGAGTATGAAACTCCATATTACAACAAAAGGTGCAAGGACATCTAATTGACATTCGATTTTCAGCATTCAAAATGGCAAAATCTAAGAAATCAGCAACTCTAGAACGATACTCTACAGACAATCTATCACAAGTTATCCAACTTCTCTCCATGTCAAATATTTTACCTGTTCGCATATGTAATGTCAGTTTAAGTTTAATTAAATTGCATGATTAATTTAAAGTTCAATGTTATTATGATTATAGTTGTAATAATAAACTTATAATTCATATCATAGTCATTGTCTCTATTACAAATCGTCCAACCAAAACAGAATAAATAAACAAGTAGGATTATATAACAAAATTTTCCTCTCTTTACATGAAACAAAGATGTAAATAGTTTGTAACCACTAAATACACAGTCATTCAGCCAATATAACACCCAAACAATCATCTCCTAATCACAAAGGCAAAAGCTAAAATGAAATTTCATATTTTAGCACATTCAAAATCAACTAACTTATTGCTCATAAGTTAAGAAACGAAGCTAACAGTTTATTTCAGAAACTAAAAAAATGCACATTCTTAGTTTTAAATAACAATGACAGTAAATCACATGCACAAAAGTTTGAAACTGACCTCAAATGTGGCAGAAAAAACAGAGTCGCAGCAGCAATTGTTTTGAGTTTAAGTAATGCACCACTTAAAATGCCTGTATTTTTGGACTGCAAGTCAGTGAAGATATAGAAATATAAGAACAAAAATTTCGAGTTACGAATAAATCAGAGAAAAAAAAGATTTGGAAAACAAAACCCACCAGGGTTGCAGGGAGAATGAGATTACCTCAATACCGAACCGATGGTGCCACTTCACCCCTTGTCGATGGCTATTACTTGCTTTCATAGTATAGGCACTGGATGGTTTAGTTGGAGAAAAACCCCTTCGATAACAAGCGATTAGGGTTTTGGTTTGTGTTTCAATTTGGGGAAAATGAAAAAACGAAACAGAGTTTTAGCTTTTCATTATCTATCTAAATTAATTGAATTTAATTTGTAAATGGATAGTGCAAAACAGAAGAGATCGAGAAGAGAAAAACGAAAGTGAAAGTGAAAGTGAACGATGAAAGCAAGATAGAGATTAGAGAGACAGTCGATATAACCTAGATGGGGAAAATATGTTGTTGTTATTTATATTTTCATTTTTTAATAATTTAAATATTATTATAACTTTGACTCATCGAGATTTGATGGTCTGTGCTCCAAACATTAAAGCTTTAAGTCTTAGAGCTCTCAGGTTCGAGTTGGAGCTAAAACAAAATTTTTATGAATTTTTTTTATCATTGATACTTTAGTGTTAGTGATTTTTGATATTTAGTTTACTGACACCCTAGTATCATTAATCTCTGATTCCTATTTGTCAAAAGCGGAAAATGGTGCATATGTACATAAGTACTGACACTTTTTGCAAAGTGTCAGTAACGAAGTGTCAGTAAAGCTCATTTTTCTAGTAGTGAATTTGATAACTTAACTAAGGAAACCTCTAGTATTTCCTTTCCCATCTCCTTATGCCCAATTATTCAATTCGGTGGATTCTTGAATTTACAGATTTGAAAGCTAAGCCTGCAAGAAAGTTAGAGAGATGAGAGAAAATTTAGAGAGAAAAAAGTGCTAATAATAAACAAAACTTATATATTAAAATTTTGAAACATGTACTGTCTTTTAGTTTTTTTTTTTTTAAAAAGACAATGATGTAATTGAACGAGAAAAAAGAAAAGAAAAAAGAGTATGTTGCACCTGAGCAATATAGTTTGTATTCTAAAGACATTAAAATATCTTGTACAATTTATTTGCTCATTGATAATGATATAGAGGTCTTGCTACAGTGCATCAATCACATCATACAACTGTAACAAGTTTTTCATTCTTGGTAATAATTGCTCCTTCATAATAACTGCAAAACATTATATGCAACAAGTTTTCATAATATACATAATGAAAAAATATAAATTATATATAGAACTGAAAAATTATTGCCTGTAACGATGAAAGCATGTAGATGTATGTTGCGACTAATGCCCGAAGTCACACTTATCAGATAGTTTGTCCGTGCAGCTAGTGCTTTGCACAAAGCATGGAAGAAATGAAAACATAACTAAGAATGCCCAATTTCTGATGTTGTTATAATACTTCACTCTTTACATTATGGACTCTGCTGCATTAGGTAAAATGGAGAAGTATAATAATGAAAAGAGATTGAATTATAAGAATTCCTTTATGATTTGTGTTTACTTCTAGGATTAGAGAATCAGAATGATTAATATTATTTACTTCCTTTTTCGGCAATTAAAAATGGGAGTGTAATTTGAATGCTCCACCAAATTTGAAAATAAGGAATAGAAATCCCAATCTCATAGAGAGGCGGGTGTGTGATTCTCTTTCTTTAAATTCACATTTTTGCCCTCATATAATTTTTAAAATTCCAATTTGTACCTCTTACAAAATTAATATTAATAATAATAAAAAAGTAATAATGATAATTATTATAATAGTTATAATTATAATAAATATAATAATAGTAATATTAATAATAACAACAATAACTAATAATTTTTATTAATAATTATTATAATAATTATAACTATAACAATTCTTATTAGAATAAGTGTTTAGGGAAGAAATGTAAGATTAATATGAGAATGCCACGTGTCAATAACATCTAATATTGGAAGGATCACTAAGAAGAGGATGGCCTATACAGTGGACACCAAGTAGGGGTGGGCACAGTTCGGTTCGGTTCGAAATTAAGTAGAACCGATTTAAATCAGTTATTTTATAAAAAGAACCGAATAAGAACCGAACTCAATAAGAACCGAACTCAAACGGTTCTTTTCAGATCGGTTCTGGGCCTATTTTGAATTTTTAAATTTTTAGCCTATTGGGTCTCATGAATGTAATAATTTTTTTCAACAATTAATTTATCCTAATTTTATTACAAATATTAACAATAAATACAAAGTATTCAAAATACATTTTATCACTAATATCTTACTAACTATTAATAAGATACTCCCAAAATATGAAATATTAAAATTTCAAAATACATAACCAAACTCCAATACTCCATCTATGTAAACATAATCATAATGTTATAAAGAGAAATAACACATGTTTGATTTGAATAAAATCATGTTTGATTTGAATAAAATTATTAACACATGTTTGATTTGAATAAAATCAAAAAATAATTCGGTTTTTCGGTTCGGTTTTTCGGTTCAGCTAAGTGAACCGAATACCGAACCGACATTTCGGTTTTTTTACAAACGGTATATTTCGATTTTTTTAAAAATAAAAACCGAACTGAATTAGAAAAAACCGTTGGTTCGGTTCGATTTTTTTAAGACTACGGTTTTTTTGCCCACCCCTAACACCAAGGATTAAAATGGGTGCAAATTTCACCATGGTAAAAATAGAAAGGGCTTGAGAAAATATCCAAAATATCAAGCACATGGTGTCACTATCATAATAAATAAATGTTGATTCTTTGGTTGAAAATGATGAACCATTAAAGAAATATCTTGTTGAAAAAGAGAGAATGACAGGCTGCCACACCTGTAAAAAGCTAAAAATGACTCACTAGAATGGTTGAGACTAGTTGTCCTCATCTAACACGATAACAGTTGCAAAGCAGCCTTTCTAGTGGTATGTTGGACCATCCAGTAGGCTCTAACATGTGTATATATGGACAAGAAGTGGGAATAATGAAATAACTTGCTCTCCAAGCATGCTTCGAAGACCTGAACGAACGAAAATGCCAAAGGATAGGAATATCTTTTTGCAAAGAGAGAAAAAGACTGATAGAAATAAGCTAGTGGCATGATGATTGAGTACTCCAAGGCCCTCCACATAAAGACGCTTAGGTTTTACTTAGAGAGGATGAGTAGGCCTATGATGGTATCAGAGCCATACAAGTCCTTGAAAATTTTACGTTTTCTAAACTTCCGTTTTTCATGACCAAAATGGTATGATTTACGTCTTTCTTCTGTTTTGATCTCTAGACCTTCAGGAGCAGAGAGACTTTCTCATTCATGGCTTCCACTTCATCTTCAACTCATTCAAATCATGTTACTCTTTCTTCTACTCTTTCTTTGCCCCACTCCTACACTTCTCATACCACCCATAAAATTGAAAACCTTGTAGAATACTCCTACATCCCTGAATCAGCCCAAATAAGTGAATCTTCATATCCTCTCATCAGCCCTTATCAGTTGTACAAACGCCCCAGTTCCTTTACCCGAAGTATCCGTACTCTCATATATACTAGATGGCCTCAACCTAAAGAATATATCCAGTCTTCTCGCCTGGATCAATGTGCTCTTCAAGCAACCGCTGTTGAGCAATATGTCACTCTGGAAATACCTTCCGAGTTAATTTCCAATTGGAAAAGAGAAGGTCACACTCATCTCCATCTTGGAGGCATCAAATTAATCCTTACCCTTCATGGGAGAAAAGGGTTACCGGTCACAGCTCGAATTGCTATGCTTGATACCCGGTTTAAATAGTACCAAGATGCTGTTATTGGCACTGTCCTCACAACTCTTCATGCAGGAAGTGTTTTACTCACCTTTTATCCAAATTTCAACTTTCTCTCCAAGACACCAATTTGCCCACAGCCTTGAAAGTTCAAGTTCAAATTCAAGGTGCAGAACAAATTTCCTCTGCCAAAATTGCTACCTTACACCATCAACTGGTCTATAGGCTTTAAAATCATGCCTTAGATCTACCCACTCCAGAACACCACTCTGACACCCTCATGGTGTTAGCAGAATCTGACCAGATTCCCACAATCATCCAGATCCCAAGACAACTTCCCCGCCATGAGCTCATAAAGCTTATGCCTCTTGAATGAATCTCCAACTATGAGCAGTTCCATCACAATACAGCTCCCATTCAGACATCTGAAATGTTTGAAAGAAGACAAGATGGAACAGTGCGAATGACTTTTAAACCACCTCAAAGTGCTCCACAAGAGCCCCCTCGGCTCTCCTTTACCTATTCTTCAATGATCACCGCTATTCAGACAGCTCAGGAAGATCTGCCCATTACAGGGTTCAATTTTGACGATTATCCTGTTTATCCAGCAAAGCAAAATGGACATTTCCTATGGGATGTCCCAGGTTCAGGTATGTGTGATCCAGATTGTCTCCGCTGGGATGATTGGGAAGAGGACGACGGTTATGCCACCACAAGGAAAAAGAAAAAACCTCCAGTCTCATGTCACCACTGTGAACCCAAATCACCAAAAGATCCTCCACCTCCACCAGCCCCATTACCCATCTACAAAAAAGAACTCAAATGGATGGCAAAGCATTGCAAACCTGAGATTCCATCCCCTATCTTAAACTCAGCACCTCCCGTCCAACCACTGGCTTGTATGATGTTTCCCTCTACTTCTTCAGACTACTCTTCTTCCTTCTCTTCTTTAGAAACTCACACAGATTCCCAGCAAAATGTTGTGTCCAAACCCTTTATCCCTTCAGCTATTACCTCATTTGGCCACTTTGAACCACCAAAGCCTTTTGAATCAGTCCTCAACTGGCAAACTCAAAATGCCAGAGCCCAGAATGATACTTTGTTGCATATCAATTCAAAAGTTGAGAAAATCAGTTTACAAACTAAACAGATTGAGACAAAAGTTGACTCCATTACTGCACAGATGCAGTAGATCCACCACAATCTTCAATCCAGAATTACTCAACTAGATTCAGAATTACGAACCATGCTAGCCCAACGATACTATGGCCCATAATTTGACCAAAAAGAAATGGAAATCAGACGCTTAAAGGCTGAGCTTGATCAGATTGAATCTGAAAAACAAAAACCTACCATTTTTACCATATCGCCTCCTATCCCTTCCATAGGTCCAACTTATCATCCCTTTGCCTCTATGCTTTCCCCCATCAAACAATATGACCCTTTCAAGTTATTTGGCATGACTCATACCCTTTTCAGAGACAATCCCTTACCACCACCATCTAAACCTAAACCAAAGCCTAAACCTCAACCACGCCCCGTCAAAATTCATCAGCCATCCATGTCCATTCCTGGACAACAGTCCCCACTGCCTACACCTCCACTACCACCTCAATCCCAACCTCAAACTCAGTCCAAAGACAAAGAACCCATGCACCAGTATAGTGCCCACACCGCAGATCCATCATCTACTCCAGATGATCAACCTTCTACTCAAACTTCTGATTCAAATCTAGCCATCTCCAACAGCCATACTGAGTCTGACACAGAATCTTTAGTATCCACTAGTGACTCTGAAAAGTCCTATGCTGATATCACCAGAATCTTGATGGCCCAGCCTGATTAACCTGATCATGTCCAAACCTCTCACACAGAACCATATGTTGATATTCCTTCAGAAGTTGATGAAGACATACCTGACATCTCTGCAACACACCAACCCCCTCCAGCCCAAGCCCAGACCGGTCCAACCAGTCAAAAATTGTAAAATGGTCCATGGTTCACATTTGATGATCTTCCATCTCATAAATGACGAGAGAGACTTACTGAAATGTCTGCCTGGATTGACCTACAAATGCTAAGGCCAGGAGCCACAACTTAATCAGTCCTTAGAGAATTTACTACTCATTTTACGGGTGCTCTAAGAGATTGGTTTGATTCTTTAGGCCAATACAGATAATTACAGTTTGTTCAATTACCAGAAGTCTCAAGTGCCCTTGCGGTTATCCATGATCAATTCCTTGGAGACCCCTCTGCAGTTTTTGAAGCTGCACGACGAGACTATCTCAACATGAAATGTTGTTCACTCAATGCTAAGGATCTTGACTTCTATTACAAACGAATGTCCTTGCTGTTCTATAAGCTTAATGGATTCAATGAGCCCACATTAAAGCATGTCTTTCTAGCTTCCCTTCTAGAAGAGCTCCAACCCAACGTACAATGGCAACTCACCGCCTCCAATCTCATCCTTGACAACATCTCTCTTGGCAAAATCTTCCAGATTGCCAAAACATGCCTTGACAAACTTTGTGAGCAGAAACATTTTTTTAAAGAACTGTTGAAAGACAAAGAACCATTTAGAAGTGCGTGCAAAAAACCCTACTTGTAGATCAAATGCAAACAAAAAAAGGATTGTGATTGCAGTTCTAAGAAGAAAAGGCATTTTCAGAAATTCAAAAATATGGAATTTTCATCCAAACCCCGCAGGTCCAGAAAGCCCTACCGATTCTTTAGAAAAAAATCATCTTCCTCTAGAGAATTCAAACGAAAATCATCCAGCAGATGTTTCATCTGCAAGAGGAAAGGTCATTATGCTAAAGATTGTCCCAACAAACGAGAGAAATCCATCCGGCTAGTCGAACATCTTTAAGCCACTACAGACTACTCTCCCATGATGGATGAACTGGAATTCTATTTCTCTGAGCAAGATGAACCTAATGATGAAACCGTGTTCGCACTACAAAACTCCTCTGATGACTCAGACAGTGATGTGTCTCAAGTTATCTTCCACCAACAATTGTTGTCCCTTGACACTACTGTTCCTATGCCCTCCATCAAACTCCATATCTTGCCCTCAAAATTCCAAAGGCCTATTCCAGCAATTGGTCTCATAGACACTGGTGCCCAACGTAGCATGTTAAACCCCAATATTCTTCCACCCGAATACTGAACAAAGTACAAAGAAAATTTCAGGGCCGTTAATGGTAAATTTTTCACTACCTCTTTGATTACCAACAAACCCATTGGTATTCAAATCTTCCCAAATTGTGTCATTTGGACCAAGGTTATCGGTTCAACCCTTCCTAATAAGGATATCTTGTTAGGATTTGACATACTTCACCAAATCACCTACCTCCAAATCATTCCCACTGGAATCCGAGTCAAGTCCATGTTCAAACCATTCACAAACATTTTAAAACTCTACAATCTGTCTGACACTCCCCAGTCCTACCAGGATATTTCATCCTATCTTTTGTGTTTCTGTCCAGAGTCCCATTCTGAGTTCACCCATCCACACCCCTTGTGGAAAAATCCGTCTTTCTTCATCAAGTTACCTTTCAAACTAAATGAAGACATTAACCCAACCAAAGCTACTCATCCAGGAACGAGTCCTTCTGACTTACTCCTAGCCCAACAGGAATGTTCACAACTGTTAGCCCAAGGTTTAATCGAGCCCACGAATTCTCCATGGGCTTGCCAAGCCTTCTATGTTGAAAAGCATTCTGAAATTGTCAGAGGAAAGAAACGCTTAGTCATTGACTATCAGCCCCTAAATATGTTTCTGCAAGATGACAAGTTTCCTTTGCCCCGACGACAAAGCATGTTTACTTTTCTTAAAAATGCCTAGATCTTTTCAAAATTTGATTTAAAATCAGGTTTTTGGCAATTAGGCATTGAACCCTTTGAGCGATACAAAACTGTCTTTTGTATCCCAAATGCCCATTTTCAATGGACAGTTCTACCCTTCGGCCTCAAAACTGCCCCATCCATTTTCCAAAAATCCATGGTCAAAATCTTTCAACCTATCCTGCCTCATGCATTGATTTACATTGATGATATCTTGCTTTTTTCAGGATCCCATGCTGAACATCGCCAACTGTTAACTTAGTTCTATGATATTGTCCAAAGTCATGGAATCATGTTGTCTGCCAAGAAAAGCACCATTGCCACGTATAACATTGAATTCCTTGGTATGATCATTGTTGTGCAAATTTTATTGAACTCGCAAGCGCACGAATCTATTGTAGAATAGACTAATGGTGACGAGTGTCGATCCCACGAGGAGGTGAATTTTAATTGTGTGTAGAATTAATTTTGTAAATGAGTGGTTGGATTTGTGGTGAAAATGATTTGGATTATCCTAAAATTGGAATTGAAATGGCAAGAATAATTTGAAGAGAATTCTATTGTAATGACGTACTTTGGTATCTGGATTCGTATCAACATGCATCATGGGCTAAATATTCCTTATTAATACCAATTAAATCATGAGGGGGGAATCCACACCTCATGAACCACGCTCTAATCAATATGGTGCTAAGGGCTTATCGTGCCAAATAATAATAACCTTGTACTAGGGGGCCGGTGAAACCAAGGCGGTATTAGACAAGATTAGTATTATTTGTCGACGAGAAGTCAAAACATCCACAAAAATTAGAGGGGAAGAGAAAGTAAATTTACCAAATAAAGCCCATGACACATGTTGAGACTTCACATTCAACCCAAGCTTGAAAGAAAATTAGCCACTCATAATTGAACTAGGCGCAAAATGGGAAGTTATTAAAATACGTAGAAAATACAAGATGGAGAAGGAATTACAGAAAATGGATCACAAAAATGGATTTAGAGATATCAAATTGGGGGGGGGGGAGGCCCCCTTTTTATAGATACATGGAGTAAATCATGGCCATCAGATTAAAAACAGTTTGGACGCTTAGGATTGCGCCACGTCATCAGTCAACAGTACGCGGTTTGACCACGCGGATGAACAGTAACACGGTTTGACCCGGGTTGAACAATGATGCAGTTTGGTTGAAAATAATCTTGTGTGATGCATGTACCGTACGCAAGATTTTTGGTCCACTGATATGCTGCCACGTCACCATCAACAGTACATAAGAATTTTAGTCCAACAGGATCGTGACACCTCATCAGTCAATGCCAACATCATCGGTCAATGCCACGTCATCGATCCGTCTATGTGAACAGTGTCGTGAACAGTAACATAGACAGTACCGTACACGTAAATAGTACCGTACATGTGAACAGTGCCATTTTTCCTTTTATGTACCTCCTAAGGTTTTCGACCGTCCTGAGTTCAAAAGTGATGTCCGTTTTGCAGTATGATCTCTCGTTTATTGTGAAATAACCATGATGCCCCTAAAATACATAAAATATTTAATTAAAATAAAACACACATAATTAAATTACAAGAAGCTTAAATACATAAAAGTAAGGGTTGTTAGTAAGACGTGAAATGTAAAATGACGATTTTCTCCTTTATAAATATGTATTTTCTAACACTCAACACACCCCCAACCAGCATATTGCTAGTCCCTAGCAAATAAAGCGAAAACAAAATTGAAATCCAAAATGATTTTTTTTAACACTCGTGTTTATTTAATCAGACTAATGATAACAATCAAATAAAAGTATAAGCATTATCTTCAGTCTAAAGAAACATCACACCCATATCAACCATCCACATGAATCAGCCCAGTAGATTTTGTCATAGCTACTTTTAAGAATGACATGTCAAACCCCAAAATCTCACTGGAAGTAGTGACACTCTCACAAAGAAATTAAATCCAATAAAATAGTCACTCCAATGAATGGTAATTGAGAGACAATAATAAAAAAAATGATATCACATGCTCTCACCAAGATGAAAGAAATATGCCCTCAGCTTAGAAATAATACGATCTTAAGTCAAATAAAAATGTTAGTCAACCTCATTTATTTATTTATTATTATTATTTTTTAATTTTTTTATGCACCACTACATCTTTTTAGCCCATATAACTAGCTTCTACTTCAGACTATAGTTCCCTAAAATAAAGAAAGACTTTTACTAGGACGTAACGTAGGCTAGGGACATGGTTAATAAAGAAGGAAAATAAGGAAAACAAAGTGTATGTTTGAGAAAAATGCAGAAGAAATTTTTTTTTGGAAGTTGCAAGGTGGATTTCACCTATTATTGTTTTTTTTTTTTTGAAACAACAATTGTTTTTAGCATAACTTCACAATACAAAATATTTATTTACATTTTTCTCAAACATAAATAGGTGATGGAACTTATAAGATATTAGGTAATACTCCAAATCGGAATGGGTCAAGATGATAAGTTTGACAAAGAAAAATTTTTTTTTTAAGGCTCAAAAGGGTTAACTATGGATATTTGATAAAAGGGATGGCTAAAAAGGCTCAAACGGATCAAAGATGACATTTCCATCATCTTTTAGGGCTCTAAATAACCTTCCATATCTACTAGTTAGATGGGCCTCCAAATGTAGCAATACACATTTTTTCTCTTTTTTCTTCTTTTTTTTAATTTTTTTTAATGGTTAACTCAAAAGAAATCTATAGATCGTGTATACAATAATAAACTGCTAAGCTGTATAAAGAATGGGCAAAAGGGTTACTCTCCAAGAAAAATGATAGGCTCAAAAACTCACTTGGTACTTATTATGACATGTTCATTCCTTCAAGCAACTCATATTTGTCTCCGACATCAACATGTAGAGTAGCAAACATAGTGTAACATCACTGAAGACCAAAGATAATACAAATACTAAAATTTGAAATTAATAATGTCATCTAATGTTAAAACAAATCATACAATTTTTTTTTTAAACAATATCCTACCCCCCAACCTATTCTAAACATGAAAGGAAAATATGCATGTAGAAATGTGAAAATGATGCAGAAAAACTAATTAGAAAATGATAGAAAACGAAAATATTTTTTTTTTAACTTAAGAAGATGCGTTTCTAGAGGCACTACACTCCATATTCAGCCATCTTCAACTCAAAATAAAAAATTTAAGAATGTATATTTATAAAGGAGAAATTAAAAAGAAGAAGAAAAATGAACATCAAAACATAATAAAGAAAAAGAAAATGTCTGAATTTTTTATTTTTATTTTTTTTAAACGATGAAGATGCGTTTCTAGAGTCACTACAATCCATATTCAGCCATCTTCAACACAAAAAGTTAGCAACAGTTAGTTTCTACAACAAAAAATTAGTAAAAACTTAACCAAGATTCTACAATTGTCGACTATTCCCTCCCCCCAACCAGAACGAAACATTGTCCTCAATGTTTGAAAAGAAAGAAGTAGAGTTTAGAAGACATCACCTGGGTGGTGCAACACAGAAGAAAATCTAATTTGTACTTCTTACTGTGGCTACTATTACCATCATTATTTGGACGCTCTAACAAAAAGGTCCAGGGGTCTGGCTCCGGTCGATAAGCTTGTAACATATCAAGTAGCTCATTAGTAGTGTGAGCACAAATAAAAAGCTTTTTGGCATTGGAAGGAACAAAATAATTTTTTATTGCATGGTTAAGAAATGCGATAAAGCCATCATAAAAATTATTGACATTTAACAAACCGATGGGTTTCTGGTGAATATGCAGATGGGCCCAAGATGCTAGTGTGATAAGTGCCTCTAGTGTTGCAAGATCTCCTGGAAGGAAAATAGAAGCATCAGCATGATTAAGCATTTCAGTTATTCGTTCTTGCATACCTGAGACGACTAACTCTTCTCCAGTCGGTGAGTCAGACAAACTGCCCAAAGGTTTTAGGACTCTTGGGATGATGCCTAACAGTTGGCTTCCTCTGACAAAAGTAGATTCTGAGACCAATTTTGATAACCCTCGGTTACCTCCTCTATACACCAAGTGTAATTTTCTCTCTGCTATGCTTCGACCAAGATCGATGGTTGCATCAACGAACTCTTTATGTTTGCCATAGGTAAATCCAGAAAGCACACAAATGTTCTTGAATTGTCTATTGGGAGTAGCTGCCATTGGAATACTTCTTAAAAACAATTTGTGAGTGCTTGACAAAAAAATCACATTTAAGAGTCTTGGTGACAGTAGGTCACAGTTGTGTATGAGGTAACATGTCAGTGTCAAATAACGTGTAAAGCACATGGCTCGTGAATAAAAAAGGAAATAGTAAAAAGGAAAAAGTAAACAGTAATAAAATGAAATTATTAAAAACAATAATGCAAATGATAAAACAACAATGAAATAAAATAACAGTGAAGTAAAAAGGATATGTACAAGTAGTTGGGATTGTGGCTCACATCTTCCTCTGGTTTTACGTCCAGAAACGGCTTGAACGCCCTCTATGAGTCGAGGATAGACTTCCCATCTAGTTTTCTTATAAACTGGCAAACATGGTCGTTTATAGTCAGATTCTCGAGACTATATCGTGCATGCTAGTTCTGGAATAATGACCATAACTGGAGAATCGCTCCTTGCACATATCCACTAGGATGCGTTTCAAGAGACAAAAGGATATCATCCAATGACTCCTTATTCAAGCCATCCCTAATGAATTGAATCTTATCTTCCTTGTTATCAGACACCATTCCTAAAGAACATGGGTTTTTATCGCAATTCATTCTGGCACACTTATGACAAGCAACAGAAATTCTTCGAGCTTGTCGTTTTCTTGCATAGTTTCCTTTACCACAACCAGGCATGTATGCAATAAATTTTGGAGGTAACTCACCTACCAATCGTACTTTAGCCTCGATTAACCAATGGATGTCAGCAGGTATGTTATTCCTCATGAGCAATCGCATGCGTTCGGACCAGACTTTATAGATTGTAAGGAGGGCATTCTGAGGAAGTGAAGGGAATCGCTTGTGAAGCTTCGCTAGAATCTCGTTTCTGTCCATACTTTCGCCTCAGAATATCAGTTATTATGGGAAACTGAAGTAACCGACTTGATTGTCACGGAGTACCGTTATCCGCCACTTCACCGGAGCAACAAACTAAAGCACACAAACAGAAAAACAAATTAAAACACACAAAGAAAATTAAAATCGTCCCCTTAATGAATTTACCTCAAGCTCCAACTGGATGTCGTAAACACTTCTCTCAATGTCTCTGAGTTGGATTTCTAAACCCTCAACATAGGATACTAACTCTGGTGGTTGCAGTGCCCAAATACGATGTGTTTCACAAAATTGAATCTTCCTTTTGAGATGAGTTTTAACACGTTGAAGTGGTTCAAGAATGCTTAGGAGGAATGGTATAAGTATGGTACTCATGATTAACAATGATAAGAGAAAACTTAATGGTAAAACAAACACACTTATGCAAAAATAATTTCAATTAGCAAAAGAATAATAAAAAGAAAGAAAGAAAAATCAAACCACCGAAAAGAAAAAAAATCAATTCAAATCTGGTGGGTCACTTAAATTTATTTCGGTGTCTTCTCCATGTGGTTGGTACTCTAGATATGACTTTAATCTTTGACCATTAACTTTAAATGTGACATCGTTCTTTGGGTCCTTAATTTCAATTGCCCCATGTGGAAAAACAGTATGTACAATAAATGGGCTAGACCATCGAGAGCGTAACTTACGTGGGAATAGGTGCAAGTGAGAATTGAATAAAAGCACTTTCTGACCTGGAGTGAAAGATTTTCTCATAATTTTCTTGTCGTGGAAGACTTTCATTCGTTGCTTGTAAATCTTGGCATTTTCGTATGCGTCATTGCGAATTTCTTCAAGTTCTGCCAGTTGTAATCTTCTTTCTGAGCTGGCTTGCTGCATGTCAAAGTTGAATTTATTGATGGCCCAATATGCACGATGCTCGAGTTCCACATGTAGGTGGCAAACTTTTCCATACACTAGCCTATAGGGTGACATCCCAATCGGGGTCTTGAAAGCTGTTCTATATGCCCATAATGCATCATCAAGTCTTAATGACCAATCTTTTCTGTCTGGCCTCACCGTCTTTTCTAATATGTGCTTTATTTCTCGATTGGAGATCTCAATTTGGCCACTGATTTGCGGATGATATGGGGTTGCCACTTTGTGAGTGATTGAATACTTTGTCAAAAGAGCTTTGAATGCTTTGTTATAAAAGTGGGCACCACCATCACTGATTATTGCTCGAGGGAATCCAAAGCGTGAAACAATGTTGCTTTTCAAAAACCCTATCACCACCTTGTGATCATTGGTTCTGCATGGAATTGCTTCTACCCATTTCGATACGTAGTCAACAGCAACCAATATGTATTGATGGCCAAAAGAAGGGGGACAGGGTCCCATGAAGTCGATACCCCATACGTCAAAAATCTCAACCACTAAAATTGGATTTAGTGGCATCATATTCCTTCGCGTAATGTTCCTCATTCGTTGACACCTATCACATGAAGAACAGAAAGTGTAAGCGTCTCGAAATATAGTTGGCCAATAGAAACCACATTGTAAAACTTTGGTCGCTGTTTTCTTAGCACTAAAATAGCCTCCACAAGCTTGTTCATGGCAGAATGAAAGGATATTCTGAATTTCATTTTCCGGGACACATCGTCTAACAATTTGATCTTCACAATACTTGAACAAATAAGGGTCATCCCAAAAGAAATTCTTTATTTCCGCAAAAAATTTGGTCTTGTCTTGCTTGGTCCAATGCTCTAGAAGTTTACCTGTAACAAGATAATTAACTATATCAGTATACCAAGGTAATACTTCCACACTCATTAATTGTTCATCTGGAAATGACTCATTTAATGGTAATGGTTCTGTAATTGTGTCAAAATGAAGACGAGAGAGATGATCCGCCACAACATTCTCTGTGCCTTTCTTATCTTTGAATTCCAAGTCAAATTCCTGCAAAAGTAACACCCAACGAATTAGTCTAGCTTTGGCATCTTTCTTTGTGAGAAGATATTTAAGAGCAGCATGATCTGTGAACACAATTATTTTACAACCAATGAGATAAGATCGAAATTTTTCCAATGCAAACACTACTGCTAGCATTTCTTTTTCAGTAGTTGAATAGTTCAACTGTGCATCATTCAATGTCATACTAGCATAATAAATAATATGGGGAATTCGATCAACTCTTTGTCCTAATATTGCTCCTACTGCATAATCAGATGCATCACACATGAGTTCAAATGGTAAGCTCCAGTTTGGGGCCTGAATAATGGGTGATGATGTCAACAATTGCTTTAATTTTTCAAAAGCCACAAGACATGAATCAGTAAAGATAAAAGGTACATCCTTGGCAAGTAAATTGCATAAGGGTCTAGAAACTTTGCTTAAATCTTTAATGAAACATCTATAGAAACCAGCATCCCCAAGGAAAAATCTTACTTCTCTGACTGTTTTGGGTGGAGGAAGATTAGAAATGAGATCCACATTGGCTTTGTCAACCTCAATACCATTGCTCGAAATGATGTGACCGAGAACCATACCTTGTTTTACCATAAAATGACACTTTTCCCAATTTAAGACCAAGTTTTTCTCGATACATCTTTGCAGAGCTAGTGTTAGATGATGTAAACATTGATCAAACGAGTCACCAAAGACAGAAAAGTCATCCATAAAGACTTCAAGGAATCGTTCAACCATATCAGAAAAAATGCTCAACATGCATCGTTGAAATGTAGCAAGTGCATTACATAATCCAAATGACATCCTCCTATATGCAAAAGTGGCAAAAGGGCAAGTGAAAGTGGTATTCTCTTGATCTTTTGGTGCTATGAGAATCTGATTATATCCTGAGTAGCCATCTAGAAAGCAATAAAATTCATGGCCTGCTAATCTATCAAGCATTTGATCGATAAATGGTAAAGGAAAATGGTCTTTACGTGTGATAGAATTCAACTTTCTATAATCAATGCAAACACGCCATCATGTAGTCACTCTAGTTGGTATTAATTCATTATCGGTATTCGTAACTACTGTAACTCCTGACTTTTTAGGGACAACTTGTATAGGACTGACCCATGAACTATCAGAAATTGGGTAAATGATACCTGCATCTAATAGCTTAAGAACTTCAGTTCTAACAACTTCTTTCATGTTAGGATTTAACCGACGTTGCATTTCCCTATTAGGTTTAGCATTTTCATCAAGGTGAATGTAATGCATACAGTCTACTGGGTTTATACCTTTAATGTCTGCTATGATCCATCCTAATGCTTCTTTGTGCTCTTTTAAAACATCCAACAACTTACCTTTTTGTTCGTCATTTAGGGATGATGAGATGATTACAGGTAGAGTACTTTCTTCTCCCAAAAATGCATATTCCAAAGTGTTGGGCAATGGTTTGAGCTCGAGTTTCGGTGGTGATTCTGATGATGGGATGAGTTTCTTCTTTGATGGCGCTAGTTCTTCAACTCTTGACTTTCATTTGTTAGTGTCCATGGATGGTGTTGAGTCAAGTAAGGTGTTGACCTCATCGATCGATCTGTCAATATCAAAATCCAAACCAAAGTGAGTTAAACATGTTTGTAAAGGATCATCACTAAGCTTTGAAAGAAAAGTGTCATCAACTAATGCTTCAATTAAATCCACATCAATAATTCCATCATCTGCATTGTGAGGTTGTTTGGCAATGTTGAAGATGTTCAGCTCCATAGTCATTTTGCCGAAGGACAACTGCATATTTTTAGTCTTGCATTGAATGTGAGCATCCGCAGTTGCCAAGAAAGGTCGGTCTAGAATAATTGGGATGTGCTTCCTTGAATCCTGTATTGGTTGAGTGTCAATTACAATGAAATCAACAGGAAAATAAAACTTGTCTACCTGGATAAGCACGTCCTCCACAATACCTCGAGGTATTTTCGTGGACCGATCTGCAATCTGTAACACCACTGGAGTTGAGTGTAATTCTCTCAGTCCAAGTTTCACGAATACTGAATAAGGCAATAAATTTTCACTAGCTCTTAAATCCAACAAAGCATTCTCAATTGTGTGGTTCCCTATGCTACATGAGATAGTGGGGGAGCCTGGGTCTTTGCATTTTAAAGGAATTTTATGTTGGATTATAGAACTAACGTTTTCTATTAAAAATGCTTTCGTTTGAACATGCATATTTCTCTTTTTAGTATAAAGGTCTTTAAGAAACTTGGTATAAGATGGAACTTGTTTAATAGCATCAAGTAAAGGGATGTTAACGCTTACCTGTTTGAAGATTTCAAGAATCTCACCTGTGGATTTTCCCTTTTTTCCTTTAGCTAACCTATGAGGAAATGGAGCTTTGGGAACATATTCTCGCGGGTTGGTTTCTTCTTTCTCTTCCGATGGTGAGTCCTCAACATGCACAGGTACAATTTGATTTTCTTTTGTCACCGGCATCTTCACTTTGTTGTGGACTTCTTTTCCTTTTCGCAAGGTCATGACGGCTTTGACCTCTCCATGCTGCTGTGGTGAACTGGTACTTGCTTCATGCACTCCTTTAGGGTTAGGCACTGGTTGACTTGGAAACTTGTCTTTCTCAACAGTCATTGCCAAGGTCTGAACTGAAAAAGCAAGCTGTCCCACCATCTTCTTGAGACTTGAAACTGATTGGGCTTGTGAGTTGAAGCCTGCTCTCAACTCATTTCGTAGTCCATCAATGGTGCGGTTCTGTTGCTCAATCGTGGAGTGAGTAAGATTCTTAAGATTCTGGAATAAATCATCTCATGGTCTGGGTTGAGAGTAGTTCTGGTTCTGACTGTATGGTCTAAATGGTGGCTGAGAGGCTTGAGGATTTTGAGGAATTGGTGGAGCTGGAGCTGCTGGTCCATTCTGTTGGAATCCTTGAGACCATGAAAAATTGGGGTGGTCTCTCCATCCAGGGTTATATGTGTTGGAGTATGGGTTGTAATTTGATGGTTTTCTCATTACACCTATGGCATTGGCTTGATCTGAGTATGAGTTATGGTCATGTGATTCTGTTGATTTAGCAGTCGATAACGATGCTATTTGTCGAGCGAGATCTTCAACCATCTCCTTGACTTCTTTGATTTCTGAACTTAACTCGCCAATGTGAACCTCATTCACTCCCTTAATTCTTCTAGTATTCTTGAGTGATCGACTCCGTTGTTGGGAATTATCCGCTTGTCGCTGGAAGAATTCCCAAATCTCTGATGCACTTTTTGACATTAGCTCTCCTCCACTTATTGCCATTAGCCTTCTTGCACATTCGGCAATAATCCCTCCAAAAAGTATTGGCATTGGTGCCATTTCTCGTACCCATGATGCGGACACTTCAAGAGTAGTCCATTGAATCACTCCCATGTTTCAAAAAATTGCTCGTCTTCTCTTTGGGTAAACTCTGAAATTTCCCTGCAAATAGCATTGGTTTTATGCACTGGAAAATATTTATTCAAAAATTTTGTTACCATTTGTTCCCATGATGCAATGCTATTAGCAGGCAATGTATTAAGCCATGAACGGGCTCTATCCTTTAAAGAAAATAGGAATAGTCTAAGTTTTACATCATCATCTGAAAAATTCTCATATTTAAATGTTTGACAAATAGTATGAAAATCATTCAGATGATTATATGGGTCCTCATTTTCTAGGCCATAGAATGTTGGGAGACAATTTAGCACACTAGGTTTTAGTTCAAAACTCGTAGCAGCTACATTTGGGTATATTATGTATGATGTGCTCAAATTAGCTAAAGGACTGAAGTAGTCCTTAAATGGCCTCTCTTGTGGTTGCAAATCCATTTTATTTTTAACTTGTTTGTGTGTGCGAAATGTTTTCTAAAGTTCAAGGTCTGTAGGTTCAAGATTAGGTAATAATGACCTTCGACCATGCATGCAAAACAAATAAAAAAATAAAAATAAAAATAAAAATAAAGATGGGAACAAAACAAATAAAAATAAAGAAGAGGGAGAAATTACGATACTAACCTTATCACGCTGTTAAAATCTTTCTATAAAAATACACAAAAACAAATACGTGAAATAAATTAACTAAAAATAAATTAAGAAGATAAACAAAAAAAAAATTTACAAAGAAAAATAAATTAAAAGTTAAAGTACAGAATTTTAAAAAAGAGAAAAAGAAATACTAACCTTTAAATGTAGATTCACCTTTTTTTTCTTTTTAAAAAAAAAAATACAAGAAAACAATTAAATGGAAATATTCACAAAAATTAATTATATGAATTAAAATTACTTACCTCCTCGGCAACGGCGCCAAAAACTTGTTGTGCAAATTTTATTGAACTTGCAAGCGCACAAATCTATTATAGAATAGACTAATGGTGACGAGTGTCGATCCCACGAGGAGGTGAATTTTAATTGTATGCAGAATTAATTTTGTAAATGAGTGGTTGGATTTGTGATGAAAATGATTTGGATTATCCTAAAATTGGAATTGAAATGGCGAGAATAATTTGAAGAGAATTCTATTGTAATGACGTACTTGGGTATCTGGATTCCTATCAACATGCATCATGGGCTAAATATTCCTTATTAATACCAATTAAATCATGAGGGGGGAATCCACACCTCATGAACCATGCTCTAATCAATATGGTGCTAAGGGTTTATCGTGCCAAATAATAATAACCTTGTACTAGGGGGCCGGTGAAACCAAGGCGGTACTAGACAAGATTAGTATTATTTGTCGATGAGAAGTCAAAACATCCACAAAAATTAGAGGGGAAGAGAAAGTAAATTTACCAAATAAAGCCCATGACACATGTTGAGACTTCACATTCAACCCAAGCTTGAAAAATGGGAATTTATTAAAATACGTAGAAAATACAAGATGGAGAAGGAATTACAGAAAATGGATCCAAAAAATGGATTCAGAGATATCAAATTAGGGGGGAGACCCCCTTTTTATAGATACATGGAGTAAATCATGGCCATCGGATTAAAAACAGTTTGGACGCTTAGGATTGCGCTACGTCATCAGTCAACAGTACGCGGTTTGACCACGCGGATGAACAGTAACACGGTTTGACCCGAGTTGAACAGTGATACGGTTTGGTTAAAAATAATCCTGTGTGATGCATGTACCATACGCGATATTTTTGGTCCACTGATATGCTGCCACGTCACCATCAACAGTACATAAGAATTTTAGTCCAACAGGATCGTGACACCTCATCAGTCAATGCCACATAATCGGTCAATGCCACGTCATCGATCCGTCTATGTGAACAGTGTCGTGAACAGTAACGTAGACAATACCGTACACGTTAATAGTACCGTACATGTGAACAATTCCATTTTTCCTTTTATGCGCCTCCTAAGGTTTTCGACCGTCCTGAGTTCAAAAGTGATGTTCGTTTTGCCGTCTGATCTCTCGTTTATTGTGAAATGACCATGATACCCTTAAAATACATAAAATATTTAATTAAAATAAAACACACGTAATTAAATTACAAGAAGCTTAAATACATAAAAGTAAGGGTTTTTAGTAAGACGTGAAATGTAAAATGACGATTTTCTCCTTTATAAATATGTATTTTCTAACACTCAACAATCATAAAGGACGGCCATTATCAGCTAGGAAAGCACATTGCTCAAGAGTTGCTTCACTTTCCAGATCAGCAACTTTCCAAAAAGCAAGTTCAACAGTTTCTCGGCATTATCAATTACATCAAAGACTTTATCCCACATGTAGACCGCTATACTCACCACCTCTTGGCTTTATTAAAAAAGAAGCCCCCCGAGTGGAATACTGACCACACAACTGTTGTCACTACCCTCAAGCAAATTGCGTAAAATCCGCTTCCCTTAAAGTTGATTGCTGATGGAAAGCGCATACTGCAGACAGATGCAAGTGATGAATCATGGGGTGCCATCCTCCTCGAAGAAATCAATGGAAAAGAAAATTTTATCGCGTACGCTAGTGGACAATTTTCTGACACACAGAAGCATTACCATAGCATGTTTAAAGATATCTTAGTGGTAAAGAATGGTATCATCTTATTGGACACCATTTTCTCATCTGAATGGACATTTCAACCTTCCCCCATATTCTCAATTTCAAAGGTAAAACTGTTCCAGAAAAGATGTTACTCCGATTAAAAGATTGGTTTTCTAAATATGATTTTTCGGTTAAGCATATAAAGGGATCCCAGAACCTCATCACTGACATGCTATCTAGACTCTCAAAACCCGAAAACCCTCTAACCTTGATTTCCACCACATACCAATTTCCGATCATCTCCATGGCCACATCACTTCCACCAGAAGCTCTCACCAAGAACACTTTTCCACTTGACAAAACTTTCTCTTCTGTTTTTGCTATCCAAGAGTTTGCAAGGAAATATGTTTTTCGCTTCTTCATGAAAGCCTACCTTTTGGCAGACTCATTTCCATTTTCCACCTTCCACCCAGAAAATCCATTCCTTACAGGTTTAACCCTCGCTCCGTCCAGCGAAATCACTGAAGATGAGTTATGGTACATCTGGTGCCTAACTGTTCTTAATGCAACCAAGCTAGTCCTACCAATCACTCCCACTTTGAACAATCTCCTTAATCCGGACAAAACCACCTCTTTTACTTGGACATTACTTGAATGGTTCTCCCCAATACCATGGTGGAGAAAGAAGCTACAACAACTGTCAGAGATTTACAATCTTGAACGTATGCCTGCCTCTGAAGCACAACTATTTACACAAATCTCTTTTGGACTCAAGACTAGGTATATGAATGGTTTGCCACACCTCACCCAGCTGTCATTGACAATGAAATCCAATCCAACCTGCACAACTATCTTTGTCAATTGAAGCACCAAACTCCACCACACCGACATACTTTCATACCTCCTTAGGTCCACAACATGACGTCATTATGATGCCCACTCCATCCGCCATATCCAAACCAAAAGTCCACATGAATTATCATCAAAGAAGAAAAACAAGACTACACTGACTTCCTTTACTAAGACTCCCAAGACCCATGGGAAGAATTCCTTTCTCTAAGCCAACATCTCCAACAGTTTCCACAACCAACCATGTATGTACCAGGATCATCATCCTAACCCTCCAAAGTTGACAAGGCCACTCAGATGCCAAGCTCCAAGTCCCAGTCATCACCCCGCAAGCCAGGATACCGAAGAGATTGCCCTTATCCACCTTGCCGTGGTCCCCACTGTAAGCATCCAAAGCTCTCCAAAACCTTTTTCCCAAAATACACCCGTGACACTGACCCAGATGAAACAGAAAGCTCATCCGAAGACGACTACATGAATCTCCGCTCTCCATAAAGTAGTTTGTCTTGTTGTAATAATTATGTTCTACTTTATGGTTTTGTCCTGTATAATTATTAAGGCTTACTTTTACTTTAAGCTTTTGCTTTTGTCAAAGTCATGCTTTAATTATTAAAGCACACTTTCTCCTTTGTAATCATAAAAGCTGTCATGATGTGTCTTTTACTTTTGTAAAAGATAGGGGTCCTATCCTATCTTCTCCAGGAATTCTCCTATATAAAGAATTCTCCCTTCGCTTGTAAGATAGAAGTTTTCGAAGAAATAAACTCTCGTGTGTTTCCATAAGACTATGAATTTCTAAACTCTCTTCTCTCTCTGCAAATGAAGATCTAGAGAAAGAAAAGGAATAAAGAGTTAAATTTGTTCATTTTGAAACTTTAAGGAAGTATGCTCTGCACTTGCCTTCCAGTAAGGATCCTGTGCATCAGAAAACTTATAATGATTTCTTAAACGGTTTGGTACCCTGTTTTAAAGACTAAGGAATGTCTGTTTTGGGTTATATGACCTTAAAAGAAACGTTTTAGGTTTTACTGCGCCTATGTTGGTATCAGAGCCATACCAGTCCTTGAAAATTTTACGTTTTCTAAACTTCCGTTTTTCATGACCAAAATGGTATGATTTATGTCTTTCTTCTGTTTTGATCTCTAGACCTTCAGGAGCAGAGAGACTTTCTCATTCATGGCTTCCACTTCATCTTCAACTCCTTCCAATCCTGTTACTCTTTCTTCTACTTTTTCTTTGCCCAAATCCTGCACTTCTCATACCACCAATAAGATTGAAAACCTTGTAGAATATGCTTACATCCCTGCATCAACCCAAATCAGTGAGTCATCCTACCCTCTCATCAGCCCTTATCAGTTGTACAAACGCCCCAGTTCCTTTACCCGAAGTATCCGTACTCTCATATCTACTAGACAGCCTCACCCTAAAGAATATATCCAGTCTTCTTGCCTGGATCAATGTGCTCTTCAAGCAACCTCTGCTGAGCAATATGTCACTCTGGAAATACCTTCCGAGTTAATTTCCAATTGGAAAAGAGAAGGTTACACTCATCTCCATCTTGGAGGCGTCAGACTAATCCTTACCCTTCTTAGGAGAAAAGGGTTACCGGTCACAGCTCGAATTGCTATGCTTGATACCTGGTTTAAATAGTACCAAGACGTTGTTATCGGCACTGTCCTCACAACTCTTCATGCAGGAACTGTTTTACTCACCTTTTATCCCAATTTCAACCTTTCTCTCCAAGACACTAATTTGCCCACAGCCTTGAAAGTTTAAGTTCAAATTCAAGGTGCAAAACAAATTTCCTCTTCCAAAACTGCCACCTTACACCATCAACTGGTCTATAGGCTTCAAAATCATGCCTTAGATCTACCCACTCCACAACACCACTCTGACACCCTCATGGTGTTAGCAGAATTTGGCCAGATTCCAACAATCATCCAGATCTCAAGGCAACTTCCCCGCCATGAGCTCATTAAGCTTATGCCTCTTGAATGGATTTCCAACTATGAGCAATTCCATCTCAATACAACTCCCATTCAGACATCTGAAAGCATGTTTGAAAGACGACAAGATGGAACCGTCCGCATGACTTTTAAACCACCTCTAAGTGCTCCGCAAGAGCCCTCTTGGCTCTCCTTTACCTATTCTTCAATGATCACAACTATTCATACAGCTCAAGAAGATCTGCCCATTACAGGGTTCAATTCTGACGGTTACCCTGTTTATCCAGCAAAGCAAAATGCACATTTCCTATGGGATGTCCCCGGCTCCGGCATGTATGACCCAAATTGTCCCTGCTGGGATGATTGGGAAGAGGATGATGATTATGCCACCAAAAGGAAAATGAAAAAACCTCCAGTCTCATGTCACCACTGTGAACCCAAATCACCAAAAGATCCTCCACCTCCACCAGCCCCATTACCCATCTACAAAAAAGAACTCAAATGGATGGCAAAGCATTGCAAACCTGAGATTCCATCCCCCATCCTAAAATCAACACCTCCCGTCCAACCACTGGCTTGTATGATGTTTTCCTCTACTTCTTCAGACTACTCTTCTTTCTTCCCTTCTTTAGAAACTCACATAGATTCCCAGCGAAATGTTGTGTCCAAACCCTTTATCCCTTCAGCTATTACCTCATCTGGCCACCTTGAACCACCAAAGCCTTTTGAATCAATCCTCAACTGGCAAACTCAAAATGCTAGAGCCCAGAATAATACTTTGTTGCATATCAATTCAAAAGTTAAGAAAATCAGTTTACAAACTGAGTAGATTGGGACAAAAGTTGACTCCATTACTGCACAGATGCAGCAAATCCACCATAATCTTCAATCCAGAATTACTCAACTAGATTCAGAATTACGAACCATGCTAGCCCAATGATACTATGGCCCAGAATTTGACCAAAAAGAAAGGAAAATCAAACGCTTAAAGGCTGAGCTTGATCAGATTGAATCTGAAAAACAAAGACCTACCCTTTTTACCACATTGCCTCCTATCCCTTCCATAGGTCCAACTTATCATCCATTTGCCTCAATGCTTTCCCCCATCAAACAGTATGACCCTTCCAATTTATTTGGCATGACTCATACCCTTTTCAGAGACAATCCCTTACCACCACCATCTAAACCTAAACCAAAGCCTAAACCTCAACCACGCCCCGTCAAAATTTATCAGCCATCTATGTCCATTCCTGGGCAACAGTCCCCACCGCCCGCACCTCCACTACCACCTCAATCCCAACCTCAACCTCAGTCCAAAGACAAAGAACCCATGCACCAGTATAGTGCCCACACCGTAGACCGATCATCTACTCCAGATGAGCAAATTTTTGTTCCAGTTTCTGATTCAAATCTAGCCATTTCCAATCGCCATACTGAGTCTGACACAGAATCTTCAGTATCCACTAGTGACTCTGAAAAGTCCTATGCTGATATCACTAGAATCTTGATGGCCCAGCCTGATCAACCTGATCATGGCCAAACCTCTCACACAACCATATGTTGATATTCCTTCAGAAGTTGATGAAGACATACCTGACATCTCTGCAACACACCAAACCCCTCCAACCCAAGCCCAAACCAGTCCGACCAGTCAAAAAAAGTCAAATGGTCCATGGTTTATATTTGATGATCTTTCATCTCATAAATGGCGAGAGAGACTTACTAAAATGTCTGCCTGGATTGACCTACAAATGCTAAGGCCAGGAGCCACAACTCAATCAGTCCTTAGAGAATTTGCTACTCGCTTTACGGGTGCTCTAAGAGATTGGTTTGATTCTTTAGGCCAATACAGACAATTACAGTTTGTTCAATTACTAGAAGTCTCAAGTGCCCTTGCGGTTATCCATGATCAATTCCTTGGAGACCCCTCTGCAGTTTTTGAAGCTGCACGACGAGACTATCTCAACATGAAATGCTGTTCGCTCAATGCTAAGGATCTTGACTTCCATTACAAACGAATGTCCTTGCTGTTCTATAAGCTTAATGGATTCAATGAGCCTACATTAAAGCATGTCTTTCTGGCCTCCCTTCCAGAAGAGCTCCAACCCGACATACAACGGCAACTCACCGCCTCCAATCTCATCCTTGACAACATCTCTCTTGGCAAAATCTTCCAGATTGCCAAAAGAGCTCCAACCCGACATTATGCTAAAGATTGTCCCAACAAATGAGAGAAATCCATCCGGCTAGTCGAACACCTTCAAGCCACTACAGCCTACTCTTCCGCGACGGATGAACTGGAATTCTATTTCTCTGAGCAAGATGAACCTAATGATGAAACCGTGTTCGTACTACAAAACTCCTCTGATGACTCAGACAGTGATGTGTCTCAAGTTATCTTCCACCAACAATTGCTGTCCCTTGACACTACTGTTCCTATACCCTCCATCAAACTCCATATCTTGCCCTCAAAATTCCAAAGGCCCATTCCAGCAATTGGTCTCATAGACACGGGCGCCCAACATAGCATGTTAAACCCCAATATTCTTCCACCCGAATACTGGACAAAGTACGAAGAAAATTTCAGGGCCGTTAATGGTAAATTTTTCACTACCTCTTTGATTACCAACAAACCCATTGGTATTCAAATCTTCCCAAATTATGTCATTTGAACCAAGGTTATCGGTTCAACCCTTCCTAATAAGGATATCTTGTTAGGATTTGACATACTTCATCAAATCACCCACCTCCAAATCATTCCCACTGGAATCCGAGTCAAGTCCATGTTCAAACCATTCACAGACATTCTAAAACTCTACAATTTTTCTGACACTCCCCAGTCCTACCAGGATATTTCATCCCATCTTTTGCGTTTCTGTCCAGAATTCCATTCTGAGTTCACCTATCCACACCCCTTGTGGAAAAATCCGTCTTTCTTCATCAAGTTACCCTTCAAACTAAATGAAGACATTAACCCAACCAAAGCTACCCATCCAGGAATGAGTCCTTCTGACTTACTCCTAGCCCAACAGGAATGTTCACAACTGTTAGCCCAAGGTTTAATCGAGCCCACGAATTCTCAATGGGCTTGCCAAGCCTTCTATGTTGAAAAGCATTCTGAAATTGTCAGAGGAAAGAACCGCTTAGTCATTGACTATCAGCCCCTAAATATGTTTCTACAAGATGACAAGTTTCCTTTGCCCCGACGACAAAACATGTTTACTTTTCTTAAAAATGCCCAGATCTTTTCAAAATTTGATTTAAAATCATGTTTTTGGCAATTAGGCATTGAACCCTCTGAGCGTTACAAAACTGCCTTTTGTATCCCAAATGCCCATTTTCAATGAACAGTTCTACCCTTCGGCCTCAAACTGCCCCATCCATTTTCCAAAAATCCATGGTCAAAATCTTTCAACCTATCCTGCCTCATGCATTGATTTACATTGATGATATCTTCCTTTTTTTAGGATCTCATGCTGAACATCGCCAACTGTTAACTCAGTTCTATGATATTGTCCAAAGTTATGGAATCATGTTGTCTGCCAAGAAAAGCACCATTGCCACGGATAACATTGAATTCTTTGGTATGATCATAAAGGACGGCCATTATCAGCCAAGAAAGCACATTGCCCAAGAGTTGCTTCACTTTCCAGATCAGCAACTTTCCAAAAAGCAAGTTCAACAGTTTCTTGGCATTATCAATTACATCAGAGACTTCATCCCACATGTAGACCGCTATACTCACTACCTCTCGGCTTTATTGAAAAAGAAGCCCCCTGAGTGGAATGCTGACCACACAACTGCTGTCACTACCCTCAAGCAAATTGCACAAAATCCGCTTCCCTTAAAGTTGATTACTAATGGAAAGCGCATACTGCAGACAGATGCAAGTGATGAATTATAGGGTGCCATCCTACTCGAAGAAATCAATGGAAAAGAAAACTTTATTGCTTACGCTAGTGGACAATTTTCTAACACACAGAAGCATTACCATAGCGTGTTTAAAGAAATCTTAGCGATAAAGAATGGCATCAAAATGTTTGAGTATCATCTTATTGGACACCATTTTCTCATCCGAATAGACAGTTCAACCTTCCCCTATATTCTCAATTTCAAAGGTAAAACTGTTCCAGAAAAGATGTTACTCCGATTAAAAGATTGGTTTTCTAAATATGATTTTTTCGTTAAGCATATAAAGGGGTCCCAGAACCTCATCACTGACATCCTATCCAGACTCTCAAAACCCGAAAACCCTCTCACCTTGATTTCCACCACATACCAATTTCCGATCATCTCCATGGCCACATCACTTCCACCAGAAGCTCTCACCAATAACACTTTTCCCCTTGACAAAACTTTCTCTTCTGTTTTTGCTATCCAAGAGTTTATAAGGAAAGCTATTTTCCGCTTCTTAATGAAAGCCTACCTTTCGGCAGACTCATTTCCATTTTCCACCTTCCACCCAGAAAATCCGTTCCTTACAGGTTTAACCCTCGCTCTGTCCAGCGAAATCACTGAAGATGAGTTTTGGTACATCTGGTGCCTAACTGTTCTTCATGCAACCAATCTAGTCCTACCAATCACTCCCACTTTGAACAATCTCCTTAATCCGGACAAAGCCACCTCTCTTACCTGGACATTACTTGAATGGTTCTCCCTAATACCATGGTGGACAAAGAAGCTACAGCAACAGTCAGAGATTTACAATCTTAAACGTATGCCTGCCTCTGAAGCACAACTGTTTACATCAGTATTTATTATTCACAGGTCATACTTCCAACATCCAGACACAAATCTCTTTTGGACTCAAGACCAGGTATATGAATGGTTTACCGCACCTCACCCTGCTGTCATTGACAATGAATTCCAATCCAACCTGCACAACTACCTTTGTCAATTGAACCACCAAACTCCACCACACCGAGATATCTTCATCAACTTCTGAAGGAATATCAACATATGGTTCTGTGTGAGAGGTTTGGCCATGATCAGGTTGATCAAGCTGGGCCATCAAGATTCTGGTGATATCAGTATAGGACTTTTCAGAGTCACTAGTGGATACTGAAGATTCTGTGTCAGACTCAGTATGGCGGTTGGAAATGGCTAGATTTGAATCAGAAGTTGGAGTAGAAGTTTAATCATCTGGAGTAGATGATGGGTCTACGGTGTGGGCACTATACTGGTGCATGGGTTCTTTGTCTTTGGACTGAGGTTGAGGTTGGGATTGAGGTGGTAGTGGAGGTGCGGGCGGTGGGGATTGTTGTCCAGGAATGGACATGGATGGCTGATAAATTTTGACGGGGTATTGTTGAGGTTTAGGCTTTGGTTTAGGTTTAGGTGGTGGTGGTAAGGGATTGTCTCTGAAGAGGGTATGAGTCATGCCAAATAACTTGGAAGGGTCATACTGTTTGATGGGGGAAAGCACGGAGGCAAATAGATGATAAGTTGGACCTATGGAAGGGATAAAAGGCGATTTGGTAAAAAGGGTAGGTCTTTGTTTTTCAGATTCAATCTGATCAAGCTCAGCCTTTAAGCGTATGATTTCCCTTTCTTTTTGGTCAAATTCTGGGCCATAGTATCGTTGGGCTAGCATGGTTAGTAATTCTGAATCTAGTTAAGTAATTCTGGATTAAAGATTATGGTGGATCTGCTGCATCTGTGCAGTAATGGAGTCAACTTTTGTCTCAATCTGTTCAGTTTGTAAACTGATTTTCTTAACTTTTGAATTGATATGCAACAAAGTATCATTCTGGGCTCTAACATTTTGAGTTTGCCAGTTGAGGATTAATTCAAAAGGCTTTGGTGGTTCAAGGTGGCCAGATGAGGTAATAGCTGAAGGGATAAAGGGTTTGGACACAACATTTCGCTGGGAATCTGTGTGAGTTTCTAAAGAAGTGAATGAAGAAGAGTAGTCTGAAGAAGTAGAGGAAAACATCATACAAGCCAGTGGTTGGACGGGAGGTGTTGAGTTTAGGATGGGGGATGGAATCTCAGGTTTGCAATGTTTTGCCATCCATTTGAGTTCTTTTTTGTAGATGGGTAATGGGGCTGGTGGAGGTGGAGGATCTTTTGGTGATTTGGGTTCACAGTGGTGACATGAGACTTGAGGTTTTTTCTTTTTCCTTTTGGTGGCATAATCGTCGTCCTCTTCCCTATCATCCCAGCAGGGACATCCCATAGGAAATGTCCATTTTGCTTTGCTGGATAAACAAGGTAACCGTCAGAATTGAACCCTGTAATGGGCAGATCTTCCTGAGCTGTCTGAATAGCGGTGATCATTGAAAAATAGGTAAAAGAGAGCCGAGGGGGCTCTTGTGGAGCACTTGGAAGTGGTTTAAAAGTCACTCGGACTGTTCCATCTTGTCTTCTCACAAACATGCTTTCAGATGTCTGAATGGGAACTGTATTGTGATGGAATTGCTCATAGTTGGAGATCCATTCAAAAGGCATAAGCTTTCTGAGCTCATGGCGGGGAAGTTGCCTTGAGATCTGGATGATTGTGGGAATCTGGTCAGATTCTGCTAACACCATGAGGGTGTCAGAGTGGTGTTTTGGAGTGGGTAGATCTAAGGCATGATTTTGAAGCCTATAGACCAGTTGATGGTATAAGGTGGCAATTTTGGCAAAGGAAATTTGTTCTGCACCTTGAATTTGAACTTGAACTTTCAAGGCTGTGGGCAAATTGGTATCTTGGAGAGAAAGATTGAAATTGGGATAAAAGGTGAGTAAAACACTTCCTGCATGAAGAGTTGTGAGGACAGTGCCGATAACGGCATCTTGGTACTGTTTAAACCGGGTATCAAGCATAGCAATTCGAGCTGTGACCGATAACCCTTTTCTCCCATGAAGGGTAAGGATTAGTCTGACGCCTCCAAGATGGAGATGAGTGTAACCTTCTCTTTTCTAATTGGAAATTAACTCGGAAGGTATTTCCAGAGTGACATATTGCTCAGCAGAGGTTACTTGAAGAGCACATTGATCCAGGCAAGAAGACTGGATATATTCTTTAGGGTGAGGCTGTCTAGTAGATATGAGAGTACGGATACTTCGGGTAAAGGAACTGGGGCGTTTGTACAACTGATAAGGGCTGATGAGAGGGTAGGATGACTCACAGATTTGGGCTAATGCAGGGATGTAAGCATATTCTACAAGGTTTTCAATCTTATTGGCGGTATGAGAAGTGCAGGATTTGGGCAAAAAAAGAGTAGAAAAAAGAGTAACAGGATTGGAAGGAGTTGAAGATGAAGTGGAAGCCATGAATGAGAAAGTCTCTCTGCTCCTGAAGGTCTAGAGATCAAAACAGAAGAAAGACGTTAATCATACCATTTTGGTCATGAAAAACAGAAGTTTAGAAAACGTAAAATTTTCAAGGACTGGTATGGCTCTGATACCAACATAGGCACAGTAAAACCTAAAACGTTTCTTTTAAGGTCGTATAACCCAAAACAGACTTTCCTTAGTCTTTAAAACAGGGTACCAAACCGTTTAAGAAATCATTATAAGTTTTCTGATGCACAGGATCCTTACAATGATCCATGCTTCCATTACCTATTTCATTTCTAGAATGTGATGACGAGTGCTCTTTTATTCACTTTCGAATATGGAATATGAATAAATGGTTTGAAATTCTATTCAATTTCAATATAATCACCATTATTTTTAAGTCCACACATTGTGCAATATTTACTATAATGCAGCATAATGACAAGAGATTGCATTATCGTAGAGTAAGCTGGGATACTTAACCTATCTTGATCATGACGATTTATTCAAGGTCAGAGCCAGTAAAAAGAATACAAAAAGATAATTAGCAACTTTTCAATGTGATTATGGAAATACATCCATTTGAAGGAGAAGAGAGAGAATAAAAGAAGACCCAAGGGCTGAGTAAGCAATCATACCTTAGCATCATGAGGTTCCATTAAGGTGCACATGGCCACATTCTCCATTCTCTTGCTTGAGGAAAGTAAGGGGTGAACAATTCAAAATGAATGACAATCATGAGTTGAACATCTAAAAGTATACGATGAAAGAGGAAGTGAGCAACCACTCTCTTTTGCTATTGATCTTGCTAATTTAATTTGAAGCAAATGGCAAAACATGAGATTTTTTTACTATACAAAAAAGACCCAGAGAGTCCCAAAGAAAACCTGAGAAGGGCAAGAAACAAAATTTATTTACCATTTGTTGTTACACCAATTATGAATTTTCATGCCTAATAAAATTATCATCACAACACTTTGATTATTGATTATGTGTTGAGATTCGCCAGACAATGAGCATTCTAAATAGATTGCTATATATGTGATGAAATTAAGTCATTTTAACTCAAAAGAAGGGATCTCAGTAGATGTCTAAGCTAGTGGGTATTTAAGGTACCTAATGCCATGGGACGTCTTCCAAGTGCATAAGAGATACTCAAAAGACACCCAAATATCTATTCGTCCAAATATCCAACATAATACTACAAAAGATATAACCAGCGACATACCAAATTAATCCTACCATTAAAGTTCAATAAAAACAAAAAGCAAGATTGTCGGATAATCTTGTATAAGAGAATAGTCCAAGTACATTAAACAAAAAATCATGACATGAAAAAAACAGTAGAAGTTTCAAAGACATTGTTCAAAAATGCCAATAGATAAAAATTACACCAAACAAAGTTAGAAAGTAGAAAAAACATCCTTTTTGCCATTTTTTTGAGCAGGGGGATCAATAAAGGTTACAGAGGTAGTAGCGGTATGAGCTTGAGAGGTAAGAACATCTAATGGGATTTTTGGTTGGGGCATGTTAGATACAATAGGTGACATTTGTGGACTATTAGATTGGGATGTCTAAGATTCCTTCCCAGTCTGAATTACCTTTAAGATGGCAGAATTGTCTATCTACTTCTCCATTCAAGGTACCACCATCGCTGTATCCATGGGTATAGGAGTCATCTGCCATCTTCCTCTACTAGGAAAGCAGATTCCAATATTTGGCATGTAGCTCTTCATCACCTTTAATAATAAGATTGTTCTCCCTTGATAGATCATTGAGCTGTCCTTTTAGAGCCTTATTGTCCGAGTAAGCTTCTCTTCAAGGGACTGGCGCCTTTGGGGTTCACCTCTCAGCTTTGCCACCTTCGCCTAAGTGTTCGAAGTAGCATTGAGGTCTTAGTGGTCGTGACTAAGGAAAAAGGCTCTACAACAAAGAAGATGCACCAGAATGAATAATAAAAGAAAAAACAAAAACAAAAAGAACTAGAATTGAGGCAACACTCACATCTTAATAGGCTTTAAACACTTGGCTATAGGAGCAATTTTAGTACAAAGATCATATTATTTACCTTATGTTATTTATTTTACTAGTATGACGCTCAATGATGCACAATTGAATTATTCAACTATAGAAAGAGAAATGCTAGCGGTAGGCTTTAAAATGATTATTTTTACTAATCATGATGCTCTGAAACATTTGCTTGCTAAGAAAGATGTTGAAACGATGTTGATTTATTGGGTTTACTTTTGCACAAATTTGATATTTGAATTTAGAGATAAAAAAAGGTTTTAAAAATAATGGCAGATCACTTTTCTTGCCTTGATCTTAAGTTTATTTCAGAATCTTTACTTTTGAATGAGTTTTTTTCCACGATAAACAACTTATGAGTGTAAATGATGTACCATGGTTTGCGGATATAGTTTATTATCTTGCTATATGTCAAATTCCAGAACACTAGATAAAGAAAGATAGAACAAAGTTCTTAGTAAAAGTGAAGAATTTCTTTTGGGATGAGCCTTATTTATTTGAATATTGTGCTAATCAGATTATTAGGAGATGTGTTATAGAGAATGAATTTCAAAGTGCCTTTCGCCATGAACAAGCTTGTGGAGGCCATCTTAGTGTTGAACTACAAAAATTTTATGACTTGGTTTTTATTGGTCTACTCTTTTCATGATACTTATGTTTTTTGCTCCTCGTGTGATAGGTGCCACAATGCTCAATCTTATTCTTATTGTTGAGATCTTTGATGGGGTATTGATTTCATGAGACTTTTCATGTACCTTTTGGTTATCAATACATACTAATTGCAATTGCAATTTTGCCGAAGTGGGTTACAACTATTCCATGCAAAACCAATGATCTTAGGTTGGCTTAATGAAATTCTTGAAGAGTAACATTCTATCTCATTTTCGTTTCCCTAGAACTATATAATTAGTGATGGTGGCATCCATTTTTGCAATAAACATTTCAAATCTCTTTCGAACAAATACTTCATTACACACAAACAACCACAAATTAAAGACCTTGACACTTTATCTATAAAGATAAGAGCCAATGACATAGGAAATCTAGGGTTGACGCCACACTTAAGACAAAAGAGAAAGATTGTGAGTGACAAGTCAAGAAAGAACATCACAAGATGGAATCTTCATAAGTTCCAAAAGTTCCTTGAAGAACAAAGAGTAAAGCTATCATTATTATTGAAATTCCCAATAAGGTTACATGAGTTTATGTTGTTGAATTTTAATAATGGAAAGGTTTTCCTTATTGCTAAATATAACCTAAAGTAAAAAGGAAATAAAAGATCTTGTTTCTAAAATAGATTCGGAAACAAAAATTGTGCTTGATTTTTTTTCCTAATTTGATAAGGACTTGTTTGTCTTCATGCAAGTCATTGCAAATCAAATTTAGAAGCTTGAATAACATTTACAAAGCATTGACTATCTTGAATACTCTTTTCAGGTAGATTATTATCATTAACAAGGCATGAATTTGGGATGTGCTCAATTAATTCATTTAATGGTTCCTTTATTTATTTATTTTTTTGTTCTTGCTTGTGTCATTGGACCTCTATGGATGCTCAATGGATCTTGTGAAGTTTTAGCAACTTGGTTTTTATCACCACCCTATACCATCCTCAAACTAGTGGGCAATTGGAGATTTCTAATTGAGGGATTAAGCAAATTCCAAAGAAAACAATTAGACTAGATATAAAGGATTAGCTTTTTAGACTTGATGATGCATTATTGGCATGTAAGATAGCTCTTAAAACATCAATTGGGATGTCAAAGCATGTCATCTACTTGTAAAGCTGGAGTATAATGCATATTGGGCTATCAAGAAATTTAATTTTAACATGCAACATGTTGATTCTAAGAGAACATTACAGGTAGCAGTACTTGAAGAGATTAGGAATGATGCTTATGAGAATGCCAAGATTTACAAGTAGTGAATGAAAGTCTTTTATGACGAGCACATTTTGAGAAAAGGCACGCGGTTAGAGCCCTGGGCTCCTCCCACTGCTTGGGAGCTTACAATTTCTTTTATATCATATCAGAAAAGTACATTTATATAATTCCCAATCGCATCTTTTTCCAGATAAGTTATGTTATCGATGGTCTGGTTCTTTTATAGTTCATACTATCGAGATAGAAATTTCAAGGAATGGTAACATATTTAAAGTTAATGGATAAAGATTAAAATCGTATTTGGATTTTCCAAACAATAGGAGGAGATGGATTTGAGTGATCTTATCTATTTTGACTAAGTACTTGTTATGTCATTTATTTTATTGTTTTTAATATTTGTTCTATTTCTAGATTCTTTATTAATAATATGTTTATTTCCTTTTGTTTTGTTTCTAGTTACCAACTTTCTTACAACGATTATCTAGGTGTGCTCCTTCCAACTTATTTTCTCATTCTTATCACATTTAGAAAAATTGAGGACAATGTTTGTAATAGGTTTAGTGGTGAGGTGCCTTAATATAAAAAAATTAAAATTAAAATTTTTAAAGCATTTTGTTTGTATCGTTTGACATTGGATGACATGATAACTTTTAAATTTTAGTATCTGTATATGTTTGCTAATTTGCAAGTTAATGTTGGTGACATATGTAAATTAAGAGATTTAATGAGTGAAATTGATTGAGTTATTTGAAGGACAAACATGTCACATAAAATGAATCTATCATTTTTCTTGGAGAGTAGCCCTTTTTGTCCATTTTCATTCGTACAGTTTATTACTCTACTATTAGGGATGTCAATGGGGCGGGTTCGGGGCGGGGATCATGATCCCCGAACCCAAACCCGAACCCGATTTAGAAGCTTTCCCCCAAACCCGCCCCATACCCGAAAAATTGTAATGGGAGATAGTTTGGGTATATCTCTGAAAATCCCCAAATTGAATGAGGAATAAAGCGGGGACCCGATCCCCATTTTTTAAATAATAATTTCTAAATATTTCACTTTCCTTTTTTTTAAAAAAAATAATTCTAACAACCTCCATATTTAGAAATAAAATTGCAAATGATCAAATTTTAACAACCTCCATATAAATAAAAACATAATAATTCTAAGCCTTTGACTTAATTACAAATGATCAAATTTTATACGACAAATCAAAACAATTTTAAGTTTTCAACATAAACTTGTAGCCATCACCATTGATGCAGATTCTAAGATTCTTAATAAACCTATAACAACATAAACAAAAAAAAAAAGAGTATGTTTTAACAATTCAACTTAATAAATACTTGACAAGATAATATAAACTAAAACTATGTACCTCTACAGCTTCTACATATGTTTCAATCTCTGGCTCCTCATCAAGAATCTTGGCATATGCCGAAGAGGTTGATGCCACAACTACTTAATATATATATAAATCAAGTTAATTATTAGTTAATTTAAATAAATAAAAATACAAAAATAAAATAAAAACCATATACCTCCACAAAGAGCATGTATCCAACTTTGACTACACATCAAAGCCTCTAATGTGCTTGGATAAAGTCTATTGCGATACGGGCTTACAAATAGACCACCAATGCTGAAAACAGATTCGGAAGCAATAGTGGTAACTGGAATAGCCAAAATATCTCTTGCAATTTGAGAGAATATAGGATAGTTACCACCATTCACCCCACCAAGCTAAAACATCAAATTCTTCCTCAACATTAAATGGTACTAACTTTTCACCTAAATTAGTAGAGCTCATCCTTTACTTCCTCATTACCAACATTAACAAAACTAGTAAACCCTGAAATCCATTCAGTTGAACTCTTATAGGAACCCGAACTCGTCATAGAACGAGAAGTACTTAAAGAACTAGAGCTATACCCAGGAGAATTAGCAGCTGATGCATATCTAGCTTTGTACTATTTCACTATATTTTGACAATCACCATACACTATCTGAACACGAGAAGTAGCATCATCCCCATAAATCATGGAAAAGTAATATTCAACCAACTTAATTTTTAACCTAGGATCAAAGATACATGCAATAGACAATATTCCACTCATGTCATGCTAATACTTATTGAACTTTTCAATCATTTTTTGTGCCATGATTCTAAATTCATCATACCTAGGAGTTGAAACCCACTCATTCAGGCACAGTCTAATATCACACACATGGCGTAAAAATAGATTAGATGTTGGATAACTAGTACCAAAAAACAATGGTGTACAACATAAAAATATTTCAAATCATTTTCTAAGGCACTAGCCAATTACCAATCATGCTCACTAGGCAAACACTTATACTGTCCATCAATATTCTTCAATCGACAAAAAATATTCTTATAATGTAATGTAGAACATATCATGAGATAAGTAGAATTCTATCAAGTTGGACAATCTTGTACTAGTTTTCTACCAGAAGTAATGCCTAATTTACGTGCATTCTCATCAAATGTCGATTTCCTTTTAGTTGATCCTGACAAAAAAATAACACTCTAACGAATGTTTGCAATTAGATCAGTAATCACACTTAAACCATTCTTTACAATCAAATTTAGAATGTGGGCACAACAACGAACATGAAACTTTTGTTCACCCAAAATGAGATCATTTTTATCTAGTTACAACAACATAAAATCAATCATACGATCATTAGTAGCAGCATTGTCAACAGTTATGGAGGATAACTTACGCTCAATGTTGAGCTCCAATAACGAACCCATCAACTTATCACAAAACACTTAGCCTGTGTGAGAACCAGGCACTTCCAAAAAGCTATAAAAAAAGAAATTAATGGTGGATTACTAATTAAAAAAATCAGATTGATCATTAATAATTAAAAAAAATCAGATTGATCATTAATAATTAAAAAAATCATAACAGTAAGAATTTTACCTCAAAAGTATGCTCCGTAATACCCAAGTGTCATCAATAAAGTGTGCAGTGATTGCCATATATGCTTTTGTTTGATTTTCTGCAGTCCACATATCAGTTGTAATGGCAATTCTACCTTGAGTTTGCTCCAATACACTAATATATTTGGCCCTTTCACACTCATACATGTCTAAAATCTCCTTCTTGATAGTATTTCGAGACACCAGCTTCCACAATTGATTTAGAGAAGACATAATGACACAACTTAAAAGTAATTTTAAACTCCCAAGTATAAGAGTGTCTTATTGTATTATAACTCGGTGAGTCCGAGGTCGATCCACAGAGAAAAGATTTAATTAATTTATTTTATTTTATCTAAAAATTGAAATTAAAACTTGAATATAAACAACTTAATTTAAATGAAACAATGAAATTGAACTAGGTAGGGTTATGGATCCACTCTTAGTAGTAAATAAAATTTAATAAATCCTTTTTGCCCCTTTTTTTTAGATTTATTGCCCAAAAGATTAATTATATAAATTATTATTATTTTCTCTTTAATTTTATGATGGATTAGTAATAAGTCAAAATACCATTTTACCATACCTTATATTAAGATATTAAGAATTTATTGTGCCAAATTCATTTGTTTGTCTACAATAAATCAAAATTTCAAAATATAAAATATGTATAAAATTAAATAGAAAACATTTAGTTTATAAAATTAAAAATAGAATTTGCTTAAATCATATTTATTTCCTAAGAGTTTCATCTTCCCCTAACTGATATTATTTAGTTAAGCATAATTGAAATAAAAAGAAGTAGTAAAATTGAATTACTTATAATTAAAAGTAATAAAAACAACTAAAATTGGAAATAAAACTAATTTTATTTATAAAAATAATTATACAAAATATTAAAAACGCACCTGAAAATCAAGATTACAAGGAGATGGAGAGAATTTGAGAAGAAGAGAATTGTAGAGAGATGATTAAAAACATAAAATGAGGCTCTATATATAGAAAAATAAATTCATAATTCAGTGTGTTGCGGTCCATCATAAGCTTCATGCATGTGCTCCTCACAACCTTTAGATTAAGATCCAATGGCTGGTCAAACTTCAAAAGTCAACATTACACGTGGCATTGTTTGACTCGTCCGATTTGCCCAAAGAACGGTTGAGATTTGGCGAGTTAATGGGTGGATCGGGTCAACCCAAATACAAAGATTCGGATCCTACAACTTGCTTCACCAACCATTGCCACGTGGCACAATTATGGCCATTGAATCATGAACGGTTGAGATTTAGTCAAAATTGCCAGCTATCCGATGCACTCATATCATTGTCAGCTCATTTCATCATCCAATCAATGCTCAATCAACAGGAAAAGTCAACTCTTTTTACACAAGCCCAATTTTAAGCCGATCTTGACTGATCTTAAGGTTTTCAGACCTCCGGAATCCAAATTTGACCTCCGTTTATCTGTTTGGAGACTCAAATTACGTGAAATTAATATTTTTCCTAATAAACATATAAAAATACACAAAATTAGATATATTTAAAACACAATTAATAATTCCTAATATATAGCATAAACACAAATATAAATTATAACATAAGCACAAAATAATATTATTATCGCTTGATAATTAGACAATTTTTAATACTAATCACACCCCCCAACCAGCTTATTGCTAGCCCTCTAGCAATTAAAGCGTTATATTAAGTTAAGATTTATAAAATTCACATGCAAGTTAATAGTTGTTCATCTATCCTCTAAACTACCAAATAAATTAACTCTCCCAAATTTCTTTACCACATTAATGTTCACTCATTATCCAGAATATCATCAAATCTTTTTTTGTGCTCAAGTAATTAACACAATACTTATGGAGCTTCATTAAAAGAAAAACAACATTTTCGTTCCAAAATTCATTAGAAATTATATCTTTAGGTAGTAGATTATTCACACATATTTTTAAAATATTACATTTCTAACCCATGTAGCGAGCTTTAGGTCAATGACTCCCAGACCAGTTGGCCTTAGGGCACTAGGTGTTGAAGCACCCCTACGAACTTAATTACTCGGGTTTCTAATAAACAAATAATATATCTATTACCCATGTAGCGAGCTTTAGGCCAGTGACTCCTAGACCAGTTGACCTTAGGGCACTAGGTGTTGAAACACCCCTACGGACTTTATTACTCGGGTTCTAGATATAGCAAAATTAAAAACATTTTTTTACTTTTTTTTATTTCTTTTGTTTTTTTGTTGATTTTTTTGTTTGATATATACATTTTCTACTACTTTAAATATTATTCCTAATAAATCAAAAGAACTAAATGCTGTAAAATTTTAACTTACAACCCACTAGTATGGTCATAGTGTGTGTGTGAAGAATGATTCAATAATATCTGTTAAATGAGTAAACAATTAAATAACTTAATAACCAAGTGGAGAGTTCACAAATTCGAGTAATTCAAAGAAAAGGGAACAAAAACAATTTACTATGAATTTCAAAATTAAAATATAATACAACAAGATTATTAGGATGTGTCTTAAAAGTCGTGACTCTTTACACAGTCATCCTAGACAAAAACAAATTTTTTTTTGAGTTTTTTTTTTAAACAAAGAAAAGAAAAGAGAAAAGATAAAAACAACATACATATTTAAAAACATACATCAACTATCCCCACCCCCAAACCTAATCTAAACATTATCTTAACATTTTATAATTTTACAAATATGCAAAATAATAATAATAATAATAATAATAATAATAATAATAATAATAAAGAGAATAATAAAAAAAGAAGAGGAAGAGATCTCACCTGAACTTGATGCAGAAGCTTAAAAGTGGATTACAAAGAACAAGAAAAAATCAATTTTTTTTAAATAACACTCTTAAGATTAAGAAGATGTGTTTCTATAGGTACTACATTCTCTATATCCTGCAATCTTTGACTCAAATTTGTCCTAAGTTAGTCAACCCTAATTTAAGAATATGCATTTCTAGAGGTACTGCACTCTCCATATCCTGCCATCTTCTACTCAAATTTAGTCCAAAGTTAGTCTTTACAGAATTTTTTTTTTTTGGTAAAAACATCACTAGGACTAAGACATTCCACAATTATCAACTATTCTCTCCCCCCAACCTGAAAAGACATTGTCCTCAATGTTTTAAAAGAAAAGAGAAAGAGTTTAGAAGAAAGTACATAAACATTGCAACAGAAAATATTTACAGACAGAGAGTTAAATGTAATTCACACTTTTTATTACTACTACTGTTACTGTTACCATCATCAGCCGACCAATTCAGTACAAAAGTCTTTGGATCTGGCTCTGGTGTATAAGCTTATAAAAGATCAAGTAACTCATTAGCAGTAGAAGTAGAGATAAAGAGTTTTTTTACAGAATATGGAACAAAATGATTCTTTATTGCATGGTTAATAAAAGTTAGCAAGCCATCATAAAAATTATTAACATTTAACAAACCGATGGGTTTTTTATGAATGTTCAAGTGGGCCCAAGATGCAAATGTAATCAGTGCCTCAAAAGTTGCAAGATCTCCTGGCAAGAAAATAAAAGCATCAGCATGATTCATCATTTTAGATATTCTCTCTTGCATACTTGATACCACTAATTCTTCTCCAATTGGTGGGCCAGACATGCACACTAGCGGTTTCATAGCTTTTGGGATAATGCCTAGTACTTGGCTTCCTCTAGTAAAAACAGCTTCTAAGACAAGTCTTGATAATCCTCGTTCACCTCCTCCATATACAAGATGCAGTTTCCTCTCTGTTATGACACGACCAAGATCTACTGCTGCCTGAACAAACTCTTTGTACTTTCCATAGTGAAACCCAGAAAGCACACAAATATTTTTGAATTGTTTACTCGAAGATGGTGCCATTGGACTAATCTTTCAAAAATAAGTTGTGAGTGTTTGAAAAATGAGCTCATATTTAAAGATCTTGGTGGCAGAAATAATGAGAAACAACTGTAAATGGGTTGACATATTTGTCAAATGGCGAGTAAAGCTCGTGGCTCAATAATTCAAACGCAAACAGTAAAAGAAAACAAATATTTATTAAATATAAAATCACACCGCTAAATGCAATAATGCAAATGATAAAATAACAGTGAAGTAAAAGGATATTTACTGGTAGTTGTGATTGTGGCTCACATTTTGCTCTGGTTTTACGTCCAGTAACTACTTGAATGCCCTCTATGGGTCGAGGATAGGCTTCCCATCCAGTTTTCTTATAAACTGGCAAACAAGGTCTTTTTGAGTCAGATTCCCAAGACTAAACTGTGAACTTTGTATTTGGAATAGTCTAAATAACTTGTATATCTCATATTGCACATGTCCGCTGCGATGCGTCTCAAGAGATCGTAAGATATCATCCAACGATTCTTTACTCACGCCATCTTTAACGAATTTAATTTTATCTTCACGAGTATCAGACACCATTCCTAAAGATTTACAAACTTCTCGTTTGCAACCAAGTCTTACACAGTTATGACATTTTGAGCCAAGTCGTTTAGCTCTCATTTTTTAGCAAACGTACTTTAACCAAAACCAGGCATGTAAGAAACAAATGGATCAAAAACTCACCTGCTAATCAGACCTTTGCTTCAATTAACCAACGAATGTCAGAAGGAATGCTATTGATCATTAACAAACGCAGTCGTTCACAACGAGCTTTGTAAATTTTCCTGAGGGCATTCTGAGAGAGAGAGGGAAAATGCTTATGCAGTTTATGTTGTATTTCTTCCATGTTTAATTTTGGGGTTTCAGTTATTGTGGGAAACTGAAGATACCGACTTAAGAAGTCACGGAGTATCGTTATCCGCCATTTATATGGGAAAATAAATCAAAACACACCAAAATCAAATCTGCAAAATCAAATCAAACGTGAAAGCGAGCAGAAAGAAACACACAATATAAAAGGAAAATGAACTTACATGCGTCCTCTCATTGAGTTAACCTCAAGCTTCAATTGAATTTCATATATACCACACTCTATTGCTCTGAGTTGTCCTTTTAGATCCTCAACATAGGACACGAGTTCTGGTGGTTGCAGATCCCATAGTGGATGTGATTTACAGCTTTGTATCAATCTTCTCAAACTAAATCTCACTCGTATAAGTCTTTTAAGATGTGTGAACAAGAAGTTTCTTATTGAAGTACTCATGATGAATAATGAAAATTGATGAGAGAAAGTACAACTGTCAAACAAACACACTTACACAAGAAAAATAATGTTAAAAAGAAATATGTACACTCCATCAATCAAGAGAGAAAAGAAATCAAACAATGAAATGGAAAAATAATAGTAAAACAAAAAAAATAAAAAAATCAATCATTAAAGACTTAATCAAGAATTGGTGGGTCACCCAAATTAATTTCGATGTCCTCATCACGTAGGTGATGTTCTAGATATGGTTTTAATCTTTGACCATTAACTTTAAATGTGACATCATTCTTGGGATTCTCAATTTCTATGGCCCCATATGAATATACATTTTTTACAGCAAATGGGCCACTCCATTTTGACTTTAACTTTCCTGGAAATAAATGAAGACGAGAGTTATAAAGCAACACTTTTTGACCAATCTCAAATGTTTTTCAAAAAATTCTTTTATCATGAAATGCTTTTGTTCTTGCCTTAATAATTCTTGAATTTTCATATGCATCATTCCTTAATTCCTCAAGTTCATTCAATTGCAATTTTCGCACATTACCAACATCATCTAAATTTGAATTCAAAGCTTTAATAGCCAAAGTAATTTATGTTCAAGTTCAACAGGTAAATGACAAGGTTTATCATAAACTAACCGATAGGGTTACATTCCTAATGACATTTTAAATGCAGTACGGTAGGCCCAAAGTGCATCATTAAGTCTAAGAGACCAATCTTTTTTGTTTGGGTTAACCATTTTTTCCAAAATTTATTTTATCTCCCTATTTGCTAATTCAACTTGACCATTTGTTTGAGGATGATAAGGAGTAGCAACTTTATGTGTAATTCCATATTTCTTCATTAAAGACTCAAATGACTTATTAAAAAAATACTTACCTCCATCACTGATAATGGCTCGAGGGATTCCAAATCGACTTAAAATGTTTTTTCTTAAAAATTTAACTATAGTTTTATTATCATTATTTCGACAAAAAATTGCTTCAATTCATTTTGAGACATAATCAACTGCAACTAATATATACACAAATCCAAAAGATGATGGAAACAGACCCATGAAATCAATTCCCCAACAGTCAAATATTTCAATTTCAAGTATGGGATTTAAGGCCATCATGTTTATTTTTGTAATTGATCCCAATTTTTGACATTTTTCACAAGTTTTGCAAAATTCATATGTGTCTTTGAACATGGTAGGCCAATAAAATCCACACTACAAAATTTTAGTAGCAGTTTTTCTTCAAGAAAAATGTCTACCACATGCTTCAGAATGACAAAAATTAATAACACTACTTACCTCATTATCAGGAATACATCACCGAAAAATTTGATCTGGGCAATATTTGAATAAGTAAGGGTCATCCCAATAAAATTTCTTTATTTCAACAAAAAATTTCTTCTTCTCTTGAGCATTCCATTGCAAAGGCATTTTACCTGTAACAAGAAAATTAACAATGTTAGCATACCATGGCATTGAGTAACAGAAAATAAAAATTCATCAGGTAAAGAATCATTGATGGGTGTTATATCAGTGCAGAATTCGGATGTGAGTCTTGATAGATGATCAACAGCGACATTTTCAGCACCCTTTTTATCTTTGATGGTAAGGTCAAATTCTTGAAGTAACAAAATCCAACGAATTAGTCTCGGTTTGGCATCCTGTTTACTCATCAAATATCTCACAGCAGCGTGGTCAGTAAACACAACAGATTTAGAGCCAAGCAAATATGAACGGAATTTGTTTAATGAAAATACCACAGCAAGTAATTCTTTTTTAGTTGTAGAATAATTCATTTGAGCACTATCAAAAGTCTTACTTGCATAATAAATCACAAAAGGCTTACCATCCCTTCTTTATCCTAAAACAGCACCAACAGTAAAATCACTTGCATCACACATTAATTCAAAGGGTGAAAACCAATCAGGAGATTGCATAATAGGTGCAGATGTTAAAAGACAAATTATTTTCTCAAAAGATTTTTGGCAATCATCATTCTATTCAAACAGTGCATCTTTTAATAAGAGGTTACAAAGTGGTTTAGATATGGCACTAAAGTTTTTTATAAACCTCCTATGAAATCCTGCATGTCCTAAAAAAGATCACACATCTCTAATTGTTTTTGGTTGTGGCAATTTAGATATGACTTTAATTTTTGCTTTGTCAACTTCAATTCCTTTAACAGAAACAACATGATCCAAAACAATTCCAGAAGTAACCATGTAGTGACATTTTTCCCAATTCAACACGAGTTCTTTTTCAACACATCTTCTTAAAACTTTCTCCAAATTATCAAGGCAATCATCAAAAGAATTCCCAAACACAGTTAAATCATTCATAAAGACCTCTAAACAATGTTCAACCATATCACAAAAAATGCTTAACATACATCTTTGAAATGTTGCAGGAGCATTACATAGCCCAAATAGCATTCTTTTAAATGCAAATGTTCCAAAAGGACATGTAAATATGGTATTTTCTTGGTCCTCAAGTGCTATAGAAATTTGATAATAACCTGAATATCTATCTAAAAAACAGTAGTAGGGATGTCCTGTTACTCTTTCTAAGATTTGGTCAAGGAATGGTAATGGAAAATGATCTTTTCTAGTGGCTTCATTTAACTTTCTATAATCAATGCACATGCGCCAACTAGATGTAATTCGTGTTGGAATTAATTCACCTTTTTCATTTTTAACAACAGTGATTCCAGATTTTTTAGGCACTACTTATGTAGGACTTACCCACTTACTATCAGAAATAGGGTAGATAATTCCCACATTAAGCAATTTAAGGACTTCTATTTTGACTACCTCTTTCATGTGTGGGTTTAATCTTCTTTGAGGTTGTTGACATGTTTTAGCATTTTCTTCCAAATTAATTCTATGTGTGCATACTAAGGGATTAATGCCTTTAATATCATTTAAAGTCCAGCCAATTGCATTTTTATGCTTTTTAAGAACAGTTAGTAACTTACCTTCTTGGTCGCTTGTCATCATAATTTTGTGAAGTCTGCACATAATCAAGCAACGAATCTATATTAGAAATATTAAGTTCAAGTCGCTTATTTGACTCAATTGAATTAACTAAACAAACATTAGAAAGTTCAGAAAAATCCTCTTTTTGAATATTTTCCTCGATACAAGATTCAAGCAATTCTTTTTGTTTATTAATATCATCTTCATTCTCATTTTCTTCATTAGGTTGCCTGCACATGTTGAAAACATTCAATTCCAAAGTCATATTCCCAAAGGATAAATTCATTAAACCATTCCTACAATTAATCAAAGCTACAATTAATCAAAGCATTAGCAGTTGCTAAAAGTGGTCGACCTAAAATTACAGGAATTGGTTTGTAATTATTCACAACAGGTTCAGTTTTCAAGACAATAAAATCCACAGGGTATATGAATTTATCAACTTGTATTAAAACATCTTCCACTATTCCTTTTGGTACTTTAGCTGATCTATCGGCAAGCAAAAGTGTAGTTGAAGTTGATTTTAACTCACTAAGATTAAGTTGAAGATAAACTGAATATGGAAGCAAATTAACACTAGCACCAAGATCTAGTAAAGCATGCTCAATTCTGTGATCACCATAATACAAGAAATGGTAGGACAACCAGGATCTTTATATTTCAACTTATTATTAGTAGACAGAATTGTACTTACCTATTCGGCCATGAAAACACTCTTTCTTACCTTCAATTTCCTCTTAACAGTGCACAAGTTCTTTAAAAATTTGGCATATAAAGGTACCTGGTTGATTGCATCTAATAGAGGAATGTTAACTTTCACTTGCTTAGAGATCTCATAAATTTCAGAAGAGTGGTTTGATTTCCTTGGTTTATTCAATGCATGCGGAAATGGTGGTTCAGGTGGAACACTAGTTATTTCTTCACTAGGTGTAAGCTCATTTAGTCCTTCCTTACCTTTTGAATTTTCATCATTTTCACAAGGTTCAAGCATAGGTCTATCAACAACCTTACCACTACGAAGAGTTATAACTGACTTGACTTGGTGTGTGGGTGAATTTTGTTGAATCTTAGGATTTGGTTGTGGTTGGCCTGGAAATTTTCCTTTTTCTTGAATTGTGAGTGTAGAAGCAATTTTAACAAGAGTATCTTTGAAATCAGAAAAAGTTTGTGCATTTTGATTGTTAATAACATCTTGCTTTCTGATGAATGAATGCATTGTGTCTTCCAGATTTTTCTATGGTGGTGGAACATATGGTGCATAAGGCTGAGCATTTTGGAAATTTTGTGGAGGTGGTGCTTGTGAAGATTGTGCATTATTATTATTCCTCCAACTGAAATTCAGATGATTTCTCCAACTAGGATTATAAGTCTGTGAATATGGGTTTGGTTTATTAAAAGTGTTAATGACATTAGCTTGATCATTTAGACATTCTTTAAATGCAGGGAGAGTGGGACAATCTTGAGTGAAATGATCATTCGAACTACATATGTTACATGCAATTTCTTGAACAGATTTTACTTGATCATTTTTTTATGCTCCAAAGCTTCAACCTTCCTAACTAGGGATGCAAATTTTGCTTGTAAATCATGATCTTTCCTAAGGTTAGGGATTCCTCCATTAGATGGAGATGGTTGTTGCTTATTTGTCAATTCAAAAGTTCCAACAGTATCCCAACGTTGTGCATTTTAAGCTAATTGGTCAAGGTAATCTAGTGCATCCTCAGGATTTTTATCCCTAAATTCACCATTACACATCATTTCAACAACTTGTCTACTTTGGGATATTAAGCCCTTGTAGAAGTAAGTGACCAATCGTCAAGTTTCAAAACCATGATGTGGACATATGTTAAGCAACTCTTTAAACCTATCCCAACATTGGTTTAATGTTTCTCCATTTGTTCTATGAGTGAAAGAAGTGATTTACCTCTTAAAAGAATTTGTTCTATGAGGTGGAAATAATTTTTTCAAAAACTATTCGTGCATGTTATTCCAAGTTCTTACTGATCTAGATCTAAGGTTTTGTAGCCAAGTTTTAGCTTTATCTTTTAATGAAAATGGAAAAAGCTTTAATCTAATTATGTTCATGCTACAGTTTTGGTCCCTGTATGTATTACAAACTTCCTCAAAATCTCTTAGATGTAAGTATGGATTCTCAGATTCTAAACCATAAAATGTTGGTAAAAGTTGGATAATACCTGGTTTAAAGTTGAATCGAGATGCTTCTAGAGAGAATACTATACACGACGGTGCTCCAGTTCTGGTTGGATTCATGTAGTCTCTCAGAATTCTTGGTTGATTCTGATCATGCCCATGTTGAGAATGATTATCCCCCTGATCAATCTGAAGATTAGGTTTGTGCAAAAAGTTTTCGTCTTGGTTCTCATCCATGATTGGTAGTGGAGATTGAGATCTATGAATTAACCTACCACTTGAAGATCGAGACCAACGTCTCATGCAATGGTTATGTTATAAAGATAATATTCACACAAATTAATAACAAAATAAAAAAACTAAAAAAAATTAAATATGCAAATAATATAAGTGTACAAAAGAAAATTAAAACTAAAATTAAATAACAATTTTGGTAGTTGAACCCACCAATAAAGCAAAAAATAAAAAAATACAAAAATACAAAATAATAAAATAACTAAAAAAATGGTGGTTGAACCCACCAATAAAAAAATAAAGCAAAAAATACAAAATAAAATAAATACTGAAAATTAAATAACTGAAAATAAAAATTAAGAGTTAGTAGTTAGTTTGGTGGTTGAACCCACCAATAAAGTAAAAATAAATAAATAAATAAATAAATATCAAATAAAATAAATGTAGAAAATTAAATAACTAAAATAGAAAAAAAGTTAGGAGTTAGCAGTTAGTAAGTTAAGAGTTAGTAGTTAGAGTTACTTTGGTCCAAATTAAGTCCAAAATAAGTCCAAATATGTCCAAAATATGTCCAAAGTATGTCCAAGATGTAAGTCCAAGTCTTGATTATTTTGAGGAATTTCGTCTAGGGATCCTATTGCAAATTATTTTTAATTTTATGGCCACACATTAATTTTTAGAACTTTAGAATTGAGCCATGTGGGATGAACGTGAAACTTCTGAAAGCTGTTGGGGTCAAAACATAATTATGAGAAGAATGAGCTAGAAACGAGAATTGTTGGGGTGAAACTAGAATTATGAAAGATATGGGGATAAGAGAGAATTTAAGAAAAGGAAAATGGGGCAAACGAAAATTTACATATAAGAGAAAAATAAAAAACGGAAAAACAAACCAAATAAAAACTTTTCCCTGTCAATGGCGCCAAAAACTTGATACAACTTAAAAGTAATTTTAAACTATCAAGCATAAGAGTATCTTGTTGTATTATAGCTCGGTGAGTCCGAGGTCGATCCACAGAGAAAAAATTTAATTTGTTTATTTTATTTTATCTAAAAATTGAAATTAAAACTTGAATATAAACAACTTAATTTAAATGAAACTATGAAATTGAACTAGTTAGGGTTATGGATCCACTCTTAGTAGTAAATAAAATTTAATAAATTCTTTTTGCCATTTTTTTTAGATTTATTGCCCAAAAGATTAATTATATAAATTATTATTATTTTCCCTTTAATTTTATGATGGATTAAGTATTTATTGTGCCAAAATTTAATTTGTCTACAATAAGTCAAAATACCATTTCACCATACCTTATATTAAGATATTAAGAATTTATTGTGCCAAATTCATTTGTTTGTCTACAATAAATCAAAATTTCAAAATATAAAATATGTATAAAATTAAATAGAAAATAATTTAATTTATAAAATTAAAAATAGAATTTGCTTAAATCATATTTATTTCCTAAGTGTTTCATTTCCCTAACTAATATTATTTAGTTAAGCATAATTGAAGTAAAAAGTAGTAAAATTGAATTACTTATAATTAAAAGTAATAAAAACAACTAAAATTGGAAATAAAATTAATTTTATTTATAAAAATAATTATACAAAATATTAAAAACACACCTGAAAATCAAGATTACAGGGAGATGGAGAGAATTTGAGAAGAAGAGAGCTATAGAGAGATGATTAAAAACATAAAGAGGCTCTATTTATAAAAAATAAATTTATAATCCAGTGTGTTGCGGTCCATCATAAGTTTCATGTATGTGCTCCTCACAACCTTTAGATCAAGATCCAATGGCTGGTCAAACTTCAAAAGTCAACATCACATGTGGCATCGTTTGACTCGTCCGATTTGCTCAAAGAATGGTTGAGATTTGGCAGGTTAATGGGTGGATCGGGTCGACCCAAATACAAAGATTCGGATCCTACAACTTGCTTCATCAACCATTGCCACGTGCCACAATTATGGCCATGGAATCATGAACGGTTGAGATTTAGTCAAAATTGCCAGCTATCCGATGCACTCATATAATTGTAAGCTCATTTCATCATCCAATCAGTGCTCAGTCAACAAGAAAAGTCAACTCTTTTTACACAAGCCCAATTTTAAGCCGATCTTGACTGATCTTAAGGTCTTCGGGCCTCCGGAATCTAAATTTGACCTCCGTTTATCTGTTTGGAGCCTCGAATTACGTGAAATTAATATTTTTCCTAATAAACACATAAAAATACACAAAATTAGATATATTTAAAACATAATTTATAATCCCTAATTTATTGCATAAACACAAATATAAATTATAACATAAGCACAAAATAATATTATTATCGCTTGATAATTAGACAATTTTTAATACTAATCACATAACATCCCTCAACCCCTGATGCTCTACAATAATCAGAGGGTACTCATGCATGACACTCGCACGTGCCATTTTTCTCCTCGTAATATCAAGATCGAAATGAGTTTCTACTGCAGTCTTCCCTTTTTCACCGGCAGATTTCTTTGCCGGTGGGAATTCTGTGGCCTCTATTTCCTTTTTCACTTGACATGTCTTTAAATGATCGTGCAAGTGCTTTGTTCCATCAGTAATCCTTACTACCAATGCATTTTTACAATAATTGCAGACAACCTTATCAATCCCGTTAATTTTTTTCTTCTCGAAATGCTCCCACACAATTGACCTAAACCTTCCTCTACGTCGCAACCCACCATGAGTAACACTAGCAGCTGATTCACCTTGAGTTTGATTACTTTCATCATCCATTAAGTGTGGTGTGGGCAAAGAACTTGACATATTAAATGTCGAACCTACAATCAAGCCAATAAGCAAAATTTAAAAACAAATATAAAACTAGCATTTTACTATAAGCAAACAATTAAGAACTATGCAGATACAAAACTCAAATATGATTTTACCATGTACTGGATGTTGTGCAAATTTTATTGAACTCGCAAGTGCACGAATCTATTGTAGAATAAATTAATGGTGACGAGTATCGATCCCACGAGGAGGTGAATTTTAATTGTGTGTAGAATTAATTTTTTAAATGGGTGGTTGAATTTTTGCTGAAAATGATTTGGAATATTCTAAAATTTAAATTAAAATGGCGAGAATAAATTGAAGAGAAATCTATTGAAATTGAAGCGCTTGGGTATCTGAATCCGTATCAACATACACCATGGGCTAAATATTTCTTATTAATGCCAATTAAATCATGAGGGGAAGATCCTACACCTCATGAACCACACTCTAATCAATATGGTGCTAAGGGCTTATCGTGCCAAATAATAATAACTTTGTACTAGAGAGCCGGTGAAACCAGGATGGTATCTAGACAATGTTATTATTATTTGTCGACAAAAAATCAAAACATCCACAATAATTAGAGGGGAAGAAAAAATAAATTTACCAAACAAAGCCCATGACACATGTTGAGACTTCACCTTCAACCCAAGTTTGAAAGAAAATTAGCTACTCATAATTGAACTAGGGGCAAAATAAATATTTATTAAAATACGTAGAAAATACAAGATGGAGAAAGAATTACAGAAAATGGAGCTCAAAAATGAATTCAGAGATGCCAAATTAGGGGGGGGGGAGACCCCCTTTTTGTAGATACATTGAGTAAATCATGGTCATCAAATTAAAAACAAGTTTGAAAGAAAATTAGCTACTCATAATTGAACTAGGGGCAAAATAGAAATTTATTAAAATTAGCTACTCATAATTGAACTAGGGGCAAAATGGAAATTTATTAAAATACGTAGAAAATACCTTCAACCCAAGTTTGAAAGAAAATTAGCTACTCATAATTGAACTAGGGGCAAAATGAAAATTTATTAAAATACGTAGAAAATACAAGATGGAGAAAGAATTACAGAAAATGGAGCTCAAAATTGAATTCAGAGATGCCAAATTAGGGGGGGGAGATCCCCTTTTTGTAGATACATTGAGTAAATCATGGCCATCAGATTAAAAACAGTTTGGATGCTCAGGATTACGCTACGTCATCAGTCAACAGTACGCGGTTTGAACAGTGACGCGTTTTGGTTGAAAATAATCCTCTGTATATGCATGTACCGTACGTGCGATTTTTTAGTCCACTAACATGCTGCCACGTCACCGATCAACAGTGCATAAGAATTTTCTCCAATGGAATCGTGACACCTCATCAGTCAATGCCACATCATCGGTCAATGTCATGTCATCGGTCCGTATGTGTGAACAGTGTCGTGAACAGTAACATGGACAATACTGTACATGTGAATAGTACCATACATGTAAACAATGCCATTTTTCCTTTTATACTCCTCTTAAGGTTTTCGACTGTCCTGAGTTCAAAAGTGATGTCCGTTTTACCGTCTGAGCTCTTGTTATTATGAAATGACCATGATGCCCCTAAAATACATAAAATACTTCATTAAAATAAAACACACATAATTAAATCACAAGAAGCTTAAATACATAAAAATAAGGATGTTAGTAAGACTTGAAATGTAAAATGACGATTTTCTCCTTTATAAATATATATTTTCTAACTCAACACACCCCCAAACCAGCTTATTGCTAGTCCCTAGCAAATAAAGCGAAAATAAAATTCAAACCCAAAATGATTTTTTTTTAAACACTCTTGTTTATTCAATCAGACTAATGATAGTAATCAAATAAAAGTATAAGCATTATCTCAAGTCTAAAGAAACATCACACCCACATCAACCATTCACATGCATCAGTCCAGCTGACTTTGTCAAAGCTACTTTCAATAATAACATGTCAAACCCCAAAATCTCACTGGTAGAAGCGACACTCTCACAAATAAATTAAACCCAATAAAAATAGTACTCCAATGAATGGTAAATTGAGAGAAAATAATAAAGAAATAATATCATACGCTCTCACCAGGATGAAAGAAATATGCCCTCAATTTAGAAATAATATGATCTCAAGTCAAACAAAATGCTAGTCAACCCAATTTATTTATTTATTTATTTATTTTCTTTTTTTGTATGCACCACTACATCTTTTTAGCCCATATAACTAGCTTCTACTTCATACTATAGCTCCCTAAAATCAGAAAGGACTTTTATTAGAATATAACGTAGGCTAAAGACATGGCTAACAAATGAAGGTAAATAGGAAAAAATAAAATATATGTTTGAGAAAAAGTAGAAATCTTTTGGAAATTAAAAGGTGGATTTCACCTATTATTATTATTTTTTTCTTTTTTTTGTTTTGTTTGGCACAACTTCACTGAACAAAATAATTATTTACATTTTTCTCAAACATAAATAATTGATGGAGCTTGTAAGATATGTGATAATACTCCAAATCGGAGTGGGTCAAGATGATTTCATTTGGTGATATTCTTTTCTAGATGCTTTAGTTGATGCTGCGGGTTCTCCAATAAACTGCTCATAAATAACTACAAGAGCGATAGGAATGGTGGTTTGAATCAATTGGAGTTGTCTGTATTCGCCTAGACTTTCAAACCAATCTCTTAGAGATCCAGTAAGTCTGGAACAAAATTCTCGGAGAACATTTTGAGATTGTGCATGAGGCCTTGTCATCTGCACATCAATCCATGCAGCAAATTCTTGATGTCGAGCCTGCCATTTGTGACGAGGGATGTCATTAAATGTAAACCATGGTGAAGAAGATGGTTTGGAAGAATTTTCAGAAACCGAAGGAACTGGTGGAACCGGTTCTGTTTGTGAGCCTTGGTCATCATTATTATCATAAGAAGATTCATCAACAACATGAGTGGATGTACTAGGATCTTATGCTTCTGTGGCCATTAGAAGACCAGAAATATCTGCATATTGAGACTCTGAGTCTGAAGAAGATTGTTCAGATGAGCTAAGAGTATCTATGGAGGGAGAACTTGCTTCTGAAGATAAATGTGAATCAATGGTGTGAGAATCAATCTGTTGATAATGGTATTGGTAAGCTGGAGCGTTGTCTTTCTTTGGAGGTTCATAAGGTGCTTTAGGAGAGTCTTTTCGAACTTGAAGATCTTCCTTGGGTGGAGGTTTTGAGATTTTGACTTTTGATTTGGATTTTTTTGGTGAGGGAGGCCTTGGTGGTGGAACTGAAGGAATATTTGGATTAGTGGAATGGAGATGGGAAAGACCAAAGAATTGATAGTAAGTTGACTATTTAGAAGGAGTGAAAAAAGGCTGATAGGATGTGAATAGTGGTGCAGGGATAGGTATGGACTGGGTTTTAGTAAAAAGGGAAGGTTGTGCCTTGTCAGCATCAATTCTGGTCAATTCTGCCTTTAGCTTTCTAATCTCTGCTTCTTTCTTATTGAATTCTGGACCCCAAATACGATTGTTTATCATCGTTTTGAGATCGATATCCAATTCAGAGATTCTATTATGTAGATTTGAATAAATTTGTTCAAGCCGGACAGTAATAGTATCCACTTTTGTTTCTGTTTGTGACACCTATGATGCCACTTTGTCAATCCTTTTTCCAAGATGGTGGAGAGCTTGGTTCTGAGCACTGGCATTTTGGGTTTTCCAGTTCAGCACTGCTTTATATTGCTTTGGTGCTTTTGGTGCACCAGAGGATGTGATTGGGGATTGGACATAAGGTTGAGAAACAACTTTAGTTTGGGGGTCTGTGTCTCGTTCGAGTGGAGGGAAGATTTCTTGGTATAATTGGCTAGAAGATGAGAACATTAAGCATGACTTGATTTGTGGTTGGACAGGGACAGACTTAAATGAGGATTATTTTTTTATCTGTCTGAGTGCTTTATTGTAGATGGGTAAAGGTTGATCTAATTCTGGATCATCCGGAGGTCTTGAGAAATAGGGCCGACATGGAATTTTAGGAACAAAAGGCTTTTTCTTTATTCCCCGCTTTTGTCTCATGACTTCAAAGTCTTCATCATCATTTGTATCATCCAAGTAGGGACAATGTGGATTACACATATGGGCTTCTGGAACATCCCATAAAAAGTGTCCGTTGACTTTGTCAGGATATACTGGATACCCTTCTGAGGAAAATCCATAGATTGGAAGATTGGACTCTTGTCCAGTAGAGACTGCAGTAATCATAGCAGTATAGGAGAGCCGTGGGGATTTTGGCTTGGGTTGTTAGGAGTCTGAAAAGACATCTTGACTTGTCCGTCTAATCTTCTTTTGAAGATGGCTTGGGACGTCTGGACAAGTTCTGAATTTTGATGGAATTGCTCATAATTAGTAAGCCATTCCAAAGGCATGAGTTGAAGTAACTCTTGCTTTTGAATTTGTTTGGGAATTTGGATAATGGTTGGAATTGTATCTGTGTCTGCAAGGATCATTAGTGCATCACTGGTTGTTTGTGCAGTTGGGAGATCTAGTGCATGATTTTGCAATCGATACACTATTTGGTGATGGAGTGTGGCTATTTTGGAAGTGGATATTTGTTCTGCTCCTTGAAGTTGGATTTGGACTTTCAATGTTGTTGGAAGGTTTAGATCTTCTAAAGACATATTGAAATTGAGGTAGAATGTTAACAAAACACTCCCAGCATGGAGAGTGGTTAAAACTGTGCCAATAACATCATATTGATACTATTTGAATCTTGTGTCAAGGAGGGCAATCCTGGCTGTGACAAGGAAGCCTTTTCTACCATGTAAGGTGAGGATAATCCTGACACCACCTAAATGGAGGTGTGTATACCCTTCTCGTTTTCAATTGGATACAAGATCTGTTGGTATATCCATGGTGACATATTGTTCATTTTGAGAGGCTTGAAGAGCGCATTGATCAAGTCGTGAAGACTGAATGTATTTTAAATCGGTTTTATACATAAATCAGGACTTTTATGATGCACAAGATCCTTTAAGAAAAGGCAAGTGTAGAGCATACTCAGTATAAAATAGAGATGAACGTTATTAGTTTAATATCTCAAGTATTTTCTTCGTTACCTAGAAGAAGAAGGGAAACTTAGTAAGCCATAGAGGTTTTATGAAAACTTAGAAATATTATTGATGGCAATATGAATTTTACAAAGACGGAAGAGCTCTTAAATAGAGCTAGAAAACTAAGATAAGACAGGACCCTTATCTTTCTTTAAAGTAAACGACAAAAGAAAATAAATAAAGCATAAAAGCTTAAACACACTTTAGACAGCACAAGACCTCTGTCATTTATTGAAAGCAGGAAAAGCAGAGATTCCTGAATGACTCTATAGCCATGTGAGGCTATTATGGAGTTGAGGGAAATCTGGATAGAGACACGTCACCTGTGTCATTTTTATAATCGTCTTTTGCTTTTTGGATTTCTTGGTAGATGAGATAGTCTTCATCTAATTCTAGGATTGGTGGTTTTTGTGCTGGAGTTGGAGTGGATGAGGAACCTGGTTCAGTGACAGTGTACTGAGTCTCTTGTGTTGGCAATAAAGATTGAAAGTCTTCCTAAGGGTCTTGGGCATCTTGGAAGAGAACATTAGTGTAGTCAGGTCGTTGTCCACGAACAAGAATTCCATGAGGACTGGAGTTGGATCCTGGAGTACATATCTGGGTGCTTGGTATGATTTCAAGAGTGTGAGAAGGACCAATGGATGTATGATGAATGTTTGTTGGGATAGGTTGGACATTGTTGAGTTCTAACAAATAGGCTTTGAGAGTGGAGATGATTGTAGGATCATGGTCAAGAGGGAAAGGATGAGGGAATGTTTTCCATTCATACGCTATGTCTTGTGTCCAGTAGTCTTTTGTTTCAAGATGTTGGAAATATGGCCTGTGAACTATCAATACCGAAGTAAACATATATGCTTCTTGATCTGGAATTCTATCTAACTGATGAAAGTTAGATAAATTCTGTAGTTGCTTACGCCACCAGGTGAGTGGTCAAAACCATTCAAGGAGTGTCCAGAGAAGTGTGGGTGCATGGTCTGGTGTGGAGATATGCCTAAGGGTTGGTAGGACAGGAAGAATAAGTTTTGTAGCAAACAGGACTGTGAGACACCACATGTACCATAACTCGTCCTCAGAGATGGTGAGGCTGGGAACAATGATGAAGCCAGTTGGAATCAAGAAATTTGAATTTCATCTCATCAGCCACAATTTCCTTATCAGAATGGACAATAGTTCTTTTCTAAAGATCTTTGACTTCAAGAACAAATTGCTTCCTGACAAGTAATTACTTAACTTAAAGACGTGGTTTACAAAGTATGATTTCTCAGTCCAACACATCAAAGGTGATAAAAATCTTATCCCTGATTTCCTTACTTGACCATCTATAAAAAGCCCTGTTCTTATCTCTTCCATCAAAACCATCCTAATCATAGCCATGTATCGATCACTTCCCTTCAAAGCTCTCACCCAAAAAGCTTTTCCTCTAAACTTCACTTTCCGACCAGCCTTTCAAATCCAAGCCTTTGCAAAGAAATTCCTTTATAGATATTTCATGAATGTTCACAGAACCAAACCAGAAAGATTTCCCTCTTTATTTTTCAAAAGGTTTCATTATGGATTTTTTTACAAAAAGCATGGTTAGAAAGGCTCAAACGGGTCAAAGATGGTCTTTCCATCGTCTTTTAGGACTCTAAATAATCTTCCGTATCTACTAGTTAGATGGACCTCAAGATGTAGCAACTCACATTTTTTCTTTTTTCTTTTTTATCTTCAATTTTTTTTAGAGGGTTGACTCAAAAGAAATCTAGAGATCATATATAAAATAATAAACTACTAAGCTGTGTGAAGAATGAGCAAAATGGTTTATTCTCCAAGAAAAATGACAGGCTCAAAAACTCACTTGGTATTTATTATGACATGTGCATTCCTTCAAGTAACTCATATTTGTCTCCCACAACCACATATAGAATAGCAAACATAGCATAACATCACTTAAGACCAAAGATAATACAAATACTAAAATTTGAAAGTCATCATGTCATCCAATATAAAAAAAATACACTTTTTTTAAATGACATTCTACCCCCAACCTGTTCTAAACATGAAAAGAAAATATGCATGCAGAAAGGTGAAAAATGATGCAGAAAAGTTAATTAGAAAAGTTACACTTAAAATGATAGAAAAAGAAAATAGTTTTTGTTTTACTAAGAAGATGTGTTTCTAGAGGCACTACTCTCCATATTCAGCTATCTTCGACTCAAAAATTTGAAACTGTATATTTATAAAGGAGAAATTAAAAAGAAGAAGAAAAATGATTGTGGAGAAATTAATTAAGAAAAATGATTGTGTATATTTATGTCTGAAATATTTTTTTTGTTTTTTTTCAAACGAAGAAGATGTGTTTCTAGAGTCACTACACTCCATATTCAGCCATCTTCAACACAAAAAGTTAGCCACGGTTAGTCTCTACAACAAAAAAATCAGTAAAAACTTAACCAAGATCCCATAATTGTCAACTATTTCCTCCCCCCAACCAGAATAAAACATTGTCCTCAATATTTTAAAGGAAAGAAGTAGAGTTTAGAAGACATCACCTGGGTGGTGCAACACAAAAGAAAATATTTACAAGCAGAGAGTTAAATCTAATTTGTACTTCTTACTGCGGCTACTGTTACCATCATTATTTGGACGCTCCAACACAAAGGTCCAGTCTGGCTCTGGCTTATAAGTTTGTAACAGATCAAGTAGCTCATTAGTAGTGTGAGCACAAATAAAAAGCTTTTTCGCTGTAGAAAAAATGAAATAGTTTTTTATTGCATGGTTAAGAAATGCGATGAAGCCATCATAAAAATTATTGACATTTAACAAACCGCTGGGTTTCTGGTGAATGTGCAGATGGGCCCAAGATGCTAATGTCATAAGTGCCTCTAGAGTTGCAAAATCTCCTGGTATGAAAATAAAAGCATCAGCATGATTAAGCATTTCAGTGATTCTTTCTTGCATACCTAAGACGACTAACTCTTCTTCAGTCGGTGAGTCAGACAAACTATCCAAAGATTTTAGGGCTCTTGGGATGATGCCTAACACTTGGCTTCCTCTGACAAAAGCAGCTTCTGAGACCAATTTCGATAACCCTCGGTTACCTCCTCCATACACCAAGTGTAATTTTCTCTCTGCTATGCTTCGACCAATATCTATGGCTGCCTCAACGAACTCTTTATGTTTGCCATAGTTAAATCCAAAAAGCACATAAATGTTCTTGAATTGTCTGTTGAGAGTAGCTGCCATTAGGATACTTATAAAAAACAATTTGTGAGTGCTTGACAAAAAATCATATTTAAGAATTTTGGTGACAGTGGGTCACAGTTGTGTATAAGGTAGCATGTTAGTGTCAATTAACGCGTAAAGCACATGGCTCGATAGTCAAAAAGCAAACAGTAAAAAGAAAAAAATAATAAAATAAAATTAGTAAAGAAAATAATGCAAATGATAAAATAATAGTGAAATAAAACAACAATGAAGTAAAATGATATTTACAGGTAGTTGCGACTGTGGCTCATATCTTCCTCTAGTTTTACATCCATAAACGGTTTAAACGCCCTTTATGGGTCGAGAATAGGCTTCCCATCCATTTTTCTTATAAACTGGCAAACAGGGTCGTTCATAGTCAGATTCACGAGACTATATCGTGCATGCTCTTTCTGGAATAATGACCATAACTGGAAAATCGCCCTTTGTACGTATCCACTGGGATGCGTTTCAAGAAACAAAAGGATATCCTCCAATGACTCCTTATTCAAGACATCCCTAATGAATTGAATCTTATCTTCCCTGTTATCAGACACCATTCCTAATGAACATGGTTTTTTTATCATATCTCATTCTGGCACACTTATGACAAACAACATAAAGTCTTTGAGCTTGTCGTTTTCTTGCATAATTTCTTTTACCACAACCAGGCATGTATGCAATAAATTTTGGAGGTAACTCACCTGTCAATCGTACTTTGGCCTTGATTAACCAGTGGATGTCAGCAGGTATGTTATTCCTCATAAGCAATCGCATGCGTTCAGACCGAGCTTTATAGATTGTAAGGAGGGCATTCTGAGGAAGTGAAGGGAATCGATTGTGAAGCTTGACTAGAATCTCATTTCTGTCCATACCTTCACCTCAGAATATTAGTTATTATGGGAAACTGAAGTAACCGACTTGATTGTCACAGAGTACCGTTATCCGTCACTTCACCAAGGCAACAAACTAAAGCACACAAACAAAGAAAAAAAACTAAAACACATAAAGAAAATTACAATCGTCCTCTTATTGAATTTACCTTAAGCTCCAACTGGATGTTGTAGACACCTCCCTCAATGTCTCTGAGTTGGTTTTCTAAATCCTCAACATAGGATACTAACTCTGGTGGTTGCAGAGCCCAATTTTACACGTTGAAGTGGTCTAAGAATATCCAGGAGGAACTGTTTAGCTATGGCACTCATGTTTAAAAATGATAGGAGAAAACTTAATGGTTAAACAAACACATTTATGCAAAAATAATTTCAATTAGCAAAGAATAGTAAAAGAAAGAAAAAAAACAAATCACAGAAAAAACTCAATTCAAATCTGGTGGGTCACTTAAATTTATTTCGGTGTCCTCTCCATGTGGTTAGTACTCTAGATATGGCTTTAATCTTTGACCATTAACTTTAAGCATGACACCATTCGTTGGGTCCTTAATTTCAATTGCCCCATCGAGAGCGTAACTTACCTGGAAATAAGTGTAAACGAGAATTGAATAAAAGCACTTTCTGACCTGGAGTGAAAGATTTTCTCATAATTTGCTTGTCATGAAAGACTTTCATTCGCTGCTTGTAAATTTTGGCATTTTCGTATGCATCATTGCGAATTTCTTCAAGTTCTACCAGCAATAATCTTCTTTCTGAGCTAGCTTGCTGCATGTCAGAGTTGAATTTCTTGATGGCCCAGTATGCACAATACTTGAGTTCCACAGGTAGGTGGCAAGCCTTTCCATACACTAGCCTGTAGGGTGACATCCCAATCGGGGCCTTGAAAGCCGTTCTATATGCCCATAATGAATCATCAAATCTTAATGACCAATCTTTTCTGTCTGGCCTCACCGTCTTTTCTAATATGTGCTTTATTTCTCGATTGAATATCTCAACTTGGCCACTGGATTGCGGATGATATGGGGTCGCAACTTTGTGAGTGATGGAATACTTTGTCAAAAAAACTTTAAATGCTTTGTTACAAAAGTGGGCACCACCATCACTGATTATTGCTCGAGGGAATCCAAAGCGTGAAACAATGTTGCTTTTCAAAAATCCTATCACCACCTTGTGATCATTGGTTCTACATGGAATTGCTTCTACCCATTTCGATACATAGTCAACAGCAAACAATATGTATTGATGGCCAAAAGAATAGGAAAAAAGTCCCATAAAGTCGATACCCTATACAAAAAAAATCTCAACCACTAAAATTGAATTTAGTGGCATCATATTCCTTCATGTAATGCTACCCATTTGTTGACACTTATCACATGAAGAACAAAAAGTGTAAGCATTTTGAAATATACTTGGCCAATAGAAACCACATTGTAAAACTTTAGTCGCTGTTTTCTTAGTGCTGAAATGACCTCCACAAGCTTGTTCATGGCAAAATGAAAGAACATTATGAATTTCTCTTTCTGCGACACATCGTCTAACAATTTGATCTGTACAATACTTGAACAAATAAGGGACATCCCGAAAGAAATTCTTTATTTCCGCAAAAAAATTGACTTTGTCTTGCTTGGTCCAATGCTCTGGAAGTTGACCTGTAACAAGATAATTGACTATATCAGCATACCAAGGTAATACTCCACACTCATTAATTGTTCATCTGGAAATGACTCATTCAATGTTAATGGCTCTGTAATTGTGTCAAAATTGAGCGAGAGAGATGATCTGCCACAACATTTTCTGTGCCTTTCTTATCTTTGAATTCCAAATCAAATTCCTGCAAAAGTAATACCCAACGAATTAGTCTAGCTTTTGTATCTTTCTTTGTGAAAAGATATTTAAGAGCAGCATGATCCGTGAATACAATTATTTTACAACCAATGAGATAAGATCGAAATTTCTCTAATGCAAACACTACTGCTAGCATTTCTTTTTCAGTAGTTGAATAGTTCAACTCTGTAGAACTAGTGTTAGATGATGTAAACATTGATCAAATGAATCACCAAAGAAGAAAAGTCATCCATAAAGACTTCAAGGAATTGTTCAACCATATCAGAAAAAATGCTTAACATGCATCGTTGAAATGTAGCAGGTGCATTACATAATCCAAATGACATCCTCCTATATGCAAAAGTGACAAAAGGGCAAGTGAAAGTGGTTTTTTCTTGATCGTTTGGTGCTATGGGAATATGATTATATCCTGAGTAGCCATCTAGAAAGTAATAAAATTCATAGCCTGCCAATCTATCAAGCATTTGATCGATAAATGGTAAAGAAAACTGGTCTTTACGCGTGACAGAATTTAATTTCTATAATCAATGCATACACGACATCCTGTAGTCACTCTAGTGGGTATCAATTCATTATCAGCATTAGTAGCTACTGTGACTCCTGACTTTTTGGGGACAACTAGTACAGGATTGACCCACGAACTATCAGAAATTGAGTAAATGATACATGCATCTAATAGCTTAAGGACTTCAGTTCTAACAACTTCTTGCATGTTAAGATTTAACAAACGTTGTATTTCCCTAGTAGGTTTAGCATTTTCATCAAGGTGATACATGCAGTCTACTGGGTTTATACCTTTTATGTCAGCTATGGTCAATCCTAATGCTCCTTTGCGCTCTTTTAAAACATCCAATAACTTACCTTTTTGTTCGTCATTAAGGGATGATGAAATGATTACCGGTAGAGTACTTTCTTCTCCCAAAAATGCATATTCCAAAGTGTTGGGTAATGGTTTGAGCTCGAGTTCCGGTGGTGATTCTGATGATGGTGATTCTCTGATGGTGCTAGTTACTCAACTCGTGACTTTCATTTATTAGTGTCCATTGATGGTGCTGAGTCAAGTAGAGCGTTGACCTCATCGACTGATCTGTCAATATCAAAATCCAAACCAAAGTGAGTTAAACATGTTTGTAAAGGGTCATCACTAAGGTTTGAAAGAAAAGTATTATCAACTAATATTTCTATTAAATTCATATCAACAATTCCATCATCTGCATTGTGAGGTTGTTTGGCAATGTTGAAAATGTTTAGCTCCATAGTCATGTTGGCAAACGACAACTGTATATTTTCAGTTCTGCATTGACTATGAGCATCAGCGGTTGCCAAGAAAGGTTGGCCTAGGATAATGGGGATGTGCTTCCTTGAATCCTGGATTGGTTGAGTGTCAATTACAATAAAATCAACAAGAAAATAAATTTGTCTACCTGGATAAGCACGTCCTCCACAATACCACGAGGTATTTTCGTGGATCGATCTACAAGTTGTAACACCACTGGAGTTGGGTGTAATTTTTCCAATCTAAGTTTCACAAAAACTGAAAAGGCAACAGATTTATACTAGCTCCTAAATCCAACAAAGCATTCTTAATTGTGTGGTTCCCTATACTACATGAGATAGTAGGGGAGCTTGGGTCTTTGTATTTTAGAGGAATTTTGTGTTGGAGTATAGAACTAACATTTTCTATTAAAAATGCCTTCTTTTGAACATGAATATTTCTCTTTTTAGTCCAAAGGTCTTTAAGAAAATTGACATAAGATGAAACTTGTTTTATAGCATCAAGTAAAGGGATGTTAGCACTTACTTGTTTGAAGATTTCAAAAATCTCACCTGTGGATTTTTCCTTCTCTCCTTTAGCTAATCTCTGAGGAAAAGGAGCTTTAGGAACATATTCTCGTGGGCCAGTTTCTTCTTTCTCTTCCGATGGTGAGTTCTCAACATTCACATGTACAATTTGATTTTCTTTTGTCACCGGCATCTCCACTTTGTTATCAACTTCTTTTCATTTTCGCAAAGTAATGACTGCTTTGACCTCTCCATGCTGCTGTGGTGAACTGGTACTTGCTTCATGTACGCCTTTAGGATTAAGCACTGGTTGACTTGGAAATTTACCTTGAACAACAATCATTGCTTAAGTTTGAACTGAAGAAGCAAGTTGTCCCACCGTCTTCTCGAGGCTTGAAACTTATTAGGCTTGTGAGTTGAAGCCTGCTCTCATCTCATTTCATAATTCATCAATGGTGTGGTTCTGTTGCTCAATCGTGGAGTGAGTAAGATTCTTGACATTCTGAAATGAATCCTCCCATGGCCTGGGTTGAGAGTAGTTCTGGTTCTGATTGTATGGTCTAAATGGTGGTTGAGAGGCTTGAGGAACTTGAGGGATTGGTTGCATTGGTGGAGCTAGAGCTGGAGCTGGAGCTACCAGTCCATTCTGTTGGAATCCTTGAGACCATGAAAAATTGGGGTGGTCTCTCCATCCAGGGTTATATGTGTTGGAGTATGGGTTGTAACTTGATGGCTTTCTCATTACACCTATGGCATTGGCTTGATCTGAGTATGAGTCATGGTCATGTGGCTCTGTTGATTTAGCAGTCGATAATGATGCTATTTGTCTAGACAGGCCTTCAATTATTGCTTTGACTTCTTTAATTTATGAACTTGACTTGCCAATGTGAACCTCATTTACTCCCTTAATTCTTCTAGTACTCCTAAGTGAAAGACTCCGTTGTTGGAAATTATCCGCTTTTTGCTGGAAGAATTCCCAAATCTCTGATGCACTTTTTGACATTAGCTCTCCTCCACTTGTTACCATTAGCCATTCTTGCACGTTCGGCAATAATCCCTTCAAAAGGATTGGCATTGATGTCATTTCTCGTACCCATGATGTGGACACTTCAAAAGTAGCCCATTGAATTGTTCCCATATTTCGAAAAACTGCTTGTCTTCTCTCTGGGTAAACTCTGAAATTTTCCTGCGAATAGCATTGGTTTTATGCACTGGAAAATATTTATTGAAAAATTTCGTTACCATTTGTTCCCATGATGTAATGCTATTATCAGGCAATGTATTGAGCCATGAACGAGCTCTATCCTTTAAAGAAAATGGGAATAGGATAAGTTTAACATCATCATATGAAAAATTCTCATATTTAAATGTTTGACAAATAACATGAAAATCATTCAAATGATTATATGGGTCCTCATTTTCTAGGCCATAGAATGTTGGGAGACAATTTAGCACACTAGGTTTTAGTTCAAAACTCCTAGTAGCTACATTTGAGTATCTTATGCATGATGTGCTCAAATTAGCTAAGGGACTAAAATAGTCCTTAAATGGCCTCTCTTGTGGTGCTTGTTGTTGTTGCAAATTCATTTCACTTTTATCTTTAATTACAACGTGTTTGTGTGTGCGAAGTATTTTTTCAAGTTCAAGGTCTATAGGCTCAAGATTAGGTAATAATGACATTCGATCTTGCATGCAAAGAACACAAAATAAATTAGAACAAAAAAAATAAAAATAAAGAAGAAGGAGAAATTGCGGTACTAACCTTATCACGCTATTACAACATTTCTATAAAAACACACTAAAATAAATATGTGAAATAAATTAACCAAAAATAAATTAATAAGATAAACAAAAAATTACAAAGAAAAATAACTTGAAAATTAAATTACAGAATTTTAAAGAAGAGAAAAAAAAAAGAAATTCTTACCACTAAATATAGATTCACTTTTTTTTTAAATTAAAAAATTACAAGAAAAATAACGAAAAGAAATTTTTTACAAAAATTAATTCTACAAATTAAAATAACTTACCTTCCCGGCAACGACGCCAAAAACTTGTTGTGCAAATTTTATTGAACTGGCAAGTGCACGAATCTATTGTAGAATAGATTAATGGTGACGAGTGTCGATCCCAAGAGGAGGTGTATTTTAATTGTGTGTAGAATTAATTTTCTAAATGGGTGGTTAAATTTATGGTGAAAATGACATATAACTAGCTTCTACTTCAGACTATAGCTCCCTAAAATCAGGAAGAACTTTTATTAGGATGTAACATAGACTAAGGACATGGCTAACAAATGAAGGAAAATAGGAAAAAAAACAAAATATATGTTTGAGAAAAAGTAGAAATCTTTGGAAATTACAAGGTGGATTTCACCTATTATTATTATTATTTTCTTTTTTTTTTGTTTTGTTTGGCACAACTTCACTGAACAAAATAATTATTTACATTTTTCTCAAAAAATTGAACTGACGATGACGAATAGTACTGTACATGTGAACAATGCCATTTTTCATTTTATACTCCTTCTAAGGTTTTCGATTGTCCTTAGTTCAAAAGTGAGTCTGTTTTGCCGTTTGAACTCTCGTTATTGTGAAATGACCATGATGCCCCTAAAATACATAAAATACTTAATTAAAATAAAACACACATAATTAAATCACAAGAAGCTTAAATACATAAAAGTAAGGATGTTAGTAAGACTTGAAATGTAAAATGACGATTTTCTCCTTTATAAATATACATTTTCTAACACTCAACACTAGATTTAAAACCAACTAGTACTAAGATATTTAAAAGATAAAATACAAATGCTCGCTTATTCTTTGGTTGCAACGAACATTTACTAATTAAGCATCTATAATTTCTAGTTATATTTAATGGTTAATGATTTTATTTTTATAACTTAATTTATTTATGTTGGTGAATATAACAGTGAGCTACTAAAAGCACAACTCAAATTGAAAATATAAATAGCAGTGATTTTATATACTTGGATTATGTAAAAGATAACTAGTAAGTTGCAACTCTTTCAATTTTTTGTTTTAATTCCATAATTTATGCTCATGATTATATTATTAAATGGTATTTCCCAGATAGCTTATTACAACAGTTTTGCAAAAGAATGTAGAAGAAAATTGGCAGTAGAACTTCTCTTTTCACTCACTACCAAGGTCAAGTAGCATCCTTTAAGGAAATAAAGATAAAGTGCAACTAATTTTTACCTTGATTTTAAACTTTTAGATTTACCCACTATCATATATTTTCCAGCACCGAACGGGAATACTCTAAGATTTTTCTTGTTTTTTCTTCCTGCAATTATTTCTTTCCTATTTTATAAACTAAACTTTAATCAATTAATACACTCTTTGGTCAACATATCACCACTCTTAAAAAGTTAAAAAAAAAGACAAGGCTGAATTACCACCCCCCACTCAAACAAAACAAAACTCTTAAAACAATCCAAATAGAAAACTACAAGAAAAATAAACGGAACTCATTTGCTCAATTATTACAAACCCCACAACTTTGTTTCCCTCCACGCATCCCAAAACCTCAAACCAAATAAATCCCCCCCATCCCCTCAAACGACACTTTTGCTCAAACTACTGTTGCTGCTACAGCTTAGAACGATGGAGACAGATTTTTGTTTACAAATGTATTTTGCAAGCACCTCGGTTCTACACTACCACCCTTTAAACATCTGCATTCTATTTTATCTGAATCAGCTTAAGGTACAACATAAGGGGTTGTTGATTACTTAGTTTTTTTTTTAAGGTCTTTAAGCATCTATGTTCTATCATGCCGAATAACTAGCAGAGTAGTTGGTAGAATACCTAGGAATTCTCTACATTACTGATGCCCATAAAAAACACAGAGCTGAAAGAAAAGCAAGTGGGCAATATGCAAAATAGAATCAGACTAAAAGATCATGACTACTCAAGCTATAAACCAATTAAAACCTTAAAGTTTCAGTTGATAGCACAAGCAAACTAATAAAGCTAATATTACTGACAACAAATTGCAGCCAATATCCAAAGGAAGTGCTAAAAATGACAATCAGATGCAACTCAATGACTCATTACTGATAAACAAACACACAGATAGAGACACCCAATGTAGATTGTATTATCAATCTTAATTTCTTTCAATTAGGTTAGTGAAACTTCATATATTTATCTTTCAATTGACTTAAAATGTAAATTTGACTCAAATCAATGAAACCAGATGCAATTTGAAATAAATAAACAAAGAAAGAAAAGTAGAAAAGGCAAAAACCTTGCGGCAGGAGAACCAACAGGTGCGGCTGAGTGTTGGTCGGTGACGACAAACGGTGGTGGCTGACTAGCTGTTAGTGACGACAGCAGCTCACGAGCTGTTAGGGTTTCTTTTGGGGGAAAAAAATTGATTCGATGGCATTACAATTTCTAATTTCAAAGTTTAAAATATTAGTTTTTTTTATTTTCGAGTATGGTTTGGGGATCCGAAAAAATCCCCAAACCAGAACCCGAAAAATTTTGGGGTTTTAGACCCATACCCAAACAGACCCGAATTAATTTTCAGACTTTTTTTGGGGCCCCATACCCGCCCCAAATTAATCGGGGCCCCGCGGGTTGGAGCCTCGTAGGTATTGTTGCCAACTCTATCTACTATTTTTGCATTATCTCTATTTCTTTAAGTCCACCATAAAAAGAAAAGAGAAAAAAAAGTTTGTATTGCTATATCTAAAAGTCCACTAAAATAGTAGATATAAAAACTAAAAGAAAAAATATTTTTCTTTATTAACTTATTATTATATCCCACTCCAATATGAAGTATTATCCTATTTTTATGTCTTTAATCATCGATTTCATATTTGAAAAAAGTGGATCATTATTTTTTTTAGAAAAGTGACGTATTAAAAAAAGAAAAAGAAAACCAAAAAAATGTGACATAAAAAAAAGGTGTAAAACCAAAAAAAATGTGACATAAAAAAAGGTGTGCAATTGAAAAGAAAAAAGAAAAATAAAAATGCAAGATTGAAAATGAAAAGTAATGTGAAAGTGCCTTGAATTTATTTTTAAAAAGATCTCTATTTTTTTAAGCATATATTTTATTTTTTCTATTATCCATTCTTTGTTAGCCATGTCCCTAACCTACATTAAATCTAGTAAAAGTCCTTCATGATTTTAAGGAACTATAGTCTGAAGTAAAAAACTAGTAATATGGGCTTTAGGATGTATTGATACACAAAAATGAATAAAAATAATGTTATTGGTTTAACTATTATGCGAATCCCATAGTAAAACTTCAAGACCACACTTAGTTTAAAGTTTTAGTTGCCAAAGAAAAATCTAAAAAGGTTTAAGCCCAACAAAATCTTGACCCAATGATAAAGAAAGCATAAACCAGAGGTATAGAGAATGATATTGATGCCACACTAAAAATGTAGATGAGAAGGTGAGTGATAAGTTTAGTCTAGAATGCCTCAAGAATACAAATTCTTGATAAGTTCATTAATTCTTAAAAGAATCAAAGAAAGAATGATATTTCAAATTCGAATAACATTAATCTCCAAAATTATCTTTTACATAGAAAGGCTACTAAGTTTATGACGAGATTAAGGACAAAACTATCACAAACACATGGGATGAGGCATATTCAGATCCTATTCAAGTTCCTGTCAGACCCGTCACAAGCGCTCAAGCAAAGAAATTAAAAAAAGCACTTAATGGGTAAATTCAACCAACTTGGGCTCAATCAAATTCATGGAGGCCTGTTGAAGGAATCGCACATGATATTCAGACCACTAAATGTGTGATTTAGGCTTTTGAACTTTCCAAATAATCACTTCCACGAAATCAGCAAGTTGGATTGCGCATTATGGTTGGAAAATATATTATTTTCCTTTTCAGATACTTTCTCGTTTAGAAAATATACTACTTTCCTTTTCGGATACTTTCCCATTTATTGAAGAGGCAAGTGGCGAAACAAACCAATTATTTCTCTTTTAATTGTTTAGTTTCCATTTTAATTGATGTAAGGCATTTAAGTCAATTAGGATTCTAATTTGATTTAGGTTATTTCTTTATTTGCTTTAGATTAGGATTTTGATTTGATTTTAGTTCAGGATTTATTTCCGAAAATACCAAGGGCAATTATGGGGTGAAATTTCTTGTAACCAACGATAGATAATGTACTTGCATCCAATACAAAAAGATAGATCAGTTTGGATGCAATTGGTAAGAGAGTTAGTTCTCTTTAGTTCCTAAACTAACTCTTTGAACTTATTGGATTTTTGTGGCTTTCAAACTCTTGGCTTATCAGTCAGATCATCCATAGCTAATTGTGGCATCCTCATATACCAAGGTTTTTGCTTACATGGAGCATTATGTCGTGATTCCGTCCAATTCTAGGTTTAGATTCGATCTTGGAGACTAAATTTATTAGTCATGTCTATTTTTGCGGGGTTCATATATGTTTAAATAGCCTAATAGAAACCCAGGATCCTAAAAAAATAATTGGAATCATTGAAACAACCCTCCAAGCATAGGTTTGTCAAATGATGCTTTAAAAGTCTTAACCAACCCACCATTATTACTGATAGTCATTGACAAACTTAATGCTAGCTTGCCATAATTAATGCTAGCTCACCATCATTAATGATAGACTGAACAAATAAATAAAGTTGAATAAACAAAGCGATGGTTGGAATTCCCAAGCCTGAACAAGCCATAATAAATGGTTCATAATCTCTTCCAGAGAATTCCAAATCCAACTCTGTAAATTGAATTGAAAAGTTAACTTAATCATCTTCCCAGTGGTATATAGTTTGCACATTAATTCCAACTCGATCAATATCAGTTTTGATGTAAATTTTCCTTTTCTACATTTGATCCAAATTGTGTATTTGGTTGTCTAATAGCTTGAATAATACTCACAATGCCTTGTCTTCTCCAAGCCCAATTCATCATGTTTTGCATCTTGAATTGTATTTTCAATCCACATTTTCTCAATTAATCCATTTAAAAGAGCTTTCATCTTTTTAGCTCTATCTCATTAATTGGGTCTGCATGAATGTACAAAGGATTAGTTGGAGTTTTAATGGTATTCCTTTAAAGGTTCTCATCATTTCGCTCCTCCTCAAAAGGATTCATCCTCAAATATTCACCTGCATCAAAGGATAAAGATCATAAACATCAAAGGTAGCACTCACATTGTACTCACTAGGAAGATCTAATTTATAGGCATTGCCATTGATCTATACAACTACTTGAAAAGGACCATCTCCCCTTGGAAGCAACTTGGAATGCTTTTGCACTAGGAACCTCTCCTTTCTCATATGCACCCAAAATCAATCTCCAGACTAAAAAACCACTTGCATGCATCCTTTGTTGGCTTGAATAGCATATTGCTTAGTCTTCTTTTCTATGTGTTGTCCCGCTGTCTCATGCAATTGCTTAAACTTTCTTCTGAGGTCGAATCAGAATCATTGTTTTGAGTATCAATCTATTGATAATGGTATTTGGGGTCCCGAATTCAATAAGAAAGAAGCAGAGATTAGACGGCTGAAAGCAGAATGGTTTTCCCCACTCATCGGGTGGCGTAACTCTTCAGAGGTGGTGATTTTGCAATCGATACACTATCTGATGATGGAAAGTGGCTATTTTGGAAGTGGATATTTGTTCTGCTCCCTGGAGCTGGATTTGGACTTTCAGTGTTGTTGGAAGGTTGGGATCTTCACCATTGTTCCTAACCTCACCATCTCTGAAGATAAGTTATGGTACATGTGGTGTCTCACAATCTTGTTTGCTATAAAACTTGTTCTTCCTGTCCGACCAACCCTTAGGCCCATAGGAAATGACCGTTGACTTTGTCAGGGTATACTGGATACCCTTATGCGGAAAATCCATAGATCGGAAGATTTGGCTCTAGCCCTAATGCACAATCTGAAAGAGTTCTCTGTGAGTTTTTTTCCCGATTTACTGGATCTCTCCATAATTGCCTCACATGGCTACAGAGTCATTCGGGAATCTCGTCTTTTCCTGCTTTCAATAAAAGACATGGGCCATTTTCAAAATATTCCCTTCCGTTCCACCACCAAAAACTAAAAGGAGTGTAAAACGGTTAGTATGATGATCTAATTCCAGATCAAGAAGCAGATATGTTTACTTCGGTATTCATAGTCCACAGGCCATATTTCCAACATCCTCAAACAAAAGACTACTGGACACAAGAATACCATGAGGACTGGAACTGGATCCTGGAGTACATATCTGAGTGCCCGGTAGAATCTCAAGAGTGTGGGAAGGACCAATGGAGGTGTGGTGAATGTCTGTCAATGTCTGTTGCTGGTTCGCCAAGAAACTGCTCATAAATAACCACAAGGGCTGTAGGAACAATGGTTCCAAAATAGCCACTCTCCATCATCAGATAGTGTATCGATTGCAAAATCACGCGCTAGATCTCCTAACTGCACAAACAACTAGTGATGCATTGATGATTCTTGCAGACACAGATACAATCCCAACCATTATCCAGTGATGAATCCAAACAAGCACACTCATCAGCAGGTAAAGGTAATAAATCCAATGGAGTTAATGGATTAAAGCCATATAAAGTCTCAAATGGTGAAAATTTAATAGTTGAATGGACAATTCTACTATAAGCAAATTTAACACAAAAAAAAAGACAAAGTTCTATTTTGTAGATGACAAGTAGTAGAAAATCCTTTGCCCTTTTTGGCCTAGACAAACCCAAAACAAAGTCTATAGAAATATCAACTAAAGGTTCGCTGGGTATAGGTAAAGGGTTATACAATCCACAAGGTAAAATTCTAGACTTAGCCTATTTACAAGTTATACACTCCTCACATATTCTTTCAACATCTCATTTCATATGTGACTAAAAGAAGTTTTCTTTTAAAACAGCTAAAGTCTTTGCAAAGCTAAAATGTCCCATTAAACCTACCTATGAGCTTCACACAAGCAATTCACGCAAAGAACTATTAAGCACTCATAATTCATTTTCTCTAAATAAGAACCCATCACACCTATAGAACTTAGCAAATGTAACTTTCTCATAATCATTAAATGCATTAGTAAAATTAGGATCATAAACATATAATTCTTTAATGTACTAAAATCCTAACAACTCTAAAGTAGACAATAGGAGACCCTTCTGTCATAAAAACAACTCTAACACCTATGCCTGAAGCATCACTTTTAATTTCAAAAGTTTTAGTAAAATCAAGTAAAGCAAGTAATGGTGAAGAAATCAATTTCTCCTTAATTAGATTAACTGCCCTTTCTTGTTCACTACCCCACTTAAATCCCACACGTTTCTTCAAAATTTTAGTTAATGGTGCAACAAGGATGCTTAAATCTTTCACAAATCTTGATAAAAACTAGCTAAACTACGAAAACTGCTTACCTTACTTACACTTTTAGGTGTAGGCCACTCCTAATAGCCTTTATTGTCTCTTCATCAACCTCAATTACTTTACCACTTACAACATAACCAAGAAAAACAATTTGATTTGCGTAAAACAAACACTTTTTCAAATTAGCGTATAACTTTTCTTTTCTTAAATAGTTAATACACTTTGCAAATGCTCAATATATTCATCCAAGCTTTTATTATTAATCAAAATATCATCAAAAAAGACAACCACAAATTTACCAATGAAAGAATGCAAAACATGGTTCATTAATCTCATAAAAGTGTTAGGTGCATTAGATAGCCCAAATGGCATAACTAACCATTTATAAAAAAACCACATTTTGTTTTAAAGGCAGTTTTCCACTCATTTCCCTCTCTCATCCTAATCTAATGACATCCAATTTTAAGATCAATTTTACTGAACATGCAAGAACCATGCAATTCATCAAGCATATCATCAAGTCTAGGAATCAGATGACTATACTTTACAGTGATTTTACTGACTACATGATAGTCAATGCACATCCTCCACGATCCATCCTTCTTGGGCACTACTAGAACTAGCACTGCACATAAACTCATACTTTTCCTCATATATCCCTTTGCTAAGTGTAACACGTGTGAAAAAAATGAATGAAAATGAGGCGGTTAAGGATTTTCTAAATAAATAAAAGAAGTTGGAAACAGGGGAGGGAAGAAACACGTGTGTGAGAAAGTGAGAGGGAAGCTGCCAAACCGACCCAACCACAAACCCGAAAACCTGACCCGGAACCCGCAACCTTGACCCGGTCGTAACTTCTATTTCCGGCCACCGTTCCGGTCAAGCTTGGTACCAATCTGAAGCTTGAAGACCGGCCATCATACGCATGCCGTCCACGTCACCGAAAAACAACCAGAATGCTGGCGACCAAAGCTTAAAAACCCGCGACTGTTTCGTTTTGCTCCGCTGGGATTTTCGTCGGTTTTGGGTGACACCACTGGTTGGATTTTGTTCCCCACAACTCCCTCTTCCATTTCCGACCATCCTTAGCCACCGGGTATCACTGTTTGCCGCCGGTCAATTGTGGAAAATTCACTGCTGTCGAGCTAGATTCTGGCGTTGTTACCGCGCGTTGGAGCTCACCGCCAGTACCATTGAACTCAGCTTGGCCAAAAGTGTCTAACCCGTGCTTCCCAGCCAACATTGACCAAATTCTGGTGACTGTTGACCGGCAAGGGCATTTCGGTAATTTCACACTATAAGGGCAATTGTGTAATTTCTAAGCCTGTGGATATTTTAGTAATTCCTAGAATCGAGGATTGGATGTAATTATGATTCCAAGGGTAATTTGGTGATTTACGGTTTCAGAGTATTTTAATGATTTACGGACTCGAGGGTATTTTAGTAATTTTATCGACACGGGAGTTGTAAATTATGGATAGATGTTTGTTTCAAGTTTATTACATAAATTTAGTCCTAATTCCGCTTTACGGAAAATAATTATGTTGTTTCCTTGATTTAGGAGGATCCACGAGCAAGAACCGGTCCGCGGACGTGGACGATAACCGAGCGTGAACACTGTCACTGTGAGTGGAATATACAAAACTTATTTTTATAGTTAATTATGTTAGTAAAGTATGTTTACGAGATAAGAATTTTAAATGTTCTAATTTAATGATTTCCTCGAAATGGATTTTATTCACGCATTGGTATTTTATTAAAATGTTTGGTTAATGATTTTGCGTATCGACTTTGAATAAAGCATGATAGTATTTTAAAGACAACAAAAGTGGATTCAAATGTGGTATGATTTAAAGTATGGTTAAAAGGTATGTGAATATGAGTATAGTGATTATTTTTTAAATCATTAGACAATACCCTTCCCCCCAGATACATGTGATACAGATGAGATGAGATTCCTTTGGGGCCCGTCTGAACACACATAGAGGCTTTGAGCCGTGTGTTTGGACGTTTCTGCCTTTTGGGGGCATATACATGCGGTATAATGATTACAGAGATACAGATATGAGATATAAATAAATATTGAGATATAGATGATACGAATGACATACAGGCCTTTAGGGCCCGTCTGAGTACACACAAAGGTTTTGGGCCGTGTGCTTAGGTGCTTTTGTCCTTTGGGGACTAGATTATGCATGCACAGATATGATGAGATATGAGATGGTATTTTCCTATCTATCCGTGTAGCTCCGAGGCATGACGGTACCCATATAGTACGTCATTGCCCGTCCGTTGAGGTCCGGATATGACGAGATTATTTCTCTGGGTACTTGTTTGGTGATGATTTTTAGATTTTTGTATTCTATATGATATTGTGATATGATTACCATGGTTATTTAGTACGATATTATATATTCTTTTCATGGTTAGTAAGATGGTTTAAATGTTAAATGATTTATTATTAGTTTCTTGCTTTTGCTTTGATGAAAACGTATTTGGAAATGTTATGTTTATTTCTTTTAAAGTAAGAATTAATTTTAAAAAACAACTACTATCCACTCACTGATCTCACTGAGTTTTAAACTCACCCTGTTTTTTTTTTATATTTTCCCCCCACCAGGAGGTTGCAGGTACACCAGACCGACCCAGCGACTATAAATATTATTTCGAGTCTTGGCCACGTGATGGTGTTAGAAGATATAGATGTTTTTGTTAGGATATCTTGGTTATCTCGTCCAGTTGGGACTGTATAATTTTGTTATATTATTCTTTTGGGATTAAGAATAAACTGATATATTAATATTAGTTATAATATTATCTTTTGAGACTCTGAAGATATAAAACTCAGCATTTTGGTTGAGGATGTTGATCACTGGAGCTTCTTGTATATTGAATTATATTGAGTTTGTCTTACATAAAGGAGACTTTACCGAATTTTCGGCAGAATCCTTACTAATTAGATTATTATCAAGTCTGTTTTGATGGGACTAGATTGACTCACCCCGGGGGATTCAGGGCGGGTCGTTTCACTAAGAGTTCTTTAACCTGCCTTTGAAGCTCCCTTCTCTCCTTGGGGTTACTTATAAATGCTGGTCTATTAGGTCTGGTAGCTCTAGGGATAAAGTCTTTTTAATGCACAATTCCCCTAATCAGTGGCAAACCATTAGGGACTCCATTTGGAAACACATCGTCAAAGTCTTGTAAAAGAGTCACAATAGCACTAGGTAAAGAAAAGTTAAGCTCATTAGTACATAAACAAGTCTCCTTGCACAAAAATACAACTATATGCTATTTTGAAAAGAAAGCCCTCTTAACCTCGCTCTCTCTTGCAATCAAATTCACTTGCTGCCTCTCTTTTCTCTCAACAATATTCCCATTTTCTCTACGTTTCCATTTTTTTCTCAAAATCTCTCTTTCTTTTGTACTCTCATTTTCTTTCTTTGTATCATTCTATTTTTGTATTGACATTTGATCCTCATACAGTGTCTAGGGGTTAAAGGTACAAGAGTGATAGGCTTTTCATTCATTTAAAAAAATTTGTTTAATTATCCATTATGTGTCACACGCCTATTATATTGTTAAGGTTGCCTTAAAAGAATGTATCCAACATGCATAGGTAATACATCACATATAACCTCATCCTTTTATCTCTCAATAGAGAACGGAACCAACACTTGTTTATTTACTTTAACTTCCCCATAATCATTCATTTTTTCTTTAGCTTATATGGCCTATGATGGTTCAAAGTTTTCAAATTCAATTTTCCACCATCAATTATCATACTACATACCTTGTCTTTAATGTGGCACCTAGTATGAAAGATGTTATCACTTTGTATTATGGATCTTCTTTCACTTGCATGTTGAGAGCATGCTTAGCAACCATCAATTTGCCATCAACAAGATACTCTACACCATCATCAGTATCCTTCAAAGGTGGCATAGAATCGTCATCTGATTCGCTCTGGGTTTCAACATCACCATCATCCCTCAAGATCATTGCTCTCTTATTTGGGCATTGAGATACAATACGACCTATCCCTAAACATATAAAACACTTAATATCTCTATTTCTAGAGTGTTGGGAATCATATTTACCTTTGCTTTGGTTGCCTCCATCTTTATAATCCTTGAGTGGCTCAATCTTAGGCTTTAAAATAACCATTTCATCTTTGCTCCATTTTGACTTCCATGAGGAAAAAGAACAAAATCGATTCAAGTGGAACCTTTGTTTTTCAGTTGTCTTTCAACTTTCATGGCCATGTGAACCATGTCTTCCAACTCAACATAGTGCTGCAAGCCAACCACATTAGCAATATCTTAATTAAAACAATGAAAAATATCTTGACATAGTGGCCTTTCCATCATTTTCATGTTGGCTCGAATCATGATTATTTCCATCTCCTCGTGGTAATCTTCCACACTTTTAGAACCTTGTGTAAGACTTCAAAGCTTTTGGTGCAGGTCCCTATAATAATGACTAGGATCAAATGTCCTCCTCATGATGGCCTTCATCTCATCTCAAGTGCCTATAGGCCTTTCATGATTTAGTCTCGCATTCAAAATGAGCTAATCCCACTAAAAAATAGCATAATTAGTAAATTCAACAATAACTAGTTTTACCTTTTTCTTCTTAGAGTAGTTGTGGCTGTCAAATACTACCTCCACCTTTTTTTCCCACTTCAAATAAGCTTCTGGATCATTTTTTCCTTGAAAAGAAGGAATTTTCAGTTTGATACGCCTAATTCACGATCTATATGCCTTGTCTTTCTATAATCTTTTCCACATATATTAACAATGGCCTTGTCATCAAAATTATTTAGATTATTGCCATCGTCTTCTTCCATGGTAGCATGCCTCTAATTGCTTCTTACATTAGGAGCTACTAGTTGCTGCCCCCTTTATAGATAAGCAATGGCAGTGTCTTGCCTCTCCAATTTGTCACAGATCTCTTAAAACATTATATTCATGCACTCAAGTTGTTGTTGCATGGCTTTGAGCATGATTGATTGGTTCATAGGTTGTTGATGTTGAAACATTTGTGATTTGAAAAGATTGTTAGTAAAAAGATCTCACAACACTGCCTCATATATTTCACTCAATTGATGTTACTTAACTCTCATGTTCATCACACAAATTGACTTTTATCCTCTAATGTCCTCACACACTATTGCTTCTTCCTACACTTAATTCTCTCTTTTAGTTCTTTATTGAACTAAATAAACAAAATCAAGAAAAATCTAGATGGAACAAAAAAGGAATTGCTTAAACTCATGCCCCTTGAATGGCTTTCAAATTATGAGCAGTTTCACCAGAACTCAGAGCCAATTCAAACTCACAAAGCACAGAAAAGGAATTAAGAGCACACAAGAAAAACAAAAGGAAAAAACAAAACAAGTGAGCAAAGGAACACATTTGATATTTTGTATCAATAAAGGTAAGGAAAATGAATAATTTAAATTCAATTTGATGAAACTAGGAAGATTTGAATTCTTTCGCAATCTGAGTTTTTTTTTTGGCTGTATGTTATTTTTTTTTTGGATGATGATAAGAAATAAGATATTCAAACCTGATTAAAAACTAGGCTTTAATACCAAATGATGCTAACCCCATAGTACAACTTCCAGACCAACACTTAATTTAAAAATTCAATTGCCCAAGAAAGTTCTAAACATCCCTTGTTTGTTTACTTAAACTTCTCTACAATCATTAAGTCATTGTCGCTTATATGGCCCAGGATGATTTAAAGTTGTCAAATTCAATTTTTCAACTAATTGGTGCTAGCCATATTAGTACAACTCCCTTAATCAATTATCATGCTACATACCTTACTATAGACATGGCATTATATCAAAGAAACTTTAAAACCCACACTTAATTTGAAGTTTCAACTACCCAAGAAAGTTCTAAATAGATTTAAGCAAAACAAAAACCGTGACCCAATGTTTAAGAAAATATGAACTAGAGGTATAGAGAAGGATATTCACGCTACACTTAAGATTTAGATAAAAAGGTGAGTGATAAGTCTATTTTGGAACGCCACAAGAATGCAAATTCTTGATAAGTTCACTAGTTCTCAAAATAACTAAAGAAAGAATGATCTTCCAAATTCAAAATAACATTCATCTCTAATTGTCTTGCATAGTAAGGTTGTGGAGTTTGAATAGGTTAATAGAAACCCAATATCCTAAAAATACAATTGGAAACATTGGAACAACCCTCTAAGCATAGGTTTGTCAAAGGATGCTTCAAAAGTTTTCACCAACCCATCATTATTAATGCTAGTCATTGAAAAGCTTCCTAGCCTACCATAATTAATGCTAGTCATTGAAAAATTTAATGTTAGCCCACCATCATTGATGGTAGACTTACCTAACACATTGACAAACTTGAAACAAAATAAATATATGAAGTTCAATAAACAAAGGAGTTGTTGGAATTCCCAAGCCTGAACCAGTTGTAATAAATTGGTCATAACACTTTCTAGAAAACTCCAAATCCAGCTCTGTAAATTGTATTGGAAAGTCAACTTAATAATCTTTCCAGTGGTATATAGCTTTGCACATTAGTTCTACCTCAATCAATACCAGTTTCAGTCTGAATTTACCCTTAGTACATTTGACCCAAATTATGTATTTGGCTGGCTAACAACTTGAATAATGCCCACAATGCATTGTCTTCTCTCCAAGCCCAATTCATCATGTTTTGCATCTTGAATTGCATTTTCAGTCCACATTTTCTCAATTAATCTATTTAAAACAACTTGCATCTTTTTAGTTCTAGCTCTTGTAATTGGGCCACCATGAATATGTAAAGGATCACTTGAAGGTTTAATGATATTCCCTTGATGGTTCTCATCATTCCCCCTCCCCTCAAAAGGATTCGTCCTCGAATCTTCACCTACTTCGAAAGGAGAAAGATCATAAACATTAAAAGTAGCTCTCATATTATACTCACCAGGAAGATCAAATTTGTAGGTATTGTCATTGATCCGTGCAACCACTTGAAATGGACCATCTCCCTTTGGGAGCAACTTGGAATGCCTTTTTGCTGGGAACCTCTCCTTTCTCATATGCACTCAAACCCAATCTCCTGGCTAAAAAACCACTTGTTTACATCCTTTGTTGGCTTGAGTAGCATATTGTTCAGTCGTCTTTTTTATGTGTTGCGTTCTCTCATGCAATTGCTTGACAAATTCAGCTTTCTTTTTACTATCCGTACTAGTACGCTCATCAATAGGTAAAGGTAAAAATTTCAAAGGAGTTAACGGATTAAAACTATATACAATCTCAAATGGTGAAAATTTAACAACTGAATGGATAGTTCTATTTGATGAAAACCATCAAGGGAATACCATTAAAGCTTCAACCAATCCTTTGAGCATTGATGGAGGCCTAATTACAAGAGTTAGAGCAAAAAAGATATAAGCTATTAAATGGATTAATTGAGAAAATATGGACTGAAAATGCAATTCAAGATGCAAGACATTATGAATTGGGCTTGGAGAGAAGACAAAGCATTGTTGGCATTATTCAACCTATTGGGCAACCAAATACACAATTTGGATCCAATGTAGAAAGGGTAAATTCATAATAAAACTGGTATTGATTGAGTTAGAACTAATGTGTAAGCTATATACCATTGGAAAGATAATTAAGTTAGCTTTCCAATGCAATTTAAAGACTGGATTTGGAGTTCTCTAGAAGGTGTTATGACCAATTTATTATAGCTTGTTCATGCTTGGGAATTCCAACCACTCTTTTATTTATTCAACTTCATTTATTTGTTTTGTTTTATGTTCTTCAATTTGTTGGTAAGTCTCCCATCGATGATGGTGGGCTAGCATTAAGTTTGTCAATGACTAGCATTAATACTGCTGGGTTGGTGAAGTCTTTTAATGTATCCTTTGACAAACTTATGCTTTGAGGGTTATTCCAATATTTCTACTTGTATTTTTAAGATCTTGGGTTTCTATTAACCTATTTAAACTTAGCAACCTTGCAATGTAAGACAATTAGAGATGAATGTTATTTTGAATTTGAAAGATCATTATTTCTTGTGTTCTTTTGAAACTAGTGAACTTATCAAGAATTTGTATTCTTATGGCGTTCCAAAATAGACTTATCACTCAACTTCTCATCTGAATCTTGAGTGTGGTGTGAATATCTTTCTCTATACCTCTGGTTCATGTTTTCTTAAAAATTAGGTCAAGGGTTTTGTTTCGCTTAAATCTGTTTAGAACTTTCTTGGGAAGTTGAAATTTCAAATTAAGTGTGGGTTTCAAAGTTTCATTGTGGGGTTCACATCACTATTGTAAGAAAATTCAACATATGGCAAACATTCTTCTCAAGTTTTCAAGCTCTTTTGAATAATGGCACGAACAAAGTTAACAAATTTCTATTTACAACCTCGCTTTGTCCATCAGTCTGTGGATGATAAGTAGTAGAAAATAAAAGTTTAGTATCCAACTTACCCCACAAAGTTTTCCAAAAGTGGCTCAAGAACTTAGCATCATTCTAAAATTATGCTCTTTGGTACTCAATGCAATCTAACTATTTCCTCGAAATGTGCCATCTTTAAAAACCTATCAACAACAACAAAAACAAAATCTTTTCCCCTTTTTGACCTAGGTAAACCCAAAATAAAGTCCATAGAAATATTAATCCAAGGTTTGCTAGGTATGGGTAAAGGCTTATACAATCCATGGGGTAAAACTATATACTTAGCATGTTTACAAGTGATACACTTCTCACATATTCTTTCAACAACACGTTTCATATGTGGCAAAAAGAAGTGTTCTTTTAAAACATCTAAAGCCTTTTTAATGCCAAAATGTCTCATTAAACCTCCCCTATGAGCTTCACGCACAAACCATTCGCGCAAAGAACTATTAGGCACACACAATTTATTTTCTCTAAATAAGAACCCATCACGCCTATAGAACTTACCAAATTCTTGATAAGTTCACTAGTTTTAAAATGAACCAAAGAAAGAATGATCTTTCAAATTCAAAATAACATTCATCTCTAATTGTCTTGCACAACAAGGTTGTTGAGTTTAAATAGGCTAATAGAAACCGAAGATCCTAAAAATACAAATGGAAACATTGGAACAACCCTCCAAGCATAAGTTTGTCAAAGGATGCTTTAAAAGTCTTCACCAACCCACCATTTGTAATGCTAGTCATTAACAAACTTAATGCTAGCCCACCATCATTGATCGAAGACTTACCTAACACATTGAAAAACTTGAAACAAAACAAATAAATGAAGTTGAATAAACAAAGGAGTGGTTGCAATTCCCAAGCTTGAACAAGCTGTAATAAATTTGTCATAACACCCTCTAGAGAACTCTAAATCTAGCTCTGTAAATTGCATGGGAAAGTTAACTTAATTATCTTTCCAGTGGAAAAGAGATTGGTAATTGATTATCAGCCTCTAAATGCTTTTCTCAGAGATGAAAATTTCCTTTTCCAAAAATCCAGTCCTTCTTTGTCCATCTTCAGGATGCCAGAATCTTTTAAAAATTGACCTAAAAGCTGGTTTTTGGCAACTCGGCATTTCACCCCATGATAGACCTAAAACGGCTTTCTATATTCCCAATGCCCATTATCAATGGACAGTAATGCCCTTTGGTCTTAAAATTACTCATTCTTTGTTCCAAAAAGCAACGGTAAAAATATTATCTCCCATCCTTCATCATGCTTTAGTGTATATCGATGACATTTTGCTATTTTCTACCAATCACCAAACTCATCAAACATTACTTTCAGACTTTCTTGACATTGTGCAAACACATGGCATAATGCTTTCTGAAAAGAAAAGCAGCATTGGAAAGGAATCAATTGATTTCTTAGGCATGATGTTACAAGATGGCCACTACCATCCAGGACCACACATTGCAGAAGAATTGGTAAAAAGTTCCCAGACACAGATCTCAATAAAAAGTAAATTCAATAGTTCCTCGGAATTATAAATTATTTGAGAGACTTTATTCCCAAAGTTGCAGTCCACACCAGCAAATTATCGCGCATGCTAAAAAAGCAACCCCCACTATGGGGCCTTGAAAAAACAACAACTGTTCAATAACTCAAGAAGATTTCACAATCACCTCCGCCACTCAAGATTCCTACAACAGGATAAAGAATTCTCCAGACAGACGCCAGTGATGAATACTGGAGTGCCATTCTTTTAAAAAAAATTGGTGAAAAGGAGTCCTATTGTGCTCATGCAAGTGGACAGTTCAAGGATGCAGAAAAAAATTATCATGTTATTTACAAGGAGATTTTAGCAGTCAAGTATGGAATCAAAAAATTTGAATTCCATCTTATTAGACACAATTTCCTTATCAAGATGGATAACTCCTCTTTCCCAAAAATCTTTGACTTCAAGAACAAATTGCTTTCAGACAAGCAATTACTCAGCTTAAAGGCTTGGTTTGCCAAGTATGACTTCACAGTCCAGCACATTAAAGGTGATAAAAATCTTATCCCTGATTTCCTCACTCGTCCATCTATAAATAAACCCACTCTCATTAATTCTATTTATGTTATACCCATTATCGCAATGAATCGTACTCTTCCTTTCAGAGCCTTAACTTAAAAGACTTTTCCTCTCAATCACTCTTTCAGTTCAGCCTTCCAAATCCAAGATTTTGCCAAAAAATTCCTTTTCAGGTATTTCATGAATGTCTACAGAACCCAACCACAACGTTTTCTATCCCTTCACCTAGAACACCTATTTCTTATAGGATTCACTCTCAATCTAACCCTGACCATATCAGAAGATGAATAATGGTATGTTTGGTGTCTTATAGTCCTGTATGCCACTAAACTTGTTCTTCATGTTCAACCTACCCTCAGGTACATTTCAACTCCTAACCATGGACCATCCCTCCTCTAGACATTACTTGAATGGTTTTCACTACTGACATGGTGGTATAAACAACTCCAAAACATCTCAACCTGTCATCAATTAAATAGACTTCTTGATCAAGAAGCAGATTTGTTTACCTCAGTTTTCATCATTCACAGGCCATATTTTCAACACCCAGTCACTAAAGACTACTGGATACAAGACCAGGCATATGAATGGAAAATGTTTCCGCACCCATTTCCACTTAACCATGATCCAACCATAATCTTAGTTCTCAAGACCTAACTTCTAGAACTCAATAATGTCCAACCAGCTCCACCAGACATTTGTGACACATCCATAGGACCATCTCACTTCCTTGAGTTTTTACCAAGATCTAGTGAACACACTCCAGGTTCAAGTTCCGGTCCGAAGGGTATTCTCGTCAGAGAAGAACGCCCATACTACACAAATGTCCTTTTTCAAGATGCTCAAGACCCTTGGGAATACTTCCACTCTCTACTCCCATTTCAAGAATCCTAAAGCTTGCATGTTGTCATAACTCCACACCCAGCTACGGTCACTACAGAAAAAAAAATGAGCTTGATGAAGATAATCTGATCTATCAGCAGATATACAGAGCTCGAAAGCAATATGAAAAAGAGACAAGAGACATATCTCCATCAGGATATCCCTCCACTCCATAAAGCTTCAAGCTTTTCACATAGCTACAGAAGCTTTCTGAGAATTTCGGCTTTAATAAAAGATGACAGGGGTCCTGTCCTGCCTACAGTGTGTTTTCACGTGTGTACTTTTTCTTTATGTTTTTGTCGTTTACTCTCAAAGATAAGGGTCATGTCTTATCTTTTCTTTTCAAAAGCTCTATATAAGAGTTCTCAAGTCTTTGTATTAGGCAGAACTCCTTCAATAAAAATTTGGCTTTCATAACAATTATGATGTCTCTCTAAGTTCTTTTCTTCTTCTAGGAAGCAAGTTAATACTTGAATCATTAAACTAAGAGCATTTCATCTCTATCTCTATATTGAGTATGCTCTGCACTTGCCTTTGAGTAAGGATCATGTGCATAAGAAAAGTTCTGATTTATCTTCAACCTAGTTTCTCAAAACTATTTTCTCACAACGTTCACCCTCTCTAAGAGTCTAAGAAATGACTTGTTCTTGGGTGGTATCGTGGGCAATGGTTTTCTCCCACTGGTTTGATAACTAAAGGATTAGGGTATATCGGCTGGAAACCCGAACTTGCGGACTACTGGTCCAAAGAACAGTTTTAATTGTTATAGTTCTGGTGTAACAACGCCAAGTACTCTGACCCCCCTTCTAAAGAATTAGGGTATATCAGCTGGAAACCTGAGCTTGCGGACTACTGGTCCAAAGAACAGTTTTAGCTGTTTTAGTTCTGGTATAACAATGCCACATACTCTGACCCCCTTGGTATCCCAGTTTTATTCTGAATTTTTCCTTTTTGCATTCGATCCAAATTGTGTATTTGGTTGCTCAATAGCTTGAATAATGACCACAATGCCTTGTTTTCTCTCTAAGCCCAATTCATCATGTCTTGAATCTTAAATTGCATTTTCAATCAATATTTTCTCAATTAATCCATTTAAAGCAACTTGCATCTTTTTGGCCCTAGCTCTTATAATTGAGCCTCCATGAATGTGCAAAGGATCAGTTGAAGGTTTAATCGTATTCCCTTGATGGTTCTCATCATTCCCCCTCTCTTTAAAAGGATTCGTTCTCGAATCTTCACCTATATCGAAAGGAGAAAGATTAGAAACATTAAAAGTAGCACTCACATTATACTCACTAGGAAGATCTAATTTGTAGGCATTGTCATTGATCCGTGCAACCACTTGAAATGGACCATCTCCCCTTAGAAGCAACTTGGAATGTTTTTGTGCTGGAACCTCTCCTTTCCCATATGCACCCAAACCCAATCTCCAAGCTAAAAAACCACTTGTTTACGTCCTTTGTTGGCTTGAGTAGCATATTGTTCAGTCGTCTTTTCTATGTGTTGTTGCGTTCTCTCATGCAATTGCTTGACAAATTCAGCTTTCATTTTACCATCCATATTAGCGTGCTCATTAGGTAAAGGTAAAAAATTCCAAAGGAGTTGATGGATTAAAACCATATACAATCTCAAATGGTGAAAATTTAGTAGCTGAATGGGCAGTTCTATTGTAAGCAAATTCAACATGTGGCAAACATTCTTCCCAAGTTTTCAAGTTCTTTTAAATAATGGCATGCAACAAAGTAGACAAAGTTCTATTTACAACCTCAGTTTATCCATCAGTTTGTGGATGACAAGTAGTAGAAAACAAAAGTTTAGTACCCAACTTACCCCACAAAGTTTTCCAAAAGTGGCTCAAGAACTTAGCATCTCGTTATGAAACTATGCTCCTTGGTACTCCATGCAATCTAACTATTTCTTTGAAAAACAAATTAGTTATGTTTGTTGCATCATTAGTTTCGTGACATGGAATGAAATGTGCCATCTTTGAAAACCTATCAACAACAACAAAAATTGAATCCTTTCCCCTTTTTGACCTTAGTAAACCCAAAATAAAGTCCATAGAAATATCAACCCAAGGTTCGCTAGGTATGGGTAAAAGGTTATACAATCCATGGGGTAAAACTCTAGACCTAGCATGTTTTCAAGTGATACACTTCTCACATATTCTTTCAACATCACATTTCATATGTGGCTAAAAGAAGTGTTCTTTTAAAACATGTAAAGTCTTTGCAATCCCAAAATGTCCCATTAAACCTCCCCCATAAGCTTCACGTACAAGCAATTCATGCAAAGAACTATGAGGCACACAATTTATTCTCTCTAAATAAGAACCCATTATGCCTATAGAACTTACCAAATGCAACTTTCTCATAAGCATTACATACATTAGCAAACTCAAGATCATTAACAAATAATTCTTTAATGTGCTCAAATCCTAACAACTTTACATTTAATATAGAGATAAGTGCATTCCTTCTAGATAATGCATCAGCCACCACATTCTCCTTACCTTATTTGTATTTGATCACATAAGGAAATGGCTCAATAAATTCAACCTATTTGGCATGTCTCTTATGCAACTTACCTTGCCCTTTCAAATGCTTCAAGGACTCGTGATCAGTGTGTACAACAAACTCTTTAGATAGAAGATAGTGCTGTCAAGATTCCAATGCTCTCACCAATGCATACATCTCCTTGTAATAGATAGGATAGTTTAGGGCTGCTCCACTCAATTTCTCACTAAAATAATTTCTCACTAAAAAAGGTAATTGGACGCCCTTCTTGCATCAAAACAGCTCCAATACCTATACCTGAAACATCATACTCAATTTCAAAAGTCTTAGCAAAATCAAGTAAAGCAAGTAATGGTGTAGAAACAAATTTCTTCTTGATTAGATTAAATGCCCCTTTTTGTTCACTACCCCACTTAAATCCCACATGTTTCTTCACAATTTCAGTTAATGGTGCAACAAGGGTGCTAAAATCTTTCACAAATCTTCCATAAATCTAGCCAAACCATGAAAACTTCTTACCTCACTTACACTTTTAGGTGTAGGCCACTCCTTAATAGCCTTTACCTTCTCTTCATCAACCTCAATTCCTTTAGCACTTACAACATAACCAAGAAAAACAATATGCCTTATATAAAAAGAACACTTCTTCAAATTAGCATACAACTTTTCCTTCCTTAAAACAATCAATACACTTTACAAATGCTCAATGTGTTCATCTAGACTTTTACTATAGATCAAAATATCATGAAAATAGACAACTACAAACTTACCAATAAAAGCACGCAAAACATGGTTCATTAACCTCAGAAAAGTGCTAGGCTTATTAGATAACCCAAATGGCATCACTAACCACTCATGTAAACCATATTCTGTTTTAAAGGCAGTTTTCCATTCATCTCCCTCTCTAATCCTAATAATAAACACACAAGAACCATGCAATTCATCAAGCATGTCATCAAGTCTAGGAATATGATGTCTATATTTTACAGTGATTTTATCGATTGCATGACAGTCAATGAACATTCTCCATGTTCTATCCTTTTTGGGCACTAGTAGAATTGGCACCGCATATGGACTCATGCTCTCCTTCACATATCCCTTTGCCAAGAGTTCTTCAACCTGCCTTTGAAGCTCCTTTGTCTCCTCAAGGTTGCTTCTATATGCGGGTCTATTAAGAATGGTAGCTCCAACACATCATCAAAGTCCTGGAAAAGAGTCATAATAGCACTAGGCAAAGAAGAGTTAAGCTCATTAGTATGTAAACAAGCCTCCTTGCACAAAAGTACAATGGTAGGCTGTTTTGAAAAGAAAAGCCCTCTTAATCTCACTCGCTTTTGCAAACAAACTCACTTGCTGCCTTTCTTTTCGCTTAAAAATATTTTTTTATCTTTCTTCCACTTGCTTTTCTCTCAATAATGTAAATCCCACAATGAAACTTTGAAACCCACACTTAATTTGTAGTTTCAAACTTCCCAACAAAGTTCTAAACAGACTTATGAAAAATAAAACCTTGACCCAAAGGTATAGAGAATGATATTGACGCCATATTCAAGATGTAGATGAGAAGGTGAGTGATAAGTCTAGTTTTGGAACACCACAAGAATGCAAATTCTTGATAAGTTCACTAGTTCTCAAAAGAACCAAAGAAAGAATAATTCTTTCAAATTCAAATAACATTAATCTCTAATTATCTTACATAGCAAGGTTGCTGAGTTTAAATAGGCTAAAAGAAACCCAAAATCCTAAAAATACAAATGGAAACATTGGAACAGCCCTCCAAGCATAGGTTTGTCAAAGGGTGCTTCAAAAGTCTTCACCAACCCACCATTATTAATGCTAGTCATTGACAAACTTAATGCTAGCCTACCATAATTAATGTTATCATTGACAAACTTAATGCTAACCCACAATCATTGATGGTAGACTTACCTAACACATTGACAAACTTGAAACAAAATAAATAAATGAAGTTGAATAAACAAAGGAGTCGGTGGAATTCCAAAGCTTGAACAAGTTGTAATAAATTGGTCATAATTCCTAGAGAACTATAAATCCAGCTCTGTAAAATGTATTGGAAAGTTAACTTAATTATCTTTCCAACAATATATAGCTTGCACATTAGTTTTGGTTCAATCAATACCAGGTTTATTCTGAATTTGCCCTTTCTACATTGGATCCAAATTGTGTATTTGGCTGCCCAATAGGTTGAATAATACCAACAATGCCTTGTCTTCTCTCCAATCCCAATTCATGATGTCTTGCATCTTGAATTGCATTTTCAGTCCACATTTTCACAATTAATCCATTTAAAGCAGCTTGCATCTTTTTGGCTCTAGGTCTTGTAATTTGGCCTCCATGAATGTGCAGAGGATCACTTGATGCTTTAATGGTATTCCCTTGATGGTTCTCATCACTCAATCTCTCTTTCTTTTGTACTCTCATTTTCTTTTTTTGTATCACTCTCTTTTTGTATTGACATTTGATCCTCATACACTTGCCTAGGTGTTAAAAGTACAAGAGTGATATGCTTTTTATTCATTACAAAAGAATATCTATTTAAGTAACCATCATGTGTAACTCGCCTATCATATTGCCAAGGTTGCCCCAAAAGAATATGTCCAGCATGCATGGGTACTATATCACATAGAACCTCATCCTTGTATCTCCCAATAGAGAATGAAACTAGCACTTGTTTATTTACTTTAACTTCCCCCCAATTATTCAGCCATTGTAGCTTATATGGCTTAGGATGTTTCGAGGTTTTCAAATTCAATTTTTCAACTAAAGTAGTGTTAGCTACATTAGTATAACTTCCACCATCAATTATCATACTGCATACCTTATGTTTTATGTGGCATTTAGTATGAAAGATGTTATCATGTTGTACTTATGCACCTTCTTTTACTTGCAAGTTTCCAGACACACATCTCAACAGAAAGTAGATCCAACAATTCCTCGGGATTGTTAATTATGTCCGTGATTTTATCCCAAAAGTTGCAATTCACACAAGCCAGCTGTCCCGTGTGCTCAAGAAACAGTGCCCTCCATGGGGCCCTGCTCAGACAGAAGCTGTCAAGCAGCTAAAGGTGATAGCACAATCACCTCCTCCACTCCGAATTCCCACAAGTGGACAACGCATCCTCCAGACTGATGCCAACGATGATTATTAGAGTGCCATTCTCCTTGAAGACATCAATGGTGTGCGTCATTCTGTGCAAATGCAAGCGGATTGTTCAAAGACTCTGAAAAGAACTACCATGTGATCTACAAGGAGATTTTGGCAGTCAAATATGGAATTAAAAAATTTGAATTCCATCTCATCAGCCACAAATTCCTTATCAACATGGATAACTCTTCTTTTCCCCGCATCTTTAATGGTTCCTACAATAGCGTATTGGTATTCCTTGAACCTGGTGTCTAGAAGAGTAATTCAAGCTGTAACAGGTAAGCCTTTTCGACCATGAAGAGTGAGAATTAATCGTACACCACCAAGATGGAGGTGTGTGTATCCTTCTCGTTTCCAGTTGGCGACGAGATCTGTGTGCTCTACAAGCCTCACAAAGTGAACAATATGTCACTATGGAAATACCCTCAATCCGGATTGTCCTTGCTTGGATGATACAAATATTGATGAAGAATTGGAAGTTATGCGGAGAAAGAAAAAGAAGAAGAAAAAATCTTTTTATCCTCCACCACCTTGCAAATCTTTTCTTCCACAACCTCCACCGGATTCAAAACCTCTTGTTCACCCAATCAAGTCATGCCTTATGTTTTCAAGTCATTCCTATGAGGAATCATTTCCTCCACTTGAAAAACAGACAGACACACAAACCCGTGTTACCTCAAAACCTTTTGTTCAATCTCCGATTACAGCCTCTGGGCAACCTGAAGAACCAAAACAATATGAAGCTGTTTTGAATTGGCAAACCAAAAATGCCAATGCTCAAAATCATACTCTTCAACAACTCGGTAAGAAAATTGACCGTGTTGCCACTCAAGTCTCCCAGACTGAAACTAAAGTTGATTGAATCAGCAGTCGTTTAGATCAGATGTATATACATCTTCAAGATCGGATTTCTGAACTAGACACCGATCTCAGACGAATGATCAACAATCATATCTGAGGTCCAGAGTTTAATAAAAAAGAAGCCGAGATCAGAAAACTCAAACCTGAATTGTCCAGGATTGATGCTGAAAAGACTCGAGTTTCTCTTTTTACTCAACCACAACCTACACCAGTATCTCCTCCAATCTTTAAAACCTATGCACCTTTCTACACACCATCCCGACCTCAACAACTTGTTTATAATCAGTTCTTTGGTTTCTCCCACCTTCAACCAACTCCTCAACCATCTTCACCCAAAAAATCACGATCTAAAGTCAAAATCTCTGAACCACGTCCAAAGGCCACTTCCTCTTCCTCTACATCTACAATCCCTCCAAAAGAATCACCACAAGACCATCCCGAGCCTTTTAAAAAAGATAAAGGCCCAATGGACCAGTATCATTATCATACTGTCCAGATCTAATCTTGAGATTCCTCCGACTCTTCTGAGCCTGAAACACACAATTCATCTTCGTCCTCCTCTTATGACTCATCAAACGCCTCCACTAACTCTGAGTCTGAATATGCTGACATTACAGGCATATTAATGGCCACTGAAACTGCAAATCCAAGTTCCTCTACTCCAACACCTATTGTTGATGACAATCCTTCTGACCAAGCTTCTCAAACAGACCCAATACCACCACCAGTTCATGAACACTCAACAAAACCATCTTCAACATCTTGGTTTACATTTGATGACATTCCTCGTCACAAATGGGCTGCTAGACTTCAAGAATTTACTGCTTGGATTGATCTCCAAGGTACCAAGCCTAATGCTCAACCTCAAGCCGTTCTTCGTGAATTCATGGCCCGCTCCACGGGTTCTTTACGAGACTGGCTAGAAAGCTTAGGAGAATATAAACAGCTCCAATTCTTGGAATCTCTGATTGGTACAGCCCTCAATCTTATTCATGAGCAATTCATCGATGAAAAAATTGCTTCCACTAAAGCAGACAGAAAAGAATACCATCAGATGAAATGTTGTTCTCTTAAAAGACATCTTTTGGATGCTCATTACAAAAGAATGAGTATTCTATTCTACAAGCTAAATGGGTTCAATGAGCTATCTCTTAAACATGTCTTCATTGCCTCTCTTCCTCCTGAGTTACAACCCAATCTTCAAAGAAAACTCACAGCCACAAATCTGAGCATAGTCGATATCTCTCTGGGAAAGATTTTTCAAATGGCCATGCTATCTCTTGATAAGATCTGTGAACAGAAAGAATTCTTCAAAGATCTCATAGAAGACAAAAAAACACTTCTCTGAAGCTTGTAAAAAACCTCATCTCAAAATGGAGTGTAAAGATGAAAAGAAGTGTGTTTGTTCGCCTAAAAAGAAAAAACATTTTCAAAAACACTTCCACAAAAAATCATCCTCTAAAAAACCTTTTCGGTATTTCAGAAAGAAAGATGTTTCTCAGTGCCGAAAGAAAAAATCCAACCGTTGTTTCATTTGCAAGAAACACGGTCACTTTGCCCGAAATTGTCCTCACAAATCGGCCAAAGCTGTTTGTCTTATCCAACATCTTCAACATTCTTCCCTGTTATCTGAGAATGAGGATGTCGAATCAAATTTTCAGAACAGTCAGCACAAGATGATCAAACTGCCTTTCTTATCGCAGAATCTTATAATTCTGAAGATATTTTAGTCATTTCTGCAGTTCAGTCTGTTAATCATATTTCCACTATTCCTAGACCTTCTCTCAAGATGTTCATCATTCCTTCCAAATTCCATAAACCTATTCATGTTATTGGGTTTATTGACACTGGTGCAGATACCAGTATGATTGATCCTTCTGTTCTTCCATCAAACTGTTGGGAACCTCATTCCAAGATTTTCAGAGCAGTTAATGGTGAAACTTTTGAAACCACCTTGATTACCGAAAAACCCATTGGTATTCAATTCTTTTCGAATTGTATAATTTGGAAAAAGATTGTAGCTTCCAAACTCCCTGATAAAGATTTGCTCATAGGTTTTGATATTATTCATCTGGTTAAAAACCTATTCCTCACCAGTTCGGGAGTTCGCTACAAACAGATGTTCGTACCTTATACAGATACCCTACGTCTGTATGCACTTTTTGAAACATCATCTCCATACAGTCAGATCTCACAAAAGTTCTTAGAGTTCTGTCCAGAAAACCATTCTTTTCTTAAAGATCAACCCCACAAAAGCTTCACACCCGGGTATGTCTCTTTCAGATCTCTTGCTTGCTAAACAAGAATGTTCTCAGTTACTTCAACAATGTCTTATTGAGTCTACTGATTTAGATTGGGCTTTTCAAGCCTTTTATGTTGAAAAACGATCTGAATTAGTTCGTGGAAAAAAGAGATTAGTGATTGATTATCAGCCACTCAATTCTTTTCTTAAAGATGATAAGTTTCCCCTTCCAAAAATCCAGACCTTGTTTGTCTATCTTCAAGGGGCTCGTATCTTCTTTAAGTTCGATTTGAAAGCTGATTTTTGGCAACTTGGTATTTCACCAGTTGACTGTCATAAAACTGCCTTCTGCATCCCTGATGCCCATTATCAATGGACTGTTATGGCTTTTGGTCTTAAAGTCGCTCCCTCCTTATTTCAAAAAGCCATGACAAAAATCTTTAGTCCTATTCTTCATCATACATTGGTCTACATTGATGATATTTTGTTGTTTTCCTCTGACCATGAGAGCCACCAGAAGTTCCTTTTGGATTTCTTTCACATTGTGCAGGCACATGGCATCATGCTTTCCGAAAAGAAAAGCAGCATAAGAAAGGAATCAATTAACTTTCTTGGCATGGTGATTAAAGACGACCAATATCAGCCTGGTCCACACATTACAGTTGAATTATTAAAGTTTCCAGACACACATCTCAACAGAAAACAGATCCAACAATTCCTTGGGATTGTTAATTATGTCCGTGATTTTATCCCAAAAGTTGTAATTCACACAAGCCAGCTGTCCCGCATGCTCAAGAAACAGTGCCCTCCATGGGGTCCTGCTCAGACAGAAGCTGTCAAGCAGCTAAAGGTGATAGCACAATCACCTCCTCCACTCCGAATTCCCACAAGTAGACAACGCATCCTCCAGACTGACGCCAACGATGATTATTGGAGTGCCATTCTCCTTGAAGACATCAATGGCGTGCGTCATTTCTGTGCACATGCAAGCAGATAGTTCAAAGACTCTGAAAAGAACTACCATGTGATCTACAAGGAGATTTTGATAGTCAAATATGGAATTAAAAAATTTGAATTCCATCTCATCAGCCACAAATTCCTTATCAACATGGATAACTCTTCTTTTCCCCGCATCTTTGACTTCAAGAACAAATTGCTACCTGACAAGTAATTACTCAGCCTCAAAACCTGGTTTGCTAAATATGATTTCACTGTTCAACACATAAAAGGCAACCAAAACCTCATTCCATACTTCCTCACCTGTCCAGCTATAAATAAACCCGCACTCATCTCCTCGATTCAAACCATTCCAGTTATAGCCATGAATCGCCAACTCTTTTTCAAAGCTCTCAGCCAAAGAAAGTTCCCCATGAATATCTCTTTCCAGTCGGCTTACCAATTGCAAGATTTTACAAAGAAGTTTCTTTACTGGTTTTTCTTTAATGTTCAGACCAAAAAACCTGACCGATTTCCTAATCTTTGCATGGAGCACCTGTTTCTCACAGGCCTCACTCTGTCCTCTTTGTCCATCTCTGAAGATGAGCTTTGGTATATGTGGTGTCTCACCACCTTGTATGCTACAAAGCTAGTTTTTCCCATCAAACCGGTCTTGACTCACCTTACCACTCCAGAGTTCTCACCAGACCTTCTATGGACTCTCTTTGAATGGTATTCCCCCCTCACTTAGTGGCGCCAGCAACTCCAACATTTGTGTACCTTTCATGGATTAGACAAAATGCCAGAACAAGAAGCTAATATGTGGACTACAGTCTTCATCGTCCACATGCCTTATTTCCAGCATCCAGAAACACGGGACTACTGGACACAGGACATGGCATATGAATGGAGAACTTACCCTCATCCTTATACCCTCATCCATGATACATTGGTCACCTCTGTTCTCAAAGCCTATCTCATGGAACTTAACAATGTTCCTCCACCTGCCACACATATTCACCACACCTCCATTGGACCATCACACACCCTTGAAATCATCCCAAAAACACAAGGCTGTACTCCAGGTTCAAGTTCAAGTCCTCAAGGAATCCTTGTCATGGAACATCCTGACTACACCAATGTCTTTATTCCAAGACGCTTAGGACCCATGGGAAGACTTTCAGTCCCTTCTCCATACAGACACTCCCCATTATACTGTCACCAACCCCGACTTTCCTACTGCATCTACCTCACAGCACATGTCTGAAGCTGATGAAGAAAAGTATCAACAAGCTGAGGCGTATCTCGACCAGAGACAGAGGCGTCGGTACAAGCGACAATATGAGACGGAAACAGGAGACGTGTCACCATCGCGCTATCCATCCACTCCATAATGACACTTTGTCGCTCTCACACAACTTTGGATGCAATAACCTATGTGACTCCCGTTTGTCTTTTGTTAAAGTCTTTGTCCGTGTGCTTTACTTTTGTTAAAGTCCTTGTCAGTATGCTTTACTTTTGTTAAAGTCCTTGTAAGTATGCTTTACTTTTGTTAAAGACCTTGTAGGTATGCTTTACCTTTTGTAAAAGTCCTTATCGGCATGTTTTGCTTTCAAAAAAGGTGTGCTATGTGATATGATCATTCGAGAGGTCCTGTTCTCAATGATCCTCTATATAAGGCACCTTTGGTCTCAGTTGTAAGGGAGCCCTTCTGAAATAAAAAATTAAGTCTTATACACTATGTTTCCCTAAACCTCTCTCTTTCTTCTAGGAATCGAAGAAATTATTTGAATTAAGAATGATACGCTCACCTCAAAAATTTCAAAATTGAGTATGCTCTGCACTTGCCTCAAGCTTGAGGATCCTGTGCATCAGAAAGGTCCTGTTTTTATCCTCCGAAACCGAATTTTCTAAACTGAAATTGTTTTCTCACAACGTTCACCCTCTTTAAAGGCCATGAGTGCCGTGTTTTCGGGTGGTATCGTGAAAAACTGTTTTAATTTCGGATTTGGTATTTGATGGATAAGTGTATATCGGCTGGAAACCAGAACTTGCGGGCTACTGGCCCTAAGGACATACTTCGTTCTGTTGTAGATCTGGTGTAATAATTTACCATCAACAGGATACTCAAAACCATTATTAGCATCCTCCAAAGGTGGTATATGATCATCATCTGATTCACTCTCGGTTTCAACATCACCATTATTCCTCAAGATCATTGCTCTCTTATTTGGGCATTGAGATGCAATATGACCTGTTCCCAAACATTTAAAACACTTAATATCTCTATTTCTAGAGTGTTGGGAATCATATTTACCTTTGCTTTGGTTGCCTCCCTCTTTATGGTGGAACCCAAATTTTCAGTTGTCGTTCCACTTTCATGGCCATGTGAACCATGTCTTCCAATTCAACATAGTGCAAGTCAATCACATTAGTAATATCTTGATTTAAACCATATAAAAATCTGGCCACCTCTCGTTCTTCTTCAATGTTACGTCGAATCATGATTACTTCCATCTCCTTGTGGTATAATCGTCCACACTTTTGGAACCTTGTGTAAGACTTTGAAGACTTTGGTGCAGCTCCCTATAATAATGACTAGGAACAAATCTCCTCCTCATGATGGCCTTCATGCCCTCCCAAGTGTTTATTGGCCTTTCACGATTTCGTCTCCTACTCAAAACAAGCTGATCCCACCAAATTATAGCATAATCAATAAATTCAATAGTAGCTAGTTTTACATTTTACTCCTTAGAGTAGTTGTGGCAATCAAATGCTAGCTCCACCTTTTTTTTCCCACTCTAAATAAGCTTCCAGATAATTTTTTCCTTGAAAAGAATGAATTTTCAGTTTGATACTCCCCAAATCACGATCTATACGTCTTGGCCATATATAATCTCTTTCACGCATGTCAATAATGGCTTGGTCATCAAAATTATCTAGGTCATCACCATCTTCTTCTCCCATGGCAGCACGCCATTGATTACCTATTGCATTAGAAGCTACTGGTTGTTGCCCCCTTTATAGATTGGCTATGACAGTGTCTTGCCTCTCTAATTCATCATAGATTTCTCCAAACATCATATTCATGCGCTCAAATTGTTGTTGCATGGCTTTGGGCATGATTAATTGGTCTATAGCTTCTTAATCTTTTAACATATTTGTGATATGAAAAGATCGTTAGCAAAAAGACCTCACAACACTCCTTCACGTGTTTCACTCAATTTGATGTCACTTAACTCTCATGTTTATCACATAAATTGGCTTTTACCCTCTAATGATCTCACAAACATTTTTTTTACCACACTTAATTCTCTTTTTCAGTTCTTTATTGAATTAAATAAACAAAATAAGGAAAACCCCAGGTGGCACACCGAATATGACAAACCAACACACTAAACAAAGAAAAGGAATTAAGAGAACACAAAGAACGACAAAGGAAATTGATGAAAAGAAAGCAAGAAAGCAAATGAACACAATTGATATTGTGTGTAAACAATGTCAAGGAAAACGAATAACTAAAATTCAATTTGATGAAAGTAGGAATATTTGATTCCTTTTGCAATCTGTTTTTTTTTTTACTTTTTTTTCTTTTTTTTTGATAATAAAAATGAATTAGACATTCAAACTTGATTAGAAATTAGCTCTGATATCAAATAATGCGAACCCCATAATGAAACTTTGAAACCCACACTTAATTTGTAGTTTCAAACTTCTCATGAAAGTTCTAAAAAGATTTAAGACAAACAAAACCTTGACCCAATGCTTAAGAAAAACATGAAAAAAAGGTATAGAAAATGATATTGACGCCACACTCAAGATGTAGATGAGAAGGTGAGTGATAAGTCTAGATTTGGAACGCAATAAGAATGCAAATTCTTGATAAGTTAACTAGTTCTCAAAAGAACCAAAAAAATAATAATCTTTCAAATTCAAATAACATTAATCTCTAAATTGTCTTACATAGCAAGGTTGCTGAGTTTAAATAAGCTAAAAGAAACCCAAGATCCTAAAAATACAAATGGAAATATTGGAACAACTCTCCAAGCATAGGTTTGTCAAATGGTGCTTCAAAAGTCTTCACCAACCCACCATTATTAATGCTAGTCATTGACAAATTTAATACTGACCTACCATAATTAATGCTATCATTGACAAACTTAATATTAACTCACCATCATTGATGGTAGACTTACTTAACACATTGACAAACTTGAAACAAAACAAATAAATGAAGTTGAATAAATGAAGGAGTTGTTGGAATTCCAAAGCCTGAACAAGCTGTAATAAATTGGTCATAACTCCTAGAGAACTCCAAATCTAGCTCTGTAAAATGTATTGGAAAGTTAATTATCTTTCCAACGGTATATAGCTTGCACATTAGTTCTGGCTCAATCAATACCAATTTTATTCCGAATTTGCCCTTTCTTCATTGGATCCAAATTGTGTATTTGGCTATCCAATAGCTTGAATAATGCCAACAATGATGTCTTGTCTTCTCTCCAAGCTCAATTCATGATGTCTTGCATCTTGAATTGCATTTTCAGTCTACATTTTCTTAATTAATCCATTTAAAGCAGCTTACATCTTTTTGGCTCTAGGTCTTGTAATTGGGCCTCCATGAATGTGCAAAGGATCACTTGAAGCTTTAATGATATTCCCTTGATGGTTCTCATCAACAACTCTTCAAGCACAGGTTTGTCAAAGGATGCTTCAAAAGTCTTCACCAACCCACCATTAGTAATGCTAGTCATTCACAAACTTAATGCTTCAAAAGTCTTCACCAACTCACTTACACTTTTAAGTGTAGGCCATTCCTTAATAGCCTTTACCTTCTCTTCATCAACTTCAATTCCTTTAGCACTTACAACATAACCAAGAAAAACAATATGATTTGTACAAAACGAACACTTCTTCAAATTAGCATACAATTTTTCCTTCTTTAAAATAGTCAATACACTTTGCAAATGCTCAATGTGTTCATATTGACTTTTACTATAGATCAAAATATTATGAAAATAGACAACTACAAACTTACCAATAAAAGCACGCAAAACATTGTTCATTAACCTCAGAAAAGTGCTAGGTGCATTAGATAACCCAAATGGCATCACTAACCACTCATGTAAACCATATTTTGTTTTAAAGGCAGTTTTCCACTCATCTACCTCTCTAATCCTAATCTGATGATATCCACTTTTAAGATCAATTTTACTAAACACACAAGAACCATGCAATTCATCAAGCATGTCATCAAGTCTAGGAATAGGATGTCTATACTTTATAGTGATTTTATTGATTGCAACATTATATAGAGATTGAGGAAATGGTCCATAAAGCCATCAAGAATGGGTAGCAACCCTTCCAAGAATTGACACAACCCGAATCGATTTAGGCTTTAAGATTGAATTCTAGACCTGGCATTGTATGGAACTGTGATTCGATGCTCAGTGACTACACGAACCTCAGTATGAGACGACGCCATAATAAGCTATGGATGATATGATTGGTAAGTCAAGAGTTTGAACGCCACGAAAATTTAATAAGTTCAAAGAGTTTGCATAAGAGCCAAAGAGAATTAACTCTCTCACTAATTGCATCAAAACTAATCTTCTCTGTTTATTGGATGCAAGTTCATTATATAGGGTTGGTTACATAATTTTTGGAAAAGAAATCCTAATGCAAAAGCAAATCAGAATCATGATCTAAAGCAAATAAGGAAAGAATCAAAATCAAATCAGAATCTTAATCTAAGTGGATTGGAAAGAATCTAAATCAAATCAGAATCCTAATTTAATCGATTAGGAAAGAATCTAAATTAAATTAGATTCCTAATCTAAGCAAATAGAAAACAATCTAAATAAAATCATAATCCTAATTGGCTTAAATGCCTTACATCAATTAAAATGGAAACTCAGCAATTTAAAGAGTAACTGATTTGTTTCTCTACGAGCCTCCTCAAGAAACGAAAAATTATCCGAAAAAGGAAAATGATATATTTCCCCCCATAATGCGCAACCCAACTTCCTATTTCATAGAAGTGATTATTTGGAAACTTCAAGAGCCTAAATCATTCATTATCATGTGCGATTACTTCAACGGGCCTTCACGAATTTAATTGAGTGAAAATTGCTTGAATCAGCCCATGAAGCGCTTCTTTGAATTTCTTTGCTTGAACTCTTATGATGGGTTCGACGGGAACTTAAATAGAATTTGAATATACCTCATCCCTTGATCTTGTGACAGTTTTATCCTCAATCTCATCATTCCCCCGTTTTTTTTTTAAAGAGGATTTATCCTCAAATCATCACATACATCAAAAGGACTCAAATAAGAAACATTAAAAATAGCACTTACATTGTACTCACTGGCAAATCCAGCTTGTATGCATTGTCATTGATTCATTCCAAGTCTTGGAAAGGACCATCCCTTCGAGGTAATAACTTAGATTTCCTTCGTTCTGGAAATCGTTTCTTGCCCATGTGTAACCACACCCAATCGCTGGGTTCAAACACTAGCTGATATCACCCTTTGTTGGTTTGTTTAGCATATTGTTCCGTTCTCTACTTGATGTTGAACTTTTCCATCTAGTGTATCTATTTAACAATTTCAGTCTTTTTCTTGTCATCTAAATTAACATGTTCAGATATAGGTAGTGGAGTTAAATCTAATAGGGTTAATGGATTAAAACAAAAACAATCTCAAATAGTGAATACTTAGTAGCATAATGAATAGAATAATTATAAGCAAACTCAACGTGTGGCAAACAATCTACCTAAGTTTTGATGTTCTTTTTAATGATAGCCCGCAACAACGTAGATAAAGTTATAGTCACAACTTCTGTTTGACCATCAATTTGAGGGTGACAAGTAGTTGAAAAGAACAACTTAGTTCTTAACTTAGCCAATAATTTTTTCTAGAAGTAACTTAAAAACTTAGCATCCCTATCAGAAATAATTGTCCTAGGCATATCATGCAACCTCACAATATCCCTAAAGAACAGGTAAGCGACATTAGAAGCATCATTCGTTTTATGGCATGGAATAAAATATGCCATCTTTGAAAATCTATCCACAACCACAAAAATTAAGTCTCTCCCTCGTTTAGATCGAGGTAACCCTAGCACAAAATCCATCAAAACATCAGTTCAAGGCATACTAGGTATTGGCAACGAGGTGCATGAGCCATAAGACTGCACTTTCGATTTGGCTTACCTACAAGTGACACATCTACCACAAAGTCTCTCAACATCTTGTTTCATATGTGGGCAATAGAAGTATTCCTGGAAAACTGCTAAAGTTTTTACAACTCTAAGTTGCCCCATCAACCCTCCTCCAAGAAAAAAGATGTTTCTCAGTATAGAAAAAAGAAGCATAACCGTTGTTTCATCTGCAAGAAACGCGGTCACTTTACTACTCGGGTAGTTGTACGTGGCGTTGTTACACCAGATCTATGACAAATCAAAGTCTGTCCTTAGGGCTAGTAGCCCGCAAGTTCTGGTTTCCAGCCAATATACACTTATCCATCAAGTACCAAATTCGAAAATCATAGTAAAAATAGTTTTTCACGATACCACCCGAAAACATAGCACTCACGGCCTCAAAGAGGGTGAACGTTGTGAGAAAACAATTTTGTTTTACAAAAATCAGTTTTGGAAGATAAAAACAAGACCTTTCTAATGCACAGGATCCTTAGGCTTAAGGCAAGTGTAGAGCATACTCAGTATTGAAATTAGAGATGAACGTATCCTTAATATTCCAAATAATTTTCTTAACTCCTAGAAGATAGAAAGGGTTTAGAGAAACATGATGTAAGAAAACTGAATTTTATTGTTGATTAACTCCTACCTTACAAAGGGAAGAGAGGTCCTTATATAGAGATCTCGAGGAGGAAAGAGAAAAGGTGGGACCTTTACAAAAGGAGAAACATAATTATGAAAGCAAGAAAGCACTAAAGCACACCACGCCAAACTAGAAAAGCAAAAGCAAACTTTAGACAAGACAGGACCCTTGTCTAATTATTAAAGCAAACTTTAATTAAGCAAAAGCTAAAGGTTCACGTGCTTATCAGTGATTATGGAGTGGAGGAAGACACATCACTGGTCTCTTTTTCATAATGACGCTGGGCTCGGTGCATCCGTCTTTGGTCAAGATAAGCTTCAACTTGTAGATATTTGTCTTCATCTGCGTCAGTCATTTTTGATGTGGAAGGACTAAGAGAGTCTGGATTGGTGATAGTGTATGGGGTATTTTCAGTCTGGAGAAGAGACTGAAAATCTTCCCAAGGATCCTGAGCATCTTGGAATAAGACATTGGTGTAATCAGGACGTTGTTCCATGACAAGAATCCCATGTGGACTTGGACTTGAACCTGAAGTACATGCCTGTGTCTTTAGAACTATTTCCAATCTGTGGGACGGTCCGACAGAGGTGTGGTGGATGTTTGTGGTCGGTGGTTGAACATTATTGAGTTTCCATGAGATAAGCTCGAAGAACAGATGTGACTGATGTATCATGGATGAGAGGGTAAGGATGGGGATAAGTTTTCAATTCATAAGCCATGTCTTGAGTCCAGAAGTCTCTGGTTTCTGGGTGTTGAAAATATGGCCGGTGAATAATGAAAATTGTGGTGAACATATTTGCTTCCTGTTCTGGCATCCTATTTAATCTATGAAAAGTACACATATTCTGGAGCTGTTTACGCCACCATGTGAGGAGTGAATACCATTCGAGGAGTGTCCATAGAAGATCAGAGGAAAACTCAGGAGTGGTGATGTGGCGGAGGACTGGTTTAACAGAGAAGACCAGTTTTGTAGCATACAAGGTTATGAGACACCACATATACCATAACTCATCTTCTGAGATGGAGAGGTGAGACAGGGTGAGACCTGTGAGAAGCAATTTTTCCATACACAGTGTAGGAAAACGATCAGGAGTTTTACTGTGGACATTGAAGAAATACCGGTAGAGGAATTTCTTAGCAAAGTCTTGGATTTGGTAGGCTGAAGAAAAATGGATGTTCATGGGAAAAGATCTTTGGTTGAGAGCTTTGAAAGGAAGTTGTCGATTCATGGCTATGACTTGGATGATATGAATTAAAGAGAAAAGTGAGGGTTTATTTATACCCGGACGTGTGAGGAAGTCTGGGATGAGGTTCTGTTTACCTTTGATGTACTGGACAGTAAAGTCATATTTTGAGAACCATATTTTGAGGTTAAGTAATTTCTTGTCAAGGAGCAATTTGTTCTTGAAATCAAAGATTCTAGGAAAAGAGGAATTGTCCATGTTTATAAGGAATTTATGGCTGATTAGATGAAATTTAAATTTTTTGATTCTATACTTTACTGCTAAAATCTCTTTGTAGATCATATGGTAGTTCTTTCCAAAGTCTGAATTGTCCGCTTGCAAAATGCGTTGTCCAGTTGTGTGAATTCTGAGTGGAGGAGGTGATTGAGCTATCACTTTCAACTGCTTGACAGCTTCAGTCCGTGTTGGTCCCCAGGGAGGACACTGTGTTTTAAGCATGTGGGACAACTGGCTGGTGTGGATTGCAACTTTAGGAATGAAATCTCGAACATAATTAACAATCCCGAGGAATTGTTGAATTTGCTTTTTGGTGATATTTGTATCTGGGAACTTTAATAATTCGGTTGCAATGTGCGGGCCAGGTTGGTAGTGCCCATTTGTGATCACCATGCCAAGAAAGTCAATAGATTCTTTCGCTATGTTGCTTTTGTTTTCAGAAAGCATGATTCTATGAACCTCCACAATATGAAAGAAATCCAAAAGGAGTTGTTGATGGCTATCATGATCAGAGGAGAATAATAAACTATCATCGATGTAGACCAAAGCATGATGGAGGATGGGACTGAAAATTTTTGTCATGGCCTTTTAAAATAAGGACAGAACAACTTTAAGACCAAAGGGCAAAATAATCCATTAATAGTGAGCATCAGGAATGCAGAAAGCAGTTTTGGGACGATCAACTGGTGAAATACCAAGTTGCCAAAAACCAGCTTTTAAACCAAATTTAAAGAAGATACGTGCCCTTTGAAGATGGACAAACAGGGTCTGGATTTTTGGAAGGGGGGAACTTATCATCTTTAAGGAAAGAATTAAGTGGATGGGAATCAATGACTAACCGCTTTTTACCACGAACTAATTTAGATCTTTTTTCAATATAGAAGGCTTGACAAGCCTAGTTTGAATCAGTTGGTTCAATTAGACCTTGTTCAGGCAACTAAGAACATTCTTGCTTAGCAAGCAAGAGGTCTGAAGGAGACATACCCGGGTGAGATACTTTTGTAGGGTTTATGTCTTCATTGAGTTTAAAAGGAAGGTGAATGAAGAACTGTTCATTTTTCCAGAGAGGGGAAGGATGATGGAATTGAGAATGATTTTCTGGACAGAACTCAAGAAGTTTTTGTGAAATATGACTGTATGGAGATGGGACATCAGAAAGTGTATACAGACGAAGCATATCTGTATAAGGCAAGAACATCTGTTTGTAGCGAATTCTAGAACTAGTAATGAATAGATTTTTGACCAAATGAAGGATATCAAAACCTATGAGCAAGTCTTTATCTGGAAGAGTGGATGCTACAATCTTTTTCCAAATAATGCAATCCGGAAAAAATTGAATACCAATGGGTTTTTGGGTAATCAGAGTTGTTTCAAATGTTTCGCCATTGACTGCCCTAAATAATTTGGAATGGTTTTCCCAACAGTCTGAGGGAAGGACAAAATGATCAATCATACTGGTATCTGCACCAGTGTCAATAAACCCAATGACAAGAACAAGTTTATGAAAATTTGAAGGAAGGATTGACATTTTGAGAGAAGGTCTGGGAATGGTTGAAACCTAGTTGACATTTTGAACTATAGAAATGACTGAAATACCATCATAATCGGAAGATTCTGTAAGGATGAAAGCAGTCTGATCATTTTGTTCTGACTATTCTGTTATGCAAATTTTATTGAACTCGAAAGCGCACGAATCTATTGTAGTATAGATTAATGGTGACGAGTGTCGATCCCACGAGGAGGTGGATTTTAATTCTATATAGAATTAATTTTGTATGAGGTAGTTGGATTTGTGGTGGAAGTGATTCAAATAATCCTAAATACTGGAATTGAAATGGCGAAAAGAAATTAAAGTGTAAATCTATTAAATTGACGTACTTGGGTATCTGGATCCGTATCAACATGCATCATGGGCTAAATATTCCTTATTAATACCAATTAAATCATGAGGGGGGAATCCACACCTCATGAACCACGCTCTAATAAATATGGTGCTAAGAGCTTATCGTGCCAAATAATAATAACCTTATACTAGAGAGCCGGTGAAACCAGGGCGGTACTAGACAAGATTATTATTATTTGTCAACGAAAAGTCAAAACATCCACAAAAACTAGAGGGGAAGAGAAAATAAATTTACCAAATAAAGCCCATAACACATGTTGAGACTTCACCTTCAACCCAAGCTTGAAAGAAAATTAGCCACTCATAATTGAATTAGGGGCAAAATGGGAATTTTTTAAAATACGTAGAAAATACAAGATGGAGAAGGAATTATAGAAAATGGATCCAAAAAATGAATTCAGAGGTATCAAATTAGGGGGGAGGCCCCCTTTTTATAGATGCATCGGATTAAAAACAGTTTGGACGCTCAGGATTACACCACGTCATCAGTCAACAGTACACGTCAACAGTACGCAGTTTGACTATGCGGCTTGAACAGTAACACGGTTTGACCACGCTGTTTAAACAGTGGCACGGTTTGCACAGTAACGCGGTTTGGTTGAAAATAATCTCATGTGTTGCATGTACCGTACGCGCATTTTTTGGTCTACTGATATGCTGCCACATCATCGATAAACAGTGCATAAGAATTTTAGTCCAACAGGATCTTGAGACCTCATCAGTCAATGCCACATCATCGGTCAATGCCACGTCATCGATCCATCTATGTGAACAGTGTCGTGAACAATAACGTAGACAGTACCGTACATATGAATAGTACCGTACATGTGAACAGTGCCATTTTTCCTTTTATGCTCCTCCCGAGGTTTTCGATCGTCCTGAGTTCAAAAGTGATGTCTGTTTTGCCGTTTGATCTCTCGTTTATTGTGAAATGACTATGATGCCCCTAAAATACATAAAATACTTAATTAAAATAAAACACACATAATTAAATTATAAAAAGCTAAAACACATAAAAGTAAGGGTTGTTAGTAAGACTTGAAATGTAAAATGACAGTTTTCTCCTTTATAAATATGCATTTTCTAACACTCAACATGTTCTAAGAAGTTGGATTCAACATCTTCGATTTCAGATAACAATGAAGAATGTTGGAGATGTTGCATGAGACGAACACTTGGCAGATTTATGAGGACAATTTCGAGCAAAGTGACCGCGTTTCTTGCAGATGAAACAACGGTTATGCTTCTTTTTTCTATATTGAGAAACATTTTTTTTCTTGAAATACTGGAAAGGCTTTTTGGAGGATGATTTTTTATGGAAGTGTTTCTAAAAGTGTTTTTTCTTCTTGGTTGGACAAAAACATGTATCTAAAGGAGGAAATGAAGAAGAGTGTCTGAAGAAGTAGATGAAAACATCATACAACTCAGGGGTGGTGTAGGAGTTGGGATTGGTGATGGAATCTCAGATTTGCAATGTTTTGCAATCCATTTGAGTTCTTTTTTGTAAAAGGGTAATGGGGCTGGTGGAGGTGGAGGATCTTGGGGTGGTTTAGGGTCATTATGATGGCATGAGGCTGAAGGTGTTTTCTTGTTGGATTTCTTTTTTCGTCGGGTGGAATAATCATCGTCCTCTTCCCAATCATCCCAACAGGGACAATTTGGGTCACACATGCCTGAGCCAGGGGCATCCCATAGGAAATGACCATTGAGCTTTGCTGGATAAACAGGGTAGCCTTTAGAGTTGAACCCGGTAATGGGCAGAGCTTCTTGAGCTGTCTGCACAGCTGTGATCATGGAAGAATAAGTAAAGGAGAGCCGAGGGGGCTCTTGTGGAGCTCTGGGAGGCAGTTTGAAAGTCATTCTGACTGTTCCATCTGGCCGTCGTTCAAACATGCTCTCAGATGTCTGAATTGGGGCTGTATTAGTATGGAACTGTTCATAGTTGGAGATCCATTCAAGAGGCATAAGCTTGATGAGCTCATGACGAGGAATTTATCGTGGGATCTGGATGATTGTTGGGATCTGGTCAGATTCAGCTAAGACCATGAGGGTGTCTGAGTGATGTTCAGGAGTGGGTAGATCTAAGGCATGATTTTGAAGCCTATAGACCAGTTGATGATGGAGAGTGGCAATTTTGGCTGAGGAGATTTGTTCTGCACCTTGAATTTGGACTTGAACTTTCAAGGTTGTGGGCAAATTGGTGTCTTGGAGAGAAAGGTTGAAGTTTGGATAGAAAGTGAGTAACACACTTCCTGCATGAAGGGTTGTAAGTACAGTGCCAATAACAGCATCTTGGTACTGTTTGAACCGAGTATCAAGGAGGGCAAGGCGAGCTGTGACTGGTAATTCTTTTCGCCCATGAAAGGAAAGGATTAAACGGATTCCTCCAAGATGGAGATGGGTATAACCTTCGCGTTTCCAGTTGGAAATCAACTCGGAGGGAATTTCTAAAGTGACATATTGTTCAGCAGAAGTGGCTTGAAGAGCATATTGATCCAGGCGAGAAGACTGAATATATTCTTTTGGATGAGGCCTGCGAGTAGAGATGAGGGTACGGATACTGCGGGTAAAGGAACTAGGTCTTTTGTACAGTTGGTAAGGACTGATGAGAGGGTAGGATGACTCACTGATTTGGGCTGATTCAGGGATGTAAGAGTATTCTACAAGGTTTTCAATTTTATTGGCTGTATGAGAAGTGCAAGATTTAGGTAGAGAAAGAGTAGAAGAAAGAGTAACAGGATTGGAGGGAGTGGAAGATGAAGGTGAAGCCATGATTGAGAAGTTCTCTCTGCTCCTGAAGTCTAGAGAGCAAAACAAATCAAATACTTAAATGATACCATTTTGAGCAAGAAAAAGAGATTTAGAAAACATGGAAGTTTCAAGGACGAGTATGGCTCTGATACCATAAAGAGCATATGTGGCGTTGTTCTACCCCCGTGATGGGTTCCTTAGCAAGCTAAGATATTTAAAACCCCTTTGGACCAGTAGCCCACACACAGTGGTGTTCCAGCCAATATACCTCTTAGATCAAAACCTAAAACGAGTTCTTTTAAGGTTATAAAACCCAAAACAGACTTTTCCTTAGTCTTTAAACAAGGTACCAAACCATTAAAGAAATCGCCATAAGTTTTCTGATGCACAGGATCCTTCCTTGAAGGCAAGTGCAGAGCATACTTCCTTAAGTTTTCAAAATGAACAAATTTAATTCTTTGATTCGTTTCTTTCACTAGAACTTCATTTGCAGAGAGAAGAGAGAGTTTAGAACGTCATGATTAGATAAAGGCACACGAGATTTTATTGCTTAAAACTTCTATATTTTACAAGGGAAGAGAGCCCTTTATATAGGAGAGCTCATGAAGATAGGACAGTACCCCTATCTTTTACAACAGTACAAGTAAGGTAAAGAAACAGTACAAAGGTAAACATACATGATTATGATTACAATAGGACAAAGTCCATGACAAAAGACAAAAGAGGAAAGTGCATGCAACGAGACAAGAGAGGAAATTTCACGCAACAAGACAAAAAAAGAAATTTCATGCAACAAGACAAAAAGGAAAGTGCATGAATTAAGACAAAAGGGAAGGTTCAAGGAAGGTGCATGAGTCAAGACAAGAGGGGAAAGTTCATGGGAAAAGTTAAAAAAAAGGGAAAGTGCAGGGAAAGTGCATGCAACGAGACAAGAGAGGAAATTTCACGCAACAAGACAAAAAAGGAAATTTCATGCAACAAGACAAAACTACTCTATGGAGAGTAGAGGTTCATGTAGTCATCTTCAGAGGAACTGTCTGTCGCATCAGGGTCATCGTCAGAAGGTGGTGGAAAAAAGGTCTTGGAGAGCTTTGGATACTTGCAGTCGGGTCCACGGCAAGGTGGGTAAGGGCATTCTCGTTTGTATCCTGGTCTGGGTGATGTTTGAGTAGCTTTGTCTACTTTGGAAGGTTTGGGTGGTTGTGAAGATGATGGTTGTGAGGAGGATCCTGGTTCATGCATGGATGGTTGGGGAAACTGCTGGAGATGTTGACTTAAAGGAAGAAAGTCTTCCCATGGGTCCTGGGAGTCTTGGTAAAGAAAATCTGTGTAATCTGGTTTTTCTTCTTTGATGATGATTCTTGTGGATTTTGGTTTGGATAAGGCGGATGGAGTGGGGATCATGATGAGATCATGTTGTGGGCCTAAGGATGTATGGAAGATATATCTGTGTGGTGGAGTTTGGTGGTTTAGTTGACAGAGGTAATTGTGCAGGGTGGTTTGGATTTCATTTTCAATGACAGCTGGATGTGGTGCAGTAAACCATTCATAAACTTGATCTTGAGACCCGAAAAGATGTGTATCTGGATGCTGGAAGTATGGCCTATGGATGATGAAGACGGAAGTGAACAGTTGGGCTTCAGAGGGAGGCATTCTTTCCAGGTTGTAAATCTCTGAGAGTTGCTACAGTTTCTTTCTCCACCATGGAATAGGAGAAAACCATTCAAGTAATGTCCAGGTGAGAGAGGTGGCTTTGTCAGGGTTAAGGAGATGCTCCAAAGTTGGACTGATTGGTAGGATGAGCTTGGTGGCATAAAGAACTGTTAGGCACCATAAGTACCATAACTCATCTTCAGTGATATCTTTGGATTGATCAAGGGTGAGACCTGTAAGGAATAAATTTTCGGGATGGAAGGTAGAAAACGGAAATGAGTCTGCCATGAGGAAGGCTTTCATAAAAAAGCGAAAAACAGCTTTTCGGGCAAATTCTTGTATTGCAAAGACTGAGGAGAAAGTTTTATCAAGGGGAAAGTTTTTCTTGGTGAGAGCTTCTGAGGGAAGTGAAGTAGCCATGGAGATAATTGGAAAGTGATAAGTTGTGGAAAACACAGTGAGAAGTTTGTCTGGTTTGGAGAGTCGGGAAAGCATATCAGGGATGAGGTTCTGGGACCCCTTTATATGCTTAACTGTAAAGTCATACTTGGAAAACTAATCTTTTAACCTGAGTAACATTTTTTCGGGAACAATTTTACCTTTGAAAGTGAGGATATTGGGGAAGGCTGAATTGTCCATTCGGATGAGAAAATGGTGTCCAATCAAATGATACTCAAATTTCTTGATGCCATTCTTTACCGCTAAGATTTCTTTGAACACACTGTGGTAATGCTTCTGTGTGTCAGAGAAATGTCCACTAGCGTAAACGATAAAGCTTTCTTGGCCATTGATTTCTTCGAGGAGGATGGCACCCCATGATTCATCACTTGCATCTGTCTGTAGGATGCGCTTGCCATCAGCAATCAACTTCAAGGGAGGCGGATTTTGCGCGATCTGCTTTAATGTAGTGACAGCACTGGTGTGGTCCTCATTCCACTCTGGGGGCTTCTTTTTCAATAAAGCTGAAAGGTGTCGAGTGTGTTGGTCCACATGTGGGATGAAATCACGGATGTAGTTGATAATACCAAGAAATTGTTGAACTTGCTTTTTGGAAAGTTGCTGATCGGGAAAGTGAAGCAACTCTTGGGCAATGTGCTTTCCTGGCTGGTAATGGCCGTCTTTTATGACCATGCCAAGAAATTCAATGGTATCTGTAGCAATGGTGCTTTTCTTAGCTGATAACATAATTCCATGACTTTGGACAATATCATAGAACTGAGTTAACAGCTGGTGGTGTTCCTCATGTGAACCTGAAAAAAGCAAGATGTCATATCAAAGCATGATGGAGGATGGGCTGGAAGATTTGGATCATGGATTTTTGAAATATGGATGGGGCAGTTTTAAGACCGAAGGGTAAGACTGTCCATTGGAAGTGGGCATTGGGGATACAAAAGGCGGTTTTGTATCGTTCTGAGGGTTCAATTCCTAATTGCCAAAAGCCAGATTTTAAATCAAATTTTGAAAAAATCTGGGCATTTTTGAGAAAAGTAAACATGCTTTGTCGTCGGGGCAAAGGAAACTTGTCATCTTGTAAAAACATGTTTAAGGGCTGATAGTCAATGACTAAGCGTTTCTTTCCTCGGACAATTTCAGAATGCTTTTCAACATAAAAGGCTTGGCAAGCCCATTGAGAAGTTGTGGGCTCAATTAGACCTTGGGCTAACAATTGTGAACATTCTTGTTGGGCTAGGAGTAAGTCAGAAGGACTCATTCCTGGATGGGTAGCTTTGGTCGGGTTAACATCTTCATTGAGTTTGAAAGGTAACTTAATGAAGAACGACTTGTTTTTCCACAGTGGGTTTGGATGGGTAAACAGAGAATGGGACTCTGGACACAAACTCAAGAGTTTGGTTGAAATATCCTGGTAAGGCTGAGGTGTATCAGACAGGTTGTAAAGTTTCAAAATGTCTGTGAAAGGTTTAAACATGGATTTGACTCGGATTGCAGTGGGAATGATTTGAAGGTGTTTGATCTGGTGAAGGATGTCAAAACCTAACAAGATATCCTTATTAGGAAGAGTTGAACCAATGACCTTGGTCCAGATAACACAATTTGGGAAAATTTGAATACCAATGGGTTTTTTGGTAATCAAAGAGGTGGTGAACAATTTGCCATTGACGGCTTTGAAATGTTCCTCATATTCTGTCCAATATTCTGGGGGAAGAATATGCGGATTTAACATGCTGCGTTGGGCTCCAGTATCTATAAGACCAATTGCTGGAATGGGCCTTTGGAATTTGGAGGGTAAGATCAGGAGTTTAATGGAAGGGATAGGAACAGTAGTATCAAGGGACAGCAACTGTTGGTGAAAAATCACTTGGGATTGATCACTGTCTGAGTCATCAGAGGAATTCTGTAGTGCAAACACTGTTTCATCATTGGGTTCATCTTGTTCTGAAAAATAGAATTCCAGTTCATCCTTTTCTGGAGAGTAATCTGTGGTAGCTTGGAGATGCTCAAGTAGCCGAATAGATTTTTCCCTTTTGTTGGAACAATCCTTGGCATAATGGCCTTTTCTCTTGCAGATGAAACATCTGTTTGATTTTCTCCTTTTAAATTCTCTGGATGAAGATGACTTCTTTCTGAAGAATCTATAGGGCCTTTTGGACCGGCGAGGCTTAGAAGAATATTCCGGACGTTTGAATTTCCAAAAATGCCTTTTCTTTTTAGGACTGCAATCACAATCCTTCTTCTGTTTGCATTTGATCTGCAAATAAGGCTTTTTGCAAGCACTCCGAAATGGTTCTCTGTCTTTCAACAGTTCTTTGAAAAACTGTTTCTGCTCACAGAGTTTGTCAAGACAGGTTTTGGCAAGCTGAAAGATTTTTCCTAGAGAAATGTTGTCAAGGACAAGATTGGATGCACGAAGTTGCCTTTGTATGTCGGGTTGGAGTTCATCAGGAAGGGAAGCCAGAAAAACATGCTTTAATGTTGGCTCATTGAATCCATTAAGTTTATAGAACAGTAGAGACATTCTTTTATAATGGAAGTCAAGATCCTTAGCATTGAGTGAATAACATTGAGTGAACAACATTTCATGTTGAGATAGTCTCGTCGTGCAGCTTCAAAAACTGCAGAAGGGTCTCCAAGGAATTGATCATGGATAACCGCAAGGGCACTGGAGACTTCTGGCAATTGAACAAACTGTAGTTGTCTGTAGTGGCCTAGAGAATCAAACCAATCTCTTAGAGCACCCGTGAAACGAGTAGCAAATTCTCTAAGGACATATTGAATTGTGGCTCCTGGCCTAAGCATTTGTAAATCAAGCCAAGCAGACATTTCATTGAGGCGATCACGCCATTTAGAAGAGGGAATATCATCAAATGTGAACCATGGACCATTTGACGATTTTGGACCGGTTGGACCGGTTTGAGCTTGGGCTGGAGGAGGTTGGTTGGAGGCAGAGAATTCAAGCATTTCTTCGTCAACTTCAGAAGGAATGTCAACATATGGTTCTGTGTGAGAGGTCTGGTCTTGATCAGGTTGATCAGGCTGAGCCATCAGGATTTTGGTGATATCAGCATAGGACTTTTCAGAGTCACTGGTAGAAGCTGAAGATTCTGTATCTGTCTCAGTATGGCTATCTGAAACAGCTAAATTTAAATAAGAAGTTTGATCATCTATAGGAGGGGAGTGGTCAACTGCGTGGGCACTAAACAGGTGCATGGGTTGTTTATCTTTGGATTGGGTAGGAGGTTGGGAAGGAACTGGTGGTGGAGGTGCTGATGGTGATGCTGGTGTATAGCCAGGGGTTGGGTGGTCAGGAGTGGAAACAACAGGTTGGTGAATGGTGACAGGTCGTGGTTGAGGTTTAGGTTTTGGTTTAGGTTTAGGTGGAGATGGTAATGGATTATCTCGAAAAAGAGTATGAGTCATACCAAATAACTTGGAAGGTTCATACTGTCGGATAGGAGAAAGCATGGAGGCAAAAGGATGATAAGTTGGACCGATAGAAGGGATTGGAGGTGATGAAGTGAAAAGGGTAGGTCTTTGTTTTTCTGATTCAATTTGGTCAAGCTCAGCTTTCAAACGTCTGATCTCTCTTTCCTTCTGGTCAAATTCTGGGCCATAACAACGTTGAGCAAGCATGGTCTGTAACTCAGAATCGAGTTGAGCAATTCGGGACTGAAGATTTTGATGGATCTGCTGCATTTGGGCGGTGATGGAGTCAACTTTGGTTTCAAGCTTTTCAGTTCGTAAACTGATTTTCTCAACTTTGGAATTGATATTTACCAAGGTATCATTTTGTGCCCTGGCATTTTGGGTTTGCCAGTTGAGGACTGATTCAAAAGGTTTAGGTGGTTCAAGATGTCCTGTAGAGGTGATGGCTGAAGGAATAAAAGGCTTAGACACAACATTCCGTTGGGAATCTGTGTGGGTATCTAAAGGAGGAAAGGAAGAAGAGTAGTCTGAAGAAGTAGATGAAAACATCATACAACTCAGGGGTGGTGTAGGAATTTGGGATTGGTGATGGAATCTCAGATTTGCAATGTTTTGCAATCCATTTGAGTTCTTTTTTGTAAAAGGGTAATGGGGCTGGTGGAGGTGGAGGATCTTGGGGTGGTTTAGGGTCATTATGATGGCATGAGGCTGAAGGTGTTTTCTTGTTGGATTTCTTTTTTCGTCGGGTGGAATAATCATCGTCCTCTTCCCAATCATCCTAACAGGGACAATTTGGGTCACACATGCCTGAGCCAGGGGCATCCCATAGGAAATGACCATTGAGCTTTGCTGGATAAACATGGTAGCCTTTAGAGTTGAACCCGGTAATGGGCAGAGCTTCTTGAGCTGTCTGCACAGCTGTAATCATGGAAGAATAAGTAAAGGAGACCCGAGCGGTCCAACTTATCATCCTTTTGCCTCCATGCTTTCTCCTATCCGACAGTATGAACCTTCCAAGTTATTTGGTATGACTCATACTCTTTTTCGAGATAATCCATTACCATCTCCACCTAAACCTAAACCAAAACCTAAACCTCAACCACGACCTGTCACCACTCACCAACCTGTTGTTTCCACTCCTGACCACCCAACCCCTGGCTATACACCAGCATCACCATCAGCACCTCCACCACCAGTTCTTTCCCAACCTCCTACCCAATCCAAAGATAAACAACCCATGCACCTGTTTAGTGCCCACGCAGTTGACCACTCCCCTCCTACAGATGATCAAACTTCTTATTCAAATTTAGCTGTTTCAGATAGCCATACTGAGACAGATACAGAATCTTCAGCTTCTACCAGTGACTCTGAAAAGTCCTATGCTGATATCACCAAAATCCTGATGGCTCAGCCTGATCAACCTGATCAAGGCCAGACCTCTCACACAGAACCATATGTTGACATTCCTTCTGAAGTTGACGAAGAAATGCCTGAATTCTCTGCCTCCAACCAACCTCCTCCAGCCCAAGCCCAAACCGGTCCAACCGGTCCAAAATCGTCAAATGGTCCATGGTTCACATTTGATGATCTTCCCTCTTCTAAATGGTGTGATCGCCTCAATGAAATGTCTGCTTGGCTTGATTTACAAATGCTTAGGCCAGGAGCCACAATTCAATCTGTCCTTAGAGAATTTGCTACTCATTTCACGGGTGCTCTAAGAGATTGGTTTGATTCTCTTGGCCACTATAGACAACTACAGTTTGTTCAATTGCCAGAAGTCTCCAGTGCCCTTGCGGTTATCCATGATCAATTCCTTGGAGACCCTTCTGCAGTTTTTGAAGCTGCACGACGAGACTATCTCAACATGAAATGTTGTTCACTCAATGCTAAGGATCTTGACTTCCATTATAAAAGAATGTCCATGCTGTTCTATAAACTTAATGGATTCAATGAACCAACATTAAAGCATGTTTTTCTGGCTTCCCTTCCTGATGAACTCCAACCCGACATACAAAGGCAACTTCGTGCATCCAATCTTGTCCTTGACAACATTTCTCTAGGCAAAATCTTTCAGCTTGCCAAAACCTATCTTGACAAACTCTGTGAGCAGAAACAGTTTTTCAAAGAACTGTTGAAAGACAGAGAACCATTTCGGAGTGCTTGCAAAAAGCCTTATTTGCAGATCAAATGCAAACAGAAGAAGGATTGTGATTGCAGTCCTAAAAAGAAAAGGCATTTTTGGAAATTCAAACGTCCGGAATATTCTTCTAAGCCTCGCCGGTCCAAAAGGCCCTATAGATTCTTCAGAAAGAAGTCATCTTCATCCAGAGAATTTAAAAGGAGAAAATCAAGCAGATGTTTCATCTGCAAGAGAAAAGGCTATTATGCCAAGGATTGTCCCAACAAAAGGGAAAAATCTATTCGGCTACTTGAGCATCTCCAAGCTACCACAGATTACTCTCCAGAAAAGGATGAACTGGAATTCTATTTTTCAGAACAAGATGAACCCAATGATGAAACAGTGTTCGCACTACAGAATTCCTCTGATGACTCAGACAGTGATCAATCCCAAGTGATTTTTCACCAACAGTTGCTGTCCCTTGATACTACTGTTCCTATCCCTTCCATTAAACTCCAGATCTTACCCTCAAAATTCCAAAGGCCCATTCCAGCAATTGGTCTTATAGATACTGGAGCCCAACGCAGCATGTTAAGTCCGCATATTCTTCCCCCAGAATATTGGACAGAATATGAGGAACATTTCAAAGCCGTCAATGGCAAATTGTTCACCACTTCTTTGATTACCAAAAAACCCATTGGTATTCAAATTTTCCCAAATTGTGTTATCTGGACCAAGGTCATTGGTTCAACTCTTCCTAATAAGGATATCTTGTTAGGTTTTGACATCCTTCACCAGATCAAACACCTTCAAACCATTCCCACTGGAATCCGAGTCAAATCCATGTTTAAACCTTTCACAAACATTTTGAAACTTTACAACCTGTCTGATACACCTCAGCCTTACCAGGATATTTCAACCAAACTCTTGAGTTTGTGTCCAGAGTCCCATTCTCTGTTTACCCATCCAAACCCACTGTGGAAAAACAAGTCTTTCTTCATTAAGTTACCTTTCAAACTCAATGAAGATGTTAACCCGACCAAAGCTACCCATCCAGGAATGAGTCCTTCTGACTTACTCCTAGCCCAACAAGAATGTTCACAATTGTTAGCCCAAGGTCTAATTGAGCCCACAACTTCTCAATGGGCTTGCCAAGCCTTTTATGTTGAAAAGCATTCTGAAATTGTTCGAGGAAAGAAACGCTTAGTCATTGACTATCAGCCCTTAAACATGTTTTTACAAGATGACAAGTTTCCTTTGCCCCGACGACAAAGCATGTTTACTTTTCTCAAAAATGCCCAGATTTTTTCAAAATTTGATTTAAAATCTGGCTTTTGGCAATTAGGCATTGAACCCTCAGAACGGTACAAAACCGCCTTTTGTATCCCCAATGCCCACTTCCAATGGACAGTCTTACCCTTCAGTCTTAAAACTACCCCATCCATATTTCAAAAATCCATGATCCAAATCTTCAAGCCCATCCTCCATCATGCTTTGATTTATATTGATGACATCTTGCTTTTTTCAGGTTCACATGAGGAACACCACCAGCTGTTAACTCAGTTCTATGATATTGTCCAAAGTCATGGAATTATGTTATCAGCTAAGAAAAGCACCATTGCTACAGATACCATTGAATTTCTTGGCATGGTCATAAAAGACGGCCATTACCAGCCAGGAAAGCACACTGCCCAAGAGTTGCTTCACTTTCCCGATCAGCAACTTTCCAAAAAGCAAGTTCAACAATTTCTTGGTATTATCAACTACATCCGTGATTTCATCCCACATGTGGACCAACACACTCGACACCTTTCAGCTTTATTGAAAAAGAAGCCCCCAGAGTGGAATGAGGACCACACCAGTGCTGTCACTACATTAAAGCAGATCGCGTAAAATCCGCCTCCCTTGAAGTTGATTGCTGATGGCAAGCGCATCCTACAGACAGATGCAAGTGATGAATCATGGGGTGCCATCCTCCTCGAAGAAATCAATGGCCAAGAAAGCTTTATCGCTTACGCTAGTGGACATTTCTCTGACACACAGAAGCATTACCACAGTGTGTTTAAAGAAATCTTAGCGGTAAAGAATGGCATCAAGAAATTTGAGTATCATTTGATTGGACACCATTTTCTCATCCGAATGGACAATTCAGCCTTCCCCAATATCCTCACTTTCAAAGGTAAAACTGTTCCTGAAAAAATGTTACTCAGGTTAAAAGATTGGTTTTCCAAGTATGACTTTACAGTTAAGCATATAAAGGGGTCCCAGAACCTCATCCCTGATATGCTTTCCCGACTCTCCAAACCAGACAAACTTCTCACCGTGTTTTCCACAACTTATCACTTTCCAATTATCTTCATGGCTACTTCACTTCCCTCAGAAGCTCTCACCAAGAAAAACTTTCCCCTTGAGAAAACTTTCTCCTCAGTCTTTGCAATACAAGAATTTGCCCGAAAAGCTGTTTTTCGCTTTTTTATGAAAGCCTGCCTCATGGCAGACTCATTTCCGTTTTCTACCTTCCATCCCGAAAATTTGTTCCTTACAGGTCTCACCCTTGATCCATCCAGAGATATCACTGAAGATGAGTTATGGTACTTATGGTGCCTAACAGTTCTTTATGCCACCAAGCTCATCCTACCAATCAGTCCAACTTTGGAGCATCTCCTTAACCCTGACAAAGCCACCTCTCTCACCTGGACATTACTTGAATGGTTTTCTCCTATTCCATGGTGGAGAAAGAAACTGTAGCAACTCTCAGAGATTTACAACCTGGAAAGAATGCCTCCCTCTGAAGCCCAACTGTTCACTTCCGTCTTCATCATCCATAGGCCATACTTCCAGCATCCAGATACACATCTTTTCTGGTCTCAAGATCAAGTTTATGAATGGTTTACTGCACCACATCCAGCTGTCATTGAAAATGAAATCCAAACCACCCTGCACAATTACCTCTGTCAACTAAACCACCAAACTCCACCACACAGAGATATCTTCCATACATCCTTAGGCCCACAACATGATCTCATCATGATCCCCACTCCATCCGCCTTATCCAAACCAAAATCCACAGGAATCATCATCAAAGAAGAAAAACCAGATTACACAGATTTTCTTTACCAAGACTCCCAGGACCCATGGGAAGACTTTCTTCCTTTAAGTCAACATCTCCAGCAGTTTCCCCAACCATCCATGCATGAACCAGGATCCTCCTCACAACCATCATCTTCACAACCACCCAAACCTTCCAAAGTAGACAAAGCTACTCAAACATCACCCAGACCAGGATACAAACGAGAATGCCCTTACCCACCTTGCCGTGGACCCGACTGCAAGCATCCAAAGCTCTCCAAGACCTTTTTTCCACCACCTTCTGACGATGACCCTGATGCGACAGAAAGTTCCTCTGAAGATGACTACATGAACCTCTACTCTCCATAGAGTAGTTTTGTCTTGTTGCATGAAATTTCCTTTTTCGTCTTGTTGCGTGAAATTTCCTCTCTTGTCTCGTTGCATGCAGTTTCCTCTTTTGTCTTTTGTCATGGACTTTGTCCTATTGTAATCATAATCATGTATTTTTACCTTTGTTTCTTTACCTTACTTGTACTGTTGTAAAAGATAGGGGTCCTGTCCTATCTTCATGAGCTCTGCCATATAAAGGGCTCTCTTCCCTTGTAAAATATAGAAGTTTTAAGCAATAAAATCTCGTGTGCCTTTATCTAATCATGACGTTCTAAACTCTCTCTTCTCTCTGCAAATGAAGTTCTAGTGAAAGAAACGAATCAAAGAATTAAATTTGTTCATTTTGAAAACTTAAGGAAGTATGCTTTGCACTTGCCTTCAAGGAAGGATCCTGTGCATCAGAAAACTTATGGCGATTTCTTTAATGGTTTGGTACCTTGTTTAAAGACTAAGGAAAAGTCTGTTTTGGGTTTTATAACCTTAAAAGAACTCGTTTTAGGTTTTGAGTTGGGATTGGTGATGGAATCTCATATTTGCAATGTTTTGAAATCCATTTGAGTTCTTTTTTGTAAAAGGGAAATGGGGCTGGTGGAGGTGGAGGATCTTGGGGTGGTTTAGGGTCATTATGATGGCATGAGGCTGAAGGTGTTTTCTTGTTGGATTTCTTTTTTCGTCGGGTGGAATAATCATCGTCCTCTTCCCAATCATCCTAACAGGGACAATTTGGGTCACACATGCCTGAGCCAGGGGCATCCCATAGGAAATGACCATTGAGCTTTGCTGGATAAACAGGGTAGCCTTTAGAGTTGAACCCGGTAATGGGCAGAGCTTCTTGAGCTGTCTGCACAGCTGTGATCATGGAAGAATAAGTAGAAGAGAGCCGAGGGGGCTCTTGTGGAGCACTGGGAGGCGGTTTGAAAGTCATTCTGACTGTTCCATCTGGCCGTCGTTCAAACATGCTCTCAGATGTCTGAATTGGGGCTGTATTAGTATGGAACTGTTCATAGTTGGAGATCCATTCAAGAGGCATAAGCTTGATGAGCTCATGACGAGGAATTTGTCGTGGGATCTGGATGATTGTTGGGATCTGGTCAGATTCAGCTAAGACCATGAGGGTGTCTGAGTGATGTTCAGGAGTGGGTAGATCTAAGGCATGATTTTGAAGCCTATAGACCAGTTGATGATGGAGAGTCGCAATTTTGGTAAGGACTGATGAGAGGGTAGGATGACTCACTGATTTGGGCTGATTCAGGGATGTAAGAGTATTCTACAAGGTTTTCAATTTTATTGGCTGTATGAGAAGTACAAGATTTAGGTAGAGAAAGAGTAGAAGAAAGAGTAACAGGATTGGAGGGAGTGGAAGATGAAGGTGAAGCCATGATTGAGAAAGTCTCTCTGCTCCTGAAGTCTAGAGAGCAAAACAAATCAAATACTTAAATGATACCATTTTGATCAAGAAAAAGAGATTTAGAAAACATGGAAGTTTCAAGGACGAGTATGGCTCTGATACCATAAAGAGAATACGTGGCGTTGTTCTACCCCCGTGATGGGTTCCTTAGCAAGCTAAGATATTTAAAACCCCTTTGGACCAGTAGCCCGCACACAGTGGTGTTCCAGCCGATATACCTCTTAGATCAAAACCTAAAACGAGTTCTTTTAAGGTTATAAAACCCAAAACAGGCTTTTCCTTAGTCTTTAAACAAGGTACCAAACCATTAAAGAAATCGCCATAAGTTTTCTGATGCACAGGATCCTTCCTTGAAGGCAAGTGCAGAGCATACTTCCTTAAGTTTTCAAAATGAACAAATTTAATTCTTTGATTCGTTTCTTTCACTAGAACTTCATTTGCAGAGAGAAGAGAGAGTTTATAACGTCATGATTAGATAAAGGCACACGATATTTTATTACTTAAAACTTCTATATTTTACAAGGGAAGAGAGCCCTTTATATAGGAGAGCTCATAAAGATAGGACAGGACCCCTATCTTTTACAACAGTACAAGTAAGGTAAAGAAACAGTACAAAGGTAAAAATACATGATTATGATTACAATAGGACAAAGTCCATGACAAAAGACAAAAGAGGAAAGTGCATGCAACGAGACAAGAGAGGAAATTTCACGCAACAAGACAAAAAAGGAAATTTCATGCAATAAGACAAAAAGGAAAGTGCATGAATTAAGACAAAGGGGGAAGGTTCAAAGAAGGTGCATGAGTCAAGACAAGAGGGGAAAGTTCATGGGAAAAGTTAAAAAAAAAGGGAAAGTGCAGGGAAAGTGCAGGGAAAGTGCATGCAACGAGACAAGAGAGGAAATTTCACGCAACAAGACAAAAAAGGAAGTTTCATGCAACAAGACAAAACTACTCTATGGAGAGTAGAGGTTCATGTAGTCATCTTCAGAGGAACTTTCTGTCGCATCAGGGTCATCGTCAGAAGGTGGTGGAAAAAAGGTCATGGAGAGCTTTGGATGCTTGCAGTCGGGTCCACGGCAAGGTGGGTAAGGGCATTCTCGTCTGTATCCTGGTCTGGGTGATGTTTGAGTAGCTTTGTCTACTTTGGAAGGTTTGGGTGGTTGTGACGATGATGGTTGTGAGGAGGATCCTGGTTCATGCATGGATGGTTGGGGAAACTGCTGGAGATGTTGACTTAAAGGAAGAAAGTCTTCCCATGGGTCCTGGTAGTCTTGGTAAAGAAAATCTGTGTAATCTGGTTTTTCTTCTTTGATGATGATTCCTGTGGATTTTGGTTTGGATAAGGCGGATGGAGTGGGGATCATGATGAGATCATGTTGTGGGCCTAAGGATGTATGGAAGATATCTCTATGTGGTGGAGTTTGGTGGTTTAGTTGACAGAGGTAATTGTGCAGGGTGGTTTGGATTTCATTTTCAATGACAGCTGGATGTGGTGCAGTAAACCATTCATAAACTTGATCTTGAGACCAGAAAAGATGTGTATCTGGATGCTGGAAGTATGGCCTATGGATGATGAAGACGGAAGTGAACAGTTGGGCTTCAGAGGGAGGCATTCTTTCCAGGTTGTAAATCTCTGAGAGTTGCTGCAGTTTCTTTCTCCACCATGGAATATGAGAAAACCATTCAAGTAATGTCCAGGTGAGAGAGGTGGCTTTGTCAGGGTTGAGGAGATGCTCCAAAGTTGGACTGATTGGGAGGACGAGCTTGGTGGCATAAAGAACTATTAGGCACCATAAGTACCATAACTCATCTTCAGTGATATCTCTGGATGGATCAAGGGTGAGACCTGTAAGGAACAAATTTTCGGGATGGAAGGTAGAAAACAGAAATGAGTCTGCCATGAGGTAGGCTTTCATAAAAAAGCGAAAAATAACTTTTCGGGCAAATTCTTGTATTGCAAAGACTGAGGAGAAAGTTTTATCAAGGGGAAAGTTTTTCTTGGTGAGAGCTTCTGAGGGAAGTGAAGTAGCCATGGAGATAATTGGAAAGTGATAAGTTGTGGAAAACACGGTGAGAAGTTTGTCTGGTTTGGAGAGTCGGGAAAGCATATCAGGGATGAGGTTCTAGGACCCCTTTATATGCTTAACTGTAAAGTCATACTTGGAAAACCAATCTTTTAACCTGAGTAACATTTTTTCAGGAACAGTTTTACCTTTGAAAGTGAGGATATTGGGGAAGGCTGAACTGTCCATTCGGATGAGAAAATGGTGTCCAATCAAATGATACTCAAATTTCTTGGTGCCATTCTTTACCGCTAAGATTTCTTTGAACACACTGTGGTAATGCTTCTGTGTGTCAGAGAAATGTCCACTAGCGTAAGCGATAAAGCTTTCTTGGCCATTGATTTCTTCGAGGAGGATGGCACCCCATGATTCATCACTTGCATCTGTCTGTAGGATGCGCTTGCCATCAGCAATCAACTTCAAGGGAGGCGGATTTTGCGCGATCTGCTTTAATGTAGTGACAGCACTGGTGTGGTCCTCATTCCAATCTGGGGGCTTCTTTTTCAATAAAGCTGAAAGGTGTCGAGTGTGTTGGTCCACATGTGGGATGAAATCACGGATGTAGTTGATAATACCAAGAAATTGTTGAACTTGCTTTTTGGAAAGTTGCTGATCTGGAAAGTGAAGCAACTCTTGGGCAATGTGCTTTCCTGGCTGGTAATGGCCGTCTTTTATGACCATGCCAAGAAATTCAATGGTATCTGTAGCAATGGTGCTTTTCTTAGCTGATAACATAATTCCATGACTTTGGACAATATCATAGAACTGAGTTAACAGCTGGTGGTGTTCCTCATGTGAACCTGAAAAAAGCAAGATGTCATCAATATAAATCAAAGCATGATGGAGGATGAGCTGGAAGATTTGGATCATGGATTTTTGAAATATGGATGGGGCAGTTTTAAGACCGAAGGGTAAGACTGTCCATTGGAAGTGGGCATTGGGGATACAAAAGGCGGTTTTGTACCGTTCTGAGAGTTCAATGCCTAATTGCCAAAAGCCAGATTTTAAATCAAATTTTGAAAAAATCTGGGCATTTTTGAGAAAAGTAAACATGCTTTGTCGTCGGGGCAAAGGAAACTTGTCATCTTGTAAAAACATGTTTAAGGGCTGATAGTCAATGACTAAGCGTTTCTTTCCTCGAACAATTTCAGAATGCTTTTCAACATAAAAGGCTTGGCAAGCCCATTGAGAAGTTGTGGGCTCAATTAGACCTTGGGCTAACAATTGTGAACATTCTTGTTGGGCTAGGAGTAAGTCAGAAGGACTCATTCCTGGATGGGTAGCTTTGGTCGGGTTAACATCTTCATTGAGTTTGAAAGGTAACTTAATGAAGAAAGACTTGTTTTTCCACAGTGGGTTTGGATGGGTAAACAGAGAATGGGACTCTGGACACAAACTCAAGAGTTTGGTTGAAATATCCTGGTAAGGCTGAGGTGTATCAGACAGGTTGTAAAGTTTCAAAATGTCTGTGAAAGGTTTAAACATGGATTTGACTCGGATTCCAGTGGGAATGATTTGAAGGTGTTTGATCTGGTGAAGGATGTCAAAACCTAACAAGATATCCTTATTAGGAAGAGTTGAACCAATGACCTTGGTCCAGATAACACAATTTCGGAAAATTTGAATACCAATGGGTTTTTTGGTAATCAAAGAGGTGGTGAACAATTTTCCATTGACGGCTTTGAAATGTTCCTCATATTCTGTCCAATATTCTGGGGGAAGAATATGCGGACTTAACATGCTGCGTTGGGCTCCAGTATCTATAAGACCAATTGCTGGAATGGGCCTTTGGAATTTGGAGGGTAAGATCTTGAGTTTAATGGAAGGGATAGGAACAGTAGTATCAAGGGACAGCAACTTTTTCATAGTTTTCAAGAGATCGAGCACAGGCATGGTTGAATTTGTTACCACCAGATTCCATCACAACATGAAATGACTTGGCTGATAAATTTTTAATGAAATACTTTCCGCGAACCAAGAATGCAAAATTGAGGAATGAGATTACATTTTTTCATCAACTTGAATATGAGAGTTTATAAAATGCATGAGAGAGATTTAAGGAGTTAGTCAGGAGATGTCCTCATCACGGTATTTCCTATTGCATACAATTGAAGACTTTCTATAATGGTTTTAACATAAGCACTAGATTAATGATGCATGCTTCAGCAAATAGTGCTTTATTTTCTAAGTCTTACAATGAGGCTTATGAGATTTTGAAGAGTATATCTAACAATAACTACCAGTGGCCATCAACTAGACAAGTCATAACAAGAGGAACAACAGGCGTACACAATGTGGATGCGTTTACAGCATTATCAACCCAAGTAATTTCACTGACAAATATGGTAAAGGCTATGACCAATACTCCAGCATCTGTCAACCAAGTTGTCGAAGTCTCCTGTGTTTATTATAGAGAGGGATATTTATTTGATAATTGTCTTGGGAATCCAACTTCAGTTAATTATGTGAGCAACTTCAATAAACAAAATCAAAGCAATCCGTATTCAAACTGTGAAGCTTGATTAGTTAATTCTGTTATGTGACTAAGTGGCGTGCTGAGTCAGCATTTGAGTGGGGCCAGGAGTTATTTAATTTGTTACTAATAACAGCTGGACAACAGAGCTATATATACATAGCTTAGAGCTAATCAACAGAGGGTATTAAGTCACGATTTTGAGAGACCTAGGGTGAGAGATAGAAAATTCTCAGTAGGAGAGATTTAATCTTTGTCATCAGAAGTCTCATTGTAAACACTTTGTTCAATAAAAGCTTCAAGCCCAGAGGGGTTTCTTTGGTCGTGGATGTAGGTGCTTTGGTACTGAACCACGTTATATTGTGTGTATTGTTTCTTGTTCGTCTTCATTCTTTTCTCTGGTTATTACTTGTGTTGTGCTAGTTAACTTTCTTGGTTAAAGAAAGGTTGATCTTGATCGATTGGGTTCAATAGCTCAGCTTGGTTGTTTAAAGACAATGGATCTTGAGAAGTTCCACAACAAACTGGTATCAGAGCTCCAAAAGTTCTCAGTTCTTGTTCGTAAATAGCTAGTACGAGATTTGATGTAGAAAAATTCAATGGAGAAAATGACTTCTATCAATGGAGTCTCAAGATGCGTGCAATCTTGATCCAACAGGGGCTTGACAGTGCTCTTAAAAATGAAGAAGATCAAATTGGCAAGAAAGAGAAATCATAAGGCTTCTCAAGCTTGGGTGGAGACATAAGGTCCATTAACAACAAAGCTCACAGTACTATAATCTTGCATCTGTCAGATGAAGTGCTGAGGGAGGTTGCTAAAGAAAAATCAGCATCTGGCCTCTGGTCGAAACTTGAAGAACTATTCTTGAAGAAGTCTTTGGCCAAGAGACTTTATATGAAAAGAAAGTTGTATACATTCTCAATGAAGGAGGGAACAACCATGAAAGACTATCTTGATGAATTCAACAAGCTAATCCTGGATCTTGAGAATGTTAATGTAAACCTTGAAGATGAAGACAGGGCTCTTATCTTGTTAAGCTCACTGCCAGATTCATATGAGCACTTTGTTGACATATTACTGTATGAGAGACAAACCCTTACATTGAAAGATGTAAAGAGTGCTCTGGAATCAAAAGATTTAAAGAAAAGAGCTGAGGGAAAAAATCAGGGCCTTGGTGAAGGCCTGATGGCCAAATCAAAACCTGAAAAGAAGAAGAATCATGACAAGAAATGTAACAATAAGAAAGATAAAGGTGATAAGAAAAGGAAGAAGGGGAAATGTTATTTCTGTCAGAGGGAAGGGCATTACATAAGGACTGTTTCGAGAAAAAAAAACTTGAAAAGATGCAGAATGAATCATCAGGGAAGGCAGTCATTGCATCAGAAGATGAAGGGGATTTTAAAGGTGCAGATGTACTCATAGCTGCAGAAAGACAACCCACTGAAGAATGGATCTTGGACTCAGGTTGCTCCTTTCACATGAGCCCAAACAAGCAACTCTTCAAGACTTTTGAGAAAGTTGATACATGTAAGGTTTTATTGGGAAATAACTTGGCCTGTAAAGTTGCTGGAATTGGAACTGTGATCATAACTATGCATGATGGGGTAGATAGAGAGCTAAGAAATGTGAGATATGTTCCGGGGCTCAGGAGAAATCTAATATCCCTAGGGACTGTTGACCAGTCAGGCTGTAGCATTAAGGCGGAAAATGGTGAACTCCAAGTTACTAAAAATGGCATAGTTGTAATGAAGGGAATCAGAAAAAATGGGTTGTATGTCCTAATTGGCTCTCCTTCCTCTCCAGGAGTTATAGCCTCTGTTAGTAGAGATAAAACAAAATTGTGGCACATGAGATTGGCTCACATGAGTGAAAAGGGGTTAAGGGAATTAGGCAAACAAGGTCTAATTGGTTCTGATCAGATTTCATCTCTTGAGTTATGTGAAAAATGTGTGTTTGGAAAGGCAACTCGACAGACGTTTGGGACTGGGAAGCAAGAAACCAAGAATTCAATGGATTATATACATTCAGATTTATGGGGGCCATCCCAAGTGCCATCACATGGTGGAGCTAGGTACTTCATGACATTGATTGATGACTATACCAGGAAGGTTTGGGTTTATATCTTAAAGCATAAGAGTGAAGCTCTACTGAAGTTTAAGGAATGGCTGACCTTAATTGAAAACCAAACAAACAGAAAAATAAAGAGACTAAGGACTGACAATGGGCTGGAGTATTGTAGTAAAGAGTTTGATGAGTTTTGCAGAGAGAAGGGAATTGCAAGGCATAAGACTGTTAGACACACACCCCAACAAAATGGACTTATTGAGAGGATGAATAGAACATTAGTGGAAAAGGTGAGGTGCATGTTGTTTAGTGCAAACCTCTCAAAACACTTTTAGACTGAAGCTGTCACCACAGCAGTATACTTGATAAATAGAAGTCCCTCTTCAGCACTTAACTTCAGAACTCCATAAGAGGTTTGGTCTGGAAAACCCCCTGATCTAAGCAATCTAAGAATCTTTGGCTCACCAGTATATGCTCATATTAACCAAGGAAAACTTGAACCTAGGGCAATTAAGGGTATCTTTATTGGTTACCCTGAAGGTGTTAATGGATATAGAATATGGTGCAATGATAGGAAACCTTCAAGGATTATAGTAAACAGGGATGTTGTATTTGATGAGGGTTCCATGCTGCAGCAAAAGGTTGAAACAGAACTGACAATTTCTGAGCAAAAGGCCAACCATAAGCCTAACCTGGAGTTGGAGCTTACTGATGATCACAAGGACACTGATGAAGAGTCCAAGTCTTGTGACAGTAAAACTAGATCCTCAGAAATGGATAACTACCAGCTGGCAAGAGACATAGAAAGGAGGGTTATAAAAATGCCTAAGAGATTTGGCATAGCAAATTTGATATCCTATGATCTGAATGTTACTGAAGAAGTTATTGGGGAGAAACCCAGCAGCTATAAGCAAGCCATGAATAGCAGAGATAAATCAAAGTGGTTGTTAGCAATGGAAGAAGAAATATCCTCATTGAAGAAAAACAACACCTGGATTCTGGTGAGAAAACCAGAGGATAAGAAGATGGTTGGGTGTAAGTGGATTTTCAAACTTAAAGATGGAGTTACAAGTGTTGAACCCCCTAGATATAAGGCTAGGCTGGTGGCTAAGGGCTTTACACAAAGAGAAGGGAGAGATTATAGTGAAGTGTTTTCACCAGTTGTCAAGTATAGCTCAATGAGAGTGTTGCATGCAATTACAACCTATCATAATCTGGAATTGGATCAAATGGATGTCAAGACAGCCTTCCTACATGGCAATCTTGAAGAAGAGATATACATGGAACAGCCAGAAGGTTTCATACAAAAGGAGTCAGAGGACATGGTGTGTTTGCTTAAGAAAAGCTTGTATGGTTTAAAACAATCCCCCAGGCAGTGGTATTTGAGGTTTGACCAATTTATGGTTGTTCATGGTTACTTGAGAAGTCAATATGATAGTTGTGTATACTGCAAGTTCCTACCTTCTGGGGATGGAATTTATTTACTTCTCTATGTTGATGACATGCTCATTGCATGCAAGCATAGAGAAGAAATAGAAAAGCTTAAAACTGAGCTAAGGGCTTACTTTGAGATGAAGGACCTAGGCTCTGCCAGTAAGATTCTAGGAATGTAGGTCAAAAGGGATAGAGCTGCAAAGACTCTATTTCTCTCACAAGCTGGTTATGTCAAAAAGGTGCTCAGTAAGTTTGACATGATTACCTTTAAAGTTGTCTCCACCCCTTTAGGCACACACCTCAAGCTGTCAAAACAGCAAGAACCATCTAATGATGCAGATATTTAGTATATGAAGAAAGTTCCTTACTATAGTGTGGTTGGAAGCATTATGTATGTCATGGTGTGCTCTAGGCCTGATATTGCTTATGGGGTAGGAGTAGTTAGCAGATTCATGGGGAACCCAGGCAAAATGCATTGGAGTGCTGCTAAGTGGATACTTATGTATCTGAGTGGATCATCTGATTTTGGTATTATGTTCAGTAGAGATAATAAAGTCACAAGTAAGGTCATAGGCTATGTGGACGCAGACTTTGCTGGTGATTTAGACAAGAGGAGGTCTACTACTGGTTTTGTTTTCACCATGTATGGAGGAGCTGTAAGTTAGAAAGCATCACTGCAATAAGTTGTTGCCTTATCAACTACTGAAGCCGAATACATTGCACTTACTGAAGCTGTTAAAGAAGCTAAGTGGATTAGAGGGATTATATCTGAACTGGGGTTGTGCTAGTGCATGTGTTTGTATTGTGCATATGTTTCAATGTTATGTGTAGCTCTGCTCTCTAGTATTTGTGTATAGAGTGAAAAAACCTAATGAAGATAAAGTGAACTTTATTTAATTTTTAAGATCGCCAAGTAGAGATAATTCATGGATGAGGCTGAACTTTTGTCCCAACACTTAGGTTTTGGCTGAGTTTTATGAGAATGCTGTAGCAAAAGCTAGAAAATTAAAAAGGGCAGCAAAATTTCAAGTTTGGGGGCAAATTTTTGAAGAACTATGCTTGGGTAAATTTAGCTCCAATAGCTTTAATTGCTGAGTAACCAGAGCTGCGTATATACCCCGTATACAGACCTGAGTCCACTGGCAACAAGAGCTATGAGCTTTGCTGTAGCATAATTTTTTTTTTTAACGAGAAGGTCCTCTGTCTAGGATATTGAGTAGGCAGGTCTATTCATGAACCTCATGTTCAGCCTTGAGTTAAAGATATCCATAAATAAGATTATGCTATGAGCATTAGTACAACAACTCTGATCTATGCATTGGTTGAGTAATTGGGTGTCATCATTACAAATAATAGACATTAACATGAAAAATCAATGATACATTGACGAGAATTTTGTTGATTTGCTATACAAAAAAAGAGAGTATTTTGCTATAGCATAGTACTGGTATTCTACCTCTGAAGTGTATATAACATTGGTGTAATGCGGCAGCATCTCTAAAATTTGATCAAAGTGGCACACACACACTTTAGACAAAATGAGGTTTAAGTCTAAAACTAAACTGCTATGGTAATTTTGCGTGAGTAAAAGTGTGATAAGAAATCCTTACAAGCTTGATGGCAGAGTTGTCACTAATGTGTGATCGCGTGATTGAATTGTAAATTTTATTGTCATTACTTGAGGACAAGAATGATTTAAATTTGAAAGTGTGATGACTCTATGAAATCAGAGTTATCGTGGCGATTTTAGACTTAAATTAAGATTACTTAGAGAGTAAATTATGTGTTTTTATTGCATTTTAATGATAGTTTGCATCAATATCCATTTTAAACTAATTTTAATAAATTTTGTTTGATTTCGAAAAATTGTGTGCTTCAATCATATGCATAATTGTAGGTGATTGGAAGCTTGAATTTCAATGAAAAGTTGCTATTGCTATGGGTTTGGAAAAAGAACGAAAGAACATGGCTACAAAAGAAGTGAAACAAGTCTGTAACAAAGTAGATGATGTAGTTATTATTGTAGCAACCATGCTGTAGCAATCCTGGAGTATTGACAAAGAAGATTTCGCATGAGACACTTAACAGATTCTGATTTGGAGTTTCCAGATCTAGAAGATATGAGCTTTAGACTTCCAATTGACATAATTTTCATCTATAAAATGAGCACACACGCAAAGGAAAAGGGAAGTCGTCAACCAAGAATAAAAACCCAAAAAGAAATAAAGGAAAAACATAATTCAAGAGCAAGGATTAAGGCTGCATCAAAGGAGAATTGATATAAATCAATTGGGAATTCAGTTCTTTTTAATCTTCTCTTGTTTTCTTATTACTCTTTAATCATGAGATGAGTTTGATGGTTGAAAATTTGTTGTTTATTTTTCTTTCGCAAACTATAAACTAATTCTAATTCTAATTCTGTTTAAGTGATAAACAATCTTGATGGTTCCTTGACTGATTATATGTGTTGCTGCATGTTTGCCATATGATTTTATTTTGATAATATTTATTTATATTCATTATTTCTGCTGACCACTCATTTAATGATACAGGCTAAAAAGAGCCACAAAAGGGCCCATCATAGTGGAATATATTAAAGCAATACTTGGTTTTAGATTGGGTTTTCTGAGTTAAGTTTAACTTGATTCCAAAATAGTTATGCTTAATCTAAAATTAGTGATAAACTAGACATAGGGATTCACCTTGTAGGGTAGTTAGAACCTAAACGTGTAATATTATATCTTATGTTGACATAACAATTGGTTACTGTTAAGTTGTATATAGATATAAGATATCCAACATACGACAGCTAAGGATATATAAGGATTCTACTTAGTGCTGTAGTAGATGCTGTAGCAACTACTCCATTTTTATTGGCTTTAACCTTGTGTTTGACGTGAGGGTTTTCTTTATTTTATTTTATTTTATTTATTACATTTTTATTTTAATTAACTTATTAATTGCACTAGTTATCTTATTTCAATTTGAAATAATTTGTACTGTTGGGATTGTTGTAGCAAATCTAATAATATCAATCCATGTAGAGACAATCTTGAATACTCATCATTATATTACTTGTTGTGTATACTTGCACATTGACATCAATAGCATTTGAACATATTACAACAAAAACTCCCAAGACTTTCCACACACTTTTTAATACATCAACAATATTGTTAGGGCATGGAGGGTGATAGGCATGATCTGCATCACACACTATACTGAAATCACACTCATCAACAACCTTAGCCTTAACACTATTTCTATTACCATAGATGTTAATATAATTCAAGCATCTGCTACATTTGTTGCACCACCCAATAGACAATGGCACCATCGGTTCATCATCTAAGCGGTACTGCTTTTTATATTCGAATGGAGCACCGCCATCCTTGTTTTTCTCAAAGTTGTGGAGTGTTAATGCTGCCTTGATGTGTCTTGTCACTAAGGTTGACATTTTTAAATATTATAAATCTGGCCTTGCTTTTGGCAATCAGAGTCATTTTCTTGATGACATTGCCCTAGTGGAGGCTTTTTGCCTTTTATCTTACAGTTGATCTTGCATATCCTAGCTTCACAATGTAACTAGAAAAATAATGCATAGAAAAAGGGATGGTTCAATTATTATTAATTGTAAACACTCTTAAATCTTAATGTTTGTCAATTGTTTTGGAAAGCTTCAATGGGATGATATGGTATTTATAGGATATATTGATATGGGAATTAATGATAAAATAACATAAAGTGCATGTTACGTCTATTTGTTACACTTGGTTCGATCCCAGGCAGAAAAAGATCAAGCATCAACAGTTGGCACTAGAAGAAGGGCTTCTGTTAATACAACTTTGAATAAGTAATGACACAATCACAAATACTACAATCTCCATATTCACAGTAGTATAAAGAGGAAGATCGACTGGAAAACAATAGCCCAGACGAAATGGAGTCGCCCCCACTGCCACCAAACCTGCAAGGATCACACCAGGTTCCTACTCGAAATCCACGTTTTAGCCTGATGGAATATGAGCGGGAGAGTTGATTTAATGAAATAGGGATAAGAATGGAGAAATTGATGCAAAAAATAGAAGATCGAATCAAGGGGCAAATCTCAACTTCAATTCAAGCACATCAAAGTAACCACAAAGAAACAGATTCAAAACGGGATGAGACAACAAAGTTAGTGTAACACCCCAAATTCACCAAAGAAAAACTCAAGAGAAATTTAAAATTAAGTCTTATAACATTAATCTTATAACTAACCCCAAATAAAGTCAATGTTGTTGTTGCTTTAAATTCAAATGCTATTGGTGTCAATGTACAAGTATACACAATAAGTAATATAATGATAAGTACTCAAGATCGTCTCCACAGGGATTAATGTCACTGAAATTGCTATAGTAATCTTAATAGTGTAGTTTGTCTTAAATAAAAATAGATTACCAATTAAACTAATAAACTACGTAATAAAATGCAATAAATAAATATACAGAAAAGCAAACTATAACGTCAGACACACAAGGATAAAATCAATAGGAATGAAGTAATTTAGTGATTAAACTCTCTTAATGATTTTGACTATTTTTTCCAATTCTAAGTTTAGTTGCTATAGCATCTGCTACGGCATTGGGAAAAATCCTTATGTATCCTTAGTTGCCGCATATTTGCTCTTAAATTATGTTTTTCCTTTGTTTCTTTTTGGGTTTTTTTTTATTTCGATTGACGGCCTCCTATTTTCCTTTGCGTGCGTGCTTCTTTTATATATGAAAACTAGGGTAAACAGAAGTCTAGAGTGTGCATCTTCCAGATTAAGAAACTACAAATCACAATCTGATATGTGTCTAGCGCAAAATTTTCTGTTGCGCACAAAATCTTTTATGTCGTTGTTCTAGGATTGCTACAACATTAGTTGCTACAACAATGGTATAGCATCTTAGTTATTCCAGATTTGCTCCAATTCTTCTATAATCATGTTCTTTTGTCCTTTTTGTAAGTGTTGTGCAAATTTTATTGAACTCGCAAGTGCATGAATCTATTATAGAATAGATTAATGGTGACGAGTGTCGATCCCACGAGGAGGTGGATTTTAATTATATGTAGAATTTATTTTGTATGAGGGTGGTTGGATTTATAGTGAAAGTGACTTAGATTATCCTAAACTTGGAATTGAAATGGCGAGAATAAATTGAAGAGAAATCTATTGAAATAACGTACTTGGGTATCTGGATCCGTATCAACATGCACTATGGGCTAAATATTCCTTATTAATGCTAATTAAATCATGAGAGGGGAATCCACACCTCATGAACCACACTCTAATCAATATGGTGCTAAGGGCTTATCGTGCCAAATAATAATAACCTTGTACTAGGAAGTCGGTGAAACCATGATAGTATTTAGACAAGATTATTATTATTTGTCGACGAGAAGTTAAAACATCCACAAAAACTAGAGGGGAAGAGAAAATAAATTTACCAAATAAAGTCCATGACACATGTTGAGACTTCACCTTCAACCCAAGTTTGAAAGAAAATTAGCTACTTATAATTGAATTAGGGGTAAAATAAGAATTTATTAAAATACGTAGAAAATACAAGATAGAAAAGGAATTACAGAAAATAGAGCCCAAAAATAGATTCAGAGATACCAAGTTAGGGGGGGAGGCCCCCCTTTTATAGATACTTGAGTAAATCATAGCCATCAGATTAAAAACGGGTTGGACGCTTAGGATTGCGCCACATCATGAGTCAACAGTACGCGGTTTGACCACGTAGTTTGAACAGTGACACGGTTTGACCTGGCTTGAACAGTAACACGGTTTGGTTGAAAATAATTCTGTGTATATGCATGTACCGTACACGTAATTTTTGGTCCACTAACATGCTGCCACGTCACCAATTAATAGTGTATAAGAATTTTAGTCCAACAGGATCGTGACACCTCATTAGTCAATGCCACATCATTGATCCGTCTCTGTGAACAGTGTCATGAACAGTAACGTAAATAGTACCGTACATGTGAACAATGTCATTTTGCCTTTTACACTCCTAAGATTTTCAACCGTCCTGATTTCCAAAGTGATGTCTATTTTGTCGTTTGATCTCTCGTTCATTGTGAAATGACCATAATGCCCCTAAAATATATAAAATACTAAATTAAAATAAAACACACGTAATTAAATCACAAGAAACTTAAATACATAAAAGTAAGGGTGTTAGTAAGACTTGAAATGTAAAATGACAATTTTCTCTTTATAAATATATATTTTCTAACACTCAACACCCCCCCAACCAGCTTATTGCTAGTCCCTAGCAAATAAAGCGAAAACAAAATTCAAATCCAAAATAATTTTTTTTAACAATCATGTTTATTCAATCAGACTAATGATAATAATAAAATAAAAGTATAAGCATTATCTCCAGTCTAAAGAAATATCACACCCACATCAACCATCCACATGAATCAGCCCAGTAGACTTTGTCACAGTTACTTTCAAGAATCACATGTTAAACCCCAAAATCTCACTGGAAATAGTGACACTCTCACAAAGAAAGTAAACCCAATAAAAATAGTCACTCTAATGAATGGTAATTGAGAGAAAATAATAAAGAAGTGATATCACATGCTCTCACCAAGATGAAAGAAATATGCCCTCAGCTTAGAAATAATACGATTTCAAGTCAAATAAAAATGCTAGTCAACCCAATTTATTTATTTTTTTATTTTTTATGCACCACTACATCTTTTTAGCCCATATAACTAGCTTCTACTTCAGACTATAGTTCCCTAAAATCAAGGAGTTTTATTAGGACGTAACGTATGCTAAGAACATGGCTAACAAAGGAGGGGAAATAAGGAAAATAACGTGTATGTTTGAGAAAAATGTAGAGATTTTGTTTTTGGAAGTTCCAAGGTGGATTTGACCTATTATTGTTATTTTTATTTTTGAAACAACAATTTTTTTTTTGCTTTTGTTTGGCATAACTTTACTGAACAAAATAATTATTTACATTTTTCTCAAACATAAATAGGTGATGGAACTTCTAAGATATCAGGTAATACTCCAAATTGGAGTGGGTCAAGATGATAAGTTTGACAAAGAAATTTTTTTTTAAAGGCTCAAAAGGGTTAACTATGGATATTTCATAAAAGGGATGGCTAGAAAGGCTCAAACGGATTAAAGATAGCATTTCCATCATCTTTTAGGGCTCTAAATAATCTTTCATATCAACTAGTTAGATGGGCCTCCAAATGTAGCAACACACATTTTTTTTTATTTTACAATTTTTTTAAGGGTTAACTCAAAAGAAATCTAGAGATCGTGTATAAAATAATAAACTGCTGAGCTGTATAAAGAATGGGCAAAAGGGTTACTCTCCAAGAAAAATGATAGGCTCAAAAACTCACTTGTTACTTATTATGACATGTTCATTCCTTCAAGCAACTCATATTTGTCTTCGACATCAACATGTAGAGTAGCAAACATAGCATATCATCAGTTAAGATCAAAGATAATACAAATACTAAAATTTGAAATTAATCATGTCATCCAATGTTACAACAAATCACACAATTTTTTTTTTCAAACAACATCCTACCCCCCAACCTATTCTAAACATGAAAGGAAAATATTCATGCAGAAATGTGAAAATGATGAAGAAAAACTAATTAGAAAAGTTACACTTAAAATGATAGAAAAAGAAAATGAATTTTTTTTCAACTAAGAAAATGCGTTTCTAGAGGCACTACACTTCATATTCAGCCATCTTCGACTCAAAAATTTGAAAGTGTATATTTATAAAGGAGAAATTAAAAAGAAGAAAAAATGATTGTCAAAACTTAATAAAGAAAAAGAAAATGTCTGAAATTTTTTTGTTTTTTATTTTTTTTAAACGAAAAAGATGTGTTTCTAGAGTAACTACACTCCATATTCATCCATCTTCAACACAAAACGTTAGCCACGGTTAGTCTCTATAACAAAAAATTAGTAAAAACTTAACCAAGATTCCACAATTGTTGACTATTCCCTTCCCCCAACCAGAACGAAACATTGTCCTCAATGTTTGAAAGGAAAGAAGTAGAGTTTAGAAGACATCACCTAGGTGGTGCAACATAGAAGAAAATATTTACAAGTGGAGAGTTAAATCTAATTTGTACTTCTTACTGCGGCTACTGTTACCATCATTATTTGGACGCTCCAACATAAAGGTTCAAGGGTCTGACTCCGGTCTATAAGCTTGTAACAAATCAAGTAGCTCATTAGCAGTGTGAGCACAAATAAAAAGTTTTTTCGCTGCGGAAGAAATGAAATAATTTTTTATTGCATGGTTAAGAAATGCGATGAAGCCATCATAAAAGTTATTGACATTTAACAAACCGATGGGTTTCTGGTGGATGTGTAGATGGGCCCAAGATGCTAATGTGATAAGTGCCTCTAGAGTTGCAAGATCTCCTGGTAGGAAAATAAAAGCATCAGCATGATTAAGCATTTCAGTTATTCTTTCTTGCATACCTGAGACGACTAACTCTTCTCCAGTCGGTGAGTCAGACAAACTGCCCAAAGATTTTAGGGCTCTTAGGATGATGCCTAACACTTGACTTCCTCTGACAAAAGCAGCTTCTGAGACCAATTTTGATAACCCTCGGCTCTCTCTGCTATGCTTCGACCAAGATCTATAGCTGCCTCAACGAACTCTTTATGTTTTTCATAGTTAAATCCAGAAAGCACACAAATGTTCTTGAATTGTCTATTGGGAGTAGCTGCCATTGGGATACTTATCAAAAACAATTTGTCAGTGCTTGACAAAAAATCATATTTAAGAATTTTGGTGATAGTGGGTCACAGCTATGTATGAGGTAGCATGTCGGTGTCAAATAGAGCGTAAAGCATATGGCTCGAGAGTAAAAAAGAAAACAGTAAAAAAATGATAAAATAAAATTATTAAAGACAATAATACAAATGATAAAACAACAATGAAATAAAATAACAGTGAAGTAAAAATGATATTTACAGGTAGTTGCGACTGTGGCTCACATCTTCCTCTAGTTTTACGTCTAGAAACGGCTTGAACGCCCTCTATGGGTCGAGAATAGGCTTCCCATCTAGTTTTCTTATAAACTGGCAAACAAGGTTGTTTATAGTCAGATTTCTGAGACTATATCGTGCATGCTCTTTTTGAAATAATGGCTATAACTGGAGAATCGCTCCTTGCACATATCCACTGGGATGCGTTTCAAGAGACAAAAGGATATCATCCAATGACTCTTTATTCAAGTCATCCCTAATTAATTGAATCTTATCTTCCCTGTTATCAGACACCATTCTTAAAGAACATGCTTTTTTATCGCAACTCATTCTGGCACACTTATGACAAGCAACATAAATTCTTTGAGCTCTTCGTTTTCTTGCATAATTTCCCAGGCATGTATGCAATAAATTTTGGAGGTAACTCACCTGCCAATCGTACTTTAGTCTCAATTAACCAACGGATGTCAGCAGGTATGCTATTCCTCATGAGCAATCACATGCGTTCGGACCGAGCTTTATAGATTGTAAGGAGGGCATTATGAGGAAGTTAAGGGAATCGGTTGTGAAGCTTTGCTAGAATCTCGTTTCTGTCCATACTTTCGCCTTAGAATATCAGTTATTATGGGAAACTGAAGTAACCGACTTGATTGTCACGGAGTATCGTTATCCGCCACTTAACCGGGGTAACAAACTAAAGCACACAAACAAAGAAAAACAAACTAAAGCACACAAACAAAGAAAAACAAACTAAAACACATAAAGAAAATTACAATCGTCCTCTTATTGAATTTACCTTAAGCTCCAACTGGATGTTGTAGACACTTCTCTCAATGTCTCTGAGTTGGCTTTCTAAATCCTCAACATAGGATACTAACTCTGGTGATTGCAGAGCCCAAATACGATGTGTTTTACAAAATCGAATCTGCCTTTTGAGATGAGATTTTACACGTTGAAGTGGTTTAAGAATGTCCAAGAAGAACTGTTTAGCTATGGCACTCATGATTAACAATGATAAGAGAAAACTTAATGGTTAAACAAACACACTTATGCAAAAATAATTTCAATTAGCAAAAGAATAATAAAAAGAAAGGAAAAAAATCAAATCACCGAAAAGAAAAAAAAAACTCAATTCAAATATGGTAGGTCACTCAAATTTATTTCGGTGTCCTCTCCATGTGGTTGGTACTTAGATATAGATTTAATCTTTGACCATTAACTTTAAACGTGACATCGCTCTTTGGGTCTTTAATTTCAATTGCCCCATGTGGAAAAACAGTTTGAACAATAAAAGGGTCAGACCATCGAGAGCGTAACTTACCTAGGAATAGGTGCAAGCGAGAATTGAATAAAAGCACTTTCTGACCTGGAGTGAAAGATTTTCTCATAATTTGCTTGTCATGTAAGACTTTCATTCGCTGCTTGTAAATCTTGGCATTTTAGTATGCGTCATTGCGAATTTCTTCAAGTTCTGCCTGTTGTAATCTTCTTTCTGAGCTAGCTTGCTGCATGCCAAAAACTAGAGGGGAAGAGAAAATAAATTTACCAAATAAAGCCCATGGCACATGTTGAGACTTCACCTTCAACCCAAGTTTGAAAGAAAATTAGCTACTCATAATTGAACTAGGGGTAAAATGGGAATTTATTAAAATACATAGAAAATATAAGATGGAGAAGGAATTACAGAAAATAGAGCCCAAAATGGATTCATAGATGCCAAATTAGAGGGGAGGCCTCATTTTTATAGATACATTGAGTAAATCATGGCCATCATATTAAAAACAGTTTGGTCGCTCAGGATTTCGCCACGTCATTAGTCAACAGTACGCGGTTTGAACAGTGACACAGTTTGACTCGGCTTGAACAGTAACGCAGTTTGGTTGAAAATAATTCTATGTATATGCATGTATCGTACGCGTAATTTTTTGTCCACTAACATGCTGCCACGTCACCAATCAACAATGTATCAGAATTTTAGTCCAATAGGATCGTGACACCTCATAGTCAATGCCACATCATCGATCCGTCTATGTGAACAGTGTCATAAATAGTAACGTAGATAGTACCGTACATATGAATAGTACCATACATGTGAATAGTGTCATTTTTCTTTTTATGCTCCTCTTAAGGTTTTCGACCGTGCTGAGTTCAAAAGTGATGTCCGTTTTGCCGTCTGATCTCTCGTTCATTGTGAAATGACTATAATGCTCCTAAAATATATAAAATACTTAATTAAAATAAAACACACGTAATTAAATCACAAGAAGCTTAAATACATAAAAGTAAGGGTGTTAGAAAGACTTAAAATATAAAATGACGATTTTCTCCTTTATAAATATATATTTTCTAACACTCAACAGTAAGCCCATTGTCACAACATTCTTCCCCTGAAATTGGAACTTCTGATTACCTACGATTATGCATATGTTTTAAACATACAATTATTCAAAATCAAACAAACTTTATTAAAGTTAAACTAAAATGGATGCTAATGCAAACTATCATTAAAATGCACTAAAACACATCAACTACTCTCTAAGTAATCTTGATTTAAGCCTAAAAATACCATGATAACTCTCATTTCATAGAGTTATCACACCCCTAAATTTAAACCATTACTTGTCCTTAAGTAATGGCAAGAACTCCATCACACAATCACTTAATAATAACATAGCTCTGCCATCAAGTTTGCATAAATTCTTCAACCCTCAAATCATACTCTTAATCACACAAAATTGCCATAGCAGTTCAGTTATAGACTTAAGCATCATTCTATCCCAAGTGTGTGCGTGTGTGTACTTTGATAAAGTCTCAGAGATGCTGCAACATTACTTAAGCATTAGATGTATTTTATAGATAATTAAACAATATAACCAAATCCATCTTGTGGGGGAGACAAAGGTCTTAAAACTGCTTCAAACTATGCTACAACAATCATCCCCATTTTTTCTTTTTAAATTCAAATTCAACCACCCAAACCCTTCAATGTAACTTTGAGCTTCCATGTGAATGTCTATCACTTGTAATGATAACTCTCAATTACTCACTTTAAAGTACATGTCAGAGTTGTTGTAGCAAACACATCTATGATGCTATATCTAGGTCTTACATTTAGACGCTTTTGACTCAAGGCTAAACATAGGGCACATGAACAAATCTGGTTACTCCGTATCTTAGACAGCAAACCTTTTTTTCTTAGTTGCTGCAGCACTGCTTATAGCTCTTATTGCCTTTTGACTCAAGTCTGCATATGGGGTACATACTTAGCCTTGATTACTCAGCAACTTAAACCATTAGAGCAGAGCTTATTTCATAACAGGCACAGTTCAACAAAAATTTTCCCCCAAACTTGAGATTTTTTCTACCCTCAATGTTTTTCTTTTGACTCTACTACAACATTCTCATAAAACTCAATCAAAGTCTAGGTGTCTGGCAGAATTTCAACCCCTATCTATAACTATCCCTACTTGGAATTCTCATAAATATTGAATGATACTCACTTTATTTTCACTGGGTTTTTATTAATGCCATACACAAATAGATAACAGAGTTGCACATCATACAAAACACACAATATACAATACAAACACATGCAGTGACATTACACATTCCCCCCCCCCCCCCCAAACTTGCAAGGCGTTGTGTCCTCACAAGAACACACAAAACAAAACAAACAAAATGTAAATAAATTAGCATGAAATAGATTCAATGTAAATAAAGAAAATTAAAAGAAAAGGTTTAGAGTTTGGAAGAAAAGAAAGTAAGTTGGCAGGGGATATTCCCCTTTTGTTGAATGAATTGCTGCAGCAACAACTGAGAGGTTCACTACTTCTTGGTGGAACTTCGCAGGCATCCTTGGGTGAACTTTATGGTGGGACAACTTCTGCGTTTTGGTTAATCTGGGAAGGTGCTGTTGTGGTTTTTCATATATACAGCAAATTGGTGCAGGTGGTCGTCCAAATGCCATAAATAGGTCCAGAGTCGATTGTTCTCCCTATGCTGCACTTAAGCACATTGAGTGATACTGTTACTCAACTCTTGTAATCTCCTTTCAACTCTGATGACTTTCCTTGACCCTACTACAGCAGCTAGCTCTGGTGGTGCTGCAGCTGATTTACCAGCAATTCTTTCGATGGTTCAGGCAGTGAGAGCTCCTTCATTGTTAATACGCTCATCATGTGTAGTGGTGTGCACTCCAGACATCAGACATATGCTGGTTATAAGGGAGGGAAATAGCGGGGCTACAGTTTTGTGCGTTTTCATTGCCCAATCTATAATTTCCCTCTCAATAATTGCTCCAACGTCTATTGGCAGCCCTCTAACAATGACATATAAGAGAATCAACTTTTCTTGTGATACTCTCGTTGTGTGCGTTCTGGGCATCAATTGGGATTTTAGAAATTTTATCCAAATCTTAGCAATGGGTTTCAAATCAATCCTATTTATGACTCTACCCTCTTCATTTGCCTATGAGCTACCTACTACAGTGAAGGTTTTTAGCACACTACTCCATTTTTTAGGGGTCATGCTTTCAAGCATTTTGGAATGCTCACAATCCACATTAGATGGCAAATTGTAAAAAGCATTAATGACATGCGAGTCTAAAGGGACTAGAGTGTTTCTTACCCATATTGTTCGTTGGTCTTTCCCCAGCAGGTTGGTGTAGAATTCCTTGAGAAGCGGTAGCACTAAGTCCCTTGGATGGTTACAAAACTCTAGCCAACCCCTTCTTGCTGCAATAGCATGAACGGTTTAAGTTATTCCCGAAGGTTCTGGCTGGAACTGGAACTCCTTTTCTTTTAGGATTTTGCGTGGTTCTATAATTTTCTCGTACTTCTCTTTCGCTTTTATCATTGGAATCGAGATGGGTCCTTTAAGCGGCTTGTTGTCTTCTTATATCTTGTCATTCTTGCAGCAGTGGAAATGGACTCGTTGGCAATCAATGAGTGAAGTTGTAAGAACACATCGTTAATTTTGATGATTATGGTTGTGTGAGGGAAAGAAAGTAAAGTTAGATGACAATTGTCACAGTGAAACACTTATATTTAATTGTCAGTTAAAATAAAAATAGAAAGAAATCAAATTGAGGAGATAAAAATTGGAAAGAAAAATTTTGAATTTTAAAATATATCTAATTTAAATAGGGAATGGATATTGATTCGGAAATTTAGGGATTATGCAATCCCTTCTAATCTTTATCCCCATTCGTTAAGCTAGCTGTCAAAATTTATTCTCCACGGTAAAAGACAAATTATCCATAATTAAATCACTGTAACGGTAATATATGTTGTTGCAGTAACAAATCTTGTGCTATAACAGTATGTAAGGAAGTCCCCTGGGTTTCTGGTAACCTGGTTTAACAGCAATTGAATTGGTACTGCTGCAGCAACATATGTCAGGCTCTTGACTTAACACACATTTTTTAAAAAAAAAGGAAAACGAGAAAAAATAAATTAAATACTCAATTCAAAATGTCAAAAACCTTTAATAACAAATATGAAAGATGTAAACTTAATGTAAAAGAAATCAAAATATTTCCCTCATCATTGGGTTGCCTCCCAATTAGCGCTTGATTTTAGGTCCTTCACTCTGACCTTCCTTGATTGTTCACAATATTGGATCCCTCAGGAACAAGTTCTATTTTGAGTGATCCACAACAGAATCCATATAATGTTTTACTTTATGCCCATTAACCTTGAATTCTTGGCTTGGTTTTTCATCTAAGAGGTCCACAGCTCCATGAGGATAGATTTTGATTAGCCTAAAAGGTCCTGACCATCTAGGTTTTAATTTTCCCAGAAAGAGCTTTAACTTGGGGTTGTAAAGCAAAACTTGATTGCCTGAAGAAAGTTTTCTTTGCTCAATTATTTGGTCATGCCATTGTTTTGTTTTCTCATTGTAAATAATTACATTTTCGTAAGAGAACAACCTTAACTCTTCTAGCTCACAAATTTGGAGTTTTTAATGTTCTGCTGCAACATGCATGTCCATGTTAAGTTGTTTTAGTGCCCAATATACTTTATGCTCTAGCTCTAGTGGAAAATGGCAAGCCATTGCCAAAGAAAATTATGTATGGAGACATGCCAAGTGGTGTCTTATAAGCAGTACAATAAGCCCATAAAGAATCATGCAATCGGATTGACCAATCTTTTCTAGTGGTGTTCACCACTTTCTCTAAAACCCTTTTCATCTCTCGGTTTGATAATTCTACTTGACCATTGGATTATAGGTGATATACTGTAGAAATCTTGTGTTTAATTCCGTACTTAGCCATTACTGTAATAAATATCCTATTGTAAAAATAAGTGCCTTCATCACTAATGATGGCCCTTGGAGTCCCGAACCTTGAGAAGATGGTCTTGTGAAGGAATTTCACTACTGCTTTGGCATCATTAGTTGGTAATGTTGGAGCCTCGACCCATTTGGATACATAATCTACAACAACTAGAATATATAAGTTTCCAAAGGATGGTAGGAATTGACCCAAGAAGTCTATCCCCCATACATCAAAGAGTTCCACCTCCAAAATACTTGTCAATCACATTTCATACTTTTCAGATATATTCCCTGTTCTTTGGCACTTGTCACAATATTTAACAAACTCATAAGCATCTTTAAAAATGGAGGGCCAGAAATAACTTGATTGTAGGATTTTGGCTATTGTTCTGTGGCCTCCAAAATGTCCTTTATATGATGTAGCATGGCGTGAATGCAATATGTGTGGAATTTCTTCATCTAGTACACACGTTCTGATTACTTGGTCTGAACACATCTTGTATAGATAGGGTTCATCCCACTGATAACTTCTAATATCATAGAAGAATCTCTTCTTTTACTGATAATTTAAGTCAGGTGGTAACAACCCACTTACCAAGTAATTCACAAAATCTGCATACCATGAGAGTCCAGAATACTGCAGCATCTGTGTATACTGTAGCATTAGCAGTTGCTCATCAGGAAATGTTTATGTGATGTCTTGCTTAGTTAATGTACTCTCATCTGCTTCAAGCCTTGATAGATGGTCTACCACTTGATTCTCAGTCCTTTTTCTATCATTGATCTTCAAGTCAAATTCTTGTAGCAAGAGGATCCACCTTATCAACCTTGGTTTGACATATTTCTTCACAATCAAATACTTTATTGTTGCATGGTCTATGTAAACAGTCATCTTTGTGCCCACCAAATAGGCTCTGAATTTGTCAAATGCAAATACCACTGCTAACAATTCTTTCTTAGTAGTGGTATAATTGATCTGAGCATCTGCAAGGGTTTTGCTGGCATAGTAAATAGAGTGAAAAATCTTGTTCTTCATTTGTCCTAACACTGCTCCAACATAGTGGTCACTGGCATCACACATCAACTCGAAAGGTAAACTCCAATCTAGTGTTGTGACAACAGGTGCTGTAACAAGAGCTTTCTTTAATTCACAAAAATCCTTTAAGCAATTATCATCAAAGTTGAAAGGTCTGTCATGCTCCAGCAGTATGCACAAGGGTTTAGCTACTTTGGAAAAGTATTTAATGAACCTTCTGTAAAACCCAGAATGACTTAGAAAACTACTAATTCCCTAGACAGAAGTTGGGGTTGGGAGTTTATCTATCACTTCTATTTTTGCCTTGTCCACCCCTATGCCCTTCTTAGAAACTCTATGTCCTAAGACTATACATTCTTGTATTATAAAATAGCACTTTTTCCAATTGAGTACCAAGTTGGTCTTTTCACATCTCATTAGCACATTTTCTAAATTATGCAAGAAATCATCATATGTTGGTGAAAAATCACTTGGGATTGATCACTGTCTGAGTCATCAGAGGAATTCTGTAGTCCGAACACTGTTTCATTATTGGGTTCATCTTGTTCTGAAAAATAGAATTCTAGTTCATCCTTTTCTGGAGAGTAATCTGTGGTAGCTTGGAGATGCTCAAGTAGCCGAATAGATTTTTCCCTTTTGTTGGGACAATCCTTGGCATAATGGCCTTTTCTCTTGCAGATGAAACATCTGCTTGATTTTCTCCTTTTAAATTCTCTGGATGAAGATGACTTCTTTCTGAAGAATCTGTAGGGCCTTTTGGACCGGCGAGGCTTAGAAGAATATTCCGGACGTTTGAATTTCCGAAAATGCCTTTTCTTTTTAGGACTGCAATCACAATCCTTCTTCTGTTTGCATTTGATATGCAAATAAGGCTTTTTGCAAGCACTCTGAAATGGTTCTCTATCTTTCAACAGTTCTTTGAAAAACTGTTTCTGCTCACAGAGTTTGTCAAGATAGGTTTTGGCAAGCTGAAAGATTTTGCCTAGAGAAATGTTGTCAAGGACAAGATTGGATGCACGAAGTTGCCTTTGTATGTCGGGTTGGAGTTCATCAGGAAGGGAAGCCAGAAAAACATGCTTTAATGTTGGCTCATTGAATCCATTAAGTTTATAGAACAACAAGGACATTCTTTTATAATGGAAGTCAAGATCCTTAGCATTGAGTGAACAACATTTCATGTTGAGATAGTCTCGTCGTGCAGCTTCAAAAACTGCAGAAGGGTCTCCAAGGAATTGATCATGGATAACCGCAAGGGCACTGGAGACTTCTGGCAATTGAACAAACTGTAGTTGTCTGTAGTGGCCTAGAGAATCAAACCAATCTCTTAGAGCACCCGTGAAACGAGTAGCAAATTCTCTAAGGACAGATTGAATTGTGGCTCCTGGCCTAAGCATTTGTAAATCAAGCCAAGCAGACATTTCATTGAGGCGATCACGCCATTTAGAAGAGGGAAGATCATCAAATGTGAACCATGGACCATTTGACGATTTTGGACCGGTTGGACCGGTTTGGGCTTGGGCTGGAGGAGGTTGGTTGGAGGCAGAGAATTCAGGCATTTCTTCGTCAACTTCAGAAGGAATGTCAACATATGGTTCTGTGTGAGAGGTCTGGCCTTGATCAGGTTAATCAAGCTGAGCCATCAGGATTTTGGTGATATCAGCATAGGACTTTTCAGAGTCACTGGTAGAGCTGAAGATTCTGTATCTGTCTCAGTATGGCTATCTGAAACAGCTAAATTTGAATCAGAAGTTTGATCATCTGTAGGAGGGGAGTGGTCAACTCTGTGGGCACTAAACAGGTGCATGGGTTGTTTATCTTTGGATTGGGTAGGAGGTTGGGAAGGAACTGGTGGTGGAGGTGCTGATGGTGATGCTGGTGTATAGCCAGGGGTTGGGTGGTCAGGAGTGGAAACAACAGGTTGGTGAATGGTGACAGGTCGTGGTTGAGGTTTAGGTTTTGGTTTAGGTTTAGGTAGAGATGGTAATGGATTATCTCGAAAAAGAGTATGAGTCATACCAAATAACTTGGAAGGTTCATACTGTCGGATAGGAGAAAGCATGGAGGCAAAAGGATGATAAGTTGGACCGATAGAAGGGATCGGAGGTCATGAAGTGAAAAGGGTAGGTCTTTGTTTTTCTGATTCAATTTGGTCAAGCTCAGCTTTCAAACGTCTGATCTCTCTTTCCTTCTGGTCAAATTCTGGGCCATAATAACGTTGAGCAAGCATGGACCGTAACTCAGAATCGAGTTGAGCAATTCGGGACTGAAGATTTTGATGGATCTGCTGCATTTGGGTGGTGATGGAGTCAACTTTGGTTTCAAGCTTTTCAGTTCGTAAACTGATTTTCTCAACTTTGGAATTGATATTTACCAAGGTATCATTTTGTGCTCTGGCATTTTGGGTTTGCCAGTTGAGGACTGATTCAAAAGGTTTAGGTGGTTCAAGAGGTCCTGTAGAGGTGATGGCTGAAGGAATAAAAGGCTTAGACACAACATTCCGTTGGGAATCTGTGTGGGTATCTAAAGGAGGAAAGGAAGAAGAGTAGTCTGAAGAAGTAGATGAAAACATCATACAACTCAGGGGGGTGTAGGAGTTGGGATTGGTGATGGAATCTCAGATTTGCAATGTTTTGCAATCCATTTGAGTTCTTTTTTGTAAAAGGGTAATGGAGCTGGTGGAGGTGGAGGATCTTGGGGTGGTTTAGGGTCATTATGATGGCATGAGGCTGAAGGTGTTTTCTTGTTGGATTTCTTTTTTCGTCGGGTGGAATAATCATCGTCCTCTTCCCAATCATCCCAACAGGGACAATTTGGGTCACACATGCCTGAGCCAGGGGCATCCCATAGGAAATGACCATTGAGCTTTGCTGGATAAACAGGGTAGCCTTTAGAGTTGAACCCGGTAATGGGCAGAGCTTCTTGAGCTGTTTGCACAGCTGTGATCATGGAAGAATAAGTAGAAGAGAGCCGAGGGGGCTCTTGTGGAGCACTGGGAGGCGGTTTGAAAGTCATTCTGACTGTTCCATCTGGCCGTCGTTCAAACATGCTCTCAGATGTCTGAATTGGGGCTGTATTAGTATGGAATTGTTCATAGTTGGAGATCCATTCAATTTGTCGTGGGATCTGGATGATTGTTGGGATCTGGTCAGATTCAGCTAAGACCATGAGGGTGTCTGAGTGATGTTCAGGAGTGGGTAGATTTAAGGCATGATTTTGAAGCCTATAGACCAGTTGATGATGGAGAGTGGCAATTTTGGTTGAGGAGATTTGTTCTGCACCTTGAATTTGGACTTGGCCTTTCAAGGTTGTGGGCAAATTGGTGTCTTGGAGAGAAAGGTTGAAGTTTGGATAGAAAGTGAGTAACACACTTCCTGCATGAAGGGTTGTAAGTACAGTGCCAATAACAGCATCTTGGTACTGTTTGAACCGAGTATCAAGGAGGGCAAGGCGAGCTGTGACTGGTAATCCTTTTCGCCCATGAAGGGAAAGGATTAAATGGATTCCTCCAAGATGGAGATGGGTATAACCTTCACGTTTCCAGTTGGAAATCAACTCGGAGGGAATCTCTAGAGTGACATATTGTTCAGCAGAAGTGGCTTGAAGAGCACATTGATCCAGGTGAGAAGACTGAATATATTCTTTTGGATGAGGCCTGCGAGTAGAGATGAGGGTACGGATACTGCAGGTAAAGGAACTAGGTCTTTTGTACAGTTGGTAAGGACTGATGAGAGGGTAGGATGACTCACTGATTTGGGCTGATTCAGGGATGTAAGAGTATTCTACAACGTTTTCAATTTTATTGGCTATATGAGAAGTGCAAGATTTAGGTAGAGAAAGAGTATAAGAAAGAGTAGCAGGATTGGAGGGAGTGGAAGATGAAGGTGAAGCCATGATTGAGAAAGTCTCTCTGCTCCTGAAGTCTAGAGAGCAAAACAAATCAAATACTTAAATGATACCATTTTGAGCAAGAAAAAGAGATTTAGAAAACATGGAAGTTTCAAGGACGAGTATGGCTCTGATACCATAAAGAGAATATGTGGCGTTGTTCTACCCCCATGATGGGTTCCTTAGCAAGCTAAGATATTTAAAACCCCTTTGGACCAGTAGCCCGCACACAGTGGTGTTCCAGCCGATATACCTCTTAGATCAAAACCTAAAACGAGTTCTTTTAAGGTTATAAAACCCAAAACAGACTTTTCTTTAGTCTTTAAACAAGGTACCAAACCATTAAAGAAATCGCCATAAGTTTTCTGATGCACATGATCCTTTCTTGAAGGCAAGTGCAGAGCATACTTCCTTAAGTTTTCAAAATGAACAAATTTAATTCTTTGATTCGTTTCTTTCACTAGAACTTCATTTGCAGAGAGAAGAGAGAGTTTAGAACGTCATGATTAGATAAAGGCACACGAGATTTTATTGCTTAAAACTTCTATATTTTACAAGGGAAGAGAGCCCTTTATATAGGAGAGCTCATGAAGATAGGACAGGAACCATATCTTTTACAACAGTACAAGTAAGGTAAAGAAACAGTACAAAGGTAAAAATACATGATTATGATTACAATAGGACAAAGTCCATGACAAAAGACAAAAGAGGAAAGTGCATGCAACGAGACAAGAGAGGAAATTTCACGCAACAAGACAAAAAAGGAAATTTCATGCAACAAGAAAAAAAAGGAAATTTCATGCAACAAGACAAAACTACTCTATGGAGAGTAGAGGTTCATGTAGTCATCTTCAGAGGAACTTTCTGTCGCATCAGGGTCATCGTCAGAAGGTGGTGGAAAAAAGGTCTTGGAGAGCTTTGGATGCTTGCAATCGGGTCCACGGCAAGGTGGGTAAGGGCATTCTCGTCTGTATCCTGGTCTGGGTGATGTTTGAGTAGCTTTGTCTACTTTGGAAGGTTTGGGTGGCTGTGAAGATGATGGTTGTGAGGAGGATCCTGGTTCATGCATGGATGGTTGGGGAAACTGCTGGAGATGTTGACTTAAAGGAAGAAAGTCTTCCCATGGGTCCTGGGAGTCTTGGTAAAGAAAATCTGTGTAATCTGGTTTTTCTTCTTTGATGATGATTCTTGTGGATTTTGGTTTGGATAAGGCGGATGGAGTGGGGATCATGATGAGATCATGTTGTGGGCCGAAGGATGTAAGGAAGATATCTCTGTGTGGTGGAGTTTGGTGGTTTAGTTGACAGAGGTAATTATGCAGGGTGGTTTGGATTTCATTTTCAATGACAGCTGGATGTGGTGCAGTAAACCATTCATAAACTTGATCTTGAGACCAAAAAAGATGTGTATCTGGATGCTGGAGGTATGGCCTATGGATGATGAAGACAGAAGTGAACAGTTGGGCTTCAAAGGGAGGCATTCTTTCCAGGTTGTAAATCTCTGAGAGTTGCTGCAGTTTCTTTCTCCACCATGGAATAGGAGAAAACCATTCAAGTAATGTCCAGGTGAGAGAGGTGGCTTTGTCAGGATTGAGGAGATGCTCCAAAGTTGGACTGATTGGTAGGATGAGCTTGGTGGCATAAAGAACTGTTAGGCACCATAAGTACTATAACTCATTTTCAGTGATATCTCTGGATGGATCAAGGGTGAGACCTGTAAGGAACAAATTTTCGGGATGGAAGGTAGAAAATGGAAATGAGTCTGCCATGAGGTAGGCTTTCATAAAAAAGCGAAAAACAGCTTTTCGGGCAAATTCTTGTATTGCAAAGACTGAGGAGAAAGTTTTATCAAGGGGAAAGTTTTTCTTGGTGAGAACTTCTGAGGGAAGTGAAGTAGCCATGGAGATAATTGGAAAGTGATAAGTTGTGGAAAACACGGTGAGAAGTTTGTCTGGTTTGGAGAGTCGGGAAAGCATATCAGGGATGAGGTTCTGGGACCCCTTTATATGCTTAACTGTAAAGTCATACTTGGAAAACCAATCTTTTAACCTGAGTAACATTTTTTCGGGAACAATTTTACCTTTGAAAGTGAGGATATTGGGGAAGGCTGAACTGTCCATTCGGATGAGAAAATTGTTTCCAATCAAATGATACTCAAATTTCTTGATGCCATTCTTTACCGCTAAGATTTCTTTGAACACACTGTGGTAATGCTTCTGTGTGTCAGAGAAATGTCCACTAGCGTAAGCGATAAAGCTTTCTTGGCCATTGATTTCTTCGAGGAGGATGGCACCCCATGATTCATCACTTGCATCTGTCTGTAGGATGCGCTTGCCATCAGCAATCAACTTCAAGGGAGGCGGATTTTGCGCGATCTGGTTTAATGTAGTGACAGCACTGGTGTGGTCCTCATTCCACTCTGGCGGCTTCTTTTTCAATAAAGCTGAAAGGTGTCGAGTGTGTTGGTCCACATGTGGGATAAAATCACGGATGTAGTTGATAATACCAAGAAATTGTTGAACTTGCTTTTTGGAAAGATGCTGATCTGGAAAGTGAAGCAACTCTTGGGCAATGTGCTTTCCTGGCTGGTAATGGCCGTCTTTTATGACCATGCCAAGAAATTCAATGGTATCTGTAGCAATGGTGCTTTTCTTAGCTGATAACATAATTCCATGACTTTGGACAATATCATAGAACTGAGTTAACAGCTGGTGGTGTTCCTCATGTGAACCTGAAAAAAGCAAGATGCCATCATATAAATCAAAGCATGATGGAGGATGGGCTGGAAGATTTGGATCATGGATTTTTGAAATATGGATGGGGCAGTTTTAAGACCGAAGGGTAAGACTGTCCATTGGAAGTGAGCATTGGGGATACAAAAGGCGGTTTTGTACCGTTCTGAGGGTTCAATGCCTAATTGCCAAAAGCCAAATTTTAAATCAAATTTTGAAAAAATCTGGGCATTTTTGAGAAAAGTAAACATGCTTTGTCGTCGGGGCAAAGGAAACTTGTCATCTTGTAAAAACATGTTTAAGGGCTGATAGTCAATGACTAAGCGTTTCTTTCCTCGGACAATTTCAGAATGCTTTTCAACATAAAAGGCTTGGCAAGCCCATTGAGAAGTTGTGGGCTCAATTAGACCTTGGGCTAACAATTGTGAACATTCTTGTTGGGCTAGGAGTAAGTGAGAAGGACTCATTCCTGGATGGGTAGCTTTGGTCGGGTTAACATCTTCATTGAGTTTGAAAGGTAACTTAATGAAGAAACACTTGTTTTTCCACAGTGGGTTTGGATGGATAAACAGAGAATGGGACTCTGGACACAAACTCAAGAGTTTGGTTGAAATATCCTGGTAAGGCTGAGGTGTATCAGACAGGTTGTAAAGTTTCAAAATGTCTGTGAAAGGTTTAAACATGGATTTGACTCGGATTCCAGTGGGAATGATTTGAAGGTGTTTGATCTGGTGAAGGATGTCAAAACCTAACAAGATATCCTTATTAGGAAGAGTTGAACCAATGACCTTGGTCCAGATAACACAGTTTGGGAAAATTTGAATACCAATGGGTTTTTTGGTAATCAAAGAGGTGGTGAACAATTTGCCATTGACGGCTTTGAAATGTTCCTCATATTCTGTCCAATATTCTGGGGGAAGAATATGCGGATTTAACATGCTGCATTGGGCTCCAGTATCTATAAGACCAATTGCTGGAATGGGCCTTTGGAATTTGGAGGGTAAGATTTGGAGTTTAATGGAAGGGATAGGAACAGTAGTATCAAGGCACAACAACTGTTGGTGAAAAATCACTTGGGATTGATCACTGTCTGAGTCATCAGAGGAATTCTGTAGTGCGAACACTGTTTCATCATTGGGTTCATCTTGTTCTGAAAAATAGAATTCCAGTTCATCCTTTTCTGGAGAGTAATCTGTGGTAACTTGGAGATGCTCAAGTAGCCGAATAGATTTTTCCCTTTTGTTGGGACAATCCTTGGCATAATGGCCTTTTCTCTTGCAGATGAAACATCTGCTTGATTTTCTCCTTTTAAATTCTCTGGATGAAGATGACTTCTTTCTGAAGAATCTGTAGGGCCTTTTGGACCGGCGAGGCTTAGAAGAATATTCCGGACGTTTGAATTTGCGAAAATGCTTTTTCTTTTTAGGACTGCAATCACAATCCTTCTTCTGTTTGCATTTGATCTGCAAATAAGGCTTTTTGCAAGCACTCCGAAATGGTTCTCTGTCTTTCAACAGTTCTTTGAAAAACTGTTTCTGCTCACAGAGTTTGTCAAGACAGGTTTTGGCAAGCTGAAAGATTTTGCCTAGAGAAATGTTGTCAAGGACAAGATTGGATGCACGAAGTTGCCTTTGTATGTCGGGTTGGAGTTCATCAGGAAGGGAAGCCAGAAAAACATGCTTTAATGTTGGCTCATTGAATCCATTAAGTTTATAGAATAGCAGGGACATTCTTTTATAATGGAAGTCAAGATCTTTAGCATTGAGTGAACAACATTTCATGTTGAGATAGTCCCGTCGTGCAGCTTCAAAAACTGCAGAAGGGTCTCCAAGGAATTGATCATGGATAACCGCAAGGGCACTGGAGACTTCTGGCAATTGAACAAACTGTAGTTGTCTGTAGTGGCCTAGAGAATCAAACCAATCTCTTAGAGCACCCGTGAAACGAGTAGCAAACATGGAAGTTTCAAGGATGAGTATGGCTCTGATAGGGTTTTTTTGCAAGCTTTAGAAAAGGGTTTCTTATCTGCCATGAGATCTTTAAATAACTCTTTTTGTTCATAGATTTTGTCAAGGCATAACATTGTTGTTTGAAAAATCTTTCCAAGAGAAATGTCAGCTATGCTGAGATTTATGGCAGTGAGTTGTCTTTGAAGATCAGGTTGAAGTTCTAAAAAAAGTGAAGCGATGAAGACATGCTTGAGGGACGGTTCATCGAAACCGTTCAGCTTGTAAACTATAATACTCATTCGTTTGTAATGAGATTCTAAAAGATGTCTTTTGAGAGAACAACATTTCATTTGGTGATATTCTTTTTTATCGCTTTTTTGGAAGTTGTGCGTTCACCTATGAACTATTCATGAACGATGTTGAGAGCTATGCTAATGGGGGGTTGCATGAATTGGAGCTGTCTGTATTCTCCCAAGCTTTCTAACCAATCTCATAAAAAAACCCGTTGAACGGGCCATAAATTCACGAAGCACTTTCTGGATTGGCATTAGGTTTGGTTCCTTGGAGATCAATCCATGCAGCAAATTCTTGAAGATGAGAAGGCCATTTTTGACAAGGAATATCATCAAATGTAAACCAAGATGCTGAGGAAGGTTTGGTGGAATGGTTAGTAACCGGTGGAGGAATTTGTGGAATCGGTTCTGTTAGAGCTTGTGTTTGATCATCAGAAGAATTGTCTTCTACAATAGGCGTTGTAGTTGAGGTACTTGGGTCTTCAGTCTTGGTTGCCATCAATATGCTTGTAAGGTCAGCATATTCAGATTCAGAATCAGTGGAAGTATGAGCTGTGTTTAGAGATGAAGAAGAGGAAGATGAAGAGGAGTCTGAAGAATTAGAGTTATATAATGGTTCAGACTCAAATGCGGAGGAAAAGGAGTCTTGGGCCTGAACTGTATGGTAATAATATTGATCCATTAGACCTTTGTCTTTTTTAGGAGGTTCTGGAGTGGCTTTTGGTGAATCTTCAGGAGGTATTGGAAAAGAATGAGAAGCCTTTGACTGTGGTTCTTTGAATTTGACCTTGGATTTTGATTTTTTGGGTGAAGATGGTTTAGGTTGAGGGGTTGGTTGGAGATGTGAGAATCAAAAAAACTGGTGTAAATAGACGGTTGAGGTCTGGATGGTGTGTAGAAAGGTACATAAGTGTCAAATATTGCAATGGGCGTTGGTGTGGATACTATTTGGGTGAAAAGTGATGGCCAGGTTTTTTCGGTATCAATTCTGTCTAGCTCAGCTTTTAGTCTTCTTATCTCTGTTTCTTTTTTGTTGAATTCTGGACCCCATATGTGATTGTTGATCATTCGTCTGAGATCTGTGTTGAGCTCAGAGATTCTATCCTGAAGATGTATGTATATCTGATCAGGACGATTGCTGATCGAATCCACCTTGTTTTTAGTCTGGGAGACATGATTGGCTACTTGGTCAATTTTTTTTCCAAGTTAGTAGAGGGTTTGATTCTGAGCACTGGCGTTTTTGGTTTGCCAATTGAGAACAGCTTCATACTGTTTGGGTTCTTCAGGTTGGCCAGAAGCAGTAACAGGAGATTGGACATAAGGTTTTGAGATGACTCTAGTTTGTGTATCTGCCAGTCTATCAAGTGGAGGAAAAGATTCTTCATAAGATTGCCTTGAAAACATTAGGCATGATCTGATTGGTTGTACAGGAGGTTTTGGATCTGGTGGAGGTTGTTGAGGAAAAGGTTTACAAGATGTCTTGGGAAAAGAAGGTTTTTTCTTTCTCTTTTTTCTTCGCCGCATTTCCTCAAGTTCATCATCAATATCCATATCATCCAAACAAGGACAATCCGGATTGCACATATGGGCTTCAGGAACATTCCATAGAAAGTGACCATTGAGTTTGTCAGGGTACACGGGATTCCCTTCAGAAGAAAAACCATAGATGGGAAGGTTTTTTTCTTGACCAGTTTGAACTGCAATAATCATTGCAATGTAAGAAAGCCTTGGAGTTTGAAAAGACAGTTTGACTTGGCCATTTTGTCATTTTTCAAATGTGGCTTCTGTTATTTGAACTGGTTCAGAGTTTTGATGAAAATGCTCATAATTGGTCAGCCATTTAAGAGGCATGAGTGTGAGCAATTCTTGGTTCTGGATCTGTTTAGGAATCTGGATGATGGTTAGAATTGTATCAGTGTCAGCAAGGATCATCAGAGCATCTGATGTAGTATGAGGTGTAGGTAGGTCTAGTGCATGATTTTGTAATCGATACACTATTTAATGATGAAGGATTGCAATCTTGGATGTGGGTGTTTGTTCTGCTCCTTGGAGGTAGATCTGGACCTTAATGGTTGTAGGCAAGTTTGGATCCTCAAGAGAGAGGTTGAAGTTTGGGTAAAAGGTTAACAAAACACTACCAGCATGGAGTGTTGTCAGGACAGTTCCTATAACAATGTGTTGATACTATTTGAACCTGGTATCTAGGAGAGCAATTCTGGCTATGACTGGCAAGCCTTTTCTGCCATGGAGGGTAAGAATCAATCTAACACCACCAAGATAGAGATGCGTATACCCTTTGCATTTCCAGTTTGCTACAAGATCTTGAGGGATTTCTAAAGTGACATATTGTTCACTTTGAGAGGCTTGTAACGCACACTGATCTAGTCTAGAAGACTGGATGTATTCTTTAGGAAATGGTCGTTTGGTAGAGATTAGGGTACATATACTTCTAGTGAAAGAAGTTTTATGTTTGTAAAGGTTGTAGAGACTTATGACGGGAAACTGAGATTCATTGATTTGAGCAGATTCAGGGATATAGGAATATTCAATAAGATTTTCTATTTTAGAGGCAACATGCTTTTGACAAGATTTGGGGAGTGATAGAGTAGAGGAAAGAGAAATATGAGATGAAGAAGAAGTTGAAGTCGTTTCCATGTTTTGAAATCTTCTTCTAGGAAATCAAAGAAATATTATTCGGAATTTCTAATGATACCACCTCTTCATGGGACGTTTGGCTCTGATACCACTAGGGTAGTTGTACGTGGCGTTGTTACACTAGATCTATGACAGATCAAAGTCTGTCCTTAGGGCTAGTAGCCCGCAAGTTCTAGTTTCCAGCTGATATACACTTATCCATCAAGTACCAAATCTAAAAATCATATTGAAAATAGTTTTTCACGATACCACCCGAAAACACGACACTCACAGCCTTAAAGAGGGTGAATGTTGTGAGAAAACAATTTTGTTTTACAAAAATTGATTTTAGAGGATAAAAAAAGGACTTTTCTGATGCACAGGATCCTTAGGCTTAAGGCAAGTGCAGAGCATACTCAGTATTGAAATTAGAGATGAACGTATCCTTATTATTCCAAATAATTTTCTTGACTCCTAAAAGATAGAAAGGATTTAGAGAAACATGATGTAACAAAATTGAATTTTATTTCTGATTAACTCCTAAATTACAAGAGGGGAGAGAGATCCTTATATAGAGATCTCGAGGAGGAAAGAGATAAGGTGGGACTCTTATCTTTTACAAAAGGAGAAACATAGTTATGAAAGCAATAAAGCACTAAAGCACAACATGCAAAACTAGAAAAGCAAAAGCAAACTTTAGACAAGACAGGACCCTTGTCTAATTATTAAAGCATACTTTAATAAAGCAAAAGCTAAAGATTCCCATGTGGTTATCAGTGATTACGGTGTGGAGGGACACCTGAATGGAGACACGTCACCGGTCTCTTTTTCATAACGGCGTTGGGGTCGGTGCATCCTTGTTTGGTCAAGATATGCTTCAGCTTGCAGATATTTATCTTCATCTGCGTCGGTCATTTTTTATGTGGAAGGACCAGGGGAGTCTGGATTGGTGATAGTGTATGGGTATTTTCAGTGGGCAGGAGAGACCGAAAATCTTCCCAGGGATCTTGAGCATCTTGGAATAAGACATTGGTGTAATCAAGACGTTGTTCCATGACAAGAATTCCATGTGAACTTGAACTGGAACCTGGAGTACAGACCTGTGTCTTTGGAACTATTTCCAAGGTGTGTCATGGTCCGACAGAGGTATCGTGGATGTTTGTGGCAGGTGGTTGAACATTGTTAAGTTCCATGAGATAAGCTCGAAGAACATATGTGACTGACGTATCATAGACGAGAGGATAAAGATGGGCATAAGTTTTCCATTCATAAGCCATGTCTTGAGTCCAGAAGTCTCTGGTTTCTGGGTGTTGAAAATATGGCCGGTGAACAATGAAAACTATGGTGAACATGTTTGCTTCGTGTTCTGGCATCCTATTTAATCCATGAAAAGTACACATATTCTAGAGCTGTTTACGCCAACATGTGAGGGGTGAATACCATTCGAGGAGTGTCTATAGAAGGTCAGAGGAAAACTCAGGAGTGGTGATATGGCGGAGGACTGGTTTGACTAGGAAGACCAGTTTTGTAGCATACAAGGTTGTGAGACACCACATATACCATAACTCATCTTCTAAGATGGAGAAGTGAGACAGGGTGAGACCTGTGAGAAACAAGTTTTCCATACAGAGTGTAGGAAAATGATCAGGAGTCTTACTATGGACATTGAAGAATGCCGGTAAAGGAATTTCTTAGCAAAATCTTGGATTTGGTAGGCTGAAGAAAAAGGAATGTTCATGGAAAAAGATCTTTGGGTGAGAGCTTTGAAAGGAAGTTGTCGATTCATTACTATGACTGGGATGATATGAGTTGAAAAGAGGAGTGAGGGTTTATTTAAAGTAGGGTGTGTAAGGAAGTTTGGGATGAGGTTTTGTTTACCTTTGATGTGCCGGACAGTAAAGTCATATTTGGAGAACCAAGTTTTGAGGTTGAGCAATTTCTTGTCAAGAAGCAACTTGTTCTTGAAATCAAAGATTCTAAGAAAATAAGAATTGTCCATGTTGATAAGGAATTTATGGCTGATTAGATGAAATTCAAATTTTTTAATTCCATACTTTACCGCCAAAATCTCTTTGTAGATCACATGGTAGTTCTTTTCAGAGTCTTTTAATTGTCCGCTTGCATAGGCACAGAAATGGTCCAAGCCATCTATTCTTTCGAGGAGAATGGCACTCCAGTAATCATCACTGGCATCTGTCTGTAAAATGCGTGGTCCAGTTGTGGGAATTCTGAGTGGAGGAGGTGATTGAGCTATCACCTTTAGCTGCTTGACAACTTCAGTTTGTGTTAGTCCCTAAGAGGGACACTATTTTTTAAGCATGCGGGACAGCTGGCTGGTGTGGATTGCAGCTTTATGAATGAAATCTCGAACATAATTAACAATCCCGAGGAATTGTTGTATGGTGGCAATATCCTAGCCATCCATTAGCCTTAAGAAATCCTATAAATACCCCCACCACTTCTCATTTTCAATGCAACCTAGAAATTTCATTCCCTTATATTCGAAGTAATAATAACAGAAGTAGAGGAATCCTTAACTTAGAAAGGTCTAGAGAAGTCAAGATCAAGAGGTAAGTAACACTTCAACTGCAATGTAAGGACAAAATTATTTTTATACTTAAGTTTAGTTTTAACAATCCCTTTATATTATGTTGGCTATTATAGTGTGATTAGTTATATTCTAAATCTTTATATGGTCGACTCTGCTGCCTAATATGTGATGTTATGGTCGGCCCTGCCGCCTAATATGTGATGCTATGGTCAGCCATGCCGCCTAATATGTGATGCTTTGGTTGGCTCTACCGCCTAATATGTGATATTATGGTCGGCTCTGCCGCCTAATATGTGATGTCATGGTCGGCTCTGCCGCCTAATATGTGATACTTATACTTAATTATTCTATGATCGGTTATGCCGCCTATATTAAAGACTTTTGTTTTTAAATAATGTTGTGTGTTGATTTTTTTATGCATTGACGAATTTCAAATGTTATAAGTTGCATTGGATGCATGAATATCATGGACTACATTATGAAGAAGACGTTTCAGAAAATGAATTTATGAAAAATAGGTAGTTGTACTACCAGGTGGCAAAGTTCTAAGGAGGGCAACCCCACAAAACTAAGTTGAAAGAAATCTTTTGGGGACGACGATATGTAATGCCCAAAAGATCAACTAATGAGGCCCAAAGGCATATTGTTGAAAGAGTAAATGTGCTAGCCTTGTAGTGCAATATACCTAGGGCCCAAATAAAGTTGTTTTTTTTTTATTTTCTAAGTTTATTTTAAGAGCTTATTATGGTCATTCATATGCATCTTAATTTATACATGAATCAAAGTGTTATCTAACTGGGCATTAGCTCACTAAGTCCTTACATTGCAGGTAACAATGAGTATAGCAAGCTGGCACCAAGTCCTAACCAAGACGAAGTGCATATGAGCATAACCGACCTTGGGATTTTATGATGGGCTCAACTTTGTGTTAATATATGACTCTTACTTTTCTGTAAGAAAGTTTTGTTGGATTGTCTAAACTTTTAGAATTCGTATTTATATTAAAATTAATTGTGTTTTTAAACATTTTTTAAGTAAAATAATATAGTGAAGTGTTACAAATTGGTATCAGAGCCCAAGGTTTAAAGCGATTTTGTAGACCATCCATATGCACTAGTCAAGGGGAAGGACAAGGCTCATCTTTTTAGTTATAACTTGAAATTAAGGTAATTAGGAAAATCTTACATTTGATTTGTCTGACACGTAGAAACTAGATTAAAAAATCGTTGAGATGTCAAGTGCTAGGGGTAACAGAGGCAGAAGGGAGGAAGGAACTGCAGGGGAGCAATCTGCAATTGATCGACTTACAAACATTGTGGCACGACTCTCAAAAAGAGAAGTTAGAAGGGATGAACATGGCCAGGCAATGAACAACACCATAAGCCAATTTAGACGATTAAATCCACCCACATTCAAAGGCGGTGTCAATCCTATCACAGCAAGCCAATGGTTACGAACCATGGAAAGAATGATAGAAGTAGCCAAAGTGCCAGAAGAAGAAAAGGTTACCTGTGTCTCCTTTATGCCACGAGGAGCAGCAGAATACTGGTAGGACTCAATTAAACGAATTCATGATGAAGCAACAATGCAATAGGTGGAATTTAAAAACCACTTCTATAACAAATACTTTTCAGAGAGTTTGTTTATTTACAACAAGGAAAGATGTTTGTGCTAGAGTACATCCAAAAATTTGATGAGCTCTCTCGATATGCTCCACATATGGTTGCAACAGAAGACTTGAAAAAGGACCACTTTATGCAAGGATTGTGTAAAGATCTCGTAAAAGACTTAAAGGTGGGATTTCGTGATGCTTCCTTCAACAATCTCATCGATCGAGCCATGGTAATTGAGCAAGCAGATGAAGAAAAGAAGGAAGAAAAATGAAGAAACAAAGGAAATGTGGACCAAGGAAACTTTGTAAGACAACACTCAAATAATAATAAGAGAAAGGGAATGTCAGTTGTCCAAGATCAGAGTAAAAGTAAACGCCCAAAGAATTATTAGAAGGAAGTCCCACAAAAGCCAAAGTGCAATCAATGCAGTAGAACTCACCCTGGGGAATGTCGAGAAAATACCATAACATGTTTCAAATGTGGAAAGGAAGGACACTTCATTAGGGATTGCCCAGAAAATGGTACGCAACAAGAAAAGGCTAATGCTCGAGTATTCACACTCACCAAGACGGATGCGGAAGGAAACCCCTCAGTAATATCATGTGAACTATCTATCTCCAAAACTCCTGCATATGTGCTAATAGACTCAGGAGCTACACATTCATTTGCCTCACCAGCATTCATTAAGAAAATCGAAAATGTCCCTTATATAATAAATAGGCCTTTTAGTGTCACCGTACCATCGGGTGAAATATTAAACTCAAGACAATTAGTTAATGCATGTGAGCTTAGCATTAATAATCATCGAGATGCATGACTATGATGTAATTCTTGGCATGGATTGGCTATCAAAGCACTATGCCAAGATAGATTGCAAGAAAAAAGAGGTAACTTTTCGAGAATGCAAGGAGAACAAAATGTTTATCATTTCTGCAGCCAAACTATTAAATAGAGGATGTGAGGGTACCTGGTAAGTGTGGTCATCAAAATAGAAGAGCAAAGACCAAAGTTGGAAGATATTCCAGTGGTGAACGAATTTCATGAGGTCTTTCTTGAAGAACTCACAAGAATGCCACCGAATCAAGAAATTGAATTCAAAATCGATTTGCTCAAATTTCAAAGGCGCCCTATAGGATGGCCCCATCAAAACTAAAGGAGTTAAAGAGTCTATTGCAAGAATTACTAGACAAAGGCTACATACGCCCAATCCATTCATCATGGGGAGCACCAGTATTGTTCATAAAAAAGAAGGATGGATCAATGCGATTGTGCATCGATTATCGAGTGCTAAATTAGGTGACTATCAAGAACAAGTACCCGCTTCCACGCATTGATGACTTGTTTGATTAGTTGCAAGGAGCAGCAGTATTTTCAAAGATGATCTACGATCAGGATATCACCAGTTGAGAATTAAGGAAGAAGATATTCCTGAAACAACATTCAGAACATGTTATGGACACTATGAGTTTGTCGTCATGCCATTTGGTCTAACTAATGCCCCAGGAGCCTTCATGGACCTCACGAACATGGTATTTAAAGACTACCTAGACAAATTCATAGTGGTATTCATCGATGATATTTTGGTTTACTCACAATTAAATGAAGTGCATGCTGAGCACTTAAGGATTACTCTTCAGACCTTGAAGGAGAAGCAACTTTATGCAAAAATCAAGAAATGTGAGTTTTGGCCTGAGAAAGTAACATTCCTAGGACACGTTGTGTCTAAGGATAGAATTTCAGTAGACCCCTCGAAGGTGGAAACTGTAAGCCAATGGTCCAGACCGACTAATGCCAAAGAAGTCAGAAGCTTCCTGGGTTTGGCTAGATACTACCGAAGATTTGTGGAAGGTTTCTCGAAGATCGCGATGCCACTGACCCAGTTGACAAAGAAAAATGCTAAGTTTGTATGGACTCCAAAATGCGAGAAAAGCTTTGAAGAACTAAAACGACGACTGATTACAACTTCAATTCTAGCCATTTCTAATAGCTATGAGAATTTGTCATCTATAGCGATGCCTCCAAAAATGGCATAGGATGCGTCCTCATGCAAAATGGGAAAATCATTGCATACGCTTTCAGACAATTGAAGGAATATGAGAAAAATTATCCAACGCATGATTTGGAGTTGACAGCGGTGGTGCACTCATTAAAAATATGGCGTCACTATTTAATGGGGGCACATTGTAAGATTTACACTGATCACAAGAGCCTCAAATACTTCTTTACACAAAAGGAGTTAAATATGCAACAGCGGCGTTGGCTAGAGCTTCTCAAGGACTACGATTATGAAAAAAACTGTCATCCTAAAAATGCAAACGTGGTAAGGTAGAAATCGAGCTAGTAGTAGAAAAATTAACCAACATGACACTTCGTTCAACTTTATTAGAAAAGATTAAAGAGGGGCAGGAAAGCAATTCCTACTTAAGAACTTGAAGATAGAAGCCAACTCAAAGGATATGTCGTTTAAAAAGTCAGAGAGGGGAATCATCTTGTTCAAAGATAGGATATGTGTGCTAAAAGATATAAAGAAAGAAATTCTACTTGAAGCTCACACAACTCTATATTCACTTCTCCTTGGCACAATAAAAATGTACAAAGACTTAAATAAGCATTATTGGTGCCCTGGAATGAAGAAAGATATAGTGGAGTTTGTGGCAAAATGTCTCACTTGTCAACAAATCAAAGCGGAGCACCAGAGACCAGCAGGACTTTTACAATCCAATCAAATCCCTCAATGGAAATGGGAAGAAATCACGATGGACTTCATCATTGGTCTTCCAAAAACTACCAAAATGCATTATGCCATTTGGGTGATCGTCGATCGACTTACAAAGTCTACTCACTTCTTGCCTATTCGAATGACGTACACCATGGACCAGCTTGCAAAAATATATGTAAAGGAGATAGTAAGACTACATGGTGTGCCAATTTCTATTATTTTTGTCTGAGATGCAAGGTTTACTTCGACATTCTGGGAAAAGTTATATAAGGCTATGGGGACAAGATTGAAGTTCAGTACAACATTTCACCCTCAAACAGACGGCCAATCAGAAAGAATGATTCAGACACTTGAAGATATGTTGCGAGGATGTGCTATCGACTTTCAAGGATCATGGAGCAAGTATATACCATTAGTTGAATTTGGCTACAATAATAGTTACCAAGCAACAATCGACATGGCACCATATGAAGCTCTATATGGTAGAAAATGTAGATCGCCTATTCATTGGGATGAGATGGGCGAGCGAAGGCATCTTGGACCCAACTTAATTACTGCCTCATTTGAAGCAATTGAGAAAATACGTCAAAGAATTCAGGCAACTCAAAGTTGACAGACACGTTATGCCGATAAAAGGCGAAGGCCTTTGGAATTTCAAGTTGGTGATAAGGTATTTCTAAAAGTTGCCCCAGTAAAAGGATTGATGAGATTTTGGAATAAGGGAAAATTAAGCCTAAGGTTTATTGGGCCATTTGATATACTCGATCGTGTCAGGAATGTTTCCTACTGACTTGCCCTCCCACCATCGTTATCAAGAATACATAATGTCTTTCATGTCTCCATGTTAAAGAAATATGTTCCAAACTCCTCTCATGTGCTAGATTACAAGCCTTTTTAACTAGAAGAAGACTTAACCTATGAAGAACGTCCAATTAAAATTCTTAATAGAAAGATAAAGGAGGTAAGGAACAAGAAGATCCCTTTAGTCAAAGTACTATGCGCGAAATAGCTCAATGGAGGAGGCAACATGGGAGCGTGAAGAAGAAATGAAGAATAAGCATCCTGAGCTATTCAGTAAGTAAATTTCGAGGATGAAATTTTTAAAAAGGGGGGAGGAAATTGTGAGGTACAATTTTCTTAAATATAGTAGAATTTATTTTTTAAGCTAACAAACCCCTTGAGTTTATAATATTTAATTTTAAGGAATGATGACATAAGCAATAACATAAGAAATGATGACATAAGCGATGATAAAAGAAGAAGTGTAGAGAAAGTTAAAGAATTCTAGAATTTAGTAAGTTATTTATGAAGGTTAATCTCAACCATTAATCAAGATTTATGGTGGCAAAATCCTATAAATACCCCCCACCACCTCTCATTTTTAATGCAACCTAGAAATTTTATTCCCTTCAATTTTAAGTCATAATAACAAGAATAAAGGAATCCTTAACTTAGAAAGGTCTAGAGAAGTCAAGATCAATAGGTAAGTAACACTTCAACTGCAATGTAAGGACAAAATTATTTTTATACTTAAGTTCAGTTTTAACAATCCCTTTATATTATGTTGGCTATTATAGTATGATTAGTTATATTCTAAATTTTTATATGGTCAACTCTGCCGCCTAATATGTGATGCTATGGTCGGCCATGCCGCCTAATATGTGGTGCTATGGTTGGCCATGCCGCCTAATATGTGATATCATGGTCGGCTCTGTCGCCTAATATGTGATGCTATGGTCAGCTCTGCCGCCTAATATGTGATACTTATACTTAATTATACTATGGTCGGATATGCCGCCTATACTAAAGACTTTTGTTTTTAAATAATGTTGTGTGTTGATTTTGTTATGCATCGAGGAATTTCAAATGTTATAAGTTGCATTGGATGCATGCATATCATGGACTACATTATGAAGAAGACGTTTCAGAAAATGAATTTATGAAAAATAGGTGGTTGTACTACCAGGTGACAAAGTTCTAAGGATGGCAAGCCCTCAAAGCTAAGTTGAAAGAAATCTTTTGGGGACGACGATACGTAGCGCCCAAAAGATCAACTAATGAGGCCTAATGGCATATTGTTTAAAGAGTAAATGTGCCAGCCTTGTAGTGCAACATACCTAGGGCCCAAATAAAGTTTTTTTTTATATTTTCTAAGTTTATTTTAAGAGCTTATTATGGTCATTCATATGCATCATAATTTATACATGCATCAAAGTGTTATCTTACTGGGTATTAGCTCAGTAAGTCCTTACATTCTAGGTAACAATGAGTAAGGCAAGCTAGCGCCAAGTCCTAACCAAGATGAAGTGCATATGGGCATAACTGACCTTGGAATTTTATGATGGGCTCAGCTTTGTGTTAATAAAAATAAGTATCTTGGCTTTCTGTAATAATTAAGTTTTTAAATAAACTAATAAATCTCTATATGACTCTTACTTTTCTATAAGAAAGTTTTGTTGGATTGTGTTAAACTTTTAAAATTCGTATTTATATTAAAAGTAACTGTGTTTTTAAACATTTTTAAGTAAATAATATAGTGGAGTGTTACAGGCACATCTAAAATAGATTTCAAATTTACTACATGTTCGTCCAAGTTTTAGCTATATATGAGGATATCATCAAAATAAACAACAACAAACTTGCTAATAAAAGCTCGCAAATATGATTCATAAGTGTCATAAAAGTACTCAGGGCATCAGTCAGACCAAAAGGCATGACTAACCATTCATACAAACCATATTTTGTTTTAAAGATAGTTTTCTATTCATCTCCTTCTTTCATTCTAATATGGTGATATCCACTTTTTAGGTCAATTTTATAAAATGCACAAGACCCATGCAATTCATCAAGCATATCATCTAGCCTAGGAATGGGATGTCGATACTTTACCGTTATATTATTGATGACTCAACAGTCAACACATATCCTCCACGTTCAATCCTTCTTAGGAACTAATAAAACCGAAACTGCACATGCACTCATGCTTTCTCTCACGTACCCCTTTTCCATCAATTTATTAACCTATCATTAAAGCTCTTTTGTCTCCTCCGAGTTGCTCCTATAGGCTGGTCGATTTGGAATGGTTGCACTAAGTACGAAATCAATCTGATGCTCAATCCCTATGATTGGAAGTAAACCATGTGTTGTTTCCTCGAGAAAGACATCCCCATATTCTTGCAAGAGAGAAGTAATTGAACTAGGCGAAGTAGGGTCAAGTTTGTTAGTGTTTAAAAATGCTTCTTTGTACAAAAGTACAATCATTGGTTATTGTGAAAACAACGCTTTTTTTTTTCTTTTATCTCACTTGCTCTTGCATAAAAATTCTTTTATTTTCTCTCTGATTTCATCTCAATGGTCGTATTTTTCTTGGCTTTTTCTCTCTCATTTTTCTCGACCTCTTTTGCTCACTCTTTCTCTGTAGGCTCACTTGGTCTGCATAAACTTGCTTTGGTGTTAATGGAACAAGAGTGATGTTGCATTGATTAAATACAACTGAATATTTATCGGTGAAGCTATCATGCTTCACACGTCTGTCGAATTGCCAAGGCCGCCCAAGTAACAAGTGTCCAGCCTGCATTGGTACTTTATCACACAACACCTTATCTTCATACTTGCTAATCTAAAAGTCACTAGCACCTGCTTGTTACTTTTACCTCACCACTATCATTCAACCACTGTAGTTTGTAAGGCCATATATGTTTAACTGTCGGAAGCCCTAACTTCTCCACCATGATAGTACTAACAAGATTAGTACAACTTTCTCCATCAATAATAAAACTATATACTTTGTCTTAAACATAGCATCTAGTATGGAAAATATTTTCCCGTTATACTACTTTGTCTTCTTTTACTAAAGTCAATTCCCCAGGGGTTGTATACACTTGACGTCAAACGCTTTGAACTTATCGAATTTCTGTGGCGTTCAAACTCTTGACTCAGCTATGGCATTCTCACATACCAGCGTTTGTGCTTTCATTAAGCATGAGATTGCGGCTCCATTCAATTTAAGGTTTAGATTCAATCTTGGAGGCTAAATTGATTAGGGTTGCACTAATTCTTGGCGAGGTTCGTATCACTTATACTTTTGTGGGGCACTATCTTCACATTCAATTTATCGCAAAGCCCTTGTTCTAACCTCGCCATATGTTAATCACATGTCTTTCTTAAAAGTATATCTACTACTTCTCTCCTCGAAGGTTCTTTATAAAGCAAGCCAATACATTTTTATGCCCAAAGGCACTAATAGCCCGAACCTCTTGGGTGGAAATGATTGACAAAAATAACCAGTGACTTCATTTTTCTTTGCTTGAAAAGGCAAGCTTGGAAGAGGATTTATTCTAATGAGAAGTGAAACCCTTGAATGAATTGAGAGGGGAGATGATCCATAGTGGTTATGCTCCTAAGACTTAGAGACCTAAATCAAGACCTAGCTGGATTCGTGAGAGTATGTGTAAATATGTGATACATAGCCTTTTCTCCCACTCTAAGCTTAGTATGTGTACCCACACACTTTAAGATTTGAGGTTTGTTAACGTCAGTTAGGAGCAATCAAATCTCTATGGTGAATGACGAATGGTAAATGATATGTGCTTGATCCTTGATGATAGAGCTATCCTTCTCTAAGATTTTATGCACTTGAGTGTCTGAAAAATAAAACTTTTCTAAGATCTCCTAAAGGACACCTTGGTTCTCTAAAAAAGATCTCTTAGCATTGCATTTATCATTTAGATCTCCTTCCTTTTTTTGGCTACGCTTTCTTCCCCTACTATCCATAGATCTATTGTTCGTAGTTGATCCCTTATTTTTTGAACAAACAAGTTGTACTTTTAACTTGGATTCTATGGGGTTAGCCTATTTGCTCCCCCCAAGTGCCTTCGTGATGAGATTAAGGATAAAACTATCACAAGCACATGGGATGAGACATATTCATATCCTATTCAAGTTCCCGTCGGACCCGTTACAAGAGCTCGAGCAAAGAAATTCAAAGAAACGTCTAATGGATTGATTCAACCAACTTGGGCTCAATCAAATTCGTGGAGGCCCGTTGAAGGAATTGCACATGATAAATGCATGATTTAGGCTCTTGAAGTTTCCAAATAATCACATTAAGCAATGGCATTTTTGGTTTGCCAATTCAAAACAGCTTCATACTGTTTTGGTTCTTCAGGTTGCCTAGAGGCTGTAATTGGAGATTGAACAAAAGGTTTTGAGGTGACCCGAGTTTGTGTGTCTGTCTGTTTTTCAAGTGGAGGAAATGATTCCTCATAGGAATGACTTGAAAACATAAGACATGATCTAATTATGTTGTACGTGGCATTGTTCTACCAAATCTACGACAGCAAAAGGTCTGTCCTTAGGGCCAGTAGCCCGCAAGTTCTGGTTTCCAGCCAATATACACTTATCCACCAAATACCAAATCCGAAATTCATTTTAAAAAATAGTTTTTCACGATACCACCCGAAAACATGGCACTCAGGCCTTCAAAAAGGGTGAACGTTGTGAGAAAACAATTTTATTGTATAAAAATCAGTTTTGGAGGATAAAATAGGACCTTTCTGATGCACAGGATCCTCAGACTTGAGGCAAGTGTAGAGCATACTCAGTTTAGAAATTTTGAGGTGAGCGTATCATTGTTAACTCAAATACTTTTTTTGATTCCTAGAAGAGAGAGAGAGGTTTAGGGAAACATAATGTATAAAACTTAGGCTTTTATTTTCAGATTGGCTCCCTTACAACTGAGATCAAAGGTGCCTTATATAGAGGATCATTGAGAACAGGACCTCTCGAATGATCATATTACAGAGCACACCTTTTTGGAAAGCAAAACATGCCGATAAGGACTTTTACAAAGGTAAAGCATACCTACAAGGACTTTAACAAAAGTAAAGCACACAGACAAAGACTTTAACAAAAGTAAAGCATACCGACAAGGACTTTAACAAAAGACAAACGGGAGTCACATGGGTTATTGCATCAAAAACTATGTGAGCGACAAAGTGTCATCCTGGAGTGGATGGATAGCGCGATGGTGACACGTCTCCTATTTCTGTTTCATATTGTCGCTTGTGTCGACGCCTCTGTCTCTGGTCGAGATATGCATCAGTTTGCTGATACTTTTCTTCATCAGCTTCAGACATGTGCTGTGAGGTAAATGCAGCAAGAGAGTCTGGGTTAGTGACAGTATAATGGGGAGTGTCGGTATGGAGAAGGGATTGAAAGTCTTCCCATGTGTCCTGAGCGTCTTGGAATAAGACATTCGTGTAGTCAAGACGTTGTTCCATGACAAGGATTCCTTGAGGACTTGAACTTGAACTTGGAGTACAACCTTGTGTTTTTGGAATTATTTCAAGGGTGTGTGATGGTCCAATGGAGGTGTGGTGAATGTTTGTGGCAGGTGGAGGAACATTGTTAAGTTCCATGAGATAGGCTTTGAGAACGAAGGTGACCGCTGTATCATGGATGAAGGTATAGGGATGAGGGTAAGTTTTCCATTCATATGCCATGTCCTATGTCCAGTAGTCTCATGTTTCTGGATGTTGGAAATAAGGCTTGTGGACGATAAAGGCCGTAGTCCACATGTTAGCTTCTTGTTCTGCCATTTTATTTAATCCGTGAAAGGTATACAAATGGTGGAGTTGCTGGCGCCACCTAGTGAGGGGAGAATACCATTCAAAAAGAGTCCATAGTAGGTCTGGGGAGAACTCTGGAGTGGTAAGGTGAGTCAGGACTGGTTTGATGGGAAAAACTAGCTTTGTAGCATACAAGGTGGTGAGACACCACATATACCAAAGCTCATCTTCGGAGATGGAAAGAGAGGACAGAGTGAGGCCTGTGAGAAATAGGTGCTCCATGCAAAGATTAGGAAATCGGTCAGGTTTTTTAGTCTGAACATTAAAGAAAAACCGATAAAGAAACTTTTTTGCAAAATCTTGCAATTGGTAAGCCGATTGGAAAGAGATGTTCATGGGGAAATTTCTTTGGTTGAGAGCTTTGAAAGGAAGTTGGCGATTCATGGCTATAACTGAAATGGTTTGAATCGAGGAGATGAGTGCGGGTTTATTTATAGCTGGACGGGTGACGAAGTCTGGAATGAGGTTTTGGTTGCCTTTTATGTGTTGAACAGTGAAATCATATTTAGCAAACCAGGTTTTGAGGCTGAGTGATTGCATGTCAGGTAGCAATTTGTTCTTGAAGTCAAAGATTCGGGGAAAAGAAGAATTATCCATGTTGATAAGGAATTTGTGGCTGATGAGATGGAATTCAATTTTTTAATTCCATACTTGACTGCCAAAATCTCTTTGTAGATCACATGGTAGTTCTTTTCAGAGTCTTTGAACTGTCCGCTTGCATGTGCACAGAAATGACGCACACCATTGATGTCTTCGAAAAGAATGGCACTCCCATAATCATCGCTGACATCAGTCTGGAGGATGCGTTGTCCACTTGTGGGAATTAATTCGGAGTGGAGGAGGTGATTGTGCTACCACCTTTAGCTGCTTGACAGCTTCTGTCTGAGCAGGGCCCCATGGAGGGCACTATTTCTTGAGCATACGTGACAGCTGGCTGGTGTGGATTGTAACTTTTGGGATAAAATCACGGACATAATTAACAATCCCGAGGAATTATTGTATCTGCTTTCTGTTGAGATGTGTGTCCAGAAACTTGAGTAATTCGATTGCAATATGGGGACCAGGCTGATATTGGCCGCCTTTAATCACCATGCCAAGAAAGTCAATTGATTCTTTTCTTATGCTGCTTTTCTTTTCAGAAAGCATGATGCCATGTGCCTGCACAATGTGAAAGAAATCCAAAAGGAGCTTCTGGTGGCTCTCATGGTCAGAAGAAAATAACAAGATATCGTCAATGTAGACCAATGCATGATGGAGAATAGGACTAAAGATTTTTGTCATGGCTTTTTGAAATAAGGAGGGAGCGACTTTGAGACCAAAAGGCATAATCGTCCATTGGTAATGGGTATCAGGAATGCAGAAGGTAGTTTTGTGACGGTCAATTGGTGAAATACCAAGTTGCCAAAAACCAGCTTTTAAATCAAACTTAGAGAAGATATGAGCCCCTTGAAGATGACAAACAGGGTCTGAATTTTTGGAAGGGGAAACTTATCATCTTTAAGAAAAGAATTGAGTGGCTGGTAATCAATTACTAATCTCTTTTTTCCACGAACTAATTCAGATCGTTTTTTAACATAAAAGGCTTGACAGGCCCAATCTAAATAAGTAGACTCAATAAGACCTTGTTGAAGTAACTGAGAACATTCTTGCTTAGCAAGCAAGAGATTTCAAGGAGAAATACCCAGGTGTGAGGCTTTTGTGGGGTTTATATCTTCGTTAAGTTTAAAAGGAAAGTGAATGAAAAATTGTTAATTTTTCTAAAGAAGTGAAGGATGATGGAACTGTGAATGGTTTTCTGGACAGAATTGTAAGAGCTTTTGGGAGATTTGACTGTTTGGAGATTGTGTTTCAGAAAGTGTATACAGACGTAGTGTATTTGTATAAGGCAAGAACATATGTTTATAGCGAACTCCAGAATTAGTGAGGAATAGGTTTTTAACTAAATGAAGAATGTCAAAACCTATAAGTAAATCTTTATCTAGAAGTTTGGAGGCTACAATCTTTTTCAAAATTATACAATTCGAAAAGAATTGAATACCAATGGGTTTTTTGGTAATCAAAGTGGTTTCAAAGATTTCACCATTAACTGTTGGGAAGAGCTTTCAAAGATTTCCCAACAGTCGGAGGGGAGAACAGAAGGATCAATCATATTGGTATCCGCACTAGTGTCAATAAACCCGATGACAGGAATAAGTTTATGGAATTTGGAAGGAAAGATGGACATCTTGAGAGAAGGTCTAGGAATAGTGGAAACATGATTAACAGTCTGGACTGTAGAGATGACTGAAATATCTTCAGAATTTGAAGATTCTGGGATAAGAAAGGCAGTTTGATCATCTTGGGCTGACTGTTCAGAAAAATTTGATTCGACATCCTCATTCTCAGATAACACGGAAGAATATTGAAGATGTTGGATAAGACGAACAGCTTTAGCCGATTTGTGAGGACAATTTCGGGCAAAGTGATCGCGTTTCTTGCAGATGAAACAACAGTTGGATTTTTTCTTTCGGTACTGAGAAACATCTTTCTTTCTGAAATACCGAAAAGGTTTTTTGGAGGATGATTTTCTGTGGAAGTGTTTCTGAAAATGTTTTTTCTTTTTAGTCGAACAAACACACTTCTTTTCATCTTTACACTCCATCTTGAGATGAGGTTTTTTACAAGCTTCAGAGAAGGGTTTTTTATCTTCCATGAGATCTTTAAAGAATTATTTCTCTTCACATATCTTATCAAGAGATAGCATGGCCATTTGAAAAATCTTTCCCAGAGAGATATCAGTTATGCTCAAATTTGTGGCTGTGAGTTTTCTTTGAGGATCGGGTTGCAACTCAGGAGGAAGAGAGGCAATGAAGACATGTTTAAGAGATGGCTCATTGAACCCATTTAGCTTGTAGAATAGAATACTCATTCTTTTGTAATGAGCATCCAGAAGATGTCTTTTAAGAGAACAACATTTCATCTGATGGTATTCTTTTCTGTCTGCTTCAGTGGAAGCAATTTTTTCACCGATGAATTGTTCATGAATAATATTGAGGACTGTACCAATTGGAGATTCCATGAATTGGAGATGTCTATATTCTCCTAAGTTTTCTAGCCAATCTCGTAAAGAACCCGTGGACCGGGCCATGAATTCACGAAGAATGGCTTGAGGTTGAGCATTAAGCTTGGTACCTGGAAGATCAATCCAAGCAGTAAATTCTTGAAGTCTAGCAGCCCATTTGTGACGGGGAATGTCATCAAATGTAAACCAAGATGCTGAAGATGGTTTTGTTGAGTGGTCATGGACTGGTGGTGGTACTGGGTCTGTTTGAGAAGCTTGGTCAGAAGGATTGTCATCAACAATAGGTGTTGAAGTAGAGGTACTTGGATCTGTAGTTTCAGTGGCCATTAATATGCCTGTAATGTCAGCATGTTCAGACGCAGAGTTAGTGGAGGCTTTTGATGTGTCATAGGATGAAGACGAAGATGAGTTATGTGTTTCAGGCTCTGAAGAGTCAGAGGAATTTGAGGATTGGGTTTGGACAGTATGATAATGGTACTGGTCCATTGGGCTTTTATCTTTTTTAAGAGGCTCGGGAATGTCTTGTGGTGATTCTTCTAGAGGGATTGTAGAGGTAGAGGAGGAGAAAGTGGCCTTTGGACGTGGTTCGGAGATTTTGACTTTAGATCATGATTTTTTGGGTGAAGATGGTTGAGGAGTTGGTTGAAGGTGGGAGAAACCAAAGAACTTATTATAAACAGGTTGTTGAGGTCGGGATGGTGTGTAGAAAGATGCATAGATGTCAAAGATTGGAGGAGATACTGGTGTAGGTTGTGGTTGAGTAAAAAGGGAAGGTCGAGTTTTTTCAGCATCAATCCTGGACAATTCAGCTTTGAGTTTTTTTATCTCAGCTTCTTTTTTATTAAACTCTGGACCCCAGATATGATTGTTAATCATTCGTCTGAGATTGGCGTCTAGTTCAGAAATCCGATCTTGAAGATGTATATACATCTTATCTAAACGACTGCTGATTGAATCAACTTTAGTTTCGGTCTGGGAGACTTGAGTGGCGACACGGTCAATTTTCTTACCAAGTTGGTGAAGAGTATGATTTTGAGCATTGGCATTTTTGGTTTGCCAATTCAAAACAGCTTCATATTGTTTTGGTTCTTCAGGTTGCCCTGAGGCTGTAATTGGAGATTGAACAAAAGGTTTTGAGGTGACCCGGGTTTGTGTGTCTGTCTGCTTTCAAGTGGAGGAAATGATTCCTCATAGGAATGACTTGAAAACATAAGACATGATCTGATTGGTTGAACAAGAGGTTTGGGATTTGGTGGAGATTGTGGAGCAAAGGATTTACAGGATGATGGTAGATAAGAAGCTTTTTTCTTCTTCTTTGTCTTTCTCCGCATAACTTGGATGTGGGTGTTTGTTCTGCTCCTTGGAGCTAGATCTAGACTTTAAGGGTTGTTGGAAGATTGGGATCCTCAAGAGAGAGGTTGAAATTGGGGTAAAAGGTTAATAAGACACTGCCAGCATGAAGGGTTGTCAGAACGGTTCCTACAACAGTGTGTTGGTACTCCTTGAAGCTAGTGTCTAGGAGAGCAATTCTATCTGTAACAGGTAAGCCTTTTCGACCATGAATAGTGAAAATTAATCGTACACCACCAAGATGGAGGTGTGTGTATCCTTCCCGTTTCCAGTTGGCGACGAGATCTGAAGGTATTTCCATAGATGGAAATACCTTGCACATTATGGTGGGAAAATATATTATTTTCCTTTTTCAGATACTTTCCCATATCTTAAGGAGGCTATTAGGGAAACAAATTAGTTATTTCTATTTTAATCGTCTAGTTTCCATTTTAATTGATGTAAGGCATTTAAGGCAATTAGGATCCTAATTTGATTTAGATTCTTTCCTATTTACTTACATTAGGATTTTGATTTGATTTAAATTCTTTCCTATTCACTTATATTAAGATTCTGATTTAATTTAGATTCAGATTCAGATTTGATTTTTGGTTTAGGATTTATTTCCAGAAATTCTTGTGTCCAACCTTATATAATGTACTCGTATCCAATAAACAGATAAGTTTTTGATGCAATTGGTGAGAGAGTTAATTCTCTTTGGTTCTTTACAAACTCTTTGACTTATCAATCAAACCATCCATAGCTGATTGTGGCGTCTTCACATACCAAGGTTCGTGCTTTCATTAAGCATTAGGTCAAGGTTCCATTCAATTCCTGGTTTAGATTCGAACTTGGCGACTAAATTGATTAGGGTCGCGTCAGTTCTTGATGGGGTTTGTATCACTTCGATTGTTGGCCTTCTAGTGTTTCCTCTAAAGCTTAAAGGTTAGTCGATTTAATTGTGACACCTCTAGTGTGATGATTGCAAACCAATTACGTGCAAAATCTTCTCAGCGAACTCATCAAAAAGCTTCTTAATTATAAACTCTTCTCCTTGGTGGATATTGGTTTAAGCCTTCACAAACTGCTTTTGTTTGTCCTTGTCCTCTTTCTTGCAGGTTCAATAATGGGCTCATGCTCCTCAACTTGTTTAATGATGGTGAGAATAACGATAGGGAAATAATATTCTTCCTTCTTTTTCAAACACAAATAAAAACCAACCTGACAACTGTTATGCAACTATTTTTTGTGTTCTTTACCCAAGCAACACCAATTATTTTAATTGGATTTAGAATGAATCTAATTAAGACAAATAAGTTTATATTCGTAATTGTAGTATCTAGATGAATTTGAGGTGTGCTCTACAAATCGAAGGGGGATAAATGGGCAAGTTTTGGTGATAAGAGAAGATAAGAGTGAGTTAGGAGCAAACTGAGGTTAGAGACAGAGCCAATGGTGGCCGAAGACCACACTCCGATACTCAAGTCAAGTCTCGGTAACAATTCTCAGTAGCTTTAAGGTTGTGAAACCTTGGAATTTTATAAATGGTAATAAGCTTAGAGGTTAAAGATGAGAAATTTTGCGATTCATGAAAAGTTACCTATTTTAGGAACCTATAAGTATTATATTGGAGTGTGCATAAGAGTCATTTTAATAAATCCAAAAACCTAGCAATTATTCATTGAGTGATCCTTCTAAGATGGGGTTATTGGTATTTTTACTTGATCCACTTGATGGTGAAACTTATTATGTTGGAGGGTAAGAAACCTTTTAACCCTAACTTTGTTCCCTACCTTTTCTAGGTGGCAAGCGCTAGTGGGATGGTCCTTGCAATTGTAGACTGCTGATGTGGCTATCCCTCATTGCTCCTTGTTTGTAGCTAAAAAAAAAAAGCCTTATTCTTTTGTGATTCCAGGTCACTATTACAATGTTTGACTATCAATTATACCCTTTGATACTAGGTAATTTTTTGAAACTATCCTTTTCATAGGGAGTATGTCTCTTACATAGCTGAGCTAAGGATGGCAATGCATCGGATCTGACCCAAGATCCATGTGATCCAAATCTAATTGGATCGGATTTGGGTCGCGTTAAAATGAATTTGGATCGAATTTAGATATCGATGTGTAGATCTAAGGCGGATCTGGAGCAAATTCGGATTTATCTTAATATCTAGATCCAAATCCATATCCACTCACCATTTAATGTAATTTTATTTTAAAAAATTCTTAACAATTATGTAATTATAAATTATGATAAAATTTATAAATGATGATAAAATTTATTCATTAACATGTATTTAAGAATCTTAAAACTTAAAGGTACTTAATTGATAATAAGACAAAAAATTATCAAGTGTAAAATAAAATTAAGATAGCCTGCCCAATTTTTTTTAAGTTTTTCACTCTACAATTTAATCTCTTTATTCCTCTTTAGTATACTCTCGCTTCTCTACTTCATTTGAATGCTTGGATCAGTTCTTTAATTGTTAGGAAAATCCATAGACTTGAGTTTATTTTTCTATCATTTTCTCATAATCTTATTTATTTTGTATAATCATTAATCAATGGTGGCTATCAACTATAAAATAATTATGTTAATCATATATTTAGTTAAATATGATCATAATAAAAATAATAAAGCATTGAATATAATAAATCATTTTTAACTTATATGTTATTATTTAATGATATAGGAATGATGATGGTGTGCAATGGATATCAAGATGGTAAAGGAGACATTATAATATTATAATGATCTTATTCCTGCAATTACTTTTGATCGATATTTTATTATCTTTCTTATTTGTTTATTTTGGTGTAAAAGTAGAAGCTATAACACTTATTAGATTTTTTATACAAATTATATAATTTAATTGTTACCAATGCATTTTAGTCTTAAATTTTCTTTCTAAAAAAATATTGATCTCTTATTATTGAGATTTAGAATTCATGATGGATCTAGAGCAGATTTGGATTTTAATTTTTCTTTTTAGATTTGGAGCAGATATAGATCTTTATTTGTTGTTTCGTATATGTGTGAAAAGAAGAAGTTTACTGAATTTGTTGTTAACCCTATATGCGTATAGTGCATATGAATAATGCTTTATAGATAACTATATCAGTTGTACCATGTAATCAACTGGTCTATAGGCTTCAAAATCATGCCTTAGATCTCCCCACTCCAGAACACCATTCTGACACCCTCATGGTATTAGCCGAATCTGACCAGATCCCAACCATAATCCAGATCCCAAGACGAATACCCCGTCATGAGCTCATCAAGCTTATGCCTCTTGAATGGATCTCCACCTATGAACAGTTCCATAATAATACAGCTCCAATTCAGACATCTGAAAGTATGTTTGAAAGATGACAAGGTGGAACAGTCAGAATGCCTTTTAAACCACCTCCAAGTGCTCCACAAGAGCCTCTTTGGCTCTCCTTTACCTATTCTTCAATTATCATAGTTGTGCAGACAACTCAGGAAGATCTGCCTATTACAAGGTTTAATTCTGAACGCTACCCTGTTTATCCAGCAAAGCAAAATGGCCATTTCCTATGGGATGTCCCTGGCTCAGGCATGTGTGACCCATATTGTCCCTGCTGGGATGATTGGGAAGAGGACGATGATTATGCCACCACAAGGAAAAAGAAATCCAAAAAGAAAAAACCTCCAGTCTCATGTCACCACTGTGACCCCAAACCACCACAAGATCCTCCACCTCCACCAGATCTATTACCCTTTTACAAAAAAGAGTTCAAATGGATTGCAAAGCATTGCAAATCTGAGATTCCATCACCAATCCCAAACCCAACACCACCACTGACTTGTATGATGCTTTCATCTACTTCTGCAAACTACTCTTCTTCCTTTCCTCCTTTAGATACCCACACAGATTCCCAAGGAAATGTTATGTCCAAACCCTTTATCCCTTCAGCTGTAACCCCAACTGGTCACCTTGAACCACCCAAACCTTTTGAATCAGTCCTCAACTGGCAAACCCAAAATGCCAGAGCACAGAATGATACTTTATTGAATATCAATTCAAAAGTTGAGAAAATGGGTTTACGAACTGAACAACTTGAGACGAAAGTAGACTCCATCACTGCACAAATGCAGCAGATCCACCAAAATCTCCAGTCCAGAATTACCCAACTCGATTCCGAGTTACGAACCATGCTTGCCCAGCGCTATTATGGCCCAGAATTTGACCAAAAAGAAAGGGAAATCAGACGTTTAAAAGCTGAGCTTGACCAGATTGAATCTGAAAAACAAAGACCTACCCTTTTTACCACCTCACCTCTTATCCCTTCCATCGGTCCAACTTATCATCCATTTGCCTCTATGCTCTCGCCTATCGGACAGTATGATCCTTCCAAGTTATTTGGCATGACTCATACTCTTTTTAGAGATAATCCACTGCCACCACCACCTAAACCTAAACCAAAGCCTAAACCTCACCCACGACCCGTCACAATTCATCAATCCTCCATTTCCATTCCTAGACAACAATCCCCTGGTTAGAAATTCATAGCTTATGGAAAACACACGAGAGTTTATTTCTTCGAAAACTTCTCTATCTTACAATCGAGGGGAGAACTCTTTATATAGGAGAATTCTCGAAAAGATAGGACAAGACCCCTATCTTTTACAAAAGCAAAAGTAAAAGAAACATCATGACACAACTTTAATTATTACAAAGCGACAAAGGGGGCTTTAATAATTAAAGTATGACTTTGACAAAAGTAAAGCGTAAAGTAAAAGCAAACTTTAATAATTATACAAGACAAAAGCATAAAGCGAAACACACTTATTGTAACAAGACAAACTATCATAATTATTGCAACAAGACAAACTACTTTATGGAGAGCGGAGATTCATGTAGTCGTCTTCAGATGAGCTGTCGGTTTCATCGGGGTCAATGTCACGAGAGGTTGGTGGGAAAAAGGTTTTGGAGAGCTTTGGATGCTTACATTGGGGACCATGGCAAGGTAGATAAGGACCATCTCGTCTATAGCCTAGTTTGAGTAGTGATGAATGAGGCATAAAGCTTGGTGTTTAAGTGGCCTTATCTGCTTTTGAAGGTTGGGATGTTGTGATGATGACCTTGGTTCATGTATGGACTGCTAGGGAAACTGTTGAAGATGTTGACTTAAAGGAAGAAATTCTTCCCATGGGTCTTGGGAGTCTTGGTAAAGGAAGTCAGTGTAGTCTGATTTTTCTTCTTTGATGATAATACCGGTGGACTTTGGTTTGGATATGGCGGATGGAGTAGGGATCATGATGAGGTCATGTTGTGGACTTAAGGAGGTGTGAAAGATATCCCGGTGTGGCAGAGTTTGGTGGTTTAATTGACAAAGGTAGTTATGCAGGGTGGATTGGATTTCATTGTCAATGATAGCTGGGTGAGGTGCAGTAAACCATTCATATACTTGGTCTTGAGACCAGAAGAGGTTTGTATCAGGATGCTGGAAGTATGGCCTATGAATGATGAATACTGAGGTAAATAGTTGTGCTTCTGGGGCAGGCATACATTCAAGATTGTAAATCTCTGACAGTTGCTGTAGCTTCTTTCTCTACCATGGTATGGGGGAAAACCATTTAAGTAATGTCCAGGTAAGAGAGGTGGCTTTGTCGGGATTGAGGAGATGTTCCAAAGTGGGAGTAATTGGTAAGATTAGCTTGGTGGCATAAAGAACAGTTAGGCACCAAATGTACCATAACTCATCTTCAGTGATTTCTCTAGATGGGTCAAGGGTTAAACCTGTGAGGAACAGATTTTTTGGGTGGAAGGTGGAAAATGGAAATGAGTCTGCTAGAAGGTAGGCTTTCATGAAAAAGCGAAAAACAACTTTTCTTGCAAACTCTTGGATGACAAAGACATAGGAGAAGTTTTTGTCAAGGGGAAAAGTTTTCTTGGTGAGAGCTTCTGGGGGTAGTGATGTAGCCATGAAGATGATCGGAAAGTGGTATGTTGTGGAAAACAGGGTGAGAGGTTTTTCTGGTTTTGAGAGTCTGGAAAGCATATCAGGGATGAGATTCTGGGACCCCTTTATATACTTAACCGAAAAATCGTATTTGGAAAACCAATCTTTTAACCTGAGTAACATCTTTTCAGGAACAGTTTTACCTTTGAAATTGAGGATATTGGGGAAGGCTGAACTGTCCATTCGGATAAGAAAATGGTGTCCAATCAGATGATACTCAAACTTTTTGATGTCATTCTTTACCGCTAAGATTTCTTTGAACACGCTATGGTAATGCTTCTGTGTGTCAGAAAAATGTCCACTAGCGTAAGCGATAAAGTTTTCTTTTCCATTGATTTCTTCGAGGAGGATGGCACCCCATGATTCATCACTCGCGTCTGTCTGCAGTATGCGCTTTCCATCAGCAATCAACTTTAAGGGAGGCGGATTTTGCGCAATTTGCTTTAGTGTAGTGACAGCAGTGGTGTGGTCAGCAGTCCACGCTGGGGGGCTTTTTTTTCAATAAAGCCGAGAGGTGATAAGTGTAGCGATCCACATGTGGGATGAAATCACGGATGTAATTGATAATGCCGAGAAACTGTTGAACTTGCTTTTTGGAAAGTTGCTGATCTGGAAAGTGAAGCAACTCTTGGGCAATGTGCTTTCCTGGCTAATAATGGCCATCTTTTATGATCATACCAAGAAATTCAATATTATCTGTAGCAATGATGCTTTTCTTGGCCGATAACATGATTCCATGACTTTGGACAATATCATAGAATTGAGATAACAACTGGCGATGTTCATCATGTGATCCTGAAAAAAGTAAGATATCATCAATGTAAATCAATGCATGATGCATGATAGGCTGAAAGATTGTAACCATGGATTTTTGAAAAATGGATGGGGCAGTTTTGAGGCAGAAGGGTAGGACTGTCCATTGGAAATGGCCATTTGGGATACAAAAGGCAGTTTTGTAACGTTCAGATGGTTCAATGCCTAATTGCCAAAAGCCATATTTTAAATCAAATTTTGAAAAGATCCGGGCATTTTTGAGAAAAGTAAACATGCTTTGTCGTCGGGGCAAAGTAAACTTGTCATCTTGTAAAAACATATTGAGTGGCTGATAGTCAATGACTAAGCGTTTCTTTCCTCGGACAATTTCAGAATGCTTTTCAACATAAAAGGCTTGGCAAGCCCATTGAGAATTTGTGGGCTCGATTAGACCTTGGGCCAACAATTGTGAACATTCTTGTTGGGCTAGGAGTAAGTTAGAAGGACTCATTCCTGGATGGGTAGCTTTGGTCAGGTTAATGTCTTCATTTAGTTTGAAAGGTAACTTAATGAAGAAAGACTTATTTTTCCACAATGGGTTTGAATGGGTGAACTCAGAATGGGACTCTGGACAGAAGCTCAAAAGTTTGGTTGAAATATCCTGGTAGGACTGGGGGGTTTCAGACAGATTGTAGAGTTTCAGAATGTCTGTGAAAGGTTTGAACAGAGACTTGACTCGAATTCCAGTGGGAATGATTTGGAGGTGTTTGATCTGATGAAAGATGTCAAATCCTAACAAGATATCCTTATTAGGAAGGGTTGAACTGATAACCTTGGTCCAAATGACACAATTGGGGAAAATTTGAATACCAATAGGTTTTTTGGTAATCAAAGAGGTGGTGAATAGTTTGTCATTGACGGCTTTGAAATGTTCTTCATACTCTGTCCAGTATTCTGGTGGAAGAATATGGGAGTTTAACATGCTGCGTTGGGCGCTAGTGTCTATGAGACCAATTGCTGGAACGGGCCTTTGGAATTTTGAGGGCAAGATCTGGAGTTTGATGGAAGGTATAGGAACAGTAGTATCAAAGGACAATAACTGTTGGTGGAAAATGACTTGGGACTGATCACTGTCTAAGTCATTAGAGGAATTCTGCAGTGCGAACACAGTTTCATCATTGGGTTCATCTTGTTCAGAGAAATAGAATTCCAGTTCGTCCTTTTCTAGGGAGTAATCGGTAGTGGCTTAAAGATGCTCAACTAGCCGAATAGATTTTTCCCTTTTATTGGGACAATCTTTGGCATAATGACCTTTTTTCTTGCAGATGAAACATCTGTTTGATTTTCTCCGTTTAAATTCTCTGGAAGAAGATGACTTCTTTCTGAAGAATCTGTAGGGCTTTCTGGACCTGCGGGGTTTGGATGAAAATTCTGGATTTTTGAATTTCCGAAAATGCCTTTTCTTTTTAAGACTGCAATCACAATTCTTCTTCTGTTTGTATTTGATCTGCAAATAAGGCTTTTTGCAGGCACTCCGAAATGGTTCTTTATCTTTCGACAATTATTTGAAAAACTGTTTCTGTTCATAAAGTTTTTCAAGACAAGTTTTGGCAAGCTGGAAGATTTTGCCAAGAGAGATGTTGTCAAGGACAAGATTGGATGCAGTGAGTTGCCTCTGTATGACTGGTTGGAGTTTTTCTGGAAGGGAAGCCAGAAAGACATGCTTTAATGTTGGCTCATTGAATCCATTAAGCTTATAGAATAGCAGGGACATTTGTTTATAATGGAAGTCAAGATCCTTAACATTAAGTGACCAGCATTTCATGTTGAGATAGTCTCGTCGTGTAGCTTCAAAACCTGTAGAGGGGTCTCCAAGGAATTGATCATGGATAACTGCAAGGGCACTTGAAACTTCTGGTAATTGAACAAACTGTAATTATCGGTATTGGCCTAAAGAATCAAACCAATCTCTTAGAGCACCCGTAAAACGAGTAGCAAATTCTCTAAGGGCTGATTGAGTTGTGGCTCCTGGCCTTAACATTTGTAGGTCAATCCAGGCAAACATTTCATTTAGTCGGTCATGCCATTTAGAAGATTGAAGATCATCAAATGTGAACCATGGACCATTTGACGATTTTTGGCTGGTTGGACCGGTTTGGGCTTGAGCTGGAGGGGGTTGGTTTGTGGCAGAAGATTCAGGCATTTTAGGCATTTCTTCTTCAACTTCTGAGGGAATATCAACATATGGATCTGTGTGAGAGGTTTGGCCTTTATCAAGTTGATCAAGCTGAGCCATCAAGATTCTGGTGATATCAGCATAGGACGTTTCAGAGTCACTGGTGGATGCTGAAGATTTTGTATCGGTCTTGGTATGGCTATCTGAAACAACTAGATTTGAATCAGAAGTTTGATCATCTATAGTGGATGAGTGGTCGACTGTGTGGGCACTAAACTGGTGCATGGGTTGTTAATCCTTGGATTGAGTAGGAGGTTGGGATAAAGTTGGTGGTGGAGGTGCTGGCGGTGAGGCCGGTGTATAACCAGGGGATTGTTGTCCAGGAATGGAAATGGAGGATTGATGAATTGTGACGGGTCATGGTTGAGGTTTAGGCTTTGGTTTAGGTTTAGGTGGTGGTGGCAATGGATTGTCTCTAAAAAGAGTATGAGTCATACTAAATAACTTGGAAGGATCATACTGTCGAATAGGGGAAATCATAGAGGCAAATGGATGATAAGTTGGACCGATGGAAGGGATAGAAGGTGAGGTGGTAAAAAGGGTAGGTCTTTGTTTTTCAGATTCAATCTGGTCAAGCTCAGCTTTTAAAAGTCTGATTTCCCTTTCTTTTTGGTCAAATTCTGGGCCGTAATAGCGTTGGGCAAGCATGGTTCGTAACTCAGAATCGAGTTGGGTAATTCTGGATTGGAGATTTTGGTGGATCTGTTGCATCTGTGCAGTGATGGAGTCTACTTTCGTCTCAAGTTGTTCAGTTCGTAAACCAATTTTCTCAACTTTTGAATTGATATTCAACAAAGTATCATTCTATGCTCTGGCATTTTGGGTTTGCCAGTTGAGGACTGATTCAAAAGGTTTGGGTGGTTCAAGGTGACCAGTTGAGGTTACAGCTGAAAGGATAAAGGGTTTGGACACAACATTTCGTTGGGAATCTGTGTGGGTGTCTAAAGGAGGAAAAGAAGAAGAGTAGTTTGCAAAAGTAGATGAAAACATCATACAAGTCAGTGGTGGTGTTGGGTTTGGGATTGGTGATGGAATCTCATATTTGCAATGCTTTGCAATCCATTTGAGCTCTTTTTTGTAAAAGGGTAATGGAGCTGGTGGAGGTAGAGGTTTGGCAAGCTGGAGATTTTGCCAAGAGAGATGTTGTCAAGGACAAGATTGGAGGCGGTGAGTTGCCTCTGTATGTCTGATTGGAGTACTTCTGGAAGGGAAGCCAGAAAGACATGCTTTAATGTCAGCTCATTGAATCCATTAAGCTTATAGAAGAGCAAGGACATTCGTTTATAATGGAAGTCAAGATCCTTAGCATTAAGTGAGCAGCATTTCATGTGGAGATAGTCTCGTCGTGCAGCTTCAAAAACTGCAGAGGGGTCTCCAAGGAATTGATCATGGATAACCACAAGGGCACTTGAGACTTCTGGTAATTGAACAAACTGTAATTGTCTGTATTGGCCTAAAGAATCAAACCAATCTCTTAGAGCACCTGTAAAAAGAGTAGCAAATTCTCTAAGGACTGATTGAGTTGTGGCTCCTGGCCTTAGCATTTGTAGGTCAATCCAGGCAGACATTTCATTCAATCGGTCACGCCATTTAGAATATGATAATTACATATACATAATTTACATAATTATCAAGAAAATATAAGGCATTCATAGTTATCTTGTACTCTTACTATTATGCCCCAGTAAGATAGATATTCCATCACGTACACCTAGTTTGAATCTAGAAGTGAAGAAGCAAGCTCTAGGTGGTAGTTTTATAAGTGAGTCGGGCAATTGGTGCTTAGAAAAATGTAGGAAACTAAAAAGAGAACTTGAAAATTTTTATCACGGATGAAAAAAAGTCAATATCAACATGCTTCATCTTAGATGATAAACTGAATTTTTCCAAATGAAGGTGGTGCAAAAATTATCACAATGAAGACCTAGTTTCGAGTGTTAGACACCAAGTTCAAATAACAGATGTTGTAACCAATAAATTTCTAAAACAATAGCAGTAATTGAGTGAAATTCTATCTCTGTGGAAAATTTTGCAATAGAACGTTGCTTTTTAATTGACCAAGAGATACGTTGACCTGCTTTGCAAATTGGTAAGTTGATAGTGCAGCCTCGCATCACATTACCAATTAATATAATCCTTATCGTGCCAACAACTCTATCATGATAGGCAATAGGATAGGTCTTTGTATTTCTCGCTTGAGTTTTTCCAACTTGAAAATACCTAATAGACCGTTTACTTTAGATGATATTCTTTTTGTGCCTTCCATGAACCAACACTTGGTATTAGTTTCTCAGTTTTGTATGTCTAACCAAACCTCTCTTGGATTTTTTCCTACATTTTTTCAAGTGAAAGACTTAAGCACATGTCAATTCTACTATAAAGCGAGAATAAAGATGGAGTCTATGAGTGGCCAAGTCCTCCGCTCTACAGTAATATTTCTCGGCTTGTGTCCTATGTTTTTGCCACAGTCCATCCACCTTGTTCACATAGCCATCTAGGCCATTTGTCCAAATGACACTTTGAAACATGTTTTGCAGTCTTTTCTTCATTATAAGTCCAGATATCTAGATCATTTCAGTTTGACTCTTGTCAATCGTGTTATAATAATAAAACTCATTGCCTTTCCTTTGAGATATTATCTATTAAAAGGGTCTCGACCTTTAGAAGTAATTTATACTTTTTTGATGTTTTTGGTATTTTGTCATATTTGTCAATCACTTTACCAAGTACGTATGGCTATATCCATTGTGCTACAAATCTTATGTGTTTTGTACATTTGTTCAATTTAAAAAAGGTTGTTGATACTTTCTTTCAAACTAAAATAACATTTCGTTTTTTTACCTATGATGGTTAAGAATTTGTTAAATTAAAACCATTCTTTACTAAAACTGGGATATCTCATCTTTTTAATCCACCATATACCCCTAAACATAATGGCAAAGCTAAATGCCATCATCGAACACATTGTTAAGACTAGTCTGACATCACTTCACCAAGCCAAACTTCCCTCAACTTCTGGACTTACATATTTAAAACTACCATGTATCTTATTAACAGATTACCTTCCAAAGTAACATCCATAAGGTACCTTTCCATTGTTCCTTAAAAAGACTCTGAATTATAACAATATTAAAATCTTTGGCTATTTATTCTTTCCTTGGCTTAGGCTGTGCACTTACAATAAGTTAGAACCTAGGGCAACTCCATGTATTTTCTTAGTTTATTGTTCTCAACAAAAAATCTACATGTGTCTACAATTAGATTATGATAAAATATATACTTCCCATGATGTTAGGTTTATAGAGCTTGTATTTCCTTCTAAGTCCTCTTTTATTCAAAACACAAACCCTTCCTCAGTGTCCATAGCGTCATGGTTTCCTCATGTTTTTGCTTTATTTTACAATTGAAGATGCTTGCATATTTAAACTCTTTGCCTTCTACATTATCTCCTGCACTTCTTCTTTTATTTGATAATTGCCTTTTAAATTACTCTTAAACATTTATCTTATTATATATATTAACATTAAAGTAAATGTGTTAACCATTTAAAAACAAAATCAAAACATGGAAATAAAAAAGCAAGGCAAGCAAAAAATTTAAAAAATAGCATTTTAAAAAGGAAAATTACAGAGAAAAAGAAGTCTTTATTGTTCTCTTGATCTCAACTCTCACTTTGATGAGAGCTAGGTTGCTAAAGCTTTCCAAGATCTGTCGAGCATCTATAGAGGTCCACTCGGGACAACCACTACCACCCAAAAGGGGAGCCACTCCTCGGCCGCCGGATAGGATGAACTATGGTTGGAACGTTGGAATCCACATGCTAAACTTTCTGATGCACAAGATCCTTAAAAGAGGCGAGTGCAGAGCATACTCATTGTAGGATTGAAATGAACTATTACGAGAATCTGTTGTTTTTCAAGGAAAATAGAGGAAAAGGAAGAAGCTTTAGAATGCCATGTTATCAAAACACGATTTTATTTTAATTTTCAAACGAGTTCCCCCTACAAACTGAGATAAGTTCTTCTTATATAGAAGAACTCCTGGGAAGATGATAAGACAGGACCCTTATCATTTTTGCAAAAGTAAAAACATAATTATTAAAGGGATAAGACAGGACCCCTATCCTACTTTCTTAAAGAAAAAACAAACATGATTACAAATCAAAAGTAAAAGCAAGCTTTTAGAAAAGTAGATGCTTTGATTTTGTAAAAGTGAAAGCAATTATTACAAGTAAACAAAAACTTAAAGAGGTTGCAATCACGAGACTTATAGATAGGATCATTAATGGCTATGAGAGGGGGACAAATTGTCAACATCCCTGTCAACTTCTGCGAAAGGTTCTTTCCACCAAGGCAGATTGGCATAGTATTGGTGAGTTAGGGAATCTGTTGGTGGAACTGAACTAGTTAAAGGTGCATTAGATGCTTCTGCAGGATGCAGGATTGAAGTAAATTCTTCCCAAGGATCCTGGAAGTCTTGGAAAAGAATGTTGGTATAGTCTAGTCTTTCTTCCTTAATTACTATTCTAGTGAATGGAGAATTACTGAGTGAGGGAATTTTTGTAGCGGGAATGACCATAAGTTCATGGTGGGGACCGAGGGAGGTATGTTGAATGTCAGTTGGTGTAGGCTGAGCATGGTTTAGTTCAAGGAGGTAATTTTTCAGGGTAGAGACGAGGTTAGGGTCATGTGTCAGGGGAAAACTATGAGGGATGGTTTTCCACTCATAAGCTTGGTCTTGTGTCTAGAAGAGTTTAGTGATATGGTGTTGAAAGTATGGACAATGGACAATTAAGATTAAGATGAATTGTTCACTTTTTTTATCAGGGAGAAGATTGAGGTGAATTGTTCACTTTTTTTATCAGGGAGAAGATTGAGGTGATGGTGATTTATGATAAGGCTGAGTTGTTTTCTCCACTAGGGGATAGGAGAGTACCATTTAAAGAGAGTCCATAATAGGGAATGGGCTTTGGTTGGGTCGGTGAGATGTCGGAATACTGCCTGTACAGGGAAGATAAGCTTAGTAGCATGTAAAACAGTGAGGCACCATAGGTACCACAATTCATCTTCTGTGATATCTCTGGAGGGATCAACAGTGAGTCCCGTGAGAAAAAGGTGATCAGGGTGGAAACTAGGAATACCAGATGACTAAGTATGATATATGTCCATGAAGTACCGGAAAATAAATTTCTTGGCAAAGTCTTGGATTTGATAAGGACTAGAAAACGTGAGATTACAAGGAAAAGATTTCCTTGTAAGGGCTGAGTTGGGCAAAGAAGAATTCATGAAGATTACTAATACTGTAACGGAGGAGGAGATGAGAGTAAGAGTGGCTGAAGATGGAGGTTTGGATAGTAGATCAGGAATGAGATTTTAATCTCCCTTGATATGTTGGATTGAAAAATCATATTTGGAAAACCATGTCTTAAGACGGAGAAGTTGTTTGTCTGGAAGTGTCTTGTTTTGAAGTCAAGAATCTTCGAAAAAGAGGAGTTGTCCAATCTGACAAGAAAATTATGGCCAATGAGATGAAATTCAAACTTTTGAATTCCATATTTTACGGCTAAGATCTCCTTGTAGGCTACGTGATAGTGTTTTTTTTATTCTTTGAACTGATCACTGGCATGAGCACAATAAGATTCTTTTCCGTCAATCTTTTCTAAAAGTACTGCACCCCAGCACTCATCACTTGCATCTGTTTGGAGAATGCACTGTCCTTCAGTGGGAATCTTTAGTGGAAAAGGATGCTAGGTAATCTTCTTTAGATATTGAACGGCAGCAGTCTAAGGGGGACTCTATGATGGAATAGATTTCTTAAGCATTTCTTACAGCTGGCTAGTGTAGGTTGTCACATGAGGGAAGAAATCCCGAAGATAATTCACAATGCCTAGAAATTACTGAATTTATTTTTTGGACAAGTGTTCATCAGGAAAATAGACCAACTCTTGAGCTATGTGTGGACCAGGGCGGTAATGGCCATCTTTAATGACCATTCCAAGAAATTCTACAGAATCTTGGCCTAGGATGCTCTTTTTATTAGAAAGCATGATGCCATGTGAGTCCACTATCTTGAGAAAGTGGGAAAGCAAATCTTGGTGGGAATCATGGTCTTTAGAAAATAAGAGCACATCATCTATGTAGATAAGTGCATGGTGGAGTATAGGTTTAAAGATTTTAATCATGGCCTTTTGAAAAAGTGAGGGTGCTACTTTAAGGCCGAATGGCAATACTTTCCACTGATAATGCCCATTTGGAATGCAGAAAGTAGTTTTGTGACGGTCAACCGGATGAATTCCTAGTTGCCAGAATCCAGCTTTAAGGTCAAATTTGGAAAAGACCTTAGCATCACGAATATGGACAAACAAAGGTTGAATTTTTGGCAAAGGGAATTTATTATCACGGAGAAAACAGTTAAGAGGCTGATAATCTATGACCAGACGTTTTTTGCCTCGAACTTTTTCGGGCCGTTTTTCCACATAGAAGGCTTGATAAGCCCAATCTGAATTTGTGGGTTCAATAAGCCTTTGTTGAAGTAATTGAGAGCATTCTTATTGGGCTAATTTAAGATCAAGTGGTGTCATACCCGAATGGGTAGCTTTGGTAGGATTGATGTCTTCGTTAAGCTTAAAGGGGAGCTTAATGAAGAAACTTTCATTTTGCCACAATGGAGATGGATGTGAAAATTGACTATGGCTTTCAGGACAGAAGGGAAGAAATTGGGTTTTGAATGAGTCATATGAAGAGGGAGCGTTTGCGATGGAGAACAGTCTGAGGACATTTGTGTATGGTTAAAACATTTGTTTGTACCGAATCCCAAAGGCTATGATATAAAGGTTTTTAACCAGGTGAAGTATGTCAAACCCAATTAAAAGATCCTTATCAGGTAGATTGGATCCAACAATTTTGATCAAGAGAACAGAATTTGGAAAAAACTGAATACCAACTGGTTTCTTGGTAATCAGGTTGGTTTTGAACAATTCTCAATTAGCTGCTCTAAAATATTCTTTATACTTTTCCCAAAAATGAGATGGGAGAATGGAGGGATTGAGCATACTTTTTTGTGCTCCAGTGTAAATAAATCTAATGACAGAAATTGGTTTGTCAAATTTCTCGGGTAAAAGATGGATTTTGATGGAAGGAATTAGGATGACTGGCTGGGTTTTGTGTGTTTGTTGTATTGTTTGGATTACTAAGACACTTTCTTGGTCATAGTGATCTTCTGTAACAACAAAAGCAGTTTGTTCGTCATAATCTTCCTATTCTAAAAAGAAAGATTCAAGATCATCATTGTTTGAGAGCAACGAAGAACCTTGAAGATGTTCAATGAGACTAACTCATTTGGAATGACGGTTTGGACAATTTCTTGTGAAATGCCCTTTTTTTCTTATAGATGAAACATCGGCTGCTTTTGGATTTTGAGGATTGGATAGGATCCTTTTTTCAGAAAAAACGGTAGGGTTTTTTGGGTCTGGCTTAAATGTGGTTTTTCTTGTGTAGGTGTCAGTATTTTTAGAAATGAGATTTTTTCTTGGTTGAACAAGTGCAATCTTTTTCACTTTTACACTTGATAGAGAGATGAGGTTTTTTGCAGGCACTTTTGAATGGCTAGTTGTTTTCCATTAGATCATTGAAAAACTCTTTTTATTCACAGAGCTTTTCCAAGCAATTTACTGCCAACTGATAGATTTTACCTAAAGAAAGGTTGACAATATCCAGCTGATGAATAATGAATTGTCTCTGTAATTATGGCTGGATTTCTTTTGGGAAGAGATGCCATGAACAAGTGCTTTAACGAAGGATCATTAAAGCCATTAAGTTTGTAGTACATCGTGGACATTCTTTTGTAGTGGAAGTCAAGATCTTTGATTTGCAGCCAACAACACTTCATTTGATGGAATTCTCATCTTGTCTGTTCATTTGCACCTGTAGCTTCTCCAAGAAATTGTTCATAAATGATACCAAAAACTTGTGGAATTTCGGCTTCGACCAACTAAAGTTGTCTGTATTTGCCAAGAATTTCAAACCAATCTCTTAAAGATCCAGTGAATCGAGAACCAAATTCTTTAAGGACTGTTTGAGATGTTGCTCCAATTCTGAGCATTTGAACATCTATCCATGCCTAAAATTCTTGGAATCGAACTGGCCATTTGACTTTCGGGATATCATCAAAGGTAAACCATGGGCCATTTAAAGGTTTAGGAGGATTGTCATGAGAAGATGTAGTGGGGTTGGTATCTGACTCTGCTTCTTCAACAATTGGTGTTGTGGAAGGAGAAAATGAAGCAGATGGATCATTGGACCCTGTATAGGGTTGAACCATTAATAATTTTGAGATATCAGCCAAATCTGCTTCAGAATCTGAAGAAAGAGAGGATTCTTTTGAAGATTCGTCAGAGGATTCTTGATCAAAAGAAGTATCTTCTAATTCAGATAAATGAGAACAAACTTGGGACGAATATTCATGTAAAGGTGTTTTATCTTTTGGCTCAGGTTCAGGAGTTGATTTTTGTAAAGATTGTGGATCTGGGACAATTGGTGGTTGTTGATGGGCGGGTGGTGTTTCTGTGGTTTCAGTTTTGAGAGATTTGGGCTTTGTTTAGGTGGAGCTGGAGTCGGAGTTTGCCTATATAAAGTATGGGATAGTCCAAAAAATTTGGCATAATTTACCAGCTGACGGGAGGAAGATGGTGTATAAAACAGTTTATAGGTGTTAAAGGTTGGTGTATGGAGAGGTAAGGTAGGAGACTTTGCAAATAAGGAGGGTTGTTGCTTATCTCCATCTATTCTGGCAAGTTTAGCTTTTAGCTTTCTGATTTCGCTTCCTTTTGGTTGAATTTTGGACTCCAATATCTATTTTGAATCATCATCTGAAGTTCTGTATCAAGTTGAGAGACTTGATTTTACAGATTGAGGTATATTTGTTCAAGTTGACCCGTGATTTTATCAACTTTGGTGTCGGTCTACTTGACTTGAGACATAACCTTTTCAATTTTGTCATCAAGGGTTCTGAAAGCTGAATTTTGTGCTTTGGCATTCTGTGTTTGCCAGTTTAGGACGGCTTCAAAAGGTCTTGGATCTTCAAGTTGGCCTGTGGGGGTAATTGTACAAAAGGTTTGGTGACAACCTTTGTCTAAGGATCTGTGTGTTTTTCCAAAGGTGGAAACTGCTCTTGGTACGAGCTGGATGAAAACATCATGCAAGACTAGATTGGTGTTGACTGCATACCAGGCTTATTAGCCTCTTGTTTGCATGGTTTTTGTTGATACTCTTTTTAGATGAGCCTCAATCATTTTTTGTAGATTGGCAAAGGAGTTGTGTTGTCTAGATCATCTGGAGGCAAATGAGGCCTTTTTTTGCATGGTTCCATCTTATGACTTTTCTTTTTTCGGCGTTTGGGCCGCCTATTTAAGTCATCATCATCATCTTCTTCTTTAAGGCATGGACAACCTGGATCACACATATGAGACCCTAGAACATCCCATAGAAAATGACCATTATTCTTTTCTGGGTAAATCAGGTAGCCATCAGAAGCAAATCCATAGATGGGAATGTTTTCCTGTGCTGTTGGAACAACGGTGATCATAGAAGAGTAAGAGAAAGAAACTCTAAGTGGTGTTTGTTGTGTGTTAGAAAATGTATATTTATAAAGGAGAAAATCATCATTTTACACTTCAAGTTTTACTAACACCCTTACTTTTATTTATTTAAGCTTCTTGTGATTTAATTATGTGTGCTTTATTTAATTAAGTATTTTATGTATTTTAGGGGCATCATGGTCATTTTAGAATGAACAAGAGTTCAGACAGCAAAACGGACATCACTTTTGAACTCAGGACAGTCGAAAACCTTAGGAGGAGCATAAAAAGAAAAATATCACTGTTCACATGTACGGTATTGTCTACGTTACTGTTCACGACACTGTTCACATAGACAGATCGATGACGTGGCGTTGACCGATGATGTGGCATTGACTGATGAGGTGTCACGGTTCCATTAGAGAAAATTCTTGTGCACTGTTGATCAGTGATGTGGCAGCATGTTAGTGGACCAAAAATTACGCGTTCGATACATGCATATACACAAGATTATTTTCAACCAAACCGCATCACTATTCAAGGCGGTTGACTGTTCAAACCGCGTGGTCAAACCGTGTCACTGTTCAAACCGCGTGGTCAAACCGCCTATTGTTGAATGATGACGTGGCGCAATCCTGAGCGTCCAAACTGTTTTTAATCCGATGGCCATGATTTACTCAATGTATCTATAAAAAGGGGGCCTCCCCCCTAATTTGGCATCTCTGAATTCATTTTCTGTAATTCCTTCTCCATCTTGTACTTTCTACGTATTTTAATAAATTCCTATTTTACCCCTAGTTCAATTATGAGTAGCTAATTTTCTTTCAAACTTGGGTTGAAGGTGAAGTCTCAACATGTGCCATGGGCTTTATTTGGTAAATTTATTTTCTCTTCCCTTCTAATTTTTGTGGATGTTTTGACTTTTCATCAACAAATAATAATAATCTTGTCTAGATACTGTCCTGGTTTCACCGGCTCCCTAGTACAAGGTTATTATTATTTGGTACAATAAGCCCTTAGCACCATATTGATTAGAGTGTAGTTCATGAGATGTGGATTCCCCCCTCATGACGTAATTGACACTAATAAGGAATATTTAGCCCATGGTGCATGTTGATGCGGATCCAGATACTCAAGCGCTTTATTTCAATAGATTTCTCTTCAATTTATTCTAGCTATTTTAATTTAAATTTTAGAATATTTCAAATCATTTTCACTACAAATTCAATCACCCATTTAGAAAAATTAATTCTACACATAATTAAAATTCACTTTCTCGTGGGATCGACACTCATCACCATTAATCTATTCTACAATAGATTCGTACACTTGCGAGTTCAATCAAATTTGCACAACAGTGTTTGTTCAGTTGGTGGCTGAAAGTTCATCCTAACCGTTCCATTAACTTTTTTTTCAAAGAGAGCATTAGAGGTTTGAATAGGTTGGGAATTTTGGTGAAAATTTTCATAATTGGATAGCCACTTAAGAGGCATAAGTTTAAGAAGCTCTTGCTTTTGAATCTGTCTTGGGATTTGGACTATAGAAGGGATGGTTTCTGAATCAGCAATAATCATGAAAACATCAGATGAAGCTTGTGGTGTAGGAAGGTCAAGTGCATGGTTTTGTAATCGATATACCAGCTGGTAGTGTAACGTTGCCATTTTTTACGAAACTATTTGCTCAGCTCCTTGCAATTAGATCTGAACTTTTAGGGTTGTGGGTAAATTGGGGTCCTCAAGAGAGAGGTTGAAATTAGGGTAAAAAGTCAAAAGAACACTTCCTACGTGTAAAGTGGTCAGGATAGTGCCAATGACTGCATGCTGGTATTCTTTGAATCGGGTGTCTAGCAGTGCTAGCCTGGCTGTGACTGGTAACCCTTTTCTACCATGAAGAGTGAGGATCAATCGGACTCCGTCAAGATGGAGATGAGTATATCCTTCTCTTTTCCAATTAGAGGCAAGATCCATTGGAATTTCTAAGGTGACATATTGTTCCGATTGTGTTGCTTGAAGGGCACATTGGTCCAATCGAGATGACTGGACATATTCTTTAGGAACAGGTCTTTTGGTTGAGATTAGAGTCCTGATACTCCGGTTAAAGGAATTTGGTCTCTGATATAGTTTGTATGGGCTTATAAGAGGCATAGAAGATTCACTAATCTGAGCTGAGTCAGAGACATAAGAATATTCAACAAGGTTTTCTATTTTCAAGGCAAGGTGTTTAGTACAAGATCTTGGAAGAGAAAGTGATGAAGAAAGAGTAACAGGAGCAAGATTTCCTAAGCTGGATGAAGAAGCCATTAAAAACGTTTTTCCTCTATTCACCCATTAAACAAACAGACCTCATATTTACCACTTCTTGATAGGTTCTTGCTAGGCTCTGATGCCACTCGGGACAACCACTGATGATAACCATCAAGGGAATACGATTAAAACTTCAAGTGATCTTTTGCACATTCATGGAGGCTCAATTACAAGAGCAAAAGCCAAAAAGATGCAAGCTGCTTTAAATGGATTAATTGAGAAAATATGGATTGAAAATGAAATTCAAGATGCAAGACATCATGAATTGTGCTTGAAAAGAAGACAAGGCATTGTGGGCATTATTCAAGTTATTGGGCAGCCAAATACACAATTTGTATCAAATGCAGAAAGGTCAAATTCGGAATAAAAATTGTATTGATTGAGCAAGAAGTAATGTGCAAACTATATACCGTTGGAAAGATAATTAAGTTAGTTTCCAATAAATTTTACAAAGCTGGATTTGGAGTTCTCTAGAAGGAGTTATGACCAATTCATTGCAGTTTATTCAAACTTGGGATTTTCAATGTCTCCTTTGTTTTTCAACTTCATTTGTTTGTTTTGTTTCAAGTTTGTCAATGTGTAAGGTAAGTCTACCGTCAATGTGTAGGGTAAGTCTACCGTCAATGATGGTGGGCTAACATTAAGTTTGTCAATGATAGCATTAATTATAGTAGGCTAGCATTAAGTTTGTCAAAGATAACATTAATTATGGTGGGTTGGTGAATACTTTTGAAATATCCTTTGACAAACCTACTTGGAGGGTTGTTCCAATGTTTCCATTTGTATTTTTAGGATCTTGGGTTTCTTTTAGTCTATTTAAATTCAGCAACCTTGCTATGTAATAAGATTAGATATTAATGTTATTTGAATTTGAAAGATTATTCTTTCTTTGGTTCTTTTGAGAACTAGTGAACTTATCAAGAATTTGCATTCTTGTAGCATTCTAAATTTAGACTTATCACTCACCTTCTCATCTATTTCTTGAGTGTGGCATCAATATCATTCTCTATACCTTTGGTTCATGTTTTCTATTACTTGTCATCCACAAACTGATGGACAAACTGAGGTTGTAAATAGAACACTGTCTACTTTGTTACGTGCCATTATTCAAAAGAACTCGAAAACTTAGGAAGAATGTTTGTCACGTGTTGAATTTACTTACAATAGAACTGTCCATTCAGTTACTAAATTTTCACCATTTGAGATTGTATATGGTTTTAATCCATTAACTCCTTTGGATTTATTACCTTTACCTATTGATGAGCATGCTAGTATGGATGGTAAAAAGAAAGCTGAATTTGTCAAGCAATTGCATGAGAGAACACGTCAACACATAGAAAAGAGAATTGAACAACATGCTACTCAAGCCAACAAAGGACGTAAGCAAGTGGTTTTTCATCCTGGAGATTGAGTTTGGGTGCATATGAAAAAGGAGAGGTTCCTAGCACAAAGGCGGTCCAAGTTGTTTCCAAGGGGAGATGGTCCATTTCAAGTGGTTGTACGGATCAATGACAATGCCCACAAATTGGATCTTCCTGGTGAGTATAATGTGAGTGCTACTTTTAATGTTTCTGATCTTTCTCCTTTCGATGTAGGTAAAGATTCGAGGACGAATCCTTTTGAGGAGAGGGGGAATGATGAGAACCATCAAGGGAATACCATTAAAACTTCAAGTGATCCTTTGCACATTCATAGAGGCCCAATTACAAGAGCAAGAGCCAAAACGATGCAAGCTGCTTTAAATGGATTAATTGAGAAAATATGGATTGAAAATGCAATTCAAGATGCAAGACATCATGAATTGGGCTTGAAGAAAAGACAAGGCATTGTGGGCATTATTCAAGTTATTGGGCAGTCAAATACACAATTTGTATCAAATGCAGAAAGGTCAAATTCGGAATAAAAACTGTATTGATTGAGCCAGAAGTAATGTGCAAGCTATATACCGTTGGAAAGATAATTAAGTTAGCTTTCCAATAAATTTTACAGAGTTGGATTTGGAGTTCTCTAGAAGGTGTTATGACCAATTCATTGCAGTTTATTCACACTTGGGATTTTCAACGACTCCTTTGTTTTTCAACTTCATTTGTTTGTTTGGTTTCAAGTTTGTCAATGTGTAAGGTAAATCTACCATCAATGATGGTGGACTAACATCAAGTTTGTCAATGATAGCATTAATTATAATAGACTAGCATTAAATTTGTCAAAGATAGCATTAATTATGGTGGGTTGGTGAATACTTTTGAAACATCCTTTGACAAACCTACTTGGAGGGTTGTTCCATTGTTTCCATTTGTATATTTAGGATCTTGGGTTTCTTTTAGTCTATTTAAATTCAGCAACCTTGCTATGTAATAAGATTAGAGATTAATGTTATTTGAATTTGAAAGATTATTCTTTCTTTGGTTCTTTTGAGAACTAGTGAACTTATCAAGAATTTGCATTCTTGTAGCATTCTAAATTTAGACTTATCACTCACCTTCTCATCTATTTCTTGAGTGTGGCGTCAATATCATTCTCTATACCTTTGGTTCATGTTTTCTTAAGCATTGGGTCAAGGTTTTGTTTGTCATAAATCTGTTTAGAACTTTCTTGGGAAGTTGAAACTACAAATTAAGTGTGGGTTTCAAAGTTTCATTGTGGGATTCGCATAATTTGGTATCAGAGCTAGTATCTAATCAGGTTTGAATGTCTTATTTATTTTGATTATCAAAAAGAAAAAAAAAAGAGAAAAAACGTACAAAAAAAAAGATTACAAAAGGATTCAAGTATTTCTGCTTTCATCAAATTGAATTTTAGTTATTCATTTTCCTTGACATAGTTTACACACATATCAATTGTGTTGCTTTGCTTGCTTGCTTTCCTTTCTTCAATTTCCTTTTTCATTCTTTGTGTCCTCTTAATTTCTTTTCTTTGTTAGTGTGCTGGATTGTCATATTTGGTGTGCCACTTAAGTTTTTTTTTCTTGATTTTGTTTATTTAGTTTAATAAAGAACTAAAAGAGAGAATTAAGTGTGGTAAAAGGCAAAAGTTTGTGAGATCATTAGTGTGTTAACACACTATGTCATCGCCAATTTGTGTGTTAACACACGAGAGTTAAGTGACATCAAATTGAGTGAAACATGTGAGGGAGTGTTGTGAGGTCTTTTTGTTAACATTCTTTTCAGATCACAAATATGTCAAATGATCAAGAAGCTATAGACCAATCAATCATGCTCAAAGCCATGCAACAATAATTTGAGCACATGAATCTGATGTTTGGAGAGATCCGTGACAAATTGGAGAGGCAAGACACTGCCATAGCCAATCTACAAAGGGGGCAACAACCAATAGCTCCTAATGTAAGAGGTAATCAAGGGAGTACTGTCATGGGAGAAGAAGATGGCGATGACATAGATGGTTTTGATGACCAGGCCACCGTTGACATGCGTGGACGAGATAATAGAAGGGCAAGACGTATAGATCGTGATTTGGGAAGTATCAAACTGAAAATTCCTTCTTTTCAAGGTAAAAATGATCCGGAAGCTTATTTGGAGTGGGAAAAAAGGGTGGAGCTAGTATTTGATTGCTACAACTACTCTAAGGAGAAAAAGGTAAAACTAGCTGCTGTTGAATTTACTGATTATGCTATTATTTGGTGGGATCAACTTGTTTTGAGTAGAAGACGAAATCGTGAAAGGCCTATAAACACTTGGGAGGAGATGAAGGCCACATGAGGAGGAGATTTGTTCCTAGTCATTATTATAGGGAGCTGCACCAAAGGCTTCAAAGTCTTATACAAGGTTCTAGAAGTGTAGAAGATTACCACAAGGAGATGGAAATTGTAACGCCACAAATTTCCATAATATTAAATTATGGAAATTGATAATTATGGGTGGCTCTTGTTAAGAAAGGGTTATTTTTCCTTATTAAATAGGGTTTCTTTAGATTCCCTATAAATATTTCTTTAGATTCCCTATAAATGTTTCTTTAGATTCCCTATAAATGCTTCTTTAGATTCCCTATAAATACATACTTTTCCCCTTCCATAACCCTAAGTTCACAACGTTTATTCTTTTTCTCTGCTGCTCTTTATGCTCCTACACAAATCTTAGAATTCAAACTTTTGTTTAGGAGAGAATCAAAGCGACGGGTAAGTTATTCTCCTTGTTCTCAATAGATTTCTAATCACTCTATCTAGGGTTTATATTGGCGCGATTCTGGATGGTTATAGATCATAATGCAAGATTTAGAATGTATTTAGGCGTTGTTTAGGGTTTTGATTTATTATGAGTTTAGTTTATCAATCCTTGACGCTTTAAGCACAGGATAATTTTGGACAGCATGAGTATCTCAATTTTAAACATATATTTTCTGAACGAATTTTGTTATAAAATTTATATTCCTGGAAACTAGACATGTAGGGCTTCTTGATTAAATTTTATTTCGTTAAATTCGACTACGTTTTCAATTTTATATGTATTTTCGAAATAGAAACCACTGAATTGGAAAACTACGATTCCAGCGATCAGATTCACAAGACTATTTGTACCATCAAATGAACTCGGAAAATTCTGTTATATGTAGGCTAATATATGTGTCTAGGATTCCCAGTTTTAATTTCATAATTTTCTGATTAAGGTATTGAAGGTGATTGAGGCTCTTAGAAGCTTAGAGGTGTGTTAATTCTAATTCATTTGTCGAGGTAAGTAACTTCATTTCTAGTATACTGGATATGTATAAGTCTTTTGTTATTATTTTTAAGTCCTCGGGAGAGATTATTTACTATTAGACGTTTGGATATGTCGATTTATTTGAATAAGAATTGGAGGTATTTCAGTTTGAAACTTATGAGTAAAGATTATGATTTATGAGTAACCTCCTTCTTCACGTGCTCCGCACGTGTTAGATTTGGGGTGTTACAGAAATAATCATGATTCGAGCCAACATTGAAGAAGAATGAGAGGCCACTATGGCAAGATTTTTACATGGTTTAAATCAAGATATTGCTAATGTGGTTGACTTGCAGCACTATGTTGAGTTGGAAAACATGGTTGACATGGCCATGAAAGTGGAACGACAACTAAAAAAGAAAGGTTCCACTAGAACCAATTTGGGTTCATCTTCCTCATGGAAGTCAAAATGGAGCAAAGATGAAAAGGTTGTTTCAAAGCCTAAGATTGAGCCAATCAAGGATCATAAAGAGGGAGGCAACCAAAGCAAAGGTAAATCTAATTCCCAACACTCTAGAAATAGAGATATTAAGTGTTTTAAATGTTTGGGGACAGGTCATATTGTTAGCAATATGCCCTAAAGGCCAATCGAATGGTGATTTGATTGTTTAGGGATTTATCATATTTGAATAGCATTTTGATATTTATAAAATGGCAAAGTTATCAATATTCATAAATTAATTTAATGAATATAGTCCAAGAAGTAAAATAGTTAAGGAACACATTCTCGAGTATGTCGAGAATATGAAACGTGTATCCTTTGTACTATACTTCTAAAATAGTTCCTAGTGGTGGATTTATGATTGGACATTATAAATTCCTATAAACACTAGTATGTGTTATGACTCCTTATGGTATGTGATACTAAGATGGATGGTGAGTTTCATATCATTGACATGAGATGTCAAGTCAAACACATAGGTACTTGTTAAAAGAACAAGTTTACCGAACTTGACCAAATATAGTAAGCCATATGGTTTTGAGTGTTAATGGCTTATTATACATTGTATCAGATACTATGTTTAGTAATGGTCTTTAGACCTGAGGCATAACAGATGTCTTATACATAGACATCTCTGATATGTGAATGCATAAAGATTGATTCCTAATCACGGAAGAGATCTAGCAATAGCTGTCATGGTTGGCTATGTATGAAGACAAGTGTATGGCCAACATGGAATTCATCACTTTGTAATATACGAAAATGATGTCCTTATGAGATAATATGAATTGGCATGAGAAATCCTTGGCCAAGGTTAAATATATTTGAAGGAGTTCAAATTATATTTTATGCCAAGTTCATTTATATTTATTTTGAGATAAAGCACAACTGCTTAACATAATAAACCATAAGCCGTGCTTTTCTCTGGACATGGATGATGAAGAGACCAAGACATAGAGATACAATGGAATAGGTTCTATAGATCCAACAATTCTTGTTATTTGGATGGTTGTGATATACTGCTAGGTGTCACTCACGACTTGTAGAAACCTTAAGATCAATATTGGTAAAGCGTATTACCAATGTATCTTAAGGTCATTAGAAAGGTTCTAATTGATGACTAAAGAGTTTAGCATCATTTAATGAATAAAGAGTTATCATTAAAATAGTTCTACTACCTTATAACTAAGAACCTAAAAGGTCACACACAATATAGAAATGAAAAAGGAGTTACTAGAAAATGAGAAGTTAAATTTCCTATTTTTAGGAAAATCAATATTTATATTATAATTCATTGAGAATGAATATAAATATAAATATATCTTAAATATGATTTAAGATAGAAATTTAGATGTTCCATAAATAGTTTAAGGAACAAAATAAATTTCATAAATCCTCAATTAAACATTATGGAATGTCGAGCACGTAAAATGACCATTTTGGACATGTTCGGGTTCATATATGATTATGGACTTCTAGACCAATTATGGGTTTAGAATTATGGGCTTTTATTGGATCCAATATGGATTAAGAGAAAGCATTAGAAAATGTCACATGAGAAGCCCACATTTAACCATTTGATGTGATCAAAATGGGGTTAATTAATTAATTCCGAAATTAATTAATTTAGCTATTTATTTATTTGATTAAATAGTTTATTGAAGTGATGAGATCAATTTCAATAAATAATGGCTAAGTGGGTGGGTCTAGCACATGATAATGTTTGGTGCCATTATTAGAGATAATGGTGGCTTTATTTGGTGGAAGGAATCAACATGAGCTAGCATACATGTTCCTTCATTATCTCTCTCATTTCTTAATGAAATTTCGAGATTCCAAATCCTCTGAACTCCTAGAAAATTTCTAAGTGTGGACTGATTAGAGGCATCACAATTGGGGTGCTTAAAGGATCTCAGATCGTGGCAAAACAGAAGCTGTTCGTGCAGAGCTGTATTTTCTGGACAGTGTTCGTAGCTTGCTGTGTTCAGTCTTTTTCTCCTACTTCACGAAGGCGTTTTTGAAACTGCAAGTGAGGTAACTAAACGTCAATCTTTCCTCTTGATTTTCGTTTTTGAATGAAGTCGATCCGAGGTTTCTAGAGCTTCCGCCATCTGTTTTAATTTTACTGCGCAAAAGTTGCGTTATTAGGAACCTCATGGACAAATGTTGTCCTTCAAGTGGTATCAGAGCCATCTTCATTCAATTTCGAATTTTTAAAGCATGATTTATGTTATTTCCATTTATAATAGCATGAAGGATGATCATGGAAAGACCTAGATATATTTATGTCATGTGATGATTGGATATATGCATGATTGAATGAGCTATTGATTCATTTGTTGATTTGGCCAATTTATAAAGGCTTAAATGGTTGTAATATTTTTAAATAGGGACTTGCATGTTCCTCCTTCTATTAAGATCTGATTGTATCCCATTACCCCAAGATTTGTACCCCAATTCTTCTAAATATGTAATTGCTACAAGCAAGATGATTGTAAAAGGAGGGATGACGTATTTACGATGCGTTGGAGGATTGGAGCAAGAAGACTTCATGGATCATTGCAGCACTTTCGATGTAATTTTGGCCTCTCAAATAGAAATTAATAATTGTAATAATTTGAGGCATAAGATGTCTCATAATCATTATTGTTTGCTTGATACCTAGGTGGACCTTAAAACCAATTTTGGCTCAAATTGGTTTTATTAGAAAATTCCATGATCATCCTTGGTTGGTTTGTCTATAATATGCATGAGATGTATATTAGGGTGCTTAGACAAATGTGAATATTGAAAATGGAATAACATGCTAAAAAGTGAGACCATAATAATGACCAAATACTCCCTAATTAAATAAACATAATTATTGTTAAGTTGTAATGATGATATTGAGAATATCCATCATGGCCTACTAATACCAATGGAATATTTAAAATATTTTATGCTTGGGCTAGTCGACATGGATACATGGGCTACTCATTCATTAAGATGTTGAAAATAAACCATATATCATACGATGATGCATAATTCATACATTAAGCTACCAAGAACTGTTAGGTGAGGTTAGTAAGATGTTTTGAAATATGCAAGGGTATTAGGGTAAACTTAACTAAATCATTTATACCAAGAACTGTTAGGTGAGGTATTAATGATTTAGAGGCCGAAGGATAATCGGTACATGCATGAGATGCATTTGGTAAAGAGTTACCTACTCATTATAATAAGTAAGCCAAGAACTGTTAGGTGAGGTAAACTTATGCTAATGAGAATCCGATTCCTACTAGAAACTTTTACCAATGAGAGTTTCCGTTTATTACATATGGGAGTGTAATAAAATGATAAAATAGTGGGAGGTACTATTTGGTTTAAAGACCAAAATCAAATAGTTTATAATAAAATGCTAATAATTTAATTTAATATTTTCTGCAGAAATATTTAATAATGAATAATCCGCTAGCACGAATTCTGGAAAACTACCGTTTGACGGGACCCAATTACGTTGATTGGTTAAGGAATTTAAGAATTGTTCTTAATTATGAGAAAATTAGCTATGTTCTTGATAAACCTAAGCCAAATGAAATTCCTGAGGGAGCAAGTGAGGAAGAACGTGTCACTTATCAGAAGTGGCAAGATGATGACCTCACTGCTAAAAGCTATATATTGGCATCGATGTCCAATGAGCTACAAAGGCAACATGAAAATATGCCTGATGCAAGTTCCATGATACTTCATCTACAAGAGTTGTATAGTGAACAAAGCAGAACAGTTAGATATGAGATATCTAAGAAACTGTTCAGAATAAGAATGACTGAAGGATCGGTCAATGAGCATGTACTCAAAATGATTGACTACATAGAGCAGTTGGAAGCTCTTAATTTCTCAATGGATGGGGAATTAGCTATCGATCTTATCCTACAATCCTTCCCAGAATCATTCTCTCAATTTATCATGAATTTTAACATGAATAAAATTGAGTGCAGTCTTGCTGAACTGCTAAAGATGCTTAATACTGCTGAAACTTGCATAAAGAAGCCAAAAGATGTTATGGCTATAGAAGGGCCCTCAACTAAAAAGGGTAAAAAGAAAAAGTTTCAACCCAAGGCTAAAGGTGGGATTAAGAAGGGGAAAGCTAATAAGCCCAATGACAAGGGAAAATGTTTCCATTGCGGTAAGGAACATAGTTTCAATTTCATGTTTATGCAAAGACAATTATGAATTTTATTTTAGAAATAAAATTTGTAATATTTATTATGAGAATAAATATGTTGCACATGGTACTTTAGATAATGATCTTTATGTACTAAACATGAAAGAAAATAATGAGCATGTTGTGAATGTAAATACCATAACACATAAACGTGAAAGAGAAGAAATAAGCCCCAAATATAAGTGGCATTTAAGGCTAGGTCATATTGGAGAAGATAGAGTCACAAAATTGGCTAAAGATGGACTAATAGGTCCATTTGGTTTAGAACCTTATCCAACTTGTGAATCATGTCTTCAAGGAAAAATGACCAGGGCACCCTTCGTTGGACGAAGTACAAGGGCCACTGATTTACTTGAACTTATACATACTGATGTATGTAGGCCATTTAATGAAATGACAAGGGGTGGATATTACTACTTCATAACTTCTATCAACGATCACTCAAGGTATGGTTCAGTATACTTAATGAAGTATAAATCTGAAGCCTTTGAAAAGTTCAAAGAATACCGAAATGAAGTAGAGGAACAGACTGGAAAAGTTATTAAAACCCTACGATCAGATCGAGGTGGTGAATATCTCAGTGGAGAATTCCAGTCTTACCTTAAAGAAAATGGTATTGTTTCACAATGGACACCTCCAGGTACACCAAAGCTCAATGGAGTATCTGAGAGGAGAAATCGCACATTGTTAGACATGGTGCGATTAATGGTGAGTTATACAGACTTACCAATTTCTCTTTGGGGATATGCTCTCCTTACTGCAACATATGTACTAAACAGAGTACCTTCCAAGTCTGTACCTAAAATATCATATGAGATATGGTATGGTAAACAACCAAGCCTAAATCATCTTAGGATTTGGGGATGTCCTGCTTTTATCAAGAGACTCAAGAGTGAGAAACTTGAAGCTAAAGCGGATAGTGGGAGGTTCATTGGATACCCAAAGGAAACTTTGGGTTATTACTTTTACATCCAATCTGATCAAAGGATATTGGTCAGTAGAAATGCCATATTTCTTGAAAAAGAGTTTATTCAAGAAGGTGGGCAAAGAAGAAAATTAGAATTTATTGAGAATTCTAATGAGGATAAATCCAATGAAGAGCCTGTTCAAGTACAAACACAAGGAACACAACAACTCCGTAGATCTAGTAGGATAATTCACCCACCAAAAGGATATGGTTTTCTTCATCAGATGAATGATATATTTTTATTGGGTGATACGGATCATAGAGATGATCCTACTAGTTACAAAGAGGCAATATCAGATATTGACTCTAAGAAATGGCTTGAAGCCATGGATTTAGAGATGGACTCTATGAGAACCAACCAAGTCTGGACTCTAGTAGATCCACCCGAAGGTATTGTACCTATTGGATGCAAGTGGATCTTCAAGAGGAAGATAGGCTTAGATGGAAAGGTAGAGACCTATAAAGCAAGGTTGGTAGCTAAAGGTTATCGTCAAATACAAGGAATTGACTATGAGGAAACCTTTTCACCAGTAGCCATGCTAAAGTCCATCAGAATCTTATTAGCTATAGCAGCATATTATGACTATGAGATTTGGCAAATGGATGTCAAAACTGCATTTCTTAATGGGTACATTGAGGAAGATATGTATATGATACAACCTTGTGGTTTTGAATCTAAGATAAATCCTCATAAAGTATGCCAGCTAAGAAAGTCCATTTATGGGCTAAAACAAGCCTCCAGGAGTTGGAACATCCGATTCGATGATGCAATCAAATCATTTGGTTTCATCAAGAATGAGGATGAACCATGTGTTTACAAAAGGGTCAGTGGGAGTGCAATAACTTTCCTTGTGCTATATGTAGATGACATATTGCTTATAGGAAATGACATTGGACAAATGTCTTCTGTCAAAATTTGGCTTTCTCAAAACTTCTCCATGAAAGACCTAGGAGATGCAATGTATAGCTTGGGAATCAGGATTTATAGAGATAGATCCAGAAGATTAATAGGTCTATGTCAAGCTAAGTACATAGAAAAGATATTAAAGAAATTTAATATGTGGGATTCCAAAAGGGGTTTTATACCCTTCAGACATGGAATTCATCTCTCTAAAAGCATGAGTCCTAAAACTTATGATGAGAGAGAGCGTATGAATAAGATTCCATATGCTTCTGCAATTGGAAGTCTTATGTATGCTATGCTATGTACTAGACCGGATATAGCTCATGCAGTGAGTGTCACTAGCAGATATCAGAGTAATCCGGATGAGGAACATTGGACCGCAGTTAAGAATATCTTTAAGTACTTAAGAAGAACTAAAGATTTGTTCTTAACATATGGAGAGGGTGAGCTAAAAATTGAAGGCTTCACAGATTCAGATTTCCAGTCAGATGTAGATGACATAAAATCTACATCAGGATTTTTATTCACTATCAATGGTGGAGCAGTAAGCTAGAAAAGTTCTAAGCAAGTAACTACTGCAGATTCTACCACTGAAGCGGAATATATAGTTGCATCAGATGCAGCAAAAGAAGCTGTTTGGATAGGGAAGTTTATTCAAAAACTTGGAGTGGTTCCAACCATTGCATTGTCAATCTCATTGTGACAACAATGGAGCTATAGCACAAGCTAAGGAACCAAGGTCTCACCAAAAGTCCAAACACATTGAGAGAAGATCTCACATTATTAGAGAAATCATTGGAATGAGTGATATCACTATGCAGAAAGTAGCCTCCGCTAATAACACTGCGGATCCTCTGACTAAAGCACTTACTCAACAGCAGTTAGATCGTCATCTTGAGAAGATGGGTATGAGATACCATAGCGATTGGCTTTAGTGCAAGTGGGAGATTGTTAGCAATATGCCCTAAAGGCCAATCGAATGGTGATTTGATTGTTTAGGGATTTATCATATTTGAATAGCATTTTGATATTTATAAAATGGCAAAGTTATCAATATTCATAAATTAATTTAATGAATATAGTCCAAGAAGTAAAATAGTTAAGGAACACATTCTCGAGTATGTCGAGAATATGAAACGTGTATCCTTTGTACTATACTTCTAAAATAGTTCCTAGTGGTGGATTTATGATTGGACATTATAAATTCCTATAAACACTAGTATGTGTTATGACTCCTTATGGTATGTGATACTAAGATGGATGGTGAGTTTCATATCATTGACATGAGATGTCAAGTCAAACACATAGGTACTTGTTAAAAGAACAAGTTTACCGAACTTGACCAAATATAGTAAGCCATATGGTTTTGAGTGTTAATGGCTTATTATACATTGTATCAGATACTATGTTTAGTAATGGTCTTTAGACCTGAGGCATAACAGATGTCTTATACATAGACATCTCTGATATGTGAATGCATAAAGATTGATTCCTAATCACGGAAGAGATCTAGCAATAGCTGTCATGGTTGGCTATGTATGAAGACAAGTGTATGGCCAACATGGAATTCATCACTTTGTAATATACGAAAATGATGTCCTTATGAGATAATATGAATTGGCATGAGAAATCCTTGGCCAAGGTTAAATATATTTGAAGGAGTTCAAATTATATTTTATGCCAAGTTCATTTATATTTATTTTGAGATAAAGCACAACTGCTTAACATAATAAACCATAAGCCGTGCTTTTCTCTGGACATGGATGATGAAGAGACCAAGACATAGAGATACAATGGAATAGGTTCTATAGATCCAACAATTCTTGTTATTTGGATGGTTGTGATATACTGCTAGGTGTCACTCACGACTTGTAGAAACCTTAAGATCAATATTGGTAAAGCGTATTACCAATGTATCTTAAGGTCATTAGAAAGGTTCTAATTGATGACTAAAGAGTTTAGCATCATTTAATGAATAAAGAGTTATCATTAAAATAGTTCTACTACCTTATAACTAAGAACCTAAAAGGTCACACACAATATAGAAATGAAAAAGGAGTTACTAGAAAATGAGAAGTTAAATTTCCTATTTTTAGGAAAATCAATATTTATATTATAATTCATTGAGAATGAATATAAATATAAATATATCTTAAATATGATTTAAGATAGAAATTTAGATGTTCCATAAATAGTTTAAGGAACAAAATAAATTTCATAAATCCTCAATTAAACATTATGGAATGTCGAGCACGTAAAATGACCATTTTGGACATGTTCGGGTTCATATATGATTATGGACTTCTAGACCAATTATGGGTTTAGAATTATGGGCTTTTATTGGATCCAATATGGATTAAGAGAAAGCATTAGAAAATGTCACATGAGAAGCCCACATTTAACCATTTGATGTGATCAAAATGGGGTTAATTAATTAATTCCGAAATTAATTAATTTAGCTATTTATTTATTTGATTAAATAGTTTATTGAAGTGATGAGATCAATTTCAATAAATAATGGCTAAGTGGGTGGGTCTAGCACATGATAATGTTTGGTGCCATTATTAGAGATAATGGTGGCTTTATTTGGTGGAAGGAATCAACATGAGCTAGCATACATGTTCCTTCATTATCTCTCTCATTTCTTAATGAAATTTCGAGATTCCAAATCCTCTGAACTCCTAGAAAATTTCTAAGTGTGGACTGATTAGAGGCATCACAATTGGGGTGCTTAAAGGATCTCAGATCGTGGCAAAACAGAAGCTGTTCGTGCAGAGCTGTATTTTCTGGACAGTGTTCGTAGCTTGCTGTGTTCAGTCTTTTTCTCCTACTTCACGAAGGCGTTTTTGAAACTGCAAGTGAGGTAACTAAACGTCAATCTTTCCTCTTGATTTTCGTTTTTGAATGAAGTCGATCCGAGGTTTCTAGAGCTTCCGCCATCTGTTTTAATTTTACTGCGCAAAAGTTGCGTTATTAGGAACCTCATGGACAAATGTTGTCCTTCACATATTGCATCCCAATGCCCAAATAAGAGAGTAATGATCTTGAGGGATGATGGTGATGTTGAAACCAAGAGTGAATCAGATGATGATCTTATGCCACCTTTGGAGGATGCTAATGATGGTGTAGAATATCCTGTTGATGGTAAATTGATGGTTGCTAGGCGTGCTCTCAACATGCAAGTAAAAGAGGATGCGGAGGTACAGCGTGATAACATCTTTCATACTAGATGCCACATCAAAGATAAGGTATGTAGTATGATAATTGATGGTGGAAGTTGTACTAATGTAGCTAGCACTAGTTTAATTGAAAAATTAAATTTGAAAACTTTGAAACATCCGAGGCCATATAAGCTACAATGGCTGAATGATTGTAGGGAAGTTAAAGTAAATAAAAAAGTGATGGTTTCATTTTCTATTAGGAGATACAAGGATGAGGTTCTATGTGATGTAGTACCCATGCTTGCAGGACACATTCTTCTGGATCGACCTTGGCAATATGATAGGCGTATGACACATGATGGTTACTTAAATAAATATTCTTTTGTAATGAACAAAAGGCAAATCACTCTTGTACCATTAACACCTAGGCAAGTGTATAAGGATCAAATGTCAATACAAAAAGAGAGTGATACAAAAAATGAAAATGAGAGTACAAAAGAAAGAGAGATTGAGAGAAAAGCAAGTGAAAAGATAGAAAAAAAATATTGTTGAGAGAAAAGAGAGCCAACAAGTGAACTTGTTTGCAAAAGAGAGCGAGGTTAAGAGGGCTTTCTTTTCAAAACAGCCTATCGTTGTACTTTTGTGCAAAGAGGCTTGTTTACACACTAATGAGCTTAACGTTTCTTTGCCTAGTGCTATTGTAACTCTTTTGCAGGACTTTGATGATGTGTTTCCAAATGAAGTCCCTAACGGTTTGCCACCTATTAGGGGAATTGAGCATCAAATAGACTTCGTCCCTGGAGCTACCATTCCTAATAGACCTGCATATAGAAGTAACCTCGAGGAGACAAAGGAGCTTCAAAGGCAAGTTAAAGAACTCTTGGCAAAAAGATATGTGAGTGAGAGCATGAGTCCATGTACGGTACCAGTTTTACTAGTGCCCAAAAAGGATGGAACATGGAGGATGTGCGTTGACTGTCGTGCTATTAATAAAATCACTGTAAAGTATCGACATCCTATTCCTAGACTTGATGACATGCTTGATGAATTACATGGTTCTTATGTGTTTAGTAAAATTGATCTTAAAAGTGGATATCATCAAATTAGGATTAGAGAGGGAGATGAGTGGAAAACTGCCTTTAAAACAAAATATGGTTTATATTTGCGTGCTTTTATTGGTAAATTCGTAGTTGTCTATTTTAATGATGTTTTGATCTATAGCAAAGGCTTAGATGAACACATTGAACATTTGCAAAGTGTATTGACTGTTTTAAGGAAAGAAAAGTTGTATGCTAATTTGAAGTAGTGTTCCTTTTGTACAAATCAGATTGTTTTTCTTGATTATGCTGTAAGTGCTAAAGGAATTGAGGTTGGTGAAGAGAAGGTAAAGGCTATTAAAGAGTGGCCTACACCTAAAAGTGTAAGTGAGGTAAGAAGTTTTCATGGTTTGGTTAGTTTTTATAGAAGATTTGTGAAAGATTTTAGCACCCTTGCTACACCATTAACTGAAATTGTGAAGAATTGGCTAGTTTTTATAGAAGATTTGTGAAAGATTTTAGCACCCTTGCTACACCATTAACTGAAATCGTAACATGTGGAATTTAAGTGTGGTAGTGAACAAGAAAGGGCATTTAATCTAATTAAGGAGAAATTGATTTCTGCACCATTACTTGCTTTACCTGATTTTACGAAAACTTTTGAAATTGAGTGTGATGCTTCAGGTATAGGTATTGGAGCTATTTTGATGCAAGAAGGGCGTCCAATTGCTTACTTTAGTGAGAAATTGAGTGGAGCAGCCCTAAACTATCCTACCTATGACAAGGAGATACATGCATTGGTGAGAGCATTGAAAACTTGGCACCATTATCTTTTACCTATAAGAGTTTGTTATACACACTGATCATGAGTCCTTGAAGCATTTGAAAGGGCAAGGTAAGTTACATAAGAGACATACCAAATGAGTTGAATTTATTGAGCCATTTCCTTATGTGATCAAATATAAACAAGGTAAGGAGAATGTGGTGGCTGATGCATTATCTAGAAGGTATGTACTTATCTCTACATTAAATGCAAAGTTGTTAGGATTTGAGTACATTAAAGAATTATATGTTAACGATCCTGATTTTGCTAATGTGTTTAATGCTTGTGAGAAAGTAGCATTTGGTAAGTTCTATAGGCATGATGGGCTTTTATTTAGAGAAAATAAATTGTGTGTGCCTCATAGTTCTTTACGTGAATTGCTTGTGCGTGAAGCTCATGGGGGTGGTTTAATGGGACATTTTGGCATTTCAAAGACTTTAGATGTTTTAAAAGAACACTTGTTTTGGCCACATATGAAACGTGATGTTGAAAGAATATGTGAGAAGTGTATCACTTGTAAACATGCTAAGTCTAGAGTTTTACCCCATGGATTGTATAACCCTTTGCCCATACCTAGTGAACCTTGGGTTGATATTTCTATGGACTTTGTTTTGGGTTTACCTAGGTCAAAAAGGGGAAATGATTCTGTTTTTGTTGTTGTTGATAGGTTTTCAAAGATGACACATTTCATTCCATGTCACAAAACTGATGATGCAACAAATATAGCTAATTTGTTTTTCAAGGAAATAGTCAGGTTGCATGGAGTACCAAGGAGCATAGTTTCAGATCGAGATGCTAAGTTCTTGAGCCACTTTTGGAAAACTTTGTGGGGTAAGTTGCGTACTAAACTTTTGTTTTCTACTACATGTCATCCACAAACTGATGGACAAACTGAGGTTGTAAATAGAACACTTTCTACTTTGTTGCGTGTCATTATTCAAAAGAACTCGAAAACTTAAGAAGAATGTTTGTCACGTGTTGAATTTACTTACAATAGAATTGTCCATTCAGTTACTAAATTTTCACCATTTGAGATTGTATATGGTTTTAATCCATTACTCCTTTGGATTTATTACCTTTACCTATTGATGAGCATGCTAGTATGGATGGTAAAAAGAAAGCTGAATTTGTCAAGCAATTGCATGAGAGAACACGTCAACACATAGAAAAGAGAATTGAACAACATGCTACTTAAGCTAACAAAGGACGTAAGCAAGTGGTTTTTCATCCTGGAGATTGAGTTTGGGTGCATATGAAAAAGGAGAGGTTCCTAGCACAAAGGCGTTCCAAGTTGTTTCCAAGGGGAGATGGTCCATTTCAAGTGGTTGCACGGATCAATGACAATGCCCACAAATTGGATCTTCCTGGTGAGTATAATGTGAGTGCTACTTTTAATGTTTCTGATCTTTCTCCTTTCGATATAGGTGAAGATTCGAGGACGAATCCTTTTGAGGAGAGGGGGAATGATGAGAACCATCAAGGGAATACCATTAAAACTTCAAGTGATCCTTTGCACATTCATGGAGGCCCAATTACAAGAGCAAGAACCAAAAAGATGCAAGCTGCTTTAAATGGATTAATTGAGAAAATATGGATTGAAAATACAATTCAAGATGCAAGACATCATGAATTGGGCTTGAAGAAAAGACAAGGCATTGTGGGCATTATTCAAGTTATTGGGCAGTCAAATACACAATTTGTATCAAATGCAGAAAAGTCAAATTCGGAATAAAAACTGTATTGATTGAGCCAGAAGTAATGTGCAAGCTATATACCGTTGGAAAGATAATTAAGTTAGCTTTCCAATAAATTTTACAAAGCTGGATTTGGAGTTCTCTAGAAGGCGTTATGACCAATTCATTACAGTTTATTCAAACTTGGGATTTTCAACGACTAATTTGTTTTTCAACTTCGTTTGTTTGTTTTGTTTCAAGTTTGTCAATGTGTAAGGTAAGTCTACCGTCAATGTGTACGGTAAGTCTACCGTCAATGATGGTGGGATAACATTAAGTTTGTCAATGATAGCATTAATTATAGTAGGCTAGCATTAAGTTTGTCAAAGATAACATTAATTATGGTGGGTTGGTGAATACTTTTGAAACATCCTTTGCCAAACCTACTTGGAGGGTTGTTCCAATGTTTCCATTTGTATTTTTAGGATCTTGCGTTTCTTTTAGTCTATTTAAATTCAGCAACCTTGCTATGTAATAAGATTAGATATTAATGTTATTTGAATTTGAAAGATTATTCTTTCTTTGGTTCTTTTGAGAACTAGTGAACTTATCAAGAATTTGCATTCTTGTAGCGTTCTAAATTTAGACTTATCACTCACCTTCTCATCTATTTCTTGAGTGTGGCGTCAATATCATTCTCTATACCTTTGGTTCATGTTTTCTTAAGCATTGGGTCAAGGTTTTGTTTGTCATAAATCTGTTTAGAACTTTCTTGGGAAGTTCAAACTAAAAATTAAGTGTGGGTTTCAAAGTTTCATTGTGGGATTCACATCAACCACTACCACCCAAAAGGGGAGCCACTCCTCGGCCGCTGAATAGGATGAACTATGGTTGGAACGTTGGAATCCACGGCCTAAAACACCAAGAAAATGGAAGCACTAAATGGATTAATTGAGAACATCTCAAAATCATGCCTTGTTCAAGACAGTAATCTGCCATAATTGAGTATTCAAGATGGTTAATGTTTTCTCAATGTTATTCAAGCTTTTAGATCTGATTTGGACTTGCGTGAAGAAAAAATAAGGCCTTATCAAATTAGGAACAAAATTAGAGACAATCTTTGTTTCCTAATCTATTTTGGAAACAAGATCTTTTATTTCCTTCTTACTTTAGGAACTTCTATTTCCTTTTTACTTCAGGTTACATTTAGTAATAAGGAAAACCTTATTTCATTAATAGAATTCAACTATTGGGAATTTAATATATGATTTTATAATAATAGTGAGAGCTTTTCTCTTTGGTTCTTCAAACAATTTTCAAAACTTATCAAGATTTCATCTTGGGCGATCTTTCTTGTCTTATCACTCACAATCTTCTCTTCTTCTTTGAGTGTGGCATCAACCTAGATTTCTTAAACCATTGACTCTTATCTTCATAGATAAAGACTCAAGGTCCTTATGTTATGGTTGCTTGAATTTGAATTAGAACGATCCTTGGCAAAGGAACCTCATTGAGTGTAGAGTCTCACTTATCTTTGTGAGGTTTACATAACACTTCCACTCTAATTTCACTTCTTAATTGCATGAAGAAAGACTAATATCCATTGCTCATTCTCACTCTGTGGAAATTATTTTAGTAGATTTCTTAGTTTATTCAAATTAGTTTAGGGATGGGTTAAAATTAATTTAATGTTAGGTTATGTTTCCTTTATTGTTGATTTTTAAGGTTCGTATTGTATTTCCAATGAGTTTGCATTGTATTTCCATCGGTCAATTCTTATTCATTTTCCTTAATTACTATAGATAAAGACTTACAATCACAACTCTTCCTGCTTCTCACTTTGTTTTTGATTTGTTTGTGTTGCTACTTTGAATTTGTTACTTATTTCTTACAGTTTGATATTTTATAATTTCTATTGTGTTATGCCTATTTGCTTTGCAAATTGCTTTATTTATTTCTTTCTCTGTTGTCCTAATTTAAAATATGGATGATGCTTCTCTTGAATTGTTCAGTGGCATTAGGAGCTAACATTTGAATAATAATCCAGGTGGAGATGATGTAATTCTTGCTACAACTAATAATTTGATTTTTCCTTTTTAGTTTATTCATCTATCATAAAACTTTATTGCACTGTCCATGGTTGTTGCAATTTATTGGGATAGCCTCTACGATAATACAAGAGTTTTTTTTTTCAACAACTTCAATCATTAATTAGATATTTGCTTCCAGTTCCAAATAGTTGATGTCACTACTTACTAATTATGCTAATGCTATGTTATAGCTGATATATGCATGATTTTAATTGAGAATTGATAAGTCAGTCTAAATGGGAATGGTGGGAACCATGTGTTTAAAATTGACAAAAAAATTTAAAATGGTATGATTGTAATATTATGTAATGTGGTGGCTTTTATTTTCTTGTTTAGTTAATTTATTTGCATATGATATGATACAAAAGTTAAATTACATATTTTTTGCTTGAATAATAATATTATTATATTTTTTAGCTTAAATTCTTTCTAATTTGGCTTCTTTTTTGTTCACGTGGCCTTGGTGGGTTTTGTTTAATATTGGCAAAATTATTGATGTGATGAGTAATTTTTATTGAGATTATTTTCTATTTGCAGCTTCTTTCCATTGTTTTGAGTATGATGTGGATTAGATATCAAATGTTGTTTCATTTAGGGAAACCTATATATACATTCTAAAAAAAGAAAAATATAAATAGACATGTACTATGACTAGTACAAGCATGTCCTGAACTTGAATGATCTAGACTTGTGACCTTGAGTAATATAAATGGACTGAGATAAATTGTCAGGCTATAAAACAGTCATCAACGGTATTTATAATGCAGGCTATATATTTTGGTCAGGATTGGTTCATGATTGATGTAAAAACAAGCTCTTTCAATGCATACTAGAGAAAAACCTCAATTATCATTTGGGAAAAAATGAAAAAGAATTTCTTAGAGGATATTTATCATTTGTTCAACAAATTATGTCAACTAGATTTTTTGTTATTACTGTCCTATTTAATATAGTGTGTTTTAAGTTCTTTTTTTTTCCTCTCAAATAACTGATGTCAACTATGTTAAAAATAGGGATGTTATAATTTTTGACTTCATTTGTTATCAGTAAAATTATTCTTTCTCACAAAAATTCTCTAAAGTTATCTTTATATTCGAGTTATGTACTTAAAATATGCCATCAAATTTATAGGGGAAAGTGGCTGAACTAACTACACTATGGTGTTTCATAATCCATCATAGCAAATCCATGTACAAACCCATAAAAAAAATGGTCTTATGTGACATTTATCTTGTGATACTTTATTAAAAAGCATCAATATGTATGAACATATGGGCCATTTTTTGTGTTTAATAGATAATTATCACAAATTACTGATATCATAGTATCAATAGATAAAACATCAGTGATTTGTGACACTATGGTATTAATAAAAAAAATCAATCTATTTTGTTTCAATTAGAACTCAAATCGAAGACCTTCAAATATCAAATTTTTAACTTTAAACAGCTAACCACTAAACCCCTCTCTTCTCTTTATTAGATTATATAATGTACATATATTAAATAAAACAACCAAAGTATAAAAGCGAAAACAAAATCCCCCAATATAACATCAAATTTGATAAGAACCAGGTTGCTCAAGCATCCATGGAGGTCCAGTGACAAGGTTTCTCCCACCTTCAACCAACTCCTCAACCATCTTCACCCAAAAAATCACGATCTAAAGTCAAGAAATAAGAAATTGAACGAAGGCTTAAATAGATTAATTGAAAACATCTCAAATTCATGCCTTGTCCAAGACACTAATTTGCCCAAACTAAATATTCGAGATAGTCAATACTTTGTCAATATTATTCAAACTTTAAATTTGAATTGGAGTGACTTGCATGATGAATAAAGAAGGCATTATCAAATTAGGAAGAGAAACCAAGCAAAATCTTGTTTCCCTATCTGTTTTATCAACAAGATCTTTTATTTCCTTTTACTTTAGGATCAACAAGATCTTTTTATTTTCTTTTTACTTTAGGCAAGATCTTTTATTTCCTTTCTACCCTAGGTTATATTTAGCAATAAGGAAAAAATTAACTATAGAAGCCTATGTAACCCTATTGGGAATATCAAACTAGAGTTTATAAAAATAGTGAGAGCTTTTCTCTTTGGTTCTTCAAAGAACTTTAAGAACTTATCAAGATTTCATCTTGTGGTGTTTTTTCTTGACTTATCACTCACAATCTTATCTTCTTTCTTGATTGTGGCATCAACCCTAAATTTCTTATACCATTGGTTCTTATCTTTATAGATAAAGGCTCAAGGTCTTTATTTTAAGATTGCTTGAATCTGAATTAGAATGATCCATGGCAAAAGAACTTCGTTGAGTGTAAAGTCTCACTTATCTTTATGAGGTTCACATCAATCGATATTAGAGTTTAGGATCTAAATTAGGTTTGATCTATTCAGAATTTATTTTTTCTCTCTAATTCTACATAATCTTGTTTCTTAATTTTTCGTTTGAATCCATAAACCTATCTTCTTTAGTTCTTATTTTCCCTAACTTTACCCTAATCCTTCAAGTTCTACTCTTTCTCATTCAAAACTAAAAAAAATAAAAAATAAAAGAAAACCCAAAAAAAAACCAAAAAAGAAAATTTTAAAAATCAATGGAATTTAAATAGCTTGCTATTATTTCTAATTGCATCAAAATTCATATTATTCTTTATCTTTTTTTGTTTGGGTTCTCATTTGTTGAGTTTGGATAGTTGCAAATGAATTTTAATTGAGTTCATTTAGTTCAATAAAGAACTAAAAGAGAAAATTAAAGGGTGGAAAAAGGCAAGAGAGTTTGAGCTTATAAGAAGGTAAAAGTCATATTTGAGTAACACACAAGTGTCAGTGCTATGGATCTTGAGTAGAAACACGTGAGGGAGTGTTCGTGAGGTTTTCAACTTTGTTTTGCAAGTTATTAAATATGTTTCAAGACAAAAATCAATATATTTCTGATAATGCTCAACAAAAGATATACTTTAGACTCTTCTTTAAGTCCTTAGAACATAAATTTGAACACTTGGAGTTGAAGTTTGATTAAGTGAATGAAAGAATAGATAAAGATGAATATATTTCACAAAAGCGGCAGCCACCTAAAGTTCATAATGTGCAACAAAGAGGGAAGAATCCATATAGGAATGTTGATGAAGATGATAATGGGGAAGACATAGATGAAGAAGAACATGCTCCACATATTAATTTAATCAGATTTGGGCGAGTGAATGAAAATAGAGAGGTTAGCTATGGAGATAGAGTGGATAACAATTTGAAAAAAATCTTTCATATTATATGCCACGTCAATAATAAGGTATGTAGCATGATTATTGAACTTTTTATAATTTTTTTTCATTTTAAGAGCTATATGAGCTTGTATTGTTTTACTATTGTTCTTCGTTTAGTTATGACTCTGCTAATATTACTACCAGCATCGATTTTATTTATATCCTAAATTTCTCTAACTTCAAGTCATGGCAAAAGAATCTTTCAATAATTCTTGTAGTCATGGATCTCGACCTTGCGTTAAGGGTTGATTCTCCCCACCTCCTATGGATTGAAGTACCTTAATGACAATAAAGATATAGAAAGATGGGAGAAATCAAATCGTATGTGAATGATGATTAAGAAGAAAGCCATTCTAGAAGCATTTAGAGGCTCTACGTCTAAAAAGATAACTAAGGCTACAGAGTTCCTTGCAGAAATTGAAAAGAGATTTGTCAAGTTAGGTGTGCTCTTGACAAGTCTAATTTCAATGAGGAATACAGGCAAAGACAATATCAGGGAGTATGTCATAAAGATGCCTCATCTTGCCTTTAAGCTGAGAGCACATAAACTTGAACTCTCTAAGGACTTGTTAATGTATCTAGTTTTGATATCCTTACCAACAAAGTTTAACCAGTTTAAAGTGAGCTACAACAATTAGAAAGAGACTTGGTCTCTAAATGAGCTCATATCACACTATGTTCAGGAAAAGGAAAGGGTCAAGAAAGAAAAGGCATAAAGTACTCACTTATCATTTGCCTCTAAAGGCAAGGACAAGGGTAAGAAAAGAAAGAATGATAAGGAAGCAATAGACAAAGCATCTCAAAAGAAATAACAAAAAAATAATCGAGTGATTTAGAAGATCCTAGTTGTTTTTTATGGAGCTAAATGCATAAGAAGAAGCATTGCACCAACTATCAGGCACAACGTGCTAAGAAAGATATGCTTCTTATTTTGGCTTATTCTGAAGTTAATTTAACTTCAGTACCTAGACACATGTGGTGGATAGATTCTGATGTAATAATTCACATCAGCATAAGTATACAGGGTTGTTTGAATTACCGAAAGTCTAGTGATGGTGAAAGATATATCTTGATGTTGAAGTTGAAGTTGAAGCAATTAGAAATTTTAGAGACTAGATTTTATTTGGATCTTGATGGAACATTTATTGTTCAGACGGAATTTGATTTCTATTTCTACTTTGGACAAGTTTAGTTTTTCTTATTCATTTGGTAATAATTAGGTTGGTTTCATGATTGAAAATTGGTTGGTTCTAATTCTTTGTCAGGCTACAATAATCTTTATTTGATTGATATGATTACTTCATTTAATGAATCCTTATGATTCTATACATAAGGTTTAAAGAGAAAATTAACCACTGAGAATTTTGTTGCGTTATGGCCTAAAAGATTAGGTCATATCTCCAAATAGAGAATAAAGAGACTTGTGTCAAACGAAATTCTCGACCTTTAGATTTTATAGATTTTAATGTTTGTGTTAGCTGTACAAAGGGAAAACGAACCAGTAAAAGGAGATTTCAAGCCAATAAAACTTTGGATGTCTTAGAACTTATACATGCAAATATTTGCAGGCCATTCTCTACAGTTGCTTGGAATGGTCAATAATATTTTATAACATTCATAAACTATTTTTCTAAATATGTCTACCTATACTTCCTCCATGAAAAGTCACAGTCATTGGATGTGTTAAAAAATTGTAAGGCTAAAGTTGAAAACTAATTCAGAAAAAAAATCAAAAGCGCTAAATCTGATTGTGGTGGTTAGTCCTATAGTAAATATGACAGGTCAGGTGAACAACATCCAAAACCATTTGCTGAATTCTTAGAGGATTGTAATATTGTTCCACAACACACTATGCTGGGTTCATCCACTATAAATAATATTGTTAAAAGATGAAACAGGACTCTTAAGGACATTGTAAGGAGTATGATTTGTTATTCTACTTAACTAGAATCATTCTGAGGAGAAATACTTAAGATTGCAACATATATCTTTAAAAGGATTCCAACTAAAGTGAATGCCAAAATCCCTTACAAACTTTAGACAGGTAATAAGCCTACTGTAAAGTACTTACATATTTAGGGATGTCTAGTTGAGATAAGGGCCAATAAACCTAATGAAAAGAAACTAGACTCAAAGACAGTAAGTTGCAATTTTATTGGATACTCTAAAAGATCCAAGGGGTACAAATTTTATGATTTGACTACTAAGTCGACTTTTGAGTCAAGAAATACTCAATTCGTTATCTTTGAAGAAGAATATGTCGATATTCTCATAGGTGTTATTGGCAATTAATCAGGATCTCATTCCTAAATTTATTCAAGTCACAACAAATTAAGACAATATTGAAGAACCTCTATATAAAAAGTTATTCCAAAAGAACAAACTCTACCCTTTTAAGAACTTATGTCGTTAAGGAGATTCATGAGAGAAAGGAGAAGTGCAGTGATAGATGAGTACATTGTATTTCTCCAAGAACATGAGATGAATATTAGATTGATGAAAGATGATCCAATTAATTTCTGTCAAGTCATGTGAAGTTATATTTCTCAAAAGTGAATTAATGCCATGAATAAGGATCTGAGATCCATGAAGGACAATCATGCATGAGAACTTGTTCCATTATTAGAAGATGTGAAACCTATTGGTTACAAGTGGATATTTAATACAAAAGGGATATGAAAGGCATTGTGGAGAGATACGATACGCATCTTATTGTAAAGGGCTTTACACAGAAATAAGGCATTGACTATAAAGAGACTTTTTCTCTATTTTCTTCCAAAGACTCTTTTAGGATAATAATAGCATTGATGGTGCATATCAATATTGAGTTACATCAAATGGATGTGAAGATAGAGTTTTTTATCAATAGTAACATTAATGAGACAATATGTATGATAAAACCAAAAAACTTTGTTTCAAGAGACCTAAAGAATATGGTTTGCAAATTTATGAAATCCATCTATGGGCTCAAACAAGCTTCTCGACAATAGTATTTCTGGTTTCATCAAGTGATCATTTCATTTGATTTTGAGATAAGTTTAGTCAATGATGGGAGTAACATTTTGCATGCTAGCAACGATATAAGCTTATTGCATGACACTAAGATATTTCTAGCTAAGAATATTCAGATGAAAAATCTTGGTGACTCCTAATTTGTATTAAGCGAACAGACACACCAAGATCGCCCCTAAGATATTCTCGGACTATCACAAAAGAGTTATATCGAAAAGGTTCTCAAGAGATGTAGCATGCAAGATTATAAACCAGATGATACGAACCGCGTCAAGAACTGATGCGACCCTAATCAATTTAGTCCCTAAGATCAAATCTAAACTCGAAATTGAATGGAACCGCGACCCAATGCTTATTGAAAGCACGAACCTTGGTATGTGAGGACGCCGCAATCAGATATGGATGATCTGATTGATAAGTCAAGAGTTTGAACGCCACGGAAATCTAATAAGCTCAAAAAGTTTGTATAAGAACCAAAGAAAATTAACTTTCTCACCAATTGCATCAAAGCTGATTTGTCTCTGTTTATTAGATGCGAGTACATTACATAGGGCTGATTACAAGAAATTTTAAAAATAAATCCTAGACCAAAATCAAATCTAAATATGAATATAAACAAATAGAAAAGAATGTAAATCAAATCATAATCATAATCTAAGCGGATAGGAAAAAATTTAAATCAAATCAGAATCCTAATATAAGCAAATAGGAAAGAATATAAATCAAATCAGAATTCTAATCAGCTTAAATGGCTTATATCAATTAAAATAGAGACTAGGCAATTAAAAGAGAAATAACTTATTTGTTTCTCTAGTAGCCTCCTCAAGAAATAGGAAAGTATCTAGAAAAGGAAAATAATATATTTTCCTGCCATAATGTGCAAGCCAACCTCCTATATTCATAGAAGTGATTATTTGGAAACTTCAAGAGCATGAATCATGCATTTATCATGTGTAATTCCTTTAACAGGCCTCCACGAATTTGATTAAGACTAAGTTGCTTGAATCAACTCATTAAGTACTTTTTTGAATTTCTTTGCTCGAGCTCTTGTGACGGGTCCGACAGAAACTTAAATAGGATCTGAATATGCCTCATCCCACATGTTTGTGATAGTTTTATCTTCAATCTCATCACTAGATGATACCCCTGTAGCTAAAGGAGACAAGTTTAATCTTAATTAGTGCCCTAAGAATGATTTAAGGAAAAAGAAATGCCAAAGATTCATATGCACTAACAGTATGAAGTCCGATGTATGTATTTGACTGGCTATTATATAAATTACTGGGATGTTAGGCATATATTTTAAGCAGCCAAATGGGTCTTACGATGCTTACAAAGAACAAAATACTATATGATCATATGTAGAGGTCAAATCAGCTTAAGATCATTGGGTATATTAACTCTGATTTTGTTGAGAGCCAAGACAGTATGAAATCGATCTCGGGTTACATCTATCTCCTAGCTACGGGTGTTGTCTTCTAAAAGAGTGCTAAACAATGTATTATAACATCTTCTACGAAGGCAGCAAAGTTCGTAGCATGTTATGAGACGTCTAATAAGGGAATATAGCTACAGTATTTTGTCATCGGGCCTGTGCATAATGGATGGTATTAATAGACCACTCAAATTATTTTATGACAATAAGTCAGTCGAAGCATAAAAACATCAAGTTTCTTGTTGTTAAAGAAAGAGTTCAGAGTGAACAATTATCTATAGAGCACATTGGCACAAAACTCTATGATTGCGGATCTGCTTATAAAGGGATTACCACCCCAAATGTTTTCATGAGCACACTACTCGTACAGGTGTCGCATCAATAAATGATATTCAATTTTAGCAAGAGTTTGTGATTTTAGATGCTCTTATGAATAGATGTTTTTTAGTCATTTCAGTTTATGAATATTTGAGGTTATTTAATACAAAAATAAAGTTTTAGTTTATTCACATTCTAAGTTTGGTATGGTTTAATCTCACTAAAGTGAATCAGTTGGAAATAGGCATATTAAAATCATATTACATGAAATTTTCATATAATATATCCATGTCATTCATTTATATTAGCATAATGATCATTAATGGGTGTTAACATGAATATGTTAATAATATTGATTTTGATGATAACAAACTTTAAATGGTTTTTGATAAAAATATTGGAACTATTTCTTAATAAACGAAAGCCTTAATAATCATTCCACTCATACACATAAAAGATGGACTTTCAAATTAGAAAAAGGTTCTTTACAAAATCTGGTTTAAAATGTGATTCTGGAAATAAATGGTGAATCGGTTTCTTTTAAACGGTTAACCGATTAATACCAGAGAGCAACATATTGCCTAAGCTCTAACCGTTTATGAAAAACGGAAATCACAAAAGATGGAAAGGCTACTGGACTTTAACGGCGAACCGTTTATTCCAAACGGTTAACCGATAACATCCAGAATTGAAGGTTATCCTCTGGCACCGTTTAACAAAATCGGATAAGGCTAATTTGTTTTGCAGGTTACTAGAAACTAACGGCGAACCGTTTATTACAAACGGTTAACCGATAATATCCAGAAAGTCACTTCCTGCAAATCCTTGACCGTTTACTATAAACGGGTAACTGATGTTCATCTTGCAGGTTACTGAAAACAAACGGCGAACCGTTTATTACAAACGGTTAACCGATAACATCCAGAGAGTCACTTCATGCAAATCCTTAACCGTTTACTATAAACGGATAACTGGTGTTCATCTTGCAGGTCTCTGGAAGTTAACGGCGAAAGGGTAAGCCTAAACGGCAAACCGTTTATTTGAAATTTGGCCCAACGGTAACTTTGACCAGAGTAAACGGTTAACCATTAACGGCTAACGGTGAGCCGTTTTCGGGCCGACAGTTTGTAACGGCTAGTTTTTCAGCTCCTAATATAAATAAGCTCATTCAAATTCAAAGAAGATTGATCACAACACAACCAATGAGCTTATACTCGAAAATACAATCTTTATAGAGCTTTAAACATATTCTTGTTTCATCTATTCACACATTGGGCATTGATTTGTAATCTTAAATATTGTGTGAGAGAAAAACAGTTTGTAATCTTTTACTTTGAGTGATTGTAAGTGTTGGGATACACTTGGGTTAAGAGATTGGGGATAATCTCTTGTTGTAAAGGTTCATTGACACCTTGGAAGTCAAGTGTAAGCAATTGAAGCCTTGGAGGCTTGCTTAGTGAAATCCTCAAGCCCGGAAAGCTTGGAGGCGTGGTCGTAGGCGAGGTTGGTCGCACCACGTAAAAATCTTCGTGTTTGAATCTCTCTTCCCTTATCTTTTTATATTGTGATTGATTTAATTGTTATTGTTTTAAATTCGTTTTAGATTTGCATGATATTTTGTTTTAGAGTTGAATAATTTTTAGAATCCCAATTCACTCCCCCTCTTGGGTTGCCTAGTTAGTATTTCATTTGGTATCAGAGCTTGGTGCTCTTATTTAGACTTAACCGTCTAGAGCTAAAGATCAATGGCAACTCAAAATGATTCCACATTTAGGGAAGGACAGTCCACCACTAGACCACATTTCTTTGATGGAAATGATTACCCATATTGGAAAACTAGGATGAGAATTTACTTGCAAGCCTTAGATTATGAGATTTGGGAAATTGTTAATGATGGTCCTTTCATGCCTTTGACTAAAAATGAAGTCGGAGAAGATATTCCAAAACCTTCACGGGATTGGAATGAATTTGAAAAGAGAAAAACCTCTCTAAACTCTAAAGCCATGAATGCCTTGTTTTGTGCACTAGATAAGAAAAAGTTTCATAGAGTGTCTAGTTGTGAAAGTGCTAATAAGATTTGGCATAAACTTGAGGTTGTCTATGAAGGCACAAACCAAGTGAAAGAATCTAAAATAAGTAGGTACACTCGACAATATGAATTGTTCCAAATGGAACAAAATGAAAATGTGTACTCTATGTATACTAGATTCACGGACATAGTGAACACTCTAGGAGCTCTAGGGAAGACTTTTTCAAATAGCGAAAAAGTCAAAAAAATCATTAGGTCACTACCTAAGGAATGGAGACCAAAAAGGACCGCCATTGAGGAAGCAAATGATTTAAATATTTTACTCTTGATGATTTAATTGGTTCTCTCATTTCATATGAAAAAGATTTGGCAGCAGAAAAAGGGCATGAGGAGAAGAAGAAAAACATTGCTCTCAAAGCTTCAAAAAATGAGAGTGATGGGGAGAGTGAACCGGATGATGAAGAGCTAGCCATGCTAGCAAGGAGGTTCAGAAAATTCTTCAAGAAAACCGGAGAGCGAAGAAATTTCAGAAACTTCAAGAACCATAGGGAAAAGAAGGAGGCAATCACATGCTATGAATGCAAGAAGCCTAGCCATATAAGATCGGAGTGTCCACTTATCAACAAACTCAAGAAGAAAGCAATGGTTGCAACTTGGGATGATAGCGAGGAAGATTCAAGTGATGAAGAAGGATCGCAAAAAGTTTCAAACCTAGCACTTATGGCAATAGGGGATGATGATGATCTCAATGAGGTAAGTGATCCTACCTATGATGAATTATATGATGCTTTTAAAGATTTGCATAATGAGTTGATGAAGTTTGGTAAAAAGAATGTATGTCTTAAAAAGGAAATGGCAAAACTTAAAAATGAAAATGAATCTCTAAATGCAAGAATTGTATGCCTAGAAGTAGGGAACAAAACATTGCATGATGAAATTGCATTATCAAATGAGAAGCCTATCATCTTACATGAGCACTTAGAATCACACATAGATGAGCTGAAAAATGAAAACGAAATGCTCAAGAAAAAGAGCAATGAGTTAAATGAGATTGTCTTGAAATTTACAAATGGGCAAAAGATGTTGGATAATTTGCTAAACTCACAAAAATGTGTATTTGACAAAAGTGGCATTGGTTATAAACCAAATTTGAAACAAAAATTTTACAAAAGCTATTTTGTGAGGAATACATCTATTAACAATAAAATTGTATGCCATTATTGTAATCAAGATGGTCATATGAAAAATAGATGTGCAGTAAAGAGAAATGCATATTATGGTGTGAAATGTGTTTGGGTTCCGAAAGGAACCATTGCTAACTCTCAAGGACCCAAAAAAGTTTGGGTACCTAAAACTTGAGATTTTCTCTACAGGGCTTGAAGTAGAAGAAGAATAAGTGGTACTTGGACAGCGGTTGTTCAAGACACATGACAGGGAATTATTCTTGGTTCTTCAGCTTCACCAAAATTGAAAATGGTGGAGACGTATCTTTTGGAGACAACTCAAAAGGAAAAATTCTTGGAATTAGAGATGTTGGTAAAGTATTCTCAACTCTAATTGAGAATGTATGTTTGGTTGAGAACTTGAAACACAACTTAATTAGCATTAGTCAATTATGTGACAAAGGTTACAAAGTTATTTTTGATAAATTTAATTGTGTCATCAAGAACTCATGTGATGGCAAAATCTTGTTTGTTGGTAATAGATGTGGTAATGCTTATATCATTGACATAGAATGTGCATCCACTCTTGATAAATGTTTTTCCGCATTACATGATGATAGTTGGCTATGGCATAGAAGATTAGGACATGCAAGCATGGATTTGATTTCAAAAATCGTGAAAAATGATTTAGTTAAAGGTCTTCCAAAAATCAGTTTTCAAAAAGATAGAGTTTGTGAAGCATGCCAATTTGGAAAACAAATCAAGACTTCCTTAAAAAACAAGAATCATATCTCTACTTCAAAACCACTTCAATTGCTTCATATAGATTTGTTTGGACCTTCTAGATATGCTAGTTTAAATGGTAAATATTATGCATTCGTAATTATGGATGATTATTCTAGATACACATGGGTATTATTCTTAGCTAATAAGGATGATGCCATTGATGCATTTCAAATTTTCTATAAAAAGGTTCAAAATGAAAAAGGTTACTCTATTACTTGTATTAGAAGTGATCATGGTGGAGAATTTGAAAATCATGCATTTGAAAATTTTTGTAATGACTTTGGCATTGAACATCAATTTTCATCACCTAGGACTCCACAACAAAATGGAGTAGTAGAGAGAAAGAATAGGTCTATTCAAGAAATGGCTAGGACCATGTTGAATGAAAATTCTTTGCCTAAGTATTTTTGGGCCGAAGCCGTCAACACCGCTTGTTATGTTTTAAATCGGGTGTTGATTAGACCTAATCTTAATAAAACTCCATATGAGCTTTGGAAAGATAGCAAACCCAACATTGGTTATTTTAAATTTTTTGGATGAAAATGTTTTGTTTTGAACACAAAAGATAATCTTGGTAAATTTGATCCAAAATCTGATGTTGGTATTTTTCTTGGTTATTCAAATTCAAGCAAAGCTTATAGAGTTTATAACAAAAGAACTTTAGTTGTGGAAGAATCTATGCATGTTACTTTTGATGAGTCTAACCTCTCCTCTACGGAGAAAGTCATTGTTGATGATAATGCAGAAGAAGAACAACGAGAAGAAGCATCAAATGACAACCAAGAAGACGCACCACATGGAATTCAAGAGGAACATCATGAAGAGCCAAATGTAGAGCAAAATGAAGGTACTTCTCAAACACTCCCCAAGGAGTGGAGGTATGTTTCCTCTCACCCTAAGGATGTAATTCTAGGAGATCCCTCACGGGGTGTTACCACTAGATCATCTTTCAGGAACACATGTGAGCATGCTGCATTTATTTCTCAAATTGAACCAAAATCTTTTGCGGATGCGGAAAATGATGAATCTTGGATTATGGCAATGCAAGAGGAGTTGAACCAATTTGAGAGAAACAATGTGTGGGAGTTAGTTCCTTATCCAGAACATCAATCCATTATATGCACTAAATGGGTATTTAGAAATAAAATGGATGAATCCGGTGTGGTTGTAAGAAACAAAGCTTGATTAGTAGCTCAAGGTTACAACCAAGAAGAAGGAATTGATTTTGATGAAACTTTTGCACCTGTAGCAAGGCTAGAATCCATTAGGATGTTGTTAGCATATGCATGTCATAAGGATTTTATTTTATATCCAATGGATGTCAAAAGTGCTTTCTTAAATGGATATATTATGGAGGAAGTTTATGTTAACCAACCTCCTGGCTTTGAAAATGAAAAATTTCCTAATCATGTGTATAGGTTATCTAAGGCTTTGTATGGTTTAAAATAAGCACCTAGAGCATGGTATGATAGGCTTAAAAACTTCTTGTTGGATAACGATTTTTTGATGGAAAAAGCGGACACAACTCTTTTTGTTAAGCATAAGAACCAAGACATACTTATTGTTCAAATTTATGTTGATGATATTATTTTTTGCTCTACTAATGAGTTGTTATGTAAAGATTTTTCATCATGTATGAGCCAAGAGTTTGAGATGAGTATGATGAGAGAATTGAAGTACTTCCTTGGACTTCAAATCAAACAAAACGAGGAAGGAATTTTCATAAACCAAGCCAAGTACGTGAAAGATCTACTCAAAAGATTTGGCTATGAAAATGGAACGGCAAAAAGCACTCATATAAGTACAACCATCAAGCTTGACAAAGATGAAAAGGGCAAAGAAGTTGATATCAAAATGTATCGAGGTATGATTGGATCTTTACTTTATTTGACTGCAAGTAGACCCGATATCATGTTTAGTGTATGTTTGTGTGCAAGATTTCAATCATGTCCCAAGGAATCCCATTTGCTTGCTGTTAAAAGAATTTTTCGTTATTTGAGTGGAACCATAGATGGTGGTCTTTGATATCTGTTGAGTGTTAGAAAGTGCATATTTATAAAGGAGAAAATCGTTATTCAAGTATTGCTAACAACCGTAACTTTTATGTGTTTAAGTTTATTGTACTTTAATTTTGTGTATTTTATTTTAATTGAGTATTTTATGTATTTTAGGGGCATCATAGTCATTTCACAATAAACGAGAGATCAAATGGCAAAACGGACATCATTTTTGAACTCAGGACGGTCGAAAACCTTAGGAGGAGTATAAAAGGAAAAATGACACTGTTCACATGTACGATACTATTCACATGTACGGGTACTGTTGGCGTTACTGTGCAAATAGTGGCTGTTGACTGTACTGTGCAAATAGTGGCTGTTGACTGTACTGTGCAAATAGTGGCTGATGACGTGGCGAAATCCTGAGCGTCCAAACTGTTTTTAATCCGATGGCCATAATTTACTCGATGTAACTATAAAAAGGGGGCCTCCCCCCCCCCTAATTTGGACCTCTGAATCCATTTTTTGGGATCCATTTTCTGTAATTCTCTCTCTATCTTGTATTTTCTACGTATTTTAATAAATTCCTATTTTGCCCCTAGTTCAACTATGAGTGGCTAATTTTCTTTCAAGCTTGGGTTGAAGGTGAAGTCTCAACATGTGTCATGGGCTTGATTTGGTAAATTTATTTTCTCTTCCCCTCTAGTTTTTGTGGATGTTTTGACTTCTCGTCGACAAATAATACTAATCTTGTCTAGTACCGCCCTGGTTTCACCGGCTCCCTAGTATAAGGTTATTATTATTTGGCACGATAAGCCCTTAGCACCATATTTATTAGAGCGTGGTTCATGAGGTGTGGATTCCCCTCTCATGATTTAATTGGTATTAATAAGGAATATTTAGCCCATGATGCATGTTGATACGGATCCAGATACCCAAGTACGTCATTTCAATAGAATTCACTTCAATTTATTCTTGCCCTTTTAATTCCAATTCCAGAATTTATTCTTGTTATTTTAATTTAAGTTTTAGCATAGTCTAAATCATTTTCCAACTTAAATCCAATCACTCATTCACTAAATTAATTTTATATATAATTAAAATCCACCTCCTCGTGGGATCGACACTCGTCACCATTAGTCTATACTACAACAGATTCGTGCGCTTGCGAGTTCAATAAAATTTGCACAACAAGTTTTTGGCGCCGTTGCCGGGGAGGTAAGTAATTTTAATTCTTAGAATTAATTTTTGTGAATATTTCTATTTAATTGTTTTCCTGTATTTTTTTATTATTAAAAAAAAAAAAAAAAAAAGTGAATCTACATTTAGAGGTTAGTATTTCTTTTCTTTAAATTTTGTAATTTAATTTTCAAGTTATTTTTTTTTATTTCTTCTTTGTAATTTTTATTTATCTTATTAGTTTATTTTTAATTAATTTATTTCACGTATTTTTTGTGTGTGTATTGTTATAGTAAGGTTGTAATAGCGCAATAAGGTTAGTATCATAATTTCTCCTTCTTCTTTATTTTTATTTGTTTTGTTCCTATCTTTATTTTTATTTTTTTATTTTATTTGTTTTGTTCCCATTTATTTTTATATTTCTTGCATGCATGGTCGTAGGTCATTATTACCTAATCTTGAACCTATAGACCTTGAATTAGAGAAAACACTTCGCACACACAAAAACGTTAAAAACAAAATGGATTTACAAGAACCACAGGAGAGGCCATTTAAGGACTACTTCAGTCCTTTAACCAATTTGAGCACATCATGCATACGATACCCAAATGTAGCTGCTAGGAGTTTTGAACTAAAACCTAGTGTGCTAAATTGTCTCCCCACGTTCTATGGCTTAGAAAATGAGGACCCATACAATCATTTGAATGATTTTCACGCAATTTGTCAAACATTTAAATATGAAAATTTTTCAGATGATGATGTAAAACTCAGATTATTCCCATTTTCTTTGAAGGATAGAGCTCGTTCATGGCTTAATACATTACCTGCTAATAGCATTTCATCATGGGAACAAATGGTTACAAAATTTTTGAATAAATATTTCCCAGTGCATAAAACCAACGCCATTCGCAGGGAAATCTCGGAGTTTACCCAGAGAGATGGCGAGCAGTTTTTCGAAACATGGGAGCGATTCAATGGGCTACTCTTGAAGTGTCCACATCATGGGTACGAGAAATGGCATCAATGCCAATACTTTTTGGAAGGATTATTGCCAAATGTGCAAGAATGGCTAATGGCAACAAGTGGAGGAGAGCTAATATCAAAAAGTGCATCAGAGATTTGGGAATTCTTCCAGCGACAAGCGGATAATTCCCAACAACGGAGTCGATCACTCAGGAATACTAGAAGGGTTAAGGGAGTAAATGAGGTTCACATTGGCGAGGCAAATTCAGAAATTAAAGAAGTTAAGGAGATAATTGAAGGTCTCTCTCGACAAATAGCATCGTTATCGACTGCTAAATCAACAGAGCCACATGACCATGACTTATACTCAGATCAAGCCAATACCATAGGAGTAATGAGAAAACCATCAAATTACAACCCATACTCCAACACATATAACCCTGGATGGAGAGACCACCCCAATTTTTCATGGTCTCAAGGATTCCAACAGAATGGACCAGCAGCTCCAGCTCCACCAATGCAACCAATTCCTCAAAATCCTCAAGCCTCTCAGCCCCCATTTAGACCATTCAATCAGAACCAGAACTACTCTCAACCCAGACCATGGGAGGATGCATTCCAGAATTTCAGGAATGTTACTCACTCCACAATTGAGCAACAGAACCGCACCATTGATGGACTACGAAATGAGTTGAGAGCGGGCTTCAACTCACAAGCCCAATCAGTTTCAAGCCTCGAAAAGATGGTGGGACAGCTTGCTTCTTCAGTTCAGACTTTGGCAATGACTGTTGAGAAAGGTAAATTTCCAAGTCAACCAGTGCCTAACCCTAAAGGAGTGCATGAAGCAAGTACCAGTTCACCACAGCAGCATGGAGAGGTCAAAGCCATCATGACCTTGCGAAAAGGAAAAGAAGTCGACAATAAAGTGGAGATGCCAAAAGAAAATCAAATTGTACCTGTAAATGTTGAGGACTCATCACCGGAGGAGAAAGAAGAAACCAACCCACGAGAATATGTTCCCAAAGCTCCATTTCCTCAGAGGTTAGCTAAAGGGAAGAAGGGAAAATCCACAGGTGAGATTCTCGAAATCTTCAAACAGGTAAGTGTCAACATCCCTTTACTTGATGCTATAAAGCAAGTTCCATCTTATGCCAAGTTTCTTAAAGACCTGTGTACTAAAAAGAGAAACATGCATGTTCAAAAGAAGGCATTTTTAACAGAAAACGTTAGTTCTATACTCCAACATAAAATTCCTTTAAAATGTAAAGACCCAAGTTCCCCCACACGATTGAGAATGCTTTGTTGGATTTAGGAGCTAGTGTAAATTTATTGCCTTATTCAGTTTTTGTGAAACTTAGACTGGGAGAATTACACCCAACTCCAGTGGTGTTACAACTTGCAGATCGGTCCACGAAAATACCTCGTGGTATTGTGGAGGACGTGCTTATCCAGGTAGACAAGTTTTATTTTCCTGTTGATTTCATTGTAATTGACACTCAACCAATACAGGATTCAAGGAAGCACATCCCCATTATTCTAGGCCGACCTTTCTTGGCAACTGCGGATGCTCACATTCAATGCAGGACTGGAAATATGCAGTTGTCCTTCGGCAACATGACTATGGAGTTGAACATCTTCAACATTGTCAAACAACCTCACAATGCAGATGATGGAATTGTTGATGTGGATTTAATTGAAGCATTAGTTGATGACTCTTTTGTTTCAAACCTTAGTGATGATCCTTTGCAAATATGTTTAACTCACTTTGCTTTGGATTTTGATATTGACAGATCAGTCGATGAGGTCAACGCCCTACTTGACTCAGCACCATCTATGGACATTAATAAATGGAAGCCAAGAGTTGAACAACTAGCACCATCAGAGAAGAAACTCATTCCATCATCAGAATCACCACCAAAACTTGAGCTCAAACCATTGCCCAACACTCTGGAATATGCATTCTTGGGGGAAGAAAGTACTTTACCGGTAATCATCTCATCATCCCTCAACGAAGAACAAAAAGGTAAGTTGTTGGATGTTTTAAAAGAGCACAAAGGAGCATTAGGATGGACCATAGCAGACATAAAAGGTATAAACCCAGTAGACTGCATGCATTACATTCACCTTGATGAAAATGCTAAATCTACTAGGGAAATGCAACGTCGGTTAAATCCTAATATGAAAGAAGTTGTTAGAACAGAAGTTCTTAAGCTATTAGATGCAGGTATCATTTACCCCATTTCTGATAGTTCATGGGTCAGTCCTGTGCAAGTTATCTCCAAAAAGTCAGGAGTTACTGTAGTTACCAATGCTGATAATGAATTGATACCAACTAGGGTAACTACAGGATGGCATGTATGCATTGATTATAGGAAGTTGAATTCTGTCACACATAAAGATCATTTTCCTTTACCATTTATCGATCAAATGCTTGATAGATTAGCAGGCCATGAATTTTATTGCTTTCTAGATGGCTACTCAGGATATAATCAGATTCCTATAGCACCAAAAGATCAAGAGAAAACCACTTTCACTTGCCCTTTTGGCACTTTTGCATATAGGAGGATGCCATTTGGATTATGTAATGCACCTGCTACATTTCAACGATGCATGTTGAGCATTTTTTCTGATATGGTTGAACGATTCCTTGAAGTCTTTATGGATGACTTTTCAGTCTTTGGTGATTCATTTGATCAATGTTTACGTCATCTAACATTAGTTCTGCAGAGATGTACCGAGAAGAACTTGGTCTTAAATTGGGAGAAGTGCCATTTTATGGTAACACAAGGTATTGTTCTCGGTCACATCATTTCGAGCAAAGGTATTGAGGTTGACAAAGCCAAGGTGGATCTCATTTCTAATCTTCCTCCACCCAAAACAGTCAGAGAAGTAAGATCTTTCCTTGGGCATGCTGGTTTTTATAGACGTTTCATTAAAGATTTTAGCAAAGTTTCTAGACCCTTATGCAATTTACTTGCTAAGGATGCACCTTTTATCTTTAATGATTCATGTCTTATGGCTTTTGAAAAGTTAAAGCAATTGTTGACATCATCACCCATCATTCAGCCCCCAAACTGGAGCTTACCATTTGAGCTCATGTGTGATGCATCTGATTATGTAGTAGGAGCAGTATTAGGACAAAGAGTTGATCGGATTCCCCATGTTATTTACTATGCTAGTATGACATTGAATGATGCACAGTTGAACTATTCAACTACTGAAAAAGAAATGCTAGCAGTAGTGTTTGCATTGGAAAAATTTCGATCTTATCTTATTGGTTGTAAAATAATTGTGTTCACTGATCATGCTGCTCTTAAATACCTTTTTACAAAGAAAGATGCAAAAGCTAGACTAATTCGTTGGGTGTTACTTTTGCAGGAATTTGACTTGGAATTCAAAGATAAGAAAGGCACAGAAAATGTTGTGGCAGACCATCTCTCTCGTCTTCATTTTGACACAACTACAGAGCCTTTAACATTAAATGAGTCATTTCCAGATGAACAATTAATGAGTATGGAAGTATTACCTTGGTATGCTAATATAGTTAATTATCTTGTTACAGGTAAACTTCCAGAGCATTGGACCAAGCAAGACAAGGCTAAATTCTTTGCAGAAATAAAGAATTTCTTTTGGGATGACCCGTATTTGTTCAAGTATTGTGCAGACCAAATTGTTAGAAGATGTGTCCCAGAAAGTGAATTTCATAATATTCTTTCATTCTGCCATGAACAAGCTTGTGGAGGCCATTTCAGTGCTAAGAAAACAGCTACAAAAGTTTTACAATGTGGTTTCTATTGGCCGACTATATTTCGAGACGCTTACACTTTCTGTTCTTCATGTGATAGGTGTCAACGAATGGGGAGCATTACACGAAGGAACATGATGCCACTAAATCCAATTTTAGTGGTTGAGATTTTTGACGTATGGGGTATCGACTTCATGGGACCCTTTCCCCTTTCTTTTGGCCATCAATACATATTGGTTGTTGTTGACTACGTATCGAAATGGGTAGAAGCAATTCCATGCAGAACCAATGATCACAAGGTGGTGATAGGGTTTTTGAAAAGCAACATTGTTTCGCGCTTTGGATTCCCTCGAGCAATAATCAGTGATGGTGGTGCCCACTTTTGTAATAGAGCATTCAAGGCTCTTTTGACAAAGTATTCAATCACTCATAAAGTGGCAACCCCATATCATCCGCAAACCAGTGGTCAAGTGGAGATCTCCAATCGAGAAATAAAGCACATATTAGAAAAGACGGTGAGGCCGGACAGAAAAGATTGGTCATTAAGACTTGATGACGCATTATGGGCATATCGAACGGCTTTCAAGACACCGATTGGGATGTCACCCTACAGGCTAGTGTATGGAAAAGCTTGCCACCTACCTGTGGAACTCGAGCATCGTGCATATTGGGCCATCAAGAAATTCAATTTTGACATGCAGCAAGCCAGCTCAGAAAGAATATTACAACTGGCAGAACTTGAAGAAATTCGCAATGATGCATACGAAAATGCCAAGATTTACAAGCAACGAATGAAAGTCTTTCATGATAAGCATATTATGAGAAAATCTTTCACTCCAGGTCAGAAAGTGCTTTTATTCAACTCTCGCTTGCACCTATTCCCAGGTAAGTTACGCTCTCGATGATCTGGCCCATTTATTATTCATATTGTTTTTCCACATGGGGTAATTGAAATTAAAGACCTAAAGAACGGTGTCACGTTTAAAGTTAATGGTCAAAGATTAAAGCCATATCTAGAATACCAACCACATGGAGAAGACACCGAAATAAATTTGAGTGACCCACCAGATTTGAATTGATTTTTTTCTTTTCGGTGGTTTGATTTTTCTTTCTTTCTTTCTTTTTATTCTTTTGCTAATTGAATTTATTTTTTCATAAGTGTGTTTATCATTAAGTTTTCTCTTATCATTGTTAATCATGAGTCTCTTACTTAGACCGTTCCTCCTGAACATTCTTAAACCACTTCAACGTGTCAAAACTCATCTCAAAAGACAGATTCAATCTTGTAAAACACATCGCATTTGGGCTCTACAACCACCAGCGTTAGTAGCCTATGTTGAGGGTTTAGAACGCCAACTCAGAGATATTGAGAAAAGTGTTTTCGACATCCAGTTGGAGCTTGAGGTAAATTCAATAAGAGGACGATTTTAATTTTATTTGTGTGTTTTAATTTATTTTTCTGTTTGTGTGCTTTAGTTTGTTACCCCGGTAAAGTGGCGGATAACGGTACTCCGTGACAATCAAGTCGGTTACTTCAGTTTCCCATAATAACTGATATTCTGAGGCGAAGGTATGGACAGATCCGAGATTCTAGTAAAACTTCACAAGAGATTCCCTTCACTCCCTCAGAATGCCCTTCTTACGATATATAAAGCTCGGTCCGAACGCATGCGATTGCTCATGAGGAATAAAATACCTGCTGACATCCGTTGGTTAATCGAGGCGAAAGTACGATTGGCGGGTGAGTTACCTCAAAAATTTATTGCATACATGCCTGGTTGTGGAAAAGGAAATTATGCAAGAAAACGACGAGCTCGAAGAATTTCTGTTGCTTGTCATAAGTGTGCCAGAATGAGTTGCAATAAAAACCGATGTTCTTTAGGAATGGTGTCTGATAACAGGGAAGATAAGATTCAATTCATTAGGGATGGCTTGAATAAGGAGTCATTGGATGATATCCTTCTGTCTCTTGAAACGCATCCCAGTGGATATGTGCAAGGAGCGATTCTCCAGTTATGGCCATTATTCCAGAAAGAGCATGCACGATATAGTCTCGGGAATCTGACTATAAACGACCCTGTTTGCCAGTTTATAAGAAAACTGGATGGGAAGCCTATCCTCGACCCATAGAGGGCGTTCAAGCCGTTTCTGGACGTAAAACCAGAGGAAGATGTGAGCCACAGTCGCAACTACCTGTAAAATATCCTTTTACTTTACTGTTCTTTTATTTTATTTCACTGTTGTTTTATCATTTGCATTATTGTCTCTAATAATTTTATTACTGTTTGTTTTTTTCCTTTTTACTGTTTGCTTTTTGACTATCGAGCCATGTGCTTTACGCGTTATTTGACACTGACATGCCACCTCATACACAGTTGTAATCCATTGTCACCAATATTCTTAAATATGACTTTTTGTTAAGCACTCACAAATTGTTTTTTGAGAAATATTCCAATGGCAGCTACTCCCAGTAGACAAATCAAGAACATTTGTGTGCTTTCTGGATTTACCTATGGCAAACATAAAGAGTTCGTTGATGCAGCCATAGATCTTGGTCGAAGCATAGCAGAGAGAAAATTACACTTGGTGTTTGGAGGAGGTAACCGAGGGTTATCAAAATTGGTCTCAGAAGCTGCTTTTATCAGAGGAAGCCAAGTGTTAGGCATCATCCCTAGAGTCCTAAAACCTTTAGGCAGTGTGTCTGACTCAACGACTGGAGAAGAGTTAGTCGTCTCAGGTATGCAAGAACGAATAACTGAAATGCTTAATCATGCTGATGCTTTTATTTTCCTTCCAGGAGATCTTGCAACACTAGAGGCACTTATCACACTAGCATCTTGGGCCCATCTGCACCTTCACCAGAAACCCATCGGTTTGTTAAATGTCAATAATTTTTATGATGGCTTTATCGCATTTCTTAACCATGCAATAAAAAGCTACTTTATTCCTTCCAGTGCGAAAAAACTTTTTATTTGTGCTCACACTGCTAATGAGCTACTTGATATGTTACAAGCTTATAAACCGGAGCCAGACCCCTGGAACTTTCTGTTGGAGCGTTCAAATGATGACAGTAACAGTAGCCGCAGTAAGAAGTATAAATTAGATTTAACTCTCCGCCTGTAAATATTTTCTTCTGTGTTGTACCACCCAGGTGATGTCTTCTAAACTCTACTTCTTTCCTTTAAAACATTGAGGACAATGTTTCGTTCTGGTTGGGAGGAGGGAATAGTCGACAATTGTGGAATATTGGTTAAGTTTTTACTAATTTTTTGTTGTAGAAACTAACTGTTGCTAACTTTTTGTGTTGAAGATGGCTGAATATGGAGTGTAGTGACTCTAGAAACGCATCTTCATTGATAAAAAAATAAAAAAAAAATCTTTTTCTTTATTATGTTTTGATGTTTATTTTTCTTTTTCCTTTTTAATTTCTCCTTTATAAATATACATTTTCAAACAAAAATTTTTGAGTCAAAGATGGCTGAATATAGAGTGTAGTGCCTCTAGAAACGCATCTTCTTAAGTTAAAAAAAAAATAACATGGATTTCTATCATTTTCTAATTAGTTTTTCTGCATCATTTTTACATTTCTGCATGCATATTTTCCTTTCACGTTTAGAATAGGTTGGGGGGTAGAGTGTTGTTAAAAAAAAAAAAAAAAAATTTGTGATTTGTTTTAACATTGGATGATATGATGATTTCAAATTTTAGTATTTGTATTATCTTTAGTCTGAAATGATGTTACACTATGTTTGCTACTCTACATGTTGATGTCGGAGACAAATATAAGTTGCTTGAAGGAATGAACATGTCATAATAAATACCAAGTGAGTTTTTGAGCCTATCATTTTTCTTGGAGAGTACTCCTTTTGCCCATTCTTTATACAGCTTAGCAGTTTATTATTGTACACGATCTCTAGATTTCTTTTGAGTTAACCCTAAAAAAAAAAAAAAAAAAAAAATGTGTGTGTTACTACATTTGGAAGCCCAATTAATTAGTAGATATGGAAGATTATTTAGAGTCCTAAAAGATGATGGAAAGGCCGTCTTTGATCCGTTTGAGCCTTTCTAGCCATCCCTTTTATGAATATCCATAGTTAACCCTTTTGAGCCTTTAAAAAAAAAAAAAAACTTTTCTTTGTCAACTTATCATCTTAACCCACTCCGATTTGGAGTATTACCCAATATTTTACAAGATCCATCACCAATTTATGTTTGAGAAAAATGTAAATAAATATTTTGTATAGTGAAATTATGCCTAAAAAAAAAAGAAGAAAGAAATTGTTGCTTAAACAAAATGTTGTTAAAAAAAAACAACAATAATAGGTGAAATCCACCTTGCAAATTCCAAAAAAAAAAAAAATTCCTCTACATTTTTCTCAAACATACACTTTGTTTTTCCTATTTCCCTTCTTTATTAACCATGTCCCTAGCCTACGTTACGTCCTAATAAAAGTCCTTCTTGATTTTAGGGAACTATAATCTGAAGTAGAAGCTAGTTATATGAGCTAAAAAGATGTGGTGATGCATAAAAAAAATAATAATAAATAAAAGGGGTTGACTAGCATTTTTATTTGACTGGAGATCGTATTATTTTTAAGCTAAGGGCATATTTCTTTTTGGTGAGAGCATGTGAAATCATTTCTTTATTATTTTCTCTCAATTACCATTCATTGGAGTGACTATTTTTTGGGTTTAATTTCTTTGTGAGAGTGTCACTACTTCCAGTGAGATTTTGGGGTTTGACATGTCATTCTCGAAGGTAACTACCACAAAGTCTACTGGGCTAATTCATGTGGATGGTTGATGTGGGTGTGATGTTTCTTTAGACTTGAGATAATGCTTATACTCTTATTTGATTGTTATCATTAATCTGATTGAATAAACAAGAGTGTTTAAAAAAAAAATCATTTTTGAATTTTTGTTTTCGCTTTATTTGCTAGGGACTAGCAATAAGCTGGTTGGGGGGTGTGTTGAGTGTTAGAAAGTGCATATTTATAAAGGAGAAAATCGTTATTTTATATATCAAGTATTGCTAACAACCGTAACTTTTATGTGTTTAAGTTTATTGTACTTTAATTATGTGTATTTTATTTTAATTGAGTATTTTATGTATTTTAGGGGCATCATAGTCATTTCACAATAAACGAGAGATCAAATGGCAAAACGGACATCATTTTTGAACTCAGGACGGTCGAAAACCTTAGGAGGAGTATAAAAGGAAAAATGACACTGTTCACATGTACGATACTATTCACATGTACGGGTACTGTTGGCGTTACTGTGCAAATAGTGGCTGTTGACTGTACTGTGCAAATAGTGGCTGTTGACTGTACTGTGCAAATAGTGGCTGTTGACTGTACTGTGCAAATAGTGGCTGATGACGTGGCGAAATCCTGAGCGTCCAAACTGTTTTTAATCCGATGGCCATGATTTACTCGATGTAACTATAAAAAGGGGGCCTCCCCCCCCTAATTTGGACCTCTGAATCCATTTTTTGGGATCCATTTTCTGTAATTCTCTCTCTATCTTGTATTTTCTACGTATTTTAATAAATTCCTATTTTGCCCCTAGTTCAACTATGAGTGACTAATTTTCTTTCAAGCTTGGGTTGAAGGTGAAGTCTCAACATGTGTCATGGGCTTGATTTGGTAAATTTATTTTCTCTTCCCCTCTAGTTTTTGTGGATGTTTTGACTTCTCGTCGACAAATAATACTAATCTTGTCTAGTACCGCCCTGGTTTCACCGGCTCCCTAGTATAAGGTTATTATTATTTGGCACGATAAGCCCTTAGCACCATATTTATTAGAGCGTGGTTCATGAGGTGTGGATTCCCCTCTCATGATTTAATTGGTATTAATAAGGAATATTTAGCCCATGATGCATGTTGATACGGATCCAGATACCCAAGTACGTCATTTCAATAGAATTCACTTCAATTTATTCTTGCCCTTTTAATTCCAATTCCAGAATTTATTCTTGTTATTTTAATTTAAGTTTTAGCATAGTCTAAATCATTTTCCAACTTAAATCCAATCACCCATTCACTAAATTAATTTTATATATAATTAAAATCCACCTCCTCGTGGGATCGACACTCGTCACCATTAGTCTATACTACAACAGATTCGTGCGCTTGCGAGTTCAATAAAATTTGCACAACAGTATCCTAGGGGAACTCATATAGATTTAACATGTTATTCGGATGCGGACTTTGCTGGTTATAAAGTGGATAGGAAAAGCACTAGTGTAACTTGCTATATTCTAGGACACTCACTTGTTTCATGGTTTAGTAAGAAACAAAATTCTGTTGCACTTTCAACTACCGAGGCTGAATATATAGCCGCCGGAAGTTGTTGTACACAAGCACTTTGGATGAAACAAACACTTAGAGACTATGTCATTAATCTTGAACAAATTCCTATTAAGTGTGATAATACTAGTCCTATAAATCTTTCAAAGAATCCCATTCAACACTCTAGAACCAAACACATAGAAATTAGACATCATTTCTTGAGAGATCATGTTCAAAAGGGAGATATTGCATTAGAGTTTATTTCTACAGAAAAACAACTTGCCGATATTTTCACAAAACCACTTTGCGAAGAACAATTTTCAAAAATTCGGCATGAACTTGGGATGATGAAATTTTCACATTAACGTCTCTATTCATGCTATTGAGTGTACTGAATTGATTGACTTATAGTTGTGATCTAATATTTATGAAATGCTTGAGCTTGATAGTCAAATGATGAATTTGCCTTGTTAATTCTTGATTATATGTATTTATTGGTTGAAAACATGTTCATGAATCATGCATTAAAATGGCTCATAAAATATTTTCAGATCAATTAAATGATCTTGGAATTTTTTATTCGCTGGCCAAAAATTCAATAAAATGTGAGAAATTACAAATAAAATAAACGGATAACCGTTTCCAATAAACGGTGAACCGTTTTGTTCCAGAAACGAGATTATGTGTTTGTCCATTTACCCTTTCACCGTTTGCTACAATCGGTGAACCGTTTGATGACAGAGAGTCATCTAACTGTTACCCCTTAGCCATTAAGCTCTTAGGCTTTCGCCGTTACCTAGTCTCTAGCCTCTGTCTGTTACCCTTTAACTGTTTAAATAAACGGTTAACCGTTTTCGCGTTTTTAAAATTGTTCAAAGCCTTTTTCTTCTTCCTCTCCAGCTTAGCCTTTCACCGTTTCAGCCATTGTTGCTCAGCCGAAGGTCTCTCTGTCCTCAAACCCTCATTTTTCTTGCTTTTCGTGCCAAATCAAACCGTCAAAATCAATTCTTATCACCTTTAGAACACTTTCACCGATTCAAAACTTCGAATTGATCCAAAAATTGAAAAATCCCAAATCCAAACCCTAACTGCCGCGGGTCCGGTTTGTTCATTTTTTATCCGATTCTTCTCCTTCTTCAACCAAATTGAGCATCAAATTCACATCCTCTTCTCATTCCTAATCATTTCACCGATTCATTTTCATCTCTCTCGTATTTTTCACACTCCACTTTGCTTCACCATGGCTACTCCTCCTCGGAGAAATGTCAGGCGTAAATCTATGCCTCCAAGGAATCCCATATGACCACGAGAAGTCACTGAATTTGCAAACATTCACTTCCCCACACCTTCCTTAGCCAAGCGGTTCGAAGATCGCTTCAATGGTCGTAAGGTACTTGAATCCTTTTTTGTTGACATTGATGATTTCCGTAACTTAATTGTATGTGGTAGAAGCATTCGGGATATGCATCAGCCTTGGGAGTCTACCATTGACTTTGATGAACGAGTCTATCCAAATTTAGTGCGAGTCTTTTATTCGAATATGGAAATTTCTGATACTCGCCCAAATAGGATAGTTACTCAAGTCTGGGGTGTGTCTATAGACTTTGATGATGCAGACCTAGCTGACTATCTTGGTATCTCGAGTGAGGGGCTTGATATTTACACCTCTAGGAAAGCCCTTTCCTTTGACAGTTTTTGTCATACTGACGACGTTCGTCATATTTGTCGTCGTCGAGATTTGTCTGATGGGATTTGTTTGCTTCCGTTTCGGTCTCAACTGTTACCTCTCTAAGTTCGTATTCTTCACACTATCTTACAGCACATAGTGACACCTAAGAAGGGTCACTCGGATGAGGTTACGAGGTTAGACGTTGGCCTACTAGATAGCCTACTCTCAGACCGTCCCATAAACCTCGGGTATGTTATTGTGCGGCATATGTTGAGTACTCTTGCGGTTAATTACCGCTTGCTTCCTTATGGCAGTATTATTACTAAGATACTGCGACGTTTTGAGGTGCCTCTTCGTGATACTGGCCACATGGAGACTAGACGGATTGGTCCCGAGGCCATGACTAGTATCGATTTTTCTAGGAGGAATGGAAAGTTGATAAAGACAAGCAACTCCAAAAACCGGGATACCTTGATTGCTCCAGAGGACGATCAGATGCTTAATGATATCTATCCTCCCGATCAGCTCCCTGACTTTAGATTAGGAGCTCATCCTCCTCCTCCGTGTCACCGATTTGTCCCTCGGCCTCCAGCTGACTCTGACTTTGAGGAGCGTGCGATGGATGCTGACATTCCCTCCTCCTTCGAGCCGCCTCCTGGTCCTGAGACATCAGCTGTTCCTGAGCAGCCATCTGTTGTTCCTGAGCAGCCATCTGCTGTTCCTGAGCAGCCATCTACCTCTATACCGCCTCCAGCTCCAGTTCAGCCACCTGTTTCAGACGGTATGCAGCAGTTGATTCTTGATCGGTTGGACATTATTTCTCGTGACCACCAACAGCTACGTTCTGACTTTCAGACCTTCCAGCGGCAGTGCCTTGATCAGCAGCTTGAGATTATTGCTGGACAACGCATTATTCTCGGCTATTTTGGTTATGATCCGGGGAGCACATCTTCTCCACCTCCGTAGTTTCTGAGCTCTATTTTTCGCACATACATTTCATATTTTTGGTTGTCTACATGTTGTCATTTATATTTTTTTTATATACACTGCTACATCTATATGATCTTTATGGATTTTGATGACATGTTTTTTGTGATGTTCTTGATGTTGGATGACTTGATATTGGTTGATGAGATTGTTGGTTTATTGGTTAATGAAGTGTTAGTTTGTTTATTCATGGAGTTGTTGGATGATGGAGTTGTTGTTAATCTATTTTGGAAGTGTTTTTCTCTCATTTGTATTAATGGTTTTGCTCATTTTTAAGGGGAAACTCTGCCAAAATTTTCGCTCGCCAAAACCGAATTTACGTTTCTTTCCTTTCTCTCTTTTTCTTTTTGATGATGAAGGGGGAGATAATTGGGGAGATTTAAAATGTATTTAAAAATGTTTTCTTGAGTAAAAATCTTTTTATTGGACATTTCTTAATTTGGCCATACATTTAGGGGGAGCACATATTAAGGGGGAGTTAAATATTGAATGAAGTTTGTTATCATCAAAAAGGGGGAGATTGTTAACATGAATATGTTAATAATATTGATTTTGATGATAACAAACTTTAAATGGTTTTTGATAAAAATATTGGAGCTATTTCTTAATAAACGAAAGCCTTAATAATCATTCCACTCATACACATAAAATATGGACTTTCAAATTAGAAAAAGATTCTTTGCAAAATCTTATTTAAAATGTGATTCTGGAAATAAACGGTGAACCGGTTTCTTTTAAACGGTTAACCGATTAATACCAGAGAGCAACATATTGCCTAAGCTCTAACCGTTTATGAAAAACGGAAATCACAAAAGATGGAAAGGCTACTGGACTTTAACAGTGGACCGTTTATTCCAAACGGTTAACCGATAACATCTAGAATTGAAGGTTATCCTCTGGCACCGTTTAACAAAATCGGATAAGGCTGATTTGTTTGCAGGTTACTGGAAACTAACGGCGAACCGTTTATTACAAACGGTTAACCGATAATATCTAGAAAGTCACTTCGTGCAAATCCTTGACCGTTTACTATAAATGGGTAACTGATGTTCATCTTGCAGGTTACTGGAAACAAACGGCGAACCGTTTATTACAAACGGTTAACCGATAACATCCAGAGAGTCACTTCATGCAAATCCTTAAGCGTTTACTATAAACGGATAACTGGTGTTCATCTTGCAGGTCTCTGGAAGTTAACGGCGAAAGGGTAAGCCTAAACGGCAAACGGTTTATTTGAAATTTGGCCCAACGGTAACTTTGACCAGAGTAAACGGTTAACCGTTAACGGCTAACGGTGAGCCGTTTTCGGGCCGACAGTTTGTAACGGCTAATTTTTCAGCTCCAAATATAAATAAGCTCATTCAAATTCAAAGAAGATTGATCACAACACAACCACTGAGCTTATACTCGAGAATACAATCTTCATAGAGCTTTAAACATATTCTTGCTTCATCTATTCACACATTGGGCATTGATTTGTAATCTTAAATATTGTGTGAGAGAAAAACAGTTTGTAATCTTTTACTTTGAGTGATTGTAAGTGTTGGGATACACTTGGGTTAAGAGATTGGGGATAATCTCTTGTTGTAAAGGTTCATTGACACCTTGGAAGTCAAGTGTAAGCAATTGAAGCCTTGGAGGCTTACTTAGTGAAATCCTCAAGCCCGGAAAGCTTGGAGGCGTGGACATAGGCGAGGTTGGCCGAACCACGTAAAAATCTTCGTGTTTGAATCTATCTTCCCTTATCTTTTTATATTGTGATTGATTTAATTGTTATTGTTTTAAATTCATTTTAGATTTGCATGATATTTTTTTTTAGAGTTGAATAATTTTTAGAATCTCAATTCACCCCCCCTCTTGGGTTGCCTAGTTAGTATTTCAATGGGTCCAGTTACGATAGTTGTAACAAAGGCCACTTTGATCTTATGTTGCATGAAATTGGCATGCTACATATCCATATCATTTAGTTGTATTGACGTAGTGACTATTGATGGGTCCAATTACAATAGTTGTAACAAATGCCACTTTGACCTTATGTTGATATGATTGATGAAAATAGCATGTTAAGATCACATTGTATGATATTTCTATACTACACATTCATATCAAAATCCATATCATTCAATTCTATTGACATAGTGACCATTGATGGGTCAAATTATGATAGTTGTAACAAAGGCCACTTTGACCTTATGTTGATATGAATGATGGAAATATGCATCTTAAGATCACTTTTTATGAAATTTCTATACTACACATTCATATCATAATCCATATCATTCAGTTGTATTAGCATAGTGACCAATGATGGGTCCAATTACAATAGTTGTAGTAAAGGTCATTTTGATCTTATATTGATATGATTAATCAACTAGATTGATTATAGATACATTTTAGTAATGACAATTAAAGTTGGGATCATATAGTTATTTTTGCAGAATATGAATATAAGGTTACACATATACCCCAAGTATGACATCTAATGTTGGACTTATATATGAATAATTATGTAATGATAACTATAACACTCCACTATATTATTTACTTAAAAATGCTTAAAAACACAGTTACTTTTAATATAAATACGAATTCTAAAAGTTTATAACAAACAAAACTTTCTTACAAAAAGAAAGAGTCATACAGAAACTCCTTAGTATAAAAACTTTATTTTACACAAGACTAAGATGTTTATTTTTATTGAAACAAAGCTGAGCGCATTATAAAATCCCAAGGTCTATTATGCCCATATGCACTTCGTCTTGGTTAGGACTTGGCGCCAGCTTGTCCTACTCATCGTTACGTGAAATGTAAGGACTTAGTGAGCTAATGCCCAGTAAGATAACACTTTGATGCATGTACAAATTATGATAGATATGGATGAACATATTAAACTCTTAAAATAAACTTAAAAAATACAAAACAACTTTATTTGGGCCCTGTGTATGTTGCACTATAAGCCTGGCACTTTTATTCTTTAAACAATATGCCATTGGACTTTATTAGTTGATTTTTTGGGCATTACTTATTGTCGTCTCCAAAAAATTTCTTTCAACTTAGCTTTGAGGGCTTGCCCTCCTTAGAACTTTGCCACTTGGTAGTACAACCACCTATTTTTCATAAATTCATTTTCTGAAACGTCTTTTTCATAATGTAGTCCATAATATGGATGCATCTAATGCAATTTATAACATTTGAAATTCCTCGATACATAACATCACATATTAGGCGGCAAATCCGACCATAGCATTACATATTAGGCGGAAGGGCCGACCATGTAAAGATATAATTAATTACACTATAATAGTCATCATAATATAAAGGAATTGTTAAAACTGAACTTAAGTATGAAAAGAATTTTGTCCTTACATTGCAGTTGAAATGTTATTTATCTCTTGATCTTGACTTCTTTAGACCTTTTTAAATTAAGAATTTCTCCACACTTGATATTAGGACTTAGAATAGAAGAGAATGAAATTTCTAAATTGGATTGAAAATGAAAGGGACTATAGGGTATTTATAGGATTTCTTAAGGCTAATGGATGGTTAGGATTTTGCCACCACAACTCTTGATCAATGGTTGAAATTATCCTTTATAAATAACTTACTAAATTCAAGAAGTCTTAATTTTCTCTACACACTTCTTCTTGCATCATCACTTATGTCATCGCTTATGTCATCATTTCTTATGTTATTACTTATGTCATCATTCCTTCAAATTAAATAATATAAACTTTAGGGGCTTGTTAGCTTAAAATAAAATTTACTATATTTAAGTGAGAAAATTGTACCTCACAATAACTATCTTATAAGGTTAACCCAATTAAAATGATTTATTAAAGTTTTTAATAATTTGAAATTTAATTTATTTAATAAGGTGTTGGCCTTTAATATGCATCTTAAGAGTAATTTTTATTTTTGTGAGGAAATAAGAATATCTAAAGATAACAGAAAAAATTATATCTATAATTGGTTATGGTTCCTAAATCATATATAATATTTTATTCTTTCTGACATCCCATCATCAGAGAGAGTTTGGTGAGAAAGTTAAAGAATTCTCTAGAAAACCATATTGATTTGGAAGACTAATTACAATTCAACATTACAAATTCACCTATTCTTCTGCATATTTAATAATTGATATTTAATCATACAACATGAATATTCCTACAATTTAGATGATGCACTTCATCAAAGGTTTCTTATTCTAACAACATGAAGTCAATTGAAAATATTAGCAAGATTTCAATTTGGTGGGAAACAAGTTTTTGTATAATCACATTAAAAATTACAAATATTGGAAACATTATATATAGAGATGTCCTGCATTTTTTGTATAATTTTGTAGGCAATGTAAAATATTGTAGATTGAAAGATTACGATGTTTAATTTATTAAGAATTAGATAAATAAATTTGTTTTACTTTTTTAAATAAAAGTGGGTATTATATTTTAAATGTCAAATTACAAATAATAACTTAAAAGATTTAGGTGTTTTTTTAATTTATTGTTTAATGAAATCATTAAGTCCGTTTGCTTTTTAACTTAATGAAAATTAAGTAATTAAGCTGATTTTTTTAGCTTTTTACTTAATTTAAAAAGTTTAAATAATATTATTAAAAGACATTCTCCAAAATATTATTATTTACTTAATTAATTTTCATCTTTACCTATACTAAAAAAATTTAACAATTAGCATTATTACCCACATGTATAACCTGTGATAATATAGTGATAAACTATTATTATTTTTATATTTTTATTTTCTTCAAATTAGCATTATTTATCTTCATAATTTTATGAATATTTTTTAAATAAAAATATCATGAACTACAATAAATTGATTATCAAATAGTAATTGAAAATATCAAAAGTTGTACTCAATTGAACATAATTTATATTATGATAATATATTATCCTGTTTTAGTTCTTTGAGATGTTTATAATTTATTTAACATTTATAACTTGTAATAGCACAAATGTAAAAATATTAGTTTTTAATTTTTTTAAGTTAAAAAATAATTTAATATTTATTTTTAGTAATTTAAAAAAAATATGTCATTCAGATTTAGACATCTAGTTCTATTTAGAATTTAGATTAATTCAGGTATATTCAGATCTCTGATAAAAATACAAATGTCACTTTCGATGATTCTTCAACCAAACTAAAGATCTAAAACATTTAAGAGTAACTTTAGCATACACCTATAATATGATTACAACATCATGGAAGATGCTGAAGTTCTACCACAATGAAATTAGTCCCTATACTTTTGCAATAATTTGATATCTTTGTATATGTATAGCATGTCTCGAAAACAAATGGTATAACCAGCAATGAATCTACTACTTTATAAATTATATTATTCAACCATCAAATTTAAGGATAATATTGTGATGAACTTCTAAAAAAATCAATTGAAAGTGGTGTCATTACAAAATGAGAGGGAGAAATATTACCAAACCTGCCGGAAAACAACAAACAAAATAGAACCTCGAGAATTACACTGTGTTCATCATGTTGTGGGTAGATATGAAAGAGAAATATGAAAAAATTAGCCTATTTAAGGCAGGAAAAAATGGTCAAATAACACAGATTAGGCAAAGTCAATATTAGTTGGAGGAATTCTATAATACATTAAAAGTAATATAAGCAACTAATATATGTATGACATGTATAATTAAATTTAATATAATCACTACTTGTATTATAATTTTTTAAAATAAAAACACTTATATAATATATTATTTACTTATTATATAATTATGTCTGATAAAATTTCTCCAGTTAGCATACAAATGTATCATCGGGTCCCCTCCCTCTATCATCGAGTTGGGTTTGCATGTAAGCCACGTGTCTTCTTGCTACATTTTTTAATTTTTTCTTAAAATTTTAAAATTTCTTAGGGAAAAGAAAAAAAATTGCTGAAGTCTCTTTCAATTCTAACCCACTAATCAATCATTAAGACCCAATTAACGAGATACGCTTACCCTTGCAAATCAAATCTAATAATAAAAATCAGCCATGACTCTTCTTCTCTTGTTTTCCATTCCTCCAAAACCTCCATTTTTTTATTTCTTATTAACTAATTAAGTCAATCAGTTTTATTAAATTTTAATGGCGATCGTAACTGGAGATCGATACCTGGAAAAGCTGGTGAAATTCGTAGAACAACAAGCGGGTCCGTTAATAGAAGGATCCATAGTCTTGAAACTCAATCCGGCGGGGCTTCACTACGTCCAATCGCGGCTCGAGGCGCTGCGTGAGCTTGAGCGGCTGCTAGCTGGCGCGCCTCTTGACTATCTTCGCGCCTACGTTTCGGACCTTGGTGACCACCGTGCGTTGGAGCAATTGCGTCGGATTTTGAAGCTTCTTACGTCGTTGAAAGTCGTGTCTGCACTGCCTCCTCCCGCGCGTGACCCCACGCCCCTCTCCTTGCTGCCATTTTGTAGATTGAAGGTCTTGGAGCTCAGAGGATGTGACTTGTCAACTTCCGCTGCTAAAGGCTTGCTTGAATTAAGACATACTTTGGAGAAGATTATTTGTCACAATTCTACCGTCAGTTCACTTGCTCTCTTTTGAATTAATTCATGCTGATTTTCCGTAAATTTGACTTTTATGTTCTGTGTTTACTTTAGAACGCACTGCGGCATGTGTTTGCGAGCAGGATTGTTGAAATAAAGGACTCTCCACAGTGGAATCGGTTGTCGTTTGTATCTTGTTCGTGTAATCGGTTGGTTATAATGGACGAGTCTCTGCAACTTCTTCCTGCCGTTGAAACTCTTGATTTAAGTAGAAACAAGTTTGCTAAGGTTGATAATCTTGGTAAATGTGTCAACTTGAAGCACTTGGATCTTGGGTTTAATAACCTCAGATCCATTGCAGCTTTTAGTGAGGTATGAGTAAATTACTTTTAATAGTTATCTTTGTGTATGTTGAATGATTGCTTTGATGTTTGAGATGATGCATGGATTTGAAACCATATTTCATGCTTGTTGTCTTTAGAGCTGCTTTCTATTGTGGCATCTTTCTAATTATTTTCCCCTACATAGTAATTTTTAAAAAATGTAATTCTATGTTTACTATTGGGTAAATTTTGTTTGTAGCTTTCTGTCTTAATTTTTGCTTAAGAATTTACTAAATATTTGAAGATGATATTTGGGCACTCATAAACACATTGCCGTAGGTTTCAATAAGCACATGTGTTTCTGTATCTTCAGTGTTTAATCTAAGCCTTGCTTGATCATGCTCTGTCAAAATCATGGGCGCGTTGATTTGATAACTTTTCAGCGGCCATATGAACCAATCTCTATGATGAATTTTAATATATTTGCTCAGAATGACTTTCAATTTGGGATAATTAGATCAAACATAATAAAGCAATGTTTTATGGCCTTAGATGTATTTACCCCAATATGAAAACAGCTTTCATTCAATAGAGAGAAGAAGTGTTGCTTCAACTGAGAAGAGAGCAATCATGACAAAGGTTTTGAACGTGCTTGATTGTTTACACATTCCTAATTCATCTTAACATATATTTTTTTGAAATAAATTTCTGTTTGCCCCGAAGGGGGCAGCCCAGTTGGTTGAGGGCTTGGGATTTGGTGCTTGGCTGTATTGAGGTCTCAAGCTCGATCCTTCTGGTGAGATTAATAATTCCACCCTTTGTTGTCTTGTGGGTCATGAGACTGGGGTCCTCGACTGACCCCCCCAGTTTAGGGCCTGGCTGGTGCTGAGCCATGGTTGGAGTTGGTGCAGGAGTCTGGATTATCAAAATAATAATAATAATAATAATAATAATAAAAATAAAAAAAGTTTCTCCTTCTAGGATTTGGCTTATATGTTCTTGATTATCTTTTAAATCAGACTTGCATCTGAGTCTCATTAATTTGCATTGCTTACTGTTTCCTTCTTTTCTTAGGGCCTTGTTTATCCGTGAGAATTTAGTTTGAAGTCGAGATTGTGATAGGATTATGCTATTCAATGCCTATGGTTGTATCTGAAATTTGTTGTGCTATTTAATGCCAATGGTTATAGTCTGAAATTGGTGGTGGTTATAGTCCAAAATTTGTTAACTTTGCTTGGAATGTGGGGTGGTCACATTGTGATATCATTTGCTACCATGCTGGTCTGTTGCAGTTGTGTGAAATTTAAGTTCAACAAGCTGTGGGGTTACTAGGAGTGTAGATAGTTTTTCTATCATGCTCTGGTGGACTGCTAAAATCGTTTGACATATTTTGAACATTGTTGTACCTGGAACCTTGAAAAGATTGTTTGGTATGATCTGCATACGGTATTGGCTCTTCTTCAGTTCGATTCACACATCTTAGATGTCATAGAATACAGGAATTTAGTTGATATATATTTTCACATATGTGCACACACAAACACACATATTGAAAAGTCATAACAGAAAGGCTTAGCCATAGGAAAGAAAGCACTGGTTAGATTTCATCCTCGTTGCTTATTCCAATAAGTTGGAAGAGAGGAGATCCCACAACTCTTCCTAGGAGAAGTTAGCTTACTATTTCGATCTTGTACATGTCACCAAAACACCCAACCCTGTTTACCATTCACTGCCAACAATGGCAAGTGTTGAAAGCCACCACCACTAATCTTGCAAGGCACATGCGTAAGAAAGATTGATTAGCATTCTCTTGAATGCTGGTGGTGGCGGCCTTGACGTGAAGTTGAATAAGGTGCTGGCACTGATTTTTCTGGTGAATTAACAAGAAACTAAAGATTGAAGAAACCAGCAATCGTCTTTTTCTTCATTGTGATGTTGCCTCCTCTTTATGGGCTCATTTATGTGTTGCAGCTAATTTTCTTTTGGCAGGTCCAGCCTCTTGTAAGGCTTTATTGATGGAGAATATTTTTGCTTTTAGAAAAGGAAGGAAAGCTAAAACATTATGGAAGTGTGTGTCCCAGCTCTCTTTTGGGTGATTTGGTAAGAAAGAAATAGCCGTATACTTGTAGGGGAAAAAGAGGAAGATATTAATGGGTTATGGGACAGGATTCAATTCTTTTCTTCTAGTTGGATGTCAACTTCCAAGGATTTTCTACATTCCTCATTCTTTTTTATGCAGCTTGATTGGGTTGCAGTTTTGGGTTAATTTTGTTGGTTTGGATTCTTATTCATGTGTCTCAGATTTCAAGGGCTTCTTTTGTCAAATTATTGTAGAAACTTTGGTACTCTATACTGTAGGGAAGATTTTAGTTTGTGGACCTCCTGTTCACTCTTGTATAATTTATTCGTTTCTAATTTTCTATAAAAGTTTCTCTCTTTCCTAACCAAAAGGAAAACAAGAAACTCAAGAATGGGTCTCATAAATTTTCTCCTAAAATCATATGTTAATTGATTGCCTGACAACCTCATAACTTCTCCAATTCTTTATGAGAATAAGTGTTGAAGCTAACATTCTTTACCATAAATGTCTGGATATGAATGATAATTCCATGTGAGCCAAAGAGAGAAATATGTGGGTGGAGATGAGTTCATGTGAGAAAGAAATAATTATATAAAAATAGAGCTTGTAGGTGAGCAATGATAGAAAAGGGTCCATGTGATTGAAAAAGCGTGGAAAAGATTATTGGTGTTAAAATAGCGAGATTATCGGTGTTATATTTACAAGTTTCAGCAACTATATTAGTGTTTTAGGTTAAATTAACGATGTGTGTTCTTGTTGTGGGTAGAAAAATTTTATTCACTGAGGACATTCTCAATTTAACAAAAAAGGAAAAAGAAAAAAAGCATGAAATCAATTCATTGGAGGCCATATATTTTTTTTCCCATGTGCTAGTGCACTGAAGTTCGTGGTTGTTTGTATTTTAGCCACATTCTTTTTTAGTTAAAATGAGGATGCCTCATTAGAGAATAATTAATATATAAATACAGACACACACAAAAACACAATCTTTTTCCTTAATTTTTTGAATAGATATAATTTTCACATCCATTTGACATTATTATAATCAACTGTAGGGGTTTCCGATGAAGTTAATGCAATGATCTTTTTTTTTGCAAATTCATGTATAAATATATGTTAGATTTACTTATCATGACTATATGTGAAATGCTGTATTTCATAGTTTGATTACTAGATATTTCCCATTCTGTTGTTATTTTTTGCTCTATGAATCAGGTGTGGACCCATTCACCCATCTTGTGCCCATCTTGTGGGATTATGCAGGTCTCCTGCCATATTGTAAAACTTGTTTTAAGGAACAATGCACTGACTACGTTGCGTGGGATTGAGAATTTGAAGTCTCTTGAAGGCCTTGACATTTCCTACAATATTATTTCCACTTTTTCTGAGCTTGAATTCCTTGCTAGCCTTCCTTATTTACTGAACTTGTGGTTGGAAGGGAATCCATTGTGTTGTTCCCGATGGTATCGAGCACAAGTATTCAGCTATTTTGCTCATTCAGCTAAAGTAAGGCATGATTTACATTCTTCTTGCTTTTTAACATTATAGTTTCTTGGGGATCATTAAGCAATTTTTTCTGTTTTGGTTTGTTTGAAATTTTGTCACCAAAATCAAATCTGAATTGCATAATGACTCTCCCTATGTAACTGTAATGCTAAACTTATTTATTTCTTGTTTTTTGTCCTAACTAGTTGAAGGTAGATGGCAAGGAAATCAGCACGAGAGAGCTCTGGGAGAGGCAACTTATAATTGCTAGGAGACAGAAGCGACCCGCAGGCTTCGGATTCTATTCTCCAGCAAAAGGTAATGCTGATGGAGATGGAAATGCTAACAGGAAAAGGGTAAGTGATTTTAATAGGAAGTTCTAAATATTAGTTTAAAGTTGGTATGCATTTAGGTTTGAATATATATACATATGTTTATATAGTAATACCTCTCTGTAGTGGTATTCTATAAAGGAACCTCTGCAATCATAATAAATTGTGGTCCCAATTTGGGGCAATTATGACTAAGAATAAACTCCACATTGTAATAAGTTATAATTTTTTAGGTCCCATCTTAACAAAATCGTCTCCATATAATAATAATTATCTGTATATAGCAAAAAAATATGTGCCATGTTATATTAAAGATTTAATATGAAATGAAATATTTTTTAAAGTTGTTTGGGACAATGATTTGTTCTTTAGAGTTTGTTATCAAATCATTTATAATATTTACATAATTTACATTTAGAGAAAAACATTAAAGGGAATGCAAATGTTTAGACTTGCACTTTGTATATTCTCAACACTGCATAAGGATATGTACTTTTTTTTTTTGGTTAAACTGTCTTATATCTTTTATCAATTGAATTTGACATGCTCCATTAATTAATTATTAATGTAATGCATATTTTACCTTAGTGCAATGAATATTCCCAACACTACATAAATACATGTACTTTGTGTTTATGTTTTTCTCTTATATTAATTGGATTTAACATGCAACATTAATTAATTATTAATTGTAATGCGTATTTTACCTTAGTGCATTGAATATTCCCAACACTTTGTGTTTAAACTCTGTTTATCTCTTTTATCAATTGGATTTGACATGCAACATTAGTTAATTATTCATTGTAATGCATATTTTACCTTATATATCACTTGCACTAAGGATAGATAAGTCAAAACAATAATATTTGTAACTACACCTCTATTAAGTTATAACCTCCTCATAGTAGTGAAATTAGTTTGGTCCCAACATTATGCCTATAGAGAGGCTTTACTGTACTTGATCACTCCTGACCCAGTGGCCGGTTGGTAGGTCTGATGGTACCGGTTAGTTGCCTTTGGGAGTTTGTGGAATAAAGTAAATTGCTTGCCCCTGATCTTTAAACATTTGATGGGTACTAAGCCTTAGTGATCTGTTCATATATATACTCTCATTGAGCTCATTAAAGTCACAATATTTCATGATTTACATTTTGCAGAAAAAGGCTTGCCGCCTTGCTTCTATTGAGAGTGAAGAAGAAAGTACATGTGTTGGTTCTGACCGTGAGTCTGTGTCATGTGATAATGAGATTGAAAGCAAAGAGGAGAATGTAGCATCTGATGATGATGCTGAAATTATTGATTTGATGAGTAGGGTTGAGCATATGAAGAGAGAGCGTTCAATTCTTTGGTTGCGGGAATTTAAAGAGTGGATGGATCACACTTCAGAGAATTTTGTGGATGGCAGTATCTGTAGTGGGGCTACGTTGATGAATTGTGAGGAAGATAATTATATAAAGAACAAGAGGAGCCAGCCACATCTAGCTGAAAGCTCAAAATATGTCTCAGGCTCTGTTCAAGCTTCAGGTGATGAGAGTAGTACAAACATTTTAGAATCTGAAAATTCCTATGCGGATATGCCTACTGGTTTGCACGCCTATCAATCCTTTGATCATATTGGTTCTCTCGGTATTACTGGCGGGTTCTCTTTACCGGGGATTGGGAGAATGGAATTAAGACAGGAGAATGAAAAACCTTATTTACATGATGGATCTGGTGCTGCCACTGTGCAATCTAAAAGCTTCCATCAAGATACCTTTACTATTCAAGATCGTAGGATGGTTGAGAACATCCATGAGTCACCATTGACTCCTATAGATGATATCACAGATGCTTTTTCATCCTCCGCCTGTCCTGGTTCTCCACCTCATTATCGAGAGGACATTCTTCATCGTCGCCACAATTTAGTGGCCGAAATTTTACAGCTCTCTGCAGAGTCCTATTCTGTGGTATCATCTGATAGTAATACCAGCTGTAGTGATGGTGATTTCCGCGAATATGGGCCATCAATGCTTGAAGTTGATCAGTCAATCAACCCTGAACATGAGTATAGTAGTGCTGAAGTGCATTCATTGTTAAACCTCTTTGAAGAAGATCATAATGACCAACCACATGAGATTAACTGTCAAAGAGAAAATTGCAAAAGCAATGATTTCTCTGCTGGGGGCAATGATGGTGAAGTTGATAGTTCTGTTAATCAAGAGGCTCATTTGTTGGAAAAGAATAAAAGAAGGAAACATACAAGAAGAGTTATTTCATTATTAAAGGAGCAGAACACAGTTGCCAAGACAGAAGCTTTGCAAAATTTAAATGGCAACTTGAATATTAGTGAAGCTGATAACGTAGGTGAGCAAGGAAAGCATATATTTGGTTTGAATTATCTTCTTAGAACTTCTGACAAGAAACAGACGCGGGAGAATGCAGTCATGACCCCTTATATTAGTGGAATTGGATCTGTGGCTAAATTCTTGTCTTCGGTCAAAGAGGATTTTGTTGAAGATTACTTCAACAAAAATGTTGCTGATTCCAAAAGTCATGAAACTTGTATGCAGTATACTGTTTGCTGGATACTTGAGCAAGACTTCATGCACAGAGGAAGGTAACTTCTGTTGCAAAGTCAGTTAGGCAGGGTTTTTTTAGCAGCTATGAGTAACTTCGGGAAAAATGAAAAATGGTTTGCTGCGTTTTTCCTGAGTGTATTACACTTTTTGATTAGCATGCTTATTTATACAAATAATTTGTTTGGTGTTTTGCATGTGAAGTGATGCAGGTCATTATTTATTGTTGATATTTTACTTAATATCCGAAAACCTTGATGTGTTGGTCTTCTTTGCCTTTCCAAATGTCTTGTTTTATATATACCGTCTTCTGAAAAATGTTTATAGTGTTGTCTAGTTTCTGTGATTCTAGTGTATCTAGTTATTTTAGGCAAAGAGCTGTACAGTTGGAAATGTGCTTTTTAATTCATGGTTGTAATGAGATTTTGAGTTACACATTTTGGTAGTGTTGGTGGGAATTTCAATCTTATTGAGTTAGACTTCCTTTTGCCTGAACTTGCCAAGTGGGAGGTCTGTGGGTGTCTACACTTTGTATGTTGACTGACATGGTTTCTGAGTCTCTATGGTGTCATACACTTATACTTCCATGTTATAAGTGATATGATTATATTTTTAAAATGTTTCATATATGTAGAAGAGTATCTCATGTTAATTCTTTGTATGGCAATATTGGCTTGGCTTGGCTTTGGAGTCTTTATGGGATGATGTGAGATGCCTGCCATAGTTTCCACCCCATCGTACAGATTCCCAGTTCTAACATTCTAGGAGATTGAGTATTTATAATTTATTCTTGCAGATTTTAATTTTTGATTGAACTTATTTTCCTTTTGTATTTGATCATCGTATTTCACTACCTATGTGTGTGCGCGTGTGTACTATTGAAGATTTTCTTACCTTATACTGATTATATCCGATGGTTGCGGAGGCTAAGTATTTGAACAATTATACATGTTTAATGATTAATATTAGTAAGTTGCATGTACTTTTTCTCTGTAATCTCTTTCTTTCTTATGTTCTCTTTTGCAATCGTATTACCTTTTTCTTTTTGACCTTTTCCCTCTTTTTAGAGAAGTGGCTGTACTACGTAGCAGCGAGAACAAGTTTTATGTGCTGCTCTTTGGTGTCACAGTTGATGGAACAGGTGGTTATGAAGTTATTTCTTAAGGCATATTTTTATTCGGTTTTGCTCTTGTGCTGATAAATCAGATTTTACTTCTTACAGAAAATGAACCACATTTTACTTGTGCTGGTTGTGGAACTTCATGGTGAAACTAACATCTATGGTGGTCTGCAGGATCTATCTTAAATTTGCTTGGTTGCCACAAGATTGAAGATATTAGAGAGGTTTTGATCGGTCTGGGACTCCAGGTTTTGAGGTTAGTGATGTCTGTTACTTTCAGCCATTGAAGTTATGTGTCACCTCTCTGAAACTGTTTCATTTCCTGTGATGAGGTTAGGGTATCGACTGAGATGGGTGCAACATACCTCTTAATGACAAGGAGCATTGAGAAATCAAGGCAACTATTTTGTACATTGCAAATTTTTTATTTGGTTTCAGCAAATGATAAATTTTCCTTGAGAAGGTGATCTATCTATGTCATAGCACATATAAGCTTTTAAACTCAATGCTGGCTTCTTTATTATTTATTTATTTACTTTTTGGTAGATATGTATGTCGGTGTTTGGTACTTGTTTTGTTTAATAACTGCCCAATTGGTTGTACATGGTTTATTTTCTTATTTATGATAGACTGGGGTTTTGGAAATTTAAATGGCAGTTTGGAGCAGGTTCAGGTTGAGTTATTTGAGAAACAAATCTATGGAGGCTTAAAAGTAGGCATATTCCAATATTCAATGGTACTCTTTTGGTGCAGTGAGGACAAAGGTATGTCTCACAACCTCACTTTGGTTATGATTTCGTATGTCTAAATGGTTTACAATCTTGCGGATGTTGTGATATGGTCTTCTGTCTAAAGGAACAAATTTCTTTTGTTTTTAGACTTCAGCTTTATGTCAAGTGTTAAGGAGTGGGGTGTTGGTAGGTAGGTTTTTTATTTTTTATTTTTATTTTTTGCTTTTAGACTTCAGTTTAGGTTAAGTGTTGAAGGAGTGGGGTGTTGGTAAGTAGATCTCGGTAGAATACTCCTGGGCATGCAAAGCAAAATAGTATAAATTGCACTCAATTTAGAAGTTACTCTTATGACGTGATAATTTTTGTGGATTGCATTTTTCGTTGTAAACAACTGTGTATTGATGCTATTTCCTCGCCTAAATATTGTGTTTCAGATTGGCTAACCGCCCAATCCATTTATATTATAATCTTTCTGTTTTAAAGAAAAAGGCTTGGAGCTCAAACTGGTACATAATATGGAAGAGATTGATCAACTTGATATTTAGCATCGCTGGTGATTTAATTTTTACAGTTGGTTTGTTGCAATCTATTTCTGTCTCTGCTACAATTTGTCTTGACCATGAAATTACTGGTATGCATAAATTTCAATTTAAAGATGAGTTCTAATTCTGAAATGCTGGTTCATGTGGTTTATCAGTGATTCATTTGTCGCCGTATGTCTCAAACTAAAGAAATATCAAAACTTGCTGGATGGATTAGATTTTGCTGTCATCCATAGGACTGATTTAAATCCCTGCATAACTGTAAACATTCTGCCGTATATTTTATATAACTTATTTTGTTTTATCTGTGACTTTGCATTTTTCTTACTGCAAAGTGAAAATGCCTTAGTCTGCATGAGTTTAAATTTAGCAGTTCTTTCTGATCCAGTTTCGAGAGAGTAGTGTTTGGGACGCCAAACATTGAATGCATTTTTCTTACTGCAAAGTGCAAATGCCTTTGTCTGCATGAGTTTAAATTTAGCAATTCAATTTCTTAAAATAGGATTTCAATACATCTTAGATACTTTAACGTTTTTCTACTTTTTCAACTATGGTTTATTTGTATTGGTCTAATATTAAATTCTCATACATCTAAATTGAACAGAGTCATGGCTCTCAAGATCACTGTTTCTGATTGAAGGACATGTGCTTGTATGCATTGAGGACCTTATGCAGTTCAGCTCTCTTTCAGTGGATGTATTTTCCCCTCCATATTATTTGGTTGATCTGTGCTGCTCCATCGATAATGTTTCTGAGATTGTAAGTTATTCTGTATCTATGCTTATGAGCATTTATCTGTACTGTACACTATATTCACTGATCAAATAGCAGAGATTATCTTTGTTCCGTTTTTGGACTGTCTGTCTAATTATGTGTCCGTTTTGTATAGGAAAGAGTTTTAAGATAATGCTTTCTGTCAACTATTTTTAAAGTGGCATCTTACTTCTGAAGTGGAATATCTTTATTAAAAGTTGAAAATAGATTTTTAATCATGCTAGTACGCCAAGGAGAAAGAGATCATATAATTCTTTGCACTGTGAGAGTGGTCACCATTAGTGTACTTCTGTGTAAATACACAGGAGGCCGTTGTGTGAAAGGCGACAAACTTGTGAGTATGAATTTTTGAGGAAAACTGTAAGATGGAATAATGTGAACAGTTCGAAGTAAATTTGTTTGTTTGCTGTACCTTTGAACATATACTGTGGCTGTAGAATCTATACCTTACAGCAAAGACATTTTAATAGATGATGGTAAAGACTTTTAATGGAAGGACTAGATAACTCATTGCAAATCTGAAGTTTTACTTGCTTCCCCTGGCTTGAGGAGTGATTAAATGGTTGAGTTGGATTTGGCTTCGACGAAGCCATGAATGCCTGATGTTTTCTAGATCTATCCCTTGACAACATTTTATCACTTTGGTTTCTTTTCATTTATGAAATCAATTCAACTTGTGAAAGGTATGTCCTTTTTTTCGTTCCCCCACGTGGAAAGGGTCAAAGGTATGTCTATTCACATATTAATTTCATTTCAGGTCATTGATGCCAGGGAGACTTGTTGTGTGAGCTTAGCTGTTCAACATTCTACCTCCGAGTTCTTCCCCCTGGCCACTGCTGCAAGTGGGGCCACTGCTTGCAAGAAGGTTGCAGCAATTCGTGCTAAAAAAACATATATTGGTTCTCTTAAGTGGAAGTTCAAGTGGTTCTCTGAAGAGGATCTATTCAACTTTGTGGCATTGGTGAAGGCGATGCATGCAGAGACAACGGCATCTCCTTTGCTGATAAGATGTGTATCATGAGGCCTTTTTGTTTTCTCCTTTTCCGCGCGTGTATTCATATTCATTCATTCTTTTTTCCTGCTCTTATTAGTTTCTGATTCGTTTGTTTGCCTGCTCTAGCGTGGTGACTTAGTGGCTTGCTTTCTAGCTATTCTTTTATTTGTACTTTTTTTTACGTTTTGTTGATATTTTTCAGTTCAGTTATGTAAATTGGTCCGCCTAGTCGCTTACGGCGGCTCTTTATTATTTTTTAATTGCGTTTTTATTACCGGCCAACAAATCATCAGTTAACTGGCAAATATCGAAAGGTCATTAACATACATGATCCCCCTACCCACAATTTAAGAAAATAACAAACTAATAAATTCGAATTGTAAAACTACCTGACCTCAACTTTACATGCCAGTATGCTTGAAGTTATTTTTTTTCTCAAAATGAGTGTTATTTTTAATTATATTTTTTTATGTTATATTATAAATTTAATTATGTTTTGGATTTAAAACATCATATTGTTTTATCAATTTATTGTAATGCAGTTTGAATATTTAGATTTATAATTAAAGTAGATTTATTTTCAAATATTTGGATGCGATCAATTTATCTATTGGATAATTAGTTGAATATTAATTGTAATGCAGTTCGGATATTTAGATTCATGATTAATTAAATTTTATTTCCAAATAATTGGACAAGATCAATTTAACTATTGGATAATTAGTCAAACTCTACGGGCTTTTTATATCAGACTTACATACGAATATAAGGTATCTAATGTTTGATATTTTAAATAATATTCACAAATAATCTTGTCTAAATAGGGGTGGGTAAAAAAACCGTGGTGTAAAAAAAACTGAACCGAACCGGCAGTTTTTTCTTATTCGGTTCGGTTTTTTTTTTAAGAAAAAACCGAATAAACCGTTTGTAAAAAAAATCGAAATATCGGTTCGGTATTCGGTTCATTTAACCGAACAGAATAACCAAATTTTTTTTATTTAATTTAAATTAAACATATGTTAATTTTTAACTGATGTGTAAGATAAGTAACATGAACTTGCATGCACACAATCAGAGTATATATATATATATATATATATATATATATATATGTAAGTGTTACTGTTACAATTTCGTAAATTTTATTTCCCCAAAATAAACCCTAAAGCTATCAAAATCGAAACCAAAATATCAAATCCAAATCACCCAACCACTGCACACCCACCCACTGCAATCACGGCAGACGATGCAGTTTTAATATTTCATATTTTGGGAGTATTTTATTAATAATTAGTAAGATATTAGTGATAAAATGTGTTTTGAATACTTTGTATTTATTGTTAATATTTGTAATAAAATTATGATAAATTAATTGTTAAAAAAATTATTACATTCATGAGGCCCAATGGGCTAAAAATTTAAAAATTCAAAACAGGCTCATTTTATAAAAAGAACCGAAAAACCGAACCGAACCGAACCGAACCAAAAAAAACCGTTTGAATTCGGTTCTTTTTTAATTCGGTTCTTATTCGATTCTTTTTATAAAATAACCGAATTAAAACGGTTCTACAAAATTTCGAACCGAACCGAACCGTGCCCACCCCTACGTCTAAATTATTTAATGTGAATTTTTATATATATCGTATTGTCTTTATGGTCATATTTATTCAGTATTTCAGGTTACTATAATGTCTATAAATACTTACAATGGACACTGATATATGTTAGATATAGTGCTAATTTTTTTTCTTTTACGTTTTAGTAGTATAATGATTGATGATTTCATATTAGTGTAACTAGTTATGGATGCCAAAAATTTTCTACGGGTATGAGAGCTTCAGGGTCTCTTATGTTAGGGTTAAGTAATTGATTTCATTTTACTTCCATTTTATAAAAAAGATCGAGTATAACTTTTTCTACCCATTGATTGGACGAATAGATATGGGTATAAAACATTATAAACTGTTTGACTATTAAATCAAATAAATAATTTTTTAGGTTGATAAAAAATGGTTGTTAGGAGCATTTTGTTGGCAAGAATTTTGAAGAAATGTATTTAGCATTTGCAAGTCGAGGTAGCATTTATTATGCGTCTGAGTTGGAAGTGAAACCTACAACTATTTATTTATTTATTTACTTAGAAAATATTTTATTTACAATTTAAAAGAATTTTTTTCCCAACTATTTAGCCATCTCATCTCATTATTATTCCAAATATTTGTTTTTTTTTTCTCTTATTCAAATAGATTTAGTATCTCTATTTAGTAATACATTGATTAAAATTAAACTTAACAATCATCAAATTATAATTAGTATTTACTTAAAATTGAAAATAATTTTTTTAAAAAAATTAGAATATTCTGCTATATGTTCATCTAAAGATAAATAGTTAAGGTATTTTTTTTAAAAAAAAAAGTGAGGATATTTTAAAGTAAAAGGGGATAGGGGAAGTGGATGAGTATCTATATTTTCTAATAACGAATTTTTTACCTGTACTCGTTCAAGCGATGGGTAGGGGTTGACAATATTACTGTCCTCTACCAAACAGATACAAATACTTATATTAGCATCTCTATCCAATATCAAAACTGTTGTCATCCTTATAACTAGATTATTAAATTATTCAAAAATTACCGTGCTACAAAAATGCTAAATGTTTTTATCTTGATCAATTTTACACCCATTATTTACAATGTGTATCAACCTTCACCAAAGAGACAATATTGTCTTTACAAAATAACCACCATTATAATTTGTGTTTGTTTTTGTTTCATCATTTTGTAAAGGTGATTATATTATTCGAGTGGATGGTTAATACAAATTGCATACATTTGGTGTGAAATCAAATAAATTTAAACTTTTGTAATATTTTTTATAATGAAGTAAATTTTGAGTGGATAGCTAATAATTTCTCATCTTATATTTTTTATTTTCAATAATGTAACTAATAGTATTATTTCAAATGCAGGGAATGTGAGAGCCCACTTTTCACATGATTTAACTCATGATATATATATATATATACACACACACACGCACACATACTTTTTGGACAATTATGCTCATTGGCTATAGTGACCCAAATTTACAATGTAACATGTATAATTACCTTTTTTCCCTTTTTTTTTTTCTTCGCTCATATTTAGTTTAGTATGGTGGCAACTCAATTCCCTTCTCACCTATGTGAACGAGGTCTGAAGCCTCAATTAGATGACATCCGCAAGGATAATTACTATTTGAATATAATGAATAAATAATAATGTTGTATTTTATTATATTTACGGTTATATAATGTGAGCATTGGAAGCGAACCTACTACTGTGTATCGTGATCTAGCCTTGGAAAATTTCATTCATGCTTCTTAAGTTTTATAACTTTTCATAAAATAATAGAATCTTTATTTTCTTCAAGTATGTCCCAATTCAAAATTTTTTCTTTTTTCCAATTAGAGTGAGAGAGTTATTTTATAAATGATTCAATTATATATTTAGTGAATAAATTGAAATATTAGTAGCTAAAATCCTAGTACCACTTTAACTTATTTTTTAAAAAAAAATTATGGTTCGGTCTAATTGAAGAAAAAAAAGTATGTTAATATATTATAATATTGTCACTAGGAGTAATTCTATAATAAGGGAATCTCTTACTTTAATAATGCTAGAAATTCCAACATTTGAGTCCTACTTGAGTCCCAATACTGTATGTTACTCATCTATTAAATGATAAATGTAAAATTACTTATTACTCTATCCTACCATCTAATTCATGAATTCCACATTAGTAAAGATTCAAATATTGGGATCACTAGCATTACTTGATGATATAATAACAATTAACAATATTTTCATAATTTTATATTTTAGTTCCTTAATCATACTTGATCTTTCTCTTTTTATTAAATCAAATTATTTAAATATATCACATTCTCTAGTTGTAAAAAAAATCATAAATAACTTTTTTCATGTACAATTTTCATAATTTTTATTGTAAGCTTATTTGCTATATTTATCTTATTTGTAATAAAAAGTCCCATGTCCACCCCTAGTCAGCATGATTGTTACATTTTTTTAGATGATAAAATCAAGTGTCACTGCAATATAGTAATTAAAAATAAGTAATATTTAGAATACAAATTGCAAAAAAATAAGTATAATGATATGCAATTAATTTTATTAATATAAGTAGATTAAAATGAAATGAATAACTTTTCATTTAGGCGAGCAAAACTGCCGCCTAAATGAAATATTTAACAGATTGTGGAATATGATAAATCACACACACACACACACACATAAATATGGATGTCTGTCAACTATATTAATGCATGTAATTCTAGACTTCTTATCTTCCTATAAGTGACCTTTAACCTTCTTATAACTCCCATTATATCTAGGGTTAGGCAAACCCAATATAACCTAATAGATGCAATTCAATCCAACCCAACTTAATCTAATCTTAATGGATTGAGTGAATTATTATGGGTAACTGGGTCAATTTTTTTAAACCTAATTAATATTTGGGTTGAGTTGGTTGGGTTAATTATAATGAAGTCATTTAACCCAACCAAACTCAGTCCAAGTGAATAATAATAATGATGATATCTTAATTCTCAACCGTAAAATCCTAAAACCTAAATGGCTAACCTAACTTTTAATTCTTTTTATTTTTTTGATAGAAGAGACGATTTCATTTCTCGTATCTACTGTCTAGGCTCTAACTCCAAAACTAAAATCACTCTCTCATATAAGTAAATTTATTATTTTATCAGTTTGATTTTGAAAGTAAATTGCTTTCAATTTCTCTTTAGTTTTTAGTAAGTACTTAACAGGACATAATTATATATCACTTTCATTTTGTTACTGGACATGATGCTGAATTTGTAATTAGAAAAAAAGATGCGAGAAGCCGGGAATAAAGTCTAAAAGCTCATTGTTGAAATTTTCTTAAATTTAAGGTAGTTGGTTTTTAAGTTTTCTTTATCGAATATAAGGCATAAAATGGAATTTCATGTTATATTTTATTTTAATAAGTTTCATTTCAAGTTTCGTATCTTTCTCTTTATTTAATTTTTAATCTTGATTTGACCTTCAATCCGATCAATCCAAACCAACCCAACCCTTAAATTAAAGTTGTCACAAGCACATGAGATGAGTCATATTATGATCCTATTCAAGTTCCCATTGGACCTAACATAAGAGCTCATGTAAAGAAATCCAAAAAAGCGCTTAATGGACTGATTCAAGCAACCTAGGCTCAATCAAATTTGGGGCGGCCTATTGAAGGAATTGCACACGATATTCAGGCCACTAAATGCATGATTCAAGCACTTGAAGTATTCGAATAATCACTACCATGGCATCAGCAAGTTAGATTGCATATTATGGCTGGAAAATATGCTACTTTCCTTTACAGATATTTTCCCATTTCTTGAGGAGGCAAGTGGCGAGACAAAACAACTATTTCTCTTTTAATTGCCTAGTTTCCATTTTAATTGATGTAAGGCATTAAGTCATTTAAGAGACTTTCCTTATTTGCTTTAGATTAGGCGTCTTCTTTAAGTAACGAATTCTGATTTGATTTTGTTTATGTTTTATTTACAAAAATTCCAAGGGCAATTATGGGATGTAAATTCTTGTAACAAGCCATATATATGTATTTGCATCCAATAATAAAGATAGATTAGTTTTGATGCAATTGGCTTGAGAGTTAATTCTCTTTGGTTTTTAAGCTAATTCTTTGGACTTATCGGATTTCCATGGCATTCAAACCCTTGACTTATCAATCAGTCCATTCCTAGTTGATTGTGGCATCCCCATATACTAAGGTTCATGCCTTCACTGAGCATCGGGTCGCAGTTCCATACAATTCTAGGTCTAGAATTTGATCTTACAGACTAAATCGATTAGGGTTACGTCAATTCTTGGTGAGGTTCATATCATTTGGTATCATAAGAGGGTTCTAACCAGGTTTTGCTTATCCTCTTCTTTCATTTTTTATTCCTGTTAATCATAAGTCTTAATTCGCATTGTCCCAAATTCGATTTCGAAAAATCCCTAAAACATTTTGGTTGAATTTTGCACCCTTTCTAGAAATTTCGTGTCTTTTTTTTTTTTTAAATCATTGAGCTGTGAGTCTTGCTTTAATTTCTGAGTTTCATTAGACTTCTATATCGAGTTGTACTCAGAAAGAAAAAGAAAGGATTTGAAAAGAAAAAAGAAAATAAAGAAATAAGAGGAGAAAGAAACAAGAGGATAGTAAGAGTACCAAAAAAAAATGTCCACAAACTCCGCTTAAATTTTTTTTTTGTTTCCCATTATTAGTGTCTTAGAGAGCCCAAAATTGTTTTTGACCCATAGTGTGAAAATTTTCTTTTGCTCAAAATTTCAATAATTTCTGCTTCTGGAACCTGATCGTACATGTTCATTACATTCTTGCTTTTGAAATTCAAATCTCCTTGGTATAATCTTTGCGAATTGCTGTTGGAATCTTAATATTGGTTTGATTAGTTTGATAAGAATCAAGTGAGAATTACTACGAGTGGAAAAAGCAAGAGAGTGTGAGCGTATTAGAGGGTAAAAACCAACTAATTTGAGTGAAACACAAGTAGAATTGAGTGAATTATTTTCTTGAGTGAAACACGTAAGGGAGTGTGGGTGAGGTCCTTTCCACATTATTTCTGATATCTTTTTGTAGATTTCAACCATGTCTTACAACCAGGAATAAAGGGCCGATGAAGAGGCTCAACAACTAGTTGTCCAAAATTTGCAAATTCAAGCATTGATAGGGGAGATGAGACGTATGATGAGGACTGAATTAGGACACATACATGAGCTGATACGAACCCCGTCAAGAATTAATGTGGCCCTAATCAATTTAGTTCCCAAGATCGAATCTAAACCCATAATTGAATAGAACCGCGACCCAATGCTTATTGAAAGCACGAACCTTGGCATGTGAAGATCCTACAATCAGTTATGGATAATCTGATTGATAAGTCAAGAGTTTGAACACCACATAAATCCGATAAGTTCAAAGAGGTTATTTAAGAACTAAAGAGAATAAAATCTCTCACCAATTGCATCAAAACGGATATGTCTCTGTTTATTGGATGTGAGTACATTTTACAGGGTTGGTAATTTTGGAAATAAATCCTAGACCAAAATCAAATCAGAATCTGAATCTAAGTAATTATGAAAGAATCTAAATCAAATCAGAATCCTAACATAAGCAAATAGGAAAGAATCTAAATCAAATTAGAATCCTAATCGGCTTAAATGTCTTACATCAATTAAAATTGAAACAAACCGATTAAAATAGAAATAACTGATTTGTTTCTCCAATAGCCTCCTTAAGAAACGAGAAAGCATCCGAAAAAGGAAAATAATATATTTTCCTGCTATAATGTGCAAGCCAACTTGATATTTTATTGAATCGATTATTTGGAAACTTCAAGAGCTTGAATCATGCATTTATCATATGTGATTCCTTTAAAGACCCTCCACAAATTTGATTGAACCAATGTTGCTTGAATCAACCTATTAAGCACTTCTTTGAATTTCTTTGCTCGAGCTCTTGTGATGAGTTTCAACGGGAACTTAAATAGGATTTGAATATGCATCATCCCATGTGCTTGTGATGGTTTTGTCCTTAATCTCATCATTCCCCTCCTCTCAAAGAGGATTTGTCCTCAAATTATCACCTGCATCAAAAGGACTCAAATTAGAAACATTAAATAGCACTTATGTTGTACTCACCAGGCAAATCTAGCTTGTATACATTTGTCATTAATTCGTTCTAAGACTTGGAAAGGACCATCCCCTCGAGGTAATAACTTAGATTTCGTTCGTTCCTACAATTGTTCCTTGCACATGTGTAACCACACCCAATCACCGGGTTCAAAGACTAGCTTATGTCGCCCTTTGTTGGCTTGTTTAGCATATTGCTCAGTTCTCTGCTCGATGTTGAACTTCACCCTCTTGTGTATCTGTTTAACAATTTTAGCCTTTTTCTTGCCATCTAAGTTAACATGCTCAGAAATAGGTAATGGAGTTAAATCCAATGGGGTTAAAGGATTAAAACCATAAACAATTTCAAACGGTGAATACTTAGTTGCAAAATGAATAGAACGATTATAAGCAAACTCAACTTGTGGTAAACAATCTTCCCAAGTTTTGTTGTTCTTCTTAATGATAGCCCGCAACAGAGAAGATAAAGTTCTATTCACCACTTCTGTTTGACCATAAGTTCGAGGGTGACAAGTAGTTGAAAACAACAACTTTGTTCCTAACTTAGCCCATAATGTTTTCCAAAAGTAACTTAAAAACTTGGAATCCCTATCAGAAACAATTGTCTTGGCCATACCATGCAACGTCACAATCTCCTTAAAGAATAGATCATCGACATTAAAAACATCATTCGTTTTGTGCCATGGAATAAAATGTGCCACCTTTGAAAACCATCCACAACCACAACAATTGAGTCTGTCTCTTGTTTATACTTAGGTAACCCTAGTACAAAATCTATCGAAACATCAGTCCAAGGCGCATTAGGTTTTGGTAACGGGGTGTATAAGCTATAGGGCTATACTTTGGATTTGGCTTATCTATAGTTGACACATCTACCACAAAGTCTCTCGACATCTCGTTTCATATGTGGCCAATAAAAGTGTTCCTGTAAAACTACTAACGTCTTTACAACTCCAAAATGCCCCATCAACCTTCGTCCATGGGATTCTCTCACTTACAAATCTCTCAGAGAATAATTAGGCATAGTTTATTTTCTCAAAATAAATAGCCATCATGCCTAAAGTATCTACCAACTGCGGTCTTTTCACAAGCTTGATATTCGATACTAAAATCATGGTCATTAGCATACAATTATTTAATATGTTCAAAACCAAGCAGTTAACATTAAGTGTCGAGATTAAGACATACCTACAGGAAAGTGCATCTGCAACAATATTTTCCTTACCTTGCTTATAACGAATGATATATGGAAACGTCTCTATGAATTCTACCCATCGAGCATGCCTCTTGTTCAACTTGTTTTGGCCTACTTGCTAATCCGAAAAGTCACTAGTAACTACTGTTGTGCAAATTTTATTAAACTTACAAGTGTACGAATCTATTGTAGAATAGATCAATGGTGACGAGTGTCGATCCCATAACGAGGTGAATTTTAATTGTGTGTACAGTTAATTTTCTAAGTGGGTGGTTGGATTTGTGGTGAAAGTGATTTAGACTCATCATAAAATTTAAATTAAAATGGCGGGAATAAATTAAAGTAAAATCTATTGAGATGAAGCGCTTAGGTATCTGGATCTGTATTAACATGCACCATGAGCTTAATATTCCTTATTAGTGCCAATTAAATCATGAGGGGGTTTCCACTCCTCATGAACCTCACTCTAATCAATATGGTGCTAAGGGCTTATCGTGCTAAATAGTAATAACCTTGCACTAGACAAGATTATTACTATCTGTCGATGAAAAGTCAAAACATCCATAAAAATTAGTGGGGAAGAGAAAGTAAATTTACCAAATTAAGCATATGGAACATGTCGAGACTTCACCTTCAAACCAAGCTTGAAAGACAATTAGCTACTCATGATAAAACTAGGTGTAAAATGGAAATTTACTAAAATATGTAGAAAATACAAGATGCAGAAAGAATTATAGAAAATGGAGCTAAAAAATGAAGTCAGGGGTGTCAAATTAGGGAGGAGCCCCCTATTTATAGATACAATGAGTAAATCATGGCCATCGGATTAAAATAGTTTGGATGCTCAGGATTGTGCCACGTGGCAAGTTATGATTGGATAGAATACATTATCAGGGCTGTCATTCCGTGTAATGCATGTATCATAAGCACATTTTCAAGTCCACTAACATACTGCCATGTCACCGGTCAACTCCACATAATCATTTTAGTCCAATAGGATCGTAACACTTCATCGGTCAATGCCAACTCATCAGTCAATGCCACATCATTCGTCCAATCAAATGCTGCCACGTCATCGGTCTGTATATGTGAAAGTGTCGTGAACAGTATCGTGTATGTGAACAGTGTCGTTTACCCTTTTATGCTCCTAAGGTTTTCGATTGTCCTAAGTTTAAAATTGTTGTCTGTTTTGCTGTCTGATTTCTCGTTTAATAAAACACACATAATTAAATCACAAGGAACTTAAATACATAAAAGTAGGGATGTTAGCGAGACTTGGAGTGTAAAATGATGATTTTCTCCTTTATAAAATACACTATCTAGCACTTAACACCTGTTTCTTCACTTTCACTTTCCCACTGTAATTTAACCACTGTAGTTTGTATAGTCGTGGGTGTTTAAGTGTCGGAAGCCTTAACTTCTCTACCATGATATCACTAGCAACATTAGTGCAACTTCCTCCATCAATAATCAAACTACATACCTTGTCTTCAATATAGCACCTAGTATGGAAAATGTTTTCCTGTTGCACTACTTCGTCTTCTTTTACTTGCACACTCGAAGCTGTCCTTGCTACTAAAGTCAATTTCTCAGGGGCTATATACTCTTCATCTTCGACGTCCTCTAATGGTGGTATCTCATTTTCTTCCATTTCATCTTTAGTTACAATCTCACCATTGTCCTGCAATACCATAACTCTTTTATTAACATATTCACTTGCTATATGCCCCCTGCCTTGACATTTAAAACACTTAATGTCATGATTTCTAATAGTGGGAGTCACGGTGTTACCTTGTGAATTGTACTTGGAGGGCTCAGATCTCGGCTTAGGTGCAGCAGATGCTTGTGACCTCTCGTTTCGTTTCACATAGCTCAACTTCCAAGGAGCAGAATTGAGCTTGGGGTTGCATGAGTGTTACCCGTCCTCTTGAGTTGCTGCTCAATCTTGATGGCTCTATGGACCATCTCCTCAATCTCCATATAATGTTGCAACTCAACTTTATCTGCAATCTCCCAATTAAGGCCATTCAGGAATCGTGCCATAGTACCTTTTCTATCTTCCTCCACATTTGCTCTAATCGTGGCAATTTCCATTTCTTTGTAATAATCCTCCACACTTCGGCTACCCTATGTAAGACTTTGTAATTTTTGGTATAAGTCTCGATAGTAGTGGTTAGGTATAAAACGACTTCTCATCAATGATTTTATTTCATCCCATATCTCAACTTGATGTTTGCCTCCTACTTATAACAAGCTGATCCCACCAAGTAATAGCAATCAAATATGTACTCCATTTTCTTCTCTCATTCAAGGTATATGCTTCCGGGTCGGATTTACCTTGAAACTTTGGAATTTTCATCTTTATGCCACTTCATCCATCATCCCTATTCCTAGCTCTCCTACCTTATCCATCTCTCCTATAGCTACCCACTGAGTCCTCCCCTTCATCATACTCATCCCTATAACAGTTATCAATCTCTCCTCTAGCCAGAGCTCTTTCTCTTCTACATGCTTGGGGAATGGGTTGTGACTGCCCTACACATGTGTTCTCCACTTGATCCAAACGCTTGTGTATGTGCTCTAATTCAGCCCTCATTATCCTTCTCATCTCTCCCATCAATGCATGAATTTGCAAATTCTGAGTAGTTGCAGACTAATCCTCTTCATTTGTGTTTTCATTCTAGGTTGTGAGACATGGCTAACATCTGCAAAAGAAAGTTAGAAATAATGTGGAAAGGATCTCATCTCACTCCCTTACTTGTTTTACTCAAGAAAATGATTCGCTCAATTCCACTCGTTTTTCACTCAAATTTATTGGCTTTTACCCTCTAATATGCTCACACTCTCTTGCCTTTTTCCACTCATAGTAATTCTCACTCAGTTCTTATCAAACTAATCAAACCAATATTAAGATTCCAACAGCAATTCTAAAAGATTACACTAAGGAGACTCAAATTTCAAGAATACAATGCGTACGTAAGGTTGGGTTTCAATTTTGAGCGAAAATTTTCATGTATGGGGTAAAACCATTTTTGGACTTCGAAGACACTAATAATGGAAAAATAAACAGAAGATTTTAAGCGGAGGTCAGGGACTTTCTCTTTCTTTTTAAAGAAAAGGAATAGGTAAAAAGATTTTAAGCATTGTTCACGCAGTACTGTTCACGTGGCACTATTCATAATTTTTTTAGGGTCAATACTAGAACAAGAATGAAAAATTCAAATAAGAATGAAAAAAAATAAAGATAGATGAATCTAACCTTGGTGCCTAGGCTCTGATACCAAATGATACGAACCCCGTCAAGAACTGACGTAACTTTAATCAATTTAGTACCCAAGATCAAATCCAAACCCAGAATTGAATGGAACCGCGACCCAATGCTTATTGAAAGCACAAACCTTGGTATATGAAGATGCCACAATCAGTTATGGATGATCTGATTGGCCACGGAAATCTTGTAAGTTCAAAAAGTTTGTTTAAGAACCAAAGAGAAATAACTCTCTCACCAATTGCATCAAAACTAATATGTCTATGTTTATTAGATGCGAGTACATTACATAGGGTTGGTTACAAGAAATTTTAGAAATAAACCCTAGACCAAAATCAAATCAGAAACTAAATATAAAAAAATAGAAAAGAATCTAAATCAAATCATATTCCTAATCAGTTTAAATGCCTTACATCAATTAAAATTGAAGATGGGCGATTAAAATAAAAATAACTGATTTGTTTCTCTAATAGCCTCATCAAGAAACGGGAAAGTATCCGAAAAAGGAAAATAATATATTTTCTTGCCATAATGTGCAAGCCAACTTGATATTTTATGGAACTGATTATTTGAAAACTTCAAGAGCCTGAATCATGCATTTATCATATGCGATTCCTTCAATGTGCCTCCACGAATTTGATTGCGCCCAAGTTACTTGAATCAACCCATTAAGCACTTCTTTTAATCGAGCTCTTGTGATGGGCTGACGGGAACTTGAATAGGATTTGAATATGCCTGATTTCATGTGCTTATGAGAGTTTTGTCCTTAATCTCATCTTGAACGTTTGAATCAAGTAGAGAATGCACGTAGACGGGAGAGAGTTTTAGCTAGAGAAGCGATTGATGGCTATTATAGGGATTAGTATGATGAAAGAGAGTAGGGGAAGGACAAGGCTCTGCTTTTTAGTTAAAACTTCAAATTAAGATAATTAGGAAAAAAAATCTTACATTTGATTTGTCTAACACATAGAAACTAGATTAAAAACTCATTGAGATGTCAAGCGCTAGGGGTAACAGAAGCAGAAGGGTGGAAGGAACTGAGGAGAGCAATCTGCAATTGATCGACTTACAAGCATTGTGGCACGACTCTTGGAAAGAGAAGTTAAAAGGGATGAACATGCTCAGGCAATGAACAACGCAAGAAGCGAATTTAGAAGATTAAATCCACCCACATTCGAAGGAGGTGTAGATCTTATCACAACAGACCAATGGTTGCGAACCATGAAAAGAATGATAGAAGTAGCCAAAGTGCCAGAAGAAGAAAAAGTCACCTGTGTCTCCTTTATGCTACGAGGAGTGGCGGAATACTGGTGGGACTTTATCAAACGAATTCATAATAAAGCAATAATGCAATGGGTGGAATATAAAGAACACTTCTATAACAAATACGTTTTAGAGACTGTTCACTCAGCCAAAAGAATAGAGTTTGTTTACTTACAATAAGGAAGAATGTCTGTACTAGAGTACATCCGAAAATTTTCTCTCGATATGCCCCACATATGGTTGCAACAGAAGATTTGAAAAAAGGACCATTTCATGCAAGGATTATGCAAAGATCTCGCAAAAGATTTAAAGGTGGCGGGAGTTCATGATGCTTCCTTCAACGACCTCATCGATTAAGCTTTGGTAATTAAGCAAGCAGATGAAGAAAAGAAGGAAGAAAAATGAAAGAATAAAAGTATGGACCAGAGGAATTTTCAAGCTAAGAGAAAGGGAATGCCAGTGGTCTAAGATCAGAGTAAAAGCAAGGGTCCAAAGAATCATCAGAAGGAAGTCCTACAAAAACCAAGTACAACTAGTGCGATAAAACTCATCTTGGGACTTGAAATAAAAAAATACCCCTAAAGTACATAAAACACTCAAATTATAGCAAAACATACAATCAAAGTTTAAGGGACTTGAATACAAAAAGTAGAGATGTTAGTGAGACTTCAACGACCTCCTCTTTGCCACTCGACCATCAATCAATAATTCAGCAAACGTCTTTTGTGTTAATGATGTTTTGACATAATGATTATACGGTTTGGTCAAAAGAAAGCAATACTTTCGGTCTTTCCATTTCATCAGAGTTTCTTCCTTAGGCATCAGGTTTATTTATAATGTAATTCTTACCAACTTTAACTACTTAAGCAAGAGGTCTACTTACTAAGAAAGTGCTAGGTTGGAAAAATTACACTCTCATTATTTTACGTGTATACCCTCTGCTTGCTTAGGCATAAGATCCAGTTACTAAGTAAGAGTTCTCACATAATATGAGCTTGATCAACTCCCACTGTTTTTACTCGAATACTCTTCGATTGCTTAGGTAGGAGATCTAGCTACTTTGTAAGAGCATCTCTTCTTCATTTTCTTGGGGTAAAATGACTATTTTCTCTAGTTGTTGCTCACGAATGAAACAAAAGGAATAGGTAATACAAAATCTCAACTTACCACCACTGCCACCTATCGAGTGTGTGTCTAAAATGGTCTGTTGAACCTCTTAAAATGGCCAAAGTAGAGAAAAAGGGTTAGTCAATAATATCATAATGGAGAATTCAAAATTTTTTTTTGGAACTTCGACACCAAGATTAAGAAGATGCATTTTTAGAATAACCAAAATCTATATTCAGCTATGCTTGACTCACAAATTCAGAAAAAGTTAGTAAAATACAACAAACACAACTATCAAGTATTCAACAACTATCAACTATTTCCCCTCCCTAACCAAAATGAGGCATTATTCTCACTGTCTTGAAGAAAAGGAGTTTAGAAGACTTTACTTGAACGCTGAAAAAATAAGAAAATATTTACAAATAGAGAATTAAATCTAATTTGCACTTCTTACTACGGCTGCTGCTATAATCATTAGTTTATTAATCCAATACAAAGGTCCTGGGATTTAGCTTTTAGTCTATAAGCTTGTAAAAGATCAAATAACTCATTAGTTGTTGAAGCACGAGTAAAAAGTTTTTTTTGCTATGAATGGAATGAAATTATTCTTGAATGCATGGTTAAGAAATGTTATAAACTCATCATAAACGTTATTAACATTTAACAAATCGATGAGTTTTTTATGAATGTTCAAATGGGCCAAGATGCAGATATAACTAATGCCTCAATAGTTGCAAGAAAGCGTTTGCCTGACTTAGCATTTCAGTTACTCTCTCTTGCATATATGGGACAACTAAATTGTCTTCAGTTGGTAAGCCGGACAGGCGTCCCAAAGGTTTTAGGGTTTTTGGGATGCTTCCTCCAGGATAAGTAGCTTCTGAGACAAGGTTTGATACCCCTAAGTCACCTCCTCTATATACCGGGTGAATTTTTCTCCCTGCAAGAACTTGTCCAAGATCTATAGCAGCTTGAACGAACTCTTTGTACTTTCCATAGAGAAACCCAAAAAGCAAATAAACATTCTTGAATTGCTTGCTAGAAGTTGCTACCATTAGGACAATTCTTAAATTTGAAAAAGAAGCTCGGAGTGGTGTGTTTGTCAAATGATACATAGCTATAACAAACATTCATTAGATATAAAGTCATACCATTAAAGGCAATAATGCAAACGAAAAAAAATCATAAAAGGATACTTTTTAGTAGTTTTGATTGTGGCTCATATCTTCCTCTGGTTTTACGTGAAGAAACAACTTGAACGCCCTATAGGATGAGGATAGGCTTCCCATCTATTTTTCTTATAAACTGGCAAATAAGGTCGTTTATATTTAGATTGTTGAGGCTATATCATGCACGTTATGTGTTGAATAATGGCCACAATTAGGCAATGCATTTTACACGTATCAACTGGGATTCATTTCAAGAGATGAAAGGATGTCATCCAATGACTCTTTATTCAAGTCATTCCTAATGAAATGAAACTTGTCTTCTCTGTTATCGACACTATTCTCAAAGATATACATGGACATTTGCTGCAGTTTTTTCAAGCACATTTATGATAAGAAACTTAAAGCCATCTAGCTCTTCATTTTCTTGTATGCGTTGGTTCAAACATTAGAAACATGGAAGCACTACCTATGGCCTAAGCAGTCGTGATTCACATTGATCATGATTCCTTGAGACACCTTAAAGGCCAGCACAAGCTGAACAAGAGGCATGCTCGATGGATAGAATTCATAAATACATTTCCATATGTTATTCGTTACAAGCAAGGTAAGAAAAACGTTGTTGTAGATGCGCTTTCTCGTAGGCATGTCTTAATCTCGACACTTAATGCTAAACTCCTTGGTTTTGAACATATTAAGGAATTGTATGCTGATGACCATGATTCAACATCGAGTGAAGAACTGAGCAATAAGTTAAACAATCCAATAAAGGGCGACATAAGCTAGTCTTTGAACCCAGTGATTGGGTGTGGTTACACATGCGCAAGGAACGATTTCTTGAACAAAGGAAATCTATGTTATTACCTCAAGGGGATGGTCCTTTTCAAGTTTTAACAATGCATACAAGCTGGATTTGCCCGATGCGTACAACATAATTGCTACTTTTTAATGTTTCTGATTTGAGTCATTTTGATGTAGGCAATGATTTGACAACAAATCCTCTTCAAGAGGAGGGGAATGATGAGATTGAGGACAAAATTGTCACAAGCATGTAGGATGAGGCATATACAGATCCTATTCAAGTTCCCGTTGGACTTGTCACAAGAGCTCAAGAAAAGAAATTCAAAGAAGTGCTTAATGGGTTGATTCAAGCAACTTAGGCTCAATCAAATTCGTGGAGGCCCGTTGAAGGAATTACATATGATAAATGCATGATATCATTTAGGAGGAAAGAGATAAGGTGGGACCCTTATCTTTTACAAAAGGAACGTTGTGAGAAAACAATTTCATTTTACAAAAATCGGTTTTTTCATTTTTTGGATACTTTCTCGTTTCTTGAGGTGTCTAGTGGAGAAAAAAATTAGTTATTTCTATTTTATTTGCCTAGTTTCCATTTTAATTGATGTAAAGCATTTAACTCGATGATGATTATGATTTGATTTAGATTCTTTCCTATTTGCTTATATTATGATTATGATATGATTTAGATTCTTTCATATTAGGATTCTAATTTGATTTAGATTATTTCCTATTTGTTTAGATTCAGATTCCGATTTGATTTTGGTCTAGGATTTATTTTTAAAAATTCTTCTAACCAACCTAATATAATGTAATCGCATCCAATAAATAGAGACAGATCAATTTTGATGCAATTGTTGAGAGAGTTAATTCTCTTTGGTTCTTAAACAAACTCTTGAAACTTATCGGATTTCCGTGGCATTCAAACTCTTGAATTATCAATCAGATTGTCCATAACTGATTGTGGCATTCTCACATACTAAGGTTCATGCTTTCATTGAGCATTGGGTCGTGGTTCCATTCAATTCTAGGTTTAGATTTGATTTGATTTGGAGACTAAATTGATTAGGGTCGCGTGAGTTCTTAGCGGGGTTCGTATCACTTGCCACGAGTAGAAAAATTCAAATCTATTTATATTGGAATAGGGGTGGGCAAACTATCCGACCCGACCCAATCCGATTTGATCTGATCCGAAAAACATTAGATGAGGGTTGGTTCGTGATTAGATCGGGAAAAAAGCCGATCCAATCTGAAATTTGATTTTGTTGGCAACAGAAAAGAAAATGAAAACTTATAAATGAACACCATAGCTCACTGCTCACTCTCTAGGCTTCAAACAAGCACCACAACTCCACTTGAAAAAAAAAACACACAAAAACAAGTTATAAAATCGATGTTTCAAAGTCACACTTCACTGTTAGTCTTCCTTCTTTTCTTTCTCACAACTCACACAAACAACTAACAAGCAGCAAAAGCATGTCAACACAGCAGCGAGCTAGCGGTAACACACCACTTCGATCAGATCTGCTGCACCAATAATTGAATTCGTTGGTTGCTCATTAATGGCTGCTCCACTTCACTTCGACCTGATATGCTCTTCTAGCAATCACCGACGAAACTCGCGAAGCCATTAATGAAACCCACAACCACTTGATCCATCAATTATCGCTTGATTCGAGTGAAGCCATCAGCCACTATCACCAACACCAAGTCCACTAAGGCCTTGAGATTTTGAATTCATATTTCAATTTATATTTTCTTTATGAAAATTAGTGGAAACAGACTAAAATGAAATAATTTCATAAAAGTAATCTTGTAATAACTAAATAATTATAAACAAATAATTTCAAAATTATCCTTGACCCTATTGACCCGAACTCAACCCGAATTTTAAACCCAATCCAAATATAATCTGATCTAAAATTTGGATGAATTTTTCTCCAACCCGATTAACCCAAAATTCGATCGGGTTTATCCGAACCCCATTTTGCCAACCCCTATACTGGATCCAAGCCAATTTTTGGTTTTCAATTGGATAATATAAATAGAAATTTGATAAAGGCCAATAGTAATTATTTGTCCAAATTTTACTTATATTGGTCCCAAGCCCATTTTGCGATTTCAAATTTGAGTAATATAAATGGAAATTGGGTAAGATCAATAATAAAATTTATTTGGCTCAAGAATCTTTTAAATAAATTTAGGCTTACTTTATTAAATTAGTTGGGTCTAGTTTTTTTAATAAAAATTTTATTTCAAAGACCTATTAGAATTTTATTCAATAGGTGCCCAAATTTAATCTTAAAAAGTTGAACCAAGAATAAACTTAAAAAGCTCAAAAGTGCCAAAGCCAATGGATATGAACAAAAGCAAGTACATGGAAGAGCAAGAAGGAAATAGGCTAGTAGATTAAGTCAATTTCTCCTTAGGAAAATCCATGAATTGAGATTGTTTAATTGATTTTTTCTATATGCTATATTTGGTTGATAACATGCCATGATAACATGTCATATAGAATAGGTAGTGCCACTCTATGCATCATAATACATGGCATCTATAGATTATGAATCTATATATATATATATATATTTATTTATATTTGCATGTGCTTAATAATATTAGATTACATCTACAAAACATTATTTTAGGAAGGATACAATTAACAATATAGATTATAATCTAAATAATATTCAAAGAGAAAACAACTTTAAAATATTGAGTAAGAGCAGGAAAATTCAAGATCATTTTTCCTATAAGCTCTATTGTTAGTTCAATAATAAAATTATATATATACCTCGACTTCATGATGCGGTGATGCTCCCTACGGAGGGAGGGTATATATATTATACATTTTATTTGATGAACTTCTTTAAAGATAAGATTGAAATATTTTTCAATTTGTTAATGACCCTAATGGTGGCTGCTTGATATGAAAGATATGTAGATTGAAACAATGGTTATGCAATCAACAAAATTTGTTATTAATAAATTTTGGCCCTAAAAGATAACGATAATTATTTATCATGTTTTGACATGAAAGTAAATAATCTAATAGTTAATCAGGCATAAGCATGACTTCCTTAATTGATAGCTTGCCAAAGTTGTACTAGATTATCATTGGTGAAAATTACTTAGATTGGAAATGTAGTCTATTTAATATTCTCACTGCAAAAGGCTGCAAATATGTTTTGATCCAACTATGCCCTTTAGAACCAATGATAGATGACTATAGAAATCAGAGTGAGTCATATGAGAATTGGTGTGAAGCTAACAAAATAGTTAAGCACTATATATTGGATTTGATTTCCATGGAATTGCAAAAGAAACATTAGAGCATAGAAATACCCATTAAAATATTGGCTAGTCTCCATTAGATGTTTGCTAGAGAAGTGGTGTTGAAATGATGTGATTATGTCCTTATTTTGTCAAAGAAGTGGGCAAAATACTCATTGTTACTGACACTAAGATAGATGAGGGCAGTTTGTGATCATGTCCTAAAAATGATGGACTATTTGAATGAAGTTGAGATTCATAGTGTTGAAAATGGTGATTGAATCTTTACCTGATGCATTTAAAGAGCTTAGGGTCATCTTTATCTTGAGTAATAAAGATATGAACTTGAATTGATGTCCGAACCACATGCCACAGAAAAATTTTATTATAGCAAGAAACTTCCTGAAAATGAATTGTCTTCAAAGCCTAAGTGAAAAGACAAGGATAAGTAGAAGAGAGTTGGGATAAGAAAATTATCTACTAAAAGAGATGGTAAGCCAAAAGGGAGCTGCTAAAAATGTGAACAAAAGGGATAGATTGTCCCAAGATTATTAAAATTAGGTATGGGAAATATTTAAGTTTCCTGATTAGTTTAGATTCCTATTGATTCACACGATAGTATATTCTAATGCAACTAATCTTATTTGTGATTCATTTACTTGGTTTAGGAAACCGAGAGACTAAGTGAAGAAAGCTTCAAAACTATAGTTTTATGAGTTTAGCTTTTGATATTTTTCTTTAATGAATAGGAGTACACTAATATTTTTAAATCCTCTATTTATTATTACTAGTTTGGTACTTTACAAAGACAATTTATATCACATAAGTCCATTGATTATTCAAAACAAGATATGGTGATAGAGAGTATAGCGTTGCGGCTTCCCATTTTGTCCAGGAGGTCCAAAAGTGGAATAAGGAGGTGTTTGGAAATATTTTTCAGCGAAAACGAAGACTAATGGCTCGTATAAATGGGATTCAAGCAGCCCTAGAGAATTACAGCTCCCGAGGACTAGTGCGGTTAGAGGCTAGGTTACGGAACGAGTTGGAGAGGGTGATGGGTCAAGAGGAAATTCTTTGGTGGCAAAAATCTCGGAAAGATGAACTTCTACACGGGGACAGGAATACTAACTTTTTTCATCAAAAAACCATTGTGAGAAGACGAAGAAATAGAATTGAAAAAATCCAAGATAATTCGGGAAACTGGATTTATAGTGAGGAAGAGATTCGTAACCATGCAATTGGGTATTTTTCGGCCTTATACAAAAGTGAAGCTGCAACTCCCCAATGGTATCCGGTTCAGAATTTATTCCCAGTCTTGAATGTTTCTGAGTTGGAAAATACTGCTGATCCAGTTTCAGACGACGAAATCAAAAGGGTGGTCTTTAGCATGAAACCCCTCAAAGCTCCAGGTACTGATGGATTACACGCCATCTTTTACCAAACCCAATGGCCGGTAGTTGGGCCTTCCTTCTGCAAGCTTTTGGCTGATATTTTTAGTTCGGGCAAGATCCCCCAGGAAATCAATACTACCCTTTTGGTATTGATTCCCAAAGTGGAGCACTCTACTAGCCTAAGTATGTTTCGGCCTATCAGTTTGTGCACAGTTGCCTACAAAACAGCGACTGAAATAATCGCCAACCGTTTGCAAGCTTTGTTGCCTGATCTTATAGGGCCCCATCAGACTAGCTTTGTTCCCGGCCGCCATATTATCGATAATATTGTTGTAGCTCAGGAAGTGGTGCATTCTATGCGAAAGAAAATGGGGAGGAAAGGATTTATGGCTATCAAGGTGGATCTTGAGAAAGCGTATGATCGACTAAGCTGGTCCTTTATTTTTTATACTCTTCAACAAACTGGTATCCCAAATCAGTTAGCTAGACTTGTCATGGAATGTGTAACCTCGGCTCGAATGAGTATTTTGTGGAACGGGGAGGTGACAGCAAACTTTGCCCCGGGGCGAGGAATTCGACAGGGAGATCCGTTATCTCCCTATATTTTCGTCTTGTGCATTGAACGACTGAGCCATGGAATAACTCAAGCCGTGAGGGATGGGAATTGGAAGCCTATTCGGTTGGCCAAGCATGGAACTCCCTTAACGCACTTATTTTTTGCAGATGATTTGCTTCTTTTTGCAGAGGCGTCACTTGATTAGGCTAATACTATAGATGCTGTGCTAGAAAGCTATTGTTGGAGCTCTGAAGCGAAGGTCAATAAGTCAAAGACTAAAATCTTTTTTTCTAAGAATGTTGGTCCAAGAGAAGCTCAACGCCTCAGTGATGTGTTGGGGTATTCGGCTACAAATGATTTGGGATGCTATCTTGGAATGCCTCTTCTACATTCGAGAGTGAACAAAGCTACTTATCAAACGATTCTTGACAAGGTGGATAAACGGCTCACTGGCTGGAATGCAGCTCATTTATCCCTTGCTGGGCGAATCACTTTGGCCCATTCGATGCTTCAAGCAATGCCTATTTACGCAATGCAAACGACTTTACTCCCGGCTCCGGTGCGTGGGAAGATTGAGAAGTCTTGCCATCGGTTTATTTGGGATGGGAAAGTCAAAGAGCCACAAGATGAGCATGGTGGGTTGGAACAAGATTTGCATGCCGAAAGTTAAGGGTGGACTGGGGTTTAAGAAGCTGGATGTGATGAATCAGGCTCTGTTGATGAAGCTGAGCTGGGAAGTTGTTTCGAATTCAGATAAGCTGTGGGTGAAGGTTATTTGTTCAAAGTATGGAGTGGATCCTAGACATTTACCGTTGTCCTTCCTTGAGAAGCAAGGATCTAGAGTTTGGAAGGCCATAAGGAGCACGTGGTCAGCCACCATGCGGGGAGCTCGCTGGGCTGTATGTGATGGAGCTCAAACTCGCTTTTGGCTAGATTGCTGGGCAACAAAACAAGGACCTTTGATCAATCTCGCTGTGCATCCAGGACCCCAAGAGTTGGTTAACACCACGGTGAGAGATTATACCAACGTGCATGGGAGCTGGAACTGGCCAGTTTTTGAACACTTGCTACCTAGATGTATTCTGCTGCAGATTACTTTGGTAATGCCCCCTGATCCTCGACTTGGTGTTAATAAAATTTTCTGGCGTTTTGACCCAAGAGGTAGCTTTACGGTTCGCTCAGCCCTTATCAGTTCTACAAACGACCCAATTCTTTCACCCGAAGTATCCGCACCCTCATATTTATTAGACAGCCTCAACCTAAAGAATATATCCAGTCTTCCCGCCTGGATCAATGTGCTCTTCAAGGCACCTCTACTAAGCAATATGTCACTCTAAAAATACTCTTAGAGTTGATATCCAATTGGAAATGAGAAGGTTATACTCATCTTCATCTTGGAGGCATCAGATTAATCCTTACCCTTCATGGAAGAAAAGGGTTATCGGTCACAGCTCGAATTGCTATGCTTGATACCCGGTTTAAACATTACCAAGATGCTGTTATCGGTACTATCCTCACAACTCTTCATGCAGGAAGTGTTTTACTCACCTTTTATCCGAATTTCAACCTTTCTCTCCAAGACACCAATTTGCCCACAACCTTGAAAGTCCAAGTTCAAATTCAAGGTGCAGAACAAATTTCTTCCACCAAAATTGCCACTTTACACCACCAACTGGTCTATCGACTTCAAAATCATGCCTTAGATCTACCCACTCCAGAACACCACTATGACACCCTCATGGTGTTAGCAGAATCTGACCAGATCCCAACAATCATCCAGATCCCAAGACAAATTCCCCGCCATGAACTTATCAAGCTTATGCCTCTTGACTGGATCTCCAATTATGAGCAGTTCCATACAATACAACCCCAATTCAGACATCTGAAAGTATGTTTGAAAGACGACAAGATGGAACAGTCCGAATGACTTTTAAACCTCCTCCAAGTGCTCCACAAGAGCCCCCTCGGCTCTCCTTTACCTATTCTTCAATGATCACCGCTATTCAGATAGCTCAGGAAGATCTGCCCATTACAGGGTTCAATTCTGATGGTTATCCTATTTATCCAGCAAAGCAAAATGGACATTTCCTATGGGATGTCCCAGGTTCAGGCATATGTGACCCAGATTGTCCCTGCTGGGATGATTGGGAAAAGGACGATGATTATGCCACTAAAAGGAAAAAGAAAAAACCTCCAGTCTCATGTCACCACAGTGAACCCAAATCACCAAAAGATCCTCCACCTCCACCAGCCCCATTACCCATCTATAAAAAAGAACTCAAATGGATGGCAAAGCATTGCAAACCTGCGATTCCATCCCCCATCCTAAACTCAACACCTACCATACCACCACTGGCCTGTATGATGTTTTCCTCTACATCTTCAGACTACTCTTCTTCCTTCTCTTCTTTAGAAACTCACACAGATTCCCAGCGCAATGTTGTGTCCAAACCCTTTATCCCTTCAGGTATTACCTCATCTGGCCACCTTGAACCACCAAAGCCTTTTGAATCAGTCCTCAACTGGCAAACTCAAAATGCCAAAGCACAGAATGATACTTTGTTGCATATCAATTCAAAAGTTGAGAAAATCAGTTTACGAACTAACCAGATTGAGACAAAAGTTGACTCAATTACTGCACAAATGCAGCAGATCCACCACAATCTTTAATCCAGAATTACTCAATTAGATTCAGAGTTACGAACCATGCTAGCCCAACGATACTATGGCCTAGAATTTGACCAAAAAGAAAGGCAAATCAGACGCTTAAAAGCTGAGCTTGATCAGATTGAATCCGAAAAACAACGACCTACCCTTTTTTACCACATTCACCTCCTATCCTTTCCATAGGTCCAACTTATCATCCATTTGACTCTATGCTTTCCCCCATCAAACAGTATGACCCTTCCAAGTTATTTGGCATGACTCATGCCCTTTTCAGAGACAATCCCTTACCACCACCACCTAAACCTAAACCAAAGCCTAAACCTCAACCACGCCTCGTCAAAATTCATTAGCCCTCCATGTCCATTCCTGGACAACAGTCCCCACCGCCCGCACCTCCACTACCACCTCCATCCCAACCTCAAACTCAGTCCAAAGACAAAGAACCCATGCACCAGTTTAGTGCCCACACCATCGATCCATCATCTACTCCAGATTATCAAACTTCTACTCCAACTTCTGCTTCAAATCTAGCCCTCTCCAATAGCCATACTGAGTCTGACACAGAATCTTCAGTATCCACTAGTGACTCTGAAAATTCCTATGCAGATATCACCAGAATCTTGATGGCCCAACCTGATCAACCTGATCACGGCCAAACCTCTCACACAGAACCATATGTTGATATTCCCTCAGAAGTTGAAGAAGAAATGCCTGAATCTTCTGCCACAAACCAACCCCCTCCAGCCCAAGCCCAGACCGGTCCAACCAGTCAAAAATCGTCAAATGGTCAATGGTTCACATTTGATGATCTTCCATCTCATAAATGGCGCGAGAGACTTACTGAAATGTTTGCTTGGATTGACCTCCAAATGTTACGGCCAGGAGCAACGACTCAATCAGTCCTTCGAGAATTTGTTACTCGTTTTACGGGTGCTCTAAGAGATTGGTTTGATTCTTTAGGCCAATACAGACAATTACAGTTTGTTCAATTACCCGAAGTCTCAAGTGCCCTTGCGGTTATCCATAATCAATTCCTTGGAGACCCCTCTACAGTTTTTGAAGCTGCACGACGAGACTATCTCAACATGAAATGTTGTTCACTCAATGCTAAGGATCTTCACTTCCATTGCAAACGAATGTCCTTGCTGTTCTATAAGCTTAATGGATTCAATGAGCCCACATTAAAGCGTGTCTTTCTGGCTTCTCTTCCAGAAGAACTCCAACCCGACATACAACGGCAACTCACCGCCTCCAATCTCATCCTTGACAACATCTCTCTTGGCAAAATCTTCCAGATTGCCAAAACATGCCTTGACAAACTTTGTGAGCAGAAACAATTTTTCAAAGAACTGTTGAAAGATAAAGAACCATCCAGGAGTGCCTGCAAAAAGCCCTATTTGCATATCAAATGCAAACAGAAAAAGGATTGTGATTGCAGTTCTAAGAAGAAAAGGCATTTTCGGCAATTCAAAAATCCAGAATTTTCATCCAAACCTCACAGGTCCAGAAAGCCCTACCGATTCTTCAGAAAAAAATCATCCTCCTCCAGAGAATTCAAACGAAAATCATTCAGCAGATGTTTCATCTGCAAGAGAAAAGGCCACTATGCCAAAGATTGTGCCAACAAAAGAGAAAAATCCATCCGGCTAGTCGAGCATCTTCAAGCCACTACAGACTACTCCCCAGAAAAGGATGAACTGAAATCCTATTTCTCTGAGCAAAATGAACCTAATGATGAAACCGTGTTCGCACTACAAAACTCCTCTGATGGCTCAGACAATGATGTGTCTCAAGTTATCTTCCACCAACAATTGCTATCCCTTGACACTATTGTTCCTATACCCTCCATCAAACTCCATATCTTGCCCTCAAAATTCCAAAGGCCCATTCCAGCGATTGGTCTCATAGACACTGGAGCCCAGCGTAGCATGTTAAACCTCAATATTCTTCCACCCGAATACTGGACAAAGTACGAAGAAAATTTCAGGGCTGTTAATGGCAAATTTTTCACTACCTCTTTGATTACCAACAAACCCATTGGTATTCAAATCTTACCAAATTGTGTCATTTGGACCAAGGTTATCGGTTCAACCCTTCCTAATAAGGATATATTGTTAGGATTTGACATACTTCACTAAATCACACACCTCCAAATCATTCCCACTGGAATTCGGGTCAAGTCCATGTTAAAACCATTCACCGACATTCTGAAACTCTACAATTTGTCTGACACTCCCCAGTCCTACCAGGATATTTCATCCCATCTTTTGTGTTTCTGTCCAGAGTCTCATTCTGAGTTCATCCATCCAAACCCTTTGTGGAAAAATCCGTCTTTCTTCATCAAGTTACCTTTCAAACTAAATGAAGACATTAACCCAACCAAAGCTACTCATCCAGGAATGAGTCCTTCTGACTTACTCCTAGCCCAAAAGGAATGTTCACAACTATTAGCCCAAGGTTTAATCGAGCCCACGAATTCTCAATGGGCTTGCCAAGCCTTTTATGTTGAAAAGCATTATGAAATTATGAGAGGAAAGAAACGCCTAGTCATTGACTATCAGCCATTAAACATGTTTTTGCAAGATGACAAGTTTCCTTTGCCCCGACGACAAAGCATGTTTACTTTTCTCAAAAATGCCCAGATCTTTTCAAAATTTGATTTAAAATTAGGTTTCTGGCAATTAGGTATTGAACCCTTTGAGCGTTACAAAACTGCTTTTTGTATCCCAAATGCCCATTTTTAATGGACAGTCCTACCCTTCGACCTCAAAACTGCCCCATCCATTTTCCAAAAATCCATGGTCAAAATCTTTCACCCTATCCTGCATCATGCATTAATTTACATTGATGATATCTTGCTTTTTTCAGGATCACATGTTCTATGATATTGTCCAAAGTCATGGAATCATGCTGTCTGCCAAGAAAAGCACCATTGCCACGGATAACATTGAATTCCTTGGTATGATCATAAAGGACGGCCATTATCAGCCAGGAATGCACATTGCCCAAGAGTTGCTTCACTTCCAGATCAACAACTTTCCAAAAAGCAAGTTCAACAGTTTCTCGGCATTATCAATTACATCAGAGACTTCATCCTACATGTGGACCGCTATACTCACCACCTCTCGGCTTTATTGAAAAAGAAACCCCCAGAGTGGAATGCTGACCACACAACTGCTGTCATTACCCTCAAGCAAATTGCGCAAAATCCACCTCCCTTAAAGTTGTTACTGATGGAAAGTGCATACTGCAGACAGACGCAAGTGATGAATCATGGGGTGCCATCCTCCTCGAAGAAATCAATGGCAAATAACACTTTATCGCTTACGCTAGTGGACAATTTTCTCACACACAGAAGCACTACCATAGCGTGTTCAAAGAAATCTTAGCGGTAAAGAATGGCATCAAAAAGTTTGAGTATCATCTTATTGGACATCATTTTCTCATCCGTATGGACAGTTCAGCCTTCCCCAATATTCTCAATTTCAAAGGTAAAATTGTTCCAGAAAAGATGTTACTCCGATTAAAAGATTGGTTTTCTAAATATGATTTTTTGGTTAAGCATATAAAGGGGTCCCAGAACCTCATCCCTGATATGCTATCCAGACTCTCAAAACCAAAAAACCCTCTCACCTTGATTTCCACCACATACCAATTTCCGATCATCTCCATGGCCACATCACTTCCACCAGAAGCTCTCACCAAGAACACTTTTCCCCTTGACAAAACTTTCTCTTCTGTCTTTGCTATCTAAGAGTTGCAAGAAAAGCTATTTTCCGCTTCTTCATGAAAGCCTACCTTTTGGCAGATGTTGAGTGTTAGAAAATGCATATTTATAAAGGAGAAAACCGTCATTTTACATTTCAAGTCTTACTAACAACCCTTACTTTAATGTGTTTTAGCTTTTTGTAATTTAATTATGTGTGTTTTATTTTAATTAAGTATTTTATGTATTTTAGGGGCATCATAGTCATTTCACAATAAACGAGAGATCAAACGGCAAAACGGACATCACTTTTGAACTCAGGACGGTCGAAAACCTTAGGAAGAGCATAAAAGGAAAAATGGCATTGTTCACATGTACGGTACTATTCACATGTACGGTACTGTCTACGTTACTGTTCACGACACTGTTCACATAGACGGATCGATGACGTGGCATTGACCGATGGTGTGGCATTGATTGATGAGGTGTCATGATCCTGTTGGACTAAAATTCTTATGCACTGTTGATCGATGACGTTGCAGCATATCAGTGGACCAAAAAATGCGCGTACGGTACATGCAACACATGGGATTATTTTCAACCAAACCGCGTTACTGTGCAAACCGTGTCACTGTTTAAACCGTGTAGTTAAACCGTGTTACTGTTCAAGCCGCATAGTCAAATCGCGTATTGTTCACGCATACTGTTGACGTGTACTGTCGACTGATGACGTGGCGCAATCCTGAGCGTCCAAACTGTTTTTAATCCGATGGCTATAATTTACTCGATGTATCTATAAAAAGGGGGCCTCCCCCCCCCCCCTAATTTGATACCTCTAAATCCATTTTTGGGATCCGTTTTCTGTAATTCCTTCTCCATCTTGTATTTTCTACGTATTTTAATAAATTCTCATTTTGCCCCTAATTCAATTATGAGTGGCTAATTTTCTTTCAAGCTTGGGTTGAAGGTGAAGTCTCAACATGTGTCATGGGCTTTATTTGGTAAATTTATTTTCTCTTCCCCTCTAGTTTTTGTGGATGTTTTGACTTTTCGTTGACAAATAATAATAATCTTGTCTAGTACCGCCCTGGTTTCACCGGCTCCCTAGTATAAGGTTATTATTATTTGGCACGATAAGCCCTTAGCACCATATTTATTAGAGTGTGGTTCATGAGGTGTGGATTCCCCCCTCATGATTTAATTTGTATTAATAAGGAATATTTAGCCCATGATGCATATTGATACGAATCCAGATACCCAAGTACGTCAATTTAATAGATTTACACTTTAATTTCTTCTCGCCATTTCAATTCCAATATTTAGGATAATTTGAATTACTTCCACCACAAATCCAACCACCTCATACAAAATTAATTCTATATAGAATTAAAATCTACCTCCTCGTGGGATCGACACTCGTCACCATTGATCTATACTACAATAGATTCGTGCGCTTGCGAGTTCAATAAAATTTGCACAACAAGTTTTTGGCGCCGTTGCCGGGGAGGTAAGTAATTTTAATTCATAGAATTAATTTTTGTGAAGATTTCTATTTAATTGTTTTATTGAATTTTTAAAAAAAAAAAGAAAAAAAAAAGTGAACCTACATTTAGAGGTTAGTATTTCTTTTCTTTTTCTCTTCTTTAAAATTCTGTAATTTAATTTTCAAGTTATTTTTTTATTTCTTCTTTGTGATTTTTTTTATCTTACTAACTTTTTTTTAGTTAATTTATTTCATGTATTTTTTTTTGTATTTTTATAGTAAGGTTGTAATAGCGCCATAAGGTTAGTATCGTAATTTCTCATTCTTCTTTATTTCTATTTGTTTTGTTTCCATCTTTATTTTTATTTTATTTTGCATGCATGGTCGTAGGTCATTATTACCTAATCTTGAACCTATAGACTTCGAACTTGAGAAAACACTTCGCACACACAAAAAAGTTAAAAATAAAATGGATTTACAAGCACCACAAGAGAGGTCATTTAAGGACTACTTCAGTCCTTTAGCTAATTTGAGCACATCATGTATAAGGTATCCAAATGTAGCTGCTAGGAGTTTTGAACTAAAACCTAGTGTGCTAAATTGTCTCCCAACATTCTATGGCTTAGAAAATGAGGACCCATATAATCATCTGAATGATTTTCATGCTATTTGCCAAACCTTTAAATACGAGAATTTTTCAGACGATGATGTTAAACTCAAATTATTCCCATTTTCTTTAAAGGATAGAGCTCGTTCATGGTTAAATATTTTACCTGCTAATAGCATTGCATCATGGGAACAAATGGTAACAAAATTTTTAAATAAATATTTCCCAGTGCATAAAACCAATGTTATTCGCAGGGAAATCTCGGAGTTTACCTAGAGAGATGACGAGCAGTTTTTCGAAACATGGGAACGATTCAATGGGCTACTCTTGAAGTGTCCACATCATGGGTACGAGAAATGGCACAAATGCCAATACTTTTTGGAGGGATTATTACCAAATGTGCAAGAATGGCTAATGGCAACAAGTGGAGGAGAGCTAATGTCAAAAAGTGCATCAGAGATTTGGAAATTCTTCCAGCGACAAGCGGATAATTCCCAACAACGGAGTCAATCACTCAGGAATACTAGAAGGATTAAGGGAGTAAATGAGGTTCAAATTGGTGAGTTAACTTCAGGAATCAAAGAAGTCAAGGAGATGGTTGAAGGTCTCGCTCAACAAATAGCATCGTTATCGACTGCTAAATCAACCACATGACCATGACTCATACTCAGATCAAGCCAATGCCATAGGTGTAATGAGAAAACCATCGAATTACAACCCATACTCTAACACATATAACCCTGGATGGAGAGACCACCCCAATTTTTCATGGTCTTAAGGATTCCAATAGAATGGACCAGCAGCTTCAGCTCCACCAATTCCTCAAAATCCTCAAGCCTCTCAGCCCCCATTTAGACCATTCAATCAGAACCAGAACTACTCTCAACCCAGACCATGGGAGGATGCATTCTAGAATTTCAAGAACGTTACTCACTCCACGATTGAGCAACAGAACCGCACTATTGATGGACTACGAAATGAGTTGAGAGCGGGCTTCAACTCACAAGGCCAATCAGTTTCAAGCCTTGAGAAGATGGTGGGACAACTTGCTTTTTCAGTTCAGACCTTGGCAATGACTGTTGAAAAAGGCAAGTTTCCAAGTCAACCAGTGCCTAACCCTAAAGGAGTGCATGAAGCAAGTACCAGTTCACCACAGCAGCATGGAGATGTCAAAGCCGTCATGACCTTGCGAAAAGGAAAAGAAGTCGACAACAAAGTGGAGATGCCGGTGACAAAAGAAAATCAAATTATTCCTTTACAAACATGTTTAACCCACTTTGGTTTGGATTTTGATATTGACAGATCGGTCGATGAGGTCAACGCTCTACTTGACTCAGCACCATCCATGGACACTAATAAATAGAAGTCAAGAGTTGAACAACTAGCACCATCAGAGAAGAAACTCATCCCATCATCAGAATGACCATCGAAACTCGAGTTCAAACCATTGCCCAACACTCTGGAATATGCATTTTTGAGGGAAGAAAGTACTCTACCGGTAATCATCTCATCATCCCTAAATGACGAACAAAAAGGTAAGTTGTTGGATGTTTTAAAAGAGCACAAAGGAGCATTAGGATTGACCATAGCAGACATAAAAGGTATAAATCCAGTAGACTGCATGCATTACATTCACCTTGATGAAAATGCTAAATCTACTAGGGAAATGCAACGTCGGTTAAATCCTAATATGAAAGAAGTGGTTAGAACTGAAGTTCTCAAGCTATTAGATGCAGGTATCATTTACCTAATTTTTGATAGTTCATGGGTCAGTCATGTACAAGTTGTCCCCAAAAAGTCAGGAGTCACTGTAGTTACGAATGCCGATAATGAATTGATACCCACTAGAGTGACTACAGGATGGCGTGTATGCATTGATTATAGAAAGTTGAATTCTGTCACAGGTAAAGACCATTTTCCTTTACCATTTATCGATCAAATGCTTGACAGATTAACAGGCCATGAATTTTATTGCTTTCTAGATGGCTACTCAGGATATAATCAGATTCCCATAGCACCAAAAGATCAAGAGAAGACCACTTTCACTTGCCCTTTTGGCACTTTTGCATATAGGAGGATGCCATTTGCATTATGTAATGCACCTGCTACATTTCAACGATGCATGTTAAGCATTTTTCTGATATGGTTGAACGATTCCTTGAAGTCTTTATGGATGACTTTTCTGTCTTTGGTGACTCGTTTGATCAATGTTTACATCATCTAACACTAGTTCTGCAGAGATGTATCGAGAAGAACTTGGTCTTAAATTGGGAGAAGTGTCATTTTATGGTAAAACAAGGTATTGTTCTCGGTCACATCATTTCAAACAAAGGTATTGAGGTTGACAAAGCCAGGATGGATCTCATTTCTAATCTTCCTCCACCCAAAACAGTTAGAGAAGTAAGATCTTTCCTTGGGCATGCTAGTTTTTATAGACGTTTCATTAAAGATTTTAGTAAATTTTCTAGACCCTTATGCAATTTACTTGCTAAGGATGTACCTTTTATCTTTAATGATTCATGTCTTGTGGCTTTTGAAAAATTAAAGCAATTGTTGACATCATCACCCATCATCCAGCCCCCAAATTGGAGCTTACTATTCGAGCTCATGTGTGATGCATCTGATTATGCAATAGGAGCAGTATTATGACAAAGAGTTAATCGGATTCCCCATGTTATTTACTATGCTAGTATGACATTGAATGATGCATAGTTGAACTATTCAACTACTGAAAAAGAAATGCTAGCAGTAGTGTTTGCATTGGAAAAATTTCGAACTTATCTCATTGATTGTAAAATAATTGTGTACACAGATCATGATGCTCTTAAATATCTTCTCATGAAGAAAGATGCAAAAGCTAGACTAATTCGTTGGGTGTTACTTTTACAGGAATTTGACTTGGAATTTAAAGATAAGAAAGGCACAAAAAATGTTGTGGCGGACCATCTCTCTCGTCTCCATTTTAACACAATTTCTGAACCTTTAACATTAAATGAGTCATTTCCAGATGAACAATTAATGAGTGTGGAAGTATTACCTTGGTATGCTGATATATTTAATTATCTTGTTACAGGTCAACTTCCAGAGTATTGGACCAAGCAAGAGAATGCTAAATTCTTTGCAGAAATAAAGAATTTCTTTTGGGATGACCCGTATTTGTTCAAGTATTGTGCAGATCAAATTGTCAGACGATGTGTCCCAGAAAGTGAAATTCACAATATCCTTTCATTCTGCCATGAACAAGCTTGTGGAGGCCATTTCAGTGCTAAGAAAACAGCTACAAAAGTTTTACAATGTGGTTTCTATTGGCCAACTATATTTCGAGACGCTTACACTTTCTGTTCTTCATGTGATAGGTGTCAACGAATGGGGAGTATTACGCCAAGGAATATGATGCCACTAAATCCAATTTTAGTGGTTGAGATTTTTGACATATGGGGTATTGACTTCATGGGACCCTTTCCCCCTTCTTTTGACCATCAATTTATATTGGTTGCTGTTGACTATGTATCGAAATGGGTAGAAGCAATTCCATGTAGAACCAATGATCACAAGGTGGTGATAGGGTTTTTGAAAAGCAACATTGTTTCGCGCTTTGGATTCCCTCGAGCAATAATCAGTGATGATGGTGCCCACTTTTGTAATAAAGCATTCAAGGTTCTTTTGACGAAGTATTCAATCACTCATAAAGTGGCGACCCCATATCATCCGCAAACCAGTGGCCAAGTGAAGATCTCCAATCGCGAAATAAAGCACATATTAGAAAAGACGGTGAGGCTGGACAGAAAAGATTGGTCATTAAGACTGGATGATGCATTATGGGCATATAGAACGGCTTTCAAGACCCCGATTGGGATGTCACCCTATAGGCTAGTGTATGGAAAAGCTTGCCACCTACCCGTGGAACTCGAGCATCGTGCATATTGGGCCATCAAGAAATTCAACTTTGACATGCAGCAAGCCAGCTCAGAAAAAAGATTACAACTGGCAGAACTTGAAGAAATTCACAATGACGCATACGAAAATGCCAAGATTTACAAGCAACGAATGAAAGTCTTCCATGACAAGCAAATTATGAGAAAATCTTTCACTCCAGGTCAGAAAGTGCTTTTATTCAATTCTCGCTTGCACCTATTCCCAGGTAAGTTACGCTCTCGTTGGTCTGGCCCATTTATTGTTCATACTGTTTTTCCACATGGGGCAATTGAAATTAAGGACCCAAAGAACGGTGTCACGTTTAAAGTTAATGGTCAAAGATTAAAGCCATATCTAGAGTACCAACCACATGGAGAAGACACCGAAATAAATTTGAGTGACCCACCAGATTTGAATTGATTTTTTTTCTTTCTTTTTATTATTCTTTTGCTAGTTGAAATTATTTTTGCATAAGTGTGTTTATCATTTTCTCTTATCATTGTTAATCATGAGTACCATACTTAGACCGTTCCTCCTGAACATTCTTAAACCACTTCAACGTGTCAAAACTCATCTCAAAAGGCAGATTCAATTTTGTCAAACTCATCGCATTTGGGCTCTACAACCACCAGAGTTAATAGCCTATGTTGAGGGTTTAGAACACCAACTCAGAGATATTGAGAGAAGTGTTTACGACATCCAGTTGGAGCTTGAGGTAAATTCAATAAGAGGACCATTTTAATTTTCTTTGTGTTTAATTTGTTTTTCTGTTTGTGTGCTTTAGTTTGTTACCCCGGTGAAGTGGCGGATAACGGTACTCCGTGACAATCAAGTCGGTTACTTCAGTTTCCCATAATAACTGATATTCTGAGGTGAAGGTATGGATAGAACCGAGATTCTAGCGAAGCTTCACAAGCGATTCCCTTCACTTCCTCAGAATGCCCTCCTTACGATCTATAAAGCTCGGTCCGAACGCATGCGATTGCTCATGAGGAATAACATACCTACTGACCTCTAAAATTTATTGCATACATGCCTGGTTGTGGGAAAGGAAATTATGCAAGAAAACGACGAGCTCGAAGAATTTCTGTTGCTTGTCTAGAATGAGTTGCAATAAAAACCCATGTTCTTTATGAATGGTGTCTGATAACAAGGAAGATAAGATTCAATTCATTAGGGATGGCTTGAATAAGGAGTCATTGGATGATATCCTTCTATCTCTTGAAACGCATCCCAGTGGATATGTGCAAGGAGCGATTCTCCAGTTATGGTCATTATTTCAGAAAGAGCGTGCACAATATAGTCTCGAGAATCTGACTATAAACGACCCTGTTTGCCAGTTTATAAGAAAACTGAATGGGAAGCCCATCCTCGACCTATAGAGGGCGTTCAAGCCGTTTCTGGACGTAAAACCAGAGGAAGATGTGAGCCACAGTCGCAACTATCTGTAAATATCCTTTTACTTTACTGTTATTTTATTTCATTTCACTGTTGTTTTATCATTTGTATTATTGTCTTTAATAATTTTATTACTGTTTTTTTCTTTTTACTGTTTGCTTTTTGACTATTGAGCCATGTGTTTTACGCGTTATTTGACACTGACATGCCACCTCATACGCAATTGTGATCCACTGTCACCAAGATTCTTAAATATGACTTTTTGTTAAGCACTTACAAATTATTTTTGAGAAATATTCCAATGGCAGCTATTCCCAATAGACAATTCAAGAACATTTGTGTGCTTTCTGGATTTACCTATGGCAAACATAAAGAGTTCGTTGATGCAGCTATAGATCTTGGTCGAAGCATAGCAGAGAGAAAATTACACTTGGTGTATGGAGGAGGTAACCGATGGTTATCAAAATTGGTCTCAGAAGCTGCTTTTGTCAGAGGAAGCCAAGTGTTAGGCATCATCCCAAGAGTCCTAAAACCTTTGGGCAGTTTGTCTGACTTATCGACTGGAGAAGAGTTAGTCGTCTAAGGTATGCAAGAACGAATAACTGAAATGCTTAATCATGTTGATGCTTTTATTTTTCTTCCAGGAGATCTTGCAACACTAGAGGCACTTATCACACTAGCATCTTGGGCCCATCTGCACATTCACCAGAAACCCATCGGTTTGTTAAATGTCAATAATTTTTATGATGGCTTTATCGCATTTCTTAACCATGCAATAAAAAATTATTTCGTTCCTTCCAATGCGAAAAAGCTTTTTATTTGTGCTCACACTGCTAATGAGCTACTTGATATGTTACAAGCTTATAAACCGGAGCCAGACCCCTGGAGCTTTGTGTTGGAGCGTTCAAATGATGACGGTAACAGTAGCCACAGTAAGAAGTACAAATTAGATTTAACTCTCCGCCTGTAAATATTTTCTTCTGTGTTGAACACCCAGGTGATGTCTTCTAAACTCTACTTCTTTCCTTTAAAACATTGAGGACAATGTTTCGTTCTGGTTGGGGGGAGGGAATAGACGACAATTGTGGAATCTTGGTTAAGTTTTTACTAATTTTTAATTGTAGAAACTAACTGTTGCTAACTTTTTGTGTTGAAGATGGCTGAATATGGAGTGTAGTGACTCTAGAAACGCATCTTCATCGTTTGAAAAAAAACAACAAAAAAAATAAAAAAAATTCAGATATTTTCTTTTTCTTTATTATGTTTTGATGTTCATTTTTCTTCTTCTTTTTAATTTCTCCTTTATAAATATACATTTTCAAATTTTTTTTTTGAGTCGAAGATGGCTGAATATGGAGTGTAGTGCCTCTAGAAACGCATCTTCTTAAGTTAAAAAAAAAAAACAATTTTTGTTTTCTATCATTTTCCAATTAGTTTTTCTGCATCATTTTCACATTTCTGCATGCATATTTTCCTTGCATGTTTAGAATAGGTTGGGGGGTAGGCTGTTGTTTCAAAAAAAATAAAAAATTTTGTGATTTGTTTTAACATTGGATGACATGATTAATTTCAAATTTTAGTATTTGTATTATCTTTGGTCTTAAGTGATGTTACACTATGTTTGTACTCTACATGTTGATGTCGGAGACAAATATGAGTTGCTTGAAGGAATAAACATGTCATAATAAGTACCAAGTGAGTTTTTGAGCCTATCATTTTCCTTGGAGAGTAACTCTTTTGCCCATTCTTTATACAGCTTAGCAGTTTATTATTGTATACACGATCTCTAGATTTCTTTTGAGTTAACCCTTAAAAAAAATTGTAAAATTAAAAAAAAGAAAAAGAAAAAAAATGTGTATTGCTACATTTGGAGGGCCATCTAACTAGTAGATATGGAAGATTATTTAGAGCTCTAAAAGATGATGGAAAGGCCATCTTTGATCCGTTTGAGCCTTTCTAGCCATCCCTTTTATGAAATATCCATAGTTAACCCTTTTGAGCCTAAAAAAAAAAATAAAAAAATTTCTTTGTCAACTTATCATCTTGACCCACTCCGATTTGAAGTATTACCCAATATCTTACAAGTTCCATCACCTATTTATGTTTGAGAAAAATGTAAATAAACATTTTGTACAGTGAATTTATGCCTAGTTCAAAAAAAAATTTGTTGCTTCTTAAAAAAAAGAAAAAAACTGTTGTTTAAAAATAAAAATAACAATAATAGGTGAAATCCACCTTGCAACTTCCAAAAAAAAAAATTCCTTTGCATTTTTCTCAAACATACACTTTGTTTTTTCCTATTTCCCTTCTTTGTTAGCCATGTCCCTAGCCTACGTTACGTCCTAATAAAAGTCCTTCTTGATTTTAGGGAACTATAGTCTGAAGTATAAGCTAGTTATATGGGCTAAAAAGATATAGTGATGCATGAAAAAATAAATAAATAAATAAATTGGGTTGACTAGCATTTTTATTTGACTGGAGATCGTATTATTTCTAAGCTGAGGGCATATTTCTTTCATTTTGGTGAGAGCATGTGAGATCACTTCTTTATTATTTTCTCTCAATTACCATTCATTGGAGTGACTATTTTTATTGTGTTTAATTTCTTTGTGAGAGTGTCACTACTTTCAGTGAGATTTTGGGGTTTGACATGTCATTCTTGAAGGTAGCTACGACAAAGTGTACTGGGCTGATTCATGTGGATGGTTAATGTGGGTGTGATGTTTCTTTAGACTTGAGATAATGCTTATACTTTTATTTGATTGTTATCATTAATCTGATTGAATAAACAAGAGTGTTTATACGGTACTATTCACATATACGGTACTATTCACATATACGGTACTATTCACATATACGGTACTATTCACATGTACTGTACTGTCTACGTTACTGTTCACATAGACGGATAGATGACGTGACATTGACCGATGATGTGGCATTGACTGATGAGGTGTCAAGATCCTGTTGGACTAAAATTCTTATGCACTGTTGATCGATGACGTGGCAGCATATCAGTGGACCAAAAAATGCACGTACGGTACATGCAACACATGGGATTATTTTCAACCAAACCGCATTACTGTGCAAACCGTGTCACTGTTTAAACCGCGTGGTCAAACCGTGTTACTGTTCAAGCCGCATAATCAAACCGCGTATTGTTGACTGATGACATGGCGCAATCCTGAGCGTCCAAACTGTTTTTAATCCGACGGCTATAATTTACTCGACGTATCTATAAAAAGGGGGCCTCCCCCCCTAATTTGATACCTCTGAATCCATTTTTTGGATCCAGTTTCTGTAATTTCTTCTCCATCTTGTATTTTCTACGTATTATAATAAATTTCCATTTTGCCCCTAATTCAATTATGAGTGGCTAATTTTCTTTCAAGCTTGGGTTGAAGGTGAAGTCTCAATATGTGTCATGGGCTTTATTTGGTAAATTTATTTTCTCTTCCCCTCTAGTTTTTGTGGATGTTTTGATTTTTCGTACCGCCCTGGTTTCACCTGCTCCCTAGTATAAGGTTATTATTATTTGGCACGATAAGCCCTTAGCACCATATTTATTAGAGCGTGGTTCATGAGATGTGGATTCCCCCCTCATGATTTAATTGGTATTAATAAGGAATATTTAGCCCATGATGCATGTTGATACGGATCCAGATACCCAAGTACGTCAATTTAATAGATTTACACTTTAATTTCTTCTCGCCATTTCAATTCCAATATTTAGGATAATTTGAATCACTTCCACCAAAAATCAAACCACCTCATACAAAATTAATTTTATATAGAATTAAAATCCACCTCCTCGTGGGATCGACACTCGTCACCATTGATCTATACTACAATAGATTCGTGCGCTTGCGAGTTCAATAAAATTTGCACAACAGCAGACTCATTTCCATTTTCCACCTTCCACCCAGAAAATCTGTTTCTTACAGGTTTAACCCTCGCTCCATCCAATGAAATCACTGAAGATGAGTTATGGTACATTTGGTGCCTAACTATTCTTTATGCAACTAAGCTAGTCCTACCAATCACTCCCACTTTGACCAATCTCCTTAATCCGGACAAAGCCACCTCTCTTACCTGGACATTACTTGAATGGTTCTCCCCAATACCATGGTGGAGAAAAAAGCTGCATCAACTGTCAGAGATTTACAATCTTGAACGTATGCCTGCCTCTGAAGCACAACTGTTTACATCAGTATTTATCATTCACAGGCCATACTTCCAACATCCAGACACAAATCTCTTTTGGACTCAAGACCAAATATATGAATGGTTTACCGCACCTCACCCAGCTGTCATTAATAATGAAAGCCAATCTAGCCTGCACAATTACCTTTGTCAATTGAACCACTAAACTCCACCACACAGAGATATCTTTCATACCTCATTAGGTCCACAACATGACCTCATCATGATCCCTACTCCATCCGCCATCTCCAAACCAAAATCCACAGGAATCATTATCAAAGAAGAAAAACCAGACTACACCGACTGCCTTTACCAAGATTCACAAGACCCATGGGAAGAATTTCTTCCTCTCAGTCAACATCTCCATCAGTTTCCATAGCCAACCTTCACAACCATCACAACTATCACAACCTTCAAAAGTAGACAAGGCCACTCAGACCCCAAGCTCTGTGCCTTAGTCATTCTCACTCAAGCCTGGCTATAGACGAGATTGTCCTTATCCACCTTGTCGTGGTCTCCACTGTAAGCATCCAAAGCTCTCCAAAACCTTTTTCCCCACATGCAGCTGTGACACTGACCCAGATGAAACTGAAAGCTCATCCGAAGACGATTACATGAATCTCCGCTCTCCCTAAAGTAGTTTGTCTTGTTGTAATAATTATGTTTCACTTTATGGTTTTGTCTTGTATAATTATTAAAGTTTGCTTTTCCTTTAAGCTTTTACTTTTGTCAAAGTCATGCTTTAATTATTAAAGCACACTTTGTCCTTTGTAATAATGAAAGTTGTCATGATGTGTCTTTTACTTTTGCTTTTGTAAAAGATAGGGGTCCTGTCCTATCTTCCCCGAGAATTCTCCTATATAAAGAAATTCCTCCCTCACTTGTAAGATAAAGAAGTTTTCGAAGAAATAAACTCTCGTGTGTTTCCATAAAACCATGAATTTATAAACTCTCTTCTCTCTCTTTGCAAATGAAAATCTAGAGAAAGGAAAAGAATAAAGAATTAAATTTGTTCATTTTAAAACTTTAAGGAAGTATGCTCTGCACTTGCCTTCCAGTAAGGATCCTGTGCATCAGAAAACTTATGATGATTTCTTAAACGGTTTGGTACCCTATTTTAAAGACTAAGGAAAGTCTGTTTTGGGTTATATGACCTTAAAAGAAACGTTTTAGGTTTTACTGTGCCTTGGTCTTGGTCAACTAGATTTAACTGACACCGACAGCGCATGGAATCTAGCCTGGTCTTGGAAGGGGCAGCAAGTTGTTCGTATTTTCCTTTGGCAGGTTCTGCATGCGAAATTAAAGACCAAGGATGAGCTATCTCGGCGCCATGTCTTGAGAGATTGCCACTGCATCAAGCGGCTCTGGCTTTGGCTTGTTCCAAATAGGAATCAACTTTTTTTCTTTCAGTCTAGCTTACGAGAATGGACCATAGCATGCCCATTACAAAACAAGTGGAAGATTGCATGCCCATTACCATGGGAATGTATTTTCAGTGTAGCGGTTTGGAGATTATGGTATTGGAGGAATCATTTTAGCGTGGATGGGAAGTTGGCGGATAGCTCAACAATTTATTTAGATATTATGGCCAAAGCTAATGAAATCCATAGTCTAAACCAGTCCCAAATAAGTCAGCAGCCGAGGCGAAAGGAAATCCTTATAGGCTGGCTTCCACCTCCATGGCCTTGGTGCAAAACAGAATACGGATGGATCTTGTAGGAAATTTCAGGGCGCTGGATCTGGTGGGCTTCTTCGAGACTCTGTCGGATACTGGATTTTCGGATATTGTATGAATATTGGAGAAAGTTCGGTGCTCATGGCTGAGCTTTGGGGTTTAGTTCAAGGTTTATGCATAGCTTGGGAGGCTGGCATAAAACGTCTTTTGGTAGAAGTGGATAGCCTTTGTGTTACTCAAATGATTTCGAAGTAGGTGCTTATGCCTAACGAATTCTATGCATTAGTTGCTGCTGTTCGGGAATTAGTTAGCAGACACTGGCAAATTTCCATCACCCATATTTATCGCGAAGCAAATTCGGTGGCGGATTTTATGGCAAATATGGCTCATTCACTCCCTCATGGGGTACATTTATTTACTAGCCCGCCTGTGGGTATTTATTCAATATAGTTCAAGACTTGTTTGGGGTTACTCAACCCCGTCTTATTCCTGTTTAGCTCACATGTTTGAGCCCCATCTAATAAAAAACAAATCAAGATATTGCAAATGTGGTTGACTTGCAGCACTATGTTGAGTTGGAAGATATGGTTCACATGGCCATGAAAGTGGAACGACAAATGAAAAAGAAAGGTTCCAGTAGAAACAATTTGGGTTCATCTTCTTCATGGAAGTCAAAATAGTGCAAAGATGAAAAGACTGTTTCAAAGTCGAAGATTGAGCCATTCAAGGATCATAAAAACAGAGGCAACCAAAGCAAAGGTAAATATGATTTCCAACACTTATTAAGTGTTTTAAATATTTGAGGATAGGTCATATTGCATCTTAATGCCCAAATAAGAAAGCAATGATCTTGAGGGATGATGGTGATGTTGAAATCAAGAGTGAATCAGATGATGATCCTATGCCACCTTTGGAGGATGCTGATGATGGTGTAAAGTATCTTGCTAATGGTAAATTGATGGTTGCTAGGCGTGCTCTCAACATGCAAGTAAAAGAAGATGTAGAGGTACAACGTGATAACATCTTTCGTACTAGATGCCACATCAAAGATAAGGTATGTAGTATGATAATTGATGGTGGAAGTTGTACTCATGTAGCCACCACTAGTTTAGTTGAAAAATTGAATTTGAAAACTTTGAAACATCCTGGGCCATATAAGCTACAATGGTTGAATGATTGTGGGCAAGTTAAAGTCAATAAACAAGCGCTAGTTTCATTCTCTAATTGGAGATACAAGGATGAGGTTCTATGTGATTCAATACCCATGCATGCTGGACACATCCTTTTGGGGCGACCTTGGCAATATGATAGGAGTGTGACACATAATAGTTACTTAAATAGATATTCTTTTGTAATGAATAAAAAGCAAATCACTCTTGTACCTTTTACACCTACTCAAGTGTGTGAGGATCAAATGTAAATACAAAAAAAGAGCGATAAAAAAAAAAGAAAATGAGAGTACAAAAGAAAGAGAGATTGAGAAAAAAAGCAAGTGGAAATATACAAAAAAAATGAGAATATTGTTGAGAGAAAAGAGAGGCAGCAAGTGAATTTGTTTGTGAAAGAGAGGGAGGTTAAGAGGGCTTTTTTTTTTTTTTTTAAAACGACCTATCACTGTATTTTTCTGCAAAGAGGCTTGTTTACATACTAACGAGCTTAACTCTTCTTTGCCTAGTGCTATTGTGACTCTTTTGCACGACTTTGAAAATGTGTTTCCAAAATGTGTTTCCAAATGAAGTTCCTAATGGTTTGCCACCTATTAGGGGAATTGGGCATCAAATAGACTTTATCCCTGGAGCTAACATTCCTAATAGGCATGCATATAGAAGCAACCTCGATGAGACAAAGGAACTTCAAAGGCAAGTTGAAGAACTCTTGGCAAAGGGATATGTGAGAGAGAGCATGAGTCCATCTGCAGTACCAATTCTACTGGTGCCTAAAAAGAATGGAACATGGAGGATGTGTGTTGACTGCCGTGCAATCAATAAAATCACTGTAAAGTCTAGACATCTTATTCCTAGACTTGATGACATGCTTGATGAATTGCATGGCTCTTATGTGTTTAGTAAAATTGATCTTAAAAGTGGATATCATTAGATTAGGATTAGAGAGGGAGACGAGTGGAAAACTACATTTAAAACAAAATATGGTTTATATGAGTGGTTAGTGATGCCATTTGGGTTATCTAATGCACCTAGCACTTTTACGAGGTTAATGAATCATGTTTTGCGTGCTTTTATTGGTAAGTTTGTAGTTGTCTATTTTGATGATATTTTGATCTATAGTAAAAGTCTAGACGAACACATTGAGCATTTGTAAAGTGTATTGCCTATTTTAATGAAGGAAAAGTGTTATGCTAATTTAAAGAAGTGTTCTTTTTGTACAAATCAAATTGCTTTTCTTGGTTATGTTGTAAGTGCTAAAGGAATTGAGATTGATGAAGAGAAGGTAAAGGCTATTAGGGAGTGGTCTACACCTAAAAGTGTAAGTGAGCTAAGAAGTTTTCATGGTTTGGCTAGTTTTTACTACAGATTTGTGAAAGAGTTTAGCACTGTTGCTGCACCATTAACTGAAATTGTGAAGAAACATGTGGGATTTAAATGGGGTAGTGAACAAGAAGGGACATTTAATCTAATCAAGGAGAAAGTGGTTTTTGCACCATTGCTATACCTGATTTTGCTAAAACTTTTGAAATTCAGTGTGATGCTTTAGTATAGGTGTTGGAGCTATTTTGATGCAAGAATGGCGTCCAATTGCCTATATTAGTGAGAAATTGACTGGAGCAGCCCTAAACTATCCTGCCTATGACAAGGAGATGTACACAGTGGTGAGAGCATTGGAAACCTAGCAACACTATCTTCTACCTAAAGAGTTTGTTATACACATTGATCATGAGTCCTTGAAGCATTTAAAAGGACAAGGTAAGTTGCATAAGAGACATGCCAAATGGGTTGAATTTATTGAGTCGTTTCCTTATATAATCAAATACAAACAAGGTAAGGAGAATGTGGAGGCTGATGCATTATCTAGAAGGTATGCACTTATCTCTACATTAAATGCAAAGTTGTTAGATTTGAGTACATTAAAGAATTATATTTTAATGATCCTAATTATGCTAATGTGTTTAATGCTTGTGAGAAAGTTGCATTTGGTAAGTTCTATAGGCATGATGGGTTCTTATTTAGAGAGAATAAATTGTGTATGCCTCATAGTTCTTTGCGTGAATTGCTTGTGCGTGAAGCTCATGGGGGAGGTTTAATGGGATATTTTTGCATTGCAAAAACTTTACATGTTTTAAAAGAACACTTCTTTTGGCCACATATGAAACGTGATGTTGAAAGAATATGTGAGAAGTGTATCACTTGTAAACATGCTAAGTTTAGAGTTTTACCCCATGGATTGTATAACCCTTTACCCATACCTAGTGAATCTTGGGTTGATATTTCTATGGACTTTGTTTTGGGTTTACCTAGGTCAAAATGGGTTTTCAAAGATCGCACATTTCATTCCATGTCACAAAACTGATGATGCAACAAACTGCTCTAAATGGATTAATTGAGAAAATGTAGAGTAAAAATACAATTCAAGATGCAAGACATGATGAATTGGGCATGGAGAGAAGACAAGGCATTGTGGGCATTATTATTAAAGTTGTTGGGCAGCCAAATACACAATTTGGGTCAAATGTAAAAAGGGTAAATTCGAAATAAAACTGGTATTGATTGAGTTGGAATTAATGTGCAAGCTATTTATTGTTGGAAAGATAATTAAGTTAGTTCTTTAGAATGTGTTATGACCAATTTATTACAGCTTGTTCAGGCATGGGAATTCCAACCACTCCTTTGTTCATTCAACTTCATTTATTTGTTTTGTTTCAAGTTTGTCAATGTGAACTTATCAAGTTTACAATGTTGTGCAATCCATTTGAGTTCTCGTTTGTAAAAGGGTAATGGAGCTGGTGGAGGTGGAGGATCTTGTGGTGGTGTGGGGTTATTATGGTGGCATGAGACTAAAGAATGGATCTCCAACTATGAACAGTTCCATAACAATACAGCTCCAATCCAGACATCTGAAAGTATGTTCGAAAGGCGCCCAGATGGCACAGTCAGAATGACTTTTAAACTACCTCCCAGTACTCCACAAGAGCCTCCTCGGCTATACCATCAATGATGGTGGGCTAGCATTAAGTTTGTCAATGACTAGCATTAATAACGGTGGGTTGGTGAAGACTTTTTGAAGCATCCTTTGATAAACCTATGCTTGGAGGTTTTTTCTAATGTTTCCATTCGTAGTTTTAGGATCTTGGGTTTCTATTAGCCTATCTAAACTCATCAACCTTGCTATGTAAGACAATTAGGTATGAATGTTATTTTAAATTTGAAAGATCATTCTTTCTTTGGTTCTTTTGAGAACTAGTGAACTTATCAAGAGTTTGCATTCTTGTGGTGTTCCAAAATAGACTTATCACTCACCTTCTCATCTAAATCTTGAGTATGGCGTCAATATCCTTCTCTATACCTCTGGTTCATGATTTCTTAAACACTAAGTCAAGGTTTTTGTTTTGCTTAAATATGTTTAGAATTTTCTGGGGAAGTTGAAACCTCAAATTAAGTGTCGGTCTCAAAGTTGCATTATGGCGTTCACATCATTTGGTATCAGATTGCAGCTTTTTAAAACTTGAAACAATTAAAGTTTCAAGTGATCCCTTGCACATTCTTGGAGGTCTAATTACAAAATGGATTACATGGATTAATTGAGAAAATGTGAACTGAAAATGCAATTCAAGATGCAAGACATCATGAATTGGGCTTGGAGAGAAGACAAGGCATTGTGGGCATTATTCAAGATGTTGGGCAGTCAAATACACAATTTGGGTCAAATACAGAAAGGGTAAATTTGGTATAAAACTGGTATTGATTGAACCCGAACTAATGTGCAACTATATACCATTGGAAAGATAATTAAGTTAACTTTCCAATGCAATTTACAATGCTGGATTTGGAGTTCTCTAAAAGGTGTTATGACCAATTTATTACAACTTGTTCAGACTTGGAAATTCCAACCACTCCTTTATTTATTCAACTTCATTTATTTGTTTTGTTTCAAGTTTTTCAATGTGTTAAGTAAGCTCTACCATCAATGATAGTGGGCTAGCATTAAGTTTTTCAATGACTAACTTAATAATGGTGGGTTGGTGAAGACTTTTGAAGCATTCTTTGACAAACCTATGCTTGGAGGGTTGTTCCAATGTTTCCATTTGTATTATTTTGAATTTGAAAGGTCAATGAGAGATGTATGTTATTTTGAATTTGAAAAGTCATTCTTTCTTTGGTTCTTTTGAGAACTAGTGAACTTATCAAGAATTTACATTCTTGTGGCGTTCCAAAATAGACTTATCACTCATCTTCTCATCTAAATCTTGAGTGTGGCATCAATATCCTTCTCTATACCTCTAGTTCATGTTTTCTTAAACATTGGGTCAAGGTTTTTTGTTTACTTCAAATTAAGTGTGGGTTTCAAAGTTTCATTGTGGGGTTCACATCATTAATAGAAGCAATTTTATTATACTTTTGTTTTGTATTCTGTTTGATTTACTTAAGTTGGTTTTATAGTGATAAAAGCATTAAATTTTATTGTAACTTGAGTATGGTTGGTAGATTGTTTCTTTGATTGATCTAATCACGATTGCGGTGGCCAAGAAATTTACAAAAGTATGAGAAGGTGTTCAACAAAGGGAGTTTGATTGCTCAAGGTATGAATACATTTTGAATATAAATACATTTTCCCTTTAGCTATAACTTCGTCACTTATGATAATGGGCCCCTTGACATCAAATGTCTTGTTTTATCTACAGTTTCTTTATTCTTGAGAAATGCATGCATGGCTACTTTGATTACTTATTTTAGGAATGATGTATAATGACTTTACTCTTTGGTTTATTAGCTATTTTGTTTATATTTTAAATGATTATATTTAAGAGTATAGTTTTTGGTATGTTTATGTTTATAAAAGTCTAGTTCCCGGTGAATTTACTATTGATATTTTTTTTCGTATAGTTACACTTAATAAATGTAAAATTTAAATAAAATTTTAAATTAACAGGCAACATTATTAAAATGGATAAACATTAGATATGGTTTGCAAAGTGTCCAAAGAATATGAAAAAGAAGTTAAGGTGTTCATAATTTTACTATGCTTAATTCATATATTGACTATAGCAACCTAGAGTTTCATGCTCTTGAATGAATAAAGGGTCATTTGCTTCACTATTGTTTTCTGCCAACATACCTAGTTTGGGATAAACATAGAGAGATTGATTCAAACGCAGCCTCTGTAAGTTGCCTAAAGCATTGTGAAAGTCATAAATTTAGGTTCCATGATCAAATAACATCAAGAACATGATCCACAATGCTTACAAACAATATGAGCAAAATCCTAAGAGTTTTAGGGATATACTTTAGGATGCTGAGAAGCCTTATATTTACGTTCAAAGTATTATAAGTTTCGGGGCTAATAAGAAAATGAAGTATGGGTGGTTTGAGCAAGGGTTTAATACATTGTTGGAAGTTCTTTCTGACATGTTTTCAGAAAATAATAACGTTTCAATGCTATGTGGCCAAAAAAAATAATCATTAGGATTAGATTATGAGAAAATACATGCATGGAATTATTGCATTCTCTTTATGTAAATCTGAATAAAGGTCCTACTTGTGGAGAGTCTAGGTGAGGGAAAAAAAGAGTAAAAACAAGGAGTAACCATGAACTTGCAAACATGCAGTAGATATTTTCCTCCTATTCTTAGGTTCAAACATATTTTAGCCACCTCAAATTGCTAAGAACTTGACTTGGCATGTTAATCACTGAATTAAAAAGGGAAAACTTTGCCATCCATTAGACTTCAGTATGGCATCTAGTTGACACCTTCAAGGGCAGAGGGTATATAGGGCTAGAAAATGCCATCGCGCCTATAGAGTATTAAAAAATTTTAAGGTTTAAAAAAATGAAAAATTAAGGCACCTGCCTAGTTAATTCCACTAAAGCCAATGTTTGAAAATAATATATAAAATAAGAAAAAGAATCAGTTAAGCCAAAAACATAAATAACAAATCCTCCAAAATTAGAAGCGACACAACCAAAACTCCCAAATTTTCTACGACCTCACCACGAAAAATATGAGAGAACCATTAAGATTTATAAATACTTCAAAAGAAAAAATATAGAGAATTTAGATCATCTAAATTATGAAAATCCACCTTTAAAATCTATCTAAGTTTGCTTCCACAAATTTGGGTTTGTTTAGTTCTCAAGTATTATTATTCAACACCTAGAAGAAACTTTATCCAAAATGGCATCTTCCTCTTCTTCATCAAACATAGCTTCATCAAAATCCTCTCCAATTTCTCTCTCTTCTACTCTTTCTTTACCTCGTTCTTGTCAGAAACATGTAGCTTCAAAAATAGAAAATCTTGTTGAATACTCGTATATCCTTGAATCTGCTCAGATTAATGAATCTCAGTTCCTTGTTATGAGTCCTTATCATCTGTACAAACAAAAAACTTCTTTCACTAGAAGTATTTGAACCCTGATCTTCACAAAAATACCTCTTTCTAAAGAGTACATCCAGTCTTCCAGACTTGATCAGTGTGCTCTACAAGCCTCCCAAAGTGAACAATATGTCACTATGGATATACCAACAGATCTCGTAACCAACTAGAAACGAGAAGGGTATACACACCTCCATTTAGGTGGTGTCCGGCTTATCCTCACTTTACATGGCAGAAAAGGCTTACCTGTCACAACTAGAATTGCCCTCCTTGACACAAGGTTCAAACAGTATCAACATACTGTTATTGGCACTGTTTTAACCACACTCCATGCTGGAAGTGTCTTGTTAACCTTCTACCCAAATTTCAACATGTCCCTAGCAGATCCCAACCTTCTAACAACACTGAAAGTCCAAATCCAGCTCTAGGGAGCAGAACAAATATCCACTTCCAGAATAGCCACTCTCCATCATCAGATAATGTATCGATTGCAAAATCATGCGCTAGATCTCCCAATTGCACAAACAACCAGTGATGCATTGATGATTCTTGCAGACACAGATACAATCCCAACCATCATCCAGATCCCCAAACAAATTCAAAAACAAGAGTTGCTCAAACTCATGCCTTTGGAATGGCTTACCAACTATGAACAATGCCATCAGAATTTCGAACCTGTCCAGACCTCTCAAGCCATCTTCGAATGAAGAACAGATGGACAAGTCAAGTTGTCTTTTCAGACGCCAGACAAGCCAAATCCAGATCCTCAAACCAAAGTTGTTTCTCAACCCTATGTCCAATCCTCAATCACAACAATTACCCATATATAAGAAAGCACTCAGGCAACTCTAATGAGAATCCTCATCTAAGCATGTTTCTGCTCAACCAAAGATCAAGTCATACTTGATGTTCTCATCTTCTAACCAATCATACCAAGAATCATTTCCTCCACTCGAAAGGCACATATACCCTCAAACCAAAGTTGTTTCTTAACCTTATGTCCAATCACCAATCACAACCTCTAGAGCACCAGAAGCACCAAAACAGTATGAGGCAATGCTAAACTGGCAAACCCAAAATGGCAGTGCTAAAAAAGATTGACAAAGTGGCATCACAGGTGTCATAAACAGAAATAAAGGTGGACACAATCACTTCCCGGCTTGAATAGATTTATTCAAATCTGCAGAACAGAATCTCTGAATTAGATATCGATCTCAAAACAATGATCAACAATCGTATTTGGGGTCCCGAATTCAATAAGAAAGAAGCAGCGATAAGACAGTTGAAGGCAAAATTGGCCAGAATTGATGCTGACAAAGCACAACCTTCACTTTTCACCAAAATGTAGTCCATACCTATACCAACACCACTATTCACATCATACCAACCTTTTTACACTCCTTCTAAACAATCAACTTACGATCAGTTCTTTGGTCTCTCCCATCTCTATAATATTCCTTCCGTTCCACCACCAAAAACTACTTCACCAAAAAGATTCAAATCAAAAGTCAAAATCTCAAAACCTCCACCCAAGGAAGATCTTCAAGTTCCAGAAGACTCTCCTAAAGCAACTCCTGAACCTCCAAAGAAAGACAAAGCTCCAGCTTACCAATAACATTATCAACAAATTGATACTCAAAACAATGATTCTGATTCGACCTCAGAAGAAAGTTTACCCTCCTCAGATAATTTCAACTCATCTGAACAAACTTCTTCAGACTCAGAGTCTCAATATGTAGATATTTCTAGTCTTCTCATGGCCACAAAAACAGAAGATCCTATTACATCCACTCCTGTTGTCGACACTCCTATTGCTGAAGAATCTTCTGAATATAATGATGATGTCTAAGGCTCACAAACAAAACCGGCTCCCTCTGTCCCTCTGGTTTCTAAAAAGTCTTCAAAACCATCTTCTTCCCCATGGTTTACATTTGATGACATCCCTCGTCACAAATGGCAAGCTCGACATCAAGAATTTGTTGCATGGATTGATGTGCAAATGACCAGTCCCATTGCACAATCTCAGACTGTTCTCCGTGAATTTTGTTCCAAATTCACTGGATCTCTACGAGATTGGTTTGAAAGTCTAGGCGAATACAGACAACTCCAATTGATTCAAACCACTGTTCCTATAGCCCTTACGGTTATTTATGAGCAGTTTATTGGAGAACCTGTAGCATCAACTGAAGCATCTCGAAAAGAATATCACCAGATGAAATGTTGTTCTCTTAAACGACATCACCTGGAAATGCATTACAAAAGGATGAGCATGCTTTATTTCAAATTGAATGGATTCAATGATCCATCCTTAAAGCATGCCTTTGCTGCATTTTTTACCACCAGAGCTTCAGCTAGAGCTTCAAAGACAATTGACAGCCTCTAACCTCGACATAGTAAATGTCTCCCTTGGAAAAATCTTTCAATTAACCATGCTATGCCTTGATAAGATCTGTGAGCAAAAAGATTTCTTCAGGGACCTTATTGAACACAAAGAACCCTTTGCCTCAGCTTGTAAAAAACCCTCCCTCAAAATCTAGTGCAAAGATGACAAAAGGTGCACTTGTCCAACTACCAAAAAGAAACACTTCCAGGAGCATTTCCACAGATCCTCTTCCAAAAAACCAAAGAAGCCTTACAGATACTTCAGAAAAAAAGATCCTTCACAGTTCAGAAAGAAGAAACACAATCGTTGTTTTATTTTCAAGAAGCGCGGACATTTTGCCCGCAATTACCCAAATAAGTTAGCAAAAGCTATTCGTCTCATTCAGCACTTACAGCAATCTTCTATCCTTTCTGACAACGAAGAAGTTGAATCCATCTTCTCAGAACAGTCCGAGAAAGATGATCATACGACCTTCAATCTTGTTGATTCAACAAATTCAGATCCAGATGACATTTCTGTGATCTCCACTATTCAAGAGATTAACCACATTCACCCTACACTTCCTGGTCCATCAGTAAAAATTCCAGTTATCCCTTTTAAATTCCATAAACCTGTCTCAGTTGTTGGTTTCCTTGATACTGGCGCACAGCGCAGTATGCTCAATCCTAAAATCCTTCCTCCAGCCTATTGGGACAACCATACTGAATACTTCAAAGCTGCAAATGGAAAAGTTTTTGAAACTTTCCTCATTACTAAAAAACTCATTGTTATCCAGTTCTTCCCCAACTGTATCATTTGGCAAAAGATTGTTGATTCAGATTTACCAGACAAAGATCTCCTTATCGGATTTAATATCCTCTAACTGGTAAAAAACCTCTTCATTACACCAACATGCATTAAATTCAAACAAATGTTTATGCCATATATAGATGTTCTCCGTCTGTATACATTGTCAGATACAGCTCCTCCTTATACCTCCATTTCTCACAAGTTCCTTGAACTTTGTCCCAACAATCACTCACAATTCACTCATCCATCACCGCTTTGGAAAAATACACAGTTTTTCATTCATCTTCCTTTCAAACTCAATGAAGATGTCAATCCTACCAAAGCCACACATCCTTGGATGCCTCCATCTGATCTCACTCTCGCCAAGCAAGAATGCACACAATTGCTTCGGCAAGGTCTCATAGAACCCACTACTTCATATTAGGCTTGTCAAGCTTTCTATGTTGAAAAACGATCTGAATTAGTTCGTGGAAAAAAGAGATTAGTCATTGATTACCAACCACTTAATGCTTTCCTTAAAGATGACAAATTTCCTCTTCCAAAGATCTAGTCCTTGTTCATTCATCTTCAAGGTGCAAATGTATTTTCAAAGTTTGATCTTAAAACTGGTTTTTGGCAATTTGGCATTTCTCCAGAAGATCGTCCCAAAATAGCCTTCTGTATCCCTGATGCTCATTATCAATGGACAGTTCTACCCTTCAGTCTCAAAGTTGCACCATCCTTATTTCAAAAGGCAATGGTTAAGATCTTCTCTCTGATCCTCCATCATGCTTTGGTCTACATTGATGACATCCTGTTGTTTTCCCATGACCACCAAACACATCAACATCTCCTTTCAAATTTCCTGAAAATCGTACAGACACATGGCATCATGCTTTCTGAAAAGAAAAGCAACATAGGAAAGGAATCTATTGACTTTCTTGGCATGGTCTTAAAAGATGGCCATTACCATCCAGGACTATATATTGCAGCAGAATTATTAAAGTTTCCTGACATTGATCTCACCAAAAAGCAAATTCAATAGTTCCTTGGAATTGTTAATTATGTCAGAGACTTTATTCCCAAAGTTGCGGTCCACACTAGTCAGATATCCTCCATGCTCAAAAAGATGGCTCCACCATGGGGTCCAGCTCAGATAGACGCTGTAAAGCAGTTTAAAAAGATAGCCCAGTCACCTTCTCCACTCAAAATTCCCACTATTGGCCAACGCATCCTCCAGACAGATGCTAGTGATGACTTTTGAAGTGTTATCCTCCTGGAAAAGATCAGTGACTCAGAGTCCTATTGCGTTCATGCAAGTGGACAGTTCAAAGACTCAAAAAAGAATTATCATGTGATTTACAAGGAAATTCTTGCAGTAAAATATGGAATCAAGAAATTTGAATTTCATCTCATCAGCTACAATTTCCTCATCAGAATGGACAACAGTTCTTTTCCAAAGATCTTTGACTTCAAGAACAAATTGCTTCCTGACAAGCAATGGCTCAACTTAAAAACATGGTTTGCAAAGTATGACTACACAGTTCAACACATCAAAGGAAATAAAAATCTTATCCCTGATTTCCTCACCCGACCATCTATAAAAAGCCCTATTCTCATCTCTTCCATCCAAACCATTCCAATTATAGCCATGTATCGAACACTCCCCTTCAAAGGTCTCACTCAAAAAGCTTTTCCTTTCAACCTCACTTTCCGTATAGCTTTCCAAATCCAAACCTTCACAAAGAAATTCCTTTATAGATATTTCATGAATGTTCACAGAGCCAAACCCGAAAAATTTCCTTCTCTATGTTTAGAACACCTATTCCTCTCTGGTTTCATCATTGTTCCCAGTCTCACCATCTGTGAAGATGAGTTATGGTACATGTGGTGTCTCACAGTCCTGTTTGCTATCTCCACACCAGATCATGCACCCACACTTCTCTGGACACTCCTTGAATAGTTTTCACCACTCACTTGGTGGCGTAAACAATTACGGAATATATTTAACTTTCATCAGTTAGATCGAATTCTAGATCAAGAAGCAGATATGTTTACTTCGGTATTCATAGTCCACAGGCCATTTTTCCAACATCCTCAGACAAAAGACTACTAGACACAGGACATGGCGTATAAATGGAAAACATTCCCTCATCCTTTCTCTCTTGACCATGATCCTACAATCATCTCCACTCTCAAAGCCTACTTGTTAGAACTCAACAATGTCCAACCTGTCCCAACAGACTCTTGAGATTCTACCAGGCACTCAAATATGTACCCCATGATCCAGTTCCCATCCTCATGGCATTCTTGTTCGAGAACAGAGACCTGACTACACCAATGTTCTCTTCCAAGACGCTCAAGACCCTTGGGTAGACTTTCAGTCTTTATTACAAACCCAAGAGACTCAGTACACCGTCATTAAACCAGACTCTTCGTCTACTCCAACTCAAGCTCAAAGACCAGCAAGCCCCGGCCTAGATGAAGGCTTCCTGATCTACCAAGAAATTCAAAGAGCAAAAGAAGAATATGAAAATTAAACTGGTGACGTGTCCCCATCTAGATTTCCCTCAACTCCATAATCACCTCACATGGCTACAAAGTCATCCGGGAATCTCGGCTTTTCCTACTTTCAATAAAAGACATGGGTCCTACCCTGTCTAAAGTGTGTTTTAGCTTTTATGCTTTTCAAAGTAAACTATTATGCTTTTGCTTTTGCTTTATGCTTAAAGAAAAGATAAGGGTCCTGTCTTATCTTTATCTTTATCTTTATTTTAGCTTTCCAGCTCTATTTAAGAGCTCTTCCGTCCTTGTAAAATTCAGATTGCCATCAATAATATTTCTAAGTTTTTCTTAAACTCCTATGGCTTACTAAGTCTCTCTTCTTCTTCTAGGTAATGAAGAAAATACTTGAGTTATTAAACTAAGACCGTTCATCTCTATTTTATATACTGAGTGTGCTCTACACTTGCCTTGCTTCAAGGATCATGTGTATCAGAAAAGTCCTGATTTATTTATAAAACCGATTTAAAATAAAATTATTTTCTCACAACGTTCACCCTCTTTGAAGGTCAGAGGTGACCTGTTTTCGGGTGGTATCGTGATCAATGGTTTTTGTTTTTTTAGGTTTTATATCTCAGGGATTATAGGTATATCGGCTGGAAACTAAAACTTGCGGACTACTGGTCCAAAGGATAGTCTAGCACTATCATAGTTCAGGTATAACAACGCCACGTACTTGTTTCACCCAGTGGTATTAGAGGTGGTATCATGGTTCAATTCATATATAATGTTCAGTTCATGCCAACCAAGACTTTCAGAATCTGAAACCTAGACCCGAAAAGTATCCTCATCATTTTCAATCTTCATGGTTCAATTCTTTTCCTTTTTGGCTAGAATATTCACCTACAAAAGATGTAGCTTTTTGTCAACCATGTTATCTTTAATACACCATATGAATAAACAAAATGTATTGCTTAAATTGTGGACAAATTCAATGGTTAGAGAAAGGTTAAAAATGAAAAAAAAAGTGCCTTCCTTTATCTTATGGGAAAGGATCACGACTTTGCTTATGGAAGGGTTGAAAAATCATGTGTGATTTGATAAGATGATCTTCGCATTTACCACAGGTATTTAATCATTACTCTTTTCAAGAAGATGAAAAGAAATATACTACAGTTAAAAATTGCAGTTGAAGCAATTTGATACCTAGCTTTTCAAGGTTGTTCTTCGATAGACAGTGATGAAAGCAAAAAATCATAAAATAGTGGAAATTTTCTCCAGTTATTGAAAAGATTTGCTTCTAATGATAAAAAAACTGAAAAGTTATACTTGATAAAGCTCCAGATACATTGCCAGATATTTAAAAGTAGGAATGGCAATGGGGAGGGGAGGGGACCAATATCCCCGTACCCATCCCCGATATTTTGCGTATATCCCCGTCCCGTCCCCGTCCCGTCCCCGTCAGAATTACTTGAGAGAATCCCCATCCCCTCCCCGAATAATAACAGGGGATCCCCAAGGGTCCCCGATCCCTGAATAACTAATACATTTTTTTGTTTTCGATTTTGAGTTAATTATATTAAAATAAAAAATTCAAATTAAAGTAAAGTTTGAAATATATCTTACATTAATATCCATTACAAAAGTCACATACATTAAATTAGTAAGTAACGCAGCATGTAAGGGATACAAACTTCTTTTACAAACTATTGTGAATAAATTAATAGTCTAATACAAAATTGTTACAAATAAAATCAAATTTAGATTCAAAATTAACTTTTTCAATAGTGGCGTGGGCACTTTATAAATGTGGACTATTCCCTTTACATCACAATAGTTAAGTCGGAGCAAATCAAGAGCAAATATTAGATTAAATTAGATTAAATTAGATATTAAAATTGTGATTCGCTGTGGGCAATTATAATATCTAAAAATAAATAAAAAATAGATTTAAGTTTAAAACATTTAAGGAATATTAAAATCAAAATAAAATTTTTGGGATAATAGAATTTACCCGGTTTTTTAATGTCCTAAATAAAAATTTAGGACTTTAATTAGTTAATTAGGCCTAAAAGTTTAATAATATAAATATTTTGATATTTTTTATTTTTACCAATATTTATAATTTTATAATTCAAATTTTATTATTTATTTACTAGTAATTTTAAAAAATAAAAATAAAATTAAAAATTAAAATGGGGAAATGGGTAGGGAATGGGGATTCCACCTCATCCCCGTCCCCTCCCCAAATAAGAAATTGGGTAAAAAGCTTTCCCCGTCCCTTCTCCGAATAAGAAATTGGGTATAAAATTATCTCCATACCCTCCCCGAATAGGGAAAATCCCCGAGGGTACCCGTCCCTGTGGGGATTTTTGCCATCCCTATTTAAAAGAAAATTTTACATGTCTCTTTAATGAAAGTGAAAATGACAATTCTTGAAGAAATAGAAGATTCAAATTTTTGTTTAATTATAGAAGAATCACGCGATGAATAAAAAAAACAACATATGACTGTAGAATTGAGACCTGTTGACAAACTTGGTTTTGTGCAAGAATTATTTTTGGACTTATTTATGTCTCTAACACTTCTACTCGACCTTTAAATATGTGATATACTCTGCACTATCTTGTAATAAATTAAATGTTCAAAATATTCGAGGGCAAGGATATGATGGTGCAAGTAACATATAGGGTAAGTGGAATGGTTAACAAGCTTTAATTTTGAAAGATTGTCTATATACTTACCACATTCATTATTTAGCTCATCAACTACAATTGGCTTTAGTTGTAGTATATTCATCATTTCTTTACTAAACTAACTTCTATTGTAAAATATTGTTAGTGCTTCTTGTTAGCGCAATGATGAACTCAAAAGTGGTCATGCTACTGATCTTGATCATATGATTTCCATTGATGAGCTTGAGAGTGGAACAGAGATTAACCAAATTGGCACTTTACAAAGGCCTGAGGATACTCCTTGTAGTTCTCACTTCAAATCAGTCTCTTAATAAAAATGTCTAGTTCAACATTTTTGTTCCACTTAATATCATTGGAGATGGCACTTCTACTTTTCAAACAAGGAGATGTTGATTTTGCATATAAAGTAATGACTGCTTTTGAATTTTCCTTTATCTTACATCTTATAAAAGAAATTATAGCAATCAGTATATACTTTTCCAAGCTTTGCAATCTGAATCTCAACATATTTTGCATGTTGTGCATCTTGTTTCATCAACTAAATCACTTATTTTGAAATTGAGAGATGATGTGGAACACTTTACTTGATGAAAGTGAAATTGAGAGATGATGTGGAATACTTTACTTGATGAAAGTGAAATTGAGAGATGATATGGATCATTTTGTAAGGCAAGAAATGTGGATATTCCAAAAATTAATACTCATTATGTTGCAGGACAAGGTCGAGCTCAGCATCAAGAAGATAATTTTACAATTGAACATCATAGGGTAAATATATTTTATGTTGCTATAGATTGTGAATAACAAGAATTAAGTAGTCTATTTAATAAACATGCAATGGAGTTACTTATACTTAGTTCAACACTTGAACCTCATGAATGTAGGAAGTCTTTTAGAATTGGTGATACTTGTCAATTGGTTGACAAGTTTTATCCAACAGACTTCATAGATGTTGGTAAAATGAAATTGAAAATTCAAATTAAGCATTATGAGTACAGTGTATGATGTAGGGCATTATTTTAGAATTATAGAATTTTTATTATTTTAAGACTTTCTATTTTAATTAGAGTCCCTTCAAATAGTGTCCCTTAAAATCGTGTCCCTTAAATTAAGCCTTTCAAATGTGTCCTAATGTTTTATTTTTATTATAATTGTCATTTAGTTTCCCTTTTCAAGTTAACTTAGGAAAGTAGGTTTCCTCTATTAAAAATAAAGAGGTCTTATTTTTGTTTTCATAACTTCAATTTCAATTATTCAATAAAAACCTCATTTTTTATTTTCCTCTGGGATTATCTACAAAATCTCTCTTGTAGAGTCGTTTGGATTAGAGCGTCATCTAATCTCGGTTTAAACATTATTAAAAATCAAATTGAGTCTTTTGAATTAGAACGAGATCTAACCACGCTTCAATTAGAGTGCAACCTAATCATTTTGGCTTGGTCTAGTACTTGAACGATATCCAGTATTTCCTACCTTATCAATTCTGCTTCCGCTACGCTTGTGCGATTTGCATAGTTGTTGTGGCCACCATATCCGTCTACCCAAATCTCCACCACTGTTTATCCTAAAAAAATTATAAAAAATAAAAAAACTGAAATTCCCAAATTTTGAAACCTTAGTCGCCACAACCCCACCATCACTCCAGCACAATCCGACAACCACTAAATCAACTGCTACAACCAGCTAAGTCACCTTATTCTGGCATCCAAATCCTACCAAACCCATTTGGATTGCCGTCGCCCATAATCGATACAAAACACCAAAAACCTGCAACTTTCCACACTCAATCCATTGCCGTCAGCCACCCTTACCGTCAGCCAACACCACCACCAAACTTGTTGGCCTTCACTAATCAAAACCTCATGAACTGACTGCGCAGCTGCAAATCACCTAAAACCCACGAGCTCTCCGCCCACTCACTGTTGTGAAATTCTACCTTTTGCCGTCGGCTGACACCACCATCACATTCCCTTCTAGCTACACATCCCAAACCAATCATCAATCACCACAAATCACTAGCCAAAAACCACCACGAACCACTTAAGCTGTCATTAATTCAAGTCATTTTCTAGCCAAACCACCATGAGTCTAGTAATCTACGCCCGCCATCGTGTTCCTCACATCCAAATCCATCGGCCATAACAAATCCGAGAGTTAAGCTTTATTTACAATTTTCCCATTAACTTTAAATTTTTAGTTGAAATATTTGAAGGGCTTCATGCTTTGGAAGCTTGATGGAAATTACAGTCCTGGAAATTTTCTTTTGTGATTGGATAAGGTTGATCAAGAATATATGATTAGATTGCTGAGGTATGATCAAGTACAATTTGTAACCGATTTTCTATTAACAAGAAGTGCTTTAGAATGATGGACAAGAGTGGACAGGCGTTGATTACTTTTCAAAGGTCTTTTCAAAATTACTTCATGGATGCGTTATGCGTATAAAGCGAATGTTGAAATCAAGATTCACTCCTCATAGATATTGTCTGGCACGACAAGGTACGAGATCAGTTTCTGATTATGCGTTTGAGTTTGAACAATTTTATGGATGCAAATATTATTATGAACCTGAAGAAGATATAGTTATGAGATTTGTGATGGGGCTTGGTTTACAAATTCAACAAAAGATGTCTATTGTTGTGCAAATTTTATTGTACTCACAAGCGCAAAAATCTATTGTAATATAAATTTATGGTGACAATTGTCGATCCACGAGGAAGTAGATTTAATTGTGTAGGGTTAATTTTCTAAGTATGTATGTGAATTGGCTAGAGATGATTTTTGAGCAATACTAAGATTTAAAATAAAAATGGTAGGAATAAATTAAGGACGAAAATAATTCAAATAAAAACTCGAGTCTCTATATTCACACTCAACACTTCACCATGGCCTTAATATTCCTTTTTAGTTCTAATTAATTTATGAGGGGGTATTTCCACTCCTCATAAGCCTCACTCTAATAAATATGGTATCAAGCGCTCAGTTTACCAGCGAGTAATAATCTTCTACTAAGTGTGGTGTCAAGTATATATTATGCCAGATGATAATAATCTTCTATCATGAACGTGGCAAGACATTCTAAATAACTTAGATGCATTCTCTATCAGCACTGAGTCAAGACCAACTCCCAAATAATAGAGGGGAGTCTCTTTCCAATAAATATTGTGTAAAGTGCTTATTGTGCCGGATAGTAACGATCTTTCACTAGGAGCTAGTATACTATGAAAATTCTAGACAAGATACACTATCTGTCAACAATGAGTCAAAACAACCGTAGAAATCAAAAAGGAAAAGAAAATAAACTTACTAAATTAAGTCCATGGATCATATTGAGGCTTCACCTTAAACCCAAGCTTGAAATAAAACAAGCCACTCATGATTGAACTAGGGGTAAAATAGTAATTTTAGTAAAGTACATAGAAAATACAAGATGGAGGGAGACTTATAAAAAATGGAGCTTAGATTTGGATTCAAGGTGCATTTCAGATTGAAATTGAGCAGTTGTAACTTAAAAGTTGCAGCACTAAGGTGTTTGATAAACACTGGCTACTCTAACTTAGAAGCTATGTTGATTTGATTTTTCACTTGTATGATGAAAAATCTATTATATATTTTAATAATTTTATCAAAATTATTATTTAAAATTTATATTTACTATATATTATTAACTTTTATTTCATAATTACAGTTTTTTTCCACAACAGCTATAACTTTTTAAGCTACAGCATCTCAATCCCAAACATGATCTTAGACCGATTAAATTAGGGGAGGAGCCCCCTATTTACAGTTACAATGAGTAATCATGGCCATCGAATGAAAACAATTTATAAGAGAAGCTGCAATAATACAATCAAGCAAAGACATCTCACACTTATAAGCTAGATTTCACTCTGAATAGAAAACCACACATGCACAGCTCACACAACTTTCTTCAACAAAATACTAAGCAAGTAAACTACAGTTTGTGTCGTGCATATTATAAGTTTACAAAAGAAAAGGCCATCAAATCATCTCAACAAAGGCATGCAAAAAAGGTGATTTTTACTTTTAACTTTAGACTTCCAAGTTCTTTTTCCAACTAAATACTAAGCAAGTAATGGGTGGTTGCGTGATACATTTCGTTACTTGATAGAAAATGAGGACAAGAAATCATCTCATCAAACTGACAAATAAAAAAAATTGAACAACATTTTACGGACTCACGATTAATTTATAATAATCCTTTAAAACTGAAACAAACAATTTGAAGGACGAAAGTTTCACTCACCTCATGCGCGGCTTCATAGCTAATGGGGGGTTGTTAGGTCTTCATCAATATTCACTAACAACAATCGTGCTTGATTGGGATTGGTTCGTTTCCATTTTCTTTAGATCAGTAGCAAATTTCTTCAAAGCACTGGAACGCAAGTATGATAGATGCTTCGATTTTGGTACAGGAAAGAGGAACATAGTTTTGATTTGGAGAAAAAGAACATAAATTTGATAAGCATTCATGCTTTATTACCTAGTGGATATTATTGTGTATCAGATACAAAACAGTTTCGAGTTTCCTAAGTGCAAATGTTGAACAAGTTCGAATTTTATATTCATATCGCGTGCAATTACCAACTCATGGCTAACGGTCTACCCAATTGTATACAAACGGCAGGTTTTTAGAAACACGCGGACATTTTCTATTAAATTGGAAATATAATAGAACTTAGAGGACAACAACAATAAAAGTAAGGGTTTAGTTCTATCGGAGCATCTCTAAAAAAAATATATTAAACTGATAGTGTGAAAAAGAACTTATTAAACTTTTAAGAGTGATTTTACTTGTCATATAAAAAATAGAATAAAGAATGAAAATGATTGACATTATTTATTTTCTTATTTTGTACTTATGAATAAAAATGAAGTTTGTAGAGCCACTAAATTTGAAAATGAGGAATGAGAATTCTATTCCCCTATGGAAATATGGGAGTTTCACTTTCCTTAAATATATTTTAAATTATCATCATCATCATCATCATCATCATCATTACAATTACCAATTAATAAATACATCAACGGGTATATAATTCATTATGATTCCAATTATTTTAGTTTAAGTAAAAAATTTATTTTGATTCTCATTTCTCACACTATTCCACCCCATTACAATTACCAATTAATAAATACACCAAAAAACTCAACACAATTTGTGCAAAACAAATAAAATCCTAAATTTCATATCATACTAAGCTGTTGTGAATTACTTAATGATTTTTAAACAACTTTAGTTGGAGCCACTTGAGTTCGAATCCTAGTAAAAGTAGGGAAATAAAAAACTAATTTAATCTATATCCATCCCACTACCTTTGGAAAAAAAATATGGAAAAAAAATTACTGAATTTAACTTGTCCTCGCATTCTCGAATGTTCAATATGCATATGCCGAAGTTTTGAAGTTTCAAGTCTGTAAATTCACTTAGGATTGGCAAGCATTCTAGCAGATCCAATGTTATAAGTAAGCGAGACGAGGTCGATCCAAGATAACCTTATTAATAATGTTCAAATACAGCTAATTAGGTTATAGGAGCGGGGGAAGAAAAGTGAAAAACAAAAAGGAAAACAAAAAACAAAAAACCAAAAAAAAAAAAATCAAAGGACTTGAAACGTCCAAGTAAAACACCCAAGGGCAACAGTTGTCATACCCAATCAAGAATTACGGTACAAACAGTCCCAGTACATATCAATCCCAAGCACATTTTTGCATCTTTAGACTTCTTATTTCATACAACGAATATGTCAGAATTCATTAGGTACTTAACGAATGTGATCAAAGTCATACAGTGTACCCAAGGGCATTCAAATTGTTTTGGTGTCTAATGAAGTCTGTCAATCTAACAATAACTCTTCCAAGAGAAAATCTGAATGGATTCATCAGGTCTCAGCTGGCAGCAACTCCTCATTGTAAGCTCATAACTGATGCAACCTCAGAAATAAAAAAGGCAGAAATTGTTTGAGATCCTTGTGTGAGACAATCAATAAAACCCAATAGTTTGCATGTCGACACCAGTCACCTCCCCTCGGAATCTGAAAGCAGCATTGAATAAACAGCAAAAAGTAAACAATGGATTTGTTCCATAGTGAGCTAGGGCCAACTAGTAACTTTTTCTTCCAAAACTTTGCAACAACTTACAGCTTCAGAGGGGCAATTAAACTTCATGATGATCTGAGAGAAATAAATTTAAGTACTTATCCATATTTAAGTACTAGAAGAAGAAATAAATTACAAAAAGCCAACACTTTAGAGGTTAGGTACATAAGTGAAATCCATAAAAAGTTAAAATCAAAACATGACAATCTGATCTAAGTTCAGTGAATAAGAGAATTCTCATGGTTCAACTGCAAAGTTGAGCGCTTGGCAATACTTTAATATGGATCAACAGAAGCCCTGAACAGAAAAGTATTTTTGATACAGAAAGATGAAAATATGAAGCCAAAAGAAAGTCAACAAGTGAAATATAGGGAACAGAAAGATAAAAATATGAAGCCGAATGAAAGTCAACAAGTGAAATATAGGGAATTTTTTTTTTTCTATACATATTTTCCTTGGTGAAACCTCCGTCCCTTTGTTATCTGTTTGTTGATGTAAATTGAAAATTAGGACTTGGAAGATTCAGAGAGAAAGAATACCATTGTCATTGCCTGACGTTTCACTTTCCTTTTTCTTTCTAACATGTTCTGCCAGGAACTCCTGAATTGATCTCCAATACTGATCACCACCAGCCAACCAAGTATCCATATGCATGCCAGTAGGAAATTCCACAAATTTGCAATGCTTGTTACGAGCAGCTGCTTTAGCATACAGCATTTGCATGTGTGATGGAGGAACCATCTCATCTTGCAACCCAGAGAGAAAAAGGATTGGCTGCTTAATCTGTAGAAATGATGAAGGTAATAGCAGAATAAAAGGAAAATAAGCATCCAGATTGTTTGACATTCTCTAGTGATGCATGGAATATACAGAAACTAGGTTCACAATTCCACTGGATTATACATCTTAAGACCACATGCACTAGGGTAACCAAATGTCCGACATCACAGCATGCTATTTTATTTATTTGGATATCAAAGTGCAATACAGTTTTGGACAGTTTGTGATACATAACAACAGCATAAAACTAAGAAGTCTCACCCCACCAACGACATCAATTGTACTCCAAGGAGAGCGTACAAGAAAATTAAGAATTCTTGGACCTTTTGAACCACTGCCCCCAATAAACCACTTCAGGAATGGCAGAAGAACTCCAGCCATGTCCAGTATTGATGTGAAAGTATTCTCCAGTATCAGTGCAGCGACCTGCAAATGCAAGCCAAACCACATCATAACCACATCATAACAAACTAAAGGATTATTCCCTTACAAGAGTAGAGATTTTTGAAGATCAAACAACAGGGCAGAAGAAAAACTACAGAGGTACCCAAATGAAACAGAGATGATTAGTCATAAAAGAGCTACAACCTTCAAAATGATTTTGAAGGCTAGCATCCTCCCTAAATTTCAACTCTCCTTGTAAGCATTGGCACAGGAAAATTAAAGATTGGAGAAGTGATTCAAAGAAAGTTTCCTAATTTTTGTCTCTCTCCTTCTTGGCATGTGATGTGCAATAAAAGTGCAGAAACTTCAAATCATCTCTTTCTTCATTGTTTTGTGGCTTCAAAGTTGTGGCATAAGTTGTGCAAAGAAGCTAATATTTTGAGGGTCATTCCAGGTTCTTCTGATTCTCTACTTATGAGTATTCCTTTGCTTTTGGCAAAGGAACAAAGGCTAAAAGTGTTAGGAAATGTGCAGTGGCAGCTCTGTTTTGGGTAACATTGGAAAGAAATGTTCGTATTTTTTAGGGAAAAAATGCAGATAATGCTGAAAAATCATGGGACAGAGTTTGTCTTCTTGATTCACTTAGGGATTCAGTTTCTAAGGAATTTCAAGATTCATCTTTTTTTTTTCCCCCAATTCATCTACACTGCAACAGGGTTTTCAGATAAGGAGTTATGGTTGATATCCTGATTCTAGCCTTGTTTAGAATTTGTTTATATTTTGTAGGGTGTTATTTTTGTGGTTTTTTCTATTTTTATTTTGCTTGATTTTTGTTTATTAATTATTATTTCTGTAAATTAATTGGAAACGAATCTGGATTTCAATTGATTTGTTATTAATTCTGCATAAACGAATTAAATGAACTGTAGGCGAATCCAAATTCGATTCGGCTTGTTTAATTTTGTATACTAAACAAATTGAATTTGAATCCATCAAATTTTGACAATTCGGTTGCAATTCAATTAGAATCTGATGATTTTGCCACCCCTAACTTTTGTATAGCGCAAATAGTCCTAGTTTTTGTTCTCTTAGTGGACAGCTGGTTCACTATCTATTTTAAATCTTCTACATTGCTAAATTTTTATGTTCCTTATTAAAAATAAATAAAAAAAATAGCTCCAACTGCCATGAACTCAAAGTATTTAACTGAATCATACATATTGTATCCAGACAGCGGATTTTCGGCTAGAACATATCAAGAAATCATATCAGACGGCACCTAACTAGCTATAGAAACATCAGACTGTTATTTCTTTTTTGCCATATTTGTAGCAATTAGTTCATTAAATTCATAGGAAAACAACCTGATTAAATAAAATCTAGGAGAGGCTTATATACCCTAGAAGTCGAACAGTGTAGTATGGACATATGTTATATTATAGATACAACATAAAAAATCAATAAATGTGACAGATGAAATCTTACAGTGAAGAAAATTCTTGCTTTGGTTATATCTAGATAAGGGGAATATAGAAAAGAAATAATCAGCTGATGTCTTAGTGGGAAAAGAAATGTGTTATAATACACTCCACAGAAAAGACTATGAGTCAAGTAAAAGCATTTCTTTTGTCATGGCAGTCTCTTCTGGGGAAAGGAATGCAATTAGAACCTATTTCAAAGAAGAGTGTCAACCACTTGGGGACATATAAGTAGATCCCACTTCATTGTTCCATTTTATATCCAGAGTAAAAAATTTCTAATATCAAAAGTCGAATAGAAATAAGAGAAATTCAGATAGAAATAAGGGAAATGTAGAAAGAAAACAGGATAAGAAATGGGAAAGCTCAAGAGAAGTCTTGTAGAGAAGGATATATTCAGTTCTGTTCATTAATGATATTAAAGATGTCCCATACAATGAGCACCGGGCTCCTAATTATAGGGGAGAAAAGTAAGCCTATCAAACTAAGAAAAGAATGATAATAAATTATAACCCGAAAATATCCTTAAAATCTTAAAAAAATAAAACAGTGACTATTAGAAAGAGGTATTATTAAATTAATAAATAGAATGTTAAGAAGACAAAGTAATCCTTATTATTATAATCTAACTAGACAAAGTAATCCTTATTATTATAATCTAACTAGGGAATTTCTGCATCTGCATTTATAGGCAGGTCTCTAAGTTGTCCTACATAAAACAACAAATTTTTTAATTTGAATAAATATTGTGGCCAACCCATATAATGAGATCAGAAAACCTGAAAACTTAAACCTTGGGCTTTCCATGTACATGTAATGTATCATCAGAAAAGGTAGGAAAAGAAATGACACCAGCACTCTTTTAATTAAGCAAGTTGATACCTTATCCGGATTATTCTTAGTAAGCACAGCTCCAACGGCACCTCCTAGTGATCTCCCAAATACAACTATTCTAGTCGTGTCTATATCGGTCCTTTGAGAAAGATGCTCCAATGCTGCCTAACCAGAAGAAAGAAAAACATAGTAAATTAGAACATCAATAGAAATTTAGAACAATAGAATTTGAAAGTCAAAACATATGAATCAAAAGATGAGCACACCTGAGCATCCCTTGTAATTCCATGCTGAGAAGGATAGCCATCACTTTCTCCATAACTGCTAATATAAATGAACCATTAGCGTCCATCCACTTAGACGAGCTCAAGTATTCCAGATACTAAAGGTAAAGAAACTTATAGGACAATAACATTTGCATATGATAAAGCAGCACCCACCCACGATATGAAAGCATGAATACATTGCAGTGCAACCTTTGTAACATTATGCGAACCATTTCAAGACGGTGTGCAATATCTACAGGTCAACAGTTAAGGCCAATGCAATGAGAAAAAATATAATAAACAGAACCTATCGCCAACTAAAAGTCCATGAAAGATGCAAGCTAAAATTAACAAAAATGTAATGAAAAATCTCGAAATAATGGTGATTAATAGAAGGATACTGCCAGCATTTTCTTGAAAAAACAAAATGGTTGGACCTGCAAAACCGATAGCATTATTTACCCCATGAACACTAGCAATATTTCATAAAGCCTGCTGTCTGCTTTGAGGGAACAAAGAAACAGAAATCAAAACTACATAATTTCATGACAAGAAAGGTTATAAAAAATGAACCAATGCACGGCAACTAGAATGCACAAACAATGATTCTAGAATGCACAAACAATGATTTTCAACCAAATATTATGAATGAAATCCGCCAATGCCTTTTATGACAATTTCTGTCAAACTATTTACCTTGATTTTCAAAAACAACTGAAAATTGAAATGAATTAGCTGAATATGGTAAATGACATAACTGTTGTCATTCATTTGTTAGTCCGCAGCTAATCATCATCAAAAGTCCACCATATATCATTTCCTATTCCAAGTTGCAACCCATTAGTTTCAAAAGTTTTTTGCTGTAACCCGACTGAATAAGAAAAGTTTAGGAAACAAAACCAGTGGGTGAGCATTTTGTATTCACGCCCAGTATATATTATGCATATTCACATACTATAAAGCATATAATATTCAACTAGGGCTACCAATCAACTTCTAAACATTAACTCCAGCAACGATCTTAGAAAAGAAAGATCATATCTAATCCAGAATTGAACTGTACTCGAGTGATTAGGGAGTTTAAATCCAAATTCAAATTCAAAACCAAATCGATAAAATAAAGAAACCAAAAAACCACGTCAAATTCCAAAAAACGAACTGCATGTAACCAATAGCTTCGGCTATAAAATTTGATCTCGAAAAAGTAAACCCTAGCTATATTAACCACAAACAAAGAGTAAAGAAAAGCGAATAAAGTATTGGGATCGGACCTCGGCAATCGGGAAAAAGCTTGATGAACCAGGCGTGGAGACGAACGCCATCAGAGGATCGGAGCCAGACATCCTCGTAAATAAGCCGGAGCCGGGACGGGGTAATCGAGTAGGATTTGGTCAGACCCGGCAGAACCGGAACGTAAACAAGCTTCTCTTGGAAAGCCACCAACAGTGCCATCCCGGCCATCACTATGCCACCCACTCCGTACAACAATGCATTCACGAACGACACCATGCTGCCGTCGTTTTTTGCTGTTCGATTATTTATTTATTTATTTTAAGTTTTCGTTTACAATTTCTAGTGTCACTGTTGGTTAGTTGGTAACGTAAAGCTCTTGGATTACTTGGGAGAATGGAACGAGAAATGCCAAAGAAATCAGGGGCTGTATTTGTGTTTGTGGGTCCTCTTTGGAGAATGTGGCCATGTGGGTCCCGCATCACCGTTTTTTGCTTAATTTTTATAATAATAATATTATGATGTTCACAGGCTGGCTCATGAGGCAATGTGTTGGGAGAAGTTTTAAGTTTGGCTGGATTAAGTGCAATGTAGACGCTGTTATTTTTGCTTTTCGAGAAAAGATTGGTTTTGGTTGTGTGTTTCGAAATTTAGAGGGTTTTTTTTGGCAGCAGTTGGTATGGCAAGAAATTTTGGAGGAAGGGAGGTTGAAGCTCTCGGCATCCGAGAGGCTCTTAGTTGGTTTAAAGAGTTATAGTTTTCTTGTGTTATTATAGAGATGGACTGCCTACAAGTGTTCTAAGCTTTGGTTGAGGAGTTTTCAGGTCCTAATGGTTTTGATCTAATAATTGAAGAATGACTAGCTTTAACTATGTCTATAGGAGAAGTGCAATTCTCGTTTGTGCGTCGGTCTGCAAATTTTGCTGCTCATTCTGTTACGAGGGCAGGAGATTGTATGTCAGATCCCTAAGAGTGGAATTTTGTTCCACCTCTGTGGTTATTGAACAGTCTGTAATTTGTTTTACTTAATGAAATTTCTTTCCTCGAAAAAAAAATTATGCTTGACCCTAATAACAAATTATGCTAAATATACAAAGTTTTTGGGTCATTTGTCATCCTAAAAATATTGTTGGATACATAAAATAAACAATTAACAAGTGAATATAGAGCAAAAACAAAAGGACTTAAGTCTATTAAAGGTCTCCAAAAAAGAAAAAAAGAAAAAAATGGCTTTAGTATGCCGGAAAGGAAATGACATGGTAAGATTGGATTATATTTAATATTATCTTCGGTTTAGTACAATACAAGATTAGATATTGGATTGTAATAATAATTTTTTATTGTTATTATTAAAATTATTTTAAAATAAAATAAATATTTATTTAATCATAGTTTAATTAAACTATTATGATTTTCAAAACTCAATTAATATAAAATAAAAAAATATTTCTAATTATAAAATGTTTTAATATTTTTATGTATAATATTATAATTTAAAATTAATTACTATTACTGACTAAAACATTTTGTTTTATTTCTTATACAATCAACATCAATGTTAATGATAGTAGTTAAATGTAGACCATAATTTAAATAAAATTTTATTTTCATTTATTAAATACATTTCCAATATTTACATCATAACCATTTAGAAATTTATATCTTATCCAAATTTAATTAAATATTTTGAAAATTAATTTGAAATTATAAAATCATCTGATAATTATATAAGTTAAAGTACAATTATAATTTAATGCAAAAAAATGAACTATTTATTGAAATTTTATGGAAATAACATAAATTAAATTAATAATTTTTCCAAAATATCGATTGTGTTATTAAAAATTAATCATGATATTCATTATAATTTATTTTTTTAAATTATTAAAATTAATATTCTTATTACATTTATCACATATCAAAATAATTTTCAATAATTATAAATTATTATGTTTAATTGAGTTAATAATATGGTCCTAATCTAACTAATCCATGGCGTCCATAGGATAAATTTTCTTTTGTAATTGAGAACTTTAAGTAAGATCTTCCCACACCTGACAACCACTCTGATGCTTTTATGGTGTTAGCAGAATCAGACCTAATTCCAACCATCATCCAAATCCCCAGACAGATCCCTTACCATGAACTCATAAAACTCATGCCTCTAGAATGGATTTCAAATTATGAGAAGTTCCATAACAATACAACCCCCATTCAGACATCAGAAAGTATGTTTGAAAGAAGACCAGATGGTACTGTCAGAATGACTTTTCAGCCTCCACCAAGTACCTCTTAGCCAAAACCTAATGCTCCTCAAGAGCCTCCAAGGTCATCATTCACTTACTCTTCAATGATTACGACTATTCAAACATCCCAAGAAGATGCCAATCACAGGATTTAACTTAGAAGGTTACCCAGTATACCCTGCGAAGTTAAACATACACTTTTTATGGGATACTCCAGGATCTGGAAGATGCGACCCAAATTGTCCCTGTTTGGATGATTGGGAAGAGGACGATCAAGATTCCAAAAGGAAAAGAAAACCAAAAAAGAAAATTCATTCTCCTTGTAACCACACAGAAGCAAACCCGCCATATGAACCTCCACCTCCACCAACTCTATTACCCATATACAAAAAAGAACTCAAATGGATTGCAAAACATTGCAAACCTGAAACCTTTTCACCAAACCTCTACTCCTCAACCTGTTGCCTGTATGATGTTTTCTTCATCATCTAAAGATTATTCTTTTAATTTCCCATCCTTATAATCCCAATCTGATTCACAAAGAAAGGTTGTGACAAAACCTTTCATTCCTTCAGCCATAACCTCTGCCGGTCACCTAAAAGAACCTAAACCATTTGAATCAATCCTCAACTGGTAAACATAGAATGCTAGAGCACAAAATGATACATTGGTGGACATCCACAAAAGGGTTGACAAAATCAGTTTACGAACTGACCAGATCGAAACCAAGGTTGACTCAATAACCTTGCAAATGCAGCAGATCTATCAAGATTTACAATCCAAAATCTCCCAACTGGATGCAGACTTAAAAGTCATGCTTAGTCAAAGATACTATGGCCCTGAGTTTGACCAAAAGGAGAGAGAAATCAGACGGCTAAAGGCAGAGCTTGATCAGATTGAATCCAAAAAACACAGGCCTACACTCTTCACCAAATCACCTCCCATACCTACAATCAGTCCAACCTACCATCCTTTCAGTCCCATGCTTGCACCAATGAAACCGTATGATCCTTCCAAACTATTTGGAATGACACATACTCGTTTAAAAAATATGCCACAACCACCTCAGTCAAAGCCAAAACCTAAGCCCCAACCAAGACCTATCAAAATTCATCAACCAATCTCCACTACCACACAACAACAAGATTCTCCAGAACATACTTCTGTTTTTACCCCATAACCATCTCAATCCAAGGATAAAGAACCCATGCATCAATATGCTTCCCATCACATTGAAGTTTCCACTGATTCCACAGAAACTAATACTTCTGTGACAGAATTTGATATATAATCTTCACCTTCAACCACTGATTCAGAAGGTGCTTATGCAGATATTACTAAACTTTTGATGGCATAACCTGAAGAAACAGAACCAACACAACCATCCCAACCAGAATCATACTTTGAAATACCCTCAGACATTGATGAGCCAGCTGAATCCTCCACTCATCAACCATCTCAACCTCAAGCTCAAAATAGCTACAAACCATCAAACGGTCCATGGTTTACGTTTGATGACATTCCCACAATCAAATGGAGAGAGAAGTTGTCTAAAATGTCAGCCTGGGTAGATCTCCAGATGATAAGATCAGGTGCAACAATAGAATCAGTCCTCAAGGAAGTTTGTCACTCGTTTCACGGGATCTCTGAGAGGCTGGTTTGACAGTCTTGGCCCCTACAGACAATTACAGTTTGTGCAATTGCCAAACGTCTCTAGTGCTCTTGCTATCCTGCACGAACAATTTATTGGAGAATCATCTGCAGTTTTTGAAGCAGCAAGACGAGACTATCTCAACATGAAGTGTTGTTCTTTGAATACTAAAGATCTTGATTTCTATTACAAAAGAATGTCAATCCTGTTCTACAAGCTTAATGGATTCAACGATCACACTCTGAAGCATGTGTTTCTAGCTTCTTTACCTACGGAATTGCAACCAGAAATCCAACGACAACTTACAGTGCACAACCTTAACCTTGACAACATCTCCTTGGGAAAAATCTTTCAGATAGCTAAAGGATGCTTGGAAAAACTCTGTGAGCAAAAACAGTTCTTCAAAGAACTGGTCAAAGACAAAGAGCCTTTCAGAAGCAGTCATCCACGGAAAAGGCATTTCAAGAAGATCAGGCATCCAACTCCCTTTTCTAAACCAAAATCTAGGAAATGGAAAAAACCATACATATTCTTTAGAAAAAAGATCTTTCTCTTCCAAAGAACAGGGCAGGAAAAAATCTAGCAGATGCTTTATTTGCGGGAAAAAAGGCCACTATGCAAAGGATTGTCCAAACAAAAAAAAGAAAAGGCAATCATATTGGTAAAGCATTTACAAGCTGTTACTGAGTATTCTGCTGAAAAAGAAGAAGTAGAATCTTACTTCTCAGAACAAGAAGACCCTACTAATGAAACAGTGTTCGCACTGGAAAACTCATCTGATGATTCAGAAAACGATGAGTTTCAATCCATTTTTCATCAACAATCGTTGTCCCTAAACACTACCATTCCAATTCCCTCCATCAAACTCCAAATCCTACCTTCAAAATTTCAACGACCCATACCAGCAATAATATTTCTAGATACTGGTGCCCAAAAAACCATGATGAATTCAGACATTCTTCCAACTCAAAACTGGAAACCTTATACAGAACATTTCAGAACAGTAGATGGAAAAATGTTCACCACATAATTGATTACCAAAAAACCCATTGGTATTCAAATCTTCCCAAATTGTGTTATTTGGACAAAAATCATTGGTTCAAAACTCCCTAATAAGGATATCTTATTAGGATTTGACACATCCACCAGATAAAACATCTTCAAATTCTTTCTAATGGAATCAGGGTCAGATCCATGTTCAAATCTTTTACAAAGATTCTTAAACTCTACAGTCTGCCCGAATCTCCACCATCTTACCAAGATATCTCAACCAAGCTCCAAAAATATTGTCCAGAATTTCATTCTGACTTCATCCACCCAAATCCTTTGTGGAAAAACAAGTCTTTCTTTATTTAGTTGCCTTTCAAACTGAATGAAGACATCAATCCTACTAAGGCTACTCATCTAGGAATGAGCCTATCTGACTTAGCCTTAGCCCAAAAGGAATGTTCACAACTCTTGGCCCAAGGACTTATCGAACCAACAAATTCTTAATGGGCTTATCAAGCATTTTATGTGGAAAAACGTTCGGAACTTGTTAGGGGAAAAAAGTGATTAGCCATTGACTATCAACCCTTAAACATGTTCTTACAAGATGACAAGTTTCCTTTACCAAAGAGACAAAGCATCTTCACTTATCTCAAAAATGCCCAGATCTTTTCAAAATTTGACCTCAAATCAGGTTTTTGGTAAATTGGCATTGAACCCTTAGAAAGATACAAACCCGCTTTTTGCATCCTTAATGCTCATTATCAATGTACAGTTTTACCCTTCGTCTTGAAAACTGCCCCCTACATTTTTCAAAAAGCCATGGCCAAAATCTTTCAACCCATCCTGCATCATGCATTGATTTATATTGATGATATTTTGTTGTTTTCAGGCACACATGAAGAACATCGACAATTAGTAAATCATTTTTTTTATATCATCCAGACTCACGGAATTATGTTATCAGCCAAGAAAAGCACCATTGCAACAGATAATATTGAATTCCTTGGAACGATTATCAAAGACGAACACTACCAACCAGGAAAGCACATTGCCCAAGAATTGCTCCACTTTCCAGATCAACAACTCACCAGGAAACAAATACAGCAATTCCTTAGCATCATCAATTACATCAGAGACTTTATTCCCCATTTCGATCACCATACCAATCAGCTTTCGGCTTTATTAAAGAAAAAGCCACTAGAATGGAATGACAACCACACACTTGTTGTCACCACTTTAAAAAAGATTGCTCAAAATTTGCCACCATTAAAGCTCATCACAAATGGCAATCAGATACTCCAGACAGATGCAAGTGACGAATCATGGGGTGCTATTCTTCTCGAAAAAGCTTTATTGCTTATGCTAGCGGACATTTCTCTGACACACAGTAGCACTACCACAGTGTGTACAAAGAAATCTTAGCTATAAAGAATGGTATCAAGAAATTTGAATACCATCTTATCGGCTATCATTTTCTTATCCGAATGGACAACTCAGCATTTTCTAACATCATGAACTTCAAAGGGAAAACAGTTCCAGAAAATATGTTGCTTAGACTCAAATACTGGTTCTCAAAATATGATTTCTCTGTGAAGCATATAAAAGGAACCCAGAACCTCATTCCAAACCTACTCTCAAGACTTGCAAAACCAATATCACCCTTGCATTGCATATCCACAAGATATCATTTTCCCATCATTTTCATGGCTACCTCTCTATCAAACCAAGGCTTAACCCACAAGACTTTCCCTCTCGGAAAAACCTTTTCCACAGTTTTTGACATCCAAGAATTTCCAAAAAGATATGTTTTTAGGTTTTTCATTAAAGCCTACATGTTAGCAAATTCATTTCCTTTTTCAACTTTCCACCCTAAAAACTTGTTTCTCACATGTCTAAACATTGACCATTCTAGAGATGTGACTGAAGATGAGTTATGGTATATCTGGTGCCTAACTGTTCTTTACGCCACAGAGTTAATTCTCCCTGTCAGAACTACCCTGAATCATCTCATGAATCCTGAAAAATCAACCTCATTGACCTGGACCCTTCTTCAGTGGTTCTCTCCATTTCCTTAGTGGAGAAGAAAGTTACAGCAACTATCCACGGTCTACAACCTTGATCCAATGCTTGAATCAGAAGCAAATATGTTCACCTCAGTGTTCATTATCCACAGGCCATATTTCCAGCATCCAAACACCAACTCTTTTTGGACTCAAGATCAAGTGTTCGAATGGTTCACAACACCACACCCAGCAATCCTTGAACAAGGCAGTAACATCTAGAAAAACCTTCAGAATTTCCTTTGCCACCTTAATCACCAACCTGAACCACAAAAAGACATATTCCATACTTCTTTACGTCCACAACATGACATCATTATGATTCCAACTCCTTCGCTCAAGACCCTTGGATTGACTTCCTACCATTAAGCCAGCAACTCCAATAGCTCCAAGATCCATCGCAACTGGAAGAACCTTCATTATCCAGAGCTAGTACCAGCACTTGTCTACCTAAAGTTTAGCCAACCAATCAGATAGTGACATTCCCCTCTCATTGTCCAAAAGGATAATATTGCCCATGGCCACCATGTGGTCCCACGTGCAAGCATCCAAAGAAAAAGTTAGCAAAAAAGACACAGATAGCTCCTCTGACGAAGATTACATGAATCTTTTGTCCCCATAGCTATAAGTTTGTCGTGTGTAATTATTAAAGTATGCTGAGTCATGCTTTAATTATTAAAGTTTGCTTTTATTACTTTTACTTTTATAAAGTAAAGTTTGTCGTGTGTAATTATTAAAGTATGCTGAGTCGTGCTTTAATTATTAAAGTTTGGTTTTATAAAGTAAAGTATCTTGATAAGGGTCCTGTCTTATCAAGCTTGTCTCCTCCTCATCCTATATATAGGATGATTTATTCCTTTGTAAATCAGGATCAGAGATCAAGAAATAAAAGCGTGTGTTTCTTAAACATGAAATTCTAAACTTTCTTTCTTCTCTCTGTTAATGAAGTTCTAACATTCTAAGAGAAAACGGGAAGATTTAAATCTGTTCATTTTGAAAATAAGGAAGTATGCTCTGCACTTGCCTTTCATAAGGATCTTGTGCATCAGAAAACTTTTAAAGATTTTTATCTGGTTTGGTACTCTGTTTTAAGACAAAAGAGTTTGTTTTGGGTTGAATAACCTAACATAAATTTTTTTAAAGTTTTCTGTTTTTCATCTGAGTATATCGGCTGGAAACCCAAGCATGCGGACTACTGGTCTAAAGGATGATTTTTTCATCATTGCTTTGGTTTAACAACGCCACGTACTTCGTTGCCTATTCTGAGATAAGATAGATTTTGTCTAAAATATATTAAACATAGAAATTCAATTAGAAATAATAATTTATAATTATTAAAATATATTGATATATTATAAATGTAATAAAAAATATTAAGTTTTTAGAATTTGGTGTACAACACTAGCATGTACTACAGCCTGTACAAGTAGATTATATGGTTAATAGTGATGGTAAAATCTGGATTTGAATCCAGATTTGCATTGATATTTTGGGATCCAAGTCCGCATTATTTATTGCGGATCCAGATGCAGGTAATATTTATATGGATTTCCTATAGATATTGAAGGCATATGGATCCGCACATTTAAAATACTTATTTGTAAATGTTAACATAAATGTATCCATAACACTGATTTTGATGATAACAAACTGGATTACAATGTTGGAGTCCTTGAAACTGACTAATTTTTAGGCCATATAATGTTTTTAGACAAGAATAAGATTATGAAAATAAATGGATAACCGTTAATCCTAAGTCGTCAAACCGTTTTTAAAAGGAAGATTTATAATTTAAATTCTTGAAGATAACAATGAACCATTTATTAGAAAATGGTTAATCAAAAAATTCGAAAGAGTAATTTAATTGAAAATGGTGAACCGATTACTGGAAATGGTTAGTTGATAGGTTACTGGAATTAATCGGCAAACCAATTATTAGCAAATGGTAAGCCGACTTCGAACATATTAGCTTCTGGAATTAAACGGCAAATCGACAATTCGAAACAATAAACTGACTATTCAAATTTTAGCACAACAGTAACTTGCACAAGTTAAAATGGTAATCCGACTTCTGATTATCAACAGTCTGATTATGTTCAAAAAGTCAATAATGACTAGTTTTTTTATCCCAATATAAAAGGGTTCAATCAAATTTAAATTATAATAAAATTCTACAATTGGCATTAAGCTCGTTCTTGCATATTCAAACTATATTGAGTTCAAATTTGTTCATTCTTTCATCAAATCACACATTGGGCTTTCATTTGTAAACATATACTTTGTGTGAGGGAAGAATTGTGTAATCTTTATTTTCAATTCAAGATTGAGTAATTGTGAGAGTGGGAAACACTTGAAATCTTGTTGTAAAGGTTCATTGATACCTTCAAAGTCAATTGTAATCTTGTTGAAGTCTTAAGGTTGTAAAGCTTGGATAGTTAAATCCTCAAGCGTGATGAGCTTGGAGGCGTGGATGTAGGTGGGCTTTGCCGAACCACGTAAAAATACTGTGTTTGTTTTTTTTTTCTCTTCTTTGATGCGAATCCCACAATGAAACTTTGAAACCTACACTTAATTTGTAATTTCAACTTTCTAAGAAAGTTATAAATAGATTTATGACAAACAAAACCTTGACCCAATGTTTAAGAAATCATGAACCAGAGGTATGGAGAATGATATTGATGCCACACTCAAGATGTAGATGAGAATGTGAGTGATAAGTCTAGTTTTGGAATGCCACAAGAATGCAAATTCTTGATAAGTTCACTAGTTCTCAAAAGAACCAAAGAAAGAATAATTCTTTCAAATTCAAATAATATTAATCTCTAATTGTTCTTACCCAAAATCCTAAATATACAAGTGAAAACATTAGAAACAACCCTCCAAGTAGGTTTGTCAAAGGATGCTTCAAAAGTCTTTACCAACCCACCATAATTAATGTTATCTTTGACAAACTTAATGCTAGCCTACTATAATTAATGTTATCATTGACAAACTTAATGTTAGCCCACCATCATTGATGGTAGACTTACCTTACACATTGACAAACTTGAATCAAAACAAACAAATGAAGTTGAAAAACAAGAGTCGTTGAAAATCCCAAGTCTAAACAAGCTGTAATGAATTGGTCATAACTCCTTCTAGAGAACTCCAAATCTAGCTCTGTAAAATGCATTGGAAAGATAAATTAATTATATTTCCAGCGGTATATAGCTTGCACATTACTTATGGCTCAATCAATACCAGTTTTATTCCAAATTTGACCTTTCTGCATTTGATCTAAATTGTGTATTTGGCTGCCCAATAGCTTGAATAATGCCCACAATGCCTTGTCTTCTCTTCAAGCCCAATTCATGATGTCTTGCATCTTGAATTGCATTTTCAATCTATATTTTCTCAATTAATCCATCCACAATGCATCTTTTGGCTCTAGCTCTTGTAATTGGGCCTCATTGAATGTGAAAAGGATCACATGAAGCTTTAATGGTATTCCCTTGATGGTTCTCATTATTCCGCTTTTCCTCAAAAGTATTCGTCCTCGAATCTTCACCTACATCGAAAGGGGAAAGATAAAAAATATTAAAAGTAACACTCACATTATACTCGCCAAGAAGATCCAATTTGTAGGCCTTGTCATTGATCCGTGCAACCACTTGAAATGGACCATCTCCCCTTGGAAGCAACTTGGAACGCCTTTGTGCTGGGAACCTCTCCTTTCTCATATGCACCCAAACCCAATCTCCAGACTGAAAAACCACTTGCTTACGTCCTTTGTTGGCTTGAGTAGCATATTGTTCAGTTCTCTTTTCTATGTGTTGTCATGTTCTCTCATGCAATTGCTTGACAAATTCAGTTTTTTTTTTTACCATCCATACTAGCACGCTCATCAAAAGGTAAAGGTAATAAATCCAAAGGAGTTAATGGAATCTCAAATGGTGAAAATTTAGTAGCTGAATGGACAGTTCTATTGTAAGCAAATTCAACATGTGGCAAACATTCTTCCCAAGTTTTTAAGTTCTTTTGAATAATGGCACGCAACAAAGTAGACAAAGTTCTATTTACAACCTCAGCTTGTCCATCAGTTTGTGGATGACAAGTAGTAGAAATCAAAAGTTTAGTACCGAACTTACCCCACAAAGTTTTCCAAAAGTAGCTCAAGAACTTAGCATCTCAATCTGAAACTATGCTCTTTGGTACTCCATGCAATCTGACTATTTCCTTGAAAAATAAATTAGCTATTTTCCATACTTTACCGCCAAAATCTATTTGTAGATCACATGGTAGTTTTTCTCAGAGTCTTTGAATTGTCCGCTTGCATAAGCACAGAAATGGTCCAAGCCGTCTATCTTTTTAAGAAGAATGGCACTCCAGTAATCATCTGCGAGGATGAAAGCAATCTGATCATCTTGGCTTGACTGTTCAGAGAAGTTGGATTCAACATCTTGTTTTCAAATAACAAAGAAAGGCCGTGAGTGCCGTGTTTTCGGGTGGTATCGTATCCCCATCCTTACCCTCTCATCCATGATACATCAGTCACATCTGTTCTTCGAGCTTATCTCATGGAACTCAACAATGTTCAACCACCAGCCACAAACATCCACCACACCTCTGTAAAAACAAAACCATTTCCCATTTTTGACATAGGTAAACCCAAAACAAAGTACATAGAAATATCAACACAAGGTTCATTAGGTATGGGCAGAGGGTTATACAATCCATTGGGTAAAACTCTAGGCTTAGCATGTTTACAAGTGATACACTTCTCACATGTTCTTTCAACATCATGTTTCATGGAATGAAATGTGCCATCTTTGAAAACCTATCAACAACAACAAAAACAGAATCATTTCCCTTTACATAGAAATATCAACCCAAGGTTCACTAGGTATGGGCAGAGAGTTATATAATCCATAGGGTAAAACTCTAGGCTTAACATGTTTACAAGTGATACACTTCTCACATATTTTTTTCAATATCACGTTTCATATGTGGCCAAAAGAAGTGTTCTTTTAAAACATCTAAAGTCTTTGTAGTGCCAAAATGTCCCATTAAACCACCCCCATGAGCTTCACGCACAAGCAATTCACGCAAAGAACTATGAGGGGCACAATTTATTTTCTCTAAATAAAAACCCATCATGCCTATAGAACTTACCAAATGCAAATTGCTCACAAGCATTAAACACATTAGCAAATCAGGATCATTAACATATAATTCTTTAATGTACTCAAATCCTAACAACTTTGCATTTAATGTAGAGATAAGTGCATACCTTCTAGATAATGCATCAGCCACCACATTCTCCTTACCTTTTTTATATTTGATCACATAAGGAAATGGCTCAATAAATTCAACCCATTTGGCATGTCTCTTATGTAACTTACCTTGCCCTTTCAAATGCTTTAAGGACTCATGATCAGTGTGTATAACAAACTCTTTAGGTAGAAGATAATGTTGCCAAGTTTCCAATGCTCTCACCAATGCATACATCTCCTTATCATAGGTAGGATAGTTTAGGGCTGCTCCACTCAATTTCTCACTAAAATAAGTAATTGGACGCCCTTCTTGCATCAAAATAGCTCCAATACCTATACATGAAGCATCGCACTCAATTTCAAAAGTTTTAGCAAAATCAGGTAAAGCAAGTAATGGTACAGAAACCAATTTCTCCTTAATTAGATTAAATGCCCTTTCTCCCACATGTTTCTTCACAATTTCAGTTAATGGTGCAGCAAGGGTGCTAAAATCTTTCACAAAGCTTCCATTGAAACTAGCCAAACCATGAAAACTTCTTACCTCACTTACACTTTTAGGTGTAGGCCACTTCTGCATTTGATCCAAATTGTGTATTTGGCTGCCCAATAGCTTGAATAATGCCTACAATGCCTTGTCCTCTCTTCAAGCCCAATTCATGATGTCTTGCATCTTGAATTGCATTTTCAATCCATATTTTCTCAATTAATTCATTTAGAGCAGCTGGCATCTTTTTGGCTCTAGCTCTTGTAATTGGGCCTCCATGAATGTTCAAAGGATCACTTAAAGCTTTAATGGTATTCCCTTGAATTATTATTATTTATTATTTATTTACTAGTTGTTTAATTTCATTAAAAATTTTGAATTAGTTGTTGAGTTATTTGCTTTTTTTTTGAAAACCCAATTGATCCCCCCTTGGGTTACTTAACCATAATTTCATTTAGTATTGGAGCAAGGTTCTCTTATTAGTTGAGTCTAGAGTTAAAGATCCATCACAACCCAAAATAATTCTACCTTTAAGGAAGGTCAATCCACTATTAGACCACTATTGTTTGATGGAAATAATTACCCATATTGAAAAACTAGAATGATAATTTACTTGCAAACTTTAAATTATGAAATATGGTAAGTTGTTTGGTATGGTCCATTCATGCCAACGATTTAAAATGAAGAAGGGGAAGAAATCTAAAACCTTTATGTGAATGAAATGAGGGAGAAAAGAGAAAAGCTCCCTTAAACTCCAAAGCTATGAATGCCCTATTTTCTGCTTTCGATAAGAAAGAATTTCATTGGCTCAGGTTGTTCTAATGCATAAAAGATTTGGAAGAAACTTGAGGTAGTTTATGAAGGTACAAATCAAGTCAAAAAATCTAAAACCCAGTAGATATAGTAGGCAATACGAATTTGCTCCAAATGAAACAAAATGAGAGTTTTCATTTCATGTACACTAGATTAACAGACATTGTAAACACTCTAGGAGCCCTAGGAAAGATTTTTTCAAATAACGAGAAAGTTAAGAAAATCATTAGGTCATTACCAAAAGAACTGAGATCTAAGAGAACTGCCATTAAGGAAACCAAAGATTTAAACACTTTATCTATTAATAATCTAAATTGGCTCACTTATTTCTTATGAGAAAGATTTAGCAATTGAAAAAGGTAATGATGACAAGAAGAAGAAGAAGAGCACTGCTCTTAGAGTTTCAAAACCTGAAAGTGATGAAGAAAGTAAATTCAAAGACGAAGATATGGTGATCATTGCCAGAAAATTCTTCAAGAGACCCAGTGAGCAAAGAAAGTTCAGAAACTTTAAGAACCAAAAGGAAAAGAAAGAAGCAATTATATACTTTGATGCAAGAAGCCTAGACACATAAAATTAGAGTGCCCTCTCCTCAACAAGGTAAAAAAGAAAGTTATGGTAGCAACTTGGGGTGATAATTGTTAGCAATATGCCCTAAAGGCCAATCGAATGGTGATTTGATTGTTTAGGGAATGATTGTATTTGAATAGCATTTTGATATTTATAAAATGGCAAAGTTATCAATATTCATATATTAATTTAATGAATATAGTCCAAGAAGTAAAATAGTTAAGGAACACATTCTCGAGTATGTCGAGAATATGAAACGTGTATCCTTTGTACTATACTTCTAAAATAGTTCCTAGTGGTGGATTTATGATTGGACATTATAAATTCCTATAAACACTAGTATGTGTTATGACTCCTTATGGTATGTGATACTAAGATGGATGGTGAGTTTCATATCATTGACATGAGATGTCAAGTCAAACACATAGGTACTTGTTAAGAGAACGAGTTTACTAAACTTGACCGAATATAGTAAGCCATATGGTCGTGAGTGTTAATGGCTTATTATACATTGTAACAGACACTATGTTTAGTAATGGTCTTTAGACCTGAGGCATAACAGATGTCTTATACATAGACATCTCTGATATGTGAATGCATAACGATTGATTCCTAATCACGGAAGAGATCTAGCAATAGCTGTCATGGTTGGCTATGTATGAAGACAAGTTGATGGCCAATATGGAATTCATCACTTTGTAATATACAAAAAGGATGTCCCTATGCGATAATATGAATTGGCATGAGAAATCCTTGGCCAAGGTGAAATATATTTGAAGGAGTTCAAATTATATTATCATGCCAAGTTCATTTATATTTATTTTGAGATAAAGCACAACTGCTTAACATAATAAACCATAAGCCGTGCTTTTCTCTGGACATGGATGATGAAGAGACCAAGACATAGAGATACAATGGAATAGGTTCGATAGATCCAACAATTCTTGTTATTTGGATAGTCGTGATATACTGCTAGGTGTCACTCATGACTTGTAGAAACCTTATGATCAATATTGGTAAAGCGTATTACCAATGCATCTTAAGGTCATTAGAAAGGTTCTAATTGATGACTAAAGAGTTTAGCATCATTTAATGAATAAAGAGTTATCATTAAAATAGTTCTACTACCTTATAACTAAGAACCTAAAAGGTCACACACAATATAGAAATGAAAAAGGAGTTACTAGAAAATGAGAAGTTAAATTTCCTATTTTTAGGAAAATCAATATTTATATTATAATTCATTGAGAATGAATATAAATATAAATATATCTTAAATATGATTTAAGATAGAAATTTAGATGTTCCATAAATAGTTTAAGGAACAAAATAAATTTCATAAATCCTCAATTAAACATTATGGAATGTCGAGCACGTCAAATGACCATTTTGGACATGTTCGGGTTCATATATGATTATGGACTTCTAGACCAATTTTGGGTTTAGAATTATGGGCTTTTATTGGATTCAATATGGATTAAGAGAAAGCATTAGAACATGTCACAAGAGAAGCCCACATTTAACCATTTGATGTGATCAAAATGGGGTTAAATAATTAATTTCGAAATTAATTAATATTAGCTATTTATTTATTTGATTAAATAGTTTATTGAATTGATGAGATCAATTTCAATAAATAATGGCTAAGTGGGTGGGTCTAAGCACATGATAATGTTTGGTGCCATTATTAGAGATAATGGGGCTTTATTTGGTGGATGGAATCAAAATGAGCTAGCACTCATGTTCCTTCATTATCTCTCTCATTTCTTAATGAAATTTCGAGATTCCAAATCCTCTGAACTCCTAGAACATTTCTAAGTGTGGACTGATTAGAGGCATCACAATTGGGGTGCTCAAAGGATCTCAGATCGTGGCAAAACAGAAGCTGTTCGTGCAGAGCTGTATTTCTGGACAGTGTTCGGAGCTTGCTGTTTTCAGTCGTTTTCTCCTACATCACGAAGTCGTTTTTGAAACTGCAAGTGAGGTAAATAAACTTCAATCTTTCCTCTTGATTTTCGTTTTTGAATGAAGTCGATCCGAGGTTTCTAGAGCTTCCGCCATCTGTTTTAATTTTACTGCGCAATAGTTGCGATTTTAGGAACCTCATGGACAAATGTTGTCCTTCAAGTGGTATCAGAGCCATCTTCATTCAATTTCGAATTTTTGAAGCATGATTTATGTTATTTCCATTTATAAGAGCATGAAGGATGATCATGGAAAGACCTAGATATATTTATGTCATGTGATGATTGAATATATGCATGATTGAATGAGCTATTGATCTATTTGTTAATTTGGCCAATTTCTAAAGGCTTAAATGGTTGTAATATTTTTAAATAGGGACTTGCATGTCCCTCCTTCTATTAAGATCTGATTGTATCCCATTACCCCAAGATTTGTACCCCAATTCTTCTAAATATGTAATTGCTACAAGCAAGATGATTGTAAAAGGAGGGATGACGTATTTACGATGCGTTGGAGGATTGGAGCAAGAAGACTTCATGGATCATTGCAGCACTTTCGATGTAATTTTGGCCTCTCAAATAGAAATTAATAATTGTAATAATTTGAGGCATAAGATGTCTCATAATCATTATTGTTTGCTTGATACCTAGGTGGACCTTAAAACCAATTTTGGCTCAAATTGGTTTTATTAGAAAATTCCATGATCATCCTTGGTTGGTTTGTCTATAATATGCATGAGATGTATATTAGGGTGCTTAGACAAATGTGAATATTGAAAATGGAATAACATGCTAAAAAGTGAGACCATAATAATGACCAAATACTCCCTAATTAAATAAACATAATTATTGTTAAGTTGTAATGATGATATTGAGAATATCCATCATGGCCTACTAATACCAATGGAATATTTAAAATATTTTATGCTTGGGCTAGTCGACATGGATACATGGGCTACTCATTCATTAAGATGTTGAAAATAAACCATATATCATACGATGATGCATAATTCATACATTAAGCTACCAAGAACTGTTAGGTGAGGTTAGTAAGATGTTTTGAAATATGCAAGGGTATTAGGGTAGACTTAACTAAATCATTTATACCAAGAACTGTTAGGTGAGGTATTAATGATTTAGAGGCCGAAGGATAATCGATACATGCATGAGATGCATTTGGTAAAGAGTTACCTACTCATTATAATAAGTAAGCCAAGAACTGTTAGGTGAGGTAAACTTATGCTAATGAGAATCCGATTCCTACTAGAAACTTTTACCAATGAGAGTTTTCGTTTCTTACATATGGGAGTGTAATGAAATGATAAAATAGTGGGACGTACTATTTGGTTTAAAGACCAAAATCAAATAGATTATAATAAAATGATAATAATTTAAGTTATACTTTCTGCAGAAATATTTAATAATGAATAATCCGCTAGCACGAATTCTGGAAAACTACCGTTTGACGGGACCCAATTACGTTGATTGGTTAAGGAATTTAAGAATTGTTCTTAATTATGAGAAAATTAGCTATGTTCTTGATAAACCTAAGCCAAATGAAATTCCTGAGGGAGCAAGTGAGGAAGAACGTGTCACTTATCAGAAGTGGCAAGATGATGACCTCACTGCTAAAACCTATATATTGGCATCGATGTCCAATGAGCTACAAAGGCAACATGAAAATATGCCTGATGCAAGTTCCATGATACTTCATCTACAAGAGTTGTATGGTGAACAAAGCAGAACAGTTAGATATGAGATATCTAAGAAACTGTTTAGAATGAGAATGACTGAAGGATCGGTCAATGAGCATGTACTCAAAATGATTGATTACATAGAGCAGCTGGAAGCTCTTAATTTCTCAATGGATGGGGAATTAGCTATCGATCTTATCCTACAATCCTTGCCAGACTCATTCTCTCAATTTATCATGAATTTTAACATGAATAAAATTGAGTGCAGTCTTGCTGAACTGCTAAAGATGCTTAATACTGCTGAAACTTGCATAAAGAAGCCAAAAGATGTTATGGCTATAGAAGGACCCTCAACTAAAAAGGGTAAAAAGAAAAAGTTTCAACCCAAGGCTAAAGGTGGGATTAAGAAGGGGAAAGCTAATAAGCCCAATGACAAGGGAAAATGTTTCCATTGCGGTAAGGATGGGCATTGGAAGAGGAATTGCAAAGCTTACCTCAACAGCTTGAAAGTCAAGCCTAAAGAGAATCCTTGTGAAGGTATGCTCATTATTGAAACTAATATTTCAATTATTCAATCTACTTCTTGGATTTTAGATTCTGCTGCAACCGCACATATTTGTATGTCAATGCAGGATCTGAAAGGAAGTAGAAGACTTAAACAAGGAGAAGTGTCTCTTAGAGTGGGAAATGGAGCAATGGTTGCTGCCTCAGCTATAGGGACATTTTTCTTAAAAATGGCATCTGGTCATGTAATAAGTTTGAATGATTGTTTATTTGTTCCTTCTGCTGTAAGGAACATAGTTTCAATTTCATGTTTATGCAAAGACAATTATGAATTTTATTTTAGAAATAAAATTTGTAATATTTATTATGAGAATAAATATGTTGCACATGGTACTTTAGATAATGATCTTTATGTACTAAACATGAAAGAAAATAATGAGCATGTTGTGAATGTAAATACCATAACACATAAACGTGAAAGAGAAGAAATAAGCCCCAAATATAAGTGGCATTTAAGGCTAGGTCATATTGGAGAAGAAAGAGTCACAAAATTGGCTAAAGATGGACTAATAGGTCCATTTGGTTTAGAACCTTATCCAACTTGTGAATCATGTCTTCAAGGAAAAATGACTAGGGCACCCTTCGTTGGACGAAGTACAAGGGCCACTGATTTACTTGAACTTATACATACTGATGTATGTGGGCCATTTAATGAAATGGCAAGGGGTGGATATTACTACTTCATAACTTTTATCGACGATCACTCAAGGTATTGTTCAGTATACTTAATGAAGTATAAATCTGAAGCCTTTGAAAAGTTCAAAGAATACCGAAATGAAGTAGAGAAACAGACTGGAAAATTTATTAAAACCCTACGATCAGATCGAGGTGGTGAATATCTCAGTGGAGAATTCCAGTCTTACCTTAAAGAAAATGGTATTGTTTCACAATGGACACCTCCAGGTACACCAGAGCTTAATGGAGTATCTGAGAGGAGAAATCGCACACTGTTAGACATGGTGCGATCAATGGTGAGTTATACAGACTTACCAATGTCTCTTTGGGGATATGCTCTCCTTACTGCAACATATGTACTAAACAGAGTACCTTCCAAGTCTGTACCTAAAATACCATATGAGATATGGTATGGTAAACAACCAAGCCTAAATCATCTTAGGATTTGGGGATGTCCTGCTTTTATCAAGAGACTCAAGAGTGAGAAACTTGAAGCTAAAGCAGATAGTGGGAGGTTCATTGGATACCCAAAGGAAACTTTGGGTTATTACTTTTACATCCAATCTGATCAAAGGGTATTGGTCAGTAGAAATGCCATATTTCTTGAAAAAGAGTTTATTCAAGAAGGTGGGCAAGGAAGAAAATTAGAATTTATTGAGAATTCTAATGAGGATAAATCCAATGAAGAGCCTGTTCAAGTACAAACACAAGGAACACAACAACTCCGTAGATCTAGTAGGACAATTCACCCACCAGAAAGATATGGTTTTCTTCATCAGATGAACGATCTATTTTTATTGGGTGATACGGATCATAGAGATGATCCTACTAGTTACGAAGAGGCAATATCAGATATTGACTCTAGGAAATGGCTTGAAGCCATGGATTTAGAGATGGACTCTATGAGAACCAACCAAGTCTGGACTCTAGTGGATCCACCCGAAGGTATTGTACCTATTGGATGCAAGTGGATCTTCAAGAGGAAGATAGGCTTAGATGGAAAGGTAGAGACCTATAAAGCAAGGTTGGTAGCTAAAGGTTATCGTCAAATACAAGGAATTGACTATGAGGAAACCTTTTCACCAGTAGCCATGCTAAAGTCCATCAGAATCTTATTGGCTATAGCAGCATATTATGACTATGAGATTTGGCAAATGGATGTCAAAACTGCATTTCTTAATGGATACATTGAGGAAGATATCTATATGATGCAACCTTGTGGTTTTGAATCTAAGACAAATCCTCATAAAGTATGCAAGCTAAAAAGGTCCATTTATGGGCTAAAACAAGCCTCCAGGAGTTGGAACATCCGATTCGATGATGCAATCAAATCATTTGGTTTCATCAAGAATGAGGATGAACCATGTGTTTACAAAAGGGTCAGTGGGAGTGCAATAACTTTCCTTGTGCTATATGTAGATGACATATTGCTTATAGGAAATGACATTGGACAAATGTCTTCTGTCAAACTTTGGCTTTCTCAAAACTTCTCCATGAAAGACCTAGGAGATGCAATGTATATCTTGGGAATCAGGATTTATAGAGATAGATCCAGAAGATTAATAGGTCTATGTCAAGCTAAGTACATAGAAAAGATATTAAAGAAATTTAATATGTGGGATTCCAAAAGGGGTTTTATACCCTTCAGACATGGAATTCATCTCTCTAAAAGCATGAGTCCTAAAACTTATGATGAGAGAGAGCGTATGAATAAGATTCCATATGCTTCTGCAATTGGAAGTCTTATGTATGCTATGCTATGTACTAGACCGGATATAGCTCATGCAGTGAGTGTCACTAGCAGATATCAGAGTAATCCGGGTGAGGAACATTGGACCGCAGTTAAGAATATCTTTAAGACTTAAGAAGAACTAAAGATTTGTTCTTAACATATGGAGAGGGTGAGCTAAAAATTGAAGGCTTCACAGATTCAGATTTCCAGTCAGATGTAGATGACAGAAAATCTACATCAGGATTTTTATTCACTATCAATGGTGGAGCAGTAAGCTGGAAAAGTTTCAAGCAAGCAACTACTGCAGATTCTACCACTGAAGCGGAATATATAGCTGCATCAGATGCAGCAAAAGAAGTTGTTTGGATATGGAAGTTAATTTAACAACTTCCAGTGGTTCCAACCATTGCGTTGCCAATATCGTTATATTGTGACAACAATGGAGCTATAGCACAAGCTAAGGAACCAAGGTCTCACCAGAAGTCCAAACACATTGAGAGAAGATCTCACATTATTAGAGAAATCATTGGAATGAGTGATATCACTATACAGAAAATAGCCTCCGCTGATAACACTGCGGATCCTCTGACTAAAGCACTTACTCAACAGCAGTTAGATCGTCATCTTGAGAAGATGGGTATGAGATACCATAGCGATTGGCTTTAGTGCAAGTGGGAGATTGTTAGCAATATGCCCTAAAGGCCAATCGAATGGTGATTTGATTGTTTAGGGAATGATTGTATTTGAATAGCATTTTGATATTTATAAAATGGCAAAGTTATCAATATTCATATATTAATTTAATGAATATAGTCCAAGAAGTAAAATAGTTAAGGAACACATTCTCGAGTATGTCGAGAATATGAAACGTGTATCCTTTGTACTATACTTCTAAAATAGTTCCTAGTGGTGGATTTATGATTGGACATTATAAATTCCTATAAACACTAGTATGTGTTATGACTCCTTATGGTATGTGATACTAAGATGGATGGTGAGTTTCATATCATTGACATGAGATGTCAAGTCAAACACATAGGTACTTGTTAAGAGAACGAGTTTACTAAACTTGACCGAATATAGTAAGCCATATGGTCGTGAGTGTTAATGGCTTATTATACATTGTAACAGACACTATGTTTAGTAATGGTCTTTAGACCTGAGGCATAACAGATGTCTTATACATAGACATCTCTGATATGTGAATGCATAACGATTGATTCCTAATCACGGAAGAGATCTAGCAATAGCTGTCATGGTTGGCTATGTATGAAGACAAGTTGATGGCCAATATGGAATTCATCACTTTGTAATATACAAAAAGGATGTCCCTATGCGATAATATGAATTGGCATGAGAAATCCTTGGCCAAGGTGAAATATATTTGAAGGAGTTCAAATTATATTATCATGCCAAGTTCATTTATATTTATTTTGAGATAAAGCACAACTGCTTAACATAATAAACCATAAGCCGTGCTTTTCTCTGGACATGGATGATGAAGAGACCAAGACATAGAGATACAATGGAATAGGTTCGATAGATCCAACAATTCTTGTTATTTGGATAGTCGTGATATACTGCTAGGTGTCACTCATGACTTGTAGAAACCTTATGATCAATATTGGTAAAGCGTATTACCAATGCATCTTAAGGTCATTAGAAAGGTTCTAATTGATGACTAAAGAGTTTAGCATCATTTAATGAATAAAGAGTTATCATTAAAATAGTTCTACTACCTTATAACTAAGAACCTAAAAGGTCACACACAATATAGAAATGAAAAAGGAGTTACTAGAAAATGAGAAGTTAAATTTCCTATTTTTAGGAAAATCAATATTTATATTATAATTCATTGAGAATGAATATAAATATAAATATATCTTAAATATGATTTAAGATAGAAATTTAGATGTTCCATAAATAGTTTAAGGAACAAAATAAATTTCATAAATCCTCAATTAAACATTATGGAATGTCGAGCACGTCAAATGACCATTTTGGACATGTTCGGGTTCATATATGATTATGGACTTCTAGACCAATTTTGGGTTTAGAATTATGGGCTTTTATTGGATTCAATATGGATTAAGAGAAAGCATTAGAACATGTCACAAGAGAAGCCCACATTTAACCATTTGATGTGATCAAAATGGGGTTAAATAATTAATTTCGAAATTAATTAATATTAGCTATTTATTTATTTGATTAAATAGTTTATTGAATTGATGAGATCAATTTCAATAAATAATGGCTAAGTGGGTGGGTCTAAGCACATGATAATGTTTGGTGCCATTATTAGAGATAATGGGGCTTTATTTGGTGGATGGAATCAAAATGAGCTAGCACTCATGTTCCTTCATTATCTCTCTCATTTCTTAATGAAATTTCGAGATTCCAAATCCTCTGAACTCCTAGAACATTTCTAAGTGTGGACTGATTAGAGGCATCACAATTGGGGTGCTCAAAGGATCTCAGATCGTGGCAAAACAGAAGCTGTTCGTGCAGAGCTGTATTTCTGGACAGTGTTCGGAGCTTGCTGTTTTCAGTCGTTTTCTCCTACATCACGAAGTCGTTTTTGAAACTGCAAGTGAGGTAAATAAACTTCAATCTTTCCTCTTGATTTTCGTTTTTGAATGAAGTCGATCCGAGGTTTCTAGAGCTTCCGCCATCTGTTTTAATTTTACTGCGCAATAGTTGCGATTTTAGGAACCTCATGGACAAATGTTGTCCTTCAATAATGACCAGAAGACCTCAGATGATAATGACGAGAAGACCTCAGATAAGGAGGAATCACATGAAATGTCACACCTAACACTTACGACAATAGGAGAAGAAGATGATGAGGTAACTGATCTTCATTCTTATGTGAATTGTTTAAAGCATTTATTGAATTGCATAATGACTTAAAGAAGATAGGAATAAAAAAAGTTTCCCTTAAAAAGAAAAATGTAGAACTTTCAAAATGAGAGTAATATTTTAAATGAAAATATTAAGATCCTAGAAGTATCAAACAAAAGTTTGAATGAAGAAATTTCATCTTTTAAAAAAAAGAATATTTCATTTAGGCATGAAGATCTACTTGTAAATGATTTGAAAAAGGCCTTTAAAAAAATGATTTAAAAAAGGAAAATGGAATGCTTAAGAAAAAAAAATGATGAGCTTAATGATATTGTCTTAAAATTTACAAATGAGAAAAATATTTTTGATAACTTGCTTGGTTCTAAAAAATGTGTTTGTGATAAAGGAGGTATATTATAAGAATTACTTTGTTAAGGCGGCCTCCATTAATGATCAAATCACATGCCATTGTGGGAATAGAAATGATCACATGAGCTATCGGTGTCATGTTAAGAGAAATGCATGTTATGAAATCAAATGTGTTTAGGTTCCAAAAGGAGCCATTGCTAACACTCAAGGACCCAAAAATTTCGGGTACCTAAAACTTAAGATTTCTTCTGCAAGGATCAAAGAAGAAGAAAAATAAATGGTACTTGGACAGTGGATGCTCGAGACATATAACAGACAATTACTCTTAGTTTTTGAGTTTTACCAAGATCGAAAATGGTGGAAAAATATCTTTTGGAGATAATTCAAAAGGAAAGATTATTGGTATTGATAATGTCGGTAAAGATTCTTAGACACTACTTAGTATTAGTCAATTGCGTGATAAAGGTTATAGAGATATTTTTGATAAAACAAAATGTGTTATTGAGAATGCATGTGATGGTAAAATTTTGTTTGTTGAAAAAGGATGTGTTAATGGATACACCATTGATATAGATTGTGCATCAACTCAAGACAAATATTTTTTCTGCATTACATGATGATATTTGGTTATGGCATAGAAGGCTAGGTCATGCAAAACATGGATTTGATTTCAAAAAATTCAAAAAAAGACCTAGTTAAAGATCTTCCAAAAATTGGTTTTCATAAATATAGGATTTGTGAAGCTTGTCAATTTGAAAAGAAAATCAAAACTTTTTTCAGAAACAAAAATCATATCTCTACTTCAAAACCAATTCAAAATTTCATATGTATTTATTTAGACCTTTTGGATACGCAAGTTTAAGTGCATGCATTATGCATTTGTAATTATTTATGATTATTCTAGATACACATGGGTATTGTTCGTAGCTAATGAATATGATGCATTTGATGCTCTTAAAATATTTTGTAAAAAGGCTCAAAATGAAAAAGGTTATTATGAGTAATCATGGTGGAGAATTTGAAAATCATGATTTCGAAATTTTTTGCAATAACTTTGGCATAGAACATCTATTCTCATCACCAAGGACTCCACAACAAAATGAAGTAGCTGAGAGAAGGAATAGATCTATTCAAGAAATGGCTAAAACCATGTTGAATGAAAATACTTTACCAAAATATTTTCCGTAGCAGTCAATGCCGCTTATGTTTTAAATTATGTTGATTGGACCTTATCTCAATAAAACTTCCTATGAACTTTGGAAAGATAGAAAACCCAACATTGGTTATTTTAAAGTTTTCGGATACAAATGTTTTATACTGAATACTAAAGACAATCTTCGTAAATTTGATCCAAAATCCAATGTTGGTATCTTTCTTGGATATTAAAAAATACAAGCAAACCTTATAGAGTGTATAATAAAAGAACCTTGATTGTTGAAGAATCTATGCATGTTACACTTGATGAATCTAACCCTTCCTCTACGGAGAAAGTTATTGTTAATCATGATGCAGATGAAGAGTTATAAAAGCAAGAGTCTTCAAATGACAAACAAGATAATGCACCATGTGAGAATCAAGAGGAGCGACAAGAAGAACAAACAAATATGTAGCAAAATAAAGGTAATTCTCAAACACTCCCCAAGAAGTGGGGGTATGATTCTTCTCACCCTAAAGAATTAATCTTAAGAGATCTTTCACGAAGTGTTTGAGGATTGAGTTTAGGTTAGTGTTGAAATGACAATGACTTTCTCAACTTTTAATTCTTTAGTTTTGTTGGAGAAAGGGATGGTCATTAAAAGGAAAATTGGTAATTAGATGAACTATGTAACACTCCACTTAAATTACGTTTTAATATAAATACGAATTCTAAAAAAATGAGTTTTACATAGCAAGCAAAACTTCTTTACAAAAGGTAGGAGACATACAAAGATTCCTTAATATTTTTCTCAAAAACTTTATTATTATTAAAGCTAAGATATTTATTTTTGATTGAAACAAAGTTGAGTCTAGCTTGCTCTACTCATCGTTACTTGCAATGTAAGGACTTTATGAGCATGCCCAGTATAATAACACTTTGATGCATGTATAAATTATTATGCATATAATGTTACAAAACAACTTTGTTAGGGCCCTAGGTATGTTGCACTACAAGGCTAGCACTTTTATTCTTTAAATAATATGCCCTTGGGCCTGATTAGTTGATCTTTTGGGCATTACATATCGCCGTCCCCAAAAGATTACCTTTTACTAAGATTACCTTTTCCCAATATCTTGAACTTTAAGCAGAAAGTTGTCCTAGAAAAAACCCCACTTCGGCTTAAAGAATGGTTTTCAAGATATGATTACCATGTCCAGCATATAAAAGGAAATCATAACCTCATTCCAGACTTACTATCCAGACCTCCAAAATCAAAACCTTCCCAGTTCTTTTGTATCACTTCTCAGATTTCCTTCCCGATCATTACCATGGCTAGTTCACTCCCTAAAACAGCTCTCACCCAGAAGTCTTTCCCACTCAACATGACTTTCCAATCACCTACTCGATTCAAGACTTCGCCAGGAAATTCCTCTTTAGGTTTTTTATGAACATCTATCAGATGAGTAAAGAACCTATGTTTTTTCCCAGTTTTCATCCTGATCATCTTTTCCTCACAGGATTAGTACTTCCACCTCACAGAGATATTACTGAATATGAACTTTGGTATACATGGTGTCTTATTATCCTGTATGCCATAAAAATAGTTTTTCCTGTTTTACCCCTTCTGAATAGACTCAATAATCCAGAGTTATCCACCTCCCTTACCTGGACTCTTTTTGAATGGTTTTCACCATTACCATGGTGGCGCAGGAAGCTGCTACAGATTGCTGACACACACCACCTTCTCGACCTTCCAGACCAAGAAGGGCAACATTTCACTTCTGTTTTTATCATTCACCGTCCATATTTCCAATATCCTCATACCAGAGATTTTTGGACCCAGAATCAGAGTTATGAATGGATGACAGTCCCTCACATTGCCTGTCTCGAACAAGATTTCTAGATCAAGACTTCCTTGAAATACATATCAGCCATATTCCTCCAGATCAGCCAGAAATCCTCCATACATCTCTTGGACCAAAACATGAAATGTTTATGATCCCTACACCATCCTTACATTCCCAACTTCCCAACTGTGGAATCATCATAAAAGAAGAAAAGCCAGATTACACAGACTTTTTATTCCAAGATTCCCAAGACCCTTATGAAGATTTCACTCCAGTACCTTCACCATCACCATATGATTTCCCTGGATCATCCTCTTCTCAATATCCATCGTTTTCAACCCAACTATAACATTTCCCTCAGCATACTCCTCTCTAACCAAAAGCCCGAGATTGCCCTTGGCCATGTGTTCCAGGATGTTCTCATCCAGAAAGAATCCTCAAAAAAGACAAGGACCCTGATCGTGACCCTGACGAGACTAAATCCTCATCTAAAGATGGAATCATATCTCTTTAAGAGATTTGTCACTTTGTAATAATGTAAAATAAAGTACTTTATGCTTTATCTTTTTAAAGTTGTTTGTCCTTATGTAATCTTGCAATTTACTTTTGTCGGCCACTATTGTACCACTGAGCCCTACCTACTTTTGTAAAATAAGTGTGCCTGTATGCCAGCTGGAATGATCTCGATCCAACTTTTGTCTTTTCCCCTCCTTATCTTTATATAAGGAGAAGTTATTTGAATAAAAATTAAGAGGTTTTTCATAACATTTCAAGTTTCAATATTCCACCTTATGGATAACTAAAACCTTCGTTTTTAGTCTTTAATCCTAAGATTCTTTAGGTTTAGAACTCTTACCCTTGTTCAATTTCTATCTTCGGCAAGTATGCTCTGCACTTGCCTTGAAAAAGGATCTTGTGCTTCAGAAAGCTAGTTAGGCTTTTATTCTTTCTTTGTTCTGAGACAATAGACGGAACCCTGCCTTTAGACTAAGTGACCAAGAAGAGTCTCTGTCTTTTTAGGTTGTCTAGGTTCTTAGTTCATGGTAAGATACAAAATGTCTGGTATCTCGCAACCATGTCATTCTTGTTTTCTAGGTATATCGGCTGGAAACCCGAGCATGCAGACTACTGGTCCAAAGGATAACTCTGTTATCATTGCTTTGGTATAACAACGCCACGTACTTAGAATGCCCACTTGGTATCCGAGCCTAACACTGTCTAGCGGGTGGGTGGGCAGGTAGTTGTTGTAAATCCCACATCGCTTGGGTGCACTGAGTGAATGATAAACTCTTATCCCACATCGCTGGCAAGCCAAAGCTCCTGGTCGCTTATAAGCACTGGGCAGTCCTCACCCTTTGAGAGCTCTTTTGGGGCTGAGTTAGGCCCGACCCAAGTTGGTATCAGAGCCAAGTCCGAGGGCGAGGGTAGAGTGAATGATAAGCTCTTATCCCACATCGCTAGCAAGCCAAAGCTCCTGTTCGCTTATAAGCATTGGGCAGTCCTCACCCTTTGAGAGCTCTTTTGGGGCTGAGTTAGGCCCGGCCCAAGTTGCTAGTCAGTCCTCAACTCTTGAGATGTCTTTTGTGGCTGAGTTAGGCTTCAGGCCAAAATTCAAATTTTTTGATACCATTTTTCACAGCTAAGATTTCTTTGTAGATTGTGTGATAATGCTTTCGTGCATCAGAAAATTGTCCACTTGCATAGGCAATAAAGTGTTCTTTTCCATTGCATTTTTCAAGGAGGATGGCCCCCCATGACTCATCACTGGCGTCGGTTTGCAGGATTCTTTTGCCATCTGTGATAAGTTTCAGACGTGGAGGATTTTTGGCAATCTGCTTTAGTTGCTTTACAGCATCTGAGTGGATTTCTAACTAGAATAGTGGATTATTTTTTAGAAGGGTAGACAACTTGCTTGTGTGGTGATCGACATGTGGCAGGAAATCACAGATGTAATTGATGATTCTAAGAAATTGTTGGACTTGCTTTTGGGTAAAGTTACTTTCAGGAAAGTGAAGTAACTCTTGTGCAGTGTGGGGTCCAAGCTGATAATGGCCATCTTGGATTTTCATGCCAAGAAAGTCAACAGAGGTAGTCGCAATCGTACTTTTCTTGTTAGAGATCATGATCCCATGTTCTTGAATAATCTGAAAAAACAGTTGAAGTAGCTTGTGATGTTCATCATGAGTACTTGAAAAAAAGAAGCAAATCGTCAATGTAAACAAGGGTATGGTGGAGGATTGGCTGAAAGATAGTGGTCATGGCTTTTTGAAAAATGGAAGGGGCTGTTTTGAGGCCAAAAGGAAGAACTGTCCATTGGTAATGGGCATTTGGGATACAAAAAGCAATTTTGTATCTTTCAGAGGGATGAATGCCAAGTTGGCCCGTTCCACGGGTTCCTTACGAGACTGGCTAGAAAGCTTAGGAGAATACAGACAGCTCCAATTGATGGAATCTCCAATTGGTACAGCCCTCAATCTCATCCATGAGCAATTCATCGGTGAAAAAAATGCTTCCACTGAAGCAGACAGAAAAGAATACCATCAGATGAAATGCTGCTCTCTTAAAAGACATCTTTTGGATGCTCATTACAAAAGAATGAGTATTCTCTTCTACAAGCTCAATGGGTTCAATGAGCCATCTCTTAAACATGTCTTCATTGCCTCTCTTCCTCCTGAGTTACAACCCGATCTTCAGAGAAAACTCACAGCCACAAATATGAGCATAGCTGATATCTCTCTGGGAAAGATTTTTCAAATGGCCATGTTATCTCTTGATAAGATCTGTGAACAGAAAGAATTCTTCAAAGATCTCATGGAAGACAAAAAACCCTTCTCTGAAGCTTGTCGAAAACCTCATCTCAAGATAGAGTGTAAAGATGAAAAGAAGTGTATTTGCTCGCCTAAAAAGAAAAAACATTTTCAGAAACACTTCCATAAAAAATCATCATCCAAAAAACCTTTTCGGTATTTCAGAAAGAAAGATGCTTCTCAGTACCGAAAGAAAAAATCCAACCGTTGTTTCATTTGCAAGAAACGCGGTCACTTTGCCCGACATTGTCCTAACAAATCAGCCTAAGATGTTCGTCTTATCCAACATCTTGAACATTCTTCCCTGTTATCTGAGAATGATGATGTCGAATCCAATTTTTCAGAACAGTCGACACAAGATGACCAAACTGCCTTTCTTATTGCCGAATCTTCTGATTCTGAAGATATTTCAGTCATCTCTACAGTTCAGACTGTTAATCATGTTTCCACTATTCCTCGACCTTCTCTCAAAATGTCCATCATTCCTTCCAAATTCCATAAACCTATTCCTGTTATTGGGTTTATTGACACTGGTGCAGATACCAGTATGATTGATCCTTCTGTTCTTCCATCACACTGTTGGGAACCTCACTCCAAGCTTTTCAGAGCAGTTAATGGTGAAACTTTTGAAACCACCTTGATTACCAAAAAACCCATTGGCATTCAATTCTTTCCGAATTGCATAATTTGGAAAAAGATTGTAGCTTCCAAACTCCCCGATAAAGATTTGCTCATAGGTTTTGACATTCTTCATCTGGTTAAAAACCTATTCCTCACTAGTTCTAGAGTTCGTTACAAACAGATGTTCATGCCTTATACAGATACCCTACGTCTGTATACGCTTTCTGACACATCATGTCCATATAGTCAAATCTCACAAAAGTTTTTAGAATTATGTCCAGAAAACCATTCCCAATTTCATCATCCTTTACCCCTTTGGAAACATGAACAATTTTTCATTCACCTTCCTTTTAAACTCAACGAAGACATCAACCCCACAAAAGCTTCACACCCGGGTATGTCTCCTTCAGACCTCTTGCTTGCTAAACAAGAATGTTCTCAGTTACTTCAACAAGGTCTTATTGAGTCCACTGATTCAGATTGGACTTGTCAAGCCTTCTATGTTGAAAAACGTTCTGAATTAGTTCATGGAAAAAAGAGATTAGTGATTGATTACCAGCCACTCAATTCTTTTCTTAAAGATGATAAGTTTCCCCTTCCAAAAATCCAAACCCTGTTTGTCCATCTCCAAGGGGCTTGTATCTTCTCTAAGTTCGATTTAAAAGCTGGTTTTTGGCAACTTGGTATTTCACCAAGTGACCGTCACAAAACTGCCTTCTGCATCCCTAATGCCCATTACCAATGGACAGTCATGCCTTTTGGTCTCAAAGTTGCTCCCTCCTTATTTCAAAAAGCCATGACAAAAATCTTTAGTCCTATTCTCCATCATGCATTGGTCTACATTGATGATATTTTGTTGTTTTCCTCTGACCATGAGAGCCACCAGAAGCTCCTTTTGGATTTCTTTCACATTGTGCAGGCATATGGCATCATGCTTTCCGAAAAGAAAAGCAGCATAGGAAAGGAATCTATTGACTTTCTTGGCATGGTGATTAAAGATGGCCAGTATCAGCCTGGTCCCCATATTGCAATTGAGTTGCTAAAGTTCCCGGACACACATCTCAACAAAAAGCAAATACAACAATTCCTCGGGATTGTCAACTATGTCCGTGATTTTATCCCCAAAGTTGCAATTCACACCAGCCAGCTGTCCCGCATGCTCAAGAAATAGTGCCCTCCATGGGGTCCTGCTTAGACAGAAGCTGTCAAGCAACTCAAGGTGATAGCCCAATCACCTCCTCCACTCCGAATTCCCACACATGGACAACACATCCTCCAGACTGATGCCAACGATGATTATTGGAGTGCCATTCTTCTTGAAGACATTAATGGCGTGCATCATTTCTGTGCACATGCAAGCAGACAGTTCAAAGACTCTGAAAAGAACTACCATGTGATCCACAAGGAAATCCTAGCAGTCAAGTATGGAATTAAAAAATTTGAATTCCATCTCATTAGCCACAAATTCCTCATCAACATGGATAATTCTTCTTTTCCCCGAATCTTTGACTTCAAGAACAAATTGCTACCTGACAAGCAATTACTCAGCCTCAAAACTTGGTTTGCTAAATATGACTTCACTGTTCAACACATAAAAGGCCACCAAAACCTCATTCCAGACTTCCTCACCCGTCCAACTATAAATAAACCCGTACTCATCTCCTCGATTCACACCATTCCAGTTATAGCCATGAATCGCCAACTTCCCTTCAAAGCTCTTAACCAGAGAAATTTCCCCATGAATATCTCTTTCCAATCGGCTTACCAATTGCAAGATTTTGCAAAGAAGTTTCTCTATCGGTTTTTCTTTAATGTTCAGTCCAAAAACCCTGACCGATTTCCTAATCTGTGCATGGAGCACCTATTTCTCACAGGCCTCACTCTGTCCTCTCTATCAATCTCCGAAGATGAGCTTTGGTATATGTGGTGTCTCACCACTTTATATGCTACAAAGCTAGTCTTTCCCATCAAACCAGTCTTGACTCACCTTACCACTCCAGAGTTCTCCCCAGACCTCCTATGGACTCTTTTTGAATGGTATTCTCCCCTCACTTGGTGGCGCCAGCAATTCCAACAATTGTCTACCTTTCACGGCCCAGACAAAATGCCAGAACAAGAAGCTAACATGTGGACCACAACTTTCATCATCCACAGGCCTTATTTTCAACATCCAGAAACACGAGACTACTGGACACATGACATGGCATATGAGTGGAAAACTTACTCTCATCCTTATACCTTCATCCATAATACAACAGTCACTTCCGCCCTCAAAGCCTATCTCATGGAACTCAACAATGTTCCTCCACCTGCGACAAATATTCACCACACCTCCATTGGACCATCACACACCCTTGAACTCATCCCAAAAACCCAAGGTTGTACTCCAGGTTCAAGTTCCAGTCCTAAAGGAATCCTTGTCATGGAACAACGTCCTGACTATACAAATGTCCTATTCCAAGATGCCCAGGACCCATGGGAGGACTTTCAGTCCCTCCTCCCTACTGATACTCCCCATTCTTCTTCACATCACATGTCTGCAGCTGATGAAGAAAAGTATCAGCAAGCTGAGGCGTATCTCGACAAGAGACAAAGGCGCCGGCACAAGCGACAATATGAGAAAGACACAGGAGACGTGTCACCATCGCGTTATACATCCACGCCATAATGACACTTTGTCGCTCTCACACAACTTTTGATGCAACCCATGTGACTCCTGTTTGTCTTTTGTTAAAGTCCTTGTACGTGTGTTAAAGTCTTTGTAAGCGTGCTTTACTTTTAAAGTCCTTGTCGGTATGCTTTACTTTTGTTAAAGTCCTTATTGGTATGTTTTACCTTTAAAGTCCTTGTAAGTTTGCTTGTCTCTTGTAAAAGTCATGATTGGCTTGGTTTGCTTTCCAAAAAGGTGTGCTATGTGTCATGATCATTCGAGAGGTCCTGTTCTCAATGATCCTCTATATAAAGCACCTTTGGTCTCAGTTGTAAGGGAGCCAATTTCGAAAAATAAAAAGCTTAAGTTTCACAATATGTTTTTCTAAACCTCTTTCTCTCTTCTAGGCTTCAAAGAAATCATTTGAGTTACAAATGATACGCGCACCTCCATTTCTAAACTGAGTATGCTCTGCGCTTGCCTCAAGCTTGAGGATCCTGTGCATCAGAAAGGTCCTGTTTTATCCTCCAAAACCGATTTTTATCCAACAAAATTGTTTTCTCACAACGTTCACCCTTTTTAAAGGCCATGAGTGCCGTGTTTTCGGGTGGTATCGTGAAAAACTCTTTTAAATAAATGAATTTCGGATTTGGTATTTGGTGGATAAGTGTATATCGGCTGGAACACCACTGTGTGCGGACTACTGGTCCAAAGGGGTTTTAAATATCTTAGCTTGCTAAGGAACCCATCACGGGGGTAGAACAACGCCACGTACAACTTCAGCCATTGGTAACAGAGCCACACCCAACGCCGAGGTGGTATCATTAGTAATTTGAATAATTTTATTTGATCTCCTAGAAGAGGATTCACTCACTATGGAAACAAACACATCTTCAGCTTCTACTTCATCTTCATCTCCTATTTCTCTTTCTTCTACTCTCTCTCTCCCCAAATCATGCTCTAAACACATAACCTCCAAAATTGAGAATCTTGTGGAATATTCTTATATTCCAGAATCTGCTCAAGTCACTGAGTCCCAGTTTCCCCTCATGAGTCCTTACAATCTCTACAAACAGAAAACTTCTTTCACCAGAAGTATTCGAACTCTCATCTCCACTAAAAGACCACTCCCAAAAGAATATATTCAGTCCTCTAGACTGGATCAGTGTGCTTTACAAGCCTCACAGAGTGAACAATATGTCACTATGGAGATACCTTCCGATCTCGTCGCCAACTGGAAACGAGAAGGATACACACATCTCCATCTTGGTGGTGTCCGCTTAATTCTTACTCTTCATGGTCGCAAAGGCTTACCTGTTACAGCTAGAATTGCTCTCCTCGATACCAGGTTCAAGGAGTACCAACATGCTGTTATCGGAACTGTTCTGACAACCCTTCATGCTGGCAGTGTCTTATTAACCTTTTACCCCAATTTCAACCTCTCTCTTGAAGATCCCAATCTTCCAACAACCCTTAAGGTTCAGATCCAGCTCCAAGGAGCAGAACAAACACCCACATCCAAGATTGCAACCCTCCATCACCAAATAGTGTATCGATTACAAAATCATGCACTAGATCTTCCTACACCATACACAACTTCTGATGCCTTGATGATACTGGCGGATACAGACACAATTCCAACCATCATCCAAATCCCCAAACAAATTCCGAAATAAGATCTGCTCAAACTCATGCCTCTTGAATGGCTAACCAACTATGAGCATTTTCACCAAAATTCTGAACCAGTCCAAACCACAGAAGCTACATTTGCCAGACGCCCAAATGGCCAAATCCAACTGACTTTTCAAACTCCTGACACTAAGCCTATTCCAGATAGGCCACAGCTTTCTTATACTACTATGATCACCGCAGTTCAAACTGGTCAAGAAAAGAAACTTCCTATTCATGGTTTTTCCTCAGAAGGGTATCCAGTATATCCTGATAAAATTAATGGTCATTTTCTATGGGATGTTCCTGAAGCCCATATGTGCAATCCGGATTGTCCTTGTTTGGATGATACGGATGTTGATGAAGAATTGGAAGTCATGCGGCGAAAGAAAAAGAAGAAGAAAAAATCTTCTTATTCTCCACCACCTTGCAAATCCTTTCCTCCACAACCTCCACCGGATCCAAAACCTCCTGTGCACCCAATCAGGTCGTGCCTTATGTTTTCAAGTCAGTCCTATGAGGAATCCTTTCCTCCCCTTGAAAAACAAACAGATCCACAAACCCGAGTTACTTCAAAACCTTTTGTTCAATCTCCAATCACAGCCTCTGGGCAACCTGAAGACCCGAAACAATATGAAGCTGTCTTGAATTGGCAAACCAAAAATGCCAATGCTCAAAATCATTCTCTTCAACAACTCGGTAAGAAAATTGAACGTGTTGCCACTCAAGTCTCCCAGACTGAAACCAAAGTTGATTCCATCAGCAGCCGTTTAGATCAGATGTACATCCATCTCCAAGATCAGATTTCTGAACTAGACACCGATCTCAGACGAATGATTAACAATCATATCTGGGGTCCAGAGTTTAATAAAAAAGAAGCCGAGATCAGGAAACTCAAAGCTGAATTATCCAGAATTGATGCTGAAAAGACTCGACCTTCTCTTTTTACTCAACCACAACCTACACCAGTATCTCCTCCAATCTTTGACACCTTTGCACCTTTCTACACACCATCCCGACCTCACCAACCTGTTTATAATCAGTTCTTTGGTTTCTCTCACCTTCAACCAACTCCTCAACCATCTTCACCCAAAATAGGGCCCAGCAAATTAGTTTGGCCTTTGCATCTTTCTTTGTAAGAAAATATTTAAGGGGTAATTTTTAGGGACCTCCGCTGAGGTTTGGCATATTAACACATAGAGAGAATGTATCCACGTAATTACAAGCACCTCCTCTGCAGTTAGTATTCAGTTAGTTTGACTGTTAGTAGACTGTTGAAATTACAAAAGTACAATTCCTGTCAAAATAATAAATTATAAAACAAGATTTTAAGAACCGATTGGACTGTTAATTGCAATGATAAAATGATAGTAAAATATCCCAAGCAGAGAGCTTAAAGCCTTATATTGTACAATGATAATAAATGGTCGAATTGGCCTTAGTTTTTCATAATGATTTTTGATGTAGATATGAAACTGGGAAAAAGTTTTTTTTTTAATCATTCATCAGTAAACAATAGGATATAACAAGATGCAGCAAAGCAAGCAAAACTTTAAAACTGCATCAAATACAAAATAACCCACACAGCCCCATCTATAACCTTATTCAAATCCCAAATGGTCTTCAATCAACTAAAACCAATATGTTTCTTTCCTCCAACTTTCCCACCACCCAAACACACACTCCTACTAAATTTAAACCTAACATCCTAGTACAGATCAATATCAGTTATAATTACACAAGCACCGCCTTGCTTCAAAGTAGCAGCACAACCATTGCCAACATCACCATAACCGCAAACAACAACAACCTTTTCGGCAATCATAACATCAGTAGCTCTCATCAAACCATCTAGGAGCGAGTGGCAGCATCCATACAAGTCATCAAATTGTTTCCCGCATTGCATTATCAAATATTAGTATTTAATTTCTTCCAATATTTCAATCATTTAAGGAATTGATGGTATAAAATAAAATAAAATAAATTTGAGATCTGAAGCAAATCAAAGTAAATTACCTTCCTATTGGTGATAGAGTCATTGACATTGATGGCAGGGAATAAGAGGGTTCCATTTTCTTGCATCTGGTACAATCTCTTGATTTCTACGGAAACACTGACTAATATTTCCGTCATCTTTTGGTACTTCTTGGGATCAGCCTTTAACCCATCTCTAGTGATAGTCAAAACAATCTGAAACTTGGCGTTGTTGGTGGAGGCCGGGTCGGGTAGTTTCTGGGTCTCGTGGATCAACAACGTGGCGTACCACCATCGTCAATGATGAGATCTGGGCCGTCGCCGGGACCCCAGTCCAGAGCTTTCTCCGTGCACCACCAGTACTCTTAGAGGGTCTCGCCCTTCCAAGTGAAGACGGAGGCGAAGTTATGTGCGATGGCAGCGGCCACGTGGTCTTGGTTGAGAAGATATTGTAAGACCACCAGTGGACTTTGGCGCCGAGAGCGGTGAGGGTCCCGATGAGGACGGCGGTCTGGATGGTCATGTGGAGTGAACCGGTGATGTTGGCTCCTTTGAAGGGCTGTGAAGGGCCGAATGAACAAAATCATCTCACTTTTGAATTTTTTTAATTTTAAATATATTTTTACACATTTACCCTTACATACTGATGCCATACGTATTTGGATATTAACGGTAGGGGAGGTGCTTGTAATTACGTGGATACATTCTCTCTATGTGTTAATACGCTAAACCTCATGGGAGGTCCCTAAACTTTACCCAATATTTAAGAGTAGTATGATCTGTGAATACAATTATTTTACATCCTATGATATAAGATCGAAATTCTTTTAATGCAAACACTACTACTAGCATTTTCTTTTTCACTGATTGAGTAATTCAACTATGCATCATTCAATGTCATATTAGCATAGTAAATGATATGAGAAATTCGATCAACTCGCTGTCCTAATATTGCTCTTATTCCATAATCAGATGCATCACATATAAGCTCAAAATGTAAGTTCCAATGTAAGCTCACAACTACTTTAATTTTTTAAATACCACAAGACATAAATCATCAAAGACAAAAGGTACATCCTTATGTAAGGTACATCCTTAGCAAGTAGATTGCATAAGGATCTAGAGATTTTACTAAAATCTTTAATGAAACATCTATAAAAACCAGTATGCCTAAGGAAAGATCTTATTTCCTTGATTGTTTTAGGTGGAGCAAGATTGGAAATGATATCGACCTTGGCTTTGTCAACCTAAATACTTTTGTTCGAAATGATGTAACCCAAAACAATACCTTGTTTTACCATAAAATGGCACTGATCAAATGAATCACAAAAACCAGAAAGTCATCCATAAATATTTCAAAGAAACGTTCAACCATATATATATATAAAAAACTTAACATGCATTGTTGAAATATGACAGATGCATTGCATAATCAAAATGGCACTCCCAAATGGAAAAGTGCTAAAAGGGCTAGTGAAAGTGGTTTTCTCTTAGTTTTTTGGCACTATGGGAATTTGACTATCTCTTGAGTGCCCATTTAGAAAGTAATAAAATTTATGACCTACTAATCTAAAGTATTTGATCGATAAATAGTAAAGGAAGATGATATTTTCATCTGACAGAATTCAATTTCCTATAATCAATGCATACTTGACACCCTCTAGTCACTCTAGTGGGTATTAGTTCATTGTTGACCGTGGTAACTACTGTGACTCTTAACTTTTTATGGAGAACTTGCACAGGACTGACCCACGAATAATGAGAAATAGGTAAATGATATATGCATATAATAGTTTAAGAACTTCAACTCTGATGACTTCTTTCATATTAGGATTTAGCTGATGTTGTATTTCCCTGGTAGGTTTAGCATTTTCGTCAAGATGAATGTAATACTTGCAATGTACTGGGTTTATACCTTTTATATTGGCTATGACCCATCCTAATGCCTCTTTGTGCTCTCTAAAATATACGACGACTTACTCTTTTGTTTATCATCAAGAGAATATGAAATGATTTCTAGCAAAGTGTTTTCATCACTTAAGAATGCATACTCTAAAGTGTCGGGTAATGGTGTGACCTCGAGCTATGGTGGTGATTTCGATGATGGGCTGACTTTCTTCCCTGGTTGCTCTATCATTGACTTCTATTATTGGTATCCATGGGTGGTGATGAATCGAGCAGAGTATTGACCTCATCAATTGATCTATCAATACCAAAATCGAAACCAAAATGGGTTAAACATGTTTATAAAGGGTCATCACTAAGGGTAAAATGAAAAGTATGATCAATTGATTCTTCAATTAAATTCACATTAATAATTCCTTCGTCTCTATCATAAGGTTGTTTGGCAATTTTAAAAACATTAAACTCTATAGTTATATTAACAAAGGATAACTGTATATTTCCAATCTTGCATTAAATTTGTGTATCAAAAGTTGCCAAGAAAGATCAACCTACAATAATGGAATGTACTTCTTCAAATCTAGGACTCAAATAGGAAAATAACTAGAGTTCAGTCTACCTGAATGAGCACATCCTCCATCATACCATGAGGCATTTTCAACATCAAGCATGACTTGATTTTTGGTTGAGCAAGAACAAGCTTAAATGAGGATTCTCGTTGGAGTTGCCTGAGTGCTTTCTTGTAGATGGGTAGTGGTTGATTTGATTCTGGATCATCTGGAGGTCCTGGGAGAGCAATTCTGGTTGTGACGGGTAAGTCTTTTCTACCATGTAAGGTGAGGATAAGCCTGACACCACCTAGATGAAGGTGTGTATATCCTTCTCGTTTCCAGTTGGTTACGAGATCTGTTGGTATATCCATGGTGACATATTGTTCACTTTGAGAGGCTTGGAGAGAACACTGATCAAGTCGTGAGGACTGGATATACTCTTTAAGAAGAGGTCGTTTTTGTGGAGATTAGGGTTCAGATACTTCAGGTGATGGAATTTTTTTGTTAGTAAAGATGGTATGGACTCATAACAGGGAACTGGGATTCATTAATCTGAGCAGATTCAGGGGTATACGAGTATTCATCAAGATTTTCTATTTTTGAGGCGACATGTTTTTAACAAGAACGAGGTAAAGAAAGAGTAGAAGAGAGAGAAATAAGAGAGGATTTTGATGAAACTATTTTTTATGAAGAAGAGGAAGATGCCATTTTTGATAGAATTTCTTCTAGGTGTTGAATAATAATACTTGAGAACGAAACCAGGATACCACCTCTAGAAAATGTTCTTGGTATGATTGGCTAGAAGATGAGAACATCAAGCATGACTTGATTTTTGGTTGAGCAGGAACAGGCTTAAATGAGGATTCTCATTGGAGTTGCCTGAGTGCTTTCTTGCAGATGGTTAGTGGTTGATTTGATTCTGGATCATCTGGAGGTCCGGGGAGAGCAATTCTGGTTGTGACGGGTAAGTCTTTTCTACCATGGTGACTGGTCGTGGTTGAGGTTTAGGCTTTGGTTTAGGTTTAGGTTGTGGTGGCAATGGGTTGTCTCGAAAAAGAGTATGAGTCATACCAAATAACTTGGAAGGTTCATACTATCGAATAGGGGAAAGCATGGAGGCAAAAGGATGATAAGTTGGGCCGATGGAAGGGATAGGCGGTGAGGTGGTAAAAAGAGTAGGTCGTTGTTTTTCTGATTCAATCTGATCAAGCTCAGCTTTCAAGCGTCTGATCTCTCTTTCCTTCTGGTCAAATTCTGGGCCATAATAGCGTTGAGCAAGCATGGTTCGTAACTCAGAATCGAGTTGAATAATTCGGGACTGGAGGTTGTGGTGGATCTGCTGCATCTGTGTAGTGATGGAGTCAACCTTTATCTCAAGTTGTTCAGTTCGTAAACTGATTTTCTCAACTTTTGAATTGATATTCAACAAAGTATCATTCTGTGCTCTGGCATTTTGGGTTTGCCAATTGAGGACTGATTCAAAAGGGTTAGGTGGTTCAAGGTATCCGGTAGAAGTGATGGCTGAAGGGATAAAGGGTTTAGACACAACATTCCGTTGGGAATCTGTGTGGGTTTCTAAAGGAGGAAAGGAAGAAGAGTAGTCTGAAGAAGTAGATGAAAACATCATACAACTCAATGATGGTGTTGGGTTTGGGATTGGTGAGGGAATCTCAGATTTGCAATGTTTTGCAATCCATTGGAGTTCAGTTTTGTAAAAGGGTAATGGAGCTGGGGGAGGTGGAGGATCTTGTGGTGGTTTGGGGTCATTGTGGTGACATGAGACTGGAGGTTTTTTCTTTTTAGGTTTCTATTTTCTTGTGGTATAATCATCGTCCTCTTCCCAATCATCCCAGCAGGGGCAAGAAGGATCACACATACCTGAGCTGGGGCATCCCATAAGAAATGGCCATTCAGCTTTGCTGGATAAACAGGGTTACCTTCAGAATTAAACCTTGTAATGGGCAGATCTTCCTGAGCTGTCTGCACAGCTGTAATTATTGAAGAATAGGTAAAGGAGAGCCGAGAAGGCTCTTGTGGAGTACTGGGAGGTGGTTTAAAAGTCATTCTGACTATGCCATCTGGGCGCCGTTCGAACATACTTTCAGATGTCTGGATTGGAGCTGTATTGTTATGAAACTGTTCATAGTTGGAGATCCATTCAAGAGGCATAAACTTGATGAGCTCATGACGAGGAATTTGTCTTGGCATCTGGATGATTGTGGGGATCTGGTCAGATTCAGCTAAGACCATGAGGGTGTCAGAGTGATGTTCAGGAGTGGGTAGATCTAAGGCATGATTTTGAAGCCTATAGACCAATTGATGATGGAGAGTGGCTCTTTTAGCAGAGGAGATTTGTTCTGCACCTTGAATTTGGACTTAGACTTTCAAGGTTGTGGGCAAATTGGTGTCTTGGAGAGAAAGGTTGAAGTTTGGATAGAAAGTGAGTAAAACACTGCCTGCATGAAGGGTTGTAAGGATAGTACCGATACTGTTTGAACCGGGTGTCTAGCATAGCAATTCGAGCTGTGACTGGTAATCCTTTTCGCCCATGAAGGGTAAGGATTAATCGGATGCCTCCAAGATGAAGATGAGTATAACCTTCTCGTTTCCAGTTGGAAATTAATTCTGAAGGAATTTCCAGAGTGATATATTGCTCAGCAGAGGTTGCTTGAAGAGCACATTGATCCAGACGAGAGGACTGGATATACTCCTTAGGGTGAGGTCGTCTAGTAGAGATGAGGGTACGGATACTGCGGGTAAAGGAACTGGGTCGTTTGTACAGTTGGTAAGGACTGATGAGAGGGTAGGATGATTCACTGATTTGGGCGGATTCAGGGATGTAGGAATATTCGACAAGGTTTTCAATCTTATTGGTGGTATGAGAAGTGCAAGATTTGGGTAAAGAAAGAGTAGAAGAAAGAGTAACAGGAGGAGAAGGATTTGAAAAGGAAGTGGAAGCCATGAATGAGAAGCTCTCTCTGCTCCTGAAGGCTAATGGGCAAAACAACAAAAGACATAAATCATACCATTTTGAGTAGGAAATACGAAGGTTTAGAAAACACAAAATGTTTCAAGGACGAGTATGGCTTCCTAGACACCAGGTTCAAATAGTACCAACATGCTGTTGTAGGAACCGTCCTGACCACACTTCATGCTGGCAGTGTCTTGTTAACCTTTTACACAAATTTCAACCTCTCTATTGAGGATCCTAACCTTCCCACAACCCTTAAGGTCCAAATCCAGCTCCAAGGAGCAGAACAAACACCCACATCAAAGATAGCAACTCTTCATCACCAAATAGTGTATCGATTATACAATCATGCACTCGATCTTCCCACACCACACACTACATCCGATGCCTTGATGATCCTAGCAGACACAGACATAATTCCAACTATTATCCAAATTCCCAAACAAATCCAGAAACAAGAATTGCTCAAACTCATGCCTCTTGAATGGTTAACCAACTATGAGCATTTCCACCAAAACTCTGAACCAGTTCAAACAACAGAAGCCACATTTGAAAGACGACAAAATGGTCAAGTCAAACTATCTTTGCAAACACCTGAGACCAAGCCTGTTTCAGACACTCCAAGGCTTTCCTACACTGCTATGATTACGGCAGTTCAAACTGGTCATGAAAAGAAACTTCCCATTCATGGTTTCTCATCAGAAGGGTATCCAGTATATCCAGATAAAATCAATGGTCACTTCTTATGGGATGTTCCTAAAGTCCATATGTGCAATCCAGATTATCCTTGCTTGGATGATACAGATGTTGATGACGAACTAGAAGTTCTGAGGAGAAAGAAAAAGAAAAAGACAAAACCTTCTCATCCAAAAACATCTTGCAAATCCTTTCCTCCAATATCTCTTCCAGATCCCAAACCTCCTGTCCATCCAATAAGATCATGCCTCATGTTTTCAAGTCAATCCTATGAGGAATCATTTCCTCCACTTGAAAAACAGACAGACACAAAAACTAGAGTTATCTCAAAACCTTTTGTCTAATCCCCCGTTACTGCCTCTGGGCAACCTGAAGAACCAAAACAGTATGAGGCTATTTTAAATTGGCAAACCAAAAATGCCAATGCTCAAAATCAAACTCTTCAACAACTAGGTCAGGTTGATTGAATCAGCAATCGTCTTGACCAAATGTACATACATCTACAAGATCGTATCTCTGAACTAGATACTGATCTCAAACGAATGATCAACAATCACATCTGGGGTCCAGAGTTTAACAAAAAGAAAGCAGAGATCAGAAAGCTCAAAGCTGAATTGGCAAGAATTGATGCTGACAAGGCTCGTCCATCACTTTTTACTCAAACACAAACCACACCAGTACCTCCTCCAATGTTTGAAACTTATGCACCTTTCTACACACCATCCTGACCTCAACAACCGGTTTACAACCAGTTCTTTGGATTCTCACACCTTCAACCAACTCCTCAACTGAAGCCATCTTCACCAAAAAAATCAAAGTCCAAAGTAAAAATTTCAGAACCACAGTCAAAGGCCACTTCATCTTCATCTGCTCCCCCAGTACCCCCACAATAAAACTTTGAAACCCACACTTAATTTGTAGTTTCAACTTCCCAAGAAAGTTCTAAACAGATTTATGACAAACAAAACCTTGACCCAATGCTTAAGAAAAGCATGAACCAAAGGTATAGAGAAAGATATTGACGCCACACTCAAGAAATAGATGAGAAGGTGAGTGATAAGTCTAAATTTGGAACACCACAAGAATGCAAATTCTTGATAAGTTCACTAGTTCTCAAAAAGAACCAAAGAAAGAATAATCTTTCAAATTCAAATAACATTAATCTCTTAATTATTATTACATAGCAAGGTTGTTGAATTTAAATAGGCTAAAAGAAACCCAAGATCCTAAAAATATAAATGGAAACATTGGAATAACCCTCCAAGTAGGTTTGTCAAAGGATGTTTCAAAAGTCTTCACCAACCCACCATAATTGACAAACTTAATGCTAGCCTACTATAATTAATGCTATCATTGACAAACTTAATGTTAGCCCACCATCATTGATGGTAGACTTACCTTACACATTGACAAACTTGAAACAAAACAAACAAATGAAGTTGAAAAACAAAGGAGTCGTTGAAAATCCCAAGTCTGAACAAGTTGTAATGAATTGGTCATAACTCCTAGAGAACTCCAAATCCAGCTCTGTAAAATTTATTGGAAAGCTAACTTAATTATCTGTTCAACGGTATATAGTTTGCACATTAATTTTGGCTCAATCAATATAGGTTGTATTCCGAATTTGACCTTTCTGCATTTGATACAAATTGTGTATTTGGCTGCCCAATAACTTGAATAATGCCCACAATGCCTTGTCTTCTCTTCAAGCCCAATTCATGATGTCTTGCATCTTGAATTGCATTTTCAATCCATATTTTCTCAATTAATCCATTTAAAGCAGCTTGCATCTTTTTGGCTCTTGCTCTTGTAATTGGGCCTCCATGAATGTGCAAAGGATCACTTGAAGTTTTAATGATATTCCCTTGATGGTTCTCATCATTCCCCCTCTCTTCAAAAGGATTCATCCTCGAATCTTCACCTACATCAAAAGGAGAAAGATCAGAAACATTAAAAGTAACACTCACATTATACTCACTAGGAAGATCCAATTTGTAGGCATTGTCATTGATCCATTTCTGCATTTGTCACGACCCAACCCATGCCTGGCAAGATATTGTCTGCTTTGGGCCTTAACAAGGCCCACACACTTTTGTTCCTGGGGTGCCCATACATGCCAATTAAGTTATTGATCACCCCTTATAAACCTAGCATCTCTCCCGTGCTTTGCTAATGTGGGATTTGCCTAGGGTGTTACATACACCCCCCTTAGGGACTCAGCGTCACTGAGGTTTGCCCTACCATCGCTTAAGAGGACACGCAGGGCCGCTTTGATACCATAATGTCATGACCCAACCCAACCTGGCAAGATATTGTCCGCTTTAGGCCTTAACAAGGCCCGCACGGTTTTGTTCCGGGGGCACCCATACACCCAAAAATGTGTCTTATCAATTAAGGTGTAGATCACCTTTTTATAAACCCAGCATCTCTTTCGTGCTTTGCTAATATGGGATTTGCCTAGGGTGTTACAGCATTTGACCCAAATTGTGCATTTAGCTGCCCAGCAACTTGAATAATGCCCACAATATTTTGTCTTCTCTCCAAGCCCAATTCATCATGTCTTGCATCTTGAATTGCATTTTCAGTCTATATTTTCTCAATTAATCCATTTAAAGCAGCTTGCATCGTTTTGGCTCTAACTCTTGTAATTGGGCCTATGTGAATGTTGAAAGGATTGGTTGAAGCTTTAATGGTATTCCCTTGATGGTTCTCATCAGGAATGGTTGCACAGGGTATGAAATCAATCTAATGCTCAATCCTTCATATTGGAGGTAAACCACGTGGTGTTTCCTCCGAAAAGACATCCTCATACTCTAGCAAAAGAGAAGTAATAAAACTAGGTAAAGTAGGGTCAAGTTCGTTAGTGTTTAAAAATGCCTCTTTATACAAAAGTACAATCATTGGCTGATGTGAAAACAACGTTCTTTTTATCTCACTCGCTCTTGCACATAAATTCTTTTGTTTTCCCTGTGATTTTCTCTCAATGGCCACATTTTTCTTGGCCTTTTCTTTATTATTTTTCTCGACCTCTTTCTAATTTTCATTCTTTTTTTCTCTCTTTTTTTTTGCTCACTCTCTCTTTGTAGGCTCATTTGGTCTGGATAAACCTGTTTTGGTGTCAATGGAACAAGAGTGATGTTGCGTTGATTAAACACAAATGAATATTTGTTGGTGAAGCCATCATGCCTTACACGTCTGTCGAATTTCCAAGGCCGCCCAAGTAACAAGTGTCCAACCTACATTGGTACTACGTCACATAACGCCAATCCAAAATGTTACTAGTACCTACTTGTTCACTTTTAACTTACTGCTGTCATTCAACCACTATAGTTTGTATGGTTGCGGGTGTTTAAGTTCTCCACAATGATAGTACTAGCAACATTAATACAACTTTCTCCATCAATAATCATACTACTAAGAATGGCAATGATACTTGCAAACCCACAAACCCACCCAAACATGTCCACTGTGGGTAATTTTGTGGGTTGCGGGTGAGTTTGATATTATAAATCAAAACCTGTACTAGGTTGTGAGTGGGTTTGATATTACCTAAATATCTGGAGGATACCCCCATGGGTATTCACCAGCCCGCAACTTTTTTTAATTATTTTTAAATTTTATTTTAATTAAAAATTTTAAATCTAAAAATATACTTATTATAATTTTGATTGAATTTTCTTTAACTTCATGCATGGATTAATATATACTTATTATAATTTTACTTATTAATTCATGGATTATTTCATTATTATAATTTTTTTCTTTGTATTAGTACTTAAAACGTATTATTTTTTTAGAAAATATTAGTCTTAATCATTGTTGTAGGAATCATGTTGGATGGGTGCTAATGGTGGTGAATGAAATGAAGGATCTTCTCTTCAAGCTTATGTTGAATCATAATATGAAATGATAATTGTTATTTTTAGATACTAGTTTGTGGCTTTTTTTATTTCTGTATTTTATACTGAAATTTGAGAATTTGTGTTGATTGATGTTGAAATTTCAATTTTCCATTTACATTGGTTAAATTTAAAATTGAGTATGTTATGTGTAATTTTAGGTTATTATTATAAATTTACATAATGAACATTTGTGATTTTAAATGTGGAAACTAGAGATGGCCAATGGGCTGGACGGCACGGGAACAACACAACACTAGCACATTTCGATGGGGCACGCGGCACAACACGCATGTGGAATGGGCTAAGCTTAGAATTTTAGGCATGCAGGCCTTAAAAGCACGGCACGATGAAAGAGTTCATAATAAGCACTTTTTATTTTTTAATGAAAGTAAACTTAAAATTTTATGATTTTACAGATAACTTGAAATTGAATTTTTTAAATTCATGTAATTCTTAGTTTAAAAAAAACTATAATTGATTTATATTTATAATTATTAAATAAATAATTGATATCATGATTCTAATGAATAAAGTTATAAAGATCATGATTTTATAATATATACATTAATATTATTGTGAACTATGATCTATGACTCTATGTAAGTCTAAGTTAATCCTTAAGAAAAAATTATTATTATTGTTGTTGTTGTTAAGTATTAAAAAAATTCTAATACTATATGGTCAAACTTAGTAATTAATATTACATTCTCTTATTATTATTAGTTTATTATTATTGAATATAGACTTGAGTTTTGAATTTTTGATTCTATTAAATTTAAATAAAGGCATAGACCTAAAAAAAGTACACATACTTGAAAAACATACGCCAACAGCTTGGCATGCGCTCTTAAAAAATTTAAAATAAGGTAAAAAACTTATTGGGCTTTTTTTTCTTAGGCACGACACGACATGTGTGCCAGGTCGGGCTTAAACAAAAAAATGGCACGTCACGAGCGCGAGCACACATGGACCTTTCTTTGATAGGTCGAGCCGACACGGCACGACCCATTGGCCATTTGCAGTGGAAAGCCAAAAAAAAATCCACTGGATACCATTGCGAGTTTAGTAATTGTCAAAACCCGCAGCAGGTGGATTTTCTTCAAAAAATTAAAACCTACAGCGGGTTGTGGGTGGGTTTGGTAATTTAAACTTTGTGCAGGTGTGGGTTTGGTAATGGCAAACCTATTGCGGGTGGTGCCCATTGCCATCCCTACATGCTACATACTTTGTCTTGAACATAGTCCCTAGTATGGAAAAATGTTTTCCTGTTGCACTGCTTTATCTTCCTTTACTTGCACACTCAAAACTCTCATAACTACTAAAATCAATTCCTCAGGGGCTATACTCTTCATCTTAGACGTCCTCCAATGGTGGCATCTCATTTTCTTTCATTTCATCTTCAGTTACAATCTCACCATTGTCTCGCAACAGCATAACTCTTTTATTCACACATTCACTTGCTATGAGTCTCCAGCCTTGACATTTAAATCACTTAATATCACGATTCTTAATAGTGGGAGTCACGGTGTTACCTTATAAATGGTGCTTTGAGGGTTTGGATCTCGGCTTAGGTGCAGTAGATGTTTGTGATCTCTTGTCTCGCTTCACCTAACTCGGCTTCCCAAGAATGGAACTCGAGCTTGGGTTGCACAGGTGTTACCCCTCCTCTTGAGTTGCTGCTCAATCTTGATGGCTTTGTGGACCATCTCCTTAATCTCCACATAATGTTGCAACTCAACCATATTTGCAATCTCCCAATTTATGCCATTCAAGAATCGTGCCATGATAGCTTCTCTATTTTCCTCCATATTTGATCCTCCATGCCTCGGCTACCGTGGGTAAGACTTTGTAATTTTTGGTACAAGTCTCGATAATAATGGTTAGGTACAAAATGCCTTCTCTTCAATAATTTCACTTCATCCCATGTCTCAACTAAACGTTCCCTATTCCACCTCCTATTTGTAACAAGTTGATCCCACCAAGTAATAGCATAGTCAGTAAACTCAATCACAGCCAATTTTACCTTTTTTGCCTCTGAATAATTGTGGCAATCAAATATAAACTCCACTTTCTTCTCCCATTCAAGGTATGCTTCCGGGTCAGATTTACTTTGAAAAGACAAGATCTTCATCTTTATGCCACTTAAACCATCATCCCTATTCCTAGCCTCCTACCCCTTCCATCTCTTCTATAGCTACACTTTGAGTCCTCCCCTTCATCATACTCACCCCTACAATAGTCATCAATCTCTCCTTTAGCCAGAGCTCTCTCCCTCCTACGTGCTTGGGGAACGGGTTGTGGCTGCCCCATACATGCATTCTCTACTTGATGTAAATGCTCGTGTATGGGCTCCACTTCAGCCCTCATCATCCTTGTCATCTCTCCTATCAATGCATGAATACACAAATTCTGAGTAGTTACAGATTGATCCTCTTCATTTGTGTTTCATTCTAGGTTGTGAGACATGGCTAACATCTGCAAAAGAAAGTTAGAAATAATGTGGAAAGGACCTCACCTCACTTCCTTATGTGTTTCACTCAAATTTATTGGCTTTTACCCTCCAATATGCTCACACTCTCTTGCCTTTTACCACTTGTAGTAATTCTCCCTTGGTTCTTATCAAACTAATCAAACCAATATCAAGATTTCAGTAGCAATTCACAAGATTACACCAAGGAGACTTGAATTTTAAAATTAAGAGTACAATGCATACATACGATCGGATTTCAAAAGCACAAATTACCAAAATTTTGGGCAAAAATATTCACCTATGGGGTAGATCCAATTTTGGACTTTCAAGACACTAATAATGAAAAATGAACAAAAGATTTTAAGTGGAGGTCGGGGACTCCTTTTTTTTTTTTAAGGGAAAGAAATAGGTAAAATTTGCAGATTTAAGAAGAATTAAACCAGAAGGATGCAAAATTGATAAAAAAAAAAACCCTAAATCTCTAGTCCAGGATTACCCAACTCGATTCTGAGTTACGAACCATGCTTGCCCAGTGCTATTTTTGAATACTAGAACAAGAATGAAAAATAATAAAGATAGATGAATCTGACCTTGGTGCCTAAGCTTTGATACCAAAATGATATGAACCCCGCCAGGAACTGATGCAACCATAATCAATTTAGTCTCCAACATCAAATGTAAACCTAGAATTGAATGGAACCGTGACCTGATGCACAATGAAAGCATGAACCTTGGTATGTGAGGATGCCACAAGTCAAGAGTTTGAACGCCACGGAAATCTGATAAGTTCAAAGAGAATTAACTCTCTCACCAATTGCGTCAAAACTAATCTTATCTGTTTGTTGGATGCGACTACTTTATATGGGGTTGGTTACAAAAATTTTTGGAAGTAAATCCTAATCCAAAATCAAATCGGAATCCTAATCTAAAGTAAATAAGGAAAGAATCTAAATCAAATCACAATCCTAATTTAAGTGAATAGGAAAGAATCAAAATCAAATCAAAATCCTAATCTAAGCAAATAAAAAAGAATCTAAATAAAAATCAGAATCCTAATCGGCTTAAATGTCTTACATCAATTCAAATTGAAACTCAGCTATTAAAGAGAAATAACTGATTTGTTTCTCCACTAGCCTCCTCAAGAAACGAGAAAGTATCCAAAATGGAAAGCAGTATATTTTCCTGCCATAATGTGCAAGCCAACTTCCTATTTCATGGAAGTGATTGTTTGGAAACTTCAAGAGGCTGAATCATGCATTTATCATGTACGATTCGTTCAATAGACCTCCACAAATTTGATTGAGCCCAAGTTGTTTGAATCAACCCATTAAGCGCTTCTTTGAATTTCTTTGCTCGAGCTCTTGTGATCGGTACGAAGGGAACTTGAATAGGATCTGAATATACCTCATCCCACGTGCTTGTGACACTTTTGTCCTCAATCTGATCACTTTCTAGCTTCTGTTATGGAAAATACAAAGAGCTTGTTCAAGCAACTATAGATCTTGGTCAAGTATTAGCAAATCAAAAAATACACATGTTTATGGGGAAGGTGACTAAGGGTTATCAAGACTTGCCTTGAAAGTTGTTTACACCAAAGGAAGCCTAATGCTCAATATCATGCTAAAAGCTCTAAAACCTCTAGGATGTCCATGTGGCTCACCAATTAGAGAAAAGCTAGTCATCTCAAGTATGCAAGAAAGAATATCTGAGATGTTAAACCATGCGAACACTTTAATTTTCTTGCTAGGAGATTTTGCAACTCTAAAGGTAGTGATTACATTCACATCTGGGGCTCATTTGAACATTCATAAAAAACCCATCGGTTTTTATGATGGCTTGGTAACATTTTTTAACCATATAATTAAGAATCATTTCATTCCATTCACAATGAAAAAGCTTTTATTTGTGCTCCTACTGCTAACTAGTAACTTGATCTTTTACAAACTTGCAGACCAAAGCAAAATCCCAAGATTCTTGCTTTAGATTGGTTGAGGAATGATGGTAGCAGTAGGGCTAAGATGTGCAAATTAAATTTAACCCTCCATTGGTAAATATTTTCTTATGTCAGCATTCAAGTGATATCCTCTAAACTCTACTTATTTCCTTTCAAGCATTAAGGACAATGTCTCATTCTGGTAAGGGGGAGGGAAAAGTTGACAGTTGTGGAGTAACTAATAGTTGTGTTATTGTACTTTTACTAACATTTTCTAAATTTTTTAGTCAAAGATAGCTGAATATAGAGTTTAGTTACTCTAGAAACACATCTTTCTAGTCTTTAAGGCATTTTGTGTGATCTTTTGATATTGGATGACATAATAACTTCTAAATTTTAGTATTTCTATTATCTTTTACTTTGAGTTATGTTACACCATGTTCGCCACTTTGCATAAATTAAGAAATTTGATGAGCGAAATTGATTGAGTTATTTGAAGGAATGCACATGTTATAATATGTTTCAAGTGAGTTTTTTAGCCTACTTTTTTCTTGGAGAGCAACCCTTTTTCATAACTTAACAGTTTATTATTTTATACATGATCTTTGTCTTTTTTTCATTTTAGTCGACCAATAGAAAAAAATTGTGTTGCTACATGTGAAAGTCCATTGAACTAGTAAAATATGAAATAATACTTAGAGCCCTCGAAAATGATAGAAAGGTAATCTTTGATATGTTTGAGCCTTTTCTAGCCATTCTATTGTGAAGTATCCATAGTAACCCCTTTTGAGCCCATATTAAAAATAAAACATTTGTTTGTTAACTTATTATCCTATCCCACTTTAATTTAGAGTATTACCTTATATTTTATGTTTTCCATTATCTATTCATGTTTGAGAAAAATATGGAGGATTTATTTTTCAGAAAAGTAGTACGCGCGCGCGCACACACACACACACACACTATGATAATAAAAGAAAGTGGAAATAAAAAAAGAAATATACATAAATAAAAGCATCTTGTAATTTCCAAAAGATCTCCATTTTTCTCAAATATATATATATATATTTTTTCCTGTTATCACTCGATACCACTACTTCACCCAAAAACACTGAATACCAAAGGATGGAAGGGATGACACACAGGGCGAACTGCAGTGGTTTTTATCTGATTGGTGGTGATAACACTGTTTTTTGATGCACAGGATTCTCAAAGAGGCATGTGCATAGCATACTTAGTGCATAGCAGGGAAGGAGATTAGAAAGCCATAAATTTACCCAATAAACTTCAAATTTTCTTATTTTTTTCAATAAAAGGCTTCTCCCTTTATATATAGGAAGAAGCTAAGAAAACAACAAACTTTTCTGACAAGAGCCCGACAAACACACATGGTCTAAAGTAAAAGTGGGTACAATTATTACAAGAGTAAAAGTCCAAAAGCAACCACTTTCTTGACAAGAGCTCGATAAACACACATGGGCTAAAAAGTCAAAAAACAACCACAATTATTACAATATTTGTTTAAAGTACGAGCTTAAAGAAAAAGCTGGGAGATGCTTTTTCAAAAGCTATGAGATGGGGACAAGTTGTCTACATCACTGTCTACTTCATCAAACAGGGACATAGGTTGTCGTGTTGGAGAATTATGAGGAGAGCTATCACGAGAGTTGACAGGTGTCTTGTTTGGTGGGGTAGAAGAGCTTGATGCAAGGTGAGTGCTTGGAGTCTTTTATGAAATTTTTGGAAAGGAGAGAAGAGGCATGAATTCTTCCCAAGGATCTTGAGAGTCCTGGAATAGAATGTCTGTGTAGTCCGGTCTTTATTCCTTTATGATGATTCCGCTGGTGGGTGGAGTACTGCTTTTACCAGGTGGAGGTAACATGAAGATTTCATGTTGAGGGCCTTGTGAGGTGTGCTGGATGGGAGTTGGAGGTGGTTGGTAATGGTTGATATCAAAGAGGAAATTCCTTAAGGCTGAAACAATAGTGGGATCATGTTTTAGGAGAGAAGAAGTAGGCAAGGTTTTCCATTCATAGAGCTAATTCTGAGTCCAAAAGAGGTTGGTGACAGGATGTTGAAAATAAGTACGGTGGATGATGAATACTAATGTAAACTGACTGGCTTCACTTGTTGGAATTAAGTAAAGGTGATTTTGGTGGTGAATGCAGGTGAGTTCTTTTCTCCACCAAGGGATGGGAGAAAACCACTCAAGAAGAGTCCATAACAGAGAACTAGCATTCGTAGGAGTGTCGAGATGTTGGCGCATTGCTTGGACTGGAAATACTAGTGTTGTAGCATAGAGAACCCTTATACACCATATGTACCATAGCTCATCTTCGGAGATGTCCTTAAACGAACTAACTGAAAGACCTGTCAAAAACAAACAGTTAGGATGAAAATGCATGAAACTATCAGGACTGGTTTGGTGGACTCTAAATATATAATGATAGACAAATTTCTGGGCAAAGTCTTTAATCTGGTTAAGAGTGGTGAAGGTAAGATTTAAAGGAAACGATTTCTGGATAAGAGCTTGGTTAGGTAAAGATGTCGTCATGGCTATGACAGGAAAATATGTCTGAGAGGTGATGAGTGAGATTTTGTGCGGTCTGGACAAGAGGTCAGGGATGAGGTTTTGATTTCCCTTTATGTGTTTTACTAAGAAGTCATATTGGGAAAACCAGTTTTTCAATCTCAGTAGTTGTTTATCAGAGAGGGTTCGATTTTTAAATTCAAGGATCTTGGGGAACTAAGAATTGTCGAGACGGATGTGGAAATGATGACCAATCAGATGGAACTCGAATTTTTTAATTCCATACTTAACAACCAAGATCTCTTTGTATATCACATGGTAGTACTTCTCGAAGTCTTTGAATTGTCCTCTGGCATGGGCACAAAAATGTTCTTTGCCATCTATCAATTCGAGTAAAATAGCACCCCAGTATTCGTCGCTAGCATCGATTTAGAGAATTCTTTGACCAGTGGATGGAATCTTTAAAGCTGGTGGATTTTGAGCGATCAGCTTTACGTGTTGGACAACAGATGTCTGATCAGAAACCCAAAGGGGGGACTTTTTCTTCAACATTTTAGACAGCTGGCTTGTATGGATAGATACATGTGGCAGGAAATCCCGGAGATAATTGATTATCCCGAGGAATTGTTGGATCTATTTTTTGGTCAGGTGCTCATCTGGAAAGTGTAACTCAATTGCGGAGTGACCTAGGGTGCTTTTCTTTTCAGAAAGCATAATACTGTGGGATTCCACTAGGGCGAGGAAGTGGTCCAAAAATTTTTGGTGAGTCACGTGGACTTTGGAAAATAGGAGGATGTCGTCAATATAGACCAGTGTGTGATGGAGGATTGGCTCAAAGATTTTGGTCATAGCTTTTTGAAAAAGAGAAGGGGCCACCTTTAAAAGAGAAGGGGCCACCTTTAAGCCAAATGGCAAGACAGTCCACTAATAATGGCCATTGGGTATGCAAAAAGCAGTTTTATGTCTATCACTGGGATCAATGCCTAGTTGCCAAAACCCTACCTTAAGGTCAAATTTTGAGAATACATTTGCATCATAAAGGTGGACGAACAAAGATTGGACTTTGGGTAAAGGGAACTTGTCATCTTGAAGAAAACAATTTAAGGGTTGGTAATCAATGACAAATCTCTTCTTTTTTCGAATGATTTCGGATCGTTTTTCCACATAGAATGCTTGACACGCCCAGTCTGATTTGGTGGGTTCAATGAGACCTCTTGTTGAGCCAATTTGAGATCTGTAGGAGACATACCTGGATGTGTGGCTTTGGTCAGATTAACATCTTCGTTAAGCTTGAAGGGACATTTAATGAAGAATTGAGTATTTTTTCAGAGAGGGTTTGAATGACTGAAATCGGTATGGGATTCTAGACAAAAGGGGAGAAATTTTTGGATGTAAGGTTGGTATGATGGTGTATATGGCTTGAATTGTTTTTTGTACGAGACTCCTGCAGCTATGATCTGCAGTCTTTTGGATAAGGCCAAGAGATCAAAGCCAATATGTAAATCCTTATCTGGAAGCTCTGAGCCAATAATCTTTGACCATATGACACAATTTGGAAAAATTTCTACCCTAATGGGAGCCTTAGTGATAAGGCTAGTTTGAAAGATTTGGCCATCTACAGCTCTGAAATTTTCAATATGTTTTACCCAGTAGTCTAGAGGGAGGATTGAAGGGTGTAACATACTTTTCTGGGCACCAGTGTCTATGAATCCAATGACAGAGACGGGTTTATAGAATTTTGAAGGGACAATATGGACTGGGATGGAGGGTATCTATCTCTTCGAGAGCAAAGATTGTTTCTTCATTGGCACTCTCTTGTTCTAAAAACAAGGACTCAATATCATCATGGGTAGAGATGACAGAGGAGGCTTGTAAATGATGGAGAAGATGACTGGACTTTGCCGGCTTATTTGGGCAATTTTTTACAAAATGCCCTTTCTTTTTATATATGAAACAGCAACTGTCTTTTGGGTTCTTGGAAGAGAAGGGATCTTTCCTTTTGAAAAATCGGTAGGGTTTCTTTGGTCTGGAATAAGACTTTTTTTTGGAGAAGACTTTTTTGAAATTGGATTTCTTCTTTGAGGAGTAGGTGTAGTCTTTTTCATCTTTGCACTTAATCTTCATATGAGGCTTCTTGCATGTACTTTTGAATGGTTGACGGTTTTCCATCAAGTCTTTGAAAAATTCTTTTTGTTCACGTAGACATTCAAAGGCAGCTCACTGTTAGTTGATAAATTTTTCCCAAAGACAGGTTGGAAATTTCTAATTGATGGAGGTTCACTTGCCTTTGTAATTCAGGCTGAAGTTCTTTTGGCAAAGAGGCTATAAACACATGTTTGAGTGTTGGGTCATTAAACTCATTTAGCTTATAGAACAGGGTTGACATGCGCTTGTAATGATAATCCAAATCTTTTTGTTGAAGCGAACAACACTTCATTTGAAAATATTCTTTTCGTGCCAATTCATTTGCTGGGACTGCTTCTCCGATGAATTGTTCATACAAGAGGCCTAGTGCTGGGGCCACGTCAAGAATTTATATGAACTGCAATTGTCTGTATTGACCAAGACTATCGAACCAGTCTCTTAGTGACCCAAGAAATTTGGAACTAAATTCTCTCAGGACTGATTGGACTGATGAACTAGGCCTGAGCACTTGGACATTGATCCAGGCCGTAAATTCCTGTAACCGTGAGGGCCATTTTGCCTTAGGGATGTCATCAAGAGTGAACCAAGGACCATTTGAGGGTTTAGGAGTCATGTCAGGTCGATTAGGAGGAACTGTGCTTGTTTCATCTGATTCCTCCACTATTGGTGTATCAGTTGGGAATTCTGATGGAGAAGGATCATTGGAACTAGTGGATGGTATGGCCATGAGTAATTTGGTAATATCAGCAAATTCAGCTTTCAAATCTGAAGTAGAATCGGATTCACTTACTAATTTTAATCCAGAATCAGAAGATTCAGAATGAAAAGTTAAGTGCAGTAAAGGGATTGAATGTGCATCATATTGTTGACTGGGTTGACTAGGATGTTTATGCTTAGCTTGTGGAGGAGGATTTGAAGCTGGAGGACTGTCTACTTTGGTTGGTTGTTTAGGAGGTGTTGTAGAGGAAGATGGGACAGAGGTTGAGGCTTGTGTTTTTGAAGAGGACTGGAATAACTTGTAGGTAAGGCTAAATGTTTTGGAATAATCATGGGGTTTCTCATATAAGGACGGAGTGTGGAAAGGTGGATACGTATTTAGGGATGTATATCTGGGCAAAGGTTGTGTAGGAGAAAACAACGAAGGTTGCTATTTTTTAGAGTCAATTATGGATAATTCTGCTTGAAGTCTACGGATCTCAGCTTCTTTTTGATCAAATTCAGGACCCTAGTATCGTTGTTGGATCATTTGTCTAAGTTCAGAGTCAAGTTGGGTGACTCTGTTCTTGAGATCAGTATACATCTGTTCAAGCTGGGCAGCAATGCTGTCAATTTTTTTTACCTGTGTTCTGAACCTGAGTTGCAACCGATTGAACCCTATGACCAAGGTTTTGTAAAACAGCATTTTGTACTGTTGCATTCTGAGTTTGCCGATTGAGGACGGCTTCAAAAGGTCAAGGTTCTCCCAACTGTCCAGTAGGGGTGACTGGGGATTGTACATAAGGTTGTGAGGAAACCTTTGTACTTGGATCAGTGTTTTTTCCAAGTGTTGGAAATTGTGCTTGGTAGGACGATGAGGAACTTGAAAAAATCGTACAGGGAGAAACTATAGGTAAACTAGGGGGTACCCCTGCTTCAGGTTTGCAAGGAAAAGCCTGCGTCTTTTGCAAGTATTTGAGCCCTTTATTATAAATTGGTAAAGGACTTTGACAGTAAGGTTCATCTAGCAGATCAGGAGGGTAAGTATGACATGGGGTGTTTGCAAACACGGGTTTCTTCTTTTTCTTTCGTCTCCGGCGTACAAGATAATTGTCGTCTGAATCATAATCATCAAGACAGGGACAGCTGGGATCACACATAGGGGCCTCAAAAGTGTCCTATAAGAAATGGCCATTGAGTTTGGCAGAATAGATGGGATATCAAGAAATGGGAATATCCTTCTGATTTGTGGAAACAACAGTAATCATCGAGGAGTAGGAAAAAGAAAGTCTTGGGGCTTGTTCTGTAGGAGGCTTAAAGGTCATCCGGATAGTTCCATCCGGACGCTTTTCATAAAAGGCTTATGAAGTTTGGACAGGTTGGGAGTTTTAGTGGAATTGCTCATAGTTAGAAAGCCATTCAAGTGGCATGAGCTTGAGCAGATCTTGTTTTGGGATCTGTCTAGGGATCTGTATGATGGTTGGTACAGACTCTGTATCAGCTAAGATCATTAAAGCCTCAGCTGATGTATGTAGAGTTGGCAGATCAAGATCATGGTTCTGAAGTCGGTATACCAACTGATGGTGCAGCGTTGCCATCTTGGATAATACAATATGTTCAGCTCTCTAAAGCTGGATCTAAACTTTTAAGGTTGTGGGTAGATTAGGATCTTGAAGAGAGAGGTTGCAATTTGGGTAGAAAAGAAGTAGTGCGCTTCCAGTATGAAGGGTTGTAAAGACAGTGCCAATAACAACATGTTGGTATTCTTTGAAACGGGTATCAAGAAGAGCTAACCGAGCAGTTACTAGTAAACCTTTTCGGCCATGAAGGGTGAGGATTAGTCTGATACCCCTGAGGTAAAGGTGCGTATAACCTTCCCGTTTCCAGGTGGCTATAAGCTCATAAGGTATTTCAAGGGTTACGTACAGTTCTGCTTCGGTGGCCTAAATTGAACATTGATCCAATCGGGAAGACTAGATGTGTTCTTTTGGAAGAGGGTGTTTAGCAGAGATGAGAGTTTTGATACTTCGGGTAAAAGAATTTGGTCGTTTGTAAAGATGGTATGCACTAATTAAGGGCATGGATGATTCATTTGTCTAGGTTGACTCAGGGATATAGGAGTATTACACCAAATTTTCTATTTTTGAGGATGTATGTTTAGAACATAAAGACGGAAGGGAAAGAATAGATGAAAGAGTAACATGATTGGGCGCAATAGAGGATTCTAAAGAAGATGATGCCATGAGATGAAAAATGCTTTCTTGTTATCACTGAAAGCATAGAAAGACCTATCACATTTACCACTTTCGTGGAATAGCTGCCTCTTTGCCAAAAGAAGTTCAGCCTGAATTACAAAGGCAAGTGAACCTCCATCAATTAGACATTTCCAACCTATCTTTTGGAAAAATTTATCAACTAGCAGTGAGCTGCCTTGAACGTCTATTTTTCAACGACTTGATGGAAAACCGTCAACCATTCAAAAGTGCATGGAAGAAGCCTCATCTGAAGATTAAGTGAAGTCTTATTCCAAACTAAAGAAACCCTAGCGGTTTTTCAAAAGGAAAGATCCATTCTCTTCCAAGAACCCAAAAAACAATCGTTGTTTCATATGCAAAAAGAAAGGGCATTTTGCAAAAAAATTGCCCAAATAAGCTGGCAAAGTCCAATCGCCTTCTCCATCATTTACAAACCTCCTCTATCATTTCTACCCATGATGACATTCAGTCCTTGTTTTCAGAACAAGAGAGTGCCAATGAAGAAACAATCTTTGCTCTCGAAGAGACAGATACAAATTCTGCCTCTGACTCAAAAAACGTCTAGATATTCTTTCACGAAAGTGGTAAATGTGACAGGTCTTTATATTCTTTCAGTGATAACAAGAAAGCATTCATCTCATGGCATCATCTTCTTCAGAATCCTCTATTGCGCCCAATCCTGTTACTCTTTCATCAACTTTTTCCCTCTCGTCTTCATGTTCTAAACATACAACCTCAAAAATAGAAAATTTGGTGGAGTACTCCTATATGCATGAGTCAGCCCAGATAAGTGAATCATCCATGCCCTTAATTAGCCCATACCATCTTTACAAACAACCAAATTCTTTTACCCCGAAGTATCAAAACTCTCATATCTACTAAACGCCCTCTTCCAAAAGAATACATCAAGTCTTCCTGATTGGATCAATGTTCAATTCAGGCCACCCAAGCAGAACAATACGTAACCCTTGACATACCTTTTGAGCTTATAGCCACCTGGAAACGGGAAGGTTATACGCACTTTCACCTTGGGGTTATTAGACTAATCCTCACCCTTCATGGCCGAAAAGGTTTACCAGTAACTGCTAGGTTAGCTTTTCTTGATACCCGTTTCAAATAATACCAACATGTTGTTATTGGCACTGTCCTTAAAACCCTTCATGCTGGAAGCGCACTACTTACTTTCTACCCAAATTTCAACCTCTCTCTTCAAGATCCCAATCTACCCATAGCCTTAAAAGTTCAGATCCAGCTTCAGGGAGCTGAACAGATTGTATCATCCAAGATGGCAATGTTGCACCATCAGTTGGTATACCAACTTCAAAACCATGCTCTTGATCTGCCACATACATCAGCTGAGGCTTTAATGATCTTAGCTAATGCAGAGTCTGTACCAACCATCATACAGATCCCAAAACAAGATCTACTCAAGCTCATGCCACTTGAATGGCTTTCTAATTATGAGCAGTTCCACCAAAACTCCCAACCTGTCTCATAAGCCTCTTATGAAAAGTGTCTAGATGGAACTGTCCGGATGACCTTTAAGCCTCCTACAGAACAAGCCCCAAGACTTTCTTTTTCCTACTCCCCAATGATTACTGTTGTTTCCATAAATTAGGAGGATATTCTCATTTCTGCCTTTAAAATAGATGGATATCCCAACTATCCTACCAAACTCAATAGCCATTTCTTATGGGACATTTTTTAGGCCCAAATGTGTGATCTTGGTTGTCCCTGTCTGGATGATTATGATTCAGAAGACGATTATCTACATTTATGGCTTTCTAATCTCCTTCTCTGCTTTCTTGAAATCCTGATAAGAAAAGAAAAGACCATCATCATCGTTCATTTCCACCCATACACTAAGTATGCTCTGCACTTGCCTCTTCGAGGATCTTGTGCATCAGAAAACAGTGTTATCACCACCAATCAGATAAAAAGCACTGCAGTTCGCCCTGTGTGTCAACCCTTCCACCCTTTGGTATTCGATGTTTTTGGGTGATAGCAATTTCCCTATCCTACATTACGTTCTCGTAAAAGTCCTACTTGATTTTAGGGAACTATACTCTAAAGTAAAAGCTGGTAATATGGACTAAAAGATGTGGTGATATATATCTATGTCATTCGTTAGATTTGAGATCATATTCTTTTCTAAGCTATGGACATTATTCCTTCATCTTGGTGAGAGTGCGTGATACTATTTTTCTATTATTTTTTCTCAATCTACCATTCCTTGGAGTGACTATTTTTATTGGGTTTATTTACTTTTGACAGTGTCATTCTTACCCGTGAGATTTTAGGATTTGGCATGTCGTTCTTGAAAGTAGCTTATTTAATATAGCTTTGATAATTGATCATTTTACATGAGTTTACTCAACTACTTCGTGTAAATGGTTTATGTGGGTGTGACTTTTCAAAGTCGGAGATAATGCTTATATGTTTATTTGATTGTTGTCATGAATCTGATTAAAGAATTAAACACAATTGCTAAAAAAAAAATTCAATTTGGGTTTGATGGATATTATCACTTAATTTGCTAGGGATTGGAGAAATAAGCTAGTTGGGGGGTGTGCTGAGTGCTGGAGAATGCATATTTATAAAGGATAAAATCGTTATTTATACTCTAAGTCTCACTAGCATTTCTACTTTTATGTATTTAAGTCCTTTAAACTTTTATTCTATGTGTTTCGTTATAATTTTAGTATTTTATGTATTTCAGGAGTATTTTGGTCATTTTACGATTAATGAAAAATTAGGCAGCAAAATAAATAGCATTTTTTGAGCTGAAAATAGCTAAAAACCATAGAAAGGGTATAAATGGCAAAATTATAAATTTAAGATTTTGGTGGGTCCTAGATGACATGTCATTGACCGATGACGTGGCAACATCCTATTAGACCAAAAATTGCTGATGTAGTGTTGAACGATAATGTGGCAGTATATTATTAGAACAAAAAATGTGCGTATGATATGTGCAATTCATCAAATCACATCCTTGATGATGTGTTTCAACCAATTAGAGTTTGCCACATGGCGCAATCCTGAACGTTCAAATTTTTTTATCTGATGGCCATGATTTACCCATTATATTTATAAATAGTAGCCTCCCTCCATAATTTGATAGTTTTAAATCCAAATTTAGACTCTATTTTGTGTAATTCTCATTTTATCTTGCATTTTCTATGTATTCTAATAAAATTAATATTTTATCCCTAGTTCAATTATGAGTGACTAATTTAATTTCAATTTTGTGTTGAAGGTGAAGCCTTAGCATGATACATAGGCTTAGTTGGGTAAGTTTATTAACTCTCTCTCTAATTTATGTGGATTGCTTTGACTCATCGTTGACATAAAGTAATAATGTTGACTAGATTTTGCATGGTATACTAGCTCCCTAGTCCAAGATCATTACTGTTTGGCACGACGAGCACTTTATATTATATTTGTTAGCGAGAAACTCCCCTTTAGGATTAGTGGCTCTTCTTTACTCAGTGTTGACAGAGAATGCATCTAAGTTATTTAGTGGACAGTCTTGCCACATTATCGACAGTAGAATTATTATCACCACTTGACCCCACACTTAGTAGAAGATTATTTCCCTTAGCACAATAAGTGCTTGATACCATATTTACTAGAATGAGGACTATGAGGAGTAGAAGTATGTCCCTCATAAATTAATTGGAGCTAAAAAGGAATATTAAGCCTATAGTGAAATGTTGAGTGTGAATCCGAAGATCAAGTGTTTCATTTGAATTTTTTCATCCTTAATTTGTTCCCGTCATCTTTTTAATTTAAATCTTAGTATTGCTCTGAAATCAGATCCAACCAATATAAAGTTGGAAAATTAACCTTACACATAATTAAATCCACCTCCTCATGGATCGACACTCGTCACTATTAATCTATACTACAATAGATTTTTGTGCTTGCGAATTTAATAATATTTGCACAACAATGATTCTTGGGTTTGGAGGTTTAGAAGGTGTGGAAATTAGTTTCCCATCTTAATATCATAGATACTGCGAGATGACTCGGAAGTGTGCTTAGGTGTCGTGTTAGGTCTATGGACAAATGCGGATGTGGAAGCAATAGAAACAATGTCATTGGAGGAATTGTTGGAATCGTCTAAGGGTTCACTCAGGCAACCATCGCCATTGAAGTATAAATGTTTTGCTCTTTTGTTATAGTAAGTAGGATTTGCTAATACGTGTAGGGCTTTCAAGAAACTACTAAAGGTATTGCCAGGAGATTTTAAGAAACCCAGCAGCTAAAAGATGAACTGTATTATATGAAGGATGAATCTATAGATTTTTATGCATAAGGCCAAACATAGACAATAGTTCTACAGTCAAGAGCTATCATTAGCCATTGGAGTTTTAGAAAAAGAAAGCTAAAGAAAGTCGATTCTGGTGAAATTGGTTTTGTAAAAGTTGATACTTGAGCAAAAAGATTGTCGGAGGCGTTAAAAAAGGCTAATGATAACCCTGATCATGCTATTGCCCAAGTGGAAAGATTGCAAAAATTAGGGTTGGGCATCAAATCTGATTCGGATAGATTCGATCTAATCTAAAAAAATTCAGACCAAACTCAGATTTTGCCCATAATCCAATCAGATATAATTTATTTCATCCGATTAGATTTGATTTGGATTGGCTCAATTTTGGATCAATATTTAAATGATCCGATCGTATTGCACTTACTCTAAAAAATGAAATAGTTAAATAAAATAATAAAGTACAGAAACCAATGAACAAAATCTTTTCATTTATTTTCATCATCAATATCTCTTCGAATCATCAACAAGTCAAGCTCTAGCATCTCTCAATAATAGCTACAACAATGGCCATCCTTTCGCCTCTTCTTCTTTCTCATCGGCTTCTTCCTCATCCTCCTCCATGTCCTTGAAATCCTCATTATTGTCTCCTCCCTTGCCGTTGTTACCTCCTTCTATAGTAAGTATTATGCTGCTCACATGGTTGCTACTATCTTTACTGGCATCTTCTAGGGCTTCTTCTCTGTCACTCTACTCTCCTTACAGCACTATCATTCTCAAACTTGCCAATCTTCTCTTTTTTTTTTTAATCCTTTTCTTGGAATGGGTTCTGCTTACACTTACTTTCTTATTGAGGTACCATGCTTTTGTTGATGGAAATAATAATAGAGCCAGTGGAGTTGATAGGTTTTAAGTTCATCCAAACTGATTGAACTTATCCAAATTTGAACTCATCTTAATATATTCAAAATATTCATCTTATCTATATCCAATTCAAAATAATTTGGATTAGATTGGTTGGATTCAAGTTTGGATTGGAATAAGATGTTTTGTCCCAAACTGAACCATCGAAATCTAATCGGATTTATTCAAATTCAATCTAAATTTGAAATCGACTAACTTCAGCAAAAATCTAAGGAAGCCTCCCAGAATGCTATTGTAGAACAAAAATTAGAGATCCAAAGGGTATAAGTTGAAATGCAGAGTCTCAGATAGAAAAATAAGGCTTTATGAAATCAACAGTAGATCAAGCTCTTGCAGTGTCTGGGCTTTTTAGAGCAATTGCAACAAGAGATAGAACACCTAAATTCTAGATTCGGGGAAAAGAAGAATTATCCATGTTGATAAGGAATTTGTGGCTGATGAGATGGAATTCAAATTTTTTAATTCCATACTTAACTGCCAAATCTCTTTGTAGATCACATGGTAGTTCTTTTCAGAGTCTTTGAACTGTCCGCTTGCATGTGCACAGAAATAACGCATGCCATTGATGTCTTCGAGAAGAATGGCACTCCAATAATATCGCTAGCATCAGACTGGAGGATGCGTTGTCCACTTGTGGGAATTCGAAGTGGAGGAGGTGATTGTGCTATCACCTTTAGCTACTTGACAGCTTCTATCTGAGCAGGGCCATATGGAGGGCACTGTTTCTTGAGCATACGGGACAGCTGGCTGGTGTGGATTGTAACTTTTGGGATAAAATCACGGACATAATTAACAATCCCGAGGAATTGCTGTATCTACTTTCTGTTGAGATGTGTGTCCGAAAACTTTAGTAATTCGATTGCAATATGGGGACCAGGCTGGTACTGGCCGTCTTTAATCACCATGCCAAGAAAGTCAATTGATTCCTTTCCTATGCTGCTTTTCTTTTCGGAAAGCATAATGCCATGTGCCTGCACAATGTGAAAGAAATCCAAAAGGAGCTTTTGATGGCTCTCATGGTCAGAAGAAAATAACAAAATATCATCAAAGTAGACCAATGCATGATGGAAAATAGGACTAAAGATTTTTGTCATGGCTTTTTGGAATAAGGAGGGAGCGACTTTGAGACCAAAAGGCCCTATTCATGGTTTCTATGGGGTGTTCCTGAAGCCCATATGTGCAATCCGGATTGTCCTTGCTTGGATGATACAGATATTGATGAAGAATTGGAAGTTATGAGGAGAAAGTAGTTGGAGGATAATCAGTTCTTTGGTTTCTCCAACCATGGAAACAAATACATCTTCAACTCTATCTCCTTCGTCATCTTCATCTTATATTTCCCTTTCTTCTACTCTCTCTCTTCCCAAATCATGCTCCAAACACATAGCCTCCAAAATTGAGAATCTTGTTGAATATTCTTATATTCCAGAATCTGCTCAAATCAATGAGTCCCAGTTTCCCATCATGAGTCCTTACAATCTCTACAAACAAAAAACTTCTGGTAATCAATTACTAATCTCTTTTTCCCACGAACTAATTCAGATTGTTTTTCAACATAAAAGGCTTGACAAGCCCAAAGCTAGAAATAAGGGCTAGAGTAGTTGAAAGGACTTTGAAAGATTTTGAACAACAAAGTAAAGGAAGCAACAGTATAAAAAGGATCTTGTCACACCATCTAGATTAGATCTACGAGGGTTAAGGAGATTGCAAAGGCCGCCATGAAATTGTTTGGCTCTTGCACATACTACTCATTATTACTGGAAAGGATGACATGCCATAATGTGATCCAAAGTGGTCAGAGCATTAAAGATCCATTGCTTGTTTCAAAATGGCCAATTACGAGAGCACGAGCTAAGAAGATCAAGGAAGCAATGCAAGGATTTGTTCAACCTACTTTGGACAAATTCAATTCAAATTTAATTTGCAAGAGACCAATATTCAAGTTGGCTTGAAAGAGGAGGCATCAGCCTTGGTATACTTGATGCAAGCTAACGAGGTGGTGAGCATCAGAGAGGATGATTTTTGAAGTAAAAAAAGGGCTAGAAAATCAATTCTAAATATGTAGCTGCATTCCTTACGTCAAGAACGATATGTTGGGGCCCTAAATCCGTCATCATATGCCCAAGTTATGGTCCATTTAAGATCAATGGCTCTGTAGGCCACGGCCCATGTAGCTATGGGTTTTAATTTTATGGTTTTTTTTCGTGTTTTTAAGTTAATTAGGGTTAGCCACCTTATATAAACATCTTTTATGTTCTTTGAACGCACCTTTGACAATCTTGAGTTTGATACCATGGAGAGGATTTTCTCAACTTGTTCTTGAAAGAACTTTCGACTTATCAAAGAAGTTGCTAGCCATTGTGGCATCCTATTTAGCAATCTGGGTTTTGAGATTTAGCTTCTCAAGGGTTTGGATCATTTATCTGAATTCCGATCATATTGGCTCTCTTGGGTTCTTATCAATCTAGTTGTGGGTTTTTCTAGATAGATCTAGAGGGGTTCTCATCATTCCAGATGTTATAAAAAAGACAAGATTCCTCGACAGGTGGATGAAGAATTCAGATTTGAGCGCAATTGGTCATATCAATATATGGGTTGGAAAATACATTGGATTAACTTGATTGACAAATCTGGGGTACCATCGGATAAATGCTGGGATGGTTCTAAATTGGATGATTTTAAATTTTGGGATTATGATGAGGATGAATTAGGGAATTAGCAGGATCAAGGTAGTCAGAGGTTTTGTATTAGGTCAAAATCTCATGATTCTTGTACTTGATTTGAATTAACAAAAATGCCTTCTAAACAACATTGTTGCATACTGTGTACAATATTTATTTTATCTACGTTAAGTGCTAGGTCAAATTTTGCATCACATCATTTGTTTGGATATATGTTGGTTGCTCCATTTGATAACTGTTTAGTCATGTAGATATCCCATTGCATCGAATATCCAGATGTGATTTAATTTTTCTTATTTGATATTTGTTAGTAATATGTCTGATTTTATACAAGTATATTTGATTCTTGATTGCTGAATTATAGTAAGTGGATAGTAAAACTTGAAAATGATAATAATGTGAGTAAAACAATATCCAAAGTCTAAATAATATTTTCAGTTGTGTTGAGTTCTATCTGTTTCAAAAATCAAGTGCTAGGCTACTTTTGGAATGTTACAACTATCAAGACTGTACATAAATGAAATTTGGAATTACAATCAGTACAATAATAGGCACTGGTTATTTTCAAGTGTGAGTAACTTGAAAGCTCCATTACCAATTACTTTACTAATTTGATATGGCCCTTCCTATGTTTTAGTAAAATTTTTGCATTGAGTTCCTTACAGATATCCATCGCTTACCAGAGTACTAAGTCTCCTTTTTAAAAGTTTGCAGTCAAACATTCTTATTACACTCATTCTTAATATTCCTATGACAACTAGCCATGTTGATTACTGTTATGTCTTGGATTTCATCAATTGTATTAGTGTTTGCATCAATTGATTACTGTTATGTCTTGGCTACGGCTTCCTTGCCACAATCCAAGCTATATGAGGAATTATCAACGTTCTACAGTCAGGTATGCCCATAGCACATTAGGCACTTCTCAAAGCCATTTTTCTTTTTTGCCTTCAAACTTCTTCTTAAGTTTAGAAAAGATTTCTCGGTTAGTAATTTATGTTTGGCCATTTCCCTTTGGATAACTACTGAATGAAAACTGTTGTTTAATTTTAAATTAGACATAAATGTTGTGATCTTGTCATTTTCGAATTGCCTACCGTTACTCATCATGATGATTCAAGAAATTCAAAAACTTGTAAAGACGCTACTCTAGATAAACTTGATTATTTCGGTGGTAGTGATGTTGGCGTAAACCTGTGCTTCACCCACTTATTGTGGGTCCTTTACCACTTGCTTCAAGTGGGGCACAATTTGTTCTACTTGGTCCAAATACGGATTTCCTGTAAAGCTTGTCATCAATCAGCCCAAATTTGCTTGCTTTCATTTAATTTACTCAAGCTTCAATCTTATTGTCTAACAAGATGTCATGCATAAGATAAGAGTAACATGGCTTCATCCAATCGTCTATTGTTTGGATTATTGCAATTTCAGCCGACATGTCCACAATAGAGGGTTAGTTTAGTTCTTTAACATAAACATGACAAGATTGGTCATCAACAGCTCTGTCTACATCGGAAATGTCAACACTCGATATCTGTAGATTTGCATATGCTCAAAGTGCTTGGGTAAGCTTTGAATTAAAGAAAGATGTTTCGTCATCCATTAATTCTTAGTGGCAAATTCTCCAAACCATTAAGATATAACCAAGACTGAATCATTATAAACATGTAGCTTCCAGATGTGTAGCCTCTTGGCAAGCTATAAACTCACTACTAATGCCTCATACTTAGTTTCATTATTTGAGGTTGGAAAATTTAAGTGGATGAAATCCTCTAATATTGTGCACACCAAATTTCTTAAATGTATGCCAATAAAGCCCATTTTGATTTGATTACCATCTACATGAAGTTCCCATTCATTATCCAAATGAGTTAAGTGTGGTCCACAACTGAAAGTTCACATTCTAGAAGAAAATTAGCTAATACTTATCTCTTTGGGCTATTCTGGGATGTTATTAAGTGTCACTAGTTATTAAAATTATTGTTACTTTGCTATGTTGAGTAGATCTAGTTTAGATAAGGTAGATTGCAATGGTAGGAAGTGACTATGATGATTTTGTCACTCTCAAATGGCAAGCACCAATTTTTCTGCAGTTGTGTAGCAGATTTCTTTATCTAATAAGGTTTTGATTGTAAAGAACACTAGATGATGCTCCCATATACAATAATAGCGTCTCATCGATATTTAGTGTTGCAAAATTAAGTAGTTGTAAGATATTGTTTTAAGTGATACAAGGCTTATGTCTGTTTCAAGCCCAACTTTCTCTTTTGCGAGCCTTAATTGCTTGATTGAATGGTTTACACCGATCAGACATCCATAAGATAGTTTGTTTAAAGTTGTTATATGTCTTATTAGAATTTGAATCTCCTTTGTATCTCAAGGCTTGATCATATCAAGTAGCTAGTACTATTACTTGTGTCAAGTTAGCTTTAGTTTCTCGATGGCTAACAATATGTACCTAGAAACTTTTCGAAGATTCCCTAAAAGCATACTTTGTGGGGTTTAACTACATTTGGTTATCCCATAGAACTGTGAATGCTTACTGTATATAAGACATATGATCTTCCTTTTTCTTGCATTTAAATACTATATATTTATGTAAGCTTCCACTTTATTCTTTCAAAAACTTTGTTAACCAATCATTAGAATTTGAATCCACATTTTAAGCCCAAACAGCATCACCTTGTAACAATATAAACCTCTTGTTATGACAAAACATGTGTTATCATGGTCCTTCGTAGCTATTGGTATTTAGGGTCGGTTTGGGAATGCTGTGACTTTTAAAATAATTGTTGTTAACTGTGCTATAGAAATAATTAACTGTGAAGAGAATCAGTTAAGTGTTTGGTAAATTTTGTTTTTAGAAGTACTGTGAATTTTAAAAGCAGTTATGAACGTTTGGTAAATTTTAATATTAAGCTGTTGAGAGAAAACAAATGATTAAATTGTACATATAATATTTTTAATTGTGTGTTATAATAATTTTTACTAAAATAAAATTTATAATAAATTGATTTTATTTTTTTATTTTTAGATTAAAACAATTGATATTTAAATTTATAATATAGTGAAACAAATTTAATAATAATTCTACCAACAAATTGATATTAATAAATTTATATTTATGAATTATAATAAAATTTTATTAAAACATTGATTTTGTTTCCAATTTGAATAAGGATAATTTTGGTTTAGGTAATAATTTTAAGGATATTTATGGAAGTATCCCTAGCATGTCTTTGTGAGACTATTCTTGATTCTTTCAGAGTAGGATCAACAATTCTATCCTTTCCATCTCGTGAGTTTTGTTCCTAACTACACTATCTTCTTGGGTGCCAAAGGATTTAACACGTGCTCTTTCAAGTTCTCAATTATTGGAGCCTCATAGTGCCCTTCCTCTAAACGTTTCCTCTTTCGCCACCCATCTTGTAGTTACTATTTTGAATTACCTTCTACCTTAGACTAAGCTAGAGTAATTTTTCATCCTTAAAACTTTGTCTTGCGCGAGCATTTTGTTATATATTTTTCCTTTTTAGGTTTTTTTTTGGAGCTATTTACCCTTAATTTTGATCTTTTAACTTTCGCCCAGACTACACAAATGTCCTTTTTCAAGATGCTCAAGACCCAAGGGAAGACTTTCACTCTCTACTCCCATCCCAAGAATCCCAAATCTTGCCTATTGGGATAACTTCATAGCCAGCTACGTTCACTGCAGAAAAAGATGAGCTTGATGAAGGATGAGGGTAGGTCTATTTATAGAGGAACGGGTGAGAAAATCAGGGATTAGATTTTTATTACCTTTGATGTGCTGGACTGTGAAGTCATACTTGGCAAACCAAGCTTTTAAATTGAGTAATTGCTTATCTAGAAGCAATTTTTTCTTGAGGAAAATGTGACTAATCAGATGAAATTCATATTTCTTGATTCCATACTTAACTGCTAAAATCTCCTTGTAAATGACATGATAATTCTTGTCTGAATCCTTGAATTATCCACTTGCATGAGCGCAATAGGACTTTGTTTCTTCGATTTTTTCCAAAAGAATGGCACTCTAGTATTCATCACTGGCGACGTCTGTCTGGAGAATTCTTTGTCCTGTTGTGGGAATCTTGAGTGGCGGTGGTGATAATCCTTTTGAGTTGTTTGACAGCTGCTACCTGTTCAGGGCCCTATGGTGGGGGTTGTTTCTTTAGTATGTGCAACAAATTGTTAGTGTGGACCGCAACTTTGGGAATAAAGTCTCTCAAATAATTCACAATTCCAAGGAACTGTTGAATTTGCTTTTTGCTGAGATTTGTGTATGGGAACTTTGTCAATTCTTCTGCAATGTGTGGTCCTGGATGGTAGTGACCATCTTGTAACACCATGCCTATTCGATTGATTCCTTTCCAATGCTACTTTTCTTTTCAGAAAGCATTATGCCATGTGTGTGCACAATGTCAAAGAAATCTAAAAGTAGATTTTGGTGGGTCTGGTGGTTGGTGGAGAATAGCAAAATGTCATTTATATACACCAGAGCATGATGGAGTATGGGAGCAACTTTGAGGCCAAAGGGCATTACTGTCCATTGATAATGGGCATTGGGAATACAGAAGGTCGTTTTAAGTCTATCAGGAGGTGAAATGCCGAGTTGCCAAAAATCAGCTTTAAGATCAAATTTAAAAAAGATTTTTGCATCTTGAAGATGAACAAATAAGGACTGGATTTTTGGTAGAGGAGTTTTTTCATCAACGAAAAAAGCATTTAGAGGCTGATAATCAATTACCAATCTCTTTTTTCCTTGAACTAACTCAAACCTCTTTTCGACATAAAAAGCTTGACATGCCCAATCTGAAGTTGTGGGCTCAATGAGACCTTGCTGGAGCAATTGATCACATACTTGTTTGGCTAAAAGAAGGTCAGAAGGAGGCATTCCTAGATGAGTTTCTTTTGTTGGATTGATATCTTCATGATCGTCATATGGATCTTCTAAACAAGGGCAATCAGGGTTGCAAATATGGGCTTCTGGAACATCCCATAAGAAGTGTCCATTGACTTTGTGAAGATAAAATGGATATCCTTATGAAGAAAATCCACAAAGTGGAAGATTTTCTTCTTGTCCTATAGTTACTGCTTTAATCATAGCAGTATATGAAAGCCTTAGAGCTTCGGGATCTGAAGATTGTCCTGGGGTCTGGAAGGACATCTTAACTTGGCCATCAGATCTTCTTTCAAAAATGGCTTCAGAAGTTTGAATTGGCTCTGAGTTCTGGTGAAAATGCTCATAATTTGAAAGCCATTCAAGGGGCCTAAGTTTAAGTAATTCTTGCTTTTGGATTTATTTGGGGATTTGGATTATTGTTGGGATTGTATCGGTGTCTGCAAGGATCATCAATGCATCTGTGTTTGTTTGTGCAGTGGGGAGGTCTAGTGCATGATTATGCAATCGATACACTATTTGATGATGGAGAGTGGCTATTTGGTCTGCTCCTTGGAGCTGGATCTTAACTTTTATGGTTGTTGGAAGATTTGGGTCTTCAAGGCTGTACTGAGAAACATCTCTTTTCTTGAAATACCGGAAAGGCTTTTTGGAGGATGATTTTTTGTGGAAGTGTTTCTGAAAGTGTTTTTTCTTCTTGGTTGGACAAAAACATTTCTTCTCATCTTTGCACTCAATTTGGAGATAGGGTTTTTTGCAAGCTTCAGAAAAGTGTTTCTTATCTGCCATGAGATCTTTAAAGAACTCTTTCTGTTCACAGATTTTGTCGAGGCATAACATTGTTGTTTGAAAAATCTTTCCAAGAGAGATGTCAGCTATGCTGAGATTAGTGGCAGCGAGTTGTCTTTGAAGATCAGGTTGAAGTTCTAAAGGAAGTGAAGCTATGAAGACATGCTTGAGGGATGGTTCATTGAAACCGTTCAGCTTGTAAAATAGAATACTCATTCTTTTGTAATGAGTTTCTAAAAGATGTCTTTTAAGAGAATAACATTTCATCTGGTGATATTCTTTTCGATCTGCTTCTTTGGAAGCTGTGCGTTCACCGATGAATTGTTCATGGATGATGTTGAGTACTGTGCCAATTGGGGATTGCATGAATTGGATCTGACGGTATTCTCCCAAGCTTTCTAACCAATCTAATAAAAAACCCGTTGAGCGGGCCATAAATTCACGAAGAACACTTTCTGGTTGTGCATTTGGTTAGTTCCTTGGAGATCAATCCATGCAGCAAATTCTTGAAGGCGAGTAGGCCATTTGTGACGGGGAATGTCATCAAATGTGAACCAAGATGCTGAAGATGGTTTGGTCGAGTGATTAGGGACGGGTGGAGGCATTGATGGTTCTGGTTCTGTTGGAGCTGCTTGATTTTCAGCATCAAAAGAACTTTCTTCAACAATAGGTGTAGCAGTTGAAGCACTAGGATCCTCAGTTTTAGTGGCCATCAATATACTTGTAATATCAGCATATTCTGATTCAGAGTTAGTAGAGGTATCACTTGAGTTTGTGGAAGAGAAAGAGGAAGACGGGTTGGACTCAGATGGGTTTGACTCATAAACTGTTTCTGGTTCAGAGGAGTCAGAAGATGTGTTTGGATAGTATGATAATGATACTGATCCATTGGGCCTTTTTCTTTTTTGGGAGGCTCAGGAGTGGCTTTGGGTGAATCACCTGGTGGTACTGGAGGAACTGATGAAGTGGCTTTTGACGTTGGTTCTGAAATCTTGACTTTGGATTTTGATTTTGATTTTTTGGGTGAAGTTGGCTTAGGTTGAGGTGTTGGTTGGAGATGTGAGAATCCAAAGAACTGATTGTAAACAGGCGGTTGAGGCTTGGATGGTGTGTAGAAAGGTGCATAGGTGTCAAACATCGGAGTAGGGACGGGTGTGGATGATGTTTAGGTAAAAAGTGATGGTCTAGTTTTTTCAGTATCAATTCTGGCTAGCTCAGCTTTGAGTCTTTTTATCTCTGCTTCTTTTTTGTTGAACTTTGGACCCCAGATGTGGTTGTTGATCATTCGTCTGAGATCTGTATCTAGCTCAGAGATACGATCTTGTAGATGGATAAATATCTGATCAAGACGATTGCTGATCGAATCCACCTTGGTTTCAGTCTGGGAGACCTGACTAGTGACTCGGTCAATTTTCTTTCCAAGTTGGTGGAGAGTTTGATTTTGAGCACTGGCGTTTTTGGTTTGCTAGTTGAGAACAGCTTCATACTGTTTTGGCTCTTCAGGTTGGCTAGAAGCAGTAACTGGGGTTGAACATAAGGTTTTGAGATGACTCTGGTCTGTGTGTCTGTTTGTTTTTCAAGTGGGGGAAAAGATTCTTCATAAGATTGACTTTGACTTGAAAACATTAGGCATGACCGTATTGAATGGACAGGAGGTTTGGAATCTAGCGGAGGTTGTGGAGGAAAGGATTTGCAAGATGTTTTTGGATGAGAAGGTTTGGCCTTTTTCTTTTCCTTTCTTCTCATAACTTCCAATTCGTCATCAACATCCATGTCATCCAAGCAAGGACAATCTGGATTACACATATGGGCTTCAGGAACATCCCATAGAAAATGACCATTGATTTTGTCAGGATATACAGGATACCCTTCAGATGAAAAACCATGGACTGGAAGGTTCTTTTCCTGACCAGTTTAGACTGCAGTAATCATTGCAGTGTAGGAAAGCCTTTGGTTTTCTGAAACTTGATTAGGGGTTTGAAAAGACAGTTTGACTTGGCCATTTTGTCGTCTTTCAAATGTGGCTTCTGTTGTTTGAATTGGTTCAGAGTTTTGATGAAAATGCTCATAATTGGTCAGCCATTCAAGAGGCATGAGTGTGAGCAATTCTTGTTTCCAGATTTGTTTAGGAATCTGGATGATGGTTGGAATTGTATCGGTGTCAGCAAGGATCATCATAGCATTTGATGTGCTATGGGGTGTAGGTAGGTCTAGTGCATGATTCTGTAATCGATACACTATTTGGTGATGGAGGGTTGCAATCTTGGATGTGGGTGTTTGTTCTACTCCTTGGAGCTGGATCTGGATTTTAATGGTTGTAGGCAAGTTGGGATCCTCAAGAGAGAGGTTGAAGTTTGGGTAAAGGGTTAAGAAGACACTACCAGCATGGAGGGTTGTCAGGACAGTTCCTTAACAGCGTGTTGATACTGTTTGAACCGAGTATCTAGAAGAACAATTCTGGCTGTGACTGGCAAGCCTTTTTTGCCATGGAGGGTTAGAATCAATCTAACACCACCAAGATGAAGATGCGTATACCCTTCGCTTTTCCAGTTTGCTACAAGATCTGGAGGGATCTTTAAAGTGACATATTGTTCACTTTGAGAGGCTTGTAATGCACACTGATCTAGTCTAGAGGACTGGATGTATTCTTTTGGAAATGCTCTTTTAGTAGAGATTAAAGTACGGATACTTCTGGTGAAAGAAGTTTTCTACTTGTAGAGGTTGTAGAGACTCATGATGGGAAACTGAGATTCATTGATTTGAGCAGATTCAGGGATATAGGAATATTTAATAAGATTTTCTATTTTAGAGGTAACATGCTTTTGACAAGATTTTGAGAGTGATAGAGTAGAGGAAAGAGAAATATGAGATGAGGAAGAAGGATTTGGGGAGGAAGTTGAAGTTGTTTCCATGTTTTGAGATCTTCTTCTAGGAAATCAAAGAAGTTTATTTGGAATTTCTAATGGTACCACCTCTGTTTGGGATGCTTGGCTCTAAGTTGAAAGGTTACTTCATCTTCTTCCTCCTCCATTTCTCGGGTTTATTCCTCCGTGAAAAAGCTTGACCACCTCAACTCAAAGGAGCTTTTCCCTTATTCTTCTTTTAGAAAACTTTCTTATCTCCATAAGACCCATATCTCCCTCATGTTGTTATTCACCATAACCAAACTTTAATAAGTCTTTATTGATGTTGTAAAGAAAATCATAGAATACTTCTCATTTGTATAGTCGAACTATGGAAAATCTTCTTTGTTCTTTATTGTTTATGCTTATTTTCTGCTTATTGTGATAGTTTTATGCCCAAATCATATTTCATATATAAGTTCACCTAAGTTATTGATGAGAACTACATTCACCTTTAAAGATTCAATCAATCTTTTGCACATTCATAACGGCCCAATTACAAGAGCTAGAGCCAAAAAGATGCAAGCTGCTTCAAATGGATTAATTGAGAAAATGTGGACTGAAAATGGAATTCAAGATGCAAGACATAATGAATTGGGCTTGGAGAGAAGACATGACATTATGGGCATTATTCAAGCTATTAGACAACCAAATGCACAATTTGGATTAAATGTAGAAAGTGCAAATTCAGAACACAACTAGTATTGATTGAGTTGAAATTAATGTGCATATACCATTGGAAAGATGATTAAGCTAACTTTTCAATGTAATTTAATGGAGCTGGATTTCAAGTTCTCTAGAAGACATTATGATCAATTTATTACAGCTTTTTCAAGTTTCGGAATTCCAACCACCACTTTGTTTATTCAACTTCATTTATTTGTTGTGTTTCATGTTTGTAAATGTGTTAAGTAAGTTTATCATTAGTGGTGGTGGGCTAGCATTAATTTTGGTAGGCTAACATTAAGTTTGTCAATGACTAATATTAATAATGGTTGGTTGGTGAAGACTTTTGAAGTATCTTTTGACAAACCACAAACTTATGCTTGGAGGGTTACTCCAATGATTCCAAGTGTATTTTTAGGATCTTGGGTTTCTATTAGCCTATTTAAACTTAGCAACCTTGCTATGTAAAAGATAATTTTGGAGATTAATATTATTTGAATCTGAAAGATCATTCTTTCTTTGTTTTTTTTGAGAACTGGTGAACTTTTTAAGAATTTGCATTCTTGTGGCATTCTAAATTAGACGTATCACTCACCTTTTCATATGCATCTTGAGTGTGGCATCAATATCATTCTCTATACCTCTAATTCATGTTTTCTTAAACATTAGGTCAAGGTTTTTAATGAGCTTAAACCTGTTTAGAACTTCTTTTGGGAAGTTGAAACTTTAAATTAAGTATAGATCTCAGAGTTTTAATGTGGGGTTCACATCAATTATACCACGAGCTCTTCTGAGCTCTTCAGATAATCTCTCTAGAGTTATCTCTTAACTACTCTTGAGGTATACTTGAGCTATCTTGACCTCCATACGTTAACTCTCTAAATTAACTCCAATGAGCTCCATTAAGCTCTCTATATTATTTCAAACACAAAACACTTTAGTTCACCTCCCAGAACTCCTCAGCTATCCCTTCTCCCTAAATGTCAGATAAACACACCTAAACCCAAACCTAGCACAAGCTCCCCTCAAATAAAAATTTATTTGTTCAAATAAAATTTGACCTGGATCCGATGAGAACAACCATTAAATGGTTCAAGTTGGATCCTAGCGTAAATCTGGTGGAAACAATTTTCTCTCTTTTTTAAATTTCAATTTTAGTTCCAGTCCTTTTTCATTTTTTTATTTATTTGTAAGTATTTTTATGTATATTCCACATTCATTTTTTTTGTTTATTCAGTTTATTTATCTTTAATTTAATTATATTTTTTCTCATATAACTCTTATTTTCAACATTTATTGTACTTGTATACTTAATTTTTAGTTTTTTATTTTTTATTCTCATATTTTTCAATTATAGTTTCATGCATTACTCATTTTTATGTGCATCATATTTATAAGAAGGTCACACACATCATTAAAAATGTATGAGACATTGATCTCATATAGTTAATGGCAGATTAAATAGGAAATCACCTTCACCTCCTTTAGAAACAGCTTATGTTGATGCTAACAACTTTTTATATTGGCGACCAGTCTAGGACACTTAGGGAATACATGCACCCCACTAGAATAAGAGCACCATCATGCATAATCTTTCCTTCTAATCATTCAACTTCTTACCTACTTTTCATGGTTTTGAGTCTAAAAATCTATAACTACCCTTGAGAGTATTTGAGGAAGTTTGTAACACAGGGTTAGATTTGGACAATAATGCTATATAAAGGCAACCAATTAAATGTCTAAAGGGGAGAAAAAAATGTGAAGAATAAGAATAAGTTCCAACGAAGAAAAGAAAGCAAGGAAGAGAGGAATGTCAAATTGAAGAGAAGACTTGTCTGTCATATCTAGAATAAGCCTTTCTTTCTCTTGTCTTTCTTTTAGTTTTCTTTAAGGGAATTGATATTCAATAATTTAGACATGTTTGAGTAGTGCTTTTACTAGTTAAGGTTGATTTTAAAACCCTTGAGGATTTTCATTAACAAAGTTTCAAAATCAGAATTTCTTCATCTTTCTCTAAAAAAGTTAATATTTACTAACTTTAATTCAAGAATTGCTATCTTGTTTCTTTAGATTAACAACTAGATGAATTTGATGGTGATTTGACTGCTAGTTTAGGGTATTTGATCCGTAATTGTCAAAGAGCTAAACCCGAGTGGCAGATTATGATCAAGGTTGTGGGATATTTTCATTTGATTGCAAGTGGAATATAATTCAAGATAAATAAACCGAGCTTGTGCCTTTTTTTTATTCAGCCTAAATCTTTTTTATTCTAATGCTTTCATTAAATTAATTTAAGCAATTGGATGGATAATAGCTGATATAAAAGGATTGGTCCTTCTATGAGTATGAGTGAAATCTTGCTTGATGATGGAGCAAAGCTAATTTGAGAAGCTCAAGGTCGATTGAATCCCCCAATGATGGAAGTTGTTGAAATACTATGCAACCCAAGAGGGTGGAGGGTGAATTGAGTTTCTAAAAACTTATGAAATAATTAAAACAAAATCAATGCAATTATCCATTAAACTCAAATAAATAATAATCAAAAATCAAAATATAAAGAGAGAAGGGAAAGAGAATCACACATAGTATTTTTATGTGTTTCGGCAAACTCCACCTACGTCAATGCCTCCAAGTTCACCGGGCTTAAGGATTTCACTATCCAAGCCTTATACCTTAAGGCTTCAAAATCTTTACAATTGACTTCTAAGGTGTCAATCAACTTTTACAATCTAAGCTTATCTCGAACCTCTTATCCCAAATGGTTCCTATACTTACTCAAAAATGAAGATTACAAAGAGTTTTCCCACATAGAATGTATTTGTTTACCCAAAGTGTGATTTAATGAAAGAATAACAAGTTTTAAGCACAAGAGAGATTGAATACACAATGACAAGCTCAATGATGACGTACAATCCATAGTGGGAGATACAATCCATTATCATTTGAATTTGATTGAGCCTTTCTATAGTGGGAGTTGAAAACTAGTCATTGTTGACTTTGTAGGAGTAATTAGATCGCCGTCTACTACTATCGGATCACCATTTTGACTTTGTGCAAGTTATCGTTATGCAGAATTATGAATAATCCATTCGCCATTTGAAATTATTGGTTTACAATTAAGTACCAGTAACTGATTTGCTAAAAGTCAACTTACCATTTGGACTTGTTGTTTTGCCGTTTAATTCTAAAAGCCTGCAAGAAATAATCTACTATCCATTTGTGCTAAACAGTAGACTATTTTTCAGTTAAATTGCTCTTTGGAATTTATTGCTTAACCGTTTTCTAATAAACGGTTCACTGTTATCTTCTAGAATTAAAATCATAAAGTTTCCTTTATAAAACGGTTTGCCAATTTAAAGTAACAGTTATCCGTTTATTTTTAGAATCTTATTTATGTCTAAAAACATCATACGACTTTAAGAACTTAACCAATTTTAATAACTCTAACATGTTTAGCCTAGTTAATTGTCATCAAAATCAATGTTATGAAAATATATAAGTTAACAATTGTGAAGAAATAAATTCTAAAATTGTTAGATGTTGGTACAATAGGAAAGTTTCTTGGATTTATGGTACAGCGAAGGGGAATTGATGTTAACCCTAACAAAATGTGAGTAGTTTCAAAATGAAATTGTCATGCACCATTAAAGAAGTTGGTGTGCTCTCGTTAGCAACAAAAAAATAAATCTATACTCCTAAAAATACATGTAATGGTGTTTGTAAGGATTGTTCCCACATATAGTATCTGTCCTAGTTTCATGCTATGTGAACGAGGATGAGGGGTTTGAATATAACGAATACAATTTAAGAAAACAACTAAGGAACAATTCAAATTAAAATATTGAAATCAATCAAAAGAATAAACCTTGGTCTAAGCCAACATCCACCATTGGAATTTTATAACTAGTCATCGATGCAAGTATATATCGACTTGAACTTTGAATCAACCCTAACTACTAAATAACCCAAGACAAGTGCTAAAGGTTTAATTTAGTAGAGAAAGCGACACAAGAAAAAGTAGTTGCATTTAGTTTAGTCCAGCATTCTTCCTAAGATGTCATGCCCTAAACCTGAAAATGTGTAAGGGTGATTTTTCTATCAATCAATATCTAAAATGTGTGGATACATATTGAGAATGAGACCACTTAAACATTTGTGAAATTTTTAAAATTAGAGTTCAATAAATAATTCACAAAAATAAAATGCAAATTACATTTAATAGGTCCCAAAAAGTCTCATAATCTCATTACGCATGTCAAAAAGTCTTCTAAGACTAAGGGCACCAATAAATGTGAGCAGATTTGCCAAATCTGTCACACGCTAGATCCATCGGTTATCTAGGAACCACAATAAACTATAGTAAGTATCAAAACTTAGTAGCAAACTAGGTTCTCATATAACAAAACCAAAAACATGCATGTTATGAAATGGCATGAATGCAAACTTACTTTCATTCATAGGTTTCACATTTCACAAATCACTAAAAAAAACTCAGTCTTATTCTAGGGAATACCCATGCTTCGCTACCACTTAGTAGGATTCTTGGTAAGACTGACTGGTATCAGAGCCACACGTTAGACTGACTGGTATCAGAGCCACACGTTCTCAAGCAGAGGTGGTATCATAGTTTGACGTGTTCAAGTGTTACTTGTAAACCTAGAAGAAATCTTATCAATATGGCATCTTCATCTACGAATCCAGTTTCCATTGAATCCTCTCATATCTCTCTTTCTTCTACTCTTTCTCTACCTCGTTCTTGTTAAAAACATGTTGCTTTAAAAATAGAAAATCTTGTCGAATACTCGTATATTCCTGAATCTGCCCAGATCAATGAGTCACAGTTTCCCGTAATGAGCCCATACCATCTTTATAAGCATAAAACTTCTTTCACTAGAAGCATCAGAACCTTGATTTCCACTAAAAGACCTCTACCCAAAGAATACATCCAGTCATCGAGACTAGACCAGTATGCTCTCCAAGCCTCTCAGAGTGAGCAATATGTTACTCTCGAGATATCTACTGATCTCGTAACCAACTGGAAACGAGAAGGGTATACAAACCTCCATCTTGGAGGAGTAAGGCTAATCCTCACTTTACATGGAAGAAAAGGCTTGCCTGTCACTGCCAGAATTGCCCTGTTAGACACCAAATTCAAGCAATACCAATATGTTGTCATTGGAACTATTTTAACTACACTCCATGCCGGAAGTGTATTGTTAACCTTGTATCCCAATTTCAACATGTCTCATGAAAACCCAAATCTTCCAACCACTATATAATAGTGGCAGCAGATCAAACGACCACTTCAAAAATAACCACTCTCCATCACCAGATAGTGTATCGATTACAGAATCATGCACTAGACCTCCCCACTTCACAAACAACCACATATGCATTATTGATCCTTGCAGACATTGATACAATCCCAACAATAATCCAAATTCCCAAACAAATTCAAAAGCAAGAGTTGCTCAAACTCATGCCTCTTGAATGGCTTTCCAATTATAAGCAGTTTCACCAGAATTCAGAGCCAATTCAAACCTCTGAAGCCATATTTGAAAGAAGATCTGATGGCCAAGTTAAGATGTCCTTTCAGACCCCAGGACAATCTTCAAATCCCAATGCTCCAAGGCTCTCATATACTACTATGATCAAAGCAGTAATCACGGGACAAAAAGAAATCCTCCGCTTTATGGATTTTCTTCAGAAGGATATCCAGTTTATCCTAATAAAGTCAATAGACACTTTTTATGGGATGTTCCAAAAGCCCATATGTGCAACCCTGATTGCCCTTGCCTAGAAGATCCATATGACGATGATGAAGACTTTGAAATCATGAGGAGAAGAAGAAGGAGAAAAAAGAAACCTTCCCATCCAAAGACTCCTTGTAGATCTTATACCCCAAAACCACTGGATGATCCAAGCTCAAGTCAGCCCTTGCCAATCTATAAAAAGGCTTTTAAATGGATTGAAAAATAAGACAAAAAGGTCATTCCTCACGAACTCATTCCTTCTCCACCAAAACTCAGATCATGCCTGATGTTCTCTTTCTCCAGTCAGTCTTACTAAGAATATTTCCCTCCACTTGAAAAACATTCAGATCCACAAACCAAGGTTGTCTCTCAACCTTTTGTTCAGTCACCCATCACTTCTTCTGGTCAACCAGAAGCCCCAAAATAATATGAACCAGTCCTAAATTGGCAAACTCAGAATTCTAATGCCCAAAACCAAGCACTTTGTAATCTTGGAAGAAAAATAGATAAAGTTGCAACTCAGGCGACAAAGATAGAAATAAAGGTGGATTCACTCAATGCTCAATTAGAACAAATCTATCTAAATTTGCATAATAGAATCTCTAAATTAGATGTTGATCTCAGAACGATGATTAACAATCGTATACGGGGTCCAGAATTCAACAAAAAAGAAGCAGAGATTAGAAATCTAAAAGCTGAGTTAGCCAGGATTGATGCAGACAAAGAACAACCATCCCTCTTTACCAAAACCCAATCTTTACCCATTCCTCCCCCTTTATTCGACACATATCAGCCTTTCTATCATCCTTCTAAACCACCAATGGACTATAACAAGTTTGTTGGTCTTTCTCATCTTCTTTATAAGACTCCAGAACCTCCAACTATACCATCAACATCCAAAAAGCCAACCACAAAAGTCAGAATTTCATAACCAAAACCAAAAGACAGCTCTCCAGTTCTTAAAGATTCTCCAAAATCTACCCCTGAGCCACTAAAGAAAGATAAAGCTCTTGTACACCAATACTTTTACCAGAGTGTTGGTGTGCAAAACAGTGATCTAGATCCAGATTCATTTGCTGATAACAGTTCTAGTTCTTATGACCAATCCTCCTCCGACTCAGAATCTCAATATGCAGACATTTCTGGGTTACTCATGGTTCAACCATCTACAAAGATGGAAGAACCAAGTACATCTACACCCGTTGTAGATGAATCTGATGATGAAAATGAAGATCGAGGTAGTTCACAAACTGAACCAATTCTCCCAAATCCTCTAGCACCTGAAACTTCCTCTAAACCATCTTCAACACAGTGGTTCACTTTTAATGACATTCCTCGCCATAAATGGCTAGCTAGACACCAAGAATTTGCCACTTGGGCTGATGTCCAAATGACACGACCAAATTCACAATCTCAAACAGTTCTTCGAGAATTCTGTTCCAGATTCACTGGCTCTTTACGAGATTGGTTTGAAAGTCTGGGAGAATACAGACAGCTTCAACTGATTCAAACCACAGTAGCTACAGCTCTTACAGTTATTTATGAACAGTTCATTGGAGAACCAGCTGCAGCAAATGAAGCATCTAGAAAAGAATTTCATCAGATGAAGTGTTGCTCTCTCAAGCGCAACCATTTGGAGATGCATTACAAAAGAATAAGCATGCTCTACTACAAGTAAAATGGATTCAATGATCCAACTTTAAAGCATGTTTTCATTGCTTCACTTCCTCCAGAACTTTAGCCAGAACTCCAGAGGCAACTTACAGACTTCAATAGGGACATAGCCAACATCTCTCTTGGAAAGATCTTCCAGTTGACTATGTTATGTCTAGACATATTATGTGAACAAAAAGACTTCTTCAAAGACCTCATTGAAAATAGACAACCTTTTGCCTCAGACTGCAAAAAACCATACCTCAAAATCCAATGCAAGGATGACAAAAAATGCACCTGTTCCAACAAAAAGTGCCATTTCCACAAACATTCTCACAAATCCTCCTCTTCTAAGAAAAACAAAAAGCCTTACAGATACTTTAAGAAGAAGGATCTATCACAATTTAGAAAAAAGAAACATAACCGCTGTTTCATTTGTAAAAAACAAGGTCATTTTGCCAGAAATTGTCCGAACAAGTATGCTTAAGATGTCCACCTCATCCAACATTTACAAAAATCTTCAATGCTTTCTGATCATGAAGATGTTGAGTCTAATTTCTTTGAATAGACAGATTATGATGATCATATGGCATTCATTCTCACAGAGTCAACAGATGATTTTGAGGTAGATGAAATTTCTATGATCTCTACTATTCAAGAAATTAACCAAGTCCATACTAAGCCTACTGCTCCATCAGTAAAAATTTCAGTCCTTCCTTCTAAATTTCATAAACCTATCCCTGTTATTGGTTTTCTTGATACTGGTGCACAACGCAATATGCTCAATCCTACAGTTCTCCCTCTTTCCTGTTGGGAAAAACATACTGAATTCTTCAAAGCAGCCAATGGTGAAGTTTTCAAAACCTCACTGATTACCAAAAAAACCCATTGGGATTCAGTTTTTTCCAAACTGTATCATATGGCAAAAACTTGTTAGTTTAGATTTACCAGACAAAGATCTTCTTATAGGATTTGATATCCTTCATTTGGTAAAAAATCTCCACATTACATCAACTGGAATCAAGTTCAAACAAATGTTTTGCCTTATACAAATATTCTTTGTCTGTATACTCTCTCTGATACAGCCCCCCTTTATGCCTCAATCACCCAAAAACTTCTTCAGTTCTGTCTTGAAAACCACTCTCAGTTCAGTCATCCTTTACCTCTTTGGAAGAATGAAAAGTTCTTCATTCAACTTCCCTTCAAACGGAATGAAGATATCAATCCAACAAAGGCAACTCATCCAGGAATGGGGCCTTCTGACCTTCTTTTAGCCAAACAAGAATGTGATCAATTGCTTCGGCAAGATCTCATTGAGTCAACAACTTCAGATTGGGCATGTCAAGCCTTTTATATTGAAAAAAGGTCTGAGTTAGTCCGAGGAAAAAAGAGATTGGTAATTGATTATCAGCCTCTAAATGCTTTTCTTCGAGATGAAAAATTTCCTCTTCCAAAAATCCAGTCCTTATTTGTCCATCTTCAGGATGCCAAAATCTTTTCGAAGTTCGATCTTAAAGCTGGTTTTTGGCAACTCGGGATTTCACCTTCTGATAGACCTAAAACGGCTTTTTGTATTCCCAATGCCTATTATCAATGGACAGTAATGCCATTTGGTCTCAAAGTTGCTCATTCCCTGTTTCAAAAAGCAATGGTCAAAATATTATCTCCCATACTTCATCATGATTAGTATACATTGATGACATTTTGTTATTCTCCACCAACCACCAGACACACCAAACACTACTTTTTGAATTTTTTGACATTGTGCAAGCACATGGCGTAATGCTTTCTGAAAAGAAAAGCAGAATTAGAAAGGAATTAATCGACGTTTTAGGCATGGTATTACAAGATGGTCACTACCATCTAGAACCACACATTGCAGAAGAATTGACAAAGTTCCCAGATACAGATCTCAACAAAAAGTAAATTCAACAGTTCCTTGGAATAGACTTTATTCCTAAAGTTGCTGTCCATACCAGCAAACTATCGCGCATGCTGAAAAAACAACCCCCATCATGGGGCTTTGAACAGACAACAGCTATCAGACAGACGCCAGCGATGAGTACTGGAGTACCATT